>OV179154.1:20000000-22970000 GCA_921972225.1 Euplexia lucipara | reverse complement strand
CCGCGACCCGGAGTTCTGGTTTGGTGTAAATTTCGGCCATTTTCAAAATTTTTCCTGTAAAAAAAACGTTTTTTGACGAAAACTCAAAAATTTTTCTTCTTGCGACAGTAAGTGTTTTTCATTGGTCGGATAGCCCGCGCCGAGACGCGTCTTTTGACACCTCGCGCGTGCTTCTAGCTACCAAAAAACTCAAAAATCTTTGTCACTTTAATTTATACGGCTAAGAAAATCTACCTATACCCCGTAGTCAATTGCAAACATTGTAATTACTCGATAACCAAGGGGCGCATTTTGAAGCTGTTTTCAGCACGACAATTCCTAAATAGCCACCCCCTACCATATTGACTAAGTTAAATTGACAAAAACGCGAAAAATTTTTCCTTTACAGACACTTGTAAAATTTTACAAAAAGTTTTTATTGAATTAATTATTATTTTAAAATCCACTCGTTTAATAATTTATTAAAAAATCAAAATTGACACTAACCTACCTTACCCTCATTCTGGTGCTCGTTCCGCGACCCGGAGTTCTGGTTTGGTGTAAATTTCGGCCATTTTCAAAATTTTTCCTGTAAAAAACACGTTTTTTGACGAAAACTCAAAATTTTTCTTCTTGCGACAGTAAGTGTTTTTCATTGGTCGGATAGCCCGCGCCGAGACGCGTCTTTTGACACCTCGCGCGTGCTTCTAGCTACCAAAAAAACTCAAAAATCTTTGTCACTTTAATTTATACGGCTAAGAAAATCTACCTATACCCCGTAGTCAATTGCAAACATTGTAATTACTCGATAACCAAGGGGCGCATTTTGAAGCTGTTTTCAGCACGACAATTCCTAAATAGCCACCCCCTACCATATTGACTAAGTTAAATTGACAAAAACGCGAAAAATTTTTCCTTTACAGACACTTGTAAAATTTTACAAAAAGTTTTTATTGAATTAATTATTATTTTAAAATCCACTCGTTTAATAATTTATTAAAAAATCAAAATTGACACTAACCTACCTTACCCTCATTCTGGTGCTCGTTCCGCGACCCGGAGTTCTGGTTTGGTGTAAATTTCGGCCATTTTCAAAATTTTTCCTGTAAAAAAACACGTTTTTTGACGAAAACTCAAAATTTTTCTTCTTGCGACAGTAAGTGTTTTTCATTGGTCGGATAGCCCGCGCCGAGACGCGTCTTTTGACACCTCGCGCGTGCTTCTAGCTACCAAAAAACTCAAAAATCTTTGTCACTTTAATTTATACGGCTAAGAAAATCTACCTATACCCCGTAGTCAATTGCAAACATTGTAATTACTCGATAACCAAGGGGCGCATTTTGAAGCTGTTTTCAGCACGACAATTCCTAAATAGCCACCCCCTACCATATTGACTAAGTTAAATTGACAAAAACGCGAAAAATTTTTCCTTTACAGACACTTGTAAAATTTTACAAAAAGTTTTTATTGAATTAATTATTATTTTAAAATCCACTCGTTTAATAATTTATTAAAAAATCAAAATTGACACTAACCTACCTTACCCTCATTCTGGTGCTCGTTCCGCGACCCGGAGTTCTGGTTTGGTGTAAATTTCGGCCATTTTCAAAATTTTTCCTGTAAAAAACACGTTTTTTGACGAAAACTCAAAATTTTTCTTCTTGCGACAGTAAGTGTTTTTCATTGGTCGGATAGCCCGCGCCGAGACGCGTCTTTTGACACCTCGCGCGTGCTTCTAGCTACCAAAAAACTCAAAAATCTTTGTCACTTTAATTTATACGGCTAAGAAAATCTACCTATACCCCGTAGTCAATTGCAAACATTGTAATTACTCGATAACCAAGGGGCGCATTTTGAAGCTGTTTTCAGCACGACAATTCCTAAATAGCCACCCCCTACCATATTGACTAAGTTAAATTGACAAAAACGCGAAAAATTTTTCCTTTACAGACACTTGTAAAATTTTGCAAAAAGTTTTTATTGAATTAATTATTATTTTAAAATCCACTCGTTTAATAATTTATTAAAAAATCAAAATTGACACTAACCTACCTTACCCTCATTCTGGTGCTCGTTCCGCGACCCGGAGTTCTGGTTTGGTGTAAATTTCGGCCATTTTCAAAATTTTTCCTGTAAAAAACACGTTTTTTTGACGAAAACTCAAAATTTTTCTTCTTGCGACAGTAAGTGTTTTTCATTGGTCGGATAGCCCGCGCCGAGACGCGTCTTTTGACACCTCGCGCGTGCTTCTAGCTACCAAAAAACTCAAAAATCTTTGTCACTTTAATTTATACGGCTAAGAAAATCTACCTATACCCCGTAGTCAATTGCAAACATTGTAATTACTCGATAACCAAGGGGCGCATTTTGAAGCTGTTTTCAGCACGACAATTCCTAAATAGCCACCCCCTACCATATTGACTAAGTTAAATTGACAAAAACGCGAAAAATTTTTCCTTTACAGACACTTGTAAAATTTTACAAAAAGTTTTTATTGAATTAATTATTATTTTAAAATCCACTCGTTTAATAATTTATTAAAAAATCAAAATTGACACTAACCTACCTTACCCTCATTCTGGTGCTCGTTCCGCGACCCGGAGTTCTGGTTTGGTGTAAATTTCGGCCATTTTCAAAATTTTTCCTGTAAAAAACACGTTTTTTGACGAAAACTCAAAATTTTTCTTCTTGCGACAGTAAGTGTTTTTCATTGGTCGGATAGCCCGCGCCGAGACGCGTCTTTTGACACCTCGCGCGTGCTTCTAGCTAACAAAAAAAATTTTGAAAATTTTGCCCTCCCACCCACCCTATAGTGGCAGGGTAGGTGAACAAAAACATTTGGCAAAAAATTTTTATTTTTAATATACATTCTTTTGGCCATTCTGTACCAGGAAAACTTAAAATTTTTAAAATATCGCGTCTAAAACCCTCTTTTTGGTCAATTATATACATATTATCTACGTTTTTATTTATATTGACTACCTTTATTGACACCAGTAATAATAAACGTTTACGCGACCTGCTATTTAAGTATCTTGCAGTCATAAATTATACTTATTTATATTCTTTGTTAATAACGGTCTAATCCCCCCTTTACAGGGATTCAGCACTAGTTTTACAACTGCTATAGGTGTTCCATTACAGCTTCTTCTCTCGACTCGTTATCCCCCAGATCTTAATATGTTTGGGATAAGAACACCTGCTTCAAGGAAGACGATGGCGGTGGAGGAGAGTTTAGATGTGGGACAGGCGGGCCCGTCAGTGAGGCGCAGCGTTGGGGAGTCGGAGGCTGAAAGGCGCAAACCGGTGCAACCCCTGAAAACCCCAAGCCCTTTAAAAAAGGCCCCCTTGAATACTCCCCCTAAACTCAAATCCAAATCAAAATTATCCCAGGAGGCGAAGACATCTGGAGTGGAACAGCAGGGGGAATCACATATGACCCTGACTAGTGAAGTGCCTCCGATTAAGTATCTGAGTCGCACCACCGAGGCAAAAGCCTGCCTAATGAAGGCGAAAATGCAACTTGCAAGCTCCCGCAATCTCAAAAAAGAAATCAAAGATGAGATCTTAAAAGCGGTCGAGAGGTTGTATGAACTCGTCAAAGAAGCTGAGAGCAAAAAATTAAAAGAAACGGAGGATGAAAATGACCGAAGGGAACAGAGGCCGACATCGGATGTTCCGACAGGGCTGGTGAAAGATCTCATAGAGAATCTCCATCAGCACAAACAGGCGTTGGTGGAGTGTCAGCATCATACACGATCCCTGTCGGAGCAACTCACAAAAGAGATCCCTCGCTTTATCGATGGCCAGGGGCCGACCTTCGCCGAGATGGCTGCTGTTCCGAGACCTCAGACCCACAAGCCCCTTCACTCAGTGGTCGTGTCATCTATCGATGAGTTCGATACTAGTGAAGGGGTGATTGGGAAACTCAGAATGGCAGTCGATGCCAAAACCGAAGGCACAAGGGTCGAGCGGCTTCGAAAAGCGAAGGATCAGAAGGTGATCCTGGGGTTCAACTCCAGGGAAGAGATGACGGCAGTAAAGGAGAGGATCCGGAAGTCAGGAGGTCTCCGGGTTGAGGAGGTCCAAAATAAGGACCCCCTCATCATCCTCAAGGACGTCCTCTCCTGCCACGCTGATGACGAGGTTGTCCACTACCTGAAAGTGCAGAATGCTCACTTGCTGGGGGATGTGGCCGCGTCGGAACTGAGAATGGCGGTCAAATACCGCCGTCGGACCCGGAACCCACACATGGGCCACATCGTCCTGCAGGTGTCGCCCCAAGTCTGGCAGAGACTGACGGTGGCGGGTCGGGTGCACGTAGACCTGCAAAGGTTGCGAGTAGCCGACCAGTCACCGCTGGTCCAATGCTCCATCTGCCTGGGGTACGGGCACAGCAGGAAGCACTGCCAGGACACTGAGCCGTTGTGCAGTCACTGCGGAGACCCACACCTAAGGTCCGATTGCCCGGCGCACGCTGCAGGCGCTGCACCGGTTTGCCGGAACTGCCAGGTGGCAAAGGGCAGCAAATCGGACCACAGTGCGTTTAGCAGTGACTGCCCAATGCGGTTAAAGTGGGACAGCCTCGCAAGATCCAGCGTGGCGTACTGCTAAGGTGGTGCTGGTTACCGAAGGAAATGAGGACAAAGCTTGCAGCTCTAGGATAGTGATTATCAATGGTTACTGCCAAGCTAAAAAACTAACTCTGAGAACAAACACCATCAAGTTTCCTTCCAGCAGCACACTGATCAGCACACCTAAGAAACGGCGGCCAAATTTCCTCGAACCGTCTCCTAGATATTTTGAGTTCAAATCTAAGGAAAACATTAAAATTTTTATGGAAATTGGCAAAGCAATACTCATTGATAACACTACTAAACCGTCACAAATATTCCAGCAAATATGTATATATTTAAATGCATAGTAAATATTCAATTGAGTATACATATATTTCTATTAAGAATAACAAAACACAGAAGATAATATCGATATTCTAATGTATAATAAGTATATATTTAGGTATGTCATTATTAGAAATCTGTAAAACTTACAATGTAAAATCAATCAAATTATTATCTTTAGCTAAAAAATAAAGTAGAATCATATATCCAGCCGAAGTAGAATTCAAAAATAAAATCTTTTCGAAATTTAATAAATAGATAAATAAAATTAAAATATATCAAAATATCTGTACTTCCATAAAGCAAAACATCCTCCAATAGTTTAAAACAAAAGGAATACTCTAACCAAAACAAAAACATGATCACAAATAAAACAAATGAAAATCAAGGTCTCTGATCATGTTAGAGGACACCTATAGCAAAGGCAGGAGTGGGTTTTAGCCGGTAAGAGTCCGGCACTGCCCAGACTGACTCCCAGTGGGTCAGTGTGGGCGTCCATGAGGATTTCCCACTCCTGTCAACCCTAAAAAAAAAAAAAAAAAAAAAAAAACCTAACCTAACCTAACCTAACCTAACCTAACCTAACCTAACCTAACCTAACCTAACCTAACCTAACCTAACCTAACCTAACCTAACCTAACCTAACCTAACCTAACCTAACCTAACCTAACCTAACCTAACCTAACCTAACCTAACCTAACCTAACCTAACCTAACCTAACCTAACCTAACCTAACCTAACCTAACCTAACCTAACCTAACCTAACCTAACCTAACCTAACCTAACCTAACCTAACCTAACCTAACCTAACCTAACCTAACCTAACCTAACCTAACCTAACCTAACCTAACCTAACCTAACCTAACCTAACCTAACCTAACCTAACCTAACCTAACCTAACCTAACCTAACCTAACCTAACCTAACCTAACCTAACCTAACCTAACCTAACCTAACCTAACCTAACCTAACCTAACCTAACCTAACCTAACCTAACCTAACCTAACCTAACCTAACCTAACCTAACCTAACCTAACCTAACCTAACCTAACCTAACCTAACCTAACCTAACCTAACCTAACCTAACCTAACCTAACCTAACCTAACCTAACCTAACCTAACCTAACCTAACCTAACCTAACCTAACCTAACCTAACCTAACCTAACCTAACCTAACCTAACCTAACCTAACCTAACCTAACCTAACCTAACCTAACCTAACCTAACCTAACCTAACCTAACCTAACCTAACCTAACCTAACCTAACCTAACCTAACCTAACCTAACCGAGTTCCCCCCTGACACTCGTGGCGGTCGGATCGTTTTTGATAACGCTCTACTTTAAAAAAATTCAAAAAAGTGGTAATTTGTGCAGTTACAGACCAGTGCGATACACCAAAAGTTGCGCAGTTGAACGGCGCGTCTTTTAATGAAAGTGCCCTGTGTGGGAATTTCCCAAGTGAAAAGTTACGAAAGAAAAACCTTCAAAGTTGGGCTTCTGAAAACACTCGGAGCCCTACATCACCGGCGCTGCTGATTAAATCACCGGGTTCTTGGCAGCACCTTGTGGAAATCACTGAGGCGCTTCATTTGACACATCGCGGCCAAAGATCGGCTTGCACACGCTCGAGTTATAGAATTTTGAAAAAATTCATAACCTCAAAATCAACCACGTGTTTCTCAAAATAAGAACCATAGGACAACCAGTTTTTGGTGATAGACGGAGCTTGATGGGTAGAGCTTAAAAATATTCTGTTTTGATTTTTACCCCCACTACGACCAGAAATAACCAGCATCGAAGATTGAAACTTCAACAGGCTGTATTGAAAATTCTTCAGGCAGGACCCCACTTTTTTATCGGCGGACCAGTTGCGCGCTAGCCAGGGGAAGAGAAAGAAAACAAGGGTAGATTTTTAAGACTTTTTTAACTTATATATAAATTCAATTTTGTGAAAAAATCAGTTTTTTGTAAAAAAGTTATTCAAAAATTGTAAAAGTAAAATGTTCTAGTACTGTCCCTTAAGGAACTTTAAGTTTCGTATATTTAGACATTTTTTTCAAAATTTTAACTCTTATAGTATTAAAGTAATTAAATTTTTTGTGTTTTTTCTAAATTAAATCGAAAATATTAGTTCTAAAATTAATTTGACCCCAGGGTTGTGTTCCTCAAGTCCCCCCCGACTATCTGAGCCCAAGGAACACAGCTGCAACCTCAGAAACGACGGAAATCGCTTTTTCAACCTTTTTAGATTTACTTGGTTGCAAATTAGATAAATTTATATCTCCTAAACCTTTGGGCGCAGAAAGTTCGGATTTTCAAAGCTAGCAACGGGCAGTTGAGGGGTACTTTATTTTTAAGTTTTCAGGCGTTTTCAGGACCTGAAAGTTTTCAGCCCTGAAACCCAATAGGGGGTGTAGAAAAAGCCAAGCCAAACACGACATCCAAGACCGCGTTTCTCTGCGACAAACGGTTGCGGAGTTATAGCCGTTTAAAACTGCCGCTTGACAGTTCGGCGGCCATCTTGGAAATCTTTGGCCGACCATAGCTCCGGATCCGTAGGTCGTAGCGAGTTTCTGTTTTTGCAGTTGTGATTGGGGAGGTGAAAACTACGCAATTTGAAGGTTTTCAGGCGTTTTCAGGCTGAAGAATTTCAGGACCCTGAAAACCAGCTTGCGGGTCGCAGCGGGACAAGCCAAGCCGGAAGAGTCCAAGCTCGAGTTTTCTGTGACCAGTGGAAGGAAAGTTATCTCGGGTTGAAATTTGACTTTGACAGTTCTAGAACTGTCAAACGAAAATTCAAGCCCGAATAACTCCTGAACCGGAGGTCGTAGAAGACTCGGGTTTTCTTTCAGGACCACGGCTGGCTTCTCCCTAACCGACTAGCCGGCTTTCAGGCGGGTTCAGGCCGACGATTTTCAGGATCCTGAAGGCCGAATAGCGCGACGCGGTGGGAAAATCCAGGCCGAACAAGCCCAATCTCGGGTATTCTGCGACCAGTGGAGGGGAAGTTATAGCGGGTTGAAAGTTGACTTTGACAGTTCTTGAACTGTCAAACGAAAAATTCAAACCCGAGTAACTTCCGAACCAGGGGTCGTAGAGGGCTCGGGTTTTCTTTGGAAACGTCGGCTGGCCTTTTCCCACGCGATTGATTGCGTTTCAGCGGTTTTCAGGAGCCACAGATTTTCAGGCCTGAAACCTGCCCCGCGGGGTAGATCTTGCCGAGCCCATCCAGAAGAGCCTAAACACGACGGTATTCTGCTGAGCGGTTCCGGAGAAAACTACTGGTAACCAAATTCTGGGTGTCAACTAAATCGGCAACCAGAATTTTCAAACCAGGTTAACTCCGGAGCCCTTTGAGCTAGAGTAGCCGTGTTTGGGTTTATTGGAAGGGGCTTGGGGAGAGCTATCCAGCGGATAGTAGAGCTGCGCTCTACAAAGATCCAAAAAATTTTTTGTGTGACAAAAATTTTCAAATTTTTAGAAAAACTATTTTTTGTAAAACCGACACCAGACTCAAGCCTGGCACATAGACTAAGACGTTATTGACTGTATTGACAAAGCAAAACTCTCATAAAGAGACGCCGTAGACGTGTAGTCTAAAAACTTCATTGTAACGTACCTATTTTTCGCAGAAGGTTAATATTGACTCTCCTAGACTATCGTTTTCTGCCACACTATTTTAGCGCGGCAGAGCACCACGAATTATTGACACAGTACGTGTTGGATCGCGGATTTGCTGGAATACGCCTGTTGGCCGTCCAGCCGCGTACACTTGCAACCTTGACAAGATTATATAATCTTAAATTTATTGTTGGTATTTTAACGCGTTATTTACAAATTTAAATTTACATTTTATTTACACTATACACTTTTACACTCACTGAGGTATCCTTTACAATACCCCATTGACGGTTGGGCTAGTCAATTCCGCATACCCACATAAAGATGTTTGCAATGCGCACACCCTCTAAAAAACCAGCAGATCAGCCAATAGGCAGCCTTCTGGGTACTAAGGACGAGGCGGGAACCTCAACACAGAGCGTCAGAAAGAGCGTGGGTGAACGGGAGGCTGAAAAACTGGACAAAAAGGTAGTCCCCCAGACCAGAAAAGGGTCGCCAAAATCAAACCCAGCGAAAACGACAAAGCACACGTCCCTAGAGTCTGTGAGCCTTAGCCCACCTGCAGCAAAATCCAGAGTCTCCGAGGCAAAGTCGTGCTCTAATATAATAAAAATGCACATGACCTCCACGAGAAACACAAAAACTGAGATTAAAGTCCAGGTGAAAGCCATGGCAGACCGACTTTATGCTCTGGTAAAAGAGTCAGAGCAAGAAAAAGGGAGAGCGCCCTGGATCAAAGAAGACAGCAAGGCTCAAGGGACACAGACGCAAACGCAAACGGTCGAACAGCAAATACCGGATGCAGCTTCGGCTAAAGAGACGGAGTCTCTCACGAAAGCACTGGAGGAACACAGCCGTAATCTCAAAGAGAACAGTGAGAAACTTGATAGGCTGAAAGAGGCACTACAGACTGGCCAAGAGCAGATGGAAAAATTCTCCTACGCCAGCGTAGCGGCAAGTCAACCTGTCAGGTTATCTCCAAAGCAGACGGCCCTCCACTCGGTTGTCGTCACGTCCACAAAGGAAACTGAAACCGGGGAGGAAGTGATGGACCACATCAGGAAAGCAGTGAATGCAAAGGAAGGGTGGATCACTGTCGACAGGATACGGAAAGGAAAAGATAGGAAGGTTATAATGGGATGTCGAACAGAACAAGGTAGGGAAAAGATCAAGGAGAAGTTGGCATGTGTGGGGGATCTTCTCAAAGTGGAGGATGTTAAGAATAAAGACCCATTGGTCATGCTTAGAGATGTCTTCGCGTATAATAGCGATGAGGATATAGTGAAAGCTCTGAGGAACCAAAACGGCGATTTATTTACAAGGTTGACGAAGGAGGAAGACCGGGTAGAGGTACTGTACAAGAAAAAGACGAGAAATCCTCACACACACCACGTAGTCCTAAGGGTCTCTCCGCAACTGTGGAATAAGCTGCAGGACCGACAAGCAGTCCACATTGATCTACAGAGGGTCAGAGTAACAGACCAGACCCCTCTTGTACAGTGTTCCCTGTGCCTGGGTTTCGGGCATGGACGAAGACTGTGCAAAGAGCAGACTGAGAAGTGCAGCCACTGCGGAGGCCCCCACATGAGGACACAATGCCCAGATTGGATGGCGGGAACGGCCCCATCGTGCTGTAACTGTGTAAGGGCAAAGCTGGAGAACACAGAGCACAATGCATTCAGCGATGAATGCCCAGTGCGAAAGAGATGGGAGGTTTTGGCCAGAGCGAGAGTAGCATACTGCTAAGGATGAGACGGGCAACAGGGCAGGCACCTCGACCAGAGGATACATAGTAGCCCAAGCCAACTTACAAAGGAAGGAACTGGCAACCACCGAACTCTTTTTAGAGGCCAGAGAGCGAGCAATCGCATGGGCACTGATCCAGGAGCCATACGTGGGCGGAACCAGGAGTATGAAGAGCTACCGAGGTGTGAGACTCTACCAGTGTGAGGTTGAAGGAAGTGGGAGGGTCAAAGCGGCAATAGCCGTCTTTGATGATGACCTAGATGTCATACCCTACCCGAAACTCACCACAAACAACATCGTTGTGGTGGGAATCCGTACCAAAGCCTGGGAAATCACAGTAGTCTCTTATTACTTCGAACCAGACCAGCCCATAGGGCCATACTTGGATCAGCTGTCTAACATCAAGTTGGAAATGGGCAACGGAAAACTGTTAATTGGTGGGGACGCAAACGCCAAGAACACCTGGTGGGGAAGCACCGTACATGACTCCAGGGGAGAAGAAATGTCCGGGACCCTGGAAGAGTTGGAGCTTCAGGTACTGAACAGTGGAGATATGCCAACTTATGATACCATCAGGGGTGGTATCGAATACAAGAGCCACATAGACGTCACGGCCTGTTCGATCGAGCTTTTCGACCTGGTGGACAGCTGGCGGGTGGATACTGGAGTCACGAGCTCGGACCATAACACAATTTTAATTAAAATCAATGTTATAAAGGAAAAAGGGTTTAGGGTAACTAGAACCACACGAAAATACAACACAAGAAAGGCAAACTGGGAAAATTTTGAAAGCAAAGTGGGTGAATATAAAATTGAAACTAATATTAACGTAGAGTCCATAAATGAAATTACTAACAAACACGAACTAGAAAACTTGGTTATAGCGTTTAAAAATTTAATTGAGAAAGCGTGTAACGACGCAATCCCATTGGTAAATAGCACCCAAAAATTCACCATCCCGTGGTTGTCCGAAGAGCTCAATGTGCTAAAGAAGGAGGCTCGTATGAGAAAGCACCGTATCCGCAACGCCGCACCGGTTCGGAAGGAGATGGTCATCGACGAGTACCTGGAAGCGAAAGAGAAGTACGAGTGCTACGCCAAAGAAGCCCAGATTGCCAGCTGGAAGAAGTTTTGCGCAAAACAGGACAAGGAAGGACTATGGGAGGGCATATATAGAGTGATCAGAAGAACCACCAGGAGACAAGAAGACTTGACCCTAACTAACGATGGTGCATTCCTAACCCCAAAGGAATCGGCTGCCTTACTAGCCGATACGTTCTATCCGATGGACACACAGGAAGAGGATAACGCTGATCACAGGACCACGAGGGAAGCTGCTGGACGGGTAAATGAATGGAAGCATGATGAATATCATGATCCACCATTTACACCGCTAGAGCTGAAGACTGCCGTGGAAGGCTTCAACCCAAAAAAGGCCCCAGGAATAGACGGACTCACATCGGACATCTGCTGTCGAGCAGTCCGCCAGGACCCGGACGCTTTCCTTGCCCTGTACAATAAGTGCCTAGAACTGGCTCATTTCCCGGACATCTGGAAAGAGGCAACGGTGGTAGTCCTCAGAAAACCGGGCAAGGATAACTATTTGAGCCCCAAGTCATACAGACCAATAGGTCTCCTACCTGTCTTGGGGAAGGTCCTGGAGAGGATGGTGGTGTCAAGAGTCAAATGGCAACTCGTACCGCGATTTAGTACTCGCCAGTATGGCTTTATGCCCCAGAAGAGCACCGAGGACGCCCTCTATACACTAATACAGCACGTACAAGACAAGTTGAGGCTGAAAAAGCTAATTGTCCTAGTGTCATTGGATATAGAGGGCGCCTTCGATAGCGCATGGTGGCCAGCTATTAAAGTCAGGCTGGCTGAGGAAAAGTGCCCGGTGAACACCAGGAGACTCCTTGATAGCTACCTAGACAGCAGAAAAGTTAGAGTAAGGTATGCCGGGGAAGAATGCACAAGAGAGACAAACAAAGGATGTGTCCAAGGGTCAATTGGTGGTCCCATCCTGTGGAACCTGCTATTGGATCCACTGCTACATGAACTGGAGGGGAAGGGGAACTACGTACAGGCTTTTGCGGACGACATTGTCCTTGCGGTGGATGGCGACACAGCAGCTGAAGTCTCAAGGGCGGCCAATGCAGCCCTCGCCCATGTTCAGAGCTGGGGAGTCCGAAATAAGCTTAGGTTTGCACCGCACAAAACCTGTGCGATGATTTTAACCAATAAGCTTAAGTACGACACCCCAATTCTGACCATGGCAGGGGTCGACATTGGAATGGTCCGGAGCATGAAGCTGCTGGGTCTAACCATAGACGACAGGCTGACCTTCAACGAACACACTAAGAACGTGTGCAAGAAAGCTGCTGATATTTATAAACAGCTGTCGCGGGCAGCGAAGGTCAGTTGGGGTTTACACAGGGACATAATCCATACGATATACACTGCAACTATTGAGCCTATCATAATGTACGCGGCTGGAGCCTGGGCACCCGCTACAAAAAAGTTGGGTATACGTAGGAAGCTAGGCTCAATCCAGCGAGGCTTCGTCCAGAAGCTCTGCAAATCATACCGTACGGTCTCCCTGAACTCCGCACTGGTGCTCGCCGGGATACTACCTCTAGACCTCCGAATTCAAGAGGCAGCAGCCATGTATGAGGCTAGGAGAGGGTCGTCCCAGTTTGTACCGGGAGATAGAGAGATTGAAAGTGCGGTGAGATTTGCAGAAACTTTGCACCCTGCCAAGCAAATGTCCTTTGAGTTCATGTGCCTGGCGGACCAACAACTCGTGGACAGCCAGAATGTGCAGACAGTGCGAATCTTCACTGACGGCAGCAAGATTGAGGGGAAGGTCGGAGCCGCATTATCCTTATGGAATAATAACGGCGAAGTCCAGAACCTCAAGCTTAGCCTCGCCGCGTACTGCACTGTCTACCAGGCGGAACTACTGGCCATTTGCAAGGCGACGGACGTAGTCCTGAAGCGCAAAGAGACGAGCTATGGCTTGTACAGCGACTCAATGTCAGCATTGCAGGCGCTGACAAGCCACGGCTCGCTCCATCCCCTGGCGGTCCGCGCAAGAGCCAACTTGGCTCTGGCGTTGGACCAAAACAAAGCTGTGTCCTTGTTCTGGGTCAAAGCCCACGCTGGACTGCCAGGGAATGAACGCGCGGACGAGCTGGCAAAGGAGGCAGCGTTATTGTCACGGAGGAAGCCGGACTATGACAAGTGTCCGGTCTCATACATCAAGCGTCAAATCCGCATGGATTCGCTAGGTGAATGGAACCGGAGATATGTGTCAGGCGAGACGGCCTCAGTGACGAAACTGTTCCTTCCGGATGCCGTAGCCGCCTATCGTATTATACGAAAGGTGAAGCCAACAGGTGTACTTACGCAAGTCTTGACGGGGCACGGTGGGTTCTCGGAATACCTGAACCGCTTCAGGTGTAAAGACAGCCCATCGTGTCGCTGCGATCCAAGTGCAGTGGAATCAGTTCCACACATCATATTAGATTGCCCTATTTACGCGTATGAACGATACGCGCTGGAACAGGAAATCGATATCCAGCTCTTGCGAGAAAGTGTGGCAGAAGTAATGATGGGCAAAAACCGTAAGAAATTTATAACCTACTGCGAAAATATAGCGGAAAAAGTAATCAACTTAAACAAAACAGGATGAGACGACTATGTTTAATTATATATTATGTGTATATTAATATAAGCATAGAAAAATGTTTGTAAAATGCGTGTCATTAAAGTAAGCAGTAGAATAAGTAAATATTAAGTGTAAAATTTAAGTAGTATAAGATAAAAAATGTTAGTATTAGATTCTCTTTGTAACCAGCATATGAGTGTACAAAAATATATACTGCGTACCACAGTTATTTACCCAATAGTCCTAAGATACAAATAAAGATAAAAATAAAAGTAGAATAGAAGAATAAATAGAACAATAATAGCGGGAGTCCCACCCGCTAGAATGAATGTAGAAGAATAAGAGAAAGAAAAAGTATGCGGAATGAAAGTGCGAGAGGAATGCTTTGCGAGAACTAGTATGAGTGCAGAGATAGATAAAGAATAGCGCCGTTAACTCGGCGGAGACTAGCCCATAAAAAAAAAAAAAAAAAAAAAAAAAAAAAAAAAAAAAAAAAAAACCTAACCTAACCTAACCTAACCTAACCTAACCTAACCTAACCTAACCTAACCTAACCTAACCTAACCTAACCTAACCTAACCTAACCTAACCTAACCTAACCTAACCTAACCTAACCTAACCTAACCTAACCTAACCTAACCTAACCTAACCTAACCTAACCTAACCTAACCTAACCTAACCTAACCTAACCTAACCTAACCTAACCTAACCTAACCTAACCTAACCTAACCTAACCTAACCTAACCTAACCTAACCTAACCTAACCTAACCTAACCTAACCTAACCTAACCTAACCTAACCTAACCTAACCTAACCTAACCTAACCTAACCTAACCTAACCTAACCTAACCTAACCTAACCTAACCTAACCTAACCTAACCTAACCTAACCTAACCTAACCTAACCTAACCTAACCTAACCTAACCTAACCTAACCTAACCTAACCTAACCTAACCTAACCTAACCTAACCTAACCTAACCTAACCTAACCTAACCTAACCTAACCTAACCTAACCTAACCTAACCCGTAATTACTTGAAAACCAAGGGGCGCATTTTGAAGCTGTTTTCAGCGCGATAATTCCTAAATAGCCTACCCCTATCATATTGACTCGACAAAATTGACATAGACGCGAAAAAGTTTTTCATTTCAGACACTTGTAATTTTTTACAAAAAGTTTTTATTAATTTTTATTCATTTATTTTTTATTCTGAAATCCACTAGTTATTAAATTCAAATTATTTTCAAAATTAATACATACCAGCCGTACCTTCACCCTGGTGCTCGTTTCGCGACCCGGGAGTCCTGGTTCGGTGTTGTTTTCGGCCATTTTCACTAAATTTCCTGTAAAAAACACGTTTTTCGGCCAAAACTCAAAATTTTTCTTCAGGTTATAGTAAATATTTTTCAGCGGTTGGATAGTCCGCGCCGAGACGCGTCTTTTGACACCTCGCGCGTGCTTCTAGCTAGCAAAAAACTTTGAAATCGTCGTCACTTTGATTTTCGCGGCTTAGAAAATCAACCTATACCCCGTAGTCAATTGCATACATTGTAATTACTTGAAAACCAAGGGGCGCATTTTGAAGCTGTTTTCAGCGCGATAATTCCTAAATAGCCTACCCCTATCATATTGACTCGACAAAATTGACATAGACGCGAAAAAGTTTTTCATTTCAGACACTTGTAATTTTTTACAAAAAGTTTTTATTAATTTTTATTCATTTATTTTTTATTCTGAAATCCACTAGTTATTAAATTCAAATTATTTTCAAAATTAATACATACCAGCCGTACCTTCACCCTGGTGCTCGTTTCGCGACCCGGGAGTCCTGGTTCGGTGTTGTTTTCGGCCATTTTCACTAAATTTCCTGTAAAAAACACGTTTTTCGGCCAAAACTCAAAATTTTTCTTCAGGTTATAGTAAATATTTTTCAGCGGTTGGATAGTCCGCGCCGAGACGCGTCTTTTGACACCTCGCGCGTGCTTCTAGCTTACAAAAAATTTTGAAAATTTGCCCTCCCACCCACCCTATAGCGGTAAGGTAGGGTAATAATATACTTTTGGCGAAAAATTTTTATTTTCTAAATTTATTCCTTGGGTAATACAGTATCAGAAAATCTGGAAATTTCTCAGATCGCACCTTCCAAACAGCCTTTTTTTATACTTTGAAAACTTATTAATTGTGTTTTTGACGTGTCTGGCGAAAGACTTTTGTAATCTATTTATTTTAATCGCGTTTACACCTTTATTTGACCTTGATTTTATATCGATATTTTATTTTTACTGACTGGTCCCCACTTTACAGGGACTCAGGATTATTGACTTTTTAATTAATAACCGATCCCCCCTATACAGGGACACGGTTTCGCTATAGGTTAATGTCCTCTCTTGTTCTTCGGATCCCTTACAGGATGTTCCGCACACCAGCACAAAAGGCCTCAAACTCGCAGAATTCCGGAGACTCGCCGCGGTCTGCGGAGAAGGCAGGGCCCTCGCTTCTGAACGTGACGCGCAGCATTGGGGAAGAGGAGGCCAGGATAACTGAACCCCAGCCAAAGGCCCCAGCCAATTTAAAGCGCGCCACCACAGCACATAATTACCAGGAGAGCCCTGTCACTCCGGAGACCCGCCGGGTCACCGTAGAGCCCGCAAGACCTATTAAGAAGCCGGAGGAGGGAGCCAAGTACCCCAATTTCACAGCGGAGGCGCGAGCTTGCCTGAATAAAGCAAAGCTGCATTTGGGCAACTCGCGAAACCTTAAAACCGAAATCAAGACGGAGGTGCTTGGCGCCATCAACCGGCTTTATGAGCTGGTTAAGGAGGCTGAAAAAGCCAGGGGTGTACAAGACTTTTCGGAACAGAACACCCAACCGAAGGACAATACCACAGATGTTTCGACAGGGCTCGTGCAGCAGCTCGTAGAAAACCTCCAACAGACCAACCTGGCGTTGGACGAGGTTAAACAGCACACACGGGCCCTGTCGGAGCAACTTAAGGAGACCCCTCGCCTTATCGCTGACCAGGGGCCGACCTTTGCCGAGATTGCTGCTGTCCCGAGACCACAGACCCAGAAATCCCTCCACTCAGTAGTCGTATCATCTATCGATGAGTTCGATACTAGTGAGGGGGTCATTGGTAAACTCAGGACGGCAGTAGATGCAAAGAACGAAGGCACGAGGGTCGAGCGGCTGCGAAAAGCGAGGGACCAGAAGGTGATTCTGGGCTTTAATTCTAGGGAAGAGATGACGGCCGTTAAAGAGAGGATCCAGAAGTCAGGAGGTCTTCGGGTTGAGGAGGTGAAGAACAAAGATCCCCTCATCATCCTTAAGGATGTCCTCTCCTGCCACGCCGACGATGAGGTTGTCCACTACCTCAAAGTGCAGAATGCCCACCTGCTGGGGGATGTGGCCGCGGCGGACCTGAGGATGGCGGTTAAATACCGCCGTCGTACCAGGAACCCTCACATGGGCCACATAATTCTGCAGGTGTCGCCCAAAGTCTGGCAGAGACTGACGGTGGCGGGTCGGGTGCACGTAGACCTGCAAAGGTTGCGAGTAGCCGACCAGTCACCGCTAGTCCAATGCTCCATCTGCCTGGGGTATGGGCATGGCAGAAAGCACTGCCAGGACACCGTACCACTGTGCAGTCACTGTGGAGATCAACATTTGCGGTCCGATTGCCCGGCGCACGCAGCAGGCGTTGCGCCAGTATGCAAGAACTGCCAAACGGCAAAGTGCGACAAGTCGGACCACAGTGCGTTCAGCAGTGACTGCCCAGTGCGGGCAAAGTGGGACAGCCTCGCGAGATCCGGCGTGGCGTACTGCTAAGGTTGCGCTGGTGAAGGCTGAGGAAAGCGTGGACCTAATAACTTGTAGACCGCGGATGATAATCATCAAAAGGGACTGCCAAGCTACAAAGTCAATCGTTGGAACCCATAACGACACGCTTTCCTGTAGTACACTCGCCGGTCAACCGGAGCAGCAACAGCCAAGTCGTCTCCAACCAGACTCTACCCAAAACCGTCAGTCCAAATTTAAAAGAAAAAATTTATTAAAACATAAAAAGTATCAGGATAAAATCAAAACACTAATAAAACTATGTAGATGCAAACTATAGATGTATGTATATGTTTAGTATATTGTGAAAATGTATTTGAGTGTATATATATAAATATAAAATTGCAAAAAAAAAAAAAAAAAAGGAAGAAAAATATGATATAATAATATATAATAAGTATATAATATATATGTCATAATTATGAACCTACTACATAAACTTAAAAAATATATTAATAGTAAACAAACCTAGATGTAACTCGTTATTTTTATAAAGCTGCCTTAAAATCTGAAAACAAAAATTATAAAGTAATATAAAGAAATTTAGATAATCCAAGACTGACAAACCACCTACCATAGAATCACCTTAACCTAAAGAAATCACCTAACAAACACAAAACATGATCACAATACTATACGAAAAACAAGGTCTCTGATCATGTTAGAGGACACCTATAGCAAGGGCAGGAGTGGGTTTTAGCCGGTAAGAGTCCGGCACTGCCCAGACTGACTCCCAGTGGGTCAGTGTGGGCGTCCATGAGGATTTCCCACTCCTGTCAAACCTAAAAAAAAAAAAAAAAAAAAAAAAAAAAAACCTAACCTAACCTAACCTAACCTAACCTAACCTAACCTAACCTAACCTAACCTAACCTAACCTAACCTAACCTAACCTAACCTAACCTAACCTAACCTAACCTAACCTAACCTAACCTAACCTAACCTAACCTAACCTAACCTAACCTAACCTAACCTAACCTAACCTAACCTAACCTAACCTAACCTAACCTAACCTAACCTAACCTAACCTAACCTAACCTAACCTAACCTAACCTAACCTAACCTAACCTAACCTAACCTAACCTAACCTAACCTAACCTAACCTAACCTAACCTAACCTAACCTAACCTAACCTAACCTAACCTAACCTAACCTAACCTAACCTAACCTAACCTAACCTAACCTAACCTAACCTAACCTAACCTAACCTAACCTAACCTAACCTAACCTAACCTAACCTAACCTAACCTAACCTAACCTAACCTAACCTAACCTAACCTAACCTAACCTAACCTAACCTAACCTAACCTAACCTAACCTAACCTAACCTAACCTAACCTAACCTAACCTAACCTAACCTAACCTAACCTAACCTAACCTAACCTAACCTAACCTAACCTAACCTAACCTAACCTAACCTAACCTAACCTAACCTAACCTAACCTAACCTAACCTAACCTAACCTAACCTAACCTAACCTAACCTAACCTAACCTAACCTAACCTAACCTAACCTAACCTAACCTAACCTAACCTAACCTAACCTAACCTAACCTAACCTAACCTAACCTAACCTAACCTAACCTAACCTAACCTAACCTAACCTAACCTAACCTAACCTAACCTAACCTAACCTAACCTAACCTAACCTAACCTAACCTAACCTAACCTAACCTAACCTAACCTAACCGTAATTACTCGATAACCAAGGGGCGCATTTTGAAGCTGTTTTCAGCGCGACAATTCCTAAATAGCCACCCCCTATCGTATTGACTAAGTTAAATTGACAAAAACGCGAAAAAGTTTTCATTTACAGACACTTGTAAAATTTTACAAAAAGTTTTTATTAAATTAATTATTAATTCAAAATCCACTCGTTAAATAATTTATTAAAAAATCAAAATTGACACTAACCTACCTTACCCTCATTCTGGTGCTCGTTCCGCGACCCGGAGTTCTGGTTTGGTGTAAATTTCGGCCATTTTCAAAATTTTTCCTGTAAAAAACACGTTTTTTGACGAAAACTCAAAATTTTTCTTCTTGGTAAGTGTTTTTCATCGGTTGGATAGCCCGCGCCGAGACGCGTCTTTTGACACCTCGCGCGTGCTTCTAGCTAACAAAAAATTTCAAAAATTTTGCCCTCCCACCCACCCTATAGTGGTAAGGTAGGTGAACACAAACATTTGGCGAAAAATTTTTTTTACTAATTACCTTCGTTTGGCAATTGCATAATAGGAAATCTAGAAATTTTCAAAATCTCGCGTCTAAAACAGATATTTTGTGTACTTTTGTTTTTAGTCATCGTTAGCATAAGTTTTACTCGACAAACTTGTGGTCGCAAGTCAAAGATATTTTAGTTTTACTGACTGGTCCCCACTTTACAGGGACTCAGTATTATCGACTAACAACCGATCCCCCCTTTACTGGGATACAGTTGAAACAATTGTTAGAGTTCTGTGATTTTATTGATTATTTATATATATATATTGACTGAAATAGACTCGTCTGCATATTCGTTTTAATCTTTACACTTATTGACTTTTAAAAACTACATAAAACGCATCAGTGTTTTACAAGACGTTTCTACATATTCCACGTATTTTAAGTGTCTGATCCCCCCTTTACAGGGATTCAGCCTTGTCTTTTTGATGTCCTCAGAAACCCTCAGAATCCCCTATAGAATGTTCCGCACCCCTGTAATAGTGAACGCCGGCTCACAGGGCTCCAGTGGTTCGCCGAAATCGGTCGAGAAGGCAGAGCCGACTCTTCCTAGCGTGAGGCGCGATACCGGGGAGTGTACCTCGACGAACGCTGTGGGACCCTCAAAAAAGCCGGAGGCAAAGGCCAAGTACCCCAATCTAACAGCAGAGGCGAGAGCTTGCTTGAATAAAGCTAAGCTTCATTTGAGCAACTCTCGCAATCTCAAAACTGAGATCAAGACGGAGGTACTCGCCGCCATAGACCGGCTTTATGAGCTTGTGAAAGAGGCCGAAAAAGCCAGGGGGACAGCAAACGTAAGTGCGGAACATTCTAAGGAACCGGAAAACACAGCGGATGTTCCGACGGGGCTCGTGAAGGAGCTGGTCGAAAACCTCCAACAGCATAACGTGGCGTTGGAGGAGTGCAAGCAACAGACGCGAGCTCTGTCGGAGCAACTGAAGGAGGCCCCTCGCTTTACAGCAGACCAAGGACCGACCTTTGCCGAAGTGGCAGCCGTGCCAAGACAGCTTCCGCACAGGCCTCTTCACTCAGTAGTCGTTTCATCTACCGATGTAATGGACACTAGTGAGGAGGTCATAGGAAAACTCCGGGTGGCAGTCAACGCAAAGGTCGAGGGTACGAGAGTGGAGCGGCTGAGAAAGGCGAGGGACCAAAAAGTCATACTCGGGTTCTGTAGCAGAGATGAAATGGTGGCAGCGAAGGAGAGGATCCAGAAGGAAAAAGGTCTTCGGGTTGAGGAGGTAACTAATAAGGACCCCCTCATCATCCTCAAAGACATTCTCTCCTTCCACACAGACGACGAAGTGATACAGGCCCTTAAAACGCAGAACACACACTTGCTTGGAGATGTGGCAGCGAAGGACTTACGACTGTCTGTAAAATATCGCCGCAGAACAAAGAACCCACACATGGGTCATATTGTCCTGCAAGTGTCCCCCAAAGTATGGCAGCGACTGACGGTGGCAGCTCGGGTGCACGTGGACATGCAACGGTTACGTGTAGCCGACCAGTCACCGCTGGTCCAGTGCTCAATATGCTTGGGGTATGGGCACGGCAGGAAATACTGCAAAGACACTGTCCCACTATGCAGTCACTGTGGGGACGCTCACCTGCGTGCAGACTGCCCGGCGTTCGCTGCCGGAACTGCACCTAACTGCCGAAACTGCCAGGCGGCAAAAAGCAGCAGGACAGACCACAGCGCGTTCGCCAGTGAGTGCCCAGTACGTATGAAGTGGGACAGCTTAGCAAGATCCAGTGTGGCGTACTGCTAAGGTTGTGCTTGACAAAACTAGAAGAGACGTCGAAACAAAACCTTGCAAGACTAAGATGATGTACATCCTAGGTGACTGGCAAGCCAAGTTAACATATAGCTCAGACCACAACACGTTCTCTTTTAGCATATTGGCCTATAAACCTAAAGAACTGCGGCATATTAAACTAGCACGAACCTCCCAAAATAGCAAGAGTATTCTGTCCAGAAGCATAAAAATGCCAATAATGCAAAAAAACCAAAAACATAATACATACAATAGTAAAGTAAAAATTAAAGAAATAGTAAACAATACAAAACATATAAATCTAAAACTTGAAATTCGTATAAAAGTGGTTTTAAATATATATCTGACGTATAGTAACTATAAATCAAGTATATATTACACAAAGAATAAAAAAGGTAAAGTGGACCCTGATATTTTAACGTATAATAAGTATATAATAAACATATCTAGACAACACTACCGTGGAATCGCATTTATACGAAAACACTATTTAGGCATTAATACATCGAAATTACAAAAATTAGTACTCAAAAAGAATATCAAGAAAAATCAACAGTAATATAAACAAGTAGATCTAAAAATAGCAGAAACAATCAAATTAAAAGTATTATTATTAGTCAACGGAAAAATTTCATTGCATACAATATTAACAAGAACTCATATTTAAACAAAAATTCTGAAAACCAAAACAACATAACAGATTATAAGGGCTCTGATCATGTCAGAGGACACATCTAGCAAAGGCAGGAGTGGGTTTTAGCCGGTAAGAGTCCGGCACTGCCCAGACTGACTCCCAGTGGGTCAGTGTGGGCGTCCATGAGGATTTCCCACTCCTGTCAAACCATAAAAAAAAAAAAAAAAAAAAAAAAACCTAACCTAACCTAACCTAACCTAACCCAGTTCCCCCCCAGCCTCCGTGGTGGTCGGATCGTTTTTAAAGCAGCTCCGTAGTTAAAAAATCGAAAAAGTGGTCAAAAGTGCTCGGATTTTGACAAATTTTGTGTCAGGGAGTGCAGAAAAGTTGCCTCCACACTACGAAGTGAAACAGGAAATTGGATTTCAGTGCTGTGCATCGAAAATAGCTGAAAAACCCTCTTTTTAGAGGTTAAGTTAATTAAACTGGTACGTTTTAAAGTGCTGAAGCCAAACAAGATCGACAACCTTATGTTTTTCTTATGAAAAACACAGCGGAGCAGCGCCATCTTTATCCTGGAGCATTTTCACTCACCTGAAGTCACGACTCTTGGAGTTATTCAGGAAAAACCAAAAACCACGTGGCCTGAAAAACCCGAACGAGACACCGTAGCGGCCTGAAATTTTGCAGTACGGAAGAAGCCTATGGGAGGGGACGAAATCTGCAAGTACTAGAATTTTAAGTTAAGTACTTTTGTTATTATAACCATTTGAAGACTCGAAGTTTGAACTGTTATAACTCCTGAAGAAACTGAAATTTTACAAATCTTAAACTGCTATCTTTTGCGCGCTCGTTAGAAGAAGACGCACAGAAAATTCCAGAATTTTAGCTTTATTAGTTTTAACGTAGTAATTAAAAAACCATAAAAACCATAAAAATTAATTTTTTGTACAGTAAAAATAAGAAACTTTAAATTTTTAATTCAGAAATAGATAGTGTACAATTTGTCCATAATTTAGATATTTTTTCCAAAATTTTCAGAGTAACGGTTACAAAGTTATTGATTTTTTAAGCATTTTTCTGAATAAAATCAGATTTAATAGAAATAATTAATTTTTGACCACAGGAGTGACTTTTTAATGTGTATTGTGACTAGATTAAGCCCAAACTTGCGCCCAATAGCTTCGGAATTGACGGAAATAGCTTTTTCAGCCATTTTGGTTTTTGTTGGTTACAACATTAAAGTATAGATATCTCCGAAGATATTGGACGTAGAAGACCCGGATTTGCGCATTTCTCAGGGGGAGACTTGCAGAATTGCTTTGATCCGGTTTTCAGGAGTTTTCCAGGCTGAAAAGTTTTCAGCGCTGAAACCACTTTCAGCATATAGGGGAGACCGGGGCATTCTTCATATTCGAAACCGCATCTCTCTCCGATAGGCGGTTGCGGAGTTATAACCACTTTAAGTTGGTGTTTGACAGCTGGGCGGCCATCTTGAAAAACTTTGACCCGACGTAGCTCCGGAATCGGTGGTCGTGGAGAGTTGCGGTTTTTGGATTGTTGATCAGGGGGATAAACTCTGTCGGATTAAATAGATTTCAGGCGTTTCCGGGCTGAAAATTTTCGGTCGCCTGAAAGTCACCTTGCGGAAGAGGTGGGATCAGGGCAAACCAAAAGAGCCCAAACTCGGGCGTTCTGCGACTGTCCAAAGTGGAGATATCACCTGTCAAAGTCAGACTTTGACAGCAGTTCCGCCATCTTTGTTAAATTTTGAAATCCCATATCTCCGCAACGGGGAGTCGTGGAGCGACGGGGTTTGCTTTATTAGAACTGGCTATTAACTCTCCCTCGATTGGGCTGGCTTTCAGGCGTTTACAGGACTGAAAAATTTTGCGGCCTGAAAACGACATCATTGTCTAGATCTCATCGAGCTCAGTAAAGCGAACCCAAACACGGCGGAAATCGGTCAAACGGTTGCGGAAATAACCAGCTTTAACCATCTTCCGGCCGCCATCTTGAATAAAAACCGTAAACTTTAGACTCTGATTGCTCCAACACCCTTTGGGCTAGGTGCTTCGAGTTTGGGGTCGTTAGAACGGGCTCGGTGAGCTCTACCCAGTGGTTCCATCAGATCGACTCTACATAGAGCTAATTTTGTAAAATAGCTGAAAATTAGTCCTTGGTGACTTAAATTAACCTAGGGCCTATATAGAGCTCTTGACCACTACCCAAACAAATTTAAGCTAGGGTAGAGTATTTGTAGAGACATTATTACAACTTGTTGTAAGTGTTTTTAGACTTAAGTTGATGTAAATTTATTGTTCCTTTTGCAACTTTTATATATTTTCTTTTCTTGCTTTCTTTCCCGTTATTACACCATCGTTCGTATTGCGTTGCTACCAAAGCGCGCCGCTGACCTCCAAGTCGCGTACACCATCAGAAGAGGAAAGCAAGGAACTAGCACTCAGACCGACAAGACTCAATTGAGTCTAGTCGACGTTTTTTTTTTTTTTTTTTTATTGTTATTATCTATACATCATACACGTTATTCTTAAGTGACCCGGGTATCCCTTTACAATAAGCTCCTAAAAAGAGTTCCTTGACAAAATGTTAGGTTACCGCACACCAGCCAAGAAGGCAAATCCCACGGGGAGTTCGGACATGGGAAGGGACCAAGAAGAGCGGGCGGGCCCGTCGGTGAGGCGCAGCATAGAGAAGCTGGAAGCCGAGACACCCATAACGGTTCCACCCCCCAAAACACCATCACCCCCGAAAAAGACTGTCCAGACTTATCCCCCGAAACCCAAGTCAATGAAGACGCTCTCGCAACTCTCGCAAGAGGCAAAGCCCGAAGCAGCGAAACGGCCGGAAAGTGTTCACGAGCTTAAAAAGGACACTAGCATACAGAGCTCCAAAAGCCCTCCGCGATCTGCCGAGAAGGTACCGCATACGCCGCCAAAGACGCAGTACGCGGATCGGTCAATAGAAGCTAGGGCCTGCTTGAACAAGGCTAAACTACACCTGAGCAGTTCAAGAAACACAAAAAACGAAATAAGAAATGTCATCATTGAATCGCTGGATCGCCTGTTTCAGCTGGTCAAAGAAGCTGAAAAGGAAGCGAAATTGAAAAACGCTGGAAGATCAAAGGAAAACGTAGAGCCTAAGACTGCCGCTATTGACGCTACCTTCTCAATTAACACGGAGCAAAATTCGCCCTCAACTAACCAAGAGACGAGCCGATTAATGGAGAAAATTGAGGAGCACTCCAAGTTGTTGCTGGAAAGCAACAAACAGATGGAGGAGCTCAAGGGTGTTATAGAGGCTCAGAAGGAAAGAATGGATGTGGTGACTCCTACATATGCGGGAGTGGCCGCGGGTGGGAGCGGCAGCGCGCTGGTAAAGCGAACGCTGCACTCAGTCGTGGTCACCTCCAGCAATGAGGAGCACTCGGGAGAAGAAGTTCTTGATAGGGTAAGAAAGGCAATAGATGCGAAAGAGGGATGGATAAAGGTGGAGAAGGTGAGAAAGGCGAAGGATAGAAAGGTGATTATGGGTTTTGAGACGACAGAAGAAAGAGACAAGGCGAAGGAAAGACTGAGGAAGAATGGAGCCAATCTCACCGTTGAGGAGGTGAAAAACAAGGATCCGTTGCTGATCCTCAGGGGCGTCCTATTGGTTAATACCGATGAAGACGTCCTTAAGGCATTGAGGAACCAGAACCAGGATGTTTTCCACGGCCTCAGCGGTGGGACGGGCAAGGTAGAGATAAAATATAGGAAAAGGGCTAGGAATCCACTTACCGGTCACATTGTGCTTAGTGTTTCGCCAACGGTCTGGAAAAGGGTTACTGCGAAGGGATATGTACACATCGACCTCCAGCGCATCAGGGCCGAAGATCAGACCCCACTGATGCAGTGTACGCGCTGCCTGGGTTTTGGGCACAGCAAAAAGTACTGCGAAGAGTCAGTGGACATGTGTAGCCATTGCGGCGGCCCGCACCTGAGATCTGAGTGCGCGGACTGGATGGCAGGAATACCAGCAGCTTGCAGAAACTGCAAGAAAGCAAACAGTCCCCAGACAGAACACAATGCCTTTAGCGCCGGTTGCCCGCAGCGTCAGAAATGGGATGACTTGGCGCGAGCAACAGTAGCGTACTGCTAAGGGCACCCAGGGGAAACGTCACGCTTACAAATTCGCACAAGCTAACCTCCAGCGAAAGAAGCTTGCGACAAATGAGATGTTCCTAGAAGCAGAAAAACGCGGAATAGCGGCTGCTCTTATTCAAGAGCCTTACGTTGGCAACCTCAAGACAGTGAAGAGCCAAAGAGGAGTGAGGATCTTCCAAAGCACTGATGTAGGAGAAGGGATTGTTAAGGCGGCAATTGCCGTCTTCGATAACGACATTAACGTTATACAATACCCGAAACTCACCACAAATAATATCTCTGTGGTGGGAATCCAAACCAGTGCTTGGGAGATCACACTCGTTTCACTCTATTTTGAGCCAGACAAGCCGATAGAGGCGTATTTGGAACATCTCAAGGAAATTGAAGTCGTCAATGGCTCTAAGCCGCTGATCATTGGAGGAGACGTCAACGCGAAGAGCACGTGGTGGGGAAGCCCAGTCATTGATAATAGAGGCGAAGACATGTGTGGAACTCTCGGAGAGCTAGGGCTCCACGTACTCAACACAGGGGAAATCCCGACTTTCGATACGATCAGAGGAGGACAGAGGTACAGCAGCTATGTCGACATCACAGCCTGCTCGACGAACATTCTTGGGTTGGTGGATGACTGGAGAGTAGTCGAAGGTCTAACGAGTTCCGACCACAACGGCATACTTTTTAATATTAATTTACGGAAATCTAAAGGCATTAGAATAGAAAGAACGACACGAATTTATAATACTAAAAAAGCCAATTGGGACGACTTTCATGAGAAATTCGACCAATTGGCAACAGAGTACAAAGTTACAAAATTAGAAATAGATAAGCTTAATAACATCGAACAAATAGATTTAATAACAAATAACTTAACCAAAACAATAAAAGAAGCATGTAATTCGTCAATCCCAATTAGAACTACAAAAGAAAAATTTACCTTGCCGTGGTGGTCGGAAAACCTCGCGAAGCTGAAGAAACAGGTCGTTACCAAGAAGCGAAGAATCCAGTGCGCTGCTCCAGTCCGAAGATCGAAAGTCGTTGGAGAGTACCTGAAACAGAAAGAAGAGTATGAATTAGAGGAAGCAAAAGCTGCTACCGAGAGTTGGAAAGAGTTTTGCTGCAAGCAGGATAGAGAAGGGGTTTGGGAGGGGATCTATAGAGTTATAGGAAGGACCACGCGTAGAGAAGAGGATTTGCCGATGGTGAAGGACGGAGAAGTATTAGACGCAAAGGGCTCAGTGAAATATATCACGGAAACCTTTTACCCGGATGACTTGGTCAGTGCTGACGATGATTACCATTGCCACATCCGACGGAAAGCAGACCAAGTCAATAAAGAAGAGAACAAGGATAGCCACGATCCGCCCTTCACCATGGCAGAACTACAAACAGCCAGAGACTCCTTCAATCCCAAGAAAGCCCCGGGAATAGACGGCCTCACTGCCGATATTTGTAGCCGCGCCATTGGCAGTAAACCAGAGACATTCCTGGCCCTGCTGAACCAATGCCTGGAACATGGATACTTCCCACAACCTTGGAAGGAGGCCACAGTTGTGGTACTTAGGAAACCGGGAAAGGGGGACTATACTAACCCGAAAGCGTACAGACCAATCGGCTTGCTACCCGTTCTTGGAAAAATATTCGAGAAGATGCTGATGGCCCGCCTCAGGTTTCACATTCTGCCTAGGATGAGTACTCGCCAGTACGGATTCATGCCACAGAGGAGCACCGAGGACTCCCTCTACGCCCTTATGCAGCACATCCGCAATAAGATACAAGAAAAGAAAATTGTAGAACTTGTATCTCTAGACATAGAGGGAGCCTTCGACAGCGCCTGGTGGCCGGCTATCAGAGTCCGACTGGCTGAGGAAGAGTGTCCGGTGAACCTGAGGAGGGTCATCGACAGCTACTTGAGGGACAGAAGGGTCAGAGTCCGGTATGGTGGAGAGGAACACGCAAAAGGCACAAACAAAGGCTGTGTACAGGGCTCCATCGGAGGCCCCTTCTTCTGGAATCTGCTCCTGGATCCACTCTTGAAGACTCTGCAGAGGAGAGGGGACTATTCCCAGGCGTTCGCGGACGATGTTGTTCTTGTCTTCGATGGTGACACAGCTTTGGAAATCGAGCGGAAAGCCAACGCCGCCCTCGACCATGTTCGGGAGTGGGGTGTTAAAAATAAACTAAAATTTGCACCACAAAAAACCAGTGCGATGGTCATTACGAAAAAGTTAAAATACGATACCCCACGCCTGAGCATGGGCGGGATTGACATTACAAACTCAAGCGAAATCAAGATTCTGGGTGTCACCATCGACGATAAGCTAACATTTAACACTCATGTGTCCAACGTATGCCGCAAGGCCATAGGTGTTCACAAGCAACTGTGTAGAGCGGCTAGGGTGAGTTGGGGACTAAATCCGGAGGTGATCAGGATCATCTACACAGCAACTGTAGAGCCGATCGTCCTGTACGCCGCCAGTGTATGGGCCCCAGCAGCAAGTAAGCTGGGAATTATAAAGCAGCTTGGAGTCGTGCAGCGAGGGATCGCACAAAAAATGTGCAAAGCCTACCGCACTGTCTCCCTGAACTCGGCACTGCTTCTGGCCGGGGTGCTTCCTCTGGACCTCCGGGTCCGTGAGGCCGCTTCACTCTATGAGGCCAGGAGAGGCATACCTCAGGCAGTGCTAGGGGGCAGGGAGGTGGAGCGGGTGGCATCCGCTATGGAATCCCCACATCCAGCTAGACGTATCGATCTGGAGTTCACAACCCTGGCGGACCGTGAGCAAGTCGACGCCAGCGCAAACTTAGAAGTCAAAATCTTCACAGACGGTAGTAAAATAGGCGGGCGCGTCGGGGCCGCACTTTCCATTTGGACGGGCGACGCCGAGGCGCGCGCTATTATATTGGCGCTGCCGGACTACTGCACGGTCTACCAGGCGGAGCTCCTGGCGATATGCCGGGCAACCAGGGAAATCCAGAAGCATTCGGCATCCAGTTTTGGAGTATACAGCGACTCCATGGCGGCCCTCCAGACAGTGAAAAACCACAGCTGCCTTCACCCCCTGGCAGTGGAAGCCAGGGATAATCTAACAACTATATCCCTCCAGAACAAGGTGGTTAACTTGTTCTGGATAAAGGCACACGCAGGGTTTGAGGGCAACGAAAGAGCGGATCAGCTGGCAAAGGAGGCCGCCATGAATAGCAAGAGGAAGCCTGACTACGATCTGTGCCCGGTTTCTTTCATCAAGCGTCGCACGCGTATGGTGACGCTTGATGAATGGAATCAAAGGTACACGGCGGGTCAGACGGCCTCTGTAACGAAAATGTTTTTCCCGGACGCAGTGGCGGCGTACAGAACGGTCAGAAAGATTGAAATCAATCCGACAATAACACAGATTATGACGGGGCATGGTGGGTTCTCCGAATACTTGCATCGTTTCAAGTGTAAGGGGAACCCATCATGCATCTGTGACCCCGATGAAAGCGAAACCGTCCCACATCTACTCCTGGACTGCCCGGTGTACGCGACAGAAAGGTATGAGCTAGAAAGCAAAACTGACACTAAACTCGATAAAGGTAATATTAGGGAAGTAATATCGGGAAAAGGAAGACAAGAATTTTTGAAATACTGTATTAAAATCTGCACTAAAGTAATAGAGAGGAATAAGAGTAATTAGATATGTAAACTATGTTTCAAATATATTGTTACATATATTAATGTAAACATAGGAAATTAGAATAAAAACTAGTTGTAAACCAGAATAAGTAGAAATAAGAATAGTATATAAGATACCTGTAAACAAAATTAGAGAGTAAGTCTGTTGTACATAGGTTAAGAAGAGAATGTTTTTAAGAGTGTTGTCTTGATTTTATTTTCCCTGATAGTAAATAAAAATAATAGAAATAAAAAGTATATATAGACTAGGGTAGAATAGTAATATTAAAAATGGGAATCCCACCCATGGAATAAATGTGGATGGCTGTGAGAAAGACCCAGTATGCGGCATGAAAGTGCGAGAGGAATAACCGCGAGAACTGGAATGAAAGAAGTAGAGATAGATAAGGACTCCGACGCCTGTTGGAGGAGCTAGTAAAAAAAAAAAAAAAAAAAAAAAAAAAAAAAAAAAAAAAAAAAAAAAAAAAAAAAAAAAAACCTAACCTAACCTAACCTAACCTAACCTAACCTAACCTAACCTAACCTAACCTAACCTAACCTAACCTAACCTAACCTAACCTAACCTAACCTAACCTAACCTAACCAGACGTGCTTGAGGCGTTGCGCACCCAAAACAGCCATCTATTCAAAGATATCGGTGAGGAGAGCAATAGAGTGACCGTAAAGTATAGACGAAAGGCTAGAAACCCACACACGGCACACATCGTACTAAGCGTATCGCCTGTCATATGGAACAGGATGACCGAGGCCGGCACAGTTCACATTGACATTCAACGACTCAGGGTATCAGACCAATCCCCGCTTATACAGTGCTCGCGTTGTTTGGGATTCGGACACGGAAAACGGACTTGTCGTGATGACCCAGTGGACGTCTGCAGCCATTGCGGAGGTACTCATCTCAGAGCGCAGTGCCCAGATTGGCTCGCTGGGGTAACTCCGACGTGCCGAAACTGTCTGAGGGCCAAGTCCGACCATGTGGGTCACGACGCGTTTAGTTCCGAATGCCCTGTAAGGAAACGCTGGGAAACCTTAGCAAGATCCACCGTAGCATATTGCTAAGGTGGCCACGGGCGCAAACGGGACAAATAGTGCGAGTGAAGGGAGACCCCATCAGTACTGCGTGGTGCAAGCAAATCTCCAAAAATGCAAACTTGCCACCTCTGAACTAATTATGGAAGCGAGCAAAAGAAAGTGGGCATTTGCACTAGTACAGGAGCCATATATAGGAGCAATCGGGGAAATGAAGACCTATCCGGGAACGCGAGTAGTACAATGTGCAAGGAAAACCGAAAAGGTAAATAAAGCGGCTGTTGTACTCTTCGACGACACCATAGACATCACACCATGTCCTACTTTGACTACCGAAAACTTCGCAGTCGTGAAGCTGAGAACAGGGGCCTGGGAGATAGGAGTCGTGTCAGTGTACTTGGATGGTGGGCAACCCCTGGACCCGGACCTAAGGCATTTCGAGGAAATAATGGAGTGTATCGGAGTTAGAGACGTGATAATGGGGGGTGATGTAAACGCTTGGAATACATGGTGGGGAAGCCGAGAAGCGGACCAGAGGGGAGAAGCGTTGGCAGGTACGCTGGATGAGCTGGGGCTCCAGATCCTGAACGTTGGAACAACTCCCACATTTGACGTAATCAGAGGAGGCCAAAGATACTGCAGCTGTGTGGATATAACCATATGTACCGAAGACATGCTAAGAAGCGTGATAAACTGGAGGCTAGCGGGAGATGTCACCACATCGGACCACAGGGCAATCCTGTTTGAGCTAAAACTTAATAAATCAAAAGGTATGGATATTAAAAGGACTACTAGAAAATATAATACAAAAAAAGTGAACTGGGGACAATTTAGGGAGAAATTAAAACAAGTTTGGGACCAAAATGAAGTAAACAAAACGGAAATAGACAAAATAAATACAAAAGAAGCTTTAAATGAGATAACTTTATCATATACAGACTCAATAAAGGAGGCATGTGAACAGACTATGCCGACAGTTAACAAGAAAAAACAAACAGGATTGCCTTGGTGGACCGAGGAATTGACACTCATGAAGGAAGAGGTTAAAAGGAGGAAGAGGAGAATATCTTGCGCTGCACCGGGACGCCGAGCATGGGTCGTCGAGTTGTATCTTATAGCAAAAGAAGAGTTAAGGCAGAAAATGGAGACTACTCTGACAGCGAGCTGGAAGGAGTTTTGTGGAAGACAGGAGCGAGAATCAATGTGGGACAGCATATACAGAGTTATAGGCCGCACTGCTACCAGGCAGGAAGACACACCACTCGTACACAACAATAGTGTTCTCAGCAGTGAGGAGTCGGCCATGATGCTCGCGAGGACGTTTTATCCAGCGGACACTGAGCAAGAAGACGATGCGGACCACAAAGAGGTGAGAGAGATGGCGAATAGAGTAAATAAATGGACGGATGGTGAAGCATCCGATCCTCTATTCACGCTAGAAGAACTGAAGACGGCCGCGTCTAGTTTTAACCCCAAGAAAGCACCTGGAATTGACGGACTCACGGCGGATATCTGCGTAGCAGCCATAACCCACAACCCACAACTTTTTCTGGCGCTAGTAAACCGATGCTTGGGCCTGGCCCACTTTCCGACCATCTGGAAGGAAGCAGTAGTGGTCGTGCTTAGGAAACCGGGGAAAGACGACTATACGCAAGCCAAATCGTACAGGCCGATTGGGCTACTGCCTGTACTGGGCAAAATCTTAGAAAAGATGCTGGTACGTCGCATTAGGTGGTACATCTTACCAAGTGCAAGCAGGTGCCAGTACGGGTTCTTGCCGCAGCGCAGCACCGAGGACTCCCTCTATGACCTGATCAAACACATAAAATGCAAATTGAAGGAAAAAAAGATCATAGTTGTCGTATCACTGGACATAGAGGGAGCCTTCGATAGCGCCTGGTGGCCTGCTATAAAATGCCGGCTGGCAGAAACCAGCTGCCCAGTAAATCTTCGACGGCTAGTGGACAGCTACCTGGAGAACAGAAAGGTGCGCGTCAGATACGCGGGAGTCGAACACCAGCAGGACACGACCAAAGGCTGCGTGCAGGGGTCTATTGGAGGGCCAACCTTCTGGAATTTGCTACTGGATCCCCTGCTTAAAGAACTGGAAGAAAGACGCGACTATTGCCAAGCTTTCGCGGATGACGTGATTCTGATTTTCTCGGGAAACACGGCTCTTGATGTCCAAAGGCGGGCAAATGAGGCTCTCGCTCATGTTCAGAGGTGGGGAGTCAAAAACAAACTTAAATTTGCGCCACAAAAAACAAAGGCAATGGTCATTACAAACAAGTTGAAGTATGACTCACCACATCTGCACATGGGTGGGGAGGACATTGCCTTGTCACGGGAGATCAAGATGTTGGGACTTACCGTTGACGACAAACTGACATTCAATGCTCACGCGTCGAACGTCTGTAGAAAGTCTCTCAGCCTGTACAAACAGCTGTCAAGAGCTGCAAAGATCAGCTGGGGCCTGAAACCCGAGATAATCAGAACCATCTATACCGCTGTGGTGGAACCAGTCATCATGTACGCAGCGAGCGCCTGGGCTCCGGCAACCAAGAAGCTAGGAATCAGGAAGCAGCTTAATTCGGTCCAGCGTGGCTTTGTTCAAAAAATTATAAAGGCTTACAAGACCACGTCGTTAAACTCGGCCCTGGTCCTTTCTGGACTGCTTCCACTGGATCTGAGGATTCAAGAAGCAGCCTCCTTTTATGAAGTAAAAAGAGGATACTCCCGGAGAGTGACAGGTGACCGAGAAGTAGAACAGTTAGTCCCACATGCACAATTGCCACACCCTGCCGACGAGATTGGAATTGAGTTCAAGTGCGTGGTGAATGGTGCAGAAATGGACCAACAAGGACTGACCAACCCCAAGATCTTTACAGATGGCAGCAAAATTGAAGGTAAGGTTGGTGCAGCACTGAGTCTTTGGGAAAATGGAGTGGAGGTAAAAGCTCAAAAATTTAAGTTGGACCATTTCTGCACCGTATACCAAGCTGAACTTCTGGCTTTACATAGAGCATCTGAGCTGGCGTTAAAGCGCTCGTCCCCGTGTGTCGAAGTGTACTGCGACTCCAAGTCAGCACTGGAAACGGTCACCGGAGAGACCTCATTCCATCCCCTCGCATTTAAAACACGGCAAAACATTAAAACATTGAGTGACCGTGGGAAGTCCCTTCAACTGTTTTGGATCAAGGCGCATGCAGGGATGGAAGGTAACGAGAGGGCTGATGAGCTAGCTAAGGAGGCGGCGTTGGGAAGAAAGTCGAGACCGGACTACGACCTGTGCCCGATTTCATTCGTCAGGCGATCAATCCGAACGGACTCTCTTGACGAATGGAATACGAGATACCAGTCTGAAGAGACTGCGTCAACAACCAAGATCTTCTTCCCTGAAGCCACCGCGGCATACCATATTGTTCGAAAAACTGTAATGGATCCAGTAATCGTACAAGTACTAACGGGGCATGGTGGGTTCTCTGAATACCTGTATCGCTTCAAGTGTAAGGAGAACCCAGCATGCGCCTGCAACCCAGAAGTAAATGAGAGCGTGCAGCACATCATTTTAGAGTGCCCCATCTTTGCACAGAGTAAATATAACTTTGAACAGAAATATGAAATCACTCTAAATTTAGAGAACATACCAAAAATAATGATGCAAAATCCAATAAGACCTAAATTTCTAAAGTACTGTAAAAACATAGCTAATAAAGTAAATAAAAGAAATAAAGAATAAAAGTGATACACTTACAAGTATTATAATAATATATTGAAAAGTTATCAACAAAACACTGCAAAATAAATAACATGTAAATCTATACTAAAAAATTAACAACACAACAAAATTATACTAAGTCTTTCAAACTAAATAAGAAAACAAAAGTCTCTGATCATACATGTCAGAGGAAAACTCAGAGTCAAAATTAAAAAAAAAAAAAAACCTAACCTAACCTAACCTAACCTAACCTAACCTAACCTAACCTTTTTTTTTTTTTTTTTTTTTTTTTTTTTTTTTTTTTTTTTTTTTTTTTTTTTTTTACGCTGGGGAAAATGCATTACGCATACCCTCCCATCGGGGGATGGGGGGGGTATGTGGGACTCCCCGGTCTGACCCGGTATACCCACTAAAAACCACCAGCGTTGTTCCCGCTTCGTCTTGAATGGCGGGGACTGGGAATCCGGCAGAGCCTTTTCGTCCAGTCCCCGCCGACGATTGCCCGGCGGAGGCGGTGACGGGTGCAATGCGGGCGTAGGCGCCCCCGCGCCTAACGCCCGCCCGTCGCCACCTTGAGGAAGATCCTCAAGACCTACCGGCGGCGCGGCGGCCACGTATCCCGTTCCCCTCTCTAAGAGCGAGAGGGTAGGGGAGTCCGTGGAGGACCGCGACGCCGGCGCGATGCGACATCCGACCGGAATCAGTTGGACATCGCACCGCTCTCCGCAGCCGCCGCAGGAGCGGCGGCGCCAGCGGCAGCGACAGCTTTGCCCCGCTTGGGGGGAGGATTACACTTCCTCCCCCTCATCACGTGGTCAGCTGGGCTGCCACTGGCGGCACACACCGCGCAGTGCGGTGTGGCGGCCCCGCAGGAGGCGGCTTTGTGGCCGTCCTTGCCGCAACGCAGGCACGTGTCCGATCTGTCGACCGGAGATGGACACAGCGGCCGCGTGTGTCCGGTGCCGAAGCACCGGAAACACCGCAATGGCTGGTTGGCGAGAGCCCGGACCGCACCTGAGCTGAAGCCGACTGAAAGCCGGCCCCCAGCAAGAACGGCTTTGGCAGCGACGATTGGGCACTGCAGGCGAATCGCGCCCAAGCCGCCGCGGCCGGGCCGGATATTCCGGCCCTGCACCGCGGCGACGTCACAGCCCCCAATCGCCGCCACCGCAGCCACCACCTCCTCCTTGGTGACGGAGTCGTCCAACTCCGCCACCTCCAAGGCCGCCGACTTTACCGGGCGGACCACCGTGGCGGTGTCCGCGATGACCTCCTGCAGCTTGGCTGCAAAGAGGTCCGCGCGGGCACCCCCCTCAGCTCCCGGGAACTCGAAAATACGAGCCCCGGCTTGGGTCCGCCGGCAGGTCACACTGCCGATGCCCAGTTGGGCAGGGTTGGCGTTGGCACGTGCCCGCACCAGCACGGACATGTACGTCTCCCCTCGCCCCGCAGCCTCCGCGGTGAGGGTCACCACGACTGCTGCGGATTTAGGGGGGACGAGTCGCACCATCGCCTTCCCTTTCCCCTTCTGCTTCTTGCCCTTGCCGGACGCAGGCGACTGGCTGGCAGAAGCGGCAGTGGCGGCAGCAGCGGGAACGGCCGCCGCCGACTTTTTCCCCTTACCCTTCTTCCTGCGCTTCATCTCCGTCCACTCGTTGGACGGTGTGGTCGCAGGGAGAAGGGCGTCCCCCTCCTGTTGGGGGACCTCCAGAGGGGCGCCCTCGGCCTGTGGGGTAGGAGGCACCGGCTCCTCCCGGTCCCGCCTCTTATCCGCCGCAAGCGGCGGTCGGAGGCGCGTCTCCGGAAGGAGCCGGTCCTCGATCCCCGCCAGGCAGGCTCGCGTGAAGGCCCGCTCCTCCATCACAACCTTGCGGATGACATCCTCAAGGTTGCGGCTGGAGGGGGGGGCCTCTGCGGCAGGGCTCGTCGCGGCCTGTTGTGGCCGGGCCGTGGCTTCAGCCAGCTTCTGGTGCAGCTGGCTGACCTCCGACTGCAGGCGATCGACCTTCGCCTGCAGTTGCCGCGTCTCGTCGGTGGCCGTCCGCTGAAGGAGTTCAGCGACGACACCGCGCAGGCTCGCGGCCCGGCACTTGAGGGCCTTCTGAAAGGTCCCCTTTAGGTTGGAGGACTTGGAGGCGACCTCCACGATCCCCTCCTCATCCTCCACCGCCATCCTCTCAAGCTCCGCCAGAGAGTGGTCCGCGTACAGCACGCGAGACGCGCCGTACCCGGACCCGCCCCGGGCGGACTGAGCTCGCTTTTCCTGTGCCGCGACGCGCTCCTCCAGCTCCTCCTGGAGCTGAGCGCGCCGGGCAAGGTCCAGCTTTCGTTGGGCATCAGCGAGCCCAACGACATGAGTCGCTGGTGCCACCGTCGGCTTCTTGGCCTTCGGCAGCCCCGTCGACGTGGAGGCCGAGGAGCCCCCGGACCCACCGCTCTGGTGGGCTCGCTTTCGCGGCCGGGAGTCCTCGACGTCCGACACAAACAGTGAGTCGTCTGAGTCCAACAGAGACCCAAACGACTCACTCCTCTCTAGAGAGCTGGCCGCAGAAGGCGCGCGGCTAGCCTCAGGCGCCTGAGCGCCGGGTTGGCCCTTAGAAGGGCCCTTCTTCAAAAATCGCCCGGAGGCGTCACGTCTTGGGGTCGACATAGCGATCAAAACTTATTCGTAGACTCACAAGGCTTGGATGATCTACGATGCACAGCGCACTTTGGCCTACCCAGTCTGCCACTCCGTTACGGTGGTCAGAACTGGGCAGTTTCCAGGGGACACGACGAGGACGTATGCGCTGTGGGGGGTCCCCCAACCTAACCTAACCTAACCTAACCTAACCTAACCTAACCTAACCTAACCTAACCTAACCTAACCTAACCTAACCTAACCTAACCTAACCTAACCTAACCTAACCTAACCTAACCTAACCTAACCTTTTTTTTTTTTTTTTTTTTTTTTTTTTTTTTTTTTTTTTTTTTTTAACGCTGGGGAAAATGCATTACGCATACCCTCCCATCGGGGGATGGGGGGGGTATGTGGGACTCCCCGGTCTGACCCGGTATACCCACTAAAAACCACCAGCGTGTTCCCGCTTCGTCCTGAATGGCGGGGACTGGGAATCCGGCAGAGCCTTTTCGTCCAGTCCCCGCCGACGATTGCCCGGCGGAGGCGGTGACGGGTGCAATGCGGGCGTAGGCGCCCCCGCGCCTAACGCCCGCCCGTCGCCACCTTGAGGAAGATCCCCAAGAACTACCGGCGGCGCGGCGGCCACGTATCCCGTTCCCCTCTCTAAGAGCGAGAGGGTAGGGGAGTCCGCGGAGGACCGCGACGCCGGCGCGATGCGACGTCCGACCGAGATCAGTCGGACATCGCACCGCTCTCCGCAGCCGCCGCAGGAGCGGCGGCGCCAGCGGCAGCGACAGCCTTGCCCCGCCTGGGGGGAGGAAGACATTTCCGCCCCCTCATGACGTGGTCAGCTGGGCTGCCACTGGCGGCACACACCGCGCAGCGCGGTGTGGCGGCCCCGCAGGAGGCGGCTTTGTGGCCGTCCTTGCCGCAGCGCAGGCACGTGTCCGATCTGTCGGTTTTAGACGGACACAGCGGCCGCGTGTGACCGATGCCGAAGCATCGGAAACACCGCAATGGCTGGTCGCCGAGAGCCCGGACCGCACCTGAGCTGAAGCCGACTGTAAGCCGGCCCCTGGCAAGAACGGCTTTGGCAGCGACGATTGGGCACTGCAGGCGAATCGCGCCCAAGCCGCCGCGGCCGGGCCGGATGTTCCGGCCCTGCACCGCGGCGACGTCACAGCCCCCAATCGCCGCCACCGCAGCCACCACCTCCTCCTTGGTGACGGAGTCGTCCAACTCCGCCACCTCCAAGACCGCTGACTTTACCGGTCGGACCACCCTGGCGGTGTCCGCGATGACCTCCTGCAGCTTGGCTGCAAAGAGGTCCGCGCGGGCACCCCCCTCGGCTCCCGGGAACTCGAAGATACGAGCCCCGGCTTGGGTCCGCCGGCAAGTCACAGTGCCGATGCCCAGTTGGGCAGGGTCGGCGTTGGCGCGTGCCCGCACCAGCACGGACATGTACGTCTCCCCTCGCCCCGCAGCCTCCGCGGTGAGGGTCACCACGACTGCTGCGGATTTAGGGGGGACGAGTCGCACCTTCGCCTTCCCATTCGGCTTCGCCTTGCCTTTGCCGGTCGCCTTTTGCGACTGGCTGGCAGTGGCGACAGAAGCGGCAGCAGCGGGAACGGCCGCTGCCGACTTCTTCCCCTTACCCTTCTTCCTGCGCTTCACCTCTGTCCACTCGTTGGACGGTGTGGTCGCAGGGAGAAGGGCGTCCCCCTCCTGTTGGGGGACCTCCAGAGGGGCGCCCTCGGCCTGTGGGGTAGGAGGCACCGGCTCCTCCCGGTCCCGCCTCTTATCCGCCGCAAGCGGCGGTCGGAGGCGCGTCTCCGGAAGGAGCCGGTCCTCGATCCCCGCCAGGCAGGCTCGCGTGAAGGCCCGCTCCTCCATCACAACCTTGCGGATGACATCCTCAAGGTTGCGGCTGGAGGGGGGGGCCTCTGCGGCAGGGCTCGTCGCGGCCTGTTGTGGCCGGGCCGTGGCTTCAGCCAGCTTCTGGTGCAGCTGGCTGACCTCCGACTGCAGGCGATCGACCTTCGCCTGCAGTTGCCGCGTCTCGTCGGTGGCCGTCCGCTGAAGGAGTTCAGCGACGACACCGCGCAGGCTCGCGGCCCGGCACTTGAGGGCCTTCTGAAAGGTCCCCTTTAGGTTGGAGGACTTGGAGGCGACCTCCACTATCCCCTCCTCATCCTCCACCGCCATCCTCTCAAGCTCCGCCAGAGAGTGGTCCGCGTACAGCACGCGAGACGCGCCGTACCCGGACCCGCCCCGGGCGGACTGAGCTCGCTTTTCCTTTGCCGCGACGCGCTCCTCCAGCTCCTCCTGGAGCTGAGCGCGCCGGGCAAGGTCCAGCTTTCGTTGGGCATCAGCGAGCCCAACGACATGAGTCGCTGGTGCCACCGTCGGCTTCTTCGCCTTCGGCAGCCCCGTCGAAGTGGAGGCCGAGGAGCCCCCGGACCCACCGCTCTGGTGGGCTCGCTTTCGCGGCCGGGAGTCCTCGACGTCCGACACAAACAGTGAGTCGTCTGAGTCCAACAGGGACCCAAACGACTCACTCCTCTCCAGAGAGCTGGCCGCAGAAGGCGCGCGGCTAGCCTCAGGCGCCTGAGCGCCAGGTTGGCTCTTAGAAGGGCCCTTCTTCGTTTTTAAAAATCGCCCGGAGGCGTCCCGCCTAGGGGTCGACATAATGGTCGCAAAGACTTGTTCGTAGACAGCAAGACAGAGGTGTTCTACGATGCACAGCGCACTTTGGCCTACCCAGTCTGCCACTCCGTTACGGTGGTCAGAACTGGGCAGTTTCCAGGGGACACGACGAGGACGTATGCGCTGTGGGGGGTCCCCCAACCTAACCTAACCTAACCTAACCTAACCTAACCTTTTTTTTTTTTTTTTTTTTTTTTTTTTTTTTTTTTTTTTTTTTTTTTTTTTTTTTTTTTTTTTTTTTTTTTTTTTTTTTTTTTTTTTTTTTTTACGCTGGGGAAAATGCATTACGCATACCCTCCCATCGGGGGATGGGGGGGGTATGTGGGACTCCCCGGTCAGACCCGGTATACCCACTAAAAACCACCAGCGTTGTTCCCGCTTCGTCTTGAATGGCGGGGACTGGGAATCCGGCAGAGCCTTTTCGTCCAGTCCCCGCCGACGATTGCCCGGCGGAGGCGGTGACGGGTGCAATGCGGGCGTAGGCGCCCCCGCGCCTAACGCCCGCCCGTCGCCACCTTGAGGAAGATCCTCAAGACCTACCGGCGGCGCGGCGGCCACGTATCCCGTTCCCCTCTCTAAGAGCGAGAGGGTAGGGGAGTCGGCGGAGGACCGCGACGCCGGCGCGATGCGACATCCGACCGAAATCAGTCGGACATCGCACCGCTCTCCGCAGCCGCCGCAGGAGCGGCGGCGCCAGCGGCAGCGACAGCTTTGCCCCGCTTGGGGGGAGGAAGACATTTCCGCCCCCTCATGACGTGGTCAGCTGGGCTGCCACTGGCGGCACACACCGCGCAGTGCGGTGTGGCGGCCCCGCAGGAGGCGGCTTTGTGGCCGTCCTTGCCGCAGCGCAGGCACGTGTCCGATCTGTCGACCGGAGATGGACACAGCGGCCGCGTGTGTCCGGTGCCGAAGCACCGGAAACACCGCAATGGCTGGTTGGCGAGAGCCCGGACCGCACCTGAGCTGAAGCCGACTGAAAGCCGGCCCCTGGCAAGAACGGCTTTGGCAGCGACGATTGGGCACTGCAGGCGAATCGCGCCCAAGCCGCCGCGGCCGGGCCGGATATTCCGGCCCTGCACCGCGGCGACGTCACAGCCCCCAATCGCCGCCACCGCAGCCACCACCTCCTCCTTGGTGACGGAGTCGTCCAACTCCGCCACCTCCAAGGCCGCTGACTTTACCGGGCGGACCACCGTGGCGGTGTCCGCGATGACCTCCTGCAGCTTGGCTGCAAAGAGGTCCGCGCGGGCACCCCCCTCGGCTCCCGGGAACTCGAAAATACGAGCCCCGGCTTGGGTCCGCCGGCAGGTCACACTGCCGATGCCCAGTTGGGCAGGGTTGGCGTTGGCACGTGCCCGCACCAGCACGGACATGTACGTCTCCCCTCGCCCCGCAGCCTCCGCGGTGAGGGTCACCACGACTGCTGCGGATTTAGGGGGGACGAGTCGCACCTTCGCCTTCCCTTTTCCCTTCTGCTTCTTGCCCTTGCCGGTCGCAGGCGACTGGCTGGCAGAAGCGGCAGTGGCGGCAGCAGCGGGAACGGCCGCCGCCGACTTTTTCCCCTTACCCTTCTTCCTGCGCTTCACCTCCGTCCACTCGTTGGACGGTGTGGTCGCAGGGAGAAGGGCGTCCCCCTCCTGTTGGGGGACCTCCAGAGGGGTGCCCTCGGCCTGTGGGGTAGGAGGCACCGGCTCCGCCCGGTCCCGCCTCTTATCCGCCGCAAGCGGCGGTCGGAGGCGCGTCTCCGGAAGGAGCCGGTCCTCGATCCCTGCCAGGCAGGCTCGCGTGAAGGCCCGCTCCTCCATCACAACCTTGCGGATGACGTCCTCAAGGCTGTGGCTGGAGGGGGGGGCCTCTGCGGCAGGGCTCGTCGCGGCCTGTTGTGGCCGGGCCGTGGCTTCAGCCAGCTTCTGGTGCAGCTGGCTGACCTCCGACTGCAGGCGATCGACCTTCGCCTGCAGTTGCCGCGTCTCGTCGGTGGCCGTCCGCTGAAGGAGTTCAGCGACGACACCGCGCAGGCTCGCGGCCCGGCACTTGAGGGCCTTCTGAAAGGTCCCCTTCAGGTTGGAGGACTTGGAGGCGACCTCCACGATCCCCTCCTCATCCTCCACCGCCATCCTCTCAAGCTCCGCCAGAGAGTGGTCCGCGTACAGCACGCGAGACGCGCCGTACCCGGACCCGCCCCGGGCGGACTGAGCTCGCTTTTCCTGTGCCGCGACGCGCTCCTCCAGCTCCTCCTGGAGCTGAGCGCGCCGGGCAAGGTCCAGCTTTCGTTGGGCATCAGCGAGCCCAACGACATGAGTCGCTGGTGCCACCGTCGGCTTCTTCGCCTTCGGCAGCCCCGTCGAAGTGGAGGCCGAGGAGCCCCCGGACCCACCGCTCTGGTGGACTCGCTTGCGCGACCGGGAGCCCTCGACGTCCGACAGACTGAATGAGTCGTCTGAGTCCAGAGACCCAAACGACTCACTCCTCTCCAGAGAGCTGGCCGCAGAAGGCGCGCGGCTAGCCTCAGGCGTTTGAGCGCCTTTCTTCTTTAAAAATCGCCCGGAGGCGTCCCTTCTAGGGGTCGACATGGCGATCGCAAAACTCGTTCGTAGACTCTCAGGCAGATATGATCTACGATGCACAGCGCACTTTGGCCTACCCAGTCTGCCACTCCGTTACGGTGGTCAGAACTGGGCAGTTTCCAGGGGACACGACGAGGACGTATGCGCTGTGGGGGGTCCCCCAACCTAACCTAACCTAACCTAACCTTTTTTTTTTTTTTTTTTTTTTTTTTTGTTTGCGCTGGGAAAAAATGACAATTACGCATACCCGCCCATCGGGGGATGGGAGGCTATGTGGGACTCCCCGGTCAGACCCGGTATACCCACTAAAACAACCCAGCTTTATTCCCGCTTCGTCTAAGTGGCAGGGGACTGGGAAACCGGCACAGCCTTTACGTCCAGTCCCCAGCCGACGATTGCCCCGCATGGCTTCCCCTAGGGGACCGACAAAGGTGGTGACGGGTGCAATGCGGGCGAAGGCACCCCCGTACCGTCGCCCGCCCGTCGCCACCGTGAACCGCTTGAAAGTCCGAGTCCGAGAAAGCAGTTCGGGGGAGAGATCGACCCCCACCAGGGCCATCCCCCCCCCACGACATGGGCCTCCGAGGCTACCGTCGGCCCTCCGGCCTTGGCAACCCCGTCGACCTTGAAGCCAAGGCGCCCTCGGACAAACCACCCCCTCGGACCCGTTTCCGCCAGACAGTGATAAATAAATAAATAATAAATAAACACCTCCGAACATACACACTTTACTCGCAAGTCACACCCAGACACAGCACAACGTCGCGCTCACCATAAAAAAAAAAAAAAAAAAAAAAAAAAAAAAAAAAAAAAAAAAAAAAAAAAAAAAAAAAAAAATGAGCAGCCCCAAAGTCAGAGTCCGACAGAGAGCGGCCCGGAGGAGAGACTGGCCCCCTCCAGGGCCATCTCCCCCCACGACAGAGGTCTCCGAGGCCACCGTCGGCGCTCCAGCCTTGGCAACCCCGTCGACCCTGAAGCCGAGACCCCCTCGGACAAAACCGCCCCCGCGGACTCGTTACCACGACCGAGGGACTTCCACGTCCGACGCACCAATCAGTGAGTCGTCTGAGTCCAGAGAGTAACTATTCCTGTGCCATGGGCACCAAACAGCCAACAAACCCAATCACACGCGACCAAACACACACACTTTCTTTCTTTCTTTTCTTTCTTTCTTAAATGATAAATAAATAAATAAATAAATAAACACCTCTGAACATACACACTTTACTCGCAAGTCACACCCAGACACAGCACAACGATCGCGCTCACCATAAAAAATGAGCAGCCCCAAAGTCAGAGTCCGACAGAGAGCGGCCCGGAGGAGAGACTGGCCCCCTCCAGGGCCATCTCCCCCCACGACAGAGGTCTCCGAGGTCACCGTCGGCGCTCCAGCCTTGGCAACCCCGTCGACCCTGAAGCCGAGACCCCCTCGGACAAAACCGCCCCCGCGGACTCGTTACCACGACCGAGGGACTTCCACGTCCGACGCACCAATCAGTGAGTCGTCTGAGTCCAGAAAGTAACTATTCCTGTGCCATGGGCACCAAACAGCCAACAAACCCAATCACACGCAACCAAACACACACACTTTCTTTCTTTCTTTTCTTTCTTTCTTAAATGATAAATAAATAAATAAATAAATAAACACCTCTGAACATACACACTTTACTCGCAAGTCACACCCAGACACAGCACAACGATCGCGCTCACCATAAAAAATGAGCAGCCCCAAAGTCAGAGTCCGACAGAGAGCGGCCCGGAGGAGAGACTGGCCCCCTCTAGGGCCATCTCCCCCCACGACAGAGGTCTCCGAGGTCACCGTCGGCGCTCCAGCCTCGGCAACCCCGTCGACCCTGAAGCCGAGACCCCCTCGGACAAAACCGCCCCCGCGGACTCGTTACCACGACCGAGGGACTTCCACGTCCGACGCACCAATCAGTGAGTCGTCTGAGTCCAGAGAGTAACTATTCCTGTGCCATGGGCACCAAACAGCCAACAAACCCAATCACACGCGACCAAACACACACACTTTCTTTCTTTCTTTTCTTTCTTTCTTAAATGATAAATAAATAAATAAATAAATAATAAATAAACACCTCTGAGCATACACACTTTACTCGCAAGTCACACCTAGACACAGCACAACGATCGCGCTCACCATACAAAATGAGCAGCCCCAAAGTCAGAGTCCGACAGAGAGCGGCCCGGGGGAGAGACTGGCCCCCTCTAGGGCCATCTCCCCCCACGACAGAGGTCTCCGAGGCCACCGTCAGCGCTCCAGCCTTGGCAACCCCGTCGACCCTGAAGCCGAGAACCCCTCGGACAAAAACCGCCCCCGCGGACTCGTTACCACGACCGAGGGACTTCCACGTCCGACGCACCAATCAGTGAGTCGTCTGAGTCCAGAGAGTAACTATTCCCAATCACACACCTCCAAACACACACAAACATCCATCCCAAGCGGGAATCGAACCCACGTCTAGCGGCACAGCCGCCACAGTGCACTTTGGCCGACCCAGTCTGGCACTGCAATACGGTGGTCAGTACTGGGTCGTTTCCAGGGGACGCGACGTGGACGCAAGCACTGTGAGGTGGTCCCCCAACCTAACCTTTTTTTTTTTTTTTTTTTTTTTTTTTTACGCTGGGGAAAATGCATTACGCATACCCTCCCATCGGGGGATGGGGGGGGTATGTGGGACTCCCCGGTCTGACCCGGTATACCCACTAAAAACCACCAGCGTTGTTCCCGCTTCGTCCTGAATGGAGGGGACTGGGAAACCGGCAGAGCCTTTTCGTCCAGTCCCCGCCGACGATTGCCCGGCGGGGCGGTGACGGGTGCAATGCGGGCGTAGGCGCCCCCGCGCCTAACGCCCGCCCGTCACCACCTTGAGGATGATCCTCACGATCCAACGGCGGCGCGGCGGCCGCGTATCCCGTTCCCCTCTCTAGAGCGAGAGGAGAGGAGAGTCCGCGGAAGACCGCGACGCCGGTGCGATGCGACGTCCGACCGAAATCAGTCGGACATCGCACCACCCTCCGCAACCGCCGCAGGAGCGGCGCCAGTGACAGCGGCAGCTTTGCCCCGCTTGGGGGGAGGAAGACATTTCCTTCCCCTCATCACATGGTCTGCTGGGCGGCCACTGGCGGCGCACACTGCGCAGTGTGGCGTGGCGGCCCCGCAGGAGGCGGCTTTGTGGCCGTCCTTGCCGCAGCGCAGGCACGCGTCCGACCTGTCGATCGGCGACGGACACAGCGGCCGGGTGTGTCCGATGCCGAAGCACCGGAAACACCGCATGGGCTGGTCGGCGAGAGCCCGGACCGTACCAGAACTGAAGCCGACTGTAAGCCGGCCCTTGGCAAGGACGGCTTTGGCAGCAGCGATTGGGCACCGCAGGCGAAGCGCGCCCAAGCCGCCGCGGCCGGCCCGGATATTCCGGCCCTGCACCGCGGCGACGTCGCAGCCCCCAATCGCCGCCACCGCAGCCACCACCTCCTCCTTGGTGACGGAGTCGTCCAACTCCGCCACCTCCAAGACCGCTGACTTTGTAGGGCGGACCACCTTGGCGGTGTCCGCGATGGCCTCCTGCAGCTTGGCTGCAAAGAGGTCCGCGCGGGCACCCCCCTCGGCTCCCGGGAACTCGAAGATACGAGCCCCGGCCTGGGTCCGCCGACAAGTCACAGCGCCGATGCCCAGTTGGGCAGGGTCGGCGTTGGCGCGAGCCCGCACCAGCACGGACATGTACGTCTCCCCTCGCCCCGCAGCCTCCGCGGTGAGGGTCACCACGACTGCTGCGGATTTAGGGGGGACGAGTCGCACCTTCGCCTTCCCTGTCGGCTTCGCCTTGCCTTTGCCGGTCGCCTTCGACTGGCTGGCAGTGGCGACAGAAGCGGCAGCAGCGGGAACGGCCGCTGCCGACTTCTTCCCCTTACCCTTCCCCTTGCGCCGCACCTCCGTCCACTCGTTGGACGGTGTGGTCGCAGGGAGAAGGGCGTCCTCCTCCTGCTGGGGGACCTCCTGAGGGGGGCCCTCGGCCTGTGGGGTAGGAGGCACCGGCTCCACCCGGTCCCGCCTCTTGTCCGCCGCAAGCGGCGGTCGGAGGCGCGTCTCCGGAAGGAGCCGGTCCTCGATCCCCACCAGGCAGGCTCGCGTGAAGGCCCGCTCCTCCATCACAACCTTGCGGATGACGTCCTCAAGGTTGCGGCTGGAGGGGGAGGCCTCTGCGGCAGGGCTCGTCGCGGCCTGTTGTGGCCGGGCCGTGGCTTCAGCCAGCTTCTGGTGCAGCTGGCTGACCTCCGACTGCAGGCGATCGACCTTCGCCTGCAGTTGCCGCGTCTCGTCGGTGGCCGTTCGCTGAAGCAGCTCAGCGACGACCCCGCGCAGGCTCGCGGCCCGGCACTTGAGGGCCTTCGTAAAGGTACCCTTCAAGTTTGAGGACTTGGAGGCGACCTCTACGATCCCCTCCTCGTCCTCTATCGCCATCCTTTCGAGCTCCGCCAGAGAGTGGTCCGCGTACAGCACGCGAGACGCGCCGTACCCGGACCCGCCCCGGGCGGATTGTGCTCTCTTCTCCTTTGCCGCGACGCGCTCCTCAAGCTCCTCCTGGAGCTGAGCGCGCCGGGCAAGGTCCAGCTTTCGCTGGGCGTCAGCGAGCCCAACGGTGTGGGTCGCTGGTGCTACCGTCGGCTTCTTCGCTTTCGGCAGCCCCGTCGAAGTGGAGGCCGAGGAGCCCCCGGACCCACCGCTCTGGTGGGCTCGCTTTCGCGGCCGGGAGTCCTCGACGTCCGACACAAACAGTGAGTCGTCTGAGTCCAAAAGGGACCCAAACGACTCACTCCTCTCAATTGAGCTGGCCGCAGAAGGCGCGCGGCCAGTCTCAGGCGCCTGAGCGCCGGGTTTGCCCTTAGAAGGGCCCTTCTTTAAAAATCGCCCAGAGGCGTCACGTCTAGGGGTCGACATGGCGATCAAAACGTTTTCGTAGTCTCTTCCAGGCTTATAAGGTGACTACGATGCACAGCGCACTTTGGCCTACCCAGTCTGCCACTCCGTTACGGTGGTCAGAACTGGGCAGTTTCCAGGGGACACGACGAGGACGTATGCGCTGTGGGGGGTCCCCCCCCCAACCTAACCTAACCTAACCTAACCTAACCTAACCTAACCTTTTTTTTTTTTTTTTTTTTTTTTTTTTTTTTTTAACGCTGGGGAAAATGCATTACGCATACCCTCCCATCGGGGGATGGGGGGGGTATGTGGGACTCCCCGGTCTGACCCGGTATACCCACTAAAAACCACCAGCGTGTTCCCGCTTCGTCCTGAATGGCGGGGACTGGGAATCCGGCAGAGCCTTTTCGTCCAGTCCCCGCCGACGATTGCCCGGCGGGGCGGTGACGGGTGCAATGCGGGCGTAGGCGCCCCCGCGCCTATCGCCCGCCCGTCGCCACCTTGAGGATGATCCTCACGATCCACCGGCGGCGCGGCGGCCGCGTATCCCGTTCCCCTCTCTAGAGCGAGAGGAGAGGAGAGTCCGCGGAAGACCGCGACGCCGGTGCGATGCGACGTCCGACCGAAATCAGTCGGACATCGCACCACCCTCCGCAACCGCCGCAGGAGCGGCGCCAGTGACAGCGGCAGCTTTGCCCCGCTTGGGGGGAGGAAGACATTTCCTCCCCCTCATCACATGGTCTGCTGGGCGGCCACTGGCGGCGCACACTGCGCAGTGTGGCGTGGCGGCCCCGCAGGAGGCGGCTTTGTGGCCGTCCTTGCCGCAGCGCAGGCACGTGTCCGACCTGTCGATCGGCGACGGACACAGCGGCCGCGTGTGTCCGATGCCGAAGCACCGGAAACACCGCATGGGCTGGTCGGCGAGAGCCCGGACCGTACCTGAACTGAAGCCGACTGAAAGCCGGCCCACAGCAAGAACGGCTTTGGCAGCAGCGATTGGGCACCGCAGGCGAAGCGCGCCCAAGCCGCCGCGGCCGGGCCGGATGTTCCGGCCCTGCACCGCGGCGACGTCGCAGCCCCCAATCGCCGCCACCGCAGCCACCACCTCCTCCTTGGTGACGGAGTCGTCCAACTCCGCCACCTCCACGACCGCCGACTTTACCGGCCGGACCACCTTGGCGGTGTCCGCGATGACCTCCTGCAGCTTGGCTGCAAAGAGGTCCGCGCGGGCACCCCCCTCGGCTCCCGGGAACTCGAAGATACGAGCCCCGGCTTGGGTCCGCCGACAAGTCACTGTACCGATGCCCAGTTGGGCAGGGTTGGCATTGGCGCGTGCCCGCACCAGCACGGACATATAGGTCTCCCCTCGCCCCGCAGCCTCCGCGGTGAGAGTCACCACGACTGCTGCGGATTTAGGGGGGACCAGCCGCGCCTTTGCCTTCCCCTTCGGCTTCGCCTTGCCTTTGCCGGTCGCCTGCGACCGGCTGGCAGTGGCGACAGAAGTGGCAGCGGCGGGAACGGCCGCTGCCGACTTCTTCCCCTTACCCTTCCCCCTGCGCTTCACCTCCGTCCACTCGTTGGACGGTGTGGTCGCAGGGAGAAGGGCGTCCCCCTCCTGCTGGGGGACCTCCTGAGGGGCGCCCTCGGCCTGTGGGGTAGGAGGCACCGGCTCCGCCCGGTCCCGCCTCTTGTCCGCCGCAAGCGGCGGTCGGAGGCGCGTCTCCGGAAGGAGCCGGTCCTCGATCCCCGCCAGGCATGCTCGCGTGAAGGCCCGCTCCTCCATCACAACCTTGCGGATGACGTCCTCAAGGTTGCGGCTGGAGGGGGGGGCCCCCGCGGCAGGGCTCGTCGCGGCCTGTTGTGGCCGGGCCGTGGCTTCAGCCAGCTTCTGGTGCAGCTGGCTGACCTCCGACTGCAGGCGATCCACCTTCGCCTGCAGTTGCCGCGTTTCGTCGGTGGCCGTTCGCTGAAGCAGTTCAGCGACGACCCCGCGCAGGCTCGCGGCCCGGCACTTGAGGGCCTTCTGGAAGGTCCCCTTTAGGTTGGAGGACTTGGAAGCGACCTCGACGATCCCCTCCTCATCCTCCACCGCCATCCTCTCAAGCTCCGCCAGAGAGTGGTCCGCGTACAGCACGCGAGACGCGCCGTACCCGGACCCGCCCCGGGCGGACTGAGCTCGCTTTTCCTTTGCCGCGACGCGCTCCTCCAGCTCCTCCTGGAGCTGAGCGCGCCGGGCAAGGTCCAGCTTGCGTTGGGCATCAGCGAGCCCGACAACATGAGTCGCTGGTGCGACCGTCGGCTTCTTCGCCTTCGGCAGCCCCGTCGACGTGGAGGCCGAGGAGCCCCCGGACCCACCGCTCTGGTGGGCTCGCTTTCGCGGCCGGGAGTCCTCGACGTCCGACACGAACAGTGAGTCGTCTGAGTCCAAAAGAGACCCAAACGACTCACTCCTCTCAATTGAGCTGGCCGCAGAAGGCGCGCGGCTAGTCTCAGGCGCTGGTGCGCCGGGTTTGCCCTTAGAAGGGCCCTTCTTCAAAAATCGCCCGGAGGCGTCCCTTCGAGGTGTTGACATGATGGTCACAATCGTTATCGTACTCAGCAAGGCGATAGAATGAGCTACGATTCACAGCGCACTTTGGCCTACCCAGTCTGCCACTCCGTTACGGTGGTCAGAACTGGGCAAACCTAACCTAACCTTTTTTTTTTTTTTTTTTTTTTTTTTTTTTTTTTTTTTTTTTTGACGCTGGGGAAAATGCATTACGCATACCCTCCCATCGGGGGATGGGGGGGGTATGTGGGACTCCCCGGTTTGACCCGGTATACCCACTAAAAACCCCAGCGTTGTTCCCGCTTCGTCGGAATGGCGGGGACTGGGAATCCGGCGGAGCCATTTCGTCCAGTCCCCGGCGACGAGAGTCCGGCGGAGGTGGTGACGGGTGCAATGCGGGCGTAGGCGCCCCCGCGCCTAACACCCGCCCGTCGCCACCATGAGGATGGTCCTCAGGATCCGCAGGCGGCGCGGCGGCCACGTATCCCGGTCCCCTCTCTAGAGCGAGAGGGGAGGGGAGTCCGCGGAAGACCGCGACGCCAGTGCGATGCGATGTCCGACCTAAATCAGTCGGACATCGCACCCTCCTCCGCAACTGCCGCAGGAACGACTGCGCCAGCGGCAGCAGCAGCAGGCCCAGTCGGTACCTGTGCTTTGCCCCGCTTAGGGGGAGGATTGCAGTTCCTCCCCCTCATGACGTGCTCCGCGGGGCAGCCACCGGCAGCACATACCGCGCAGTGCGGCGTGGCGGCCCCGCAGGTGGCGGCTTTGTGGCCCTCCCTGCCACAGCGGTAGCAGGTGTCCGACCTGTCCACCGCGGACGGACACAAGGGCCGGGTGTGTCCGATACCGCAGCATCGGAAACACCGCAAAGGCTGTTGCTCGAGTGCACGAACTGCACCCGAGCTGAGGCCGAGGGTAAGCCGTCCCTTGGCAAGGACGGCTCGGGCAACGACGACTGGGCACTCGAGGCGGACGGTGCCCATGCCGCCACGGCCGGGCCTCACGTCACGGCCTTGGACCGCCGTGACGCTGCAGCCCCCCACCGCTGCGACTGCTGCCACCACCTCCTCTGTGGTGACGGTGTCGTCCAGCTCGGACACCTCCAAAGCCGCCAACTGGACCGGCCGGGCCACCTTCGCCGAATCGGCGATGGCCTCCCGCAGCTTCTCCGCGAAGAGGTCCGCATTAGCGTTCCCCTCCGCCCCCGGGAACTCGAATAATCGAGCCCCGGCTTGGGTCCGCCGACAGGAGACCTTGCCGATCCCCAGCTGGGTGGGATCGGCATTCGCGCGCGCCCGCACCAGGATTGAGGCGTAGGTCTCACCCCGCCCCGCAGCCTCCGTGGTGAGAGTCACCACGACGGCCGCGGTTTTCGGGAGGACCAGCCGCCTCTTTCCCTTCCCCCTTCCCTTCACCCCTTTCTTTCCCTTGCCAGTCGTCTGCGACCGGCTGGGAACGGCAGTGGCGGGGGCGGCAGCGACGGCAGGGACGGCCGCCGCTGACTTCTTCCCCTTCTTTCCCTTGCCAGTCGCCTGCGACTGGCTGGGAGCGGCTGTGACGGGAGCGGCAGCGACGGCAGGGACGGCCGCCACTGACTTCTTGCCCTTGCCCTTCCCCTTACGCCTCACCTCCGTCCACTCGTTGGACGGGGTGGTCGAAGGGAGAAGGGCGTCCTCCGCATGGGCGCCCTCCACCCCGGCATCCTCCGCCCGGGAGGTGGACGGCTCCGGCTCGCAGCGCCTCTTATCCGCCGCAAGCGGCGGCCGGAGGCGCTTCTCCGGCAGGAGCCGGTCCTCGATCCCCGCCAGACAGGACCTTGTGAAGGCCCTCTCCTCCATCACAACCTTGCGGATGATATCCTCAAGGTTGCGGCTGGAGGCAGGGCCCTCCGCCGCAGGGCTCGTTTCGGCCTGGTGTGGCCGAGCCGTGACCTCAGCCAGCTTCGCGTGAAGCCGGCTAGCCTCCGACTGCAGGCGATCCGCCCTCGCCTGCAGCTGCCGCGTCTCGTCGCTGGCCTGGCGCTGGACCAGCTCCGCGACGATACCGCGCAAGCTCGCGGCTCGGCATTTGAGGGCCCTCTGCAGGGTCCCCTTCAGGTTGGAGGACTTGGAGGCGACCTCCACAATCCCCTCCTCGTCCTCCGCCGCCATCTTCTCCAGTTCGGCCAAGGAGAAGTCCCCGTAGAGAACGCGGGACGCACCGCCTCCGGACTTAGCCCGGGCGGCGAGCGCCCGCTTCTCCCTGGCCGCAACCCGCTCGTCCAGCTCATCCTGGGCCTGAGCTTGCCGAAGCAGGTCCAGCTGGCGCTGGGCCTCCGCAAGCCCAACGTCATGGGTCGCCGGGGCCACCGGCGTCGGCTTTTTAGCCCTCGGCAGCCCCGTCGACCCCGAGGAGCCACCGGACCCACCGCTCTTGTGGGGTCGCTTCCGCGACTGGCACTCCGCCTCCGCCTCCACCTCACTCAGAGAAAAGTCAATGAGGCCCATCAAGGAGTCCTCCGACTCGTAAAAACTAGCCGCTGACGGCGCGCGGCTGTCCTCCGACGCCGAAGCGTCTGAGTGGCCCTGAGAAGGGCCTTTTGGTTGGCCCTGAGAAGGGCCTTTTTTCTTCCGCAAGAAACGCCCTAAGGCGTCCCGCGTGGATTTCGCATTCGACATTCCGCAGTTTCGTTGACTCGACACGGCAATAAAAAGAGAGCAACGATGCACAGCGCACTTTGGCCTACCCAGTCTGCCACTCCGTTACGGTGGTCAGAACTGGGCAGTTTCCAGGGGACACGACGAGGACGTATGCGCTGTGGGGGGTCCCCCAAAAAACCTAACCTAACCTAACCTAACCTAACCTAACCTTTTTTTTTTTTTTTTTTTTTTTTTTTTTTAACGCTGGGGAAAATGCATTACGCATACCCTCCCATCGGGGGATGGGGGGGGTATGTGGGACTCCCCGGTCTGACCCGGTATACCCACTAAAAACCACCAGCGTGTTCCCGCTTCGTCCTGAATGGCGGGGACTGGGAATCCGGCAGAGCCTTTTCGTCCAGTCCCCGCCGACGATTGCCCGGCGGGGCGGTGACGGGTGCAATGCGGGCGTAGGAGCCCCCGCGCCTATCGCCCGCCCGTCGCCACCTTGAGGATGATCCTCACGATCCACCGGCGGCGCGGCGGCCGCGTATCCCGTTCCCCTCTCTAGAGCGAGAGGGGAGGAGAGTCCGTGGAGGACCGCGACGCCGGCGCGATGCGACATCCGACCGGAATCAGTCGGACATCGCACCGCTCTCCGCAGCCGCCGCAGGAGCGGCGGCGCCAGCGGCAGCAACAGCCTTGCCCCGTCTGGGGGGAGGAAGACATTTCCGCCCCCTCATGACGTGGTCAGCTGGGCTGCCACTGGCGGCACACACCGCGCAGCGCGGTGTGGCGGCCCCGCAGGAGGCGGCTTTGTGGCCGTCCTTGCCGCAGCGCAGGCACGTGTCCGATCTGTCGGTTTTAGACGGACACAGCGGCCGCGTGTGACCGATGCCGAAGCATCGGAAACACCGCAATGGCTGGTCGCCGAGAGCCCGGACCGCACCTGAACTGAAGCCGACTGATAGCCGGCCCCTGGCAAGAACGGCTTTGGCAGCGACGATTGGGCACTGCAGGCGAATCGCGCCCAAGCCGCCGCGGCCGGGCCGGATATTCCGGCCCTGCACCGCGGCGACGTCACAGCCCCCAATCGCCGCCACCGCAGCCACCACCTCCTCCTTGGTGACGGAGTCGTCCAACTCCGCCACCTCCAAGGCCGCTGACTTTACCGGGCGGACCACCGTGGCGGTGTCCGCGATGACCTCCTGCAGCTTGGCTGCAAAGAGGTCCGCGCGGGCACCCCCCTCGGCTCCCGGGAACTCGAAAATACGAGCCCCGGCTTGGGTCCGCCGGCAGGTCACACTGCCGATGCCCAGTTGGGCAGGGTTGGCGTTGGCACGTGCCCGCACCAGCACGGACATGTACGTCTCCCCTCGACCCGCAGCCTCCGCGGTGAGGGTCACCACGACTGCTGCGGATTTAGGGGGGACGAGTCGCACCTTCGCCTTCCCTTTCCCCTTCTGCTTCTTGCCCTTGCCGGTCGCAGGCGACTGGCTGGCAGAAGCGGCAGTGGCGGCAGCAGCGGGAACGGCCGCCGCCGACTTTTTCCCCTTACCCTTCTTCCTGCGCTTCACCTCCGTCCACTCGTTGGACGGTGTGGTCGCAGGGAGAAGGGCGTCCCCCTCCTGTTGGGGGACCTCCAGAGGGGTGCCCTCGGCCTGTGGGGTAGGAGGCACCGGCTCCACCCGGTCCCGCCTCTTGTCCGCCGCAAGCGGCGGTCGGAGGCGCGTCTCCGGAAGGAGCCGGTCCTCGATCCCCGCCAGGCAGGCTCGCGTGAAGGCCCGCTCCTCCATCACAACCTTGCGGATGACGTCCTCAAGGTTGCGGCTGGAGGGGGGGGCCTCTGCGGCAGGGCTCGTCGCGGCCTGTTGTGGCCGGGCCGTGGCTTCAGCCAGCTTCTGGTGCAGCTGGCTGACCTCCGACTGCAGGCGATCGACCTTCGCCTGCAGTTGCCGCGTCTCGTCGGTGGCCGTCCGCTGAAGGAGTTCAGCGACGACACCGCGCAGGCTCGCGGCCCGGCACTTGAGGGCCTTCTGAAAGGTCCCCTTTAGGTTGGAGGACTTGGAGGCGACCTCCACTATCCCCTCCTCATCCTCCACCGCCATCCTCTCAAGCTCCGCCAGAGAGTGGTCCGCGTACAGCACGCGAGACGCGCCGTACCCGGACCCGCCCCGGGCGGACTGAGCTCGCTTTTCCTTTGCCGCGACGCGCTCCTCCAGCTCCTCCTGGAGCTGAGCGCGCCGGGCAAGGTCCAGCTTGCGTTGGGCATCAGCGAGCCCGACAACATGAGTCGCTGGTGCGACCGTCGGCCTCTTGGCCTTCGGCAGCCCCGTCGACGTGGAGGCCGAGGAGCCCCCGGACCCACCGCTCTGGTGGGCTCGCTTTCGCGGCCGGGAGTCCTCGACGTCCGACACAAACAGTGAGTCGTCTGAGTCCAACAGAGACCCAAACGACTCACTCCTCTCTACTGAGCTGGCCGCAGAAGGCGCGCGGCTAGTCTCGGGCGTCTGAGCGCCGGGTTGGCCCTTAGAAGGGCCCTTCTTCAAAAATCGCCCGGAGGCGTCGCGTCTTGGTGTCGACATAAAGGTCGCGATCTCGTTCGTAGACAACAAGACAGAGAGGTGCTCTACGATGCACAGCGCACTTTGGCCTACCCAGTCTGCCACTCCGTTACGGTGGTCAGAACTGGGCAGTTTCCAGGGGACACGACGAGGACGTATGCGCTGTGGGGGGTCCCCCAACCTAACCTAACCTAACCTAACCTAACCTAACCTAACCAGTTCCCCCCCGGCTACCGTGGCGGTCGGATCGTTTTTTTTAAGTCGCTCCGCGCTCAATAATTGCAAAAATTATCAAAGTGTTGAAAAGTACTGTTTTTATTGCGAAACCATCTGCAAACCACCAACACAAGCGTGACAGTGAAAAAATTTTTCAAATCGAGCGAAAATTGGGGAAGTTACCCCGGAAAAACGAATTTTTTAACCTCAAAGTGCATTGAAAAAACTTTAAAAGTGAAACGCTGAGAGATTAAGATCGATGACCTAGTGATTAAAAATCACTAAAAGTTGCGTCTAGACGAGACCCGTCGTCTCGGCTGAGTCCGGGATTTTTCCCGTGGGAACTCGCCGAGATACGGGATAAAGAAGAAAACCGGTGCGACCACGGGATCTTCTTCTAGCAGCCGGAGGAGAAAACTGAAAAAGGGGATGAGCGCAGGAGACTCTCCCCTTTCACCCGACACCCCGATCATTGAGATCGGCCATCCTGAAAGGAAGTTATAAGGTTTTTATAAAAGTGAAAAAGACACCCTGTGTTCCACACCCCACAACTTTTTATTATCAGTGTTAACAGTATGTTTTATGGACCTTAAAAAATAGCTTATAGTATAGAGACAATAAGTGGTAAATTTAAGAATTTTCTAAAGAGTAGTTTAGGAGTTATAGTGATTTTTCAAAAACCTATCTCAAGTTGTTTACTAAAGAATTTTAAGGTGTGGCACTCTGGAAAAAATTTGCTGGCAAACGACCGTAAATTGCTCATTGGTGCAAAAAGCTACCACCAATTTACCTTAATAATAAGACAAATCCAGGGGTTGTACCCCGTATAGACTATTAAAACCCCCCTTTACAGGGTCAGACCATTAGCATAGTATAATTTCCCCTCCCCCCACCCTCTAAACTATCCCCAAAAGTGCTTCTAAAATTGACCCTCAGTCATAACAAAGAGTACATTCTTAGCAATATTCTACAAGAAATTTGTAAACTTTAACCTCAATTTTCTAATAATATAGCCCCCTTTAGTCAAAAATAACACCGCACAAATCGGTTTTGTGCCCCCCCCTATAAAGTCCCCCCCAATAAATTCTATTTAAATCAAAAACAAAAAAGTACTTTTTCATTTTACGTAATTCTCCCCACTTTGAGGAAATTCTCCCCAACATAAATTACCTCCACACAAAAATTTTAGATATTCTTTGTTTACATTCGTAGACACAACATTTCCTAAGTACGATAGAATATAGGGTAGGCAGAGTTCACTCACCATCAAACTTTTACAAAAATATATATTTACTTAAAATTCTCAAGTCGTATAGCACTACCCTTCCTGGACACCCCCCCCCCCATTATTTACAACCCCCCCCCCCCCCCCCCCCTAAAATACTAAAGCTAAATTCAAGTGGCCGTTAGCCACACTTAACATCAAAACTACATTTTTGGACCCCCCCCCAACACCCCCTTCTCTCCACCCCCCCCCCCCCCCCCGAATTTAATTTGTCTCTAGTCTTACAGTACACTTTACCGGGATATACCCCCCTTCACATACCATCCCCTCACCCCCCCCCCCCCCCTCTCTTTGAAATACTCCCCGTAAATACCCTACAGGTGGCCCTCAGCCCTAATTAATTTATAGTAAACATAAAATTTTGAACCTTGCCCCCCCCCCCCCTTCACCCCCCTTCACCCCCCACCCCCCTACACCCCGAAATACTAGTAGCAGACACGTGGCCTAAACCCGCACAAGCAAATTTCTGTATAAAATTTTTATTTAAGTGTGTTCGGAAATTTGATCAAAATTTAGGTTTAGTCGAAAATTTAGTCGAGTAAAAATAAGGAAAACTTAAATATCTCGGGAACGGGAGGAGATAGAGCAAAACCGACCTCAATTTCAGCATCTGTGGTGTCGAAGACACCACGGTGAAAGTCGCCTAAGAGGTACCCTCCCCCCCACTTTTGGACCCCCCACCCCCAAAAATTTTTTATAAAAATTTTACAAAATTTTTTTTCCTTTCTTGTTTTTATGCTTTTACCTTGACTGCGGAAACGCAAGCACTGACTTTGACCCCTTTATACAGGGTCAAACAGTACACACCCCCCCTATACAGGGTCAGACACTGACATATTATTAAAAATTTATTTATAATTTATTTATATTTTACACACACCGACGTTCCTACCTCTCACAGTGCCCTATACACACACACGCAAGATGTCGAACGCCGAAACACCCCTATCTTCGACAAGGATACCTGGCCCCACCCCTAGCCCCTCAAGCTCGCCCGGACAGGCGATAGACGCGGCCAGGACCTTCATTAAGAGACCAGAGCGAAAGAGAAGGTCCGTAGACAATATGGAGACCTACAAAAGGCAACTCGACATATACGCTACTCTGGCTAACGACAAACTTCTCCAGGTGGTAATGAAAACGTTTGAAGACATCCCGGCCAAGGTAAAAGATTACCCACAGATGAGAAAAGACATCAAAACTTACCTGGAGACCCAGTCGGACAATTGTCTACGGATCTTGTTCGAATTAAGTAAACGAGTTAAGTGCCTGGAAACAGCGCCCGTGACGGTCCGGCCCGCGCAAACAAGCTCCATGCCTACACCCGAAACATCGGAGGACCTGATGAAAAGGCTGGACAAAATGGAGGCAGCAATAAAGACGCAGTTGAGTGACCTCGACGACAAGGTCTCAAAGGGCCTCAAAAAGGTTATCACGGAGACCAATGATACCTGTATCGCAAATGCCGAAGCCGTCACCGATAGGATTATCGCGGTCGGCGATAGTGTCGGCGCGGTCCATACCACCCTAGACCACACGTCAGAGGAGGTGAAGACCGTCGCTCGTGCTGCCGCCGACATCGGTGATAAGATCGGTGATGTCGCCAGAGGGGTCACCAATATGGAAGAGGCCTTCAAAGAAGCGGCAAATGGGCAAAAAACCGCCCCCCAGACCTATGCCAGTGTCGCGGCAGCCAGACCCGGGTATCGACCGGCGCTTCACTCAATGGCGGTCACTTTCGAAGGCGGTCAGGATACCGCCGACGAGGTGTTGGCCAGGGTGAAGAAGGCGGTCGATGCCAGGGGTACTGGCCTCAAAATAAATAAGGTCCGCAAAGCCAGAAACCAGACAGTCATATTGGGGTGTGACTCAGAAGCGGAGCTCAACAAAGTTAAAAATAGAATAGAGAGCCGAGGCGAAGGGTTACTAGTAGCGCCCATGCGGAATAAGAATCCACTCGTGGTCCTGAAGGATGTTTTCCTGGACAGCAGTGACGAAGAAATGTTAGAGGCACTTCACACCCAGAATGAATCAATATTCAAAGACCTAGATAAGGACGAAACAGGGATGGTAATTAAATATAAGAAGAAGACCAGAAACCCTAAAACGGCGCACGTTGTCGTCCAGGTCAGACCCAGGGTTTGGCAGAGGATGACGGAGGCTGGTGCTGTGTACCTGGACCTGCAAAGGGTCAGGGTGGAAGACCAGTCTCCGCTCATCCAATGTACAAAATGTCTGGCTTACGGACACGGCCGGAAATTTTGTACTGAAGGTGCAGACAGGTGCAGTCACTGTGGAGGCCCACATCTGCGGGAGAAGTGCGAGGACTTCGTGGCAGGGGCTGAACCGCAGTGCTGCAACTGCCTGCACTCGAAGTTGCAAAGGACCGACCACAACGCCTTCAGCGTCGAATGTCCGGTCCGGAAGAAATGGGACTATCTGGCCCGAACGACAACGGCGTACGCATAAACAGCTCCGGGTCTACACAACACACACAACACATACAGGAACACACCAAAACAGCAACACAAACTGGAAGTACGTAAAACTGGACCAAAATAATGGAATAAACAGACACACGGAAACCAGTAAACAACAAAAAACACAGATATGTAAATATATAGTAAATATATACGAATATATCAACACACACGCAACAAACATACAAACTCAACTAATTAACCCGCTTACACAACAAAAAACCAGACCAAGAAACGCCAATAAATATGTATAATCTAAGTATATATATATATATTATTGACAGAACTCAAAACAGCTAACAAACATAACAAGTACAAGTATTACTCAAAACATAAAAAAAAAACACCTCATTAAAAACAACACTTGAAAACAACACATACAAAACAGATACTAATTACACACATCACCTATTACAACAATAAAATTATGTAAATAAACATAAATCTATAGACCCCATCACAACTCCAACTCCGTTCCTTAAAACGACATCTGTGACATAAAATCGGAATTAATGAGCAAGGTTCACTAAGTATCAAAGCATTAATGTTGTAGCAAAAATACTAACTTTCCACATTGGCGCCATCTGTGTCGCCATAACAAAATTAATATGTAAACAGACCATGTAACTGGTATCAACACATTCATGTTACCAAACTCACAGTAGCGCCATCTGTCTCGCTGCGCTGGAACAATCTCTTATGATCCAACGGGTGCACACGCGACATTTGGATCATTTGTCTTATGATCCACCGGGTGCTCATAAGGACGTTTGAGGGATAAAATGTTAAAAGGAAATTCTGTAGTATTAAGTTAAAATGTATAAGCAGTAAACCTAAAATATACGTAGTAAATCTAAGATAATTATAAGTTTTTATTATCATAAAAATTGTTTTGAAAATAAATATGTTAGAAATAAGACCATAATGTAGTAAATCTAAGATAATTATAAGTTTTTATTATCATAAAAATTGTTTTGAAAATAAATATGTTAGAAATAAGACCATATGTAGTAAATCTAAGATAATTATAAGTTTTTATTATCATAAAAATTGTTTTAAAAAAAAAAAAAAATAAATAAATATGTTAGAAATAAGACCTTAAATTTAAGTAAGTAGGTACTATGTATACACCACACATGTTTTTATAGTAATAATTGTAGCCTTTCTTTTTTAAATAAAAAACTTTATAAATAAATATAACCCTAGCATCCCAAGGTCCCTGATCACGTTAGGGGAAAACTAGCTCGCAGGCTCCACCTAGCGTGGAGAGGTAGGAAAAAAAAAAAAAAAAAAAAAAAACCTAACCTAACCTAACCTAACCTAACCTAACCTAACCTTTTTTTTTTTTTTTTTTTTTTTTTTTTTTTTTTAACGCTGGGGAAAATGCATTACGCATACCCTCCCATCGGGGGATGGGGGGGGTATGTGGGACTCCCCGGTCTGACCCGGTATACCCACTAAAAACCACCAGCGTGTTCCCGCTTCGTCCTGAATGGCGGGGACTGGGAATCCGGCAGAGCCTTTTCGTCCAGTCCCCGCCGACGATTGCCCGGCGGAGGCGGTGACGGGTGCAATGCGGGCGTAGGCGCCCCCGCGCCTAACGCCCGCCCGTCGCCACCTTGAGGAAGATCCTCAAGACCTACCGGCGGCGCGGCGGCCGCGTATCCCGTTCCCCTCTCTAGAGCGAGAGGAGAGGAGAGTCCGCGGAGGACCGCGACGCCGGCGCGATGCGACGTCCGACCGAAATCAGTCGGACATCGCACCGCTCTCCGCAGCCGCCGCAGGAGCGGCGGCAACCTAACCTAACCTAACCTAACCTAACCTAACCTAACCTAACCTAACCTAACCTAACCTAACCTAACCTAACCATACCTGTATCGCAAACGCCGAAGCCGTCACCGATAGGATCATCGCGGTCGGCGATAGTGTCGGCGCGGTCCATACCACCCTAGACCACACGTCAGAGGAGGTGAAGACCGTCGCTCGTGCTGCCGCCGACATCGGTGATAAGATCGGTGATGTCGCCAGAGGGGTCACCAATATGGAAGAGGCCTTCAAAGAAGCGGCAAGTGGACAAAAAACCGCCCCCCAGACCTATGCCAGTGTCGCGGCAGCCAGACCCGGGTATCGGCCGGCGCTTCACTCAATGGCGGTCACTTTCGAAGGCGGTCAGGATACCGCCGACGAGGTGTTGGCCAGGGTGAAGAAGGCGGTCGATGCCAGGGGTACTGGCCTAAAAATAAACAAGGTCCGCAAGGCGAAAAACCAGACGGTTATACTGGGGTGCGACACGGAGGCTGAGCTTAAAAAAGTCAAAGACCAGATTGAGAGCCGAGGAAAAGGCCTAATAGTTGCGCATATGAGAAATAAAAACCCGCTCGTCGTCCTAAAAGATGTCTTTTTGGACAGTGAAGACGACGAGCTGGTGAAGGCGCTCTATTCCCAAAACGAGGACATGTTCAGAGACCTAGAAGAGGATGAAAAAGAAATGACTGTAAAATATAAAAAAAGGACCAAAAACCCCAAAACGGCGCACGTTGTCGTCCAGGTCAGACCCAGGGTTTGGCAGAGGATGACGGAGGCTGGTGCTGTGTACCTGGACCTGCAAAGGGTCAGGGTGGAAGACCAGTCTCCGCTCATCCAATGTACAAAATGCCTGGCTTACGGACATGGCCGGAAATTTTGTACTGAAGGTGCGGACAGGTGCAGTCACTGCGGAGGCCCACATCTGCGGGAGAAGTGCGAGGACTTCGTGGCAGGGGCTGAACCGCAGTGCTGCAACTGCCTGCACTCAAAGTTACAAAAAACCGACCACAACGCCTTTAGCGACGAATGTCCGGTCCGTAAAAAGTGGGACTATCTGGCCCGAACGACAACGGCGTACGCATAAACAGCTCCGGGTCTACACAATACACACAACACATACAGGAACACACCAATACAGCGACACAAACTGGAAGTACGTAAAACTGGACCAAAATAATGGAATAAACAGACACACGGAAACCAGTAAACAACAAAAAACACAGATATGTAAATATATAGTAAATATATACGAATATATCAACACACACGGAACAAACATACTAACTCAACTAATTAACCCGCTTACACAACAAAAAACCAGACCAAGAAACGCCAATAAATATGTATAATCTAAGTATATATATATATATTATTGACAGAACTCAAAACAGCTAACAAACATAACAAGTACAAGTATTACTCAAAACATAAAAAACACCTCACTAAAAACAACACTTGAAAACAACACATTCAAAACAGATACTAATTACATACATCACCTATAACAACAATAAAATTATGTAAATAAATATAACTCTATAGACCCCATCACAACTCCAACTCCGTTCCTTAAAACGACATCTGTGACATAAAACCGGAACTAATGAGCAAGGTTCATTATGTATCGAAACAAATGTTGTAGCAAAAATACCAACTTTCCACATTGGCGCCATCTGTGTCGCCATAACGAAATTAATATGTTAACAGAACATGTAACTGGTATCAACACATTCATGTTACCAAACTCACAGTAGCGCCATCTGTCTCGCTGCGCCGGAACAATATTTACGATCCAACGGGTGCACACGCGACATTTGTAGCATTTGTCTTATGATCCACCGGGTGCTCATAAGGACATTGGAACATTTCTTATGATCCAACGGGTGCTCATAAGGAGATATTGTACACCATATCTGTGACCCAAAATTTTTGTAAACATTTTATGTTACCAAATAAGTTTCTTTGACCGTTTCTAAAAAGTTTAAGTGTCAAAACTTGATTAGATGCTAGAAATAAATTCTGTAGTATTAAGTTAAAATGTATAAGCAGTATACCTAAAATATATGTAGTAAATTTAAGATAATTGTAAGTTTTTATTATTATATAAATTGTTTTGAAAATAAATATGCTAGAAATAAGACCTTAAATTTAAGTACTATGTATACACCACACATGTTTTAATATTAGTAATTGTAGCTTTTCTTTTTAAATAAAAAACCTAATAAATAAATATAACCCTAGCATCCCAAGGTCCCTGATCACGTTAGGGGAAATTTAGCTCGCAGGCTCCACCTAGCGTGGAGAGGTAGGAAAAAAAAAAAAAAAAAAAAAAAAAAAAAAAAAAAAAAAAAAAAAAAAAAAAAAAAAAAAAAAAAAACCTAACCCAACCAAACCCACCTTTTTTTTTTTTTTTTTTTTTTTTTTTTTTTTTTTTTTTTTTGCGCTGGGGAAAATGCATTACGCATACCCTCCCATCGGGGGATGGGGGGGGTATGTGGGACTCCCCGGTCTGACCCGGTATACCCACTAAAAACCACCAGCGTTGTTCCCGCTTCGTCCTGAATGACGGGGACTGGGAATCCGGCAGAGCCTTTTCGTCCAGTCCCCGCCGACGATTGCCCGGCGGGGCGGTGACGGGTGCAATGCGGGCGTAGGCGCCCCCGCGCCTATCGCCCGCCCGTCGCCACCTTGAGGATGATCCTCACGATCCACCGGCGGCGCGGCGGCCGCGTATCCCGTTCCCCTCTCTAGAGCGAGAGGAGAGGAGAGTCCGCGGAAGACCGCGACGCCGGTGTGATGCGACGTCCGACCGAAATCAGTCGGACATCGCACCACCCTCCGCAACCGCCGCAGGAGCGGCGCCAGTGACAGCGGCAGCTTTGCCCCGCTTGGGGGGAGGAAGACATTTCCTCCCCCTCATCACATGGTCTGCTGGGCGGCCACTGGCGGCGCACACTGCGCAGTGTGGCGTGGCGACCCCGCAGGAGGCGGCTTTGTGGCCGTCCTTGCCGCAGCGCAGGCACGTGTCCGACCTGTCGATCGGCGACGGACACAGCGGCCGGGTGTGTCCGATGCCGAAGCACCGGAAACACCGCATGGGCTGGTCGGCGAGAGCCCGGACCGTACCTGAACTGAAGCCGACTGTAAGCCGGCCCTTGGCAAGGACGGCTTTGGCAGCAGCGATTGGGCACCGCAGGCGAAGCGCGCCCAAGCCGCCGCGGCCGGCCCGGATATTCCGGCCCTGCACCGCGGCGACGTCGCAGCCCCCAATCGCCGCCACCGCAGCCACCACCTCCTCCTTGGTGACGGAGTCGTCCAACTCCGCCACCTCCAAGACCGCTGACTTTGTAGGGCGGACCACCTTGGCGGTGTCCGCGATGGCCTCCTGCAGCTTGGCTGCAAAGAGGTCCGCGCGGGCACCCCCTTCGGCTCCCGGGAACTCGAAGATACGAGCCCCGGCCTGGGTCCGCCGACAAGTCACAGCGCCGATGCCCAGTTGGGCAGGGTCGGCGTTGGCGCGTGCCCGCACCAGCACGGACATGTACGTCTCCCCTCGCCCCGCAGCCTCCGCGGTGAGTGTCACCACGACTGCTGCGGATCTAGGGGGGACGAGTCGCACCTTCGCCTTCCCTTTCGGCTTCGCCTTGCCTTTGCCGGTCGCCTTCGACTGGCTGGCAGTGGCGACAGAAGCGGCAGCAGCGGGAACGGCCGCTGCCGACTTCTTCCCCTTACCCTTCCCCTTGCGCCGCACCTCCGTCCACTCGTTGGACGGTGTGGTCGCAGGGAGAAGGGCGTCCTCCTCCTGCTGGGGGACCTCCTGAGGGGGGCCCTCGGCCTGTGGGGTAGGAGGCACCGGCTCCACCCGGTCCCGCCTCTTGTCCGCCGCAAGCGGCGGTCGGAGGCGCGTCTCCGGAAGGAGCCGGTCCTCGATCCCCGCCAGGCAGGCTCGCGTGAAGGCCCGCTCCTCCATCACAACCTTGCGGATGACGTCCTCAAGGTTGCGGCTGGAGGGGGGGGCCTCTGCGGCAGGGCTCGTCGCGGCCTGTTGTGGCCGGGCCGTGGCTTCAGCCAGCTTCTGGTGCAGCTGGCTGACCTCCGACTGCAGGCGATCCACCTTCGCCTGCAGTTGCCGCGTCTCGTCGGTGGCCGTTCGCTGAAGCAGCTCAGCGACGACCCCGCGCAGGCTCGCGGCCCGGCACTTGAGGGCCTTCGTAAAGGTACCCTTCAAGTTTGAGGACTTGGAGGCGACCTCTACGATCCCCTCCTCGTCCTCTATCGCCATCCTTTCGAGCTCCGCCAGAGAGTGGTCCGCGTACAGCACGCGAGACGCGCCGTACCCGGACCCGCCCCGGGCGGATTGTGCTCTCTTCTCCTTTGCCGCGACGCGCTCCTCAAGCTCCTCCTGGAGCTGAGCGCGCCGGGCAAGGTCCAGCTTTCGCTGGGCGTCAGCGAGCCCAACGGTGTGGGTCGCTGGTGCTACCGCCGGCTTCTTCGCCTTCGGCAGCCCCGTCGAAGTGGAGGCCGAGGAGCCCCCGGACCCACCGCTCTGGTGGGCTCGCTTTCGCGGCCGGGAGTCCTCGACGTCCGACACAAACAGTGAGTCGTCTGAGTCCAAAAGGGACCCAAACGACTCACTCCTCTCAATTGAGCTGGCCGCAGAAGGCGCGCGGCCAGTCTCAGGCGCCTGAGCGCCGGGTTTGCCCTTAGAAGGGCCCTTCTTAAGGAAACGCCCGGAGGCGTCCCGTCTAGGGGTCGACATGATGAAGACAAATCGTTCGTAGACTCGACAAGGCTTTGGATGATCTACGATGCACAGCGCACTTTGGCCTACCCAGTCTGCCACTCCGTTACGGTGGTCAGAACTGGGCAGTTTCCAGGGGACACGACGAGGACGTATGCGCTGTGGGGGGTCCCCCAACCTAACCTAACCTAACCTAACCTTTTTTTTTTTTTTTTTTTTTTTTTTTGTTTGCGCTGGGAAAAAATGACAATTACGCATACCCGCCCATCGGGGGATGGGGGGGGTATGTGGGACTCCCCGGTTTACCGCACCGGTATACCCACTAAAACAACCCAGCGTTTTTCCCGCTTCGTCGTATTGGCGGGGGACTGGGAATCCAGCATAGCCGTCACGTCCAATCCCCCGCCGACGATTACCCCGCTTGGCTTCCCCGAAGGGACCGACTAAGGTGGCGACGGGTGCAATGCGAGCGCAGGCGCCCCCGCAGCAGCTTGGGGGAGAAATCGACCCCCCCTAGGGCCATCTCCCCCCACGACAAGGGTCATCGGGGCTGCCTCCGGCCGACTGCCTTCGCGACCCCGTCGACCCTGAAGCCGAGACGCACTCGGACAAACCGCTCCCTCGGACCCGCCTCCGCGGATGGCCCTGAAAAGGGCCCCTCCAGAGTCCACTCTTCCTACCCTCTGTAAGCAGAGGTGGAGAGTGGCCGCAGAAATTCGCCACAGACAACAATCTCTCGATTATTGCCTGTGCCCAGGGTGCACCGGCCCGACGACTGCTCTTTCCCCCGAACGTATTCGAAAGGAACCAGCAGCAATCAGGCACACGAGGAGGTTTTCTGCACGCACCCCAACCTAACCCTGATGCAACCAATCCGTGATACGCTATTAAAAGTGTTTGTGTATTAACTTTTTTTGAAAGCTGAAATAATGCATATGCAGATTTATTTAGTTTTAGACATATTTCTTCGATATGTGGTTTCCACGTTAGTTTGCTATCAATCTAACCTCGTTTGTTTCTTCTATTTTATACTTATCATATTCAACATGAACTGAAGGTTTTTCACACCTTTGATGAAAGTACATTACTTTTGTTTTGTTTAAATTAATGACTAGATTATTGCTAGTAAGCCAGTTAATAATTTTATTTAGACAATCATTAATATCACTCTCGTAACAGACAGGATTAGTACACTTTACAACAGCTGTACTGTCATCGGCAAACAGTACCATATTCAGAGATATGAATTTTGGGAGATCATTAATATATATTAAAAAGAGTAGCGGTCCTAGCACGCTACCCTAACCTAACCTAACCTAACCTAACCTAACCTAACCTAACCTAACCAGTTCCCCCCCGGCTTCCGTGGCGGTCGGATCGTTTTTTAAGTCGCTCCGCAGTCAAAATTTTGAGTAAAATATAAAAGTGTTGAAAAGTGTTTCAAAAACCAAAGTTACCCCTGTAAACCATAAAAACAAACGTAACTGTGTAAAAATTTTTGAAATCGGGTTAAAATTGGGGAAGTTACCCTTAAAAAACAAAACTTTTTAACCTAAAAAGTGTAAACAAAACTTATAAAGTGAAACGCTGTGAGAACGCGATCGACGACCTGATATTTTTTATATATCAAAAGAAGCAGCTGAACGAGCCCCATCATCTTGGCTGAGTCCGGGATTTTTCCCGTGGGAACTCGCCAAGATACGGGAGAAAGAAGGAAACCAGCGTGACCACGACATTGACTTCCAGCAGTCGGAGGAGAAATTTGAAAACGGGAACAGGTGCAGGAAGCCATTCCCTGTCACCAGACACCTCGCCCGTCAAGATCGGACCATCCCTTAGGAAGTTACCCAGGGTGTTGAAAGTGAAAAAAGACGCTCTAACTTTGACCCCTCATAACTTTTAATTGAAAGTGGCAACAATTTATTTTTTGGACCTTAAGGGATAGTGTATAGTGTAGAGACCCTAAGTGCAAAATCTCAGATTTTTAGGACTTATATATTAGACGACACTTAAGTTATAGTGAAACCGGGTAGCAAAAATACGCCAAACAAAGACTTTGGCCAGCCCTGGAGCAGCGAAGACCAGCTGCAGCAAAAGGAATTCAAAAGTACTATATAGGTTAGTTATTGTTAAATAGTTACTAGAAAAATCAGACCCCGGGAGCTACCCGTTCCTGAGTTACAAAGCCAGGAATAAGTTCAGGCGTGAGCGCCAAAACCGCCTATTTGCGGTTTTTGGTAACCCGACAGCTTTTTCGGGAAATAGCTGCTCGCCCTCTATTAGAGACGCCCGACTTTTAAAGGGCCTAAACTGATAACAGCATCCTACTCTAAATTTATCTGTTTATAAAATAATTTTAAGACTTATATAAGCTGAGCTAATTTATGAAACAGTTAAGGGTGACTTGTTTACGAACTGCACGTAAACGGCAACTAGTTGTAGGTTATAGTTTATAGTATACTTTTTAGTAAGTAAGTAAGTTTTTACTGTTTTTACTGTTACGGTTTTAAATAGCATCCAACATATTCCCGGGTTACCCTCCTTTCACCCCCTAAATACTCCCCAAAAGTGACTTTAAAGTGACCCTCAGTCACAGTACAAGCGGACAAACAAAGTAGAAAATTACAAAAATTCTAGAACTTTAATCATAAATTACTCAAAATATAGCCCCCCTTTTGAAAAAATAACACCGTACCAAACGGTTTTAAGTACCTCTTTATAAAGTCCCCCCCAATAAAATTCAATTAAGTCTTAAACAAAAAAGTACATTTTCAAAGTACGTAAATTTCCCCACTTTGGGCAAATTCTCCCCGATCAAAAGTTTCTCCTCAAGAAATTTTTGCTCGTTTGTTTACATTCGTAGATACAAGTAAGGTAAGCAGAGATCACTTAATATTTTAAATTTTTTCTAAAAATATATTGCACATAGTTCTTAACCCCTTAAGCCATAAGCACTACCCTTCCGGGACATACCCCCCCCCCCACCCATACACAACCCTCCCCCCCCCCTCAAATATTTTTGTAAAAACATTGCAGGTTGCCCTCAGCCACACATAACATCTAACTTTTTGGACCCCCCCCCCCCCTCTAACACCCCCCCCCCCCCCGCCCTCTAAAATATTTTTTGTAAATACATTGCAGGTTGCCCTCAGCCACACATAGCATTTAACTTTTTGGACCCCCTCCCCCCCTCTAACATCCCCCCCCCCTCGATATAAATCTGCTTAAAATCACTGGCCTTATAGTACTACTCTTACGGAAGATACCTCCCACCCTTACGCACCACCCCTCACCCCCCCCCCCCCCCCCACCCCCACCCCTACCCCTACCGGGGTATCCTGAAACCTATAAAACTAGGTAGAGCTCAACAAGGCCAAACAAGAGAGCCCACTCACGCCAAAATCGGAGCAGTATAGACCCAGCTAGGCCAACTGGAAGATCTACCCGACTGCCAATAAAGGAGGGTTAGTATTTCACTAACCTTCATCCTCCCATATCTTGGGAACGAGAGGAGATATCGAAAATCCGACCTGAAATCCAGCCTCTGTGGTGTCGTAGACACCACGGTGAAAGTCGCACAAAAGGTACCCTCTCCACCCGGTTTGGATCTTCCCCCACCCCTTCCACCTTAAAATACTTATATCTTCGGAACGAGGGGAGATAGCAAATTTTCGACCTCAAATTCGGCCTTTGTGGTGTCGAAGACACCACGGCATAAACCTTATAAGAGGTACCCTCCCCCCCTAAATTTGACCCGTTCCCACCCCTTTTATATTATAGGGACTTAGAAAAATTTTCAAAAATTTTTTTTTGTTAAAAAATTTTTTTTTTTTTTTCTTATTTTTGACTGCTGTATTGATAGTGCAACTTTGACCCCCCTTTACAGGGACAAAACACACACCCCCCTATACAGGGTCAGACTGACATATTGTTAGTAACTTATTTATAATCTATTTACATTTTACACACCGACGTTCCTACCTCTCACAGTGCCCTATACACACACACGCAAGATGTCGAACGTCGAAACACCCCTATCGTCGACAAGAATACCTGGCTCCACCCCCACCCCCTCAAGCCCGCCTGGACAGGCGATAGATGCGGCCAGGACCTTCATCAAGAGGCCTGAGCGAAAAAGAAGGTCCGTAGACAACATGGAGACCTACAAACGGCAACTAGACACATATGCCGCCCTGTCTAATGACAAATTACTCCAGGAGGTCATGAAGACCTTCGAAGACATACCAGCAAGGGTCAAAGATTACCCTCAAATGAGGAGAGACATTAAGATCTTCCTGGAGACCCAGTCAGACAGATGCCTACGGACTCTCTTCGAGCTCAGCAGACGGATGGGGGGCCTGGAAACATCATCTCCTACAGCCCAAACCGCACGTACAACCACCACGCCAGCGTCACCCGAGTTATCGGAGGCGCTTATTGAAAGGCTGGAGAAAATGGAGAAGGGCATACAAACGGGGCTAAAAGAACTAGAGAAGAAGGTCTCTCTGGGCCTCCAAGAAACGAAAAACTACGTCAGCGACAGCGGCGCCGACGTCGTCGAAAAGGTACACGAGGTCGGCGAGAAGCTCGACGCTACGAAGGCATCCTTGGCCCGCGTACAGGATCATTCCGCCGCCTTCTTCGAGGCCAAGTTTGGCGTGGTCGCCGCCGAGGTCGTCGCCAGAACCGACGAGATCAGGGAGGCCATCAGGGCAGTGGCAACCGAGCCAAAGGCCGACACCCCCCGGTCATACGCCAGTGTCGCGGCAGCCAGACCCGGGTATCGACCGGCACTTCACTCAATGGCGGTCACTTTCGAAGGCGGTCAGGATACCGCCGACGAGGTGTTGGCCAGAGTGAAGAAGGCGGTCGATGCCAGGGGTACTGGCCTAAAAATAAATAAGGTCCGCAAGGCAAAAAACCAAACGGTCATTTTAGGATGTGATACTGAAGCGGAGCTCGAAAAGGTTAAAGTTAGGATCGAAAGCCGAGGCGAAGGGTTGATAGTGGCGCCCATGCGAAACAAGAACCCACTCGTGGTCCTAAAGGATGTCTTCTTGGACAGTAGCGACGACGACATGGTAGAGGCACTATACACCCAGAATGCTTCAATATTTAAAGACCTAGATAAGGAAGAAATAGGGATGGTAATTAAATATAAGAAGAAGACCAGAAACCCTAAAACGGCGCACGTTGTCGTCCAGGTCAGACCCAGGGTTTGGCAGAGGATGACGGAGGCTGGTGCTGTGTACCTGGACCTGCAAAGGGTCAGGGTGGAAGACCAGTCTCCGCTCATCCAATGTACAAAATGCCTGGCTTACGGACATGGCCGGAAATTTTGTACTGAAGGTGCGGACAGGTGCAGTCACTGTGGAGGCCCACATCTGCGGGAGAAGTGCGAGGACTTCGTGGCAGGGGCTGAACCGCAGTGCTGCAACTGCCTGCACTCGAAGTTGCAAAGGACCGACCACAACGCTTTCAGCGTCGAATGTCCGGTCCGGAAGAAATGGGACTATCTGGCCCGGACGACAACGGCATATGCCTAAACAGCACCGGGTCCACAAAACACACACAACACACACAGTAACACACCAATACAGCAACACATACTGGGAGTACGTAAAACTGGACCAAAATTATGGAATAAACAGACACACGGAAACCAGTAAACAACAAAAAACAAAGATATGTAAATATATAGTAAATATATACGAATATATCAACACACACGCAACAAACATACTAACTCAACTAATTAACCCGCTTACACAACAAAAAACCAGACCAAGAAACGCCAATAAATATGTATAATCTAAGTATATATATATATATTATTGACAGAACTCAAAACAGCTAACAAACATAACAAGTACAAGTATTACTCAAAACATAAAAAACACCTCACTAAAAACAACACTTGAAAACAACACATTCAAAACAGATACTAATTACATACATCACCTATTACAACAATAAAACTATGTAAATAAATATAACTCTATAGACCCCATCACAACTCCAACTCCGTTCCTTATAAAAATTTAAAAAACCCCCACCGCAAAAACTAAAACATTTAAAAAGTTAAAAATAACACTTTAGCCATGAAATTTTACTTCACGTCGGGGTACCGCTTAAGTAAGGAATGTTTCTAGTACTTGTAGGTATGTAGGTACTTATTTTAACGGTACCCCGACGTTACGTAAAATTTCATGGCTAAAGTGTTATTTTTAACTTTTTAAATGTTTTAGTTTTTGCGGTGGGGGTTTTTTAAATTTTTAATTTAATTTTTATTTTAAAATTTTTAAACGCATTAGTTTTGTTTTATAGAGTTTACAGTTATGACAATTTTTCAGTGCTTTGTATGTAGAGTCAAATGCTGGTTAAAACGAATCCAAACACGACATATCTGCTATTATTTTGTCAAGAGTCTACCTACTGGTGTGCTGGATAGCTTGGCTGCAGCATCAGTTTATCCTGTTGCCATCAGGGCATTGTGTTTAGAATCCAATGGTGGTTAAAATGAATCCAAACACGACATATCTGCTATTATTTTGTCAAGAGTCTACCTACTGGTGTGCTGAATAGCCTGGCTGTAGCATCAGCTCATCCTGTTGCCACTAGGGCATTGTGTGCAGAATCAAATGCTGGTTGAAATGAATCCAAAAACACGACATATCTGCTATTATTTTGTCAGTTTCTACCTACTGGTGTGCTGGATAGCCTAGCCGCAGCATCAGCTCACCCAGTTGCCATCAGTGCATTGTGTGCAGAATCAAATGCAGGTTAAAATGAATCCAAACACGACATATCTGCTGTTATTTTCCCAAGAGTGCATAAGTCTGCTAGATATCCTGGCTGCATCAGACCAAATACACCATAATGTTGCTTATTAATATTACACACATGGGTTTTTGAAATTTTAAGACACACATATGTCTGTAAGTAAAGTCTGTTAATACCCATAGACGTCTAAAATAGGAACGGTAGCTAACACAAAAGAGCTGATAACCTTGAAACTGCTGAACTGATTTTGATGAATCATGTCTAAGAACCATCGCAAGAAATCCTGCTTTCAAATAAAAAAAACCGCATCGAAATCGGTTCACCCGTTTGGGCGCTACGGTGCCACAGACAGACAGACAGACAGACAGACAGACAGACAGACAGACAGACAGACACACACACATAGCGGTGAAACTTATAACACCCCTCTTTTTGCGTCGGGGGTTAAAAACGACATCTGTGACATAAAACCGGAATTAATGAGCAAGGTTCATTATGTATCGAAACATTAATGTTGTAGCAAAAATACCAACTTTCCACATTGGCGCCATCTGTGTCGCCATAACGAAATTAATATGTTAACAGAACATATGTAACTGGTATCAACACATTCATGTTACCAAACTCACAGTAGCGCCATCTGTCTCGCTGCACCGGAACAATATCTTAAGATCCAACGGGTGCACACGCGACATTTGTAGCAATTGTCTTATGATCCACCGGGTGCTCATAAGGACATTGGAACATTTCTTATGATCCAACGGGTGCTCATAAGGAGATATTGTACACCATATCTGTGACCCAAAATTTTTGTAAACATCTTATGTTACCAAATAAGTTTCTTTGACCATTTCTAAAAAGTTTAAGTGTCAAAACTTGATTAGATGCTAGAAATAAAATCTGTAGTATTAAGTTAAAATGTATAAGCAGTATACCTAAAATTTAAGTAGTAAATTTAAGATAATTATAAGTTTTTATTATTATATAAATTGTTTTGAAAATAAATATGTTAGAAATAAGACCTTAAATTTAAGTAAGTACTATGTATACACCACACATGTTTTTTATAATAGTAATTGTAACTTTTCTTTTAAATAAAAACTTTATAAATAAATATAACCCTAGCATCCCAAGGTCCCTAATAATGTTAGGGGAAACTTAGCTCGCAGGCTCCACCTAGCGTGGAGAGGTAGGAAAAAAAAAAAAAAAAAAAAAAAAAAAAAAAAAAAAAAAACCAAACCTAACCTAACCTTTTTTTTTTTTTTTTTTTTTTTTTTTTTTTTTTTTTTTTTTTTTTTTTTTTTTTTTTTTTTTTTTTTACGCTGGGGAAAATGCATTACGCATACCCTCCCATCGGGGGATGGGGGGGGTATGTGGGACTCCCCGGTCTGACCCGGTATACCCACTAAAAACCACCAGCGTTGTTCCCGCTTCGTCTTGGATGGCGGGGACTGGGAATCCGGCAGAGCCTTTTCGTCCAGTCCCCGCCGACGATTGCCCGGCGGAGGCGGTGACGGGTGCAATGCGGGCGTAGGCGCCCCCGCGCCTAACGCCCGCCCGTCGCCACCTTGAGGAAGATCCTCAAGACCTACCGGCGGCGCGGCGGCCACGTATCCCGTTCCCCTCTCTAAGAGCGAGAGGGTAGGGGAGTCCGTGGAGGACCGCGACGCCGGCGCGATGCGACATCCGACCGGAATCAGTCGGACATCGCACCGCTCTCCGCAGCCGCCGCAGGAGCGGCGGCGCCAGCGGCAGCGACAGCTTTGCCCCGCTTGGGGGGAGGATTACACTTCCTCCCCCTCATCACGTGGTCAGCTGGGCTGCCACTGGCGGCACACACCGCGCAGTGCGGTGTGGCGGCCCCGCAGGAGGCGGCTTTGTGGCCGTCCTTGCCGCAACGCAGGCACGTGTCCGATCTGTCGACCGGAGATGGACACAGCGGCCGCGTGTGTCCGGTGCCGAAGCACCGGAAACACCGCAATGGCTGGTTGGCGAGAGCCCGGACCGCACCTGAGCTGAAGCCGACTGAAAGCCGGCCCCCAGCAAGAACGGCTTTGGCAGCGACGATTGGGCACTGCAGGCGAATCGCGCCCAAGCCGCCGCGGCCGGGCCGGATATTCCGGCCCTGCACCGCGGCGACGTCACAGCCCCCAATCGCCGCCACCGCAGCCACCACCTCCTCCTTGGTGACGGAGTCGTCCAACTCCGCCACCTCCAAGGCCGCTGACCTTACCGGGCGGACCACCGTGGCGGTGTCCGCGATGACCTCCTGCAGCTTGGCTGCAAAGAGGTCCGCGCGGGCACCCCCCTCGGCTCCCGGGAACTCGAAAATACGAGCCCCGGCTTGGGTCCGCCGGCAGGTCACACTGCCGATGCCCAGTTGGGCAGGGTCGGCGTTGGCACGTGCCCGCACCAGCACGGACATGTACGTCTCCCCTCGCCCCGCAGCCTCCGCGGTGAGGGTCACCACGACTGCTGCGGATTTAGGGGGGACGAGTCGCACCTTCGCCTTCCCTTTCCCCTTCTGCTTCTTGCCCTTGCCGGTCGCAGGCGACTGGCTGGCAGAAGCGGCAGTGGCGGCAGCAGCGGGAACGGCCGCCACCGATTTTTTCCCCTTACCCTTCTTCCTGCGCTTCACCTCCGTCCACTCGTTGGACGGTGTGGTCGCAGGGAGAAGGGCGTCCCCCTCCTGTTGGGGGACCTCCAGAGGGGCGCCCTCGGCCTGTGGGGTAGGAGGCACCGGCTCCTCCCGGTCCCGCCTCTTATCCGCCGCAAGCGGCGGTCGGAGGCGCGTCTCCGGAAGGAGCCGGTCCTCGATCCCCGCCAGGCAGGCTCGCGTGAAGGCCCGCTCCTCCATCACAACCTTGCGGATGACATCCTCAAGGTTGCGGCTGGAGGGGGGGGGCCTCTGCGGCAGGGCTCGTCGCGGCCTGTTGTGGCCGGGCCGTGGCTTCAGCCAGCTTCTGGTGCAGCTGGCTGACCTCCGACTGCAGGCGATCCACCTTCGCCTGCAGTTGCCGCGTCTCGTCGGTGGCCGTTCGCTGCAACAGCTCAGCGACGACACCGCGCAGGCTCGCGGCCCGGCACTTGAGGGCCTTCTGGAATGTGCCCTTCAAGTTGGAGGACTTGGAGGCGACCTCCACGATCCCCTCCTCGTCCTCCTCCGCCATCCTTTCCAGCTCCGCCAGTGAGTGGTCCGCGTACAGCACGTGGGACGCGCCGTACCCGGACCTCGCTCGGGCGGACTGGGCCCGCTTTTCCTTAGCCGCGACACGCTCCTCCAGCTCCTCCTGGAGCTGAGCGCGCCGGGCAAGGTCCAGCTTCCGTTGGGCATCAGCGAGCCCAACGGTATGGATCTCTGGTGCCACCGTCGGCCTTTTGGCCTTCGGCAGCCCCGTCGACGTGGAGGCCGAGGAGCCCCCGGACCCACCGCTCTGGTGGATTCGCTTGCGCGACCGGGAGCCCTCGACGTCCGACAGACTGAATGAGTCGTCTGAGTCCAGAGACCCAAACGACTCACTCCCTCCAAATGAGCTGGCCGCAGAAGGCGCGCGGCTAGTCTCAGGCGCTGAAGCGCCGGGTTGGCCCTGAGAAGGGCCCTTTCTCTTCGAAAATCGCCCGGAGGCGTCCCGCTTAGGGGTCGACATGGCGGTCGCGATCGTATTCGTAGACTCGACAGGCTTTGGTGATCTACGATGCACAGTGCACTTTAGCCTACCCAGTCTGCCACTCCGTTACGGTGGTCAGAACTGGGCAGTTTCCAGGGGACACGACGAGGACGTATGCACTGTGGGGGGTCCCCCAACCTAACCTAACCTAACCTTTTTTTTTTTTTTTTTTTTTTTTTTTTTTTTACGCTGGGGAAAATGCATTACGCATACCCTCCCATCGGGGGATGGGGGGGGTATGTGGGACTCCCCGGTTTGACCCGGTATACCCACTAAAAACCACCAGCGTTGTTCCCGCTTCGTCTTGAATGGCGGGGACTGGGAATCCGGCAGAGCCTTTTCGTCCAGTCCCCGCCGACGATTGCCCGGCGGAGGCGGTGACGGGTGCAATGCGGGCGTAGGCGCCCCCGCGCCTAACGCCCGCCCGTCGCCACCTTGAGGAAGATCCTGAAGACCTACCGGCGGCGCGGTGGCCACGTATCCCGTTCCCCTCTCTAAGAGCGAGAGGGTAGGGGAGTCCGTGGAGGACCGCGACGCCGGCGCGATGCGACATCCGACCGGAATCAGTCGGACATCGCACCGCTCTCCGCAGCCGCCGCAGGAGCGGCGGCGCCAGCGGCAGCGACAGCTTTGCCCCGCTTGGGGGGAGGATTACACTTCCTCCCCCTCATCACGTGGTCAGCTGGGCTGCCACTGGCGGCACACACCGCGCAGTGCGGTGTGGCGGCCCCGCAGGAGGCGGCTTTGTGGCCGTCCTTGCCGCAACGCAGGCACGTGTCCGATCTATCGACCGGAGATGGACACAGCGGCCGCGTGTGTCCGGTGCCGAAGCACCGGAAACACCGCAATGGCTGGTTGGCGAGAGCCCGGACCGCACCTGAGCTGAAGCCGACTGAAAGCCGGCCCCCAGCAAGAACGGCTTTTGCAGCGACGATTGGGCACTGCAGGCGAATCGCGCCCAAGCCGCCGCGGCCGGGCCGGATATTCCGGCCCTGCACCGCGGCGACGTCACAGCCCCCAATCGCCGCCACCGCAGCCACCACCTCCTCCTTGGTGACGGAGTCGTCCAACTCCGCCACCTCCAAGGCCGCTGACTTTACCGGGCGGACCACCGTGGCGGTGTCCGCGATGACCTCCTGCAGCTTGGCTGCAAAGAGGTCCGCGCGGGCACCCCCCTCGGCTCCCGGGAACTCGAAAATACGAGCCCCGGCTTGGGTCCGCCGGCAGGTCACACTACCGATGCCCAGTTGGGCAGGGTTGGCGTTGGCACGTGCCCGCACCAGCACGGACATGTACGTCTCCCCTCGCCCCGCAGCCTCCGCGGTGAGGGTCACCACGACTGCTGCGGATTTAGGGGGGACGAGTCGCACCTTCGCCTTCCCTTTCCCCTTGTGCTTCTTGCCCTTGCCGGTGCCGGTCGCCTTCGACTGGCTGGCAGTGGCGACAGAAGCGGCAGCAGCGGGAACGGCCGCTGCCGACTTCTTCCCCTTACCCTTCCCCCTGCGCCGCACCTCCGTCCACTCGTTGGACGGTGTGGTCGCAGGGAGTAGGGCGTCCCCCTCCTGTTGGGGGACCTCCAGAGGGGCGCCCTCGGCCTGTGGGGTAGGAGGCACCGGCTCCTCCCGGTCCCGCCTCTTATCCGCCGCAAGCGGCGGTCGGAGGCGCGTCTCCGGAAGGAGCCGGTCCTCGATCCCCGCCAGGCAAGCTCGCGTGAAGGCCCGCTCCTCCATCACAACCTTGCGGATGACATCCTCAAGGTTGCGGCTGGAGGGGGGGGCCTCTGCGGCAGGGCTCGTCGCGGCCTGTTGTGGCCGGGCCGTGGCTTCAGCCAGCTTCTGGTGCAGCTGGCTGACCTCCGACTGCAGGCGATCGACCTTCGCCTGCAGTTGCCGCGTCTCGTCGGTGGCCGTTCGCTGAAGCAGCTCAGCGACGACCCCGCGCAGGCTCGCGGCCCGGCACTTGAGGGCCTTCGTGAAGGTACCCTTCAAGTTTGAGGACTTGGAGGCGACCTCTACGATCCCCTCCTCGTCCTCTATCGCCATCCTTTCGAGCTCCGCCAGAGAGTGGTCCGCGTACAGCACGCGAGACGCGCCGTACCCGGACCCGCCCCGGGCGGATTCTGCTCTCTTCTCCTTTGCCGCGACGCGCTCCTCAAGCTCCTCCTGGAGCTGAGCGCGCCGGGCAAGGTCCAGCCTTCGCTGGGCGTCAGCGAGCCCAACGGCGTGGGTCGCTGGTGCGACCGTCGGCCTTTTGGCCTTCGGCAGCCCCGTCGAAGTGGAGGCCGAGGAGCCCCCGGACCCACCGCTCTGGTGGGCTCGCTTTCGCGGCCGGGAGTCCTCGACGTCCGACACAAACAGTGAGTCGTCTGAGTCCAACAGGGACCCAAACGACTCACTCCTCTCCAGAGAGCTGGCCGCAGAAGGCGCGCGGCTAGCCTCAGGCACCTGAGCGCCCTTTTTCCTTAAAAATCGCCCGGAGGCGTCCCGTCTAGGGGTCGACATGGCGATCGCAAAACTCGTTCGTAGACTCTCAGGCAGATATGATCTACGATGCACAGCGCACTTTGGCCTACCCAGTCTGCCACTCCGTTACGGTGGTCAGAACTGGGCAGTTTCCAGGGGACACGACGAGGACGTATGCACTGTGGGGGGTCCCCCAACCTAACCTAACCTAACCTAACCTAACCTTTTTTTTTTTTTTTTTTTTGTTTGCGCTGGGAAAAAATGACAATTACGCATACCCGCCCATCGGGGGATGGGGGGGGTATGTGGGACTCCCCGGTTTACCGCACCGGTATACCCACTAAAACAACCCAGCGCTTTTCCCGCTTCGTCGTATTGGCGGGGGACTGGGAATCCAGCATAGCCGTCACGTCCAGTCCCTCGCCGACGATTACCCCGCTTGGCTTCCCCGAAGGGACCGACTAAGGTGGCGACGGGTGCAATGCGAGCGCAGGCGCCCCCGCGCCTAACGCCGCCCATCGCCTCCGTGTCAAGCCTAAAGTCCGGGTCCGAGCGAGCAGCTTGGGGGAGAAATCGACCCCCCCTAGGGCCATCTCCCCCCACGACAAGGGTCATCGGGGCTGCCTCCGGCCGACTGCCTTCGCGACCTCGTCGACCCTGAAGCCGAGACGCACTCGGACAAACCGCTCCCTCGGACCCGCCTCCGCGGATGGCCCTGAAAAGGGCCCCTCCAGAGTCCACTCTTCCTACCCTCTGTAAGCAGAGGTGGAGAGTGGCCGCAGAAATTCGCCACAGACAACAATCTCTCGATTATTGCCTGTGCCCAGGGTGCACCGGCCCGACGACTGCTCTTTCCCCCGAACGTATTCGAAAGGAACCAGCAGCAATCAGGCACACGAGGAGGTTTTCTGCACGCACCCCAACCTAACCTAACCTAACCTTTTTTTTTTTTTTTTTTTTTTTTTTTTTTTTTTTTTTTTTTTTTTTATTTTTTTTTACGCTGGGGAAAATGCATTACGCATACCCTCCCATCGGGGGATGGGGGGGGTATGTGGGACTCCCCGGTCTGACCCGGTATACCCACTAAAAACCACCAGCGTTGTTCCCGCTTCGTCCTGAATGGAGGGGACTGGGAAACCGGCAGAGCCTTTTCGTCCAGTCCCCGCCGACGATTGCCCGGCGGGGCGGTGACGGGTGCAATGCGGGCGTAGGCGCCCCCGCGCCTATCGCCTGCCCGTCGCCACCTTGAGGATGATCCTCACGATCCACCAGCGGCGCGGCGGCCGCGTATCCCGTTCCCCTCTCTAGAGTGAGAGGGGAGGAGAGTCCGCGGAAGACCGCGACGCCGGTGCGATGCGACGTCCGACCTGAGTTAGTCGGACATCGCACCACCCTCCGAAACCGCCGCAGGAGCGGCGCCAGTGGCAGCGGCAGCTTTGCCCCGCTTGGGGGGAGGAAGACATTTCCTCCCCCTCATCACATGGCCCGCTGGGCGGCCACTGGCGGCGCACACTGCGCAGTGTGGCGTGGCGGCCCCGCAGGAGGCGGCTTTGTGACCGTCCTTGCCGCAGCGCAGGCACGTGTCCGACCTGTCGGTTTTAGACGGACACAGCGGCCGCGTGTGACCGATGCCGAAGCACCGGAAACACCGCAATGGCTGGTCGCCGAGAGCCCGGACCGCACCTGAGCTGAAGCCGACTGAAAGCCGGCCCCTGGCAAGAACGGCTTTGGCAGCGACGATTGGGCACTGCAGGCGAATCGCGCCCATGCCGCCGCGGCCGGGCCGGATATTCCGACCCTGCACCGCGGCGACGTCACAGCCCCCAATCGCCGCCACCGCAGCCACCACCTCCTCCTTGGTGACGGAGTCGTCCAACTCCGCCACCTCCAAGACCGCTGTTTTGATCGGGCGGACCACCTTGGCGGTGTCCGCGATGACCTCCTGCAGCTTGGCTGCAAAGAGGTCCGCGCGGGCACCCCCCTCGGCTCCAGGGAACTCGAAAATACGAGCCCCGGCTTGGGTCCGCCGGCAGGTCACAACCTAACCTAACCTAACCTTTTTTTTTTTTTTTTTTTTTTTGTTTGCGCTGGGAAAAAATGACAATTACGCATACCCGCCCATCGGGGGATGGGAGGCTATGTGGGACTCCCCGGTCAGACCCGGTATACCCACTAAAACAACCCAGCTTTATTCCCGCTTCGTCTAAGTGGCAGGGGACTGGGAAACCGGCACAGCCTTTACGTCCAGTCCTCCGCCGACGATTGCCCCGCATGGCTTCCCCTAGGGGACCGACAAAGGTGGTGACGGGTGCAATGCGGGCTAGGGCACCCCCGTACCGTCGCCCGCCCGTCGCCACCGTGAACCGCTTGAAAGTCCGAGTCCGAGAAAGCAGTTCGGAGGAGAGATCGACCCCCACCAGGGCCATCCCCCCCCACGACATGGGCCTCCGAGGCTACCGTCGGCCCTCCGGCCTTGGCAACCCCGTCGACCCTGAAGCCAAGGAACCTTTTTTTTTTTTTTTTTTTTTTTTTTTTTTTTTACGCTGGGGAAAATGCATTACGCATACCCTCCCATCGGGGGATGGGGGGGGTATGTGGGACTCCCCGGTTTGACCCGGTATACCCACTAAAAACCCCAGCGTTGTTCCCGCATCGTCGGAATGGCGGGGACTGGGAATCCGGCAGAGCCATTTCGTCCAGTCCCCGGCGACGAGAGTCCGGCAAAGGTGATGACGGGTGCAATGCGGGCGTAGGCGCCCCCGCGCCTATCGCCCGCCCGTCGCCACCGTGAGGGTGATCCTCAGGATCCACCGGCGGCGCGGCGGCCACGTATCCCGTTCCCCTCTCTAAAGCGAGAGGGGAGGGGAGTCCGCGGAAGACCGCGGCGCCGGTGCGATGCGATGTCCGACCTAAATCAGTCGGACATCGCACCGTCCTCCGCAGCCGTCGCAGGAACGGCAGCGCTGGCGGCAGTGGCAGCAGACACTGTTGGTGCCTGTGCTTTACCCCGCTTAAGGGGAGGATTGCATTTCCTCCCCTTCATGACGTGCTCAGCCGAGCAGCCACTGGCGGCACACACAGCGCAGTGTGGCGTGGCGGCCTCACAAGAGGCGGCCTTGTGGCCCTCCATGCCGCAGCGGTAGCAGGTGTTCGACCTGTCCACCGCGGACGGACACAGGGGCCGGGTGTGTCCGATGCCGAAGCACCGGAAACACCTCAAAGGCTGTTGCTCGAGCGCACGTACTGCACCCGAGCTAAGGCCAACGGTAAGCCGCCCCTTGGAAAGGACGACCTGGGCAGCGGTGACCGGGCACTCGAGGCGGACGGCACCCATGCCACCACGGCCGGGCCTCACCGCCCGGCCTTGGACCGCCGCGACGCCGCAGCCACCCACCGCTGCGACCGCCGCCACCACCTCCTCTGTGGTGACGGTGTCGTCCAGCTCGGACACCTCCAGAGCCGCCAACTTCACTGGTCGGGCCACCTTCGCCGAATCGGCGATGGCCTCCCGCAGCTTCGCCGCGAAGAGGTCCGCGTTAGCGTTCCCCTCCGCCCCCGGGAACTCGAATAATCGAGCCCCGGCTTGGGTCCGCCGACAGGAGACACCGCCGATGCCCAGCTTGGTGGGATCGGCACTTGCCCGCGCTCGCACCAAAATTGATGCGTAGGTCTCCCCGCGCCCTGCGGCCTCCGCGGTGAGAGTCACCACGACGGCCGCAGTTTTCGGGGGGACCAGCCGCCTCTTTCCCTTCCCCTTCTTTCCCTTGCCAGTCGTCTGCGACTGGCTGGGACCGGCAGTGGCGGGGGCGGCAGCGACGGCAGGAACGGCCGTCGCTGACTTCTTCCCCTTCCCCTTTTTCCCCTTCTTTCCCTTGCCAGTCACCAGCGACTGGCTGGGAGCGGCAGTGGCGGGGGCGGCAGCGACGGCAGGGACGGCCGTCGCTGACTTCTTGCCCTTGCCCTTCCCCTTACGCCTCACCTCCGTCCACTCGTTAGACGGGGTGGTCGAAGGGAGAAGGGCGTCCTCCGCATGGGCGTCCTCCACCCTGGCATCCTCCGCCCGGGAGGTGGACGGCTCCGGCTGGCAGCGCCTCTTATCCGCCGCAAGCGGCGGCCGGAGGCGCTTCTCCGGCAGGAGCCGGTCCTCAATGCCTGCCAGGCAGGACCTTGTGAAGGCCCTCTCCTCCATCACAACCTTGCGGATGATATCCTCAAGGTTGCGGCTGGAGGCAGGGCCCTCCGCCGCAGAGCTCGTTTCGGCCTGGTGTGGCCGAGCCGTGACCTCAGCCAGCTTCGCGTGAAGCCGGCTAGCCTCCGACTGCAGGCGATCCGCCCTCGCCTGCAGCTGCCGCGTCTCGTCGCTGGCCTGGCGCTGGACCAGCTCCGCGACGATACCGCGCAAGCTCGCAGCCCGGCATTTGAGGGCCCTCTGCAGGGTCCCCTTCAGGTTGGAGGACTTGGAGGCGACCTCCACAATCCCCTCCTCGTCCTCCGCCGCCATTTTCTCCAGTTCGGCCAAGGAGAAGTCCCCGTAGAGAACGCGGGACGCACCGCCTCCGGACTTGGCCCGGGTGGCGAGCGCCCGCTTCTCCCTGGCCGCAACCCGCTCGTCCAGCTCATCCTGGGCCTGAGCTTGCCGAAGCAGGTCCAGCTGGCGCTGGGCCTCCGCAAGCCCAACGTCATGGGTCGCCGGGGCCACCGGCGTCGGCTTTTTAGCCCTCGGCAGCCCCGTCGACCCCGAGGAGCCACCGGACCCACCGCTCTTGTGGGGTCGCTTCCGCGACCGACTCTCCGCCTCCGCCTCGACCTCACTCAACGAGAAGTCGATGAGGCCCATCAGAGAGTCGGTGTCAGACGACTCGGGTGCAATGCGGGCGTAGGCGCCCCCGCGCCTAACGCCCGCCCGTCGCCACCTTGAGGAAGATCCTCAAGACCTACCGGCGGCGCGGCGGCCGCGTATCCCGTTCCCCTCTCTAGAGCGAGAGGAGAGGAGAGTCCGCGGAGGACCGCGACGCCGGCGCGATGCGACGTCCGACCGAAATCAGTCGGACATCGCACCGCTCTCCGCAGCCGCCGCAGGAGCGGCGGCGCCAGCGGCAGCGACAGCTTTGCCCCGTCTGGGGGGAGGAAGACATTTCCGCCCCCTCATGACGTGGTCAGCTGGGCTGCCACTGGCGGCACACACCGCGCAGTGCGGTGTGGCGGCCCCGCAGGAGGCGGCTTTGTGGCCGTCCTTGCCGCAGCGCAGGCACGTGTCCGATCTGTCGACCGGAGATGGACACAGCGGCCGCGTGTGTCCGGTGCCGAAGCACCGGAAACACCGCAATGGCTGGTTGGCGAGAGCCCGGACCGCACCTGAGCTGAAGCCGACTGAAAGCCGGCCCCCAGCAAGAACGGCTTTGGCAGCGACGATTGGGCACTGCAGGCGAATCGCGCCCAAGCCGCCGCGGCCGGGCCGGATATTCCGGCCCTGCACCGCGGCGACGTCACAGCCCCCAATCGCCGCCACCGCAGCCACCACCTCCTCCTTGGTGACGGAGTCGTCCAACTCCGCCACCTCCAAGGCCGCTGACTTTACCGGGCGGACCACCGTGGCGGTGTCCGCGATGACCTCCTGCAGCTTGGCTGCAAAGAGGTCCGCGCGGGCACCCCCCTCGGCTCCCGGGAACTCGAAAATACGAGCCCCGGCTTGGGTCCGCCGGCAGGTCACACTGCCGATGCCCAGTTGGGCAGGGTTGGCGTTGGCACGTGCCCGCACCAGCACGGACATGTACGTCTCCCCTCGCCCCGCAGCCTCCGCGGTGAGGGTCACCACGACTGCTGCGGATTTAGGGGGGACGAGTCGCACCTTCGCCTTCCCTTTTCCCTTCTGCTTCTTGCCCTTGCCGGTCGCAGGCGACTGGCTGGCAGAAGCGGCAGTGGCGGCAGCAGCGGGAACGGCCGCCGCCGACTTTTTCCCCTTACCCTTCTTCCTGCGCTTCACCTCCGTCCACTCGTTGGACGGTGTGGTCGCAGGGAGAAGGGCGTCCCCCTCCTGTTGGGGGACCTCCAGAGGGGTGCCCTCGGCCTGTGGGGTAGGAGGCACCGGCTCCGCCCGGTCCCGCCTCTTGTCCGCCGCAAGCGGCGGTCGGAGGCGCGTCTCCGGAAGGAGCCGGTCCTCGATCCCCGCCAGGCAGGCTCGCGTGAAGGCCCGCTCCTCCATCACAACCTTGCGGATGACGTCCTCAAGGTTGTGGCTGGAGGGGGGGGCCTCTGCGGCAGGGCTCGTCGCGGCCTGTTGTGGCCGGGCCGTGGCTTCAGCCAGCTTCTGGTGCAGCTGGCTGACCTCCGACTGCAGGCGATCCACCTTCGCCTGCAGTTGCCGCGTTTCGTCGGTGGCCGTTCGCTGAAGCAGTTCAGCGACGACCCCGCGCAGGCTCGCGGCCCGGCACTTGAGGGCCTTCTGAAATGTGCCCTTCAAGTTGGAGGACTTGGAGGCGACCTCTACGATCCCCTCCTCGTCCTCCTCCGCCATCTTCTCCAATTCCGCCAGTGAGCGGTCCGCGTACAGCACGCGGGACGCGCCGTACCCGGACCTCGCTCGGGCGGACTGGGCCCGCTTTTCCTTTGCCGCGACGCGCTCCTCCAGCTCCTCCTGGAGCTGAGCGCGCCGGGCTAGGTCAAGCTTCCGCTGGGCGTCGGCTAGCCCAACGGAATGGGTCACTGGTGCGACCGTCGGCTTCTTCGCCTTCGGCAGCCCCGTCGACGTGGAGGCCGAGGAGCCCCCGGACCCACCGCTCTGGTGGGCTCGCTTTCGCGGCCGGGAGTCCTCGACGTCCGACACAAACAGTGAGTCGTCTGAGTCCAACAGAGACCCAAACGACTCACTCCTCTCTACAGAGCTGGCCGCAGAAGGCGCGCGGCTAGTCTCGGGCGTCTGAGCGCCGGGTTGGCCCTGAAAAGGGCCCTTTTTCTTTAGGAAACGCCCGGAGGCGTCCCGTCGAGGTGTCGACATGATGGTCGCAAACTACTTGTTCGTAGACACAAGGCAGTGAGGTGCTCTACGATGCACAGCGCACTTTAGCCTACGCAGTCTGCCACTCCGTTACGGTGGTCAGAACTGGGCAGTTTCCAGGGGACACGACGAGGACGTATGCGCTGTGGGGGGTCCCCCAACCTAACCTTTTTTTTTTTTTTTTTTTTTTTTTTAACGCTGGGGAAAATGCATTACGCATACCCTCCCATCGGGGGATGGGGGGGGTATGTGGGACTCCCCGGTCTGACCCGGTATACCCACTAAAAACCACCAGCGTGTTCCCGCTTCGTCCTGAATGGCGGGGACTGGGAATCCGGCAGAGCCTTTTCGTCCAGTCCCCGCCGACGATTGCCCGGCGGAGGCGGTGACGGGTGCAATGCGGGCGTAGGCGCCCCCGCGCCTAACGCCCGCCCGTCGCCACCTTGAGGAAGATCCTCAAGACCTACCGGCGGCGCGGCGGCCGCGTATCCCGTTCCCCTCTCTAGAGCGAGAGGAGAGGAGAGTCCGCGGAGGACCGCGACGCCGGCGCGATGCGACGTCCGACCGAAATCAGTCGGACATCGCACCGCTCTCCGCAGCCGCCGCAGGAGCGGCGGCGCCAGCGGCAGCGACAGCTTTGCCCCGTCTGGGGGGAGGAAGACATTTCCGCCCCCTCATGACGTGGTCAGCTGGGCTGCCACTGGCGGCACACACCGCGCAGTGCGGTGTGGCGGCCCCGCAGGAGGCGGCTTTGTGGCCGTCCTTGCCGCAGCGCAGGCACGTGTCCGATCTGTCGACCGGAGATGGACACAGCGGCCGCGTGTGTCCGGTGCCGAAGCACCGGAAACACCGCAATGGCTGGTTGGCGAGAGCCCGGACCGCACCTGAGCTGAAGCCGACTGAAAGCCGGCCCCCAGCAAGAACGGCTTTGGCAGCGACGATTGGGCACTGCAGGCGAATCGCGCCCAAGCCGCCGCGGCCGGGCCGGATATTCCGGCCCTGCACCGCGGCGACGTCACAGCCCCCAATCGCCGCCACCGCAGCCACCACCTCCTCCTTGGTGACGGAGTCGTCCAACTCCGCCACCTCCAAGGCCGCTGACTTTACCGGGCGGACCACCGTGGCGGTGTCTGCGATGACCTCCTGCAGCTTGGCTGCAAAGAGGTCCGCGCGGGCACCCCCCTCGGCTCCCGGGAACTCGAAAATACGAGCCCCGGCTTGGGTCCGCCGGCAGGTCACACTGCCGATGCCCAGTTGGGCAGGGTTGGCGTTGGCACGTGCCCGCACCAGCACGGACATGTACGTCTCCCCTCGCCCCGCAGCCTCCGCGGTGAGGGTCACCACGACTGCTGCGGATTTAGGGGGGACGAGTCGCACCTTCGCCTTCCCTTTTCCCTTCTGCTTCTTGCCCTTGCCGGTCGCAGGCGACTGGCTGGCAGAAGCGGCAGTGGCGGCAGCAGCGGGAACGGCCGCCGCCGACTTTTTCCCCTTACCCTTCTTCCTGCGCTTCACCTCCGTCCACTCGTTGGACGGTGTGGTCGCAGGGAGAAGGGCGTCCCCCTCCTGTTGGGGGACCTCCAGAGCCCCCAACCTAACCTTTTTTTTTTTTTTTTTTTTTTTTTTTTTTTTTTTTTTTTTTTTTTTTTTTTTTTTTTTTTTTTTTTTTTTTTTACGCTGGGGAAAATGCATTACGCATACCCTCCCATCGGGGGATGGGGGGGGTATGTGGGACTCCCCGGTCTGACCCGGTATACCCACTAAAAACCACCAGCGTTGTTCCCGCTTCGTCCTGAATGGAGGGGACTGGGAAACCGGCAGAGCCTTTTCGTCCAGTCCCCGCCGACGATTGCCCGGCAGGGCGGTGACGGGTGCAATGCGGGCGTAGGTGCCCCCGCGCCTATCGCCCGCCCGTCGCCACCTTGAGGATGATCCTCACGATCCACCGGCGGCGCGGCGGCCGCGTATCCCGTTCCCCTCTCTAGAGCGAGAGGGGAGGAGAGTCCGCGGAAGACCGCGACGCCGGTGCGATGCGACGTCCGACCTGAGTTAGTCGGACATCGCACCACCCTCCGCAACCGCCGCAGGAGCGGCGCCAGTGGCAGCGGCAGCTTTGCCCCGCTTGGGGGGAGGAAGACATTTCCTCCCCCTCATCACATGGCCCGCTGGGCGGCCACTGGCGGCGCACACTGCGCAGTGTGGCGTGGCGGCCCCGCAGGAGGCGGCTTTGTGACCGTCCTTGCCGCAGTGCAGGCACGTGTCCGACCTGTCGATCGGAGACGGACACAGCGGCCGGGTGTGTCCGATGCCGAAGCACCGGAAACACCGCATGGGCTGGTCGGCGAGAGCCCGGACCGCACCCGCACTGAAGCCGACTGTAAGCCGGCCCTTGGCAAGAACGGTTTTAGCAGCAGCGATTGGGCACCGCAGGCGAAGCGCGCCCAAGCCGCCGCGGCCGGGCCGGATATCCCGGCCCTGCACCGCAGCGACGTCGCAGCCCCCAATCGCCGCCACCGCAGCCACCACCTCCTCTTTGGTGACGGAGTCGTCCAACTCCGCCACCTCTATGACCGCTGACTTTACCGGTCGGACCACCTTGGCGGTGTCCGCGATGACCTCCTGCAGCTTGGCTGCAAAGAGGTCCGCGCGGGCACCCCCCTCGGCTCCCGGGAACTTGAAAATACGAGCCCCGGCTTGGGTCCGCCGGCAGGTCACAGTGCCTAAGCCCAGTTGGGCAGGGTTGGCATTGGCGCGTGCCCGCACCAGCACGGACATGTAGGTCTCCCCTCGCCCCGCAGCCTCCGCGGTGAGGGTCACCACGACTGCTGCGGTTTTAGGGGGGACCAGCCGCGCCTTTGCCTTCCCTTTCCCCTTCGCCTTGCCTTTGCCGGTCGCAGGCGACTGGCTGGCAGTGGCGACAGAAGCGGCAGCAGCGGGAACGGCCGCTGCCGACTTCTTACCCTTACCCTTCCCCTTGCGCCTCACCTCCGTCCACTCGTTGGACGGTGTGGTCGCAGGGAGAAGGGCGTCCCCCTCCTGCTGGGGGACCTCCGCAAGGGTGCCCTCGGCCTGTGGGGTAGGAGGCACCGGCTCCACCCGGTCCCGCCTCTTGTCCGCCGCAAGCGGCGGTCGGAGGCGCGCCTCCGGAAGGAGCCGGTCCTCGATCCCCGCCAGGCATGCTCGCGTGAAGGCCCTCTCCTCCATCACAACCTTGCGGATGGTGTCCTCAAGGCTGCGGCTGGAGGGAAGGGCCTCTGCGGCAGGGCTCGTCGCGGCCTGTTGTGGCCGGGCCGTGGCTTCAGCCAGCTTCTGGTGCAGCTGGCTGACCTCCGACTGCAGGCGATCGACCTTCGCCTGCAGTTGCCGCGTCTCGTCGGTTGCCGTTCGCTGAAGCAACTCAGCGACGACACCGCGCAGGCTCGCGGCCCGGCACTTGAGGGCCTTCTGAAATGTGCCCTTCAAGTTTGAGGACTTGGAGGCGACCTCTACGATCCCCTCCTCGTCCTCCATCGCCATCTTCTCGAGCTCCGCCAGAGAGTGGTCCGCGTACAGCACGCGAGACGCGCCGTACCCGGACCCGCCCCGGGCGGATTGTGCTCTCTTCTCCTTTGCCGCGACGCGCTCCTCCAGCTCCTCTTGGAGCTGAGCGCGCCGGGCAAGGTCTAGCTTTCGCTGGGCATCAGCAAGCCCAACATCATGGGTCGCTGGTGCCACCGTCGGCCTTTTGGCCTTCGGCAGCCCCGTCGACGTAGAGGCCGAGGAGCCCCCGGACCCACCGCTCTGGTGGATTCGCTTGCGCGACCGGGAGCCCTCGACCTCCGACAGACTGAATGAGTCGTCTGAGTCCAGAGACCCAAACGACTCACTCCCTCCGTATGAGCTGGCCGCAGAAGGCGCGCGGCTAGACTCAGGCGCCTGAGCGCCGGGTTGGCCCTGAGAAGGGCCTTTCTTCAGGAAACGCCCGGAGGCGTCCCGTCTGGGTGTCGACATGATGGTCGCAATAATCTTGATCGTAGACTCAAGGCAGTAAGAGGTGCTCTACGATGCACAGCGCACTTTGGCCTACCCAGTCTGCCACTCCGTTACGGTGGTCAGAACTGGGCAGTTTCCAGGGGACACGACGAGGACGTATGCGCTGTGGGGGGTCCCCCAACCTAACCTAACCTTTTTTTTTTTTTTTTTTTTTTTTTTTTTTTTTTAACGCTGGGGAAAATGCATTACGCATACCCTCCCATCGGGGGATGGGGGGGGTATGTGGGACTCCCCGGTCTGACCCGGTATACCCACTAAAAACCACCAGCGTGTTCCCGCTTCGTCCTGAATGGCGGGGACTGGGAATCCGGCAGAGCCTTTTCGTCCAGTCCCCGCCGACGATTGCCCGGCGGGGCGGTGACGGGTGCAATGCGGGCGTAGGCGCCCCCGCGCCTATCGCCCGCCCGTCGCCACCTTGAGGATGATCCTCACGATCCACCGGCGGCGCGGCGGCCGCGTATCCCGTTCCCCTCTCTAGAGCGAGAGGAGAGGAGAGTCCGCGGAAGACCGCGACGCCGGTGCGATGCGACGTCCGACCGAAATCAGTCGGACATCGCACCACCCTCCGCAACCGCCGCAGGAGCGGCGCCAGTGACAGCGGCAGCTTTGCCCCGCTTGGGGGGAGGAAGACATTTCCTCCCCCTCATCACATGGTCTGCTGGGCGGCCACTGGCGGCGCACACTGCGCAGTGTGGCGTGGCGGCCCCGCAGGAGGCGGCTTTGTGGCCGTCCTTGCCGCAGCGCAGGCACGTGTCCGACCTGTCGATCGGCGACGGACACAGCGGCCGCGTGTGTCCGATGCCGAAGCACCGGAAACACCGCATGGGCTGGTCGGCGAGAGCCCGGACCGTACCTGAACTGAAGCCGACTGAAAGCCGGCCCACAGCAAGAACGGCTTTGGCAGCAGCGATTGGGCACCGCAGGCGAAGCGCGCCCAAGCCGCCGCGGCCGGGCCGGATGTTCCGGCCCTGCACCGCGGCGACGTCGCAGCCCCCAATCGCCGCCACCGCAGCCACCACCTCCTCCTTGGTGACGGAGTCGTCCAACTCCGCCACCTCCAAGACCGCCGACTTTACCGGCCGGACCACCTTGGCGGTGTCCGCGATGACCTCCTGCAGCTTGGCTGCAAAGAGGTCCGCGCGGGCACCCCCCTCGGCTCCCGGGAACTCGAAGATACGAGCCCCGGCTTGGGTCCGCCGACAAGTCACTGTACCGATGCCCAGTTGGGCAGGGTTGGCATTGGCGCGTGCCCGCACCAGCACGGACATATAGGTCTCCCCTCGCCCCGCAGCCTCCGCGGTGAGAGTCACCACGACTGCTGCGGATTTAGGGGGGACCAGCCGCGCCTTTGCCTTCCCCTTCGGCTTCGCCTTGCCTTTGCCGGTCGCCTGCGACCGGCTGGCAGTGGCGACAGAAGTGGCAGCGGCGGGAACGGCCGCTGCCGACTTCTTCCCCTTACCCTTCCCCCTGCGCTTCACCTCCGTCCACTCGTTGGACGGTGTGGTCGCAGGGAGAAGGGCGTCCCCCTCCTGCTGGGGGACCTCCTGAGGGGCGCCCTCGGCCTGTGGGGTAGGAGGCACCGGCTCCGCCCGGTCCCGCCTCTTGTCCGCCGCAAGCGGCGGTCGGAGGCGCGTCTCCGGAAGGAGCCGGTCCTCGATCCCCGCCAGGCATGCTCGCGTGAAGGCCCGCTCCTCCATCACAACCTTGCGGATGACGTCCTCAAGGTTGCGGCTGGAGGGGGGGGCCCCCGCGGCAGGGCTCGTCGCGGCCTGTTGTGGCCGGGCCGTGGCTTCAGCCAGCTTCTGGTGCAGCTGGCTGACCTCCGACTGCAGGCGATCCACCTTCGCCTGCAGTTGCCGCGTTTCGTCGGTGGCCGTTCGCTGAAGCAGTTCAGCGACGACCCCGCGCAGGCTCGCGGCCCGGCACTTGAGGGCCTTCTGGAAGGTCCCCTTTAGGTTGGAGGACTTGGAAGCGACCTCGACGATCCCCTCCTCATCCTCCACCGCCATCCTCTCAAGCTCCGCCAGAGAGTGGTCCGCGTACAGCACGCGAGACGCGCCGTACCCGGACCCGCCCCGGGCGGACTGAGCTCGCTTTTCCTTTGCCGCGACGCGCTCCTCCAGCTCCTCCTGGAGCTGAGCGCGCCGGGCAAGGTCCAGCTTGCGTTGGGCATCAGCGAGCCCGACAACATGAGTCGCTGGTGCGACCGTCGGCTTCTTCGCCTTCGGCAGCCCCGTCGACGTGGAGGCCGAGGAGCCCCCGGACCCACCGCTCTGGTGGGCTCGCTTTCGCGGCCGGGAGTCCTCGACGTCCGACACGAACAGTGAGTCGTCTGAGTCCAAAAGAGACCCAAACGACTCACTCCTCTCAATTGAGCTGGCCGCAGAAGGCGCGCGGCTAGTCTCAGGCGCTGGTGCGCCGGGTTTGCCCTTAGAAGGGCCCTTCTTCAAAAATCGCCCGGAGGCGTCCCTTCGAGGTGTTGACATGATGGTCACAATCGTTATCGTACTCAGCAAGGCGATAGAATGAGCTACGATTCACAGCGCACTTTGGCCTACCCAGTCTGCCACTCCGTTACGGTGGTCAGAACTGGGCAGTTTCCAGGGGACACGACGAGGACGTATGCGCTGTGGGGGGTCCCCCAACCTAACCTAACCTTTTTTTTTTTTTTTTTTTTTTTTTAACGCTGGGGAAAATGCATTACGCATACCCTCCCATCGGGGGATGGGGGGGGTATGTGGGACTCCCCGGTCTGACCCGGTATACCCACTAAAAACCACCAGCGTGTTCCCGCTTCGTCCTGAATGGCGGGGACTGGGAATCCGGCAGAGCCTTTTCGTCCAGTCCCAACCTAACCTAACCTAACCTAACCTAACCTTTTTTTTTTTTTTTTTTTTTTTTTTTTGCGCTGGGGAAAATGCATTACGCATACCCTCCCATCGGGGGATGGGGGGGGTATGTGGGACTCCCCGGTCTGACCCGGTATACCCACTAAAAACCACCAGCGTGTTCCCGCTTCGTCCTGAATGGCGGGGACTGGGAAACCGGCAGAGCCTTTTCGTCCAGTCCCCGCCGACGATTGCCCGGCGGGGCGGTGACGGGTGCAATGCGGGCGTAGGCGCCCCCGCGCCTATCGCCCGCCCGTCGCCACCTTGAGGATGATCCTCACGATCCACCGGCGGCGCGGCGGCCGCGTATCCCGTTCCCCTCTCTAGAGCGAGAGGGGAGGAGAGTCCGCGGAAGACCGCGACGCCGGTGCGATGCGACGTCCGACCTGAGTTAGTCGGACATCGCACCACCCTCCGAAACCGCCGCAGGAGCGGCGCCAGTGGCAGCGGCAGCTTTGCCCCGCTTGGGGGGAGGAAGACATTTCCTCCCCCTCATCACATGGCCCGCTGGGCGGCCACTGGCGGCGCACACTGCGCAGTGTGGCGTGGCGGCCCCGCAGGAGGCGGCTTTGTGGCCGTCCTTGCCGCAGCGCAGGCACGTGTCCGACCTGTCGATCGGCGATGGACACAGCGGCCGGGCGTGTCCGATGCCGAAGCACCGGAAACACCGCATGGGCTGGTCGGCGAGAGCCCGGACCGTACCTGAACTGAAGCCGACTGTAAGCCGGCCCTTGGCAAGGACGGCTTTGGCAGCAGCGATTGGGCACCGCAGGCGAAGCGCGCCCAAGCCGCCGCGGCCGGGCCGGATATCCCGGCCCTGCACCGCAGCGACGTCGCAGCCCCCAATCGCCGCCACCGCAGCCACCACCTCCTCTTTGGTGACGGAGTCGTCCAACTCCGCCACCTCTATGACCGCTGACTTTACCGGTCGGACCACCTTGGCGGTGTCCGCGATGACCTCCTGCAGCTTGGCTGCAAAGAGGTCCGCGCGGGCACCCCCCTCTGCTCCCGGGAACTCGAAAATACGAGCCCCGGCCTGGGTCCGCCGGCAAGTCACTGTGCCGATGCCCAGTTGGGCAGGGTTGGCATTGGCGCGTGCCCGCACCAGCACGGACATGTAGGTCTCCCCTCGCCCCGCAGCCTCCGCGGTGAGAGTCACCACGACTGCTGCGGTTTTAGGGGGGACCAGCCGCGCCTTTGCCTTCCCCTTCGGCTTCGCCTTGCCTTTGCCGGTCGCCTGCGACTGGCTGGCAGTGGCGACAGAAGCGGCAGCAGCGGGAACGGCCGCTGCCGACTTCTTACCCTTACCCTTCCCCTTGCGCCTCACCTCCGTCCACTCGTTGGACGGTGTGGTCGCAGGGAGAAGGGCGTCCTCCTCCTGCTGGGGGACCTCCGCAAGGGTGCCCTCGGCCTGTGGGGTAGGAGGCACCGGCTCCACCCGGTCCCGCCTCTTGTCCGCCGCAAGCGGCGGTCGGAGGCGCGTCTCCGGAAGGAGCCGGTCCTCGATCCCCGCCAGGCATGCTCGCGTGAAGGCCCTCTCCTCCATCACAACCTTGCGGATGGTGTCCTCAAGGTTGCGGCTGGAGGGAAGGGCCTCCGCGGCAGGGCTCGTCGCGGCCTGTTGTGGCCGGGCCGTGGCTTCAGCCAGCTTCTGGTGCAGCTGGCTGACCTCCGACTGCAGGCGATCGACCTTCGCCTGCAGTTGCCGCGTCTCGTCGGTGGCCGTTCGCTGAAGCAGCTCAGCGACGACCCCGCGCAGGCTCGCGGCCCGGCACTTGAGGGCCTTCGTGAAGGTACCCTTCAAGTTTGAGGACTTGGAGGCGACCTCTACGATCCCCTCCTCGTCCTCTATCGCCATCCTTTCGAGCTCCGCCAGAGAGTGGTCCGCGTACAGCACGCGAGACGCGCCGTACCCGGACCCGCCCCGGGCGGATTGTGCTCTTTTCTCCTTTGCCGCGACGCGCTCCTCAAGCTCCTCCTGGAGCTGAGCGCGCCGGGCAAGGTCCAGCTTTCGCTGGGCGTCTGCAAGCCCAACGGTATGGGTCGCTGGTGCGATCGTTGGCTTCTTGGCCTTCGGCAGCCCCGTCGACGTGGAGGCCGAGGAGCCCCCGGACCCACCGCTCTGGTGGGCTCGCTTTCGCGGCCGGGAGTCCTCGACGTCCGACACAAAAAGTGAGTCGTCTGAGTCCAAAAGAGACCCAAACGACTCACTCCTTTCGATAGAGCTAGCCGCAGAAGGCGCGCGGCTAGTTTCGGGCGCTGGTGCGCCGAGTTGGCCCTTAGATGGGCCCTTCTTGAGGAAACGCCCGGAGGCGTCCCTTCTAGGTGTCGACATGATATCGCTCTCAGGTCGTAGTCTCTTCCAGGCTGTAATGTGACTACGATGCACAGTGCTCTTTAGCCTACCCAGTCTGCCACTCCGTTACGGTGGTCAGATCTGGGCAGTTACCAGGGGACGCGACGTGGACGCAAGCACTGTGGGGGGTCCCCCAACCTAACCTAACCTAACCTAACCTAACCTAACCTAACCCTGTTCCCCCCCGGCTTCCGTGGCGGTCGGATCGTTTTTTAAGTCGCTCCGCAGTCAAAATTTTGTGTAAAATACAAAAGTGTTGAAAAGTGTTTCATAAACTAAAGTTTCCCCTGTAAACCATAAAAACAAACGTAACTGTGCAAAAATTTTTGAAATCGGGTTAAAATTGGGGAAGTTACCCCTCAAAAACCAAATTTTTTAACCTCAAAAGTGTCAACAAAACACAAAAAGTGATACGCTGCGAAAACAAGATCGACAACCTGGTGATTTTAAATCACCACTCGAAGCATCTGGACGAGCCCCATCATCTTGGCTGAGTCCGGGATTTTTCCCGTGGGAACTCGCCAAGATACGGGACAAAGAAGGAAAACGGCGTGACCACGACATTGACTTCCAGCAGTCGGAGGAGAAATTTGAAAACGGGAACAGGTGCAGGAAGCCATTCCCTGTCACCAGACACCTCGCCCGTCGAGATCGGACCTTCCCCCAGGAAGTTACCCAGGGTTTTGAAAGTGAAAAAAGACGCTCAAACTTTGACCCCTCATAACTTTAAAGTGAAAGTGGCAACAATATATTTTTTGGACCTTAAGGGATAGTGTATAGAGTAGAGACCCTAAGTGCAAAAACTCAGATTTTTCGGACTTATATATTAGACGACACTAAGGTAACAGTGAAACCGGATAGCAAAAATACGCCAAACACCAACTTTGGCCAGCCCTGGAACAGCGAAGACCAGCTGCAGCAAGAGCAATCTAATACAGTTGTATAGGTTAGTTATTGTTAAGTAGTTATTAGAAAAATCAGACCCCGGGAGCTACCCGTTCCTGAGTTATAAAGCCAGGAATAAGTTCAGGCGTGAGCACCAAAACCGCCTATTTGCGGCTTTTGGTAAACAATAAAAATTTTCGTTCATTAACTGCTCACCCCCTGTTTAAGACGCCCCATTTTCAAAGGGATTATATTGACGACAGCACTCTCCCTTAAAACAACCTGTAAACGAAATAATTTTAAGTCTAATATAAGCTGTGCAATTTCAAAAATTAGTAAGGGTTGACTTGTTTACAAACCGCACGTAAACGGCAAATAGCTATTGGTCAAATTTTTATATAGTGTTTAAGGTTAGTAATTTAAGATTTTAAGAATAAGTGCACGCAGAACTATAGCCCCCCTTTTCAAAAAATAACACCGCTATAAACGGTTTTGAGCCCCCCTCTACGAAGTGACCCCCAAAAAATTTAAATTTAATTGAAAACAAAAAAGTAGTTTTTCAAACTACGTAATTTTCCCCACTTTGGGCAAAATCTCCCCGAATAAAAGTTTCTCCTCAAGAAATTTATCTAGTTTGTTTACATTCGTGGATACAAGTAAGGTAGGCAGAGATCACTCATCTTATAAGATTTTTAAAGAAAATTTTTTGGCACATATTACTTAGGCCTTAAGCCATAAGCACCACCCTTCTGGAACATACCCCCCCCCCCCCCACCCTTATACACAACCCTCCCCCCCCCCCCTAAAATATTTCCCGCTTTACATTGCAGGTGGCCCTCAGCCACAAATCGCATTTTACTTTTGGACCCCCCCCTCTAACACTCCCCCCCCCCCCCCCTCTAACACCCCCCCCTCGAAATAAATCTGCTTCCAAATCACTGGCCTTATAACACTTCTTGTACCGGATATACCTCCCACCCTTACGCACCACCTCCTCACCCCCCCTCACCCATCCCCTGTCGAAACACTCCCCGTAAATACCCTGCAGGTGGCCCTCAGCTGAGCTGTTTCAGTAAAACCAAAATTTTTAGACCCCCCCCCTCTCTCCCCCCCTCTCCCCCCCACCCTCTATCCTGAAACCTGAACAACCAGGAAGAGCTCAAAAAGGCCAAACAAAAGAGCCCACACACGCTAAGATCGGTTCAGGGTAGACCCAGCTAGGCCAACTGGAAGATCTACCCGACTGCGCATAAAGGAGAGGTTAGGTTTTTCCTAAACCTCAACCCTGTCATATCTCGGGAACGGGAGGAGATAGCGAAAAACCGACCTCAAATCCAGCCTCTGTGGTGTCGAAGACACCACGGTGAAAGTCGCCCAAGAGGTACCCTCCCCCCCCCGTTTGGACCCTCCCCCACCCCTTCCATCTATAAATTTCAATATCTCGAGAACGGAAGGAGATAGCGTGAATCCGACCTCGAATCCAGCCTTTGTGGTGTCGTAGACACCACGGCATAAGTAACCTAAGAGGTATCCATCCCCCCCCCTCTGGACCCCCTCCTCCCCCTTTGACCCCATAAATTTTTCTTTGAAAAATTTTACTTTTATTTTAAATTTAAATTTTCTTGCTGACCGCGGATAAGCACACAGACTTGACCCCCCATTTACAGGGTCAAAACATTACACACCCCCCTATACAGGGTCAGACTGACATTATTTTATTTGTTATATTTTTAGTATTATTCATATTTTACACACCGACGTTTTCCTACCCCTCATTGTGCCCTATACACACAATTCACGCTACACACACCAGACACAAGATGGGCCTAGGAATCCGCACCCCAGTAACGAGGAGAGAGGCGGGCGCAGGCGCCAGCGGTCCACAGGAGAACACAGCCGGACCTCCCCAGCCGTCTACGGCAGGGACCTCTGGCGTCGTCGCTCGCACCGCTACTCCCAGCCCTAAGAGCCCACCTGGACAAGCGCTGGACGCAGCCAGGACCTTCATCCGGAGGCCGGAGCGCAAGAGACGGTCCGTAGACATTATGGAGGCATATAGCAGGCAGTGCGACATATATGCCGCCCAATCGAACGACAAGCTTCTCCAGGAGGTCATGAGAACCTTCGAAGACATCCCAGCAAAGGTTAAGGACTACCCTCAGATGAGGAAGGATATAAAGACCTTCCTGGAGACGCAGTCGGACAAGTGTTTGCGGACCCTCTTCGAGCTCAGCAAACGGATGAAGGGCCTGGAAACAGCACCTCCAACAGCTCAGCCCGCACGCACCACCACCACGCCAGCCTTACCCGATTTATCGGAGGCACTAATAGAAAGGCTGGAGAAAATGGAGAAGAGCATGGAGACGGGGCTTAGCGGCATCGTGGAAAAGGTCTCCAAGAACGTAAGAAACCTACACATCCACATCGACAACAGCGGCGCCGACATCGTCGATAAACTACAAGAGGTCGGCGTAAGGTTCGATGAGGTGAAAGCTTCCCTGGACAACGTACAGGTAGAGTCCACCGCTTTCCTCGAGAAGAGACTCAGCAACGTCACCGGTGAGGTCGCCGCAATAACCGAAGAGATTCGAGAATCGATCAGGGCATCAGCAACCGGGCCAAAGACCGACACCCCCCGATCGTATGCCAGCGTCGCGGCAGCCAGACCCGGGTATCGGCCGGCACTTCACTCAGTGGCTGTCACATTCGAAGGCGGTCTGGATACCGCCGACGAGGTGTTGGCCAAGGTGAAGAAGGCGGTCGATGCCAGGGAAACTGGCCTTAAGATAAATAAAGTCAGAAAGGCCAAAAACCAGACGGTCATACTGGGGTGCGACTCAGAAGTGGAGCTAAGAAAAGTTAAAGAAAGGATCGAGAGCCGAGGAGAGGGCTTAATAGTATCGCACATGAAAAACAAAAACCCGCTCGTCGTCCTAAAAGACGTCTTTTTGGACAGCGAAGACGACGAGCTGGTGAAGGCGATCTATTCACAAAACAAAGATACATTTAGAGACCTAGAAGAGGAAGAGCTGGAAATGACCATTAAATATAAAAAAAGGACTAAGAACCCCAAAACGGCGCACGTTGTCGTCCAAGTCAGGCCCAGGGTTTGGCAGAGGATGACGGAGGCTGGCGCTCTCTACCTTGACCTGCAAAGGGTAAGGGTGGAGGACCAGTCTCCGCTCGTCCAATGCACCAAATGCCTGGCATACGGGCATGGCCGGAAATTTTGTACTGCGGGTGCGGACAGGTGTAGCCACTGTGGAGGCCCGCACCTGCGCGAGAAGTGCGAGGAGTTTGTCTCCGGGATGGAACCGCAGTGCTGCAACTGTCTGCACTCGAAGCTACAGAAGACCGACCACAACGCCTTTAGCGCGGAATGCCCGGTCCGCAAGAAATGGGACTACTTGGCTCGGACGACAACGGCGTACGCCTAAACAGCACCCTAGGGTTAACACAACACACACAGCATACACAGGAACACAACAATACAGTAACACAAACTGGGAGTACGTAAAACTGGACCACAACAATGGAATAAACAGACACACGGAAACCTGCAAACAACAAAAAACACAGATATATAAATTATATAGTAAATATATACTAATATATCAACACACACACGAAACACCAACCCAACTATCCCTAAAACCGTCGACAAAAATTTAAAACATGACTAAGAAATGCCAATAAATATATATAATCTGTGTATATATATATATATTATTGCCACAACCAAACAAGACAAACAATACAAAACTTGAAAGTTACCTACACCAAACCAAGTTATAAACACCGATTTACAAACAGTACATATCTACGTAAACATACAAATTAGTACAGAACAAAATGTAAATGATATTACACATTAGTCATTTACTACCTTGTTTACGTAACAGACACAACTACAAATCATTACACCACATAATAAAAAACAACAAAACAACAGAAACAAAACAAATGCATAACAACACACACCATCAACACAAAATACAATGCCCCAAAAACCTCAACCCTAACCCTAAAACCAAAGTCCCGAAATAGTAAACATCAAATAAGTCACAACCACTTCTACAAACCATGTCCTCTAACAGCGACACCTGTGCCGCCTCGCTCGAACTAATTCTGGTACAAAAATCATGGCATGTTCAAATTAGTAACTTGTAGAATGTAAAACCATGGTAACAAATAGCGCCATCTATTTCGCCACGACGTAACCAACTACCTTGTTTACGTAACAGACACAACTACAAATCATTACACCACATAATAAAAAACAACAAAACAACAGGTACAAAACAAATGCATAACAACACACACCATCAACACAAAATACAATGCCCCAAAAACCTCAACCCTAACCCTAAAACCAAAGTCCCGAAATAGTAAACATCAAATAAGTCACAACCAATTCTACAAACCATGTCCTCTAACAGCGACACCTGTGTCGCCTTGCTCGAACTAATTCTGGTACAAAAATCATGGCATGTTCAAATTAGTAACTTGTAGAATGTAAAACCATGGTAACTAATAGCGCCATCTATTTCGCCACGACGTAACCAATTGTTTGTATGCGGAACTTATAAATCCCAAATATAAAATGTATCAATAGCCATAACTGTTCTAAATTAAGTATTATATACTAAGTAATTATATTTATTAATGACATAACTTTACCAAATGTTTAAAATAAGTATTAAAGAAATAAGTTTTGATGTACACAGCCGAAAATTAAAATATGTTAAAAATTTAAGTTAGTTCTAAGTCAAAATTATAAAAATGTAAGAAAAATAAAAAATGTTAAATGTAAGGCCTAAAATTAAGATAAATGTACTCACCATACTAGTTTAAAAATTACTTGTAACTTTCTTTTAATAAAATACTCTTTTTTTTTAAATAAATAAAACCCCAGCCCACCAAGGTCCCTTGCTGTAGAAGCCAGGGACAACATCAAATCAGCATCCCGACAGAACAAGATGATCAATTTGTTCTGGATAAAAGCTCATGTGGGGCTTCAGGGGAACGAAAGAGCCGACCAGTTGGCAAAGGAGGCCGCTGAGAACTCCAAAAGAAAACCTGACTACGACATGTGTCCGGTCTCATTCGTCAAGCGGAGCATACGTATGGCAACGCTTGACGAGTGGAACCTGAGATACGGATCGGGTAGCACGGCATCGATAACCAAGTTATTTTTCCCGGATGTGCGGACAGCCTATGCAATAATCCGAAAGATTGGAACCGACAGTTTACACACGCAAATTATGACAGGGCACGGTGGATTCTCCGAGTACTTGAACCGTTTCAAGCTCAAGGGGAGTCCATCGTGCATCTGTGAACCAGATACGAGCGAAACGGTTCCACACATACTCTTCGACTGCCCCCAATTCGACAGACACCGATTCAGTGCCGAGCAAAAATTAGACTCAAAAATAACACGGCAAAACCTACAAGAAATAATAAAAAGTAAAAATAGAAAAATATTCTTAGAATTTAGTAAAATCATAGCGCAAAAAGTAATTGATAGAAATAAAACCGCACAAGCAAATATGCTGTCATGATATAATGTACTATATTATAGATTAGCATAATAATACTAGGTGTAAAATATCATATAAGTGAAAAGGATGTTAAATAAATAGTATATAAGTTGGAATAAGCAAAGAAAACTGTTTTTGAATCTAATGATTCTGTCTGTGAAATGTAGAATAAGTTATAAAATGCCAAGGAATTGTTAGAATTTTGGCTAATATTCAACTAACATGAATATAGACACTGTAATAAAATTGTTAAAATAAGTAGTAAATAGAATAATGGTTAAGAAATTGTTAGAATTTAAGCTAATATTATGTCACTCGAAAAATAAAAATTGTAGTTGTTCTTATGGAACTGTTAAAATAACCAGCAAAACAGCTTGAAATGTAAAATAAAAAACTGTGTCTCTGCCCCCTTATTATAACCCGAGTAAAGATCAAAATAAAAATAAAGAATTTAGAAAGAATAGAAAGTAGCAATAGATGGGAATCCCACCCACAAATGGTTTAAATGAGGATGAATGATAGAAAGACCAAGTATGAGGAATAAAAGTGCGAGAGGAATACAAGCGAGAACTGGACTGAATGAGAACTAACTAGCTAGCATAGGCTCCGCTTAATTTCGGAGGTAGAAGCGTTAAAAAAAAAAAAAAAAAAAAAAAAAAAAAAAAAAAAAAAAAAAAAAAAACCTAACCTAACCTAACCTAACCTAACCTAACCTAACCTAACCTAACCTAACCTAACCTAACCTAACCTAACCTAACTCTGAGCTAACCTAACTCTGAGCTAACCTAACTCTGAGCTAACCTAACTCTGAGCTAACCTAACTCTGAGCTAACCAAACTCTGAGCTAACCTAACTCTGAGCTAACCTATCTCTGAGCTAACCTAACTCTGAGCTAACCTAACTCTGAGCTAACCTAACTCTGAGCTAACCTAACTCTGAGCTAACCTAACTCTGTGCTAACCTAACTCTGAGCTAACCTAACTCTGAGCTAACCTAACTCTGAGCTAACCTAACTCTGAGCTAACATAACTCTAAGCTAACCTAACTTTGAGCTTACCTGTCACCAGATCTGTATCTAAGGTTTAACTTGTCAAGCGTTGCCATCCTAGTCATGATCCGAAGTTCGTAACGGCATTATCCGAATTTCGTCACAGCATAAAACGAAGTTCGTCACGTCATGATCCGAAGTTCGTCACGTCACTATCCGAAATTCGTCACAATTTTCCAAATTTCGTCACGTCACTATCTGAAGTTCGTCACAATAATCCAAAGTTCGTTACGTCACTATCCGAGATTCGTCAAAATAATTCGAAGTTTGTCACGTCATAATCCGAAGTTCGTCACGTCACTATCCGAATTTCCTTAAATTATCCGAATTTCGTCACGTCACTATCTGAAGTTCGTGACAATAATCCAAAATTCGTCACGTAACTATCCGAAGTTCGTCACAATAATCCGAAGTTCGTCACATTTATCCGAATTTCGTCACGTCAATAACTGAAGTTCGTCACAATAATCCGAATTTCGTCACGTCACTAACCGAAATTCGTCACAATAATCCGAAGTTCGTCACAATTATCTGAATTTCGTCACGTCAATATCCGAAGTTCGTCACAATAATCCGAAGTTCGTCACAATTATCCGAATTTCGTCACGTCAATATCCGAAGTTCGTCACAATAATCCGAAGTTCGTTACGTCACTATCCGAGATTCGTTAAAATAATTCGAAGTTTGTCACGTCATAATCCGAAGTTCGTCACGTCACTATCCGAATTTCCTTAAATTATCCGAATTTCGTCACGTCACTATCTGAAGTTTGTCACAATAATCCGTAGTTCGTCACAATTATCCGAATTTCGTCACGTCACTATTCGAATTTCGTCACAATAATCCGCAGTTTGTCACGTCATTGTCCGAAATACGTCATGTCAATATCCGAAGTTCGTCACAATAATCCAAAATTCGTCACGTCACTATCGGAAGTTCGTCACAATAATCCGAAGTTCGTCACGTCATAATCTGAAGTTCGTCACGTCAATATCCGAATTTCATCACAATTATCCGAATTTCTTCACGTCACTATCCGAAGTTCGTCACAATAATCCGAATTTCGTCACATTTATCCGATTCTCGTTACGTCACTGTCCGAAATTCGTCACAGTAATCCGAAGTTTGTCACGTCATTATCCGAAGTACGTCATGTCACTTTCCGAAGTTAGTCAAAATTATCCGAATTTCGTCAAGTCACTATCCAAAGTTCGTCACAATAATCCGAAGTTCGTCACGTCATAATCCGAAGTTCGTCACGTCACTATCCGAATTTCGACACAATTATTTGAATTTCGTCACGTCACTATCCGAAGTTCGTCACAATAATCCAAATTTCGTCACAATTATCCGAATTTCGTCACGTCACTGTCCGAAGTTCGTCACAATAATCCGAAGTTCTTCACGTCAATATCCGAAGTTCGTCACAATAATCCGAAGTTGTAACGTCACTATCCGAGATTCGTCAAAATAATTCGAAATTTGTCACGTCATAATCCGAAGTCCGTCACGTCACTATCCGAATTTCCTTAAATTATCCGAATTTCGTCACGTCACTATCTGAAGTTCGTCACGTCATAATCCGAAGTTCGTCACGTCACGTCACAATTTCCGGATTTGGTCACGTCACTATCCGAAGTTCGTCACAATAATCCGAAGTTCGTCACAATAATCCGAAGTTCGTCACAATTATCCGAATTGCGTCACGTCACTATCTGAAGTTCGTCACAATAATCCGAAGTTCGTCACATTTATCCGAATTTCGTCACGTCAATGTCTGAAGTTCGTCACAATAATCCGAAGTTCGTCACAATTATCCGAATTTCGTCAAGTCACTTTCCGAAGTTCAAAACAATAATCCGAAGTTCGTCACAATTATCCGAATTTCGTCACAATTATCCGATTCTCGTTACGTCACTGTCCAAAATTCGTCACAGTAATCCGAAGTTTGTCATGTCATTATCCGAAGTACGTCATGTCACTTTCCGAAGTTAGTCACAATTATCCGAATTTCGTCAAGTCACTATCCGAAGTTCGTCACAATAATCCGAAGTTCGTCACGTCACTATCCGAATTTCGACACAATTATCCAAATTTCGTCACGTCACTATCCGAAGTTCGTCACAATAATCCAAATTTCGTCACAATTATCCATATTTCGTCACGTCACTTTCCGAAGTTCGTCACAATAATCTGAAGTTCTTCACGTCAATATCCGAAGTTCGTCACAATATTCCAAAGTTGTTACGTCACTATCCGAGATTCGTCAAAATAATTCGAAGTTTGTCACGTCATAATCCGAAGTTCGTCACGTCACTATCCGAATTTCGACACAATTATCCAAATTTCGTCACGTCACTATCCGAAGTTCGTCACAATAATCCAAATTTCGTCACAATTATCCAAATTTCGTCACGTCACTTTCCGAAGTTCGTCACAATAATCTGAAGTTCTTCACGTCAATATCCGAAGTTCGTCACAATATTCCAAAGTTGTTACGTCACTATCCGAGATTCGTCAAAATAATTCGAAGTTCGTCACGACATAATCCGAAGTTCGTCACGTCACGTCAATATTTCCAGATTTGGTCATGTCACTATCCGAAGTTCGTCACAATAATCCGAAGTTCGTCACAATAATCCGAAGTTCGTCACAATTATCCGAATTGCGTCACGTCACTATCTGAAGTTCGTCACAATAATCCGGAGTTCGTCACATTTATCCGAATTTTGTCACGTCAATGTCTGAAGTTCGTCACAATAATCCGAAGTTCGTCACAATTATCCGAATTTCGTCACGTCACTATCCGAAGTTCGTCACAATTGACCAAATTTCTTCACGTCACAATCCGAAGTTCGTCACAATATTCCGAAGTTCGTCACGTCACTAATTGAAATTCGTCACAATAATCCGAAGTTCGTCACAATTATCCGAATTTCGTCAAGTCACTTTCCGAAGTTCAAAACAATAATCCGAAGTTCGTCACAATTATCCGAATTTCGTCACGTCAATATCCGAAGTTCGTCACAATAATCCGAAGTTCGTCACAATTATCCGAATTTCGTCAAGTCACTTTCCGAAGTTCGTCACAATAATCCGAAGTTCGTCACGTCATTATCCGAAGTACGTCATGTCACTTTCCGAAGTTAGTCAAAATTATCCGAATTTCGTCAAGTCACTATCCGAAGTTCGTCACAATAATCCGAAGTTCGTCACGTCATAATCCGAAGTTCGTCACGTCACTATCCGAATTTCGACACAATTATCCGAATTCCGTCACGTCACTATCCGAAGTTCGTCACAATAATCCAAATTTCGTCACAATTATCCGAATTTCGTCACGTCACTGTCCGAAGTTCGTCACAATAATCCAAATTTCGTCACAATTATCCGAATTTCGTCACGTCACTGTCCGAAGTTCGTCACAATAATCCGAAGTTCTTCACGTCAATATCCGAAGTTCGTCACAATAATCCGAAGTTGTTACGTCACTATCTGAGATTCGTCAAAATAATTCGAAGTTTGTCACGTCATAATCCGAAGTCCGTCACGTCACTATCCGAATTTCCTTAAATTATCCGAATTTCGTCACGTCACTATCTGAAGTTCGTCACGTCATAATCCGAAGTTCGTCACGTCACGTCACAATTTCCGGATTTGGTCACGGCACTATCCGAAGTTCGTCACAATAATCCGAAGTTCGTCACAATAATCCGAAGTTCGTCACATTTATCCGAATTTCGTCACGTCAATGTCTGAAGTTCGTCACAATAATCCGAAGTTCGTCACAATTATCCGAATATCGTCAAGTCACTTTCCGAAGTTCAAAACAATAATCCGAAGTTCGTCACAATTATCCGAATTTCGTCACAATTATCCGTATTCTTCACGTCACTATCCGAAGTTCCTCACAATAATCCGAATTTCGTCACGTCACTATTCGAATTTCGTCACAATAATCCGCAGTTTGTCACGTCATTATCCGAAATACGTCATGTCAATATCCGAAGTTCGTCACAATAATCTAAAATTCGTCACGTCACTATCCGAAGTTAGACACAATAATCCGAATTTCGTCAAGTCACTATCCGAAGTTCGTCACAATAATCCGAAGTTCGTCACGTCATAATCCAAAATTCGTCACGTCACTATCCGAAAATCGACACAATAATCCGAATTTCGTCAAGTCACTATCCGAAGTTCGTCACAATAATCCGAAGTTCGTCACAATAATCCGAAGTTCGTCACAATTATCCGAATTGCGTCACGTCACTATCTGAAGTTCGTCACAATAATCCGAAGTTCGTCACATTTATCCGAATTTCGTCACGTCAATGTCTAAAGTTCGTCACAATAATCCGAAGTTCGTCACAATTATCCGAATTTCGTCACGTCACTATCCGAAGTTCGTCACGATTGACCAAATTTCTTCACGTCACAATCCGAAGTTCGTCACAATATTCCGAAGTTCGTCACGTCACTAATTGAAATTCGTTACAATAATCCGAAGTTCGTCACAATTATCCGAATTTCGTCAAGTCACTTTCCGAAGTTCAAAACAATAATCCGAAGTTCGTCACAATTATCCGAATTTCGTCACGTCAATATCCGAAGTTCGTTACAATAATCCGAAGTTCGTCACAATTATCCGAATTTCGTCACGTCACTATCCGAAGTTCGTCACGATTGACCAAATTTCTTCACGTCACAATCCGAAGTTCGTCACAATATTCCGAAGTTCGTCACGTCACTAATTGAAATTCGTCACATTAATCCGAAGTTCGTCACAATTATCCGAATTTCGTCAAGTCACTATCCGAAGTTCGTCACAATAATCCGAAATTCGTCACGTCACTATCCGAATTTCGACACAATTATCCAAATTTCGTCACGTCACTATCCGAAGTTCGTCACAATAATCCAAATTTCGTCACAATTATCCGAATTTCGTCACGTCACTTTCCGAAGTTCGTCACAATAATCCGAAGTTCTTCACGTCAATATCCGAAGTTCGTCACAATATTCCGAAGTTGTTACGTCACTATCCGAGATTCGTCAAAATAATTCGAAGTTTGTCACGTCATAATCCGAAGTTCGTCACGTCACTATCAGAATTTCCTTAAATTTTCCGAATTTCGTCACGTCACTATCTGAAGTTCGTCACGTCATAATCCGAAGTTCGTCACGTCACGTCAATATTTCCAGATTTGGTCACGTCACTATCCGAAGTTCGTCACAATAATCCGAAGTCCGTCACAATAATCCAAAGTTCGTCACAATTATCCGAATTGCGTCACGTCACTATCTGAAGTTCGTCTTAATAATCCGAAGTTCGTCACATTTATCCGAATTTCGTCACGTCAATGTCTGAAGTTCGTCACAATAATCCGAAGTTCGTCACAATTATCCGAATTTCGTCAAGTCACTTTCCGAAGTTCAAAACAATAATCCGAAGTTCGTCACAATTATCCGAATTTCGTCACGTCAATATCCGAAGTTCGTCACAATAATCCGAAGTTCGTCACATTTATCCGAATCTCGTCACGTCAATGTCTGAAGTTCGTCACAATAATCCGAAGTTCATCACAATTATCCGAATATCGTTACGTCATTATCCGAAGTTCGTCACAATTATCCAAATTTCTTCACGTCACAATCCGAAGTTCGTCACAATATTCCGAAATTAGTCACGTCACTAACCGAAATTCGTCACAATAATCCGAAGTTCGTCACGTCAATATCCGAAGTTCGTAACAATAATCCGAAGTTCGTTACGTCACTATCCGAGATTCATCAAAATAATTCGAAATTTGTCTTGTCATAATCCGAAGTTCGTCACGTCACTATCCGAATTTCCTTAAATTATCCGACTTTCGTCACGTCACTTTCTGAAGTTCCTCACAATAATCCAAAATTCGTCACGTATCTATCCGAAGTTCGTCACAATAATCCGAAGTTCGTCACATTTATCCGAATTGCGTCACGTCACTATCTGAAGTTCGTCTTAATAATCCGAAGTTCGTCACATTTATCCGAATTTCGTCACGTCAATGTCTGAAGTTCGTCACAATAATCCGAAGTTCGTCACAATTATCCGAATTTCGTCAAGTCACTTTCCGAAGTTCAAAACAATAATCCGAAGTTCGTCACAATTATCCGAATTTCGTCACGTCAATATCCGAAGTTCGTCACAATAATCCGAAGTTTGTCACGTCATTATCCGAAGTACGTCATGTCAATATCCAAAGTTAATGACAATAATCCAAAATTCGTTACGTCACTATCCGAAGTTCGTCACAATAATCCGAAGTTCGTCACGTCATAATCCGAAGTTCGTCACGTCAATATCCGAATTTCGTCACAATTATCCGAATTTCGTCACGTCACTGTCCGAAGTTCGTCACAATAATCCGAAGTTCGTCACGTCACTATCCGAATTTCCTTAAATTATCCGAATTTCGTCACGTCACTATCTGAAGTTCATCAAAATAATCCGTAGTTCGTCACAATTATCCGAATTTCGTCACTTCACTAACCGAAATTCGTCACAATAATCCGAAGTTCGTCACAATTATCCGAATTTCGTCACGTCAATATCCGAAGTTCGTCACAATAATCCGAAGTTCGTTACGTCACTATCCGAGATTCGTCAAAATAATTCGAAGTCTGTCACGTCATAATATGAAGTTCGTCACGTCACTATCCGAATTTCCTTAAATTATCCGAATTTTGTCACATCACTATCTGAAGTTTGTCACAATAATCCATAGTTCGTCACAATTATCCGAATTTCGTCACGTCACTATTCGAATTTCGTCACAATACTCCGCAGTTTGTCACGTCATTGTCCGAAATACGTCATGTCAATATCCGAAGTTCGTCACAATAATCCAAAATTCGTCACGTCACTATTCGAATTTCGTCACAATAATCCGCAGTTTGTCACGTCATTATCCGAAATACGTCATGTCAATATCCGAAGTTCGTCACAATAATCCAAAATTCGTCACGTCACTATCCGAAGTTCGACACAATAATCCGAATTTCGTCAAGTCACTATCCGAAGTTCGTCACAATAATCCGAAGTTCGTCACGTCATAATCCGAAGTTCGTCACGTCACTTCCCGAATTTCGACACAATTATCCGAATTTCGTCACGTCACTATCCGAAGTTCGTCACAATAATCCAAATTTCGTCACGTCACTATCCGAAGTTCGACACAATAATCCGAATTTCGTCAAGTCACTATCCGAAGTTCGTCACAATAATCCGAAGTTCGTCACGTCATAATCCGAAGTTCGTCACTTCACTACCCGAATTTCGTCACGTCGCTTTCCGAAGTTCGTCACAATAATCCGAAGTTCTTCACGTCAATATCCGAAGTTCGTCAGAATAATCCGAAGTTCGTTACGTCACTATCCGAGATTCGTCAAAATAATTCGAAGTTTGTCACGTCATAATCCGAAGTTTGTCACGTCACTATCCGAATTTCCTTAAATTATCCGAATTTCGTCACGTCACTATCTGAAGTTCGTCAAGTCACTAATCGAATTTCGTCACAATAATCCGAAGTTTGTCACGTCATTATCCAAAGTACGTCATGTCAATATCCAAAGTCAATGACAATAATCCAAAATTCGTCACGTCACTATCCGAAGTTCGTCACAATTATCCGAAGTTCGTCACGTCATAATCCGAAGTTCGCAACGTCAATATCCGAATTTCGTCACAATTATCCGAATTTCGTCACGTCACTGTCCGAAGTTCGTTACAATAATCCGAAGTTCGTCACGTCAATATCCGAATTTCGTCACAATTATCCGAATTTCGTCACGTCACTATCCGAAGTTCGTCACAATAATCCAAATTTCGTCACAATTATCCGAATTTCGTCACGTCACTGTCCGAAGTTCGTCACAATAATCCGAAGTTCTTCACGTCAATATCCGAAGTTCGTCACAATAATCCGAAGTTGTTACGTCACTATCCGAGATTCGTCAAAATAATTCAAAGTTTGTCACGTCATAATCCGAAGTCCGTCACGTCACTATCCGAATTTCCTTAAATTATCCGAATTTCGTCACGTCACTATCTGAAGTTCGTCACGTCATAATCCCAAGTTCGTCACGTCACGTCACAATTTCCGGATTTGGTCACGTCACTATCCGAAGTTCGTCACAATAATCCGAAGTTCGTCACAATAATCCGATGTTCGTCACAATTATCCGAATTGCGTCACGTCACTATCTGAAGTTCGTCTCAATAATCCGAAGTTCGTCACATTTATCCGAATTTCGTCACGTCAATGTCTGAAGTTCGTCACAATAATCCGAAGTTCGTCACAATTATCCGAATTTCGTCAAGTCACTTTCCGAAGTTCAAAACAATAATCCGAAGTTCGTCACAATTATCCGAATTTCGTCACGTCAATATCCGAAGTTCGTCACAATAATCCGAAGTTTGTCACGTCATTATCCGAAGTACGTCATGTCAATATCCAAAGTTAATGACAATAATCCAAAATTCGTTACGTCACTATCCGAAGTTCGTCACAATAATCCGAAGTTCGTCACGTCATAATCCGAAGTTCGTCACGTCAATATCCGAATTTCGTCACAATTATCCGAATTTCGTCACGTCACTGTCCGAAGTTCGTCACAATAATCCGAAGTTCGTCACATCAATATCCGAATTTCGTCACAATTATCCGAATTTCGTCACGTCACTATCCGAAGTTCGTCACAATAATCCAAATTTTGTCACAATTATCCGAATTTCGTCAAGTCACTTTCCGAAGTTCGAAACAATAATCCGAAGTTCGTCACAATTATCCGAATTTCGTCACGTCAATATCCGAAGTTCGTCACAATAATCCGAAGTTCGTTACGTCACTATCCGAGATTCGTCAAAATAATTCGAAGTTTGTCACGTCATAATCCGAAGTTCGTCACGTCACTATCCGAATTTCCTTAAATTATCCGAATTTCGTCACGTCACTATCTGAAGTTTATCACAATAGTCCGTAGTTCGTCACAATTATCCGAATTTCGTCACGTCACTATTTGAATTTCGTCACAATAATCCGCAGTTTGTCACGTCATCGTCCGAAATACGTCATGTCAATATCCGAAGTTCGTCACAATAATTCAAAATTCGTCACGTCACTATCGGAAGTTCGTCACAATAATCCGAAGTTCGTCACGTCATAATCCGAAGTTCGTCACGTCAATATCCGAATTTCGTCACAATTATCCGAATTTCGTCTCAATAAAATTATCCGAATTTCGTCACGTCACTATCCGAAGTTCGTGACAATAATTCGAAGTTCGTCACGTCAATATCCGAATTTCGTCACAATTATCCGAATTTCGTCACGTCACTATCCGAAGTTCGTTACAATAATCCGAAGTTCGTCACGTCACTTTCCGAATTTTATCACAATTGTCCGAATTTCTTCACGTCACTATCCGAAGTTCGTCACAATAATCCGAATTTCGTCACAATTATCCGATTCTCGTTACGTCACTGTCCGAAATTCGTCACAGTAATCCTAAGTTTGTCATGTCATTATCCGAAGTACGTCATGTCACTTTCCGAAGTTAGTCACAATTATCCGAATTTCGTCAAGTCACTATCCGAAGTTCGTCACAATAATCCGAAGTTCGTCACGTCATAATCCGAAGTTCGTCACGTCACTATCCGAATTTCGACACAATTATCCAAATTTCGTCACGTCACTATTCGAAGTTCGTCACAATAATCCAAATTTCGTCACAATTATCCGAATTTCGTCACGTCACTTTCCGAAGTTCGTCACAATAATCCGAAGTTCTTCACGTCAATATCCGAAGTTCGTCACAATATTCCGAAGTTGTTACGTCACTATCCGAGATTCGTCAAAATAATTCGAAGTTTGTCACGTCATAATCTGAAGTTCGTCACGTCACTATCCGAATTTCCTTAAATTATCCGAATTTCGTCACGTCACTATCTGAAGTTCGTCACGTCATAATCCGAAGTTCGTCACGTCACGTCAATATTTCCAAATTTCGTCACGTCACTATCCGAAGTTCGACACAATAATCCGAATTTCGTCAAGACACTATCCGAAGTTCGTCACAATAATCCGAAGTTCGTCACGTCATAATCCGAAGTTCGTCACGTCACTACCCGAATTTCGTCACGTCGCTTTCCGAAGTTCGTCACAATAATCCGAAGTTCTTCACGTCAATATCCGAAGTTCGTCAGAATAATCCGAAGTTCGTTACGTCACTATCCGAGATTCGTCAAAATAATTCGAAGTTTGTCACGTCATAATCTGAAAACGTCACGTCACTATCCGAATTTCCTTAAATTATCCGAATTTCGTCACGTCACTATCTGAAGTTCGTCACGTCATAATCCGAAGTTCGTCACGTCACGTCAATATTTCCAAATTTCGTCACGTCACTATCCGAAGTTCGACACAATAATCCGAATTTCGTCAAGACACTATCCGAAGTTCGTCACAATAATCCGAAGTTCGTCACGTCATAATCCGAAGTTCGTCACGTCACTACCCGAATTTCGTCACGTCGCTTTCCGAAGTTCGTCACAATAATCCGAAGTTCTTCACGTCAATATCCGAAGTTCGTCAGAATAATCCGAAGTTCGTTACGTCACTATCCGAGATTCGTCAAAATAATTCGAAGTTTGTCACGTCATAATCCGAAGTTTGTCACGTCACTATCCGAATTTCCTTTAATTATCCGAATTTCGTCACGTCACTATCTGAAGTTCGTCAAAATAATCCGTAGTTCGTCACAATTATCCGAATTTCGTCAAGTCACTAATCGAATTTCGTCACAATAATCCGAAGTTTGTCACGTCATTATCCAAAGTACGTCATGTCAATATCCAAAGTTAATGACAATATTCCAAAATTCGTCACGTCACTATCCGAAGTTCGTCACAATTATCCGAAGTTCGTCACGTCATAATCCGAAGTTCGCAACGTCAATATCCGAATTTCGTCACAATTATCCGAATTTCGTCACGTCACTGTCCAAAGTTCGTTACAATAATCCGAAGTTCGTCACGTCAATATCCGAATTTCGTCACAATTATCCGAATTTCGTCACGTCACTATCCGAAGTTCGTCACAATAATCCAAATTTCGTCACAATTATCCGAATTTCGTCACGTCACTGTCCGAAGTTCGTCACAATAATCCGAAGTTCTTCACGTCAATATCCGAAGTTCGTCACAATAATCCGAAGTTGTTACGTCACTATCCGAGATTCGTCAAAATAATTCAAAGTTTGTCACGTCATAATCCGAAGTCCGTCACGTCACTATCCGAATTTCCTTAAATTATCCGAATTTCGTCACGTCACTATCTGAAGTTCGTCACGTCATAATCCGAAGTTCGTCACGTCACGTCACAATTTCCGGATTTGGTCACGTCACTATCCGAAGTTCGTCACAATAATCCGAAGTTCGTCACAATAATCCGATGTTCGTCACAATTATCCGAATTGCGTCACGTCACTATCTGAAGTTCGTCTCAATAATCCGAAGTTCGTCACATTTATCCGAATTTCGTCACGTCAATGTCTGAAGTTCATCTCAATAATCCGAAGTTCGTCACATTTATCCGAATTTCGTCACGTCAATGTCTGAAGTTCGTCACAATAATCCGAAGTTCGTCACAATTATCCGAATTTCGTCAAGTCACTTTCCGAAGTTTAAAACAATAATCCGAAGTTCGTCACAATTATCCGAATTTCGTCACGTCACTGTCCGAAGTTCGTCACAATAATCCGAAGTTCGTCACGTCAATATCCGAATTTCGTCACAATTATCCGAATTTCGTCACGTCACTATCCGAAGTTCGTCACGTCAATATCCGAATTTCGTCACAATTATCCGAAGTTCGTCACGTCATAATCCGAAGTTCGTCACGTCAATATCCGAATTTCGTCACAATTATCCGAATTTCGTCACGTCACTGTCCGAAGTTCGTCACAATAATCCGAAGTTCGTCACGTCAATATCCGAATTTCGTCACAATTATCCGAATTTCGTCACGTCACTATCCGAAGTTCGTCACAATAATCCAAATTTCGTCACAATTATCCGAATTTCGTCAAGTCACTTTCCGAAGTTCGAAACAATAATCCGAAGTTCGTCACAATTATCCGAATTTCGTCACGTCAATATCCGAAGTTCGTCACAATAATCCGAAGTTCGTTACGTCACTATCCGAGATTCGTCAAAATAATTCGAAGTTTGTCACGTCATAATCCGAAGTTTGTCACGTCACTATCCGAATTTCCTTAAATTATCCGAATTTCGTCACGTCACTATCTGAAGTTCGTCAAAATAATCCGTAGTTCGTCACAATTATCCGAATTTCGTCACGTCACTAACCGAAATTCGTCACAATAATCCGAAGTTCGTCACAATTATCCGAATTTCGTCACGTCAATATCCGAAGTTCGTCACAATAATCCGAAGTTCGTTACGTCACTATCCGAATTTCCTTAAATTATCCGAATTTCGTCACGTCACTATCTGAAGTTCGTCACGTCATAATCCGAAGTTCGTCACGTCACGTCACAATTTCCGGATTTGGTCACGTCACTATCCGAAGTTCGTCACAATAATCCGAAGTTCGTCACAATAATCCGATGTTCGTCACAATTATCCGAATTGCGTCACGTCACTATCTGAAGTTCGTCTCAATAATCCGAAGTTCGTCACATTTATCCGAATTTCGTCACGTCAATGTCTGAAGTTCGTCACAATAATCCGAAGTTCGTCACAATTATCCGAATTTCGTCAAGTCACTTTCCGAAGTTCAAAACAATAATCCGAAGTTCGTCACAATTATCCGAATTTCGTCACGTCAATATCCGAAGTTCGTCACAATAATCCGAAGTTTGTCACGTCATTATCCGAAGTACGTCATGTCAATATCCAAAGTTAATGACAATAATCCAAAATTCGTTACGTCACTATCCGAAGTTCGTCACAATAATCCGAAGTTCGTCACGTCATAATCCGAAGTTCGTCACGTCAATATCCGAATTTCGTCACAATTATCCGAATTTCGTCACGTCACTGTCCGAAGTTCGTCACAATAATCCGAAGTTCGTCACGTCAATATCCAAATTTCGTCACAATTATCCGAATTTCGTCACGTCACTATCCGAAGTTCGTCACAATAATCCAAATTTCGTCACAATTATCCGAATTTCGTCAAGTCACTTTCCGAAGTTCGAAACAATAATCCGATGTTCGTCACAATTATCCGAATTTCGTCACGTCAATATCCGAAGTTCGTCACAATAATCCGAAGTTCGTTACGTCACTATCCGAGATTCGTCAAAATAATTCGAAGTTTGTCACGTCATAATCCGAAGTTCGTCACGTCACTATCCGAATTTCCTTAAATTATCCGAATTTCGTCACGTCACTATCTGAAGTTTATCACAATAGTCCGTAGTTTGTCACAATTATCCGAATTTCGTCACGTCACTATTTGAATTTCGTCACAATAATCCGCAGTTTGTCACGTCATTGTCCGAAATACGTCATGTCAATATCCGAAGTTCGTCACAATAATTCAAAATTCGTCACGTCACTATCGGAAGTTCGTCACAATATTCCGAAGTTCGTCACGTCATAATCCGAAGTTCGTCACGTCAATATCCGAATTTCGTCACAATTATCCGAATTTCAACACAATAAAATTATCCGAATTTCGTCACGTCACTATCCGAAGTTCGTGACAATAATTCGAAGTTCGTCACGTCAATATCCGAATTTCGTCACAATTATCCGAATTTCGTCACGTCACTATCCGAAGTTCGTTACAATAATCCGAAGTTCGTCACGTCACTTTCCGAATTTTGTCACAATTATCCGAATTTCTTCACGTCACTATCCGAAGTTCGTCACAATAATCTGAATTTCGTCACAATTATCCGATTCCCGTTACGTCACTGTCCGAAATTCGTCACAGTAATCCGAAGTTTGTCATGTCATTATCCGAAGTACGTCATGTCACTTTCCGAAGTTAGTCACAATTATCCGAATTTCGTCGAGTCACTATCCGAAGTTCGTCACAATAATCCGAAGTTCGTCACGTCATAATCCGAAGTTCGTCACGTCACTATCCGAATTTCGACACAATTATCCAAATTTCGTCACGTCACTATTCGAAGTTCGTCACAATAATCCAAATTTCGTCACAATTATCCGAATTTCGTCACGTCACTTTCCGAAGTTCGTCACAATAATCCGAAGTTCTTCACGTCAATATCCGAAGTTCGTCACATTATTCCGAAGTTGTTACGTCACTATCCGAGATTCGTCAAAATAATTCGAAGTTTGTCACGTCATAATCTGAAGTTCGTCACGTCACTATCCGAATTTCCTTAAATAATCCGAATTTCGTCACGTCACTATCTGAAGTTCGTCACGTCATAATCCGAAGTTCGTCACGTCACGTCAATATTTCCAAATTTCGTCACGTCACTATCCGAAGTTCGACACAATAATCCGAATTTCGTCAAGACACTATCCGAAGTTCGTCACAATAATCCGAAGTTCGTCACGTCATAATCCGAAGTTCGTCACGTCACTACCCGAATTTCGTCACGTCACTTTCCGAAGTTCGTCACAATAATCCGAAGTTCTTCACGTCAATATCCGAAGTTCGTCAGAATAATCCGAAGTTCGTTACGTCACTATCCGAGATTCGTCAAAATAATTCGAAGTTTGTCACGTCATAATCCGAAGTTTGTCACGTCACTATCCGAATTTCCTTAAATTATCCGAATTTCGTCACGTCACTATCTGAAGTTCGTCAAAATAATCCGTAGTTCGTCACAATTATCCGAATTTCGTCAAGTCACTAATCGAATTTTGTCACAATAATCCGAAGTTTGTCACGTCATTATCCAAAGTACGTCATGTCAATATCCAAAGTTAATGACAATAATCCAAAATTCGTCACGTCACTATCCGAAGTTCGTCACAATTATCCGAAGTTCGTCACGTCATAATCCGAAGTTCGCAACGTCAATATCCGAATTTCGTCACAATTATCCGAATTTCGTCACGTCACTGTTCGAAGTTCGTTACAATAATCCGAAGTTCGTCACGTCAATATCCGAATTTCGTCACAATTATCCGAATTTCGTCACGTCACTATCCGAAGTTCGTCACAATAATCCAAATTTCGTCACAATTATCCGAATTTCGTCACGTCACTATCCGAGATTCGTCAAAATAATTCAAAGTTTGTCACGTCATAATCCGAAGTCCGTCACGTCACTATCCGAATTTCCTTAAATTATCCGAATTTCGTCACGTCACTATCTGAAGTTCGTCACGTCATAATCCGAAGTTCGTCACGTCACGTCACAATTTCCGGATTTGGTCACGTCACTATCCGAAGTTCGTCACAATAATCCGAAGTTCGTCACAATAATCCGATGTTCGTCACAATTATCCGAATTGCGTCACGTCACTATCTGAAGTTCGTCTCAATAATCCGAAGTTCGTCACATTTATCCGAATTTCGTCACGTCAATGTCTGAAGTTCGTCACAATAATCCGAAGTTCGTCACAATTATCCGAATTTCGTCAAGTCACTTTCCGAAGTTCAAAACAATAATCCGAAGTTCGTCACAATTATCCGAATTTCGTCACGTCAATATCCGAAGTTCGTCACAATAATCCGAAGTTCGTCACAATTATCCGAATTTCGTCAAGTCACTTTCCGAAGTTCAAAACAATAATCCGAAGTTCGTCACAATTATCCGAATTTCGTCACGTCAATGTCTGAAGTTCGTCACAATAATCCGAAGTTTGTCACAATTATCCGAATTTCGACACGTCACTAACCGAAATTCATCACAATAATCCGAAGTTCGTCACAATTATCCGAATTTCGTCAAGTCACTTTCCGAAGTTCAAAACAATAATCCGAAGTTCGTCACAATTATCCGAATTTCGTCACGTCAATATCCGAAGTTCGTCACAATAATCCGAAGTTCGTCACATTTATCCGAATCTCGTCACGTCAATGTCTGAAGTTCGTCACAATAATCCGAAGTTCGTCACAATTATCCGAATTTCGTTACGTCACTATCCGAAGTTCGTCACAATTATCCAAATTTCTTCACGTCACAATCCGAAGTTCGTCACAATATTCCGAAATTCGTCACGTCACTAACCGAAATTTGTCACAATAATCCGAAGTTCGTCACAATTATCCGAATTTCGTCACGTCAATATCCGAAGTTCGTCACAATAATCCGAAGTTCGTTACGTCACTATCCGAGAATTATCAAAATAATTCGAAATTTGTCTTGTCATAATCCGAAGTTCGTCACGTCACTATCCGAATTTCCTTAAATTATCCGAATTTCGTCACGTCACTATCTGAAGTTCGTCACAATAATCCAAAATTCGTCACGTAACTATCCGAAGTTCGTCACAATAATCCGAAGTTCATCACATTTATCCGAATTTCGTCACGTCAATGTCTGAAGTTCGTCACAATAATCCGAAGTTCGTCACAATTATCCGAATTTCGTCACGTCACTAACCGAAATTCGTCACAATAATCCGAAGTTCGTCACAATTATCCGAATTTCGTCACGTCAATATCCGAAGTTCGTCACAATAATCCGAAGTTCGTTACGTCACTATCCGAGATTCGTCAAAATAATTCGAAGTTTGTCACGTCATAATCCGAAGTTCGTCACGTCACTATCCGAATTTCCTTAAATTATCCGAATTTCGTCACATCACAATCTGAAGTTTGTCACAATAATCCATAGTTCGTCACAATTATCCGAATTTAGTCACGTCACTATTCGAATTTCGTCACAATAATCCGCAGTTTGTCACGTCATTGTCCGAAATACGTCATGTCAATATCCGAAGTTCGTCACAATAATCCAAAATTCGTCACGTCACTATCCGAAGTTCGACACAATAATCCGAATTTCGTCAAGTCACTATCCGAAGTTCGTCACAATAATCCGAAGTTCGTCACGTCACTACCCGAATTTCGTCACGTCGCTTTCCGAAGTTCGTCACAATAATCCGAAGTTCTTCACGTCAATATCCGAAGTTCGTCACAATAATCCGAAGTTCGTTACGTCACTATCCGAGATTCGTCAAAATAATTCGAAGTTTGTCACGTCATAATCCGAAGTTCGTCACGTCACTATCCGAATTTCCTTAAATTATCCGAATTTCGTCACGTCACTATCTGAATTTCGTCAAAATAATCCGTAGTTCGTCACAATTATCCGAGTTTCGTCAAGTCACTATTCGAATTTCGTCACAATAATCCGAAGTTTGTCACGTCTGTATCCAAAGTACGTCATGTCAATATCCAAAGTTAATGACAATAATCCAAAATTCGTCACGTCACTATCCGAAGTTCGTCACAATAATCCGAAGTTCGTCACGTCATAATCCTAAGTTCGTCACGTCAATATCCGAATTTCGTCATAATTATCCGAATTCCGTCACGTCACTGTCTGAAGTTCGTCACAATAATCCGAAGTTCGTCACGTCAATATCCGAATTTTGTCACAATTATCCGAATTTCGTCACGTCACTATCCGAAGTTCGTCACAATAATCCAAATTTCGTCACAATTATCCGAATATCGTCACGTCACTTTCCGAAGTTCGTCACAATAATCCGAAGTTCGTCACGGCACAATCCGAAGTTATTCACGTCATTTACCGTAGTTCGTCACAATAATCCGAAGTTCGTCACAATTATCCGAAGTTCGTCACGTCACTATCCGAATTTCGTCAAAATTATCCGAATTGCGTCACGTCACTATCCAAAGTTCGTCACAATAATCCGAAGTTCGTCACATTTATCCGAATATCGTCACGTCACAATCCGAAGTTCGTCACAATTATCCGAAGTTCGTCACATCACTATCCGAAGTTCGTCACAATAATCCAAATTTCGTCACAATTAACCGAATTTCGTCACGTCACTTTCCGAAGTTCGTCACAATAATCCGAAGTTCGTCACGTCAATATCCGAAGTTCGTCACAATAATCCGAAGTTCGTTATGTCACTATTCGAGATTCGTCAAAATAATTCGAAGTTTGTCATGTCATAATCCGAAGTTCGTCACGTCACTATCCGAATTTCCTTAAATTATCCGAATTTCGTCACGTCACTATCTGAAGTTCGTCACAATAATCCGTAGTTCGTCACAATTATCCGAATTTCGTCACGTCACTATTCGAATTTCGTCACAATCATCCGTAGTTTGTCACGTTATTATCCGAAGTACGTCATGTCAATATCCGAAGTTCGTCACAATAATCCAAAATTCGTCACGTCACTATCCGAAGTTCGTCACAATAATCCGAAATTCGTCACAATTATCCGAATCTCGTTACGTCACTATCCGAAGTTATTCTCGTCATTTACCGAAGTTCGTCACAATAATCCGAAATTCGTCACGTCATAATCCGAAGTTCGTCACGTCAATATCCGAATTTCGTCACAATTATCCGAATTTCGTTACGTCACTATCCGAAGTTCGTCACAATAATCCGAAGTTCGTCACGTCAATATCCGAATTTCATCACAATTATCCGAATTTCGTCACGTCACTATCTGAAGTTCGTCACAATAATCCGAAGTTCGTCACGTCACTTTCCGAATTTTGTCACAATTATCCGAATTTCTTCACGTCACCATCCGAAGTTCGTCACAATAATCCGAAGTTCGTCACGTCAATATCCGAATTTCATCACAATTATCCGAAGTACGTCATGTCACTTTCCGAAGTTCGTCACAAGAATCCAAAAATCGTCACGTCACTATCCGAACTTCGTCACGTCACTTTCCAAACTTCGTCACAATAATCCGAAGTTCGTCTTAATTATCTGAATTTCGTCACGACACTATCCGAATTTCTTATTTTTTAATTATTATTTATTAAAACTTTATGCACTAGTAAAAGACACTGTACAAAGGCGGACTTAATGCCTTAGGCATTTTCTACCAGTCTACCTTAAGGTGATGCAGAGACAGAACATGGTAGGCGCAAGAGGATGACAAAAAACTATAAAGACAAATCAACAATAATTTAAAATAAATACATAGATACATACATATTATAATAATATAACATCCAAATACAAGCGATGTCAAGAGAAAAAAAAGATATATTACTGGAGAAATACTAATCTGCTAACTTAAGTTCAAGATAAGTTTGCCAACTCCTTGTAAATGTGCTCACGTGCCATCACTTTAAACGTGAACAAACTGGTTGCCATCCTGATGTTCAGAGGTAGCGCATTCCAAAGAAAAACCGCCTGGACGAAGAATGAAGAGTGAATGAAACCAGAACGGTGAGAAGGACATCGTAGAAGACGATTATTTGTGGAACGAAGATTCTTATCGTGTGCCGAACACAAATAGTTAAAATGAGAAGTCAGATATGTTGGAGACGTGGGCTTGTGAAGTATAGACAATAAGGTTATCAAAGCCCTCAAGGCTCTGCGCTGACGAATAGGTAGCCATTTTAAAAGTGATCGATGCGCGGAAACGTGATCGTACTTGCGTAGATTGAAGACGAATCGAATGCAGTTATTAAGAAGTCTGTCTAGTTTATTGAGGAGATCTGCATTCAGGTCAAAGTAACACACATCAGCATAGTCAATTATGGGAAAGATAAGTGCCTGTACAAGCATTGCCTTAATGTGTGGAGGAAGAAGATTTTTTAAACGATAAAGAGACCGCAACGTTCCGGTGACCTTTTGACTGATGGTTGTAACCTGCTTCCGCCAGCCAAGGCAATTGTCAACGTGCAAACCAAGATCCTTGACGTCGGAGCTAAACGGGATGGCAGTGTTGTCAAAAACGACCGGCGGTACAGTAGAGCTTATCACCTTTCTCATGCTATGAGGGCTCCCGACAATGATAGCCTGACATTTAGAAGGGTTAACCGCTACCCCGAAACGATCAGACCAGTTTTTTATATTGTCTAGATCCCGATTTAGCTCCCCGATTGCGAAAGATAGGTTGTCAACACTTGCCTGGCAGTAGAGTTGCAGATCATCGGCATAAAGATGATACGCACACTGAAGTTCAGTGGTTATAAGATTAATAAAAATAGAAAACAAAAGAGGAGATAAAATACCGCCTTGAGGGACGCCAGTTACAAGATCACACCAGCTGGAAGAAGAGTCTCCAGCATGAACTGATTGCTGACGCCCCTGAAGATAAGAAGCGAACCACCCCAACGCCTCGTGTGAGACCTTGTAACGTAACAGTACCTACCTACCTAGGAGGAGAGCACTGTTGTAGGAAAAGATTAGAGGGAATAAATAAGAATTTATTAATACCAGGCCTACCTAGTGGAGCTAGGGTAAAGAAGAGAGGAAAACTGATGAATGAAAGATGAAGGATGAAATGAAGAAGAGGTGCCCCCCTCTCAGCAGTAGTAGTGGCTGAGGGGGATCAGGCTTCGGTCTTCAGTAGAGGAGGCGGAGGCCGTCAAAGGTGTCTCTCTCTGCTGTAGAATAGTCGAGGGACGTCAGGCTTCAGTCTTCAGCAGCGCAGGAGGAGGCCGTCAGGAGAAGGAGTCCGTCAGAGGAGGTCCTTTCGGCTCTAGTAATGGCCGAGGGACGTCAGGCTTGAATCTTCAGCAGCGGAGGAGGAGGCCGTCAGAGGTGGTCCTCTCGGCTCTAGTAATGGCCGAGGGACGTTAGGCTTGAGTCTTCAGCAGAGGAGGCGGAGGACGTCAGTTTAGAGGGCCGGAGGACAGAGAGGCCATAAATATTAGACTCGCAGCTAATATGACTTGCTAAGCCTTTCAGATCCAAACGAAGACTGCCAAATTCCACCTGGCTCCAAGGTAAATGGACAGAATGACAGATGATTGAATTTTGAAAGGTTTTAGAACACAATACAAAGCAAAGTAAAAGAAAAATAATGAGGTCGATGTGGTTTACATATACGACCTACAACTAGCTCCAGACAAATTAAAAATAAAACTAGACCTGTCACTAGCAAACATTACGAATGTAAACAAACATAATTTATAGAAAAACTTAAATAATAAATATGATAATATAAGACAAAAGGTATGCTTTGCCTCCAAGTAATGAGCATGTAGCTACCTAGGGAGGGTGAATGCTTTAAAATTTCAGGTTAAACAATGCACAAAAATGTAAGTAAAATCACAATGTAAAGACAACATTATAACCTTCAGATAGGAAAGGATGGATAAGAGGACTTCGTGACTGACGGTATTGAAAGCATTAGAAAAGTCGATTAAAACTAAAACAGAAACTTTAGTTTCTTCCATTCCTCGCCTTATGTCGTCAGTCACTTTAAGGAGAGCTGAAGTGGTGCTGTGGCCGGGCCTGAAACCAGACTGAAATGGACTGATGAGGGAATTATGGTGAATGAAATGAGAGAGCTGCTTATGAACGCATGCTTCGAGGATTTTTGAGAGAAAAGGAAGGATGGAAATTGGGCGAAAATGACAGGGAAGAGTAGGATTAGAAATCTTGGGCAGTGGTCGAACATGTGCTTTGCCCCATAGGGAAGGAAAAGAACCGGAGTACAGGGAGAAGTTTACGATGTGGGAGATTGCAGGAAGGAGTGGATTAAGAGCCGTCACTATCATATGGCGACTGATACCATCACAACCCACAGCCTTAGATTTAATGGAAAGGATAATCTTTTTGATCTCACACGGGTCGACTGGGGTGAAGACAAAAGGTGCAATATTGGGACGCGTCAGACCTGCAAGATAGTGAAGCGTTTCAGATTGAGTTAGATTATCTAGTGTGGAAACAGTGGAGAAATGGCGATTTAGATCATCCAAGCCAATCGTGTTAGGGAGGTCTGAATGTCGCGATTTGCCGATACCTAAAGTTCCAAGGAACTTCCAGATATCGGCAGGAGCAGAAGAAGAGATATTATCGAGAACGTGGCGGCGTTTAGCGTTGCGTATCATCTGATTACACCGATTCCTAGCAGTCTTAAAAAACGTCCAATTTTCCTCAGACCGCTCCTTCTTAAACTTCCGGAACGCGCGATCCCTTCGTCGCATTGCCATCCGAATCCCCCTATTCATCTATGGTGCGGGTGGACGCTTAAGTTTTATTCTCTTTATAGGAGCATGAGTGTCAAAAAGCGTGACCACAACTTTATTGAAGAAACAGACTTTGTCGTCAACTGTCACGGCTTCCTCCAAGGGTGCCCAATCAATGTTTGAGGCATCTTGCAGCAGTTTTTCACAATCCATCCGGGCAAAGGCACGCCTGTACTGGAAGATAGGTTTAGGTTTAGGAGGTTTTAGGATATAGGACAGGAAAATAAGGTCATGGTGAGAAAAGCCAGGCGCAACATACTGGCCATGTGAGGAGACTAGGGAAGGATTAGAGGAGAGGATCAGGTCGAGCCAAGTATCATCACCAACTATATTATGATGAGTAGGTTGGAGTGGCAAAACATGGAGACTAGCTGACTCAACCAGATGTAGGAGTTTACAGGACCGAGGGGAATTATGAGCAAGGAGGTTGGTGTTGAAGTCCCCCATGACTATGTGATGTGAATACTCCGAACCCAAAGATTCTAGGACCGTTTCGAATTCAGTGAAGTAATCAAGGGAAGGGGGGCAATAGACGACGCCAAGGACGGTTTTAGCTTGTTGAAAAAAGAATGTTTCAAATGTGACTAGTGCTGCCATCTATGATTCACTTTTTTTTGTGTTGTGTCATTTTGGTAAAATAAAATTTTGTTTTCTGTTCGACCACGGCCCTCGTTGTTTTATTATAGGTTATGGGCCCAGAAAACAGAAAAAGTGGTTTTTAACAAGAATTTCGTAGTATAACGAGTGTTAAAAGACTTTTAAAAACGTGTTTTCACTGTGTAGTGACGGTCGATTGTAGTTATTGCGGAATTACAAAGATTGGAACTGTGAAAAATGTCTGCTAACTATCTGATAAATGTACCCAAGTTACGTGGACGAGAAAACTATAGTGAGTGGTGTTTCGCGGCAGAGAATTTCCTAGTCCTCGAAGGCATGAAACATTGTGTGAAGCCAGAAGGAGTGATTATAGGAGCTGCAGATGATGAAAAAACCAGAGCAAAACTCATTATGACAATAGATCCGTCTTTGTATGTACACGTGAAAAGTGTAAAAACTGCAAAAGAATTGTGGGGAAAACTACAGCAATTGTTTGATGACAACGGTTTTTTCGAAGGATAAGTTTACTGAGAAATTTAATTTCGATACGCCTAGAAAATTGCAGTTCAATGACCTCATACGTTACTCAAATCATTGATACAGCGCAAAAATTATGCGGCACGGGATTTGAAATTAATGATCAGTGGACAGGATCATTGCTGTTAGCGGGATTGCCTGATCGTTTTTCTCCAATGATCATGGCTATCGAGCATTCGGGAATTAACATAACGGCAGATTCCATAAAAACAAAATTACTTGACATGGAGTCAGCGTCGGATGAAAAAGATGAAGTTGGCGGTGCATTTGCTACTCGTTCGAAGTTCAATGGTAGAAGAAATAAAAACTTGTCTATGGCAAAGAAAAATGTCAATGTTGGTAGCACTGTTGATTCGACAAAGTCAAATGTCAAGACGGTCACGTGCTATCGATGTAAACAAAAAGGACACTATAGAAACCAATGTACAAATAACGAGAATAACGCATCAGATTCCAAGGATAAAAGTCGAATGCAGTCCAATGCTTTTAGCGCGGTATTCCTGAGTGGCAACTTTAGTAAAAATGCGTGGTATATTGACTCGGGAGCCAGTGTTCACCTAACAGCGAATGAAAGTTGGGTGATGAAGGCATGTTATGAACAGTCGAAGGAAATAATTGTTGCTAACAGTGAGAAATTATCAGTTTTATGTTCTGGCGATGTGAAGATTACGACTACGACAGATAATATCGATTATGACATTGTGGTAGAAGATGTTTATTGTGTTCCAACTCTGACAACAAACTTGCTATCCGTCAGTCAACTCATAAACAAAGGAAACAAGGTATCGTTTTCGGATAGTAGTTGTTCAATATATAACAGGAATAATGAGTTGGTAGCTACAGCATTATTAGACAATGGAGTGTACAAGGTAAACTTGTCAAACCAAGAAAATCTAGCTGCATCAGTCGTATCGGGCATTACATGGCATCGCAGATTAGGACACATCAACAAGAATTATTTGAACAATATGAAGACTGCTGTGCAGGGCATGTCTATTGATGACAAAGTTGATATTGGGAAGTCTTCATGTACTACATGTTGTGAAGGGAAACAGTGTCGATTACCCTTTAAGAGTACTGGCCGAAGAAGTAGTAACCTACTAGACATCGTTCACACTGATATCTGTGGACCAATGGAAAATATATCATTGGGAGGGTCTAGATATTTTTTGTTGTTTATTGACGATCATAGTCGAATGGCGTTTGTTTATTTCCTGAAACACAAGAACGAGGCATTGAAGTATTTCAAGGTATACAAAGCCCAAGTGGAAAATCAAACAAAAAAAACAATCAAGATATTAAGAAGTGATAATGGGCTAGAGTACTGCAATAAGGAATTTGATAATTATTTAAGTAGTGCTGGTGTGATACACCAAAAAACTAATCCGTATACACCACAACAAAATGGATTGTGTGAACGCTTTAATCGCACAATTGTTGAAAAGGCAAGATGTCTACTCTTTGATGCCAACCTGGGTAAGGAGTTCTGGAGTGAGGCTACAAATACAGCGGTGTATCTACAGAATCGAAGTGTGGCTGCGGCATTGGGATACAAGACTCCATATGAGAAATGGACTGGCTGTAAACCAGATATTAGCCATATCAGAATCTTCGGTAGTACTGCGATGGTCCATATAGCCAAAGAAAAACGTAAAAAATGGGATAAGAAGACAGAGAAATGTATTCTCATCGGATTTCCAGAAAATATAAAAGGGTATAGACTTTATAACCCAGAAACAAAGACTGTATTAACCAGTAGAGATGTGATCATAGTTGAGCAGGAATCAAAATCTGAATGTCAGATAGAAGTTCAAGACCAGTGTTTTGATTCAGTGGGGGAAGAATTGAACTCCGAGACAGAAAGTTCAGAAAGTTCAGATGACACTTTTCTAGATGTGAATGATGAGACATATGAACCCAGTAATTCTGAACTGGAAGATATCCCATCCAGACAACCTAGACCTACACGAGAGAGGAAGCAGCCAAATAGGTTTAATTTTTCAAACTATTGTACAAGTGATGATACCTATGATGATGCAGCAAGTTTATCTCTACAAGAAGCTTTAACTGGACCTGAAAAGGAACAGTGGAGGATGGCCATGGATGAAGAGTTACAGAACTTCAAAGACAATGATGCTTGGGAGTTGAGGAATGCTCCAGAAGACAGAAATGTTGTTCAGTGTAAGTGGGTGTTACGTAAAAAGTACGACAGTGAGAATAAAGTTCGATTTCGTGCGCGTTTAGTGGCGAAAGGTTTTTCGCAAATCGAAGGTGTGGACTATACAGTCATTTTTTCTCCTGTAGTGAGACATACCACTTTGAGACTGCTCTTTGCTTTGTCTGTTCAACTTAACCTTGATATAACGCATCTTGATGTAACTACTGCTTTTTTGTATGGAGCTCTAGAAGAAGACATTTTTATGCAAATTCCTGAGGGCTTTTCTGAGAAAGTACAAAGAGGTCAAGTTCTTAAATTAAAAAAATCTATTTATGGACTAAAACAGTCTTCAAGAGCATGGTACAAAAAGGTAGAAGAGTGTATGCTTAAAATTGGCTATGTTAAATCTAAGATAGAACCATGTATGTTTTTGAAGTTAGATGATAAGTTGAAAACAATTATTGCACTTTATGTGGATGATTTCTTTATTTTTTCTAATGATAGTAAAGAAACCAAATATTTAAAAGAAGTTTTAGCTGACCATTTTAAAATAAAAGATTTAGGTGAAGTCAAGAAGTGTCTTGGTGTAAATGTAACTATAAATAAATCTGAGAAAACAATATCTTTAAGTCAGGAAGATTATATTGATCAGCTGTTGCATAAATTTAATATGAGTCAATGTAAAACTGCTCAAACTCCAATGGAGACTAAGTTACATGTATCTAAAGATGAGAATAATGTAGATGAATTGTTTCCTTATCAACAAATAATTGGGAGTCTCATGTATTTAGCAGTACTTACCAGACCTGATATAGCTTTTGCAGTAGGGTTCTTGAGCCAATTTAATAATTGTTATAGTAAAGAACATTGTTCATATGTTAAACGCATATTAAGATATTTGAAATTGACCAAACATCATGGCTTAAAGTTTACTGGTAATGGGAATTCATGTATAGAAGGGTTTGTAGATGCAGATTGGGGTGGTAATAGCATTGACAGGAGATCATACACAGGTTTCTGTTTTACATTATCAGGCTGTGTAATTTCTTGGGAGACAAAGAAACAAAAAACTGTTGCTTTGTCAAGCAGCGAAGCCGAATATATGGCATTGGCTGAAGCCTGTAAAGAATCTGTTTATTTAGGGAACCTGAATTATGAGATAACCAAGAAAAAGTACTGTATTGATATATACAATGATAATCAGAGTGCATTAAAGCTGACTGCAAATCCAGTTTTTCACAAAAGGACAAAACACATTGATATTCGATATCATTTTTGTAGAGATTGTGTAACTAATAAAATAGTGTGTGTTAAATATTTGTCAACAGCTGAAATGCCCGCTGATTTACTAACTAAGAGTGTAAGTGCTAATAAGCATTATTATTTTTTGGAAAAGTTAGGTGTTCAGCATATTTGAAATGTCACATTATTAAACATAGTGGGGGTGTTGAAAAAAGAATGTTTCAAATGTGACTAGTGCTGCCATCTATGATTCACTTTTTTTTGTGTTGTGTCATTTTGGTAAAATAAAATTTTGTTTTCTGTTCGACCACGGCCCTCGTTGTTTTATTATATAGCTCCTTTGACACAAACCTCTAGAAAAAGAAACTCGGCTGAGTCATGAGAAGAAGAAGAAGCTAGAATTTTGAAAGGGAAATCACTCCGGAGATATATAGCAACACCACCCCCTCTCTTGCCGATTCGGTCATTCCGTAGAAGACTAAAACCAGGGAGAGGGTAAGTGGTGGAAAGTAGCTCAGGTTTGAGCCATGTCTCAGAAATCAGGACGGCATGAACGTTGTTGTTAGTGAAGGTGTCGTACAGTTCGTTGTAGTGACTGGGTAAGCTTTGGGCATTGATGTGGCAGACGTTAAACAGATGTTCAGAGTTATTGAAATTTTGACGCAAAATGTCGCCGAGAGTGTCCGTTGCAGATGCAAAACTGTTATCGTCACAAGTTGCAGTAGAATTATTAGCAGAATAAAAAGTTTCGTCATCCGAATTTGACATATATAAATAAATACAATAAAAAATAATAAATAAAATAGATACTAAAGTTATAAAAATATACAATAAATAGAGTAAGCGGAGGACAAATACGACGGTTGCATCTCTGCACCACCCGCCAGCTAACATTTTTAAAACAATCATGGGAAGAAAACTACATACAATTACAACAGTCACCCGGAAAAAAAAAAACAATTTTAACACAAACCAAACATTGAAATTTAGAAATATAAACGAAGACTGAACAAAAAATAAATAAATCAAATTACCATGCAGTATTCGGAACGCACTTCAAGTTAGCGTATCCGATCTAAATATATTATCTATGCCAAGCTTGTTGACATTGACAATGACAATATGGACAATTAGTTATGACATTCACAAGCAATAATTATTTTTATCATCATGGGTTATCGAGGGTAAGCCTACAGCAGTATCGCACTCGAAAACGGTACCTAAGTACCAAAAAAAAACCAACCCAGTAATTAACTAAAACTAGAGTAATTAACTAAATGAGATAAAAATATTACCAGATTATCACACAGCGTAATATTGCAACGGTAAGTCTGGTGCAATCATTCTTAACATTGAAGTGAAAACAATAAAAGTGTACCTATTGAGAAAAATGACCACATTATCTTGTCTTATTTTTCAGCCTGTCTCCTGGTGCTTCAGTCCTGGGATACTTCACTAGCAACGGACTGAGTTCATCAATGGATGAGATCTTGTGCTTACTTCCGTCGGGTGCCTTAATCATAATGACGCCATCCTGAGTCCAGCAAGACCGCATACTAAAATGCAGCCTCGCTTTGGCAAAGACCGATTGCCGGGTTCTAGTCAGAAACTCCTTGACTGAAATGGATGAACCCTTTAGTCCCGTCTTAGCTCTCCAGACTGCTGTTTTCACGTCATAGCTATCAAACTTGACCAGAATGGGCCTATGATGGTCATTGCTGACTGCTCCAAGTCGGTGACAGACTTTAACTGAGGTTGCACCAATTGTGTTCAAGCCCAACTTCTTGTTGATGACCTCCAGGATGACTGCACTGCTTACTTCACCATCAGCCTCAGCAATGCCTTGAAAAATCAGTGCTTTACGTCGCTGCCTGGTTTCTAGACCGTCAACCTGTCTAGCACACTCGCTGATCTGTCTCCGGAGTAGGCTGAGCATACTGAAGATCAGCTCAATGAATGTGCGAAACTCATCAGCAACCCTGGCCACTGTATCTTTGGCCGGCCCAGCAGACTGAATTTGTGCTTCTAGTACTCCCATCTTCCGAGTGAAGCTGTCTTCCAAGCTCTTTTGTGCAGCCATAATATCTTCTAATTGTGACATGGAGAAGTGAAGGATTGATAATATAGATGACAGTGATGTGATAGTGGTAGATGTTGTGCTGGCAGGTGGTGTAAATTACAACTTTAGCTCATAAATGTGCTACAAACGTAAGTAGTTGCTTAACTGAGCTTATATAATTATATACACAGAAAATTGGAAACTATTACTATTTATATTGAATTTTAAAATAAATTAGAACTCGGAAAAACTTCTACTCTTTTTTTACACCTACCCGCGAAAATTTCTTCAAATTATCTGAATTTCGTCACGTAACAATTCGAAGTTCGTCCAATAATCCGAAGTTCGTCACGTCAATATCCGAATTTCGTCACAAATATCCGAATTTCGTCTCGTCACTATCCGAAGTTCATCATAATAATCCGAAATTCGTCACGTCACTTTCCGAATTTTGTCACAATTATCCGAATTTCTTCACGTCACTATCCGAAGTTCGTCACAATAATCCGAATTTCGTCACAATTATCCGAATCTCGTTACGTCACTATCCGAAGTTATTCTCGTCATTTACCGAAGTTCGTCACAATAATCCAAAAACCTCACGTCACTATCTAAAGTTCCTCACAATAATCCGAATTTTGTGACGTCACTATCCCAAGTTCGTCACAATAATCCGAAGTTCGTCACGTCACTATCCGAAGTTCGTCACAAGAATCCAAAAATCGTCACGTCACTATCCATATTTCGTCACAATTATCCGAATTTCGTAACGTCTTTATCCGAATTTTGTCACAATAATCCGAAGTTCGTCACAATAATCCAAAGTTCGTCACGTCATTATCCGAATTTCGTCACGTCACTATCCGAAGTTATTCTCGTCATTTACCAAAGTTCGTCACAATAATCCAAAAATCTCACGTCACTATCTAAAGTTCGTCACAATAATCCGAATTTTGTGACTTCACTATCCCAAGTTCGTCACAATAATCCGAAGTTCGTCACGTCACTATCCGAAGTTCGTCACAAGAATCCAAAAATCGTCACGTCACTTTACGAATTTCGTCACAATTATCCAAACTTCGTCACAATTATCCGAACTTCGTCACGTCACTTTCCAAACTTCGTCACAATAATCCAAACTTCGTCTTAATTATCCGGATTTCGTCACGTCACTATCCGAAGTACGTCACAATAATGCGAAGTTCGTCACGCCAAAATCCGAAGTTCGTCACGTCACTAAACTAATTTCGTCACAATTATCCGAACTTCGTCACGTCACTTTCCGAAGTTTGTCACAATTATCCGAAGTTCGTCACAATTATCCGAAGTTCGTCACAATAATCCGAAGTTCGTCACAATAATCCGAAATTCGTCACAATTATTCGAATTTCGTCACGTCACTATCCGAAGTTCGTCACAATAATCCAAATTTCGTCACAATTATCCGAATTTCGTCACGTCACTTTCCGAAGTTCGTCACAATAATCCGAAGTTCGTCACGGCACAATCCGAAGTTATTCACGTCATTTACCGTAGTTCGTCACAATAATCCGAAAATCGTCACAATTATCCGAAGTTCGTCACGTCACTATCCGAATTTCGTCAAAATTATCCGAATTGCGTCACGTCACTATCCAAAGTTCGTCACAATAATCCGAAGTTCGTCACACTTATCCGAATATCGTCACGTCAATGTCTGAAGTTTGTCACAGTAATCCGAAGTTCGGCACAATTATCCGAATTTCGTCACGTATCCAAATTTCTTCACGTCACAATCCGAAGTTCGTCACAATTATCCGAAGTTCGTCACGTCACTATCCGAAGTTCGTCACAATAATCCAAATTTCGTCACAATTATCCGAATTTCGTCACGTCACTTTCCAAAGTTCGTCACAATAATACGAAGTTCGTCACGTCAATATCCGAAGTTCGTCACAATAATCCGAAGTTCGTTACGTCACTATTCGAATTTCCTTAAATTATCCGAATTTCGTCACGTCACTATCTGAAGTTCGTCACAATAATCCGTAGTTCGTCACAATTATCCGAATTTCGTCACGTCACTATTCGAATTTCGTCACAATCATCCGTAGTTTGTCACGTTATTATCCGAAGTACGTCATGTCAATATCCGAAGTTCGTCACAATAATCCAAAATTCGTCACGTCACTATCCGAAGTTCGTCACAATAATCCGAAATTCGTCACGTCATAATTCGAAGTTCGTCACGTCAATATCCGAATTTCGTCACAATAATCCGAAGTTCGTCACGTCAATATCCGAATTTCATCACAATTATCCGAATTTCGTCACGTCACTATCCGAAGTTCGTCACAATAATCCGAAGTTCGTCACGTCACTTTCCGAATTTTGTCACAATTATCCGAATTTCTTCACGTCACCATCCGAAGTTCGTCACAATAATCCGAATTTCGTCACAATTATCCGAATCTCGTCACGTCACTATCCGAAGTTCGTCACAATAATCCGAAGTTCGTCACAATAATCCGAAGTTCGTCACGTCACTTTCCGAATTTTGTCACAATTATCCAAATTTCTTCACGTCACCATCCGAAGTTCGTCACAATAATCCGAATTTCGTCACAATTATCCGAAACTCGTTACGTCACTATCCGAATTTTGTCACAGTAATCCGAAGTTTGTCACGTCATTATCCAAAGTACGTCATGTCACTTTCCGAAGTTCGTCACAAGAATCCAAAACACGTCACGTCACTATCCGAACTTCGTCACGTCACTTTCCAAACTTTGTCACAATAATCCGAAGTTCGTCACAATAATCCGAAGTTCGTCACATTTATCCGAATATCGTCACGTCAATGTCTGAAGTTTGTCACAATAATCCGAAGTTCGGCACAATTATCTGAATTTCGTCACGTAACAATTCGAAGTTCGTCCAATAATCCGAAGTTCGTCACGTCAATATCCGAATTTCGTTACAAATATCCGAATTTCGTCTCGTCACTATCCGAAGTTCATCATAATAATCCGAATTTCGTCACAATTATCCGAATCTCGTTACGTCACTATCCGAATTTCGTCACAGCATATATCCGAAGTTTGTCACAGCATTATCCGAATTTCGTCACGTCACTATCCGAAAATGTTCTCGTCATTTACCGAAGTTCGTCACAATAATCCGAATTTCGTCACAATTATCCGAATCTCGTTACGTCGCTATCCGAATTTTGTCACGGTAATCCGAAGTTTGTCACGTCATTATCCGAAATACGTCATGTCACTTTCCGAAGTTCGTCACAAGAATCCAAAAATCGTCACGTCACTATCCGAACTTCGTCACGTCACTTTCCAAACTTCGTTAGAATAATCCGAAGTTCGTCTTAATTATCTGAATTTCGTCACGACACTATCCAAATTTCTTCAAATTATCTGAATTTCGTCACGACACTATCCAAATTTCTTCAAATTATCTGAATTTCGTCACATAACAATTCGAAGTTCGTCCAATAATCCGAAGTTCGTCACGTCAATATCCGAATTTCGTCACAAATATCCGAATTTCGTCTCGTCACTATCCGAAGTTCATCATAATAATCCGATATTCGTCACGTCACTTTCCGAATTTTGTCACAATTATCCGAATTTCTTCACGTCACTATCCGAAGTTCGTCACAATAATCCGAATTACGTCACAATTATCCGAATCTCGTTACGTCACTATCCGAATTTCGTCACAGCATATATCCGAAGTTTGTCACAGCATTATCCGAATTTCGTCACGTCACTATCCGAAGTTATTCTCGTAATTTACCGAAGTTCGTCACAATAATCCAAAAACCTCACGTCACTATCTAAAGTTCCTCACAATAATCCGAATTTTGTTACATCACTATTTCAAGTTCGTCACAATAATCCGAAGTTCGTCACGTCACTATCCGAAGTTTGTCACAAGAATCCAAAAATCGTCACGTCACTATCCAAATTTCGTCACAATTATCCGAATTTCGTAACGTCTTTATCCGAATTTCGTCACAATAATCCGAAGTTCGTCACAATAATCCAAAGTTCGTTACGTCATTATCCGAATTTCGTCACGTCACTATCCGAAGTTATTATCGTCATTTACCGAAGTTCGTCACAATAATCCAAAAATCTAACGTCACTATCTAAAGTTCGTCACAATAATCCGAATTTTGTGACTTCACTATCCCAAGTTCGTCACAATAATCCGAAGTTCGTCACGTCACTATCCGAAGTTATTATCGTCATTTACCGAAGTTCGTCACAATAATCCAAAAATCTAACGTCACTATCTAAAGTTCGTCACAATAATCCGAATTTTGTGACTTCACTATCCCAAGTTCGTCACAATAATCCGAAGTTCGTCACGTCACTATCCGAAGTTCGTCACAATTATCCGAATTTCGTCACGTCACTATCCGAAGTTCGTCACAATAATCCGAAGTTCGTCACGTCACTTTCCGAATTTTGTCACAATTATCCGAATTTCTTCACGTCACCATCCGAAGTTCGTCACAATAATCCGAATTTCGTCACAATTATCCGAATCTCGTCACGTCACTATCCGAAGTTCGTCACAATAATCCGAAGTTCGTCACAATAATCCGAAGTTCGTCACGTCACTTTCCGAATTTTGTCACAATTATCCAAATTTCTTCACGTCACCATCCGAAGTTCGTCACAATAATCCGAATTTCGTCACAATTATCCGAATCTCGTTACGTCACTATCCGAATTTTGTCACAGTAATCCGAAGTTTGTCACGTCATTATCCGAAGTACGTCATGTCACTTTCCGAAGTTCGTCACAAGAATCCAAAACACGTCACGTCACTATCCGAACTTCGTCACGTCACTTTCCAAACTTTGTCACAATAATCCGAAGTTCGTCACAATAATCCGAAGTTCGTCACATTTATCCGAATATCGTCACGTCAATGTCTGAAGTTTGTCACAATAATCCGAAGTTCGGCACAATTATCTGAATTTCGTCACGTAACAATTCGAAGTTCGTCCAATAATCCGAAGTTCGTCACGTCAATATCCGAATTTCGTCACAAATATCCGAATTTCGTCTCGTCACTATCCGAAGTTCATCATAATAATCCGAATTTCGTCACAATTATCCGAATCTCGTTACGTCACTATCCGAATTTCGTCACAGCATATATCCGAAGTTTGTCACAGCATTATCCGAATTTCGTCACGTCACTATCCGAAAATGTTCTCGTCATTTACCGAAGTTCGTCACAATAATCCGAATTTCGTCACAATTATCCGAATCTCGTTACGTCGCTATCCGAATTTTGTCACGGTAATCCGAAGTTTGTCACGTCATTATCCGAAATACGTCATGTCACTTTCCGAAGTTCGTCACAAGAATCCAAAAATCGTCACGTCACTATCCGAACTTCGTCACGTCACTTTCCAAACTTCGTTAGAATAATCCGAAGTTCGTCTTAATTATCTGAATTTCGTCACGACACTATCCAAATTTCTTCAAATTATCTGAATTTCGTCACGACACTATCCAAATTTCTTCAAATTATCTGAATTTCGTCACATAACAATTCGAAGTTCGTCCAATAATCCGAAGTTCGTCACGTCAATATCCGAATTTCGTCACAAATATCCGAATTTCGTCTCGTCACTATCCGAAGTTCATCATAATAATCCGATATTCGTCACGTCACTTTCCGAATTTTGTCACAATTATCCGAATTTCTTCACGTCACTATCCGAAGTTCGTCACAATAATCCGAATTACGTCACAATTATCCGAATCTCGTTACGTCACTATCCGAATTTCGTCACAGCATATATCCGAAGTTTGTCACAGCATTATCCGAATTTCGTCACGTCACTATCCGAAGTTATTCTCGTAATTTACCGAAGTTCGTCACAATAATCCAAAAACCTCACGTCACTATCTAAAGTTCCTCACAATAATCCGAATTTTGTTACGTCACTATTTCAAGTTCGTCACAATAATCCGAAGTTCGTCACGTCACTATCCGAAGTTTGTCACAAGAATCCAAAAATCGTCACGTCACTATCCAAATTTCGTCACAATTATCCGAATTTCGTAACGTCTTTATCCGAATTTCGTCACAATAATCCGAAGTTCGTCACAATAATCCAAAGTTCGTAACGTCATTATCCGAATTTCGTCACGTCACTATCCGAAGTTATTATCGTCATTTACCGAAGTTCGTCACAATAATCCAAAAATCTAACGTCACTATCTAAAGTTCGTCACAATAATCCGAATTTTGTGACTTCACTATCCCAAGTTCGTCACAATAATCCGAAGTTCGTCACGTCACTATCCGAAGTTATTATCGTCATTTACCGAAGTTCGTCACAATAATCCAAAAATCTAACGTCACTATCTAAAGTTCGTCACAATAATCCGAATTTTGTGACTTCACTATCCCAAGTTCGTCACAATAATCCGAAGTTCGTCACGTCACTATCCGAAGTTCGTCACAAGAATTTAAAAATCGTCACGTCACTATACGAATTTCGTCACAATTATACAAACTTCGTCACAATTATCCGAACTTCGTCACGTCACTTTCCAAACTTCGTCACAATAATCCAAACTTCGTCTTAATTATCCGAAGTTCGTCACGTCACTAAACGAATTTCGTCACAATTATCCGAACTTCGTCACGTCAGTTTCCGAAGTTTGTCACAATTATACGAAGTTCGTCACAATTATCCGAAGTTCGTCACAATAATCCGAAATTCGTCACAATAATCCGAATTTCATCACAATTATTCGAATTTCGTCACGTCACAATCCGAAGTTCGTCACAATAATCCGAAGTTCGTCACGTCACTATCCGAAGTTTTATACAATAATCCGAAGTTCGTCACGTCATAATCTGAAGTTTGTCAAGTCATTTTCTGAATTTCGTCACAATTATCCGAATTTCGTTATTACAATATCCAAAATTCGTCACAATAATCCGAAGTTTGTCACAATAATCCGTATTTCGTCACGTAATAATCCGAAGTTCGTTACGTCACTATCCGATTTTCTTCACAATTATCAGAATTTCGTCACGTCACTATCCGAAGTTCGTCACAATTATCCGAATTTCGTCACGTCACAATCCGAAGTTCGACACGTCACAATAATCTGAGGTTCGTCACAATAATCCGAAGTTCGTCACAATAATCCGAAGTTCGTTACGTCACTATCCGAATTTCATCACAATTATCCGAATTTTGTCACGTCACAATCCGAAGTTCGTCACGTCACAATCCGAAGTTCTTCACAATAATCCGAAGATCGTCACAATAATCCGAAGTTTGTCACAATAATCCGTATTTCGTCACGTAATAATCCGAAGTTCGTTACGTCACTATCCGAATTTCTTCGCAATTATCCGAATTTCGTCACGTCACTATCCGAAGTTCGTCACGTCACTATCCGAATTTTGTCACAATTATCCGAATTTCGTCACGTCACAATCCGAAGTTCGTCACGTCACAACCCGAAGTTCGTCACAATAATCCGAATTTCGTCACATCACTATCCAAATTTCGTCACAATTATCCGAAGTTCGTCACGTCATTATCCGAAGTACGTCATGTCACTATTCGAAGTTCGTCACAATAATCCAAAATTCGTCACAATTATCCGAATTTCGTCACGTCACTATACGAGGTACGTCACAATAATGTGAAGTTCATCACGCCAAAATCCGAAGTTCGTCACGTCACTAACCGAATTTCGTCACAATAATCCGAAGTTCGTCACAATAATCCGAAGTTCGTCACATTTATCCGAATTTAGTCACGTCACTATCCGAAGTTCGTCACAATAATCCGAATATCGTCACAATTATCCGAATTTCGTCACTTCACAATCCGAAGTTCGTCACAATAATCCGAAGTTGGTCACGTCACTATCCGAAGTTCGTCACAATAATCCGAAGTTCGTCACGTCACTAACCGAATTTCGTCACAATTATCCGAACTTCGACACGTCACTTTCCGAAGTTTGTCACTATTATCCGAAGTTCGTCACAATAGTCCGAAGTTTGTCAAATTTATCCGAATTTAGTCACGTCACTATCCGAAGTTCGTCACAATAATCCGAATTTCGTCACAATTATCCGAATTTCGTCACGTCACAATCCGAAGTTCGTCACAATAATCCGAAGTTAGTCACGTCACTATCCGAAGTTCTTTACAATAATCCGAAGTTCGTCACGTCTTAATCCGAAGTTTGTCAAGTCACTTTCTGAATTTCGTCACAATTATCTGAATTTCGTCAATACACTATCCAAAATTCGTCACAATAATCCGAAAATTGTCACAATAATCCGTATTTCGTCACAATTATCCGAATTTCGTCACGTCACTATCCGAAGTACGTCACAATAATGTGAAGTTCATCACGCCAAAATCCGAAGTTCGTCACGTCACTAACCGAATTTCGTCACAATAATCCGAAGTTCGTCACATTTATCCGAATTTAGTCACGTCACTATCCGAAGTTCGTCACAATAATCCGAATATCGTCACAATTATCCGAATTTCGTCACGTCACAATCCGAAGTTCGTCACAATAATCCGAAGTTGGTCACGTCACTAACCGAAGTTCAACACAATAATCCGAAGTTCGTCACAATCATCCGAAGTTCGTCACGTCACTATCCGAAGTTCTTTATAATAATCCGAAGTTCGTCACGTCATAATCCGAAGTTTGTCAAGTCACTTTCTGAATTTCGTCACAATTATCCGAATTTCGTCAATACACTATTCAAAGTTCGTCCCAATAATCCGAAGTTTGTCACAATAATCCGTATTTCGTCACGTAGTAATCCGAAGTTCGTTACGTCTTTATCCGAATTTCTTCACAATTATCCGAATTTCGTCACGTCACTATCCGAAGTTCGTCTTGTCACTATCCGAAGTTAGTCACAATAATCCGAATTTCGTCACGTCACTATCCAAATTTCATCACAATTATCCGAAGTTCGTCACGTCATTATCCGAAGTACGTCATGTCACTATTCGAAGTTCGTCACAATAATCCAAAATTCGTCACAATTATCCGAATTTCGTCACGTCACTATCCGAAGTACGTCACAATAATGCGAAGTTCGTCACGCCAAAATCCGAAGTTCGTCACGTCACTAACCGAATTTCGTCACAATTATCCGAACTTCGTCACGTCACTTTCCGAAGTTCGTCACAATTATCCGAAGTTCGTCACAATAATCCGAAGTTTGTCACATTTATCCGAATTTAGTCACGTCACTATCCGAAGTTCGTCACAATAATCCGAATTTCGTCACAATTATCCGAATTTCGTCACGTCACAATCCGAAGTTCGTCACAATAATCCGAAATTCGTCACGTCATAATCCGAAGTTTGTCAAGTCTCTTTCTGAATTTCGTCACAATTATCCTTATTTCAACATAATGGCGAAATGTGGGTGCACTACCAGGTACACCTCTGCCTAGCCCTTCGGGGATTACAGGCGTGACGATATGTATGTATGTATGTATCCTTATTTCGTCAATACACTATCCAAAATTCGTCACAATAATCCGAAGTTTGTCACAATAATCCGTATTTCGTCACGTAATAATCCGAAGTTCGTTACGTCACTATCCGATTTTCTTCACAATTATCAGAATTTCGTCACGTCACTATCCGAAGTTCGTCACAACACTATCCGAATTTCATCACAATTATCCGAATTTCGTCACGTCACAATCCGAAGTTCGTCACGTCACAATCCGAAGTTCGTCACAATAATCCGAAGTTTGTCACAATAATCCGTATTTCGTCACGTAGTAATCCGAAGTTCGTTACGTCTTTATCCGAATTTCGTCACGTCACAATCCGAAGTTCCTCACGTCACAATCCGAAGTTCGTCACGTCACAATCCGAAGTTCTTCACAATAATCCGAAGTTCGTTCACATTTCATTTCATTTCATTTCGTTTCGTTTCGTTTCGTTTCGTTTCGTTTCGTTTCGTTTCGTTTCGTTTCGTTTCGTTTCGTTTCGTTTCGTTTCGTTTCGTTTCGTTTCGTTTCGTTTCGTTTCATTTCATTTCATTTCCTTTTTTTTCAGTTGGTCACGTCACTATCCGAAGTTCGTCACAATAATAAGATTTAATTTTAGAATTAGGCTAAGAATTATTATAGGTAAACAACAAATGTACTCTATCGCAATAGGTAATTCCCTGTAATGATAGATGTAAGCGTGGAAATAAATAAATAAATAAATAAATAAATCCGAAGTTCGTCACAATCATCCGAAGTTCGTCACGTCACTATCCGAAGTTCTTCACAATAATCCGAAGTTCGTCACAACATAATCCGAAGTTTGTCAAGTCACTTTCTGAATTTTGTCACAATTATCCGAATTTCGTCAATACATTATCCATGGTTCGTCACAATAATCCGAAGTTTGTCACAATAATCCGTATTTCGTCACGTAATAATCCGAAGTTCGTTACGTCACTATCCGAATTTCTTCACAATTATCCGAATTTCGTCACGTCACTATCCGAAGTTCGTCTTGTCACTATCCGAAGTTAGTCACAATAATCCGAATTTCGTCACGTCACTATCCAAATTTCATCACAATTATCCGAAGTTCGTCACGTCATTATCCGAAGTACGTCATGTCACTATTCGAAGTTCGTCACAATAATCCAAAATTCGTCACAATTATCCGAATTTCGTCACGTCACTATCCGAAGTACGTCACAATAATGCGAAGTTCGTCACGCCAAAATCCGAAGTTCGTCACGTCACTAACCGAATTTCGTCACAATTATCCGAACTTCGTCACGTCACTTTCCGAAGTTCGTCACAATTATCCGAAGTTCGTCACAATAATCCGAAGTTTGTCACATTTATCCGAATTTAGTCACGTCACTATCCGAAGTTCGTCACAATAATCCGAATTTCGTCACAATTATCCGAATTTCGTCACGTCACAATCCGAAGTTCGTCACGTCATTATCTGAATTTCGTCACAGCACTATCCGAAGTTCGTCACGTCATTATTCGAAATTCGTCACAGCACTATATAAAGTTCGTCACGTAATTTTTCGACAAACATCACGTCATTTTCCGAAGTTCGTCACAGTAATCCGAAGTTCGTCACAGCATAATCTTAATTTAGTCACGTCACTATCCGAAGTTCGTCACAATAATCCGAAATTCGTCACGTCATTATCTTAAATTCGTAACGTAGCTAACCGAATTCCGTCACAATAATCCGTATTTCGTCACGTAATAATCCGAAGTTCGTTACGTCACTATCCGAATTTCTTCACAATTATCCGAATTTCGTCACGTCACTATCCGAAGTTCGTCTTGTCACTATCCGAAGTTAGTCACAATAATCCGAATTTCGTCACGTCACTATCCAAATTTCATCACAATTATCCGAAGTTCGTCACGTCATTATCCGAAGTACGTCATGTCACTATTCGAAGTTCGTCACAATAATCCAAAATTCGTCACAATTATCCGAATTTCGTCACGTCACTATCCGAAGTACGTCACAATAATGCGAAGTTCGTCACGCCAAAATCCGAAGTTCGTCACGTCACTAACCGAATTTCGTCACAATTATCCGAACTTCGTCACGTCACTTTCCGAAGTTCGTCACAATTATCCGAAGTTCGTCACAATAATCCGAAGTTTGTCACATTTATCCGAATTTAGTCACGTCACTATCCGAAGTTCGTCACAATAATCCGAATTTCGTCACAATTATCCGAATTTCGTCACGTCACAATCCGAAGTTCGTCACAATAATCCGAAGTTCGTCACGTCATAATCCGAAGTTTGTCAAGTCTCTTTCTGAATTTCGTCACAATTATCCTTATTTCGTCAATACACTATCCAAAATTCGTCACAATAATCCGAAGTTTGTCACAATAATCCGTATTTCGTCACGTAATAATCCGAAGTTCGTTACGTCACTATCCGATTTTCTTCACAATTATCAGAATTTCGTCACGTCACTATCCGAAGTTCGTCACAACACTATCCGAATTTCATCACAATTATCCGAATTTCGTCACGTCACAATCCGAAGTTCGTCACGTCACAATCCGAAGTTCGTCACAATAATCCGAAGTTTGTCACAATAATCCGTATTTCGTCACGTAGTAATCCGAAGTTCGTTACGTCTTTATCCGAATTTCGTCACGTCACAATCCGAAGTTCCTCACGTCACAATCCGAAGTTCGTCACGTCACAATCCGAAGTTCTTCACAATAATCCGAAGTTCGTTCACATTTCATTTCATTTCATTTCGTTTCGTTTCGTTTCGTTTCGTTTCGTTTCGTTTCGTTTCGTTTCGTTTCGCTTCGTTTCGTTTCGTTTCGTTTCGTTTCGTTTCATTTCATTTCATTTCCTTTTTTTTCAGTTGGTCACGTCACTATCCGAAGTTCGTCACAATAATAAGATTTAATTTTAGAATTAGGCTAAGAATTATTATAGGTAAACAACAAATGTACTCTATCGCAATAGGTAATTCCCTGTAATGATAGATGTAAGCGTGGAAATAAATAAATAAATAAATAAATAAATCCGAAGTTCGTCACAATCATCCGAAGTTCGTCACGTCACTATCCGAAGTTCTTCACAATAATCCGAAGTTTGTCACAACATAATCCGAAGTTTGTCAAGTCACTTTCTGAATTTTGTCACAATTATCCGAATTTCGTCAATACATTATCCATGGTTCGTCACAATAATCCGAAGTTTGTCACAATAATCCGTATTTCGTCACGTAATAATCCGAAGTTCGTTACGTCACTATCCGAATTTCTTCACAATTATCCGAAGTTCGTCACGTCATTATCCGAAGTTCGTCACGTCATTATCTGAATTTCGTCACAGCACTATCCGAAGTTCGTCACAATTATCCGAATTTCGTCACGTCACTATCCGAAGTTCGTCACAATAATCCGAAGTTCTTCGCGTCATTATCCGAAATTCGTCACGTCACGATCCGAATTCCGTCCTAATTATCCGAATTTTGTCACGTCACTATCCGAAGTTCGTCACAATAATCCGAAGTTTGTCACGTCATTATCTGAATTTCGTCACAATTATCCGAACGTCGTCACGTCACTATCTGAAAGTTCGTCACACTAATCCGAAGTTCGTCACGTCATTATCCGAAGTTCGTCACAATAATCCGAAGTTCGTCACGTCATTATCTGAATTTCGTCACAGCACTATCCGAAGTTCGTCACGTCATTATTCGAAATTCGTCACAGCACTATATAAAGTTCGTCACGTAATTTTTCGACAAACATCACGTCATTTTCCGAAGTTCGTCACAGTAATCCGAAGTTCGTCACAGCATAATCTTAATTTAGTCACGTCACTATCCGAAGTTCGTCACAATAATCCGAAATTCGTCACGTCATTATCTTAAATTCGTAACGTAGCTAACCGAATTCCGTCACAATTATCCGAATTTTGTCACGTCACTATCCGAAGTTCGTCACAATAATCCGAAAATCGTCACAATAATTCAAAGTTCGTCACGTCATTATCCGAAGTTCGTCACAGTATAATCGGAAATTCGTCACGTCACAATCCGAATTCCGTCACAATTATTTGAATTTCGTTACGTCACTATCCGAAGTTCGACTCGTTATTATCCGAAGTTCTTCACGTCACTATCCGAAATTTGTTACAATAATCCGAAGTTCGTCACGTCACTATCCGACTTTCGTCACTATTATCCGAATTTCGTCACGTCACTATCCGAACTTCGTCACAATAATCAGAAGTTCGACACGTCATCATCCGAAGTTCGTCACGTCACTATCCGAAATTCGTCACAGCACTATCCGAAGTTCGTTACGTCATTATCCGAAGTTCGTCACAATAATCCGAAGTTCGTCACGTCATTATCCGAATTATGTCACAATTATACAAATTTCGTCACGTCACTATCCGAAGTTCGTCACAATAATCCGAAGTTCGTCACGTCATTATTCGAAGTTTGTCAAGTCACTATCCGAAGTTCATCACGTCACTATCCGAATTCCGTCACAATTATCCAAATTTCGTCACGTCACTATCCGAAGTTCGTTACAATAATCCGAAGTTCGTCACAATTATCCGAATGTCGTCACGTCACTATCCGAAGTTTGTCACAATATTCCGAAGTTCGTCATGTCATTATCCGAAGTTCGTCACGTTACTATCCGAAATTTGTCACAGCTCTTTTCGAAGTTCGTTACGTCATTATCCGAAATTCGTCACAATAATCCGAAGTTTGTCACGTCATTATACGAAGTTCGTCACAATAATCTGAAGTTCATCACGTCACTATCCGAATTCCGTCACAATTATCCGAATTTCGTCACGTCACTATCCGAAGTTCGTTACAATAATCCGAAGTTCGTCACAATTATCCGAATTTCGTCACGTCACTATCCGAAGTTCGTCACAATCATCCGAAGTTCGTCATGTCATTATCTGAAGTTCGTCACGTTACTATCCGAAATTCGTCACAGCACTTTTCGAAGTTCGTTACGTCATTATCCGAAGTTCGTCACAATATTCCGAAGTTCGTCACGTCATTATCTGAATTTCGTCACAGCACTATCCGAAGTTCGTCACGTCATTATCCGAAATTCGTCACAGCACTATCCAAAGTTCGTCACGTAATTTTTCGTCAATTTCCGAAGTTCGTCACAATAATCCATAGTTCGTTACGTCATTATCTGAAGTTCGCCACGTCACTATCCGAAATTCGTCACAGCACTATCCGAAGTTCGTCACGTAATTTTTCGTCATTTTCCGAAGTTCGTCACAATAATCCAAAGTTCGTCACGTCATTATCCAAAGTTCGTCACAGCATAATCCGAATTTCGTCTTGTCACTATCCGAAGTTCGTCACAATAATCCGAATTTCGTCACGTCATTATCCGAAGTTCGTCACGTTACTATCCGAAATTCGTCACAACACTATCCCATGTTCGTTACGTCATTATCCGAAGTTCGTCACATAATCCGAAGTTCGTCACAATCATCCGAAGTTCGTCATGTCATTATCTGAAGTTCGTCACGTTACTATCCGAAATTCGTCACAGCACTTTTCGAAGTTCGTTACGTCATTATCCGAAGTTCGTCACAATAATCCGAAGTTCGTCACGTCATTATCTGAATTTCGTCACAGCACTATCCGAAGTTCGTCACGTCATTATCCAAAGTTCGTCACAGCATAATCCGAATTTCGTCATGTCACTATCCGAAGTTCGTCACAATAATCCGAATTTCGTCACGTCATTATCCGAAGTTCGTCACGTTTCTATCCGAAATTCGTCACAACACTATCCCAAGTTCGTTACGTCGTTATCCGAAGTTCGTCACATAATCCGAAGTTCGTCACAATAATCCGAAGTTCGTCACGTTATTATCCTAAGTTCGTCACAGCCTTAAACGAAGTTCGTCACGTCATGATACGAAGTTCGTCACGTCACTGTCCGAAGTTCGTCACGTCACTGTCCGAAGTTCGTCACGATAATACGAAGTTCGTCATGTCACTATCCAAAGTTCGTCACAGCATTTAACGAAGTTCGTCACGTCATGATCCGAAATTCGTCAAAATAATCCGAATTATGTCACGTCACTATCCGAAGTTCGTCACGTTGTTATCCGAAGTTCATCACGTAACTATCTGAAGTTCGTCACGGCATAATTCGAAGTTCCACACAGCAAAATACGAAAATCGTCACGTCACTATCCGAAGTTCGTCACGATAATACGAAGTTCGTCATGTCACTATCCGAAGACCGGCACAATAATCCGAAGTTTTTCACGTCATTATCCGAAGTTCGTCACAGCATAATTCGAATTTCGTCACGTCACTATCTGAAGTTCGTCACAATAATCCGAAGTTCGTCACGTCATTATTCGAAGTTTGTCAAGTCACTATCCGAAGTTCGTCACGTCATGATCCGAAGTTCATCACGTCAATATCCGAAGTTCGTCACAGCACTATGTAAAGTTCGTCACGTCATTATCCGAAGTTAGTCACAGCATAATCCGAATTTCGTCTAGTCACTATCCGAAGTTCGTCACAATAATCCGAAGTTCGCCACGTTATTATCCGAAGTTCGTCACAGCCTTAAACGAAGTTCGTCACGTCATGATACGAAGTTCGTCACGTCACTGTCCGAAGTTCGTCACGATAATACGAAGTTCGTCATGTCACTATCCGAAGTTCGTCACAGCATTTAACGAAGTTCGTCACGTCATGATCCGAAATTCGTCATAATAATCCGAATTATGTCACGTCACTATCCGAAGTTCGTCACGTTGTTATCCGAAGTTCATCACGTAACTATCCGAAGTTCGTCACGGCATAATTCGAAGTTCCACACAGCAAAATACGAAAATCGTCACGTCACTATCCGAAGTTCGTCACGATAATACGAAGTTCGTCATGTCACTATCCGAAGACCGGCACAATAATCCGAAGTTGATCACGTCATTATCCGAAGTTCGTCACAGCATAATTCGAATTTCGTCACGTCACTATCTGAAGTTCGTCACAATAATCCGAAGTTCGTCACGTCATTATTCGAAGTTTGTCAAGTCACTATCCGAAGTTCGTCACGTCATGATCCGAAGTTCATCACGTCATTATCCGAAGTTCGTCACAGCACTATGTAAAGTTCGTCACGTCATTATCCGAAGTTAGTCACAGCATAATCCGAATTTCGTCTAGTCACTATCCGAAGTTCGTCACAATAATTCGAAGTTCATCACGTCATTATCCGAAGTTCGTCATGTTGTGACATCTCTAATTAGTAAGTTAGTAGTATGCACCTCACTAGATATTATCTATGTATCCGCTTCCTAACAAGCGTCACTTCATTGTCTGTCCCCGTCTGTGAAGCTGCTACTTCGTACAAGACTGTAAAGTATACTGTGTGTCGAATAAACGAAATTAACCTCAACGGTGTCTTATTTAAGAAGCCTACAAACTATAACATGGTGTCAGAAGTGTGTGTTGTCCATGTTATCTGAAGCATAAAATTTTGTCAGAAGTCATCGGAAAAAATTAGAAAAAAAGTCGTGAAAAAATGCCGAACCAAAATACGAGTGCCGACGGCAGCCATGATGGTGAACGTCTACGAACGCAACTCAAGCAACTCCACATCTCTTCAGATCCATCGAATAATAATGCGGAGGCATGGAGAAGATGGTCACAGCAGATGGAACTATATTTGTTAGCCACAGGTCTGGACAAATCCAGCGAAAAGCGGAAAATTGCTATTTTACTGCACTCCATTGGAGAACGTGGTCTCAATATATTTAACACATTTAACCTCAAAATTGATGGGAGCACATTCGACGAGGTCAAGTCCAGATTCGACAAATTTTTCGAGCCAAGGCGGAAAGGTGACACTGTGCAGATATCTATTATTCACGCGAAAGCAGGCGAAATCCGAAAGCATCCAAGATTTCATCACCGATCTTGAGATGAAAAGCAAAGAATGTGAGTTTGGCACGCTCAGGGAGTCGCTAATTAAAGATATTTTTATAGCAAACCTAAACATGGACTTGTCACATGTACGTCAAAGATTGCTGCAAGAGCATGACCTTACATACCAAAGGATGCAAGAGATAGCGAGCACAATAATAGTCGCGCAGCAGGACGCTGATAAAATCGTCAAAGAGAGCAGTCATGCATCTCAGTCGGAGGGCCCGTGGTCGAGGAGACGGTCGACAGCGAGCTTCCAGTCAAAAGTCAGCAGTCAGCAGTCGAAAGTCAGCATCAGCTTCGAAAAGCGACAACAGCAACTCGAAGACTTGTGGTCGCTGCGGGCAGTCTCATCGCTACAAGTGCCCAGCTCAAGGCGTTCAATGCAGGTCATGTAAATCTTTTGGTCATTTTGCTAAACTTTGTCTTAAGAATAAAAAAGTCAGTCAGTTAAAATCGTTTAATTCAGATAATAGTCAAGAATATTTTGTTGGCATGTTGAACAGTCAATTCAAGTCGAGTAAAAGCAATAGAAGTCAGTCAAATAAGTATGTGGATCATACAACACAAAACAGTCAGACATACTGTGTTTTGTTTGTTTTGTGTTTTGGCTATCCAAAACACAAAACAAACAAAACACAGTATATTCAACATGAAATCAGCAGTCAGTATACACAGGCACACAAGGGATCATTAGTCAGTCACTCAGATAACAGTCATAATCAACACTCAATAAACAGTCATGTCAATACTTTGGAAAGTAATTCAAAGAAGTCTTGGGAAATTAATTTGTCAATAAAAGATAATGCATCATAGATTCAGGTGCAGATGTCAACATTATGTCAAAGCAAACATTTAATTATTTCAAGACAAATGTCACAAATGTCTTCTGTCAAAAGTCAAGACAATGTGTCGCAACTGTCACTTGTCAAATGTCAAGTAAATGTCACAGGGTTTGGTGGAAAATCCATCCAAATCTTGGGTAAAGTCAATTTAAATTGTAATTTGAGTTTAAATTATAATAAAGTCAAAGAAACAGTAATGTTTTTAGTAGCAAATCTAGATTGTCCAAATGTACTTGGTCTACCAACTTGTGAAAGGTTAGGTATAATAAAACGTGTCTTTGCAGTGTCAAAACAAAATTTTAGTAAACAAATTCTTACACAACATAATGATGTCTTTCAGGGTCTCGGGTGTCTGCCTCCGGTCTGTCATCTTAAACTCAAGCCTGATGCAGTACCATGCGTGGATCCTCCGAGGAAAGTACCATTCGCGTTACAAGGGAAATTACGTGAGGAGTTGGATCGCATGGAGGCTATGCTAGTAATAACCCACTCTGTTGGTTTTAAAACCTTCACAATAGTGAAGGTTTTAAAACCAACAGAGTGGGTTAACTCAGTCGTTATAACCGTTAAAAGTACAGGTCAGTTAAGAATATGTTTAGATCCCAGAAAGGGGAATGCCCATCGGCCACACAAAAAAATGCCTGAAATGAACAACAATGAAATATACGCCAAATTGCACTATAAATCGTAGGAAACCCATGACAATTTCAATAATTATCAAAAAACTTGGTAGAAGCCAGTTCCAAACATTTTTTCTAAAATATAGGTTAAGTCAAGGTTAAGGATACTACGTACTTCATCATTTTGCACTGATATGAGATTACATCTCATCTTTGCAATATCGAGATAGCAATGAATACAGTGTATGTTTCTATCCATTCTTAAATGTACACGGTGCACAAGTCCAAAACAACAGCAGAGTCGTATCCGTCGTCAAAAAGCCGAGTTGACGTTTAGGCGGGTCTAATCTAAGTCGTGTTCAAAAATGGGTAACGTGTGCAGAATTAAATCAAAATCCTTAAAAAATAGCCACAGTCGTCGTTATAATATAATATCCTGAATTCGAAAAAATGAAAATGCATTCATGTCAAATTGTCAATAAGGCAAAGGACATGTGATGCATACAGCCTACGATACGATTTATAATTCGAGTTTTTTTATTTTGATAAATATTCATACGCTTATACTATTTTAATTATATTTACGGTATTAATAGGTCGAATAATATTAAATGAATGATAACTATGCAATAATTCCATAAAATAGGTCGTTAAGGATTATTTGACGATATCTGTTTAGGCTGAATGTCGATTACTCATGTCAAATAAACACTGACCGCCATTATAAATTAAGAATGACTATGACGGATATCAAAATAAATATTTTAATTATCGTTATATTTTCACCCTAGGTAAACAAACTTGAGATACATTTCGTTATATATATTTTATTCTTGATAGAATTAAGGACTATTAGTAGTTTCTGTCTATTTCAGGCATTTTTTGGGCGTTTTCCTTTAAATAAAAATATCATAAGGGAATTTTATCCACTCAAGTCAATTGACGAGATTAGGTCTCAGCTCGAAGGGGCCGCATGTTTTTCTCATTTAGATGCTTTTTCTGGATTCTGGATGTTGCGTCTAGACGAAAACAGTTCAGAATTATGTACTTTTCAAAGACCATTTGGTAGATATAAGTATTTAAGATTACCATATGGCATAAATGCCTCGTCTGAAATCTTTCAAAGAGTAATTTTTATTTTTTTTTTATTTGGGAAAAACAAACAATTGTACAGTATGTTTTACAGCAAAGAAATATTAACATTATGTATGTGTAAATGTACAATCAACAACGTTTCCACAGATTACTTGTGCACATTATTAATTAGATGAGTAAGTACAAGTAACAATTATTTATGTACTAATTATCTTACACTAGGTACAACTTTTTTTTTAAATCACAATTAATTTTGTTTTTGACTATTACACAAACTATTGATAATTTTTTTCTTGAAAATGCTTTGAGACAAAAAGAAGATATCTAAATGATTAAAGTGCTTATTATAAATTTTGACTAATCGACGGAGTGGAGCTCGCTCACCAGCATGTGTACGGCTTGTAGTCGTTGCAAAAAGCGGGTAAGCACGCACCACCCGCCTGATTACAGTTCTAGTTAATAATATTTCATATGTTGTGCAACATATGAAATATTATTAATTAGTTCGATACAGTTAAACCTATTATGAACCAATCCGTGAAGTATCATGGTTTGAAGCAGTAAGCGTCTTGATTGCAAAGTGATCAATTTAAACTTTTTCAGTGACTCCACGTAAGACAGGGGTACAAGATGACATTTATACTGCATAACTCTAATATATTTACGTTGAACACTTTCAATCGCTTTGACATATTTATCGTAGTAGGGGTCCCATATTATACATCCGTACTCCAGCTGTGGGCGAACCACGGACTTTAACAGTTGCAAGTACGTAGCTGGGCGTTTAAAATCAGTAGTAGCTCTCATGACAAGGCTGTACATTTGGTATGCTTTGGATATAATCTTCTCTATGTGTAAATTTAAATGTAGTTTACAATCCAAAAGTATTCCTAAGTCACTTATTTGAGTTACATTAGAAAGATTTTCTGTACATAGACTATAACTAAATCGAATTACTTTTTTATTTTTTGTATAGTTTACATATTTACATTTAGATATATTTAAAGCAATTTTATTATCATCACAATATTTAGTTAATCTATTCAAATCCTCTTGGAGCATATCACAATCGTCAACAGTCTTTATAGATTTGAATATTTTTAGGTCATCAGCATATAACAAAAAATTGCTATTATGGAAACAGTGACTTATATCATTGATATAGATAATAAATAATAAGGGCCCAAGAATTGATCCCTGCGGCACGCCAGAGGTAGCGACAAATGTATTAGAGTGATATCCGTGGGTTATACTACTGTTAGAATACGATTGCTAATATAAGATTGGAACCAGCGCAGTAGATTACCTCTAATCCCGTTGAAAGCTAATTTGTTTAATAATAATTATGGTCCACCCTATCAAATGCCTTTTTAAAGTCCGTGTAAATTGCATCTGTTTGTGTCTGTTTATCCATGTTATTAAATACAAAATTAGTAAAAATCATTAGATTCGTAGTAGTTGATTTACGTTTAACGAAACCATGTTGTTCTGATATTAAATTTTGTTGAATGAAAGGGTAAAGCTTAATGTGGATAAGTTTTTCAAAGAGTTTAGCAATTGCACATAGTATTGAGATTGGTCGATAGTTCTCAACTTTCTGCCTAGAACCGTTCTTATATACAGGTATTATGTTAGCTTTCTTCCAGATTGTGGGTGTGTAATGATGAATCTATTTGGAGACATCGAAGGAATTTTAATATTTAAAGACGACATTCTAGTTTATGGACCAAATGAGTCAGTACATAATGAGAGATTACACAAAGTCATGCAAAGAGCTCGTCAAGTCAATCTAAAATTTTACAAATCAAAATGTAAATTTTTAGTCTCAGAAGTATGTTTTTTGGGTTATGTCTTCAGTAAAGATGGTGCTAGGGCAGATCAAGAAAAAGTCAAAGCCATTGTCAACATGCCCACACCAAAAATAGTCAAAGATTTGCAGAGAGTACTAGGTATGATAAATTATTTAGGACCTTTTATAAGCAACTTATCAGAAAAAACTCAAATATTAAGAAATCTATTAAAAAAAGATTCAGTCTGGACTTGGGATGAAAATCATAGTCAATGTTTGGAAAAATTGAAACAAGAGATAACAAACTCTCCAGTTTTAGCTGATTATAACCCCAAGATTCCATTAGTCTTGTCAGTCGATTCCTCGAAGTCAGCTTTAGGTGCAGTCATATTACAAAAAAGCAAACCTATTGCATCTAGTTCAAAAACTTTAACAGAAACCCAAGTAAGGTATGCTCAAATTGAGAAAGAGCCACTAGCAATACAATTTGGTTGTGAAAAATATCACCAATATGTATATATATGGTAATAGAGTCACTGTTCATACAGATCACAAGCCATTAGTCTATTTATTTAAAAAACCATTACATGATGTCCCCGCTAGATTACAGCGAATGATGTTAACTTTGCAAAAATATGATTTAGAAGTCATACATGTTCCAGGTAAGGAAATGTACATATCAGACACGTTGTCAAGAGCAGCATTAAAAGACCATCATACACCTGAAAATTAATCAGAAATGTCCTGTCATGTCAATTTAATGTATGCTAATTTAGCAATAACAAAGGAGTACAGTGCAAAGTTAGCAGAGGAAACCAAAAATGATGAACCTTTGCAAATAATAAAAAAATATAATATTAAAGGTTGGCCAAAAAACAAAAACAATGTCAGTCCTTTAGTAAAACCATTTTGGAATATACAAGGTGAAATACACACAATTAAAGATTTAGTGTTCAAAGGATCAAAATTAATAGTACCACAGTTAATGCACAAACAAATGTTAGAAAAAAATCATAAAGGTCCCCAAGGTATAAATAAATGTCTAAGGTTAGCAAAAGAATCACTATATTGGCCAAATATGTCAAGTGATATTAAGAATTATTTAGTAGAACAATGTATAATATGTGCAAAGTACAGACCATGTAATCAAAAAGAACCACTACAAAATTATGAAATATGTCAATTTCCATGGCAACAAGTCGGTATTGATTTAATGCATTTTGATAATTTAGTTTATTTAATAGTCACTGATTATTACTCAAGATGTAACATTTGAACTCAACAAGGGGGATGTTGTGACATCTCTAATTAGTAAGTTAGTAGTATGCACCTCACTAGATATTATCTATGTATCCGCTTCCTAACAAGCGTCACTTCATTGTCTGTCCCCGTCTGTGAAGCTGCTACTACGTACAAGACTGTAAAGTATACTGTGTGTCGAATAAACGAAATTAACCTCAACGGTGTCTTATTCAAGAAGCCTACAAACTATAACACGTCACAGCATAATCCGAATTTCGTCACGTCATTATCCGAAGTTCATCACAATAATCCGAAGTTCGTTACGTCACTATCCGAAGTTCGTCAACATAATCCGAATTTCGTCACAGCATAATCCGAAGTTCGTCACGTCATTATCCGAAATTCGTCACAGCATAATCCAAAGTTTGTCACGTCATTATCCGAAGTTCGTCACAGCATAATCCGAATTTCGTCAAATCACTATCTGAAGTTCGACAAAATAATCCGAATTTCGTCACAGCATAATCCGAAATTCGTCACGTCATTATCCAAATTTCGTCACAGCATAATCAAAAGTTTGTCACGTCACTATCTGAAGTTCGTCACAATAATCCGAAGTTCGTCACGTCACTATCCGAAGTTCATTACGTCATTATCCGATACGTCTTGTCATTATCCGAAGTTCGTCACAGCATTATCCGAATTTCGTCACGTCACTATCCGAAGTTCGTCACAATAATCCGAAGTTCGTTACTTCGCTATCCGAAGTTCGTCAAAATAATCCGAATTTCGTCACGTCACTATCCGAAGTTCGTCACAATAATCCAAAATTCGTCACGTTATTATCTGAAGTTCGTCACAGCATAATCCGAAGTTCGTCACGTCATTATCCGAAATTCGTCACTGCATAATTCGAAGTTCGTCACAGCAAAATACGAAGTTCGTCACATCATTATCCGAAGTTCGTCACCTCGCTATCCGAAATTCGTCTCGTCATAATCCGAAGTTCTACACGTCATTATCCTAAGTTCGTCACAGCATCATCCGAAATTCGTCACGTCATTATCCGAAGTTCGTCACAGCATAAAATGAAGTTCGTGACATCATTATCCGAAGTTCATCCCAGCGTAATCCGAATTTCGTCACGTCACTATTCGAAATTCGTCACAATAATCCGAAGTTCGTCACGTCATGATCCGAAGTTCATCACGTCATTATCCGTAGTTTGTCGCGTCATTTTCCGAAGTTTGTCACAGCATAATCCGAAGTTCGTCACAGCCTAAAACGAAGTTCATCACAATTATCCGAAGTTCGTCACGTCGTAATCCGAAGTTCGTCACGTCACTTTCCGAAGTTCGTCACGGCATTATTCGAAGTTCGTCACAGCACTATACGAAGTTCGTCATGTCATTATCCGAAGTTTGTCACGTCATAATCCGAAGTTTGTCACATCACTTTCCGAAGTTCGTCACTGCAGAATCCGAAGTTCGTCACAGCACTATTCGAAGTTTGTCACGTCATTATCCAAATTTCGTCACAGCGTAATCCGAATTTCGTCACGTCACTATTCGAAGTTCGTCACAATAATCCGAAGTTCGTCACGACAAGATCCGAAAATCGTCACGTCATTATCCGAAGTTCGTCACAGCATAATCAGAAGTTCGTCGTGTGATTATCCTTAGTTCGTCACAGAATAATCCGAATTTTGTCACGTCATTCACCGAAGTTTGTAACAGCATAATCCGAATTTCGTCACTTCACTATCGGAAGTTTGTCACACTAATCCAAAGTTCGTCACGTCATTATCCGAAGTTCGTCACCTAACTATCCGAAGTTCGTTACGTCATAATTCGAAGTTCGTCACAATTATCCGAAGTTCGTCACCTCATAATCCGAAGTTCGTCACATACTTTCCGAAGTTCGTCACGGCATAATTCGAAGTTCGTCACAGCAAAATACGAAGTTCATCACGTCTTTATCAGAAGTTCATCACAGCATAAAACGAAGCTTTTTACGTCATAATCCGAAGTTCGTCACTTCATTATCCGAAGTTTGTCACAGCATAATCCGAAGTTCATCACAGCCTAAAACGAAGTTCGTCACGTCATTATCCGATGTTCGTCACAGCATAATCCGAATTCCGTCATGTCACTATCCAAAGTTCGTCACAATTATCCGAAGTTCGTCACGTCATAATCCGAAGTTTGTCACGTCACTTTCCGAAGTTCGTCACGGCATAATTCGAAGTTCGTCACAGCAAAATACGAAGTTCGTCACGTCAATATCTGAAGTTCATCACAGCATAAAACGAAGCTTTTCACGTCATAATCCGAAGTTCGTCACGTCATTATCCGAAGTTTGTCACGCTATAATCCGATGTTCGTCACAACATAATCCGAAGTTCGTCACAGCATAGTCTGAATTTCGTCACGTCACTATCCGAAGTTCGTCACCTCACTATCTGAAGTTCGTCACGTCATAATCCGAAGTCCAACACGTCATTATCCGAAGTTCGTCACGTCATTATCCGAAGTTCGTCACCTCACTATCTGAAGTTCGTCACGTCATAATCCGAAGTTCGTCACGTCATTATCCGAAGTTCGTCACAATAATCCGAAGTTCATCACCTCACTATCCGAAGTTCGTCACGTCATAATCCAAAGTTCGTCACTTCTATATCCGAAGTTCGTCACAGCATAATCCGAAGTTTGTCACGTCATTATCTGATGTTCGTCACAGCGTAATCTGAATTTCGTCACGTCACTATTCGAAGTTCGTCACAATAATCCGAAGTTCGTCAAGGCATTATTCGAAGTTCGTCACAGCAAAATCCGAAGTTCGACTCGTGATTATCCGAAGTTTGTCACAGCATTATCCAAAGTTCGTCACAGCATAATCCGACGAACTTCAGATAATGACGTAACGAACTTCGTATTTTGCTTTGACGAACTTCGGATTATTGTGACGAACTAAGGATAGTGACGTGACAAAATTCGGATTATGCTGTGACAAACTTCGGATAGTGAAGTGACGAAATTCGGATTATGCTAAGACAAACTTTGGATAATGACGTGATGAACTTCGTATTTTGCTGTGACAACACTTCGAATTGTGCTGTGACGAACTTCGAATTATGCCGTGACGAACCGAAGTTCGTCCCCTGGGATTCGAAGTTCGTCACAATAAATCCCAGGGGGAGAGGAGAGGAGTTGATAAAAATGCTATGCAATAGCTTTACCGCGGCAGTCTCCGAGTGCCACACGTCATTTTTTTTTTCCGGAGGGGTCTGTCAGACTCTTACTGGCTGTTCCTTCTCACACCTGCGCCGGGGGTCACGGGAACGGATGATACTTCCGCGACCCCCGCGGGCCTCGCCAGCGAGGGGAGTGAGGTGTTAGACTCCCCTCGCGACGTCTAAGAGGGACGCGCGTGAACACGACGCGCCGCCTCCTCGGGTCCATGTATGTGGGGGCGGCGGACATCCCCGCGTCCGTCGCCCTGAACCCATTCAGGGGGGCTGGAAGAGGGCGTTGTCCGCCCTCCGCCTGCGCCCGGTGCGCCTGCTGCGGACAGTGTGAGTGGAGGTGATCTCCCTCTCCCTTTCCGCAGCCTCCTTCTGCGAGATGACCGTTTCGCAGAAGGACACCACCGCGTCCCAGCACTCGACGCTGCCGACCATCCTCTCGACCACGGCCGGCAGCGACAGGTCACTGCCAACTCCAAAGACTCCGGCTCCAGGGGCTCAAGGCCCCTTGCATCGTTCACTGGGGATCCCCACGCCGCAGATTTGGCGTTTAGGTCACCCAGCAATAGCACAGGGCGAGGGTGGAGGCGGTCCACGACGGCACAAAAAACTCACAAAAACAAAAAAAAACACCGTCAAATTGAGAACCTCTCCTTCTCCCTCTCCCTCTCCCCCTCCCTCTCCCTCTCCCTCTCCCTCTCCCTCTCCCTCTCCCTCTCCCTCTCCCTCTCCCTCTCCCTCTCCCTCTCCCTCTCCCTCTCCCTCTCCCTCTCCCTCTCCCTCTCCCTCTCCCTCTCCCTCTCCCCTCTCCCTCTCCCTCTCCCTCTCCCTCTCCCTCTCCCTCTCCCTCTCCCTCTCCCTCTCCCTCTCCCTCTCCCTCTCCCTCTCCCCTCTCCCTCTCCCTCTCCCTCTCGTTCTCCCTCTCCCTCTCCCTCTCCCTCTCCCTCTCCCTCTCCCTCTCCCTCTCCCTCTCCCTCTCCCTCTCCCTCTCCCTCTCCCTCTCCCGCGTATGAGATACGGCTCGAAGTGACCTCCACCGAGGTGTTCACACACATTGGCACGGCGTAGGGTCTCCGCGTGTAAGCGGGGCATCAAGGTGGGATCCTCATTGCAGCTGTAGCGTAGCTGCTGAAACACTTTCGTGATGCGTTCTCGCATTTCCTCCTCACTTGCACATGCACTCACAAACACTTTTTCCTTAACGTAGCCCCACAAAAAGAAGTCTAAAGGTGTAAGGTCGGGCGAGCGAGCTGGCCAGGGTTGCGGTCCAAATCTGCCAAGCCAGCGATTCGGAAAGGTGGCGTCTAAATGAGCACTGGGAGCGTTATGTGCGGAGGAGCGCCGTCGTGCTGGAACCAAATCATTGGCAAGTGCGCAAGTGGTAAATCCTGCAGTGCGCAAGTGGCATCCCATTCCTCGTCCAGCTCGTCACGGAGGGTCTCCAGCTCTCTTTCTAGGTTAAAGCAAAGAAAATCGAGATAGCGCGCACCGTTCATGCGCGCGGGAAGAAACACAGGCCCTAGGATTTTATTACCATAAATTCCTGACCAGACGTTTACCGACCAACGCGTTTGATATCCGGTCTCTTGGATCTCGAATGGATTCGATTGCGACCGGTAATGCGCATTTCGACGATTCCACATACCGTTGCGCGTAAAAGTCGACTCGTCGGTCCATATCACATGGGCGATAAAATTAGGATTTCGATCGTGTTCAGCTCGCAACCACCGGCAATAAGCTACTCGATGATCACGATCACGAGGCAATAGGGCTTGGACCCTATGTATTACATAAGGCCGTTGCCGATCCCTTCGCAGCGTTTTATGCACAAATAAGTGTGAGACGCGGGCTCCATGATTCCGCCGCAATAATCGAGCTGCAGTGCGTGTTCCTAGGCGTGGATTTCGACGGACCAAGTCTAAAACCCTTTCTGCAATTACACCGCGAAGTGGTCTTCCGGCGCCTTCCTGATTGGGAACTATGGGCTGGTTATCTAGCACTCGTTGATAGGCATTGGTAATTATCCGGGAGTCTGATAGATGCCGACGGTCGGGATATCTATCTATGTAAATTCGGAGGGCTTCCCTAGCATTTCCTCGAGCTTCCCCGTAGCACATCATCATTTCTCCACACACACACACGAACCGAACGTTGATACGTTCGGTTCGTGTGTGTTACGTTCGTAAATTTTGTAATTTTGTTGTTGTGTTGTGAAAAATGGCTACATTTAGTGCGCGTGAGTATGGAGAAATGATGATGCACATGTCGATTCGGTTGTCCCGTGCAGTCGCGTGATCACAACGCGACTGCACGAGACAACCGAATCGACATGTGCTTACGCACAATAGCGAGCGATACTGCCAGTGTCAGCAAGTTGCATCCTGCTCGCGATGCGACGATAAATGTTGCCAATTACACGAAAATTTTGCACGAAATCTTGTGCAAAATTTTTGTTTTTGCGCTACTTTTAATCATTTAATCATAAATGGATTAAAGTTAGCTGTAATTTTTTCGTGGCGGACGGAACGATTAATTTGTCAATCTAATTTAAATGTTATGTTAAGTAAAGTATGAGTAGTGCAAGTCCCGTGTAAGGTTAGGCTGCCATTGCAGAGGGCATAGGTTCGATTCCCGACTCTACTATCAGGTAGTTGTTGTAAAGCCATGTAAAAGCCCCTTGGGTGGCTTAGATACTGGTTCCAGTGATCACTTGAATAAATAATTAATTAATTAATAAGATACGTGCCACAAATACTCAAGGGCACATTAAGTGCAGTTTTCGTTTAAAATTAGGTGCATAAAAAGTTTTGCATAATTTATTGATAAATGCAAATCTGTAATCTTAACTTAAGGTAAACCAAATTTGTTCTAACATTTTTGTTCACAAATTAAGGTCTAATAACTTGGCAACACTGCAATCGTGGCATTGCCCAATCGTGCAAATCTACTCTCTCTCTGGCTGGTTAGGAGGAAAGAGTAGCATGCGGCGAGTTCGATGTACTGTAGCTAGGCATAAAGTGAACAGCTGATTTCAAGCGTCGTTCGTTTTAGATATTTAAACATCCATTGCTGTTTTTTTTAATTCAGCTGTTTTATTAACATAAATGGAGTGTTGCATACAGAGAATGTAATTTTACATTGAATTAAAGGAATATCAGCAGAAAAAACGGCAATTTTTTTTTTTTTTCCTGAGAAAATTTCCAGTGGGATATGATTCAGAATAAGGAGCTGAATCAATCCTGTGTTTTTGTGGAGGGCTGTCAAAAACACCCTGTATACATGTCGATCAATATTGTAATATTTTATAATTAATTAATTTGAACCCCTAGTTACATCAAATCTTGACCTCGTTTTAATAATAATACATAACTACATAACTTTGAGCAAAATAGTTTGATAATTATACTAAAAATTAATGAAAAAAAAATTACTAAGTACCCGTACAAAGTATTCAGCCTGTATAGTAGCGCTCGGATTCGAGGCTGGCCAATTTTACGATCTTTAATACTTCTAAAGTCGGCCCCTATTTCTGATGCCTTATTTCTCGAGTTTAGACTAATATGGTGATATTAGTCAAAACTTGACTTTAGAAATATTAAATATATATACATACTTATACATATATAAAATATACCGGCCGGTTTTTGGCTATTACAAGTGAAGTAGGTTTAAAAACTATTTTTTTTTCAAATAGCTCATTTCTCTAATAGAATTTCGTTAATCAGACGAGATGTGTGAATAACGAAATTCTATTGGTTGTTTAAAAACCATCTCTCCGCTCGTCTCGTCTCCGCCTATTAGGTGGAGTCCGGGGCTTGTTTGTGACGGGGTTTAGTTTAGCGCGCAACTCACAAGTGCAAATTGTTGGCATTCTACGACGTGTCGTCATCAGCAGCAGTTGCGAGATGCGCGCGCTTGCCAGTGCCGTCACTGCCGTCAGTGCCGTGGTGTGGGTGTGCGCGGGCGAGCGCGCGGTGGTCGGCGGTGCGGTTCGCTTCGGGGCGCTGTTCGCCGTGCACGGCGCGCCGGCGGCGGCCGACGCGGGCGCGACGTGCGGCGCCGTTCGCGAGCACTACGGTATCCAGCGCGTGGAAGCGACGCTGCTAGCGCTGGACGCCATCAACGCGGACGCGCGGCTGCTGCCGAGCCTGCGCCTGGGCGCCGAGCTGCGCGACTCGTGCTGGGCGCCCCCTACGGCACTCCGCCAGACCATCGACCTGGTCCGCGATGCCATCGCTCCGCTGGAGGCGCGCCGCCAGCGGGAGCCACCCGACGCCTGCTCAGCGGTCAGTATCATTATCCACTCGCGTATTGGCCCGAGGAAATTCCCGACAGCTGCAGCGTAGGGCTCCGCGAGGCCGCGACGCGCACTGGCGGCACGGCACGGAACCCTTGGACATTTTTAGAATATAATTGATTTCACCGTTAAGACTAACATTAATTTGATACGCCACAGCCTATTTCGGCATCCTTCGGAACGGTCAGGCAACGTGCCGTGGCATCCCGAAATGTACACGCTTAGCATGATCTAGATCTTAATTTATCATGCTAATTTGCGCTTACCAACATCCCCAGCCGTATCGTGCCACCAATGTGCGCCGGGCCTAATGTATTACCAACTACACTGTTCTTCAACAATCTTTTCGTATTTTACTAATTATTTTAAGTAGCTTTATAATAATGTATAGTAGCTACATAATCAGTTTATGGGCTTATTAAGTACCTACACTATCTGATTTGTAGCATCCTAACTAGGAAATCGGAAGGTGTAATCGCAGTTAGGACAGATTGAATCCGATTTATAGTGGAAACCAACCGCTTGGTTGCTTCCTAACTATGTAGGATCCTATTAGGATGCTACAAATCAGATAGTGTGATAAGCCCTTTATAATAAGCCAGAAACGCTCGGCGAGGCGTGCGCGGTGCGGGGCGCGCGGTGCGGGGCGCGCGGACCGACTTGTGTGATGGAGAGGACAGTTGACCTCGTGGCGGAGCTCGTGAGTGGTGCTAGACGCTACGACACCCGCGACTCGCCGAGAGCCGTCGCGCGTCGGCAGTCGGCTCCGGAATTCAAACAATCTGTCATGCAATTATTTTGAATTAGTTGGCTTTACGTGCCGACTTCGGCGAAGGAAAAGGGAGGGTTATGATTTAGACCGTGATGTATGTATGTATGATCAATTATACCTTTAAAACTTCTAAACTGCTTATTTATGTTTTACATTTAACAAAATGTAAAACATAAAGTAGGTACCTAGTGAACTAATTTTTTTAAAACGGTTACTGATGTCATGTTGGGTATCAAATGGAAGGGCTTGATTAGTACCTACATTTAAATATATTCAAACGCGAAAGTTTGTAACTATGGCTGGATATATGGATGTTTGTTACTCTTTCACGAAAAAACTACTGAATGGATTTTTATGAAACTTAAGAATAATGTTGCTTACCAGATATAGCTGAATGTATGTCTTCGCCGTTTCGCTACCGTCGTGGAGGTGATGCGAATATTTTTAGTTTCTGAAGTAAGTAACGAAACAGCCATGCTATACATTTATACTGATACGTGGAATTTGTGAAGTTAGGGTCGGTAGGTTAGGCTGTGTAGATTCAGAAACTTGGCTCTACATGAGATCTGATCTTTTTCACAGGGCAAACCTTATGTGGTCGTCTTGGCAACATTTTACATGAAACGGTTTGGTGGGATTTCAGTTCTTTTTGTAAGTTGCTAGGCAATCTTTCAATATTTTTTTTTTTTAGGTGTATTTCTTGCACATCAGTTGTGCCGGTTTTCATAGCCCATTCTCAGTCTTTGCCATTTTTCTTTGATGGTTTACTGATTATGCCATAAGCGATAAATCAGGGCAATATTTCGCTCTTAAGCGGTTATATTATCTCATACAAACATCCAACCCCCATCTTAGGGGATGGGGGCGAAAGTTATGAGTTTATGATTTTTTTTAAAGATTTGTGGTGCAATTCCAAATAAGCTTTTTTTCATAAGAGAAGTTTTACATTTAACAAGGCACAGATCATTCTTATATTGAGCACGCATGGGTGTTTTCTTAACTGCACTTAGTTTTTTGAATAAATGTGGATTCGTTTTCACAAATAATGCAATTTCTAGTATATATAAAGCCGGTAGAGGTAATATTTTTAACTTTTTAAAATAAGGAATGCAACTATCTGTTGTTTTCAAACTACACATACACCGTACACATCTTTTTTGCATCCTGAAAACAAGTTCCCTATTTGTTGACTGTCCCCAAAAAATAACACCGTATCGCAGAACTGAGGCGACAAGTCCGTGATATGCCATCAACAGTGTATCAATATTTACTTTTTTTGATAGTTGAAATAGTAAATACGCTGATTTACTTAATCGCTTGCAAATTTCCTCTAAATGAGGTTTCCAGGTCAGCTTTTCATCTATAGTTATACCCAAGAACTTCGCAGTACTAACTTCCCCTATTTCATTATTATCATAAGCAACATTAATTTGCGGTTTTTCAAGCCGTTGATGAAAATGCATTATATTCGTTTTATTTAAATTAATTATTAGATGATTATCATTAAGCCAATTTATTATTTTATTTAAAGAATTATTAATGTCATTTTGATAATTGTTTGGATTGTTACATTCTATAATAGCCGTGCTATCGTCTGCAAAGAGTACCATTTTTTGCCCTATGAATTTTGGGAGGTCATTAATGTATATTAAGAAAAGCAGTGGTCCTAGAACGCTACCTTGGGGTACGCCATATTTTATATACCTTGGTTCAGAGGTATATGTGATTTCTAGTTTCGTAGTAGGACACATTCTAGAAATTTCCGTACATTGTAATCTGTCACTTAGGTATGATTCTAAAAGCTTAAGGATGTTCCCTCTAATGCCATAGCTATGTAATTTTTGCAACAAAGTCTTATGATCTACAAAATCAAACGCCTTCGTCATGTCTGTGTATATTGCACAAACAGGTTTTTTTGTATCGACAGATCTCAAGACATTTGATAATAAGTCAAACAATGCCATATTAACATTGATATTTTTTCTGAATTCCTTTTGTTCCTTACAAAATAATTTGAATTTTTCGAAGTAAGCATAAATGGAATTATAAATTACTTTCTCTATTATTTTTGAAAAAACCGGAATTTTAGCAATTGGTCTATAATTTTTAACATTAGTTCTGTCATCTTTTTTAAAAAGGGGCCTAATAATTACTTTCTTTAAACTATTTGGGAATATACCATCAGCAATACAGATATTGATTACATGTGATAGTGGTTTCGCTATTACTTCCACGACATATTTTATCACTTTGGTGGAAATGCCATCATATCCGACAGTGTTCGTATTCTTAAGGCTGGTAATAATTTTAACTATGTCATCCTCTACTACAGGCATCATGAATAACGACTGCGATGTTGAATTTTCACTAAAAGGTTTTTTTGTTGACGTACGATTCGTTTGTTGATTGTTTTCAACAGTCTCAATAAAATATTTATTAAATTCGTTGGCAATGTCCAACGGGTGGGATAAAATTAAGTTATCTTTTTTTAGTGATAATATTGGTTCTTGGGGTAAACAAAATTTTGCTTTGTTTATTACTTGCCAGGCCACCCTTGATTTGTTTTGTGAAACATTGATGAAATGGTTATTTTGAGCTTTCTGGGTTAATTTTATTATTTTTCGGTAAAGAGTGGAATATTTTTTTAAAACAAGTTTATTTTTTAAATTAGGATGAAGTCTATACGCCCAGAGTAGCTGTCTCTGTTTTCTACTGCATAATTTAATTCCTCGAGATAACCATTTAGTCTTTTTGTTAGTAAATTTAGTGACATATTTTTCCGGGAAGCATAAACGATATAATAACGAAAAGTCATCTATAAATTTGTCGTAACATTCGTTCGCATCTTTGGCGTTGTACACTTGCAAGAAAGATATACTATTTAAGTGATTTTTGAATTTAACCAAATTACATGCTGAAATGTCTTGTTTCTTCGTTTTCCAAAATTTAAGTGTACAGACTTTATTTATAGGTACTTTGAGTAACTGAGAAGTATGATCCGTGAGAACTAGATCAATTATTTCCGTTTTGCATTCTTTTCGGTAAGTGTGTGCAAAGTTATCTATACAAGAATTGCTGCTTAATCTGGTGGGTTCATAGAGGGCAAGTTTAAGATTATATTGCAAAAGAAAATTTTCAAATTCTAATGTAATTTTGTTTCTTTTTAGTACATCAATATTGAAATCTCCTGTTAAAATGATATTCTTATTTGTAAGAGAACAATTTTTTTTCAATATATCGTCTAGTTTTTCATAAAATACGCTATAATTAAATTTAGGTACTCTGTAAACACAGACAATGATAATACCATGAGATATCATCTCAATGCCACAGCACTCGAAAACACCGGTCACTGATTGTTTAGCTATTTCCGTTAATTCTCTATAATGTAATCCTATACGAACAAATATACAGGTTCCTCCTCTTTTAATATTTCTCGAAAAGATGGCAGCTAGGCGATAATTAGGTAGATGTAACAAACTCTCATTACCTGTCTCAACGAAATGTTCTGTGATGCATATAACATCTATATCGATTCCTAGTATTCCTGTAGAAGTATCCATGTGTGGGAAAATATAATTTCACATAAAAGACCTACTTTCAATCTTAGAGCTGGTTCACATTAGGTCGGACCGACAGTTTTACCGTCGATCGGGTTATATCGAGAGTCGCCCTAATGTGAACGGCGCTATTGACATACATACGCCAATATGGATCCGACACGTTTGTCGGGCCGGTAAAACTGTCGGTAATGTGAACGGCGCTATTGACATACATACGCCAATATGGATCCGACACGTTTGTCGGGCCGGTAAAACTGTTGGTCCGACCTAATGTGAACCAGCTCTTACCTTGATTCTCACAAATAAAATACACTACTACCAGGTGAAACTTGATGTGTGTACATAGAAGTTAACTCTTTAGAAGAACAACATTATTTTTACGCGTTTTATTTATCATTAAAATATATGGAGGTATGGCTGACATCCACTGTGACATTGACATTGCTGTTTAATAACTATTGTCCTTTATACAAAAATATCATTTTTTTTTTTATACTTAACATTTATTTATAAAATGAATTTTTACTTCCAAATATCTATAAGTACGCGATTGCCTTCAAGAGCAAAACTTAATGATTGTCGAAAGGGCTCTGTTCGTTCGTACACATGTTCACATAAACTGGAAAATAACGGTTCACCCACAGATTTTTTTTAATTATGCCTACCTATTGAACATTAGGCCTGACAGTTAAGGGAAAAGATTTGAAACGTGTAGCAACACTGTAAGTAAGTATTCCTAGGTTATGTGGTTTATGAAATTAAGTTTTCTTTAAGAAATCTTCTATATTTTGGTCTGAAACCTATGACAATAAAAGCGCACAAATGTATAAATTCAATAATCATACAATAACACTAACAGTATTGACAACTTTCGAATGAAAAGTGATTTCGTTAATATCCTTTTCTGTGCGGCTTTTACAGCCTATTATACTGCATCCTCCCATCGTAGAGCATACACCATACATTAAACACTTAACTAATGGAGTCCATTTCTTGTTAAATTACTCAAACTATTACAACAATTGCAAAAACCATCCGAAAACTTAAATTAAATCGAGCATAATAATATACGTGACAGTGACAGCACTTTGTTTGGCTAACATTCAAAAGTTAGCCATGCAAAAATACGGCACGCCGTAAGGGACAGAAGATACGATGCTTTGTCTCAATTTTCCTACGAACTTTGTATTATTGCGTCTCACTTCCACACTTGACGCTGTAAATTGGGCTACGTCTAGAGGTATATAGTATAAGCTGTCAGGCGATACCTATTTGATTTAAATGCATCATGAGTATTAAAATGTATGATGACAATGTAAACAAAACTTGTTTAATCAGATTATGTACCATAATAAATAATGAGATGAAATGCGATATTGTCAGAGAAAAGTAGGTAGCATAATATTCCTTTTACGACTAAAAGCCCTATAAATAATGATTATAGCTAGGTCCTTCGAATGTTCAACTGCAAGTTGCATTATTTTACCGAGAACCGAGTTACAAGTGCATATCTATCGAACCATGCGGATATACTTTTTTTATCTTGGTCAAAAGTGGATTGGAAGCCCTTTTGACAAATGCTATTTAAAAACTGAATTAATGTGCTATAATAGGACGTTAGTGTTAGTTTTGTTATTTAAATAAAACTTCGTTTTAGGTTTAAATGTTAATTTATTGATTTTCTTCATTTTCAATGTCTTCTCTAATTAAAATATGGTCAAGAAACTGAGCAGGTGGAGATATATCATTTTGATGCCGAGCCCATCCAAGATACCAGACAATTGTCATAACATGAGCACAGCTTCCAACGGTCTTTTTCCCAATTATGCAACTGTAATAATATCCACAAATACAATCCTGCCAACTAGTCTCTGCCACTTTTAGTAAAATATAATTATGTGTAATACACTCTAATGCTGTAGTGGCGCGACTTTATTCGTCCTCTGATCAAAGCTGTCTCGTGTGATGACGAAATATCAAATCAAATTCAATATTATCGTGTGCAAAATCGAAGAATCCGTTGTGTGAAGACCAAGTCGTTAAATTCAGGAAAATCAATCAAACTATCACGAAAACACAAGTACACAAGATGCACGGGAGCGAGTGCAGATTGCAGTGTGAACAATTTGACAATGTCATTTCTGACAGATGATTCTATGGTAGGTTTTTTTTGGGCTGCCATGTCCAAACTAAATATATGTATTAACATTAATTAGTTTATTATTTTTCTCTTAAATGGAGGGGTCTAAAAATATTATTTCAGTGGTTCCAAGTTCCGTATTTTTGTCGCTTTCATATAAGTGCAGTTTGATGCTGGTTAAATTTCTCTCGGAATAAAAAACCAACGTCCATACAAAAAGTGGACATCTCCTTTACAGCTTTGTTATTTTGTGCTACAAACTGATTATTTAGGTGGGCGGTATGTTGGATTGAGAAACTGTCTTCGCAGCTTCGCAAGTCACATATCTGCATACTTACCTACTTAACTATGTAAAGGCCTTTACCAGTACCTCATAATTATCGAATTTAAAAACTTGTAATTTGTAGTATTAAGTTAGTCGCAAATAAACCCATAGCAACAATAGTGAACCATAATTTAATACAATCACGACCGGTAATATTTACGAGTGCGCGACGAGATAGTACTACTTCTTACAGTACAGTACAGTATACACGTTTCGCAGAATGGCGAGCCAGCGCGCGCAGTGTCGACGCCGCTGGTGGGCGTGCTGGGCCCGGGCGCCAGCTCCGCCGCCGTGCAGGTGCAGAACTTGCTGCAGCTGTTTTCCATCCCACAGGTTCGTACTCCACACACCCCTCTCCCCTGTCCCCACCGACAGCACACTGACGCCCAGTGACGTGTGCGCCAGGTGTCGTACTCGGCCACGTCGCGAGAGCTGTCGGACCGCGCGCGCTTCTCGACTTTCTTCCGTGTGGTTCCCTCCGACCGGCACCAGGCGCGCCTGCTGGTGGCACTGCTACGCGCGCACAACTGGACCTACGTGCACGCGCTGCACACGGACGGTGAGTGCTCCGCAGCCACACACGGCTCGTGCAGGTGAGTGCAAGTATTGAGCGTGCGTGTCGCAGAGAGCTACGGGCAGAGCGGCATGGCGGCGTTCCGCGAGGAGGCGGTGCGCGGCGGCGTGTGCGTGGCGCGCGAGGTGGCGCTGCGCGCGGCCCCGGCGCCGGCGCAGGTGGACGCGGCGCTGGCGCGGCTGGCGGAGGGGCCGCGCGTGGCGGTGTGCTGGTGCGAGGGCCGCACGGCGCGCGCGCTGCTGGCGGGGCTGGCGCGCGCGGGTCGCGCTGGGCGGCGTGGGCTGCGGCTGGTGGCCAGCGACGGCTGGGCAGACCGGCGCGACGTGGTGGAGGGCGTGGAGTCCGCTGCGCACCGTGCTCTGACGCTGCGCATCCGCTCGCCCTACCTCAAGGAGTTCGACGCGCACTACCTCGCGCTCAAGCCTCATAACAACTCTAGGAATCCCTGGTTTCAGGTACCTATAATTATTGTGTTTAGCTTATGGACGTTGCGCCAGATCAAAGAGATTTAAGATACGAATGTCTGCGTCAGATAGAAATGTTTAATCGTTGTATGTTTAATTTTCCCTTTATTGCGTACCTATATTTGTTAATTTATTTATTACTTCACACAAATGTACAGACGCCAGCACATCAACCTACCCCAAACTGTCAAATTTTCCCAATTGAACATGAACCTTATTTTGTTCAAAATAAAGTTGAAAACCTATCAAAGAAAGAACAATGCCAGCTTTCGGCATACACAACTTTTAAAACTAAATTCGCGCGGACACAATAGTTATTTGTGCATCAAGAGAGCAAAGTCTTTTTTTGCGGCGAGTGCTGATTTTGAATCCTGAGTACGGTCGTGATTCAACGATTGAATCACGAGCGTAGCGAGTGATTCTAATGTTTAATCCTGAGTGTGGCGAGGGATTCAAAGGCACGAGATGCAAAAACTTTGCTCTCGTGTAACACACTTACACACATAACTTTTCACTTCAGCAGCGAGAGCACTTTGTAAAACTAGAAATAAATATGTATTGACAGGATAATATCAGTTTTATTTGCAGTAAATACTTATTTCCGTTTAAATATAACAATAAGTTATTCAATAAATTACATTAAAAGACATACCTAATTATCTTTTTGCAAAATTTCTTTAGTTAGTAAGAAATTCCGAATGTGAAAATTCGAATTCAAAATCGGAACTTCGAAAGGGCTGGGCTTTGTCTCTCTCTCTCTTTCTAAGTATGTTGTATGATTAACCCAAGGCTGATAAAATAGTTATTCGCGGGTTTCTAAAAACAAAAATTAAAAAGTTACTTTGACTCACTCAGTGAGCAAAATCGGATTTTGCTCATGTTGCTTTTGTACATGTAGGTTTTGCTGCCTGAAATCAGTATTTCAAGCAGCAAAACCAAAACCGACAATTGAAATATAAAATACAAAAGCACATAATATATTTTTTATTATGTGCTTTTCGGGAACTTCTGGAAAAGGAAATCATTATAATAAGTAATTATTTTAATATTCAAGTTCTCGAATTCCAGATTTAAATAAAAAAGATGCCAGTCTTGCTACTGTAATCGATAATTGTAAATAATAAAAACTTTTTTGCAAAAAATAAAACCGACTTCAAAAAAACACTAAACGGTGTAAAATAACTCTAAATTCGGAAGTCTGTGGCTTTGGTGAGTTTGTCTTACTCATGATGGGCCACCGACTTCCGAATTTAGAGTTATTTTACACCGTTTAGTGTTTTTTTGAAGTCAGTTTTATTTTTTGCAAAAAAGTTTTTATTTTTCCATTTTTAGTTGTTACCATAAAATATTTGTTAACAACTAATCTATACATATAATAAGACAGTAAAAAAACTGTGTCTGTACATTGAATATATTTAAAAAATAATAATTGAGGGGGGTTTAGAAACAGTAAAAGACCACGAATCCAAAAAAAAAAGTCTGTCTGTTTGTCTGTTTGTCTGTTTGTTTGTACACGCCAATCTTCGGAACTACTAGACGGATTTGAATGTTTTTTTTTTGTTGTATAGATATTAAGTCTGGGCAACACATAGGCATAATTTATCTTGGAAACTGGAACACCTAATGCAGAACCGCAACAGACCAGCTAAAGTATAGGAGATACAAAAATGGTACCATAGCAAAAATTATTCCACGTGATGAGCATTTTTTGCTGAGAGAATAAATTTGAAGATCCGGAACACCTGATGCAGAACCGCAACAGACCAGCTAAACTATAGGAGATACAAAAATGGTACCATAGCAAAAATTGTTCCACGTGATGTGCATTTTCTGCTAAGAGAATAAATTTGAAGATCCGGAACACCTGATGTGGAACTTCAAGAGCCCAGCTACACTACTATAACATATATTATATAGGAATGACGTCTTAGCAAGAGTTGTTCAGCCTTATAAGCACTCGATGTTGACGTATAAAAATCGAAGATCTGGAACATCTGTTGTGGAACTCCAAGAGCCCAGCAACACCATAACTCACATAGGAATGACGTCGCAAAAGTTGTTCAGTCTGATAGGCATTTCCTGTTGACTAATAAAAATCGAAGATCAGAAACATTTGATATAGAAATTAAAGCTATCACTAATTTCATTGCAAGTACCTCCACGCGGTGAAGGCGGGAACAGTTCAGGACTGATTTTCAATGACGATGGTATATCATTGAAAATTAGACTCTACTGGCCAAAACTCCCATTTTTTTATTTTATCGAATAAATATGCCTTCGGGCTTATGTTATTTAAGTGTTTAATTTCCTTTTCGATTTATCTTCGTGACACGGTAACGCAGGGGAGCAGCCACTTAGATTTTAACTATAACCATGCCTAGAAAGAGGTCAAATCTTTCCCAATGTTCCAAAGGTGCTAAATGATTAAAGATCGTAAAATCCCAACAATCTACCGAAGAGCGTTAGGAGAGACTTGATGCTGTTCGAGAACATGAGGCTGCAACTCGCTCCGTGGAAATTTCATGGGTTCGCGAAGCACGCCTGCATTATCAGCGTATTTACGCATCTACACCAAGGTCTCTAGACACCAGTGAAGAATATGTGCGCGACTGACCGCTGATCGTGAACATCATGCACTGTCTCGCGAGTTGGAGACGTTCACGGAAAAAGCATGACGCTTGAGTTTTCAGCGTATATACGCATCGACTCTAGAGATAAGTGGGGAAAGGAGATGCGCGACTGACCGCTGATCGTGAACGTCACGCAACATATATCGTATAATTTATTTTGGAAAATGGAACACCTAAAGTAAAAGAGATATAAAAATGGTGCCATTGCAAAAACTATTCCACGTGAAGAGTTTTTTCTGCTGTGAGACTAAATTTGAAGATCTGGAGCACCTGTAGTGGAACTCCAAAGCCCAGCGTCAATATAACATATCTTTATAGATGGCGTCTTAAAAAAGTTGTTTAGTCTGATAGCATTTCCTGTTGATCAACAAAAATAAAAAATTTGGAACGTCTTGAATCGTCTCGCGCATCTCATTGTTTTCCCGTCCCCGGGCTTTTAGAATTCGACATCAGACGTTTCAGATTTTTGACGACCCCGTTGTCGCTGGCATAAGCAACAGGATCTGCGTACGAAGTCGCGGGCAGAAGTTAGTCCCTAATAAATTAAAATTGACATACCTAACTGACGAAATCTAGGTATATTGTACCCACCTGCGTACCTCTCAGAGCATACAGGCGAGATGATACGTCATGATGTTGTATAAACAATAAACATCCAAGCGATTTCAGCAATCACGAAAGATTTGCCGTCTATTTTTGAAGAGTTCCGTTTTATATGTCCGAAGATCAGCTCCAGATCTTCACCAAATTAAAATGGGACCACCTCGGGAGTATACTCTTTCAAGTAAAAGAAGAATTTTGAGAATCGGTCCACAAATGGGGGAGAAATCAGGTAACATACATACAAAAAGAAAAAAAAAACATACACACGAACATAGAACCTCCTCCTTTTTTGAAGTCGGTTAAAAAAAAGACTTTTCATCCCACCATCTCGGAAAGAGTATTTTTAATCTTCAATATCTGAGTGGAAAAGCCGTTTTTATTCTCTAGAGGATAAAGTAAATTGAATTTAGAACATCGTGTGCACTAAGTTTGTGAATTAAAAAAAACATTAAACCTTATTTACTGCTACCTCTATGGTGCCGAATATATCATACAACTTTTTTTTAATTTGTTAAAAACTCAGACCTTCTTGGTGTTCTTTTTTCAATTTGCTTTAAGTACGCGGTTCTTTACGCGGCATTTTTTCACGTCATTGTTAAACCTTATATTAAAAAAAACTTTGGCTTTGGTGGTTTTGTTTTGTTCATTATCGGCCACCGACTTCCGAAACTGGAGTTATTTTTCACCTGTTAGTTTTTTTTTAAGAAGTCGGTTGTTTTTTTTGTAAAAAAGTTTTTATTTTGTAATTTTTAGTTTCTTTGTATGTAAAGAAAGTCTTTCAAAACTTGAAAGAATCATTGAAATTGGATAACAATTGCTAAAGAAGTTCTATCTCTAAACATTAATCTGTACATCTCTGCCGGCCCCTTTTAAAATAGAATGGCGTAATGTTATGTTGTGGAAATACAAAAGCTCAGCATAGACATTTGACTCGAATAATTTGCTGTTATGCGTTGAAGAGTTCCGTTGCCTGTCTTCTTCATCAGTTTTTCTTCACCAAATGATACTTTCTAAATGAAAATGCTTGATTTGTTACTAAAAATTTTAAAATCGGTGCGTGTGTGCCTATCTTTTTTGAGGAGTTCCCTCAATTCCTCGAAGATCCCTCATCAGATATGAGTTTTGATACAAACGGGACCAATCTGATACTATACCCTATCAAACAAAAGAAGAATTTTAAAAATCGGTCCATAAATGACGGAGTACTGAGGTAACAAACCCAAAAAAAAAAAAAAAAAGAATTGATAACCTCCTCCTTTTTATGAAGTCAGTTAAAAGGATTTTATTACTATTATTCTTCCAAAGTAAACATGTTTACCGCCAAACGAAGTGAGCACGAGTTAGCGGGTAGTTCGTAATATGTATAATATACGAACTTACTTCGTTAGAGCTCATTTCTATGTAATCCACAGGAGTTCTGGGAGCAGAAGTTCAGCTGCTCGCTCTCCGAGAGCGCACCGGCAGGAGCTCGGCGCTGTTCAGGTGAAAGCATTAATGACTGACTCATACTGAGTCTGCGTTTAGCTGGTCAGTGCATTGCATAATTATGGTTATTGGCACATTTGTCAATGAATATACATACTTAATCATTGCAACTCAATTGGCATAATATGGTGAAAGGTTCGGAGTCATTGGCAGCCAACTACACGCAAGAGCCAAAGCTGGCGCTGGTGGTGCGCGGCGTGTACGCGCTGGCGCACGCGCTGCACGACATGGTGCGCGCGTCGTGCGCCGGCGCTGGCGCGGTGGACGGGCTGTGTGCTGCCATGCTGCCGTTCAACGTGTCGGGCTACCGGCAGCACCTCGCGCGTGTGCGGTTCCGCGCGCCCGACGGAGGCCTCGTCGCCTTCGACGATAACGGCGACCCGCCGCCCGAGTCAGTTACTATTCATTGCATCCGCGTTTCTGCGAAACCCTCAGATGAGCGATCAGTGGAGGCAGTCAAGGACATTCCCAATATTTATTGGAACAAAATAAACCTAGTTACGGGGTATTGGTATTCACTCGGGTACTGCTGTGTCCTCAGGCTGAGCGATTACGACGTGATGAGCTTCGAGCGACTGCGTACGGGAGCCGACGCCTGGCGCTACGAGCGCGTGGGCCGCTGGCGCCGCGGGGTGCTGCAGCTGCGCGGGGGCGCCACCGCCGCGCACCGGTACCGTACCTGTCTGCTACCGTGCCAGTGCACATGGCTTATTTCTCAATGAACGTGAAAAGTGATTCAACTTGTTAGGAAAACCTCCAATGCAGGACATTTGATTTAGTTTCTTTATCGCCACGTTCATTCAAACTAGATCCGCGTAGCGCTACCTATAGTATGCAGCGTGCAGGCAATAGGTACAGTGAAGTGATGACAGGCGCGCGCTCGGCGTGGAGGCGGCGTGCTCGGCGCCGTGCGGCGCGGGTCAGTGGGCGCGCGCGGGTGAGGGGCGCGCGCGCTGCTGCTGGTCGTGCGAGACGTGCGCGCCGCTGGCCGTCACCGTGCCGCCGCCGGCGCCCGGCTGCCAGCTCTGCCCGCCGGGACATCGCCCCGATCCGGATCGCATCAGTAATTTAGAGAAATTCTTATCTATCCAACTGCGCGAGGCAAAAGAGAGTAATGTGTATATCAGCCCTATTTATTATAATGTACTTATACGTTTCATGTTTTAGACCCGCCCGGCTTCGCCCGGGTACAAACACTTATTTTTCTTTTTTTTTTGAGGGCTTCATACAAAAATTTTAATACTATCCAAATTCCCCACCACAAAAAAAATAAAAAGTTAATAATAATACTTTCCTATCGTTGAACCAAGAAATTTTATATCGCGTCGAGTCGTCGTGGTGCCGTAAGTATAGAATCTTTCTAGTAAGTATGTAGGTAAGCAGTTATACTTCAAATAGCGGTACCCCGACGTGACATAACGTTTTAATTGCATTGTATGTAGAATCAAATACTGCAAATCAAATCGAATCCAAACTCGACATAATTCTACTATAATATGATGTCAAGAGTCTACCTACTGGTGTGCTGGATAGCCTGGCTGCAGCATCAGCTCATCCTGTTGCCATCAGTGCATTGTGTAGAATCATATGCTGGTTAAAACGAATCCAAACACGACATACCTACCTGATATTTTTTTTTGAAGTGTAATGTTACATTAAATTAGAGATTTTGTCCCTCTAGTGAAAGCCGTGGTAGGGGAACAAAAGCCCAGATGCAAGGTGGGTTGGTATTGTTATGCAAGGAAACAACAAACTCCCAAACTCTGACTGTACCTCATTACTAAAAATTTTCAATAATTCAATTAATAATTCCGATATTTTATCCAAATTTTATTTTAATGTTCCTGGAAGGTCGAAGCGATGGTACGCACCGCTGCGTGTTCCACTTAGCTCAACGAATTACAGGCAAAATTCATATATAGTGCGTGCAAGTAGAAACTTAATGACATATGTAAACAGCATGATTTTGATCCATTCGTGACGAGTGTGTTATCGGCCAGAAAGTGCCTGAGCTTTAGCTTTTTTAAATAAGATTTTGTTCATTCAGGTTTGTTCTTGTATTGAATACCATATGTAAATTTAGTTTAAGCTTTACTGTTTTCCTTTTTTGATAACTGTGTTGTGTTGTTCACACTATCTTTCCAACCTGTTTTTTATAAGTGATGACTTTTAATAATTGGCTGTCAGTCTCACATGCTATTCTTTTATTCTGTTTGCATTAGCTGTAAGTCATCCATAGTTGATAAATAAATAAATAAACAACATAAGTTCATTGAATCATAAATCTAAATAAAAAACAAGGTTAATGCCAGCCAGCTTAAACTTCAGTTGGTAGAACTATGTTGTGGGGGTTTGGAGTCGTTGAAGATAACCCAAGTACTGTTCCTTTCGTCTAAAGTATAAATTAAGTATTAGTTCTTACATATATGTCAAGGTACAACCTTCCAGTTTGCCTAATTATTACCTCATTATTACTAAATGGGCGCGTGGGACTTGAAGAGTCCCGGATCCCGGAGCCGACAAATATGTCCAATATTCCTTCAGTTAGGTAGGTTTCGAACCCAGGGTCCTTTAATTAAATTTTGTAGAAGGCTTCTTAGTTTGAATACCGGACCAGTGATAAACTGGGGGCTTACCATGATCTAAAATACTTGCCAAGTGCAAGGCTGCTCAACTTAGCAGCTTAACCTGGCAGGTTTCATTTTTGTACCATGGATATTTCCGGCTGACCTGCATTTTGACCTGCTACATAGTCTCTGATCAGTAAGCTGGACGCACAGATTAAATAAGATTAATTCAATCGGTCGTTCTGAAACACGTTTACGGTTTTACGGTTTTTTATAGAAGTTAAATATGTTTGAACAAGTAAAGGTTGAAATAAAAGACATAGAAAGAAAAAACATTTTTCCGTGTGAAAATGGAATTAAACATTATTCGTGAGAGAAAACGAGTTCCATCTTCGTCATAAACTTAAATGTTTAATGTCTTCACATTTATTTCCGAACGTACCTAATACTGATATGTGTTATGTGAAGCATGTCATGTTTTGTCTAAGGACAGAAGTAGAATATTTACGAGGCGATTTTAAAATTCAAGTGGGTTAGTTTTAAAAAGTTTTATGATAACCTGAGTGTTGTTAACTGAGGCCGTGTTAATACGATTGACGGAGATGTTAACAAGGATTGGAACACTTGGGAAGCTGTAAGTTTTACAATTAGATCATTGGTAAGCGTAAATTCTAATCACATAAATAAGTACCTACTAATCTTCAACACAATCGAAAAGTTTGTTGATAAAGTAGGGCGTCGCATGAATGTTTGTAGCTCATATTACATTACAAAGCTCAAGTGTAAGCTATTTAGTGATCCCTTAATACGTTTAACAAAAGTATTGACCTGCGACATTTCAAATGGATCTATCGAGTTCCTCTAATTATTTCTTTGAATTTTAGCATATTTTTTAACATTGTTGCTATGACTATGTTCCTCAAAGCACAATAAAATATTTTCATCTCATATATAAAATAAACGGTAAACGCAGTGCTTAGTGAAGATTTTCTATATTCTATAATACTTGGGAAGAACGTAAGAATTATATTTTATGCACATTTTTACAATACGTAATGTTTTTGTATTCCAATTTAAAAGAAACAGGCCATTATAAGTTAGTTTCACAGACCTGCAAATTACGACAGTACGGCAGGTTAATTGTTGATTGTCTATATGTCAAAAAGCCTTCATGGTAGGAAACGTTGCAGGCCAGCCTGCTGGAGTGCTGTCACGTGGTCACTCACCGGCTTAGGTCACGTCATCGCTGGCTCGCCTGCTGCTATACTGACTCATGGTACAAAATAACTGGTCAGGTTATTTTTCGTGTAAAATTGACCTGCTATAAGAGTTTATGGTAAGCCCCAGGTTCTTATATGAACCGGTAGAAAATAAAAATAAATGGTGTAAGTGTATCTTCTTCTTCTTCTTCTTCTTATATATAAAATTCTCGTGTCACAATGTTCGTTCCCATACTCCTCCGAAACGGCTTGACCGATTCTCATGAAATTTTTTATGCATATTCAGTAAGCCTGAGAATCGGCTACTATCTATTTTTCTAACCTGTAAGTGATAAGGGGTGTTCACCCCATTTTTTTTACTTTTTAATATTTACATAATTTTTTTATTTTTTTTATTATGTGGCTTCAAAAAATACATACAACTCTGAATTTGCACTTTTTTATCACCAACCCTTGCTTTTTAATAGTCATAGCAGAACTTTTAATGACTTTTTGAAATATCACGAGGAGAGGGGAGTGGGAGGGGAGAGGGGGAGGGGAGTCGGAGTGGGGATCGTGAGTGGGGGAGGGGGAGATTGTGAGAGGGGAGGGGGGAGATTGTGTGAGGGGGAGAGGGAGATTGTGAGGGGAGGTAGGGGCAAGGGAGTGGGGGGGGGGGGGGCAGGACAAATGGAGGGGGTGGAAAAGGAGGGAATGAGAGGGGGAGGGGTAGGGGAAGGGTGAGGTGAGAGGGGAAGGGAAAGGGGGAGGGGAAGAGGCAGGAGCCGGGTGGGGGAGGGAGGAGAAAGTGAGGGAGGGGTGAGGGGAGGGGGATGGAGGGGTGAGGGGAGGGGCGTGGGAGGTGTGGAGGAGAGGGAGGGAGAGAGGGGAGGGGAGGGGGAGAGGAGTTGATGAGAAATGCTATGCAAATAAAAAAACCGTTACGCCTGCGCTAGATCGCTAGGCGGACTCGGCCACCGCACAGGCGTCCCCACAGGTGGCTTTGAGTGGACTCGAGGAACGGGTCTCACGTCCAGGTCCCAGAGGCGCCTCTAAATCCTGGCGGCGAGACGAATCTCTCCAGTTGCCTCACCTCATACCTTGCATCTGGGCTTTTGTTCCCCTACCACAGCTACCACTAGAGGGACAAAATCCCTAATGTAACAGTATTGGTGTACTAGATATCGGCTGAACCGAATTTGATTAACCATGTCTAAGAACCATCGCAAGAAAACCCTGCTTCAAATAAAAAAAAACTGTATACAAATCGGTTCACCCGTTTGAGCGCTACGGTGATACAGACCTCTTTTTGAGTCGGGGGTTAAATAGTTATTTGTGCAACAAGAGAGCAAAGTCTTATTTCGCTGCGAGTGCTGATTTTGAATCCTGAGCAAGCGAAGGATTCAACGATTGAATCACGAGCGTAGCGAGTGATTCTAAAGTTTAATCCTGAGTGTAGCGAGGGATTCAATGGCACGAGATGCAAAAAACTTTGCCCTCGTGTACCACACATAACTTGTCGCTTCAGTAGCGAGAACCCTTTTTAACCCCCGACGCAAAAAGAGGGGTGTTATAAGTTTCACCGCTATGAGTGTGTGTCTGTCTGTCTGTCTGTCTGTCTGTAGCATCGTAGCGCCCAAACGGGTGAACCGATTTAGATGCGGTTTTTTTTATTTGAAAGCAAGGTTCCTTGCGATGGTTCTTAGACATGATTCATCAAAATCGGTTCAGCCGTTTCAAGGTTATCAGCTCTTTTGTGTTAGCTACCGTTGCTATTTTAGACGTCTATGGGTATTAACTTTACTTAAAAACATATGTGTGTCTTAAAATTTCAAACATCCATGTGTGTAATATTAATAAGCAACGTTATGGTGTATTTGGTCTGATGCAGCCAGGATATCTAGCAGACTAATACACTCTTGGGAAAATAACAGCAGATATGTCGTGTTTGGATTCATTTTAACCTGCATTTGATTTTGCACACAATGCACTGATGGCAATTGGATGAGCTGATGCTGCAGCCATGTTATCCAGCACACCAGTAGATAGACTCTTGACAAAATAATAGCAGATATGTCGTGTTTGGATTCATTTCAACCAGCATTTGATTTTAAACACAATGCACTGATGGCAACAGGATGAGCTGATGCTGTAGCCAGGCTATCCAGCACACCAGTAGGTAGACTCTTGACAAAATAATAGCAGATATGTCGTGTTTGGATTCGTTTTAACCAGCATTTGACTCTACATACAATGCACTGAAAAAATCTCATACTGTATGTATACTCTATAAAACAAAATTAATGCGTTTAAAAATGTTAAAATATAAATTAAATTAAAAATTTAAAAAACCCCTACCGCAAAAAAGTAAAACATTTAAAAAGTTAAAAATAACACTTTAGCCATGAAATTTTACGTAACGTCGGGGTACCGTTAAAATAAGTAGGTACCTACATACCTACAAGAACTAGGAAAATTCCTTCTTTACGCGGTACTCCGACGTGAAGTAAAATTTCATGGCTAAAGTGTTATTTTTAACTTTTTAAATGTTTTACTTTTTTGCGGTGGGGGTTTTGTAAATTTTTAATTGAATTTTTGAAACTTTATGTGTACTTAAATGTTTACAGGTTTAATATCTCTAAATACCTAGTCTTTAGGGTCGAATTCAAAATTGGAAGGAACTTTGAAAAGGCTGGTCTTTGTCTCTTTCTAATGGCGGGAAAGAGTTAGAGTGTGAATGTTTCGAATTGTATGATTAACCCAAGGCTGAATAAGACACTTATTCGCGGCTTTATGGAAACAAAAATTAAAAAGTCTAGCCATTAGATACCCAACACTACAAGAAGCAGCCGGTCGAGCGGTTCGAAATTCTCAATGAGTCATAATATGTGGGGGAATTGATTTAAATTAATGTTGTATTATAACTAGAAAGATACTCACATTGTTTCCCTCATATTATTTTAATAATCTTCTTCTTCTTATCGTGTGGTTAGTAACTAACCTGGTCAGAGTTATAATGCCGCCCATGGGCCTCTGACCTGGCATCACAATTCATCATAATTATACCCTCGAGAAATGTCTCTCAGGCATGCCGGATGACAACTATGATAAAGATTTAAATCGGTAGCATGTTTGCCGTCTCCCGTGGAGTGGGGAGGCGGGGGCCGCGGGCCCCGCGCGGTGTCTGCCGTGGCGGGCGTGGCCGGGCTGGCGGCTGTCGTGACGTGCGCGGTGACGTTCTGGCGCCACCGCGCGACGCCGGTGGTGAAGTCGGCGTCGCGGGAACTGTGCGCGCTGCTCCTGTGTGCGGCCGCGGTGTGCCACGGCACGGCGCTGGCGGCGCTGGCGCGGCCGGCCGTGGTGCCGTGCGCGCTCGTGCGGCTGGCGGCGCCTGCGCTGGGCGGCGTGTACGCGGCCGTGCTGGCCCGCACGGTGCGCGTGGCGCGGCTGGTGGCAGCGTGCGAGCGCCGGCCGGCCGCCCGGCCGCGCCTGCTGTCGTCGCGCGCTCAGGTGTGGACGTGGCTGACGCTGAGCGCGCCGGGCGCGTTGGTGTCGGCGTGGAGCGCAGTCCGCTGGCCGGCAGCCCCGCGCCTGCAGCACCCGGGCCGGGCGCGCTCCGTGCTCGCGTGCGGCGGCGAGCACGCCCCGGCGCAGCTGACGCCGCTGGTGCCCGCGCTGGTGTTGTTGGCGACGTGCGTCGTACTAGCGGTGCGGACGCGCCGGCTTCCACACAACTTTAACGAAACGCGGTTCGTGGGAGCGGCGGCGTACGCCACGTGCGTCATCTGGGTGGCGTTCTTCCCGCTGTACGCGGTGAGCGCGGCGCGGACGGCCACGCTGTGCGCGTGCGTGTCGCTGTCCGCGGGCGCGTGCGTGGCGCTGGCGCTGGGCCCGCGCGTGTGGGTGTGCGTGTGCCGGCCGGCGCGCAACACGCGCGCGCACTTCCTGACGGCCACCTCCATCCGCTGCCACCTCGGCAAGTACCGGCCGGGACACGCCGAGGCGGGCGCGCGGCGCGAGGCGGCCTGCCAGACGGCGGCGGCGCAGCGGTGCGCGGCGGCGGGCGCGTGCGCGCGCGTGGTGCGCACGACGCACGCCGACAGCTCCGACGTGCTGATCGTGCTGCTGCAGCACTACCACGCGCTACCCGCGGCGCTACCTGCAAGTCCTCCGGACAGCTCGCCAGCCAGACAACCGATGAATGAGTAGCGCTCAACTCTACTCAAGCAGTAGGTTGACTTGTAACTTTCATTGATGAAGTAATAAAAAACATTTTTATAAAGAAATAGCTGTCTGTCTATTTAATTTTGTCTAATAATACCTTACAGGTGCCTATGTCTTAAAATCAATTCGAATCCAATCATTTACTTCTATCTAGGTACTTATTTTATTTTCCAGCTTTCCTACGTCTATAATTAGGCTAAATCATTGAGTGTTTCTCAGCTTATACCACCCCTGAGTGACTTATTGCGAAAGAGTTCAGTTTTAAATTACTATTTAGCTATATTTACTATAATTTCTTATCTTTTTTTTTTCTTTCTTTATTTAAAAATGAATGCTTGTACAGACGAGATGCCAGCACATCAAGTTAGGTACTCCAATGTGTCAAATTTCTTTAATCGTTTTTCAACTTAATGACAAACAGAATAAGGTTCGTATTGAATTGGGAAAATTTGACACATTGGGGTAACTTGATGTGCTGGCGTCTGTACCTAATGCATTCCTTGTCAACTAGCTGAGAGAACAACAGAATAGGTCGGAGGACGGAGATGGGGAGGTTGAGGGTGCTCGCCGGCAGCCGTGCGTGCGTGGCTGTCGTCGTCGCCACACGAACCTGTCTGGAACACTTAAACCTATGTGTGCGAATATGTCCGCAATAGTCCGCATTACGTTCTTTCCCTCTCAGTAAGAACTGTACGAAGGTAAGCAGGGCTCGCTTATATGTGTGCTAAACAGCTGATAAACATACTAAATACATCGCATTATGGATAAATTACACCCAGACACAGAACAAAATATGACCGTTCTCATCATCACACAAATATTTGTCCTGGATCGAACCCACGACCTCCGGCATAGCAGTCAGGGCCACTAACCACTAGACCAACAGGCCAGACAAATAGCAGAAGTGCTTGTGTTTATCCAGAAGTGCTTGTGTTTATCCAGAAGTGATGGGTGTTTATTCAATTTTTATTAACCCCCGACGCAAAAAGAGGGGTGTCTGTCTGTGTGTGTGTGTATGTCTGTCTGTGGCACCGTAGTAGCTCTCAAACGGGTGGACCGCTTTCGTTGCGGTTATTTTAGTTGAAAGGAAGTTTCCTTGCTGTTCTTAAGCTGTGTTTGGTTTTGGTTAATATCGGTTCGGCCGTTTCAAGGTTATCAGGTATTTTGTGTTAGCTTAGCTGCCGTTGCGATTTTAGACGCCCATGGGTATTAACTTTACTTAGAAACATGTGTGGCTTGAAATTAAAAATAGCCATGTAGGGTTATTAACTATTAATAAGCATGATTATGGTATTCTTGATCTGATGCTGCAGCCAAGATATCTAGCACAAAATATATATTTATCTAGTATAAATACACTTTTGAGATAAACTTATAACACCCCTGCGTTGGGGGTTAATAATAGCAGGTAGGTATGTCGTATAAACATTCATTTTAATAACCAACATTTAATTCTACATACGAGTGAATTTCAACAACTATAATTTTTTACCTAATTTTGGTGGAAACATTTGTTTCTAGTTTTTTTAATAATCTAAGATGTTGAAAAGCAAGAGATTTGTATTTAGATACATATATGTGAGAGAAATTTATTTATTCCTGAAAGCTTAGAATATATTATCACCACCAGAATTAGTACAACACCAAAATTATATCTGACACCAAAATTAGAGTTATTGACACCAGAATTGATTTCTGCGACCAAAGTTAGAAAGTCACACCAATATTTTTTACAGGACCAATTATAAAAAAAAATAATAGGCATTTAATTCACTCCAAGGTACGATGTTCCCTGCAGATTTTTTGTATGATATCTTTCTTTTCTTCGCTAATTCCTCTAGATTGACGGTATTATTCCTATTTTTGTTTTTTTCTTCCTTTTTGCCATCTTTTTCTTCTCCAGGCACTGCATGTGTCAACTTTGATTTTTTTCTCTTTGTCATGCTGGAAAACAAATTATACTTACGTAGCTTTTTTTATTGCTATTCAAGCATTTTCATTCTAAGCGTACAGTACAACGTTTAACAAAATGACTATTGCAGAATTATTAATTTTCAGAAACTAATTTTGGTGTAACTAAACAATTTTGCTGATAGGTAAAATACCACCAAAACCACCAAAATTGCACCACCAATATTAGAATCTGGTTGAAAATATTTTTTGTTTACCATACTACTAAGAATATACGTATGATATTATATGTACCTATAATTTTGGAAGCATACCAAACCTTTTTATTATAATTTTAAATTACAATACACATCTCTTCATAAAACGTTTTAAAACATTACACCAAAATTGCAGGTTTTTTGTCCAATTACTAAGAAAACACTTAATTTCGTTTTTGGCTGGATATCACAACGGGATCACACGTTAGTCACTGCTGCGCGTTAGCGTCTGACTAAACGAAGTGAACGTTGGTAGTGTCGCCCGTCTAGGTTTATTCTATACGAGTCACTTAATGATCACATTCCTTTTTAACCGACTTCAAAAAAAGGAGGAGGTTCTATGTTCGTGTGTATGTATTTTTTTTTTTTTTTTTTGTTATGTATGTTACCTGATTTCTCCGCCATTTGTGGACCGATTCTCGAAATTCTTTTTTTGTTTGAAATAGTAGACTCCTGAGGTGGTCCCATTTTAATTTGGTGAAGATCTGGTGCTGATCTTCGGAGATATACAACGGAACTCTTCAAAAATAGACGGCAAATCTATCGTGATTGCTGGAATCGCTTCGATATTTATTGTTTATACAACATCATGACGTATCATCAAGCCTGTATGCTCAGAGGGGTAGGCAGATGTGTTCAATATACCTAGATTTCGACAGTTCATTTATTAGGGTTAGGTGGATTACCCTATTATAATGACATGTATTGTTAACAATTAACAATATAAAATGAATTCATGGCAAATGTTTGTATGGGAACAACTAAAAATGGAAAAATAAAAAACTTTTTTACAAAAAATAAAACCGACTTCAAAAATAACACTAAACGGTGTAAAATAACTCTAAATTCGGAAGTCGGTGGCCCATCAAGAATAAGACAAAAGTACCAAAGCCACAGACTTCCTAATTTAGAGTTATTTTACACCGTTTAGTGTTATTTTTGAAGTCGGTTTTATTTTTTGTAAAAAAGTTTTTTTTTTCTCGGTACCGAAATGTTATCTAATTAGATATTGACGGCCTGATCGAGATAAGTTTTACACCTTTCCGTAAAAAAAATAATTTTATTGTACTTTTAGTTTATATACCTATGATTTTCAGCCTCGCCGCCCAAACATTTTGCTTGAGAAAATCACTCATACAACGCACTGATAGCAACAGGATGAGCTGATGCTGCAGACAGGATATCCAGCACACTCTTGACAAAATAATAGCAGATATGTCGTGTAGTATTTTTTTTAAATGTCAGCCTTACTAGGTATTCCGCGTTGGGGTATTTTTTTAAATTAATGTTTAATTATGTTGAAATAGTTTTGGTTCTTGCAAAGACATTCAATTAGTTTTTAAATCTCTTTGGGTTCTTGTAATGATCGAGCCGTTTATTTCGAGACTAATTTTGACGAGATGAATCAATTGGTCTTACTGTGAGCTGCAATCAAGTCGAGCATTTGATTAGTGTGTGTACTTAGTTCCGGAAATAAACCGCAGTGACAAACGAAGTTGTACCTACTATAAGGGTTCATTTTGTGCCAATTTTGAACGCGACCAAGGAAATACCAATAAATGGTCTAGCCATGGACATAACGAACGATGCGTCGCTTCCAAAAATAACCCATAAATCGGGTCGCCCGCGTCAGCCGCGCGTGCGCCCGCGCCGTCTCAGTAGCGGCGCGTCTTCGAGCGCGCTGTGCGGCTGTGCCACTGTGACTCGGTGACACGGTGACATTCCTCGCGACTGTGGCGCAGCGAGAGACCGCGATGTGGTGCGCGCTGGTGGCGCTGGTGGCGCTGGGGGCGCGCGTCGCCGCACAGGAGCTCGTCGTGGGTCAGTAACTCAGTACCCCTCTGTTACAAGTAGTCAGGTCGCGTCCGCTCCCCGGAGCATGTGAGCGTGTGTTCTGTGTGAACGTAGTGTTGACAGTGTGGTGTACGTGGACTCTATGGAAGGCACGGTGAGGACGCCGGACGGTTCGTGCTGTCCATATTGGGTTTTTCATATGTATACTAGCTGACCCGGCAGACTTCGTACTGCCTAATTAAATTGCAATAAATTCCTGTCAAAATAATTTGTAATGTGAATTTTTTTTGTTCCTACATATTTTATAGTCGGGGCAAAAAAATCTCCTGAACAGAACCGTCACCCTGGTGATAGGGCGTTGTGAATAAGAAATATAATTAAATAAAACATATATAAGCATTTAAAAATAAGTAATCCCTTCATTGTTAATCATGTGAATCATAATTATTAACAAAAATCAGTTTTATTTTCATTGTAGTGCTTTGTGATATACGATGTTTTTTGTTTGATTATCTGCCGCATATAGACAAACTAATCTGATGGTTTTCCAACACGGGAACAGGCAACATACAATTGACCATGTGAGAAACATGGGTTTTCCTGATTAATACCACAAACACTTAATGATTGCCCCTGGGACTTGTTTATGGTCATAGCAAAAGCAAGCCGAACTGGAAACTGTAGTCGTTTAGAGTCAAACGGCACATCATTCGGAATAATTGAGATGTGCGGTATGAGAACGTCTTCTCCTTTATACTTTCCTTTCAGTATAGTTGCTTCTATCACGTTGTTTAGTATTTTTTATCGCTAACCGTGTGCTGTTGCAAAGACGCGGTTGGTTGATATTTCGCAACATTATAACTACCGATCCAACCTTTAATTGAAGATTGAGGTGGCAAATCCTGGCAAATCCAGCGAGTTTAAAAATTCTGGTGGATAGTTCACTACATCATCATGGTTAGTAGCCGAATCAACTGATTTATATATCCTCGATTCGCCTGTAATTTGTTCTTGCATTTTTAAATTTAATTCATTCATGTTTTTTGCAGCTAATATAGCTCGTTCGCTCAACCAATCATGGTTCCTGTAATTTTGAGAAACATCTGGAAACACCAGATATCTTTTTATTATTTTTTATTACCTTCTGGATAAGTTCATCTTTTGATCGAGTTAACTGACTAAAACTTTGAGAAATGTTAATGCAGCCAGTCAACATGTCTATTATATTATATTATAGGAAATTTGCCACTACCAATGTCAATGAGTTGTTTAGAAAATATGATTGGTTATTTTGCAATTTGACATGCATATTCTTGCTAAAATAAAGTACTTTGACATGTTTCCACAATTGGAGGACTTTAGGCATGCATTGAGTTCGTCAGCTTGCAATGTTTGACGAAAATCTCCTGCTAATAAAATCTTTGCACCACCAAATTGGTTATGATTGCTCCGTATATCTTTTAATGTGCAAATTGACTCTTTGACGTTAGGAACATACCTACATTGTTTTAACAACAGTGAGTGCTTGTAATTCAATATGAACTTTATGTAATAGCAATAAAGCTCATTTTAGTTAGAAAACGTTTGTATGGGAAAAGAAAAGGGCTGTTTTAGGGGTTTTCCGGCAACTATTCGAATTTTTCTCGTCGTAAAAACCAACTTTGAACTTCAACGAACAATAAAAAAAAGAATTGGTCAAATTTGTCCAGGCGTTGTTGAGTTATGCGCTTACCAACACATTTTGCGATTCATTTTTATATTATAGATTAATAAATAAATAATAAAGTTACTCGAGAATATAATTTGATATGAGAGTTACACTGAGATAGTAAAAATGTTTAACTACTACGCTTGAAGCATAAACACTAATAATAGCCGAAAAAGAGGTAACATCCCTACTCCGTGCTGTTAACAGGGTGAGAAGTGACACCGGTAGACACATGGAGGGGATAACTTACCAAGTGATTTGATTGATGTTATCGAGCGGGATAGAAAATGATAAAATTATGAAAATGACTATTAAAAAGCAAGGTTTGGTGATAAAAAAGTGCAAATTTAGAGTTGTAAGTATGTATTTTTTGATGCCACATAATAAAAAAATAAAAATATCAAAAAAATAAAAAATAAAAATTTGGGGTGAACACCCCTTATCACTTAGAGGTTAGAAAAATAGATAGTAGCCGATTCTCAGGCTTACTGAATATGCATAAAAAAATTCATAAGAATCGGTCAAGCCGTTTCGGAGGAGTATGGGAACGAACATTGTGACACGAAAATTTTATATATTAGAAGATTAGATTAGAAAGAAGATTACTTATTAATATTATTTCTATTACCTAACTATGCACGATCCACATAATTAACACAGTTCAACTTACCACCTTAAAGACAAATGCCTGCTGTTGAAATTCAATAAAAATTTGCACAATACACGTTATTGATTTGATGGTTTCCAATTTAAATGTTAGGAAACAAATAACTTATTTTTTTTACTTTTTTTTTCACAATTTCACAGTGAACACAATACTTTTCAATATTTACTTTTTGCCTGACATTATGTCAGTTGTCAATCTGTCATTTACTTTTCTCTAATTTTGTGTCTTAGTTTTTCATAGTGACTATGAAGGTTGCATCTGATTTATGTAATTTAATTTATTTTTATTAGCTCTAATAATGTAATTTATTGTTATTTTCCTGAATTTTCTTTGCTATAAACCTCACGGAGCCCGAGACCTTTCCAACGAATGCAAAACCGTGGAAATCGGTTCGTGCGTTCTGGAGTTATATCGTCAGGAAGGAAAACCCGACTTATTTTTATATAGTAGATTTATGGCCACTTCATAATTTTCTGGGATAATGAAGTTTGAATGAACAAGTGTTTTGTTGTTATGCGATTTTTTTTCGAAATCTTATTTTGAGACGACGAAATAGTGGCAGATATTACGTTTCAAACCTCTACCAGAAGAGGTTGCAATAAGTACCTACCACAATTTACTCTATACACCAGTTGATTTCAGATCATGAAGCGTTAGAGTTAATAAATAAATTGAAATTGGATGGAAGTTTAATTCAAGTAAGTTCCTAAATATTTTTATTATCTCGTATATTCATTTCAAACTCTTATAAGTAATTTGCATTATTAAATATTAATACAACAATAAAAAAAATTAAAAATATCCTAGTAGGCCGCCGTTGGCGGGAGCAGGGTTCAAGCTACCGGTGGTTAGGGTCTCAGAGACAGGAACCTCATCACAATGGGAGCCGTATCGAGGAGTACTGCCTTCTGTATCAGGCCTTTGATCCAACCGCGTAACGAACCTTATTATTATTATTATTAACAAGACTCATAAAACATAACATAGGGTACTTGCATAAAAGGATACTTAACTGCCAGGACAAGACTTGTAGCAAATAATAAGGTAGGTACAGGCGCCAATGAAGACCCGCTTAATTTCAAAACCTCGTGCAATTTGAAGATAAGTAAAGAAAGAAAAAACTTAATGGAATTAGTAATATACATTATGTCGGCGTCAGCGATGGCTGAGCGATGAGTTGACAGTTGACACCGATGGCGGTTTCGTGGTACCGAGTTCATAGCGTAATAACAATCTTCATTGCAGTAATAACCTCACTAAACAATCGTTATCACAAACCATAACTCAAATAGGTAAGTACCTAACTGACAGTTTCGTACCTACTGGTTGTGTGTCTTGCTTGCTGCTTGTCGGAGCTCTGCCCAGCTCCAGCATGGCTCTGTCCACGTGACATTACCGAAAACACATTCGCGCCATTTCAAATGACAAGTAACGTCACGCTGACAGACTCCGTAGGTAGGTACTAAGTTAATCAACTTCACAATTCATTATTCAAGAATGTCGCTTTCCACGACACGGCCATCTTGCGTGTCTACTTACTTCAATATTTGTGAAAAAATGAATACACACACAAAATACATGTATACGCACGGACGCACGTAGGTATGGGTCACACATACTTCAAAACACACGAACGCACGCATTGGTCACATACTTCAAATCAAAACTCGGTCATTCTGACCACAATAAAATTTATCAAGAATGTATGTGAAACCTTGACACGTCTAATCGAAACAAATCCTGGCGGAATGAATCGTCACTAAGACCGATAACATTACTAGAACTGAAAGTGTACTAAGATAGTGCTAAGCAAATGCACGACATAGTATTACCAACCTCAGTATTACAAAGACTTTCACATACCACACAGGCTAAAGCTAACAGGTGCAACACAGACTCATGGGTGCCGGGGTGCCACGAAGGCTCACGGGTGCCACACAGGCTCACGACTCACGAGTGCCACACAGGCTCACGGATGTCACGCAGGCTCACGGGTGCCACACGAGCTCACAGGTGCCACACAGGCTAGTCATTGCCACACAGGCTAGTCATTGCCACGCAGGCTAGTCATTGCCACACAGGCTAGTTATTGCCACACAGGCTAGTCATTGCCACACAGACCACCGGCGCAGTCTAAGGGCTCATGGAGCGCACAAGTCATTCAGAGATTATCACCGGGGGTTATTAGAATTAGATATATTTACAAGCCCAGATGTTCGTACTGCAGGGCAATGTGTTCAATATCCATTAGCGCCTAGTAAAAGTTGTGTACATTTTATGGCTCAGGTGTGGTGGAGCAGCCGATGCGCGCACTGCAGTTGGCGGCAGCAGTGGACGCGGCGCTCAATGCGTCGGGCAGCGCCGCCGTGGCGCCGCTGGAGCCCGACGAGCCACTGGCGCCGCCTGCCGCCGTGTGCCTGCAGGTAACCCAGCCTACACAGCCAGTGCGCTGTGCTTACTGGCGGTGGTCGTTGACGCGGCGCTCAACGCGTCGGGAAGCACCGACGGCGACGTGGCGCCGCTGGAGCCGGACGAGCCACTAGCGCCGCCCGCCGCCGTGTGCCTGCAGGTAACCCAGCCTACACAGCCAGTGCGCTGTGCTTACTGGCGGTGGTCGTTGACGCGGCGCTCAACGCGTCGGGAAGCACCGACGGCGACGTGGCGCCGCTGGAGCCGGACGAGCCACTAGCGCCGCCCGCCGCCGTGTGCCTGCAGGTAACCCAGCCTACACAGCCAGTGCGCTGTGCTTACTGGCGGTGGTCGTTGACGCGGCGCTCAACGCGTCGGGAAGCACCGACGGCGACGTGGCGCCGCTGGAGCCGGACGAGCCACTAGCGCCGCCCGCCGCCGTGTGCCTGCAGGTAACCCAGCCTACACAGCCAGTGCGCTGTGCTTACTAACGGTGGTCGTGGACGCGGCGCTCAACGCGTCGGGAAGCACCGACGGCGACGTGGCGCCGCTGGAGCCCGACGAGCCACTGGCGAGAGTGATCCTCGAGGAACTCTCCTCAAAAAATATAGGTAAACACGTACCGATTTTAACATTTTTAGTAACAAATCAAGCATTTTCACTAGAAAGTATCATTTGGTAAAGAAAAACTGATGAAGAAGACAAGCAACAGAACTCTTCAACGCATAACAGCAAATTATTCGCGATTGCTATAGTTAGATCAAGTTAGATGTCCATTTGGTCCCATAAAAATATAACATAGTTTGACACGGTAGTTTTCATTTTATGAACAATTTTATAAAAAAATTTTTTTTTTTTTTGAACACTTTTTTGTATGTAGGTTTACCGATTACGCTAAGATTTATGTACCGATTTACGTGATTCTTTTTTAGTTTGATGCGGACTACTTAGTTTATTTTTGGTCTCATTAAAAAATTACATACTTTGGTCTGGTAGTTTTCATGTTAAGTATGATCATTTTTGTTCATGAATTTTACTTTTTGATTTCATCGCGAACAGTCGTTGTTTATTTGTTTGATTGTAATATGTAAATATGTGTTGTAGAAAGGGATAATAATTTATCATCTAGGTATGTAAAAATAAAAACTAAAAACTTTTTTACAAAAAATAAAACCGACTTCAAAAATAACACTAAACGGTGTAATATAACTCTAAATTCGGAAGTCTGTGGCTTTGGTGGGTTTGTCTTACTCATGATGGGCCACCGACTTCCGAATTTAGAGTTATTTTACACCGTTTAGTGTTATTTTTGAAGTCGGTTTTATTTTTTGTAAAAAAGTTTTTTATTTTTCCATTTTTAGTTGTTCCCATACAAACATTTGCCATGAATTCATTTTATATTGTTAATTGTTAACAATACATGTCATTATAATAGGGTTATCCACCTAATCACCTAACCCTAATAAATGAAACTTAACATACCTAACTGTCGAAATCTAGGTATATTGAACACATCTGCCTACCCCTCTGAGCATACAGGCTTGATGATACGTCATGATGTTGTATAAACAATAAACATCCAAGCGATTCCAGCAATCACGATAGATTTGCCGTCTATTTTTGAAGAGTTCCGTTGTATATCTCCGAAGATCAGCACCAGATCTTCACCAAATTAAAATGGGACCACCTCAGGAGTCTACTCTTTCAAACAAAAAAAGAATTTTGAGAATCGGTCCACAAATGGCGGAGAAATCAGGTAACATACATAAAAAAAAAAAAAAAAAAATACATACACACGAACATAGAACCTCCTCCTTTTTTGAAAGTCGGTTAAAAATTGTTAAATAAAAACTTTTTTACAAAAAATACAACCGACTTCAAAAAACACTAACCGGTGTAAAATAACTCTAAATTCGGAAGTCGGTGGCCAATCATGAATGAGACAAAACCACCAAAGCCACAGACTTCCTAATTTAGAGTTATTTTACACCGGTTAGTGTTTTTTGAAGTCGGTTGTATTTTTTGTAAAAAAAATTTTTTGTTTCAGGCTGCAGGCAGCGCCGATGCAGGCGCGGCGGTGGCAGCGCTTGGCGGCGGCGACGCGCGCACGACGCGACTGGCGGCGGCGGGCGCGGCGCGTGCCGCTGTGCCGCTGCTGCTGGTGGACCACGCGCCCGCCGACGCCAGCTGGGAGGCGCTCGAGCTCTACCCGCATCCGCAAGTGTTGGCTCAGGTCTACGTCTTCATTGTTATCATCTGCAAGAATGTTCGATCAAAAATAGCACTATTATTTCGAAGGCAAGAATACAATACTCGATTTATCGATCGTTAGCTCAAACTGTGTTATGTGTTGCGCAGGCGTGTGCCGACCTGTGCGAGGCAAAGGGATGGCAGCGCGTCGTGCTGCTACATGAGGGCGACGCTCGTGGCGCCGCGCTGCTCACCGCCGGAGCGGCGCCCCCCGCGCTGCTAGCAAGACAGCTGCCGCCTAGCCACGAAGACGCCCTGCTCAGGTCGTAGTTACCACTAGTTGTAGATATCAAGCAAAACCATGTTATTGGGCATACAAATTAATGAAAGAATGAATATAAGATCTGTATACTTACAGAAACTTGCTGCTGGTGCTGAAAAAGTCTGGTTTGACGAACTTCATAGTGTGGTGCTCAGCGGAGTGTACGGTGCGCGTGCTGGACGCGGCGCAACGCGTAGGTTTGCTAGCTGAGAAGCACTCGTACATCGCGTTGTCGCTGGACCTGCACACGCAGCCGCTGCAGGAGTATAGCCACGGCGGCGCCAACGTCACCGGTGAGCACCATACCGACCCAACTCGCGAGCCACATTCTGCATACTAATTGATTTCGCGTTCCACAGCCCTCCGCCTCTTTGATCCTGAGTCTCCCGAGGTGGTGGAGGTAATGAGTCAATGGCGCAAGATGTACACGGAAAGACTTAGAGTAGCGGGGAGTGCGGAGGACGGGAAAGAGCCGCCGGAGCCTGAAGAGGCAGCGGAGATTGCCGAGGCGCCTCCAACCGCACTACTGCTCGCGCACCTAGGCACGGGGCTGGTAGCCGAGGCGTGGCGCCGCCTGCAGCTGCCCGTCGCAGCGTCCGCCGACTGCGAGATGGGCGCGGGCGCCTTCCACGCCGATACGCTGCTCAATTACCTACGCTCGGCAAGTACCCGTCGCTTCACACCAACAAGCCAACAGCAACAGCTGCGTACCTAAGCACGTCTCATAGGAAGTGGTCATACGGTGCAGGAGGAGTGGAACAGCGAGGACGGCGCGGGGCGGCTGGTGGGCGGCGCCATCACGTGGGAGGTGGACGGCGGGCGGCGCGAGGTGCAGCTGGAGGTGGTGGAGCTGGCGCGCGGGGGGCGGTTGGAGCGCGCGGGGCTGTGGGCGCCGCGCGCCGGCCTGTCCTGGCAGCGCCGCGACCCGCCTGCCGACACGCCGTCACCCGACTCCATGACCAACCGCACCTTCACGGTGCTTATCGCTATGGTGTGTCTTTTAATCAACACCTGCCTGTAATGGGACCTTGAGAGGGATACATTATATGGCAGGATTAAACAATATTTTCATTTCCTGTTTCAGAACAAACCATATGTGATGATGAGAGAATCGATGGAACGTTTATCTGGCAACGATCGCTATGAAGGTACTTACAGCATAGAACATAGTGCTTCATTGATAATGATACCCACTAAAAACATATCATGTAAAATGTTGCCAAGACGACCATGTATGGTTTCACACGGTCTAACTTTACCGACCCTAACTGCACAAATTCTACATATCAGTAAAAATGTATTGCACCGTTTCGCTACCGTCGTGGAGGGGATGCGAGTATTTAGTTTCTGAAGTAAGTAACAAAACAGTCATATGTCCATACATTTTTACTGATAGCTATGGAGAAATCGTGAAGTTAGGGTCGGTAGACTAGCCGTGTGGATTCAGAAGCTTGGCTCTACATGAGATCTGATATCTTTTTCACAGGACAAACCTAATGTGGTCGTCTGTGCAACATTTTACATGAAATGTTTTTCATAGCCCATTATCTGTCTTTGCCTTTTTTCTTTGATGGTTTACCGATTATACCTATATTGTCTCATACAAACTTCCACCCCCCCCCCCTCCATTTTAGGGGATGGGGGGCGAAAGTTATAAGTATATGAATGTTTTTATTGGTTGCATACTAAATTTTGATGATCATAAGTGCGTCAGTGATACACTGATGTATCAGTGACAAAATGGGTGTATTTTAGACATTAATAAAAAATCTAAAGTATTACAGCAATTCAATTGAGACTTTGTATGTTTAATTAATATATTATTGACATCATATCCTGAGAATATGAACTATCTGGTACACCGGAAACCAACTCTATGAGGGTTCAAAAAGCCGACAAAACAATTCGAGAAATGGTAGGTAGTGCCCTTGCGCTTCGCTTGGCTCGTCTTGGCGGGGGCACTGCCGTGTCCCCAGATTTTCTAATCGCGTGCGCAAAAAAATATTTCTTCGCTACATTTGTTACTTAGTGCTTTCTTTCAAAAAATGCTCTGTCATTTTACTTCTATAGGTATCTGGCGCTATGTTGCTTACCCATTCCCATTCCTGTTTCATCATCTCCGCTAAAAAAAACTCCATTTACTGTGGCCCCACAATTCCAGGACACAACCCTTACCATCAGTAAGAGTATAGGGATCCTTGGTGTCGACACTTCCAGCGACGTTCAGTTCCGAAGTCACTTGGAAGACAAGGCCAAGCTGGCATCCAAAAAACTCGGTGTGCTTAATAGAGCGAAGGTACTTCACACCGGGGCAAAGACTGCTGCTATACAAGTCGCAGATTCGGCCCCATATGGAGTACAGCTGTCATCTCTGGGCGGGAGCACCTGGATACCAGCTTGGGCCCCTTGACTCGGTTCAAAAGCGAGCTGTGAGACTCGTCGACGATCCAGTACTCACAAGCGGTATTGAGCCCCTACGTGTTAGGAGAGACTTTGCCTCCCTATGTGTGTTCTACCGGTTGTATAATGGGTTGTGTTCCGAGGAATTCATTGATATGATGCCCACGGCCACTTTCTATCATCGCACCGCTCGCCGTCGACAGGCAGTTCATGCTCACACACTGGAGCCGAAATGGTCCCGTACAGTGCGGTTTCAGAGAAATTTCCTCCAGCGTACACTTGGATTGTGGAATGAGCTCCCTGCCGAGGTTTTCTCCGAGGGCTTTAATATGGGGTTCTTCAAAAGGGGAGTACCTAAGTAAATAGGTTTTTAAAGAGTCGGCAACGCGCGTGTGGCGCCCCTGGTGTTGCAAGTGTCCATAGGCTACGGTAACCGCTTACCATCAGGCGGGCCGTAAGCTTGTTTGCCACCGTCGTGGTATAAAAAAAAAACATCACATTGTATATTGGTAGTAAAGCGCACTACACACCAAAGCCGGCGGCATATGTTGGCAACATTTTGCCGGCGGGCTAGGTTACCGGCTTCAGTCATTGCAAGTCGTAAAACTTTGTCGGCGCGGGCGGCATGTCGGCGGCCATGTTGCAAAAACAAAAATACTAGCACGTCACTATAATAATAATAATGATAATAAATCGTTTATTTGCTAAAAACATGGTATAAAAGATGGTAATTTTAATAATGTGAACAAACATGTTTTGCTTAATAGGTATAAGCGTGCAAATACACACATCAAAAGTGTCTAGGGATCAAGCATTTTTATGCGGATTTCTTGAGATTGAGATGTGGCTTTGTAATAAATTTCTGATTTTATAAATTTATATGGATCCTTTTTGGTGCATTTCATAATTTGAATCAGGAACTGTGAATCAAATTCGAGTAAAAGATGAAAATCAGCTGTCAATATTTTCCCTATAAAAACATACAACGCATTGAAGACATTATTAGTGCTACTGTTTCCCTACTACTGATTAAAACCAACGTTATTATGGAGCGGCGACGTCATTTAAGCAGGGAAGAAATGCTCAGAGCCGTTGGAATGATAGAAGCTGGTTCCCGGCAACGTACTGTGGCTTTAGCTCTGAATACAAGTCAGAGTGTTATCAGTCGACTTTGGACACGTTACCGAAGCACTGGTACCGTGGCTGAGCGCCATGGAGGACGGTATCGCTGCACCACACGGAGACAAGACCGATACATTCAAATCTTAACTCGAAGAGCTCCAACAATAACCGCCATGATGTTAGCCGTGAGGCTTCATCACTCTTCAGGGAACTTAATTAGCGACCAAACAGTCAGAAACCGCTTGCATGAAGTGAACCTTCATTCCCGAAGACCGCTACGGGTACCACCTATAGCAATGCACAATCGTAGGATTCGATATCAATGGGCTCTTGAACACAGAAATTGGGCAGAAGAACAATGGCGTTTCGTGTGCTTTTCTGATGAGTCTCGTTTTGGTATGAGACCGGATACAAGACGTATACGACACTGGAGAACCCCTGGACGCCAACAGCGATTAAAATCCTGCCAGGAAGTCCATCCTTATAGTGGTGGAACCATCATGGTATGGGCGGGTATTTGGATCGGCGGAAGAACTGAGTTGATTTGGATCAGAGGCAACCTCAACGCTCAAATTTATGCTGAGACGATTGTATCAGACGTCATCGTTCCTACAAGTGCAAATCGGTCCCTTATTTCAGTTAATGCATGATAATGCACGACCGCACACCGCAAGAGTTGTAAGACAGACTCTCGCCGCGGCTAACATCAATGTCCTGCCCTGGCCTGCTCAGTCGCCAGACTTGAACCCGATTGAGCATGCATGGGATATGCTACAGAGAAGAGCTCTGCCGAATATGGAGGGTATCCAGTCGCAAGAAGACCTTTTTTTGTTGTTGCAACGAACATGGGCGGCCATTCCACAGCGTGATTTGGATGAACTCATTTTGAGTATGCCAAACCGATGTTCTTGTGTTGTTAGTGTTCGCGGTAGAAACACGGATTATTAATTGTTTAAGTTACCCAATAAAATTTTAAAGAAAAGGTTCAAATGTCAAAAATCCCTTTATTAGGAAAATGGCAAATTTCTTTATTAATGCAAAGATGACTTGGTTTATCGTTACTGTGACAAACGAAAACACTTTATTTGATGAATCCTTAAAGAAAATTTTAATTAATATCAATAAGGAGAAAAGTTATTGCAAAAATATATGTTGATCCCTAGACACTTTTGATGTGTGTAGGTACAATATAGCTCAAATTTTAATGTCGCCGGGCAGCTGAGCGCTTGCGTACGCTAGCCGCCGGCAAGCCGCCGACGTGTCGGCGGGAACACGCGCGCGAAGGTTGCCGACATGCTTATTTCAATATAAGCCGCCGGGTAGTGTCGGCGGGCTGTGTCGGCTTACCCTTGATGAAACAGGAGAATACCTAGTTGGGGTTATTATAGTAAAAATAATTATGTCTGTAAGAGAGCCCTAACGTGATCTCCTTAATAGTTAACTGCGGCACTCAGAGATAGTAATGATTTGACAGACTTTTGTTTGACAAAACTGTCAAAACTTTTACTAGGTGATGGCCTAAGTAATCATTAAAGCTCTCTGAGTGCGACAGTAATAATATTAGTTTAAGTAGAGTGTTTTAAAAAAATATGTAGGTACCAATGTTTTTTAATAAATCCTATCTTTGAGGTTGCGGTTGATAAGCGACTTTGTAACGTATTGTGTGTTTTGATTCGAGGTTTTTGCATCGAGTTAATCGACAAGCTGGCGAAGCTGTTGCAGTTCAACTACACGTTCGTGGAGGAGGAAGGCAGCTACGGCTCGCGGGACAGCGTCACCGGCAAGTGGTCGGGCATGCTGGGCCGCCTCATGGAAGACGACGTACGCAGGCTTGCGGCGCATGCGTGAGTGTGCGGTGGCGCGCGCCGGCAGTACATGATTGCTTTATATGCAGAACATCGACTTCGCGATCACGGACCTGACCATCACAGCGGAGCGCGAGCGCGCGGTGGACTTCACCACGCCCTTCATGAACCTAGGCATTAGCATCCTTTTCCGCACGCCGAAGCAGCCCGAACCCAAGATCTTTGCCTTCCTTCTGCCTTTCTCCAATGGCGTAAGTAAACACAGCTTACTACGCTCACTAAGCTAAACTTTTTTATTTTTAGGAACACGGAGTAGTGTCAGATTTAGCATAGCTCAACTTTTGTAACTAAGTAAGGAGAATAAGTACACAAAGTTAAAACGATTACGTTTCGAGTCGGAAGAAGCCGCCTCTGAGCTCCTGCTAATTGTAACTCTATACTAATAAAGAATATATGTAACGAGTGCAGAAAGCTACTCAGATTAAATAACTGGGGCGAAAGTAAATGAAAATAACAAATAATCTGGTAGTTTAGACTTATAAAACATAGTTAGCGTATCTAATACTAAGAAACCATAAAGTACTAAACAGTCGTGCGTTGATGGCTCATGCTGTGCTGGTCGTCGACTTATTGACACTTCACAACAAAACATGAACACAATGCTCGGCCAGGTGTGGCTTTGCCTGGGCTTCGCGTACCTGGGCACGTCCCTGGTGCTGTACGTCGTGGGGCGGCTGTGCCACGAGGAGTGGCAGAATCCCTACCCTTGCATCGAGGACCCGCCCGCCCTCGAGAACCAGTTCACGCTCGCCAACGCACTGTGGTTCAACCTGGGCGCCGTGCTACTACAGGGCTCGGAGATCGCGCCCGTGTAAGTATATTTATAACACATTTGCTTAGTCCGGTCTATTTAGACATTCGAAGTTACATAAAGTCCCAACAAGCTGAATTTCTGTGAAGTTGTTCAAAACATAATTATAAACAATGTCTAGAAGTTCCCCATCATTCCCCTGTAAGGAAAAAAATTAATTCAAGGTCAAAGTTAAAAAAATGAGTTTTTCGCGATTTTCAGCAAAACGGTAAGTTTTATCATAAAAGTACCTCAGACAAAAATTGTAGATCTTAAAATTATCTATAAAAAATGTATCAATACTTTTTTTCTTACGAGCCACCGTTTCTGAGATATAACGATTCAAAAAGTTATAAAAGTCGTTATCGTCATAATATGCTCACGTTTCCACGCCACCTATGAGGTAGTGTACTTAGCGCTTTTTTTTTAACGTGGTTTCCCCAGTAGGCCTACTCCATGGGTCTGTTGTGATCCTGTTTAATGTAAAACTATTGCAAAATAACGGAAATTTTCAAAGATTGGGAAAGATAAAAGCGATGTAAATGAAAAAAAAGTGTTGAAGTTTATTCGTCTTATTCGTAAGTTTCAAATTCTTGTTCTTCTTCTTGATCTTCTTCATCTTCATTTTGGATGCAAGTAAATTGCGTCAATAGCGATGTATCGCATGATACTTCGTCGGAGTCAAACGAATCCTCCATTGTTTGTGATTCAATATTAGAGCACGACCGGCCTTGACAATTTTTGCATGCCAAAGAACAAGACAGTCCGACTTTTTTGCAACCACATTTAGCACTGCATCCCTTTTTGCAGTTGCAAAAAATAGTGTTCAGCCGTTTTTCCGGCGCAGGTGGAAGTAAAGTTTGAACTAGCTCTAATATATTGTTGACCAACTTCCAACCCCAGTCTGTAGGGTCTAGCTGATAACCAAGCCACACTTGAACTTGGTAATATACTCGAAAAAGATGTTGGTGAGCAGCAACTGAGGTTGGAGGAAGACAAGCTAATTGAACTTGTTTTTTATTTTTAGTATTTTTAACGAAACATTCATATCGATGCTTATCTAAACAGGTAGTTTTTTTAGGAGCTCCGTACATAGAAAGAAGAAAGCGGATGCCGTTGGTAATAACTTCAAACAGAAAAATATGTAAACATTTAATATATAATATATATATATATATATATATATATACATATATTATATAAAATATTACTACTCTAGATGTATTTAGGTGGCGTACTCATGCATATTATGACGATAACAACTTTTATAACTTTTTGAATCGTTATATCTCAGAAACGGTGGCTCGTTAGAAAAAAAGTATTGATACATTTTTTATAGATAATTTTATGATCTACAATTTTTGTCTGAGGTACTTTTATGATAAAACTTACCGTTTTGCTGAAAATCGCGAAAAACTCATTTTTTTTACCTTTGACCTTGAATTATTTTTTTTCCTTACAGAGGAATGATGGGGAACTTCTAGACATTGTTTATAATTATATTCTGAACAATTTCACTGAAATTCAGCTTGTTGGGACTTTATGTAACTTCACTCTCATTTTTTGGTCTAAATAGACCGGACTACTCGTAAAGGGTCTCTTATTCCGCCAAATTCAGTATCGCAATGTACCTCATTACGCACTATTGCGTAAAGATAATGTAAAACGCACGATTTGGAAGGTGCTTCGATTTAAAACGAACGGTTCCTTTTTTTAAATATTACCAAAGAGTTTTTATGTCAGAAAAGAGGTCAACATTTTATGAATAAAATTAACTTTCGGCGATAAAATATAAAAAATAAACATTTAATTCGCTAATTTAATTAGTTTTGACAATAAATTACAACCATTAGTAACCAAAACAAAAACAAATATAAATTAATTTACTTTATTAGTAATACCGGCTGTTTTTGTGCCTTGACTTAAAAAAAAACTGATGCGCGCGCCAATTTGTGATCGTCGTATGACATAATACGTGCGCTTGATAATTACAGCCTCTGCTTTCTTGTAGCCCTCGCCTGCGGCTCGGGCTAGCAATAATTATTGCCTCGGCTGTAATTATCAACCTACCGCACTTATATCATAAAATCATAAATCATAAATCATTTATTCATTTGCGTATATTCATCACTAGCTTCTGCCCGCGACTTCGTACGGGGTCGTCAAAATTGAAGATCTGAAACGTCTGATGTCGAATTCTAAATGCCCGGGGACGGGAAAACAACGAGATGCGCGAGAGGATTCAAGACGTTCCAGATTTTTTATTTATGTTGGTCAACAGGCCAAATGCCATCAGACTTAACAACTTTTGCTAAGACGCCATTTCTATCAATATTTGTTTTATTGTCGCTGGGCTTTGGAGTTCCACAACAGGTGCTCCAGATCTTCAAATTTAGTTTCACAGCAGTAAACTCTCTTCACGTGGAATAGTTTTTGCAATGGCACCATTTTTATATCTCTTTTACTTTAGGTGTTCCATTTTCCAAAATAATTATAGTCAGTCGTGCATCTCCTTCCCCCACTTATGTCTAGAGTCGATGCGTATATACGCTGAAAACTCAAGCGTCATGCTTTTTCCGTGAACGTCTCCAACTCGCGAGACAGTGCATGATGTTCACGATCAGCGGTCAGTCGCGCACATATTCGTCACTGGTGTCTAGAGACCTGGATGTAGATGCGTAAATACGCTGAGAATGCAGGCGTGCTTCGCGATCCCAAGAAGTTTCCACGGAGCAAGTTGCAGTCTCATGTTCTCGAACAGCATCAAGTCTCTCCTAACGCTCTTCGGTAGATTGTTGGGATCTTATGATCTTTAATCATCAATCACCTTTGGAACATTAGGAAAGATTTGACCTCTTTCTAGGCATGGTTATAGTTTTATTGTGATGATGATACCTGATCATTTAAAATCTAAGTGGCTGCTCCCCTGCGTTACCGGGTAGGCTACCGTGTAACGAAGATAAATGGAAAAGGAAATTAAACACTCAAATAACATAAGCCCGAAGGCATATATATACGATAAAAAAAAAATGGGAGTTTTGGCCAGTAGAATCTAATTTTCAATGCATTTCATGAAACATGATGTCTAAAATGAATAAAATGCATTGTTTCCACATACTTTAATTACGTTACTTTACATACTTTAAAAACGTTACTTTAGTAGGTGCTCGAAGTGACCACCGCGGTGGTCACTTCGAGCACCTACTAAAGTAACGTTTCATACAGACATTTACTGCTTAAGACCTACACAATCGATATCTAAATAGAAATAGTGTAGGTTTTTTTTTCAAAATAACCGGGTTCGATTCCCGAACGAAGTACAGATGTTTTTTAAAATGTATGAATGCAGTTTCTCTTTTTATTAAAATCGATGACATGGTTCCTCAGAACAGATCTTCGTATGTCTTATAGTTTCAGACTTTCCTATACTGACCCATTTGAATGAGACACCCTGTATATGTTATAGTGTAGCTGGGCTCTTGAAGTTCCACATCAGGTGTTCCGGATCTTCAAATTTATTCTCTCAGCAGAAAATGCTCATCACGTGGAACAATTTTTGCTATGGTACCATTTTTGTATCTCCTATAGTTTAGCTGGTCTGTTGCGGTTCTGCCTCAGGTGTTCCAGTTTCCAAGATAAATTTTAGCCTATGTGTTGCCCAGATTTAATATCTATACAACAAAAAAAAATCATTCAAATCCGTCCAGTAGTTCCGAAGATTAGCGTGTACAAACAAACAGACAAACAGACAGACTTTTTTTTTTGGATTTGTGCTCTATTACTGTTTCTAAACCCCCCTCAATCATTATTTTTTAAATATATTCAATGTACAGACACAGTTTTTTTACTGTCTTATTATATTTATGTATAGATAATGTACTATTATAATGCAATATGTTATTATTACATTGTCATCCAACATTAATTTTACTTATTCCTCTAAATCGCAGCGCCTACAGCACGCGAGCGGTGGCCAGCGTGTGGTGGGTGTTCGCGCTGGTCATCACCAGCTCGTACACAGCGAACCTGGCTACGTTGCTGGCCAAGAAGTCGTCCGACCAGATCATTAGCAGCGTGCAGGACCTCGCCGACAACCAGCTCGATATCGACTACGGAGCTAAGATGAATGGTTCCACCTACAACTTCTTCGAGGTATGTTACACCATATAAATAAGTGTTTCATGATCCCGCTTGACCAAGTTTCTAGACTTGGTCAAGCGGGATCATGAAACACTTATGTTTCCAAAAAATTTCAGGACTCACTTCAAACAAAACTTAAGTTCAAAGTCCACTTATTTGAAGCAAGCAAAAAACAAAAAACAATTTTATTTTTTTTTTCAGTTAGTCAGTTAAAAAGTCACACATTGTCTCTGTCTGTCACTGGCTGTCGAACTATTTACTGGCACTAGAAGGAGAATAACATTACACATGTTATTAAAAACATTAAACCCTCTTTCTAAGGCAGTCAGTCGGATAAAGTAACAGTCGCAAAACTGCATTCGTGTAAGGCTTTATTGTTAGATTGTTGTTTGTAATTCCAGAACTCGCAAAGCGAGCTGTACCAGCGGATGTTCCAGCACATGCGTACGCGGAAGATGCCCACTTCCAACCAAGAAGGCATCGCCAAGTAACATTTACATTTTTATTTACTCGCTTACAGCTGATAGCACTTAGCTGTCGCATGCATCTAGTACCTGGAGCCCAGTCGAATTAGGATTTGACAGGGAATTATTTTTTTTAGCACAATTTAAAAACTTAGTTAAATAAATAAATATTCCACAACTTTATGTTTTAGTTCTAGACCAGCTTTGTGTTTTATTGCAGAGTAGAGAGCGGAAAGTACGCGTTCTTGATGGAGTCGACGACAATCGACTACGAGACTGAGCGCAACTGTGGTGTCACCAAGGTGAGTGGCACCAGTACGTCGCGCGATCGCTGCCATCTGTCTCTCACTCACACGTCGCGCTGTTCCGCAGGTGGGGTCGCTGCTCGACAGCAAGGGCTACGGCATCGCTATGAAGAAGAGTAAGTGCCTGCTCTGCTCTTGTTTACAAATAGTGTTTGGTTAGTGATCAAACAATGGTTATTTGTGCAGACTCCAAGTTCCGGCAAGCCATGAACCTAGGCCTGCTGAACTTGCAGGAGGCGGGCACGCTGCGTGAGATGCAGCACACCTGGTGGAAGGAGAAGCACGGCGGAGGCGCCTGCAAGGTAATCGACCATCAAGTGGCCACCGCGCGCCGCCGCCAGGTGGAACCGCCTGTCGGCCAAAGCTGTGCTATGCGCTTACGTAAATCCACCCGATATCTGTAATATTAAATATCTGTCGCCCGCTTCGAACGAAGGTAAAGCTACGCTTGCCAAGGTCGGACCGTGGATGTGAAACCAACCATAACATACCGGGTCCAAGCCCCACGAGATATGCTGCATCAGCTGCACGCATGTATTTCAGGTGGATGAGGAACACGAGAGCGAGGAGCTGTCCATGGCGAACTTCCTGGGGCTATGGCTTGTGCTGGTAGTGGGCTGTGCGCTGGGCATCGTGCTGTCGTGCTGCGACCTTGCCTGGGCGGCTGCGCGCAGAGCCCGTGCGGAAGGAGGCCGTTTCCATACACATTTCTGGTCGGAACTACGCTTCGTCTTCCGCTTTGAGCAGTCTGTAAAACCATTACAGGTATGGCAACTGTTTCATTAAAATTGAGTAGAAGAGTCTTCCGGCGCGCTCTATCACTCTCTAATGTCCGATACGGTGCGTTCCAGGGGCCGCTTAGTGGGTCATCCAGCGAATCGGCGGAGACGGCGCGCTCAGCGGAGCTGGAGATGGGGTCTGCGGGGGGCGAGGCAGGTTCCGGGGGTGAAGGGGACGGCGAGAGGGAGTCGCTGCAGGAGGCGGAGGCGCGCGCGCGCTCGGGCTCGGGCGCCGCGGGCCCGCGCCGGCGCCGCTCGTCCATGCACGCGGCCAGCCTGCGCCTGGCGCGCCACACCAACAGGGACTCGGCCACGCCCGCACGTCGTTAGCCCATTCTCACGCTGGGCTCGGCCACGCCCGCAGCCCATTCTCACGCTACATGCGGTCCACATGTAGATAGACTAGGTAGATGGGATTCGTTTAGGTGGAATGCTACAAAATGGGAGCTTTTGTGGTAGGAAATGTGGCAAAGATAGGATTGGGTATTGTAAAGTTTAGTTTTATAATGTTAGTTTATCTGATGTTGTGTGTTATGTTTCATAAATGTTGTGTGTTATGTTTCATAAAAAATAACATGTCTTCTGTTATAATTATTTCAAATAAAATAGACTCAATTTATAAAAATGTTTAGATACATATAAATTGAAGGAGTGTGTAGTAGGTATTCGTGGCGGTGTAAGGGACAGACCCTTACACCGCCACGAATAAGTTTTGATTAGAAAGTACTTAGCTGGTTCTAAATTCGACTGTACGATCACATAAGGTCCAACCGACGACGTGTCAACCTCTGCAGAGACGCGCTGGAGCTACACAACGACACCGCACGTGCAAGTAAAGGTCCACTATTTATAGACGAACAAAGAGAGTTAAGAAACTATAGACGGGACATGCGTATCTGTCGTCCCATGTCTCAGTGCCACCATCTAGCATTATATAGCAATATTAAAGCGGCCATTCGCGCCACCTAGCGTTAAATAGCAAAAACACAAAACATATAATGAAATTGGAAATGTGGTAGGGATGCTAGATGCTACCATTTAGATATCAAGGTATCGATAATTTTAAAAAGATTTTTTTTTTAAATGTGTCAGTTATAAGTGGAGATGGGATATTAAGATGAATATTTAGCTAAAGTTGAGATATTGGCTACTACGGAAAGCACTTTTTCGCGGAATTATGTCGCGGAATAGACATATTTATACTAGATTATTAAGTAATTGTTGGCCCTGGAGCCAAGAGCATTGGAAAATTATGTATTGTATTCTCTATCATGAGTAAACTCCTATAAGATCTTATTTTTATAGCGGACTAGCTGCAGAATACATATATTTAAAAAAAAAAGTTCAGACTATGAGGTTATGATTGAATCATAACTACGAATATTAGGTATGATTTTTCATAACTCTGAGTGATTTTTAAGAAACTGAAAACCGATATCATAATACATTTAGCTATTTTTAGTACCTACCTTGATAATTAGGGACCTATGCAGTTTATTTATTCTCAAACCCAAGTGGATAACACCTAACTGACTTTGACAATGATAAACGACCATAGTTACGTCAAAAATAGGGATGCGAAATGCGAGACAACTAATCAATATTTTCTAAGATTTAGTATGCAATACATTACAAACTGCCTTATTACATGCTAACATCTGTATCTAGTTTGTAATAAGGTTTTTTTTTAAATAAAACATTTGTAATGTATTCAGCAACTTTTTTTTACAAATAAAGTTTAAAAGGAGGGTTACCTTTATCGTAAATAATCGTTGAGTTATTTTTGATCACACATATTTCTAAACGATCTCTAGAAAACCCGGAAAAATAATATGTTGTAATATGTTTTGATCTCTTTATGATTATTATTCTAACAACTTACATACATATGTAAAATCGAGTATGATCTCATTTATAAAGCATATTTGTGAGTTTTTTTTTAAATACACAAAAAAAAAATCCGAAAATTAATCGATTGAATTTTTAATTGATCGATTTATGTTTTCTTATTACAATTGATTGGACATCCCTAGTGACATTTGACATAGATGGCGGCTGGTGGATGTTATTAGTCGTTTAAAATACTATTAAATGTACACTTTGGCATACAGCTAGTCCGTGTTGTAGAAGTATTTGCAACTTACCTATTATAAAAAGACAATAAATTATCGTATATTCCGATACTCTTTGCATTACAGGGCCATTTTGGTTATTCTCTTTTTGTTATTTAACTGTGGAGGCTTGTAATTAGCATTTTGGTTATATTTTTGTTACCTATTATATTGTGTTATAAGTCTGTAAGCCTTCCGACAGTAAAGAAAATAAAATAAAAAATATCCGCGAACTCAATTCTAGTGTATACTCTGTGAGATAATAATAAACACAATAATATAATGACACAAATGACAGTTGCCTCGACTTGTTACGAATCCTGGATTACCGACTCGTATTTATTTTTAACTAGCTTCTGCCCGCGACTTCGTACGCGGATCCTGTTGCTTATGCCAGTGACAACGGGGTCGTCAAAATCGAAGATCTGAAACGTCATGTCGAATTCTAAAAGCCCGGGGACGGAAAAACAATGAGATGCGCGAGACGATTCAAGACATTCCAGATTTTTTATTTTTGTTGGTCAACAGGAATGCCATCAGACTTAACAACTTTTGCTAAGACGCCATTTCTATAAATATATGGTATATGGTCGCTGGGCTTTGGATTTCCACAACAGTTATGATCTTTAATCATTTAGCACCTTTGGAACATTGGGAAAGATTTGACCTCTATCTAGGCGTGGTTATAGTTTTATTGTGAAGATACTTGATCAATTAAAATCTAAGTGGCTGCTCCCCTGCGTTATCGGGTAGACTACCGTGTCACGAAAATAAATCGAAAAGGAAATTAAACACTCAAATAACATAAGCCCGAAGGCATATTTATTCGATAAACTTCTTCACCGCGTGGAGGTAATCCCAGCTTATGTTATTTAACTATACAGTGAAATTAGTGATAGCTTTGATTTCCATGTCAAATGTTTCTGATCTTCGATTTTATAAGGGAAATGCCTATCGACCGAACAACTTTTGCTAAGACGTCATTCCTATATGTGTTATGGTGTAGCTGGGCTCTTGGAGTTCCACAACAGGGGCTCCAGATCTTCAAATCTAGTCTCACAGCAGAAAACGCTCTTCACGTGGAATAGTTTTTGCAATAGCACCATTTTTATACCTCTTTTACTTTAGGTGTTCCATTTTCCAAAATAAATTATAGCCTATATGTTGCGTGATGTTCACGATCAGCGGTCAGTCGCGCATCTTCTCCCCCCACTTATCTCTAGAGTCGATGCGTATATACGCTGAAAACTCAAGTGTCAAGCTTTTTCCGTGAACGTCTCCAACTCGCGAGACAGTGCATGATGTTCACGATCAGCGGTCAGTCGCGCACATATTCTTCACTGGTCTCTAGAGACCTGGATATAGATGCGTAAATACGCTGAGAATGCAGGCGTGCTTCGCGATCCGAAGAAGTTTCCACGGAGTAAGTTGCAGCCTCATGTTCTCGAACATCATCAAATCTGTCCTAACGCTCTTCGGTAGATTGTTGGGATCTTATGATCTTTAATCATTTGGCACCTTTGGAACATTGGGAAAGATTTGACCTCTATCTAGGCGTGGTTATAGTTTTATTGTGAAGAGATACCTGATCAATTAAAATCTAAGTGGTTGCTCCCCTGCGTTACCGGGGAGACTACCGTGTCACGAAGATAAATCAAAAAGGAAATTCAACACTCAAATAACATAAGCCCGAAGGCATATTTATTCGTTAAAATTTAAAAAAAAATGGGAATTTTGGCCAATAGAGTCTAATTTTCAATGATATACCATCGTCATCGAAAATCAGTCCTGAACTGTTCCCGTCTTCAGCGCGTGGAGGTAATCCCAGCTTATGTTATTTAACTATACAGTGAAATTAGTAATAGCTTTGATTTCCATGTCAAATGTTTCTGATTTCGATTTTATAAGTCAACAGGAAATGCCTATCTGACCGAACAACTTTTGCTAAGACGTCATTCCTATATGTGTTATGGTGTAGCTGGGCTCTTGGAGTTTCACAACATGTGTTCCAGATCTTTGATTTTTATACGTCAACAGCGAGTGCTCATAAGGCTGAACCACTCTTGCTAAGACGTCATTCCTATATAAGTTATAGTGTAGCTGGGCTCTTGAAGTTCCACATCAGGTGCTTCGGATCTTCAAATTTATTCTCTCAGCAGAAAATGCTCATCACGTGGAACAATTTTTGCTATGGTACTATTTTTGTATCTCCTATAGTTTATCTGGTCTGTTGCGGTTCTGCATCAGGTGTTCCGGATCTTCAAATTTATTCTCTCAGCAAAAAATGCTCATCACGTGGAACAATTTTTGCTATAGTACCATTTTTGTATCTCCTATAGTTTAGCTGGTCTGTTGCGGTTCTGCATCAAGTGTTCCGGATCTTCAAATTTATTCTCTCAGCAAAAAATGCTCATCACGTGGAACAATTTTTGCTATGGTACCATTTTTATATCTCCTATACTTTAGCTGGTCTGTTGCGGTTCTGCATCAGGTGTTCCGGATCTTCAAATTTATTCTCTCATCAAAAAATGCTCATCACGTGGAACAATTTTTGCTATGGTACCATTTTTGTATCTCCTATAATTTAGCTGGTCTGTAGCGGTTCTGCATCAGGTGTTCCGGATCTTCAAATTTATTCTCTCAGCAAAAAATGCTCATCACTTTGAACAATTTTTGTTATGGTACTATTTTTGTATCTCCTATAGTTTAGCTGGTCTGTTGCGGTTCTGCATCAGGTGTTCAAGTTTCCAAGATAAATTATAGCCTATATGTTGCCCAGACTTAATATCTATACAACAAAAAAAAAATCATTCAAATCCGTTCAGTAGTTCCGAAGATTAGCGTGTGCAAACAAACAGACAAACAGACAAACAGACAAACAGACAGACTTTTTTTTTGGATTCGTGCTCTATTACTGTTTCTAAACCCCCCTCAAGTTTTTTTTTTTAAATATATTCAATGTACAGACACAGTTTTTTTACTGTCTTATATGTATAGATTATATGTATAGATGAAAATATGCAAAAATTAACTTTAGGTAAATATGCCTCCGATTATCCCATCTCTAGTTATAAAGTGTATGAGTTACACTTAACTTAAATTATTTTTACCTCATTCAATATTATCGATAACATAATCGATAAACAATATCACATCTCTACAAGATAGTAGTATAGCTAAGCGGCAATAGAGGGCGTTTATTACAAAACTAGCAAATGTTCTAAAACTTTCTAAGGAAGTCATCTAAATACAAAGAATAGCTACGAAAATAAATCATAGCTACGTGCAGTCGTTTAATCCTAACAAGATTAGCAGTAACGTAATGCTCAACTCGGCATATTTACTTGGAGACAAAGAGATTTATAAATAAATTAAAAATTTAAAAAGCCCCCACCGCAAAAAAGTAAAACTATTAAAAAGTTAAAAATAACACTTTAGCTATGAAATTTTACGTAACGTCGGGGTACCGCTTAAGTAAGGAATGTTCCTAGTACCTACTTGTAGGTATGTAGGTACTTATTTTAACGGTACCCCGACGTTACGTAAAATTTCATAGCTAAAGTGTTATTTTTAACTTTTTAAATGTTTTACTTTTTTGCAGTGGGGGTTTTTTAACTTTTTAATTTATTTATTATTTTAAAAATTTTAAACGCATTAATTTTGTTTTATAGAGTTTACAGTTATGAGAAATTTTCAGTGCATTGTATGTAGAGTCAAAAACACGACATATCTGCTATTATTTTGTCAAGAGTCTACCTACTGGTGTGCTGGACAGCCTGGTTGCAGCATCAGCTCATCCTGTTGCCATCAGTGCATTGTATTAAGAATCAAATGCTGGTTAAAATGAATCCAAACATGACATATCTGCTATTATTTTGTCAAGAGTCTACCAACTAGTGTGCTGGATAGCCTGGCTGCAGCATCAGCTCATCCTGTTGCCATCAGGGCATTGTGCGAAGACTCAAATGCTGGTTGAAATGAATCCAAACATGACATATCTGCTATTATTTTGTTAAGAGTCTACCTACTGGTTTGCTGGATAGCCTGGCTGCAGCATCAGCTCATCCAGTTACCACCAGTGCATTGTGCGCAGAATCAAATGCTGGTTGAAATGAATCCAAACACTACATATCTGCTATTATGTTGTTAAGAGTCTACCTACTGGTGTGCTGGATAGCCTGGCTGTAGCATCAGCTCATCCAGTTGCCATCAGTGCATTGTGTGCAGACTCAAATGCAGGTTAAAATGAATCCAAACACGACATATCTGCTGTTATTTTCCCAAGAGTGTATTAGTCTGCTAGATATCCTAGCTGCATCAGACCAAATACACCATAATGTTGCTTATTAGTATTACACACATGGGTGTTTGAAATTTTAAGACACACATATGGTTGTAAGTAAAGTTAATACCCATATACGTCTTAAATAGCAACGGTAGCTAACACAAAAGAGCCGATAACCTTGAAACGGCTGAACCGATTTTGATGAATTATGTCTTAGAACCATCGCAAGAAACCCTGCTTTCAAATAAAAAAAAACCGCATCTAAATCGGTTCACCCGTTTGGGCGCTACGGTGCCACAGACAGACAGACAGACAGACACACACACATAGCGGTGAAACTTATAACACCCCTCTTTTTGCGTCGGGGGTTAAAAATCGTAAGCCGTTCGACTTCAAAGTAGGTGATATGGTGTTTACGTAAGGAATGTTCCTAGTACTTGTAGGTAAGTAGGTACTTATTTTAACGGTACCCCGACGTAACGTAAAATTTCAGTGTGTAAGTGTTATTTTTAACTTTTTAAATGTTTTACTTTTTTTGCGGTGGGGGTTTTTAAAAATTTTAATATAATTTTTATTTTAAAATTTTTAAACGCATTAATTTTGTTTTATAGATTATACAGTTATGAGAATTTTTCGTAGAGTCAAATGCTGGTTAAAACGAATCCGAACACGACATATCTGCTATTATTATGTCAAGAGCCTACCTACTGGTGTGCTGGATAGCCTGGCTGCAGCATCAGCTCATCCTGTTGCCATCAGTGCATTGTGTTTAGAATCAAATGCTGGTTGAAATGAATCCAAACACGACATATCTGCTATTATTATGTCAAGAGCCTACCTACTGGTGTGCAGCACGCGTAGCATGATCACCGAAGAAACGGTCTTTGTCGTGTCTCGGAAGAAAAGAAATTAAATGTTCATGCTACGCAGGCAGGTTTATTGAAAGAAATTTGACAGATTGAGGTTCCTGTCTATATAATCTGTCACTTTGCCGATTCGTCTGTAGACAAAGGCCGTTTCTTCGGTGTTCAATGTGTTCATGCTACGCATGCAGGTAGCGTTGCCAGGCGTCCGGCTTTAGCCGGACATAGTCAGGCTTTTTGATTGCCTGTCCGGCCAAAATAAGCGTCGTCCGGCCTGTCCGGCTTTTGTTAGGCTTTTAGAGACCGAATTCGCGAATGAAAGAAGCCGGCGCCGCGCCATCGCCGGCCGGCCGAGCGAGGGCGAGTTGGGCGGGCTGTTGCCCCCGCCCACCCGCTCCCCTGCGTCGCCTGCCTGCGGGTACTTTTAGACTAATTTGGCATTAGTTTTATTGTAAATTATCAAAAAAGCTTGGTTTTCATTAATTTTCTACATTAATACCAAAAAATCCCCTACAATGCAAAGTGTCCGGCTTTTTTACCAAAATGTTAGGCCAAAAAAAAAATTATTTTTTACACGAATATTTAAAATTGTTGAAAATGCAGGATGTCCGGCTTTTTGACCCAAATGTTAGGCCAAACTCACAGCTCTGTCCGGCTTTTCGGTATGAGGACCTGGCAACGCTACATGCAGGGATAGCCTGGCTGCAACATCAGCTCATCCTGTTGCCATCAGTGCATTGTGTTTAGAATCAAATGCTGGTTGATATGAATCCAAACACGACATAATATCTGCTATTATTTTGTCAAGAGTCTACCTACTGGTGTGCTGGATAGCCTGACTGCAGCATCAGCTTTATCCTGTTGCCATCAGTGCATTGTGTTCAGAATCGAATGCTGGTTAAAATAAATCCAAACACGACATATCTGCTGTTATTTTCCCAAGAGTGTATTAGTCTGCTAGATATCCTGGCTGCATCAGACTAAATAGGTACACCATAATGTTGCTTATTAATATTACACATGTTTGGGTTGGTTTTATAAATTTTTAATTTGATTTTTGACATTTATTTAAGTGAATGTCAAAAATAAATTTTAGAGTAGAAGGAACCCGAGATCTTTGATAGAGTTAACTCTTGTCATTGAAGTATACATGAGTTTGCACGAAAACATTAGAAGGCGAAGTTTGCGACTAAAAGAGCATACCTACATGGCATTTGGAAACGTTTAAATCCAAGTAAATTGAATCGCAGTAGGTTTGCAAGGCATCTTCCTGCAGTAAGAGAGCGTCTATATGGGAGGTTACAATACCTGTTTCTTGATCTTCATGTCATCTGCGTAAAGCAATATTTAAATGTGCCGGAAACAGAGAGTCATTTATTTGTATGTTTGGTACCTCATTTCCCATTCATTTATGGACCGATTTTCAAAATTATTTTTATTTGGTAGGATGTACAGGTTGGTCCCATTGGTATCAAACGTCAGATCTGATGATGGGATGCTCGAGGAATTGAGGGTGCTCCTCAAATAATGTGTAGGTATACAGTTACACATGTACCGATTTATACATTTTTAGTAACAAATCAAGCATTTTTAACCCCCGACGCAAAAAGAGGGGTGTTATAAGTTTGCCCGCTATGTGTCTCTGTCTGTCTGTCTGTCTGTCAGTGGCACCGTAAACGGCAAAATAAGCGAACCAAACATGAGCGATGTCAAACCGCCATATTGATTCTTTAAATAAATAGAATACCTATTGATACTTATTACAGCTATTAGGTAAGGAAATTGTTTAGTTGGATGGTCGAGGCGTTCTGATGACAAATTAACAGAACCTTTTATTGTATGAGCGGTGCTGGACTGCTGCTATTGATGATAAAATAAAATTAGTGTTACATTTAGTGATTTATTTAAAAGCAAAAGTTAGTTAAAGAGATTATCCTGAGCAATGATCGTATCGATTAGTACCTAGAACAAATATGCAGTGACTGTTGTTTAGCTGGTTCGATTCCCAGTTTAGATATTAGGTAAGCTTGTCGTGAAATCCATGAATGCTGTTTTTTGTAAACATAAGTAAGTACTGGAATGTTTCTTTTACTGAAAATACTCCATTTTCAAAATTAATGTGGTAGTACCTTCAGTTCCCATTGACTTTTTTCACCCTATCAAAAATCAGATTTATACAGCTGTAGGTATACACGTTGCTTGTACCCAAACTTGTTCCGGTATCGAGCGCTAACTCTGAGAGGCGCGCCGACGTCACCGCTCCGCCGCCGCCGCGTCCGGCGCCGCGTCCGGCGCCGCGTCCGGCACGGGCCGCGAGCCGACATCGCGGCGACATTGACACCACTGCCACACATTACACGCTGCACTGGAACATGACTGCCCGCGCCAGCCGCCCGGCGCGTGCACACACCGGCGCCTCTCCAGCCGCGGACTTGATCGGGGAATGGGAGCATTCGCCGTCAGTCACCACATAACCTTGAGGAGCTGAATGTGTGCGTGCGGTCTTGTCGGGCGAGGGGAGTGCAGCAGCCCAGCGGCGTGCGCGCGCAGGCCGGCCGGGCGCATGCGTGGAGCTATCGACCGGCCACGGCGGCAGCGCTGCGGCTCAGTCCGCCGCCGCCGCGCCATGGAGCCGCCGCAGGGAGCTCCGCCGGCCGCCGCGGCCCCGGGCGCGCGCCCGCTCGTCAACCCCGACGAGTACGGCGAGGTGGACACCTCCAGGTGCGCTCAACCACGACCCTCGCCCGACCGTGCTCCCAGGATAACACGCGTCGAACCGATTCACTAGTTTTTACATAACACAATGTAGAAAACAGGGGTATGGGGTGCTTTAGGTAGTGTTAATATCAAATCCAGGCAGTTTTGTGGGTGATATAACTACCTACCTGGCCAACTAGCCAAAACTTATTAATATTATTAATGTACATTACTTAATGTAACTGTTGGTGACATTTACGAAAGGCGCTAACATTTTATTAAGTAATTTAAAATACATAAACTGGTATGCTTCATCCTTGAGTAGGTTTGTCAATCAAATGTGCAATTAGGTACATAGCAAGGAGCACGATGAGTAGACCGACGGCCGTCATGCATGTGCATGTGCTTGTAACTCATAACTCTCGAGCATGTGAGCGTGGAGCCGCGTCGAGCACAGCGGACGACAATCTCGTGTAACATTGGGGGGCTTGGGGCGGGGCGCCGCCGCTCTGTCCGGTCTAGGATGCTTTCTTCTTAGTATCAATCGATAGAGTTGCCTCTTGGACTAATTAAAACGGATATTTTTGGCAATAACTGTACATTCTGAATTGTCGTTTGATGATAAGAAGAATGGGCTAGGTAACAAAGGCGTCACACCACACTCAGCACTGACTGCTATATGATTACGTTCTTGCGGCGCCTTCTAGTTAGCAGCCTCCTGTTACTTGTAGTTGTTCGAGTTAGTTATCATTATGTCACCTCATCCCAATTAAGTAAAAAGATATATAAACATGTAATCGCATGCTAAACTAAATTTAATATCAACTTTCAGTGAATGATCTCTGAGTTGACTTTATAATGACAGAAACCAACAAAACCATCGTAGGCAGGCAAATTCAAATTGGTACAATTAGTTAAACTTTTGTATTCCGGATCTCAGAAATTCTGAAGCAAAGATAAATGTCTAATTTCTTTGGCCGTTCGTTACCGACGGACTGTGTGCCATTAGTAGTATTAGTACCTCATCAGGAGCGATAGATATTCCGCTAACTGATACAGAATCAAACTAATAGATTTGTGACCACTGTTACTAGGTACTAACGAGTTGATCATGTTACTAGATATATTTCGTAATGTAATTGAATGATTTTAAAAAATAGTTTGTCGAGTAAAAGTAAATCAATTTACAGAAACTAATAAGTAGATATATCTTTTATTTACGGCAAAGTGGCACAAATAGAAATATTATTTAAAAAAGATAAGTAAGTAGGTATGGGTATCTATTTATTTACAAATTGCAAACGCAGCCCTTTTATGATACCCCATTTAGCCTTGTTACCTTAGAACCGCCACTTCTTCAATGAAAATAACAAACAATATTTATTGTTTCTTTATTCTTAGTTATAAGGCGAAAACATGAGATAGAACTGCCTAAAATAAGCAGCTGTGACAGAAACACAGACAAGGAAGTGCCACCACCGCAAATGCAGCTTTACTAAACGCTTGCACTAACGTAGTGGTAGTAGTGGAGGTATTAGGTATGTACCTAATATCAAGACAATAAATGTTGCATTTCCCTGATGTTGCGGTAGGTGCCGTTATAATTATATTATCGTTAATGCGTGTGAGACGTGAGTCACGTCATAAACGTCACACTCACACACAGCCTCACAGCGGACATCATGTGCCATGCAGACAGTAACACAGTTGTGTGTGCGGTAGGTACCCGGCGCCGAAGGATGCCACCAACAAGGTGCGCGGACGCTCCGACCTGCTGGAGCTGATGTGCGGCGCGGGCGCCGTGGACCCCGAGCTGCTGACCGTCAAGACCTTCTACTTCTTCTTCTACTCGGCGTTCGGCTCGCTGTTCCCGCTCATGGGCGTGTACTTTAAGCAGATGGGTATGAACGCGGGCCAGTGCGGCCTGCTCATCGGCACCCGGCCCTTTGTGGAGTTCCTGTCGGCGCCCTTCTGGGGCGGGCTGGCCGACCGCTGGCAGAAGGGCCGCACGCTACTGCTGGCGTCGCTGGGCGCCTGGATCGTGTTCACGCTGCCGCTGAGCTGGGTGCAGCCCGGCGCCGTATCGTGCGTGCACCCGCTCAACTCCACCGCGTACAACCTGACGGAGCCGCGCTACGACGAGGACTGGCCCAGCAGCACCACGCGCGCCTTCCGCGGGCCGCCGGGCGCGGGCCGCGAGGGCTCGCCGCTACCCGTTAGCGACGCGCTCAACTACGACCCCAAGGCCAACGGCGACTGGGTGACGCCTCTGCACTCCTTCATCGTGTACCGCACGCCCGACATCCAGAAGACGTTCTTCCTGCTGCTGCTGCTGGTGGTCATCGGCGAGTTCTTCAGCGCGCCCGCCATCACGCTGGCCGACTCCGCAGTCATCACGCTGCTGGGCGAGGACGCTGACAGGTGAGCACGCTAACACGCGCTGGGTCGCAGACGGAGTGTGTTCAGTGCGGCAGTAATACAGCGTGTGGATGCGCAGGTACGGGCACCAGCGCATGTTCGGCTCGCTGGGCTGGGGGCTGGCCATGTTCTTCGTGGGCATTGCGCTCGACCACAGCACGGCGTTCAGCTCGCACCCGTGCGGCGGCCCGCAGCGCTTCGAGAAGAACTATACCATCTGCTTCGCCACCTTCTCCGTGTTGATGGGTGCTGCGCTCATTACTGCCACTCAGGTAGGTTGTATTGTTATGTTGAAAATATAATGTTATGGGTTTCTTGGAGATCTCGAAGGATATTCAAATCGACGTTCTCATTTCAGGCATAGTCAATAAAATATTCTAAATTAGGAGGTCTGTGGCTTTGGTGGTTTTGTCTCATTCATGATTGGCCACCGACTTCCGAATTTAGAGTTATTTTACACCGGTTAGTGTTTTTTTTAGTCGGTTGTATTTTTTGGAAAAAAGTTTTTATTTTACTACTTTTAGTTTTTTGTATTTTTATGTAGGTAGATGATTTACTGTTTTCTCCACAGATTTCGATGAAATCAAAAAGAAAAATAATATTCATGAACGAAAATGTTCATAAAATGAAAACTACCAAGCCAAACATGTTAATGTTTTATGAGACCAAAAAGCAACTATCCCGCATCAAACTAAAAAAGAATCACGCAAATCGGTACATAAATCCCAGCGTAGTCGGTACACATACATTAAAAAAAAAAAACAAAAATAAATTAAATGTTCAAAAAGATTAAATTAAAAATTTAAAAAACCCCCACCGCAAAAAAGTAAAACATTTAAAAAGTTAAAAATAATACTTAACCATGAAATTTTTAATTTAATTTTTATTTTAAAATTTTTAAACGCATTAATTTTGTTTTATAGAGTTACAGTTATGAGAATTTTTCAGTGCATTGTATGTAGAGTCAAATGCTGGTTAAAACGAATCCAAACACGACATATCTGCTATTATTTTGTCTAGAGTCTACCTACTGGTGTGCTGGATAGCCTGGCTACAGCATCAGCTCATCCTGTTGCCATCAGAGCATTGTGTTTAGAATCAAATGCTGGTTGAAATTAATCCAAACACGACATATCTGCTTTTATTTTGTCAAGAGTCTACCTAAGGTGTGCTGGATAGCCTGGCTGCAGCATCAGCTAATCCTGTTGCCATCAGGGCATTGTGTACAGAATCAAATGCTGGTTGAAATGAATCCAAACACGACATATCTGCTATTATTTTGTCAAGAGTCTAACTACTGGTGTGCTGGATAGCCTGGCTGCAGCATCAGCTCATCCTGTTGCCATCAGGGCATTGTGTGCAGAATCAAATGCAGGTTAAAATGAATCCAAATTTGCGTCGGGGGTTAAAAATGAAAACTACCGGGCCAAACTACGTTAATTTTTTAGGAGACCAAAAGGCAACTATACATCGAACTGAAAAAGAATCACGTAAATTCAAGCCAACATAATTGTGAAACGGTAGTATTTGGATTGGCATTATGTTAGAGATTTGAAGTCGCTTTTGGCGTCATTTTTGGCTTCTTGTTGACGAGCAGCGCCACCAATTATTTCAAGGATAAATTGGTACTACTGTAAATCGGTTCGTTAATCTCGGAGTAATCGGTGTACAATGTACATACATGAAAAAAATATTATTAGATATTTTATAGATATTTTATATTATTTTTTATTCTTGCCATAGTGCGACCATGCACGTCATTATTAGTGGGGTCAAAAAATGCAAATATCTACAGACTATAAATGAACACATATTGAAAAAATATATGTGTGTATCGTTTACCGTTTACCGCACGAATTCAATTTACAAAAATAAATTCAATTTTTGCTACAACCAAGGCTTAATAATTATATTGTCTGATTATATTGTTGTTGGTGAAAAAGTGTTAGTCCTGCCGAATGCGACAATCTGTAACTGGGAGTCCTACACATGTGTGACAGATCCGGTTCAAGTACGAGTTCGTGAGCGTGGAGGCGACGCCGGCCGCGCCCGCCGAGCCCACGCACGAGGAGAAGCTGCAACAGCAGCTGGCGGAGCAGCTGCAGCTGCCCGGCCTGGACACCAGCGCGCCGCTGCCGCGCCCGCCCGTGCTCGAGCAAGCCAAGGTAAGCCTCTCTCATACGAACCTACGCTCTGATGTAATGTTGTTGTTTGGCGAATCAGTGGACGACCCACTATGGACATACAATGCAAACCCAAAGTAAAAAGCCTCCTATTCTGTTTGTAATTACCTACTTACACCGACGCCATAATGTGATGATACCCTTTCGAATAGGCATGCTTAAAACGCAAGAGCAATGTAAAAGAAAGCGCAGTCCCTGTAATGGATTAGCCTGGTCAGTCTCCATCGCCAATGCGTGTCTGCCAGTGACGGGAGACGTACACGTTTGGACGAGCCAGTTCATCGAGGTTACGCACAACACGGAACTGAGTTGTATCTAAGGATTCCCCCCAATGCAGAGTAAAGACCTCGCTACTTTTTCTTTCACTACGGTTTTGGAAACAGAATATTCGCAACTATAATAATGACTGTTGTACATGTAATTTAGTCATTAGAGTCATAATTTGTAAACGTACTCCCATGCATGCAAACAGATCATCACCATCCTCCATGTTCACATCCATCACATGATCCATCTATCGTGTCTTTGGTGTGCCTGTAGGTAGGTACATACTATTGTAACCCTTCGCATTTACACTTAAAACTTGTCTCACAGCGTGATCCCCTTTGTTCAATTCTCCCTTGCGTGCATTAACTCACTTTAAAAAAATAATGACCTACATGTTCAAAAGGCAGCAATATCCCTAATGCGAATAGTGCGAATACTAAAACAAAACAACACAAATAACTATTCGTGTATCTATGAAAATAGAGCGCTCTTTACTTGATTAGGTATATTTATAATGTGTATCTTCACGAGCAGGAGATGTCTGGTCATGTAGTGAGCATGTACAATGGTGGCTTGCAGGTGTTTGCGCAGACGACGCGCGAGATGCCGGAATGGGTGACAGTGCTGCGCCAGTTCCAGAACGTGAAGGCAGCCTCGTTCCTGTTCGTCGCGTGGTTCATGGGCTTCGGCATCGGCTTGATCTTCACCTTCCTCTTCTGGCACCTGCAGGTGCGTCATCCACCGCCACAAACTTGACGCGGCCGTTGTGACCAGATTCACTTACCCTCACCTACTTATACTCTCCCAGGATATCGGTGGATCCCCGACGCTGTTCGGAGTGGCGTCAGTCATCAATCACATCTCGGAAATATTCGCCTACTTCTTCAGCTTCAAGCTGATCACGCAGATGGGACACGTGAAGGTATGAAACGACTGCCGCCGTGCTCAACTAAAGCCCTTACTGCAGTCACTTCTTAAATCCAGAAGTTGCAGCTCCGCTAAGCCGAGCTATCGTGTGAAAGAGAGTCGGTATGCAGGTGCTGTGCCTGGGGCTGGCGGGCAACGTGCTGCGCTTCCTATACATCGCGTGGCTGAGCGACCCGTGGTGGGTGCTGCCCTTCGAGTTCGTGCAGGGCGTGACGCACGCCGCCGTGTGGGCCGCCTGCTGCTCGTACATCGCGCACGGGGCGCCGCCGCGCCTGCGCTCGTCGGCGCAGGGCGTGCTGCAGGGCCTGCACCACGGCCTGGGCCGCGGCTGCGGCGCCGTGCTGGGCGGCATCGCCGTCGCCAAGTGGGGCACCACGCGCACCTTCGCGGGCTACGGGCTGCTGTGCACCGTGGTGCTGGCCGCCTTCGCCTTCATCAACTTCCGCGGCGAGCCGGACGCGTCGGCCGGCGTCGTGGACGACGAGGCGCGCGCCGTGGCCGAGGCGGGCGTGCTGGCGCCGCACGGCGTGCCGTCCAACCCGCTGCCGCGCGCGCTGTCCTCCACGCGCCTGGCGGACCTGGCGCACCACGACTCGTACGGCGCCACGCAGGTACGCACTCGAGCCGAGCAGTCCCCCCTCGGGGCGGCCCCGGCTCACCCCGCGCCTTGTGTCCGCAGAGCTACAGCGGCGCGGAGTCGCTGAGCGTGCCGGGCCAGGCGCCGGCGCCGCGGCCCTCCAACCCGTTCCTGGCGGAGGCTGCGCCCGCCGCGCCCGCCTACAGATAAGCGACCTCGGACACAACGACTCGATTCACTCTCCGGCTCACGGGCTCTCCACTGTCCTATGTACAAATATTTCAAGAGTAGGCGACAAATTCCAGTATTCATTATGCAGTATATCCATTGAATATCCGCCATCGGGTAACCACGGCGCAGTACGTAATCGATTTATATTATATGATATGCAACTGTATATGTAAGTATGTATGGAGGTATTAACGGATTAGTAGATCTATGTCAAGTGCGAGAGCGTCTGCGAAATTTGAACGACTGTATAGCGAGAATCGTTGCTTTTGTTAATTCATCAATGTTTCTCAATAAATGCCTAAGCAAGTCTCGCGACCTGTACGCCGCGTGCCGCATGTCGCGCACGCGTGCACGCCGCTGCACACGCGGCGCACGCGGCGCGTCCTGTGTAGACGATGTTGATGTTGACTGTTGCTATTAACTAGATAAGTCAAAGTGTATAAAATTAAAAGTATTTTGTCACATTACGTGTACTTACCTACTTACTATATAATTGTGGTGAACGTGGAACGCGATGTCAGTCATATCATGGTGTGATGTAGTGGAGGCAGGAGGTAGAGCGGGGCGCACGCGCCTCGCTTGTAATGTATTATTTTGTTGATAATGTAATAGATAGATATTCTTATTACGATAGCTATATGTATACATAACGTTTGTTGTAAAGATGTATCGCGGGGCCCGGCCCGCGCCTGCACCAGTTATATATTTTTGCACAGTCTCTAGCGGGAGTTTCCGCGTCGGGCGGCCGCGCCTGCGCACTCCGTCGCCGCGTCGCCCACACGGTGCCGACACTTTCGATTTCATGTGTATAATGAATAAATAAATGTTGAACTATTCATTAAGTATGTATTCTCATTTACCTACCCGTCCGTACTTCTTACTTCAGTCACATCGCCAAGTGCGCGGGAAGTGCTCATCCCTCCCTCTAATAGTCCGATTGGAAGTCAACCCGAAACACGCGGGTCTCTGTTGTCTCTATAAGGAAATAGCTATCAAGAAGCACTGGCTTGGGTAGAGCATTTTCAACGAAATAAAATCGTGCAAATCCAGCGCACACCCTTCGGAACGTACCCGATAAAAAGCCGACCGTATTAACAGCTCAGTGGCGCAGTAGCAACTCCGCGGCCATGTTCAACTCTGTCCAAAGCTCCAGAGCTCTCGGCTTGTTCCAAACAGATGGGCAGTTATCGGCTGCAGTTTTTGAGTTTAACTAAACAAGACGGGTTTGATAAACTACCAGTACCAAAAAGATTTTAAAAATACTATAGAGCGGGCATGTCAAGGAAATATCATAGAAAAACTTTGATCCCATGTCTCAGTAACGCCATCTAGAATAATATATGAATATTGGAGCGGCAGCGGAGCGTACTAAAAAAAAATCATAGACTTGTGTCCCTGTCCATACAAGGACACAAGTATTGGATGAACATTTTGTTCGTTACGTCCCGTCTATGGTAGGTATTGAATGTCCTTGACCTCCCTTGACCTCCCACCCTGACAGATGTCATGTCTCACTGAAACTGTCACTTGCATGTCTCGAGCCTTGTGCCTCGTTAGGAGTGACCAGGACCTACACAAAGTATTTATTTTATTTTTATATTCACTAAGGCCATGCTTCGCTAATACAGCTAAAGGTGTTGGATTCCGAAGGAGTAAAATAAACAGACAATGAACACTGTTGGTCTTACTATTTATTTATATACTTATCTAATTATTTAATGCGAATATAAATGAATCGCACCGAAAGCTCGCTCCAGTTCCAGTTTCCCCGCGGGTCCGTCGGGGACAACACACAACGAATACACGATGCACTCACACAATGTATAATTCGTTTACCTCAAATGAGTTTTTAAATAATATTATACCTAAAAATAAGCCTATTAGCCTATTTGACTATTCTACAAAAAAAAAACCTGGCTTCTCCGTCAGAACAACGACAGAAATGCATCTAACCATCGAACTGCGAGCTGCGAGCTCACAAGCCGGACACTTCTGACGACACGCACTTAGTACTCCTGGCGAGGTGCTCAAAGTAACTTGTGCGTCGTCTGTCTTTCATTGATAGATCATGCATTTATGACCGTCATCTGCAACTTCTTCACAAATCTAGAACTATTCCTAATTACCTACAGCCTAATAACAAATATAACAATACAATAGTTACAAGTTATAATGGTACCTTATTATAATTTATCTACTTAACTTTTAATACTTAAACCGTATAAACAAAAGTTCGAGTTGAAGTCAGTCCACAGAGTGTTTGTCGAGAGCGGCGGGTGGGGGGCGCGGGGGTGCGGGGGCACGGCCTGCGTGACGTCACGGGCGCGGCGGGTCCAGGATGACGATGCGGCCGTTGCGGAAGGCGGTGCGCGGCATCTTCTGGTAGTCGTAGCTCGAAGAACTGCGGAAACACTCAACGGTTGTCGATTTGTTTCCTTCTCACATCCTTCGCCCTATAATAAATCTTGACAACGTAGGTAACACTAGAGGCGACGACGTGGCCCGCCCGCCGGCCACGCCAGCACGCCCACCCACTGCAAATACACAAGTTACGAGCCGTCGCGGCCTCATTACCGCCACACGATATGACAAGCAGGGAGCCTACCGAACACTCCGTCAGGGCGAGGCGGGATCGAACCCAGGACTTCTACGTTGCCAAACTAAGAGTGTCGCGTGTCACAGGGTACGTCTGTCTGGTGTCGACTGTGACGTAGAGCCGCACAGAGGCCGCCAAAGAGCACCAGAGCAGTACGAGTGTTCGAGTGTTAACAAGCAGTTACTCAATTTCGGATTGTTAAGAGTACAATCGGAGAAAAAGAGCAAATCACAAGATGAAACTAGAATGTTACCTGTTGTAGGAGGGTGGCCTCGGTTGCAGCGGCATCTCAGAGTCCGAGCCCGCGAGCGACTCTGCGCGAGGGCGGGGGCGCTGCGGGCGCGCGGCCAGCAGCGCCGCCAGCAGCGCCGTCAGCTGCAGCAGCGCCAGCAGCGCCGCCAGCGCCAGCGCCGCGTACGCGTTGCGCGGCGCGTCCTCCTTGGCCTCCTGCACAAGCACACGCGCGTCATGGCAGCCGCCACCTTACAGTTTATCTTTGTACAAATAGGGTATATGCATGTATTTTTTTATATTTTTAATTCACTGTTAACAAAGTTTTAACATAGTAAAAAAATACAAAGATGTTTAACCTTACACATAATTGTTTGCAGTATACTCGTGTTTTACAATAAAATATATTCTATTCTACACTCGGTTCCAAAAATAACGGGTCAGTCACATAAACCCAACGCAGACCAAGATGCACAACGACCAGGGAAGACAACTGGTGGCTACAATGCTCCGAAATCGTTTTCAAACTGTTGGTCTCAAAACTCACTTTATTCGCTTTGGAGGGGCAATTTAAGCGCTCACACAGTAAGAAGACGTCTTGCTAAAGCAAATTTCAAACCATTGAGGCCCACAAATGGCCCCAAACTGGAACGGGGACATCGAATTGCAAGACAGAGATACGTGCGCGAGCACCTAAACTGGACACTAGACGATTGGTCTAGGGTAATGTTCACGGACGAGTCTAAATTCATGCTTTAAAAGCATGATGGTAGGCAGTTGGTGTACAGAAGACCAGGGGAGCGCTTCCATCAAGCGTGTGTGGAGGAAAAAGTGGCTTACGGTAGAGGCTCCGTACAAGTTTGGGCTGGGATTTCTGCTGAGGCCCGCACCGAGCTGGTACTCATTCAAAATGGAACTCTAAATACAGATAGGTACGTGGAAGAGATCCTCAATGAACATGTAGGTCCTTTCATGGCCAGGATGGACCGGCATGGCATATTAATTCATGATAATGCGTGTCCCCATACCGCCATAATTGTACATGACATCCTTGAAGAGGTCGCTATCGAACTCATGCAGTGGCCAGCGCGAAGCCCGGACTTAAACCCCATCGAGCACGCCTGGGACGAGCTTCAGAGATGCGTGAAAAGTCGAAACCCGCCACCAATCACGCTTCCCGAACTCAAACAAGCACTGGTGGGGGAAGGGGAAGGTATTCCTCAGCACCGGCTCCGAAATTTGGTGTACAGCATGCCTAATCGCCTGGAAGCTGTCAGAAGAGCTCGTGGAGGCAATACAAAGTATTAAATGAAGAAAGTGATGAAAAACAGCAAAAAAAAACAATCATAAAAAAATGTAATCTAAGTAGTGAAAAATTAAATATGACTAGGTACTTTAGTTTTTTTTTAATTTAGAGATTAATATTGGGGTGCAACTAAATTTAATTTATTTTATCTGTATAATTAAATTCTCAATTCAAACAGTTTTCGTTTCATTAGGATGTAATGTGTAGTTCGGGAGATATTCGGGTTTATGTGACTGACCCGTTATTTTTGGAACCCAGTGTATTACATACATACATACATACATAAACTCACGCCTTTTTCCCATGGGGGTAGGCAGAAACTACAGAGCGCCATATGCTACGATTCTTACATACTTCTTTTGCTTCTATTCTATTCCATAAATGCAGTAATTAAGCTTAAAAAAATATTTAAAATACAGAATTGACTTTGGTTGTTTTATTGGACTATTGTTTTGTCTGTATTGCCACGACTGCTGAAACTTTCATTATTAAGGTTTATTTCGGCACAAGAAAGCAAACAGACGGACTCTGGAAACAAAGCATAGAGATAACAGGAATCCTGAAAAAATACCCTCTCGTTCGATCGGAGATACAATATCCAACTGCCAATGACGAAGTTAGGACATACACAGATACTCCAAGACTACCCATGGGCATCCACGGAGATGACAGTCGTACCTGAATGATCTCCTCGACGCGTAGCGGTAGCGGGTGCCAGCGCGACAGGTACTGCAGCACGGGCTTCAGGTGCTCGCTGAGCGCCAGCGCCTCGCCCAGCTGCTGCGCCGCCTCCGAGCGCTGCCACGCCAGCGCCTGCGCCGTCAGCCACCCGCAGGTCACCAGCTGACCGACGATCAGCGCCATCAGCAGCGCCGCGTACTGTAAACATACAAACATAACCACTTTATGATCTTATAACTTAAAAAAAACAATTTGCAAATATCTTTGAACATCTTTTTCTCAGAAACAAACATTTATCAATTCTAGGCAGTGTATCCTGTCGGACACGTTAGATTCATAGCCAAAGCGCTCGTGACGCCGGGTTCCATACAACTAGTTGAGTAGCGATGTACTGACCGCGTAGAGGAGCACGACGCGGTTGCGCCGCGAGTGCGCGTGCAGCGCGGCGGCCGCCACGTGCGGCAGCAGCAGCAGCGTGAAGCCGCCCGCCGTCAGCGCCGCGGCCGCCGCGCGGTACTCGGCCGGGAACAGCTCGCGCAGCACCACGTAGGTGCTGGGGTCCCACTTCAGCCGCGCCGCCGTCGCCAGCGCCGCGCCGCCGTACAGCTGCCCACGACACAGACCACGTCGTCAACATGGAGCGCTCCCGGCTGACGCACGCCAGCGCTCGGGGGGACCCCTGAGCACTGGCGCCAGGGATTCATGGCCAGACCACTTTCTACTAGCTATGTAGTTAGTAGAAACTTTCTGATAACATAGGGTTTATAAGGTTTGCAAGACCACGTGGGGAGTAATCTTACTATGAGCAGTTTATTTATTACTACCAAAATGCAGCAGCGGTGCTTCAGCAATACTTAGAACTTAAGAAGTTTGTTCTAATGTAAAGCGCACTACACACCAAAGCCGCCGACCCGCCGACACAGCCCGCCGACACAATCACTAACTGCCAAATAAGTTTCTGATGTCGAGCCACCGACATGCCGTCGGCAAAGTTTTACGGCTTGCACAATGACTGAAGCCGCCAACCTAGCCCACCGGCAAAATGTTGCCAACATACAGTATGGAGACCACTCATATACAAAATGTTGCCAACATACAGTATGGAGACCACTCATCTACTATATAAAAATAAGTCGGGTTTTCCTTCCTGACGATATAACTCCAGAACGCACGAACCGATTTCCACGGTTTTGCATTCGTTGGAAAGGTCTCGGGCTCCGTGAGGTTTATAGCAAAGAAAATTCAGGAAAATAACAATAAATTACATTATTAGAGCTAATAAAAATAAATTAAATTACATAAATCAGATGCAACCTTCATAGTCACTATGAAAAACTAAGACACAAAATTAGAGAAAAGTAAATGACAGATTGACAACTGACATAATGTCAGGCAAAAAGTAAATATTGAAAAGTATTGTGTTCACTGTGAAATTGTGAAAAAAAAAGTAAAAAAAATAAGTTATTTGTTTCCTAACATTTAAATTGGAAACCATCAAATCAATAACGTGTATTGTGCAAATTTTTATTGAATTTCAACAGCAGGCATTTGTCTTTAAGGTGGTAAGTTGAACTGTGTTAATTATGTGGATCGTGCATAGTTAGGTAATAGAAATAATATTAATAAGTAATCTTCTTTCTAATCTAATCTTCTAATATATAAAATTTTCGTGTCACAATGTTCGTTCCCATACTCCTCCGAAACGGCTTGACCGATTCTTATGAATTTTTTTATGCATATTCAGTAAGCCTGAGAATCGGCTACTATCTATTTTTCTAACCTCTAAGTGATAAGGGGTGTTCACCCCAAATTTTTATTTTTTATTTTTTTGATATTTTTATTTTTTTATTATGTGGCATCAAAAAATACATACTTACAACTCTAAATTTGCACTTTTTTATCACCAAACCTTGCTTTTTAATAGTCATTTTCATAATTTTATCATTTTCTATCCCGCTCGATAACATCAATCAAATCACTTGGTAAGTTATCCCCTCCATGTGTCTACCGGTGTCACTTCTCACCCTGTTAACAGCACGGAGTAGGGATGTTACCTCTTTTTCGGCTATTATTAGTGTTTATGCTTCAAGCGTAGTAGTTAAACATTTTTACTATCTCAGTGTAACTCTCATATCAAATTATATTCTCGAGTAACTTTATTATTTATTTATTAATCTATAATATAAAAATGAATCGCAAAATGTGTTGGTAAGCGCATAACTCAACAACGCCTGGACAAATTTGACCAATTCTTTTTTTTATTGTTCGTTGAAGTTCAAAGTTGGTTTTTACGACGAGAAAAATTCGAATAGTTGCCGGAAAACCCCTAAAACAGCCCTTTTCTTTTCCCATACAAACGTTTTCTAACTAAAATGAGCTTTATTGCTATTACATAAAGTTCATATTGAATTACAAGCACTCACTGTTGTTAAAACAATGTAGGTATGTTCCTAACGTCAAAGAGTCAATTTGCACATTAAAAGATATACGGAGCAATCATAACCAATTTGGTGGTGCAAAGATTTTATTAGCAGGAGATTTTCGTCAAACATTGCAAGCTGACGAACTCAATGCATGCCTAAAGTCCTCCAATTGTGGAAACATGTCAAAGTACTTTATTTTAGCAAGAATATGCATGTCAAATTGCAAAATAACCAATCATATTTTCTAAACAACTCATTGACATTGGTAGTGGCAAATTTCCTATAATATAATATAATAGACATGTTGACTGGCTGCATTAACATTTCTCAAAGTTTTAGTCAGTTAACTCGATCAAAAGATGAACTTATCCAGAAGGTAATAAAAAATAATAAAAAGATATCTGGTGTTTCCAGATGTTTCTCAAAATTACAGGAACCATGATTGGTTGAGCGAACGAGCTATATTAGCTGCAAAAAACATGAATGAATTAAATTTAAAAATGCAAGAACAAATTACAGGCGAATCGAGGATATATAAATCAGTTGATTCGGCTACTAACCATGATGATGTAGTGAACTATCCACCAGAATTTTTAAACTCGCTGGATTTGCCAGGATTTGCCACCTCAATCTTCAATTAAAGGTTGGATCGGTAGTTATAATGTTGCGAAATATCAACCAACCGCGTCTTTGCAACAGCACACGGTTAGCGATAAAAAATACTAAACAACGTGATAGAAGCAACTATACTGAAAGGAAAGTATAAAGGAGAAGACGTTCTCATACCGCACATCTCAATTATTCCGAATGATGTGCCGTTTGACTCTAAACGACTACAGTTTCCAGTTCGGCTTGCTTTTGCTATGACCATAAACAAGTCCCAGGGGCAATCATTAAGTGTTTGTGGTATTAATCAGGAAAACCCATGTTTCTCACATGGTCAATTGTATGTTGCCTGTTCCCGTGTTGGAAAACCATCAGATTAGTTTGTCTATATGCGGCAGATAATCAAACAAAAAACATCGTATATCACAAAGCACTACAATGAAAATAAAACTGATTTTTGTTAATAATTATGATTCACATGATTAACAATGAAGGGATTACTTATTTTTAAATGCTTATATATGTTTTATTTAATTATATTTCTTATTCACAACGCCCTATCACCAGGGTGACGGTTCTGTTCAGGAGATTTTTTTGCCCCGACTATAAAATATGTAGGAACAAAAAAAATTCACATTACAAATTATTTTGACAGGAATTTATTGCAATTTAATTAGGCAGTACGAAGTCTGCCGGGTCAGCTAGTATACAATAAATAAAACCACATGTTGTTACCTTTTCTGACGATATTGAAAAAATGAACGAAATAGGTCCAGTAGTTTGGTCAAAAAGTGTAGGTATTTTTTTATATTTTTGAATAAAAAATCTTGTATTTTAATGTCTTGTTTTGCTAGTAATTAAATAAGTGTAAAAAAGTATCGATAAACTACAATTGCACTGATGACTTACCCTATTTATTACTATTGTTGAGTGTCGCTAGCGCTACTTTCTTTGTCTGTTTGCCGCCGTCTTCCGGAACTCGCGCACATTTGTCAAGTTATTTGGTCGAATTATAAAAAAAAAATATTTTTTTTTTAGTTACGGTGAAATGGAAACTTATTAAGTTATTAGCAACTTTACCTAGTGTGTGCGTAAATTGTATTTTAAATTAATTATTATTTATTTTTGTTGAGTGTTATTGTGTATATTTACCTTTGTGTATGCCGCGTGTGGTTTTATGTAATTTATCAATTTATCGGGAGCCGGGAGCATTCCTGAGAGTTGTTGCGTAACTTACGTGAACCCAACCCCCCTGGGAGCTGTCCAAAGGATTAAATAAAATCAGTGCAAATTAGAGAAAAACATAGTGCCTAACACTACATAATCAAGGAGTCGTTCCGCGTCACACCTAGACATTTAGTATTATAGGTATTTACACGTTTAGTATTATAGGTATGTGTTCAATATTTTTTAAATTAACAAGGAATGCCGGCTTGGGTAAAGGCCTCCTCCAAAGATGCCCATTTTTGTCGGTCTAGCTATGGAGCGCCAGTTTGTGCCAGCTAATCTTTTTAGATCGTCTTCCCAGCGGGCTATACCTGGTGGTCCTTTCCACTCAGTAACTCGTGTGGTCCACCTTCCGTCAGACATTCTCGCTACATGGCCGGCCCAATGCCACTTTAATTTTAGAGCAAAGATCAAAGCGTTTGTAACTTTAGTGAATATTAGTGATGTCTCTTATCTTTGTGTGTCTTATTTTGTCCATTTTCTTTATGTTTAACATGCTTCGCTCTAAACCTCGTAGACATGTATTGATTTTGTTCATGACTTTTGTAGAGAATTTCCAAGTCTGGCTTCCATAAGTTAGGGTTGGTAGTAGACATGAGTTCATAGCTTTAGCTTTGAGAGTTATTGGTAAGTTGTTTTTGAATATTTATTTTAAGCTCCAGTATTTATTCCAGGTTTGTTGGACCCTTCTCTCTATTTCCATTAAATTACTATTTTTCGCGAAACTTATTCTTTTCCCCAGGTAGATGTAATTTTCTACATATTCTAAGGGGTTACCGTTAATAGTTATAGATCTTATTCGTGTATTAGTCATTATCTTAGTTTTCGTTAGATTCATTTCCAAACCCACTTTCGCACTCACTTGTTGTAAAGATTCTATCATATTTTGCATCTCGTTGGCTGTCTCTGACAGAAGTATCAGGTCATCGGCGAACCTCAGATGACTTAGGAAGGCGCCATTTATAAGTCCTGTTTTACTCCAGTCCAACTTGTTCACAATGTTTTCGAGAATGGCTATGAAGATAGTGGATGAGAGTGGGTCCCCTTGTCTTCCCTCTTTCTATATGGAAGGCGGGGCCTAAGGTTTCGAGCTTTATTCTTCCTTGGTTGTTATTGTATATACTTTTAATCACATTTATGTATTTATCTGGTACCTCTTGTTCCTTCAAACTTTCCCATATACTCGTGTGTGTGACCGAATCGAAAGCTTTTTGATACTCAATATATTATAATGTTCTTTGGACGAATTATTCTTAATTACGTCATGTTCTTTGGACGAATTATTCTTAATTACGTCACTTGTGTTTAAATTATTAGATATTATTGATTTGTTTTATGTTCTGATTATGAATTTAACGATGTTATATTTTTTAAAATGGTTTCGTTTATTTTAATAATTTTATAAATCAGATAAGTAGGTACCAGTTTCTTGTTCTTGAATAAACGACTATAACTATACAAATATTTGTTCCGTGCTGTAATCGAACCCGAAACACGCGGCGTGTAGCAGCCAATCGGTCAGCCGCTGCACCAACCGTGCAGTCAGTTGTATGAACCGCGATTTTGAGGATATAATAAGTATATAATTCTTATACATACTACTAATACTTATATGAAATAAATATCATCGAAGCCATGACAATTGATTGTATATACATGTAACATCTACGTACACTTGGTGGTACCGACAGTTTCGGAGATGTAGAAAATAAGAGAAATAGAGAATTTACACGATACGAAAATGAAGTCATGGCCAGCCATTTGACGCGTCTCGTGGTGACGTGTGCGGTGTGCAGGGTGCGCCCGCGCACTGTAGGTACTAGTGACACACAGCACACAGCACGCGTTTTCTGCATAATATAGGTTCCCAAGTAAGTAGGTACGTAAATTTAAATTTGTTGTTCATGGCGAGATAGTTGGTGATTCGGTCGGTGTTTTCGATTTCCACGCAACACGACAAAAACTAGTTTAAAGTCCAGCTGTCTCCACACAAGGTTTCTTTCACCAATGTCAGAGATCTATGCTGTGAATGCTGTCCATGGACCTTTGACCTGACGTCACGTAGGGAAATATCTGTCAGGCATGCCGGTTTGCTCACGGTGCGTCAGACAGACGTGTGTGAAGATCTACCACGTTACAATTTATTATTACGAGTGAACAATCGCTAACTTGAGAATAAATGTCTTTCTTCACCTTATTTGAAGTATGTTGAAGCAAGTGATAATATAAAATTATACCGAAAACACATAAAAATAACTTTGTTAGAATTTAAAAAGATCACTAATTTTGTAGTTGCCTAGTTTTGAACCAACAACCTCGGATATGAGGGACAGCTGCGTCATCAGGTCGCGAGACATGTCAAAGCTTATTTCGTATTTTGTGTATCTAAGTACCTACTCATTACATGTTTTTTTTTGTGTTTTATGGCCGACACCTGATTCCGTTTTCGCCAAGACGTGCGCCTAGCTAACAATATCACTCAGGATTCACCACATACTTAGAACTGTATTCCGAGAGATAAGAGTTTTTGTTTTGGTGAGGCAGGTAGACGAGATTTCACAGCACAATGATGCGTCACGCTTACTAACAAACTTCTGAGTATATTTTACTCATATGTCAAAATTAATCCTCGATAAAGTATGGAGAATCCGGAGGTCATACAACTGGGTGTGTAACACGGATAATGGAGATGCAAGTGTTTCATTTGTATGGGAATGCGCTGTGGGACGCGAGTGTAGCGCGAGCTTCAGTATGACTCACGGTGAGCATCAGGTTGACGTGCGCCAGCAGCGCCGGCGCCGCGCGCCCGCACATGGCTGCAGGCTGCAGCGCTCACTGCTGCCCGGGAGAGCTGCTCCGTCGCGCGTGACACTTGCAGCTGCAGCAGTCCGCCTCACTGTCTCGCAAACTGCCGATGCTGCACACAGATCAACTGCACAACAACGCGGTACGCCGCGCGGCGCGTGTGACAGCGCGATGGCGGCTGCAGTGATAGCGGTATCTTATCAGGCTATCGGCGCGCTATCTCCGCAGGTGGGTCGGCACGTCGGCAGTCGCCGTGGTGGAGTCGGGGGCCGCACTAGTTATCCTTATCTTCTGTTATTCTACTTTTATAAAGCATTGTCGTTATTCATGGAACAATGTATCATCGCCACATTGATTAGTAGCCGCGTCAAATCTTTCTTACCTAGTATTACTAATTTATCGACTGCTCGGTCAATTTAATTGTAGGTACCTACAGCTAGAATTTCCAACCTGAGTGTTGTGTGCACCGATCGTCCGACAACTGTCAGCGGGGTTATGCGGGTGGATTGTGGGATAGGTTTCTTAAATATATAGGATATAGTGAGGAGGTTTGGAGGGTTGGTTTGGTTTGGGTTTGGTAGGTATATAATATTTCACAACTTTCATTTCACACAACGCCACCTAGTCCCAAACTCAGCAGAGCTTGGGCTATGAGTACCTATCTACTAGACAACTGATAAAATACATTACTACACTAATATTACAAAGAGGATTTTTTTTATTTTTGTGTGTGTGTGTATGTTTGTAGTGAATAATTTCAAAAACTACTGTGCTAATGTCAAAAATTATTTCAGCATTTGAAAGCTACATTCAAATTCAAATTCAAATTAGTTTATTTGTTTATTTGACACATAGGTAAAATGTATGTACATGGTGTTGAATATAAAAAGTTTCACTATGCGCTGCCTTGCAAGGCGTACAAAATGTTTCCTTTACAGGAATAAAATGTTAGATCTACTTAAATGTCTAGACTACAACTAAATTTAAAAATAGTAACATTAAAAACTTTGTTAAAAAATATACGAAAAATCTACTATATAAAAATAAGTCGGGTTTTCCTTCCTGACGATATAACTCCAGAACGCACGAACAGATTTCCACGGTTTTGCATTCGTTGGAAAGGTCTCGGGCTCCGTGAGGTTTATAGCAAAGAAAAATAACAATAAATTACATTATTAGAGCTAACATACTAATAAAAATAAATTAAATTACATAAATCAGATGCAACCTTCATAGTCACTATGAATAACTAAGACACAAAATTAGAGAAAAGTAAATGACAGATTGACAACTGACATAATGTCAGGCAAAAAGTAAATATTGAAAAGTATTGTGTTCACTCAAAGAGATTTAAAATACTATTTAAAATAGGTATTGAATGTCTTTGTGTTCACTGTGAAATTGTGAAAAAAAGTAAAAAAAATAAGTTATTCGTTTCCTAACATTTCAATTGGAAACCATCAAATCAATAACGTGTACCTATTGTGCAAATTTTTATTGAATTTCAACAGCAGGCATTTGTCTTTAAGGTGGTAAGTTGAACTGTGTAAATTATGTGGATCGTGCATTTGAGGTTAAATTCACCACTCTGTCCATAGTCCAAAATGCCTAGAGGACGACGTGCGAACATCGGCCGCCGCACAAGACATGCAAGCCAGCAACAAGTGTATTCACAGAACTTAAGCGAAGAAAGGCAAAATATAATAAGAGAAAATGCCTGTCTATAATATAAAAATGAATCGCAAAATGTGTTGGTAAGCGCATAACTCATCAACGCCTGGACAAATTTGACCAATTCTTTTTTTAAAATGTTCGTTGAAGTTCAAAGACGGTTTTTACGGCGAGAAAAATTCGAATAATTGCCGGTAAACCTCTTTTTCTTTTTCCCATACAAACGTTTTCTAACTAAAATGAGCTTTATTGCTGTTACATAAAGTTCATATTGAATTACAAGTACTCACTGTTGTTTAAACAATGTAGGTATGTTCCTAACGTCAAAGAGTCAATTTGCACATTAAAAGATATACGGAGCAATCATAACCAATTTGGTGGTGCAGTGGTTTTATTAGCAGGAGGTTTTCGTCAAACATTGCCAGTGATTGTGGTATTAAAATCACATTATTAAATTGTATAATTTTTGCATGCTTATCTTGGTGCAACACAGTTGACTTCACATTCAATTGACATCTAGAAATAAATAACTATGTACTGTGTTGAGCAATAAACATTTGAATTTGAATTTGATTCCACGATCAACACTAGCTGATGAACTCAATGCATGTCTAAAGTCCTCCAATTGTGGAAACATGTCAAAGTACTTCATTTAAGCAAGAATATGCATGTCGAATTGCAAAATGACCAATCTGGAAACATATTCTCTAAACAACAAATTGACATTGGTAGTGGCAAATTTCCTATAGACATGTTGACTGGCTGCATTAACATTTCTCAAAGTTTTTGTCAGTTGACTCGATCAAAAGATGAACTTATCCAGAAGGTGTTTCCAGATGTTTCTCAAAATTACAGGAATCATGATTGGTTGAGCAAACGAGCTATATTGGCTGCAAAAAACATAGATGTAAATCAATTAAATTTAAAAATGCAAGAACAAATTACACGCGTATCGAGGATATATAAATATATCCTCGATTCGCGTGTAATTTGTTTTATTTATAAATCAGTTGATTCGGCTACTAACCAAGATGATGTAGTGAACTATCCACCAGAATTTTTAAACTCGCTGGATTTGCCAGGATTGCCACCTCACAATCTTCAATTAAAGGTTGGGTCAGTAGTTATAATGTTGCGAAATATCAACCAACCGCGTCTTTGCAACGGCACACGGTTAGCGGTAAAAAAAATACTAAACAACGTGATAGAAGCAACTATACTGAAAGGAAAGTATAAAGGAGAAGACGTTCTCATACCGCACATCTCAATTATTCCAAATGATGTGCCGTTTGACTTTAAACGACTACAGTTTCCAGTTCGGCTTGCTTTTGCTATGACCATATAAACAAGTCCCAGGGGCAATCATTATGTGTTTGTGGTATTAATCTGGAAAACTCATGTTTCACACATGGTCAATTGTATGTTGCCTGTTCCCGTGTTGGAAAACCATCAGATTTGTTTGTCTATGCTCCAGATAATCAAACAAAAAACATCGTCTATCACAAAACACTACAATGAAAATAAAACAGATTTTTGTTAATAATTATGATTCACATGATTAACAATAAAGGGATTACTTATTTTTAAATGCTTATATATGATTTGTTTAATTGTATTTCTTATTCACAACGCCCTATCACCAGGGTGACGGCTCTGTTCAGGATAATTTTTTGCCCCGACTGTAAAATATGTAGGAACAAAAAAATGTCACATTACAAATCATTTTGACAGGAATTTATTGCAATTTAATTAGGCAGTACGAAGTCTGCCGGGTCAGCTAGTCAAATAATAATTGTAAGTAATGAAATAAAATAATAACAATGAAATACAAAACAAATCAGCAATAATACTTAATTAACACATACAATAAAAGTTGTAGATAAATAATTAGGAAATGCGATATTTTTAGGGTTTTATTATTCTTCTAGGAAATCATTTAAACAGTAATAAGCTTTTTGTATAAGAAAGAGGTGAAGTTTTTTTTTGAAAGTAAAAAGGTCTTTTGTGGATGGTATAAGTTTAGACAGTTTATTATATATTTTTGAAGCCATTCCAAGAAAACTTTTAGAAAAAAGTGCGGTTTGATGGGATTTAGACTTTAATTCACCTTGATGACGTGATGTAGAAAGGGTTTCAAAATGGCTTTGATTGGTTTTAATAAATATGTCAACTTCATAACTTCAACTTCTGCCTGTAAGGCCCAAAATAGAGTGAATCTGGCATCAAATGTAAATAGAATAGATGATTTAGAGAGAGTGAAGAAAAGTTACACCGAAATGAAAGCGAGAGTGAAAGAAGTGGTAAAAAAGAAGAAGGATGAAAAAGATGAAGAGTATAATAGGAAGTTCTCGGATAACTTCAGGGCCAATGTTAAGATGTTTTGGAAACAGGTAAGATTGGCTCGTGGAGTGACAAAGACTTCGAGTATGAATGTTATAAGAGCAGAGGATGGTTGTTTGATAAGCGAAGAATGTGATGTCTTGGAACGCTGGAAAGGATATTTTGAAAGTTTATTTAGTTTTCAGGATAGTGTGCAAGGAGTGGGTAACTGGGCAGAGGAGAGTGGTGAAAACCCAAACCCGGATGTAGATGAAGAGAATGAAATAGAAATGGATGAGATCGTAAGATCGTTAAGAGAAATGAAAGTTGGAAAAGCTGCAGGGTATGATAGATTGTCCGCTGAAATGCTGAAGGGCGGTGACGGGGTAGTAGCAAGCCTGTTGTGCCGGATCTTTAATATGTGTTGGAGATATGGCCGAGTCCCAGATGACTGGTGCAAGGCTGTAATCGTGCCACTGTATAAAGGAAAAGGCTCACAGCAGGAGTGTAAAAACTACCGCGGCATTAGCCTTTTAAGCGTAGTTGGTAAACTGTTTGCAAAGGTTTTGATTAAAAGAGTGATCAGACTGACAGACGAGAAATTATGGGACGTGCAGGCAGGGTTTAGAGAGGGAATGGGATGTATGGATCAGATCTTCTCCTTGAGGTGCATAGCCGAAAAATATCTGGCTAAGCACAAGAAAGTTTACTGTGCTTTCGTAGACTTGGAGAAGGCCTATGATAGTGTGTGGAGGGATGAGCTGTGGTCGACACTATCCATGTATGGTGTGGACTGGTGCTTGGTACGGGCACTGAAATCTTTATATAGGGATTCCAGTGCCTGTGTCAGGATAAACGGGGCATACACAGACTGGTTTAACATCGCTAGGGGAGTTAGACAGGGCTGTGTAGCGTCACCTTGGCTGTTCAACTTATACATGGATAGTTGTCTGACAGATTTAAAAGAGAGTGAGTGTGGATTAAGGATGAATGAGTTGCCTGTCAAATGCCTCCTCTACGCAGACGATCAAGTTCTTCTTGCATCGTCAGCGGAACAGTTGCAAGACATGGTGACCAAGTTGAATGAAGCATATAAGATGAAAGGGATGAACATTAATGTGAATAAGACGAAAGTAATGGTGTTTGAAAGAGACGAAAACGTGTCGTTGTGCAATGTGAAAATAAACGATATGAGTGTAGAACAAGTGAATGACTTTGTATATCTGGGAAGTCTGTTTACAAGGGATGGAAAGATTGATGCGGATGTGGAAAGGAGAGTAAATGCAGGAAATAAAGTGAATGGCGCTATACATGGCGTTGTGACCAGCCAGTCTATGTCCGAAAAGGCACGACTGGCTGTTCACAATGGTGTGCTGGTGCCTACACTAACGTATGGAAGTGAATGTTGGGTGTGGCAAAAGAGACATGAAAGTAGAATAAATGCTGTAGAAATGCGTTCCTTGCGAAGTATGTGTGGTGTAACAATTAATGACAGATTGAGGAATGATGATATAAAGCAACGTTGTGGTTTAAAAGAAGATGTAGTAACAAAAATTGAAAAGAGTATGCTTAGATGGTTTGGTCACGTTGAAAGGATGGATGAAAGGCGACTAACGAAAGGTATTTACAAGGCAGAAGTAAGTGGGAACGCCGGGAGGGGACGCCCTAGAAGGACATACAAAGACCTTATTGGTGAGGTTCTTCAGAAAGGTCAGGTGCGTAGTACTCGCAACCGGCGTGTGTGTATGACAACATGTATGAATGTAAACGAAGCAAAAGAAGTATGTAAGAATCGTAGCATATGGCGCTCTGTAGTTTCTGCCTACCCCCATGGGAAAAAGGCGTGAGTTTATGTATGTGTATGTGTTCATATATATATATAGAAGGTAGAGTTAATAATTTCAGATCAATAAAATAGGGTTTGCAACTTTCTGTGTTTTTTATCATGCATACTGCACGTAGACTGTGGAATTACCCCAGAATATTACGCCATATCGCAGTGTGGTGGAGACGTAAGCATGATATGCGGTAAGGACTGTACTACGATTTGCTACCTTACTTAAGTTGTGTAAAGCGTAGCAATATTGGTTCAGTTTTTTTATTACGTGATCGATGTGTGCTTTCCATGTCATTTGATCATCTAACCAGAGCCCTAAGAATTTTGTACTTTTAATTTTAGCAATTGTATTAAGTTGATATTTGATGTTTAAGTTTATGGTATTGGTTCGTTGATTAAAGTACATAACGTGGGTTTTTCCGAAATTATTTTTTAGGTTGTTATCAGTTAGCCATTGAATAATTAAGTGTAAGCTATTATTTATTTCATTTTCATACGATTTTATGTTTTTAGGTATAAATAATGTGGTGCAATCATCAGCGAATAGGGTCATGGGGTGATCAATGGTTCTGGGAAGGTCATTTATATAACATAAGAATAATAACGGACCAAGTACACTACCCTGGGGCACGCCGTAATGAATGGTTCTTTGTTTTGATAGGTAGGATAATTCCATTTTAGTATTTGGACAGACTTTCACAATTTTTGTTATTTGTTTTCGTTTGACTAGGTACGACTCAATTAATTCAAGAACATTGCCTCTTATTCCAAGTTTATTTAATTTTGTAAGTAGGATTCTGTGATCTACGAAATCAAATGCTTTAGTCATGTCCATAAATAATGCTGTAACCGGGATTTTTTTGTCCATATTCGAAATTATTTTATTGATTAATTCATAGATGGCCATATTAATATTTTTGTGCTTTCTGAAACCGTACTGTTCTTCTGTTAAAATCTTGTTTTTTTCCAAAAATGAATACAGACTGTTATAAATAACTTTTTCAATTATTTTTGAAAATACTGGGATAAGTGCAATGGGCCTATAATTTTTCATATTTTGTGGATCATCTTTTTTATAGAGAGGTTTTATAATAGTTAGTTTTAGATCTTCAGGAAATTTACCGCAAGCTATGGATAGGTTTACAATATAGCTGAATACTGGTGAGATTTCAGTGGCAACATTTTTTAAAACATATGTAAGTAACAATATCATCATAACCGGAGCTATTAGTATTTTTTAGTGCTAAGGTAATCTTATGTATGTCATATGGAGTAGTAGGTGCTAAAAACATTGAATTAGGGTTAGAATTAATATGAGTTGAGTGAGAATTATAATTGGTGCTGTGGTTATGATTATTATTTAATGGTTTTACTTGATCAATGAAATAGTTATTAAATGACTCAGCAATCTCATTAGGTTTTGTGGTACTTATATTATTTTCTGTAAGTATTTTAATCGGATTTTCCTTTGGATAATTCGCTTTGGTTGAGTTTATAACTCTCCAAGTTGCTTTAACTTTGTTATCAGCATTATTAATAAAGTCACCCGGAGTATTAACATAGGCTTCTTTGTATCCCTGTATTCCCACGGAAACGGGAACTACGCGGGTGAAACCGCGTGGCGATGACGTCTGCTATAAATTTCTAAATACATATCTACATAATTATAAATTAATTACATTATTTTATAATTATTATTTACATATTCTTATGTGTTACATTCTAACCCAAAACAAATGATCGTGCTAATCACACAAACATTTGTCTAGGGTGGGAATCAAACCCACGACCTCCGACACAGCAGTCAGGGCCACTGACCACTATACCAGCAGGCTAGTCATAGCCACTTGAAGGCGCTGCATCAATGAGCACAGCATCACTCACTAGGGAGAGACAGTAAGTAGGTAGTGAACCGCCAGATTTAAAAATAAAAAAAAAACTTTATTCCCTTAATTTGAATATGCGCATAGCATAGGTCTGCTAATATGTACCAATTTGTATACACACGCAGCACATTTAATACAAATCAACCGATAGGTATAATACACACTGAGATTGTGAGGTTGTGGGAAATCTCTGGATCTCTTGGATTTACTCAACCGATTTTGAAACCAATAGAAAGCCAAATAATTTGTAAGTGTCATACTCGGACCAATAAAAAAGTATTTATTGGTCTGAGGTGTCATATTGTTATACATATATTTATTGGCTATACATATATTATATTAAAAAAAATCGAAAACCCGAAAATAAAAAGACTCCCCGGGCACCCCATCATCTATTTTGCTGTTTATAAACTCATATAATAATTGTAGGTACGCAACGTGTATACGGTATACCGAATGTGTGTGGGAAACATACTCTTCAGGCGGTCGAAGCCGCGGGCTGACGATAATCATAAATAAAACAGATAGTGTACAAAAATATCACTTTATTGCTTTAATAGTAACGTGTCAACATGTTGGATCGCGGCGCCACCTCGCCGTGTGCGCTGGCTTATTGTCTAGTCTCCGACTGAGCTCCAACTACAACCATATTGTCTACAACTGTGAACGGTCGAACTATCTTACGCTATTTGGCACCAGGTTCCCGACACCCGCCCGCCACTGTCCATCCTACATACAATATCGCAGTTCACTCCGCGCTCGTAGGTTAACTCAATCACAGCTAAATGATATCACAATAATCAGATATGAAATAACGGAAAACGTGTCAAATAGAAATGGCTCGAACTTTTAGCTAGTCCAGCGATACTACAGCTGCTTCCGTTGCCTGCCAGAGGGCCAGAACATGAGGAGCGCAGCTAACGCGGGTCCCGCTGACTAGACAACGAGGATATGTGCAGGAATCGGAGCCGTCCAGTGTGAGCGTATCACTGTGTTACATCACCAGAGGCACTGCACTGACTGCACTGCCTTCGTCGAGCAGTACTCTACAGAACAATTTATTAGTGTCGGGCGTCGTATTTGTGTTGATAGCACCGCACCTTTTCATATTCGCGACAAGGCAAGAAGTCACTACTTCAAATGCTACATAATAACATACTTTTATAAAATATAGTTCATAACAGATATTCTTACTACGCACCGTCTCGTATTAACGCTAAACTATCTACCTACAAGTACATAGGAATAATGGAACAACAACAGCGCACGCCGCGCACGCGCAACTCGCGCGACACAATGCGCATGCGTCGGCTGCGGCGGGCACACATTACCTCGCGCTCGGTACTATACATAGTACATTTATACCCTCACTCACCTATCACTTAGCATTACGGTTAACTACTATTTAATATGGCAGTCTGTGTTCGTTAATCAGATTAATAGAAAATAATATAGAAACTTATGAGATAAGGGCAGACCATTACAAGTGGAAGGCTAGTCTCATCGACTTTCTACTAATATAATCACATCATTCTCGATTTGTTACATAATATTACGATGATATGAATACATCTCGCCCCCACGCCAGCGAGCACCCCACAGCGGCTCACAGGCCGCCAGCGCGAGCGCGCCGCTACAGCTCGCTGTGCAGGATGAGCAGCGCGGCCGCGGGCGCGGACGGCGGCGCGTGGCGCAGCGTGCGCGCCCGCAGCTGCGCGTGCACGGCGTCCCACGCGGCGTCGCGCGCGGGCGGCGCGGGCCCGGCGCGCGTGCGGCGCGGCCCGCTGCGCGTGCGCCGCCGCCCGGCACGCGCCCGCCCTGCTCCCCCGCCCACTCCCCCGCCCACTCCCCCGCCCCCTATCCGCGCGCCCGGCGCTGGCGCACTATTTACGCCAGTCTCGTCCTGTATAATAATATGGTTCAAACTTCACCATGAATTTAAAAAATAAACACTTTTAAATTGATAATCAACATAAAAAAATTGAATAGACAAATTTTATTTTGATAGAATTCGAGTAAACTACTCGGTAAATGTGTCGAAACTGGAGAGCAGAAATAGCGAACTTTGGAACACAAACCTGCTAGAAAATCTTGTCGAGTATGGTGTACATGCGCAAGTTGGCCTTCTTGCGCCAGCCGGGCGGCACGCGCTCCGCGTCGTTGGAATCGCTGTCGTCGTCGGCGGCGGACACGGCGCACGCGCCGGCCTTTTCGCCGCCCGGCGTCAGCGGCAGCTCGCCCGCACGCCGAGCCAGGCGACGCGCCATTATAAACGCCGCTACCTGTAATAGTGATGGATTCATTTTTAACATGCGAATGCTCATTTAGCATTTAGCAAATGAAATGTAGTTGCGAAATTCTGTGAAGTGCGAAGTGAATTCATTACTTCGTATTTCGTTCATGCTGATGCAGCGGCACTCAGCGGCAGCGTGCGCTCTCCGTCGCACCCACGGGAATCAGTGCTGCCAATAAAAATTTCTCGATTCCCCGCGTGAGTGTTGACAATTCCCCGAAATTCCCCGCTTGTTTTTGATTTATTCCTCACAAATTTTCCAAATTGATTATTTCGGAATGAAACACAGTTTTATTCAAAATTTGTTTGATATAGTTTTGTTTGGTTCAAAATTTGTGTGTATACTTACTACAAAAAGTTTTATAAAATACAAAAACATACATAACAAAATTGGTTCACAGACGTGTGGCCTTCATTTTAGTTGGAATAGTAGGATATTATTTTTGCCATATTTTCGCAGTAATTTTAGAAGATTCCCCACTTTAGCTAAACAGCTGCACGTTTTAACCACTTTTCCATAATTTTATTGAAACATAAAAACCGAATGCACAATTTAAAAAATCAATAATGTTGAAGTGGACGCGTTCAGAAATACAAAATCGTAATCAAATGACAGTTGACTGTTGAGCAGGTAAGTATTTGAGTTGTGTTGCCATTCAAAATGTTGTTAGTAGTGTCGACTGTGTCGAGCTGTATCTGCCAAGTCCAGGCGTGATTTTTTAGTTGTAGATATTACCCAACATAAAATAGTTATAACCAAATCGGTCTGGATTCCCCGAAATTCCCCGATTTATGTCATTCCCCGGGCTTTACCCGCGCCAACCCTCTATTCCCCGCAAATCGGGGATTTTCCCCGCGATTGGCAGCACTGACGGGAATACTAAATCTATCTGTTTCACGTTACACTGACTTTTAGCAAATAGCAGGTGCATGTGATGCGAAGAATGAAGTTATACAATTATCATGTTTTAAATTGCTCGTACACAGGGGCGTAAATTGTATGAATACGTCTGATCGTTTAATTCGTTAAATTATTAGCAGGGTGCGAAAAATGAGATTGAGCAATTTATTACCTTATGATCTTTGATTTGCTCGTATTTAACGTCGTATATTGAATAAATTATAAATTGTCGTTATTTTAGCAAATAGTTTAGCAATAGCAATTAACATGCTAAGACTGAAGAATTCACATGCTAATGAAATTTATGCGAAATCGCATTAATTGCCATCACTAACCTGTAACGTCCCATACATATTATGCACTTCAAGTACCTACTTTAATTTAAATTCGTGATATCGTAAGCGGCAGGTCTGATGTTTGGTTTATGAAACGTGGCGCTTGCGTAGTTCAGGAGGTCTGTGCACGTACCTGTAGCACCATGCCCAGCACGCCGAACACAATGATGACGAACGCGTTGTTGGGCGCTTCTCGCTCCACCTCCTGCAACACAACCGCACTAGTAAGTACTCCGGCTCTATTACCCCAGTGGTAGTGGAGTGCAAGCGAGTAGATGGTGTACCTCGATCATGTCGTAGATCGGGCGCGCCACGTCGCGGTAGCGCTCCATGGCCAGCAGCGCCGGCTTGAGGTCGTGCAGCAGGTCCATGCCGCGCCGCGCCAGCTCGGCCTGCGGGGCGGAGCGCCACCACGCCGCCAGCGACGCGCCCATCCACGCGCCGTAGCCCACCTCGCTCAGCGCCAGGCACACCACGCCCACCGCGTACTGCAACACGACACACACGTCTCACAGGCACAAGGTTCTAGACTTGTGGTCACTGGACTCGTGCAGCCAGAGCATTTGCTAACATCACCACCTCACCAGCGCGAGCGAGGGCTGTGCACGTGACTCGAATAGTAAGGGCAGTGAATACCACCGAAAGTGGACAGAAGAAATTACTTTGTTTGATTTCGTTGAATAAAATTAATGTAAATGTTTGCCATGCTTGTTTTTTGTTTTGAGATGTTTGCTTTATAACCGACTTCTAAGCGTCCCTGCTTCGAGTATATATAAAATCATCGACTTTTAAGTATGTCGATTGAAAGTGTCGAGTCAAGCCCTGTCGGCCTATTCCGTAAAAATCCTATTCCGAAAAGTGAGGTGAACTTGGCGTGAAGTAAACTGTCTACGATTTCTTGCGCGAAGCTTTATGTGATGTTTTGCACAAGTAGATATTACAGATATACTCACGACATGCAGGCAGTTAGGGGCGCGGCGCTGCGCGGCGGCGGCCGCCAGGTACACGAGCGCGGCCAGCCACACGCCGGCCACGAACACGTAGGCCGCCGACACGCGGTACTGCGCCGCGCACAGGAAGCGGAACCACGTGTAGGTGCTAGGGTCCCACGCCAGCCGCGCCGCCGTCGCCAGCAGCGCGCCGCTGTACATCTGCAGACAAGCCACGAGCACATCGTCATCAGCAAGTTCTCTTCGCCGCCAGCTTGCCTATCTTATAGGTACTTGATAAATACTCAATTAAATTAATTTAAATAGACATAGTGGGTATCTATGTCGCGCCTGAAAGTGCAGTGTACTCTGTATAACCAGTAACCCGTTTAAAGTATGAGATGCAGATAAGGATAACCCGGCTGACCTCGTGCTCGCGTATCAATACTGCGTAGAACACAAGGCGCACACGAGTCACAGTAACGTTACAGTGACTCCGGCTCTTATCGGAAGATACGATTTGCAGAAACAAAGATTCTTTGGTGAAATTAGTAAAGTGATAACGATGGAATGCGAACTGGTCAGTTGGTCGAACACAAAGAGATTAGTTTATTGAATGTCTTTGCCTGTGGGGCACGTCGCGACCCTCGACACGGCACGTTATCTGGGGCCGGCCGGCGACGTGCGACGCTGGTAAGTGGTAACATAGGTACCTGCGTTGCGCATTGCCTCCACCGCCGTGCAACGTGCACAGGAGGGCTGACACTGCTGAAAAATAGTTGCACGAGTTGCATGCTTCTGACATTGAGCTAGGTACTACAGTATCATGTGAATAGTTCTTTGTCGATGTTAACTGAGCTCAAAGAGTCAGATATTGACTGAACGCCGACTGTTGTGTCACTTGTGTCTTATGTTATCTACATGAAATTCCGTCATTGTAGGTATTATCACCTTTTTAACAGACAATTTGTTGTTCAACTAAGCTTTTTAATACCAGTAGGTAGTGTAGGTACGTAGTGCTTCTCGACACGATAACATACTAAGAGCCTACACATGCGCATTTATTTGCTCACAAAGTCTCAGTCTTGACGTGGCTTCTAATGTTCGTAAGTTACAAGAGCTGGGAGTCGCACGACGCGCGACGCACACTCTCACTCGCCAACTCATCATCAATATAACATAACAACATAACTCGTAACGTAAATAACCTACATACCTACCTACATAGGTAATTGGGAACAAAAAGGAACAACCGAAGAAACGAGTGTCATTGTGATTACTAAACCTTAAAAAATTTTTTCACTGGTCATGTGATGCTAACAAAGAGATAGATGCGAGCTAGGCAGTAACTTTCAAAAGCAGAAGGAATAATCTCATCGATTAAGCGCAAAGTAGCGCAGCCTCAACTATTAATAACTAGGCTTCTCACGGTGTGCCCAAATGTATCGACCCGCGCCGACCGCCAGCCCGAGAGCCATTGTTCCGCGTTGAGAGGCTCCACACTCTCAGCTGCATGCAGGTCTGTGCCGCCCAGACACGTAAGATGGCTCGTTAGTGAAGGGAACAAACTTAGGCATCAGGTTACTCACTCACCACGCGAAAACAAGAAGAGTGGTGGGCACTGACTAGCGCGGACGTCACCTGGGCGTGTGGCGAAGTGACCACAACTCTGACGGCATGTGTACTAATGTGTAGCGTGCCGAAGTGGATCGTACTGCTAAGACGAGCGCTCCTGCCCCCCTAGCCAAGTTACAAAAGATTCGTATCTATTCTCTTTCTACAATCGAGAACGCCTCAAATCCCTTTGTTTTGACCACGTCACTTAGCGAAAGGTGATAAGTCACGTGGTCAAAACAAAGGGGTTCAGAGAATCGGTCAGGGTAGAAAATGTTCCCAACAGCTTTCTATTCCCCAGCATAAGTCAGCGGCTTTCAGGGGCAGTTTTCGTTACGCAGCTACCAAATGTTGGAACAACATCCCACCTCCCATAAAGTTCAGTAAAAGTTGCTTAACATTTAAGTTAAAATTAAAGTTGTTTTTATTAAATCATCTAAATGAATTTCGGGATGTTCGAGCCGACATGTCAGCTATTTGAAACACAGCATATTCTTATTTATTTTATTTTTTATTCATTTTATTTTTTATTACTTCAATCATGTATATCGCGTATAACATTATTTCCAATTTGTATGCATTTTTGAATTGCTGGCGTAGCTATCACTTTCATACATTTTATAAATTATACTAGGTATTTTAAGAATGCTACTAATTTTATACATTCTGTAAATTTTTACTTTTTATAATTGTGTCTTAATTTATCAAATCAAAATGTTATTTTTTGTCAATTTTTTACTACAACTATTGTTGCTATTGTTTTTCTTTTATTATTGTTACCAATTTCATACATTTTATCAATTTTATATGTTATACAATTTTATACATTTTATCAATTTTATATGTTATACAATTTTATACATTTTGTTAATTTTATACGTCATAAAAATTTTAACAATGTAACTAATTTTATACATTCAGTCTTTTTAACTTTATATAATTGTTTCTAGTGTGTCAATTTTAAAGTATTTTTGGCATTTTATTTTTGTTGTTGTTTATTTACCTTTGTTACTGTTATAATTATTATTGGCATTTTGTTCTTTTTCATTAGAGTCGCAACATTTTATTTTAGTAGGTTTTTTATTTTATTTTTTGCAAACTATTTTAGAATTTTATAACATGTTTGTTTATTTTTTCGAGCGTATGGCACTCGTGGGCAGCAGCTGAAAATCAGCGTCAGGTGGTGCACATTGTGTTGCCATCTGGCATTATGCTGAGCTGAGGCCCTTTTGGCATTATTAATTTTAATTGTATTGAATCTGTTTTGTTAATTTTTAAGGATTTTTTGCCAAATAAACACAATTTTCTTTCTTTCTTTCTTCTTTCTAATCAATAGCAAGTATAGTATACAGTATTGTATAATATAAGTCTCCCGGTCCCCACATAGTCCCCCCCCATAAGTAGGTACATATTATGTATTGATTGGATACAATCTTGAAGGTGCTGAATAATGACATCCAAAAAACTCGGTGGGTGTGCTTAATTGCGCGAAGCGGTACTTCACACCGGGGCAAAGACTGCTGCTATACAAGTCGCAGATTCGGCCCCATATGGAGTACTGCTGTCATCTCTGGGCGGGAAGCACCTGGATACCAGCTTGGGCCCCTTGACTCGGTACAAAAGCGAGCTGTGAGACTCGTCGACGATCCCGTACTCACAAGCAGTATTGAGCCCCTAAGTCTTAGGAGAGACTTTTCTTCCCTATGTGTTTTCTACCGGTCGTATAATGGTTTGTGTTCCGAGGAATTCTTTGATGCCCACGGCCACTTTCTATCATCGCACCACTCGCCGTCGACAGTGAGTTGATGCTCACACACTGGAGCCGAAATGGTCCCGTACAGTGCGGTTTCAGAGGAATACACTTGGATTGTGGAATGAGCTCCCTGCCTAGGTTTTCTCAGAGGGCTACAGTATGGGGTTCTTTAAAAGGGGAGTAAATAGGTTTTTAAAGGGTCGGCAACGCGCGTGTGGCGCCCCTGGTGTTGCAAGTGTCCATAGGCTACGGTAACCGCTTACCATCAGGCAGACCGTAAGCTTGTTTGCCACCATAGTGATATAAAAAAAAAATGACATGATATCAAATCCAAAAGTAATATATTTAGAACAGAGCGAGTTAAGAGAGAGGTTAGAATGTAGATTCTATAAGTACTTCAGGGTCAACGTAACACAATAATTTTAATGTGTTAGTACGCATAACACAAGCTCTGCTTAGCTCGGGACTAGATGGTGCTGTGTGAAAGTTGTGAAATATTTATTTATTTATTTATTGTGCAAACCCATTGATGTTTAGCGCGATGCCATGCGATTGGCGCCACGAATAATCCTGTTAGCTTTCACACGGTTTCGATAAAGAGTTACCAACCTGTTGGTCACCGCACGTGTAAGTGGGTATGTGTCGTCGGGACTCTGGACGACGAATGCGACAATATTGAAGACAGACTTCCGGTTTTATATCAGGACCTCTGTAACTAAGTGGTGTTCTTTTGGTGCAAGTTTCAGGACGAACTTAATTGTAAATAAAAGTTAAAGTGCTAAGGTCGACGGCCTCACCACAATGTGTCATACCGTCATTCGTTAATGGGTAAGGAGTCAAGAAGCGCGAGTAGAACAAGATGTAGCGCGTCCCCTGCACGCGCGCCCACGCGCCCGCGCCGCACGCCCCGCGCCCCGCGCCCCGCGCCCCGCGCCCGCGTGTCTCGGTCTCGGCCGTACAGCAGTGTGACCATTTGTGGCAGATATCTGCCATTTTGGCAGATTTAGCTCCTAAATTTTGTCCGTGGCATATCATGCTGACGATTTGCAAAAGTGGCAGATTTAAAAGATTTAGAGAAAATTCACAGTTCTTACTTCATTTGAATTTTCAATGAATTTTTCTTATCTTAAGTTAACTAAATCAGGTTTCACTTGTAATTAAATTATGAACTGTATTTTAATGTCCTGGATTATAAAAATTTCAGAGTCGAAAAACTTAACACTATATTTCAATGAGATTGCGCATTCAAAGACATTACTGAAGTGTATACGTGCCTTTTAAGTTGTTATTTGAAAGGATTTTTTGAAAACCACTTTGTGATCTTTTTGCCCCTGACACTCATGTAGGTACTAGGTATTTAGGCGTTAATGTTAGCACTGAAATCGATCACCTTATCCGTAGTAAGTTTGAAACCTGGAATCCAATTATTACTTCTAAGAATGCAAACCTTTCTGACTAAACTGTGTACTCAAGTACATAATTATTATTAACGTTAATTTCAATAAATTAAATTTGATAGCAGTGCACAAGACATGTTACAATCAAGTGGTAGTAGGTGGTAGTAATCTTGGACGCGAATGGTGCTACAAATTATCCAAAAGAGCTAATTTCGCGAAAGCATTATTATGTCTGCCGATTTTATAAAGGACACGGTAACTGTAACGTATCTCCTTTAACCAACTAAAAACATGATCGAAAAGATTTCGTCATAAACAATGTTGCACATGCACCGGAATTGCATAACAAAATGTTTAAATATTATTGTTCATTAAAGAAATTTCATTTAAATTGTTAGTATTTTTTTCCTGTTTCTTGAAGGCATATCTTTGTCCTTTTTGGCGCAAAGTGTGGCAGATTTTGGCAGATTTTTCGCCCACTCTGTGGCAGATCGCCATTTACAAGATGGTCACACTGCCGTGCAGTCAAGTGTCAACTCTACAGAGGTCTGCTAAATTTCTTCTTTGCTTTTTATATGTATTGTATACAAAATACACATTAGATAATGAACATCTACGTGGGCCAGTTAGTCTCCTTCCAGTCCAGATAAGACCAGGAACTCGCAAGACGCACCAAAAATGCCTGGAGGACCTATTTGTCCATGAAAGAGCGTATGTAAGGAAATATGCTATTGACACTAAAGCGCAAAATCATGGACATGTGCATCCTTCCCACTCTGACCTACAGATCCCAGACTTGGTTTCTGACCAACATGGAAAAGTCCAAACTCAGGGTTTGCCAACATCCAATGGATCGCAGAACTCTTGGCTTCAAATAAACAGACCGCATTTGCAACACCACACTGCGCTGCAGAACACAGATCGCTAATGTTGGTCGAAAAGCCAACATATTTAAATGGCTAGGTACTTATGGGTAATGGCTATGGTTATTTTTATGACTAGGCTGGAGCTGTGGGCCAAAATAACCACCACGTGGAGCCCAGACATAGCTAGAAGGCGTCACAGTAGACCCAGAAGAAGATAGCGGAACGAGCTGAACAAGTTAAACGACCAAAAAAACTGGAGTTCCTGGGACGAGGCCTTTGCCCAGCAGTGGGATGATACAGACTAGCAGTATTGAAGTCAAACAAACTTACCTGTAAGTGAAGTTCGACGGTAATTATACGAAGTCTTTGTTTCATTCGAAAATGAGAAGAGTCCCACCCGACCCAAACAATACAAGCTATCTAAATACAATTTTGAGCATGGACCCCACGTTGTAAAACCAATCAATTGCTGTGAACGTAATGAAGATATTTGACAGACAACTGACAGGTGCACGTTACACTGGAGGATGCGTTCAGTATATTGCTGTGCTACGAAATATGTGACGCCCGGAGACATAACTGAACCCTACTACAAGTAAACAAATCTCATTGAGAATGAAACAAAGACGAGTATAATCGTATCAGTAATGTATAATATGGATCAATAGTGCTTTTGTAAAAGTCACCTCGTGAAAAAGTAAGAGGAAGTGAAGACAAAGCGAGTTGTCATGCCGCGGCGTGGCGCGGCTGCGGCGTACCTACTTATGCTAGGGATGCGGAGAGATATTGTAGATTGGTTCGGCAGTTTTTCCGGATGCAGCTTATCTCACGTTTACTGGATATATAGAATTTCTGATTTCGCTAGCTAGAGTCTGAACCTAACTTATTTGTATACAATATAGCAATATAGGAACAAACAATACTAAACCTGTGTGCAAAATCAGGTCAGGCTTATCAAAAAAAATCAACGTGTGATATTTCAATTTTAACTCAAGTAATATATTTATTCAAAACTTGTTAGATTTGATTACAGACAGACACCGGGACAGGAACTTAATAGCTTGTTATAAACTAAACCAGTTAAATTAAAACCAGAAGTAAATTAAATATTATGACATTATTATGTATAAATTAATTTACAATAAGGGTTAGGTAAATGAATAATTATCAGAATTTGACATCTAAACATTCAAATAAAATCACTGGACTTTTTACGAAATCACGTAGGTTAGGTAAGACATTGGACTAGCCGCAGCGGTGCGGTGGGATGCGGTGGGATGCGGCCGATGCGTTACGCAGACGGGCGGGTGTGGACTATTTGTATGTATGGTGAAAATAACAGAAGTTACCGGCCAAGCAGTAATTATGTCCTATTTTTTAGATTTCTATGAGTAGGTCCGATCAAACTTCGCATCAAACCCTCGGGGCGGGGGCCATCCATGAGGATCTTCCACCCCTCAAAAAAAAAATGGTGTTATGTCGTGTGCAACGCGTCGTGCAAGCAGCGACTCGCTCGCCCGCGCAATGCAAGACGTAGCGCTAAGCGCACCATGAGTAGAGCGTCCACACTATTGCAGCTCAAGTAACCACCTCAGCTTCACCAACTAAGTACCTACCAAAGAGAGCAACCTCTCGTATCCGACAGAGACTTCGCTAATCATGCACTGTCCTGTGTAGCGATTAGCGAATTATATTCGCACAGCTGTAGGTACAGGACCTACACGACATACACACGCCCTCGATTACACAGAGTTAGTCCTGTTTTAAAAAAAAAAAAAAAACTTTTTTGCAAAAAATAAAACCGACTTCAAAAAAACACTAAACGGTGTAAAATAACTCTAAATTCGGAAGTCTCTGGCTTTGGTGGGTTTGTCTTACTCATGATGAGCCACCGACTTCCGAATTTAGAGTTATTTTACACCGTTTAGTGTATTTTTGAAGTCGGTTTTATTTTTTGCAAAAAAGTTTTTATTTTTCCATTTTTAGTTGTTACCATAAAAACATTTGCCATGAATTTATCTTATATTGTTAATTGTTAACAATACATGTCATCAACATAGGGTTTTCCACAAATCCCTAATAAATTAAAATTAACATACCTAACTGACGAAATCTAGGTAAATTGTACCCACCTGCGTACCCCTCAGAGCATACAAGCGTGATGATACATCATTATGTTGTATAAACAATAAACACCCAAGCGATTCCAGAAATCACGACAGATTTGCCGTTCATTTTTGAAGAGTTCCGTTGTAGGTATATCTCCGAAGATCAGCACCAGATCTTCACCAAATTAAAATGGGACCACCTCAGGAGTATACTCTTTCAAATAAAAAAAGAATTTTGAGAATCGGTCCACAAATGGGGGAGAAATCAGGTAACATACATAAAAAAAAAAAAGAAAAAAAAAAAACATACACACGAACATAGAACCTCCTCCTTTTTTGAAAGTCGGTTAAAAAGTAAAGCGTCGTGTCGGGGCACTCACTGAAGAACTTCTAACTTCTAACTCAAATGTAACATGTTATGTTCACACGATCCTGACAAGTAGCCTGTTAGGCCGTTACACGCGTTTATACGCCAAGGACGAACATAGCAATGTTCTGAATATCAGCGTGCATGGATGGAGCCACACGGTAGACACGGTAGACACATTGCATGCGCGCCTGCAGCAGCACTGACGTCCACGAGCGTCAGCCGCCGCCGCCACCACATGACTAATAATATTGAGCCAAGCGGCTACATCTGCTGTTGCAGATTTTTGCATGTTTGAGTTATTCCTGCAGGTGTTAATACATATTCTACGATATCGACACTTTCTTCCCGGCAGCCAGCAGCGATTGTTGTGAAATCGCTGACCAACCTTAATCGGATTTCGACAATTTGTCCTCTGAATGGCTTTCAATAGCCATTATTTGACCAATTTCGTACAAGTATCTACATGCTTGCCTAGACATCTGCCCGGCAACAAGCCACGATATAAGTACCTACATAGGTAGTTGGAATTGGAACCATTAACTGCCATTGTCAACTGAATTTACCGAAATTGGTTTGTCATGGCGGAGCTAAGCTATAAAATTAAGTACCTAAGTACATCCTACATCAAGAAGGAAAAGAAAGCGGTGTAGATAGATGTTTAACTAAGGGACAAAAACCCATAAGGGCACTCGCGTCGCGCGTAGGTGTTATACCTAAGACGCCAATTACTGGACACTACCACTGCCACGCGACCAGCGACTGATGTCACACAGTGCTGGCGGCTGCGTACAGCAAACAGCAAAACGCCAACAGTAACTGTGCACGACACCGGAGAGCCGCCGCCGCAGTGACAGACTCGCGACGACGCCGAAGCAGCTGACGACACAGTGCTGGCGGCTGCGTACAGCAAACAGCAAAACGCCAACAGTAACTGTGCACGACACCGGAGAGCCGCCGCCGCAGTGACAGACTCGCGACGACGCCGAAGCAGCTGACGACACAGTGCTGGCGGCTGCGTACAGCAAACAGCAAAACGCCAACAGTAACTGTGCACGACACCGGAGAGCCGCCGCCGCAGTGACAGACTCGCGACGACGCCGATGCAGCTGACGACACAGTGCTGGCGGCTGCGTACAGCAAACAGCAAAACGCCAACAGTAACTGTGCACGACACCGGAGAGCCGCCGCCGCAGTGACAGACTCGCGACGACGCCGAAGCAGCTGACGACACAGTGCTGGCGGCTGCGTACAGCAAACAGCAACACGCTAACTTACTGTGTACGACACCGGTGAGCGCCGCAGTGACACACGACGACGCGGCTGACATCACACCACTCAAACAATTGGAACACACCAAAACTGAAACGTACTGAGTTAGGTACTGACCTATTTCCGCAATATTGACAATATTGGCGAGAGGCGTTTCCACTTGCCTGACATGTAGGTACCTAGGTACCTACGTTCTCAATAATTCAAATTCAAAACAATGTTTATTGCTCAACACAGTACATAGGTACCTACTACATCATAGTTATACATTTCCAGATGTCAATTAAATGTGTTGTCAACTGTAATGCACCAAGTTAGACATGCAAAAATTATACAATTTAATAATGTGTGATTATTATAAGTAGTAATAATACAATGTCAACAATTAAAAGGAAAACCTCAATCTACTGAGTAATTTTGATACTTATACAAAAGGTACCCAAGTAGTTTAAAAGTTTTAAAAAGTAAGTATAGAAAAATTTGCTATATGTATGACTTCACAAATAATCACAGTTCAAACCTTGCCTCCAAGCGAGAACTCAAACTGGCGTGAAATAGGTACCTATTTTGTGACTCAATTATTTAGTGAAGCGCGACCAAAGACATTCAATACCTATAGACTGGACATCACGAACAAAATTTTCGTCCGAAAAAGTGTGTCCTGCTAGACACAAGTCTATGAGTTTTTTGTAGTACGCTCCGCTGCCGCTCCAATATTCATATATTATTCTAGATGGCGTTACTGAGACATGGGATCAAAGTTATTCTATGACATTTCCTTGACATGCCCGCTCTATAGTATTTTAAATCTCTTTGAGCGCGACAGATCACGGCTGCTGACCTCGCAAGATGTGCGCTGAACGCTCCGGCTACACGCCACGTCCGTTCACATCCTCCGCCAGTGCTTGCTGTCGACAGGATTATCATGCGGAGGACAGAGAAAGGAGAAACAATATAAAATATGAAACAATCAGGTTTTTGGATCTCGCTGCGAGTGACGTCGTTCGAACAGACTCAGTCAACAGCGCAGGACAATGGAATAACCGATGATGACTCGCGGTTCTGTAATTCGTGCACGAGTATAATTGCTAAGCCAGCCGGTTTTGCTTACCTATACAAAGCGCACATAATAAGTCATTATTTTGTCCGAGGCTCGCTGAACGTTTCCATTTCCTTCGACGGTATTGGGTTATTTGCCGAGTGCTCATTTCTTGTGGCCCTTTCCCGGAGGACCCCGTTTAACTTTAAGCTTTTAAAACTCAATTAAAAATCAATTTGTCTTAAAAGCTGGTTTTGTGAATTTGAACTTTTATTCGCGTCTTTTAAAGGGACCTGCTTACCGCATGTTTGAGTGTCACACTAGACCTTTTTTGTCAGTTGCAAATATCATTAGATACCTACGACATACGTAAGATAAGATATACAAACAATCACCATAAAAAGACAGGCATATTGTCCAGTCAGCCGCACTAGTTCTATTGTTTATTTTAACTGTTTTTAAGTAGGTACCTACCTATAACATTTTTGCAATATTCTCGCCCGGCTGATCTTGGGGGAAAAAACAAAATATTGTTATCATAGCTTTGATTTTGAATTTGTACTTACCTACTTACATGACATGAGTTTTGCAGAATTATCTATAAAATTTCATTTTTATGAACACGTAAGAAATTTAGGGCATCAAAAAGTTCATCCACATCGAAGTCAACGAGAAAAATGCCCCAAAAGACTGGCGGCATGGCTATGTTAAATGACAATTAAGATTTTGTGGCCATAAAATAACAGCCCGCTGGTCACGTGAAGAGATGACCGAGTATAGCCCCGGGCAGGGTCTTAGTGTTTAAATCCCAAAACGAAAGGAAGCAAAGAATTGAAATCATGGAATGACCATTATCAAGTAGGTCATTAATTATGTAAAGAACATCTGTACTTAACCCATGTATCACAAATAAATGATTTGATTTGATTTGAGAATTTTATTAGTCTTCATAATCAAATTCCATAATATATTTATTTATTAAGAAATAAATAACCCGATACGTGACTTCACACAAGTCTAAACATAAATACCAAATAGGTACTATCCTACAATGTCCAATGCAAATAAACAATAAAAACATAACTCAAGCTTACGACTACGTACCTATAATATTTAAATGACAAATTTATACGAGAGACGTTAGACATGAGTTCAAACAAGTAATACCACCACAATCTGACACCCAGGTACCTACAGCAGAGGCACTTCAGGCACGCCAGGGTGGAAGCATCTTCACGTGCATCAGCATCAGAACCAGCACGTGCAGCTGCACGTGCTGGTGAAGATGCTTCCACCCTGGCGTTGGCGAAGCCCGACGTGCAAGTGCTGCTGCTAGACGACGAGGTTAAGGTTAAGCAAACAGTGTCGTTGTGACCGGCCAGGCTACTGTTGATCCACTTATGTCAGAGTCAGCGACAGGAAACCGGTCGGTCTCAGTCGGCTCTCGGTATCCCCGCGACGATATGCAACTCAAATCTATGTTCGAGTGCATGATTCCCATTTCAATGCACGGAGTTGTAAAGCTCGTCACCACAGTTCAACCCACGCACAGGAGCATCATCTATACATTATTATATTTTAACAGGCCTTTCACTGGAAGAATTAGCTGTTGTCACAAGGACTACTTTTTAAAAATAATTAGATTTTCACGAACAACAAATGTAAAATTCCGCGTGGGCCGCACTCGTGGGTGACATCTAGTAAATAATATTATATTTGTTCGTCGAACAAAGGTGACACAAGATGACACAGACTACGCTGAGCGCGGTACAGCTGTGCACCTTGAAATTCAAGAGCTAAGCTTCTAACTAGTCATGCGATGCTAAGATATAACGTCATCTCATGTAATGGATACAAAAAGTGTGCCGCCGCCAGGACGCGCCCCGTCAAGGCTGCATTTGCACACAATTGTGAAAAACCTTGACTGAAACACATAAGTGGGTCAAGTTACTCTGAATAAGTAAATGAATCAAGTGCGACAAACACCTAGAAAACACATTATGACAATACAAGGTTCGGAGCCGGAGCAATTTACAACACACGTTATTTGGTAGAGTAGTATTCAAACTATTCAAAGTAACCCGAAATTCTGTTAGGTGCGGTCGGTCGTACCACAGCGAAGTGCCTGCAGCACATTGTTCCAGATGGACAAAGAGCTTGTCATGCTCGGGGCAAAGGTTACGAGTGCGATGCCTGACGTCATAGCTCTGTTCCATATCAGAGTCAAGTAACCAATAGAGACGTGCCACGTCTGCATAACTTCGCACACCTGACATTGTCCTTCTATAAAAACATAATTCTTAGAGAGCTGTTATAAACAATGCCAAATGGTAATTAAACATGGCATTGTTAATTATTATACAATTATGAGGTAAATTATAGTAGGTACTCAAGACGTCAGTCAGTGTAGAACTAGCGCTCATGAACCCGGCAGTAGGCGGCCGCTTGCGTCCGATGTACATCTACTTGATCTATAAGGCTTCGCTAGCACCAAAAGCATACAATTACACGTTGAATTTGGGGTTGTTGTCATCGCTTTAATCTTCTCTTTTCCATAAACTGGGAATATAGAATACGGTTTCAGGTGACCCCACCAACCCCCCTGCCGTAATATTACCTACTACATACATACTCGAAGCCACACACTTTTGGGCACTGTGGTCAATGACCAATGACTGTGGCTGACCGACGCACTTCTGTCATGGCCTCGAGTGCTCCAAGTGCTCATCGCAGACAATCTTATTTTGAGTAGCTTTTAAATACCTACCTAGCTTGTCAATTGTCTCGTGTTGACAAGCTAACTTAGCTAAGTTTTAGATAGCTCTAAATGTGGGCGGTCAGTGTCATTATAAATTCGGGGTCCGGTCGGTGCACCTCGTTTAGTCATCTTAGTGATCATCATTCTTTTTACGATTCATATTTTCTTTGTTCTAGTAGGTTTTACCTACTTTACTTCTACGGGTCGCTAACTCAATCTATGACGTTGTTTATTTCTTATGAAAGTTAATCATTGGAGCAAAGCCCTCAAAGTGCAGTTACTCTACGGCGGGCCAACGAAAGCTCTATCTGCCTAATAAGCAAACAGAACACACGTGGCGAGTAGGAACATGCACTTGCTTAAGAGCCACTAGCCTACATATTGGAATTCGAAGAATTCCCTCCCGCTGCCCGCCGCCCGCTGCCGCCACTCCGGCGATCGGAATCCGAACGTGAACGCGGATAAAGCATTACCTATTCAAAGTGTTAGTAATACACGTCTACACTATGCGTCGTGTCTCTGCCAAAGTGCCAACAATGTCGGCGAGTGGACTTATTCACCTAACCTACACTTATGCTCGAGTCTTCTTGACTGACATTGAGCAGCTAAGAGTGAAAACCCTAATAAATGCCGACAGCTAGCTACTGCAGCCTGCAAACTCAGACCATTTTTATTGGTCTGAGCCTGCAAACTTAAAACCGAGCGGTATCAAACACTTTGTTGCAGGACAAGTGATTAAATATTGGCAGTTCGTCATTACGAATTGTGTAAACTAAGTAGGGTAAAGCACCCAATAGTCAGCCTTTTAGTGAGTAATCAAATTTAGTTTAAAAATATTTTAAACATTAAAAACTTTGCATAAAAACAATCCCTCTTTTGTGAAAACTTATTTATTAAAGTTTTTGAAAAAAATAACAAAATATTATATTTTTGTTAGCATTAACGAAAAAAATAACAAAAATCCTAAAAAGGCACTTTTTCCCACTCAGCCTCAATTTTCCACAAGTCAGCCATGGCCTACCCTAAAGTCAGCCCCTCACTTACTTTACATATTTGGTATAGAAATTTCTTATGATAATTATAATATTTTCATATATATCCCAGCGAATTCAGTGCAATTTAAATGATACCATGCAGGGATTGCAAGATGATCACATCTAATATTTTTGAGATTGTTGATTGTTGGTCCTATGTTGGTATTGCTAGTCTTTTCTTCTAAACAATAATTACATCTTATTCTATTTGTAGTACATGTCCTATTTTTAACCGACTTTCAAAAAAGGAGGAGGTTCTATGTTCGTGTGTATGTATTTTTTTTTTTTTTTTTTTTTTTTTTTATGTATGTTACCTCATTTCTCCGCCATTTGTGGACCGATTCTCGAAATTCTTTTTTTGTTTGAAAGAGTAAACTCCCGAGGTGGTCCCATTTTAATTTGGTGAAGATCTGGTGCTGATCTTCGGAGATATACAACGGAACTCTTCAAAAATAGACGGCAAATCCGTCGTGATTGCTGGAATCGCTTGGATGTTTATTGTTTATACAACATCATGACGTATTATCACGCCTGTATGCTCTGATGGGGTACGCAGATGTGTACAATATACCTAGATTTCGACAGTTGGTATGTTCATTTTCATTTATTAGGGATTAGTGGATTTAATATGAGTATTGGCCAATATATAGACAAGGATTCATTCAAACGATATTTTAGTGATGTACGCCAATTTCTACACTATTTATAGAGAAACAAAGTCTGTAAAGGCTGAGTACTGGTGCACGGCTGACTATCGGGCACTTTACCCTACCTACCTACCTAGGTACCTATTCAAAGTTCTCGGCGTAAAATACTTAAATCTACAAAAATCATGGCAATGAACCAGCGCCGGCTCACTAACATTGATATACAAACGTAAACATGATTATGTTAAAAACCAGTTCCTCAAGTTGCGAGTTCTTCACTCTTTGATCGACGTTTTTTATGCAAACCGATAGCAGGTTTGTAGGTATTTACATCGCGCCACGCGTTGCGCAGCTCCTAGTGTCCGAAGCTTCGGACTTACTCGCTGATGGCCGATCAAGGCCGACTAATTGATGTATAGAGCAGTATTCAAAGAAGTGAGATGGCCGAAGTCGAGAGCGAGCTGACGTCGCCGGCGCGCCACGGGGTCACGCGCGGGCGCGCCCTTGACCCCGCTAATGTTTATCGTAGTATCGACAAGCCTTAGGTATTTCACACAAAATTAGTAAATCAAACACGAGAGCATGTAGGTACCTACGTGATGTTATTGACACTAGCACTCGACACGTCTCGCGTGCCATGTCAGCAGCAGCGCCTGTCCAGTAGTGGTCGGGTGCTGCTTGCTCAGCAATATGAAGTCACATTACAAACAATCTGTTTGCCGAACATTCACAAAATGTATTGAATGCCTACCTACCAAATGCGGTTGTATTGTAATAAGATAGTGCATGATAAGTGCGTAGGTATATGTATATGTTATGTTATGACTAGTTCTGCCCGCGATTTCGTCCGCGTGGAATAGATAGGTAGGTTACTTTGGGGTAACGCTAACTTAAACCCGCGACTTCGTTTACGTTTCCCGCCCAATTCGGTGTCAGGCATGCCAATGCAACACAAAAACTTGACAAATTATAAATACTAAGAGCTTCCTTGAAAACCACTCAATCCATTAGTAAAAACAGCATCGGCGTAGTAATTTTATTGCGAACGAACAGACAGCCAGACCGGCAGACAGACAGACGCGACGGCCGCGACGCAAGCGCGGATTTGGATCCGCGCTTGCGTCGCGGTTGGTCAACATTGGTGTTGTGGGCATTTGGGCATAGGTACCCACAAACCCAATTGCGGTCAGAACTTAATGATCGTGCTCATCATCCGAACATTTCTCTTGGGTGGGAATCGGGCCCTCGACCTCCGGCATAGCAGTCAGGGCCACTAATAACTCGATCAGCAGGCCAGTCAAAGTAGTAGGTACCTACTTTATGTATGAATGTTATACCAATCGAGTAAAATTATAACCTCCTACTTACTATAATAGCACTTCAAATAATACTACCTACTCTAGTATTTTTAGGTAGACTCTTGACAAAAAAATAGCAGATATGTCGTGTTTGGATTCATTTCAACCAGCATTTGATTCTAAACACAATGCACTGATGGCAACAGGATGAGCTGATGCTGCAGCCAGGCTATCCAGCACACCAGTAGGTAGACTCTTGACAAAATAATAGCAAATACTTATGTCGTGTTTGGATTCGTTTTAACCAGCATTTGACTCTACAAGTCTACATACAATGCACTGAAAAATTCTCATAACTGTAAACTCTATAAAACAAAAATAATGCGTTTAAAAATCAGAAAACAAAAATTTAAAAAACCCCCACCGCAAAAAAGTATAACATTTAAAAAGTTAAAAATAACACTTTAGCCATGAAATTTTACGTAACGTCGGGGTACCGTTAAAATAAGTACCTACATACCTACAAGTACTAGGAACATTCCTTTCTAGGTACCCCGACGTGAAGTAAAATTTCATGGCTAAAGTGTTATTTTTAACTTTTTAAATGTTTTACTTTTTTGCGGTAGGGGTTTTTTAAATTTTTAATTTATTAAAAAAAGAATCATAATTATCGTAGGTATACAGAAAGCATATTACTGCGTAAATGATTACCTAGAAGATAAATAAGACCCTAACAATTAATGCCCCATTCTCCATTATTATGTACCTACTAGCTGTGCCCGCGACTTCGTTCGCGTGGTTGTCCAAAACAAAAACGCGTCGCTTAGATAAGAGTCAATATACCCCACTCAAGATACAGAAGGTATGACATATATTTTTTTTTCTGTCGAGAGCGGTATAAACTGACCGCTCTAACAAATAAACAATTTGCGAATAAAGATCATGCAACTTTGACACACTTGTCAATGTCGTGATGGCCAGTTGTTAAGTCTCTCAACTAAGAGGTTGCGGTTTCGAATCCAGGCACTTCCCTATTTGACTTTTTCAATTTATTTGTATTTTCTAAAGTTTATCTTGGATATTACTGATATCCCGTGCCTCGGAAATCACGTAAAGCTGTAGGTCGGTAAATTTGATAGCCGTTACAGGCAGTCAGAAACCGAAAAGTCTGGCCAGTCTAACCAACGGATATCGTGTCGCCCAGTAACTGGGTTGTGGAGGTCTGAAATGCCTTTCAGACCTCGCTTTAGGTAAAACACTGGTATCCAGCTAAATCCAGTTAGGCTGGAAGCCGACCCCATTATAGTTGGGAAAAGGCTAGGGAGATGATGATGAACGTTGAGACACTTGGTTAGGATAATGCCTCTCTTGTATACTATGTTAGCGGTGGAATCGCCCGGAGCATGCACGAAAAGGTTGTTTGGGTTGCTAACACGTGATAGAGCAACATAAAGTTGTCCATGTGAAAAACAATCAAAATTGAGGTCTACCCCAGCAACGGATAATGTTTGGCCTTGGGCTTTGTTGATAGTCATCGCGTAACAGAGCCTTATCGGGAATTGTACACGTTTAAGACTAAAAGGGAAATTATTGGGAATAATGGGAATCCTGGGAATAAAAACTATATCACCGGAGCCGCAACCTGTTAAGATTTCGGCTTCGATGACATTTCTTTGCAGATTTGTTATTTTCAGCCGAGTACCGTTACATAATTTTGGAGGACTTCAATTTCTGAGAAGAATTATTGGTACGCCGACTTTTAAATTAATTTTGTGTGCTGGAAGACCTGGGGTATTTAGAGAATTTAAAAACTCTACCGGATAGTGCGTGGCATCTTCTTCTTCCATAACTATGTTAATAGATACATATTCTCTACTTTCCCCAGAAACATGTGTCAATATTTCTGAATTGATTGTTGCTGCTTGGTCATTGCGAGGTGCCAAGATAGCTCGATGGTATAGCCAAGCAGCGTTACGGTTCGAGATTTCTGTGGGCTCCCCGTATACAGAGGAAATGAGCTCCTGCTGTAAGGCAACAGAACAACACAGGCTCTCGACTAAAATTACTTTCCCACCTTCTTGAGTAGGGTATGTGCCGTCACCAATTTGAAGCAGTAAATTTGAGAAAGTCTGCGCATTTGAGTTATTTCCTAAATATGCTCGCATATTAAAGGTCAAATGAGTCGACGTTATACTGCGCCATAAAATAGAGCTCTTTAGGCAGGTACCTACTTCATCGGCTCTCGTGCCTCTCGGTATTATAGGGAGTGTCTGCCTGAAGTCACTACAGAAAAGCACCGTTACACCTCCCATCGGCTGGTCATTTTGCCTTATGTCTCGCAAAGTTCTATCGACAGCTTCCACAAGTTTACGGTTTGCCATCGTACACTCATCCCAAATTATAAGGAAGCAATCGCGCAAAACCCGTGCTTTATCGCTATTACGAGACACGTTACAAACGGGGTTCTCTGTGCGCTCCAAGTCTATCGGTATTTTAAATGTCGTATGCATACGACATTTAAAATACGCGGTTTTTCCTCCAGGCAATAATGCTATTCCCGAAGAAGCGACGACAAGGGCAATTTTATTTTGGCTCCTAATTCGAGCCAAGATAACTTTGGTAAGAAAAGTTTTACCTGTTCCACCAGGTGCATCTAAAAACAGTATTTCTCCCAGTGCATTTTCAACACTACAGCACACTCTATCAAATATTTGACGCTGTTCTGGCGTCAAATTTGAACAGCCATTTTGTAATGTCTTTGCTAACTCCTCGGGATCGTAATTTATTTCTGACGCATATTCCCGGTTAATTTCTTCCCCATCAACTGTCGGTGCTGGCAAACCGTATTGAGTGAGCAGGTTCCCTCCTATATTTGTAACTATCACTTGAATAGCCAACAGAGACCTTTTAAGGCAATTTTCACGCATTTGGTCAGAAACGTCACCATCGCTTCTGGTTAGTTGTCTCAAAAAATCTTCGGCAAACGCGTCTTTATATTTTTGCCACAATTGCCCAGCGTCCGATAGTCCACAAAATGTCAGCAAAATGGCAAACAGATGACGCATTTTTTGTTACTATAATTATTATTTGATATATTATGTTTTATTTTGTAACAAAGACTTTAGTAGTTTCTATTTTTAAACTTAGCCTTGACATTTAAGTACGTAGAATAAAGTTTTTTTTTTCATGTAAAGGAAATATTTTGTACACCTTGCAAGGCATAGCGCATAGCGATACTCTCTATATTTAACACAATGTAATTATACATTATAATTCTATGTGTCACAAATACTTAAATATATTTTAATTTGTAATTGCAATGTAAATGAGTGGTGCAACGAGCGCCCTATTGCTCAGCCGAATTTGATGACTTGACCTAAGACACATCTCTGATCTCCTATCAATGAATCGATAGAAGGAAGTGGTGAAGGGTGAGCGTATTTTAGACGATCTAAAAGTGCTGATTCTAAGCCTAATTTGAATGAATAAGTTTAGATTTTGATTATCCACTCAATGGTTCTCCTGAGCTTAACGTTGCTGTTTAAAACAGGCATTTTGTCGTCTTTTATGTTGAAGGTTCGTTGTAATGAGATGTGCGCTAGTCCAAAACGGATAATTAGCTATCAATTGAAGTTATCAGCAACGAGCAGGCGCGCGGACAGCCGCGAGCCGCCTAGACGTGGCAACATGGTGTCAGTGATCAGTGAGGACTTTGCCTCAACGGTCAATGGTCATCCAGAGACGTGTGGCACGCACACAATGGGTAGGTAGGTATTGCACACCCACCGCGATATGAAGTTAGGTACCGGTATCGCGCCAAGGAGTGTGTATGTACTGTAAGTACATGCAAGTACATGCAACATGTTTTGAAAGCAAACTAGTTCACGCGCATTTTGTGGTTTGTTGATTCAACTTTATATCGCGAGTACTGGAAAACAGTAATGTGGAACTAGTGATAAAAAGCTCAACATTTGTTCCATTATCTTCAGATTCTTTTAAAATGAAACTAGTATTTAAAAAAAAACATCAAGTAGAGGTTGTATTTTGGGATACTTATGCACAAATCCGTAGCACGATGTGCTACATCCAGCCTGTCGCGCTCTATATAAGTGACTCGCAGAATGTTTACTAGGAATATGCATCACACGGTGGAGATTGTTTAATTTGAATTGTGGTTTTCCTTGACTACTTGTAAAATGGGACTTTTTGAATTCGACTAAACACCTACAGGAAATTGTCAATGAATTAATGCGCTTCATGAAAAATGACGATTGTGCATTACATCATGCCGATCATGAGCTATTTGAACGAGTTGGTTCTAGTTCTCTAAAAAACCAATTCGGACAAAAAAAAATGCTAATGAGGAAACAAGTGATGAACAGAAACACAGGTCCCAAGTACGAACTTATAACTTTGAGACAGGGAGAAGCAATACGGCGGAGTAGGAACACCAACAGATCCCACACGGAATTAACTAACTTAATCCTCGGACACGTTCAATATTAGGTAAAGGCATTTCATTCAGAGCGTTTTAATATCAGAGAAGAACCGGCCAAGAGCGCGTCGGGCCACGCTCAGTGTTGGGTTCCGTAGTTTCCCGTCCGTCACAATAAGTGTTCAAAATGCTTGCATATACCTACGATTATACTGCAAACTTAGTCCAGAAATTATTTTGTACAACTTTTTATATTTTTGTACAAAAACTGTTGTTTCCATCCAAGTTCAAAATAATTTTCTTAGAAAGTCCTTACACAGTTCTACATTTCAGATTTTTTTCGTATTTTCTAAACTTAAAGTTCAAAAGTTAGAGGGGGGAGGGGGGGGGGGGCACATTTTTTTACTTATGGAGCGATTATATCCGAAATTAATGACATTATCAAAAAATGATTTCAGTAAACCCCTATTCATTTTTAAATACCTTTCCAACAATATATCAAACGTTAGGTTCAACGTTAGGGTTCAACTAAAAAAAAAATCACTTCCTACTTTACATTGTAACGTAACGGAACTTACCTACCTAGGAGGAGAGCACTGTTGTAGGAAAAGATTAGAGGGAATAAATAAGAATTTATTAATACCAGGCCTACCTAGTGGAGCTAGGGTAAAGAAGAGAGGAAAACTGATGAATGAAAGATGATGGATGAAAATAGAAGAGGTGGCCCTCTCTCAGCAGTAGTAGTGGCTGAGGGGGATCAGGCTTCGGTCTTCAGTAGAGGAGGCGGAGGCCGTCAAAGGTGTCTCTCTCTGCTGTAGAATAGTCGAGGGACGTCAGGCTTCAGTCTTCAGCAGCGCAGGAGGAGGCCGTCAGGAGAAGGAGTCCGTCAGAGGTGGTCCTCTCGGCTCTAGTCATGGCCGAGGGACGTTAGGCTTCAGACTTCTGCAGAGGAGGCGGAGGACGTCAGTTTAGAGGGCCGGAGGACAGAGAGGCCATAAGTATTAGACCCGCAGCTAATATGACTTGTTAAGCCTTTCAGATCCAAACGAAGACTGCCAAATTCCACCTGGCTCCAAGGTAAATGGACAGAATGACAGATGATTGAATTTTGGAAAGGTTTTAGAACACAATTCAAAGCAAAGTAAAAGAAAAATAATGAGGTCGATGTGGTTTACATATACGACCTACAACTAGCTCCAGACAAATTAAAAATAAAACTAGACCTGTCACTAGCAGACATTACGAATGTAAACAAACATAATTTATAGAAAAACTTAAATAATAAATATGATAATATAAGAGAAAAGGTATGCTTTGCCTCCAAGTAATGAGCATGTAACTACCTAGGGAGGGTGAATGCTTTAAAATTTCAGGTTAAACAATGTACAAAAATGTAAGTAAAATCACAATGTAAAGACAACATTACAACATATACCCTAATAAAACATTTTTTTCCAATTTTTATTTTACCACTTTGTCGGCGTGTTTGATACACATATTGGTACCAAATTTCAGCTTTCTAGTGCTAACGGTCACAGAGATTAAGCGAGGACGGACGGACAGACAGACATAGCGAAGCTATAAGGGTTCCTAGTTGACTACGGAACCCTAAAAACAGAATAATAACACACAGAATAGGTATTTACAGAGGAGTAGGTATTCGAAACTTCGAATATAATAATGTAGATATTAAGTACCTAAGGTAGTCAATTCAAACTTATTTATTTCAGATTTTGCTTGTCGCTAAATAATATGGTCGAGCGCAATATATCCAGTCTCTCCGTACGTTAACGTTAGAACCCCGAAAGTCTGACAACCAGTCTAACCAGGCACTGGATTGTGGAGGTCAGATAGGAAGTTGCTCCATGCATAACGACAGCGCATTCCTTTTACTTATATTGCCCAGCTGCCAGCTTGACCATCGGGTGACTAAGTTTAGGTAAGGTTTGCATGACATAATAATATATTGAGACAATATCGAATCGAAAAGATGTAGTAAAAAAAAAGAGGGAGTCGAAGTGGGCGCGCTCACTTGATATTCAAAGCCACTTTGAGGCACTCCGGATCCCTATCACCCAGCCGAGCCGCCGAGCAGGCGGCTCGCCTCACTAATCACTGTGCTTGAGCTATTAGTAATGTTCATAATATTTTGTATAAGTCTTGTAGGTATCTAATATTTAATTTGATGTTGTCATCGAACGACGGGTTAGGGATGTGGTGGTGATTGGGTTCCTGACCCAAAACCTGTACCTATCTCATAATACTTAAAAAGTCAGTCATTGTATTTTATATTTTTTTTAAATAAGTACTAAGTAACTATAGGTACACAAAAAAGTTATTTTTTATGTATTTTTTTTGTTTGATTTTATATTTGATTTTCGGATATTATTATTATTTTATTACAGTGCTTTCTTTATTTTCTAATAGCTGGATACCGGATAATTAAAACTTTACAGGTTTTGTATTTCTATTACCGCTATAAGCTATAATACAAAAAGTTAAATAATAATTACTTACGAATTTATTAAAATCTGAATAAAATTAATAGGTAATGTAGAATCTGAGGATTCCGCCCGGTTAGGGTTGCCGGCGGACAGAGAAAGCCGGACATAGTTAGGCTTTTTGATTGCGTGTCCGGCCAAAGTAAACGGTGTCCGGCTTTCTAGAAAACATTTACTTTTTTATGGTAATAATAGAAAAAAAAACATTTTACATTTTTTTTACAATATTCTTAGTAATGTAGGGTGTCCAGCTTTTTTACCCAATCGTCTGGCCAAACTGGCTGGTCTGTCCGGCTATCAGGTTTAGCGATCTGGCAACTCTACGCCACTAGTCAATACTACAACTCGCCGGTCGGTGTCTCCATCAACCGTCACACAATCCCATCTCTTGTTCAACTCGGTCATGATGACATCTCAGCAGTTATATTCCAGTGCCAGTGGCGCGTCAGTCCACCACACCTAATAGGTACCCGCCCAGCGTCGCCGTCGTGCCTTTCAAACTTATGTCCATGTCTCGTTTAAACTTTTACAATAATTAGGTAGGTATCTCATTTCCCACTTTCACCTAACATCAATTTATTTATTTACAAATAATAAATAGGTCGGTTTTACCCGCCAGTTTTAGTTCTCGTAGGTGCTTCGTAATTTTATGCGCCCCGGGACATTCTGTCTGTTATCTGTGAGTCAACGATCATTTGATGATTTTTGAGATGACTTCCTCAAGGTCCACAGATTCCACATTGCTAAGAGGATAGTGTTCAGCATCAGCGGGTAAGTACCTACCTACCTAGTTGATTGTTTACGAAGTTCCATTCACTTTCGTCTTCAGTCCCTCATGCCGAGTCCCTCCAAAGCTTCCGTTACGTAATATAGATAAGATGTACTGATAAGACAACTTGACATTGCGGTAGATATACTGGCGTCATTACCTTCTCCTAAATGTTAAGGGAAGAGAATGTTTTTAATGCAATACATTACAGCAATTCTCAAAATCTGCTAAAGTACCAGAATCTGGAAATGGCTGAATTCTCTTCCCTTTAATATGTTAAGGGAAGAGAATTCAGCCATTTCCAGATTCTAAAGGGATAGAGTAGGGTTGCAAGGTCGCCAAACCTAATAGCAGGACAGACCAGCCAGCTTTGCCGAACAATTGGGTAAAAAGGTCGGTAGTTCGGTACCCTATATTTTTAAGGAGTTTGTGTTCAGTATTCAATACGACAAAAAAATAGTAGGTAGGTAGTAACTTAATAGCCGGTCACCGTTTATTTTGGCCGGACACTTAATGAAAAAGCCTTCTATGTCCGGCTTTATTCGGACGCCTGGCAACCCTATTCTAGAGGCATCTAACAACCGATATAAAAATACAATCCGAAAATATCTCGTCGGGGTTGCAGCCGCAGGTAGCCGCTAGCAGCTTCTCGGCATCAGTCGGCAGAGCGTGTTGTTTGTTTGTAAGCTCGCCTCACCGCTCCGCTCCACACCGAGGAGTGACCGCGCAGGCAGTAGCACGCCAAAGGGCTGCGTCGTGCATCGCGCGGCGAGGGGCGACTCGCATTGTTTACAAGCTGCATTCTTTACGTTACGGGACACCACCACTATTGACGGACATAGCTGGTCCAACCATCGCATAACACGTTCAAGACCTTTGAATATTACGCTTAGGGCATTCGAGTGGCGACTAAAACTAAGACCAACTAATAAGGTACCTAACGGTCGTGTAGATAAACTTTGCCTTTACTTATTTTTACTTTATTTTCATTGTTCGCTCATCGGAATTTATTTTTAAGTTACTTTTGAATGTTTTCATAGTGGGTTTTTATTAGTTAATAATAATTTATTGAGGGTAGGTTATCTTTACTAGTTACTTACCTCCTTATTTTATTAAAAACTATTTAAGAAAAATTACAACTGCGAGGTGTTTTTACGTTCAAGACATTCCCCAAATTATACTTAGTCATTGTATCGTTTTAACTGGGAATACTGACCGCGAAAGCAATGTTGATGAAGATGAATATTTTCTCAGCGGTGCAGAGTCCCCTGGCGCAGCCCATGGTGCAGGCGGAGGAGGCAGGGGCAGGAGCGAGTGACGCTCATACACATCGAGTGTCCGGAACTTCTGAAGCGTCAGCACTGTGTCATGAAGCTCGCGTACACTTCACTACATGCCGTCGGGCGTCGTCGGCGCGGCGGGCGCGTACTCGCGGTCGCGCTTCGTAAGGCACTGACTGACTGACTGAGTGAGTGAGTGAGCGACAGAGCGAGCCAGGCAGGCGCGCGCCCCACCGCGCCGGGTGGCGGGTGCCGGGCAAAGACTGTGCCGGGTGCGGCCCACCCGAGAATAATATTGTACACAGTCAGTAGTATTACGATTGTTTATACAACGTAGGTAGGTACTCCATTGTACATCGTTAGCAGCGATTTCATTCTTATTCGTTATTTGACGACATGGCATTCCCAACTAAAAATTAAAAAGGCTAAGTAGGTAGGTACCTACCTACCTACTAAATTGTTAGGTTGTAAAATCAAACTGACTATGACACAGAAAGATTTTAATAAAAATGTCTAAGTAAATAGAACCGGGAACTTAGATACCTAAATGCTCAGACCAATAAAAAAGTATAGACGGAGCCGTCGTAAACAATAGCGACTAAAAAAGTAAGGACTAGTTTTGGCGTTGTGTGCGTAACATGGTGTATGACATCTTAGATTTGCGCATGTGTTGTTCTTGCAGCAGTTTATGATGCGGGGCGGCATAATTTCTTAATTATGAATGAAAGAAAATAACATCACGCGCTCTCGCTTGCTAGCGGCAGACTACCGAGCGGCCGTCTTCATATTGCGAATCGTCTTCATATTACGTGCCTCACTTTTCGGAGCGCACTGCTCTGTCAATACTTTTTTATTGGTCTGAGCCTATAGGTAGGTTACTTATAAAAGTTTGAAAATAATGAAAAACCTGGTCGTGCTCGTTGTGTCTCCTTTCTGAAACGAGCGGACGCCCGATCGACGTGCCCCGAGCCCCCGACGCGCCCCGAAAGACCCCGAATGCGAGCCGTGCGCGCCGTCGGTCGTGCGTCGTCGCCACGAGGCGCAGGTGCACAGACCCGCGCGCGACCCCTAAATCATACAGAAATTAGGCCAAACGTACACCCTTGACCTTGTACCCTTGATAAGCTATATTTATCATAAAATATTTTATACACGGAACTATCAGACGGGTAGTCTTACCTACTGTTGTCAAATAAAAATAATTTAACTAGGTAAGTAGGTAGGCTATGGCAACGACCGGCTACGACTAAATCGCCTATGAATGAAATATAAAAAAAATGTGTAAGTGTGAATGAAGACGAACTTGCTAAATTGGGACATAATGTTTTAAATTTTGATCTTCTGAAGAAGTTGTAGGTACACGTTATTCAAGCATTTATTTCAATAAACTTCATTCTGTTTTTGTTGTTCGCTGGATACCTACTCAGCTCTTTTGTACAGACGCCAGCTCATCATGTTATCCCAATGTGTCAAATTTCTTTGATCGTTTTTCACCTTTATGTTAAGCAAAATAAGGTTCAAATTCCATTTGGAAAATTTGACACATTGGGGTAACTTGATGTGCTGGCGTCTGTTCATACAAAGTTCCCTGATTCTGTACACATAGTAAATTAATACAACGCGGCAGCGCGGGCGGCGATGTTCCGCTGCCCAGCAGAAGAGCTGAGGGTTCTAAAGAGTGTGGCCATTGTTTACGTAGGTACCTACCTACAGTCACGTAACACGTGAGCACTCAGCACAGCAATAATAACAACCTTGTAACTACTGTCTCACAAAAAAGATCTTTGACTTTGATTTTAACTATGACAAAGGGGTCAGGTAACGTAATACCTTTAATTATTATAAAACTAATATAATAATAAATAAATTGCTTAAACTTGAGGGAACTAAACTTGTGCGAAGCTAACTTGAGCGAACCTAACTTGAGCGAAGCTAACTTGAGCGAACCTAAGTTGAGCAAACCTAACGTGAGCGCTTTTTTCAATATAATATGGCGGAGTGCGATTACAGTGCTTCCAGTAGTGACCACCCAAAGCGTGTGAAGTGGCCAGTGGGAGCGTAGGATAGATGACTATACGATGCTTTAGCGTTCATATTTTTTATTACCATCTAGACCTCGACACACTCCCCTGTGGTGTAAAGCATCAAAAGAAAAAGTCCTGCTGCTTCAATTATACTATTACCGTTAAATCATTATCAGGATGAGCAATTTGAAATAAGTATAGTAAATTCAAACTTAATGTCACTGTAAACTGTACAGTCACGAGCAATAATATGTAAGTATACCTACCTATATTGTCACATTTACTAAAATATCTTAACTTCAACCATTCAAAAATATGTATGCGATATTTTCTTCGAAATTATCATAATAAGTACCTACCTACACTGTCGGGACAGGTCGGCTCAAAGCTGAATTGATTCTTTCTTCAAAAGGCTATTCCAGACTTTGCCCTGCATCGTGAGACTCGCATAGTAAATTAATATAATTTTATGTCTGGACTTTAAAAGAGACCATGACCACTGAGTTTCTTTCGGCATTTCTTCTCAGGGATCAGTCACTTTGGGAATGCCATTTAGTTTAGTTTAAAAAAAAAGACATGTACAAGTATCTGAGAAGATCTAGGTACTTACAGAAATAAATATCATTTCATTTCATTACATATACCTATCTTAGCAAATTTAGAAGAAACATATTTTTGAATGGTAGAAGTTAAGATATTTTAGAAAATGTGACAATGTATACAATTATTGCTCGTGTGACTGTACCTATCACTGTTATTACGTGTCTAAATGAATATAAAAAATGATTGTATTGGTATTAAAAATGCACGGCTTTGGACTGAGGGCTAAAGTTATTTAGTTAAAAGTGTTGAAACAGTTTGAATTCACATTATAAAACTGATGGGCCATGGATGACTATGGGAAATGCCCATTTGCTAAGGAAACTTTAACCAAGTGATGCACGTGAATGAAACAAAAATGATAGGCATTAGGAGCCTGATCACTTTCCAGGTACCCTTACCTAATTATAATAGGCTTACCAGAACTACCAGCAGATTCAGATTAATTAGTTATAATTAATAAGGTTCTGCTAATTCGACTTGCTTACTATCGTACTTTCTCATTGCATAGCTGACTAATTAGCTGTGGCAACACTGTAGTACCATATATCACGAAATGTCGCGAAATAAGTAGGTATCAGGTACTCCACATGCTTGCAGCAGGTACCTAATTCTAGTCTGATCCTCAACGTAACGCATCAGTGGATTCACTCGCAGCAAGAGGCTATACTTACATAGATGTATAGTCATTGACTCGCAGTGTGATGAGCGCACTGCGGGCCATGTAGCCACCCGGTGCCTGAACTATACTCTGCAAGCCTGCAGCCGGCCAGCCATACCCAACAGCGTGCAGTTTTTTGATATAGTTGCCTATAGCTAATCCTAGAGTTGAGATCCTAGATCTTGTTTAACCGCCTTGATTTGAACCAAGTGCAACCAAGTAATAGTCACGTAATAAATACATAGGTAGGTACAGGTTCCAAAAGTATTTCACACGGCTTTTCAAATCGGCGAACCAAAACATATTGCTTCAAGGTTCTATCATAGTATAAAGATTAATACAGTAGGACGACGCCTTTGATCTCTGGAAAAATGCCGACGTCTACACGCGTTAGCCCTGAATAATACCTCCCGAACTACGAACATCGTTTTGGTCGCAGTTCGGGAGCGGCTTCCTGCGTCACGCCCCTCACACCGTAGATTTTTAGACTGTGGTTCTATAATGGAGCTTAAACTATAAGCTAAGTATAAACAAACGATCATTGCTGTGTTTGTTAACCAATTCTTAAGATCTGTGTTCTGCTTCTTTTCTTGTTTGGTGCCTCGTTGGTCTAGTGATCGCAAGCTCTACTGCTGAGTACGAGGTTCCGGTGTCCATCTAGAATGTCTCAGTATCAGCCCGGATTCGGGATTTGTGCCAGATTGGTGGCAATAGGCACGTCCTTTATTACATTGGACTTAAACATAACTGGCGAAGTGGATGTTTGTTTGTACTGGTGCACGTTACCTCTGCCTACCCTCTGTTATGTGCCTGAACAGAGCCCATGGGACTTTGACTTGGCTTCACATGTCGTCAAGAAATATCTGTCAGGCATGGCCGGTTTCCTCACAATGTGTCAGACAGATGTGTGTGAAACTGTGTAAGTGTGTAATCTTGCTCACTTGCTTTGTGAGCTTTTTTAACCGAATTGAAAAAAAGGAGGAGGTTCTCAATTCGGGTGTACTTTTTTTTTATTTTTTTTGGGGTTAGTTACCTCAGTACTCCGTCATTTATGGACCGATTTTCAAAATTATTTTTTTATTTGATAGGGTATACTAGCAGATTCGTCCCATTTGTATCAAAACTCATAGGTATCTGATGAGGGATCCTCGAGGAATTGAGGGAACTCCTCAAAAATAAATATATAAATATGTCGGCGTCAGCGATGGCTGAGCGATGAGCTGACACCGATGGGGGTTTTGTGGTACAGAGTTCATAACGTAGAATAGCAATCTTCATTGCAGTAATAACCTCACTTAACAATCTTAATCACAAAACAACTCAAGTCTAGGTAACTGACAGTTTCGTGCTGGATGTGTGTCTTGGTCGGTGTCTCAAATCAAACTGAGTTCTGCCCAGCTCCCACGCACCAGCACGACTCTGCCCACGTGACATTACCGAAAACACATTCGCGCCATTTTCAAATGACAAGTAACGTCACGCTGGTCACCATAGACTCTGTACTAAGTTAATCAACTTCACAACTTATTATTCAAGAATATCGTTTTCCACGACACGGCCATCATGACCATCACACGTCCTCGTGTCTACTAAAAATAAACACACACACACACACAGAACACGTATACGCACGCACGCTCGTATTGGTCACATACTTCAAAACACACGCACGCACGCATTTTTCACATACTTCAAAACTCGGTCATTCTGACCACAACAAAATTTCCAAGGGTGTATGTCAAACCTTGACACCTCTAATCGAAACAAATCCAGGCAGAATGAATCGTCACTAAGACCGATAACATTACTAGAACTGAAAGTGTACTAAGATAGTGCTATGCAAATGCACGACATAGTAGGTATTACATAGACTTTCACATACAGGCTAAAGCTAACAGGTACCCACACAGGCTCACGAGTGCCACACATAGGTACTCACAGGTGCCACGCAGGCTTACTGGTGCCACGCAGGATCACGGGTGCTACACAGGCTCACAAGTGCCACACAGGCTCACGGGTGCCACACAGGCTCACAGTTGCCACACAGGCTCGTCGTTGCCAGACAGGCTCGTCGTTGCCACACAGGCTTGTCACTGCCACACAGGCTCGTAACTGCCACACAGGCTCGTCACTGCCACACAGGCTCGTCACTGCCACACAGGCTCGTCACTGCCACACAGGCTCGTCACTGCCACACAGGCTAGTCGTTGCCACACAGGCAAGTCATTGCCACACAGGCTAGTCATTGCCACACAGGCTAGTCATTGCCACACAGGCTAGTCATTGCCACACAGGCTAGTCATTGCCACACAGGCCATCGGCTTGTGATCCAACCCCAGAAGCTAACCATCTCAGCCGTGTAAGTGCTACCCCTCGGAAAGGATATCCTGCGCATAAAAAGCAGAATACGCGCACCTCTTACATGCTCCGGCGCAACTGGATCGGTCACCAAACCCTCACACTTAATCCATAGAGTATACGTTAAGTAAGATGAAATGTATTCCAAAACTTTACAGATAATCATTACCTAGTAATGACTACTCAGTACTCACAATAACTAAACGAACTTTAACTAAGCCATTTTTAGAACTTAAACACGGAAAGTTCATAATTATCAAATTTTAAAAATAAACACACTACTCATGGCCCTGCCACAGCTATTGACAATTCGGTACTGCCACCCATATCGTTATCGCCTCAGAGTCCGCGACCCTCAAGTCATTACATGACCGTACAAAATAGTCTCTTTCAAGGCCCAGGTCCCCGCTAGACCACAAGCCGCTCATCACGCCCTGAACGACAACGTATGCAGTTGCGATTGCATCTTATGGATGCGGATTTACCGGAAAGCCAACAAGCGTATCATAAGTCTGTTGAGGTTCTTTTGCCCTCAGAAACATTGTTTTCTTCTTCTAACTCGTTTGAACTTCACAGGTTGGCATCTTACGACTTGACTTTACTACATACTGGTCGCCCGCAAGCGTTTAAAAGAACCTTCACTTCGGGTCAAGCTTAGTTAAGCTAGGCTTTTCATTTTTAATGTAAACCAAGATACTAACACTTAAGTTTCATTTTAGTAGGTACTATCAAAACGGGACTTAGAGAAACGTTTATTGTCCTAAGAAGTTTGATCTCTTTACACGGTAGTGGGAATTTACCCAAAGTACCTACTATCTAAATTTGACTGTCAATCATCTACGGACAGACACACGAAACCATCACGCTTTTCGAGAAGAAGAAACAGGTTAGAAAAGCGGGAACTACGCTGTCGGATAGTCGTACGATACTATCTCTACTTCGCGAAGATCGAGTTGGTAAGGACAGCGATAAACAACACGAGTACGAGTTGGAACTTTTGTAAGTTACCAGAGTGAGTGGTAAACCACCCATTAATCGCGATTGTAATTCAGTTAATAGACGCTCACGACTATCTTGGACAGTCGTCTAGTCGGTGAAACATCAGCTTAAGTTTATTCAAATGAATTTGTGTCATTAATAAACAAGATAATAACCTATTGGTACTTCACATGTCTAAGCACAGTATTGAACTCCGCTAGTAACTACATTACCTTGTTTATCCTAGGTTCACAGCGCACTGCGCACTTGTAATTAGTAAAGGTCCGACCAATAAGTTACAACACAGTAACTCTAACAGTTCTGTTACTCTTTATCATCATTTATAAGCAATGCATACTCAACTCATGAAACTCATTAAAATCTGTGCACCAACACGAAGAGAATCGCACCAACGACTCTCAAAAATCTAACGCAATATGTGCTACAACACATGAAGCGCTTTGTGCACCAACACAGACAGAAATCGCACCAACGATTCCTTATAGACCCATCGCCACATGTTACTCATGAGGTGCGGTCCGAAGGTTCGAGTACGAGTATACAAGCTATTAACCAAATGTGGTTTCACTACCACTGTGTCATTCAATTCTCAAGGAACTTGGTGATCGGGGCATTCATACTTGAATCTAATTTAGTTTGACTTCTGTCCTCATTTTTTAATTAAAACACAATCATTAAGCTAATTTAAAAACCTGGTCCTAATATTGTGGTCAAACCGATTTTAAGCTTTGCTCAAATTAAATTTAGGCCAACAACCAGCTTTCTGATACCGTGCTGATATCAACAAGGTTTCCATACGATTTACAAAATAAAGGGAATAGCGCCGCACTTGCATCAGTTTGAATTTCAATCTCATTTAAATTAAGAGTTCATAATAAGAAAATAATCAACCAGGTATAGTCGGTAAAATTGAAATGATTTGTTATCTTATCTGTCAGTGTCCCAATTTCCAATTATATGGACCAAATTGTTTACTAGTCATCAATAAAAACAGTGAGGGTAAATTAAAAAAACGAAAACCTATACGAAAAACCTATGAACCGCCTAACATGGTGAATGTTATCAAGAAAGGCAGTTTAACTAAGCTTCAGCTCACCTTTGCTATGATATCATAGCCTAGAAACTTTACATAACGCTTCACAAATGAACACTTCGAAATGTTCAAGGAAAATCCGGCTTTAGTCGGCGTTTATTATACACCCAGCAGCCTTTCAACCCTTGCTAAAGTAGCAGGTTTTAGAAACAGGGCTTAACTAGGGCAAATAACAGTACCTCACAATAGTTTTTTTGAAGTGAGTACCTATCACACTACTTTCCTATCGTCCGACTTAGTCTGTAAGGTTGACGTCAGAGGTTAAGGTTCAGGTTTTGAAGCCTTTTTCTCGGTTCGGTTCGGTCTATTTACTTACTGAGTTTTAAATGTCACAACTTCGATCGCTGTTGTATAACAACGTAACAAAATATGGCTACGTAAACAGACCCCAGGCAAAACGCTAAACAATATCTCGATCGCATTATTGTCAATTTAACGCATTAAAATAGCCCTTTGTTAATTTAACTTCAAGTAGCCTATCTATTAGATGCTTTGTTAAAAGAATAGCCTTCTTAATAGGGGACTGACACGGACGCATGCCGTAAGCATCCAATAGTTCCTGGACCTTTGACCTTTGACACTATTTATTGCCATTTGTCTAGGCTGAGTTTTTAAGCTTGCCTATAGACGATAAGGTTTGAGTTTGAAGTCTAATTCTCAATTCACAAGGGGTACTCAACCCCTGCACGATAAACCATTACCTAATTAAAATTATGGCAATATTCATAACGTAAAGTAATCATATAGGATCTCTGTACATACCCGCGGTATCGACACTTTTAAAACAAAGAACTGATTGGGTAAACACCCATAATCCACCACACATTTTTGTTTCGAATTAACCAACAAACATTTTGTTGATTGCGATACCCTCCTTAAAACATTTCTCGAACGATCATTACCATCACACACCTATTTGAAATGATTAATTATCTTTTTTACGCGCTACCCGCATATAAAATAAACTATTGCCACTATTTAAAACTTCGTAAATAATTCGTTTGGTACTAGGTCTATGTTTGTAGGTACTACTAGGTACTACCTAGGTATGCCCTTTACACAAACGTTCGCATTGACCTCTAAAATTGCGACTATAGTACAACTTAGCAAGACAACATCCGGTACCTACCGAAATCAAAACAAAAATTACACGACTCACCGGATTGTTGTTACTACCAGAAAATACCAGTTATTTCGTGCACAACTGCGCATCTGTAGTTGCGCCACGCTGCACCGCCGCGCTGCCGCCCGCGCGCCGCCGCGCTGCCAACCCGCGCTGCAGGAGCCTCGCATCTTGCACCTTGCATACTCTCTTGATGGAGCCCGATGTAGCAAGCAGACTTCGATTACTGCATCTTGTTCTTCTGGTGCATCACGACGAAGATCTCATCACATCTCGGTGAAGCTCGCCAGTAAAGTTGGAAGCAGGTTCTTTATCCCACTTCTGATGTCGGCGTCAGCGATGGCTGAGCGATGAGCTGACACCGATGGGGGTTTTGTGGTACAGAGTTCATAACGTAGAATAGCAATCTTCATTGCAGTAATAACCTCACTTAACAATCTTAATCACAAAACAACTCAAGTCTAGGTAACTGACAGTTTCGTGCTGGATGTGTGTCTTGGTCGGTGTCTCAAATCAAACTGAGTTCTGCCCAGCTCCCACGCACCAGCACGACTCTGCCCACGTGACATTACCGAAAACACATTCGCGCCATTTTCAAATGACAAGTAACGTCACGCTGGTCACCATAGACTCTGTACTAAGTTAATCAACTTCACAACTTATTATTCAAGAATATCGTTTTCCACGACAAATATATAACTCAACTCATATCATTTGTTTTTTTTAATAACTGTGCAAGGTGTAAGTAATTCAAAAGCAAAGCATCATAATTATAGTTGTGAAATGTAGTTTCAATCTTACAGTGTTTAGATTACACAATTTAATGTTTTGTTATTCCCCTGATTTAGCTATAACTGTAATAGTATATCATAAGGTGATTTCTTACCCTTTCAATCTTTTTTAAATCTTTTCGTTTACTAAATTTTAGTTAACATAGTTTTATAAATGCCGTGGAACTCTGTTATTGGTTTAAGTGATAATTGTCACCATTTCACTATGAATGTGCAGCGTGTGTAGACTTCACTTTTATATGTTAGTAACTTCCACAATCTGCATTAGGTTGTGCATTGATAGTGAGGTGGACCCTCTTTACTCATGTAACGTAATAAATAAACTGTTGAGTTTCCTAAAATAAATAAATAAATAAATAAAGGTAAGAAGTATATACTTAGGTATATATATCATTTTACATTTTTAGTAACAAATCAAGCATTTGGAAAGTATAATTTTGTCAAAGAGATTTAAAAACTATAGAGGGGGCATGCGAAGAAATGTCATACAAAAACTGTGATCCCATCTCTCAGTAACGCCATCTAGCATTAAATAGCGATATTAGAACGGCAACGGCAAACTCAAGAATGAAATTGACTAAAATAATAATTCTGGTTGGTGGCCACCCACCAAGCGAGCTATAGCCGAATTAAATTTTAGTGTTGTCAGATCAAAGGAATATGCCGGAAAAATAAAAAATATTTCAAATCAGTTAAATAAATAGGTATTAAAACTAAACAAATTAAGCCAGGCATAAAAAAAGAAACACATTTGTAACTGAAATTAAAAGAGGACCGTAATGAGAAAGTGATTATCGTCTTACCTTAGGTACTAATTACAAAACTATTGACTTAGAAAATAAATCCAGTTTCATTATTATGCTTATAATAATTAATATGGCATATTGAAACATACGCAAAACTCGTATCTTTACTAAAATTAATGCATAGAAATAAGAACATAGAAAAAAATCTAATGAAGCTCCGGACTGCAATTTTCTTGCCGCTAAAGTAAGTGGTGCCTATGAATCTTTGTTGTTAGTTATTAAAATTTGTGTGTAGACTGTTATGTATAAAAATACTTACTGCCTTCTACTAATTACATCAAAACCACGTCCTCCATCTAATATTTAATGTAACTCTGTGCAAACCACGAGAGAGCACTGGTGTCATAACACAAGTTAAATCTTACCTTGGGTACCAGAGTTCATTATACTTTTTACAAATTTGAGTTATATAAATTTAATAGATTATATTATTAGTCTGTAAGTGGAACTGTACAATCTATCTGGAAATAAATATCTTTTATCTTTTAATTTTTTGAGGTGAAATGAATCCTAGTCTGGCTTAGCAATACTGTTAAAATATTTAATACGATATGTAAAAGATGATGAGAAATGTTAAATTATGCATATTAATTCACACAAAAAACCGTATCCAAGTCTCGTGTTCACAACAATTTTCTTTAACCTTAAATAACAGAAACCTATTTGAAATGTTCATACAGTATAATATTTTAATAAATTTAATTTAATATTGTAATATTTTGTTGAGTTATCTATTTATTATTATTTTGACATTTATCGATAACAGAATCGATGAACTTTATCCCATCTCTACAAAACAGTACTTTAGCTACTCAACACAAGAGGGCGTTAAATACAGAATTGCCAAATGTTCTAGAACAATCTATGAAAATGATTTAATTCTAATTACTAAATAAATACTAAACAATACCTACGAAAATATAGCGTAGCGACGTCCATTATTTTTGTCGTAACGGGATTTGCAATAACGTAAGGCGCAACCATGCATGTTTTCGTGGAAAATAATATTTTTCAACTTTCCACAAAGTTGACACAAATGCGTCTTGACAGGCAGATGTCCTACGTAAGACTATGTGTCATCTGTCCGTTCGGACAGAAGTTACGGATGAAAATTTTGTTCGTGATGTCCGGTCTATAGTTTATTGAATGTCTTTGAATTTTGTGAAGAAAAACTGATGAAGAAGACATGCGACGGAACTTTCAACGCATAACAGCAAATTATTCGCGATTGCTGAGATTTTGTATTTCCAATAATTTCCATAACATAACATTACGCCTTTCTATTTTAAAAGGGGCCCGGCAGAGATGTACAGATTGTCGCGAGGGCGCGTGGATTTTCTTTTCATATTATATTCTGGTTATCTCTAGATTTACAATGTGATTTGTTTTATTATAATAATATAGGATTGTACTGCTTCGCTTTGATGTGAAAAGAAATCCCCGCCTCACGATAATGTTAGAGACACTCACCGATACGGATTCCCTCCGACTTGCAAGCGTCTCTCAATCCAGTCTCTTATCTTCGGTCCACAAGGGCACCGAAGTGTTAAAACTATGCCGACCATCAATCCATCCAACTTATCAGGTGTAACTAGGATATCTGTAAGTTTAATTACCCATGAATCTTTGGGTTAAGTACTACCTATCTGTTTCCATCAATAAAGCTATCTAAAACGGTTATTCAATTGCAATATCTATGATGAAATTTACTTCAAGTTCTCATCAACAGCCTTTGAGGCACCTATGTGCTAATCAGATACTAGGATTCTTTCCACGTCTGCAGAAGCACGCATTCATTTCCGACTTCGGCCCATCGCCTCCGTCTAGAATGCTCCCCCTTTATATTACCTATATATATATGATATAGTGTAATTTTTCATACGTTCGTCAACGTTTGTGCCCGTCGGCACACGAAGGCCATGGGGGACCAAGAAGATTTATAAGAGAGGTTGGCCCACGACCCTTCCTATAAACTCCCAAGAGCTTTTATGTCCGGACAAGTAGCTCGCGTGCGGTCGCTGTAATTATGCCCCCAGCCCAACGCTAAAGGCACGACCAACACATTTAAGTTTAGGTGACTCAAACAATTCTAGTAGGTAAAAGTACAACAACAGATAAATAATACTTAGCTTTCCAGGTGGCGCGTATCACGGGTGACAAGAATCTACTTATGATCTTCTTGCACTGAATTTACTTTACAATAAACTTCATTAATTAGTCAGACTGAATATGCTATAATGACCATTCAAACAGAGGCGTCCTTTTGTAGCGTCAAGTTGTCAGTACTGATTTAGTGTTGCTATTACATTAGTTCTGTGCAATTATATATTTACATTTTAAGTTTGGAACATCGCGATTTCATCTTTCGCGACACTCCCGACGACGACAGAAGTTACATGTGTTCCATCAAGTCTCGCGTCCACTCTCGGATCTTCTCTCGAGCCTTCAAGGACGCATCTCTCACATCTCTCACTTCAGGAGTTTGTGTTATCTCAATTGTAGCAGTGCTTTTAGGTATGCTATCATTAAGGTGTTTTTCATCATCAAGAATTGTTGGTTCATCATTTCCTGAGGTAAGTGTTCTCTGAGTTATTTTCTTTTCTATTTCTTCTCTATTTATGTGTTTTTCTGTTTCAGGTTTCTCAACGGGTTCTGCGGTTTGTGGAGTTGTGGATATTTCTTCGGTAAGAATAGTTGAGTCGAGTTCTTCTAGCAGAGGTGAGTCATCCAATGTTGGTGTGACATCTTCTCTTTCAAACTCAAATATAACCCTTTCTTTTCCAGATATATCTTCTTCAACTTCCAACGGATAAAGATGTGCGATGGAACGAGTGAATTCCATATCATTCACCTTTACTCGTGCCACTCTGCATTGACCGTCGGCTCCTTTCAACAAAGATATAATTTTTCCAACCTTCCAGTTCTCTCGGTTCTTCGTATCTCCTTTAATCTGGACGATATCTCCTAGTTTTGGAATTTCTAATTTTGTTATCCTTGGTTCTTTAAGAGAGTGTCGGTATCTCTCCCTTAGATTTGGTAGGTACTGGTCGACGAACATTCTCTTAAACTCTTTCAGCATGTTCTGTCCACGTTTCCAACCTTCCACTAGATTCTGTTTTGTTACTGTGCCTTCTTGTGGAAATTCTGCATCTGAAGGTGTTGTGACGATGCATTTATTCAAGGTTAGAAAATCTGAGGGTTTGAGAATATCATCTAGATCAGAACCTACACACGTCAGTGGGCGTGTGTTTAATATTGCCTCTATCTCTTTTATGATTGTACTTAGTTGATTATCTGACAGTAAACTTTTCGTCAGAGTTCTCTTGAGACAGTGTTTAACTAGTCCAACAAGTCTCTCATAGAATCCTCCATGCCACGGTGCTAATTGTGGAATGAATTTCCATTCTATGTTATTAGTGATGCAATAGTTGCTTGACAGTATTTCTGCAGTTAATTTAAATTGTAGTGCGTTATCTGAAACTATTCGTGTTGGTATTCCTCTGCAAGATATAAATCTTCGTAGTGCTAATAGACATTCCTCAGCCGTAAGATCCTTAACGACTTCCAAGTGTATAGCACGTACTGCTAGACATGTATACAGACATATCCATCTTTTTTCTGATTTATTACTTGTCTTTACTTGAAGAGGACCCAGATAATCTATTCCGGTATATGTAAAAGGTGAACTATAGTTTACTCTTTCCTTAGGAAGTGCTGGAGTAGATGGTAATTTGAATGGACCTCCTCCATGTTTGACACAATTTGTGCATTTTCCTAATATTTTCTTTACTTGGCTTCTTCCTTGGGGAATCCAGTACGTTAATCTGATCAAACTTAAGGTGTGGTTGACCCCTACATGATAGTTTTCCTTATGTGTTTTTAGGATCAATTTGTTAGTGAAATCACAATCCTTTGGGATTAATATTGGATATCTTTTATCGTAAGACCAATCAGCGTTTTGTAATCTTCCTTTGCAACGTAGGATACCGTCTATGTCGGTAAATACTCCTAAGTTTCGTTGTAAGTTAGTATCTTTACCCTCTACTTCCTCAGGGAAATGTTCCTTTTGGATCCTTTTGATCTTTTGTGTATGTGATAGTGTATCGTCTTCACAGTGTTCTGTGGTGTTGTTTCGTGATTCCTCATCTAATTGATTTCTCCGTTCCTGCTCTTTTGAGATATTTTCTCCCCTCGTGAGATCCTCCCGAACAGGAAACGAAAAGTCATGTTCCACAGAAGAACATGTGGGATTTACTGCGACTTCGGTTTCATTAAGTAAAGAAATTTCGGCTCTACAACCTTTCGGCCAAGTTCTGGAGTGTTTCAGTAGAAAACTTGGTCCGGATAGCCATTTCTGCTTATCTTCCATAGAACTCGTGGGTCTAGTAGCCACGTCTGCTGGATTCAATCCTGTTGGAACATATCTTACTGTTACTGATGTATTTCCCTTTATCTCTTCTATCCTCCTTGCAACGAATGGTGGTAGTAGTTTGTTGCCGTAGTACCAATCAATCACTATTTGACTATCTGTCCATATAGTGTTTTCTGTAAATTCCAAGTCCAGGAACTTGGTTACGTACTTCAGCAACCGGCTACCTATTAGAACACCTAATAGTTCAAGTCTTGGGATTTTCAAATTGTCCTGATCCTTGATGGGCACCACTCGTGATTTTCCTATTACAAAACTTAATTCTTTTCCATTACAAATATATACAACTGCAGCATAAGCTTTGGTTGATGCATCCGTGAAAACGTGCAGTCGAATATTGTCATCGCCAGCTTGTTTGAAGTATTTCCTTGGTAAAACAATATTTTTTGTGTTTTCCAGTTGTTCTCTAATAATTTGCCATTCATTGGTCAATTCTTCTGGTAATGGGGCATCCCATTTGAATTTATGTATCCACAGTTTTTGTAGTAAAAGTTTTGCTGGTAACAAATCGGGTGCAGCATATCCGCATGGATCGTAAATTGACGCTATGTTTTTTAGTATTTCTCTCTTGGTAGTGGCTTCTGTAGTCTTTCTTGGTCTCAATCTGATCGTATCTTCTCCTGTGTTCCAATTCAGTCCTAATACTTTAACTTCTACGTCTCTGCAGGCATCTGATGAAGAAATGCTTTCTGAGAATCGTTTGGAATTTGAACTCCATTCTCGAAGATTCATTGACATTTCTTCAAATGTGATCTTACACGACTCATACATCTCTTTTGCTTCTTGTACAGATTCTACTCCTGTGACAAGGTTATCGACGTAGATGTCATTCACTATGCGTTTTAGACTTTCCTTATTGGAACGCAGTAGATGATGTTTCAAAGTAGCATTTAGAAGAAATGGACTTGATATCACTCCAAATGGTACGCGACAAAATCGTAAGTGTAGGATGTTATCCTCCGTGGCCGCCTTTTTTATGTCTTTCAACCATAAGAATCGAGTTACGTCTTTGTCCTTTTCGTGTAATGCTATCTGTAGAAAAGCCTTTTCTACGTCTGCTGTTATTCCTATTTGATGCGACCTAAACCTTAACAACATTCCGGTCAAGTCTTCTAGCATAAGTGGTCCGCAATGTAAACATTCATTTAAACTTTTGCTATGCTTGGTCTTTGCCGAAGCGTCGTAGACTATGCGAGTTGGCTTACCCGGATGACTAACACCGTGATGCGGCAGGTAGTGTATAGGATGATGTACATCTTCGACTCTTCTTTCATTGTCTGGTACTTTTTCAATTATTTCTTTTGCTAATTGTTCTTTTAATGTAGTATCGTACGCTGTTAGTGAATCGGAATCTAATCGTTTGAGTAGGTTGACTAGTCTGCCTATGGCTAGGCCAAAATTAGTCTCTAAATTAGGTGGGTAATCTATCCATGGCCAACTAACAGTGTACCTATCATTTACTAGTTCTATGGTATCATTGAATTGGTTGATTACTTCTTCGTCCCTAGTCAATTTTGGTGAGTCGCATATTCCAATGGATTCTAATTCCCATAAGCATTTGAGGTTTTCATTGTATAATGGAAGATCCGGTGGTGTCAATTTGTGTTCTACTCCTTGAAAGTAAGTTATTACTGACAACGTGTCCGTGGATTCCGTGTTAGTTTTTCTAGTCAGTATGTAACCGAATTTAGAGTCAATCAGGAATAAATTACTTTCCAGTTGAATTTTGTCTTCAAGGATGAATGAAATGTAGAAGTCATTGCCGATCAATATGTCTATTTTGGGTGACAATGAGCCGTCGTCCGACAAAATTAGATCATCTTTGTGTTTACCTATGTCGATACCATGGAAAGGAACTCCATTTGTAATATGAGGAACAACATTAGCTTCTGTTTGTAAAATATTATTTGTTTTTGTTTGTATCTGTAACTTGACTACGGGGCTTTTTATTACTTGGCGAGTTTTCGATCCGAACGTGAAAACTGATAAGGTACTAGTTGACATGAAGCGTCTTGACCTCCTCGGTTTTATTTATACAATTCTTATAACAAAGTGCTCTGTTATGATGGCCAGATTTGTTACAGTGTACACATTTAATTAACCTTTTACAATCTTTTACTTGATGCTCTTTGCTTAGGCAGGCAAAGCAGCGATCCTTTATTTTCTCTTTCCTATCTTCCACAGTTTTAACAACCTCGCATTGATCATTGAAGTGCGATCCTTGGCAAAAAATACATTGCAGTTTCCTTTTCTTTTTCATGGGCCTGTCTCTTTTACTTCCTTGGTCTTGAGGTCTTTTTCTTGTGGACTGACTATTGTAGTTAGTATTTTTATGGAATGGTTTTTTCTCACTGAACTTTTCTTCCCTTTTATTTCCTGGGCGGGTTTGACTTGAATCGTGGTTTTCAGAATTCTTGTAATTTCTATTAGGTTTTACGAATTTTCCCCTTCTGTTGTATGAACTTGTGTGTAACGTCTGAGTGGTATATTCTTCCAGATTTTCGGAAGTGATCCTATTTGCGTCTTCCCTAGCAGCTATTATGGTTTCCAAATGTTGACGGATTTCTTCTATTGACTCGGTTTTTGCTTTTATTTTTAGTTCATACACTATGTCCGAGGGCATTTTTTCTAGGATCATGAATCTGAGATGATCGTGATCGACGTTTTGATTCAGCGATTTTAGGATTCTTAAATGTCTTTCTATTTGACCAAATGTGTTTCTTGCCTCTGTTACGTTGCCTTTGGAGGCTTTCGGTACTCTGTATAACGCAGCGTAATGTGCGTCTATGACGTGATTTTGTTTACCGTATCTATTTTTCAGTGTAGAAACAGCTATTTCATAGTTCTTATTAGTGGTCTCGATCCCTTCGATAACCTTCTTTGCTTCGCCTTTTAAAGAACCTTTAAGGTATAAAAGTTTATCTACCTCTGATAGGTCTCTATTTCCTACATTGGAGCAGAATTGGTCCCAAAATTGATGCCATTCCAGAATGTCTCCGGAAAATTCTGGCAAACTTAACTTGGGTAGTTTTCCCATTAGTGCAATTGTATTCCTACCCGGTAATATAATTAGTGCAGAGTTTTCTTTTATCCTTTTTAGTTTGATATTCATTTCCGCTAGAACCTCCTCACCGTTTAGCTGTACTTCACTAAAGGAAGTGATCTCTTCCACAAAAGATTGCATTTCGTTTATTGATAGACTACTGTTTAACTCAGTTCCGAACCTTTTCACCGTTACCTCAAGCTTACCTAGCACTATTTCTAAATTTTCAGAATTTTCTTTATTAACGTTATCTTTATAGGTGAGAGCTTCTTCAGCTAGTTTAGAGATAGTATTTGATATAGACTCCAGTTGTCTTATAAAAATTTGTTCCATTTTTAAATTCTGAAATAATATTTTACAATTTTATACCCTGTATCCTAAGTTAAGGATTTACATCGGGTATATCGTTAAATTTCCAAATTGCGTGGTGTTCGCAATACTTATAATAATTTGAAAAAAAAATAAAAAATTTCGTTAACACTCTGTATGACCAAAAGTTTATCTAAAACTTCTTATGAACAAAGAATCATACCAACACCTGACATATAATGGAATGATATTTTATTAATGCCCTGTATATATAACAGAAAGTTTTAATTGACATCCTGTACAGAACAGAAAAGTTTTTATTGACACCCTGTATAAAACAGAAAAGTTTCTATTGACATCTTGTGTAAAACAGAAAAGTTTTCCAAGTTAAAAGCAAGGAATATTTCACTATCTATAGGATACTACATTTTCCGTAATAAACTCAGCCATTGAATTATATGTGTAAGGAAAATTCCCTTGTACCTATGAAGTTTCAGTATTAACTCAGAATATATTCATGCTGTTCGACGGGTAAAACTGGTTAGTTTCATTATTTTAAATTTCCTGAATTTATTTAAAATTTCTATGTCATCCAATTATCCCCTCCTGACCTTTTCTTCCATTCTCCCCTGTTAACCACTACACAATTATTTACACTTTTTCCTTCATACCATTTCTCCCACAATCCATTCATCGTTTCTTTGGTTTTCATCTCACTCTTCATCCATCAACATTTATATGGTTGATGTTCTATAAGTTGTTTCATTACTTATTCATAAACATATTAGGTACCAACATCATTTATGTATGCATCCATAAATGATATTAGAGTTTACCTACATCAACTTAGTATCTAGTTACTTGGTACACTTCAGTAGCCAACATGAAACGATGCAGTCAATCAGGGATGATGTGTATAACATGACAGAAGTTCAGACACAAGTTATAATATACAATCCAGTTTCCTCCGCCAGCATATTTTATTACTATTATGAGAACATATCTATTTTTATGCTTAGTTCTTCAAAGTAACTGATAAATAAACTTACAATGAGTGTTGATGTACTTTTCTTTATATAGTAGCATCTATACATGAGATGGGAGGTGTGTAGAATCAGTGTCATACATCTGCCTTCATTTGCCCATCTGTATGGAGAGTATTAGGTATAAATAAACAGTTTTATGCAAACTCATACATAACAATGCTGTCTTTAGGTAAATTTTAACACATTACAACTTACAAAAGTTACTCTTCAGCTACATAATTAGCAGACACAATAGTAAACAATGACATCCGTGTCGAATTTGGCACGGGTGTACTTGAGCGCTTAGAAGAGGTAGTTTTGACAAGGCATACATTAGGTAATTTCCTCTTTAGGTGTATGTTATAGCTTGTAAGTCATAAAGTAGTTTACCTGATGATCTTCTTAATTATTCCTAAGTTATGTTAAGCTTTCTTTCATTCACTTTTAGAGGTAGGTATAACTTTCTTGGAAATAATTTCGCCCAAACAAATTGTGAGCTTCCTGGTTATGATAGGAGCACTTTTTCACAGTTGAACGAATTACGTGTAGGTACTATTCACACAATACGTAACAGGTTTCTAATAATTTTATTCCTGTAAAGGAATGTAACGAACTAAGTAAGTTTTAGTTTTTTCGATATTCAGTCTGACACACGAGACGCTACCCTTTTGGTTTACCATCGCCATATTGAAAGCAGGGAAAATTTTTACAGTCGAATTTCGTAATTCGTGAATATTGGAATTTTGACAATTGTTTAGTGTAAAATGCTTAATACATTATTCAGTAAATTACTTTTGAATTTTACTTGAACTGTATATAAGATTCATAAGTTCTAACTCGTTAAAAGTAAGATAATCGTATGTTTATTTGAGCTCAACGCATATTACTTCCTGCTTCTGGTCAAAGAGAGCAAGAGCATCAGTCATTCTGCCAAACTTGTGGCAAGTTTTCCCAATATTATCAAATCCGCGCCAAATTTAAATTAGAATATTTACTTGGCTCATAACGTTGCACATTATACGTACACACGCTACATACCCATTCAATTTGCAGCTTAACTTCGAGAATCTTTCATCTCGGCCTGCCGTTCATCTCATTATACTTAGATAAATGAACGTTTACTCATCATCACCTTGACGTTCGAATTTTGGCGCCTATAGGTGAATTTTTATGTACATCCGTTTATTGAACGTTAGTTCCAATCGGATTATATAGATGTCGCTGACAACCTGATTTTTACACAATATCTCCAATTTAACAATAAGAGTCTGGATTGGTTTTATGTCTTGGGATTCGTTTTTGGAATGCTTTAAATGCTAGCTTCTTTGCGATCCCAGCATCTCCACCATGTCGCGAGGGCGCGTGGATTTTCTTTTCATATTATATTCTGGTTATCTCTAGATTTACAATGTGATTTGTTTTATTATAATAATATAGGATTGTACTGCTTCGCTTTGATGTGAAAAGAAATCCCCGCCTCACGATAATGTTAGAGACACTCACCGATACGGATTCCCTCCGACTTGCAAGCGTCTCTCAATCCAGTCTCTTATCTTCGGTCCACAAGGGCACCGAAGTGTTAAAACTATGCCGACCATCAATCCATCCAACTTATCAGGTGTAACTAGGATATCTGTAAGTTTAATTACCCATGAATCTTTGGGTTAAGTACTACCTATCTGTTTCCATCAATAAAGCTATCTAAAACGGTTATTCAATTGCAATATCTATGATGAAATTTACTTCAAGTTCTCATCAACAGCCTTTGAGGCACCTATGTGCTAATCAGATACTAGGATTCTTTCCACGTCTGCAGAAGCACGCATTCATTTCCGACTTCGGCCCATCGCCTCCGTCTAGAATGCTCCCCCTTTATATTACCTATATATATATGATATAGTGTAATTTTTCATACGTTCGTCAACGTTTGTGCCCGTCGGCACACGAAGGCCATGGGGGACCAAGAAGATTTATAAGAGAGGTTGGCCCACGACCCTTCCTATAAACTCCCAAGAGCTTTTATGTCCGGACAAGTAGCTCGCGTGCGGTCGCTGTAATTATGCCCCCAGCCCAACGCTAAAGGCACGACCAACACATTTAAGTTTAGGTGACTCAAACAATTCTAGTAGGTAAAAGTACAACAACAGATAAATAATACTTAGCTTTCCAGGTGGCGCGTATCACGGGTGACAAGAATCTACTTATGATCTTCTTGCACTGAATTTACTTTACAATAAACTTCATTAATTAGTCAGACTGAATATGCTATAATGACCATTCAAACAGAGGCGTCCTTTTGTAGCGTCAAGTTGTCAGTACTGATTTAGTGTTGCTATTACATTAGTTCTGTGCAATTATATATTTACATTTTAAGTTTGGAACATCGCGATTTCATCTTTCGCGACACAGATGAATGTTTAGAAAGAACTTAGTAATTGTTAACCAATTTCAATGATCCTTTGAAGTTTTAAAAGACCCTTTACATACGAAGAAACTAAAAATTGCAAAATAAAAACGTTTTTACAAAAAAAAACAACCGACTTCTTCAAAAAAACACTAACAGGTAAAAAATAAGTCCGGTTTCAGAAGTCGGTGGCCAACAATGAACGAAACAAAACCACCAAAGCCACAGACTTCCAAAACTAGAGTTATTTTTCACCTGTTCTGTTAGTGTTTTTTGAAAAAGTCGGTTGATTTTTTTTTGTAAAAAAGTTTTTTCCTAAACTATATGGAGGCTTGTTATTTGCAATTTTTAATATTACATTGTTTATTTGATTGGATTGTTAGTCTTCTAACATAAAATAAATAAATAATAATGAGCCAATAGGAGCGCGCTACGCCCGCTACGATCGCTGGACTATCGAGCCATCCAACCACAGACTAATAAGCTTACTTACCGAACGCTTTAACGAAACGGAAAAAGCCAGACTGTGACAGGAGTCTAAGGAGTCGTCAACTGAGCTTGACAACAAGTAACTCGGTTTGCCGATTTTTGCTGTTCAACTTGATAAGTTACAACCTAAATCTAATTAGATTAGTAGGTACCTACCACACCGATGCCTGTATGGCAACCAGACTTAAGAGGCCACCGCGCCGATATGTTCTCTCGAGATTGGCAGCAATACAAGTCTAATTAGACTAATCAGTCGACTTTCAATTGTGCAACAAGTGGGTACCTACAGTGCCTACATGTGTGTTCAATTTGGTTCGTCGTGTTTGATTGCTTTCAATAGGTGATCGTTGGCGGCACTCATTGATCGGTCAGAGAGGACAAGCGGCGGAGGGCGAGGGGGGGGCAGACGCCACACGGAGCGTTGTCGTCAATTACGAGCTCTTAGGATGCCAATGAACGCCAATTAAGAGCGGCAACTGGGCAGCAGACAACACACTCACGCGCAGAGCGGGCTTCAATGCGTCGTCGCGCGTCGCCACGCGTCCGATGTTCATCCGAGAGGAATTAAAGACGAATGATCAATCAAAACGGTGGCTGGTCGTAGGTATTGTTTTACCTACCTCATGCAAACTCTATCTGATATTATAATTAAGTGCAGGCACCACCCTGTAACGTTACAAGATTGTTTGGCCCTACCTTGGTGATTTTGTTTCTAAGATGATCATTTAATTCTAAGACCAGATATTTGAGATAGTTGCTCCTGCTGATTTAACAGCGAATATGCTGTAAATAGGACCGACCTCAGCGATGATGGTACTTACCCGGGGTATAATCTTAATGCACACAAATAACGCGTTCTTAACATACTGCTGTATTTGGTCGTGCTGGTCCGGTGTACCTTACGACGATATTATTATTTTAGTTATTATCTCAACTAAACATTGTGAGCGGAGGCCGTTCATGTTGAAGCCCTGCCCATCTATTCTAGGTTTCCAGCGTATTCTCCTCGCACTAGACAGTTGCTTCAAGAGACTTTCAATCATTTTCCGAAGAATGTTGAAAATTCCTAATACCTACGTTGCTCACAATTTGTTAATAGGTAAGTTCGTTTGCTCATAACCGTCAATACAGCAATGAGTGTTGTTGAATTGTAAAAAAAATAGGAGTGGGTCAGGGTGATTAGGAACTGATTTATGTGGATGATGATTAGCAAAAGTAGGTGCATGAGCTTAGCATAAGTCCAGTTGGACGAAAAAATTAACCTTTCGTATCCAATACTGTGAGATAGTTCCGGATAAATTCCCAACATTAGCAGTACTTACACGACTTAAACCACCTTACATCACAGTGTTCACTCACAGCACGGCTACGCAAGCTCATCAAACTCACATTTGCAAATGCGAATTTGATGAGCACATATAGTGAAGGATTTTTTGTCGTATTTGAAATTGTAAATACTATCTATTTGTTTACTGATGTAGTGTAACCAATAAATGTACTGACAGTTAGTTAACTGCATCATAAAGTGTGCATGACGTTACACTCAAAACGCCTCAGCTTGTTTTTCCTGTTTGATTCCCGGGGCGAGCAAAATTTATTTATTGAGATATTTCGAGTTAGTGGTCCAAAGTAGTTAGTTTGGGTAGGTACATAGCAAAGACCCGGAGATAATACGTGGCGCTGAACAGACAAATAACTATGCAATAAGCGTCTAATATTAACTAACGAAGCTGATATTGATTCTGACCCCAATGTTTAATTGATTCTGCGCAACAGGCGCGGGGCCGCGCGTGCGGACAGTCGTGTCGCTGTGGGCCCGCGCGCGGGTGCAACTCGCACATTGCCGCTGCGTGCGAAGCCGAACTTTGTCAACGAAAGCAAGTATTGTAATGGAGAAGGTATATTTAACCTACTTATGTGTCAGTGGTGGGTCCAGGATTGTCGTTTAGGGACAAAGAGATTAGTAAGAATTGAATGTCTTTGTTTAGTAAGGGCTTGACCCCGCTGACGGTGAGTTTTATAACAGTGCTTAACATAATATAAGTACACATTTTATTTTGCTTTACGCATATCAAGCCTACTCTACTAAGGTGTACCCTCAATTGTGCCTATTTATAATCGTATCCATAGATCTTTTTTTTTCCGTGATTGTTACTTTTTGGCAAATGTTTACCACCCAAGCCTAAAAGCAATAAGGAATTGAGTATAGGTAGTCCTCATTGGTGAGCAACAGGATCAGCAGGAGAAATAAAACAAGGTATACACAAGAAGACGTTTAGTATTGTTAACATTCAGTTTGTGTTAGTCACCCAACGCGTTTACGCTACATGGCACCAGATGGCGCAGCACACTATCTCCGGCCTGCCATGCCATACAAATACAACACAACAGACAAAGCTTACAAAGCGTTAAAAAAACAAATACACTTCGCAATTCATATAGACAATAATTCGAAAACACTAGTTAGATATAATATAAAATATGATGTCCCGTACATTAAGTGATGAGTACACCGACTGTGGCTACTTAGTGTATTTATGAAAATCTTTTGTATACAAATATACATCTGTTTACAAAACACAGAACCGCAGACATGAACATGCACTCACACGTGACTACTGACGCGCGCCCGCCGGCTGCCGTACAGCGCGGCACCGGAGCAGAATTACTTCAAATATTATTGCAACTATTAAATGCCATACAACACTCATAGCTCATGTAAAAATCGTGTTCATGAGTTCAACACTTTAAAAGCTTTTTTCAAGGGTAGGCGGAACATCTGCTCGAGTGTGCTTCAATAATAATAACGGCAGCCTATTGGTGTCCCACAGCATGGCACATGACTGTCATACAGGCACGCAGCGATGTCAGATTTTATAAATTTAAAGTTTCTCCACAATGTTACAACGCTGGGAGTCCATGATCATAAACTGCACCAATGGTATTTTACATTTTTGGGCCTGGCTTACCACGCCGTGCTGTGAGGCGAGGCGCAACCCGCGCTACACACAACTTAAATCTATATAAAATCAGTCAAATTAATAAAGGCAATATCATTACAATATAGACTCGTGGAAAGTAATATAACAAATTAATACTAAAATATTTGTACTGGGTTACAACTTAATGACTAATGAAAAGAAAAAAAATCAGTCTCAACAAAAAGTCTTATAGGTTTGTGTAAAATGGCAGTGAAGAGATCAAGTTTATATCCGAGTATTTGTACCATTGTCCCGTCACACGGATGTGGAGGAGCTGGCGGACTGTCCACTCAGCAGTCAGCAGAGCAGTTAGTACGCGCACTCGTCACACGCATACCGACATCGTAATGTGGTCAATAAAACTTAAAAAAACATAAGTACGTTAAATAGAATATTCAATCAAATACTTTTTTACTTAACTAACGAACCTTCCAAGACGTGCCAGCTCAATCAAGACCAGCGAGATTCAGAACCAGAACCTAGGCTTCATGCTAGTGTTTAGTTGCTAGCCTAATAAATGATGGAATACCAAAACTTTGTGCTTTCATTCCAAAATCTCAAATAAGTCAGCATTTGTGTATGTGTTACTCCCATTCTAGTCGTACCTGGACGTGGACAGACGCTCGCTAGTTAAAGTAAATAGAGCACTTATAACAAGTATAACTTACATCTAACACACATTTGGTTAAGCTCTATAGTTACACACTAAAGTTATTACTGATTGATAATTATATCCTCCCCTATACCATCCAATTCATCTGAATTCCAAGTCATGGAGTAAGAAGCGAATGGAGTGTTCATTATGTTACTAACTACTTTATCGTATGTGTTATGTTTAGCGTGTAGTTGTTTATGTGTGAGGCACTCCATTCATTTTATACTTCGTGCTCATTTCAATATTAGACAAGTTGTAAAAAGCTATGATATTACGCTGATGTCACACTGACCAAGTCACAGCTAACACATTGCGATAAAATATCATCGTATACAGGGTTGATATGACAGATGGGCATTAAACTACACAGTATGCGTGTTCAGTATTGATAGAAAACCGTACAAAAATAAGTAACATGTAGAATACGAAAATATTTCTTTTAAACAAAATAAATAGAAATAAAATGCAAACTATTTGACTGGCCTGTTAGTCTAGAAGTTAGTGACCCTGACTGCTATGCCGGAGGTCGTGGGTTCGGTTCCCACCCAGGACGAATGTTTGTGTGATGAGCACGATCATTTGTTCTGTGTCTCGGTGTAATTTATCTAACTATGTATGTATTTAGAAATATATAAGTATATTTATCAGCTGTTTAGTACCCATAACACAAGCTATCAAGCTTAACTTGGGGCTAAATGGCGTTGTGTGAAAAGTTGTGGAATATTTATATTTAAACACCCGAAATAAAATTTAGTCAGCTAGATGCAGGTACAAAAGTAGCAACGTCTTCGTACATTCGATATCTAGTAGGTACCTATTAGCAGTGTGTAGGACAGCCCCTCGGTCATATTAACCTTGTATAATTTTATAAAGACGCATAGACCAGCTTCAGTGTGCTAACAGTGTCAATACGGTGGGGCTGCGACCGAGGGCCTGCTCTAGGCCTTGTAGGCGGGGTGCGGGTGCGCGCGCAGCCACAGCGCTGCAGCCAGCGGCAGCGCCAGCGCGTGCAGCGCCAGCAGCGCGCCGCCCAGCGCCAGCGGCACGCGCGCCAAGCGCTGCAGCGCGGCCAGCACGCGCGCGCCGCACGCCGCGCCGTGCAGCCCCGCGCCGCCGCCGCTGGCCGCCGCCACGCGCCGCGCGCCCGCGCACGCGTCCGCGTCCGCCTGCTGCCGCGCGAGCCACAACGTTACTCGCCTGCCGCTGGGTATGGCGGCTTGCGGCGCCAACCGTGCGCGCCGCGTACACTCAGAGTGGCCACACACTGGCCACGAATCGCCGTCACCGATACATTTCGTATGGACTCGCCGCGCACGGTTGGCGTCCATGGTCGCCACTACTATCTTCAGGCGGCGGCATTTGTGGCCATCGCGAGTGGCTTGTGTTCAGCCACCCTTAGACTTAAGCAAGTTAATGACTTTCAATAAAATTATTTATAAAACGACTTCTATGTAATCCAGGACATGTTTTATTTTAGAACATCTACTCTCACTGGAAGAGGTAATCAAGTGTGATTTAATTTTCACATAGGACATGCAAAGTTGTTTTATTCTTTATCAGAAACTGCAGCCGACCAAATCAGCGACGAGTCGCGGACAAAACGCAGACTAGTATTTTTAAGTGAAGAGATTTTTTTTCTAGAACATGGACGCCTTACTGAGAAGAAACGTGCGTGAGACTACATAACGCGTGTGTTAAATGGAGTTGTGTTACATACATACGTACATACATACATAAACTCACGTACTTCTTCTGCTTGGATAACATTACGAATAGAAAACGCTGAGTAATGAGACAGATACCTCCTGTTTGTCGGCGAGCACGCAGCAAGAGGGCGGCACCCAGTAGTAGTTGGAGGGCGCGCCCACGGACAGGTCCAGCGCGTCGCCCGGCGCCGGCCCGCCCGCCTGCGCGCGCGCCCACGCCGACTGCTGCCAGTCGCGCGGGCCCGCCGCGCCGCAGCACTCCAGCTGCGCGAGTCGCGACGGAACAACGCATTACTAAACCACGAGTGTACATTATGCTACTCTACACAGTGGCCAAACTCAGTTTTAACATGCACAATAATTTATGTGTATCAATATAAACTGGCTAAAATTAACTCAAGCTGGTTAACACAAGTTGGTTTTATTTAGATAGAAAGTGGTGTTTGGTAATCTGCCTAACTCTATGATAAAAACTTTTTTTTACATAAAGAAATGCGTGGAGTCGTCATTCGATACTCTATCTGACCACTCACCAATTATTGCCACATTTAGTGTTACACCAATCCAGAGAGAGCCAAAACTAACCCTCTGTAATAGAAAAACTGACTGGGACTCATTTGCGGACTACCTAGAGGAAGAAGTTGATCTTAAATTGAAACTGTAAACTGACGAAGATGTAGATTTTGCCACATTCTATATAACCAATATCATACAAATTGCAGCATGGCGCGCTACGCCTACGCTAGATACCTCAGTCTTTCAAAATAATATCCCCTTACAGATTAGGCATAAACTGGAGGCTAAACGAAGATTGCGAAGGCAACTTCATTTGAGTAAATCGAAAGAGGATAGAAGAAAATTTAATATAGCTGCAAGAGAACTGAAGGAGCTCATTAGTGATAACCAAAATACCATGTTCCAAGAAAAACTGACAAAACTGTCAGCTCGAAAACAGGATAACTACTCATTGTGGAAGATAACTAAAAACTTTAAACGACCTCAACAATCTGTGCCCCCACTTAGGCAACCTAATACTGGATCTTGGGCCCGAAAAGCGAGTGATAAGGCGGAGCTTTTCGCACAATACCTTTCTACGATCTTCACTCCGAATGAGTCGTCGATGACTGAGTTTGAAGAGGAAGTTGATAATTATCTTAATAGCGACCAACAACTATCACCTTTACTCAAACTGGTCACGCCAAAAGAACTGAAAAGGACAATAAGAAATCTGGAGAACAATAAAAGTCCCGGGTACGACCTCATCACAGCTGAAATACTCAAGCGTCTACCTAGAAAAGTTATCGTCTTTCTTACAATGCTCATCAACGCTGTCTTTCGATTACAATACTATCCAAAAATGTGGAAGATATCACGGATATGTATAATAGCGAAGCCCGGAAAACCCCCAACCGAACCAAGCTCGTACAGACCCATAAGCCTACTTCCAATCATATCAAAAGTTTTTGAAAAGATATGTCTACGTAGATTAAGACCAGTCCTTGACGAGAATGCAATAATACCAGACCATCAATTTGGATTCCGTGAAAAGCACGCAACCCTAGAACAAGTGCATAGAGTGGTCCACAAAATAAGACAGTCGCTAGAAAATAAAGAATACTGTTACGCGGTGTTCCTGGATATTCAACAGGCATTCGACAGAGTCTGGCACAAGGGACTGTTATATAAAATTAAATCTCGTCTACCTAACTCTTTTTACATGATCTTGAAATCTTACTTATACCAAAGAAAATTTCAGGTTCAATATGAGGACGAACTGTCTAATATTTATGAGATGAAATCATCAGTTCCACAAGGCTCTGTGCTCGGGCCTGTACTCTACTCGATCTGCCTAATACTGATGACGTCATAACTGCGACTTATGCAGACGATACTGCATGCCTTGCGAGTGATAAAGATCCAGCCCCGGCGTCTCAAATATTGCAAGTTCACTTGAATAAAATTGATCTTTGGCTGAAAAAATGGAGAATACAACCTAGTACAACCAAGTCAGTTCAAGTGACTTGCACTCTCCGGAAGGGTGACTGTGCTCCAGTGTACATGGAAAATAAACCTCTGCCAAACAGTAACACAGTTAAATACCTGGAGATACACCTGGATAGAAGGTTTACCTGGGCCAATCACATTAAGGCCAAGAAAAAGGCAGCTCTAATAGAGATGAAAAGTCTTACCTGGCTGTTAGGAAAACAATCAAAGTTATCTCTTACCAACAAGTTACTTGTTTATAAAGTTATAATAAAACCAATCTGGACTTACGGAATAGAACTCTGGGGTGCGGCAAGTAACTCCAATATCGAGATTTTGCAAAGGTTCCAAAACTTAGCTCTAAGAACAATATCAAGCGCACCCTGGTTTGTCAGAAACACAGATATTCACGACCATCTTAATATAACAACCGTAAAAGAAGAACTGTGTGAAAAATGCAAAACATAAACAGAGACTAAGCAGACACAGCAATATCTTGGCCAAGAACCTCCTAAACAGACAAGGGGATATAATCCGCTTAAAGAGATGGCAAATCCTGAACCTGGATAAGAGACAGTAAAATCAAAAGCTTTTCAAAGTGATGAATCAGACAATGTGATTGTTCAATGGAACAACACAAATATAATCTCTCACGAAGATCCCATCTGATTATGGCAAGATTGCCGATCGCAGATCAGAGATTAAAAAAAAATAATAATACAAAAGAAATACAGTGTTAAAATTGCCGCAGTGGTCAAATATTAGTTATTCATTTGGCAATCACATCTAGGTATATCTAAGTGTCACTAGCCGTCATAGGCTACTTTCTTCAGTTGAACCTATATTAAGAAGAATAAAACTTGAATTGCACTACTTATTTTGGATTCCATAATTAACCTATCAATTGTGTCAATAATAATTAGAGACACAGTAGAAAAACACTTACAAGGTGGATGCCGGTGTTTGCTTGGGGTCTAAAGAATTAAGCCATCTTTATAATTTCATCACAGAAATGACTTTAAAAAGAGAGAATAGTAGGTCAACCTGTGATGCAAACAGTATCACAGGAAACCTTAACTAAAGTAGTAAAAGTATAGGAAGTTTGCCAACCCCTTGCTGTATGACATCGAGGAGTTGCGTGCGCGTGTGCAGCACGCCGTACTCGTGGCGCACGGTGTGGTCCAGCGCATCCAGCAGAGCCCGGCGCAGCTGCGGCCGGTGCGCTGCGCCCCACCACGCCGCCGCCGCCTCCGCCACCGCCGTCAGCGCCAGCAGCGAGAACGCGGCCGCCAGCAGCGGAGCGGACCCGCGAGCTGCACCGCACAGCGCTGCCAGGGCGCCCAGCGCCAGCGCGCCGCCCCACGCCGCTAGAGCCAGCAGCCCCGCGCGGGCCGCTGCACTTTCGTTGCCGCGCCCGTCCCACAGCGCCCAGCCCGCGAACCCGCACGCCATGCTGCCCACGCACTGCAACAGTGCAGCAGTGCGGTCACTCCACGATTCTTTGCAACTTCACAAAATCGTGATAGGTACCTATACTCAAAACTACAATTTAATTTTCTGTGATGAAGTGGTTCCTCCGAGCTCCCAAACGCCAAAGGAGAAACAGGACTGTGATCACTGTGACTTATCTCTTTGTGTTTGTTTATTTTTGGTTACATGTTTAAATAGGACGCTGCCGCCGTTAATCCTCATAATAAAATAATCAAATCTTACAAAGAAGCAAAGGAATTAGCCGCATCTGGCCAAGTAAATGAAAAAGAGATTTGTTTTCTCTAGCAGGTAATCAACTTTTTAGATTCTTACCAAAAATATTATATTGAAGAGTATCAGCAAGCACTTCATTAGCGAAAAGCACCGAGACATACCCATGGCTTTCAACGAGATCTACTAATATTTACTGTAGGATTGTAACGTTTTAATTGATTTAGCAGTTTACGACTTAATTTTCATTATTATGAAGCTGCACTCATTCACTACCCACGCACGGCACGCACTAGGAGTAGCAATTTGTTTATTAAATATTTATTTTCCAAATTATTCTTCCTCAAAGTTCAATGCCTCCGAGCTTGACGCACAGCACACTGGTTTTTGGTTCGATTGACGATTAAATTACTTTCCTCTATGGTTTGATGGAAGAGTTGAAGCTTAGGTTGGATTACAGATACAGAATGTAGATACAGACCTACACTTACAGCTTGGTAGAAACGGAACTAAATTTTTGTCTGTTGGCAACATTTCCAAAATAATGACATCTCATAATAAACAAAGTTCTTAATTTCGTAAAATTTTAATTTCGACCACCAAACGTTGATTAGTAAAGGTAAAAAGTGAAGAATAATGAATAAAACCATTCGGAGTGCTGGCAGGGAGGTTATTTATAAGGTGTACATGTTAAGAAGGCTACACATTTAGTGTATCATTCTCTTTGGTTTATATATTGTTACCTAGCAACCGTTGTTGACTTCAGACTTACAATAAATGTCGTGAACAGTAAAACACATTTTCCGTTTATTTATTTCTTTTATCTTAAAGTGGTAGCAGAGCGTGGTTTCTGATAAATAAAGTAAAATGGAAAATGCAGTATTAAACGCAAGCAAGGTTCAAATTGGAAATTTGGATTCCAATAATTATAAAACATGGAGGTTCAAAATTCAAATTGTGCTAAAGGCAATGCCGGGAGGTTCAGAAATTCTTGACGGGAAAAACAAAAGACCATCCTTGGCGCTTACGGCAAATAGTGATGAAAAGCTATGTTATGAAAAAGACCTTCAAAGTTTTGAAAATTTGAACAGCGCGATTTTAATTTTGTTTACGACTAACATGTCCGATGAGATTCTGCAAAAAGTTGTGCGATTCGATAACGCTAAAGACATGTGGGACGAGCTAGAGCGCATATACGGAGGTACGTGTGTAGACAAAACATACGACCTTTGCCTGAAATTTTTCAGTTATAAAAAGGACTCGAATCACGACATAATAACTCATGTGTCGATTTTAAAGAATATCTGGAGCGAAATGTGTACCGAACTACTGAGTGTGGCGAAATTGCCAGAAATTCTGTTAATGTGCAAAATACTCGACACTCTACCTCCGGAATATTTAGGATTTAAGTCTAGCTGGATGTTAATTTCAAAGAAGGAGCGCTCTGTCGAGAACCTAACATGTCAGTTGTGTGCACACGAGAGAGTTATACGTCAGAATGAGACACGCGTCGCAGAAGACGAAGCTAACGCAGAAGCTTTTTATACAAGTACGAGCAAGGGTAAAAAGAAGAATTCCAAGGAGCTTACATGCAACTACTGTAAACAAAAGGGGCACAGAGTCAGAAATTGTAAGCAGTGGATCAAAGACGGAAGACCGCCTAAGGAATCCAAGGCTGTAAACATGAATCTGACAGTGATGACCACACATTTGGCAGATTTTAAAGTAATGAAGGATTCAGAAAATTGGTTCGTCGATAATGGTGCAACCAGTCATGTGACCAATAGAAGCGACCTGTTCCAGACCTTTAAATACTTTAAAAGCCAGCATACAGTAACAGGTGCAAATGGCCAATGTATAGAAGCATTAGGTATTGGAAATATTCTCGCAGAGGCTGACATAGATGGCAACCTAGTGCCGATACTGCTTAAGGATGTCTGGTACGTGCCCAGCATCAGCAGGAATCTATTTTCAGTGCTTGCTACCCATGACATATCGGACAAGAGTGTCTTTGAGTCTACTACAACAAAATGTACTCTCAAAATGGATGGACAGTTGAAACTGACTGGCACACGCAGCAAGTTTGGAGGACTGTTCAAACTGAATATTAGATGTCTCCCACCAAATGTGCGAGTGAACCAGATATCCACAACGTCAAATCTGTTGCAGTTATATCACGAACGATTTGGACATCAAAATAAGAGCCATGTGAAGAAGTTAATTCAAAAGGAGTTTAACATAAATGTACAGACAACCAAAGAACTCTGTGAAGGATGCATTTACGGCAAATCCCACAGAGTTAAGTTCGGGACAAGAGAGAAAGCTACAAGCCCAGGAGAAATGGTTTATGCTGATGTTTGTGGACCCTTTCCATACTCTATCACAAAGCTACGATATTTTGTCCTCTTCAAAGACGATTATACGAGGTACAGATATGTATATTTTATGAGAGAGAAAAGTGAAGTACATGCGAAGCTGCTACTTATGCTCGCTGAAGTAAAGGCTTCTGGAATTGTCATTAAAGAACTGCTTAGTGACAATGGTGGAGAGTTTGTAAACGCCAAAGTAAAAGCTACTCTCGAGAAGGAAGGCATTACGCAAAGATTGACAATGCCCTACACTCCACAGCAGAACCCTACAGAGAGAGACAACAGGACAGTTGTGGAAATGGCGCGAAGTCTGATGTATGCACATGCCAATATTCCTCCTGCACTGTGGGCTGAAATGGTATCAGCATCGGTGTATATCCTTAATAGAACAGGCCCTACCTGCGAAAATGAGAAATCACCGTATGAGCTATGGCACCACAAGAAGCCCAGACTTAGTCATTTGAGAATTATCGGATCACATTGTTATCCTCATGTTCCGAAGCAACGGCGAAAGAAGTTAGATAAAAAGGCTCAAAAGGGAATACTGATTGGTTATGACTCTGATGATGGCTACCGTATATGGGACAGCAACTCATTCAAACTGATTCGTTCTAGAGACGTCACCTTTGATGAAAACCCTTTACTAGAACATTTTGAAGAGATTGAAGAACCAGTTACCACACAGAGCAAGACAGTTAATGAAAGCCCCGAGACCCTATTTGACTTCGTTATACCTCGTTACCAATGTCACAACTCGGCAAACATTAGCGACAAGCAGCAGCCATTGACTAGTCACGATGATAGTATGGATATTGCATTGCCTTACCAGCAAGCTCAAAATGTTGTTGAGCCGTTATGTACAGAAATTGATCCTGCGTCTGAAGCTGAAATGCTAGATGCTGAATCACTTCCAGAGGTGGAACAATCCTTTGATGAACCAGTATCTGACGAAGAAGTTGAAAGATCGATCGAAGCAGACCGTCAAATTATTGATGCAAGTGAAACAGAGGCAGAAGGTCAAAATGATCCGCCGTTGTCTGCATCCGAGATTAATGCTGAAGGCAGGATGACGCTACGAGAGCGGTCAAATCTCAAGCCACCAGCTAGATATAAAGACTACATCTGCAATGTTTGTTTCAACATTAATTCGACTGATACCACTCTTACAGAACCAGGAACGTTTAAAGAAGCGACAACATCTGAGGACGCTGATCAATGGCGAAAAGCAATGGACAACGAAATCAACTCTCTGAAAGAAAATGAAACCTGGGAAATGGTGAATTTACCCGAGGGAAGAAAAGCTATATTCAGCAAGTGGCTTTTTAAGATTAAACCTAACCCGGATGGTTCGGTGGACCTCTATTTAAGCCTAGGCTTCAAAAACTTTGCAAGCTAGCTGGAGCCTCCAAGTAAACAACAGTTGCTTCAAAAGGAGACGGGATGTTAAGAAGGCTACACATTTAGTGTATCATTCTCTTTGGTTTATATATTGTTACCTAGCAACCGTTGTTGACTTCAGACTTACAATAAATGTCGTGAACAGTAAAACACATTTTCCGTTTATTTATTTCTTTTATCTTAAAGGTACAGGCGATGTCTGGCGGAACATGAGGCCCAAACTATTATTTATGAACTTCACAATGTTTACCAAAGAACCGCTGATAAGACAGGTATCTAAGAGTTTGATTCGTTGATTTAGTTGAATCAAGTGTTAATTGATGAATAGGTACAAAGCTATATTAATTTGCTTGCATAAGGAATAACTAGAAATTTGAAACAATAAATGTCGAGCGCATAGGTTATGTTTACATTTTTTCTGTATTACTCTGGTATAGCGCGCTGAGATAAATTGATACTTTGGTGACTTGACTTTTAACTGAACGAAAATTCAATTTCTACGCAAATTATACTTTAAGTGCGATATCAAGGGAGAGAATTATTTGTTCTCGCGTTGGCATTAGAAATGTAAAAGAAATTGTCGTGCCATAGTCTAAATCTATTATTTAATTCAGGGAAATCTGTTATCGTTCTAAGCAAAATCGTGCTGGAAGGAGATAAACAAAAGGGTATTTTCTACATCCGGCTTATTAACAGTATGTGATAAAAATGTTTTACTTTTAGTATTGTTAGGGATAAATGAAACATTTCGTCTTTACAGGAAGCAGCTGAACGTGCATTCCAAGCTATTACCGAGGAGGATTGGAAGAACTCGTGCTAACATGTAATAAAAATAGAAAAGGATTACTGGAAAAAAAAATAACTATGAACGAGGAAATAGAGTGATTAGTAATAAATCTAAAAGATGATAGCAGCATCACCTCTGAACCCGAAAATGACTCAGATGAGTTTGCGGCCTACGTGTTCGGGGTAGAATATTTAGAGGAAGATTTACTAGAATAAAATATAGAAATGATGTTATACAATTTAATGTTTTCTTTTTTTTTTAATTCCTAAACAATTTTGTGAACTTAGGAGTATTTACCCAATTTGTTATTTTTAGGTAAGTCCACTGCGTGTCAAGAACACGTCCTTGTTAAATTAATTCAGTACACCCCAAGAGGGCACCGGTGTCCACGCTGTCATTGTCTTTCTATTGTGTCTCTAATTGACACGATTGAAAGTGATTACTTACTGATTTAAAAAAATAATACAGAATTAGATTAATTTGTCTAAAAAACAGCTAAGTATCAAGACAAGGTTGGTACGCTATGCAGTTGCCACGGGTTGCCATACGAAGAGCACAGTGGCGCCTCCATTATTTTCTACTCTTTTTTGCCAAGCTGTAGACTATATTATTAATCTGTGATTAAAGTACTACAGAGGCAAGGCGGCATAGGCATCTTAACCTCTCGTATGAGTTTGGAGAAGGGTGCCTTTACCGACTTGGCACCCAGGGCGACGGTTCTGGTTGCCCATGCTCAGTACTCCTAAAGCCGACACTGGCTGTAAGCAGTCACGTTGCCAGCTGTACTGGTGCTGGCTTTGATATTTTCATCCATTTTCTATCTCGCTTACATCCATCCATTTATTATTTTCGGTTGGTCTATTCCAACCGAAAATATTTTAAGCTAGATGAAAATTGGAAAAGAGTGGTGCTACACTGAGCATCCAGGGGCTTTCAGTAGTTTCAGTCGGGCGTCTCGACCGACTTAAGGCAAGGCACGCGTCACTTGCCGTAATGAAACACGCCCTCAAGCTACCGCACAGGCACCTACTGAGTTAAGCGCTTATAATTAAGTGGTAAAAAATTGTTTTCTACTGGCCACGCCACTAATAAAAACAATGTTTTTTTTTTCAAAAAAGAGTATCCAAACCACCAGGTTTAGTGGAAATTTCATGAAGTTAGCAACACTGATTTGATTTTAATAAGCTATGCCACCACAGAGTACATTATGTATGCCACTCTTGAACATAAACTAAAAGAATATTGAGAACAAGCAGTTTTATTATATTCTTAACTTCATACACACGGGTATTTTTAAAACTTAATTTGTTTAATATGTTTCAAAGAAGAGTGAATATAATAAGACATAGACTAAAAATAATTCGGTACTGTTTTACAGCGTCGAACAGCCAATGTTCGGGGCTTTGACAGCGAGCGAAGAACGCGGAATGTCTCCCTCGGAAACATAAATAAATGGCCACCGTTGTTATTACGTTCTTCCTATTTGTACGATTTTATGTTTGTAAAATGGACGCCGACAGCATTGAAAACCAAAGGTAATCTTATGTGTCCATGTGAATAAAGAAATACATGAGTTTTGCAATAAAGTTTCTAAATTTAAAAGGTGTCGTTGACAGAAAGTTTCGCGCCACTGAGGTAACAAAACTTTGTAGTTGTGTTGTATTCCGCTGTCCGCGACACCATACAGTATCAGTCAGTAATGTTTTCAATGCGAGGACGCTATTTCCAGGGATCAACCTATATCCCAGAGAGAAAGACGGTGGAGTATGAACTCACAAAGATTAGAAGCGATTGTGGCTCAGTTGATGAAGCCCATCACCAACGATGCCAGCCAAACCTTCGACACGAACCTGCACACGGTAAGTCCCTGACGCCCGACACCGCCAGTGGATCGCCGCGCGCATCTCTTCTCTATACTTTAGATATTAACAAGAACTGTTCTTTCAGCTTCCCAGCACCTTGCTCTTCCTAATCAGTTGATTGTCTTTCGATATTTTACTGGGAAACAATCTAATTGAACAGTCCTAAGAATGTACATGTTTACTACACAGTATTGTTTGTATATTGTCCTCATATTGCATTTCAATATTCTCTATAAATCCACATGTCCATTAAATTTCGTAGCTAACAACTTTATTTTGAGAAATGAAAGGTAAATAATTGGTAGTAGTAGTAAAATATTGGTATGTGCTGTTTTCCACCAATATCATAATAAACACCTGAAGAACTGAACTTCCTTGTTATACTTATTCTTGCTGACTACTACTGCTTTACTTGTTACTGAGACTATTATGCCATTACATCAATATACACACATCAAAAGTGTCTAGGGATCAACATATATTTTTGCAATAACTTTTCTCCTGATTGATATTAATTAAAATTTTCTTTAAGGATTCATCAAATAAAGTGTTTTTGTTTGTCACAGTAACGATAAACCAAGTCACCTTTGCATTAATAAAGAAATTTGCCATTTTCCTAATAAAGGGATTTTTGACATTTGAACCACTAACATTAAAGTTCGAAAAAAAGACTGAAATAACAGTTTTCTTTAAAATTTTATTGGGTAACTTAAACAATTAATAATCCGTGTTTCTACCGCGAACACTAACAACACAAGAACATCGGTTTGGCATACTCAAAATGAGTTCATCCAAATCACGCTGTGGAATGGCCGCCCATGTTCGTTTCAACAACAAAAAAAGGTCTTCTTGCGACTGGATACCCTCTATATTCGGCAGAGCTCTTCTCTGTAGCATATCCCATGCATGCTCAATCGGGTTCAAGTCTGGCGACTGAGCAGGCCAGGGCAGGACATTGATGTTAGCTGCGGCGAGAGTCTGTCTTACAACTCTTGCGGTGTGCGGTCGTGCATTATCATGCATTAACTGAAATAAGGGACCGATTTGCACTTGTAGAGGAACGATGACGTCTGATACAATCGTCTCAGCATAAATTTGAGCGTTGAGGTTGCCTCCGATCCAAATTAACTCAGTTCTTCCGCCGATCCAAATACCCGCCCATACCATGAAGGTTCCACCACTATAAGGATAGACTTCCTGGCAGGATTTTAATCACTGTTGGCGTCCAGGGGTTCTCCAGTGTCGTATACGTCTTGTACCCGGTCTCATACCAAAACGAGACTCATCTGAAAAGCACACGAAACGCCATTGTTCTTCTGCCCAATTTCTGTGTTCAAGAGCCCATTGATATCGAATCCTACGATTGTGCATTGCTATAGGTGGTACCCGTAGCGGTCTTCGGGAATGAAGGTTCACTTCATGCAAGCGGTTTCTGACTGTTTGGTCGCTAATTAAGTTCCCTGAAGAGTGATGAAGCCTCACGGCTAACATCATGGCGGTTATTGTTGGAGCTCTTCGAGTTAAGATTTGAATGTATCGGTCTTGTCTCTGTGTGGTGCAGCGATACCGTCCTCCATGGCGCTCAGCCATGGTACCAGTGCTTCGGTAACGTGTCCAAAGTCGACTGATAACACTCTGACTTGTATTCAGAGCTAAAGCCACAGTACGTTGCCGGGAACCAGCTTCTATCATTCCCACGGCTCTGAGCATTTCTTCCCTGCTTAAATGACGTCGCCGCTCCATAATAACGTTGGTTTTAATCAGTAGTAGGGAAACAGTAGCACTAATAATGTCTTCAATGCGTTGTATGTTTTTATAGGGAAAATATTGACAGCTGATTTTCATCTTTTACTCGAATTTGATTCACAGTTCCTGATTCAAATTATGAAATGCACCAAAAAGGATCCATATAAATTTATAAAATCATAAATTTATTACAAAGCCACATCTCAATCTCAAGAAATCCGCAAAAAAATGCTTGATCCCTAGACACTTTTGATGTGTGTAGTTACTGGTACTTAATCCAGAAAACACTATTGTTAGTGGTTGTTTTGATACACACTAACAGACACTCTTATTTAATTGCAATGCTTGTGACAGTATCTCAAAGAACAGAGAATGATACTTTTCTTACTGTAAATAAGTTGTGACAATCAAGGTCTTCCCCATTGTCAGTGAGCTGATTGATGAGCTGTGCAATGTGTCTTGTGTAAACTTATTTGTGTGAAACTGGTGTAACTCAATGAAATAACCTTGATATTTTGCTATCTGCTAATGTTTCAAAACCATCAAAATAAATGCTTCTCATTTATTGTTCTAAAAGATTGAGATGTAATTTGATAGATTTCACTTTGTCAAAGATCAGTCTAACATTGTTTTTTGAAAAAATTTAAACCTTAAATGCCGTAAAGTGTACAGAATGTGTGTGCTATCTGAGTGTGTACACAATATAAGCCAGTAACAAAATGAGGCCAGTATGCCAGGGGCCGCCCAGTCTGCTTGCTTGCCCTCTTTCCTTGTAATTCACACTTGATCATTATTTAAAAAAAAAGTGTGGTGCTATAAATTAATCTCAGTTACTAAAAAAATAAGTTAATGTCCACATTAAACACTTGATTCATTGAAGCCTGTAAACGGACACTGGCGTCCGCACTGTCTTAAGTCTTTGTCTTTCAAATTTGTCTCTAATTGACACGATTGAAAGGTTAAGACACAAGTCAGGTTAACTGAGATAAACCTAAAAGCCCCAAATCATTGAGACATTGTTTCCAAGAGTTGCAGGTCACGAGTTGCCATTTAAATGTAAATTAGCACTAACTTAACATTCTTAAGTTATCCAAATTCATAGTATTGGCTCTATTGTTCTGATAACTCTTTTGAATATGGACTTTGCTCTATTAACATTCTAAACTAAAAATAAAAAAATATCTTTCAGAACAACAATATTTATGGGAATAGCTATTTTATAAAGAAAATGCAGTATTTGAAAGTATTTTCCCAAATTAGAAGCTTAAAAGAGGTAAAAAGATTTTGCTTCTATGTAAAATGTTATTCTTTCAACACGAAACTTGGTACAAATAATATGTCGTACTTATGTAAATAGATCATTAAGTCATTTTTCATATTTTTTTTCTAAAGTAACGCAAAAAAACAAAACCTTGGATCCAAGCATACAATGACGCTGGCAAAGTGCCTCTAATACATAATTGAGTAGAAGTGGTCATTATTGCATGGTGGTATAACTACCTGCAGTTGCTGGAGGACTACATGACGGAGGCGGGCATACACGCGCTGAATGCAGACGGCGCGGTGTCGCCCAACTACATCGAGCTGGCGATGGTGCTGCAGCAGTCGGCCGCCATCTATAGCCGCAAGGTGGACTTCCTGTACAAGCACGTGTTGGAGGTCAGCGAGGTGGTGCACAACTATGAGCTGTGAGTCATGTTTCTGCTTTCAGTTTGCATTGTTTTAATTTATTAAACCCAAGAGGACACCGGTGTCCGCGCTGTCATTGTCTTTGTATTGTGTCTCTAATTGACATGTTAATTAACTTTAAAACACTTTAGTACAAAGTTTGTAGGTAGCATTGTGATTGAGCATATAATCATCGTTCGGGCAGGACGTCTCTCGGTCTCGCTAATATGAAATCCCACCAAAACATTTAATGTAAAATGTTGCCCTTGCCAAGACGACCACACAAGGTTTGCCCTGTGAAAAAGATATCAGATCTCATGTAGAGCCAAGCTTCTGAATCTACACGGCCTAACCTACCGACCCTAACTTCACAAATTCTACAGATCAGTAAAGAAGTATGGCTTCGCCGTTTCGCTACCGTCGTGGAGGTGATGCGAATATTTAGTTTCTGAAGTAAGTAACGAAACAGCCAAGCTATACATTTATACTGTAATGTAGAATTTGTGAAGTTAGGGTCGGTAGGTTAGGCCGTGTAGATTCAGAAGCTTGGCTCTACATGAGATCTGATATCTTATTCACAGAGCAAACCTTGTGTGGTCGTCTTGGCAACATTTTAATTGAAATGTTTTGGTGGGATTTCAGTTCTTTTTGTTAGTTGCTGCAGTCTTTTGGTATTTTTTTTTTGGTGTATTTCTTGCACATCAGTAGTGCCGGTTTTCATAGCCCATTTTCTGTCTTTGCCGTTTTTCTTTGATGGTTTACTGATTACCATAAGCGATAAATCAGGGCGATATTTCGCTCTTAAGCGGTTATATTATCTCATTCAAACCCCCCCCCCCCCCCCTTTTAGAGGATGGGGGGCGAAAGTTATGAGTTTGTGATTTTTTTGTTGGTTGTATATTAAACTTAGATTACATACTAAATTTCAGCTCTCTAGCACTTCAAACATTTTGATGATCATCAGTGTGTCGGTGAGTCAGTTTGTCAGTGACGAAATCGGTGTATTTTAGTCATCAATAAAATCTAAAGTATTAGAGTTATTCAATTGAGATTTCGTATGTTTAATTAGTCTATTAATGAGATCATATCCTGAGAATATGAATTCTCTGGTACATCGAAAATCAACTCTATGAGGGTTCAAAAAACGACGAAACACTTCGAGAAAAGGTAGGTAGTGCCCTTGCGCTTCGCTTGGCTCGTCTTGGCGGGATATACGACCTGTTAATATCTTGTACACTACCTTCATACGGGAACATAACAATACTATGTAGTCAGTAGCACAAATACCTGTAGTATTACCGCACACTCATGTGACAGCGCTCTGTCCGCTCCGCAGGGACTTAATAGGGCCGGCGCCGGACGCGGGCGAGGCAGCGGGCGCGGGCGCGGGCGAGGGCGCGGGCGAGGGCGCGGCCGGGCGGCGCGGCGCGCGGGCGGGCCGGCGCGGCTCGCTGGGCGGCGCGGGCTTCGAGCGCGTGGAGCTGCCGCGCGAGGCACTGCGCGGCCCGCGCGACGCCGCCGTGCCGCGCCCGCACCCCACGCTGCCGAATTTCTTTATAGATTTGGAGCCGCGCATCATTATCGAACACCAGCACGTGATGCACGATTACGCGGCCGAGCACATTGGCCTGCTCGCCGACTTCCGAGCATCCATCGAGGTCCCGAACGTCAGTATATTTGCGAGCAGTCGTAGTTTGGGTGTGTGTGTTCACGCTTAGACGACCATTGTAAAAAAAATCGTGTTGGCACAGAGGCCTATGCTGGTGGACGAGTTCGAGGCTTATACGGGCGAGGAGCCGCGCGCGCGTCCGTCGATATCGCTGGTGCGGCTGCAGGCGGACATGGCGGCCGCCGCGTCGCCGCTGCCCGCGCCGCCCAGCTCGCCGCTGCGCACCAGCACGCCGCTGCCGGACCTGTCGGATCCCGTCGCACTGGACGCCGCCGACGTGACGGACACGACCGACGCGACTGATGCGACTGACGCAACAGAGGCGTCTGCCGAGCCCGACGCGTCCGCTTTGCTCGACACGACTGCCGAAATAGCAATACCCGTTAAAAAAAAGCGGAAGAGGCGACATAGCGTCATCAATATTGATGACATCATCGAAGGAAGTATGAAAATCATTATCAACGATGGTAAGTGACGCTTATTCAGATATGTTTTGTTAAATAATAGAAAATAACAACAAAAAACAGTTATACAGTGTCGAAAAGTCAAAGTCAAACTAAAATGTATCGTCAACAGTAAGTAGGTGGTCTACAATTAGCCAAAATATCGCTAAAATTACACTATTAAAAAAAGAAACAATCGAGTGAAAAGTGGGAATATAACCAGTAGGTTTTAAATTATGTTTCTACTCATTAGATTTGCGGCAGCAGCTTTCCGAGACCCGAGAATTTAGCATACCGGTCCGATGGATCAGAAGAGTAGTGAACAAACGCAAGAGCCACATCCTGAGCGAGAGACGGCGACTGCGCGAGCTCGACCCCGACCCGCGCGCAGGTAAGGGTCGGCCGGCGCCGCGCCCGCGCGCCCGGCCGGCTCTGACGGCTCGTGTCTGCGCAGAGTTCCCGGGCTGGAGCGCCGGCGAGAGCGCCGAGGCCGCGGCCAAGCTGAAGGGCGGCCGCACCGGCTCGCCCGACAGCGACGACGACGGCTTCTTCGAGCAGTGCTCCGTGGGCGACACGTGCGAGACGTCGCGCGTGGAGGAGCCGCGCGCGCCCGACTGGGACGCGTGGCAGGCCGGCGTGCTGGCGCGCGCGGCCGAGGCCGAGGCGCGCGGCGGCCTGGACGCGCGCGCGCTGGGCCGCGCCGTGCTGCGCGCGCTGCCGGCCGCGCGGCCGCTGCACGTGCGCGAGCTGCTGCGTCGCACGGCGCGCTCCGACCGCGAGGTGTCGCACGTGCTGCTGGCCACGCTGTTCCTGGTCAGTACTCCACTACTACACACGCTACTACCGCGCCGTGCTGCGCGCGCTGCCGGCCGCGCGGCCGCTGCACGTGCGCGAGCTGCTGCGTCGCACGGCGCGCTCCGACCGCGAGGTGTCGCACGTGCTGCTGGCCACGCTGTTCCTGGTCAGTACTCCACTACTACACACGCTACTACCGCGCCGTGCTGCGCGCGCTGCCGGCCGCGCGGCCGCTGCACGTGCGCGAGCTGCTGCGTCGCACGGCGCGCTCCGACCGCGAGGTGTCGCACGTGCTGCTGGCCACGCTGTTCCTGGTCAGTACTCCACTACTACACACGCTACTACCGCGCCGTGCTGCGCGCGCTGCCGGCCGCGCGGCCGCTGCACGTGCGCGAGCTGCTGCGTCGCACGGCGCGCTCCGACCGCGAGGTGTCGCACGTGCTGCTGGCCACGCTGTTCCTGGTCAGTACTCCACTACTACACACGCTACTACCGCGCCGTGCTGCGCGCGCTGCCGGCCGCGCGGCCGCTGCACGTGCGCGAGCTGCTGCGTCGCACGGCGCGCTCCGACCGCGAGGTGTCGCACGTGCTGCTGGCCACGCTGTTCCTGGTCAGTACTCCACTACTACACACGCTACTACCGCGCCGTGCTGCGCGCGCTGCCGGCCGCGCGGCCGCTGCACGTGCGCGAGCTGCTGCGTCGCACGGCGCGCTCCGACCGCGAGGTGTCGCACGTGCTGCTGGCCACGCTGTTCCTGGTCAGTACTCCACTACTACACACGCTACTACCGCGCCGTGCTGCGCGCGCTGCCGGCCGCGCGGCCGCTGCACGTGCGCGAGCTGCTGCGTCGCACGGCGCGCTCCGACCGCGAGGTGTCGCACGTGCTGCTGGCCACGCTGTTCCTGGTCAGTACTCCACTACTACACACGCTACTACCGCGCCGTGCTGCGCGCGCTGCCGGCCGCGCGGCCGCTGCACGTGCGCGAGCTGCTGCGTCGCACGGCGCGCTCCGACCGCGAGGTGTCGCACGTGCTGCTGGCCACGCTGTTCCTGGTCAGTACTCCACTACTACACACGCTACTACCGCGCCGTGCTGCGCGCGCTGCCGGCCGCGCGGCCGCTGCACGTGCGCGAGCTGCTGCGTCGCACGGCGCGCTCCGACCGCGAGGTGTCGCACGTGCTGCTGGCCACGCTGTTCCTGGTCAGTACTCCACTACTACACACGCTACTACCGCGCCGTGCTGCGCGCGCTGCCGGCCGCGCGGCCGCTGCACGTGCGCGAGCTGCTGCGTCGCACGGCGCGCTCCGACCGCGAGGTGTCGCACGTGCTGCTGGCCACGCTGTTCCTGGTCAGTACTCCACTACTACACACGCTACTACCGCGCCGTGCTGCGCGCGCTGCCGGCCGCGCGGCCGCTGCACGTGCGCGAGCTGCTGCGTCGCACGGCGCGCTCCGACCGCGAGGTGTCGCACGTGCTGCTGGCCACGCTGTTCCTGGTCAGTACTCCACTACTACACACGCTACTACCGCGCCGTGCTGCGCGCGCTGCCGGCCGCGCGGCCGCTGCACGTGCGCGAGCTGCTGCGTCGCACGGCGCGCTCCGACCGCGAGGTGTCGCACGTGCTGCTGGCCACGCTGTTCCTGGTCAGTACTCCACTACTACACACGCTACTACCGCGCCGTGCTGCGCGCGCTGCCGGCCGCGCGGCCGCTGCACGTGCGCGAGCTGCTGCGTCGCACGGCGCGCTCCGACCGCGAGGTGTCGCACGTGCTGCTGGCCACGCTGTTCCTGGTCAGTACTCCACTACTACACACGCTACTACCGCGCCGTGCTGCGCGCGCTGCCGGCCGCGCGGCCGCTGCACGTGCGCGAGCTGCTGCGTCGCACGGCGCGCTCCGACCGCGAGGTGTCGCACGTGCTGCTGGCCACGCTGTTCCTGGTCAGTACTCCACTACTACACACGCTACTACCGCGCCGTGCTGCGCGCGCTGCCGGCCGCGCGGCCGCTGCACGTGCGCGAGCTGCTGCGTCGCACGGCGCGCTCCGACCGCGAGGTGTCGCACGTGCTGCTGGCCACGCTGTTCCTGGTCAGTACTCCACTACTACACACGCTACTACCGCGCCGTGCTGCGCGCGCTGCCGGCCGCGCGGCCGCTGCACGTGCGCGAGCTGCTGCGTCGCACGGCGCGCTCCGACCGCGAGGTGTCGCACGTGCTGCTGGCCACGCTGTTCCTGGTCAGTACTCCACTACTACACACGCTACTACCGCGCCGTGCTGCGCGCGCTGCCGGCCGCGCGGCCGCTGCACGTGCGCGAGCTGCTGCGTCGCACGGCGCGCTCCGACCGCGAGGTGTCGCACGTGCTGCTGGCCACGCTGTTCCTGGTCAGTACTCCACTACTACACACGCTACTACCGCGCCGTGCTGCGCGCGCTGCCGGCCGCGCGGCCGCTGCACGTGCGCGAGCTGCTGCGTCGCACGGCGCGCTCCGACCGCGAGGTGTCGCACGTGCTGCTGGCCACGCTGTTCCTGGTCAGTACTCCACTACTACACACGCTACTACCGCGCCGTGCTGCGCGCGCTGCCGGCCGCGCGGCCGCTGCACGTGCGCGAGCTGCTGCGTCGCACGGCGCGCTCCGACCGCGAGGTGTCGCACGTGCTGCTGGCCACGCTGTTCCTGGTCAGTACTCCACTACTACACACGCTACTACCGCGCCGTGCTGCGCGCGCTGCCGGCCGCGCGGCCGCTGCACGTGCGCGAGCGCGAATATAAAATAATTAAAACAAAATAAACTATAGGAAATTATTGTTGTTACGATGATATGTGTGATAGATTTACTTAAATATAAAGTTCTTAAATAAAACGATGTTTAGAACACATGGCAAGCAGCGGCGTGCACAGAGTTTTGTTTATTGATAGTTGTTCAGAGCGATGAGGTGTATTTTTGCTTGTAGGTGGTTTTGGTAATAAGAAGACGTGTAGACTCTTTAAAGATTGGTTTAATACTGGTTATTACAAATGTGTTCGTAAAGTTATACTAAGTGGACTGTATAAAGTTATAGATATAGGTAATTAGACGACCAATACCACACAGCATTGCGCTGCTGTGTGGTATTGGTTTGGACAATAGTAGTACTCGTAGATAAAATATTAAATATTGAATAAAATAAAACAAAACAAGATTATGATTTTTTTTCACATTAGGCTAGGCAGTATATTTTTGTCTGTATGAAGTGATCGCCACTGGTGGCAAAAGCAAAAGTCAGTTTGCTAAACGTGTTCGTGTGCGTGTGCGCAGGCCAACGCGGGCAACGTGCGCGTGCTGGACAGCGCGCCGCTGGCGCTGGACGGGTTCTCGCTGCAGCTGCTGTCGGCCGACGCGGACTCGTTCGACGCCGCCGCAGACGACCAGTTCCTGCGGTGAGGAGAGGGCAGCATTACTTTACTAAGTAGTCGACATCAGTATTTACACATTTTTTCTTAAATCTTATATTTTTGTAACATATTCGAAACACAGTTTTTTTAACATGTTGACACACTTTTGCTGACATTACTAATTAAACACACACACATCATGAAATATAATTTGTATGTATATTGTAAAGCTATATCATTAAACTACCTGATGTTAGTAATTGTACATAAAATGTAATTGTAATATTTTTTTTTGTAAATATAGATATAAGCTAATGTAATTATTAAGATGTATTTTTGTAAGTACAAGACTTAGTATGTAGTTGCCCGCGAGTGGTGTATCGTACGTACATTACGTACAGTACGCATGGAGGGCAGGGTAACGATATTTTTATGACCACTCGCGCTAGTACATACGTCGGTTCACTCTACACGGACACGATCAGCTAGTATTATTATATTATAGATCTCTATTTGTGAATTAATATGTACATTATTGTAAAGAGAGGCATTAATATTTTAAATGTCAACGTCTATCGAAGTAGTCATCAAGTTTAAACAACTATATTATTATGTATTGTCTATATCATGTACAGTCAACAGCACACCCAGGTAAGCCCAACGCCCCGGACCCGCCCGGCTGCCACGGCTCCCACATGACGGGGATATTAATATCAAATTGTTATTATACTTGTTGACTGTACATATAACAATGTCAAATTAAACTTGATCATGATCTATACCAAAACTTTGAAACTTTGATACAAAATTATACCGTCCTTTTAGACACTTTTTAATAAAAACCTCCACCTATACTCCATTTATAATAAAATAAGAAAAAAGAGGCGTCATAGTAGCAAGAACACAAAACATTTTATTTTATTTATTTTTTATTTATTATTTATTTATACATCAACTAAGGATGACTTACAGCTAATGCAAACAGAATAAAAGAGCATGTGTGACTGACAGCCAATTAAAAGATAAGAAAGAGAGATTAAAAGATAAGTTTTTTTTTTAAAATGAAATTGTTTTTTTTTTGTATCTTTGATAAATAGATCTGAGGTAGTATTCAATCTAACTAAATTTTTTCCAAACTTTGAGAGGATATTTGTCACTATTTCACGCAAAAACTACTGAATGACTTTAATTAAATTTAACAGTTATGTTGATTGATATACATTAGAACAATATATAGCTTGCCTAATATATAAAATTATTTCAGGCAAACATTGTTCCGCCTTAAAAAAAAATAGTTTACGATATATCCTCAGACCTACTGAATAAGCTCACAAAATTTCTTAAGAACCGGTCAAGCCGTTTCGGAGAAGTAAGGTTACAAACTCTATAACACGAGAATTTTATATATTACATCCCTTTAATAATAATATGACAACAAACTTAGATCCAAAACAATAATAACCAGTACTTCTTGTTATTTAGCGAGTCTCTAATGTGTTCTTTAAACATTTTGTGTTAGATAGAATTAGAATGACAACATATTATTATATACATATAACCTAACCTAACTTACCATACCAATCATATAGCTAACCTAACTACCGAACCTAACTACCTTACTGAAATGCATTGATTTTGAAAGATACAAAAAGCATCAATTTAAACTGAACTACTGCGCTGCGTGTCTCTATGTTACATACAATAATAGAGTAGGTGGTAGTGATTGAAGTAGTAGTAGTAGGTAATAATTTAACTTGATTGGTAAATTCATCCATACATAAAGTGTGTGAGAATGTTTGTTCCTCTTTCGCGCAAAAGCTACTGAATGACTTTTATTGAAACTTAAAGCAGTTATGTTGATTGATTATCCATTAAAATAATAATATATAGCTTGTCTAATATATAAAATTACCGTGTCACAGTGTTTGTTACAAAACTCCTCCAAAACGGCTTGACCGATTGTTTTGAAATTTAGTTTGTATAATCAGTAGGTCTGAGAATAGGACGTATCTAACTTATTTATTTTTGTGAAAAAATCTCGAACGAATTTTGTCGGGGCAGTTAGTAAATTATACGAGTGTAGAATTTTTGTTATATTTTGGTCAAAATACCAACATTTTGACCAAAATATAACAAAAATTCGGATTAAATTCTGCTATTCGCGAGATATTTTGGCGAGCGCTGTGAATTTTTTCTTACAATTTTAAATAAAAAAAAAACAATCGTAATGTATAATATAATGTGAAGCCGCGGGTCAACGATCGGGCCAGGGGTTTTTTTTTTGCCTGTAGCTTAAGTCATACTGTAACAAATAACAACTAAAACACGAACACTTGGCAATAACAATAAGAATAAACAAGGCGTCACATTTACTAGTATTTAGTATTCACTAGAAAATGTCAATTACAGCACTTTATTTACGTCAATTTGCCAGACGACAAAAACCGATAAAATATTAAATTTGGGAGAATGAAAGAGAAATGAAAAACGTTCCAACTATTGTTTATCCCTGCTTCTTTTAGGTTTTTATCATTAACACTGTAATTTTAAATATTGGAATGAAATAATATAACTAAATGAAGGACATAATTTCATAAAATAAATATTTGAAATGTTTACAATTATGTGTGACAGCTGCTGTGAAAATAGGTTTTAATATATTCGGCGTCTATCGTAAATTGTAACATGCTTAGTGTACTTTGCATGGATTCAAAATAACTTTTTTTAACTTTTGTTTAATGCTATTGTAAATGGAGTGAAGATATACTATGATGTGATCCTTACAATGTAAATAGTAAGTATATAAGAGGAACACACATGACTACCAGAGCAGGTAGTACTAACTCTAGGCGTCGCCTAGTCATTCATACTTGGCCTTTTCATAAACTGAAATAAAAACAGCACTTTTATTTAGGCGCCCAATAAGGCGACGCCTAGTGTAAGCGAATACTAGCGGTCTGATATTCATAATGAGGCTCATAACTTTTTGTTGGAGAAAATCTCGCGGGTTTTAGTTAAACTTCTGCACAACGTTAATCAAAAGCCTTATGTTTTTTTTTTCAAACAGTGCCCCAAGTTTTACGAGTTTCTCTGGTGTCGTTTTATTGAATAAGTAAGAGTTCATTATTGTACTGTGTCATGTCATACTGTTTACTGTTTAGAGAATAATGACTTGCACGACACGCAATATGTCTTTGTACTTTTAGTAGAGTGTTGATATTACAAATTTAATCAATGTTAGATATTGGTTATTCGAGACCAGATAGTCAAATGTTATAAATAAGTTGATGTAACTGAAACGAGGACGAGTTTAATGTTATTTTAGTATGTCACTCAAACCTAGTAGAAGTATTGTATTGGCAACTCTGAACAATAGATAATAGAGGCCGCAGGTACTGTGTGCAATACTGTATATAATTATTCTCGGCCTAGCAACTAAGTAAATCTGTTTTTAGGATTTATATAAACTTTGTCGTCTCTTTGCTCAGATAGTACATGCGCATAAAATATAAATATGTATGTTTTATACAAAACTGTGCTAAACATAAACCACAGCGCATCTTCACAAACTGAACGTTTGTATCACTTGCTCACACATTTTTAGGTGGCAGGAACAATTTTTAGTAGATATAAAGGCTTTGGTTCTCCGGTTTAAGACAGCACTCTTTGTTAATTAACATGCGCATAATATTGAATGTTTCTGTATTTGCCACATGTCCACCTGTTGTACTCTTAGAATGTCGATTGCTTAATTTGTAAGTGTTAAGTGTATGTGATAGGATATAGATAAGTGAGAAGCCATACAATGTATGGCATGAGGAGGCACGTGCCTTGCTGTCGCCGCCGTAGAGTGCACTGTAGAGTCGCGGCGACAGGACACGTTGGTAGTGGACAGATTGTGATGCCCGCGCGGCGGATAGTTATTTTCCAAATAAAATCAATTGTTATTTGAACATGGCATTTATTTTTCTGTCGATCTTTTACCGATAAGATCCAATCGTCTACCAAATTAATTTATTGACGATATAAACCTCCAGAGATTGAGAATAGAGCCTCAGCTGTCCACCTGCCTGTCTGTCAGCGTGCTGCATCAACCGTTGTACGAGTAGGTAGACGGTTAAAATTTTCAGAGTGTATTTCTATTCGTCGTTAAACAATAACTAATAAAAATTAAACTACACCGAACATGTATTTTGTTCAGCGTTTTTTGCTTGACCTAGTGTATTCTAACATATTTTACCTTACAACTGTTTTTCAGGGATATATCTGCGCTCTTTCATGTTAGCTCTAGCAGCTAGCTGACATCAGTCAGTGTCGACGACTCATCAAAACCAGGACTTGTGACGGTTGGATAATGCCACCTGTTAACTCACCGTAAGCAAACAAAATAGGTACACAATATAGGTAATCTGGGGATTCCTACATAATTTAAGTTAGACACTACAGTGGTAGAAAATGCCTAAAGCCTCGTCCCTACTAGGAACATTTCTCGTGCGACATGTGTCCCCGGAGACATCAGGCGATGTCGCCCTACATCGTCCCACGTCGCCGATGTCTTGTCTCCGTCCACATCAGTTCAGTCAAACCTCTACTCTTCATCGAATGTGCGACAAGGAACAGTTTCAAAGATGTCGCGGCGAAGTCGTCCGACGTCATCTGACAGCGCCCGATGTCACAGGGATACATGTCGCACGACAAATGTTCCAAGTGGGGACGAGGCTTAAAGCATCTAAAGTTTGAATAAATAAAAAGCGACGCCAACAGGTCAACATCAGGTGCTTTAACGGTATGCAGGAAAACCGTCCGTGAAGCTCCTGGCTCCTTTGACGTACTTCCTTGCGATAGTTATTGTCAGTCACTACAGGTATTAGAGATGCGAAATGTAGCTCAGTGAAAAGAAAAGAGATATACGGCTCTTTTGATCAAAATAACTATATCACTCTTTTAGCTCTTTAGCTCACCGAATAACTCTTTTAACTCTTCGGCTCAATTGATTCACTTGCGAAGTTGCGAGCTACAGATCAAATTGAGCCGCGCCACTTTACGCAAGTCAAACGACGCAAATAGCTCAATGGCTCTTTCAAATCTTTGCAGTTCTGTAGTTCATTTCACTTAGTTGCGAATGTTGCGAGCCATAAATAAAATTAGATTCATTGGGTTGTTTTGTTCTTATTACAAATAAATAAAATTATGAAAGCCAATATGCAATAAAGCATTTTTCTAAAACAATGACGATAAGAGTTATTTTACAATGACGTATTTAGCCGAAGAGTCAGTCAGTGAGCGACATGCGAAATCGTTCTCCTGTTCGTCGGGGAAGTTCGGGTCCTGTTCGGGCATGGTCGGATGTCTCTAATGTCGGCGTTTCGTCGGTATCACTCGTCGTAAGTTCGTAACTCGCCAAGCCACAGAGTGATGAGTAGTATAGAGTATAGAGACAAGTCAAAGAGCCATTGAGCTAAATGAACTACTGAGCTATTCCATGAACGACTGAGCTACTGAGAGCTAGATTAAAATTAAAGAGCTAGTTCAATTTTATCTCTCATTCGCGAGCTACCCATCTCTAAGGTATGCCAAAAGAGTGTGTCAAGACTGGTATTACCCGGTATACGTTGTTTGGCGCCTCACAACTATATAATATACATAGTTCAGGAGGCCAAAGAAACGCTCCTTCAACGATTGTTTCACGTCAGCAGCAGTAATGCCTAGGCCTCCGAGATACACAAGTACTTATGCGTTTCGATTGGAGCGAAAGCTCTAAGGATTTCACAATCCCCTTTCTTGACATGGACTACACATTTGTGCACACCAAATACATCCCGATGAAACCTTCAGTAGTTCCATGCGTTGCAAATTGTTAGAGGTTAGAGGTATGAGGAACAGAGTTCCTTACCCCGTAGAAAAGAGGGTCTTCCGACCAGACGGGTGTTATTTCTGGTGGGCTACCGACGGTAGTGTCGGAATCTTGAATAGATACGCGCCGGTAACTTTAACATCGCGATGTTTTGTGTTAGTTGGTTCGCGTGTGGCGAAATATTTATTTATTTATTTATTTAATACTTCAAGCACACTAATGTACAGAGGCGGACTTAATGCCATAGGCCATGCCATGTAATATAATAGGTCTTTACCTATGAAATTGCCGTTTTGTATGAAAAAATTTAAACGAATTTTTTTCATGTATTTTCATGCAATCAATGCATCTTTGCCAACGCAGTGGCAGTTTATTGATGCCCGTCTTAAAGAAATCAGCTGGACGGGAGGCAACAAATTCTTCAAAAGCATTTTACTGCCTCTCGGGTATTGAATTTTTTTCCCGCCAAGAAGTTACCCAAATTCTGGAAAAAGTAGTAGTCTGTAGGCGCAAGGTCTGGTGAGTAGGGCGGATGACGGAGAACTTCCAACTCCAGTTCTTGCAACTTGAAGACCGTCTGCTGTGCAGTATGAGGTCGCGCGTTGTCGTGCAGGAGCAGCGGAGACGAGCGATTGACCAATGCTAGTTGGAGATGTTCCAGCTTCTCCATCATTGTGTTCAGTTCTTCACAGTACACATCTGCAGTAATGCTCACCCCGTTTGGTAAGAAGCTGTGATGAATCACACCAGCGCTAGACCACCAAACAGTGACCATCACTTTTCTAGGGGTAAGTTTTCGTTTAGGGCATTGTTTAGGTGCTGAACCAGGATCCAACCAACTTGCTGAGCGCTTGCGGTTATCAAACAGAATCCATTTTTTATCGCAGGTCACAATGCGGATCAAAATTCCTTCATTTGTGTGTCTGTTGAGCAGTGCAAGGCACGTCTCGACGCGTAGGTAGGTACTTAAATTCGCGCTGGCGATCATTGAGTTCGTGGGGCACCCATTTGTCAAGCTTTTTTACCTTGCCAATTTGACGCAAATGGACCAGTATTGTTTTGACGCTAACGTCGAAAGCTGCTGCTAATTCAGCCGTAGATTGTGTATCATCAGCTTCCACAATCGCCTTTAATTCGTCATTGTCGACCAAAGTCTTCGGACGACCGCGAAGTTCATTTTTCAGGTCGAAATTTCCAGAACGGAAGCGAGCAAACCAATAACTGGTGGTGCGTTGGTTTGTAGTGTTAGCTCCGTAAACGTCGTTGATGTTGCGTGCCGCTTGTGCCGCGTTGCTGCCACGACGGTACTCATATTCCATAATTAGGTACTCGAATTTTTAACGTGATGACGAAAAAGATTGAAATGCGATGAAAATGTAACACTAATCAATAAACAAATGACTACTTTTGAAAAAAAAAAACATGTTTTTAAAATAAAATAGGCGACAAAATAAAACCCATGTTCTTTCTAATTGAAGCTGAAAACATCTATGAAAGACTGAGTCCCTACCCGCCATTAATTTGAAATTAGAATTCTTAGCCAAACAATAGTTATTTGTTATACAAGAGTGCAAAGTTGCTTTTTAACCGCGTGTTCAATTTTGATGACCGAGCAAGCGAAGGATTCTAAAATTGAATCACGAGCGCAGCGAGTGATTCAAAATTAGAATCCTGAGCGATTCTAGCGACGAGGAAGTTTGTTTGACGCCAACAGAGCAAACAAATGAGCTTTCTCCCTCAACAATCACGCGAGAAGTATTTAAAACAGTACGATATGTTCAACACGTGGCGACTAGCAAAAGGAGCCAAAACTTTCTCAGAAAATTTTTTTTTTGCATTTAGTCATTTCCTTGCTGAGGTGGAATGAAAAGTTACGTGTTGCACTCGAGTGCAAAGATTTTTCACCTCGTGCTCTTTTGATTCCCTCGCTAACGCTCAGGATTCTAATTTTGAATCACTCGCTGCGCTCGTGAATCAATTTTAGAATCCTTCGCTTGCTCGGTCATCAAAATTGAACACGCGGTTAAAAAGCAACTTTGCACTCTTGTATAACAAATAACTATTCCGAGATGGTGGGATGAAAAAATTATTTTGATTTGAAATGGCCAGTATACTGCAGAACGGCAATTTCATAGGTAAAGACCTAATAATTATGCCGCTTATGGGAATAGAAAGACTTAGGTTATCCTTGTATGAAAAAGGTGAGATATAGCCTGCCCACCTCTATTAAATTAATAGCCTAATGCTGAATCCCCCTGCAGTGTGCTTAGAAGATTCAAGGCTAAAGGGCTTATTACAGTATTTGATTTGTAGCATCCTAACTGCGAGTACACCTTCCGATTTCCTAGTTAGGATGCTATAATAATCTAAATCAGATAGAAGTAGAACAGACTCAAACTGTCATGGTATTGGTCAAATCTAGTCGCGTCGCTTTTCTACTGGATCGGTCAACATCCGCGATAGCATAGAATTCCTGCTGCCTAAAATTTCTAGAGGTACATTTTGGAAACGTGACATTTAGTTTAAATAAAATTGTGACATGTAAAAGTATGTACTTAACTGGGAAGATTTACTTACCTACCTACAGAAATTAATATAATATATCTCAGACCAATAAAAAAGTATAGACAGAGCATTGCGCTCCTAAAAGTGAGGCACGTCATATTATGAAGACGATTCGCAATATGAAGACGGCTGCTCGGTCTGCCGTCAGCAAGCGAGCGAGTGCGCGTGACGTTGTTATGTTGTAATCATAATTACGAAATTATGCTGCCCTGCATCATAAACTGCTGCAAGAACAATTCCTGTTTCCAAAAAAGGCTTCTGGGATTATTTTTCACAAGAAAGTAACGTTTTTTCTGTATAGATACATTAAATAAAATCGTAAAAATATCAAATAATTTCTCGGAACACGCCATTGTCTCGGTGTTGCAAGTTATTTTTTCCCAAAAATAAGGACAATCGTAATTTTTTACGGACACTTCACAGCAAGTTCTTTTATATTTTTACAATTGACAACATTTCAAAATTTTAACCTCCATGTTTTATTATGTTATCTAAAAGTAAATCCAAAACTAGAGGACCCATATTTTTTGGTTTTTCGAAATTATGTACTTTTCATTCATAATTTTAACTTTGAAATTCGGTGCATTCTAAAAAGACGTAAGCGCCAAATGACGTCATTCATACGGTGGAATGGCGATAATTCCTTTGCTTTACTGTGATACGTCAAAAAAAATCAGTTTCTTAGATGTCACTGTCATTCAGCAGTTGTCAATGTCACACATTGACATTAGATATGTCTTGTTTGACATTAGATATGTAATTTTTGACATTAGATATGTCTTTTTTGACATTAGATACGTAATTTTTGACAGAAATGTCTTGTTTGACATTACAGTTTTCATCTTAAAAATGAGCTTGCTTTCGCAAAGGTAAACACCTCATTCTACCGTATAAGTGACGACATCGCACGGTTTTTGGTTTTTATTTTTTTTCTCAGAAATTAAACTACAATTTTTTTTAAAAAATGTATATTTGAACTCAGCATACAAAAATGAAGAAACGGTATTTTTGTTTTAGGGTCATGTCAATTTTGAAATGTTGTCAATTGGACACAGTCAAATGTAATCAAATAATAGTATGTATAATATGTTTTTTTATGTTCCCAGCTCATAAAACGTGGGAAGAAAATTGATTAAAACTATACGGGACAACAGAAATAATAACGAGTGGCTCCCTTCAAAATTTAGTAGGATCATGACCAACGATGTATAGAAATCCGTCTCAAGTTGAAACACCATAAGTCTCTATTTATTATAGACTACGCTTTTTATATTACTATACTATTAAATAAAAGTATTCATTTTAACAGAAATACCCGAGTTTTGAAGTAATCAAACCAATATGGAGAAAATCTACAAATTACGTCTAAGCAAAGAGATTTAAAATACTATAGAGCGGGCATGTCAAGGAAATGTCATAGAAAAACTTTGATCCCATGTCTCAGTAGCGCCATATAGAATAATATATGAATATTGGAGGGGCAGCGGAGCATACTACAAAAAACTCATAGACTTGTATCCAGCAGGACACGGACGAAAATTTTGTTCGTGATGTCCGGTCTATAGGTATTGAATGTCTTTGCGTCTAAGCTACTCGCAACTTATAAATGACCACAGATCACTCATGTAGGTACAAAACAACAATGTTAGTTAAAAACAAAAAAAGAGAACAGTTGCTAATTTAAAAATAAAATGTAATATTCATGCTTTTTATGGCTTTACAGCGACTTTGCTGGATCCCTATCGGCCGGTCAGTCTGTCTGGCAACTGGCTTGACAGTAGTTTTGCATCTACTGCTACCTACGTGAGACGAAACACAAAAATAAATACTGTCTTATTGGAACGATAAAAAACCATATAAGATACAGTACGTTATGGTAATTATATTAGTAATTATTTAGCTATTTATGAGTTTGATATCATTTTTGTGATGTTTTGGTCTAAAGGTTTAGACCAAACAACTTACAAGTAAGTCACTCGTACAAATGAGGAGAGCGAAACGTCAAACATGACTTTCTATATAAATGTACCTAGCAATCGTTAATTGACTGTTTATCTTAAAATCATAATTCTGGATACGAACACAAAATTCCTGAAGTGAAAATCTTGTAAAAATAGCAAATAATTTCTATGTTATTTTCATTTTGTTTCATGCATCTTTGCTAGCCTGCTTTTGGTCATGATCCTTTAGTCGGTACATAAATATAAAGTTCCATCATATTGCGAAACAAGAAACTTTAGGTACTCAAAAGTTACGACTCAAAACGTTTGACATTTAAAAATATGACACAACATAAGGGGCATTAATAATTTCACTTATTAAGAAAATAAATTATTGTAATTTAAAGAAATTATCTTTTATTTCATACAACCAAGAGAAACACTATACTACCTACATAATAAAAAAACTTAACCAAAGTATCTCGCACTTGGGAGTCGCAGCGCAACGCTTGCAACATATTTCTCTAGCACACATGCGCAAATCTACGATGTCATACACCAAGTTACGCACACAAAGCCAAAACTAGTCCACACTTTTTTAGGGGAACTATATTTTCTATCACCAAAATTTATATTTGTCATCAAGTTGTATCACCTAATAAATAGATCTATCGCCACGAAATATTTTCGTTCTCAGATAAACAAAAATTGTTCCCAGGTATGAATTATCAAATTAATGTTAGGCTTGGCAAAAAGAGTCTGACGCGGTGACAGATGAAACTAAAAATGGATGATTGTGGCAACATTGTGTTATTTGTCAACAATGTCAACTGCTAGTACATCATGTGTCAAAAGTGCGTAAATATTCTTCGTTTTTCATAGATTTAACAAAATTATTACGTTTCGTTGCAAAATTAACGATTAAAAATTAATAAAACCATTCGTAGTTGTATCAGAGCAGTGATTTACCTCGTTTTTTTGTGGTGTTTGGCCAAATCTGAAGCGGGGCAAGTTTTGTCCGATATCGAGAATGTTTATCGAAGAACTGCCGCTAGGACAGGTATTTATGTACCGTAATTAAATCATTGTACATTAAATAAGTGTTTCTAAATGTATTCAATGCGTAGTTTTGTTGATATACAGATTTCAGTAACTATTTGTCGTGTTTACAAAAATGTTATTTTAAGGTTATGTTTTGTTGTTCGAAGAGCCTCGTATACCCATATTTGATACTTGAAGGTAAAGAATAGGGAATTTAATAACAAAGTACTTACCGTATCTTTTTTTGTTTTAGGTAAATCTGTCCACACAGTGAGAAAAATGTTTAAAGATGATAAAAAATAAGATGTTTTTTCAACACCGGGAAAACATTTCAAAGGTCGCCCGAAGAAAGTTACCACCTTATCATTGTGTTGTGACGTGGATCAAATTGAATTAATATGGGGAATTGCAAAATATTAAATTGCTATAGTCAATGTTGGATCCATTGATATAAAGGTATGTAGCCTAGTTTATATGTGTATATTTAAAGTTGCTATGTTAGAACCATTGTTTATGATTATTTTTTGTTTTTAAAGGTGGCTGCTGAACAAGCATTTGCAAACATTACTAAGATTGGAAAAATTCATGCAAAGATATTGTAATGAAAATAGAAAAATAATATCATGACAGTAATAAATGTCACAGATGACAGTAGCAGTGATTTATCAGAATTAGAAAATACTAGTGTTTCAGAAGTTGCAGTAAGCTCTAGCCAACATGTGAGCTTTTCCGGGATCGAATATTTTATGGTAGTGTTCGATTCGTCTGATTAAATTTTTGGTATTAAAATAAAACTTAAAAAATGTGTTCTTTCATTATCCCTATAAAAAAACTATTATCGTTAATTCCTAACAATCCTATGGTTAGATTGCTCTCGAGGGCATGATTATACAGACATAATCATGCACTCGAGAGCAGTCTAACCGTAATATGACCACGGTATCCACAGACAGATCTGTGGATACCTAATGCACCACTTTCGTGCAATGCTTCAGTGTCCATTATATCATACATAGGTACATTAACTTACGCCTCTTTCCCAGGCTAGTAGGCAGAAACTACAGAGCGCTACATAAATGCTACGATTCTTACATACTTCTTTTGCTTCGTATACATTTGTACCTACATGTTGTTATACACATTTGCCTACTATTAATAGTGTTAATACTGGACATTGAAGCCTTCCATGGTGTTTGCGTAGCATCCGACAGACAGAACCACCCACTTAGCTTTGGGATTATATAGGTACTTAAAAATAACAAGTATCAAACCTGTTAACTCGTAGTATTCAGGGTGGCCACATACGCGATACTAGCGACCTCATTTATTCCACACTCTTTTTTGCCAAGCTGTAGGTATATGTGTAAAATAAGAGATCGATAACCAATAAAATTATATTGCATTACATGAATATAAACTTCGTTCTTATAATAACAGTTTTGTTACTTAAATAATAGCTCTGTGCTCAGAATGGTATAGTTTTGTGTTTCTTAAATAATAGGGTTTGTCCTCAAAATTGTAGATCTGTCACCAAAATGTAGTCACCAAACAATGCAAACAATATAATTCAAGTAAAACAGTTACTCAAAATGGAAACGGCTAGGTTAGGTTAGGTTAGATCTGTGACCACGCAACGCGCGAAGGCGAGCGAGCGAAGCGAGCGTGCCGCGGCAGCGGCCGCCGAGCGCCAGATAAAATATCTTTAAGTTCTAATCTACCATGCATGCGTGCATTGCAAAAAAGGGGCATCTATTTGGTACTAGACCTTATATCTCAGGATTTTAGGTGATTTATTGTGGAGCTGATTTTGCATTGTTTGGTGACTACATTTTGGTGACAGATCTACTATTTTGAGGACAAACCCTATTATTTAAGAAACACAAAACTAATTAAATTGGTGATAGCTTAAATGATACCCCTTTTTTAGTCGCTATTGTTTGCGACGGCTCCGTCTATACTTTTTTATTGGACTGAGTATCTATAATATAAAGTCTCAATTGAATAGTTCTAATACTTCATATTTTATTGATATCTAAAATGGGTGTGTAATGTTTGGCATAATAACAAATGCTCTAATTTCACTTGAACTAACGTTCATATGACATAATTTTCATAATATGACATAATATCAAATGACATAAATTCATATGACCTAATGTTTCATATCATATAATATTCATTTAACATAATAACATTTAGTATAACGTTCATTTTATATAATTTTCAATATGCATAATATTTTTTTAATATAACGTTCAGTTGACCTAATTTTCATATTTACTCATTTTCTGCCCAAATTCTGTAGTGAATAAGTCAGAAAACATCATACTGTCATAACCTAACCTAACCCACATGATTCTCCAACAATAGAAGAGATCTGGCGCTAATGGTCATGGTTCTAACCTAACCTAACCCACATGATTCGCCAACCGTAGACGTTTCAAATTGGTAACCTAACCTGGTAACAATAGTTGAGGGTGGCAGGTGTATAGGGTACCTATAAAGTGAAGAAAAAAAAATTACTTAGAGAAAGAAAAGTTACTTAGAGATTATGAATATTATAGTAAATGAATATTATGTGAAATGTGCATTATATGAAATGTTCATTATGTCATATGAAATTAGGTAAAATGAAATTATATCAACAATTCATTATGTCAACTGATCGTTATGTTAAACAAAATTATGTTAACTGAAATTATGTCAAATGAACGTTAGACATTTTGTTATTATGTCAATCGTTACACACCCATCTAAAATACACCGATTTCGTCACTGACACACTGATTCACTGACACACTGATGGTCATCAAAATGTTTTGTACTTCCTGAAGTGCTAGAGAGCTAAAATTTGGTATGTAATCTAAGTTTAGAATACAACCAACAAAAAAATTCATAAACCCATAACTTTCACCCCCCATCCCCTAAAATGGGGGGTGAACGTTTGTATGAGATAATATAACCGCTTGAGAGCGAAATATCGCCCTGATTTATCGTAATCAGTAAACCATCAAAGAAAAAAGGCAAAGACAGAGAATGGGCTATGAAAACCGGCACTCCGCACTAATGATGTGCAAGAAATACACCCAAAAAAAAAACTAAAAGACTGCCTAGCAACTTACAAAAAGAACTGAAATCCCACCAAAACATTTCAAGTAAAATGTTGCCAAGACGATCACAAAAGGTTTGCCCTGTGAATAAGATATCAGATCTCATGTAGAGCCAAGCTTCTGAATCTACACGGCCTAACCTACAGAACCTACAATCACAAATTCTACATTGTCAGTTGGCTTGGCTGTTTCGTTACTTAGTACTTCAGAAACTAAATATTCGCATCACCTCCACGTCGGTAGCGAAACGGCGAAGCCATACATTTTTACTGATATGTAGAACTTGTGAAGTTAGGGTCGGTAGGTTAGGCCGTGTAGATTCAGAAGCTTGGCTCTACATGAGATCTGATATCTTTTACTATGATCAACAAATTGATTGATTGAGAATAATTGAAAAAAAAAACTGAGCTGCCTTACGGCTTACGCAAGAATCTCGGATTTCAGTGGCATTAGGACTCTGTGGTAACTCCTATAAAAGTAGTACATAATCTGTGGATTTGGATAGAAGATTATTGTCAATGTAAGTATTAGTTGCGTCAAATCACGCCGGTGAAATAATTTAATTTTAATTAGAGTTTCGTTCGTTACGGACGAATAAATACGGCTTATTTTTTAAACAAATCAGAAAGTGATATCAGATAAAGGAGAAACGGTATTATACTGCGGTATGTAAGATGATGATTCAATATACCTATTTATAATATTTTTTGTTTATCTTACTGTATTTTTTCCTTTGTAATGCAGAGTCGTGCGTGCGTGACTTGCAAGAAAAATGGGAAAATTTCTGCTAGTATTCCTGGCACTCGCCGCCACTGCCGCTACTTGCGTTTCTGGCTTTCAAAGGTACATAATTTAATGACATACATTCTTTTAACGTTTGGCATTGCAATATTTCTAGCGGAAGATCGTCGGTGGCTATTGAGGTCTTGTGATTCCTAAGGATGCCTTTTCCATGTTTTTTGATATTTTGGGGTATTTAAAAAATTGTAGGATTGCCCAAGTACCTATACATTTCCACTAAGTGCACAAGGCAGCAATTTTATTACACTTTGTCTATATTATAGGGCCAAAACATTACTACGTTGTTTAGACCTAAGCTTCGATATTGTAAAATAAGTAACCAAAGTACTGTCTGTGTGCAGAGTGCCACTGTATCGTATGAAGACAGTGCGCAAGCACTTCCATGAGGTGGGCACAGACTTGCAGGTGCTGAGAATCAAGTATGCAGTGTCAGGACCTGCTCCAGAACCACTGTCCAACTACCTAGATGTGAGTACCACCTGCAGACCATCAATAAATACTATCAACTAGTTATAATGTTACTACAGACACTTACAACAACATTATTTTTGTGTGTTGTCTTGTTCTGTATTTTTAAATTTAATTAATACTTTAGTAGGTAATTCCAATATATTAGATAGCAACTGAGCAGTATTAGCCCACTGAAACATTTGTTTTGTGTACAGTCACAGAGTATTGTGTGTTGTGATCTCTGTGCACAATAAAACCTATATTTGTGTGACTACTTGCTAAATAAACTGGAAGGTATTGGAGTTTGAGGTGTTGCCTATGATTGGTTTTCCTCTTATCTCAACTCTCGCACACAATATGTTGAAATTGAACACCTTAATTCACAAACCGGTGAAATATCACATGTCCGTTCAAAAAAGAATAATATAAAAAACTCAATCCCACAGGGCAGTGTACTAGGTTGCATATTGTTCCTGTTATATATTAACGACCTTCCAAAAATCATAGATTCAGCAAATATTCTATTTGCTGATGATATATCAGTAATATTTCCATGTAAAAACATATTAGACCTAAATCCTAAAATTAATAAAACCCTTTCCGAAATTGTATCGTGGCTTGAGGACCATAACCTTGAAGTAAACTTTACAAAAACCAAAATTATGCAGTTTAAACCCTATCAAAAACGTCCACTAGTAATCAACTATACCCACCATAACACAATAATAGAGTGCGTTGATTCATTTAAACTATTAGGCCTACACATAGACACTAACCTAAATTGGAAAAGCCACATCCATAACATAAGCGGGAGACTATCCAGGTTCACATATGCTTTATTACAATTAAAAAAAACTACAGACCTAAAATCAGCAACTGTTGCTTACTATGCATATGCACACTCCTGGCTTGTGTATGGAATAATACTTTGGGGTAATAGCACAAATGCAGATGTTCTATTCAAATTGAAAAAGAAATGCATAAGAATCCTCGCAAACATCAACGGAATGGATAGCTGCAGGCCACACTTCATTGAACTAGGCATACTAACATTACCATCTATGTATATCTTTGAAATCTGTCTGTTTGTTAAAAGACATATTCATTTATTTACTTTAAAGAAAGACAGTTACTCACAACCTCGTAACTTAAGAAATAAAAACACACTCGTTCTACCGGTATCAAAGTTGTCTATATTTCATTCTGGGCCTTATGTAATGTGTATTAAAATATGTAATAAAATACCACAACAACTAAAAGAAACCTCCAGCTACAATATATTCAAGAATAAATTAAAAAAACTACTTGACAAAAAAAAGCTATTACAGTATAAAAGAGTTTTTCGAGGACAGAACTAAACTGTAAAACAGTGTGAAATATACAAAAAATATATATTTATAATATGTTAAAGTAAATTATATAAATATAATAATAATATAGGTATATATAAATATAATAATAGTGCATGTGGTGTTAGCCTGTAAGTAATTGTTGCACTCATAAACGTAAACTGTGTACCTTTAAATTATAATGTATTGTGTAAACAATTGTTGGCTAGCCTATTAAATAAATAAAATAAATAAATAATAATAATATAATATATAAATAGCCATAATATTATATAATAAAAGATTGATTAAATAGTGTGTAAGTATTTCTATATTGAAATTGTGTTGCTGCGCCCTAACAGGGTATCATGTATGTACTTTTACCTTTTATAACACCCTATGTATCTACTCATGATCGCAATAAATATTTGAAGTTGAAGTACTTGGCATCAGTAACATTTTCCTGTCTCTTATTTGTTATTAGATGCTGAAAATATTTGTAATCATGTTGTAATGTGTAGCATTAATATCTTGAGCTTTCTAATCTAAGTAGATAGATACAGATGATAAATTCAAAATAAACATTGATTGTGCGGGACAAAGACCTGTATGTTTTCAATGATAATTGTAGGTTGCATCAACTTCACAGTGTTGTGTTGTTGACAATGTAGCGTTTGAGAATGATTGCCAACTGTGAACTGAGTATTATTACTTAGGTTGGGGTGTACACTGCGCAGCGTGCGGCCCCCGGCCGATAACCCCTCGGCGGCGGCCCTTATCTCGCGCCTCGATAGCGATAGTGCGTCCTCGCAAAACAAACATTACTCATTATGATGTAAATCATTGTTTTATTTATTTGTTTGGAACTATTCTGACTCACTTTGTTTGTGATTCATGAAAAGTGTCTGTTTTCTTGATATTTAATTAAGTTAATGCATGGCTGGCTATCAATAATTACTGTGTCCTGCATAAAGTATGCTGAGCCAGTCTCGGCTATACGTTTTTGCCAGTCCTTGAGGGAAGTCAGTACTCAGCATGTAATGGAAATGATATATAAATAATTAGGGAACAGATTCTGTTGGTGATAAAGAAATATCAGATACATGTTACAAATAAAATAAAATGTTCCAATTCAAATATTAACATTGGGTAGTGTTATAAATAAATATTAGATATTATTATCTAATATGTATTTATTTATAACTACATACTACTTACTTACTTTTTTTAACTTATGTTAATAATAATAAATATTAGGTAAAAGAACTTCAACAAGACCAAAAAATTAAGCACCCACAATATTTCACTTTTTATCTCAGCATTTATAACAATATTCCTGTAATCTGCTATAGGTGTGTATCTTTTAGGTGTTAACCTACTAATATTATAAACGCGAAAGTTTGTGAGGATGTTTCTTACTCTTTCACGTAAAAACTAGTGAATGGATTTTAATAAAATTTTGTATGGAGTTAGCCGAGACCCTGGATTAACACTTTTTACTTTTTTACTTTTTATCCCTGTATTCCCACGGGAATGGTATCTACGCGGGTGAAACCGCGGGACGTCTGCTAGTTAAGACATAAATAAATAAGGGCAAGTGCTTTGAAAGTGCATTGTAAGAATACACATAATAATACCAGCCTGTTGCTGTCCAGGGTAAAGATTTCTAACTTACAGATCTCCCATTTTACAGTACCTATTTTATAAAAAGACGTACCATATGTCAAGCAAATTTATTAATATCTATCTATTGGGTGCAGAGTACATTCTATTGAAACCTATACAATGTATTGACTCTGAACTCTGACTCACGTTTGTATATTCTTGATAACCAGAAAATGTCTTTGTTATATTATTAGAGTTAGTAGTAGTTTATATTTATATCAGTAAGGAACGGATGTAGTTGAAATAGTTAAGAGGAAAAGACTAAGAACACGCCTGGTCGTCTGCGACAGGCAGGCTACAGCCCCTCAGTGCAGCGTATTGTGCATGTACCCGTTGACGTGTTGTGTTGTGTGTCAGGCGCAATACTACGGCCCCATCACCATCGGTGCGCCGCCGCAGACCTTCAAGGTGGTGTTCGACACGGGCTCCTCCAACCTGTGGGTGCCATCCAAGAAGTGCCACTTCACCAACATCGCTTGCCGTTAGTATTGCACTCTTATTTCAATAACTCTTTAAACAATGTGGCCGAGAATGTTTGGTACAAAAGTGCAGGGGGGACCTATACGTACACAGTACAGTGGAGGGGAATCAACTCCCAAGTGGAACAAGTCATTTCAGTTCTACTCACATATCATGTATGTGTATCTTGGCTTGTGAACTTGTGGTAATGATGTAATGATCATTTATTCAGTATGGTGCATTCCTTCAAGGTCGTCAAAATATTTCAGAGAAAGGCGCATCCGTACAATAATTTTAATGTCGATGTCGTTATCGCATTAGGCTCATCGCACACTGAGAGCAGACCAGTGTAGAGCATTTTTTAAGACCAGTGTTCTTTCACTCGTCTATACCTACATACTGTAAGACTTGCATGGATATTGTAATATCATTTATTGCATCAGTAATATGGTATAACTATGCCTTGCAGAATTAAATCCACTTATAAACTTCATGGTCGACCATGCTCGAGCTTGCAAGATGCGTGTTCGAGTATGCGTTTTTTTAGCGACCTCAAAAAATTATCTGCTATCCTCTAGGTAGTCTCGGTGTGCGTTGACCCTTAGGCTTGCTAAAGACCGCACCGCGTCAAATGTGTTCTATTTGACGAGCGCGCATCCGTCAGTAGCACCAAGATCTCGTAACGTGCGCTCTGGTGATGGCATTGTAACAAAGATACTCTGAAATGTCTTAGAACTACCGGTACAATATGAATGACAACATGAATTTGTGTATTTTTTATTTGTTTATTTGTGTTTTGTGTATTTTTTTTTTGTGTGTTACAGTGTTGCACAACAAATACGACAGCACCAAGTCGAGAACGTACCGCGCCAACGGCACCGAGTTCGCCATCCACTACGGCTCCGGCAGCCTGTCCGGCTTCCTCTCGCAGGATGACGTCACCGTAAGTACTTCCACCTGTCCACCACCGCTGATCTAACAGCTGACATGTAACGCGACGACTTGGTAGATAGCCAGTACCCGACTTCTGAAAGAATATTAATCAACATAAAATGAGCCGACGTTTACTTATTTTAACAGTTATAGCTTACTGATTTAAATCATATCAGTTCTTTAAATTTCACTGCCCGGTATGAAATTTGTGTTTTTGGGCAAAACCTGTGAAGGCACAGCCAGCTTTACGAACCACTGCTTGTCCAGCGCACGCGTGCTGCCTGTGCGTCAATCTGTGGCATGTTCCGCCAGCTGCATGATGCTGCCTGTACAGTACAGGGTGTAAAAACCTCATCATCAAACCGAAATCGACGTATTTTTAATTTTAGTTACAGCGTATTCACATATAATGTACTCGTATTTTTGATTGCGTACAAAATATTGTAAAAACGGTTTTAAAAGTGTAAGTATGGAGTTTCTTGCCCATTCTTCTCCATACAAAACTACCTTTTGGAAGGGGCAACTAGAATCATTATATTTTATTTAACTTGTAAGTTTGACGTTCAAAAGTGCCTTTTAAATGGGCTAATTGAAATAAATGATATGATTTTCACTTTGACATTAGCTAAAAACATAATTGAAACTTATGAACAATATCTGTTTACAACAAATACTTCAAGGTATGAGTTGTAATGTGTGTGTTGTGCAGGTGGGCGGGCTGGCGGTGCGCGGCCAGACGTTCGCGGAGGCGATGTCGGAGCCCGGCCTGGCCTTCGTGGCCGCCAAGTTCGACGGCATCCTCGGCATGGCGTTCAGCAGGTAACTTTCAACATCGCCAAACTAGTCTCTCCTAAGTAGAGCTTGTGTTAATTGTGGATACTAAACAGCTGATAAATTGTCAAATCAAATACTGCGCGTTTCTCCGGTTTCTTGTTCATTTCCGTCCCTTTTCACGAAATTACTGCCACAGAAAATATCCAGCAACCTAGAGACAAGATGTTACAAATCAAAAACAAAATGTTTAGAAGATGGGCAGAGATAGTTACCAGAAACGAAAAATGGGAAGGAGTTGTTTAGCAAGTTATATTAGTTTACAACGAGTATGTACGAGTGTGTCGGTTGCAGCATCTCCGTGGACGGCGTGACGCCGGTGTTCGACAACATGGTGGCGCAGGGCCTCGCCAAGCCGGTCTTCTCCTTCTACCTCAACAGGTAACCGCGCGGCTCGCTGGCTTGGTCTGACAGGCTGGTGCACAGGTTTTCATGCGCATGAAGTGATATACAGACGCCAGCACATCAAGTTACCCCAATGTGTCAAATTTCTTTGATCGTTTTTCAAATGTCAAAGAGAAATTGGAAAAATTTGACACATTGGGGTAACTTGATGTGCTGGCGTCTGTACATAGGCCAGCACAAATAAGCTACCCCAATGTTTGAAATTGTTGATGTGAAACATCTATTATAGCCGCACGTAAAACCGATTTCTGGCGTGGCGACGCATGCCGTGGCGACGCGTCGCCACGCTATATGATGGTATATATATACAGTCTATATGCCGTAGTGTGTACGGTGTGACGACGCGTCGCCATGCGCAATCGACTTTATTTGGAAAAAAATCGTAATATTTTATTTTATCATTACTTATGATATATTTAGTTCCTATCACAATCTGTTCTTTTCTGCATATTACTTTTACAAAATAATGTCGATGTTTCACATCTGCCAGGCGTCCCGTGACGGCTAACACTTTTTTTGATAGTTTTTCAACGTAATCACAAATAAAATAAGGTTCAAGTTCAATTGGTAAAATTTTACAGTTTGGTGTAGCTTGATGTTGTTGGCGTTTCTACATGCGTAATAATGTTACATAATACTGTGTTCTATGCTAAGCTGGATATTAACCAAACAGGTACAGGTTAAAAAATGGATAGTTTCGTCAACAGTAATGATCCAATGATTTTAGTAATATCAAAATGGAGTTGTGTGTGTTTAAACAAAGTCATTCATGTTTCAGAAACACTAAATTAGAAAACAAAAATATGGAATTACTAATATTATTAAAAACAGACACTATAATATATGTTTAGGTATTTTAATTTCTAACTAAAATTTACAGACGGCCAGTACATCAAGCTACTAAATTTCCTCCTTTATTGAATCTTATTCTATTTGTAATAAAGTTGAAAAACTATCAAATAAATTTGACACATTGAGATAGCTTAAAGACCATATCCATATCCACTTAATTGTTATACAAAGGCCACTTTGTATAACAATTAAGTAGATCAATAATAAAAGATGTTGTGCCCAGTCAGAATTCCGAGAATACAAATTGCGCGTCGTTAGATAGCAAAGGCGGAAAGTGTTCTGTGTAAAGGTGGCGGTTCGCGCCGCGACAGAGACAAGCGACCGAGACCGGAGACCGCGACAATTGTCTCGGTCTCTTCTTCATGTACTGTAACTGTCTCCTGTCGCTGTCTCGCTCGCGAACTGTCGCTTATACATTGCCTAACATCAAGTGACGGTCGCGGTCTCCTATCTCGCTCGCGTGTCTCTGTCGCGGCGCGAACCGCCACCTTAAAGCCCCATTTACATGATACAAGTTTCTTGCCTGTTGCATACAATAAAATTGAAGCAATAAATTACCTGCATGGTCTAAACAGTACGTAACATTTTGATCTTTTGCGCAAGTTTTGCTTGTCAAAATTTTTTTTTTTTTTTTTTTTTAAATTTATTTGTTTTTAATTTACTGTCTAACGTGAATTGCCAAAGCTGGTAGATGACCCGTGTGTCGCGTGTGGCAGGGACCCTAACGCGGCGCAGGGCGGCGAGATCATCCTGGGCGGCTCCGACCCGGCGCACTACCGCGGCAACTTCACCTACGTGCCCGTGCAGCGCGCCGCCTACTGGCAGTTCGGCATGGACGCCGTGCGCGTCAGCCAGCACACCTTCTGCGCCCACGTGAGTGTCCGCCGCCTCTTGACTGCTCATCCTGGGCGGCTCCGACCCGGCGCACTACCGCGGCAACTTCACCTACGTGCCCGTGCAGCGCGCCGCCTACTGGCAGTTCGGCATGGACGCCGTGCGCGTCAGCCAGCACACCTTCTGCGCCCACGTGAGTGTCCGCCGCCTCTTGACTGCTCATCCTGGGCGGCTCCGACCCGGCGCACTACCGCGGCAACTTCACCTACGTGCCCGTGCAGCGCGCCGCCTACTGGCAGTTCGGCATGGACGCCGTGCGCGTCAGCCAGCACACCTTCTGCGCCCACGTGAGTGTCCGCCGCCTCTTGACTGCTCATCCTGGGCGGCTCCGACCCGGCGCACTACCGCGGCAACTTCACCTACGTGCCCGTGCAGCGCGCCGCCTACTGGCAGTTCGGCATGGACGCCGTGCGCGTCAGCCAGCACACCTTCTGCGCCCACGTGAGTGTCCGCCGCCTCTTGACTGCTCATCCTGGGCGGCTCCGACCCGGCGCACTACCGCGGCAACTTCACCTACGTGCCCGTGCAGCGCGCCGCCTACTGGCAGTTCGGCATGGACGCCGTGCGCGTCAGCCAGCACACCTTCTGCGCCCACGTGAGTGTCCGCCGCCTCTTGACTGCTCATCCTGGGCGGCTCCGACCCGGCGCACTACCGCGGCAACTTCACCTACGTGCCCGTGCAGCGCGCCGCCTACTGGCAGTTCGGCATGGACGCCGTGCGCGTCAGCCAGCACACCTTCTGCGCCCACGTGAGTGTCCGCCGCCTCTTGACTGCTCATCCTGGGCGGCTCCGACCCGGCGCACTACCGCGGCAACTTCACCTACGTGCCCGTGCAGCGCGCCGCCTACTGGCAGTTCGGCATGGACGCCGTGCGCGTCAGCCAGCACACCTTCTGCGCCCACGTGAGTGTCCGCCGCCTCTTGACTGCTCATCCTGGGCGGCTCCGACCCGGCGCACTACCGCGGCAACTTCACCTACGTGCCCGTGCAGCGCGCCGCCTACTGGCAGTTCGGCATGGACGCCGTGCGCGTCAGCCAGCACACCTTCTGCGCCCACGTGAGTGTCCGCCGCCTCTTGACTGCTCATCCTGGGCGGCTCCGACCCGGCGCACTACCGCGGCAACTTCACCTACGTGCCCGTGCAGCGCGCCGCCTACTGGCAGTTCGGCATGGACGCCGTGCGCGTCAGCCAGCACACCTTCTGCGCCCACGTGAGTGTCCGCCGCCTCTTGACTGCTCATCCTGGGCGGCTCCGACCCGGCGCACTACCGCGGCAACTTCACCTACGTGCCCGTGCAGCGCGCCGCCTACTGGCAGTACTGCGCCCACGTGAGTGGTGTGCAGTGTTGTTGCAGGCCATGACCAAGCAGCCTCAGGCGACTCAGGCTCACGACACATCAATGAAATTATGCACTTATATTTAGATGACAATATGAATGGCCATTTTAGTATTGACCAGATGTTTGATCTCTACACACGCGGTTATTTTGGTACATTTTAAAACATTTCTACATAGTTATAAACAATCATTACGAGTTCCTATTCTATTAAATGGCGTGGAAAATGATTTGGAACATCTAAGTAGCTATGAAAAGGTGGCATTGGTGTTTAAAAATATATTTATGTTAGTAAAAATTATGACTAAACTAGTTGTTTACGTTGAAAAACACAAAAGACTAAGTTTGTAGTATAATCGTATATGCAAGCATTTTGAACACTTATTGTGACGGACGGGAAACTACGGAACCCTACACTGAGCGTGGCCGGTTTCTTGTTCAAGGCTTTTCACTGCAGATTACTTTGAAACTTTAAAAAACCGACACGTTTATTTAGTTCAGTAACACTGACCCTATTTTAGAATGTTTTATTATATTTTTTTTATTATTTATTATATTTTTTTTTTTTTTTTTTTTTATTATTTATTATATATTTTTTTTTTTTTAGTTTAATATTTTTAATTTATCAATTTTATTGTTGCAAAACAGACTTCCTACGTTTGGAACATTTGTCCTGACATTGTTGCATCGGCCTATCATATTCGCTATATTGTCTTCGTCCCCCGGCCCTGGTGGCGAGTCGTGCGCCCAAGTGATTGACTACTGTGTGCGTGCAGGGCTGCCAGGCCATCGCGGACACGGGCACGTCGCTGATCGCGGGCCCGAGCGCGGAGGTGGAGGCGCTGAACAAGGCGCTGGGCGCCACGCCGATGGCGTTCGGCCAGTACGTGCTGGACTGCTCGCTGGTCGCGCGCCTGCCGCCCGTCGCCTTCTCCGTGGGCGGCGCCACGTTCACGCTGGAGGGCTCGGACTACGTGCTGCGCGTAAGTACTAGCAAGCTTCGCTGTGCCGTTTAAACGGCACCGTTAACGTTACACTTATTTTAAAGCTGCAGCTATTTTATAATTGGAGATCGAATCTCATTTAAAATATTAAACATATCGATGGGACATTATTATCACGATTTATTAAGAAGAAAAAGATCTAAATTAGTTCTTGTGAATGTTCACAAGAACTAATTTAAATCTTTTTCTTCTCATTAATGAATGTTCATTAATTTATTTAACAGTAGAAAATAACCATTCAATTTCTTGTTAAAACTAAAATTAGACAATTGACTTCTCTTTCTGACTTACAGCATTAGAAAAACAACCGACTGCTTAAAAAAACACTAACAGGTGAAAAATAACTCCAGTTTCGGAAGTCTGTGGCTGTGGTGGTTTTGTTACGTACATTATGGCCACCGATTTCTGAAAGTGGAGTTATTTTTCACCTGTTAGTGTTTTTTTAAGAAGTTGGTTGTATTTTTGTAAAAAAGTTTTATTTGCAGTTTTTAGTTTCTTCGTATGTAAAGAAGGTACTTAAAAACTTCAAAGAATCATTGAAATTGGTTAACAATTGCTCAAGAAATTCTTTCCAAACATTAATCTGTAATCTCTGCCGGTCCCCTTTTAAAATAGAAGGGCGTAATGTTATGTTTTGGAAATACAAGAACTCTGCATAGACATATGACTATAGCAATCGCGAATAATTTGTTGTTATGCGTTGAAGAATTCCGTCGCATGTCTTCTTCATCAGTTTTTCTTCACAAAATGATACTTTCTAAATGAAAATGCTTGATTTGTTATCTACTAAAAATGTACAAAATCGGTACGTGTGTACCTATATTTTTTGAAGAGTTTCCTCAATTCCTCGAGGATCTCTCATCAGATATGAGTTTATATACAAATGGGACCAATCTACTAGTATACCCTATAAAATAAAAAAAAAAGAATTTTGAAAATCGGTCCATAAATGACGGGAGTAATGAGTTAACAAACCCTAAAAAAAATATACAACCGAATTGAGAACCTCCTCCTTTTTAACCGACTTCAAAAAAAGGAGGAGGTTCTCAATTCGGTTGTATGTTTTTTTTTTTTTTTTTTAGGGTTTGTTACCTCAGTTCTCCGTCATTTATGGACCGATTTTTAAAATTCTTCTTTTATTTGATAGGGTATATGAACAGATTGGTCCCATTTGTATCAAAACTCATATCTGATGAGGGATCTTCGAGGAATTGAGGGAACTCCTCAAAAAATATAGGTACACATGCACCGATTTCAACATTTTTAGTAACAAATCAAGCATTTTTATTTAGAAAGTATTATTTGGTGAAGAAAAACTGATGAAGAAGACAGGCAACGGAACTCTTCAACGCATAACAGCAAATTATTCGCAATAGCTATACTCAGACATCTATGCTGAGCTTTTGTGTTTCCATAACAGAACATTACGCCTGTCTATTTTAAAAGGGGCCAGGCAGAGATGTGCAGATTAATGTTTGCAACGAACTACTTTTGCAATTGTTAACCGATTTCAATAATTCTTTCAAGTTTTGAAAGACTTTTTATATACAAAGAAACTAAAAATTACAAAATAAAAACTTTTTTACAAAAAAAACAACCGACTTCTTAAAAAAACACTAACAGGTGAAAAATAACTCCAGTTTCGGAAGTCGGTGGCCAATGAACGAAACAAAACCACCAAAGCCACAGACTTCCGAAACTGGAGTTATTTAAAAATAGTCGGTTAAAAATCAAAAGTCCTTATGCAATTCTTTTTCTTTGGCTAAGAGGGAAAAAGATGAAATAGCTAAAATTAAGTTTAGTAAGATTGGAACAGAATTGTTACTAGTAGCTTATGGAACGTACCTAAACTATTTGACCCATTTTTATTTGTTGTATTTGTTTATATCGTTATTACTCGCGTTAGGAACTGAACCGATAATAAGTCAGTAGCCATAAAAATGCGCAATGCTTTAAGACTGTTGGGTAGTTTCCTGCCTGCATTCGCGCCGTCTATAGCTAATTAAGTAGTCCACCTGCTACCGTTATATAAGTTGTTACCGTTACCCGTGCTGCGTGCTGAAACGGTGTGTGCAGATATTGTTAGTACTAGAGGCTCGTGTACGCAGGTGACGCAGTTCGGCAAGACAGTGTGCCTGTCGGGCTTCATGGGGCTGGACATCCCGCCGCCCAACGGCCCGCTGTGGATCCTGGGCGACGTGTTCATCGGCAAGTACTACACCGAGTTCGACGTGGCCGGCAAGCGCATCGGCTTCGCGACCGCCGTGTGACGGGAGCTGGCCGGATGTTACCAGTAATCTACTAATATTATATTTGAATAGAGTAGTCATTCATTTTAGCCAGTTCCTTGCGCCGCAATCAATCCGAGATTCTAATATCCAATTGTTATTGACGCAGTGTTGCTTCACCATCATCTAAAGTTATCGCCATGACAATTACATTTGACAGAGTAACTCATGACAATTCTGTCTTTAAAGTTTTTTTTTATGTTTGTATTGTAGAAATAAAACGTTGTAAAAATATATCTTTCTTTTATTTCATATGTCTAATTATAACATTTGAACAACTCACACATCTTGGAATTTGAATACAAAAAATATGAAACACTCAATCTCCATAATTATTAATTGTATGATGTTCATTACAATCTGACAAGGCAACGCTCGCTGTACCCATATTTGCGAAATAAAATATCTTATCTTATCTTATCTCGCTTGAGGCGTCTCGCCGGGCGAGAAGGAACTCGCTCTAAGATATTGAGCCTTCATCTTATATTGTACGACTAAACTACAACAAACATAACTGCTTCAGTAAACAATACGAACGTAACGAAACGTTTTGCTATTATTAAATTTACTATGAAATTAGAGAATTATGTACACTTGTAGCATTGACCAAAGCTAATCTGAGCCAAGCCAGTTATTTGTGTTCACCGGAGTCTTGTTACATAACTAGTGATCGGTCGTGTACTCGTGTGTAGTCCTGTCACGTCAATGAGCAGGATAAGGCAGTTAACAATCATTGGCAATACTGTTTTAGTAGCTATAAATATATTATATAAAATTTTCTAATCTTATTTTAGACTCGGATTTCTAGAATCTCGTCAGACCTATAATATAAAATGCTTGCCAAAATACGAATTCGAATTTGACGTTAATCATTTCCTATGTGATAGCGTGCCACGATACCAAAGCAATGCTTTATTATCTAGTTTGACTTCAATTAGTCTACTTACATATAATCTAGGAGCGCCCGAGCGTCGATTTTAACGCATAAATGAAGGAACATTGACTGTTCATAGTCATAGTTTTAGAGCACACCCAACGTGAAATCGTCTATTTATTAGCAACCAGTTCAGTATTGTTATACTATAGGAGACACTAGAGCCTTACGCGATGACATGCCGCCGCTAGCTGACAATGCGTCGTAGTATCTATACACCACGCTTGGGTAGGTTTGTATCCAGTGACATGGTGTAACAACAAAGTGGAATGATAAGAAAGTCTTCATACAATTCTATAGGGTGATTAAAATTTGATTAATCAACGAGATGTTGATTAACTAAATTTTAATCACCCCATTTATTTTTCAAATTTTGTTAATCAACATCTCGTTGATTAACAAGATTTTTCATAGATTCCGTCGCAGGTACAAGACTATGTAGGCACAGAAGTGTTAAAAACTTATCTGATGTCTAGCGCCTTCAATCACCGGTTATATCACCCACACACATTTTATTACAGTTGTGTGCACTTGACGGAAGATCAGCGACTTGAGTTCCTACAAGCTGTATTTACCGCGGCTCTCGGTTGTTACTCGCCGCGGATGGGACCTACCTAATAATAATACATCATCATTTACCATTGATAACAATGACTAACCATAGATGCTTGAGTCACGGGTCATAAGGCGTGTCTTTTACTTTTAGTTTACATAAAAAAAAACAGGCGACATACTCAAATTGATCACATTCAGCATTTCTATGATTAAGGGTGAATTGTGAAACGCGCAATTTTTACTGTCCGGGTTACTTTTAGGATCTAACCAGGACACGATAGTGATTCTAGTTAATTTTGGGACAAACAGTAACAATATCCAAAGACCTAAAAATTATACAATTTGCTTGTGCATCCTTATATCCCAAGGTGTCCATTCTACAAGGAGTAGTGTGACTGCAAAACTTGAGTTTGAACTAACCACCTCTTCCAAATTATATCAAAGCCAGGATGAAATATTTACGCGCTCTTTCAAAGTCGTCTAAGATCTGTATTGTGAGACAGGACAGTGGTTACAGAGTAAGTTGCTATTGTTATGTTAGTGTGCGTTTGCACTGCTCTACCATGTTAGGCATACAATAGTTTTACAAGTCTTAGACCTAAGCTTGTGTGTTCATCCTGGCTTTGTTTTAGAAAGCTGTTCGCTGTACGCAAGTTTTCATGATTCACCCTTAAAATGTAGTGTTACGTAAATGGTATCATAACTGGAGGAACAACTCTGTTTTGTTTAATATTGAGATAAAAAAACTTTTTTACAAAAAATGAAACCAACTTCAAAAATAACACTAAACGTTGTAAAATAACTCTAAATTAGGAAGTCTGTGGCTTTGGTACTTCTGTCTTATTCTTGATGGGCCACCGACTTCCGAATTTAGAGTTATTTTACACCGTTTAGTGTTATTTTTGAAGTTGGTTTTATTTTTTGTAATAAAGTTTTTATTTTTCCATTTTTAGTTGTTCCTATACAAACATTTGCCATGAATTCATTTTATATTGTTATTTGTTAACAATACATGTCATTATAATAGGGTTATCCACCTAACCCTAATAAATGAAACTTAACATACCTAACTGTCGAAATCTAGGTATATTGAACACATCTGCCTACCCCTCTGAGCATACAGGCGATACGTCATGATGTTGTATTAACAATAAACATCCAAGCGATTCCAGCAATCACGATAGATTTGCCGTCTATTTTTGAAGAGTTCCGTTGTATATCTCCGGAGATCTACACCAGATCTTCACCAAATTAAAATGGGACCACCTCAGGAGTCTACTCTTTCAAACAAAAAAATAATTTCAAGAATCGGTCCACAAAAGGCGGAGAAATCAGGTAACATACATATACATACACACGAACATAGAACCTCCTCCTTTTTTTGAAGTCGGTTAAAAATGATAAGACCGCTAGCAAGCAATAAGTCGGTCGGACATTCGGAGCACTCCATCTTAGTGCGGACTGTGATTACATTGTATTAACACGTGAGATGTCGTTTTACATAAATTGATCTTATTATTAGCGCATGAATGACTCGACGGAGATCAGATCAAAACAAACAATATCGTATTAATTTCATAATTAAATACTATTTATTTAAATAAAAGTTTAAGTAAAATAGATCGTCCATACATAAATTATAATTACAATATTCTGATAGAACATCTGAGCGGGGCGCGGGGCGCTCCTCGCTCCTCTATGCTACACTATGTATACAACTACTACTAGCGTCACTACACTAGTCCCAGTTTATGTTTTTTCCTGAACTTTTTCACGTAAGCCTCCACGAGCGCCTGGATCTTAGCCGGGTTGATCTCGCCCGTCTTGTTGTGACAGATCTGGAACATTACAGCTTGTTTACTATACTTATCACATGAATGTACGCAAATGCATTTTGTGGCGTTACGTTGTTTCATATTAAATGTATTTTATTATTTTTGTATCCTTATTTCGATTATTGGTTTACCTAAAATACACATATCCTTATCAGTTCAACTTTAATACAAACATACATAAAACGTTAGTATCGTAGAATAGAGTACAGAATTATAAACATACTAGCTGCCCCGGCAAACTTCGTTGTGCCTTAGAGTCAATTCATTGCTCTTATTTTTTTTTATATTAGATATACATACGTTGAATAAGACGACAACAAATAAATCCAAACCAATAATAACTACTACTACTTTTAAATTACAACATGTATATATACCCTAACCTAACTGACCATACCTATCCTATAGCTAACCCAACTATCTAACCTAACTACCTTACTAAAAAATACTAAATTCATAATTTTAATCTGAACTATTGCCTCTATGTTACATACAATAATTTATGCCTATAGTTTTCCCGGTCTACTTTAATTAAAGTCCTAACAGTAAAATAAGTTCTATTTGCAAAGAATTATTAAATTTCGTCTCTGTCATCATTGCTAGTTACGTAAATTGATTTCTGAAATATAAGACTTTTTTATGCTACATAAAACCTCTAAGTTTAGTAACAAAATAAATTTCAGAACGTAGGTGCGTATTATAAATTGACAACCTTACCTTCTTGGGTTTAGCTTAAGACTTGTCAATTTCAAATTGTCACCTGATAATGAACTGGGAAGTTTGACTCCTGTCATGTCATCCAAGATGGCGCTGCGTTTGAAAAATGTTTGAGACAACCGATATTCTTGATATTTATTTTTATGATGTCGAACGGGATAAAAAGTATCCTATGTCCTTCTCCTGGCTCTAAACTATCTCCCTGCCAATTTTCAGCTAAATCGGTTCCGCCGTTCTTGAGTTATAAGCGAAGTAACTAACACGACTTTCTTTTATATATATAGATTGTGGCAAGAGACACATGTTACTACTGAGCATTAGGAACTTTACTTTATCATGAAAGTTTTCAAGAATAAACATCTAACCAAGTGAGTGTCACAGTGTGCACAGCATCAATTGACATACTCGACTGCAAAGTATGTTTTGTATGTTTCTGCGAGTGCAGTAGGTGGCACACTGACACACTGGCACACTGGCACAGCGGAGAGTAGCCTGACCCGTACCTTGGGCACGGCGCGGCGCAGGATGTCCTTGTACTCGTCCTTGGTGACGTGCTTCTTGTTGTAGTGCGGCTTTAGCACCAGCTTCACCTCCTCCACCACACGCTCCTGGCGGTTCAGCTTCTTCAGGAACTGCGACAGATCGGCGGCTGTAGTCTTCACAAAACGGTCACAAACAAACCAAAGAGAAATGAGGGTTATCAAGCGGTGCATGCAGACGCGGGGAAGTCTAGCTAATAAAAAAATATAATTTCGATCACACACATAAACAGCGTGATTGCTCACTTTGCTCTTCACTTGCATCTCGACGGCGGAGCTGGGCAGGTCGTCCAGGATCTTCAGGTTGTCCTCGTCGATCTTGACGCCCACCTGCGTTTTACCTGCCGACGGAAACACAGCGTTACAAGAGAGCTCCGCGTGGCGAGCCGGCGCAGGGTTCGGGTTGCGGTACCTTTCTTGCGGTTGAGCTTCACGGGCACCTTCGCGGCGAAGTTGCGCCCCTTGCGGCGCCCCGGGCGCTCCACCAGCGCGTCGAAGGCGCTGCGCCCGCCCGCCGGCGGCTCGAACAGGTCGCCGAAGTCGCTGGAGCCCGGCGAGTACGGCGAGTCGTCCGCCTCCGACTCGTCGCGCCGCCGGGCCGCCACGGCCGCCGTGCTGGGGCCCAGGGCCGCCGGCCGCTGGATCTTGGTGGCCTGCATGGGCTTGATGGGGTCAGACTTGATGGGGGATGGCTTGGCCAGGAACAGCTTGGGCGGCTGCGAGCGCGTGGGCGACGGCAGCACGATGCGCACGGGCGGCGCGGGCGCCGGCGACGGGGCCGGGGGCGCGGGGGCCGGGGGCGCGGGGGCCGGCGGGGCCAGCGCCGGCGCCGCAGGGGACCCGGGCTCGGGGGCCGCTTGCGCCGCGTCACCCGGCGGGGGCTCCGGAGACACGTCGCGAGTGGACTGAAGCAGTGCCATAACCTGGACCACAGTAACATCGTATTAATTTATGAATACTGGACCATTAAACAAGCGAGATGTATTTATTGTAAATATTTTTTTTAATCAACTCTGAAATTTATACGACAAGACTAACTAACGTCACGCAAGTGCTATGTTTAGATTTTTTCCGTTTCCTTTGTCACATAATTCGATTCCTCAAGAATCGCCATACTGTCACAAATGACTGGATGCTATCTGTCACTATCTTCCGCACTATATTCATTTGCATTGGGATGCTGAACTTCAGTGCTGGTCACAATGATCCTTTGTTATTCCTTCTACTAGACTGAAGAAATAATAATAGGTGGGTCGCATGCGCATGCCCATGTATACGACTTTAAAATAAACTTCCTACACATGCTCAATAACTAAGCATTCATAAATTACAATCGTTTGTAAAGCGTAAATTGTGTTATCAAGGTTAATATAATGTTAAAATTTTTAGATGGAGTACAAAAAGGCTTGGGATTAAACTGCTCTTACTGCTCCAATGACATGCTTATTGTTATTGACATCTGATTTTTTTTTACACAGTTTGACATTTCTAATTCATTAATGACATGAATATTTCCTTGTATAGTATTATATTATATTTTTTTTATAATTTGACTGGTAGAGGCTAGCCAGAGTAGTCAATGGAAATAAAAAAATAGCATGTGAAAGTGTTTGTATAAACCTATTTATATATATTATAAATATAAATAATAAATTTACAATAATCTGGGACAATGGTTTTGCTTTTCGCAGGTTTAGGCTCTTATTATATTTTTATAAAACTTACCTTCTCGATGGGCGAGAGCGGGCGGCGGTCGATGACCTCGTCGGCAGACATGTTGGTCTTCTGCGCCGCCTCCAGCGTCATGCACGTGCGCGGCGGGCTGCCGGCCGGCGCCGAGCCGGGCGAGGCCGAGGCCGAGCGCGTGGGCTCGTACGGGTCGTAGGCGTCGGGCGAGTCGGGCGGCTCGGGCGGGGTCAGCGGCCCGCGCAGCTCCTCCGCGCCCGCCTCCGGGGCCGCGGCCGGCGCGCTGCGGCCCGGCGACGGCGGCGTCTTGGGGCCCACGGCGTGCGCCTCGGCCGCGGCCGGCGCCCCGGCCGGCGCGGGCCGCTCCGGCTCCTTCTCGCCGGGCTCGCTGTCGCTCAGCACGATGACGTTGCGCGGCGACGGCGTGAGCTCGCGGAAGGGCGAGCGCTCCAGGTCGATGATGGCCACGGGGCGCGGCGCGGCCTCGTCGGCGCCGGGGCCCGCGGCCCGCTTGCGCCGCCGCCTGCGCTCGCGCCGCCGCTCGCGCCGCTCATCGCCCTCGGCGCGCTCTTGTTCCTTGAAGCTGACGCTGACGAGGATGTTGTCTCCGGACGTGAACACCTCCTTGGAGGGCCCGGCCACGTCCCGCAGGCGCCGGTGGCGCGCGGGGTCGCGCCGGCGCCGCTCGCGCCGCTCCTCGGGCGCCGGCGGCGGCGACGGCTCGGGCGGCGGCGTGCGCGGCGACAGCAGGCGCGAGTCCACCGAGCCCGGCGCCCCCTGCGCGTCCGGCGAGGGCGCGGGCGAGGCGGCGGGGGAGCGGCTGGCGCTGCGGCGGCGCGGGCGGCGGCGGCGCGGGCTGCGGCGGCGCGGCGAGCGGCGGCGCGACGCGGAGCGCTCGGAGCGGAGCCGCTTCTTCCTCTTCGTGGGCTTGGGGCGCGGGCTCTTGGAGCCGGAGCCCGAGCGACGTCGCTTGCGCACTCTTTCGGTCGAGCGGCGCCTGCGAGGCTCCACACGTTTCTCCCGCTCGGTGGAGCGCCGGCGCCGACGCGGCACGCGGGCGGGGGACGCGGCGCGGGGGGACGCGGAGCGCGGGGACGGCGTGAGGCGCACGCGGCGCGGAGAGGGGGAGGCGCGGCGCGGCCGGGACACGGAGCGGCGCGGGCGAGACGCAGAGAGGCGCGGGCGGGGCGAGGCAGACCGGCGGGGGCGGGGCGAGGCAGACCGGCGGGGGCGGGGCGAGGCAGACCGGCGCGGGCGCGAGGCAGAGCGGCGCGGGCGGGAGGTGGAGCGGCGCGCGGGCGTGAGGCGCGGCGGCGAGCGGCTGAGACTGGGCGAGGCGCGCGGCGAGACGTCCCGTCCGAAGGCGTCCTTGGGGCGGCGGCGCTTCTCGGACACGAGCGTGCGCACGTCGTACCGCTCGAGGTCCTTGCGCCGCTCCTTGCGCCGCTGCTTGGCGCGCTCGCGCGAGCCGTCGCTGGAGTCGCGTCGCTCGCGCTTCTTGTCCTTGTCGCGATAATTTCGCTCCTTGCCGCTCTTGCTGAGCTTCTTGAAGGCGATCTCGGACTTTTTGCCCTTCCCCTTGCTTTTCTCCTTGGCCTCTTTCTTGGATTCCTTCTTCTTCTTTTTCTTGGCGTCATCGGCGCGTGGCTCCTTCTTTTTGTCCGTGATCTCGCCCTCCTCGTCGTCGGGCGGCACCTTGGCGGGCGAGGCGTGCGACGGCTCGGACGGCGCGCGCTCGTTGTCGGAGAACATCCCGTTGCCTTCGTCTTCGGAAATCATCTCGGTGTCGAGTCCCTCAATGCCCTTATCCTTCTCGGTCTCCAGAGACGTGTCCTTGGACTTGTTCTCGTCGAGGCAAGGCGTGTAACTTCTCTCGTCTTCGGTCTCGCTGATAGATTCAGTCATTTTGTGTAGCAAGTCATCCGTCTCGCCCACAGAGCCTTTCCTGGGCGACGGGCTGAGCGCGGGCAGCTCGTCGTCGGCGGCGGACAGGTCGTCGGCGGAGCTGCTACCGGCGCGGCTGGCGGCGCGGCTAGAGGCGCGACTAGAGGCGCGGCGACGCGGCGGTGGCGTAGCGGCGCGCTCTGCACTGTCCATGGTTTCATCGTCATCGTCCTCTATCTTGTCTTCTGTCACCGACACTGTTACACCTGTGGGTGTGTTCGGTTCTTCCTCAATGTCAGGTGTAGCGTGTTCCTCTATTTCAGTTGCAGTTTTAGTGACTTCCTCCAGTTCTTGCTTTGGCTCCTCGTGGTTAGTTTTGGCCGGTTCGGGGGACTCTGTCTCCGGAGCGAGTTCAATAGTCGCCTCCGCCACAGTGGGCGAGTCCGAGCGAGGCGCCGCCACGTCGCGGTCCCGCGCGGTGTTGTTGCGCGGCAGCTCGTCGCCGGGCTCCGCGGTGGGTGCACTCTCACGGTCCTCATTTACCTCTTCTTCCTCGTCCTCCATTTCTTCGTCGTATAGACTTACTTGGCGTTTAATCAACGAAGGCGTGTTGAGTTTAATCTTAATGGGATTACGTGGATTGGTTGTGATGGGACATCTCTTTGAGACCTTCTCTTTCAGTTCTTCTTCAGTTCTGTTCCTGACGGTGAGTTCGGGCGCGCGCGGCGGCGGGTCGGGCGCGTCGGCCGGGTCGGGCACGTCGTCGTCCTCCTGCACCAGGTCCTCCAGGCTGTCGTGCTGCGCCAGCGCGAGGGGCGGCGCGTCGGGCGGCCGCTCGGCCGAGTTGTTGGCGATGTGCACGCTGGTGGCGGAGTAGATGGAGAAGTTCGGGCAGTCGCCCTCGGAGTCGTCGTCACTGGCGCCGGCGGCGAGCGGCGCGGCCGGCGCCAGCAGCGCGCGGTGCTCGTGCAGCACGGCGCGCACGGCGCTGTCCAGCGCGTTGGCCGACACGTGCAGCGCGGCCGGCGCGTCGGGCGGGGGCGAGGGGGGCGCGGCCGGGGGCGAGGGCGGGGGCGGGGGCGCGGGGGGCTCGTCCGCGGGTGGCGCGCCGGGGTCGTCGTCGCCGCTGTCGTCGTCGTTGGTGGGCTCGGTGGGGTCGTACTTCTCAGTATCGATGACTAAACTGGAATCACTCTTCTCATCCTCCGACTTATCGAGTTCGGGCGTTTTGTCGAATTTGAACATGGGCGGCTCGGGCAGCGGGCGGTACGGCTGCGACTGAGGCTTCGGCGCTTGTGTCGCGACCTGAGGCTCCGGGTTACTGTTGGCGGAGTTCTGGCGCCGAATAGGGCCCATTCTCATATCGAGAGGGTTCTCGAATCCCCCAAAAGAGTGCCTGTGTTGCACAGGAGGCGGGTCGTGTCGAGGCGGGTCGTGTCGAGGCGGGACGGGCGGGGGCACGTAGGGCTGCCAGGCCGGGCCCAGGCTGTAGCGGCCCTGGTCGTGGCGCTGGTGCGGCGGCTGGTTGTTCTGACCTCTGTTCTGCTCGGGAGGTCTCCTGCGGTCAAAGTGCGGCTCGTCTCCCTGCGGATACTGGTGCGGTCGTCTGGAATAGTTGTTGTAGGTGTCCATGTCGTCGCGGCGCGCGTTGTTGTTTTGGTTGAACGCGTTTCCCTGGCGGCTCTGGTAGCCGCCGCTGTTGTAGTTGTTGTCGTAGTTGTCGCCGCGGTTGTTGAGGTTGTTGGTGCCCTGCTCGCGGTGGTAGTTCCCGGTGTACCCGCCGCCCCAGCCGCGTCCGCCGCGGGACTGTCCGGGGTACGACGGTACTTTCTTGGCGGCGTCTTCTCCCTGCGAAAGATCTATCTTGTCCTGTTTCTTCGGCTCGTCGGATTGTTTCTTCGGCAGCCTTGTCTTTTCGCGAGTTTCTAATTTTATATTAACACTACCGTCTACAGAAATAGATACGACAGATTTTTTTGAATGGAGCATAGTTTGACTTTCGAGGATAGAGGAGAGAACGTCCGGCGCCGAAGCCGCGTGCGTTGGAGACGGAATGGAGATCATCTTTCTTCTCGCCTGAGAAAAAACCAAAGGTAACTATTAGACATCATAATAAGGACTGCATTAAATAAAACAACGTGTATGCAGCGGCACCGACCTGTCTGTAGGCGCTGAGGATGCTGGACGTGGGCCGCGCGGCCACGGCCGTGCTGGCGCGCTCCGACACGCCGTGCTCGTCGTCCTCCGAGAAGTAGTCCAGCTCGTACGCCGAGCCGAACAGGCTCAGCGCCGGGATGCCGGCCCGCTGGCGCCGCGCGGCCAGCTCGTGCAGCCCCGAGCCGTCGGCCCCGCGCAGGCCCCCGGCCCGCGGAGCCCCGGCCCCTGCGCCCCCGGCCCCCGCGGCGGCCAGCTTGGCGCGCACGCTGGCCAGCACATGCGAGCGTCGCGCCGCCGTGCGAGGTTGACGTCTCTTAGTCTACACAAATTACAATGTGAGGTTTTAAAGAAATCTTGTATCAAATAAGTCGAGTAATTTTAAAACGAAATTCCCTCATAGTGATAACATGTCGTCTTTAAAAATCTCAAAGAAATTTTCAAATATTAAGCAAATTTTATTGCATGTCTATAGAAACAACATCAATATTGTTCCTCTTAAATCTTAATCTTAGATCTAATAAATACTTTGAATTTATGAAGTGTGGTGCAATAATAATCTTCTGTATTATTTTATTAAAAAAACCTTCTCTTAATATATGTTATTTGTAGCTGGACTTATTAGAAGTTGACACCAGTTTATGTAATTGTAATGATTTTGTTCACTTATTATGTTACTACATTGTCTTAATTAGTCAGGTACAAAATTATGAAACTAATTCTATATGTATTTACAAATATTAAAAAAGATCAAAGATAGACCAGTTTCTCTGAATCTTGAAGTCTTGTACTTCGAAATCATAATTTCCATTTCTAAATGTTGGCAAAGCATGGTTTTTAATAAGTACAGGCAAACATATTACATTAGGTGCTCAACCTTATCAATCTTTGACTGTACTGACCTTCCTTTTCTTTAGTTTCCGTTTTACTCGTTTTGTGACTGGAAATTTCCCATTTTCTTGCACTTCATACTCAATAATGACAGTTTTAGTTCTTCTTCTTTTTGGTCTTCTGCGGTTTGTCTGCGCTGTAGGTTTACGCCTGGTCGTAGTTGCTCGTGAGCTACTGCCTTGTGCTGAGCGTGATCCCCTTGATGTTGTGGGCGTATCATCAGAATTCAAGCTACTGCCTCTGTGGCCGGAGGACGTGGATGGCTCATCTGCGCTGTGAGTTCTTGATGATCGAACATTTCTACTCTGTCTGATTAAAGCACTTCTAGATGAAATTGGTAGGTCCATATCTGTGATGCCAGAAAATAAGTAATCCACATCTGACAATAGATTGTCACAATTTGGACAGAGCCACTGATCAATAGGAACCTGAAATATAAGAAAACCAATGCTGTAGTTTATGGGGAAATAACATTAATATGTTAGATTGTTGAATATCTGGGAACCAGTTTCATTTTGATTCTCACACCTATGAGGTGCTTGCCCACTTGTGACAGTTAACATACCCTATCATAATTTTGTAAGTAACTAGTTAAGATTACCTCAGACAGTGGAGGGGTGAGGCACTGCATATGATATCCAAGGTCACATCCATCACACAGAAGCATGGTTTCTTCATTGTCTGTGCGTCCACACACCTAGAATGTAATAATTCAAAGTGCACATTTATTCATTTTCCATTCAAAAACCAGTGCAGCACAGCCTGACATGTTTACAGTCATTTATAATGTTAAAGCTTTCTTGTAACTGGTAAATATGTATTTTCAATGTTAACACAGATTGTTACTCATATATGCTGTTGCAATGTTTTATATTTACCTCACAAACAGTTGGATCCTCAATAACAAGTAGCTCTACTGAAGGCCTGCGCTCCACCACCTTGACAGGCTCAGTGCGCAGTACACGACCGCCCGCACAAGCTCTCACTACTATACAATCAAATGTCATTCTGTCTACAGGGCAGGTGTTGACATTCTTTGACCATTCCGTAATACAATCCAAACAGAAGATGTGTTCACAACTCTGTGGTGTCCCTACTTCTTGGTCGGTGAAACGCAAAAGGCAGATGGAGCACTTGTCTGAGTTGCCTTCTGAGCTGTCGGATGCAAAGCCAGAAGTGGGTTTGACAGCCGAGGCAGCGGGCTTAGGAGCGTCCGAGTGGTCGGTAGCCCAGCCCGACGTGTCGCTGTCGCCCTCCGAGTCTCGCAGCTTGGGCAGCGCGCGCTTGCGACGAGCTCCCGCGCACACCACTGAACTGCCGCTGCTGTCACTTCCGTCATCACTCAGCACCTGAAACACACTCATTATAATGATCCATCCACTGCAGCGATAATACAACGTGTTAAGCTTGTTCAGTCACCCTCAATCTCTTTCTACGTGACCCCGCTGCCGTGACGCTTTCATCGCTGTCCGAGCTCGAGTCCGATGAAAGCACCATCACTTTCTTGATCTTGCGCTTTGGCCGTGGAGGCGAATCCTCACTGCCATCCTCACTCATTCTCACAAGTAAACAGTGTCGAATGGAATTTAGTGGGCACGACACGAAGCCAGTTGCAAAGGTGTAAATGACCTCCGCCAAATAATATTCGAGTCAAATAAGGTAAAATATGAGAAATTCATTCGGCCTACTAATTAATTTCATGCATCAAGTATTAACTACACAATTTATTGCGTACGCGTTGTCTTAAAATGATTCCACTATTTTGACAGCAAGCCGCTATCAATGGTCAAGCAGCCATTTTCCTCTCCATTCTTTTTTTTATGTATTTTTCGTAGTGATGTCATTAACCATAAACAAAAATATTACTTATGGATACTATTGAAAAATTGAAATAAAATACTAATGCAAAGCGAAGCGTATTTTTTTTTTTTAACATAAGCGCAAGCATGATAGACAGCTCCTCAGGTATAAAGTTATATAGCGTCACTTTACGAATTAGAGGCATGTTGGTAAGAAAAGTAAGCAGCTCAATGATTTGAGTTTAGGAGTTTATGTAAAATTCTAAGTTAATAGTATTTTTATTGACAGCGGTTGCCTTGAGCTTCATGCTAAGCGTGATCAATTGAAAGCCCGACCACTTGCGGCAATTAACTAGTTTTTCACATTGTTGGTCTGTCCTACCTGTTTTGATATTCCGTGCCGAAACCAGTAAACTGACGTGTGACGGTCGGATTAATCCACGAATTCAAGGTGCTGCGCACTGTGGAGCGAGCTATGCTTGCAGAGTCCCCAAGCATAGCTAAATTCTCTTTTAAAGATAAAAATTAGGATTGATATAATCCAGGAAAGAAGTTACAATAACTAAAGTGGTAGTGCACGTGATGAAAGTTCTAGGATTATACAGTAAACTTTCACTTAATAAAGTTAACTCATCTCATGTGCTTAACTTATTTTGTAAAAAGTTTTGTAATTTCTTTGAGTCAAAAGATAGTTGTGCGATACCCGTGACACAATATAAAGGCTTGATCTGAATAACCGATTTTTTATCCCTAGTAGTCGTTATATTACATCACTATCGGCTCAAATACCACTGTTGGCGACGGCGACGAACGAATGTGATTTTTGCATTGTGGTTGTGCATTTTCGTTTATTTTGGTAGTTTTAAAACAAAAAGTAAAAAAGAAATGACCGCTGAAAACGAACGTGAAATATATCATAAATTAGAAGCTATGAAAGAGATCAGGTATGTTGGTTTTTAGTCAACAAATTATTCAAAATGCCTTTCCAAAATCGCACCTGTGGACTCGATCAATAAACACTTGACATTGTTTGAAATGTTTATTTAATTTATGTTTTATGATGAAACAAACGTGTAAAGTAAATAAAATATCAAAATGGATAAATTAAAAAAATCCACTATTCCGAGCTTCTTGATTCACATTGGGTTTTTATTATCTAAAGTTCCCTCCCTGCACTAATTGTACATAATTAAATCATTTCAATTTTACCTGACTATGTTCAACATGGTTAAAATTTATTCAACCACGCTTGTTTTATAAATAAAATTAATGAATAAATATGAATAATTTGTTGCTGCAACTTATTTACCATAATAATCTTCATGACTTCAAGACAAATCAATATGGTTTTGAGTACTTTTACGTGGCCTTCGCAAATGACCGGCAGAGAGCGTCGTGTGGCGGGTCGTCGAGCTCCCTGAAATAGGTTTGAGCTACACAATGACTGAAGCATGCATGCTGTCTATCGGGACAGGTCAACTCAAAGCTGAATTGATTCTTTCTTTAAAAGGCATTCCCAGACTTTGCCCTGCATCGTTAGACTCGTATAATAAATTAATACAATCTTATGTCTGGACTTAAAAAGACCATGACCCCTGAGTTTCTTTCGGTATTTCTTCTCAGGGATCAGTTTAAAAATGCTAATGTTTTAAAAAAAATTGACAGGTAAGAGAATCAGGGAAGATCTACTTACAGAAATAAATATCATAGCATTTCAATAATTATTTATTTATTTATTTAGTACATGGAGGACTTACAGCTAACAAAAACACAACAAATAAGAAAGCAATAGTCACCAGAAAGCCAATTACAAGTCCTCGCGTGTAGGTGTTATGTAGGTATTTTCTCTGAACCAGATAAAATTAATAGTGGCATTTGTTAAATATTTTCAGAAATAAAACAATAACTCTGGAACGGATGAAGCGGAGCATCCTGAATGAGGTGCGCAGCGGTGACCAGGAAGGGCGCTGCCTGGCTCAGTACAAGCGCGAGATGGAGCTGCTGCAGCAGGAGAAGATGAGCCATGTGGAGGAACTGCGCCAGATTCATGCTGATATCAATGCTGTAAGATATTATACTACTACTATAGGCAAAATACACACTGTACATGGAGTTGCGGACACCTACCCAATAAAAAATCCTGATGGATGTCCGCCCTGGGAAGGGCGGAGGGGTCTGTCAGACTCTTACCGACTAATAACCACCCTGTGTTCTGTCTCACAACTGTGCCTTTTCTAATTCAATGGCCCGGGGTCACAGGAACAGAAAATACTTCTGAGACCCCCGACTCCTGCCCGATTAACCTAACCTAACCTATTATACTATCTCTACTTATGCAAATAATCTCTTGTACAGAAAACTTAAATAGGTTAATCAGAAATATCCCAACATTTTATGATACGAAAAAAAATTGCTATGGTTAAAAGAGATTAAAAGATTAAAGATACCGGGCTGGTATCCGTAATTCTACGTCAAAGCGCGTATTTTGCGTGTGAATTGTTATGGTTAAATCCACTATCAATAATCAATAATTTTGTAGAACACATAGGAATGCTTGAAGTACAGGAATCATAAACAGTAGAATGTGAGAGCTATTAATACCACAAGCATTATACCACGGGTGTGTTTGTTTACTTAGGAGCGAGCTATTGTTGGCCGACAATTGTAACATTTTAAACTGTTTGTTTTCTCTGTCGTTCAGTGACGGCCAGCTGAATACTTGAATTTAGTTCTACATGGTTCAAATTCCTAGACATTTCTGCTGACCTCCCTGTGCTTATGCTTGACATTTCTAGCTTCAAACATTATTTTATTAAATTATCTGAATTATATTGATACTTAATAGTTACAAATGATACAATCACTGAGGGATGGTGCACACACTATACCACTGGTTCTAGAAGTTTGAGATTGAGTATGATTAGAAAGTTATTATCATGTATGTAAAAAGGGCACTCAAGTTGTAGTGAATCTGCCATTTTTGCACCAGGATACTCCCATTAGATACACTGCTTGCATTTAATAAAAAAAAGTAAGGTGAGAATATAAAATATGTTCTGATCATTATTACTTATTAAATTAATGTAGTGTTAGCATATAAATGGGTTGCATAAATATTAGTATCGTTCTGGGTCAAGGTTCATTTCGCAATGTGGTGTGGTGACTATTTCACTAAACATAGTACAGTCAGATAGGACTGCACGGTACACATTGTAAATTAACTGATGACAATTGATGTGTGTCTTCAGATGGAGACGGTGATAAAGCAGACAGAAGAAAGTATGACGCGCAAGCTGTCGGCGGCGTCGCGCCTGCACGAGGACTATCGCCCGCTGAAGGCCGAGGTGGACCTGCTGCGCCGCCAGTGCCTGGGCCTGGAGCGCCTGCCCGACCTGCACGAGGAGGAGGGCAGTCCCATCACCCCCGAGTATGTGTCTCACTGGCTCCAGGCCTGCCGCAGGGAGTCCGAGGGTTCATTAGTAGTTCTCATGATGGGATTCGGATTGCCGACTCTTTCTCACAGAGGGGCTTTTAGCCTGAATATGAATTATGTACTATGCGTTTCAAATGAGAATAGGATCGATTTGGCGCCATGTTGTGACGTCGTAGCTGTCAATTCGAATAAATTGGGTAAGATCAGCCAAACAAGGTATTTACAAAAAAATGTTATTTAAGTATTTACGAATCATGATGGAATATTTTTCTAAATTGTGCTGTTTCTCGCTCTCATGGTATTTGTCTACATTGGAGATAATCTCTTGAGCCCTCCCATGCAAAACAGCGCTTCGTTTATTCATTTTCTAGCAGTCAGCGAGACAAAAACAAATACAAATAACAACAAATAACCGCGTAACAACATAATAAAACGTAAACACTCCACAATACTAATTAATTCAACAAAAATAAATAGGTAAATAATTGATGCACGAATAAGGTTTCGTTGCAGACCGTAATTTTTAAGTGACATCTGACAGATAAATGTCATTGACGTTCCTATTCTTAGTTTAAACGCATAATGATAGTACTCATACGAAATTCGACTACGTTTTTCTAATTAATTTCTATAAATTTTAGTATATTTTAGTGTTCATCTGTTTCTTAGTAAGTACTTACATGTTATGTTAAGAACAAGAAAACGAATTTAGATATTAGTAAGGTGTATGGTGGAGTAAGATTGCAGTGTTTGCAGCCGCTTCCCCGCGCTGCCGGGCGGGGGGGGCGCGGGTGCGGGCGCGGGGGGCGCGGGGGGGCGCGCGCTGACGTCATTCCTGCCGCCCGCCGCGCCGCGCAAGCCGCCGCCGCCGCCGCCCGCGTTCAGGTCTGCCCTCGACCAAGATTTCATTACGGTCTCGCTGAGGTTCGATTTTTTTTTCTTTTTGGTTCTCTACCCGACAACCCTCCACGTGTCCTTACCTGCCCCAATGCCATTTATTATTTTTCATTTATTTGATTCAATTTACTTTATCCAATAATAATTTTAATTTTTTTTGTCCGTTTTAAACTGTTTTTTGGTTACAATTTACTCACATCAAATGTAGTAAGTCATAGATCCATTCAATAACACATTTTATAAGTATGTAGTGTCTGCATGTGTGTGTGTGTGCAGACAGCAGCCGCCGCCCATGAAGTCGTGCCTGTCGTGCCACCAGCAGATCCACCGCAACGCGCCCATCTGTCCGCTGTGCAAGGCCAAGAGCCGCTCGCGCAACCCCAAGAAGCCCAAGAAGAAATAGTCACGCGCCCGCCGCACGCACCCGGACACGCCGGACGCGCCGGACACGCCGGACACGCCGGACACGCCGGACCGATCTCAATTCTCTTGATTGTTGTAACTCACTACGTTGCTCACGCGCTCATGTTGTCCGTTGATACTCCGCTTATGTTCGTGGTTTACATTCACTGAGCAAGGAGTGTATTATTTAAGACACCGCATTACACTGTTTTTTTAAACCATTATAGAAATACTAACTCATGTGCAAATGGTGAGACAAGCATGATAAGTGCTCTGGAATACTACGCTCTCTTAGAAGCATCCGATGCATCTATTGGATCTAGTATTAAATTAACTCTATCATACTACAGCAGCAGTTGAGTATAACTTTTATTCATAGATCTCCTTATTGCAGTTTGATATTATACAAAAAAACAAAACAACAGAATTGAAACAATCATAATGTAAATAAAATAAGAATAGTCTGTCAGTTCGATAGTGTGTAAACTGTTGTAAATAGCTTAGTGTGGACTCATCTTGGAGTAACCTCTTTTAGGCACATAAGTATAAAGAGCCAAATAATTTGTTGTACATAGTTCCGCTGGGAAGCACCTGTTTTTCTTAAAAAGCGACACATTTGTAATATTTATTAACAGACTGTCAAAGGCCCGTTACACTAAAATTCACTCAAAAACCAAGCTATGTTTAAAACCTCGGTAGAATCGATTTGATTCGTTGAAGCCTGTTTTAAGTAATGAGAGTCTTATGGGACATCTTCACACATCTGGACATCATCAGTTCAGTCTATGACTGACCCACTAGAGTTTCGTCGGCTTTTCTTAATTTTCGAGGTTTTTCAGTTGTCTTTGTGTTTGTTTAACTGTATAAAATCACGAATTCTATGTAACCTGATGAAAGAAATAAACATTCATTTCACACGCATAGGACATATCACAATTAAAACTAAAACTAAAGAGAGAAAAAAAGAGGTTATAATAACAATATTCAACAACACACTACGCCATCTAGTCCCCAAGCTAAGCAGATCTCGTGTAATGGGTACTAAACAGCTAATAAACATACTTATATATTTCTAAATAATACATACATATTTATAGATAAATTACACCCAGACACACAAATGATCGTGCTCATCCATCACACAAACATTTGTCCTGGGTGGGAATCGACCCACGACCTCCAGCATAGCAGTCAGGGTCACTAACTACTAGACCAACAGGCCCGTGAGTAAAAAATCGTGTTAATCGTGTTATAGTTAAAATTTATAAAAAATCAGTAAATAAAGGCGAAATTAAGAAAAGCTGACGATAAAAATATCAACGATGCTAGGTCCAAATTCTTGTAAAGAAAGAAGTCATTATGTTAGTGTCTCTTGTGTTCTCTTCCTCCCTGTATAGATAGAGATAACATCAAACTTGATTCCCCGAAGGGTTGGGCAGAGCTGTACCTATTGTATTGCATACCCACATGTCTGCAGTTATGTTTGAAGTCCCATGTAATAGCGGGCAGTCTATTGCCGTCATAAGGGTACAATGACTATATCCAGTTGCCAAAATAATATAAGTAATATTTATTTCTCCTTTGTGCCAAGTTAATAAGGTTTTTTATAACATACATTTTTGTTGAGTGATATTTATGACCTTGTCAAGTGAATTTAATGTTTGCACCTATAAAAATGTAAAGAAGGTTCACCATTACGACTTGCTCTAATGATTAATGTAAGTTGCTTGGCGAAGTCCGTGAGGAGAGTTACCCGTAGGTATATAAATGGAGGCTCCCTGGGTGGAACTGAGGTCTGTTTAGATTCCATTAACAATATACAAAATGTTAATGATAAAGTTATAATTTGTTAGTTTAACTACGCAACAATAACTCAGTATGGTGTGATCTAGTCGAGTACCTACTACGCATTCTTTCGTAAACCTTATCACTGGGAGTGACTATGAATTTGGAACGATGTGTGAACAAGTGTCGGAAGTCGCGTTTTGCTCTAGTTTCGACGACAAAGCTTCATTAATCAGTTCACAAAGCGTTGGATGGTCGCCGGCTGCGTGCTGTGCCAGCTACGTAGTTGACTCAGATGTCGCGTGAACCAAACAATAGCCACTGTGCCTCCTCGCACTGAGTCACCAGATCTACGATTATAATATGATTGTAGCAACTTAGGTATTTAGGTACTAACCGAAATTAATGAATCCATTGTTGTTATTTTTCTAAATATCATTATGTGGAAATACCAACCAGTCTAACTATGTTAGTAAACAATTGTGAAATACCTAGTAATCCGTTGAATGCCAATTAAAAGTAATATAATTAAGATAGTGTAAATATTATTTCGTTGTAAGTACACTAACGTAATCAGTATTATTTATTTGTTGTACGAAACTATTAGAGTGGGTAGGAGTAAGCATATCTTTCTTAAATACTTACAAGGGTGCACACTCACTTGTAGCAAACTCTTGTTACTTAACTGGGAAAATGATAAACGTTTGCTGCAAATGAGAGCACTTCTCGGTACATAGCAAGTAATCAACATGACCGTACATTAGGGTGGAGCATGTTCTTTTCAAAATTTAAGAATGGCGGATAGTGGGGAAGTTATTTTCAAAACTTAATATGAAGACAATCCAATTGCGACAATATTTTTTTTGATTGTATAGGTACCCAATATTTGTTTTAAGTAATGAAGAAAACTAAAATACATGCCTTATCGTACAAATCGAGTCTGCAAAAAATATTTTACGGGCGAGTCTGAAAATGCATTTTTGACATAGTTCGTCGTAATGCTCAAGTGCGTTGACTACATAATAACCTCGTCAAAAAATAATTCCAGAAATTTAATTTCGCGCCCCACCCTAATGTATGTAGACATGTTTGTGCAGACAGATGCGATGGTTTTGTTTATAATATAAAGCGTTCTATCAATGTCGATGCATCTTTTATTGTCCTGTTACCCTATCACCTACTGCGTTATCCCCTCATTTGTGGTCAATGTACAATAGTACTAGTTGTGTTGACACAACAGTAAGACAATAGACAAAAATCTCCTGGAGATTTATCGGCAGATGGGACATTATTATAATCAAAATAAAAATTCTACATTAATATTTTAACCGAAATTTCGCATCCCTGGTAAGAATATGGGGCGACACACCGCGGCACGCAATTCATGTTTATTGGTAATCTTAAATGTAGAAAGGTGTCTGATGGAACGGTTTAGGTACTGATCACCCGACCCTGTCAGATAGGACATTGTTGGAAGTCATAACTAAGTCAATCCATGTTCAATGAGCAGGTGGTCATCTATTGCACCTACTTAGTTTTGTATGTAGCTTACGCCATCGCTCTTCAGATGTCTACTGATGTCTTGTCTATTATTAATTTATTATGGTCACGCGCAGTCGGGCATGCACTGGCTCCAGGAGGCGTATCGTGTGTGCACTCTGCAGACAGACGCCCCAGCTGTAATGTTATTGTGATAACATTTGTGTAGTAAGGGCGACGGCATGTGATCTCGACGCCTCCAGCCGGCGCGAGGCGTAACACGCCACACACACTCGTGACTACAGATCTCATTACATATCTGTCCGCTCTAATTGCAGTCTATCGTCACGATTTATTGGATCTCACAGGCGGCAAGTACTTAGGTAGAGCTAACTTGTACGTATATTAAATTTGTTGTAATACCGATGGCTCTCAAAAAAATAAAACGGATTCTAAAAACGAGGAAGACATAAAATAAGTAATAATAATAAAAAAATCATGAAGAAATGGAATAATATTAATACCTACCTACTTCACAACTATCACACAACGCCATTTAGTCCCAAGCTAAGCAGAGCTTGTGTTATGGGTAGGTACACTAGGTACCTACTAAACGACTGATAAATATGATAAATATGTGCTCATCACACAAACAGGAATCGAACCCACCATCTCCGTCATAGCAGTCAGGACCACTAACTACTAGACTAACAGGCCATAATGTTTGTAAACGGACATACTCCCAGTAGGTAGTAGTAATAATAGGTATCTCGGGAATAATCACAGGATAAAATATAAAAGTTAAACTTTGTATGGATGTATACTATAGGTAATTACTTAGGGTGTGGATTTTTGTTAGATAGGTAGGTACTCTTTCACGCAAAAGCTCTTAAATAGGTTTTAGTGAAAATTTACAGGTAGGTATGTAGCTTACATCAGAATAACATTAAGGCTATATTTTTGTATAGATCTTAGGTAAGTTCGATAAAATCCATATGCGAGATATTGTAGCGTGTGCTAAAAAATCCGGAGTTGCACCTCCTAAATGCGGCTGTACCCGCGAACACAGCTAGTTATAAAATAAACTCATTTTCTAAATATATCTTGACTTTGTAGCCCCAAACAATCAGTCTGAAATACAATTGTCTATCATTTTTCGATTTATTTTTAGTTTTCGGCTAGAGAAGCAAAAGTAGTTAACACTTCACTTACTTATGAGGTCAAATACCAGATAAGTGACATGCCACATAAACAAACGAACAATTTGCGACGCAGTTCTAGATGCGCAGCAAGGCAACAACCAGTGAAGCTTGGAGCTAGCGGTGGCCAGTGACCCCGCGACCCCTCCGTCACGTGCGCTCGTCTCTAGGTATTAGGTAATATTTAAGTTATGAGTTAAGCTGATAGCTAGCTAGATACCTTCTTGATTTATTTTACATAAGAACTATCCGAATCCACTTTTAGATTATCCGGATGTATAGGTATGTGTGTGTAGTGTAGACCGTATGTTTTCTGTAAAATCACCCCGTGAAAATCTAGGTGAAGTGAAGGCAAATTGAGCTGTCATTCTATACTAATGCTTTAGGATCCTCCAAAGCGAATAGTCACCACTATTCGCTTTGTATAGCTTAAGCATTGACAGTTCACTTCCCTCTCAAGTGTTCACGGGGTGACTTTTACTAAGCTGAATCGACCGGCAGGATTCCGGAAGACCGGAAGGTTAAATTCTTGCCCTGGATTTACACATAGCCTACTTTTTGATGAAGGGAAGTTCTGCCGTAGAAATTTCTCTCATTTTGGGTTTTCCTGGAATAATACCGCGGTGAGCAGCTAGTGAAACTATTAAATTTATTAAACAAACTTTACTGCAAACAATCAAACTCTTTTGTTTTCAATACGTCGGTAATGGTAATATTTGGCTGACGTAATAATGTAGATTGCTGAGTCACACAAAAATGATGTTAGTCAAAAGTTGTCTTAGCCTTTCGGTTATAAACACAATAGGTATCGAGGGAACAAAAAAATAGGTAGGTAGTCGTTTAGGTTTTGCGTAAGCGAACTTTCCTCAGAAAGCTATAGAAACGAGTTACCAACTCCGCAAGTCCGCATGAGGATACAAATACAATACAACCGGCTAAGAGAGCAAGTCGAGCGCTTCTTGAAGGTTTCAGAGTTATATCCTATATTAGGGGTAGGACCTACCTACTTATAATTTTTGTTACCGCAAAGCTAGTTTTCATAAACATGAAGTCAATAGGTAGTTAATAATAGTAGGTTTCAATATTTTATTACAAGACTAGCTTTTGCCCGCGGCTTCGCCCGCGTGGATGTCGAACTTCCGTCCCCTATGTTTTTCCTTTAAGGGCTGAATTTCCAAAAATCGTTTTTTAGTGGATACTTACTCTTCACTAAGAACACCCCTTCAAGTTTTATGTCTCTAATACCAGCGGTTTGGGCTGTGCGTTGATATATAAACGTAATAATTTTAGCATAATACTTCCGGATAGACTACTTTCCTTCCGGTATGTACCTATGCATAAAGATTTCTGGAACCATTGACCCGGGAAAGAGCGCCGTACAAATGACCATGTGTAAAACAACTGAGACTAAGATCAACCTGCCCAGGCTGATTACAACCGTACCAAGTTTGGTTAAAATCCCTAGAACAGTTTCTGAACTATGCGTGCACATATAGACAGACAGACAGACAGACAAAACTTTTACTGATTGCATTTTTGGCATCAGTATCGATCACCAATCATCCTCCAATATTAATTTTGAATATATATTCAATGTACATAATTATCTTCGTAGTGTGTGATAGCCCATTGAATTGTATAGCGAGCGATATATTGTATCTTAGATAAAATATTATAATATCTTAGCCGTGTGCACCGCCTCTTGGTGAACTCCACTGCGGGTGACGTAACCTACGACAAACTTATTATTTGCGGTTAGTACAGTAGTCGGGTCTAGGGATCGAACCGCAAAATTAAGTTTGTTTTTCCGGGATAAAAAGTACCCAGTGTGGTGCCCAGGATATTAAGGAATAAGTATACCAAGTTTCATCGTAATCGAACCGGTAGTTTTTGCGTGATACCTGAACATACAGACAGACAGACAAAATTTTTTTTAATCATATTTTTGGGTTCGGTGTCGGTCTAGTAACACCCCCTGCTATTTATTTTTTTGATATTTTCAATGTACAGAAATTTTTCTTCTACAGATTTATTATAAGTATAAGATAGATATAGATATAGATTTACTTCGTTACTGGGAGTTTGTTCTGCCACTTCTTCCAAGCACAAAAGCACTATTATAGGAAGTGGTGAATGGTGGGCATTTTGGGGGACTGTCTTATATATTTGGATGTTGATTCACAGCCTAATTTGAATGATAACTTTAATTTTTATATTTTTTTGCCTCTCAAATTAACACGATACTTAAGTAGGTACTTACCTCAGACCAATAAATTGGTCTGAGGTACTTACTTACAGAAAAAAATCCTCGTGTATAAGTAGGTACAGCATGCACGAGGAATTAATTTATTCTGTATCGTTGTACTTTGCAAGACAGGTATAAGTACAAACTCACATAAATAATATTAAAAAAAACATAAAACCACGTGGAAGCCTAGGTTTGCTTAACTCCGTGGGTTTTACCAATGTTCACGAAGAGTTTTTGCTGATAAGTGAATCTTATTTAAAAAACCGTAGCTACCTAGTTATAGACATCGTTTTATTTTCCTGTAATGACGTGAGTTATTCGTCATCTCACCCGACCAAATCTCGCCCGATCGGGGGAAATGGCACAACATTATTTAATTTATTTTTCTTGTCGTCAACTCGCACGACACTTAAAATCATTGCTGATTTGGTACAGTGAGCTATAAAAGTCTTTTCGAGTGTATCTTTTATGTAGCAAAATAAATATTTCTGATACCCTGGTACTTTTAAATCAACAGTCATAATTCAATTTAAAGAACCTGTATGTCTCTTTAACATAATTAAATAAATATTCCACAACTTATTCACACAACGCCATCTAGTCCCAAGCTAAGCTAAGAGCTTGTGTTATGGGTACTAAACAGCTGATAAACATACTTATATATTTCTAAATACATACTTACATATTATAGATAAATTACACCCAGACACAGAACAAATGATCGTGCTCATCACATAAACATTTGTCCTGGGTGGGAATCCAACCCACGACCTACGGCATAGCAGTCAGGGTCACTAACTACTAGACCAACAGGCCAGTCAATTGACCAAAAGTTGCTGTCTGGTAAGTAATTTAGACAGTCGTTATAAAACTGTCTATCGATATATTTGATTAATCCATAGAACCCCTCGCTCTCTAATTTCAATCATGGTTGCGCTTCGCAGAATAAAAATATAATATTTTTATTTTGATGTACTCCTACGAGGTTGTTAGTGTTTTACAAATAACCCTGTTTAAATCGATTCTGTGTGAAATGTATTTAGTATTTGACTGTACTTTACACCGGCGTGCGAGTTGACGAATCTAAGAATAGGTAAATTCAAAAATGTGCTGTCTCCCCCGATCGGGCGAGTTTATTGAGAGCGAGTTGAAGAATAAATCAATGACGTCAACTTTTCCAGCTATCTATGGGGAGTATTGGGGAGGAATAAAAAAGGAAGAAGCCCAAATATATTCAATACTTAAATCCACAGAGCATGTAACTTCAAAACTCTCTTTTGGAGAACCCAATAAGAGCGCAATGCACGCGTGGTGTGTTAGTACCTACTAACACACCACGCGTGCATTGCGCTCTTATTGGGTTCTCCGACTGTACCACTAACATAGTTTGCAAGTTGTCAATACCTACTACCTACTAATACAATATTGAAAATGTCCAAAATAAATGATTGAATTGAATTGAATTAAAATGAATAAGAAATTATAGCTATGATTTTTATTAATATTTATTATTTGACTTCTCAATCAACATCATGATCATCTTTAATTCTTTTGGCGTAGACATAGATAGGTAAGTACCTACTTCAATATCACACGGGTTTGATGTAAGTAGGTACCTATATTATGTAAGCGGTCAAGGTGAACTTTAATGTTTGCCTGCATGTAGGTACCTAGCTACTATGTAGTTTTTACTATCGGTACATTTGTATGTAATAATGTTTCACAAAAGAAGTTGGTAGATACCCACCTACCTAATAGTTATACACATACCTATACCTACATATAAACTATTATGATATGAGAGGATATTGGCTCGCAAATTAAAAAAAAAACAATTAAAAATAATAATAATACTAAATTATATATTATATTATTATTATATATTATATAATTATTATCAAATTTTTACGCAATGTGTCAAATTCCCATGTCCGGCTCCTTTGATTAGAAAGAAAGGAGGTAAAGTGTCAATTGTCATTATAAGTAGGTTAGTAGGGACAAATAAATAACATAATACGATTGTATAAAAATAATGAAATAAAACCAGATGTTTTTTTTTTATAAAATATGTTTTTTTATTCAGCTCAACAACGCTACAATGACGCGAGTAGATAACTTTAATATCACAAGTGCTTTACACTAACTTCGCGCTAACTTACTAATAGGTATTCATAAACTTTACACTTACTATTACTCTAACTTAAGTCTAGGTGACAGGTGAGTTCGTACACGGCGATCTTGACGTGTTCGCACGCTTCAGTGCCATTTTATTGTTCTTTGCAACACTTATTTGCTTTCATAAATTTTATTGCAAGTAAGCTAATGTAATAATATTTTTAATACAATATGAACCCACATTTTTAGACATTCTAACAAAAATTACAAGTAAGTATTGCATGTTTTGAAAATGTATTTTTAAGTTGTTTTAGTATTTATCAGGATGGCAAGTAAAAGGAAATAAGTTGCGCGGCCACTAGACGAGCGGGTAGGAGGCGCTGGAGGCGATGCCGCAGTGGTTGTTCTTGTTGCGCGCCATCTTGATGTAGCCGAGGTTGCCCCACGAGCGGCTCCACGAGTTCTTCACGAGCCAGTAGTCGCCGCCCGCCTCGTCCGAGCCGTAGCCCACCACCATCACCTGCGCACAACACATTAGTCACCATCGCGTGCGAATTTGAACCCAACTACTTTTGTTTAGCTTATAAAGTTGGCCAATAATAACATTTACTGTAACAACCCTCGTATTTATCTTACTTTAAAATTGAAACTGTTAGTGACATGATAAAAAAAGAATATTCTCCCCAGTCCTTTTCATACTATGCAAGTGTAAGTAGTATTAATAAGAACCAAATTCCAAATCAATAGTTTTTGTCGGGAAATAAAGTAGCGGTGACAGACAGACAGACGGAGCGATACACATAAGACAATAGTGGTGAAATAACTAAATTGAAAAAATCTACGCAATCAAAAAGAGAGTTTTTATCGAAGCTTAGGGAAAGGTCAACGGTTAACTGTTGGGTTTATCTTTAGAACACCGCGCTCCTGAGCCAATCAGAACGTTTCTCACTTCAGCCGTTACAGACCTTTGCTCTGGTTTTATGTTCCGTTTAACTACTCTACTTAAATAAGTTTTTGAAATAAAAGAAGATAAGATTTAATGGCCTTACGTTTTCTCGTGATTATTAACGAGGAGAGCGATAAAACTCTATATTTGTACTAGGTACAGGGGAGGTTTATCTCGACTTCTTTACTATTATATACTAGAAAGAGGTCAAATGGCTCTGTGAGTTTGTATTTAGGGGTATAATATCCGAACTTATTCACTCGATTTTAAAAATTCTTTCACAGAGTGATAAAAGATGTTGGTGGCAGAGCTTGTCTGTGGAGAAATGAATCACACAACCAGAAACTACGTAGAGTTAAATACAATGAACGGTGTCTCTATTTCTATTCTAATCAATGTAATGTTATAATCCTTATTGGTAAAAATTCAATTCACCTTAGCACTCACTACTATAAAGTTATTCTCTTTAATTTTTCAATCTCATGTAAGTAATTAGAAAAAAATATAATAACGTGTCAAGCGCGTGATCGTCCGCTGCGCTCCGCTGCTTGGAGCGCATTGTCGGTGGACTGACTGATAAAATTTGATAACCACCGCATCTACTTATTATTATTGTTTTATACTTTGAACTATTTACACTTTGGTTTTATTTATTTATTATTAGACAATATATATTATTTTCATTTATTGTGACACATAAAATATCTATTTATACATATCAAGTATTAGTATACACACAGTCACGTTAACTGGTTCGGCGTACACACCTCTCAACCAGGTCCAGTTGAAAACCAGCGTCAAGCACTTAGTGCTTGACATTTATGCTGAACTGGGTCTGTTTGGAACAGCCGTGGGGCAAAAAAAAAAAAATGTTTTTTGGGCCAAATAGTTGTTGTAAATTGTTTCTTTAGTTTTAATTTGTTCATTTTATTTTTAGTATGTTTGTTGTTGTTGTGATATGCCCTGTGTCTGTGCCAATAAATGTTATTTCTTTCTTCTTTCTCTTTCTTCTTTCTATATAATACTGGCCATGTTGTTAATGGAGTGAGTGGTGAAAAGGCAGTTATACGTACTCCATGGTCGAGCTCGGTGGAGGAGCAGTTCTCGTCGTAGTAGACGCCGTCGGAATAGAACTGGAAGCTCTCCTGCGACGCGTCGATGGCGACAGACACAGGCCCCACGGTAGCTACAGCCTGCATCAGCTTCTCCTCGTCACCGTTCGGGATGTCTACGAAGCCGGTGTCGTCGGCGCCAGAGTTCTTGGGGTTGTATCTGAGGAGTGAAGAAACGTTCAAGGTTCACGTTGTTCGAGTAAGGGAGCCAGATGGACTATCAGCTCCGTAAAAGAAAAAAAATACTAGAGCTTAAACTTAAAGATAGGCTTAAACCTTGTTCTAGCAGAGGAGATCGACATTTTGTACACAGGGTGAATTTTGCTTCACTATTGCATTGGATTCTACCTATAATAATAGTTGTAGGTAAGTGGCTAAATAAATAAATAAACCCAGCTGTGCAACCCCAGCTGGGTTTATTTATTTATTTAGCCACATTTCGGGCTAAGACGATATTATTGAAATACAGATACTTGTAATATTGATGTTTTAAAGAATAGTTTTTGACTTGACTTGTTCAGTCGGTTAAATTTGCTCACCGGCACTTGTCATCGACGCCCTCATAGGGGTAAGACTTCTCGGTGTCAATGCCGCCGTTGTCCTTGATGTACTTGAAGGCGTTGTCCATGAGGCCACCATTGCATCCGTTGTTGCCGTACGCGGCCGAGCAGTCCACCAGGTTCTGTTCCGACAGCGACACTAGGAAGCCAGTCTTGCGGAAGTGCTGGCCCTCGAGCGCGCCAGTCTGTGCGGACAAGTTCACGTTGTATAGTGGCTTCGGACATATTGTGACTACTAGTAGCCTTATTAGTATTCCCGATGCGAATCTGTTGTGACGAGGATATATCTTGCAAAAACACTTCCATCTTCAATGCTGTGCAATTTAATTAAAGTTACATCCGCATAAAGGACTTTACTAATCACGAGTGAATTTAGACTTGTCTCTAGGCTAAATATATAGAAATCAAATCAAATCAAAAGTCGTTTTAAATTGAAATTAGGCTGAGGAGCACTTTTTGAACATCAATATTGCAAACGACCGTCCCCCAGAAGCCCTTACTTCGCCAGATATCTTAACGAGTCCAATAAGTATAGTCTACAAGCTAGGTAGCTAAGTAATCAACTCTTACAAAAGACGTTGACGTTCTACCGCTGCATTATTATTTCGCGATTCAATACTTCCAATGCGATTATAATTATAAAATAATAGGGTAACCTACGTATGATCAATGATATTACCTATTTTGATTATAATTATGCCTATCACCATCTTACACTGTTGATATCCTAGTTGACACGAATGTTTTCATTTACTTCATTATGACTACTGTCTACCTATCAATTGTTCTACTAGCTAGTCATAGTCACATAAAATAACAATGCTGACATTAACAACGCGGAGATGCTCGCTTTATGGGTGTGAGGAACAGGGTGTAAAGTTCCACATCCCCAAACATAAGTGTCTGGTGGGCTACTACTGCCCGTTAATTATTGTTACATAGGTACCTGGTTAGTTTATGTGCTTGTGCACGTCCTGTAGTTGAGGAAAATTAATATTAGTAGGTACCTACCACCTTAATACTGATGAACTCTAACCACGAGTAGGTATTTAACTAATGCTTGCCCCCTTACATTAAGCTACTACAAAGCGACACACTACAATCAATGCATAAAATGAATGTTAAATTTTCGACGTTAGGCTCGCCACCAACTGTTGGGAATGGTAGCGCTATCTGAAGCGAAGTGCAGCTGCAATGTTTACGTCATACATATCACTACTTCCTAGAACACCCACAGATATAATGTGCAACTGTGCACTGCATGTTAGTACCTACCTACCACTGCAGAATATTTCTAGATCGGGTTGGGTTACCTACTCTACGGGCCAATTCCCTCCACTGGTAACCCGTTCTAAAACCCTAACTTTTGCGATCAAGAAAATACAAGATGGCGTTAATTCATATGTCTCATTCTTCGCGGTTTCTGTCGAAGCAAAAATTGTGAGTTAGAAGAAATTAAATAATAGTCCTTGGTTGGGTGAACCGAAAATCCCCGTAGATTTGAAGCAATCTACGGATTTTAACAAACGATGATAGATTTTTTTAAGTACGAATACCGCTAGACTAAACAAGCAATGGGCTAAACTAAAAGTTAGCTAGTAAAAATAAAGTGGCACCTATGTCTAAGTAGATAGGTAGGTAATATGTGCATATAAGCACGGTCCAAGTTTCAAATTAAACTTGAATTTTGAATAGGCATAGGTGAATATCAGCGAGCTCTCTGCCATGAAAATGGGAGTTAAAGAATGCGGTTTTCCTGCTAAAGTTCAATTAGGTACTATGAACATTTTAAACCTAATTATAATTTTATTCAACAATATTACTTGGTGTGTAAAACAGAATTATTTAATAAACTTCTGAGTCATCGCGCTATTGTGACTAACGCTGAACAAAAGATTGGTAAACAGATGCTTTTGTGACTCGACCTGAAATAATAACATAATAATTACTATGAAGTAGGTTAGTTTCAGTTTACCATCTAGTGTTGTCAATGAGGCTGCGTCATCTTTGTTTGTCTCCATTTAATTAAGTAAGTATGTAAATAAATAAATTAATAGCAAAAAACATGTAGGTACCGGTATGTAACAAAACTGAGACTGTCACCCGTAGGTTTAATCAGCTATCTATATAATTTTAACTAATTAAAAAAAACTGCACCTACGTTATAGGTATAATGGAATTGCTGAAAAGTTTAAGAAACGACTGCAAGACCATCAAGTCATTAAATATGTAGTTTTTATACTTAATACTTATTCAGAGAAACACGAGCAGCTGTGGATTATCATTGAGCATGTACCACGTTACAATAAAATCAAATCAAATCAAAAATGTTTATTTGTTAGAACATGTAAATGAATAACAAGTATTCTCGGTGTTCTTGCTCACAACTGCCTCCAACCTACGCGTAGTGGACAGCGGAGGTACTCAATAGCCGGTCATTACACATTCAAAGGCGATATTAAATTCTAATCAAAGCAGACTGCCTGAGTGCGAAACGACACAGATACCAGTCACATGACCGACGAACAATAACAATAGATAACAACAATACAATACCTAAACAAATACTTACTAATTATGAGGACTTTTTAAATTACCATTTATCTATATTTTGTACTGTCTTTTATATATTGTTGACTAGTCATATGTCACACAAAGCCAGTTTGTATTGTAATGAGATAACAGGAAGCGTGTAAATAATTTGACCGCGACTCCACGAGTCGACGATGTTTACATTACATAGGTACGAGCGGAGTTAAGTTTACTTCTGGTAAATCTGCAGCTTACCCGGTTAATAATAAATAGTTGTCAATTAACTAGATTTTTAATAAAGAGAGTAGGTAAGTATGAAGTATGTATGGGTGTACCGTAACTACGTGCTGGAGTTAATAACTTTAGCGTTTTACTGGCTTTGACAAATCGATTACATTCAATCGCATTCGTAAGAAAATTAAAAGTAGGTAAACAAAACAACACCGATTGATTCAGTTCAGAACAGTACATATCCTATTGACAGAAGTACTCAGCGGAAAGACCTTGTGTTGAACGTTACAGAGATTATCGATCGAATCAAATTCTGTTTGCTTCGACGATAATTAAATTATTTATGTATTACTAAGCAATACATAGCGAATGTATTGTTTTCTTGCCAAAAAGAATTTCAAAAAATTATCTGATTTAGTTTTGTTAATGAATGATTTGTTGATTGCCTTCTTATAGATGTCTTTTTGAAAATTTGTAATATTATTAATATAATTTTATTAATATGTGCTACCTATTAGCTTTAAGTATGTGCGGGAGTTCAGTCAAGCGATACGATCATTTTGTTTGTGTAAACAGTATGTAGGTAGCTAGAATTAGGTAAACGCGAGTCGGAAAGTATCGCATAAACAACTTTGAACTTTGATTAAATACTTGGTAAATGATACCTACTTTAAGGTGTACCACAAAGCCACCCGACTATAAGTAAACCACAAAGTAAGTGACACAATAGTTAACATTTTCCGTTTTCCTCACTGGTAACTATCGCGTTCGTAGTTCAACGACGACAACATAATTATTGTATTATAATAATATAAACAGGCTATCATGTACATTTTTGTTGGCCCTTTCATTGCCATTAGGTAACCCCACCCACCGGGTGGGTAACCCTTTCATTTCACTTATCTAAAAAAATGCTTAACGAGTGAGAGACAGTTTTGTGCGACGAGTTAGGTTATACTTTGTAGCCTTATAAAATATATCATGCGCTTTCGCAAAGCTCGTGAAAATTGCGCCGCAATTTGGATAAAGAAAGTAGTCTTTTTAATAATCAAGGTACACTCACGGTAGAGAATGCCCAGCATGAGCCGCACTTGCCCTGGTCCTTAACATCAGTGACGGCCCCCTTGGTGCGCCAGTCCACTTGGTCGGGGTACGACACGTGCGCCGGCGCTATGAACGTGGACGCGCGCGAGCTGCGAGCCTTGCCGTACAGCGCCTTGCTGTGCCTACGGAAACACAACATACATTTACACACACATGTATACACATCGAGACAATGACACCCGGTTTATGACGACGGATAAATGCGGGTGCACTGTCTGCCAACCTCTTCGGGGAACGCAAGTAATATTACTTGTTCTAATCGAGACTAAAACGATGTTAAATAGCAGTTATTTCGAACGGAACACATAATAAATTATATGACACTGTGAGAGCAAAGAAAACGACCGCCTTGGCCACTTGGTCACCTACAAGCTGTGGCATACTTTGTTGAACAAACTTGAAATGAAGTTAATGAGAATGAAATGGTCAGAGAAAGTCACGCCTTAGATCACTATAAAACTTTTTCTCTATACCTATTACTTTTCTGATTTTGTACCTACTCTGGAATAATGGTAATATGGATCTGGATGTATTATAGTGATGCAATAAGTCAGTTACATAGGTAAGATCAAACTCAAATTTTAGATTGTGGTCGCGTGTACAGCTTTTTTTACGTATAAGTAAATACAATGACATTGACACGCTTGACCTCTACAGTACATACAAGTATAGGCAAAGTTTGTTTATCTTGGTATTGCTATCAATATGACCCATAAAGGAAACGTCTAAAAACAACGCAATCAGCTGTAATCCGAGATATTAAACAAAACAATGAAACAACTAGTGATGCCAAGTCGATATACAAAAATAATAAGCTGTTATATGTATGTTATCAAATTCTTTAGAATAGGTATCTATACAATAATTTTAATATCGTTTAGTCATGGACTACGTGACGAACTTTGAAAACAAACTAGATACGTACAAACATTGATTACAGGCTTTTTGTACATTTAAAAGAACCTTATTGCTTTTGTTTGTTTTCTTTCTTGAGTACCTAATTCCTCAAGTTTCGATAAAGCTAACATCTTAATTAGGCAATTACTCTGTTAAATCATGTATAAAGTATATGTTAACAATGTTATGACCCGATTCCCAAGCACACACAACTTTGGGCCACACTAGGCAGGCAGTCGAAGCCTCGAAGGTACCTATACCACAGCAGACGACGCATACTCACTTGGCGGTCTTATTGAATCCGTTCATGGTGTGCACGAACTCGTGGTGCAGCATGTCGGCGAACTTGTTGGTCCCCAGTTTGTAGGACACCATGCCCTGCTGGTAGCGCTGATTGTGCTTGGCGATGCGGTGCTTGTTCTCCATGTAGATCTTCATGCGGAACTTCTCCTCCACTTCGCTCTCGTACTGCTTACTGTGCTCCAACTACAACGGAAAGGTGGCTTAGATGCTGGACAAAATATCCGATTTTATTACCAAAATGTAACTGTATTCAAAAATCAGGTTGATATTCCTAACAGTATCTACTAGTAATGTAGTATGAACTACTATACTCCAGTGACTGGTTGCATACCTTGAACGCGCTCCACTCCTCCCTGACAAGGTCTATCAGGGAGACGGCGCTGGCGGCCGCCACCACCACACACAGCAACACTACGACGCACTTCATGTTGACGCGATTGCTGTAGAACACAAACGTTGCGTTAGGAATTGGCTACGTAAGGATCACCCAAAGTAGGTATCTATAATAAAGAGTTCCTGGGTTCGATCCCAGAGTTATTCCAGTTAGAATATATCATTTGATTGAATCGATTGATTGATTGAAGATTGATGGCCATAGACTCGCCCCCTATTAAATGAGATAATAACATAACTGACGAAATGTGGGTGTATTTACAGGTACACAGCTGCCTAAAGTTTTGGGGACAAGTGGCGTGAATGCCGTGATGTTATATTGGCTGGCACACGTCAGTGTTAGTATTTCAAGTTCTCGGTTATTTGTTATGATGAGCTCAAAAGAGGATGTTAGCCATTATAATACGTAATATAAATAAGTAGATAATTATATAGAATAACAGCCAACCGCAACTTGAAAATTCAAGGAAAATTGCCAACATTGAAAATAATAAACGATTGTAAATGGTAAACCTGCCTGTATACAGCGTTTACGAAACAAATCTTATTTTACAGATATTTTATTTATTAACTGTTATTTTTTGGTAGTCGACGGTCTCATCATGAACGAAATGCTACATAGGAAAGTTAATGAAAATTGACTGAGTAGGTATTGTTAGTGGGTATATATAAATATGTAAACGCGGAACTGACAGCTCGCAACGGTAACCCCATATAGGAAAGTAATTTAATTATATATTATGGTAACCCGAAGTAGGTCTATAATACTTTGATGTTTGTAACTTTGTACTTATTTAAAGTATGAGACAAAGTATAAGGATAGGGAAGTAAATTATAGTCGTCACCCTGGTGAACGATGACGGAATATAATCGTACTGCTTAATACTGCGCACCTACAATAATGAGGAAGTAAACGAGCGATATTCCGACCAAACCACCTATTGCAATTTGTTTTAGAACCTATAGGTACCTAGTTTTAAAGGAAATTTAGGTGGGGTTGGTTATTGAAGTTGGAAAAGTCTTATTTGCAATGATAGTAAAAGTTTTTACTTCTCATATCACTGCTTATTTGTATCTCTGATAGCACGTAAGTACCTAATTCGTTTCGAGTAAGTAATGATCTTTTAGGTGATTGACTTGATTTACTTTAATTTAATTGATCCGAATGGAAAGAAAAGAAGGTTTTTCAGAAAATAGTCAAGTTGCAGCTAATATTGTTGGACTTTACAAACTAAGTAAGCACCTACAATAAAAACATTTTTCCAAAGTTTAGGTACCTACCTACCTAAACTTTGGAAAAATGTTTTTATTGTAGGTGCTTACTTAGTTTGTAAAGTACACACAAATACACACCTACCTACGTGAACAATAAGGTCATAATTTATTATTGAAATCATTTTTGCCGTTAAATTGATATAATTGCTGGCACTACCCTCAAATTATCCTATTGAATAATCAACCAACCAACGTACCTACGTTCCAATAATTCAATAGTTTACCGTAACAACTTTGGGTGCAACTGCTCTATCTTAAAGTAAGTTTGAATGTTTTAATATTAATTTTATTCAAACCTGTGGTCTTGAGAACAATGATTAAAATTGTTTACGCAACAAAGAAAGCAAACCACAAGTCCACAACACGCGATTCGTACTAAGTTTGACTTGCCGTAGACCGTGGGATGATTCAACACAAAGGAGGTTCTTATACCCTTGGGTTACAATCACTGCCCACTTAACACCAACATTAATCAATTTGGTTAACACCGTGCAAAAATGTAACGAAACAAAACTTACCAATTTTCTTTAAATAAACGTCAACAACAAATAAATTAAAATAGTTAAAATTACGAGATAGAAATGTTTTTAAAATTGCGCTGAAGCGTAGTGACACGACCGCTTTCCAAATGTTTATGCGCGTTCTTCGGATTCGCTGCGTAATGTCGATATTTAACTGTGACTAGGCACGTGCTTCCTTTGAGCATTGTTATCGATAGTCACATTCGTACAGTAAACTAAAGTAGTAAATTTAGTCTGTACAAATATTTTGTCTAATTATAAAATTAATTAATTATTAATTATTTAACGTGGCAATGCGGCCAATTTTTTGGGCATGTTTTTCGTCGACTGAGATTTTCCTTTTGTTTTTATTGGGTATGTGTATGTATGTTGTACATAATAATTTCTTATTTGTAATACAAAATTCATTATTTCCATTATTATTTATTTTTAATAACTGAAAATCATGATAATTATACCGATCAACTGTAAACATTAACGGTTTTTCCAATGGATACCGTGGAAAGTGTGTAGGTATCGCATATTTCCAACCTGTCAAGCCTGTCAAGTGTCAAGTACTCAAGTGTCAACCTCATGCTTTGGAACTTGGGCATTTTTTGAGGTGTTTTTATGAATAAAATACAATGAAACAGAATAGAAAAGAGCAGAAAAAGCAAGGCAAGAGCGGTAATAAGTTACAGCTATACAAACCCAGGAAGAAAAAAAGCGTTGAGGAAGATGCTGCAATACAATATTTACAGGCTCAGTATGACAAGGTACTGACTTGTATTTTTATCCATTAAAATTACTATTTAACGCTCTAAAATCTTTAAGATTGGATAAGGAGATAAGGCTTATTAATATCATTTATGATAAAAACCAAATAGTGGTGAGTTTGTGCAAAGGCCAACAGTCATAACAAGTTAAATATGAACCTCAAAATAGCCATGTGGGCTACACTACGACATCATGTGCAATAATAACCACTAGAGCCGTACCATCAACGTAATCTCGTGCATTTGTGTACCTTTTTTTTGAGGTTTTGTAGGAGCATTAACTTAATCAATATGATTGACTTTTTACAGATAAATGCGGCTGAAATAAAAACTTTTAAAGATTTCCCGCTGTCACAGAAGACCCTTAAAGGCCTAAAAAAAAATAACTATGTTACACCTACTGAAATACAGAAACAAGCTATTGGTTTCGCATTACAAGGAAAAGATATCCTAGGTGCTGCTAAAACTGGATCTGGCAAAACATTGGCATTCTTGATACCCATACTGGAAAACCTATTTTGTAAGAAATGGACTCGATTGGATGGGGTCGGGGCCTTAGTCATATCACCCACCAGAGAACTAGCTTATCAGATATATGAGGCTTTGAGGAAAATAGGCCATCTCCATGACTTCTCAGCAGGCCTCATCATTGGTGGACAAAATTTAAAGTTTGAGAGGAAAAGAATGGATCAAATAAATATATTGATTGGTACACCTGGTCGCCTTCTCCAGCATATGGATGAGAATCCGTTGTTCGACTGTAGCCACCTTCAGGTTCTTGTTTTAGATGAAGCTGATAGATGTTTAGACATGGGTTTTGAGACAACAATGAATGCAATCGTTGAGAACTTGCCACCTGAAAGACAAACACTCCTGTTCTCTGCCACACAAACCAAATCAGTAAAAGATCTAGCGCGCCTCAGCTTGTCCTTCCCCACATATATAGCTCCACACGAGCAAGCTGAGACTGTCACACCAGACTTGCTGCAACAGAGTTATATCATCTGTGAGATTGACGACAAGATTGGGATCCTTTGGTCTTTCATTAAGAACCACTTGAAGCAAAAAGTGATTGTGTTTATGGCCACTTGCAAACAAGTCAAGTATACATATGAATTGTTTTGCAAGCTGAGGCCTGGTGTTAGCTTGTTGGCACTTTATGGAACTTTACATCAAGAGAAAAGAGAGAAAATTTACAATGAATTTTGTAGGAAATCAAATGTTGTACTCTTTGCTACAGATTTAGCTTCTAGAGGACTGGACTTCCCTCGTGTCAATTGGGTGATTCAAATGGATTGTCCTGAAGATGTGGACACATACATTCATAGAGCTGGTCGCACAGCTAGAGGATTCTCTGGTAAGGGTGAAGGTCTTTTAATGCTCTTACCACATGAGGAGAAGTTAGTTGAAGATCTACAAAAAAGTAAAATTCCTATTAATAAAATACAGGTTGATCCATCTAAAGTGGTAGCACCTCAGAGGAAAATAGAGAGTCTCCTGTCTGACAGCACAGAACTCAAACAGAGTGCACAGAGAGCTTTTGTTAGCTATCTTAAATCAGTTTTCTTGATGAAAAATAAGGAGATATTTAATGTCCAACTACTAGATACAGATGCATATGCAAGGTCACTGGGATTGATAGTGCCTCCTTATATAAAGTTTTTAAAGAAATATGAATATGCTCAGAAGAGGCAAACTGAAGAAAGTGAAAAGAATGATGCTATAGAGAAGTTGAGAACAAAAACTGGGTCTAATGAAGAAACTGATCAAAGTGACGAAGAACCTAAAGCAGAGCTGGAAACAAAAGTAAAAAAACATAAAAAGAAAGAACCCCTTATCAAATTTGATTTTCATAATGATGCAGATACTGATGAGGAAGACTTTCTGCAAGTGAAAAGGGTGGATGTCGATCCTGGGGATGAGCCAGTTGAACAAGTACAAACAACATCGAAAAAGAAGGCAAAGCCTCTAACAAAAGCAGCTGTTGCTAAGAAACTTCTAAAGAAGAAGATCAAAGTAAACACAACAGTGAAGTTTACAGAGGAGGGAGAAGCAATTGATGATGAAAAGAGAGATGTAAAGTCAGAACTAGCGAAACAGTTCTTGAATGAGAATGTAGGAGGCATTGATATAGAAAAGGCAAAGGAAGTGTTACAAGAAGAAGATAAGTTTGACAAGATAAGGTTTAGAGAAAAGGTTAAAGCTAAACATAAAGAACAGAAACGCAAACTTAAGAATAAAAAGAAGGAAGATGAAGGGGAGAAAGATGACTTTGGATCACAATCTGAGTCTGATGGACCTGACCTATCATGGCTGCCTGACCCCGATCGAGTGTATGGTAAGAAAGACAGCATTGATGAAAGTGGAAGCTCTGATGAAGGCAGCGGTCCTGAAGCATCAGATCGCGATGATGATGAATCAGCCAGGTCAAGTGACGAATCTGATGTAGACCAAAAATTCCACAGGTGAGGATTACTTTAATTATTTGCCCATGGAAAATATTACTTATCAAACAGAGTTTTGACCGTTAAGGTTATCAGTGTCATTTAACATGAATCTATTTTTAACTAGGTCAGGTCAATAGGGTGAAACTTGCTTATTAATCTAATAATGTATTGCAGGCCTACTAAGCGGAAATTAGTGGAGAACCGCGGCATCCCGCAGGCAAGCGTGACGCCGCGCAAGCTTAAGAAGGTGCAGGACGTCGCCGCGTCGCTGTCTGTCAGCGAGGCAGAAGCACTCGCCATGCAGCTGCTGCATGCTAAGCGATGACCACTGTTATTTATTCGGTTCTGTGTAATAAATGTCTTTATAATCGATCATTGTATGCACCTGTATTTACTTACTTTAAGAATAAAACCCTGACTGCTACCAAAAATATCACCATTGGCATTCAAACCGTAGACTAACGAGATGCAAGACAGCTCTTTAGCCATGCATAGTAGTTGCTATGCTCGATCACTTTCTTTAACGTAACAATCGCTTTTTTGTAAAAAAAACTTATTCAACCCTAAGTTATTTTTAACTGACTTACAGAAAAATTAAATTAAAAATTTAAAAAACCACCACCGCCAAAAAGTAAATCATTTTTCAGTGCATTGTATGTAGAGTCAAATGCTGGTTAAAACGAATCCAAACACGACATATCTGCTATTATTTTGTCAAGAGTCTACCTACTGGTGTGCTGGATAGCCTGGCTGCAGCACCAGCTCATCCTGTTGCTATCGGGGCATTGTGTGCAGAATCAAATGCTGTTTAAAATGAATCCAAACACGACATTATCTGCTATTATTTTGTCAAGAGTCTACCTACTGGAGTGCTAGATAGCCTGGCTGCAGCATCAGCTCATTCTGTTGCCATCAGTGCATTGTGTGCAGAATCAAATGCTGGTTAAAATGAATCCAAACACGACATATCTGCTGTTATTTTCCCAAGAGTGTATTAGTCTGCTAGATATCCTGGCTGCATCAGACCAAATACACCATAATGCTGCTTATTATTACACACATGGGTGTTTGAAATTTTAAGACACACATATGTTTTTAAGTAAAGTTAATACCCATAGACGTCTAAAATAGCAACGGTAGCTAACACAAAAGAGCTGATAACCTTGAAACGGCTTAACCGATTTTGATGAATTATGTCTAAGAACCATCGCAAGAAACCCTGCTTTCAAATAAAAAAAACCGCATCTAAATCGGTTCACCCGTTTTGGCGCTACGGTGCCACAGGCAGACAGACAGACACACACATAGCGGTGAAACTTATAACACCCCTTTTTGCATCGGGAGTTAAAAAGGACTGTTAAGCAATCGCTACGCCCCCGGCAGGGGGCGTGGCAAGCGAACTATAAGCCCCCCATCGCAGAGGCGATACCTTGGCCCGCTGAAACGGGCCCGTCTCTGGGCTGCCTCACAGGGCAAAAAGCGTGATGGTAAACAACGCGCCTGTGAGTAGTTGCATGTATTTATCCGCAGGTGCGCCGTGGCGCTGTCATCGCACGACGCTGTCTAGCAGCGCCGCGGTGACGTGCCATATCTTCACGACACCTCGGCGGTCGGTACCCGCCAGGTGAGACCCCCGGTTACACGGGGGAGGCCCAGCGAGCACGACCAGCGACAGAGGTGTCGACTTGGGGGTGCTCCTGCGGAAAGAGAAGTGAGTGGCGTCCGTCCGTCCCTCTTCCAGGTCTAGCCGGTCACGTTTTAGACTAAGACGCCGTCGTGTGTGTGTGGGCGGTATTGTGTTGTGTAACACCGCCCGTGTTTTGCATCGAAACAGCGAGCTCGCACCAGCTGTCCGACGCGTGAGTTTACATGTATGTAAAGGTAGCGAATGTTAAAAAGGAGGTTAGGGAGGTTCAGTTTTATGATAATTTTTAAATACTTTTTACTGCTTTGGTAGTTTGTAAGCAAATCCTTACTTATTCTGAAACTGATTCATTTGGGTAATTCAGCTGTGCATTGTCGACTGAATTAATTATTTTCTAAATCTCTAGAAATCTAAATTAACACAACACATTTTGACTGGTAGAGACTTAAGATGAGATTGTGGTACATATTTTCAGTTGTTGCACCTATGACCTATCTAAACTACTAGTTGTCTGAAGCTGACTATATAGCACAGACTAAGTAGTACCCTCAGTTTACTTGACTGAAATTCTAGAATGAAAGGTTTCCTTCAGGTATTTATAAATAAACAATAGGGGGCATAGCCCGATATGTTTTCGGGTATACAGGGTGTTTTTGAAATCGTGGGCATCATTTTCACAGGCTGTTCTACCCATGAATATTATTTCGCAATTTCCGAGTTGGTCCCATAATGAAAGTTGATCATATTCATTATTCATGGGTAAAACAACCTGTGAAAATGTTGCCCACGATTTCAAAAACACTCTGTATAGAATTTCTAATTTGGGCAATGTTTTTCTTGGCAACATCGGCAACACAACTGTCAAAAAGAAAACGGATCGTTGCACTCTCAGTAACGCTAAAATATATAGAATAATAAGTTTTCTATGGATTTAGAATAATTACACGTCTTGTACTTATTAATTTTAACTATGTTTTGGAGCGGAAACTATATCGTAGTTAGGGAGTTAAAATTTCTTCTCAAAGAAGAGGTGCGTATTTTGTTGAAAAATGTATGGTTATGAGTGGTTGAAACGGTGAATTTCATATTATTTCGTGTTTATAACGCCTTTTGTGAAGAGAAGCAACGTTCTGGGCTGATGATAATGTCATGTGCACGAGGCTAGAGGCGAATCGATGTTGCTGAGTGTTTTATGTGGTGGATGTGTGCAGTAAGCTTATTGTTTCAGAATGTAACGTTGTCGCAAGTACTGGAGGCGGACGACATCCTGCAGGAATGCAAGGCGGACAACAAAGCACTCATACAGTTGTGAGTATCAGCTTAAATACAGTTCTGAAGGGGGTTGCCCCAGTCTGTTGATATCTAGAGTTCAGTGACTGACTGTGTAGACCAAACAATACATAACAAGTCTTAAATATTGAATGCCTCTTGTGCAGTGTTTGCCCATTAGTTATTCATGATTCGTCTCTGTACAGTAGAAATACTTTGTTAGCAAAGCCAACATAGTGTATTACACAATAAGACTAATCACTTGAATTCTGCTTTGTCACAATACAATAGCTTGAGTGACATAGAGTTGTGTATGAAACAACTGATAGGCTGTTCTTAGAGCAGAATCCTTCTAAAAAGAGATGAGATCCATGTCCCACCTACTGCGTGGAATCACAATATTGAGCATAGATAATAATAATATTCATCTTTATTCGAAAATTTAAATTAGTAAAATACAGTATTTAGTCTTAGAAATGACAGGTTAGGTTACACATATTATGAATGATAAGAAATTATGTTTTTTTCTGTTATTTTGTCTTGTTATTCCTGTTATTGTTTTTGGATTTATATTTGTACGCTTCAACGCAAGACGTAGATGGACTGCTATATTATATTTATTTGTAACACCCGTGTACAACCTATGTCTACAAATAAAGATTTCCTTTTTAATTTGACCATATAGGCTACAAGAAACTTAACTCCATAAAGAACAGTTGAAGAGTGTACAAAACAAAAACAGTTTCATTGAGACAATTCAAAATCAAAACCAAATTAGGCTGAGGATCAGCACTTTTTGAACTTCTAAATTACATAAGACATTCCCCAAAAAACCCTTTGCCACAACCTAGTGTTTTTTTCTGGGAAGAAGAAGTGGCGGAACAAACTCCCCAGCAATGTGTAATAAAAAGTGAATGTCAGACAGTTGTATGATCGTCAAGCTCATTTGTTTGGCAAACCTAGAAGATGCATACTGTTGGCTCAATGAAAAATAGAACTCGTGATTTGTTGCAACGTTCACTTGCTATTATTATTATTTTAATTAAGTCTTTTATCAGATATTTTATGATTGGTTAGGTTCTTTAGTTTTCTCATTGGTGGCAATATCTGTGTACTTTATTATAGCAAAGGCCTCCTTTAACTGACTCCACTTTTCAATCACCACTACCTTAATTTCGTCATCCCATGTCCAAAGTGGTCTACCTCATTTTCTTTTCCTTTTGCCTGTGTCCAGTTTCCTTGCTATAAAGCAAATGTTAATAGTCAAGTAATACATACCAATATACTTCCCAAAAGGATGGGTAGAAAGTGAACAATACAATTTGTCCTCAGTTAGGCCATGAGTCATGTTATCATGTCAATTCATGCCGGATTTGCCTCAATAGTTGTACCTTTTAATAGATGAGGCATATTTCATAGAGGATAGCTTACTGTTTATGTACAGACGCCTGCACATCAAGTTACTCCAATGTGTCAAATGTTCCCAATTGAATATGAACCTTATTCTGTTTGACATAAAGTTGAAAAACGATCATAGAAATTTGACACATTGGGGTAACTTGACGTGCTGGCGTCTGTACCATGGCCTATTGATATTTAAATCTGTCAATTAATTGAAAATAAACCACTTTCTTTGTCAGATGGAATAAGTACCTACTTTGCACCAGTGTATTAATATGATGTAAAAGTTGATAGGTACCTAAATCAAAATGTTTGATGTTTGATTGTTGGATGTTTAATTTTGCTTTTACACCTTTTTAAAAAGCCAGTAAGTTATCAAATCTAATACAAAAACATATTATGAAAAGCATTGGTTTAGAAATATATTAGTATGTTTATCAGTTGTCTAGTACTCAAAGCACAAGTTCTGGTTAGTTTGGGAATAGTTGTGGAACAACCAAGTGTTTATTTGGTTGTTCCACAACTATTCCCACTACTTTAATTAACAAGTCAGATCCTTGTATCAGAAACTTCAGAAATAAACTTTACCTTAGAACAATTAGCATCTATCCTAAAAGAATCTAAACAAAGACATCTTAAAAAAAACACCTATTTTTCCCAATACCTATTGGTATGCTATTATAATAATATATTAGAGGTCAAACCAAGAACTCTTACTGAACCAATATGAACAATATTCTGAGATGGTAGGTATACAAATACTCCTATTTTACATAGACACCAAAACCTACCAATGAAGTGCTAACATCCCACATTTCCACACCAGTTTAATAATCTTTGTCGTTAATTCCAGCCTGACAAAGCCAGAGGTGCTGGCGGAACTGATAACATTGATAACAGAGGAGCCTCCCAAAAACTTGGAGCTGGCGTCACAGTACCGGCACGCGAGCATTGCGTGTGAGGTCCTGACCAGCCACCTGTCCATGCTCAGTGACCGCCTCTCGCATGACGCCACCCAGATGAACCGGCTCTGCGACTTCATCAATAAGGATCCGCCACTGAACCCACTCCTGGCTTCGTACTTTAGTAAAACTGTGGAGATGCTACTGGAGCGAAATCCCAAACAGGTTACTATGATTGTTATATGGTTGGTCTAATCAGCACAGCCCTATTCATGATATTGAAATTACGACGGCAGCTTCTATTACTTGTAAAGACATTCCACAGTGCTTACAAATAAGGATATACTATACAGCAGACGACACGTGATTTCACCCACGTAGTTCCTATTCAGACAGGGATAAAAAGTAGCCCATGTCTCCCCGGGGATAATGACGTAGCTTCCCAATGGAGAAAGATTTTTTCACATTGGTTCAGTCGATTTAAACAGGATCATACATCCTCAGAATTGAAATTATTACTTTATTTTGTGTATTACTTGAAATTGTACTTTGTTCTGTGGTTATTTTTTACTTTATCTGTAAAATAATCCCCTTATTCAAATAGCCCATTGGGCAATCCGGTGTTTGATTAAACAGTAAATAATTCACTTTAATCATTTCATTGGGTAAGATTAAAAAAGCCGACTCGTAAGTTCGCAAGATAAACTTACTCCTCGATTTTTGCAAAGTATGGTGAATATTTGAGACGGTGGTTCTCTCCAGGACTGCTACCTGTACCACATCGTGTGCCTGCGCGTGCTGGACTTCTTCAAGTCGCGGCGCGACTTCCTGCCAAACCTGTTGCGCCACATGTCCACGTCGGCCATTGCAGACACCTTCAAGTACTTCATACGGCTCGACGACCTTTTCAAGAAGTCTGTCATGGAGGTAGGTCAGGTGATTCTATTGCATATTGAGTTAGGTACTTGGATAACTGTGTAGGTACAGGTTTGTCGCGAGCCTGAGATTAAACCGGCAGCCGAATCTTCTTGTGATTGGTTGAGTAGGTCACAATTCTAACATTCTTATCACATCAAACTAGAACCAATCATGCAAAAAAGACACAAGAGAATAGCATGGATGAAACTAAAAGGTATTTATTGAAATGTAACAGAACAGTGATGTCCCGCAGCTTCACGCATTTTTATTGCGTGTGTTATGTACATACGTAACCTCTTTGTTCTGCTGTCATAAATATTCTTTTTCTTACAAGATATGACTTGGCTTGTCATTGTAAAAATATTATAGAATGAATTAATACAATGCATGTAGTATTATTTAATAAATAAATAAATATACAACATTGGCGACGATGGAGGAAGAACTGGCGCGACTTACTCGCCTACGCGCAACAATACGCGGCCAGCTCACCAGATTACAACAAACGTTGAAACAACTACAAGATCCTACAGACTACGAAGTAAGTACAAGGCTTACGAATCTTAATAATTATGAACAAAAATTTGAAAAGTTACAAAACGACATAGAATTACGCACTTCGAACTTAGAAGCAGAAATGGAGCAACGACACACAACGGAAGAGCACATTTTAGAACTGAAAGTTATGTTGCATGGTTTACGCCCTACACCACCAACCACACCGTCAACTTACGTCACGGCGTCTCCAGAAATTACACCTAAAATTAATTTTCAACCAATGCAAGAGCAAGAAAACTTCAATAACTTTTAACTTTGTTCAGAGATTTAAAACATACATGAAACTTAATAATTGTTACAATTCTGAAACCCAAACTTTGTCGCTGCTTAGTTTATTGCCACCAGAATTACACCAGAAAGCTTACGACTTGTGTGCACCGAACGATCCTTGTGAACTAAAATTTGACAGTCTGGTTCTAATTTTACAAAACTATATAGATCCCAAACCAAGCATTTGGGCTCGTCAACATAAATTTATTTCAAGACTTCAAGGCTCGGAAGAAACAGTCACGTCATACTCGTCAGAATTAAAGCATCTAGCTCAAGATTGTGAGTTTACGTGCAATAACTGTAAGAAGTCAATCTGTGACAATTTCCTTACTTTACAATTTATAAGAGGGTTAAATGACACCGACATTCGAACCAAATTACTACAAGAAACAATAATGACCGATTTTGCTGATATTATAAATAAAGCAACGGCGATCGAATTAGCCAAATCTGACAGCAGTTACATGTCACTAGCACACACGTCGAACCAAGGTCTACACGTGAAAACCGTCCAAGCTGACACCAAACCTCGCAGACAAAAGCAAGAAAACCTTAGACCTTTAAGTATAAAGGACTTACGAGGGCGATGTTTTCGCTGTGGAAGTAAGGAACATCGAGCTGATAAATGTCGTAGCGTCAAGGATACTTGCAGTAAGTGCAAACGAATCGGTCACTTAGCACGTGTTTGTCTGCAATCTACACCTGAGAACAACCAACTGGAGCCTGAGCACGCGGAGGTACAAGACGAGGATCATTCAACAGATACAATCGACGACACCCCTTGGGATATGAATCTAGTACGGTCAAACAACACGGACAAATTTATGATAAATGTACGCATCAATAACACCAAACTGAAAATGGAAGTAGATACTGGAGCCGCTCTGTCATCTATTTCTTACAAAGATTTTAAAACATTGAATTCTGGATGCAAGATTTACAAAACTAATATAACAATGAGAACATACACTGGGGAAATCTTTGCTCCTCTCGGAGTGGCATACGTAACATGTAAATACAATGACCAAACATTTGAGGGGAAATTATACATCATCAAGCAAAATGTTGACCCTATCTTTGGTCGAGCATGGATTCGGGCAATTAATTTAGATCTGGCAAACATTAATGTAGTTACTACTAAAGAACATCCGGAACTAGATAAACTACTTGCTGAATTCTCGAAGGTGTTCGATGGCACCCTTGGGTGCATACCTGATTACAAGGCTCATTTGACCCTAAAAGAAGATATCTCACCAATCTTTATTAAGCCTAGACGTATACCTTATGCTCTTAAAAAGAAAGTTGATGATGAAATAGATCGACTCTGTGAACAAGGGGTGATAACAAAAGTGGATAATTCTGAGTGGGGAACACCAGTGGTTCCTATTGTCAAACCTAATGGAAGTATACGTTTATGCGCGGACTACAAAGTCACATTAAATAACGCGATGAAGGATGAACAATACCCTATACCGATCATCGAGGACATTCTAGTAGAGATGAACGGCGGTCGAATATTTTGTACACTAGATATCAGTCAAGCTTATCTAAATATGATGATGGACGAAGAGAGCGCTATGATGCAAACATTAAGCACACACAAAGGTACGTTTAAAGTAAATAGACTTATGTTTGGCGTCAAGGTGGCCCCGAATTTATGGCAAAAATATATGGATCGTTTGCTTCAAGGAGTTCCTGGAGTGAAATGTTTTTTCGACGATATAATAATCCAAGGACGTTCAGAAGAACAACTTCTAACAAGACTCCGTTTGATATTACAAAAAATACAAGCCAGTAATTTGAGACTCAATAAAGAAAAATGCATTTTTTTTTCAAGAAAGTATTGAATACTTAGGACTTACCATTGATAAATATGGACTGCACAAAAACAGAAACAAGGTGAAAGCTATTTTGGATGCAAAATGTCCCAAAAACATCAACGAACTGCGGACATTTTTAGGAATGGCTAATTATTATAACAAGTTCATACCAAATTTAGCATCTCTCTCCAGTCCTCTTAATAACCTACTCAAGAAAGACATTAAATACGAATGGACGCACAAATGTAATGAGAGTTTCAAGAAAATTAAGCGTGAAATCGTTAGCGATAGAGTTTTAATACATTTTGACCCTGAAAAACCTTTGGTTCTTGCTACAGACGCGTCACCTTTTGGACTTGGAGCAGTTCTATCGCATCGGTTTTTAGACGGATCTGATCGGCCAATTGCTTTTGCATCACGCTCATTGACTAGTAGTGAACAAAAATACAGTCAAATCGATAAGGAAGCCACTTCCTTATTCTGGGGTTTAAAGAAATTCTTTCACTACTGCTACGGAAGAAAATTTATACTTATTACAGACCATAAACCATTAACTTCGATATTCCATCCGCACAAAACGTTGCCGGCGATGAGTACAATGAGGCTTTTTCATTATGCACATTTTTTATCTGGTTTTGACTACACTATTGAATATAGAACATCAAATGATCATAGCAATGCAGATTATCTATCAAGATTTCCGGTAGACATAGTAGCTAATAATATTATTGATGTACATACCGCATTTCATTTAAACCAGATGAACACAATTGCCGTCAACCCTATAAAAATCGCCGAGAAGTCCAGATGCGATAACGAATATTACAATTTATTAGAAGCTTTAAAAAATGGTACATCAGTAAGAAAATACGGCTACAATGACAACGAGCTGACTATTCAAGACGGTTGCATAATAAAAGGAACACGAGTGATGATTCCGGCTGACCTAAGACCACAGGTATTAGAAGAACTACATACAGGCCATCTTGGTATAGTTAAAATGAAATTACTGGCACGTGGATACGTATACTGGAGACATATGGACAAAGACATAGAAGACATGGTTAAAGGCTGCCGAGAATGCCGATTGAAACAAAATCAACCTGCATGCGCAGTATTACATCACTGGGATTTGCCCTCAGGTCCATGGCAAAGAATACATATTGATTTTGCTGGGCCGATCAAGGGTTACTCGCTATTCATAATAGTGGATGCTTTTACAAAATGGGTGGAAATTATAGAAACTAAAACGACAACCAGTGCATGGTGTGTTCGCCAACTTAAAGAACTTTTTGTAACATTTGGATTCCCGTTGACTTTAGTATCAGACAATGGGCGACAATTTGTTTCAAATGAATTTGAATCCTTCCTCAAAGAGAGCGGGGTTATTCATAAAACCACAGCTCCATACCATCCAGCCACGAATGGACAGGCGGAGCGTTACGTTCAAACAATTAAAAAGGCAATACATAGTATAAATGTAGAGCCAGGCTCCTTACAGGACAAACTACTGGGTATTAAGGAACGCTTACGGAGGACGCCGAGCAGCAGCACAAACAAAAGTCCATATGAACTAATGTTTGGCAGAGAGATTAGAAACACCCTTAGTGTTATTTTCAAGGCGAGGACGAGGGAGGAAACAAGACCGCCGACTGATGAGGCATCTGTGCGCACATTTTCTGTTGGGCAGAGAGTACAAATACGCAGCTATACAGATGCCCGAATCAAATGGGAATTCGGAACAATTCTAAGGACATTAGGTCAATTACACTACGAAATAGAAACTGATTCTGGTCAGATATGCAAAAGACATGTTGATCAAATGCTGGTTACCTTAATACCAAGAGAGGGCCAGTAGAAACAAGGCATTCTTTGGTACTAGACAATTTGGGACGGAGGTGTTATGTACATACGTAACCTCTTTGTTCTGCTGTCATAAGTATTCTTTTTCTTACAAGATATGACTTGGCTTGTCATTGTAAAAATATTATAGAATGAATTAATACAATGCATGTAGTATTATTTAATAAATAAATAAATATACAACAGCGTGCTTGGATGACCAGATGTACGAACGTAAAGGAAGCTGCCTACCCCCATTAGAAAAAGTCTTGAGTTTAAGTATGTCTTATTGCAGTAACAAACTCCAATGTGATCTCTACTATCAGGCGGAGATTAATTCCAATATTATTTTTATCACAGGAGCATAAAACAGCTACTGAAAGTTGTTTGTATGCAAACTAGTTTGTCTTATATTTCTTGTTTTGCCTGTTCGTGAGCAGTATTTTTAATAGCGTCAGGGTCACGCCTTCTCGTGCGTATTTAGGACGCTATAGAAATCAGATGTTTCTGTCAACATATAATAAGTCATGCATCAAGCCTATCATTGCATAAAGGCATATCAGAAACAATGCCAGAAGAATCGTGAACATATTGTGGTGTTATCAATGCTTGCTTATCTAAGAAACATAATCTGTTCGTGTTATGTTGTGTTGCTTTGTGTGAGGTGTCCAAAACACGGGCATGCAAATCATTGTTGAGATGAGCAAGTTAGTCGTGATGCAGGCGGCACGAGGAGCGTATGACGTACGGTACACAGGTGTGTGTCACGGTAGAATACAATAGTTCTCTTATTTGCACAGAAAGTAAAATGATAGTCATGCAAGCAGTATAAGCACACAAACTCACAACAAAATCGGCAATGAAAAAGATATAAAACTTCTAAAAAAACTTAATAACTTCCAATTCAGAAAAACTGTTACTAACTGGCTAGATAATTATGATTATGACGAATCAGAAAATCTTTTCGTCAGCGTCACATGACCCATGTCGCATTTGCACGCACTTTCACAACACACAACACACACACACACACACATACACTCACATACACCACACACACATACAATACACACCAAACTCACCCCAGACACACTCACACACTCACCCACAGTCTTCCCAGAACGCAGTGTTTTTTTTTGTAAAATTGTTCAAATTCAAACTGTTTTGTTATTTCCTTTTTTTGCTCTGCTTTGTTTTATTTTATTATTATTATTTTTCAACATATTTGTTTTGTAAGCTTAATATCTATGATGTATTATCTGATTTAGGTCTATCGCTTCTTTAAATATTCTGTGTAATTTGAGAGGTCTGGCTCTTGTGATACAGGAACTCCTAGTACAAGAGCCAGAGCCACACTGATGCTTGGGTTTTTGAAGTGAAATAAAATTATTACACATTATATGTACATACGTTATACAACTTGCGTTAAAATATCAAACAAACAATATGGCAGTAAAGTAAAATAAGCTATTCGTAGTAAGCTATATATGTAAAAACAACAAAGATAATTAAATTGAAAAATTATTGAGCTGAATGGTAAGCCAGGTAGGTCAACACTTACTCAACGTTAAGTTTTGAGTGTAAAAGCAACTTAAATTTACCTAAGGTGTTGGAGAAAATATCTATGTCGTCAGAGGAACATGATAGAGAGTTGTATTGATTGGACATCCTAACACACAGCGCCATTTAGTCCCAAGCTAAGCTAAGAGCTTGTGTTATGGGTACTAAACAGCTGATAAACATACTTACATATTTCTAAATACATACTATATATAAAATACACCCAGAGACAGAACAAATGATCATGCTCATCACACAAACAAATGTCCTGTGTGGGAATCGAACCTACGACCTCCGGCATAGCAGTCAGGGTAGCTAAGTACTAGACCAACAGGTCAGTCAAATTGACTGAAACATTTGAAATTGGCAACACAAATACCAACTGCATCATGCCAACCAAGTCTACATCACGCCTGTGTTCGCTAAAGGGAAGGCTAGACTGACATGTATAGTAAAACTACTTTTGGCTAGGAAATTTCATAGGTCTATTAGGGTGCGAGCCTATTATCATCAGTTCCAGTCTGTTCATTAATTCATAATAGAAAAACCCAAAACATGCTCAAGGGAAAACTGCGTTTATTAATAAAAGAGAGTTAGTCTACTCAGTCATACCCAAAGAAAATTAAGATACTTACTATAAAAAGGACATGCTTTAGAAAAACTGCGATCCCATGTCTCAGTAACGCCATCTGGCGTTACATATCGTTTAATATTGGAGCGTACTAAAATCAAAATCCTAAGTCATTTATTCAAATTAGGCTGAGGATCAGCACTTTATGAACGTCGAAATTACATAAGACAGTCCCCCAAAAAGCCCATTCTTAGCCACTTCTTAGTGTTTTTGCTGGGAAGAAGTGGCGGAACAAACTCCCCTGCGACACATCTGATAAGTTAGAAGAACTTGAATTTACACAGTACAATTAGTTATAATTATAAAATAAGTTATTTACTACATGTTAGCTAGCACACTCAATATATAGAATAGTAAGTATGGGCTGTCTTTGCTCATACCAAAACGAAGACTTAAACAAGTATGCGAGGATTGTGTAGCCTATTTCCGAGACGGGGTTAATAACCCGTATCAGTATCGTATCGATTAACATAAATTCTTTTGTGAGTACTTCATATACTCGTTGTTTCAATATTATAATTATGATTCACAAAACAATTCGTGAAAATTGACAACATTTGCTTCGTTAGTCATATAATTGTCCACAGCATGTGCAAATTAAGAACATGATAAGTAAGCAAGTGGGAATGCGTTAAACACACAATGTGTATATTGTGTTGTTGTTAATAGTGTGTAAGTTTGGAAGCACGCACAATGCGTTGCCGAAGTAGGGCAACAGCGACATGTGGACAGTGGTGTTTGCTCGGCGGCCTTAGAACAGCTGCGTCCTGCAACCAGCACTCGAGTTATTTACGTCGCCTTGGATCACATCCGAAGGTGCGTTGTACTCAAATTAGGTGTCAGTAAAAGTATGTCTAATTTAGTGATTATGGGGCAGTAGCCCAATGGATAAGGCATTTGATCCCCACCCATTGCACTATTCATATTGACGTGAACCCACTCTAGACACAAGCATATTTAGTTTAGTTGGATGGGTTAACAAGACTACTAGCACAGTATAAATATTAATTCAGTAGGACGACGCTTTTGATCTCTGTAAAAATGCCGACAACTTCTAATAGCGTTAGACTTGAATAATACCTCCTGCACTACGAACATCGTTTTGTCCGCAGTGCGGGAGCGGCTTTCCCGCGTCTCGCCCCTCACTCCCCGCACGATTGCCCTGTCTAGACGGCTTCGTCGGACGACTGTATGTTTTGAGACTGTGCTACTAGTAATGTGCAACCCACATTGCTAGTAATTTTAAATTTAAAACAATCGGCGGCGAAACAATTGTCCAGCGTTTTTTCTACTGTGCTGCGATATACTCATGATAACTTGCTGCAGAAGAGGGTTTATTTTGACCCTTTCCATTGGTTATGTAACAGGTAGCAAGCCGGTAGCCAATATAAACTAGCTGACAATTAATTAATTATGAAACAGGTAAGAAAAAGCAACGAAATACTGAATTTAATTTAGAGACTGCACATGGCCTAGTAAACTCAGATGTAGAATTAGTTCAGAAAATCGTTTTTTTTGTCATTATTACAATCAAAACTACTTAAGCTCTAAACTCCTCATCCGCACTTTCTGCCGACATACTTAGGAAGAATGTAAAGGCATGCCATTCGAGTTTCGATTTCAATTTTCAAACCCAGCTTGGGTTTTTTATTTATTTATGAAAAGTAATCAAAGCTTTTAAAAGAAGATTTTAAAATTAAATCAACAGAAGATCTTTGAAAGTGTGTAGATCTATTAATCTCCATGAAAAAGTCCGTCATCCAAAAATATATAAGTACTTACATACATATATATTAATAAAATTACTACAAATTTAATAGTCTATACAAAACAATGAGTAACATGTACTACCTACTTACTACTTTTGTATTAAGCAAGTCTGTTATGTGCTCTCATAAAAGCCTTTTGTGCTAGATATACTTAATTAAAACGATGGGAAAAAGTTATTAGTTTTTATGGTGTACAAAAAGAGTATTCGTAGAGTATTAAAGAGTACAGTAGTTTAGTAATATAATAATAATAATATAATAATAAATTCATTTGTTTCAGGTAAGTAGGTACACCCATTGACAAAAAAGTTATAATACACAAAGAAACATAAAACCAGCTAAAAAATAAATATAAATAAAATCAAAATTACAATTCAATTAAATTAAACTTAAACACGAACATATTAAATCAAATTAAAATCAAACGCCATGTCAATCAATTAATCAATATTAATACATAAATAAATGCAATTAAAATTTAATTCTATTTACCCAACCCAACATACCCATTCTGATTATTTATTATAATGATCTATTATTTATACTATTATTATTATTATTTATTATTATTACTCCCTACCTGCCCCAAGCTCTAAATATGGGTGAGTGCAAAGTCACCCAGTGTTGCATAAAAGGCCCGTCTAACCTACTGGCAACAACGCTAAGAAGATTGTTACCGCTGCCTCGCACTCTGACCGCCATCGAGGTTGCCCTCTTACGCATGGTATATAAAAGCAGTCAATGCGGACGCTCGCAAACATTCCCGACGCGCTGCAGAAGCGAGGCAGCCGCAGCAGCGCCCTCAGCGCGTTATTATATTGAACGCGGAGAGCGCTGTAGGATTTCTGCAAATATGACACCCACCCAATATATATACAATATATAACCTAACCTAACTCACCATACCTATCCTATAGCGAACCTAACTACCGAACCTAACTACCTTACTGAAATACATTGATTTTGTAAGATACTTATTACATAATTTTAAAGTGACATACTGTGCTGCGTGACTCTATGGTGCTTAGTGTGCTTACAATACTAAAATAGTTATTTGGTATTTGTAATAGTTGTAGTATGGGGTCATTAAACCGGACTGTATATTTATTTATTTATTTATTAAAACTTTATGCACAAGTAAAAAAAACTGTACAAAGGCGGACTTAATGCCTTAGGCATTTTCTACCAGTCTACCTTAAGGTGGTGCAGAGATGGAACGTATATCGTCCATAAGTAAAAAGTGCTACTTACTATTATAGATTGACGTAGTTTTTGGTATCGGTGTATTGGCTTCATTATTTGCCACCGACTTCCGAAACTAGAGTTATTAACTGACTTTATAAAAAAAAACTTTAAAGTGTAAAATGTTTTAGTGTTTTTCTCTTTCGGTTTTATTTATTAGCATTTTGATTTATTTTACATTAAAAAAATAAAAATATGTAGATGTTTTATTATTTTTCATTTGTTTTGAATGTTTTGATACTTCAACCAAACTACAAAACCGAATTCGATGAAATGCAAGTATCCTGTATATAGTTGAAGAATTTTTACTGACATGTAGAATTTTTGAAGTTAGGGTCGGTAGAGTTAGGACGTGTAGATTCAGAAGCTTGGCTCTAATGAGATCTGGTGTCTTTTTCACGGGGCAAACCTTATGTGGTCGTCTTGGCAACATTTTACATGAAATGTTTTTGGTGGGTCATAATTTACAATTTCGACAATCTTCTCTCGTCTCGAGTGTCGACCCGAAAGTCCCACACACACGAGACAACAAAAATTACGTGTCCTGGGACCCAAACCTTAAACTTTATGCAGAAGTAAAAAAGGTGGACTTAATACCATAGACATTCTCTACCAATCTACCTTAAGGTGATGCAGAGCCAAGACAAATAGTAGGCGCAGCAAAGTAACAACAACTTGAAAGTCAATAATTAACCTTAGAGTAACCACATAGACACGAAGTCAAGAATGATTACACATGGTCATGAACATTTTGATTATGGTGACCATTTAATAATAAAATAATAATAAATATTCCACAACTTTTCACACAACGCCATTTAGTCCCAAGCTAAGCTAAGAACCTGTGTTATGGGTACAGCTGATAAACATACTTATATATTTCTAAATACATACATGTTATAAATAAATTACACCCAGTCACAGAACAAATGATCGTGCTCATTACACAAACATTTGTCCATTTAAATGTTGGCTACATAGTGTGAAGTTATATTGTCATCCTGCAGTGGTTAGAAGAGCACCAGTTCCTGGAGTGCCTGATCCAGATCGTGTGCGGCACTTACGTGGCAGAAGAGCTGACGGCGGCCCAGGGCGACGCGCCCGAGAAGGCGGAGCGCGAGCCCTCGGAGAAGACCGACGCCAACCACAAGGAGGAAGGCGGCGGCAGCGATGCTGATGCAGAGAAAGGTGAGGCACTTTGCGCTTCCACCTGGTTATGTGTGAGACCTCATTGAATGTCTGTTTTTATTCAAACAGTGAATTTTGTCCGCGCTGTTTCCAAAGTATAAGCACAAAAGTTTCGTATCCATAACATTTCAGAGAAGGTTGTAGATTGCGTGTTCAAATCGTTAGGTACGTCAAAGCCAGAGAATAGTACAGAGTCCCCGGCGGTGGCGGTGCCGGGGCCGGAGGGCGCGGGGGCGGGCCAGAGCGCGGAGATGCGCGCGCGTTTCTCCGCGGTGGCTTCAGCCAATGCCGCTGCGCTGCTTTGTGACCTCATAGTTAACGGGTGTGCCGGAGAAGGCTGTCCGACTAGGTAAGTGATTTCCTTTTTTCTGTGTCTCAGAGTAAATATCTATGAAATTTAATAATTGTTCAAAATAATAAAACATTTCTAAACAGCAGTTATAAAATAGTATGTAATATTTGATCATATGCGGCCTGTACCTCCTCATATTATAATTGAGCATCCGGTGCTGGCACCGTGTCCGCAGGCCGCGCACGTCGTGGGCGCTAGTGTCGCGCCTGCAGTCGGAGGCGGGCGTGCGTGCGCTGCTGGCGGGCATGTTCACGTCGCCGGCGCACGCGCGCACGCACGCTCTCGTCAACGGGTGCCAGGTGCTGCGCGCGCTGCTCATGCACGAGCCCGTCCTGTGAGTATCTGTGTCTGTGGGCTGGGGGCTGGGGGGTGTCGCGCCTGCAGTGGGAGGGGGTCGGGTTGCACCCGCTAATGTGCGTGTCTGACAGCAGGACGAGGGCGTCGAGCGACGACGAGGCGGGTCGGGGCTACCCGGCCGGCGCCGAGGGCGAGGAGCGCAGCAGTGTGGAGCTGGCCGTGGCGCCGCACCTGCCGCTGCTGCACCACGCGCTGCTGCACGACCCGGCCATAGAGCCGCGCCCGCCGCACGTAAGTTCTCATGTTTCAATCTTATGTAATAGGGAACATGCATGTAATTTAAATATGGTTCAAATATTTTTTTTCCGAATCTTTAATGGCAGAAAATATGAACTAAATCATTATTTTACTATTTAATAGCGTCATAATTATTTAAAATTAAAAGTGCGAATTAAGCGCGGGAAATTCAAATTTGTGAAACGCATCACCATTGGTTATAACAAAACTTGACGTCAAATACTACGACAACAACTTAACGCCTTCAAAACATACAATGTGTAAGTATGACATTAAGTATTGGAATGGACTTTTTATTGGAAAACATAATTATTTCCGTGTGTGTTGTGAACTAATTTAATGTTCAAGTGTAATTTTAGCTTCATAGTAAGGTTATAAAACATTTAAGAAAAATTACTGAAAGTGGTTTTGTAAAAGCACAATCTGATAATGTTTATTGCATTCGGGTACAAGCAATACCTACTGGTAAACTGGATTTTGAGCTTTTTTCATGGTGATATGGTTAGAAGAACGAAAACATCCAAAGTAATAGTGATAGGATCATAGTAAATGACGTAATCGATATGGCGCGCGAAAATGGCGGCGTTTAAACAGCTCAAGTTTATTCTGTATTTTAAATATTTTTTTAAGCTTCATTACTGCATTTTTAAATATGTTTATATTTTTTTACTATGTTAAAACGTTGTAAACAGTGAATTAAAAATATAAAAAAACATGCATATACCCTATTGACTTTTCATATCTGGGGGCACGGTCGTGCCCCAGCCAAGACGAGCCAAGCGAAGCGCAAGGGCACTACCTACCTTTTCTCAAAGTGTTACGTCGTTTTTTTGAACCCTTATAGAGTTGGTTTCCGATGTACCAGATAGTTAATATTCCCAGCATAATTAATTATGATATATGATCAAAATGTTTCACTACCTCTTGAAGTGCTAGAAAGCTGACATTTTGTATGTAATCTAGGTTTAGTATACAGCCAACAAAAAATTCATAAACTTATAACTTTCGCCCCAATCCTCTAAAATGGGGGGTGGAAGTTTGTATGAGATAATATAATCGCTTAAGAGCGGAATATCGCTCTGATTTATTGCTTATAGTAATCAGTAAACCATCTACACCACTATTATGTATATTCTAATCTTGTTGTGTTTTAAATTAAAATTTGTACGCCATATTATGTCAGGACATGCTGAACTACCTCTATAACCATCTCTATATTGTACAGTCGAGTTCATTAATATATTGGCCCTTTCAGGCTTCAAAAATATATGACCGTCAAAAAAAAACATAACATTGTGACAACTAAAGCATCATTAAATTGTGGTCAAGATTTAGATTCATTAATATGTGACTGGTTTTTCTCAGTAACATGTATACAGCCAAAAGCACATTATTATATGAACAACATTAAGATCATATTATCTGAACATTGTAGGATTCACAATCATGTATGCACACATCAAAGACATTCAATAAACTATAAATCTCTTTGGCACACATAAATACAATAATATCTAAACAAGTAAATGTAATTCAAATTCAACCTTATTACTTACGTTATAAAGATAATTTTACTCTGAATGATGAATCTTAAAATTGCATGGTCAAGGAGTTTGCTACATCATTTATCACTGGCTAGATTAACTTCAAATGATGTTAAATGTTTTTCTAGTAAAATTATAACTGACGCACATGTCATTCAACGATTGAAAGACACTCATTTAAAAAACAAACGCAAACGCGCTTAAAACAATGGAAACTACTGTCATTTCTGTAACAATGTAAACTAGATCTTATTTGTTCGACCAAATAATTGACTTTCCCATGCATGTAGAGATAATTAAGAAGCTTTTCCTGCTCAGATATTATAAAAGCCAATACTATATTTTTGAAAAGGGTGATCACATATTTTTGCCTAATGCACAGCATATATTATTGAACCGTTCATGATCACATATTATTGAACTGTTCATGATCACATATTATTGCACAATGCACAGCATATATTATTGAACGGTTCACATGAGGACATATTTTTGATCTATAGGTTCTATAGAATTTATTGAGCTTTCCAACGCTCACAATATTTTGAATCCTTGACAGTGCCAATATATTAATGAACTCGACTGTACCATGCTCTAACAAAGAAACATTTTTGATTTTGATTTGATTTGATGAAAGAAAAAAGGCAAAGACAGAGAATGGGCTATGAAAACCCAAAAAAAGGAGAAAACAACCGACTTCTTAAAAAAACACTAACAGGTGAAAAATAACTCCAGTTTCAGAAGTCTGTTATTGAATTTGCGAAATTAGGGTCGGTAGAGTTAGGTCTTCTAGATTCAGAAGTTTGGCTCTACATGAGATCTGATATCTTTTTCACAGGGCAAACCTTATGTGGTCGTTTTGGCAACATTTTACATGAAATGTTTTTGGTGGTAAAGAATAGTTCGTAATCCAAGTTGTGTGTATGCAGGAAGAAGGCAAGGCCCCGGGCGCCGTGGGGCTGGCGCGCGTGCAGGTGGCGGCGCTGCTGGCGCACCTGGCGCTGTCCGAGGTGGAGGACGTGCCCAGCACCATGCTCACGCTCGGTACGTGCGCGGCCGCGGGCTGCAACCCTACTGTGTCTCCCACCTGAGTACAATCTCGTCCTGGTCTCGGCGCAGGTACCCCGGGCGTGCTGGTGGACATGTTCTTCCGCTACCCCAACAACAACTTCCTGCACGCGCAGGTCTACACGCTCGTCAAGCACGCGCTCACCAACCGAGTCTACCGCACGCAGTACGCACGACACGTTAGTATACAATGTTTTTACAAATAAACTAATTAAAGTTATGAAATCTAAAATCGAGAGTCATGTTCAAATTTTATATTGTATTTTTTTTTACAGTTATTTGTAGAATGTGATCTATTGACGCGACTTATGGATGTGTTTGAAGAAAACATGAACAACAAGTGAGTTTTATATTTTTATAAGGTACAAATCAATGTAAAAATTAAACAACACCTTTGTAGATCGATCATATGTGCAACATACAGATTAGTGCCTAAAATTGACACTTGGGGGAAACACACAGGTTTGAGCCACACATTAATTTTACTCATTATTTTTCGTCGGCCTTATGTGAGGTAGGCTAAACTTCATGCATTTGCATTACATGTTTATCGTTTAACAATAAATTGTCAATTTTGAAACATTTTACTACTATTGATAAAAACCGGAGACAAGAAATTACCAATAATCAAACCTGGGGGACTTCCATCTTGCGTAAAAATCCGAGAGATTCTTTCTCCGATAACTATCTGAATCCTATCATCCAAAGAATTTTCCCAAACCTCTTTTATTTAAAATTGTGGTGTTTTGGTGTGAGTTGAGCAAATTGCAAAATATGCTACAATCAGGTTTTCGTACTCACGATTTTGTTGTAGTTTCTGTTCATTTGGCTTCATTTTATTTTTAAATTATTTTAATGAATAAAAGAGGACCGAGAACAGTGCCTTGTTGGACACCAGAGGTAACTTAAGTAGCGCAAGAAGAGTATCCATAATTACAACCTGTTTACAGTATTTAGAATTAAGCTAAATTAACCACCATAACAAGTTATCAGGAATAATAAAGTAAAAGGCAATTTAGTTCAGCAACAGTTCGTGGTCAACCTTTTTAAAAGCTTTTTGAAAGTTCATATACACTGCATCTACCTGTATAAGATTGTTAATGATCAAATAGGTGATTTGACAAATAATATAGTGAGAGTTAGGTTCTTCTTCAAAGAGTTCACGATTCTTATGTTTAATAAGATCGTGCTGAAGTATTATTAGAAGAGTAACGTGCCTGCAGAACCGGCGTGCGCGCAGCCTACATGGGGCACGTGGTGCTGTGCCTCGACAGCGTGGCGCGCGCGCTGAGCCCGGCCGAGCTGCTGGCGCACGCGCTGAACCTGGAGCCCGAGCCCGCCGCGCGCTGGCAGGCCTTCCTCGACAACACGCTGCGTCCGCTGCTGCAGCAGCACGACACGCCGCTGGTGAGTGCCACTGCCATACACAACCTATCTACCGAGCTGCTGGCGCACGCGCTGAACCTGGAGCCCGAGCCCGCCGCGCGCTGGCAGGCCTTCCTCGACAACACGCTGCGTCCGCTGCTGCAGCAGCACGACACGCCGCTGGTGAGTGCCACTGCCATACACAACCTATCTACCGAGCTGCTGGCGCACGCGCTGAACCTGGAGCCCGAGCCCGCCGCGCGCTGGCAGGCCTTCCTCGACAACACGCTGCGTCCGCTGCTGCAGCAGCACGACACGCCGCTGGTGAGTGCCACTGCCATACACAACCTATCTACCGAGCTGCTGGCGCACGCGCTGAACCTGGAGCCCGAGCCCGCCGCGCGCTGGCAGGCCTTCCTCGACAACACGCTGCGTCCGCTGCTGCAGCAGCACGACACGCCGCTGGTGAGTGCCACTGCCATACACAACCTATCTACCGAGCTGCTGGCGCACGCGCTGAACCTGGAGCCCGAGCCCGCCGCGCGCTGGCAGGCCTTCCTCGACAACACGCTGCGTCCGCTGCTGCAGCAGCACGACACGCCGCTGGTGAGTGCCACTGCCATACACAACCTATCTACCGAGCTGCTGGCGCACGCGCTGAACCTGGAGCCCGAGCCCGCCGCGCGCTGGCAGGCCTTCCTCGACAACACGCTGCGTCCGCTGCTGCAGCAGCACGACACGCCGCTGGTGAGTGCCACTGCCATACACAACCTATCTACCGAGCTGCTGGCGCACGCGCTGAACCTGAGTGTGAGTGTGTGAGTGTCCTATGCAGCTTCTCTACATCTGCAATACCAGAAGCCTTGCTTTCACACTACCTATGGGTTACCCAGCGAACCCCAAGTCAAAAGCGCAAGTTGCTGAAAAATTATATTTAATTATTGATATCATAATGTTTGTGTTTCAGGGTGGTTATTATCCTCCAGAAAACGTCTACGAGGTTAGTATTTAAATAATTATATTACTCAATAAAAACTTAACAATTTTGTGTACGAAAACCCACATTTAAAAAATTACCATATTTCATTTTCAGGTGGAAATCATGCCTGACACACTAACTGCTAATTATGACGTGAGTACATTAAGATAACTACTGAATACTTTGATGGGTTTGCTTCTCTGGTTATATCTTGTATTATTGTTCGACAGTATAACGACATGGCGGCGACGGGAACAATGGACGAACTCGCCGACGACGTGAATGCAGAAGATGGCAATGAGGTACACTGTCATGTAACTTTATTTTGTTACTTTAGGAAAACTTACAGCTAATACATTCAAGTAGTCAGAAGTAAAGAAAGGGTTATCGGTGACTCAGATTTGGTTAAAACCAATCTGCAAAGCCTTGAGCTCAGGCGTATTCTATAGGATTCATTTTGGAGAGTGTGAACGGGAATTACCCCGGTCTAAATCCTCTCTCTCTCACCCTCCAAAATAAAAAAAAATCAAAATCAAAAGTCATTTATTCAAATTAGGCTGAGAATCAGCACTTTTTGAATGTCAAAAATGACATAAGACAGTCCCCCAAAACGCCCGCCCTTCGCCACTTCCTACATGCTAATAATTTGCTACATGCTAGCTAGCACACACCAATATACTCCTCTCCCTCTCCCCCTCCCTCTCCCCTCCCTCTTCCCCCCCTCTTCCCCTCCCTCTTCCCCTCTCCCTCCCTCCTCCTCCAACACTCACCCATCCCCCCCCCCCTCCCCCATCCCCTCTCCTCCATGCTCCTGACCCGGGAAGGGCAAAATCTACTAGTAGTAGCATTACACGCTCACGGTCGCAATATACAGTTATACAGCGAGTGAGTACAATGACATGGTGATGTATTACTACTCGCAAGGGCAATGCCGAAGTAGCAAGACGATTGTACCAACTCTTGCACCTAAGAAGAATTCACGTATCGGTCACTAATTACCAGTCACCCTATTTAATTGACAAGACGTTATTAAGAAGCGTGAAAAATAAACATAAAAACATCTGAACAGATGAAACTAAGATAAAACACATTTAGCGAAGTTGTTACACCTCAAAAAAATATAGATACTTATTTTGTTTTTTAGCTTTTGCACATCGTGTAAATAATTAAGCTCAATATCACGGCACACCATATTGAACATTCAGATTTACATTGAACTCTTTGACCTTAAACCTCTTGTGTCGCATAAATACGACACATTATTTCCGTGTCCCTACCGCGCGTGTGGTATTTCTGCGACAGAGAACATGCATGACTTTTTCGTTTTATTGTCGTAATATTGACTGCGTGGTACAACTAAAAACAAAATCAAAAAGAAATATTATTTATGCAACAAAAACTAAAAATCGATACAACGATTGCTACTTATTTATTGTAGGTATTATTTTATTCATTAGTAGCAATTGTAGCCGCGCGCTAGGGGCATGGCATATGATATTTAAAAGGTTAATTAAAAGGTTTGTTTTCCGGAGTAATAATGCTACTTGTATGTGCTAGATGTGTGGCGCGATGGGCTTGTCCGGGGAAACTCCTGACTTCATAGCAGACGGACTGGGTATCGACGACGAGGACAATGTAAATACTAACTTCATTATCATTTTTATTGAGAATATTGTGTGCATGATGTTTAACTTTATTATTTTTATGAAAAAAGAACACATTTAGTGCAAAGTATCTACGTATAGGCTATAACTAAACAATTTTCTTTTTGTATTTTTTTATTACCAAACAAAAAAAAAAAATAACTCACTGTACGTGAGCACCATCACTTGTTCTGTGTCTGGGTGTATTTATCTATAACTAGCTGCCCCAACAAACTTAGTTTCGCCTTAGAATCAATTTATTAGTCTTATTTAGTTTTTATTATTTTACATCCTATTCTCAGACCTGCTGAATATACACCCAAATTTATGTATTAGATATACATAATATACATACGTTTAATAAGATGCCAACAAATGGATCCAAACCAATAATAACTAAGTACTACTACTTTTTATTTAGCGAGTCTCTACTGTGATCTTATTTAAACATTTTGTGTTTGATAGAATTAAAATTATAACATATACAGGGTGTAAAAAGACCCTTAACGTAAACGAAAACTACATATTCTACCCATCACTGGGATAGTTTTTTTCTTCTAGAACATATCTAGGAATTCACTGTTTTTGGAGATATTGAAGGTCAAAGTGCAATATTTTGTTTTCGTTTTTTTTTGCAAATTTGTATTGTAAGTATCATTAGTAAACTTTCTTCCCAACAAACATTATCAAAATTATCGATTTTTCATAACAAATTACGCATTGAAGTTACAAAAATGCAATGGATACTAAACAAGCGGGCCGGTCGGGTCAACGACCAAGCGCAAGTGGCCATACGCTCAGCTGATTTAAAGTTGCGTTGCGTTATCGCGCTATGCAATGCGCGCAATAAAAAACATCTTTTTTTAAAAATGAAAAATACAGTATTTTCCCAGCATTATTTTTTGGTTAAAGTTACTTAATTATATGTACAGAATGTGTGGTTATCGGCTATGTGATCGGTCTTTTTACATTCTGTATATACAAGGTGTTGATTTGCATCCTCGTCAAATTCAAGGACGTAATTAAGCTAATGATTCTCGACCCAAATCAACAATAAAATGAGTAGGTATTTTTTTTATTATTTTTGCTTAACAACGAAAAACCGCAAGTGTGAACCAGCCGTATTTAAAAGCGGCCCGTCTGTTACTAGCCCTATCACCGCGCTTTCGCACACAAACAAACGCAAATAATACATACACAACACATACGCAATGATCAATTCGTAGGCAATCAATACTACCCCAATCACGATGCGGTACTCTCCCGCGCAAGCTTCTAGCCACGCCCCCGCGCGACCCCGGAACTAACACAGTGTCTTTGATGTCGCCGAAGCGTGCGCGCGGCACGCTTTGCGATTTCCGCTTTTCGGTACTTTGGTGACCACTGGATCGGTCGCGGGGAACTCGTGGAAGACCTGTGGCTTGGCCTCCGCGTTCTCCGGACCTGACGCCTCTAAACTTAGGTATTTGTGGGGAGACGTTAAAAGGTTAATTTACTCGGAGGAAGTGACAAGTGTAACAGAATTACGTTCAAGGATCATTAGTGCTTTCGACACTTTAAAAACGTATGTGTTAGTGTTACGTAAGCTGAAGGAAAACCAGCTTCGTTGTGCTCGTTTGTGCGAAGAGTGTGATGGTGGCCACTTTGAACAATATCTCCGGGTAACTTAAGTAGGTACAAAGACATTCAATAAACTAGTAGGTAGGTACTTAATTTATTTATTCTAGTACATTTTGTAAATACGTTGTTAGCTTGATCAATGTTATTACTCAGACCAATAAAAAAGTATAGACAGAGCATTGCGCTCCTAAAAGTGTGGCACGTAATATGAAGACGATTCGCAACATGAAGACGGCCGCTCGGTAGTCTGCCGCTAGCAAGCGAGAGCGCGTGACGTTGTTTTGTTTTAATCATAACTACGAAATTATGCCGCCCCGCATCATAAACTGCTGCAAGAACAATTCCTGTTTCCAAAATAAAGCTTCTGGAATTATTTTTTACAAGAAAGTAACGTTTGTTTAAATAAAATCGTAAAAATATCAGAAATAATTTCTCGGAACACGCCATTGTGTCGGTGTTGCAAGTTAAGAACATTATTTTTTCCCAAAAAATAAGGAAAATCTTAATGTTTTACAGACACTTCGCAGCATTTTTTTTTATAATTTTACTATTGGACACAGTCAAATACACACATCAAAAGTGTCTAGGGATCAACATATATTTTTGCAATAACTTTTCTCCCGATTGATATTAATTAAAATTTTCTTTAAGGATTCATCAAATAAAGTGTTTTCGTTTGTCACAGTAACGATAAACCAAGTCACCTTTGCATTAATAAAGAAATTTGCCATTTTCCTAATAAAGGGATTTTTGACATTTGAACCACTATACTACATATCTAATAATAAATTTAACCAAAGTATCTCTCGCACTTGGGAGTCGCAGCGCAACGCTTGCAACATTTTTCTCTAGCACACATGCGCAAATCTGCGATGTCATACACCAAGTTACGCACACAACGCCAAAAGTAGTCCTCACTTTTTTAGTCGCGATTGTTCACGACGGCTCCGTCTATACTTTTTTATTGGTCTGAGTGTTATTAGTGTATTATTACACTTAACTAGGACGTCTTTCCATTTCCATCAAACGTAGAAAACATTTTTAGATTTAGAAGATCGGTAGGTACACCAACTAAAGTAGGCATTATTGCCGGTCCTAAGCCAGAAAGGAAAATTACAAATCAACCAATTTAATCCACAAATAAAACAAAATCACTACGAAAACTAAAGTTTAAGTAAAAGCAAAACTAACATTTTATTAATCATCTGATGACAGGTCAGTGAACTTTTCTTCTGCGCACTAGTATCACTGTCATTAGTAAGATTTCCGTATTCCAATAATGCTCAAAAATTAGTTAATTATCAAACAAAATTTATTACAATAATGTAGATGTTTTTCGAAATAATATTAAGTGAAATTATTGCTACTGGTCATAGCGGTCATTGCTTCGTCGCACTCGCACGCGCTTGCTTTTTGTAGGTAAGACGTCGACGCTCACGCACACAGCTGCATTGTCGCTGTGTGCGAAGTCGGGTGATTCTGTTTTATTTGTATTGAATTATGGGTTTAATTCTGAAACACTGTTAAATTTCAACATCAAAAAAAAGCAGCACTTGTTAGTTATTGCCCGCTAACGTACTTTCAATTGATTATTTATGTATTTTATGACACCCTCCTGAAATTTGACGAGGATGCAAAACAACACCTTGTATAACCTAACCTAACTTACCATACCTATCCTATAGCTAACCTAACTACCGAACCTAACTACCTTACTGAAATGCATTGATTTAAAAAATACTAAATTCATAATTTTAAACTAAATACTGCGCTGCGTGCCTACTATGCAAAGAATTATTGAAGTACGTCTCTGTTGTCATTATTAATTACGTAAATTGTTTTCTTTAATAAGTATAAGGGCTCCCGCACACGGGCCACCTGCCACAACCACAAAACGCCGCCACTGGCATATTTCCTGTAATTTTCATACATTTTATATGGACTCGCCGCACACGGTTGACGCCGGTGGCCGCCACACGCTACAAATCGTCGCCACTCGCTTTTTGTGGCCCGCACCGGCCACTAAACGCCGACACAGAACGCCGCCACACGCCACTCGCGCGATTATCGTCCCTCTCTACCTTACCTCAGTCAACCTGTTCATAGAATTATTCATATCAGAGTTTCAATCCCATCCTGCGATTTGTGATTCAAAAAGTGATACTTACGGTAATCAATATCCATTATGATACTGCATGCATGAGTTAAAAAAAGTAGCAACCACCGAGCGCAAGTGTCGACCACCGGCCACAAGTGGCTGTCGCGCGCGTCAGCTTCTTTTGTAGCCGCTTCTGGCTTCTCGTGGCGGCGTTTGTGGCTGTGGCCGGTGGCCGGTGTGCGGCGACCGTAAGACATTTTTTATGCTACTTTTAACCTCTTTCTAAGTAAGTAACAAAATCAATTTCAGAACGTAGGTACGTATAATTTGGCAACCTTACCTTCTCAGTTTTAGCTTAAGGCTCGTCAATTGTCAAATTGTCACCTGATAATGAACTGGGAAGATTGTCTCCTGTCATGTCATCCGAGATGGCGCTGCGTTTATAAAATGTATAAGAAAACGAATATTCTTGATATTTATGTTTTTCGACGACTTTTCATGTTTTTTATTAGGTAATTATTTTCCTATTCCGGACAAAGACAAATCCAAAACCACAAAAATCATAAAAAATGGTCCAGCGGTTCTTGAGTTATATATGGTGTAACTAACACGACCTTTGTTTTACATATAGAGAGTACTCATAGCACAAGCTCTGTTTAGTTTGTGAATGGATGGTGTTGTGTGAAAGTTGTGGAATGTTTATTATTTATTTATTTATTTTACATAAAATGGCAATACTTATCATTTCATACATTGTATGACTTACAGATGAGAGCAGCTAAGAGCAACTTCTTGGAGCTGGCCAGTCATCGATTCGATGATGAGTAAGTTTTTCGGTCACTTTTATAATTTTAAAATAATGTCATTGTAATTATAAATATGAATAGTGAACTAAAAGTTTGTACTGTAAGCAGAGACCGTATATCGCTATGAATGACGATACCGGTATCGACGTTTTTGTTATATTTGGTGACAGAAAAAAAGGTAACCGTTATAATAATATTTGGTTGCAGAAGGAAGCCTAACCTCTGTTTGGTAACCATTTTAATGCTTTTTAAAATCTACAAATGGCCTTGACGGACTTTCTCGTAGAAAGATGTAGGAATCCGCATTTCGTTTTAACTACATATTACTAGAAAACGTCAAATTGTCGTGTATTTTTTGTTTATTAGCTTCGCATTTTTGTGGAATATCAATTTGTGATGATGATGAAGTAAAAGGAACTTTGATTTTGTTTTGTACCCCATAGTCGAAAAGTAAGTTTTTTTTTATTGTACAGGGTAATCGGTAATTCAAGATCAAAATAAAGGTCAGTAAAGATAAAGATGAATTGATTTTCTTTCAGTAGAGACGGACGTCTCTACTGAAACCGTCTATGAACATGTTTTATATACAATCCAATAATCGCCATCGCACGTTTGAACAAAAGTCGCAGAAAGCACACTGCGACATACCGCCGCGCAACCAAGCTCACCGGTAGCCACTCACAGGAGTAACGCGCTGTTTTAATAATGTCGCCGGCACGTGTAAAATAGAGGTCACTTTTATTTCGGTAACGATAAAAATAATAAAAATTATTATTATACGCATACCGGTTTTAGTCCCTGATTGTATTTTATTTATTTTTTAAATGTTTGTTCTTTTGAATTTTGTTTTGTCAAAAACAAAATGTAACGTCTCGTTGCTGTAATGTGTGTGTGCAGCATGTGGGAGGACTCTGGCGACGCGGACGCGGACCCGGACGACGACGCACACGACGACGACGACGAGCCCGCGCTCGCCGTGCGGGAGGTGCTGGACCAGCACTCGCGTATGTATTATTGATTATTGATTATTGATTATTGCAGTTTGGTCCGCCTGGATCTTGAACCCGCAAGGATTTTTAAAAACTGCTAACAGCCAATTTTTATCACCTCCGAATACTATGAGTGCAGTTTATGATTTTGAACGACAACTTTAGATGGCACCAGAATAAGTGTTACTGTTATCGAGTGTATGTTTTCGTTACTCAAACTGTGTAAAATCGGTGAGAAGGTTATTCTAGAAGACGATGAGTGATTAGTCAGATAAGAGGGTGAAATGGGTTGGTTAAGTAACGAGAATAGGGTTGTCAAAGCCTTCAAGGCTCTGCCCTGCAGGGTTATCACCTATTCACTGCCGTTTTCACAAAGAATTCATTTAGTATCAGGTTGTGCGTTGATGTCCCTACAACCTTGTACGTACAGATTGATTAATTATATTCTGCTTGTAATAAATGGTTCTATCATAAATAGTATCACAAATATTGTAAAATAGAAAAGCAGCATCCTATAATAATACTGGTTTGAGTTTGGTCCAAGTCCACGCTATGATTGTTCTATTGCTATCCGTGCAGCGTGGGAGAGCGCGGGCGGCGGCGCCAGCGCGGGCGGCGAGGGCTGGGCGCAGTTCGGCGACGCGCCCGCGCCCCCCGCGCCCGCCCCCGCGCCCCCCGCGCCCAGCGCGCCCGCCTTCTCGGCTGACGATGACTTCGCTCACGAGCACGAGTTCTCGCCCTTCTGGTCCTATGCCGACACACATCATGCGCACGGTCAGTATAATGTTACTAATCGCTCTTATTTTGTATGCCCTCATAATTGGTACATTCCTAATTCATTCATAACATTTCATTTGGTTGAGATATCTAATCAACTCGCGTCGCTCGCTTTATTACAGATCCGGATTTAGAAGCTAGAATGCGCACCCTCCGACTAGAAGGCGAACTGACCGACAGACGCATGGACGAAGCGTCCAGCGTAGAGTTAGCCAACAACCTTCTGACGGCCATGTCTGCCATGTCCGCCGATGCCATTGCCAACATTGTGAACGCCAACCTACCGGGCGCGACCGACGTGCGCGATGTAAGCGACGTGCGTGCCGTGGACGTGCGCGACGTGGACGTGCGCGACGTGGACGTGCGTGACGTGCGCGACGTGCGCGACGTGCCCGAGGCGCGCGACGCGGCGGGCGAGCGCGCGGCGAGCCCGAGGTGATGCTCCGAGTGCCACGTGTAGGCGTCGGGCGACTGCGTGTAGCGGACGCGATCACGCATATGTTTCTACCCTCTCGTTCTTACATTCAAATGATCGTGACGCGTAAAATAAAACTATTCATCTAATCGATCCATTAATTAATAATAATGAGAATAAATTGTGATTATCAGTGATGAACTAATGTAAGGCTCGCCAGTGTTTACGAAATTTGCATTTAATATCGAATTCGATGTGTCTTACAAATAAGTGTTTTAAATGTTAAATTGGGGAAGAAATCAAACTTAGACAATTCATAATTTGTACTTTGTAATCATTACGTATGTAAGTGAAATGTAATACAAATATCATGTTGGTAAATAATAAGTTAAACAAACGATATCATAATCATAACGCGCGGCCGCTCCGCTCCGTGAGGTGCGAACGCGCGTCTGATCGTTACTAATAGGGCTTGTAATACCGATATCAACTGACTTTGGCTCGATACTAGTAAATGATTGGCCAAAATATCTGTGCTGATATTTTCAGGTACCCATTTAGGCTTGGACGTGATACTGTTACCCAAATTGATACTGATATAAAATCTTAATACTTTATACCCATATTTAGGAGGAATTCCTAATGTGTGGCAACACTTTTTTATATTAAAAACTAAAGAAACCGGTTTTTGTAACTTATTATAATATACCGGTATTATGGTAATGTCTCAAAAACCGGTTTCTTGTAAATTGCCCTTGATGTTTTATAAACTGGAATTTTAGGAATTAACATAGAACATGGGTACTAATGTCGGTAGCGGTATTTCATAAGTTCGAATGAGAAATAAAGCACAATCAAGACCAGTACCGGGTACCAAAATTAGATGCCGGGATTTTTGAGGTCTACATAGGATTCGTTAAGGTATTCAAATACCTAAGGTAAAAATACAGGTGTTAATTGTTTTTAAAAAGCGCAGGTTTATGTTTAATGACGGGTATACATGCTCCGAAATTCCCGTTATTATACAGGCATTATCATTACCGGTATCAAGCCCTGAGCTCGTACACTGACGTGTTAAAGCTGTCACTGTTTCAGTGTGAGAAAGAGAGATGGAGCTATACAGGCGGTATAGCACTATCCTTTGTTCACAACAAAGCGCGTCAAAGTGGTCACAACATAGACAGGTACAGAAGGTCGTCGCCACAGAGTGGTAAAAGAGGTTAGTAATCGAAAGTGGTCTTATGTGACAATGAGCCTACGCAGTCATTACACGACTTATCTCTTGTCACTTGTCCGCGTACAGGTTTCTTTTACGGGTGAAATTACAACAAAATTTGTTCAAAATAAATTAAACTGAAAAAAAGTCTATTTTGATGTCTGGGTTTACAATTGTTAACTTTTTAGCAGTCATAATTATTTGTTCATTCAGTGTTTGTGTGGCGACAATGCTCGCTGTACTATATCGTTTTATCGTAGGTACATCTAGCTTCTTTAACTGTTCTGTGGTCACCACTGCACAACAAGTAAACACGCACGCACACACGCACTGTCCCGCGGCCGGCGCTTGTGCGAGATGAACGTACGTACTGGTTCATGTGTAGAGACCGCCTTTTGTCTCTATCTAGTTTGCATTATTTAGCGTAGTCGGGCATTTTCACAAAAATGTGTAGTTGTGAGCCCTCGAAAGATATTAGAAGTTCAGTTATTAAAATATACTGCTTAGTACCCCAGCAAAGCTAATGTATATCTTCGTTGACAGTTCATATTGATGATCACTGGGCAAAGTGTTCAACCATTAACTGTCAAACAGCTGGTTTCGTATTGGCTATCATCAGTGTGTATTTAGGATGACGTCATGTGCACTCGCGTGAATAAATTACTTGGAAAAAGTATAATACAACCGCACATTTTTGTGAAAATACTTGGTCACGTTGTTTATCGACCATTTCTAAATTAAGTCACCTGGCAAGGTCACTAACAATAAAGACAGGCGGTTGTCTCAGCAAGTTACAATGTGTGTTGCTATGGTACAAATTTAACAAAACGAGACGCTAATTAAGGATTCTTTTCTTAATTTTGCAAAACTACGTGTAGGAGCTTAAGATCTCTTAGATATATAAATAGGTGATACGACAAGACTTACCACGTGCAATGGTAAAGTCATAATTATAATTAAAAAAAAACTGAAAAATCTCCGCAGACGTAGTTTTGTTCTCAACCGTTCATTCTTGCTCAGATAACTTGCGTAGTCTTACCAAATATTCCAAACACCATTCTCCTAAACATTTGGGGTCCAATGTGAAAATTCCTTCTGTCCTAATCTCTAATGACGAGCACTTTCCAATGGGAAGATGCTCTGAATTACCTTAGTAAGAGGCAACAGAGTAACAATTGATATTATTATGGTTTCTTGTCTGCTTATTTGTAACATATTTTTCATGTAATCTGCTTGTATCACATATACAATCAGCGACGAGATATGCGCACGCGCACGTCACGTGCACATATCTCGGAGCGGACTGTAGTCACAACGATGTAATGTATGTATATAGTATAAATAATTTGGGCAATTATCGAGCTTTATCTGTGTATTGTAAATTCATGTGTTATAGTGAATGTTATGGTGTAAACGTGGTCGGAGGATCACGCCTGGCCCGCTGTCACACGGTTATGTATAATAGTTTTGTGTATATTGGTACAGTTGACTCGTGCGAGGACTTTATATAGTGGTTGACTCCGAGCGAGTTAACAACGAGGGGCTACGTACACGAATACATTATTTGATACCTATAGGTATGACCATATTCGTGCGCTTTTTTATCATTCGTCGTCAACTTTCCATTTATCTTAGATCTAACTAACCGAATCGGCGTTGTTCAACTAGTTTTGACTTGCACCGTGATTTTAAACTCATGCGAAGTTGAAGGTGATGCACATGAGCATCGTGCTTCTAGTCAGCTGCTGAACAACTCACGCCTTAGAGTAAACCATTCCTTATAACATGAGTTGTAAATTCAATGTTAAACTTATTCTCAACTCGTAATTCTTAAAGCACAGGCGATGCTCGACAGTATCGTAAACAAGTAAGGTCGATCTTATTGCCGCGTTTAAAATTACGAGATATATTAATGAATAAAAACAAACAGACTGAAGTTGACAAAATATGTGAATTGAAAGTCGCGTCAACTAACATAAATGTGTTTGTATGGAAGGTGTACGTTTAGCTTGTGGTGTATCTCCTAGACGTGTTCTATGCTCTTAATTGTACCTCGACGTGTATTGTATAGTCGTGTATTAGTTAAAAAAATGTACTTATGTTGTAGTCACCGGAGGGGACGTGGGACACAAATTTGTTTATTTAACTATCGCAGGCCACTTACACGCTTCCTTGTGTTGACTACATTTGTTTGTTAAATCTGATTGGAATCTCGAGTGAGTACAGTTGACTTGGCGATTGTGTGGCGCATGGCAATGTTCATATCGACTCTATATCAGTTCACATATCGAGCGCATGGTGCGTCTTGCTGTCCACTCTCAAGTATCGCTTGCCGCGTAGACCAGCGCCGGCCAGTCTAGTTCAGGACCCATTTCACGTCCATAGGATTACTTAGTCTTCGATTAGGTCGTTTTAGTGTAATGTGGATCAGCTGACACACGCGGGATCACACTAAGAACACCATCTCACTACACGCGCTGTTTGCTTTCTTGCTTAGACCTAGTTTTGTAAACATATCCAGGTTATATCAATAGGTTAGTATTAGTTGGTTTTGTTGAAGTTCGCAAGAGCAAGATTGTTGAAGGCAAGTTCAAAGGTTTATCGAAAAGTGATTTGTGTATTTTCATTTTCTTCATAATCATCGGTGCCAAATGTGACGAATCTACATTTACACAATGACATATTTTTTTGTTAACATTTATCTCAAATGGGGCACGCAATATTATTAAATGTAATTAATCTTTGTTAAATAAACTAACTTTTCAAGTGTCCTATGAAATAAATAGGAGATTTGCAGTGAGTGCATTAAAAATCGCCAAAAAACGTCGTAAGATTATTGTAAGAAATATTTCTTTTTTTTATGTAAAATAATATGAATTTTTACTTTTATAAAAAAACGGAATCGTTAAATGATAGGAAACGGTAGTCATGTGTTAGCAAGTGAGGAATATGATTACATTTCAATACACCGCAGACATATTGAGAGTCATATCGTATCGCTTGCCGCAGTCAGAGCGCACGCGCATCCACCCGCTGAACAAATATTAGCAGATAACTTACTTGTATAGGACGCACTAGTTTTATTGTTAGTACATTTGTGTAATTCATGTCATCGTTGTAGTTTAGACACAATATTTTTGTAAACTTTCCTATGTTTCGTAATCCGTATTGTTAATTGTGTGAATAGAAACGATGTAACGAATTTGACGTGAGAGTCGGGCGGGCCGTGCGACGCGCTTTGCTGTCACAAGGAACCTAAATTCACTAACACTAACTTACAGAGAGATTTAATGCATAATAAAAAGTTATTGCGTAGAGGAGATTATTTATGGACATGAGCAACTAGTGACAATTATATTGTCCGTAGTCAATATGTGCTTGTGCACAGCAATGTCCGTCACAAGCATGGCCCGCTCCGGAAGGTGCTAAATATAAGATGTGTGCGCAGGCGCAGTAGTGTGCGCGATATTACGTCTCGTCACCACGGAGAGTAACATTGTGATTATTAGCTCATAAGTTCAATATTCTTGTTGTCTTTCATTAAAATTTTACTAACTATTATATAAAAATTGATAAATTTTAATAATACGCTCTCAGATGATTGTTCTGAGGCGGGAGGAGCGGAATGAGCTGATGGCTAATGTCACTCGCGTCAGATATGACCTTGTGTAGCGCGAAGTCGAATGTGAGCGAGTTGGAAGACGACGCGAGTTCCCTCGGCGTGTGAGCGTCTCGTCGATCCATCGTCTTCCTGAAACGTTAGTATTAGAGTTGTTAGCATTTAAAGCTGTGAAACGTAAACATTGTATTAGTGCAATTAGTTGCCCTTGGGTCTTGTTGTCAAATTTTATATTTAACTTAATAGTTAGCGAGTAGGTAAAGTTGTTGATTTCGTTCAGTTATGCTTTTCTTCAGTTTACACCTCTTTGTAAATACTGATCAATTTCAACGAGGATCTCGTAACGTACAATTCCGTACCAAATTATTGTAATATTTCGTCCAGTGCGTGACGAAGTCTTTCTGAGTAGACCAATCAACAGTCGTTCGCGCTCTCCTCTTATTGGCTCGTTTCTGACTCGTCTTTACACATTGGATGATTTTGTATAATATGCAAAATTAAAATTTTGGATCTTAGTCAAGTTTCGTAGCGAAATATACCTATTCTTAGTGTTTTGTATTGGGCGAGTGAGATAGCAATGCGATCCTTTTGACTGCATGTGTCGGTTCGCTCTCACTGACACTTGCGATTTATACAGTGTACAGGATTTTGTGATAATATGTACTTTTTCGATTTCTACCTTCAGCTAACCGCGACCGTCCTCGATGTAATGCTTACCTAGTGTACATGCTCCTTTTGTCTACTGTGTCGGCGACATCTTCCAACGTCGCCAACTTTAACACAAACTTTTGAATCGATGTAATATTTATAAAATAGTTAGCTATCGATAGATTGACCTCCACGCGCGATAGTTTTTGGAACCATTTCATAAATAAAAAAAAAAAACATAATAGCAATGTATGTCTCTTGTACAATGTGTAATTGTGTATGCTAGTGAAGGGACCGCGGCGGTGGCTTGCGCTTGTGCGGCGTCGCGCGTGCGAGTGACGCGACCCGTCGAACTTAGTTCTGTGTGAATGTGACGTTTGTGGTGGAGAACAAGTAACCACACGCTTGCCTCCAAGCCTCGAGCGAGACGACCGACGTGCCAGCTGTCATGTTACTATGTGGCAAGGATAACGCAACACCGTATTGCGGGCACAATTTAAATTTTCACTAGACTTCAATATTAATAGTTAAATCGTATTACCTCAAAAAAATGACTGCAACTTGTGATTACTTGTCAGCATCTGCCGTGTACATAGTACGTAGCCACGCAGCCGCGCGTCTGGTGACTGACGAGCAGGGAGCGCTGCGGCGGGCGCATAATGCCCGCCTGCTGTTAAACGAGAACTGTGCCTTCCGGGCGGCAGAGGGCGCCCGACCCGCCCGGCACATAATAAATGCTCGTATGTATTCTATTGTATTTATATCATAGTTAAAGTTTTATTAAAAAAGTTGCTCAATATATTTGTGGTTTTATTGTGTACCAATGTCCTAGTTCCAAGTGTATTTCAGTTTCACTTCAGGACGAAGTCCATCTGACTGATCGGGGATTTGCTTAGCTTTATAGCTGGAGCTTTCCAAAGCCTAGTTTTGCGATAAAAATAATAAGTTTTATTTGCAGATAACAACGGTCGATAGTTTAGTCGATAAGTAAGTACACCACGCTACCATTCACCGCTCTGAAGCACTGCATCGCTGTATAAATGTAAAAAAAAAACATACAGTCAATTGTAAACCTCTTCTTTTTTTAAGTATGTTATAAAACGTGAGCAATAAAAATGGCGGTTTGGCAGATTTCGTATTAAAAATATTTAAGTGAAACCGCCATTTCTAATTAACGATATCCGACTATTAAAAAAAAACAGGCAATATAATGTAAAGGCAAAATTAAAAAAAAACAAGGATAAGACAGTTCCAAATAAATGGTTCTTTGCCTGGTATTGAAAAAAAGTTACTTTAAAAAAAGAAGGAATATTGTATAAAAAAAATAGTGAAAGTAAAATGGCGGGAATCAGTTGCTTGATTGATGCTGCTTTCGTGTTAGATCTGATTTTAAAATGCTTACAAAGTAAATATATTTAGTGTTATATATTTTGAATAACTTTTTATTTTCATTGTGCCGACACTGCCAATTATTGTGGAAGTGAAAATATCTGAAACTGAGATGGTAAAAGTTGGTAGGTACACCACTTTTCTGCATTCATTCATGTGGGTAGGTATATTTATCGAAAATCTTTTACGGACTGGGCAGTGTTGTGGGCATTTGAGCCTACAACAATCACATTTGATAGCAGTTTTTAAAATCCTTTAATTGGTCCCTGCATAAGTTTCTATCTCGGCGAAACCTAAAAGGTAAGTAAGTCCAGATTCTTAGACCGTGGTAGTTAATGATAATAGAAGTAAATAGTCATGTCTCGGTGAATTCGTAAGTTCTTTTGATTTGACAAGTACCAGTAAAGTAGTAAGTGTAACGAATTTACTCATTATAGGTACCTATTGTTGAGTATCATTGTGTATCAATCTACCTGTGTCAATCACTAAAACAGCTCAGAAACACCAAAAAAAAAATCGCCGTTTTATAAGTAAATTGGATTCATAAACAAAAAGGAGGTTCACCATTGATATGTACTTATTGCCAATGTACCTACTTTACATTGGTAATACGATACTAAACTTATTTATAAATCCGTGAGGTAGCTCTTCTAAAAGGTTTCGTAGGTACCTATGGAGAAAAATGGGAAGAAACTCGCATATTCTTTTAAAATAGGTTTTACAATAGGTACTTTGTATAAATTAATAAGATTATTTTTATGTGAGGACGATGCAGGCGCCTACCTACCTAGAATGCATTAGTAGCGAGCATTGTCTGATGGTAACTAAATTTTTGTTTTAAATTCTAACAACTAGGTACCGCCATTTGTAATGTGTAGGTAATATGTGTATCCTCAGACCGTGTGTAGGTATCTGGTAACTGTATTTTAATTGACAATGGGATTGTCATTAAAATACATACGAATGAAAGGTCAGGTGGGTGCGTAGTAGGTTCACCTACACCACATGCGTGTGTAAATGTTTGAACGAACGTAGGTATTGGACGTAACGAAGCAGAAGGAGTATTAGGAACATAATTATCTGTAGTTTCTGCCTCACCTCAACGAAAAAGACGTGTGCTTATGTGTGTGTCTTTAATTTCAGCAAATTCACGTAACGTGTTTTCAATGGAGAACCACAACGAGGCCGCAGGCGGTCTACACAAGCTGGCAGCATGACGGCATTTTCGACGGCATGGCCATCGACACGGAGGGCAACCTTTGGATCGCCAACTTCGACGGAAATCAGGCAAGTCTAACACATTTATATGCTTTCATTTAACTGCTGGACATTGAATTCATTGGGAAAACATTGGGTTTGTTACCCACCTAGTCGGTCATTTATGGACCGATGGAGAAGACAAGCAACGGAACTCTTCAACGCATAACAACAAATTATTCGCAATTGCCATAGTCAGATGTCTATGCTGAGCTTTTGTATTTCCATAACAGAACATTACGCCCTTCTATTTTAAAAGGAGCCCTGCAGAGATGCCTACAGATTAATGTTTAGATAGATCTTTGCTATTGTTAACCAATTCCAATGATTCTTAAGTTTCGAAAGACTTTCTTTTCACACGACGAAACTAAAAATTGCAAAACCGACTTCTTAAAAAACACTAAAGGGTGAACAATAACTCCAGTTTCGGAAGTCAGTGGCCAATAATGAACGAAACACAACCACAAAAGCCACAGACTTCCGAAACTGGAGTTATTTGTCACCTGTTAGTGTTTTTTTTAAGAAGTCGGTTGTTTTTTTTGTAAAAAAAGTTTTTTAACGTGTCGCTTGCTGAACGCTTACCTATAACCTATCTACACCTTTTTACTTATAATATTATTGGTTACAACTACGTGTGCCATCATCTGCATGCCTTTTTCCCAACTATGGTGGGGTCGGCTTCCAGTTTAACCGGATGCAGCTGAATACCAGTGTTTAACATTGAACGACTGCCTGTCAGACCTCCACAACCCAGTAACTGGGTTACATTATACCCCTTGGTTAAACCGGTTGTCAGACTTCGACTGTCAAAGATCTACAAATGACATTCGGGCCCAACAACTACCTACGTGTGACAGCTGATGTGAAAATGGATTAGGTATAGGTATAATAAATTCAGCGTCTATCGTAATTGTAACATGTTTAATTGTACTTTCGTTACAAAGTGTGCATTAAAAATAACCTTTTTAACTTGTGTCTAATGCTATGTACAGACGCCAGCACATTAAGTTACCCCAATGTGTCAAATTTTACCAATTGAATATGAACCTTATTCTGTTTGACATAAAGTGGAAAAACGATCAAAGAAATTTGACACATTGGGGTAACTTGATGTGCTGGCGTCATGGAATATACTGGTTTGGCTATTTTTCAAGGCATGTCGGTAGTCGTTTTTCTTTAATGGAAATAATACGAGGTAGAAGGCAACTAACTATAAGGTACTGCCGGCTGCTGCTGGGTCTGTAGTAGGTAGGTCTTTGATCCAACCGCGTATTTTATGTATTCCGAGCGTAGGTACAGACGCTAGCCTGTTTTTTTTTTGAGTGGTGGAAAATCCTCATGGATGTTCCCCGCCCCAGGGCGGAGGGGTCTGTAAGACTCTTACTGACTAAAAACCAACCCGTGTTCCTTCTCACACCTGCGCCGGGGGTCACGGGAACAGAAGATACATCCGCGACCCCCGACACAGACGCTAGCCTACCCGAAGCTGCCAAATTTTCTTTACATACGAAATTTTCCCGAAATAAAATGAACCGTATTCTGTTTATTATAAAGTTAAAAAGCTATCAAAGAAATGTTTCTGTCTGTCTGTCGGTCTGTACCTTAAAAAGGGAGGGCCGCGCTGACACATGAGGCGATTCATTGTAATATCCATCAAAATAATTGTGGTAATAAACTTGCGGTCGACAGTTCTGACTGTACGCGGTGTTCACAAACAGTAAGTTTAGTGTAAAAGTGTAGGTATGCTTAACCTTCAGCCATCCTAACATTCACAAACAAACGGCGAGACAGAATGATTAATATAATTATCAGACAGACGTGTTGCTGGGGAGTTTCTTCCGTCACTTCTTCTTCCCAGGAAAACTAGAAGGAAGGAACTACTAGGAAGTGGCGAAGGGCGGGATTTTTGGGGGCATATATTTTGTGCTTATTTCTGGTATCTAAAGGCTAAAGTCAAAGTCAAATGGTTATTTCTATTAGACCCATAACAGGCACTTTATACTTAAAAATAAAATAAATTATGAGAATGATTCTAGTTGCACATTCCAAATGGTTGTTTCGTATGGAGAAGAATGTGCAAGAAACTCCATACTTACTCTTTTAAAATAAGTTTACAATACTTCGTATGTACAACAATCAGATTATATGTGAGGACGATGCACCTAGAGTAATAGGAACTTTACTGAAATAGGTTTATAAAAAATAAGCAATGGACTCGATAAAAAAAATATTATGTTGGTAGATAGGTACATTATACTCACATATTAACAATAATACACAATAAACTGTAGAATGTTATTAACCGACTCATTGCCACCATCATTTTCATGCATACTTTAGCCAGGCCCCGATGACGCGCCAGGCGCGTCATGGGCCCTACATACAGGATGACGTACCTTGAGCGTCATTGGCACCCTATGATGTTTTATGCGTATTTCGCCGTTATCTTGCGTCGATCTGTTAAGAGCAAAAGTTCTGTGTGTGCTTCAATTCTTATTCGTTAGTGTTCAAAGGAAATATGGCCTCCCAAGGTAGGATTTATTTGTTTTAGTTAAATGTTAATTTCGACCACCAAACGTTGATTTATAAACGTAAAAAGTGAAGAATAGTGAATAAAACCATTCGGAGTGCTGGCAGGGAGGTTATTTATAAGGTGTACAGGCGATGTCTGGCAGAACATGAGGCCCAAACTATTCTTTCTGAACTTCACAATGTTTACCAAAGAACCGCTGATAAGACAGGTATGTAAGAGTTTGTTTTGTTGATTTTAGTGGAATCAAGTAAGTTAATTGATGAATACAAAGCTATATTAATTTGCTTGCATAAGGAATAACTAGAAATTTGAAACAATAAATGTCGAGCACATAGGTTATGTTTACATTTTTTCTGCATTACTCTGGTATAGCGCGCTGAGATAAATTGATACTTTGGTGACTTGACTTTTAACTGAATGAAAATTAAATTTCTACGTAAATTATACTTTAAGTGCGATATCAAGGGAGAGAATTATTTGTTCTAGTGTTTGCATTAGAAATATTATTTAACTATTATTTAATTCAGGGAAATCTGCTATCGTTCTAAGCAAAATCGTGCTGGAAGGAGATAAACAAAAGGGTATTTTCTACATCCGGCTTATTAACAGTATGTGATCAAAATTATTTACTTTCAATATTGTTAGGGATAAATTAAATATTTCGTCTTTACAGGAAGCAGCTGAACGTGCATTCCAAGCTATTACTAATTAAGGAGGATTGGAAGAACTCGTGCTAACCTGTAATAAAAATAGAAAAGGGTTACTGGAAAAAGAATAACTATGAACGAGGAAATAGAGCGATTAGTAATAAATCTAGAAGATGATAGCAGCATCACCTCTGAACCTGAACATGACTCAGATGAGTACGCGGCCTACGTGTTCGGGGTAGAATATTTAGAGGAAGATTTACTAGAATAAAATATAGAAATTATGTTTTCTTTTTTTATAATTCCTAAACAATGTTGTGAGTATTTACCCAATTTGTTATTTTTAGGTAAGTATCAGTTGCGTGTCGAGAACACGTCCTTTTTCAATTCATTACACCCCAAGAGGACACCGATGTCCACACTGTCATTGTCTTTCTATTGTGTCTCTAATTGACAGGATTAAAAGTGATTACTTAATGATTTAAAAAAATAATACATAATTAGATTAATTTGTCTAAAAAACAGCTAAGTATCAAGACTAGGTTGGTACGCTATGCGGTTGCCACGGGTTGCTATACGAAGAGCACAGTGGCGCCTCCATTATTTTCTACTCTTTTTTGCCAACCTGTAGATATCTATCTATTTACGAGTTGTTATTATTAATAGCGGAACTTTAAATAAAACAACGATTGTACTTTGATATAATTTTATTTTCATAATTTATTTATATATAATGACTATAATAATCATCTACCAAACTAAATAATCAATATAATTCAACAGCATCCTTTATATACAATATGTATAGTTATTATACTTCTTTATAACCCTCGTTTCTGAACGATTAGAAAAGACACGAAGACACTCGTCTAATTATACAAAATAATATTGAAATGAATCCTACACGTTGTTACATAACAAGTTATAATTTGCCACAAGATTTTTGTTTTTTAATTATTTATTTACAAATACTTATATTTATAATTTAGTCCCATAATTTCCAAATGAATCGTCAGCGTGTGTAATGGAACTGGCGTGCGTTACGCAGACTGTCGACAGTGACGTTCATCTACATGCAACGTGGCGAACTTCAACTTTAATTAACAATTAATAGAATTGATAAAACTTAACTTGTCCATTACATTACCATAGTTAAATAGAATATTGCACGGAGCATGAGGTACGTAAGTAACACGTAGTGACATTAACAAGGACTAGACGCGCTTATGGCAGACAGCAGTCGCAGCGGCGCGCGGAGTGCGGACACGCATAGACCGCTGTCACTGCAGCGAGACAGATCTTACTATAGAAATTAATTTGTATCAACAACGAAACTCCGTTTCAATTTCTAAACTAATCTGATAAAAATAATTTCTACGAGAACTATGTTTTCAAATAGTTGGCTAATGATAACTCTACACAGAATGATGGATGCTATGCACAGAGTGACGTGATGCGGTGAAATAATACTTCAAACTCTTATCTTACTTATTATCGAGGTTAAAATGAAAAATCTACTTGATATTAAAGGGCATTAGAAAACTTAGTAAGCGGCATCCAAAAACTATATGATCTTACAACAAGACAGATCCCCGCGAGCTCGGCCTCGGGATGATATATTCCTCTGATATGCCACTCGGATACAGCACGGCGCTGTTCGCGCAAGCTAATTATGTCTCCACTCAAAATATTGTCGCGTCAACGTTAAAATTCGCTTAAACCATTTCTACTGCCTGATCGATAAAATTCGGTAAACTTTGCTATGAAAATATTTGTTGAATAAAATTCGTTATTGACTACGTAACAAAATAATCTGGTTAAGAAGTGATATTTTGTTGGAACATCATACGTTAAATTTGTTTGTTCGTACGTAATATTAAGGCTATGAGTCGTCACAGTGAAATGCGCGCGCGCATCCAGCGCACGCAGCTACTCCCTCGATCAGAACTACATTACATAAACTCATTAGAACATTATTACAAGTCATATAACAATTATAATATTTATACAACACAGCATGAAAACAGTATAAAGTTTGGCATCCAATGCCGTAAACGGCTGAAGTATACTCGCTAACTAATAGGTAATACGATTTAACTGAACTAGCATGTCTAAGATATCAAAATGTCAAGCTAAGTAAGGCGATCGAATGACACGGCACGTATAGATACGATAGCATCTGAAGGGAACTACTATAGCGTCCACTTTGTATCATTATGATAATGCAACAGTCAAACTGAACACGTGGCGACGTGTGCCAAGTTACACTACGAGCAAGCCACGAGTGAGGAAACGTAACTAAGCAACGTAACAGCTAGATGCGGTGACGACATAGAAAACTTTTATTGCCATGCGATACACCGATATCCACTACACTACTTAACTTTACATGTGGCGACGAGACTCGCTATCACGCACACTGCGCCACTCGACAAATTAAACTTGCGAATTAACAATAACTCTCAGTACCTACATACAAACACCCAACAGCACCACACGAGTGCTTACAATTGTCTCCTTGACTCGTCCAATTCCATACAATCTCTAGCCCAGCAAGAATCCAGAACTCAAATATATTTATACATAAATCAAACGCAAAGCGAGTCCCTCGCCACTCACTTATATAATACCAGCGATATACAAGGGAGCTTTATTATTTAGTTTACACATAATAGTTATCGCTTTAGTTTACTTTGTTAATTTTAGCTAGCAACACCGACACGACACCGATTGGTCTGGTTTACTTTAGGCTGGCAACCCGCACGAAGTATTGCTATCATTGTGTCACAATATACAATAAGTAGCGAAACCAACTAAAGAAAACGGCGTCGACCGCGACGACGAGCGGCCGAGTGTGAGCGTGTCGACACTAACAAATGCCCATACAAACGTTAATATTCAATTAACATACTAAATACGTAACGAAACACATCGGCTGACGTAGTGCTGGACTGCTGACTGACAGAACAACTGGCAACACAAGCGGGAGGTGTTCCGAAGAGAAACAAAACTACACATTATGTGTCAAAGAAATCTCCAGTGAGAAGTAACAAAAATTATTGTCATCCAATGCTTAAATTTCCAATCTTTATAATATATTATTTTTCTTTATATTATTTACTTAATACTTTATACAGATCAACATCGTCAACTATCCTTACACATTAGATTAGAGTTTACTTTGTATCTATAAAATGTACATCTACATGTATCGTAATAGCAACATTCAAATAATCTCATGTGTTACGCAAATGCTAACGTAATCCTATGTATGTGTACATCGCGTACGTCACATACGCTGGAGAACAGAGCCACGCGAGCTGCGCACGCGCCGCCTGCGACTCCAACACAGCGAGCAATATTGGTCGGTGTGGCTGTCCAATGTATCCGTAACAGAACACACAACAAGAGAGCATCGAAGTTCGACGCGACACTACTGTAGTACTTGTATAAAAAGAGTTTTAAGTAAGTTAGTTTAATGCTTCGATTTATTTACATTATCACATCGCGTGACCTCTTGCGGAGCGAGGCGCTATGTGCACGGGGCGAGCCGGGCTCCAGGGCGCCGCGACATAGGCACACTAATAATTGAACGATTCAGCGTGTGGTCGTAGGAAGCGAGACACTACTGATCGAAATCGACTATGCTCGAGAGTACCGATACTTTGTGCGTTCATTCATATCGAGTCACGCCTATAAGAGTCTAAGTAAGGTTCATAAGACGACTACGTGGTAGCTAAGCTCTAGCGGGCGGGCAGCGCTCCCGCTCTCATGCTCTGCACCTGCCGAGTGCGACACTTTGCTGACTGATGCAATCGTCACGCTATTAAAAATCTCAGAATAAAGCACTCTGTGGCATTCGTCAACGACAGTCGGAACCCCTAACGGAGTCTAGGGACCGTACCGAACGCGACCGGCCGCGCGTGGATCCTCGGCGACGATTCGTATTCGGTACGATCTAACAAAGAAATTCCTCACACATGTTTCAAACGTCCCGCCTTCAGAAGCCGAAGTGTAAGACTTAACCTATCGTCCCGGAGCGGGCGCTCACAGCTGGTACCACTTCTTGTCCTTGTACTTGAGCATGAGCTGGTGCGCGGAGGAGGAGAACTCGGCGGCCTGGTTGTGCATGCGCTCCGTGTTGTCCTCCAGCCGGGACAGCTTGTCGCCGCGCTCCACCACCAGCATGTGCGCGCGCGAGATCTCGCCCGCCGCCGTGCTGGCGCGCGAGCCCAGCTGCTCCAGCTGCGCCGCGGACCCGCCCGGGATGTGCTTGGCCACCGTGCGCAGCGGCTTGCCGCTGCTCTCGCCGACTGCGGAGGAAAGCATTGATAGAGTCACTGGCTTGTGGAGGTCTTGACCTGACCTCATAGTTGAAACAAGGCTGCGACAGAGATGATGAAGAATAACTTTTCTCTCTCTTTAAAGCCAAAGAAATTCATGATTTACTAATACAAATATAAAAGATCACACACAGACTAATATAATAACATAATGTACATATTATGGTACTCACATAACTCTTCCCTATCGAGTGGCCTAGAGCCGCCGCCAAACAGGCCGCGGAAGAAGCTCTCCTTGGGCGGCTCCGGCATATCGCGCGGCAGGAACAGCTCGCCGATCATCTCGTTCAGTTGCTGGCTGTTCCACAAGAACAAGTGTTAGCGACGGCATACTCACTATCAGCTCAAGTAAGGATGGGGCACTGCAAGCATACTAACCAGAACTCTGCGTCGATGGTGAACTTTTGTACTTCAGTGGGAGAAGCGAGGTACAATCCATGACCCCTGTTGCTGAAGCAAAACGTCTTCGCTATCCTGCAATACCACACACACCGTACGTTTTACAGATCGTCTCAGCGCACACGCTAGTGTTGACAAGTGTCGTTATTGTTCATAGTCCAAGAAGAAAGAGAAAGGAGATTTATAGACCAAGAACGAAGTAGAAAGTGGGGGAAAGATGTTGTTCTATCAATTGTAACGTCTCACCTGAGGCATCCTCGCGTTCGTGTCGGAGTCTATGGGACAAACTTTAGTCTAACATATAAGCGTAACTAACGAGTACTATCGCGACTAATAATAATAATAGGATAAACATTTAAATGAGGAAAAAAAACATTCAGAAGCGGGCATGCTGCAAGCGAAGAACGAGGAAGAACAACATGTAACAGAGCAGAGTAGCAGCCCAGCGAGGAAGTAGGACAGATCGCACAGAGAGACTTGACAACCATGTAGTGGACGTGAGTGCGTGTCGTCACGGTACACGGAGTGTGGTGTGTGAGTGTCAGGGCACATGTCACGAGCACTAGAAGCGCAGTGCAGGACGCAGGACGCAGGACGTAGGGCGCAGGGCGCAGGCAGGCCCCCAGGGCAAATCATTCCCGCGGCGCGCCGGTGTGCGAGGCGGGGAGTGGCGGAAGTCGGAGAGAGATCGGCTCGTTTATTGTACATTACTTGCGTATTAAGATAATTAAATATTAAGATATTAAGAGTAAGTCGGTAACGTATAAATTTACTGTTATCAATTTTGTTTAGAGACATGTAGACGCCAATTTTCACACGTGGTTGTGTCGAGAGCGCATAATGATTTGCCCGTGGCCGAGTGGAAACGTCAATGAAACATAACAGGCGAGGGTCGGGCGGGGCAGTCTATGGGCGCGGGGAGATGAGGGTACGAAGCAACTGTCAACGTTACATGAACATGTCTAGGTACGCAACAGAGGCCGGAGTGAGCGACTCCACATGACAAGTGACGGTACGTGGCTAACGCATGTCATCTGCATGGACGGCGACTTACTGGTCGGTGTCCTCGTTAACAATGAGCTGCTGGCCCCATATGGACAGCATTGGGTCTACGATACCCCTCTGTTTGGACTGTGTCTGGAAGCTACCAGGAACACAGACAGCAGTCAGCGCGGTGACTCGAACCGGCGCGTGCCTCGCCTTTGCTGGGCGCTCCCGGTTATGCGTCGCGACCCGGAGCTACAGGTAGTTCATTACTGGCGACCTCGACAAACCGAGAGCGCCTCCATACGTGACACAAAGGCGAGGCACGCGCCGATTAGTTAATCCATCATCGTTCTAAGGGTGAAAAGTTAGACAGATGTAAGAGATGCAGGGCGGTACACACTATCGTAACATGGTCGGAGGGCTAGCGCGGGGGTCTCGGTTGCATTCCGTGTCGTTCGGGTGTTTGGTCCGGTCAGTGACGGGTAACCAGTGTGTATTTACATCCATATACATTTGCAGCACCAAAATAAATAGTTGAGTAGTTAGAAAGTGTTACGGTGTTCTCTCATAAACATAGGGGTCGGTATAACGGCGCATTGTACAAAACGTGTATCGTGTTGAGGGCGACGTTCGATCGTTTACTTTAAACTGAAAAATAGAAAGAGTGCCAAATATCGGAAGCACAGGTGGTGCTCGACAGATTTGCAAAATTTTGTCTACGTCGAGGTGAGAAACAGCGCGTCTTTGTACGTCTAGTAGCGGAGTGCTCGACACGTTCGATAGAAGACGGCTCCGCACTCGCAGGCGCACGACGCGCTCGCGCCGGGCCGCGCGCTCGCGTCGTGCGCCGGACAAGTCTACGTTCTAACATCGATCGTTACTGTACAGGAAGGTCTGTCGTTAGGCTCCCAAATGATAAAATAGCGAATGATCGGTACAACTAAAATCTCTGATGAACAATAATGAATGCGAAAACCGTAAAAATGACAAATTTCCGGTAGCCCAAAATAGCATTCAACATGATAAAACTGCGAAGCTAATGATAAAAGGTACTATATTATAAAACAAGCCGTTTATCATTTAGTGCCTTCGTTTGGTGCAGAGAAATCGTCTAATAGTGATCTGTGTGCCACCGGTCAGTGTACCGGCGAGCGCGGCGCACGTGCGCACGCGCGACGCGCACGCGCCCGGCGCGCGGGCACGTGCGCGTGCGTGCGCGGGTCGGCCAGAGGGCTGGCGGCCTCACCCGAGCTCCGACAGCGGCAGGAAGTCCACGTCCACCAGCGGCCGCAGCGACGGCAGGCTGTACGCGACCAGGTGACCCGTCGACAGGTAGTTCACCAGACATACACTGTCTGAAAATGCACCATTTTGCATTTTAAAAACTGCTCACATTTGTTTCGAATTGCGTTATATTAGAAACTTGTATGATTTTAAGTTGAAGCTACCTTTCAAGCTAACAGTCTCCGCCTTCACAACGAAGTCGGTCTCCACAATCTGCTGCCTGTACACGCAGTTCTGGCTGGGCAGCGCGACGACCCGCGCCTGCTTCTCCGAGGCCACGACCACAAACTGCCGGTCGCCGGCCGCGTCGGAGCCGGGCGTGGGGCTCATGCGACTGCCGCTGCTCGACGAGCTTTGTTTGGTGGGCGTGCGCTCTCGCCGGTCTCTCACCTGCTGCAGAACGACATCGGTAGGCAAGAGATCAAAGAGCCCGAGGGAACCACCAGAACATTGGGATGTAAACTTACATCTTTACTGTCATCTCTCCAACTTTCGTAGGAGTAAGGTATTAAAGCACCATTGCAGTCAAGAAATGACATAGTCAGGATTGAACCTTTTAACCTAAATAATGGACCACCTGGAAACATAAAAAGTTATTATTAAAAGTATGATAAACCGTTAATAAGCCTCTCCTATAAAAGTGCTTAAGAAAATATCGCTGATATGGCCCTGGTCCACTTATGAATTTACTAAAAAGTATTTTATGTAACTGAGTGAAGACTTGTGATTGTAGCTAAATATACCACTGTCCTATCAATCCGAGAGAGGCATATTACGTCGCCATGTCACCAACAACTACTTTCTGCAAAGAGCTGTGTTGTATGTTCGCTGGCTGTGACTACAAGCGTACGTACCGCTGGTGGCGACCACGACAGGCTGCGTGTGCCTGTGTTCCGCCTCCGGCAGACTGATCGTCATGGTGAGCACGGAGCCTAGCGTCGTGCCGATCCAAAGCGTCGGCATCAGCGCCGTTGGGTCTGCCAAAAATAAATTAAGTAAAATCCCATCATATCTTCAATTGAAATGAGTGAAAAATAGCAGTGAATAAGGAGTTACCTTTACAAATCGATTTGGACAATTAGTATCACATGGCGGCAAAGGTTATACGGGTTTTCCGTTGGAAAGAGTTTGGATTTGTGCGTGGTTCATGGTAATACGGTTGTCCTTACAAACATAATTGACGAAATGTAAGTGTATTATGAGAAACATTATGAACTCACCAGACTTTTTGGTGTAGCTGTCAGCAAAGGCGAGGCACTGGATGCCCTCCTGCGAGATGTTCTCGAGGCTGGACATGGAGCTGGAGCGCGAGCGCGAGAACGAGCTGTCCAGCTTGTCTGACCGGCCGGTTGGCAACATACACACACTCGGTTACTGCCACCGCCGCGCACGCGCACGCGCCGGCGCGGCGGCGGTGAGGGCACAACGCACTACTCGCTAGAGTGCTAGCTAACTAACATGGACCGGACTGGATAAGACAAGCTATGAGCGCAATGCAACTTTGTTTTATTTTACGAGTATCAAAAGCAGATGTCCTGTGACTAAAGAAAAAAAGTGATGTTATTAGTCAGAAATAACTTCTCGTTGTTATTTTTTGTTCTTTTTTCTACACTATGTTTGATTTTAGCTGCAATTTGGTAAGTGTGTGCGACCAAACTACTGGCGCATTTGTTTGCATGACATGTGTGCTCTCCTCAGCTTGTCTTATTTATTTTCTAAAGGGGCAGAATATTCAAAAGAAGGATTGAGCATGTTGTGTCCCTCATCACCACCGCATGTGCACTAGTCTACAGTAGGTAAGGTTGCAGAGTAAAGCGAGCCCGACTTACGGGCTCAGTGTTATTAGTGCTGTTGTGAAATTAGCTGAAATCATCAGCCAAGTGCCATACACCAGTGCATTAGGTATACAAGTTAAAGAGAAGGAATCATAATCATGCGCCAAAAGAGTCGTGAGGCGATTGCATGCCCGTCCAATCTCAGCTTATTGCACAACGGTTTGTTCATGACGAGTTATGTTAGATACAGTAGTTAGTCGCGCGATGGTTAGTGTTTTGACCCGAGACATGAGATGGTTATTACAAGGCGGAATACGGCGCAAGTGAGGCAGCGGTCAAAACACCGATCACCCCATTAGACATCAGTAACCAATCTTAACTTAACGAGCACATCGATAAACAGCTCTAACGATGAACATAGCAAATGAGAAGCGAGCCCAACACTACGGAACCGAAGTGTAAACAAAGAGCAACACAAAGGTGTGATGTGTGATGGAATGAGGATGAGAGGAGGTCGGCAGGCACTAGTCCAGCCGGTGCAGCCCGCCGGACGCCGGACGCCGGACGGACACGCACCGCAAGCACTACGTGCGCGGGCGCGGCGTGCGCATGCAGCTACTGCACTTCTAGTAAGATAATACCGTAAGCATACATAGACATAATGACAGCCGAATATAGAGGCAGCCAAAAACGAGCCATATAAACTTTTTGCTTTGTGGTCGGGCTAGAAAAGAAACAAACATTCATGTACTCAACAGCGTTAGAATTAAGGAACAGTAAGACATAGGTCGCGTCAGGACCCGGCCCGCGGAGGAACCGGGCGGCGCTCTGCCAGACCGCTCGAGACGAAGGCAAATAAATACATAACGTGATCGCTCGTGAGCATAAGGATCGACCATCGGAAACTAAATACAAGAAAGAATAGAAATGATAATATAGATCGTGTGTCTCATACAATATGGAAAGCCTCGCTTATATAATGCACATATAACATATATAGTATAGTAGGTCTCGTTCATCGTAACAATAACAGTGATAGATTATAAAATAGTTTTGAGTAGTAAGTCACCTTTAGTTGTACAACTATGAGTCATGCCAGTCGAAAGAGATTCGTACAAGAGTGCCAGACCAATAGTGAGTGTGTGGGTACATTACAAGACAGTCACAGCCACGTCGCACTAGAGGACAGCTACGTGCGCCGACGCACACAAGCGGAAATAAACGAACACCATACCAAATAACTTAAGAACAAAAGGTAACGATGCAAATGTTGTATTGGATACCATTGGGTTGCATAATGTGTAAGTACTCCATAGATGCGAGAGTCTGCGGAACACTTGGTTCTGTACCGACAAACAAAACCACAATATGTTACAAGCACGATCACAGGGCGCGCGCCGCACCCGCACCGCGCGTTGTGTGCGGGCGGGCGAGGCGCGCGTACGGGCTGCAGCGAGAGCGGCTCTCGAGCCAACATGGACATACATGAAACACCATCAAACATGAGGAACTCATTCTAGCTCGGACTCGGAATGACAACGAGGATCAACTACTCGGATATAACAACTAGAGAACCAAAAGATAACATAAAATAGGTGAGCAATATTCCAATGGTTACCTATTAAATGATTCCGATCTGAAATTGGAAAGTTTTCAAATAAATAAATATGGACGTAACTCAACAGTTCAACACATGCTTATTGACAAATAATAAGGGGCCAACTTAATGTTAAAAGTTCCATCTCTACGCGTGGCTTGGTGTTCAGCAACTTATGTCCAGTTAACATTGCCAATTCAAACTATCATGATTAGTAACAATCACTATTATATTCGTATTTTATAATGCAAGTAAGGTTATGGCATTGTAAGGCCATGATTCTTAACAAAACTGATGAGAGCTTGAAGGTGAGCCAAACATTAATATTGCAAATTAATGAAATACAAAACCACGCTCATTAATACCGCTACACTTATAAGATGCCATGTACCTTCGAACTCGCAGCAAATCAACATGTTTCAGTATTTAGTTATGGAAAGAAGTATATCAGTGTGTGTGAAAAACAAAAATAGAAAAGTTAAAGAACCAAACATAACGAAGGGATAACAGTGAGAGTAGTGACAGACCTCTGAGCGCGCTTGACGGCGACGACTACTAGCGGAAGAGCTTTCATTAACAATTTAAATAAATAAAACACACACAAAGCATAGCTTCGGTTATTAAAGTTTGTGCTGAGCGATAAGTATCACCCAAATGCAATCTCGTTATCCTGTCAAGCTCAAGATGCTTCGCACGATGCGTCAGAAGCACCAAGCGCGCCGGCTCAAGCGAGCCCTCGTCCGAGAATATAAACCATAACGAACAAAACATAAAAACCAAAAGGAAGAAACTGCGACTGCCTCAGAACGGAAGGAGACTGAGCCGAGTAGACTCGGTACAAGGTGACTGTACTACCAAAACTGCAATACTGGCGCGTCGTCAGCAGCGAGTGCTGCGGGGCGGGGGGCGCGGCGTACACGTCGGACGCGGTGGACAGGCACTTGTGCAGTTTGCGGGTACCTTGCGAGCGCGAGCGGCGCACGCGCACTGCCGCCGCGCCGGCCGCGCCCGGCCCGGCCCCGCCGCCCGCGGCCCCGGCCCCGGCCCCGGCCCCGCCGCCCCCGCCGCCCCCGCCGCCCGGCCCGTTCATCTACAACACACACAGCTCCTAGCGCCCGCCACCCGCCCCACCACCGCCGGCATCAACCACCAGGTGGTTCATACCGCAGGGCTCCACCGTGCATATGGAACAGAACATTGAAGACCCTCTCTGTTACGCGCGACGATGCGACACCATGTTAGGAACAACCGTGATCTCTGTGCCAGCAGATAGATAGTATACTTATTAGTCGTTGTTAAGTGACACGGCGAGGCCCGTGCGTTAGTCGTGTAGCAGTTGGCAGCGAGTCATACCTAGAGGCGGCGCGACGCGCTGGTCGTGCGCGTGCGCAGCGGCGTGTGGCGCGGGACACAGGCGCGCTACTAACTCCCCTGGGGACAGTCGGGCCGTGAGCGAGCGCTTACAGGACACGTGACGCTACCTGATGTGAACTACAAGCGAGAGTGGTGCCATCTATACCGACTACTCAGCTCGTACCATTAGCACGTTACTTCATCTCAGGACATCGACAACACAGAGATCACCTACGGTTTGATGCAATCGTTTAAACTATTAATTATTGTTTAATTACCGAGAAAGTCAGCGAATAGATATTTAAGGCAGTTAGAGTCTTCATCGGACGAGTCCTTTTCCTTGGAAATAAAAGAAATATACACATCAATCACCAGCGTGCTGACTTACACAGTAGTACGTACTCATGTGACAGTAGACGAGCAGCACAGTACACCGTGCGACCTTTATACATGTAATATTCACTGCGATACATACATGACGGGTCTAACATATAGTCTTACTTATCATACAGTATACATACTTTATAAACCAAATCATATAAAAAGCCAAATATCACAAAAAGCACAAAGCATGTTAAAGTCGCAACTCGTAAATTATTACCGCTTCAACTCTACAGCCGAATCTTTAGTGACCGTTAGGTTCTCAGAAATAATAATATTTATGTTACAAATTAGTTCAAAATGTTTCTGTACATCTAACTACCATCACCTCTAGCTAGTCAAAAAATCTATGTCCCGAACGAAAAGGGGGCTACGGTACCAGTGTATTAGATCAAAAATCGCAAACCAATACCATTCATGTCGGAGGACCTAACTACTCTAGGAACAGCGAGGAACGGCTAGGTGCTACGCGACGGAGACGGACCGGCTAGCGATGTGATGCGTGAGGTGAGCGGGGTGACGCAATACTTACTGAAGCGCCGCATGAGCCCGCCCAGCGAGCCGGGCGCGGCCGGCGCGGGGGCCCGGCGCTCCTTGTACTTGATGTTGGGCACGGACAGCAGGCGCGCGTCCCGGGCCTCCGCGCGCCGCGGGGGCCGCACGGGCCGCGCGGGCCCCTCGCCCTCCTCCCACAGCGGCAGCGCGTCGGGCCGCGCCGGGCCGTCCTGCGCCTGCCAGCGCTCCTGCAGCTCGCGGTGCATGCGCTCGTACACGTCGGCGCCGCGCTTGTCCTGCAGCTCGCGGTGCATGCGCTCGAACACGTCGGCGCGCGCTAAGTCCGCGTCCGGCGACGCCGCGCCCGGCTCCGGCTCCGGCGACGCCGCCCCGTCCGGCTGCGGCCCGTCCGGCCGCGGCGCCCAGTCCGGCCGCGGCGCCCCGTCCGGCCGCTCGGGCGGCGAGCAGTAGAACTGCGAGTTGCTCTTCTCGGCGACCACCTCTTCCTGATTATTCTCAGTGGGTGTCGCGAATGCCGCCTTGAATTTGAGATCCACTTTAGAGAGCTGACGTTTCAGGTTGAAATTTTTCCAGGATGTCGATTTTCTTCGCGTGTCGAGCTTTGCCTTATCTTCCGGCACGGGCGAGGGTCCGGCCGGCGCGGGCTGTGCCTGCTGTCCGGTCTGTCCGGGCTGTTGTCCGGGAAGGGCCGGCTCGTCCAGAGACAGGTCGTTGGGGCTGGCGGCGGGGGACGGTCGCGTAGCGCTCTCCTCCAGCTTACAGTCGAGGGATGGGAAAAAATATAAATGTGAAGTAAAGTCGCGCACGACGACACTGGGCGCTCCGTGCGGAGTATGGGATGCCGTGAGTTGATGCTACTGCGACGTGGCGGCGGTACGCGGACGTACTACTAGCGATACTGTGAGGTACGGTCGCGCTCCTCTACGAGTGGAACGCGGACAATCTGCAAACTCGTCTTGTACAATAATCTATTTAAATATGTATGCGATAGGAGAGAAAGAAAGGCCGAGTGTAAAGAATGTCTAACGATGCCATGCCATGTTACTACTGGGACAAGCCGGGAGTGGCACTACAGCTAACTTATTTCAAAATCAATTACAAAATTATAAGAAATAATAAAAGTAGAGGGGTGTGGCGGGCGCTCGCCGGAGCAAATCATACGTAAGTAAATAAAAAAGCAAATTATATGTAATGTGAAGTAAACTGTTGTTACTGCGGTGTCTGCTCGTTCTCTAACGTCATCGTGTTGAGTTCTCGTAAGCACCACCATATCGTAAATATCACTGATTTGTTTTGCTGACTACTCGCGTCGTGCTTCTTCTTATTTACTTTAACGTTCCTTACTATCCACCTTCGTTTGTACGACTTCATCGCAATCAAATTGCAGTTTCGTTCGCAAAATGTAATTACGTATAATATTTAGTTATACTGCACAAAGTTTGGATGACTTGACTACTTTTATTTGTAGATCACGTTACCCGTTTAGGATTCACGAGAGATTTCTTTCATGGGACTCATTTGAAGCAGTAGAAGTGTTCACAAATGGAAGTAATCAAGTAGGCTAGAGATCAAGGTCCGGGTGCGTACCTGGTCGAGGCTGGGGGAGCGCTGGCGCTCGGGCGCGCGCGCGGGCGGCGCGTGGTACAGCGCGGCCGGCGCCAGCGCGCACAGCAGCGCGCGCCGCGACATGTCCGCCACCACCACGCCGCGCTCGCCGCCCCACGCCATGCTGCGCACGCACACGTTATACGCAATGGGCTAGTTAGGGCCGCGATGTAGGCTCTGGTAAAGCTTTGGTTCAGGTGACCATATATCGCAGCTATTTGCGATGCGTTGCGAATTCGCAATTATGTATGAGAGTCCTTATTGCACGTAAGATGTTATTACAGCAGATCATTTGTTATGTGGAAACGTAAAAGGAAATCTATTGTAGTATGATAATCTACAGCACAGTATTGTATTTTAAATACATTTGCGTATTGAATTTTGTAGTTGTTCCGCAAAATAGGTATCAAATTAGGATTAATGAAATTGCTAAGGTAATAATAGTTTGTATATTATTTACTCTTGACATCTTTACTCACGATAATATCATTTACGCGCATATCCACGGGGACATGGCTAGAATATCAGTGTAAAGGCACAATTTCTATACAATCAAAGTACCAAAAAAACTGTTTGTCTGAAGAGTCCTAGAAACTTTAGAACTCGCTTCGCTCGTACAAATTCTTTTCAGTTCCCGCTGCAATTTACGTCTTTAAAAAAGTATAGAATAACATTTAAAATATATATGTGGAATCATTTGTCAACCAATTTTTCTATAATAAGAAGTCAGATACCAATAAGCCAGAACTGGCTGTAAGCACATGGGGTTTTCATATGAAACAAAACTCCGGGTGTTATGCTTAGAGCCAGTGCCAATATTAGGGATATCAAAGAACCGGAATCGTCGCCCTATATCTGAGGTAAAGTGCTAAAAAAATTCGAGCCAGAGACCAACCGAACAATTCGATAATGCCCGACCCAATAAGTACCTACAGCGCCATCTCTCGGGGAATTGTGTTACTAACTAATACATATGTGGTGGCAATTTTGGATTGCTAGAACCGATTTTAATAATTCTTTCTTTGTTTGAAAAAATATACGTTCAGGATGATAAAATATGTAAACTAAGTTAAAAAAAATGCTTCCAGATACGAATAAACTACAAACTTGGTCCTGAAATTAATTTGTACAACTTTTTGTCTTTTTTGTACGAAAACTGTTTCCATCCAAGTTCAAAATAATTTTCCTAGAAAGTCCTTACAAAGTTCTACTTTTCAGATTTTTTTCATATTTTCTAAACTTATGGTTCAAAAGTTAGAGGGGGGGACGCATTGTTTTTTACTTTTGGAGCGATTATTTCCAAAATTATTGACATTATCAAGAAATGATTTTAGTAAACCCCTATTCATTTTTAAATACCTTTTCAAAAATATATCACACGTTAGGGTTGAAATTAAAAAAAAAACATTTCCCACTTTACATATAGGGGGGCTACCCAAATAAAACATTTTTTCCCCTTTTTATTTTACCACTTTGTCGTCGCGTGATTGATACACATATTGGTACCAAATTTCAGCTTTCTAGTGCTAACGGTCACAGAGATTAAGCGAGGACGGACGGACGGACGGACGGACGGACGGACGGACGGACGGACGGACAGACAGACAAGGCGAAACTATAAGGGTTCCTAGTTGACTTCGGAACCCTAAAAATGGCATCTAAATCGGTTCACCCGTTTAAGCGCTACGGTGCCACAGACCGACAGACAGACACACACACACATAGCGGTCAAACTTATAACACCCCTCTTTTTGCGTCGGGGTTTAAAAAAATGGTTGAAAATATTGAAGCCACATAATGCTTACAGCCATTGTCGGCTTGAGGATAACTGGGCAACCGGGACCGGCACCCCGGTGCCAAGACGGTAATGTCAGCCTTCTCTCTTCCTTCTATCTGAGCAAAAGTGCTAAGAAATTGCAAGCTCGCTCCGCTCGCTCAGGTTCTTTTCCGTGCGCTTTTCATCATTGTGCCAATTCCAGTTCTACTTTACTTGTGTTAGCTGTGACATATCATATCATGTTGAGGTAAAGTGCTAAAACAAGCTCGCTTTTTCCATTTCCCCAAAAATACTAAATAAGATTGTTAATAATTGTGGAGTCCTAATCAAAGACAATTGGATCGTTAATAACAAACCAGTATGTGTTTTTGGCAAGTCCTAACTTTAAGAGTTTTGGGGCAAACGTGACTGTCGTTCAAAGAGCCAAGTTCCTTCATCCTTTTCCAATCTTGTCGGAGAACTCTGAGATGAAGTGGTAAAAATTTGAGCTCGCTTTGCTCACTCACATTATTGTAGTTTTCTTTTTCTGGGTTAACTTAGGTGTGACATAAATAATGTTAATGGCTTCCACTTGCGAAGTACAGAGGTCCATTTCGCACCCCCTCATAGAATTTACATTCGGGAAATCAAAAAACACGATCAAAATGGAAAGTATCTGAGCTGTCTCCCTCTGGACTAAAAGCTGGGTACGCCCATGTTTCCGCGTGCATTAGTAATCTCTCGATATTATACGAGTTCATATAAATATAGATTGTGAGTACGTTGGTGTGCGATCGATGTTTATAATAGATGTCGACTTATTATTGTTTCAACAATTAAATAGAACTTAGAATGAATAGTTTAGATTTAAATGACATGGAATATATACATTTTATACAAGATGTCGTTTTACATTTTTGTCAAATGCAAGGAGGAAACTGTGCTAAAGGTACTTTAGTTTTATTTGATATTTTGATTTTTAAATTGATATGTGTGAAACATACGAGGTTTAGGTATACGTCGCATATGTAATAGAATGATTTTAATGTTAATCGAAAATTATATTTTATGTAAGAATGTCAATATTAAATACCTAAAAATAAGTTTGTATTAATAATTGAGCAACTATATCTTTTTCCTTCACAGCATCTTGAAATTTGATGAGAACGTATAAACGACATATTGTATAGAATAAACAAGGAAGGTGTTTGCCCTGCGGGCTTGGCATAAGGCAGGTACTGACAGGCCGTAGGACGAGTTGATGGTGAGCGCCGCCAGCGCGTGCGGCGCGCCCAGCTGCAGCGCCACCAGCGCGGGCTGGAACCCGGCCGCGCGCCGCGACCCGCCCGACCCGCCCGCGCCGCGCACGCGCAGCGCGCACGCGCCCGCGCCGCCCGACCACACGCCCGACTGCAACACGCAACACGCCGAGGGTTAGCAAACGACTACACGCAACACATACGCACATATTCTCTTACAAAACTATCATTTTACGTAACACATTGAAAAACATACTCTTCTGCTCTCGCCCTCTGACACGTCGCCGGCTCTACTAAACGACATGGAGCGCCCTCCTTCCGCTTCCGGAGAGCCCTCCTCTTCTAATGTATCTGTTATCATTGGAATTTCTAATACCTGAAACACCAAATGACAAATTAATTAAAAAATACTCTATTTATCCTAATATGACCATCATACCTGCTTGTAAATAACTATCAATATTAATTTAAACTTTAATTTTAAATTTAAGTAAATTGTGATAACCAAATATTGTACCTAACCGACAAACAATCACAGATCTCAAAAAAGAACTCAAAGCACGCACCTCTGACTTTCCAGATATATACGTATGTGCGCATTGTAAAATTACTATAACTTACTTTCACTTACTTTAATAACAATAAAAGAAAATATCGTGAAAAAACCAACATGGTTTGAGAGATAGTTTTCGACTGCGAAGACAAATCAGAGGGTCATGAGCGGCATAAATATCTTGACACCAAGTTATTTACTAACCCCACGAAATATAGAAGAAGGCTTTGGTTTCAATAAACGTTTCACAATAATATAGCTTACATGTGTCTCTCCGTGCGTCTCGCTCTTCCGGAACTTGAAGAGCACGACGTGTCCTTGCGGCAGCGCGACGGCCAGGCGGCGCGACTCGGCGCACAGCGCGATCTGCTGGATGGCCAGCGGACTGTCCTCGTCGTAGCACAGAAGGCTTTGGTTTCAATAAACGTTTCACAATAATATAGCTTACATGTGTCTCTCCGTGCGTCTCGCTCTTCCGGAACTTGAAGAGCACGACGTGTCCTTGCGGCAGCGCGACGGCCAGGCGGCGCGACTCGGCGCACAGCGCGATCTGCTGGATGGCCAGCGGACTGTCCTCGTCGTAGCACAGAAGGCTTTGGTTTCAATAAACGTTTCACAATAATATAGCTTACATGTGTCTCTCCGTGCGTCTCGCTCTTCCGGAACTTGAAGAGCACGACGTGTCCTTGCGGCAGCGCGACGGCCAGGCGGCGCGACTCGGCGCACAGCGCGATCTGCTGGATGGCCAGCGGACTGTCCTCGTCGTAGCACAGAAGGCTTTGGTTTCAATAAACGTTTCACAATAATATAGCTTACATGTGTCTCTCCGTGCGTCTCGCTCTTCCGGAACTTGAAGAGCACGACGTGTCCTTGCGGCAGCGCGACGGCCAGGCGGCGCGACTCGGCGCACAGCGCGATCTGCTGGATGGCCAGCGGACTGTCCTCGTCGTAGCACAGAAGGCTTTGGTTTCAATAAACGTTTCACAATAATATAGCTTACATGTGTCTCTCCGTGCGTCTCGCTCTTCCGGAACTTGAAGAGCACGACGTGTCCTTGCGGCAGCGCGACGGCCAGGCGGCGCGACTCGGCGCACAGCGCGATCTGCTGGATGGCCAGCGGACTGTCCTCGTCGTAGCACAGAAGGCTTTGGTTTCAATAAACGTTTCACAATAATATAGCTTACATGTGTCTCTCCGTGCGTCTCGCTCTTCCGGAACTTGAAGAGCACGACGTGTCCTTGCGGCAGCGCGACGGCCAGGCGGCGCGACTCGGCGCACAGCGCGATCTGCTGGATGGCCAGCGGACTGTCCTCGTCGTAGCACGCGCCGCCCGCGCGCCGCTCGAATACTGGGACACGCACAACACAAGGGAAGTAGACATGCCTTATACCTACACAACAAACTGTCACACGCGGAGCAACTGCCTGTAGGTCATGAAAATATTTGTTCCGTATAGGAATCGAAAATGCAACGCACGACGGAGCGCCTAATCACTGCGTCAACCGTCTCTTCAATAGGGTATATGCATGTATTTTTTTTATATTTTTAATTTACTTTTAACATCGTTTTACATAGTAAAAAAATATAAACATATTTAAAAATGCAGTAATGAAACTTAAAAAAATATTTAAAATACAGAATAAATTTGAGCTGTTTAATCGCCGCCATTTTCGCGCGCCATTTCGATTACGTCAAATGATCCTATTACTATTAGTTTGGGTGTTTTCGTTCTTCTAACCATTTCACCATGAAAAAAGCTCAAAAACCGGTTTACCGGTATTGCTTGTACCCGAATGCAATAAACATTATCATTAACATATTAGGGCCCTGGGCCCCATCCAATAAAGCTGACAATCCGACATATATGTCAAAAAATGACAAAATTGTAGAATTGTCGCGCTTAAGCTGTTTAATAAACGTGACAAATATGTCAAAAATCGACAGCTGAAATCTTGACACATTTTTAATGTAAAAACACGTTTAATAGAACTCGACATATCAAAAAACCACAGTCACAATAATTCTGACAATTGTCGGTGACAGACAATATTGTCGGATTGTCGTGACAATTATGTCGACTTTAGACATATTTGCAAAGAATTTTGTTTTATGAAGCTGGATGAGGGTAAAATTGAAAAAGATATTATCAAAGTACAAGAATAAGACAATCACTAGTGCAAGTTCGATTGTGTTATGATCGCGTGTAAGATGGAAATGCACAGAAAACTTACCATTTTGGGCCTTATTTACGAAAGTAAAAATATACTTTTTGAGAAGTTTAGTGACCAATTGACCCACGATGTAAAAATAAATAAATGGAAGGAAATAGCTTAAATATGATTTCGCGACATAGGGTAACGCGCCTGTCAGAATTGTCGGACAATTCTACAAATATGTCAACATGTCATGACAATTTTCTGTTTAATAAAGCAGATTTGACAAGTTTTTCACGACAAATTGTCACCTGTCACCTGTCGCATATAAGGTTTTATAAAACAGAAAAATGTCAAGAAAAAAAGAGTCCGACATATTTGTGAATTTTCCACCATGACAATTTTGTCGTCTGTAAGTTTTATTAAACAGAAAAATTGTCGAGTTGTCACTTTTTGACATATGTCGGACTTGTCGGATTGTCAGCTTTATTGGATAGGGCCAGATTGTGCTTTTACAAAACCACTTTCAGTCATTTTTCTTAAATGTTTTATAACCTCACTATGAAGCTAAAATTAGACTTGAACATTAAATTAGTTCACAACATACAAGGCAGTAATTATTTTTTCCAATTAAAAGTCCATTCCAATACTTAATGTCATACTAACACATTGTATGTTTTGTAGACGTTGAGTTGTTGTCGTAGTATTTGACGTCACTTTTCGTAATAACCAATGGTGATGCGTTTCACAAATTTGAATTTCCCGCGCTTAATTCGCACTATTATTTTTAATTTTAAATAATTATGATGCTATTAAAAAGTAAAATAATGATTTAGTTCATATTTTCTGCCATTAAAGATTCGGAAAAAAAATATTCGAACCATATTTAAATTACATGCATATTCCCTATTGCTTGAATAAATTCGTGCTTATGAAACACTAGCAACTAGCACTAGCATGAATTAAGAATTCTTATTAGTAGTTAGTTTTCTTTTCATTCATTATTATTTTTACTAAGCAGATTCTTATGTTTGTAGGTTTAATTTAAAATACTATACCACTTGGGTGATTTTTTATAACGAGCTCAAAAAAGTGAAAAAGAAATAGATTTTATGTTGAAGAGTTTAAACTTTCACTAACCTTTAGAACATTTTAATTTGTACAAAATTTGTAAAGTCCCTGCACTTGCGTCCCAAAATTTAACACTACCGTCTGCATGCCTGAAACATTTGAAAAATAATGGTATTAAAGTTTTATCATAAGACACAAACCATAATCGCAACGGATATTTATCATCGATACATTTTCAATCCCTGTTTCTAGATTATTGAAGGACATGTGCGTCAATATTTGAAGAATATTTTTCTTCCAAAAACGGATCGAGTTTATAATTATAAACATACCCAGTAAGAATAATTTCGTTATAGGAGCAGGAGGCGGGCTCCCACTCGCCGCCGTTGATGGGCCATAACTTCTCGCTGAAGCCCGTCGGCTTCTTGTTGCCTTGCCGCCCCACCGAGTAGAACGCTGGGATCTAGAAACGGGGACACCATGTTTTATTCTATTTGCCGTTCAAAGTAAACCTTATTAATATATTACATGTGTAGAAGAAGATCATCATCTAAGTACATATACAGTCTCGCAACTCATCGTATTTTACATGTTTTTATTATTTATTTAATCAAAAAACACAACTATATCTATCTGTAAAAATTCTGCTCTGCTTCTCATTCAAAGAGCGTGTCAAATAATTGTAACCCCGCCTTCATCACCTCGGATAGGTTGTATATTGTAGTGTTAGATGCGGACATACCAAATCGGAGGGACAATCCGCGAAGTATGAGCAGCAGGTGACCGGCGACTCGTGGATGTCCATGGGGTAGGGGTTCTCGAAGCACGGGTAGCCGGGCGACTGCAGGTCGATCACCACCAGGTCGTTCTGCAGCAGCACCACTATCGCGTACGGCTCCTGGTAGTCTGGAACCAATACAGCAACACGGGCATCATTCAATGTCACTACACTATTTGTAGAGATACGCGGGAAAGTGACTAACTACCGAGAACTTAAAACAGACAAGGCTTTTAAAAGTTTCTAACTCTTTTTTGTATGTTTACACGAAATTGCTATCCAACTTGTAACACATAATTTGTACTACAAGTTGTATTACAAGTATTGTATTATAATTCCGTTTATTTATTTGTATAAATAAACGGAATTATAGTAAACGTAAATATAAATAAAATACCATACGCAAAATACGCGCTTTGACGTGGAGTTGCGGATACCAGCCCGGTATATTATCTCTAAAAATAAAATAACAAAAATACCGAATATAATATACTTTAGATACAAACAAAGTTATAGAAGTTAAGTTATTTTATTCATGATCTCCTAACTTTGATTATTCTTTTAAATGTACGCATTGTTTCTATTAAAAATTAAAGGATCTCGTGACGTGAAGCAGGCCTTCCTCTCTCCTACCGGTTTGCTGTACCCTACAGGGTTCATAATGAACTCATTTATAAACCTACCACCTAAGAATACAAATGGTAAGCAATAAAGATATTGAGTATTGTGTAGGTGTCGCGTGGCTACGTACCGGCCGTGTGCGGCGTTTCGCACAGCGTGACGAAGTCCACGACGCTGTGCTCCATCTCCAGCACGGTGGTGGACTTGCCGCTCAGCACTGTGATGCTGTGCGTCCGGCCCGCCTTGTCCGAAGGCAGGCCACCGCTGAATATCACCAGACTTTCCCTGTAACACCGGGGCAGTGGGGTAAGTTCTAACAAGATATTAATATGCCATACTTCATATACACTCACGCCTTTTTTGCGTGGGAGTAGGCTGAAATTGCTATTCTTACATACTTCTTTTGCTTCATTTACGTTCATACATGTAGTCATACACACCTTGGCAAGTATTTTAGAAGATCATGGTAAGCCCCAGACCTTTCTGAACAATCTCACCAATAAGATCTGTGTATGTACTTGCTTACCTATCTACTTATTTATGATAGTATTGTGAAAAGTTGAAACAGAAAACATTTGACACAGGCTACTTTTTATCCCTGTGTTCCCACGGGAACGAGAACTACGCGGGTGAACCAGCGTGACGTCTGTTAGTTGCCGATAAGCTCTTATTCCACTTCTTTCTGGTTTGGGTCACTCGCACGCATCTATCTGTGGTTGTGTACCAGTCGACGATTGACAACAAGCGATGACATTGATTAGGTACTTTGTATTTTATGATTCCGGATACTTTCCAACAACTCAATTAAAAGCTTGTCAAGCTAGTTAATGTTTACGATATCCTCCTACACTTGGACGGAGTACAATGTTAAGCTGCAACGTTTCGTTCGATAGGATGAACTGTTCGGATGTCGGTATTAAAAGTTTATAGCGCGATAAAGAGACTTAGTAATGCGTCTACTGTTGCCTGGAGGGGAGTACGCAACCGGTGGCAGTAATGTTTGTCGCTTTCCGATTCATTAGCCGCGTCGGGTAACGAGCGCAGTCGGCCGAGCGCAGCCGACGTCGCACGAGGCTTAGTCTTCATATCTAGTTATTGTGCTGATTTTTTAAGATTACTTTATTGTCTTATCTGAGGATTACTGAATTAGAAATGTTGTAATTTCGTAAGCTCTCTGAGTTTAAAATATTTATTGGATTAGATTACAGTTTGCCAGTTCATGATTTAGATATTACCTTTCATATTACAAGCAATAAACATTTTTGACATGAATGCAATTCGAACTTTGTTTCGAGTGTGCATCGGAGAGATTTTATTTAAAAAAAAATAGTACAGACAATACCTTCACTGTGTTTTAGATATAAAAAAAACGACAATGAGAAAAAGGGAGAAAGAAAATGTGTGCTCGCACCTCGCACGCTTGCCCACAGTAATCAACAAATATCTCTCTCTCTCTTTATATCTTCACTAATTTATATCCGTTCGCCTCGCCCGGTCACATTTTTCGTAACGCTCTCGTCACGAAATTACGAACGTACTACCCAAGTAAAGCGTGCGTAAAAAAGTTTTACTTTGAAAAATAATATCCTTTTTCCGAGTAGTGAATGCTCGAGTGAAACAAACGCCTGTAGGAATAGTTTGTAGCGAGCATGAATATCGTCGGCGGTTACTGATACGACGCTGGTAGTATTAGAAGGCCGACAGAGCAAGTCTGTCTTTCTATATTACAAAAGTTTGTGTGTAGCAGGTAAGCTTACAGAAATTCTCGTATATTGCACGCGTATGTTTCAGTTCCATTAGACATGTATAAATGAAGTACCAAATTATGCCATATAAACAGGCATATTACAAATTAGAGGATTATATTCAAGATAATAATGCTTGGCAACATGCTGGTCCAGCTCCATGGGGCAATCAAGGAATTTGACAAAAACAAACTTGTTACATTTCTAATGATTTAATTTGCTTTATTTTGCTCTCAACACTCACGCTATTCTGCTGTGTATTTTTTTTATTATTATATAAGTATTTAATATTTTCTTGATTTGTTAAATATTAATCCGTGATTTTAATATTTGTAAATGTGAGAGTACCATGTATCTATACACATAATTATTATTATGTACTTATTTACTAAAATGCTCTTAGCACAGTATGTTATTTTTTATTTATTTTTTTATTTTACTTTGTTTATTCTAGGTACATCGTATTCACATATAACGTATTTTTTATTTTATACAAATATTGTAAAAACTATTTTAAAAGAGTAAGTATGGAGTTTCTTGCCCATTCTTCTCCATACAAAACTACCTTTTGGAAGGGGCAACTAGAATCATTAAATTTTATTTAACTTGTAAGTTTAACGTTCAAAAGTGCCTTTTAAATGGCCTAATTGAAATAAATGATTTGACTTTGACTTTGACTTTGCCTTACCCTGTTCTCGATGTCTTCCATTCCAGTCTGAGTATAGGTTTACAAGGTTCTAGTTTGCCATCTTTGTTCGCTTTTGCTGTAAATGTAAAAATATGGTGTTACAAGATTATGAAGTCTATGGAAACATCAATACAGTCAATGTTATACAATGGAAAACTTAGGTCTTACAGTTGTCTTTCGTACAAGATAAGCATAAGGCACGTTAATATTTTTCTTATGAGGAATAAGAAAAATATAACAAGCCTTATGCTAATATCCGAAGACAATCTATATCACTATTTTTTTTTTTCATTTAGCTTCGATGGTCCTAGTTTATCATTTTCTTTTTTATTTAATGTCATAGACCTATTCACGTAATCCAGTTCTGTACATGTAAGCGGGCACGCCCTTTTTACTTGGAGGCTTCTATTTATTCAGTTTGTTATGATTTTTTTTTTCTTGAGTTTAGTTTTCAACATCGGTTCTTATTAAGAACTACTATCTTGTATATCGGTGTGTGCTAGCGATGTAGCAAATTATTTAATTTAAATGATAATGTTTATTAATTACCAATGCTGCTTAAACTGTTTTTCTAACATACTAGACAGACGTGTTGCTCGGGAGTTTGTTCCGCCTCTTCTTCTTCCCAGCAAAAACACTAGAAAGTGGCGAAGGGCGGCCGTTTTGGGGGGCTGTTTTATAATAATTCTACCGATTAGTAGAATAAATAGTGAGAGTTTATTTTTTGATTTTTTTGTTGGTCGAATCCTGGTTTGGGTACTTATGCTTGTCGAGAAATCTGTGAATGCAACTGGAACTTTTTTATTTACGTAAAAATGCTAAGAATTTACAGCGGGTCCTCTGCAGAGCTGCTTAGTTTTTCCACCCTGTATATTATACTAAATATAATTATTCAATAAATGAACATAATCTACTTGACACGCACCACATCAAACACAATACCTAAATGTCGAGAGCTTTACTAACTGGCCATATTGAATTGGTTAGACTGACCGTGCGGGTAGGAGAGCGAGGCCGGGCGGGGCGCCCGCGTGCTCCAGGTGGCGAGCGCGCCGTCGGCGTGCGCGGTCATGAGCTTGCCGTCGTGCTGCCACGCGGCGGCGCGCACGCCCTCGCCCGGCGCGCCGCCGCCCAGCGCGCCGCGCCACTCCGCCGCGCGCGCTCGCAGGTCCCACACTACCACTAGACCTGTCTCGAACGCTATCAGCAACTGGAACGTGCAAATAACGTAGCTAAGAGCCTTGACGACTAAATAAATACACCATAAAACGTCACAGAAAACAAAGATAGCGAAAAGGGGTCTCAGCTCAGCATAACATATCCTGAGACCGGCACCTCTGTCCTGCTGTCATGTGGCAGCATGTTTTTTTTTTAATAATGATTGATGAGGACACAGTATGTGCTACTATATGTATTATTATTTTAGCAACTAATTCTTTTATAATTACGTCTGCTCTATTGAGCACAGATAGGCTCACCCTGCTCTCGTTACATAACGCGGAATGCATTTCTATGAAAAAATAAAATAAGTGTGCCTACTTTCCTATCTACAGCATGATAAAGGGAACAACCGTAGCCTAATATTTCATAGCATTTCAAATGTTAAATTAATCAATTGTTACCTTGCTGGCGTCCAAGGGATTATCACTAATTTCCACGACCGCGCCGGGGTGGTTCTGCCTCGTCCTGTAACAAAGAAATATTCATTTTAGACGTGACGCGCTCTGGGAAGATTAGTGATGAATAATTGTAAGTCATCAGTTCTGGTAATCCCTTCTATTAAATACAATGTAATAAAGTTTAAACTTTAATTGTATTAGCAAGAACATGGGTAATGTTAACGATCATTTGAAATACTACCCCGAAACTTTATAGAACAGAGAGAGCTTCAATCTCCTGTCAAAGCTTTGTTCCGTTTAAGAAATTCGACGCTTTCTCAAATAACAAGGAAAATTTGGATGTTTCGTGTTTCTTGCTTACATTTGCTTTAGGAACCATCCCGCGTAATAAGACATTTTGAATTTGATTTGCCTATCTCAATAATCAGATCACGTGTATCTAAATTCACTTTGAAAGTGTCTTGAAGAACTTCACAAGTATCGATATCACTTTTATCGAGTGTCAAAGTATATGATACTCCTATGCCTGTGAGATGGGAACATGTGTTGCCTGTCAAATCTGTGTCACTCGTGCCGAGGGCGCGGCGGGCAGGGGGCGAGGGGCAGGGGGCGCGCGCCAGCACTGACGTAGTGATACGTGTCGCGTAGTTGTACTACGAAACTAGCGTAGTGAAGTGGCGTTTTATTTCAGAAAAGGAAGAATCATTTTGTGTTCACTTATGCATGCAGTTACTATCACTTTTACAAGTCTATCAGGATAAATACTGTTAATGTGTGTTAAGCACCTTCCATACTGGGAGTTACATCCAAATAACAAAATAATTAAGTACGTTCAAAACTGAAGTTTCATCAACCGCCTTTGCGTTAAGAAAAATCTAAGTTAATTCCTTTTGAAGCTCAAGTGTCTTGTCTTCAAAGTAGCGCTGCGCGCCGTCACTGTCGATCTGTATCGTGTCAGCTTCATTGACTGGCAGCGCGCGGCGGCGCGGCGCCACTTGTTGCGACCGCGTGGCGCCACCACCCTCCCCCTCTCCCTGCGCGGGGTCGTGGGGGAGGGGGTGTAAGGGAGCGAGATTAGAGTGGTTTCAGCGGGAGCCGGGCGGAACAAAGTCGCGGCGAATTTGAACCTGCACTCTAATTTGGATGACTACATCAGTTGTCCGCGTGAACCACATCGAAAATAGACTTAAACTTAGAAACGGTGGTTTATTGTTGCAAGAAAGTAGGGAAATGAAATGAAAAAAATAGGGAATGTTATGCAAGTTTAATTAAAGTGCAATCTGTCCTACGTGGAAAAAACAATAGTTGGTGTTTGAACACACATTTTTCAGTGTTTCCAGACAACCCCATGAGCACTGGTTAGGCACAGGCGGTAAATGTTAAATTGGAATAAAAGGAAACATCTATAGCGTAAAAATAAAAACAGTCATAAGTATAAATATTAAATATTCATCAACTTTTACATAACGCTATCTAGTCCCAAACTAAGCAGAGCTTATGCTATAATTGCTATGAGTTCTACAAATATATTTCTAAATACATACATAACAAAGATAAATTACACCCAGACATAGAACAAAAATGATCATGTACAAACATTTCTCATGGGTGGGAATCAAACGCACGATCTCTGGCATAGACCAGGCCAGTAAAAAGTAATATTAATAATATATATTTCAGACAGAATTATACCTACAACAAGTGCCTGAATTACTTTCACACCAAGAGCTACCAATCAAACATGAACATTGCAATCAAGATATTATAAACGGTTCTCTTTTAACTTTTCTCACGCTTAATTACTGTATTCATACACTGAATAGGTACAACGTTCGTTTCAACAGGCAGGTGCTCAGTACTTGGTTATTTTGATTTCCGACACAATCACACACCTATTGTACGAGACGCTCGAGGCAACAGCGATTGAATCAGTCTCACAGATGACTTGGGTGTAAAAGTTTACTGCTACATGTAAGTGGTGCCGTGATATTCAATAAAAGTATTTAAGTATGACTTAGGCTTTTATATACATATTTCTTGTATTCCTCATATACACTCTCTATTTTTATTTCTTGTTTCATTGTTTCATTTCATCATTCATCATAGTTAGAAGACTAAAAGCCGCTTTGGTCTTCAAAATAATAAATTGAATGTCGCATTTGTTGCCTTTTTGAAGAATAGATGGCGCGGCGGTAGATCAAAAGTAAGGTATGCAACATTCAGCTATGCATGTCGGTACAAATTACAAGTATAACCCTACGATAAAGTTAGCTCCTTATTGTTTGCTATTGATGAACATTCGATTTTAAATCGCAATTTTTTTTATCTGTAAATAAACTATGATAAACAAACGTTTCTTTAAAGTTTAAAACTTATTAGTAGTCAAAAATCGTTTTTAAGGCAGTCAGCAACAAGCGGCACTGCTTGCTGGGCACACCGGTGCATAATGTGCTACCGGACGAGTAAGGACATACACACAGTACGTGGTAGTCGTCGCTCCCGCTCTAATGGATATTGCGGCGCGTACACTCCTACCGTTCAAATTGGTCGAGCTTTTACCGCGCTACATATTAATCTGGACGTTCACACAAATATGTGTAACAGCTAATTCCCATTCCACGTACGAATATATACCTATTGTTTATGTTTTGCTTTGATATACGAGTTTTCGTACCGGTCGGAACATGCCGTAATCGAGCCGGTGCGCGGCCATGCGATGCGATACGATACGACAATGAACAAATCATACAAATACACACTAAATCATCCGTAGCACATTGGTTACGCCAGCGTAACCGGCGTAGCACCTTGTTGCGACAACGCAGTATAATGGCTACGACACTGTAGCCGGCGTAGCACCCTGTTGCGAAGTGTACAATCGCTACGACCGCGTAGCACCTTGTTGCGACAACGTAGTAGAATGGCTACGGTGGCGTAATCGACATAACACATTGGATACCGCAGCGTGGATGGCGTATTTCAAATTATGCTTTAATTAAACAGTAATGTGTAGACTACTGACTATGTGTGTACACTTGGTATCAAAACTGCGTTATTTTAAGATTTTTTATACGCCGAACAATTATTTAATAAAGTATTAATAATATAGTACTAAAAGTAAAAGTTCAGTAACCCAACAATCTGCCGAAATTAAATGCATAAAACCAAACTTGGTGTTCCCACTTTCCCGAGCTTATATTACAAAGGCATATTTGATATCTCAATATCCATATCTCGCTACTTTTATGGCGACGTCATATAATGATGTCATAAATGTTGGAGGGAGTTATTTTACGAATCCTTTCAGCGTATTTTATGATTGACGCTAAAAATAGTCTTCATGTCACAGTTGTCGCTAGGGAGGATGTTAGTCTGTACTGTACTGATCGGAGGAAAAGATAATGGATTTATTCATTATACCTTTTAACCGCCTGATTTTATACCAATTGTCGTGCCCCCAGCGCCCCATTTATAACTCGTCAAACATTTATCATGTTGTCTGAAGCATCCTATTTTTGGGAAGAATGTAAAGTAGAAAATAAATAAATTGTACAAACATTTTTTTCGTCGTATAAATACGACTCAGGCGGAATGGACCCGATAATAGTTGTCGGATAAATCCGACTCAGGCGGTTAAAGGGTTAATTAACCCCTTGATTCATAATAGGGGTGGGAGGGAAGGGCGACGCGATGTTAATCTTGCATCACGCACCTAGCAAGATTTTGTCATACAATAACTTTAATGATAGAAGGAACTACCTACAATTAGTATTATATTAAACTAGCTGCCTCGGCAAACTTCGTTGTGCCTTAGGTCAGCTCTTATAAATTTTTTTTAATGTCGTCTTATTAAACGTATGTAACGTTTAATAAGACGACAAAAAATAAATCCAAACCAATAATAACTACTACTACTTTTTATGTAGCGAGTCTCTACTGTGATCTTATTTAAACATTTTGTGTTCGATAGAATTAAAATTACTACATGTATTTATAACCTAACCTAACTGACCATACCTATCCTATAGCTAACCTAACTACCTAACCTAACTACCTTACTAAAATGCATTGATTTAAATATACTAAATTCATAATTTTAATCTGAACTATTGCCTCTATGTTACATACAATTTATACTTATAGTTTTCCCAGTCTACTTTAATTAAAGTTAATTACGTAAATTGATTTCTGAAATATAAGACTTTTTTATGCTACATAAAACCTCTAAGTTTAGTAACAAAATAAATTTCAGAACGTAGTTACGTATAAATTGACAACCTTACCTTCTTAGGTTTAGCTTGTCAATGTCAAATTGTCACCTGATAATGAACTGGGAAGTTTGACTCCAGCATGCGTAGCATGAACACATTGAACACCGAAGAAACGGCCTTTGTCTACAGACGAATCGGCAAAGTGACATATTATATAGACAGGAACCTCAATCTGTCAAATTTCTTTCAATACACCTGACTGCGTAGCATGAACACTTAATTTCTTTTCTTCCGAGACACGACAAAGACCGTTTCTTCGGTGATCATGCTACGCGTGCAGATGTCATCCAAGATGACGCTACGTTTGAAAAATGTTTGAGACAACGAATATTCTTAAATTTATTTTTTCGAGGACTTTTCATGTTTTTTATTAATTATTATGCTATTCCGGACAAAGACAAATCCAAAAAGACCAAAATCATTCGTATTGATCCAGCCGTTCTTGAGTTATAAATGGTGTAACTAACACGACTTTCTTTTATATACATAGATGTGGTATTTATTTTGGAAAGAAAGCGTAGAAAATAAGTACAGTATTAACACTTCAAATGTTTATCCTTACATACAGAACAAACTCAAATATAAACTCCGGTCTGTTTGCACGTATTGTCGTACTTTGTGTGCAGTGGCGCCGCGGGACATGCGAGACTGAAGCCGGATATTGGATTAATATTCCGCCATTTTACAACCCTTTTAGATTCTATTTTCTCAGTACCTACATATTTTTTTATCTTATAATACAGAATACCGTTTCTATTTTCTTTTACCAATAATATGGTAAATGAATAATTATATTTTCCAATAACCTACAAACCTCGCTCCACTGGTTTGACACACAATAGCTGTCGTGGTAACAGGCGACAGTCGCTCGGCAACTGTTGCTCGCGACATCTCGCCGCTACTTGCGATAAGCGACATAAAGCGGTTCCGGAGGGTAGCTATGCCATCACGCCGTCACGCCAGCGTCCTGCCGCCGTGTCCGGCAGCGTGCGATTCAACCTCCTCACACTGACACCTTCGTCATTGTTTCGCTTATTTGCAGAATCAGGTAAAAAGTTCGTGTGATTAAAACGAAGACTAAGTACTTACAAATTACCTAGGACGCGGGCGGTGTAATAAAATTATTAGGTCTTTACCTTCGATCAATAATAGCACTAGATGTCGGGTCGGCGTCAAAAATCCGTCTCGGTAAATATAAGCTCAATAGAAACCGGGGTTGGTATTTTGTTTTGTTTGCTTGAAACACGGCCAATGTAAACACGTCCCACAATGCCGCAGTGTGTATTCAACAGTTGCAAAAATAATCCCCGAAAACGTAATTATTCGGCCGGAGTATTTTACTTTCAGTAAGGACATGAAGAATAAGTTATATTTTAAGCTATAATTTAACAAATAATATCAATTTTTTAACAAAATTACCGATTTTAAAACACCGCTACAAATGTTTGACCAATGCTCGCCAACATTTGCACAAACTTTTGTTTAACTGAACAGCAGATGCATGGAGTAGATTTGTATTGTAATCATTTTAATAATTTGTTACTAATACTTAAAAATTTGTTGGTTAAATTTGGTTAATGCTACTTTAGTTTTGTTTCGTTCATTATTGGCCACCGACTTTCGAAACTGGAGTTATTTTTCACCTGGCGGTGTTTTTTTAAGAAGGTTTATTTTTTTGTAAAAAAGTTTTTGTTTCGCCATTTTTAGTTTCTTCGTGTGTCAAGAAAGTCTTTCAAAACTTCAAAGAATCATTGAAATCGCTTAACAATATTGCTAAAGAAGTTCTATCTAAACATTAATCTGTACATCTCTGCCGGGCCCCTTTTAAAATAGACAGACGTAATGTTATGTTATGCAAATATAAGAACTCTGCATAGACATCTCACTGTAGCAATCGCGAACAATTTGCTGTTATGTCTTGAAGAGTTCCGTCGCCTGTCTTTTTCATCAGTTTTTTTTTCACAAAATGTTACTTTCTAAATGAAAATGCTTGATTTGTTACTAAAAATGTAAAAATCGGTACGTGCGTACCTATATTTTTTGATGAGTTCCCTCAATTCCTCAAGGGCCCCTCATTAGATATGAGTTTTTATACAAATGGGACCAATCTGTTTATATACCCTATCAAATAAAAGAAGAATTTTGAAAATCGTCTTTAAATGACGGAGTACTGAGGTCACAAATCCTAAGAAAAAAAATACAACCAAATTGATAACCTCCTCCTTTTTTAGAAGTCGGTTAAAATAATTTGATTTCATTCAATGATTTTTAACCAGCTGCTCCCCGTGGTTTAACCCGCGTAAACCAGGAGTAGTTAAAAGTAGCCTTAGCCTATGTGTTAATCCAGGATATAAGCTACTTACATACTAAATTTCATCCAAATCTGTTCAGCCGTTTGAGCGTGAAGAAGTAACAAACATATAAACACACACTCTCACACTCACACTCAGAAACTTTTGCCTTTATAATATTAATGTGAAAACTTCTAAATCGCATGCAAAAGTAGACGCATTAATTTTTTTTGTGGGTTGATTTGATTATAATGAGCCAACCCGCAGACAATTAATAGCAATGTTTTAATAAAATAACTATTGTATTAATTTAGGCCTGCTACTTTTTTTAAATGGGTCAAAGGTAATTATTTGCTACCATTATAAAACAAACCTTCGCTCGCATAAGAAATATAAATGATTATTCTGCAACTCTACGTCTCATTTCTTACTGTGTTCTGAGCATTGAAATGTCATACCAAGAACTACGTCTAGTTCCAAAATAGAGTAAAGACTAAATTGTGAACATAACGTTTTTAACCTTATTTTCTAGGCCTTTAGTTACATTTTAGAAAAAATATTTTTGTACTTATTATAAAAATGGCTTTTATTTTTAAGTCACATTTCAAATTTATTCCGTTTACTTTTCTCCGACGACAGAAGGACTTAGGCATAAATATTTTGCAATTGTAATTAAACTTTATGCTTGAGTGTTAAGGTTTATAATGAACTGAACTTGATAATATTATAAAACATTTTTCTATATTCGTAGTAAGAAATGCAATTGTTTATGCGTGTCGAAACGTGGACACTTTTGCGAGGTATTTTTGTTCCTGATCTTGTATCTAGTGCTATTATTGATCGAAGGTATGAAATTGCCGTTCTGCAGTACTGGCCATTTCAAATGAAAATAATTTTTGTTTGGCTAAGAATTCTAATTTCAAATTAATTTCATTTTAAAAACATGTTTTTTTTCCAAAAGTAGTCATTTGCTTATTGACTAGTGTTACATTTTCATCGCATTTCAATCTTTTTCGTCATCATGGATACGTTAAAAATTCGAGTAATTATGGAATATGAGTACCGTCGTGGCAGCAACGCGGCACAAGCGGCACGTAACATCAACGACGTTTACGGAGCTAACACTACAAACCAACGCACCACCTGTTATTGGTTTGCTCGCTTCCGTTCTGGAAATTTCGACCTGAAAAATGAACCTCGCGGTCGTCCGAAGACTTTGGTCGACAATGACGAATTAAAGGCGATTGTGGAAGCTGATGATACACAATCTACGGCTGCATAAGCAGCAGCTTTCGACGTTAGCGTCAAAACAATATTGGTCCATTTGCGTCAAATTGACAAGGTAAAAAAGCTTGACAAATGGGTGCCCCACGAACTCAATGATCGCCAGCGCGAAGTACGCGTCGAGACGTGCCTTGCACTGCTCAACAGACACACAAATGAAGGAATTTTGAACCGCATTGTTACCTGCGATGAAAAATGGATTCTGTTTGATAACCGCAAGCGCTCAGCAAGTTGGTTGCATCCTGGTTCAGCACCTAAACAATGCCCTAAACGAAAACTTACCCCTAGAAAAGTGATGGTCACTGTTTGGTGGTCTAGCGCCGGTGTGATTCATCACAGCTTCTTACCAAACGGGGTGAGCATTACTGCAGATGTGTACTGTGAAGAACTGAACACAATGATGGAGAAGCTGGCACATCTCCAACCAGCATTGGTCAATCGCTCGTCTCCGCTGCTCCTGCACGACAACGCGCGACCTCATACTGCACAGCAGACGGTCTCCAAGTTGCAAGAACTGGGGTTGGAAGCTCTCCGTCATCCGCCCTACTCACCAGACCTTGCGCCTACAGACTACTACTTTTTCCAGAATTTGGATAACTTCTTGGCGGGAAAAAAATTCAATACCCGAGAGGCAGTACAAAATGCCTATGAAGAATTTGTTGCCTCCCCGTCCAGCTGATTTTTTTAAGAAGGGCATCAATAAACTGCCACTGCGTTGGCAAAGATGCATTGATTGCATGGGTGATTACTTCGATTAATAGAAATAAAAAATACATGAAAAAAAATCGTTTAAATTTTTTCATACAAAACGGCAATTTCATAGGTAAAGACCTATTATATTATTAAGCTACAAAGTAAATATATTCTAGTAAAATGTTAAAATCTCAGCAAAAGATAACGAACTCAAATATACTCAGGTACGTAATTTTCTGCTTCAAAGAGCACCACAAGGATCTTTTATTATCCTCACGCGCGCACTTCGCCGCCGGCTCTTTATGCGCCATAATTTATATTATTTTTAAGAGACTACGAACAAATGACCCTATTCATTTGTGATTTCAGTGTGATTTGTATTATATCATAATACCTACCTTTGTCAGTCCCTATGTCTGCTGCGGATGGATATCATTAAAAAATCATAATATTTTAAAGTATACCATGGTACCCTTCAAACAATGGTGTTTGGTGACAGCCCTAGGCGTTTTAATTGTTACTGTACCGCCATTGGCGGAAGTTCGTTATCAAGCGCCAATAAGTGCGCGTTATTTGAATTGCGAAGTTGACGCGACGTAATAGGGTTGGCTAGCCTGAGGGCATGTTATAACGATCTTTATTGTCTGTCAATTTAGCGTTTACAATAATGGTGGCGGCGGCGAGGAGAGCGAGACAAGTTCGCCTATTAACTTAGTGTCGAGTGCGCCGAGATACTATTGGCTCGGAACTAGTTGTGTGATCGTTACATAATACAAGAAACTTGTTGTGTGCCGCTGTTCGTTCGTGAACAGCTGGGAGAAATCATCGCCGGAAAGTTACGAAGGCTGCCGTCTCTATTATAGGTTGTCGTTTAAGTGCACATTAAGATTTGGAAGGGAGCGCCAACGTTTACGACCTGCACACACGGCCCTGTTTCTAAACTTCAAAACCTTTAACTAAATAACTTGCGCTGTGTGTGGAAATTTTGAATATCTTTGTACCTGCCACTCCGTAATAAGACCTAATAATTCCACGTACCAAATTAGTTCCATTATTAATATAACTATATAGCTAATTCAATATATTCAATTCAGTTTCTAATTCTACAAAGAATTCCCAACAAGTAGTAATAACTATGTACCTAACTTAAACAATGAAATCATGAGTCGACAGTAACGAAAGCTGGAATGTTCCGTGAGATTCGCAATAAAATGGCGACAGTTTAGTGTTTAAACTTTATTAATATCAGTTTAAGACGCGGACAATGGACGATGAAGCAATAATAATACTGTAGCGGGATAACCGGACATACTTATTGTAGTGGAAACTTGACTAATAAATAGTTAGTTTATTTGTACCGTTCCAATGTTTTGTTTTATTTTATTGTTAGAAACGCCGTTAAGTATGTTTGTTACAAATAAATTGAGCAAAACAACAAAAAACACGCAGTAAAATGAGTATTTTTTTTGTTGTATGCCGTAAAACGCAGTCGGATTGATTGATATTGAAATAAAACACCCATGACATTAAATTTGAATACCGACGCGATTCTTTAATAGAAATCGAAACGAATTTTTACATTGCTCTTTCAAGATCACCCGTGTCTAGAACGCATTCTCGACGAAAATTCTGGGTTAACTTTGCAATGATTTTTGTCCACTAGCTAGCCGTCAAAGCTAAGGCTGACAAAACTCAGCCTAACGACTTAAATTCCTAATACTTACACAAAATAATCATCAGCTGCATTTATTTTTTGTACAATATATTTACACGAAAATTCAAAGTAATCTCGATTTTATATTTATGTTTTACAATAAAACATATTCTATTCGGACGGTTGTAACGTCACAAAGTTGTAGTAAATGTATAAGCAAAATGATAATTTTCTTAGGTATGTCTTTTTTACGTCTGTCTAATTATGAAAATATTTATTGAAGATCTTAATTAATGTACGCATGGGCGAGGCGTAAATATAATAAAAGAAAATTAATCTCTGTTTCTACAGTTACAGTTATTCAGAAAGTAACACTCATTTCCAAGAACAGAACAAGTCTCTTCAGATGTGTCCGTCCAAAATAAACATTCATTACCTGTCAAAACATGAAGCGATCCTAATTCAACACTTCTTTGTTAATCCCTCGAGGGCAGCCATTAATTCTCGTCAGTTTACCAATCCCACGCACAGATGGCGCTGCGCCGATAATTTCAATAGCGCGATGCAGGATCTTTTGAACTGGATTTTACGTTAAATATAAATTGGAAATAGGAATGTATTTGAATCACGTTTTCGTTTAGTTTTGTTAGCGGGCCGGACATGGGCGACGAGAATACTAATCGACTTTGTATCATCGTTTTTGGATAACGGCGACGTGGGCCGGAGGCTTCGGAACCTAACAATACAGGTATGCTTCATGACAAAGCAAAAGTCTACTCTGGATATTTTTTGTCGTGTTTCAGAAAACGTAAAAAGGATGGTAAATATATGTGCTGGTGAACCTGAGGCGTAATTGATGATGAAATATTTCAGTGTAGGGCTGAAGCATTGTAATCTAGAGCCTCGAGAAAGAAAGAAAAGGCATCCTGACAAATTATCTCCCCGCGGACTGACATGACAAACGCCTTCCGTCGTGACTTACAAATTGTAAGACAAGATAAGACGCTGTAAATTCGAGACGTTCTTTTATTTGTAAATCTTGGGTTCCTGACTCTCGTGTAACTGTCGTCGCTCATCAAATATGAATTTACGAATTCTTTTTAAAATAAAGTTTATTTTTGGCTTATCTTTAACAAAATTAACTTAAATATTAATTAAATTTTCAGGTGCTAGCAAACTTAGATAATACTACTGGTGTTATTTAGTAAAAACATGATTAAGATTAAAACCCTTCTCTAATTGAAGAACTGTTAGAAGTTTTAGATACAAAGCAATTAACTTGCGATTCAAACTGTTTGGTTGTACAGACGCCAGCACGTCAAGTTACCCCAATATGTCAAATTTCTTTGATCGTTTTTCAACTTTATGACAAACAGAATAAGGTTCATATTCAATTGGGAAAATATGACACATTGGGGTAACTTGATGTGCTGGCGTCTGTACAACAAAATCGTTTACGTTCGGTATTCACTGCAGTGCGCTGTTCAAAGGAGGCCACCAATCAAGCACAAATAAAAACATTTGAATGGAATTAATAGAGCGAGCTGACTGCCAGGCGATTGGACGAACCGCTGCCAGGTGCAGCCATTATTCTAAAATATGATACAAGCCGTGTGCCCGGTGAGGTTTCCCATCAGTAAAAATGACATACTTTAATAGAAAGTTAGTATAGTCGTTATAAACGCTATGTGATGAAAGGAACACATAAAAAAGAGAGAATTTGTCTTTAGTCCATTAGCGATATTGGCTTGATAGTTGTGTCACAACACATATAAAAAGGTGTTACATTGCGTCGAAGAGTTGGCCAGAGGGTCAATATCTTTTTTAATGAAAGTAGACTAGGGAAACTCCATAACACTACAATCTAATGTTCGGGGAACGCTCAGACTGGTCAGTCATAGGTTTCAGAGATAATGTTGTTTTTTATTTGAGACATTTCTTGGTCTTCTAACTCGTTAGCCTGAAACTAGACGATACCAGTAAACTGATAAAATAATTATAAATAAATAAATGTTTCACAACTTTCACACAACGCCACCTAGTCCCAAGCTAAGCAGAGCTTGTGTAATGGGTACTAAACAGCTGATAAACATACTTATATATTTCTAAATACATACATATTATAGATAACTTACACCCAGACACAGAACAAATGATCGTGCTCATCACACAAACATTTGTTCAGGGTGGGAATCGAACCCACGACCTCCGGCATAGCAGTCAGGGCCACTTACTACTAGACCAACAGGCCAGTCAACTGATAAATGATATAAATTTTGTAGCTACAACGGTGAAGAAAAGTTGTAAAAGTGTATTTTGTGTTTTGAGGTGTGTTAGTACTTAAATTGACTTTGCATACCGTCTAAACGGTGAGACATGTAGCACTATTAAACATTGTAACCACCTATGTCTTGTATGTGTGTTGTATTGTCCTATTGATATTCTTATCCCTACGCACATATCAACATCGCATGAACAACAATACATAGACCACTGTAGTCCTGCCTTCATTTATAGATGTGTTGTTGGTGACTGTCAGTGAATTTAAGACTATTAATATGCAGATATTTATCTTATTGTATCATTTCTATCGACCTAACGGCCTTTTCGCTAATAGAAGGTACCTGGTCGGCAAATAGAATCACAATAAGTGTATATATTATTTTTAATCAAAATTAAAACAAGACTGACAGAAAAATGTTCAAAGAATCTTCAAAAAGAAATTGAGCGAAAAATGCAAGAACATTTGTGCTACAATGTCTGCGGAGAGAGGACACTTGTGTCCCTATTGAGCTCATAAATTGTGACCCCCGGCTGCCTGCGATGCTTATTACCCCTCTCCCACCTCCCCTGGCCCGGGGCAGAGCGTCATGGCGTGATCATAGCAGATATTAACATGCTCCTAATATCAGGCGAATGAGAAGTTTGCAGAAAGTATTAGATAGTGAGCGCACTAGTAGTGGCTACACCAGACGACGAAGGTGTTATTTTTCTTTTAAGAAAGTACTAGCTGGAACCCGCGACTTCGTCTGCGCAGGATTATTACTTCGACCTCTTACTTGACACCGGTCACACAATATCTTTATAAATTATAGCCTATGTGTTAATCTAATGTATCTATACTAATATTATAAAGAGGAAAGGTTTGATTGTTTGTTTGTTTGCATTGAATAGGCTCCGAAACTACTGGATCGATTTGAAAAATTCTTTCACCGTTGGGAATTAGCCTAATAACATAGGTTAATTCCCATAAACACACACACTGACACTGACATAGGCTACTTTTTATTCCTGTATTCTCACGGGAACGGAAACTACGCGGGTGTAACCGCGTGACGTCTGCTAGTATGCAATATAATTGTAAAGTTTCATTAAAATTCAGTACTTTTTGCGAACATCCATACAAACTTTCGCATTTATAATATCTGTAAATGAACCCCTTAAAGAAGGTTTTATTGCACTTAAGAGCCATGAAAAGTCACTTCCACAAAACCCACTTGGTTTTATCTTGGTTTTTCTAGGCTATATTATGTTTTCGTAAGTTACAAACTGTTAGATACGGAAATGGTTATGCGTAAGTACGTCAATCAAACTCGCTAGTGAATTGCACACTGATTTATTTCATAGGATATTCTATCTTGCTGGCGGGCGATGGGCGGGGCCTAGCCTTCCTATGCACACATACATAACACAGACCCACGTTACTGACCAGTTCATTTGATCACAGTGACCAATATCCGGATAAATGTAGAGGAAGAGTACCAGCGGTCGCACGGGATGAGGGTCATGTTATCTTATTAGTGGAAAGGGAAGGGACGTGCCTAATTAGCTAATTAAATTACACATGTCTGTATCTTCGCGGCGAGTCGGTAATGTGGTTACACGGAGAGAAACAACTGTACGGAGAGTGTTTGTTCTATTTAAACAGACAAATTATACAAGGGGGACTTCAAAACGGTTCACGATATAGGGATGCTGGGCAAAGGTTATATTTTAATCCAGTTAACCTAAACTAACGATTAGTTTTATTCGTCTGAGATGTTTTAGGCAGCAAGCACTTTCATTTTAACTATAGGTACTGAAGTATATTATTATAATAAAACAAATATCATTCACCACTAACTGGGCATGGGGGCCGTAGAATAAATAATGTTACTTAATTAAAAAAAGAAACAAAAATACTCAAAAACTAGTCTCCTGGGGGACTAGTCTACGGAATTTTGGTGGAACGAGGGATACAATATTATGCTTAGGTAACTTAATGTTGAAACACGTTATATCAATTATCGTGTGACATGCACTGATATTTCACGACAGACGCGATGAGTGAATGATTTATGAAACGATTCCTGATATTTAATTCAATTGCTTTTATAAATTGTGAATTATTTAAACCTTTCAAGTGACAATGGTTAACAAATCTATAGTGATTATAAGTGTTTCAGAAGAGAATTGTATTATATACTCCTTGACTGTGACTTATATAACAGGTACTGCTTAATAAGAATTAAATTTATGATCTCACAGCACACAGTAGTCTCACAACGCCACCAGCAGTGCGCAGGTAAGGAAGCCGAAATAAACACAAGTTAGAAGAACAAAGTCCGACTCGACTAGTGTTGTTGACGGCTCTGTAATTTACGCAGTCGCCCCGCTTGAGCCACGCTAACGCCCCGCACTCGCACCCACGTCACGCTCACAAGACTCAATAAACAACATTTTCCTTTTGACGAAACTTTAATTAACGAATAAAATTGGAAAATTCTAATTATTTTCAGCGTCAAAAACAACAAGTTCTGATTGTCCGGCAACGAGTTTATAGAAAGGAAAGGTAAATTAATTACTGATTTTCGTTTTATACAAAAAAGTACAAAATTTATTAACATGTGTTTTAATTATTTTTAGATTGGTAGGTAGGTACTATTACCTCAAATGTTTTAAAATTAATAAGAAGGCAAATGAAATTTGAATGCAGTGAATTCTCTGAAAGAATTCTATACACTTGTATATAATCCCAACTCGTCGCTTGTAATTTAAATGTAGGTACTTACCTACATTTAAATTACAAGCGGCGAGTTGGGAACTTAAAATTGTACCAACAATCTAAAAGTGGCAACATGAAGCCAGGACTAATGGGGACGTTTCTATTAACAGACTTACGTGACATTCTATAAGTCAGCTAAGTGGTCATACACCAAAACTTTGTCGGTAAGCATACTTGTGGTATTGTACGCCCTGACAACGTCAACGGGTCCTCTACAAAACTTGCAGCATTAGCCCTATAAAAATCTCTAAGTAAATATTGCTGTTTTCAGATTTGCCACAGAAAATACAAAGATATACGAACAGATAACAGGCGTGATGATAGATATCACGTTATCCTATGCATGGCCTCGCCGTGCGCTAAATCGAGCTTTAAATCGAAGTCACGTACAATACCACTAAACTGTAGTAACTCGTATATAAAACAATAAAATACGTGCTCACGAGACAAGCGAGCGGTGTACATGTCCGTAATTTGGCCGTTACGGAGGCTGTACCCCATTGAGATAATGTTTTACGGCGAATGTGCTTTAAAACAAGTCGTTTTGCTTTAATTACTCATGATATGAGGTCTCTGCCTTTCAGAGTATTGTGGAGGGCGACCTATAATGTCTATTATTAGTAATAAAATAATAGTTATGAAATTAGGGTGACTGTATAGAAATATGAATTTAATAACTGAAATCGTTCTACACAGTTCTGTAGAACAGTACTCGTAGCATTCCTGCTACGCTTTGTAGCATATTGTGTCGTAGCCGTCAAGACGTAGCAGTGTCTACGTCGGCTGCTACGGACGTATCGTCATGGCCGGAGATTTGTGTACACGGCTACGGTGCAAGCTACGAAGTAATCTACGGCATATTGTGTGAGCTGTAACGAAATTTCCGCAAGTTCATTCAAGTATGGATATTCGTAATTTTAATGTTTGAATATTTTTAATTCCAGTACAATTGAAAGGGAAATTCGGAAATGTTATCAAGAGCGAAGTGATTTTTAGTATGACTTTTATTGACTAATATCAGCAGAACAAACAACAATTGTGGCAGTTTCTAACTTCAACAAGCATAGCCCTGCTTAGATAAGGACTAACAACTTTAACAACGGTCCAGTACTTTCAAACATCCACACTAACAAGTCTAGTCACTGATAACAAAGGTCCCACGACCCCCAGTGTCTGTTATCAGTGCGCACAGGCTCGCGTGCCGATTGGTATTCACACGATGGCCCATTTAATTGGCCATCGTTCTTCAATGGCCGCGGTCTGGCGCCTACACACTAAATGTTAAGTGGTCGGTTTGAGAATTATTTTATAGTGGGAGTAATAGCCAATAATGTGTTATTGAGAAAGGGTTGTTTTATTTGTACAGTAGGTAAGTACATATTTACGAGTATAAGAAGTTACGGATTACATTTTACGTGGATTTTCTTGTTCTATTTCGGTTTATCAGTATTCCATTTGAAATAATGTTTACCACCAACGGTTGCCGTGTAATGTTTTTTCTTCCGCTTTCGGAAGATTAATTTAAACAAAAGGAAGAAATCATTTATTTTCTAATAATGTATACATATAGGTTGGAATATTTGTTTATTGTCCCGATACATTTCACCTTGCGGCATGCAAAACATTGTATTATATTATTAGATCATTACAAATTATTATTAACAGTTCCTCTTAACATAACACAACATCACGCCTGTAAGTCATCCTCGAAGGGTCAGGCAGAGGTATACCTGTAGTACACCCAAATTTCGCCAGTTATGTTTAAGTCCCACTTAGTATTTATAATTGAATCAACTGCCGGTCAATTCTGTTAAAACATGGCGTGAAAGTGAAGTGAACTGTTAATCCTTTCTCATTAATTTGCCTTCACTTCACTCATATTATTTCGGAGATGATTTTTAAAGAATAGCAGGTATACAGGTTTGTTCAGTTGAAATTACATGGTTTGTTGAGCAGTGTGATCACAGCTATCGATGTTAAATGTTTTTATTACGCAGAAGACACATGTTTCGTAACAAATATTTACAAAACCACCAGGTCAGAGATATAAAATATTGCTTTAGCTGCAATCGAGCTGAATTGCTGTTATTGAAGGGTAAATAACAACAGTCGATCAACCGATGCACGATGGTGTTTATGTTGGGAGTTTATTGTCGTTTTAAATTATAACAACTTGGAGATTATTGAATAACAACGTCCGCGAAATTAATATTCACACAAAGCAACACAGTGGTGCAATTTGCAACAATAACGTAAGGCTATTATAACTTATTAGAAATCTTTATAAATATTTTTAAGTCTTCTGAGTGTGTTTTGCAATTAAACTCCTCCTAAACCGCTGGTCCTATTTTAATGATTTCTTTTACCTGTGTACAAGGATTCAAGAATGGTTCAGATTCACAATTGGACCCGGTAGGTGGCGCCGCGATCGGTTTCAAAACCAACGTTCGTGCAAATTGAAATATAAAACGCAATCGTCTTCACAAACTATTAATAAGTGTCACCACACTGTTGACCTATTTTATAAAAGTAGATATTATCCGGATCTCCCTCAAACAGTAAGTGCTAAGGCTAACCCCAGCCGCTCAGCCCAAGTTGTGAACGCTAAGCACGCTAGTATTTCACAAAGTTTTTCAATCTCAATTTTTAAGCGTGAAGTGTTTGTCCGAGTTTCGGCGTACTTATATGAAACCCTAAATATATTTTTTTCTGCTTACATTAGCTAAACGGTAAACAAATTTGTTGTAATAGTAATAAATGGTTTCATCATGAATGTTTAACATGGCGATACAGTAGATGTTATAAATTATTCAGATCACATAAAATTTGAGCTATCATTTAACTTTCAACAGGCGTCGTGAACGAATCAATAGAGCCTTTAACTGTGAGCTCGCTATATTGTTCGTTTTGCCATTCAATTGCGTTAATTTAAAAAAATATATTCGATGTATTTCTGTCCATTTCAATGGACTGGTCGACGAATTACATTTGATTTGAAAATTAAATTTATTATAATATATTAAATATTATAATAAATTTAATTTTCAATTAATAAATATAATATATTAAATCGAACGTTTTGTGGAAACTTTACGTGTAGACATGTCTGATTTAATTTTGACTACAACAACCGAGAAACTTGCCTAAGCTGCTAGCATTAACATGTCTACACTATGAGGAATCAGGATGTTTTTTACTTTGCTCTCAAAATGGTGAAGAAAAACATTATGAGGAACTGAAACGCTTTAGAACCACACTGGGCCCGCATGGCGCCTATTGCAAATCCTATTAATATTGTCCTACTAATATTATAAATGCAAAAGTTTGTATTGATGTTTGTTACTCTTTCACGCAAAAAATACTGAATGGATTTTAATGAAACTTTACAATAATATAGCTTATACACCAGAATAACACATACGCTATAATGTATTAAGAAATAATTATATGGCCTGGGACAAGAAAATAAACTACTTGAAGTACTAATCCTGCGCAGACGAATCCGCGGGCACCAGCTAGTACTTCATATTTGTGACTGGCTGGTAATGTACTTACTTACACTTAGAATACATCAAATGCTATAAAATAGTATTACTAACGCCAAAGCGATTGCAAGTAGAGTGTATTCTCTATTAGGTTGTAAATCTCATCACCGTCGTACAATATTACCTTGTTTGTGCTACAGAGAGCCACTTCGCTCGCTCAGTATTTGCCGCTCAGACGCCACGCAACGTGAACGCATTGCTCCGCTCGCTCGCTAACACCCCATTTGAGCAATTTGTGCGCTTGCAGAGAATTACTCAGCTGAGCGACTACTCAAACGACGCTGTCGAGGGAATATGCTGTTAACCTTTGTAAAGTATTGAGTACGTACTGCAAGAGAATATTAACTAAATATTACGGAGTTGCGACGTAGTTAAAGGATAACTAGTTTACGAAACAGTGAACCATTTACTGTTAACCGTCAAGCAATTCAGTACTTTATTTTAAACAAACTTTAGCGCTCTCATATGTACATATAAAATTTAAAGTATTTCAAATAACATCTAGACCACTGACGCATGGCGCGTTGCTTTACAAAATTGGTAACAGATTTATTTTAGTTTTACACGTGCGTATGTACAGCTTGGCAAAAAAGAGTAGAAAATAATGGAGGCGCCACTGTGCTCTTCGTATGGCAACCCGTGGCAACCGCATAGCGTACCAACCTAGTTTTGATACTTACCTGTTTTTAGTCAAGTTATTCTAATTATGTATTATTTTTTTAAATCAGTAAGTAATCAGTTTCTATCGTGTCAAGTATAGACACAATAGAAAGACAATGACAGCGTGGACACCGATGTCCTCTTGGGGTGTAATGAATTAATTGAACAAGGACGTGGTCTCGATACGCAACTGATTACTTACCTAAAAATAACAAATTGGGTAAATACTCCTGAGTTCACAACATTGTTTAGGAATTAAAAAAAAAGAAAACATTACATTGTATAACATAATTTCTATATTTTATTCTAGTAAATCTTCCTCTCAATATTCTACCCCGAACACGTAGGCCGTAAACTCATCTGAGTCATGTTCGGGTTCAGAGGTGATGCTGCTTGATAGCAGCATCACCTCTGAACCCGAACATGACTAGAACATACATGAGGAAATAGAGCGATTAGTAATAAATCGATAGAAGATGATGCTTCTAGATTTACTACTAATCGCTCTATTTCCTCGTTCATAGTTATTTTTTTCCAGTACCTAATCCTTTTCTATTTTTATTACATGTTAGCACGAGTTCTTCCAATCCTCCTTTATAGGTAATAGCTTGGAATGCAATGCACGTTCAGCTGCTTCCTGTAAAGACGAAATATTATTTCATTTATCCCTAACAATATTATAAGTAAAACATTTTTACCACATACTGTTAATGAGCTGGATGTAAAAAATACCCTTTTGTTTAACTACTTCCAGCACGATTTTGCTTAGAACGATAACAGATTTACCTGTATTAAATAATAGATTTAGACTATGGCACGACCATTTCTTTTATATTTCTAATGCAAACGCTAGAACAAATAATTCTCTCCCTTGATATCGCACTTAAAGTATAATTTACGTAGAAATTTAATTTTCATTCAGTTAAAAGTCAAGTCACCAAAGTATCAATTTATCTCAGCGCGCTATACCAGAGTAATGCAGAAAAAATGTAAACATAACCTATCTGCTCGACATTTATTGTTTTAAATTTCTAGTTATTCCTTATACAAGCAAATTAATATAGCTTTGTATTCATCAATTAACACTTGATTCAACTAAAATCAACAAAACAAACTCTTACATACCTGTCTTATTAGCGGTTCTTTGGTAAACATTGTGAAGTTGAGAAAGAATAGTTTGGGCCTCATGTTCCGCCAGACATCGCCTGTACACCTCATAAATAACCTCCCTGCCAGCACTCCGAATGGTTTTATTCATTATTCTTCACTTTTTACCTTTATTAATCAACGTTTGGTGGTCAAAATTAAAATTTTACGAAATCGTGAACTTTGTTTATTATGAGATGTCATTATTTTGGAAATGTTGCCAACAGACAAAAATTTAGTTCCGTTTCTACACTTTTTTGCCAAGCTGTACAGTGACGTGTTCCCGCACACAACACATTAAACACACGGACATCGTTTAAGTACCAATAAAGAGCTGTTCTGCCGTGCTAAGAGCAAAAGCAGTATCTCAGGAAAAGCTAGTTTTGAGATAATTTAAGTTTTGTAACATATATTTCTTTTACCTGTAAAGATTAATTTAACTTTTTCGTGAGTTTTTTCATATGTTTTAAATAAGATACCGCTAATTGGCTTAGTTCATTGAATGTGTCTTTCGTTAAGCTATCTGATGCCATAAAAATCAACTTTACGTTTTTTTTTGAGTTACCGCTTTTGAGCTTAGCAAGGCAGTGTTGATAGTGACAAGTTGTGTGTCGCGTACGACACGTTACGTCGTAACACTGTCACGGGGCGCCGGCGCCGAATCGCTGCCAACTTTTATTGTTCAATGTCATGGAGATGAATAAAGCTAGTCAAAGAAGAAAGAAAGGTTTTGATTTGGATGCAAAACTCTTTTACCAAGTCAGGATCTGATGGTGGGATCATAGGAAAATCGAATCCTTAAAAAATGTAAGTCCGAATAGTGTGTTAGCCTACGGACACTCAAATGACACACAGTATTTGGTCTGTGCCTTTAGTATTCATTTAATTCTTAGACACCGACCTTCGAAACTAAAGTTTTTTGTACAGACGCCAGCACATCAATCTACCCTATTGTGCCAAATTTCTTTTTAACTTTATTCTTAACATCATAAGGTTCATGTTCAATTGGGAAAATTCACAGTTTGGGGTAGATTGATGTGCTGGTGTCTGTACCTAGTAAGTAGTATTTTTCTGAACAGTTGTATTTCATCTATAGTAATAAATAAAAAGGAAAGATTTAATTGATTGATTTGCATTGTTAGTTTGCATTTTACCGTTGGGAAGCTCCACTATCCCCGGATTACATAGGCTACTTTTTATCCCTGTATTCCCACGGGAACGGGAACTATGCGGGTGAAACCGCGTGACGTCTGCTAGTGCAAGCAATATAGAAAATTCGCAGTAATAGTGGTTAACACGACAAATCGGACTCTATGGAGACTGACACATAGCTATGAGTATTTTATATCCTAACTTTATTCCACAACTCCATAAGCCAAAGCCATATACTTAGCTGGTAACTCTTAACTATATTCTATAATACATGGGTACAGTGTACTTAAAACTTCTAGTTAATGTTCTATTTGTTACCGCAATACTCATTCGTATCCCGAGAATACGTCGTGTATGTAGGCGACACGCAGCTTCCAGCATAAGATTAGCATTATCCTTCACTCTAATACCGCGACACACTCCCCGTTAGTGTCTCCTTGAGTTCCACTCAACTCCGAACATCACACATATCTCACTGTTGATGGTTATACGCTGTAACATACACTTTACAAAATGTTTCCGAAATAAAAATGACGTAACTGAGGCGAGCAATCTCAAAAAATATAAAGAATATGTGATGTGAATGTGTCCTGTAGAGTTGTATTTCCCTAATGTTACACGACGAAAAACGTTTGATTCTGAACGAATATAGGAAAGTCAAAGTTATTATAGATGACGGGTTGAATAACTCACTTGAGTAAAAAAAATAGGGCGCTCTAGGGTACAAGCTGAAGAAAGTTTGATTGGTTGACGAATATATGTGTCAATTACGGATGATCAGAATAAGAAAGTGAAACAATTACAACTATCACATCATACTAGAATCAATGGTTATTGTAAACATCGCTAAGTTTAACAGTACAGAGTGCTTCAAGGCAACGATTATTTGCCATGTTTATGATCGCTATTATCTCTCGACTATCTCCATTTAATCTCGTGACAATATAAAGCAGATTCCAAAGCGATATGATCGTGGAGCGACGCCGCGCTCACACATATGATATTGTGTGAGTTCGTAAACTGCCGCATTGTGTCGCACATAACCGTAAAGGTCGCGACATAGAGGGGTAGGCAGGAACGCAAGTAACGAGCCGACGGACTGCTACATAAAATGTTAACGTGATTTTTTTTACTATCCACGATACTTTTCTACTAAAATGTATATTTTTTATATTTTGGTACTCAAAATAGAAAAGGTTTTTCGACACCCGTTACATCGACGGTATCATGAGGAGGGAGAGGCAACATAATATGCCAAAGTTTGTCAGGATCTGTTAAATATTATACTTGTTAGTAGTGAGATTAACTGTAAGAGTTGTGCAAGTTTCTGAAATAAACCTTTATTATTATTATTATTAAGGAGCTGCAAAAATGTTCAAAATGTCAACACCTCTTGCACAAGTAAACACACTACGACACACACGCGCTGAGCATCGTCTTCGTTTAAACAAAGTGTTCATCATCAGCTTAGCATACAGACGACGCCAGTTGTCTCGCGTGATACAACGGGAGTCAGTTTACGTGAAACTTGTGCGACAATAACACTAGGGTTATCTTTGAATCGTCAGCAAATGCCGTTTGCATCTGTTTATCTTAAATGAGTCTTGAAATCACACAACACAAAACACTAGACGGTTTGTTTTAAGAAAGAAATCTTATCGGAGGTAACTATCGACTTGTTTTTTCATTTTTACATCTCCAGCCTGCTTGATAAAATCCCGCAGCGTTACGAGCCCCTTGGGAGACGATATCGCGAGATGATCAAGTATTCTTGTCTCTGCACCGCTCCGTCAAGGCATATGTATGAGATTAAAATTATAATTCATAGCGTGTCCTGCCCCTGGGTGAAGTTTACGATCGGCCAGCCGAGTAAACACACCACACCAGGGATAAAGATGGCGGAATTTATCTATAGTACCTATCTATCTACACTATCTATAGTACAGACGCCAGCACATCAAGCTACTCCAAACTGTCAAATTTTCCCAATTGAACATGAGCCTTATTCTGTTTATGATAAAACTGAAAATCTATCAAAGAAATTTGCCACTTTGGGGTAACTTGATGTGCTGGCGTCTGTACCCATAGAGTAAGTAAATAAATATCCCACAACCTTTTTTCAAACAACGCCATCTACTCACAAGCTAAGCTTAAATTGTGCTATGGGTAGGTACAAACAGCTGACAAACATACTTATATTTTTATAAATACATACATATTATAGATAAATTACACCGAGACACAGAACAAATGATCGTGTTCATCACACAAACAATTGTCCTGGGTGGGAATCGAAGCCACGACTTCCGGCATAGCAGTCAGGGTCACTAACTACTAGACCAACAGGCAAGTCCCCTAGACCAACAGGCCAAGAGTGAAAGAATCCAGTTGATTCTATGTGCGTCAAGTTATAGGTTTACGAGCGATGATGTCAGAATGGACATAAAACTGAAGGGAACTTGATGTTGAGTCATAGTGCCGGAGTTTATGAGCGAGTGTTCGTGAGGCAGGCGGCGCGGGAGGATCCTGCCGCTCACTGGTTTCACGACGATGGAATTTACCGCGCTCGGAGGTAAGTAGGTTTACGAGTATCGAGGGGGCTTCATACATGAACTGGGAATCAATGTATCGATATAATAACAAACGCAACGCAATCATTACAAAACAGTTTCCGGTCGTAAAAATGGCACCGGGCTTCACGAATGATTACATTTAACACAGCGACTTTTCTCTTATAAAACTATGTTCTGATTATAACACCCTATGAGTGTGTTTAGGAAGACCACCTCTGGGAGTCGGCTAGAAACCACAGACCTAAATTGATGTAAATAATAACATTGACACGTAAAAGTGTAATTTTTTACTGACATAAAAAAATAACCACTTATCAATACCGATCAATGGCCACACTGCACGCTGGTTTAAATAATGTTAACTTATGTTAGTTAGTCCCATGTAATTGGGGCGAGCTTATTGCCATAGCCCGGGTACATATCTAGATTTGGGGCTGTTACTTAGAAATTCCAGATGGAAAAATCTAATAACATTTTACCCGACTTGGTAATCGAACCCAGTGCCTCATAGTCAGCAGCAGCGTTGCCGATGGCTCAGTTTAACTAATAACATTAACAACAACTATCATATAACTACAGGATCCCAACTTCTGACTTCTAAAGTTCAACGCTCTTAGTTATCTAGTTAATGTATATTATTGAGTTACGTTTATTGTATTATTGTTGTAGTCGTGCCTCCATTAATGTATAATTCATAGACGTTATAACGATAATCCCTCGTCATCTGTGAAGGGTTTCGTCTAAAGGGCTGTCAAAGCCATTAAATCACGTTACTCTATGGGCTATTGTGTAATCTGTGACAGATTGAGGACTTAGAGCCGTTTATTCTAAAAGTTAGCAACGTGGGAATCGGCTCTCACATATTTTGGAATATTCATCATCTGACTGGCTTTGTCGGCTTCTAGTCTACCCGGATGCAGCTGAATACCCGTGTTTCATTTGGAACGACTGCCTGGCCAACGTGGTAACATTATAGCCCCTGGTTAAACTTTCGGAGCTCTGACTGAGTAACGAGTGTAACGAGTGTCAAATAAATACCTAAAAAAATATTTTCAATGTTTCTGAGTGTAATAATTTTCATAGATTGTCATTGTTTTGTCAATAACTAAAAACAAAAAACTCAAAAGTCGTTTATTCTAGTTAGGCTAAAGATCAGCACCTTTTGAACGTCAACAACTACATCAGAAAGTCCCCCAAACACCCGCCCTTCAACTTTCAATAAGTGTGTAATTTAAGGGTTGGCTTAGGCTTCCGTTAAAGTATGCTGTCAGATTTTCCGTGACCCTGTGCTAATCCACCAGTTTACCGGCCAGCCTGAACGACTCACTGAAGGATAAGGCTCTACATACATATAAATCAGCTGACACACAAAAATAAGTAGCCATTCCTCACAGTGGTGACACCGGTGTTACCGCGGGTGAACTGACCCCAATTTATTAAGTGTGGGCAATTAGGCCGGCTGCCCGGCCTTGGACTTAGCTCCGTATTAGCCCGCTTGAGTATGACTTATAGCGACTTATCTGTTCCCTTCGATGTTCCCTTTATTGGTGTTCTGAATTACAGCGACGTTATCGGTGCTTCAAAGGGTCGCTTACGAACTTTTTGGTGGGTCAGGAATGTTGTTAGTAAGATTTAGGATAGACTGGAGTCTGTCAGTTAAGCTTTTGTTTCTTGTGACCATAAGTAAACAAGCTTGAAGACCGGGTTAGGAATCCAACATTCCGTTCCATTACAAAAATTACTGATGTCAATCAAAAAAAGGCTAAATGAAATTGGGCAGGACACATCTGCCGCATGTTAGACAATCAGTGAGTCAAACGCACGACCCAATGGGTTCCCTTACATGGGAAACGACATCGCGGTAGGCCTAGGTGAAGATGGCGGGACGAACTAGGTTCCTTCAATAAGAACTGGTCCCAAAAAGCCCCAGACAGAGAGAAGTCGGATAAATGTACGGAGATCTTTCTTTGCCCTGCAGTGAGAAAATACAGGATAGTAATAATAATAATGCCAAACAAGCACACGTGAGCCTTCTTCGTATGAGGCTCAACTTTAAGTAACTGTATATTATTGATGTTGTAAGAAGCGAAAATTTTCTTACTATGCGGTAAAACCAGAAGAGGTCGTTTAATGTTCGTATTTCAAAATCAACACTAGCGTCGCACCGCCGGGGAATCCCCCACAAAGGCAAACTCTATGTATCGTGCTGCCGCGCTTGTGTCGTGTTATTGCGCGTTTGACTGAAGTGCTTTTTCTGTCAGGTTACTTAAATTCTCCGGTCGCAGATCGTTTTCTAACACTTTATTTTTTTTAAGTATTTATTAATTGTTGTTGTAGTTATTAGAAACATGCAAATACGTTTATGATTGTCACAAATCTATATCGGACATATTGTAGTCTTAATATTTTCGTTGGAAAAGCATCTAGGATATTTTTACACTTAAATGCTAAGTAATTAAAACTGGTACTCACACTTCGATGGCCTTGTTCCAGTTGATGACGTACCCGGAGAGCGCGAAGGTCTCGATGTTGACGACGTGCACGTTCCCGCGCTCCGTGCCCACGTGGATCCACTTGGAGGCCAGCGGCAGGTGCAGGCACGTGATCCTGCGGGCAGGGGGTCAGTTAGCACGCGTCACATGTGGGGGGAGCCAGGCTGTCCTCTCAACACGGATACTTTGGACAGGAGATGCTTATAATGGTTGTTAATTAAAACTAATATATAAAGACAAATGGGTCAATATCAGCAAGGTGCATTTTTTTTCAATTTTGGTGGCGAAACTTTTTCTTCAGTTTTCGAGAAAAAATAGGACCTGGTATAAAAGAAGGAAGTCTAAGCTAAAAGGATCTGTAAGAGGTCTCAGGATATGTCGACAACTTTTTGAGATATTTTAGTTCAAAGTGCAGTGTGCCCACCAAAATTGAAAATCGCTTACCAAAATTGAAAGTGCCCACCAAAATTGAAAATCAGTGGCACCAAAATTGGATTTCTCTGCAAACCTGAATCTCACTAAAAGCTCATTAATTTTTCTCACTAATTATCACTATATTTCATTGGTTAATAAAACTCTCTAGTGTTATAATAATAATCATTTACTTCAGACCATATTCGATCCATTATTTGTTAGTAATACACTTATGTCTATGTAATTAAAACTAATATAATTTAAGAATATCAACGTAATAAAATATTTATTATAATTTATCTGACAACAACAATAAAAAACATTAATCATACTATCGTAAACAAAATTACTTGCCAAACAACTACTGATGAAAGATGTCAAAACAAAACTGAGAAATAAAACCCTAAAATTAAACAATATTGAAAAAATAATAGCAAAATTCTATTTAAAATAAAATAAGCGTTAACCACTAGATGAGATCTATGGTGTCTTTAAACAGTCTGTAAATTCTCAATTTATATAAAATATTCAGTATCATTTATCTGAAAACAACAATAAAAAACATTAATCATACTATCGTAAGCAAAATTACTTGCCAAACAACTACTGATGAAAGATTTAAAACCCTACCCAAACAAAACTAAGAAATAAAACCCTACACATGATTGAAAAAAACAATAGCAGTTTTTGAATCTTGAAAAGGGATTCCGAGTAATTCAAATAAAAAACTTCTCTCATCTAACCAAAAAAATACAATATGCACAGTAACATACATAGGGTAACTAATATAGTTATTGCCCGGTTAAGGGATTGATAGTCGTTTCTTCTTATTATTATGTTTATTAATAACAAAATCAAGTAAAATAGTTGTTTGTCAGAGTAACTGTAACTTTACCATATTTTTATAGGAAAATCAGTCATTTGTTTATATATCTTTAGAAATAAAATAATAAAAAATCAACAAAAGCAAAACCTCTAAAATCACAGTAATTGCCTAGCAGACATAATAATTGTCATACATAATGAACAGTTATTGTCCACCTAGCAGTTATCATTAATTAACGTCTTATTCTAATAATAATACTTAAAAGTTGAGATCTCTTCGCGCCTTTGAACATTTAAATATAATTCTTCACAATCAGAATTTGTATCATCGTCAGAATCATTAATTTTATAACAAAAATGACATAAAAATAGCAACATATCAGTATCATCAGGGATGTTAGTTTTATGGTGTTCTGGAATACATCGTAAATGGAACGACTGGTGACAGCTACTGCATTCGATTTTGTTTTTTATAATAATGTGTTTGCACATTGCACAAATATCACTGGACTTCACCAGGACTTCCTTTAAAACAGTGATTCTTTTCGACTCTGGGAATACACTGCCACTATCATGGACATCATTATCAATATCATCGTCAGATTCTCTTCTTATTGTTTGAGTTTTTAATTTATCTTTGTTTTGTAATTTATTACATTCTTTTTTACTTTTCTCATTCTTCTTCACTTCTCTCTCCAAGTTTTTCTGTTCCTTTCCTAATATTCTTGCTGCTATATTTTCTTCCTTCTTTGTATAGCTCGACGCTCGCGTTCTGACTTTTTTTGCTGTTAAGCCAGTTTACCTTCTCGCTTTTTTTGATGATATCGCTCCCTTTCTTTTTTTCGTAGAGCTACAGCCTTTTCGGGATCACTCTTTATTTTTGCTTTTCTTCTTCTTTCTGCCATTCTTTTTTTAAGCTTCCTCTCTTCGCTGGTCTGTTTTGGCATTCTAAAAAGCAACAAAATAAAAATATATTACTTAACTTAGAAACTTGAATGTAATTTTAAGTATCCAAGCCTTATAATAATAAGTCTTCCTTGCTGCCAAGTACATAACATTTATTTGTTTACTAATCGAACTGCCTTGCAACGTAAAAACTTGCTGTATAGGTATAAACAAAACATATTACAGTACATACTTAAATTTTGGTGGCTGGTTTTTAATTTTGGTGGCGTACAATTGCCACCAAAGCCACCAAAATTGAGCCACCAAAATTGAGACCAGGCATAAAAAAAATCTTTAAAAATAGGTGTTTCAAATTACAATCAAATTAACATCACTGATTTGTGTGTAACCCAAATCACTACCTGCAACGTGTTTCTCAACAATAAAACACTTTAAAGTCAAGAGTAAATCGGTCCACCAAAATTGAACAAAACTTGTCCCCACTGGCACCCAAAATGATACTTACGTTTTTGACGGGAAATCGCAGCACAAATCACACACCTGTTTCGCGCAACTGCCGGTGCACGACTGAGAGATGCGAAGTAGTATAAAGCGATTGATCGCACACGCACGAAAGGTCATGTTATAGTGAGTTGAAAAAATGCCTCCTAAATTTTGATTTTTGCTGGGACAAACTTTAATTGAGTATCCTGTCCTTTTAAATTGTATTTTCTAATATGGTTTTATTGTTTTTAGATAATGTGTCTAATGCACATACTAACGAACTTGTTTATTTTTTATGAAACCTTAAGTTTTTACGTTGGTGAATGCAATTATCCCAAAAAATGGAACTGGGACAGGCCACCAAACTTGAATTTTAACGCAATTTTTTTTTTAATATTTTTTTATATAGACTTACAAAAAAGAAATATGTTGCCCTAATTGACCTAAGTTACGTAGTTTACTATAAAAAAAAATTAGAAACCTCCAATCATTTTACACCTCGATTCTCAACGTGGACACGTAAAATCTGCCCATTTGATATTCACCCAAATACATCCTAAATAGTTATAGGTTAAGTACAGATAGATCACTGCAAAAGAAGTGATGCTGTAACTTTATTAGTTAAAGTAATAAAATAATTGCGAATCCAAACAACAAAATTGCCAGTGAACGTTTAATTTCGCCAGCAGTACTTTAATCTTATTCTGTTGCCATAACCATTTAAATTTCACATCAAATTTAAATAAACAAACAACAACGAGAACACGATATTCATTAATATTAAAACATTACAAGTGCAGCACTGAATTATTCATACAATAATCTTTCTGTTCAAAAGCCCGTGTCGATATAATTTCAGTCGTCTTTCAGGTTTCGGCACAAAAGAGTTCATTCACAATGAGCTGACCGCGGGAGGGTGAGGTACGTGAGGTTTGCGAGGCTCGTGAGGTACATCGACTCAATAGAGGTAAAGAAGGTATCGTCTCTTGTCATATCTATTCATGAGCGAATAACATTTTATGTCAATTTTGGTCGTTGTTTCGATCCTTGTGACCGACATAGTCCATTGTAATCCCAGTTTACAAGTCTGTAAAGACCCTTCCTACGATAAGCTTATTAGTTTTGTATATGTCCACTACGCTTGGGGTCCATGTTTTTATACACTTTGAGGCCGCAAGCGCAAGGATTTATAATAATACTTTGGCTTTTTGTAAGTCTCTCAATAGTATTGCAGTGTTGTGGAGGTTTGCATTGGAGTCTAAGGTTTAAAACTTAATGAATCAAACTGTTGAGCATTTCTATACAGAGAAGATGAAAGCGTGCAGGGATATTAACCCAAACAAAATTTCATTACACATCCCACTCTCATAAAGGCCAGACCTCTACAATAGTTAGGGCTAAAAATTAGGCCCCGTATCGAAAATTTCAAATACAAAAGCGACAAGCTAACAGAATTAACATCGATTGCTTTACGTGAGACTAATACTACACATTTCAACACGCTTTATAAAATAATTGGCGAAACACGTGTAGATACAGTGAACAAAATATCAAAAAGCGTCTACGTGTACAAGAGACATTATTTTTTATAAAGAATAATAAAAGTTTATCTAAACGGTACACAAAATAAGTACAAAAGACCACTCCGTTATTGGCCAGTAAAGAGGAACAGTGAACGATATGGTGACTGCAGTGGGACTAGTCTGTTCCATTTTACCTCCGTGTGGTCGCGGCTTGCGCACGATTTTTTAGTTCTTTCAGTGTTGGTCTTCGGTTCTTATTTTGTGGTGACATAACCAGCCCGTGTTGTAATGGGCTGTGCTGATAAAGTTCCTCGCTGTACACTTTTTAATTAACTCTTCATGCGGCGATTACGCGGCGATGTCGGAGGCGTATCGTTTGCTTGTTATGGCCTGCCCTTGATTTCAGCCAACACGATGGCTATTGTTTTTCAATACCTCGTAAACCGAAATACAGTTAACAAGGCAAGCAATTTACCAATATTCCGTGTAAAAGGGACAGGTTCATAATGCAACTGGGTCATATTGAAACTTATCGCTTGTACTTCTATATTCGTATATACTTAAGACATTGATAAATGTTACCAAAGCTAACATTTATTCTACAAATATTCAATTGAGAAAGAAAAGTGTTGTACAATAAAAAGGAAGACCGAATATGTCTACGATAAACATCGTACAGAGGCACATCAAGTTACCCCAATGTCAAATTTCATCGATAGATTTTCAACTTTATTGCAAATAGAATAAGGTTCCTATTCAATTGGGAAGATTTGACAGTTTGGGGTAGGTTGATGTGCTGGCGTCTGTACAGTATATTGAAAGGCATGCCGTCTAAAAAAATAAGAGTCATGCAAAATTCTCTATGTACGACGTTTGCGGTGTTCTGATTGGCTGCAGCGTGTACTGTAGTGTCATGTGAACTGGGGTGTAATTAGTGTTGTATGAAAAGAGTTTTATTTATCATTGAAAACAAGATTTGTAAGAGATTGATATAAAACAAGTTATCTGACTTAACTAACAAAGTTAAGAATTACAGTAAAAAGGTCAGTTACGTTTAGGATTATGGGTAAGTGTTTATTATTTTGCTTTACACTATATTCATGCGCATCAAATTTAACATTCAAAAGTTTATTCACAACATGCTAAGGTATGTGTGCGATTATTTGAACATTATTAATCATTTGTAATAATGTCTGCCAGTTGAGGTAAAAGTAAGAAATCGATGACGCTTTACCGGTAATTATTCTAACTAATGTCATTTTTAACCTAACTTTCTAACCCGGCTTATCAGAGTAGGGGTGCCTCAATTTCCGATTCTTGCATCCTGTCTTTTCCATACACAAACGATGTTTCGCGACAGCGGACGCCGCAATGGTAAATTTTCATAGTAAAGAACTTTCGCAACAAAGAAATTCGCGATCGAAACTTTTGCAGTTACTTATATCACGGTTATGAGCTTCGCAAATACTATAATTTACACTAAATTAAATAAGTTCTTATTGGAATAAATAAATTGGAGTCTTATTTTATTACTTTTACCGACTTTTACCAACAAGAGTAGTAAATTAATAGCAACTGTATTTAAACTTCATATTCTCATTTACCAAATGATGAAGTAATAATGTCCAATTAATCAGATTCACCATTGGGATAATATATTTAGGGATAGCACTAGAAGGTTATATATAGATGTGTAAGGACCATCGGCTGTTGGCGTGTTACAGACAGTGCGTGCGAGTACATGCGTGTGCGTGCGAGTGCGTGCGACATCAAACTAACACACACTCACCCCTTGATTTCGTTAGTTGATAGTGAGAGTTTGATGCGTGATCTGTAACAGCGCAAAATGTACGCTCAACTATGTGCATAACTTTGTACGTTTGAATAAGTGCACATGTAACCCAATGTCACATCGAGAAATATGTGCACGTGTCACACAGTGCATGTCACATCTGAATTATATGTGCACTTGTTACTTACACAATGTCTCATCGTGTTACATATGCACTTATTTCTCGATGTCACAATATCGAGAAATATGTGCATGTCTTATCGTGAAAAATGTGCACTTGTTACACAATGTACTATACGTTTCAAATAAGTATTTTTCAAGTGACATCTGGCAGATAGAGGTTATTGACGTTCCTATTCTCATTTGAAACGCATAGTAACAGGGTGAATTATGTGCACTTATTACACAATGTAACATCGAGAAATATGTGCACCCGTTACACAATGTAACATCGAAAAATATGCGCACATGTAACACATTGCTTAATGTATGCATGTTAGTGCATAAATGTCAGAATAATTGGCGGGTGCAGCAAATAGAGAACTTTTTGAAAGCCTGTGATTGTTCTAGCATGAAAGTAGTCCTTCAGTTTGCTACCGGTTGAATAAGTTGTGATTTGATAACCGACTTCGAATTTTTAAGACTGTGTTTTAGAGATGAAAGTTTTAAGAAGAATCTACCTTTGATGCATATTTCTGAGAAAATAAAATTACTTTAAAAGCTTAGCAACGTGTGTGTTTGTATTTGTTGCACCCATAATGTGAAAACCAGGCACCTATCTGTCATTTAAAAACAATGTATATCAGGTGCCTGTACGTGAACCCCCTTGTTAATAAACGTTAAGAACTACTGTACTTAACGTTTGAGCTTAAAGCGTTGAAAATAAGGTTATTTTCGACGCTTTTAATATGTCATAATTAGCCACATGGCAAGTCATCATCATCATCTGCCTAGCCTTTACCTATCTACGTTGGGATCAGCTTCCAGTTTAACCGGCTGCAACTGAATACCAGGGTTTTACATGGAGCGACAGCCTGTCGGACCTCCACAACCCAGTAACTGGGTAACATGATACCCCTTGGTTAAACTGGTTGTCAGAACTCGGGCTTCTGACTGGCTGTAAAGACTGTCATAGATCTACAAATGACAGCCGGGACCAACGGGTAATTACGTGCTTTCCGAGACACGGAGAAGTCTGGATATGTAATGAATGGTCACCTTTTCACGGGACAACCTCGTAAGCGTAGCTTAACCTTGGACCTACCCGTGGGGCTGATATTGTTTAGCCACAAGCGCATCAGCCACATGGCAAGTGCTTGGCAGTGCACGGCAAACCAGTTCTACTAAAAGTGCCGTGTGGGAGCCGTGTACTTTCCACCTTATTGTAACATGGTGACACACAGTGTTGAGACAAGTAACATGCACAGACAGGTAATGAAGACGTTGCAACATCGTTTGAATACAAATTGCATCTTTAATCTTTCCACTGAGGTAATTAGAGACACAATAGAAAGACAATGACAGGCGGACACCGGTGTCCTCTCGGGGTTTAATGAATTAAAGTTAATCTGCTGAGGATAGATTGGAAGGTGGAAGGCGGCCATTATAACTACGTTATCTTAAATGAGTTAGTTGTTGTTGGATTATTATAGTTCGTTGTTATGTTGGGTGCGATATAATGTTAAAAGTAATTAAGCATTATTTATGTAGTTGCATATGATTACAGCCTGCACTCTTATTAATAGAACAAGACGTTCGATAAATCAAGACAAACGTACATCAACTGCGCCCTTTCTCAACTCCGCTGAGGTTCGCTATAGTCTAACCAAATGCCGCTGATAATAAGTCTCCACAACTTTATGACCTCATTAAAAACAGTTCTATGAGTGGTAAAACAATATCCGTAAGGGGTATCTTTTTAACCGACTTCAAAAAAAGGAGGAGGTTCTCAATTCGACGGTATGTTTTTTTTTTTTTTTTTGCGTCTTTGTTACGCGATTTCTCCTCCATTTGTGGACCGATTCTCAAAATTCTTTTTTTATGTGAAAGAGTATACTCCCGTGGTGGTCCCATTTTAATTTGGTGAAGATCTGGTGCTGATCTTCGGAGATATACAATGGAACTCTTCAAAAATAGACGGCAACTCTGTCGTGATTGCTGGAATCGCTTGGATATTTATTGTTTATACAACATCATGACGTATCATCACGCCTGTATGCTCTAAGGGGTACGCAGATGTGTACAATATACCTAGATTTCGACAGTTAGGTATGTTAAGTTTAATTTATTAGGGATAAGTGGATAACCCTATTACCATGACATGTATTGTTAACAAATAACAATATAAAAGTAATTTCATGGCAAATATTTGTATGGGAACAACTAAAAATGCTAAAATAAAAATCTTTTTTGCAAAAAATAAAACCGACTTAAAGAAAACACCAACCGGTGTAAAATAACTCTAAATTCGGAAGTCGGTGGCCCATCATGAAAAAGACAAAACCACCAAAGCCACAGACTTCCTAATTTAGAGTTATTTTACACCGGTTGGTGTTTTTTTTAAGTCGGTTTTATTTATTGCAAAAAAAAATTTTTTACCATAAACTGGTTGTGACTGTGGTTGGACTGTCGAGGTTCTGACCATCCGTAACGGCTGTCAGAGATCTACAAAGAGATTGAAGATGACAAAGAAATGTCATAGAAAACTGTGATTCCATGTGTCAGTAACGCCATCTTGCATAGGAGGAGTCTTGATGTTATGAATAGTATAATAATACCTGTACGGCTGTTATGATCTAGCCACAACACGGTCCAAATCAATAGTAATATAATATTAAGCAATATTTGATTAGCATACCTGCGACAACCCGCCAAACGGTTCATTAACATGGCAACAGCTTCTCATTAATGAGACACAGTTACTGACGAGCACATTACACTTCACCTTCACTCATTACTAATTAAATTAATAGACTGAGATTGACATTACCTGGAGTAATGACAAACACTGGAAACTTGAGGTATTAAAAAAAAGTGGGTAGGCAATAAACCTTTAAAAGATTTCAACCAACACCTACCTTCAGAAAACAAAGTGTTTTCGGCATCAGAAAAATATAATTCGTCGTTTGTTTTTATAATTTTTTTAAAGTTCATATATACTTTACCCAGGACACATATTTGTGTAGTTTATCTATATTATGGATATATTTAGAAATATATAAGTATGTTTATCAATTGTTTAGTACTCATACCACAAGCTCTCCTTAGTTTGGCACTAGATAGCGTTGTGTAAAAGTTGTGGAATATTTATTATATTTAATTTCGCTGACTAGGCCTAAACGAGTTAACTATGTACTTAAGCCCATGATGTCAAAAGGTCGGCCAACGCTGACCATTCGACGGGTTAACGCGCTGCTTGCGTGAGGGAAGTGATGGCGCTGAGTGATTGAAGGATTACGTTGTTATGCTCAATAAGTCAGTTAATCGGTGTGCGTCAGAGGTCAGCTAATATGAGCTGAACTGTAACAAATGAAAACTATAACTTTTTCCGTTATTACCAAACTTTATTTGATGTCTTTTTCTCTTCCAATTTTCTTTTTTTAAACTATAGGTCAACAGGAAAGTGTTATAAATCTGTTTGCAAAAATCTCAATTAAATAAAAAGTGAATCTTACTAAAGGGCATTGCCAAGATTCGGCTCGAATCATGTAGTGTCCGACAAGCTTTCCATATTAATGATAATTCATAATATAAAATAAAAAGAATTATACACTATAAATAAAGTCTGTGGAAGTACACCGTTTAAAAGTCATTTTAAAAAGTTATTTAATTTATCAACACGTTTCATTATCAACCATTTCAATTAGAAATGTTGCCATACCAAAATAAAATAATATCGATTCGAAATAGCACTTGCAAATCGATTCCATTAATATGATTATGAAGCTACGTAAATGAATGTATTACTCACATAAGTTATAACTCTCTCTATACATAAGTAATTCTTATAATATTAAATATTGTTTACTTTTATTTTTGAATATAAATATGAATTAACCTAGTTATTATAATATTGTAATAATTCAATTCGATAATCAAAACAGTTAAGTATCGATTTTCAAAATAAATTGATACCTTTACTGTCTTTATAGTACTGGCAACACTTGATCTTGTAGTTGTCATTGCTTACTGTAATACTGTCAAAAACTTCGCTCAGGAAGATTTGATGTTAATTGCTTGTGGTATTTACCAAATGAAACAAGCGCGGTCTTATTATTGTGAACATATTCGGTACAATGGTTCCTATACTATACTAAGTGGAAGAGACGCAATTGTAAAATATTGTTGTAATTGAAAAGTTGGGCGAAGAACCGTAGGTTGCTGTGCACATACAATGACAATGTTATGGTTCCTCGGTTGGGCAAGACATCATACAAATATAACCCCTCCAGCCCAGTTTTTAGAGGATTTATTAATGAAATATGATGTGTTGTTTGATGAATAATAAATGGTCAAAAGTATACATGTGTTTTTTATTCATTCTAAAATAATGTAAATACCTATATAATATATATATTTACTATAAACACAATAATAATGTGAATACAATGTGCCAAAAATCATTAATTTAATAAATCATTTAATACTTTATTTCATAGTTTCGTTAAAATTAGAAGTAGTAAGTGGTCAACTTTCAAGAACTATAACTTTTTTTGGTGTACTTCTTTTAGAAAACTAATTATACTATCAAATTCTGTAATTATTTTCCTTTTTTATGACATATAGTTCATCTTTGTCGGTTCTGGCCGAGACTTGAAGGAAACGTTGGCATTCTCTTTTATCGACTTATTTTGATAATGACAACAGTAATTTCCTATTCCAACTTATCAGCTACCTATCAAAAGTTCAGAACATTGAAAGGTACACTTGAGAGCAATAAAATCGCACACCCCTTGTAATTTGGTTTATTACTGATTGTTTTCTAAAATCGAAAGATATTGAGTAAAAATCATTAGACAAAATTAAAGCATACAAGCTTAGCTTTACAAAAACATAAAATTAAAATCATTGACCTTCACGTAACTTACAAAAACCGACCGTACACCGAATTCCCCAAATTCACGCGTTTGCGTTGTCACTACTTGCACCCTTAGCCGCAGGTATAAAAAGGTCAGTTTATTGGAATTTTTATTCAGTTGCATACCGAAGGTCAACGTGATAACATCTCTACTGGAAGCATATGGATTTACTGGAAAAATATGGATACCACGCCCGCAGAAGCCGCTCAATTTATTGCCTTGCTCGAAGCAGGCCATAACCAAAGTGAAGTTGCTCGACGGCTAAATTTGAGCCGCTACTCTGTTCGTCGTGTATACCAGAGGTTCCAAGAGACCGGTGGCTACATTCGGCGACCAGGATCTGGCCGGCGACGCACAACATCAGAGCGTGATGACCGCTTTCTTGTGACAAGGTCTTTGAGAAATCGGCAACTGAACGCGGTTCAACTGGGACAACAGCTTCGAGAAGTTCGCAATGTCAGTATAAGTCGGTGGACAGTTCGAAGAAGACTAGGTGAAGCAGGAATGACTTCACATCGCCCAGCAAATGGTCCCAATTTGACCACAGCTCACCGACAAGCCCGGCTACAATTTGCTAGGGAACATTTAAATTGGACGTATGACCAATGGCGGGCTGTTATGTTCTCTGATGAGTGCAGAATGACTTTACTTTAATGGTCATGATGGACGCTCTAGGGTCTACAGAAGGTCATCAGAGCGATTTTCACAATGCTGCATAAGCGAACGTGTGGCTTTTGGAGGTGGATCGTGTATGTTTTGGGGTGGCATAATGTTGGACACTAAAACTGACATTGTATTCATCACTACGGCGAATACCGGCCCGAGATCGAGAAGTTTGACGGCTGCACGATACGTCGAAGAAGTGCTCGAAGAACATGTGAGGCCGCTTGCGTGGCTTATGGGAGAAGATTTTCTCTTAATGCACGACAACGCCAGACCGCATGTCGCTAGAACAGTTTGCGACTACATGGAAGATGTTGGAATCACCGCGATGGAGTGGCCAGCTCGTAGTCCTGATCTCAATCCGATTGAGCATGTCTGGGATGAGCTAAAAAGAAGAGTTCGAGCAAGAAGCCCTGCTCCTACGCGCCTCCAAGAGCTTCAACTTGCCATTGAAGAGGAGTGGAACGCCATACCACAAGATTTCATGGTGAAATTAATACGGTCCATGAAAAACCGATTAAGAGCTGTAATCAAGGCTAGGGGAGGGAATACACCTTATTAAAAAACAATTTGATCAAGCATTTTGAGTTTTATTTTTATTCTTTGTTAAGCTAAATTGGGTAATTTTATCCGTATGTTGGGTTTTGTGCCCTAAAACTCCCTATGGGTACTTTTTTTACACTGTATTTGATATCATTAGAAAGGTACTGAAGTAAACATTCAAATAGTGTAAGTTTTATTTTAATATGTATTCACATTTATGAAAAAAACTGCTTGAACAACAAAAAGTCAACGTGTGCGATTTTATTGCTCTCAAGTGTATTTATTTCTCAAAAGAATTATAAATTCAATAACAGATAAAACATAAATAGGTCTAACAATGTTATCTGCCAGCAAAGACATTCAATACCTATAGACCGGACATCACGAACAAAATTTTCGTCCGGAAAAGTGTGTCCTGCTGGATACAAGTTTATGAGTTTTTTGTAGTACGCTCCGCTGCCGCTCCAATATTCATATATTATTCTAGATGGCGTTACTGAGACATGGGATCAAAGTGTTTCTATGACATTTCCTTGACATGCCCGCTCTATAGTATTTTAAATCTCTTTGTCTGCCAGTAAGCTTTGTTTTCTTCGAGTTGTCTAGAAGTTATTAATCAAACTGTCTGTGTCTGTCGACTCAAACTTTCGAAAATAACTAACGAAATAGGGTTACAGTTTTGAAAGTTTCGATTTATAGAGAAGACTTGGTACCTTGGTAGGTACTTATTAATATCTAAGGCTCATGTGCACCTACAATGAACTAATGCCGAACTTTAAAGTGCAGGCACTTACTTATGCAACAAGTTTACAATCAATATTTTTCAGTGTTACTTACTTTTACTGTGTAAACTTTTGTGTAGTCAAAGAACAAGGGCAGGCAATTACAATTTATGATTAGTTCTAATTTTAATTTTATGGACTTATTCATTTGTTTAATTTTGATTTATTACTGGAATGGTGTGTCGTGTTTTGTTTATTTTATTGTTCTATCTGTTGTTTGTATAATCTAACTATTGATAGAAATAAAAGGCATTGAATTGAAAAACAGACACTGTTTACTTTCAGCCGGACTTTATAAGATAATTTTGTTGAAGTAGACTTTAGACTTTAACCAATAACTTGCCGACCGTGCCATGTAGCTCACTGTATGTGTGTAGCGGAGTGTGAGGATCTTTGTGTGGCCCTCAATTGTTTTCATTCGAGAAGGGAAGTCGAGGAGCCAGGCTTTGTGTGATCTACATGTGAGGATAATTGAATAGTGACAAACTAAGTATTGACAAGAGGGTGCGGATATATATCTACGGTTTTACGAATATTGTTAATGAGAAAAGTTGAATGTCAATAATGAGGACGACACAGATGAATGAAATCAAGTATTTGGTACTTAGAGAGTTTTCTGAGCGTTGTTCGGGAAAAAAGGCGATGGATAGTATTGTCTGAATGTGTAAGTATTGTTATAACTGACTACTTAATATTACCATGACAATTAAATAGTATTCAAGTTACTTTCGACTGGCCTGTTGGTTTAGTAGTAAGTACCCTGCTATGCCGGAGGTCGTGGGTTCGATTCCCACCCAGGACAAATGTTTGTGTGATGAACACGGTCATTTGTTCTGTGTCTGGGTGTAATTTACCTATAATATGTATGTATTTAGTATGTTTATCAGCTCTTTAGTACCCATAACAAAAGCTCTCAAGCTTAGCTTGGGACTAAATGGCATTGTGTGAAAAGCTGACCGCGTGGAATATAAACAATATTGAAATTTTTATTATCCTTAATACATACATACATACATACATAAACTCACGCCTTTTTCCCATGGGGGTAGGCAGAAACTACAGAGCGCCATATGCTACGATTCTTACATACTTCTTTTGCTTCGTTTACATTCATACATGTTGTCATACACACACGCCGGTTGCGAGTACTACGCACCTGACCTTTCTGAAGAACCTCACCAATAAGGTCTTTGTATGTCCTTCTAGGGCGTCCCCTCCCGGCGTTCCCACTTACTTCTGCCTTGTAAATACCTTTCGTTAGTCGCCTTTCATCCATCCTTTCAACGTGACCAAACCATCTAAGCATACTCTTTTCAATTTTTGTTACTACATCTTCTTTTAAACCACAACGTTGCTTTATATCATCATTCCTCAATCTGTCATTAATTGTTACTCCACACATACTTCGCAAGGAACGCATTTCTACAGCATTTATTCTACTTTCATGTCTCTTTTGCCACACCCAACATTCACTTCCATACGTTAGTGTAGGCACCAGCACACCATTGTGAACAGCCAGTCGTGCCTTTTCGGACATAGACTGGCTGGTCACAACGCCATGTATAGCGCCATTCACTTTATTTCCTGCATTTACTCTCCTTTCCACATCCGCATCAATCTTTCCATCCCTTGTAAACAGACTTCCCAGATATACAAAGTCATTCACTTGTTCCACACTCATATCGTTTATTTTCACATTGCACAACGACACGTTTTCGTCTCTTTCAAACACCATTACTTTCGTCTTATTCACATTAATGTTCATCCCTTTCATCTTATATGCTTCATTCATCTTGGTCACCATGTCTTGCAACTGTTCCGCTGACGATGCAAGAAGAACTTGATCGTCTGCGTAGAGGAGGCATTTGACAGGCAACTCATTCATCCTTAATCCACACTCACTCTCTTTGTAATCTGTCAGACAACTATCCATGTATAAGTTGAACAGCCAAGGTGACGCTACACAGCCCTGTCTAACTCCCCTAGAGATGTTAAACCAGTCTGTGTATGCCCCGTTTATCCTGACACAGGCACTGGAATCCCTATATAAAGATTTCAGTGCCCGTACCAAGCACCAGTCCACACCATACATGGATAGTGTCGACCACAGCTCATCCCTCCACACACTATCATAGGCCTTCTCCAAGTCTACGAAAGCACAGTAAACTTTCTTGTGCTTAGCCAGATATTTTTCGGCTATGCACCTCAAGGAGAAGATCTGATCCATACATCCCATTCCCTCTCTAAACCCTGCCTGCACGTCCCATAATTTCTCGTCTGTCAGTCTGATCACTCTTTTAATCAAAACCTTTGCATACAGTTTACCAACTACGCTTAAAAGGCTAATGCCGCGGTAGTTTTTACACTCCTGCTGTGAGCCTTTTCCTTTATACAGTGGCACGATTACAGCCTTGCACCAGTCATCTGGGACTCGGCCATATCTCCAACACATATTAAAGATCCGGCACAACAGGCTTGCTACTACCCCGTCACCGCCCTTCAGCATTTCAGCGGACAATCTATCATACCCTGCAGCTTTTCCAACTTTCATTTCTCTTAACGATCTTACGATCTCATCCATTTCTATTTCATTCTCTTCATCTACATCCGGGTTTGGGTTTTCACCACTCTCCTCTGCCCAGTTACCCACTCCTTGCACACTATCCTGAAAACTAAATAAACTTTCAAAATATCCTTTCCAGCGTTCCAAGACATCACATTCTTCGCTTATCAAACAACCATCCTCTGCTCTTATAACATTCATACTCGAAGTCTTTGTCACTCCACGAGCCAATCTTACCTGTTTCCAAAACATCTTAACATTGGCCCTGAAGTTATCCGAGAACTTCCTATTATACTCTTCATCTTTTTCATCCTTCTTCTTTTTTACCACTTCTTTCACTCTCGCTTTCATTTCGGTGTAACTTTTCTTCACTCTCTCTAAATCATCTATTCTATTTACATTTGTTGCCAGATTCACTCTATTTTGGGCCTTACAGGCTAGCACGTTAAGCCAGGCCTCTTTCTTCTTTCTCACAACCTCTTTAACTTCACCATCTACCCAAGAATCATTCGTTTTACTACCACATTTCCTTCGTGCTAGGCCACATACTTTTGTAGCCGCTTGCACCATACTATCTTTCATTATATCCCATACTTCTTCTAAACTATAATCATTCATCTCGTCAAATAATTTATCCGTCTCTTCTTTTACTTCCCTTTTATATTCCTCTTTTACTTTGACTTCTTGCAGTCTTTCTACTTTTATCCTTTCTAGAGCAGTCACAGGTACTCGAACTCGATGGCGCCAATGTTTGAACAAACCATGCACCCGACACATTACCAGATGATGATCAGTACCTACATTAGCTCCCCGATAAGCTCTTGTATCCGTAACTTTACTCTTTAACCTTTCATCTACAATCACAAAATCTATCATACTTTTACTATCTTGCCTTTCCCACGTATACCTGTGAATCTTTCTATGATTAAACATAGTATTCATAACACACAATCTTTTTTCTATACATATTTCTAATAAACTTAACCCATTCTCATTCACTCTATCATCTCCAAATGCACCTAATACTTGTTCATACCCATCTCTCTTCACACCAACCCAACCATTAAAGTCTCCAAGCATAACAATCTTCTCGTTTGCGGTACATCCTTTCATAACATCTCTTACACTGTCCCAAAATTCTTCTCTCTCCAAGGGGGAGCTTCCCATATCAGGTGCATAAACGCACAGGAAAAAGATACGGTTTAAGCCTACCTTGGTTCTCACCCAAAGAATTCTGGGACTAACGCAATCATAACCTTTTACACATTTCATCATTCTCTCAGAGAGAACAACTCCCACACCCTGACAGGCCCTACGTGTTTCTTTAACACCGGACCAGATCGCGGTCAGGGGACCGTGTATGGAGATGTCCACCCCTTTTCTTTTCGTCTCATTCAAACATAGCACATCTATCCTTTTGTCCTTCACTAACTCACAAACTTCATCCATCTTATCTTTTAGGCCTCCCTGAACATTCAGCGTAGCTAAACGACACTCCGCAGCTCGCTTTTCGCCCCGTGAGAACAACTGACGTGGTGTGTGGCGAGCGCCACCGCCGCCTTCGAGTTGATTTTGTTTTGTAATACTCATATAGTTCCCACGAATAGCTAGGGAAATAATCTGTCCACACTCTACAGAGCCCCGCATGTAGAGGTAAGGCTGGATTAGTGCCTGGGGACGCCTGGCCCCAGACAACAGGCACGCTTACGACTCGGCTCTCCCCTAGTCATGCAGCTCTCGGCACGGCAACCTTAGCTTGGGGGTGAGTCGTTGCCACCGCTCAGAGGAACACAATTGGACTCCGGCTGATTCCCTAAGTCGCCTTTTACGACACCCACGGGATGAAATGGGTTGGTTCTATTCTACTACCCGGATACCACACGGGGTCTACCCGGATACCACACGGGGTCTACCCGGATACCACACGGGGTATCGATTATCCTATTATTATCGTATTATCCTTAATATCGAGGATATAAAAACATCAATGTATCTCGATTAATATTTACTACCTAACCACAGAGATTTCCCGCTAACGATTGAAAGCTGAACCTTCAAACGCGACGGCATCGCGTGGGGTACAATATAATAGCTATGAACCCAATTATGTCCCAAATAATATCCATTTATCGGCTCATGTGGAGTTCAGGCAAAATTCCTCTGACGAGCGTCTGACAACAGCTCGGGTTTCAAAGCGACAAAACATCCTCGTCGCCATGACAACGCCCGAATAATTACAGCCCACCCACGCCCTCTAGTGATGAATTAAACAAAGCAATAATAACGACCCACAGACAATACCGCTCTGATTTATGGCGAATAAAGTTTGCTTGTAAACTGTCGACTAACTTTCATTAATTCCGTTTAAAATGTAAACGAGCTATTTTAATAACTGTCATATTATTCTATGACTTTGTAACTTTGTACTTATTTCAGCAATTTCTGTTCGACGAAATCTAGGACGTTTATACCGAACAAATAGCGACATAGGTAAATACTGAGAAACGCCGGAAATGTCCTTAAACGAGCGACAAATCGAAAGGCGAACACGAACTGCGGCCGGAAATGACGACCGACCTCTAACGAACACACGAGGTCTCACCAAATAGTGACATTACGTCTTCATAGCTGTCCCCCATATAAGTATGACGCAAAAATTCTGGTCACGATTTTCCCCCAATCAGTTGGGTTGAGACGAGCGCGCTCGCGACGGGTTGGCGTTAATTCGAGTAATTAGTGCTCTGTATGCAAACAGTTGGGGGACTCCGACGTTCTGTTTTTAAACGGCGGCGTTGTCGCTTGATTTAGTTTTTATTTGGTGCTGACGACCGCTTACGACGACATTGCATTTGGGGGACGTATGGGCCGCTCGTGGCGTTTTGTACTTTTACTGAGCGCCCGAGCGCAGAGGGTTGACGACTTTTCCTTTTGTTGTGCGTGTACAAGTACTTACTTACAGTAAGCTACGTTGCCTGACTCATCTTCCCTTTTTATTTTTTTCTAAGATGGATCAGGTAATGCAGCTCACTGACTGTACATAATCAATTATTATTATAATAACATTTTAGTAGGTTAGTTAAAGCTGTACATACGCTCGTATTTATTGGCGGTTTATACACATAACACAAACATAAAGGGTTAGGCAGGGGTGTACCTGGTAGAACACCCACATTTCGTCAGTTATGTTTAAGTCCCATGTAATAGGGGGCGAGCTTATTGCCATCAATCGGGCACACAGTCAGACTCCGGGCTGCTACTGAGAAATAGCAGATGGAAAAACTCAATAAAACTGTCCGACCCGGGGATCGAACCCGGGACCTGCTGCTTAGCAGTAGCGCTTGCAACCACTAGACCCACGACACAGTCATTGCATGGCGGTTTATACAGTGCATGCTAATTAGTAATAAAATTGCAAGCCTAAAGTAAACTTTAACCCACGTTCAAAATACTCCGTGCTTAATACTCTAGAAAAGTACACGTACAGTTTCCACCGTGGATGCTACAAAATATATAATATCTGAACCATTAATATCAATCGTCTGGAAACTAACAAAATGTCGTGCACCCATAACATCAAACAGATGGGCGGCGGACCCATAAAATTATTCTGAACTAAATAATGGGAATGAACCACCTCGAGCGGAATGAAATACGAGCCGGCGCCAGCGGACGACAGAGGGGGGAGTGCGGGGGTTTAACAGACTCAGGGGTAAGGGGGGGATCGAGTAATAAAAGTTCTTATAATTGTGCCAAACAGACTGGCTGGCCAACTTACTGGCCGGGCCGCTTCCCGTTTAAGGCTAGGTTCAACTAACACATAAAACTGTCAAGTTCGTAATTAGGCCAAGTTTAAATAAGTTTACTACATGGCAATGTACGACACTGAAGTGTGGCTAAAAATGAGCGGTGAAAGCTTTCAGTGCCTGATATTTTTGTTGATTTGTGTCAGTTTTTTGTTACTTTTATTGTCATAATTTTTTGATACTTCTTGATACCCTGAGATCCCTTTGGAAGGCGTGCGAGAGGCAAAAGTCAACTCGCAGAGGCCCACTGTTGCTTCAAATTAAAATGAGGCACCAACCACTGATTTTCCCTGTATGCATTGTACAAATGCACCCAAGGAACCACTGGTGCAAGACAAGTTGCAGGCTAAAGAAACAAAAGGTATTTAAACGGGTTATGGGTTTGAGTGGCTAATCATACAGGGATAAAAAGTAGCCTACGTGTTTATCCACGGTGTCAGCTAACTAACGTACCAGGGTGTCAGCAAACACACTTTTGTCGACTGAGAAATCGACGCATCCTTCTCTTCATTCTTGACACTGTTGTGCTCAAAACAAAAGAAATGTTTGTACAATCCGTCACGTTTTAGACAAAATCCGTTACTTCGATGTTCATGGCATGCGTGCTGATGGTAGGTGATGACGTGAATGGTGGTGTGTCGAGAATGGAGCACGCTTGCCTAGAAGTTACCTGTTCACTGTCAACTGGTTATATCTATATTATGATATTTCGTTTGAATAGGTTAGATTCCTACCTCGCAAGTAATCTACTGTTACAGTGCATTTAATAAGTGGTTTGATTTTGTTAATGTGGTAAATAAAATACTTTGTGTTTAGCTTAATACACGATGTCTAATAACTGGTTATCTAATACAAGTTGATTATTCGTGAATCTGTTAGCAAGTAAATGAGGTTTACTGTGCAAGTCGGTAGCCCACCACAACCGTGCCAATAGAAATTATTGAACATCGCGTGTTACGGCTCTGGTGCTTCATAACTTACTAACTAACTTTGTTATTTGAATAGTGCAGAAATCTATCATAGCATTTGCAAACTGCGCTCTGGACATCGATGACTTGGTTCATATACATATAAGTTTTCATTGAGGTTTAATGTACTTGAGAACAATCCACTTAGTAATAAAATGACCCGTGGTGAATTCGCAGGACATCTTGTTGCTGTATAAAACTGTCGTAAATACGCATACCACGATCCTGATTGGTTTGTGGTAAGCGTGTATTGTAGTTTTATTGTATTGCCTTATTACAACAACTACAAGTCATCGAGACCAGAGCAAAGATAAGCAGAAACTAGACCAAAACCACAATAATAGTCAGTTTACCTTTCTCTCTGGAACTTGAGGGAGTGCAGCCTCTGCGGAGACTTCTGGCGGAAGGTCCAGAGGTGCAGCTGGTCATCGGCTGTGGCCGTGACCAGCGCGCCCTCGTTGACCAGGAAGCTGGCGTGCAGCACCGCCTCGCCGCACTCGTGGCGCACGTGCGCGTCCACGCCGGGCCCGCCTAGACTGAGCACGGGTTCAGGAGATCATTGCTTTTGTGAAAAAAGGATTTGGAAGAACACGTAGGAATAAAACGATGAAGTAATTCACCAATCGATGTAATTAATAATTCAAAGAAGCTTGTTATAATTCTGAGACATTATCATAGTACTTATTTCTTTAAATGTTTATTGCTCAACACAGGACATAGTTATACATTTCAAGATGTCAATATAAATTACCTATTTTTTTTTGTTTTATAGACAATTAAGTAAGTTACATGGGGTAAAAAAATGCCGTGAATCGCTTCGTAAAAAGGATGGTCCTACTGTGTTAACACGATCACAGCACTCTAGCATAAAATTAAATTTTGTGCTGCTAAATATCTACACACATCAAAAGTGTCTAGGGATCAACATATATTTTTGCAATAACTTTTCTCCTGATTGATATAAATTAAAATTTTCTTTAAGGATTCATCAAATTAAGTGTTTTCGTTTGTCACAGTAACGATAAACCAAGTCACCTTTGCATTAATAAAGAAATTTGCCATTTTCCTAATAAAGGGATTTTTAACATTTGAACCACTAACATTAAAGTTCGAAAAAAAGACTGAAATAACAGTTTTCTTTAAAATTTTATTGGGTAACTTAAACAATTAATAATCCGTGTTTCTACCGCGAACACTAACAACACAAGAACATCGGTTTGGCATACTCAAAATGAGTTCATCCAAATCACGCTGTGGAATGGCCGCCCATGTTCGTTGCAACAACAAAAAAAGGTCTTCTTGCGACTGGATACCCTCCATATTCGGCAGAGCTCTTCTCTGTAGCATATCCCATGCATGCTCAATCGGGTTCAAGTCTGGCGACTGAGCAGGCCAGGGCAGGACATTGATGTTAGCTGCGGCGAGAGTCCGTCTTACAACTCTTGCGGTGTGCGGTCGTGCATTATCATGCATTAACTGAAATAAGGGACCGATTTGCACTTGTAGAGGAACGATGACGTCTGATACAATCGTCTCGGGCGTACTACGGGTACCACCTATAGCAATGCACAATCGTAGGATTCGATATCAATGGGCTCTTGAACACAGAAATTGGGCAGAAGAACAATGGCGTTTCGTGTGCTTTTCTGATGAGTCTCGTTTTGGTATGAGACCGGATATAAGACGTATACGACACTGGAGAACCCCTGGACGCCAACAGCGATTAAAATCCTGCCAGGAAGTCCATCCTTATAGTGGTGGAACCATCATGGTATGGGCGGGTATTTGGATCGGCGGAAGAACTGAGTTGATTTGGATCAGAGGCAACCTCAACGCTCAAATTTATGCTGAGACGATTGTATCAGACGTCATCGCTCCTCCACAAGTGCAAATCGGTCCCTTATTTCAGTTAATGCATGATAATGCACGACCGCACACCGCAAGAGTTGTAAGACGGACTCTCGCCGCAGCTAACATCAATGTCCTGCCCTGGCCTGCTCAGTCGCCAGACTTGAACCCGATTGAGCATGCATGGGATATGCTACAGAGAAGAGCTCTGCCGAATATGGAGGGTATCCAGTCGCAAGAAGACCTTTTTTTGTTCTTGCAACGAACATGGGCGGCCATTCCACAGCGTGATTTGGATGAACTCATTTTGAGTATGCCAAACCGATGTTCTTGTGTTGTTAGTGTTCGCGGTAGAAACACGGATTATTAATTGTTTAAGTTACCCAATAAAGTTTTAAAGAAAACTGTTATTTCAGTCTTTTTTTCGAACTTTAATGTTAGTGGTTCAAATGTCAAAAATCCCTTTATTAGGAAAATGGCAAATTTCTTTATTAATGCAAAGGTGACTTGGTTTATCGTTACTGTGACAAACGAAAACACTTTATTTGATGAATCCTTAAAGAAAATTTTAATTAATATCAATCAGGAGAAAAGTTATTGCAAAAATATATGTTGATCCCTAGACACTTTTGATGTGTGTATTTAATAAAAATAACGTTAAGACTACATTTTACTTATTGTTTTACAGACAAACCGGGATGCTGCAAATGAGACTGTTTGAAAAGTGAATATGCACAACTCGTATAACGTAGTACGCCATTATGATATTTCTAAAGACTCAACAAAGCTGTTCAGACTAAACTCCATCCACATTTGCGTGCAATTTTTGTGTGCCATCCCACAAACCGCTCGTTTTCAGATGCGCGGAGTGAATTACTGCAACTTACAGTGGACATTAGTGGCGCTCCGCTAACGTAGCCGCCATTACGCTAATGCAGCCGTGTGCCATATACTGTGCTTACCGCCGGCGAGTGTGCACAGTACGCCGCGTCGACGTGCGTACTGTGGCGTGAGGACAGAGTGCGTAGTGTCGACGTGTGACGTTGGTGACGTAAGTCGATGTGACGTTTGTGACGGATGTCGATGTGTCGAGATGTGTGAATTATATGCACAATACGTTGTGTAGAGTTGAATGTGGATGCAGCAGTGAATATGTGTCGCTGGTAATGGATGATGTTGTGACTCAGTATATGTGGTGTAGATAAATTTAAATGCAAATATTGGTAAGTAATGGAAGGTTTTGTGTTTACTTCGTTGCCAGATACTGCATAGAGTAGGATTTGTTGTGATATGATAATCTGTAACCATAAATAGTATAGTCTAAATCACGATTGTTTTGCATACCTAACTATTGTTAACAGACTAGCATTCGTCAATGTATATTTAGGCAGGTTAATAGTAGTAGCATAAACACACATGTAGATTTACCTTACCTTTTATTTTTCAGTTATTTTAAGATCTTACATATGTATAATTTGCTGTGTACATAAAACGACATAATAATATGTTATATTCTAAAATGTATTTAACCTTTAGAATAGAATAGAATATAATTGCAAAATCGGGAGGCCTAGCCATATTACAAATTCTATTTCTATTATCGTAATCGATAAGGCGACAATAGAAAGAAAATGGCGTATATGGAATCAGCTGTTTGTCAACTGTCAAGTGTTAACGAGTAGAATTTGTAATATGGCCGAAAATGAAATAAACTTGACAGTTGACAAACAACTGATACCATATACGCCATTTCCTATTTTTAATAGAAATAGCAATAGAATTTGTAATATGGCTAGGCCAGCAGGTAGTGTGCAGTTTAACATCGACATTTTCTATTAGAATGTTTTCTTTAACGGTGGCACAGTCTGTAACCCGACTATCACTTTGAGTACAAACCCTTCACACGAGGAAACACGATTCTATTTGCGAGTAACGTTTTATTAGTGAGCGTGCTGGCAACACTGCGCTGTAACTACGCCCGCGGGACGTGGAGCGGTCACAGGTCACTGTTAGACACAACTTTTGCTTTGCATCTACAGTAATTAAAAAGGGATCCAGTTTAACAATGAAAGTAAATTTACTTTTATAGCGGTTCCAAAATGGTAAACTATTTCGGGTAATTATTTTCGCCTATTTTCGTCGGTAAGTATGTGTTTTTAAAATTTAAAAAGAACGTGAAACAAGATAGTTCACTATAGCTGACAAGAAGGTACTTTTTGTATGATCTTTGATGAATTAAGAAAAAGTGAACAATGCTAATAACAAATCAAATTAAATAATTTAGAAACTCTGAATGCAGTCTCAAAAAAGGCTCAAAATACTAACAAACACAAAATGATTAAATGGAGTACATTAAAAAAACACATTTGAAAAATTCAAAATAAAAATATTCCAAAATACAATGCTAATGATACATTATTTTTTATTTTTATCTAGGCCCCTAAGACGCGAGCTTACACTTTGTTAATAAAGTTGAGAGGGTGCCTAAAGCGACGCATTGTACCTTTGTGTAGGCTTCGTTACAATACAATAGCGTTGATCTCGATACAATAGCGTCAGGGGGGCGGAGGTGTTGCCAACACGAATAAATTACTGTCGTTAAGGTGATCGCAATTTAATACGAGTTTTTTGGCAAAGAGAGATTACACGGGTAATGTTTTTGACGTTATTTGTGATAGCGTGTATGAATTTATTAAGTATTATTTTTTAAATAAGCAATTTTTGAAAGTGTCTTCTATGCTTATCAGACTTTTTGTGATTGCAATTTTGTAACGTGTGGTCAATTTTACTGCCCTTTATGCCTGATGTAATGACTTAGTAATCTTACGCGACAGTTACATCATAACAGAACATCACATTGTACCTGAAGGGTGAAGCAGACGTGTACCTATAATACACCAACATGACAAGGGGCGAGCCAATTGCCATCAACTTAGCACACGACCAGACTCCGGGATGCTACTAACAATAACACTTTACCCGACCCAGGAATCAAACGAGGGACCACAAGAATAGTAAGACATCACATTTATGAATTAATGAATCTGATATAACATTGACTATACGCCAATGTCATATCAGATTCATTCCATTTGAATAAACTATATTTATAATGTTAATAATAAATAATAAAGATTTATATTAATTCATTTGAATTAATGACTTAAGATTAGAAATTTAAACAAACCATTTTACAGCCCGATCCAGCGATTTTAACTTCTATTCCGTAGTTATAAGGATGGCATTGTAAGCAAAGACGCGGATACAATACCAAACATAGATATTTATTTTGTTTGTTTGTGCTAGCTAACAAATCGCAAATATTTTAAGTTTATTGATTTATAATAATAACCTATTGTACTGTATAAATTCAAGTTCTTTTAACTTATCAGACAGACGTGTTGCTGAGGAGTAGTTTGTTCCGCTACTTCTTCCCAGCAAACACTAGGAAGTGGCGAAGGGCGGGCTCTTTGGGGGACTGTCTTATGTAATTTTGACATCCAAAAATCGCTGATCCTCAGCCTAATTTGAATAAAATTAATTTTGATTACTGTCATTTGTTATAAAGTTCAAAATTGGATGAACGCACTGTAAAAAAGAATCTTATTTCAAACAGTTTCCAAATAATTATTACAATGTACTATACACTGTAATATTTGGGAACTGCTAACTCTTGTGCAGGCACTCATTAGTACAGTGATGCATAGCGGCGCCACGCGGCACCGCGCCAACTTAATTAGTAGCGAGTACAGACACGAATGTTTGTTTGTTTGTATGTAAGACACGGGTTCGTGATGGATGTTTTGTTACTGCCCGGTTTAATTAGTGGCAATTTAAAACTTTAATCAGAATTTGAAAATTAAATGGATGTTTGCAAACATCGTTTCTACATTCTAGTGGTCGCTCAGTACCTCTAGGACGCAAATGTACACTCTTGATATTTACGATTTTGCAATAAAAACGACGCATTTCAAATATATCTAGGAATTTATTCACATCTTTGGGTGATACTTATTGTACGAGTACTTACGTTTATTGATCACTAACATTGTGTAAACTCAGGTTCTTCTAACATAACCGACTGACGTGTTGCTGGGGAGTTTGTTCCGCCACTTCTTCTCATTTTAGGAAGTGGTGAAAGGCGGGTGTTTTAGGGAACTATCTTATAGAAATCTTGACGTACAAAACGTGCTAAATTGAACACGACAGCCCTCAGTGAAAACGGTTCGATGACTTTTTGCCTCTCGGGTCGACTCTCAAAAATCTACATATTGCAGCCAGGACAAACGGCTTAACTTGATTTTCGAGGCACGGAAGTTTTTAAATGTTTTGAACGGTCGCCCATCCACGGACCAATATCGTCAAGCGTAGCTTCACCTTCAATTCACCAGTGAGGCTATTATTATAAAGCCACAATCTCACAGTCACAAGCGCCACTAGTAAAAGTTAGTAAGAAATGAAATAGGTATGAGCAAAAAATATTGCGACAATAATTAATTTTAGAATCAACTAGTTCATTTTGTTTTGTTATTCACGGTACTGAGTGTATTATGTACCTCTTTTAAAGTATGTAATGAGCTTATGTTTTCCAGTGTTAATTAACTAAAACACGCGTCCACTGTTTTACGTGGATAATTAAAATTGTATGGCGCATTAATGTAAGAAATTATTTAAATGAACATTTAACTTTTAGGACTGAAGAAGAATTAATTAGATCTAGAACTGTAACATTGTGGTCAAGCAGTTTTCGTTTTAGTTTGTTTGAATTTTACTATTATGCGGCTTTATTAAGAGCCTATGTACAGACGCCAGCACATCAACCTACCCCAAACTATCAAATTTTCCCAATTGAACATGAACCTTATTGTGTTTAGAATAAAGTTGAAAAACTATCAAAGAAATTTGACACATTGGGGTAGGTTGATGTGCTTGCGTCTGTACTTAACTACGTTATAAAAAACACTAGTATGTTCTAACAATATTTATTACGACTACGATAGTACACCACAATACCACAATACCACATTATTAATATTGCGAGCCATTGTTAAAGATTTTCATATAGCGAGGTAAAATATTAATTTACCTAAACTAAAATCAGAGATTTTACTCAATACTCAATACTCAATACTCAATACTTTATTGCATTCCATAATGTATACAAGGCTGGTAGGTAATTATAGAGAAACAATTATTATGGACCCTGTCGGGCACAGCAAGTTAGTTTTTTAGAGGAGAGGATGAAGCGCTTTTTGTTTAAAAACATAATAATATTGAAATTAAGGAAGTAAATCTTGTATTTAGATATTTAAGTAGATATTATTTATGAGTAGATTTATATTAATTTTGTTTATTATTAATATTTCTATATTTATTTATTTATTTATTTATATATTTGTTTATTTATTATTAATAGATATTTTCTGAATTATATATTAGGTAATTATTTTATTTATTTATTTATATATTAGCTGTAATTTATTATAAACTAAGTAGTAAGTAATTAAAGATATTGCACGGTAGATAAGGTAAATAGATATATTAGGTACTACTTGTTTATTCTAATTATCTTCGTTTGTCTAGGAGGAATTTATCTTTGAAGTATTCGTCAATCGTGTAGTAAGCTTTGTCTAAGAGAAATCGTTTTAGTTTATTTATAAATATATTGTTTGTTTCTGTGTTTTTTATGTACCTATTCAGGCAATTTATTATAGATTTTTATTGACATGACAAACGCACTAGAGGAGTGCATTTTTAATCGTGAAGTTGGCAGGTTGAGTCTATTTCCATGTCTGATTTTCGTTCAACACAGCTATTATATTTCAAATACAATATTACCAAACTAAATACTCTTTTGTTTGCCATAGTGAATAGTGACGTCACGGCCAACATGGCGGGTGCCTATCGACAGGTGTTCATTAACGGACAGCTTCTTAATTAACACATCCATTGTGTAACAACTCTGAAATTATTATACTTTGAAGGGTGTCTAATCTTCAGTAAGTTTAGTAACCGAAGATAAAGGAACAGCAGTTATGTCTGATCGTTCTGTCTGATCTGTAAAATATCCTAGAGAAAATATGGGTGACGTTTTTTTTAATATTTTCATTTATTGAAACGAAGTTCCTTATCGCGCGTTGTGAAAGGGGGCTAGACGGAAAAAATAAAGACCAAAAGTTGTAACGAAGACACCCGGATGGAATAAAGTTCCTTTCGATTGATTAGTGAAGGTATTGTAAAATTCCTTCACTAATCAACCGAAAGGAACTTCGCTCCATCCGGATGTCCCTTGACACCTCTCAAGTATTCTTTATTTATTTTTTTTTATTTAAATTCATAACAATTTTTACATTGTGTCGAGTATTGAAAACCGATTTATAACTTAAAAAAATACAAAAAGAACAAAAAACTTAATTACCTACTAGACCTAAGAGAGAAAAATAATCAAAATAAACAAATGCCATTTAAACAACTAGAATAATATCAGAAATAATTAAATATAGCCAATGTCAGATATCCAAATGTTTATTACATACTTATATGTCATGAATGGAAATGAAAAATAAAAGATTTTTAGACTAAATTAAGATAAATAATAATCATGATGTTAGTAATATGTGTGTTCACAATTTATAATTATGTCATTAATAGAATAATTGCAGCCTTCCATTAAGTAACGCTTCAGTTTAGTTTTAAAGTCCCTTTTGTAAAGTAATAATTTTATATCATCGGGAAGTTTATTGTATATGTTCACTGCCATGTGGCAGGTACTGTGTTTGACTATGTTAAGTTTAGGAATAATAATGCTTTTAAAATCTTTTCTTCTTGTACTCTCTCAAAGCTATAATATTCAAACAATCTTACGTCTTACCTGATAGTAAGCAGTTACCGAAGACTATGGACGTCTGCAACACCAGCACGCCTAATAGCGTGACCACCTTAAAAACTGGTATATCGCCGAAAGAACCGTCAATGTTTCAGATGGCAGAAACATTTCTGCCGATTATAGAAGAAATTAAGCTCGATATTGTAGACCATTGTCGACTGAAAAATCTACACATTTCTTCTCTTCACTCTTGGTATTGTCGTGCTCAAACAAAAGAAACATTTCTACAAACTGTCACTTTGTCGATTGTACTGTAAACAAAATCAGTTTCTACAATGGTGATGCTACCTGAGGTGGCACTTACGCTTTATCGAACTTGTAAAAACCTTTTCATTGACTAGTTTTTTAAGGACCCCTTGCTGTAGTCTATTGCGAAAAACTCAGTGGGTAGCTCATTCAGCAGCCTGATTGTACGTGGGATGAAGTTCCTCTAAAGCCGTACAGCACGCAATGATATTGGTTTTAAGTTTTACTTTTAAATTCTAGGAGTTGACAGTTCACTGCACCTTACTTTGCACGGGATGCTCTTACTAGATTCGACGGGCTGTAAAAGGTGGTTGGCGCGTCGTCGTACTATTTAGTGACGTCACAGTCTATGAACTTCGCAGACATCCATTGACAGTAAATTAAATATGGATAAAGAGAGCTAAAGTTGTTGAATTAAACGAAAGTTTGTTTAGAATGTTTTCTCTTAGAGATTTAAGACATAGGACCCTCCAATATTAAAGGTTTGGAAACAAGTTAATTATCCTAAAGTTCAAGAAATAACTAAGTAGTTACGTAATGTACAGACGACTAAATTCACATTTTAAGAACGTCAAAATTTCGTAAGACTGTCCCCAAAAAAGCCCGCCCTTCGCAGCACATCAAGCTACTTCATACTGCCATACTTTTCAAATAGAACATGAACCTTTTTCTTTTGTTATAAAGTTGAAAAAGTATATAAGGACATACATTTTACTTCCAATGGATTTAGACTTCCTTGAAGGTTTGTTTTGTTAATTATTATTTTAGACTGATTATAACATTAGTTGAAAGCCGTTGATAATGATAGCCAGGACCTACGCAAAGTGTGTTTCAGGGCACGAATGGGTCTCTGTGTGGCCATCCACGACTGACCTCAGCAACTTAAATTAGAGCCCTTTAGCTCCTACGAAAAAAACTCATATGTACCTAGTGACCTATGTCTACTTACGCAATTCAAAAATAAATTAGTTGTCGTGTATTTAATTTTACGCTTGTCCGCCATTGTTATCTTCGTTTCCCGCCATTAAAGGCTTCTACAAGGGCCAGGTACCATTTTATGTGTATTTTAATTAGTCTAAATGGACCCTCTGTACTCTGTAATGATAATTTCGGCGAAATAATGTTAAAGAAAATTATGATAATTTATATTTGTTGAGTTGGTACTAGAATTTGAATGTCTTTTATTGTTATTACCGTGGCGGCTTTGTTCTTGCATTAATATATTACCTGAAGACGTTTTACGGTTATTATATAAACAATATGCCCTTTCATAACTTGTAAAGTTTGAAATTAACGGGGTACCGCATTAAACACAGGTTTGGGAACAGCCTATAAAAAAGAAGCTCCATAACGAATTATCTTTATATTTAGGTTTCTGTTAAATGCTTATTACACTATTCGATTTGTGGGATACCTAATTAGGAAATCAGTAGGTGTAATCGCAGTTAGAACAGATTGGAATTCAAAGGTTTCCTACAAATTGAATAGTGTAATAAGCCCTTTAGGTGAAATTGTCCTACCCACGCAAAAGTTACATTAAAACATATGAGATTATTGGCCTCAAATATAATACCTCCAATTCCATGTCGTTTAACCGCACATTGGTTGACCACAACTGTAATCGCAGCTAAAATGTTCAATGGCTCTAACATTTTCAATTCCTCACACGTACCTTCAGTTGAACATGAGCGACCGCTTAATACATACTCACACCTTACCATTATAAAATACTAGTTTCACTATTAAACTTCAGAACCAGAATTTTTAATTGTGAAACATAGGTACAGTGGTCGGCCATGATTTAGGTAGGTTAACTCGTCAACTACCAGAATCCCAGACACAATTAAATTACTTTTAGTTCGGGGCCTGATAAATTAATAGAGAATGCAGTATTTTAAGTATGTAGGGTAGTGTCACAATGTATCGATACAATTGGCTTTCGTTTTATTTCAAGAGAAATGTCGATCAATGGGCTGCCGACCTGAAGCCCAGTGGGTGTATTTTTTTACGGATCAACTCCAGCTTCCTGAATAAGCTAGAATATATTCAAAGGGTGGTGTAAACAGATCGTTTCTGGTAAGTTTATGATAAGTACCCAATCCAGATTTTTGTAAAAATCCGCCAATATAATTGTAAAGCCTATTCTCATTCAGGATCCTAGAACCAATCTCCTCCCACCTGACGATTGAGGTCGGTGACGACGTCCTAACGTGCGGGACGTGCCGGGACGTGCCGCGGACCCTCCAACAAATTGGTATAATAGAAAAAGGTCACAAGTAATTTAATAAAAAGGAAATAGAATCTGAGCTTTATGTAAATGTATGAGACAATTGTGAACTCTTTTCGGCTAAGATTAAGTCTTCGGTGCGGGATTCAATATTATTTCGCGGAATATTCCAATCTTAAAATGGTCAATTTTTCCTTTTAAAGCCGTTAAAGAAATAGGTTTGAATGATTGATCTTTAGCTTTGGCTATATTTTTAGAAACGGGTTGTTTATATAGGTAAGTAATGGAATTTTTATTTTAGATGAAAATACCAGTCCAGACTGTGGACGTTTTTTAAACAGGGCGCATAATGAATTACCCGGTATTTATATTTATATTCATTTATGACTGCCTCGTTTATCAAATGGCCGCAAGCGCTACTGCTGAGAATGAGGTTCCGGGTTCGCCCCCCTTTGCATTGGACTTTTTATTTACTTAAACATAACTGGCGAAATGAGGGTGTACTGCCAGGTACACCTCTGCCTATCCCTTCGGGGATTACAGGCGTAATGTTGTGTTGATGTTTAAATTTATTTATACGCGTTTTAGCAGCTTTTTGTGCTCAACCATCATCCTTGCTCGTATTTATTTTGAGTTACGGATACATGTCCTCTTCTTGCATACATCTCTATTTGGCGTCATCTCTTTCCCAACCTTACCATCCATGGTTTCTTTGGTCTTGCTCTACTCGCATTTTCTCGTCAAGATAATAAAATAAATTAAACTAGCCCAGTACTGTCCCACTGTAAGGTAAAGACCTCTTCTCATACAGAGAAAGCACAAGCATTAATCACCACGCTTGCTCAAGACGGGTTGGCGATTTTAGACTTATATTAAATATGAGTCCAGGTTTCCTCACGATTCTTTCCTTCACCAAAAGTAGTGTCTAAGATAAAGCTAGAAAGTACATATAAATTTAATAAGCCACATTGGTACGTAATCTCATGCATGAGAGCTAGGTGCCTTAACCTCTAGGCCCTCAGAAGAAGTTAAATTTAATAAAAATAAAATTAATATTGACTAGTATCCATTTCCTTTATCACATCATTTCGTCGTGGACCCAAGTCAATTTGTTTAGGCATCGGCCGAACTATAAACAAAAAGATTAGACTGTGGAAATATTTATAAGACTTTGACCCAAATCCGGATTGGAGGGAAAGGCAATATGTGACAAATACTAGGCTAAAATGGGTTATCGACGGACTAACATTATTTTACCCGACCCGCTGTTACTAAAGTTACGTAAAGGGGTTATGGTTTTAATTGTACCAGAAAGAAATTATCTTTTATGTAAAGCGTACTCACCAAAAGATTTTTACTTTGTTTCTAATGTAAGCAATGAGAGTAACGAGTAAAAAGGAAAATTTGAGCAAGATTGGTAAATTCAATCAAGATAGAATAAAGAGCTCTTGAATTTCTTTGATAGCTCCACTTATTATAATGGCGTATTTTTCCAGAAGGCGCCGCAACTCCAGATTCAATTCCGCTACTTACGAAACCAATTTATATAAATATAAATAAAGGAACATATATTTTTGGCAATCTCAAGTTTTACGTCTCTGAAGACCAACTTAAAGTTACTTAGCTTTGGATATATTCTTGGGGTTGTGCTAAGCTCGACTCACCCTTGACCAATTCTCAAGTTTTATAGGTTACGCTGGAAACTTTTTGATTTATTGTCCAAAAGAATATTATACTTTCATTGACTTTGTTCTTTAAACACGACTTGTTAGATGAGACGCTCTTTTTGCTTTAATTAAAAAGTAATTTATCCGGCGGTTCGTTCCGGTTAAGACCGATTTCAGCCGGTTCTCTTCCAGTAATAAACTCAAGTGCCGCCAACACTACGTGATTTAAAGTTTTGTTTTAGTTCAAAAGTTAGTTAATTAATGCTACGGGAGCTGTACGCAACTTTATAAAATTAATTTACCTGTCAACTAGCTTCCTGTTCCTAAAAACTGTAAATTACAGTGATGTAATTGGCTGTAATTACAAAAGTTTCATTTGTAAGTACACAGCGGCACAGTTTAAAATCGTTTTACATTTGAATATTTCATGAAGTTTATGAGACTGAGTAGTTTAAAAGTTTGGTAGCTTTGAATAACTTTACATTTTCTTTATAGGCTACATTGTCGTCGTAAAATAGGTCGAGAAGGGTTACAACATAGATTACACAACGTTACACAGATCTCATTCAAAAAGTACCTAGGTAGTTATTTATTATTGATTGCTAGCGTTCGACCATCATCTTCCTTGATCGTAAGCGATGTGGTCGACGTTAGAACACGCTTGCCTAAAAGATATCAATTCACACTCGACCTAACCTTTCAATCGTGTCAATTACAGACACAATAGAATGACAATGACAGCGCGAACCGGCGTTGGATTGGGGTTTAATGAATTAAAGGTAATAAAGGTAAGGTTGTAGCCATCAGAAAACATAGACACCGGAATACTTACCACTCCTTAGCAGTGCGCACAATGAAAGTGTTCTCGAAGCGTTTTGTGCGCACGGTTACGTTTTGAGGTAATTTAAGCTTTTCAAACCACACTAATCTCAAATAACTACCCTTTAAGTATTTTATAATTAAAAAGGGTTTAGGATTAAAACCGAGTCAGGGACTCAGGCCTATTAACAAGAGATGTTATAAAATATTATGTTCCCAAAATACCCTCACGTAGAAGTAATAAGATTACATGCGTTTAAGCCCGCTCAACCCACTCGCCAAGGACGGCTACTAAAAATATTGTTTTACCATTTTCCTCACATTCACTTTACGATGTCTACATAAAAGGCGCCCTGCTGTGAAATTTCATTAAAATCGGTGACAAACCAACAGTCCTGTGACATTGTGACGAATTAAAACAGAAACATAAATGTTTAATAGGCGACGCGGACAATAAGGTCTTATTTATTATTTCTTTTATTAATAAAAATAGGGAGAGGCGGTAGGTACTCGAAACTCTCAAATGAAAGAAAATCTTGATTGGGGAAAAATATGGTGTGTTGCGGACTGTGCCAAATTAATTAGAACGCAACAATATTAAAGATGGCTGCCGCGCTTTTGGAGGGAAAGCTTAATTTATGATTAAAAAATAAACGGGCTCATTATCTATAGCGACTTTAACTTTCTTAAATATTTAATGTTGAGATTAGGAAATTAGAATATAAAACTTAATGCTTTGGGAAATCTGGAGTAATGGGCATGCTTAGGCTTAAAGGATTATTACTTACTTAAACCTTCGGCAGCATCAATGTCCACGCACACCTTTTGAAAAGAGATAATAGTAACAGTACAGAGTTGTGGGAACCACATTAAATCTTTAACATATTATTATACTGTTTTCCTAAGGTAGTGCTGCAACTACATTTACCGATTTCCCGACAAGCAAGTGAACCGTGATTTCAACCAGCTGAAAATCTTAAAAAATAAACACTCTTTTTTATTCTACTAATCTATAGGACTGGGTCAGGATAAATCTCTCTAATTAACATTTGCAGTCCCGCACCGCAAACAAAACAATACGTTTTATTTACTGCTTGCAATGACTGATCTGGTCCACTCATATCTGTGTGGTTCTTTCCTCAAAAGACCATTGCAGACACTTATCTGCATGGTTCTTATACAAAGATACTGTGACCTCTGAGTTTCTTTCAGTGTTTCAGAGTAGTCAGATAGTGAAACGCCGACTTCACCTAGCTAAAAAATGACGTGTAAAAGTGTTTAATTAAATTATTTAAGTAATTTAATTATTTCTTTAAAATATTTTTTCACCAAAAGGCCTCGTCTACGAATCTCTTATTATATATAGGTAGACATATATCTCCTCCTTTTCCTCTATTTAATCTAATGGTTAAGGCTCTTAGGGTCAGCGCAAACAGAAAAGAGCGCAGCGGAGAGGATTTTATTAAGACACTCGAAAAGAGATTTAAATCATCGAAATACAATGCAAGGTGTAAAGAGTAATAATGAAATTGCTGAGTAGTGTGCTCTGTATGAAAAGGCGTTTGCCCAGCAATGGGACAATAACAGTTTGAAGTTAGATAATACCAAATTAATGGGTTAATAAACTATTCGGAGGATTGTCGTTGTAATAAGACAATCGACACCCCTAATTAGCACCGAGCTGTGCACGGAAATGATAATGAAGATAGGGTTTAATTAACGGGTCAGTATTATCATACGTGTCTGCTAAAATATAGTATGTTTGAATAGAGCAATTGTTTGTATATTTTAATAAACTTGCCAGATACTATCAGGTTATTATATCTTATCACAGAACTGTATATTTCTTTTTCCTATATAGGCCGCGGTCGTGATGGCCCAGAGGCTAAGGCAAATTCGGGCAAGTACTAATGTGACTTTTTCAATTCAAATGTACTTTCTAAATTTATCTTAGACATCGTAAACATCGCTGAAGCAAAACATCGTGATGAAACCAAGACTTATAGTTAAAATAAGTTTGTAATTGTAAACTGCCTTGAGCAAGCGTGGTGATCAATGCTCGTGCCTTCCCTTGAGCAAGCGTGGTGATCAATGCTCGAGCCTTCTCTGTATGAGAAGAGGCCTTTGCCTTGCAGTGGGACAGTAACAGGCTGGTATATATATTTAGTTACGTTTTTGTGGACACCCATGTGTGTACAGACGCCAGCACATCAAGTTACCCCAATGTGTCAAATTTCTTTGATCGTTTTTCAACTTTATGACATACAGAATAAGGTTCATATTCAATTGGGAAAAATTGACACATTGGGGTAACTTGATGTGCTGGCGTCTGTACATAACCAGAACACAAATACAATCACAGTTTAATCGCCAACTCAACCGCCCATGTACACAGTCTAGATGGTTTTCTAAGTATCGAACAGAGTAAATAAGCAGTGTATCAATATGAATCAACAATCAATTTCTAGTATACACAGTGGAACCATTACCTATTTACTAATACAAGACGGTTAGTTGGTAACTTGTTGATGCACAAAACACTTGTAGATTTGTTCAACCAGTAAGTAGTTACTTTGTCATAATATTTTGTTGGTGTCAAATCTAACGCGCCATAGACAAGTGGTGGGAGAGGGGAGGCGGTTGGCGCGCTGCCAAACTCGTTATACGCTTTAATTATATCGAGAAATGGTTTTCATCTGCAAGATTGTTTATTGCTATTTTATGCTACTTCATACTGAGGTTTTAATTTGATGTTCGTTTTGTTGTTATCTTACTTAAGCCTACTACAAAAAGGTTAAGCTTGTGAGTTTGTGACGTCTTTGTAGAAAGAATCGCTGGATCTATTCACCCGATTTTGTGAATTCTTTTATAAATAGAAAGCTACAATATTTGTGAGGATTATCTCCATTTGCTAAAATCAGATAAAAGAGGTATGAGGAACAGGGTGTAAAATTCCTTATCTCTCATAGAACAGAGAGGATCCTCCTCGCAGACGGGTGTTTTGTCTGGTAGGCTACTAATGCTCCACGGTTGCTATCGGGAACTTGTATAGGTACGTTCAATTCGCACGGATAAATTTAACATCGCGATTTAGGATGTCAGTCATTAGTTCGTATGCAGCATGCTACATTTGAATTAAATTAATAAGTTTCCGTTTGTCAAACTAATTAATAAATAATTAATAAAAACCGGCCAAGAGCATGTCCGGCCACGCTCAGTGTAGGGTTCCGTAGAATATGTAAATGAAGTTAAAAAAAGCTTGCATATACGATTATACTACAAACTTAGTCCAGAAATTATTTTGTACAACTTTTTGTCTTTTTTGTACAAAAACTGTTGTTTCCATCAAGTTTAAAATAATTTTCCTAGAAAGTCCTTATAGTTCTACTTTTTCATATTTTCTAAACTTATGGTTCAAAAGTTAGAGGGGGACACATTGTTTTTCATTTTTAAATACCTTTACAACAATATATCACACGTAAGGGTTAAATAAAAAAAAAAAATAACTTCCCACTTTACATATATATGGGGGGGGGGGGGGGGGGGGGCTACCCTAATAAAACATTTTTTTCCAATTTTTATTTTACCACTTTGTTGGCGTGATTGATACACATAATGGTACCAAATTTCAGCTTTCTAGTGCTAACGGTCACAGAGATTAAGCGAGGACGGACGGACGGACAGACAGACATGGCGGAACTATAAGGGTTCCTAGTTGACTACGGAACCCTAAAAAATCGTTTAATTCAGTGGGCGGCTGGCTGTGCTCCAACGCTGGGCATTCGGAAGGAAGCGAGTTTAACCGACACAGTGCTGCAACAGCTGGCTCTGCCAGGTGCGCGTTGTAGCGTTTGGCAACTGAATGTATTCCGTTTTTAAGTTTTTTGGCAACTACAGGACTGTGGCTGGTGATAGTTTTATTGCCCGCTTATTTAGTAGAACATTATGGTTATTGGTTGTACGACAGTCCGCGCTGTCATTGTCTTTCTATTGTGTCTCTAAGTGACACGATTGAAAGGTTAATTAGTTTTTAATATTTGATTTAGATATTCGTGCCATAATTTTAATTGATATTTTATTATTACGCTGTATTATTATTATTACTTCACTATTGACTCGAATTTACTGATCTTTACTTATCGAAATAAGTAAGTACCTACTCAAATTACAGCAGTTAGCAGTTAGTAGTAACTTTTCTAAAATATGTACGTATTTAGAAATTAATGAGTATGTTTATAAGTTGTTTAGTGGCGTTTTGTGAAACTTGTAGAATTGTATGTATAATATATTATTAAGTAGGTACTTTGGTTCTTAATGTAATTCATATATTCAATTCAATTCATACATAAAATTAAAAATATTGGCACGACTGAAAAGTCGAATATGCCATCATAATTAATATGTACCTACTATTCTGGCGAATCAATTATTCAATCGTTAATTGATTTATCCTGCCTTTGCGTAAGTATTTCGTACCAATTTTTTTTGATTACGCAAATATAATCAGTAATAGATACGGATACCTACTAACAGCCCAATTTTTTTTGTGCTAAAAAAAAATAATGGTGTATAGCCCTGTCGTCACACATCATTACGAGCCCTCACGCACTCCTCAGGTCAGCTGTTAGCGCTTCTTCCTGTACACCCCTATTAACACTATCCGCCCTACTTCCCAGCTTATCCGCCCCAGAACCACGTGCAAGATAATACGCCTGCCGGCCGGCGCCGGGTAGTTGCCGGACATCCCGCGTCCGTGCCGTGTCCGGCAGCCGCCGGAGAAAGGATAAAAGTTATCTTTTTATATCGTAAGTACCTTTATAAGGCAGGCAAAGGTGTTTTATTGAGGTCCGGGATCGACTGGAGGATGAATATCGAGTAGTGCTCGTATAAATAGTAAACTTAGATGACGTAATACATTTCGTAATCATATTTGGGATAAAATAACCATCTGTGCTGATCCAAAGGGTATGGGCAGTAATATGGTCATTGCAATGTAGTTACTATGAACTTTATTTTACGGAAACGTGCTCGGAAAATATTTGCGCGAATTCAATTTTCACAAGTGTGAGCTTATCGAATTAAAGTCTTCCTTTTTGCAGCTTCAAGTTTTCATTCCAACGTCTTCATACACATGAAAACGTTGGAATGAAAACTTGAACCCGAGGGGGCGATGCCGGTAGACAATCTTAGTGCAGGGGACATTGCACGAATATCATTACTTGAACTACTTCATAACTACGGCAACTATTCTGCTATTTTAGCGTAACATTGTTCGTTTAAATACTGCAGCTAAACACTCCAAAGAATAACTTGTAAAAGCAGTAAGTTTATAACGTTTTATAATAATAAATATTAGGGTATATTAACTGGGAGCTGAGTAATTATACCTATTCATTATCTAGGAATGGAAGAGACAAGAAGAACAAGATTTAGTGCCTATGATTTAGGGCGCTCCCTAGACACTGAGATAATAAGCACGATTTATGTTCTGAAAGCGCTAGACGAATTCAGAGCATAGATTTTAGGAACAGAAAATGGACATGGAAAAATTAAAAAGATAGTTATATTGTAGTCTGGTGTAATTTAGGTCTAACCTAGAAATCATACTACCAATAATAATTAGTATTAAATTATAGGATATTAGAGAGTAGGTACCCACGATAAAGGTTTACCTTTTGGAAAGGATCACTTGGATAATTCAAATATCTATTTAAATTGTAAGTTTGACGTTCAAAAGTGAATAATGATGGTTAAATTGAAATAAATTATTTAACTTTGAACTATACTTTGACATAAAAAATAACAATGGTGACTATTACTAGTAGGTACATAGTACTCTATCTATATCTACATAATTTGACAGACACGTAAGAAACTGCTATTTATTTTTGACCGGGTTGGTCTTATAGTACTAGTGTAAGTTATTAATTTTCACGATACTTTACCTTAAAATGTGTCCATCTTTCTAACTGTTTACTAACTTAATAGCCGACCTTCTGTTTGCAGCCCGTTTACAGTCAACAAACTACATGTTCAAACTCTCGCCACGTCACGAATCCGCACCGGTGACGTCACATCACCGCTATCCGCACACCGCTACATAAATTAAACTCTGTCCAATCCACGTGCGTTTAATTAAATCGCGAACCGGTTGAAAAGCTCTGCGGAATTATAAGCGGCCCTTGCAAATAGGGCTCTAATAGGGCAGGGGGTGAAGCCGGCCGACGGGGGGAAGAGGGTTGAATTGCGGTCAGTCGGGGATTAGCAGAAAGTGTTCTGTAGACTATTTAAGGGAAAGTGGAGAAGAATATGGGATCACTTGTTACAAGGGTCTGTTGGGTGAAAGTGGGGCTTTTGGTCACTTTGTGCGATTGCGTTTTGCAGTAACATTAAGGGAGCCTATAAACAGTCCTTGTACTCCAAACAGGTACAGGTGAAGTGGAACACGATGCGGCTTTTAGGGAGCGAAATCGTTAAAGGTATGTGTGTAACGAAAAAATTTCATGGTTGCGCTACTGCTAAATATGATGTTTGAATTTCGCCAATTAAAGGCGTAATGTCAATGACCTGCAGGTAAACCTCTGCTCCTCTCCTCTCCCTTTGGGGACTACAGGCGTCAAGTTATGTGTTATTGGAATTTTTCAGTAGCAGCCCGGAGTCTGGATTTCTGCTCAATTGATAGTAATAGGCTCGCCCCCTATTACATGAGACTTAAACATAACTGGCGAAATGTGGGTGTACTACCCGGTACACTTCTGCCTCGCCCTTCTGGGATTACAGGCGTTTTGTAACACACATGTTTATTTCACGTATGTGGAAAGACTACAACTTCTTTTCTGTTTTGACAAAATCAAATCCATTTCAAATTAGGTAGGAAATACAGAATATAAACGTCAAGTAGAACAAGACTGTAACTATCCGACATGTACTCATTTTTAACCGACTTTCAAAAAAGGAGGAGGTTCTATGTTCGTGTGTATGTATTTTTTTTTTTTTTTTTTTTTTTTTTATGTATGTTACCTGATTTCTCCCCCATTTGTGGACCGATTCTCAAAATTCTTCTTTCTTTTATTTGAAAGAGTATACTCCTGAGGTGGTCCCATTTTAATTTGGTGAAGATTTGGTGCTGATCTTCGGAGATATACAACGGAACTCTTCAAAAATGAACGGCAAATCTGTCGTGATTGCTGGAATCGCTTGGATGTTTATTGTTTATACAACATAATGACGTATCATCACGCCTGTATGCTCTGAGGGGTACGCAGGTGGGTACAATATACCTAGATTTCGTCAGTTAGGTATGTTAATTTTAATTTATAAGGGATTAGTGGAAAACCCTTGTATGATGACATGTATTGTTAACAATTAACAATATAAAATAAATTCATGGCAAATGTTTTTATGGTAACAACTAAAAATGGAAAAATAAAAACCTTTTTTGCAAAAAATAAAACCGACTTCAAAAAAACACTAAACGGTTTAAAATAACTCTAAATTCGGAAGTCGGTGGCCCATCATGAGTAAGACAAACCCACCAAAGCCACAGACTTCCGAATATAGAGTAATTTTAAACCGTTTAGTGTTTTTTTGAAGTCGGTTTTATTTTTTGCAAAAAAGTTTTTTTAAATACTATTAGTCTGTGAGTCCACTCTGCACTAACATATAAAGAGAGATTCCTAGATTACTTGAAAAACACTAATATCTGTGCCTGAAAAAATAGTTCCAACAAAGACCTTAAGAGTTTCACGTCGTGCGTCAATTCAATTAGTTGTAACTCGCATTTGGATTCCCATATTGTCTAGAAGTAGATTAGGGCCGAGATTCCGCCCCAGACGTTTAGGAAACTCTGAAAGAAATCTAATTTGTATGCGGTCTGGCGGACAATAACAAGGCTCGGATAACGGTATATTTTCGGAACTGTTTCGCGTACAATGCCTAAGAAACGATTTAGTTTGGTTAGGTACGTTCGAACGGAACGTTATAAATAACGTATTTCAAATCCTTCTGGGTTGATAAAACGTTCTTAACCGTTTTTTTTGGTTTGATCTTTGATACGTAATTACGAGTTTCAAAATCCAACGGAACCTAACTACAAATTTATGCTTGCCGCTGAACACTGTAAGCGGCTGTGCATTCGGCGAAATACACCGGTTTATGAAAACGTTCTCATATCGTTTTCGATCCGAACAAAATATAGTACAAAAACTGTTCTAAACGTTTTAAAAACGTTATTTTAAAAAAGTTTCCAGTCCCTGTTTAATATAATAAAATATTATCGGAGCATTAGGACGATGTTTGGCGAGGGGGGGAAGGTCTCCGAGGGATGTAATTGCCAACAGATATTTAGGGCAAAACGATCCCACCTGTAATCCCGCTGCTTTCCATTCAATTACTATTTACATAATACTAAGATTTACACTGAGTGGTTTTCCCTTTTCTATGTTTCTATTTAATTTTATTTCTTTGCTACAATATCTGAAGAAAGAACATTTCTTTGGTTTTATTTTCACGATACTAAAACAGTAATTTAATATTTAGTATAAAACTGGTGTTCCGTTATGTTTTGTGGGCTCAGAGGAAACCGGCATACATAAGAGGTATTTCACGACGGCATGTAAAAGACCATGGGCGTCATAAAAACTTTGACACCAGTTTAGTCACTAGGGTTATTGGAAAAACACCAACAACCTCTTAAGAGGTCATTGTACTCATAATTATGAATAACTTTTACTATGGGACCAAACGTAAAATCACGAAAAAAAATACAGCTGTTCCCTACATTCTGACGAGTTATACGAACATAAATGTAGGGAACAGCTATTTTTTTTTGCGATTTCAGATTAGGTCCCATAGTAAAAGTTGTTCATAATGATAAGTACAATGACCTCTAAAGAGGTTGTTAGTGTTTTCCCAATAACCCTGTATAAGCATACTTCAAGACGAAGACGATCAGAGGAACTCGCATATCATAAAAGAAGCTGTTACATTTGTCAAGCCATAAATATTGTTTGTCATCTGTTAGTAACAAATCACAAAAAATAAATATGGCTTAAAATATTGAAATACTAAATAAATAAATAAATATTCCACAACTTTTCACACAACGCCATTTAGTCCCAAGTTAAGCTTACGTTTATGAGTGCAAACAACTTACCCTCGTAAATCTCAGGTTAGATTGCCTACACATTAATTAAGAGCAAACTAGACCTGCAGCGACTGAACTAATAAACAGCATTTAAATAAATAGGTATTACCAATAGGGCAAAAGATCCACCTCTCTCTTGACTCTCAATAAAGATCAAAAACGTCAACAGGCTTCAGTATTTATAAATACACTTCTATTGTCCGCTCTCAAACTGTAGCGTGAAGTGGCTCACTCTAACCCACTTAAATCTCTGCAAAGACGCCGGATATAACCGGTTCGCGCCGGCCAGAGCCGGTCGGGACAGGTCCGAACCGCCGAACATTTCGCCCCTCGACTTGTAAAAAGCTTTCAAGAAGCCACCGCTGTTTGTCAAGCGCTTAAAGCGGATGTTGAGCTGTCGACAGCTTTTTGTTTTAGCTGCAACGGAGTACCCCGATGTGGTGTGAACGGATTCGGGAGGGAACTGAAAATGCTTGAGTAAAATTCAAGATGTATACAGAAATTCTTAATTCCGCGCTTGACAACTAACTATATGATCAATCCAGCAGCAATAGCCCAATGGGTAAGGCGTTTGACTGGCGATCGAGAGATCCCCACGCATTGCACTATTGACGTCGACCCAGTCCAGACAAGCATATTTAGAGGGGTTACAAGACCAGTAATAACAGACTACTAGTAATGTGCACACACACCACCACACCTCAACGCGCACACACACACACACCACATCCACATCCACAATGCCACCCACATTGCTAATAACTAAGCTTTTTTTTTAAAAAAGAACTATAATCTTTCCTGTATTCACTATAATTTCTTGACTATTTTACAAGAATAAGTAATAGAGATATAATCTACAAAATCAAACGCACATCCAAACTATGTAGTAACAAACACACCGGTTCGAAGTCTTGTCCTAACACAAATATTTCCGATACACAATACTGATATGTTTGCTATCTATTTTAACTTTTGAACACGATATCGGTTTACTTTCATACGCGGATCAGCCGAGCCGAGTATCCACTCAAAATAAAATGTAAACACTTTTTATTACAGCGAGCGAAAGCAAACTGTTTACGTATTTATGAGGCTGACCGTACTAAAGGGCTCGTAAATAGCGTGTTATGCTGACCTTACACGATAAGAATAACTCGATCACTGGCGGTGACAGCCCTGCAGACACCCACGTACTCTAGAGCTGGCGGAATAAATTGAAATTCATAGGCGATTGGATGAGGTCTGATCGAGAGCACTTCACAGTACGTCTTGAGACCTCTAGGGTTTCTACGGAGCTTACTTATAGAAATCCTTCTGATAAAGTCCATCTTTGTTCTTTTATTACCTCATTTACGAAATTTCGGGTACGACTCCCAGGTTTCGCGCACTGTGTTATTAGGGTTTATCATCTGAAGTTTTTAAAAAGCAGCGGAGTCTTGATTTATGTCCGCTTGATGGCAAAAAGTTTGCCCTGTATTACATAGAACTATAACAAAATGTGGGTGTGTACATTAGGTTTACCTCTGCCTAGTTTTACGGTGGATGCAAGCGTGATAATGATGTTACGAAGTAACTATTACTTGAACTAAAAGGCACTTGTTCATTACCGAAATTTTAAAAGAGTTTATCTACATTTTTATGTTATTTACTATACAGAATTTGTTTAAAATAAAAGTTAAGATAATTTCGACTTTTTAGGAAGCTATTTGGAGGCTATATAGCAAGTTGCAGCGTCAGTAAATAGCACTCCAGTTAGTTGTACCTAGAGCAGGGTAGGTAGGGCAGCCTACCTATTAGGTAACGTAAACATTACCTAAACATGCAGTTAACTGGTTCGTTCGTCACAAGTGCGCGTGATAAGCAACATTGTACAGTAGCTGACAACATTATCTGCTGATAAACAGTTGCCAAGCGAGAACTTTTGACTATCTTGAATGTTATGCAGGTCAGTTTTTATAATTATATAGATTAGAGACACTTCTAGAAGATGATGGCAACGTGAACTACACTAATCTGTAGCAGTCTTAACATGAACTGTGAGAAGAATACAGGGAAGGGTTTGCCAGCATTAGCTAGTCGAACAATGCAATATTGAAATTTTAATATCCCTACGGTTATAAATAAAAGGGTGAATGTGCCTAGATTAGTCAAATCCCTCCATGACTTTATTAATTCTACTTAACTCGAATTCTTTTATATTTTTATTTAAGATTAAAGGCAGAGGAATAAAAGGCATTTAATAAGTACAACACAGGCACACGATAATAAATAAAAGTACAAAAAAAAATAATGAAACTAAAAAAATAAACAATAGAATAAAACAATGATTTGCGCCTGTAGCAGCCCGGATCTGGATTTGTGCCCGATTGATGGCATTACGCTCGCCTCCTATTAATGTGACTCAGACATAACTGGCAAAATGTGGGAATAATACCAGGTACACCTCTGCCTAAACCTTCGGGGATAACAGGTGTTATGTTATGTTTCTCTTATTATTAATTAATTAATAATTAATCTGACAGGCCTGTTGGTCTAGTAGTTAGTGACCCTGACTGCTATGCCGGAGGTCGTGGGTTCGATTCCCACCCAGGGCAAAAAGTTGTGTGATGAGCACGATCATTTGTTCTGTGTCTGGGTGTAATTTATCTATAATATGTATGTATTTAGAAATATATAAGTATGTTTATCAGCTGTTTAGTACCCATAACACAAGCTTTCAAGCTTAGCTTGGGACTAAACGGCGTTGTGTGAAAAAGTTGTGGAATATTATTATTATTATTATTAATTAGAAATTGTTCCCAGTAACACCATGAATATAACATTTATTGTTTAACAGGATGATGTCATTGTACATTCGATTTTCGGCTCCGTCTCCTGAGTGTCAGGTCTGACCTCCCGGCCCATCTCTCACGTCATCAGTGGAGACAGTACAGATGCTAGCAGCCGACTACCAACACGAGTGAACTAGTGTGACTCGCGGGTGCAGAGACAGCGCCGATTATAATAATGGACTATTTGATACTTTCATTAACATTTCTATATGTCCGGATACTTTTAGGTATTTGGCATAAGTTTAAAAACAATTTGACATTATTAGGATAATCCCAAGATGTTTCTATATATTTCATGGTAAATATCGTGTCATATAAAATATGTTAAAAGCTCAAAGCACCTTAACTTTTTTGATACAAGATTATTTTCCTTTTCCGTTGTCTCATTAATTAGAGTGTGCTCCTAGAAAACACTGTTTTAAAATAGTCTACTTTTGAATTAACAAACCTGCGTGGACGTCTCTTTATTACAACAAATGTAAACGGTGTAAGTAGTATGAAAAGGATACATTCTGAGGTTGCCGCCTTTGTCGCCGATGGCGAGTAGTTTCTGTATGGGGTCCCATGCTAGTGCCGTTGGCGAGAATGGGAATCCGTGGCGAAATGTCTGTGAACAAGGAAAATACATTTATAAGTAAACGATTTTACACAACAAAAGTACGAAAGAATACATCCACAGATGAAACATAGAAAACCTTTTTACAAAACCAGACCTTTTCGACCTTGACGACAGACCTTGACGATAAAAAATAAATGAACCAAAAGGTTCGAAACTTCCAAATTCAAAATCGAACACCTAACTTCGTAAATGGGTTCGAATTTCAAAATGTACGCAACCATCGACCGCCAAAATAAAATAATACCGATACAATTTCGTGTTGTTTATTTATTATCGTTTGGAATGCTTTCACGCCTTGGGGATTAACGGATTAGGGTGAAAACGTAGAAACTCTTAAAATAAAATAACGGGTACAAACTTTTTCACGTCGGGTAAACACCGCCCCCGTGAGACTTTAGATAATCGTAACAAGGTAAAATCATTCTAAAACATGGCAACTCAGAAATAAGCGTTTAAAAAATGTTGTTGCTGAGCGAATTTAATTCAATAATAAGAATTAAACAATGTTCAGTGCACTATTAGACTTAAGTAAATCAAATAGTGTTTGGTTCGTTGTACTCAGATAGTACTTTTTGTACTCTACAAAATGTGTGTTAAATGGAAAATAATGCTTTGGTTTGATGCAAAGCTGTCAAAGGATTAAGTAGTAGCAATTGTCACAGGCAACAAGTTTGTATGGGTGACACAACGACACGCTGGGTATGTTTGGAAAGAGCTGACGTTGAAGTCTTACTCGAGGTGAATTAGTTAGCTACCAAAATGCTGCATACTACACTACGTCAAGCTCTCGAGTTAGGACGGCGGCGCCGGGTGCAGCTCATCATAGCTATAAGGGTGATTCATCGGAACTGAGACTGACTGTACATGTATTGACCCTTAAATTAAATGGGAATAAGTGAAGGAGAATAACAAACTACGTCCAGTCTAGAATAATACCGATTCCTTCTCGCATACGAGTAGGTATCAATCAAATGATAACCTGACTTGTAACCCAATTATGTAAATCCCAAAATTAAAAGTATCGAAGCTTATCGAGGCATGTTATTAATTCGCAGCTGATAACTGATAAGTTACAATGTAGCGTGTTGTGTGTTTTGGTGCACAGTTATCTGGTAGGTAGGTTACACTTTCTAAGTTCACCGCGTTATCAATAGTTATATCTTAGGTAATGAGTGGTAAATAAGCTTACAAAGGAGGGGATTCCAGATTCCTCTAGTCCCATAATGACCGGTATGTTCAATGTACGTTACCAAAAATATAAAAGGTGATTCTAAACATAATGCTAGACAAAATTTGATCGAAATCGTTAAAGCCGCATTTGTTTACAGCATTTTGGCTATTAAATCAGCTGTGATATCAGAAAAGCAGCAACTATCAATAAGTCTCAGGTATCTCAGATTAGCCTCACCTTGAGACAAAAGCTGAGTACACCCATGGTTCTCTGCCTAACCTTTCGGAGATTACAGTCGCAATACTATATTTTTATTTGCAACGATACGTAGGGTCCTACGTAACGCAATATCAAAGAAGCATTGCCCTCGTAGCAAGCAGATGCAGGTCTTAGTACTCATAACAATATAAAAAATAACACTAGATAAAAGCAGCTCGGATGATCGTATGGAAAATAATATGTTGGATGGAGGTGTTTACTTCGTTCTCACAATAACACGATTGATAACTACTCAATAAAGTTTTACATCACACGTCGTTAACAGAGCACTAAGTTCATGACAAATACTTTCTCTATCTTTCACATTGCTTTTTTTACAGCTCAAACTTTGGCACAGCCTTCACGGATGGTGCAGGGCCTGAGCGATCGGCACACAGAATAATCAAAAATTTTTTTTGGCAACCTAACCAAACACACCCACAATCCATGAGGAATTCCTAGTGTCGGTAAAACGTTTGTGCTATTGACGCGCATTAAAAAAGTGTAAACTTGTTTGAAAAAAATATACAAGCGACTTCATTATATTTATTTCTCATACAGTTGAGACAGGGTAATGCAATAATTTTCTTAAAGGCTAATGTTACAAATTCCCAATTCTCTCTTGCATTTCAATTGCTCTAGGTAAAATCACTGCCGCCACCCTTGTTAGTACCTACATAACCTAAAAAAAAATACTATATTTTACAAGTTATGTACAGACGCCAGCACGCCAAGTTACCCCAATGTGTCAAATTTCTTTGATCGTTTTTCAACTTTATGTCAAACAGCAATAAGGTTCGTGTTCAATTGGGAAAATTTGACACATTGGGGTACCTTGATGTGCTGGCGTCTGTACCATTTTAAGTTATTATTTGTAAGTTTTAATGTTGTATTATACAATAAGGAGAATTCTATTCTGTTCTTCTTTTGCGTTCAAGCCCCATGTCATACGGGCAAAAGCTTATTTCCATCGACCGGCCACACGTCTAGAGTAGCTGCTCAGGCATTCCTAGCTCAGACAAAATATCATTGAGTTAGTCAATCAGGAACTCCTCAGAAGCAGCCCGGAGCCTGCTTTATTTAAAAGACCCATTTTTTTCTTTTTAGTTAAGTGTGGTTGCCTAACTAACACATTTGTCCGTATCCCACTCGATCGCGCACAACCGCCACACATCCCCTGCGCTTATATCAGAGCTTGTAAATAATCTATGAGGATATTTTATGTGGCGATCGAAACTACTACAATATTAATAGTTTCCTCTCTCTCGCATGGAAGCGTGTCGGGAAGCCATGCAAGGTCTTGGCCGCGGAGATTCATGTGCGGCGGGAATTTAATGGGTGTTTTGTCGTTTTTGGGGAATAAGGCGGAAATATATGAAAAAATTATGAAAAAAAAAAGAATCAAAATTATTTTTCTTAAAATAAATAAATTTATAAATAATCCACAACTTTCACACAAGCTTATCTAGGTCTAAGCTAAACAGAGCTTGTATTATGGGTACTAAACAACTGATAATCATACTTTAAATACATCAGTAATAGATACATATCTATATATATAAAAGAAAGTCGTGTTAGTTACTTCGCTTATAACTCAAGAACGGCTGAACCGATTTAGCTGAAAATTGGCAGGGAGGTAGTTTAGAGCCAGGAGAAGGTCATAGGATACTTTTTATCCCGTTCGACATCATAAAAATAAATATCAAGAATATCGGTTGTCTCAAACATTTTTCAAACGCAGCGCCATCTTGGATGACATGACAGGAGTCAAACTTCCCAGTTCATTATCAGGTGACAATTTGAAATTTGACAAGTCTTAAGCTAAACCCAAGAAGGTAAGGTTGTCAATTTATAATACGCACCTACGTTCTGAAATTTATTTTGTTACTAAACTTAGAGGTTTTATGTAGCATAAAAAAGTCTTATATTTCAGAAATCAATTTACGTAACTAGCAATGATGACAGAGACGAAATTTAATAATTCTTTGCAAATAGAACTTATTTTACTGTTAGGACTTTAATTAAAGTAGACCGGGAAAACTATAGGCATAAATTATTGTATGTAACATAGAGGCAATAGTTCAGATTAAAATTATGAATTTAGTATTTTTTAGTAAGGTAGTTAGGTTAGATAGTTGGGTTAGCTATAGGATAGGTATGGTCAGTTAGGTTAGGGTATATATACATGTTGTAATTTAAAAGTAGTAGTAGTTATTATTGGTTTGGATTTATTTGTTGTCGTCTTTTTCAACGTATGTATATAATCTAATATAAAAAAAAAATAAGAGCAATGAATTGACTCTAAGGCACAACGAAGTTTGCCGGGGCAGCTAGTTTTAGATAAATTACCCGCAGACACAGAACGAATGATCACAAAAAAAACAAATGATCTTGTAAAGCAAGGCTTTCTCTCTCCTACCCATTTGCTGAGCCCTACAGGGTCCATAATGATCTCATGTATAAAGTTACCACCTAAGAATACATATGGACCGCAATAAATATATTGAGTATTGACAACGTTGGCGCAGTGGCTTAGCGTTTAGCTGCCGTATTGGGTGTCGAGGGTCCGAATATTTGTACGGCCTACAGGGTCCAATGCAACCTAACCAGACGTGCCCACGATCCAGAAGACATCTGTCAGTTTCGGGTAATGTGTGGGTTATTGTGATGTAACAACAAAGTGAAAACTTTTTAACAAAAATAAATACAACCGACTAAATGATATGGCTCAAAATAGTTGGGACGGGGTACTACATCTCCTTTTCTAAGAATTGTGTTTTTAAACCACACACAATTCTTAGACAAGGAGATGTAGTATCATGTGTTCAACGATCAAGTAAATACTAAAATAGGATTGCTTTCTTTTGTTCAAGTCTATTCTGTCTCCAAGTAATGGAACACGCTTGTAATACCTGAGAGGATGATCGATGGGTTCTCTGAAATCTGTTTCAACGTGATTTATCTCTTTTGTGCCAAACTAAAGTAATCAGAATTTACCTACGAGTTACAAAGTAGAAGAAGTAGGCGCGAGCAACAATTTATGACATTGGAAGAAATGAGCTAGGTATAATTACTCAGTAACAATGCACATCATAGAAATCACTAAACATAACGTTACGCCTGTAATCTCCGAAGGGCTAGGCAGAGGTGTACTTGGTAGTACACCAATATTTCGCCATCGAGCCTAATACCATCAATCGGGCACAAATCAAGACCAAAATTCTAGATGGAAAAACTCAATAACACTTTGCCCGACCCGGATATCGAACCCGGGATCTCATGCTTAGCAGTAGCGCTTATGACAACTATCAACGAGGCAGCCAAGAAATCACTACTAATAAAAATTACATGTCATTAAAATGATGTAGGAATTATTCAGTCAGGTAGACCTTGAAATAGATTCTCTTAACTAATTGTATAATTAGTCAAACTATTCCTTTTATTCGTTTTACTTCAAATCAAGGTAATACGAGTAACACCGACGTGTCTCCCATACATACCTTGACAAGAAGTGCTCGGAACATATCCTGACCTGCCTCTGGACACCGGTGTAGGACATCAGCACTCTCAAGAGGTTATCACGAAAAGAACAACAATAGATAATGACGTGCGAGTGATAGTGATGAGACAAATACGTGTAAATGGTATAAAAAGGGGGGTGTGAGGTGAGATGGGCACAGTTGTGGAGCGGCAGACAACATGAGAGTACTCCTGGTTTTGGCCGCTGTGGCCGTGGCGACAGCCACAGTCATCAAAGATGACACTACTGTGCTCATAGGCAAGGACAACATGGGTGAGTCTTAATAATACTATTCTTCAATCTTTATTATACTGTATTATCAATCATACATACATAACATCACCTCAGTAATCCACGAAGGATTAGGCAGAGATGTACCTGAAATAGTACACCCACATTTGGCCAGTAATGTTAAAGTCTCATGTAATAGGGGGGCATCTTTCGGGCACAAATTCAGACTCCGGGCAGCTACTGAGAAATTCCAGATGGAAAAACTCAATAACACGTTTCCCGATCTGGGGATCAAACCCGGGACCTTATGCTCAGCAGTAGTGCTTGCCACCATTAGCATTACGAGGCAATCAGTCAATTGCATTTTAGATATATCTCCTAAATGATGTTTGGATAATGACAGAAGACTTCTTCAGAATAGCATTTCTTCCAACTTAACTGTTTTAATTAAAAATATATCAATCCAATTAAGACAGCACAAAGAGCTCCAAATATTTTTGAACTGATAACAACAAATAAAAGAAAGTAATATCGAAGTAGTCCAAACAACTCATAAGATTTCGAAGCGATCCCTTGAACAGAAAATAGAAATGTCGAAACAATCTGAAGCCCTAAAGGAAAACAACACTGAAACAATATTTTGCAATTTAAATTGACATTTGATATTATTCTGAACATCACAACTTTAACAATAATCTGGCAGTTCAATTAAATTTTAGAATATTCTTGAAATATTTTTTTAAGAGTAAAAGATTAATTTATTTGAGCAGTAACAATGGACATAAAGATGAAGGAGCTTTGCATCATGAAGCTTCTGAACCACATCCTGCAGCCGACCATTTACGACGACATCCGGGACGTCGCCAGGGAGTGGGTCATAGAAGACAACACGGACAAATACTTGGTAAGACGCAATAAAGAACAATTCAACTTTACCATACCTTCCAACGTTTTGTAGGTAAACTAATGAATTATTCATGACATTGCAGAAGACAGATGTCGTGAAGAAGTTCATCGACACCTACAGAATGGGCATGCTCCCCCGTGGCGAAGTTTTCGTCCACACCAACGAGCTTCACATCGACCAAGCCGTCAAGGTCTTCAAGATCCTGTTCTTCGCCAAGGACTTCGACGTGTTCATCAGGACCGCTTGCTGGTTAAGGGAACGCATCAACGGAGGCATGTTCGTGTACGCCCTTACCGCCTGCGTGTTCCACAGGACAGACTGCCGCGGCATCACCCTCCCTGCCCCCTATGAGATCTATCCTTACTTCTTCGTCGATAGCCATGTTATACACAAGGCATTCATGATGAAGATGACCAAGGCAGTCACTGACCCCATCATGATGGACTACTACGGCATCAAAGTGACCGACAAGAACCTAGTTGTCATTGACTGGCGCAAAGGAGTCCGCCGCACCCTGACTGATAACGACCGCATCTCTTACTTCACTGAGGACATTGACCTGAACACTTACATGTTCTACCTGCACATGAGCTACCCCTTCTGGATGACCGACGACATGTACACCGTAAACAAGGAGCGTCGCGGAGAGATCATGGGTTACGCCTACATGCAGCTGCTGGCACGACTCAGACTGGAACGTCTTACACACGAGATGTGCGACATCAAGACCATTATGTGGAACGAGCCCTTAAAGACTGGCTACTGGCCCAAGATCCGCTTGCACACCGGAGACGAGATGCCCGTGCGCAGTAACAACATGATCGTGTTGACTAAGGACAACCTCAAGTGGAAGCGTATGTTAGATGATGTTGAGAGGATGCTCCGCGACGGAATCCTTACTGGCGAGATTAAGCGCGTAAGTATCGTTCAAGATTTTATGATCAATTATCTTAACCTTGTACTCTTTGAAATTTTGCTTAATGAAACTGTTTCCCTGTAGCGCGACGGAACTATCATCAGCCTGAAAAAGACTGAGGACATTGAGAACCTGGCTAGGTTGGTGCTGGGTGGTATGGGACTGGTCGGCGATGACGCTAAGTTCATGCACATGATGCACTTGATGAAGAGAATGCTCAGCTACAACGTGTACAACTTTGACAAGTGAGTATTAAGACACTACAAAAAATAGAAAATTAGCTATTGCTAAGGAGAAAAAGGCGAAACACGATAAAAATTGATAATTCTTTAACTGAGTACTGTGAGCTCAAAAATACTAATTACATACCCTCCATAGCATAACCTTATAGTGTTGCCAGTTACTGTAATTGTTATTAGAGACATATAAATGTGTAGAGAGATGTATCTCTCTCATATCATAGATCTGTAATAGTTTCTAACTAATTACTTCCTTTTTAACAGATACACGTACGTACCCACCGCTTTGGATATGTACACGACCTGCCTGCGGGACCCAGTCTTCTGGAGGTTGATGAAGCGCGTCACTGACGTCTTCTTCCTCTTCAAGAAGATGCTGCCCAAGTACACCCACGACGACTTCGACTTCCCTGGTGTCAAGGTCGACCACCTGTCTACTGACAAACTTGTTACCTTCATGGATGAGTACGACATGGACATTACCAACGCCTTATACCTTGACGAGTTCGAGATGAAGAAGAAGCACTCCGACTTGCTCATGGTTGCCCGCATGCGTCGCCTCAACCACCACCCCTTCAAGGTCACCGTTGATGTTACATCTGAGAAGACTGTCGACGCCGTTGTCCGTCTCTTCATTGGTCCTAAATACGACTGTGTCGGCCGCCTCATGAGCGTCAACGACAAACGCCTCGACATGGTTGAGATCGACACCTTTATGTACAAACTGGAGACTGGAAAGAACACCATCGTGCGCAACTCTCTCGAGATGCACGGCGTCATCGAGCAGAGGCCATGGACTCGCCGCATCCTCAACAACATGGTAGACACCGTCGGCATGATCAGCAAGACAGTTGACGTTGAGAGCTGGTGGTTCAAGACTCGCGTTGGTTTCCCGCACAGGCTCCTGCTGCCTCTGGGTCGTCGGGGCGGTATGCCTCTGCAGATGTATGTGATCGTCACCCCTGTGAAGACCAACCTTCTGCTGCCCTACGTTGACGTGAACATCATGAAGGAGCGCAGAACTTGTCGCTGGAGCGTTTGTTTCGACACGATGCCGCTCGGCTTCCCCTTCGATAGGAGAATTGACATGACCCACTTCTTCACCCGTAACATGAAGTTCACAGATGTCTTGGTGTACAGGAAAGACCTGGGCTTGTCTAACAACATTAAGGATGTGGATATGTCCGACATGGTGATGAAGAAGGACGACTTCACTTACTTGGACACCGACAAGCTCGTCCGCTGGTCCTACAAGGACGTCATGATGATGAGCAAAGACGATATGATGCGAATGTAAGTTTAAACCTAAGCAACTTTCTGTTGATTGTAAAATAAATAGCACTCTATAAATGTACCAACTGGTTTCAATTACGCAATGCTTTCAATTTCATTCAACATCTTCATCATTCACATACATAACATAATATTAGCTGAGACAGAATTCAACTAAAGTAACTTTTATGCAGATGTTATAAATGCACATGATTTTTAAATAAAAAAGATAGAATAGACTGTAGCTGCATATTTAGTTAGTAGTGCACACATTACGAACATATTATACCGGCACGTCTCTCAGCAGTTAATGGATTCCTCTCAAATTCATCTCTCCCGTGTGCAGAGCGCAAATCAAATAAAATAGAAACACCGAATTTCAATTAACTTGTTGGCAAGGCGAGGAGAGTTGTGAGAATAACAAGATTCGTATTTTAATCTCGAGAAGAAATAAAGCTTTTCTTCTGTGTTTTTAATAAAAGTTTTCACCTAATTGGTAGGTATTTTATAAATAATTGGGAGCTCAGTAATAGTCCTGAAAGTAAATCGGCAAGGGACGGCGAAGTCTCGGGAAGTGTGTCCTAAGTAAACAAACAAAGTTAGCGCAAACATTTAGAGTCCCTTTGATCCCGGACTGCGGACTGCGGACCCTTCGAGACGGGCTTTTCTTATTTCACATTTACTTGGGAACTGTGGACGTTGCCATAAATAAAACAAGCCACTTTTAGTGCCGACAGCGGCGTGACAGATGGTCGTCTTTAATTAGACAAAGGCTTGGTTTGTTCACCAAACAAATTAGTTTGAATATTATAACTGTTATAAGCTATTTATACTTCATCATATTCATTGAGAATAAGTCATCTTAAAAACGACCGTAACTCACAAAAATATGTAGACATTCCTGTGCTCTAAAAATAAAGTAAAGTCGACATGTATAATCAGGATCTTTCAAACTCAATTAATTGAATGTCTGTCAAAACGGCAAAGAATCGAACTTTCCTTACCTTTCTTGGTTTTAGAACAAGATAAGACCCTATTACAGACTGACAGACGTTTGATAAAAGGTTTCAATTGAATAAAAAAAAAGGATTGGAAGAAATTATAATTCAATGAATCGTTCTATCATTCAGGAAAAACTTCTAGAAACTGATAAAAACTTTTTTCTAACCCTCTAATAAGCAAGATAACGTTATCTATTGTGAATTGTGTATAAAGCAGTAACCAAACTAAAAGTATTAATTTGCGAAGCTCAACCAATCTATCCAAGTTACTTTCATTGCCAAGCAATAAGAAATACCTCACATGCTTTAAAGTCTTGAAAACTACGGTCTGCATCGCATCGGTTTGAAACAATTGCAAAAACATTAACATTCCTGTACAATCACAGCCGTCGCAGATCTCACGTGTCTACTTTATTGTGCGCGGCGTAATGTCCGGAGACACACTCCCGCCGCACCTCGGACGTGACGACGTACGTCGGTATTTTGCAATTACACCATGGCTACAATCTCGACGATCCGTTATACTTTGAATAACTTCCTGAGCTTCACAGTACGGGGCTTTTTATTGGATCGCATTATTGGAATGCTTCCGATATTTCATTGTACCTGAATCGTGGATAGTCTTTTCCAGCGGGTTGAACAATGTACATGTAAAGTTTCAAATTAAAGTGAAGACTCTTTTTGTACAGACTTTGAAAGAATTCGTTTGCTTTGAGTGATTCTATAGCTGATGGTACACTGAATAATTGTGTACGGTTTAACGTTTCGAATCACAAATTGCTTTACTAATGGATATTATTTGCAAACAGACATACCTCTGTCACCAAATGAAGTATCATTAGGTCTTTCTTTGTGTTATTCTGTTAAATACCGGATGGCCTGTGTAAGTCGATGGCCAGAGGATAAGGCTGCATAAAGTTGTGGTTGAAATCCGGCCAAGTTTCAATGTGAACCTTTTCAATTCATATGTACATTCTGGTTTATCTTAGACATGGTGGAAGTAAAACATCGTAAGGTAACATGGATTTTTAGCTTAGGTAGGTATATAAATTTGAAATCGCCAATCCTCCTTGAGCAAGCGTGGTGATCAATGCTCGTGCCTTCTCTGTATGGGTACAGATCTTTGCCCTGCAATGGGACAGTAACAGGCTGGTAAGATAGATACAAAAGCAAAGCAGTTAAAAATATCCTACTTACACACAAGTAAGTAGGATCTTTTTTAACAATTCTTTGCTCTTCAACTACACGAACTATTCCCAATTCGCAACTAATGTAAATTATTATTATAATTAACTTCTCTTATTTACCAAGTTAATGATAATCAGAACACACGTAGCTGACATACACCGTTTGAAGACGAGTTCCTGCGGTTTCCATATTAATGTGACTTTCAGTTCGCGATCACAGTACATAATTATGTATAACTTATGTATTCTACGTCACAACATGTTACACGGTTGAATAACTTAATTATAGCTTCTCGCAGCTTTAAATATTCAAGGGATAATAGACGTTATTTTGACGAGATAAATGTGGAAATTGCGTGAGGTGGAAAAGGTGACAAATACACATTAATCCCCACTTCCGATGGCGTATTGTAATTTGTAACAGTAGTGAGTTTCTATTTAACTCTATAATGGCAAAAGAATAATAATATACATATTTTCTCAGAAAGAGTAAAATAATAAGTCAGGTTAAAATAATACATACATACATAAACTCACGCCTTTTTCCTATGTAGGAACAAACTTCAGAGCGCCATCTACAACGATTGTTGCATACTTTTTTTGCTACGCTTACATTTACACATGTTGTCACACACAAACGCCGGTTGCGAGTACTATGCACCAATAATGTCCTAATTTGAATTTACTGCTCATCGGGATAAGTTATATTCGGGTTTTTCTCAGTGGCAACACTGATGATGGCAATAAGCTCGCCCCTTATCACTAAGCATTGAAACATAGCTGTCGAAATGTGGGTGTAATATCACCACCACCACCACACCACTGCCTAGTTCTTCGAGTAAAACAGGCATATATGCTAAGTTAGCATTGCTAAAAGAGAGATTTACTGTCTTGGTAAGTCTAATACTGAAACCTGAGTAGTGTAGTACAAGATGTTAAAACATAGTAGATATTATACCACCGAGATAAAGCATGTACCTCAGAGAGAGTACACACAGCGCCTCCGAGTTACGCGATAATATAACACATTTACGTAGAACGTAAGTATTGCATATCGTTAACACTAGGCATCGAATCTTATGGTTAATCTTATACTTTTGTTTGTTAGGCGTTTACGTTCCTTCCTTCTATATCTAAACTTCTATACTTAATTATAATATACATACATATAATCTATACCATAATATTATACAGCAAAGATTTTTATTTTTGTATGCAACAAATAAACTTAAATACTACTGGACCGATTTGAACAATTCTTCTACCGTTGGAAAACTACACTATCCCCGGGTGACATAGGCTAATTTTTATCCCTGTACTTCCATGGGAACAGGAACTACACGGGTAAAACCGCGTGACGTCCGCTAGTTATAAATCCTTAATTCTGCTTACTCGTCGGTCTAGTGGTTATAAACACGAGTTTGATTCGTACAAAATGTTATTGGAGTTGCCCGGTTATGAATCTATGCTTTTCTGGTTGATAGCATAGGATTGCCACCTATTACTTGAACATAACTGGAGAAACCTACTTATAATAGTACCTACTATTAGCTACCTATACTTCTGCCTAACCCATCGGAGAAGACAGGCGTGAGTTTATGTTACGTTGACGAAACTTTGCTCACACTAACACCCACATATTTGACTTTCTGTCTAAACGTTACATCACCGCACATAGGAATGAATAAAAACAGTTCAACTTTCACAATATGCGGCTTTCCGACTTCCACAAGAGTGAAGTCGGCACACCGGGACAGATAGCGCTTTTAAAACTTTGTCCAATGAATACTTACTTTGAATGCTAAATATACTTTTACGACACCGAGCTCTCCTAGCTATGCCTACGTCATTATCTGCCTAGACTTTTCCGAAATATGTTGGAGTCGGCTTGCAGTATAATCAGATGTGTGTGAATAATTAATTATTTATTTTTACCCTGTTGCACCGACCTCGTTCCATCTCTGCACCACCTTAAGGTAGACTGGTAGAAAATGCCTAAGGCATAAGTCCGCCTTTGGAATTTTTTTTTTTGTTTTGTATAATGTTTTAATACATAAATAATTAGTGATTTACTCCGAGCAGCATCCTATCTGACCTACACAAACCAATGACTGGTAACGCGATACCCCTTGGTTAAACAGTTTGTCAGACTTTCGGGATACAGACTGCTCGTAACTCGATACGACTGTCAAAGATCTGCAAATGACAACCGGGACCAACTGCTTAACGTGCTTTCCGAGGCACGGAGGAGTGTTCTTCTTAGAATAGAATACAATACTCTTTATTGTACACTATAGAAACTTACAAATTATAACTTTTAGGGCTTTTATCGTGTGGTTAGTGAACAACCTGGTGTCGAAGTTTTAATGTCGCCCATAGGCGACTGACTTGGCTTCACATGCCCTCGAGAAATATCTCTCAGGCATGTCGGTTTCCTCACGATATTTTCCTTCACCGTTTTTAAAGCAAGTGATAATTACAAAATAGGTACGCACTTTTCGAAGGAGTGTGGATATGTAATTAATGGTCACGCCATCCACGGACTAACCTCGTCAAGCGTAGCTTAACCTTCGATCGATCCATGGGGCTGTCATTATTTAGCCACAAGCTCCCGCTAGATCTAATAATGCAATGTATTTATTTAGATCCAAACATGGTGTTACAGTAGAACGCAGTGTTCCCATTACATTCGCCGACAAGATCCATGAAATATGCATTGTTGAGGCCAACCCATTTCACCGTACGAGAGAATCCAGCGACGCAACCGAAGCTATCGAGCTCACAATACGTTTCACGACGCGCTGACGAACAGACGGCAATCATATGCTCTGTCATATTGTAATATATACGATCCGTCGAAGATATATGAGAAAAGAATCATTGAACTTTAAGAATTCAAGAATTTGAACGCATATAAAATGGATGGCAACCAAATTGGCTTCTTGCAATATTGGATTGTTGATGCATAGTAACGACCTAAAAATACTCGAACAAAAATTGTTATGATAGCAAGCAAAACTAGCACAGAGCGCAATTAAGAAATTATTGAACACAAAGTTTAAAGTTCTCAATATTATCCCTTATTGTAATTTTAAAACAAAAGCCGATTCAGCTTCTGATACAAAAACAAAACACGTAATTGCGATATCAAATTCAAAATGCAAAGAAAGAGAGTCCCTCGGAATACAAAGAAAATATTCCAGATTGTACCCCAATGCAGTCCCAAGCGAGTGCTTTGTCTTTTTCTTTTTAATGAATCTTAATAAAGAAGTCTCATGTTCGCAGTAAAACAGCTAGTTTTATTTCAATTTTAAAATAATATCATGAATATGAGATGAGTCGAGTTCAGCGCGAGAGAGAATGCATCGCTTACATATGTATATATTGAGATTAAATGTCGGAAGTTGCACTACTTGCACCCCTGAAGGACAGTTAGAATAAAACAATAGCAAAACTGTGTGTTGGTGGTATTGTTTTAGAAGTTTGTAGTGCTTCTAAACGGTCGCTATGGTCCTTTGAGTGTAAGCAAAGTTCCTTTTGGAATACACAAACGCGTTAGAAGAGTGATCATAAAAGTATATGCTCCCTGCCACATATATTCATAAAACAAAGTCGTGTAAGTTACACCATTTTAACTCAGTACGACTGGACCAATTTTTATGATTTCGGATGGATTTGTCTTCGTCCGGAATAGAGCAACAATACATGAAAAGTCCTCGAAAAAATAATAATGAGGAATATTTTTCTTAATGATTTTTCAAGGCAGCGCGATCTTAAATGACATGGCAGGTGACAAACGTCCCAGATCATTATCAGGTGTCAATTTGATAAGTCTTAAGCTAAAACTTAGAAGGAAACCTAACATTAATTTTATTCATTCAAAGGCGGTACGAAGTTCGCCGGGGCAGCTCGTAACTCGAGCAGTTGAAGTTTGGGAGCGAGTCAAGTCCTTAATTCCACATATCACATCCAGATTTCCTTCATAACATGTGTCAAACGCAAACGGATCCCCGCAGCTAATGACACATCAATCATAAAGCCGATATACCCAATATTGGGGACGTCACTATCCCAAGACTTCTTACCGACCAATCAGGACTCGTACCGATACATCGCGCCAACTCAGGACTCGTATCGGCTAATTTGTCGCGATATTTATCTAGCGAAGCGATCGGCAGAATGACGGCTGATCGGAAATTGAGCATCTCTTTGAAGGCAGCCGCTCGGGAGGGTCGCGACGAGACCCTAAGAGAAACTGAAGAGGCATTTACCAATAAACTTGCTCTCTATTTTAATTTACCTTTTTCTTTGACGGTTTTTTTATGAACGGTAAACGGTTTGCAGGTGTTTTTTCTTAGGGATTGAAGGGAAACCGCATAAAATTCTTAAAACGAAAATTTCTAAATATAAACACAAATAAAACTGTATTGTCTCACTATTAAAGGCAAACTGGAGGTACTTAGTTCAATTTTGCCCTAAGATTTACCGAATTTATCGCTAAGCGAATAGAAATATTCGAGTAGAGGACCTAATGAATTACTTTGTCCATCTTTAGAAATCGAATTAACTCTTTGTTAAGGTCAATCTTATCTACGCTCAAAATCTTTTTTTTATAGTAAGAAAAGATGATTAAACTACCTGAACCAGACGCTAACAAGGAAAAACTTCTGACCATTTTATTACACGAGTAAACCCCTTTTAATTTCCCGATAATCTCGTTTAGGAGACCAAAAGACCCCTTAATGAAACGGGAATAAACAAAATAACGTAATGAGTGTAATACAACAAGTTAACTCAATAATATCGAGAAGTTATCTCTGGCAAGCTGAGCGGAGCCCGATCCTAATTGACTAATAGCTCCAACATTAATCACTAATCCGATTTAAGAGATAAATTATTTATAGGAAGTCTTTACTGGGATGGTATTTGCAAATTATTCGTAAAAGTGGGGAGATAAGGCACCGGGGTCATTTGTTAAACTTTTCTCATTTTGTTTTGAAATTTTCGGGCATTTGTTTCAAGTGAGGTGAGGGATTCAGAAGCCTTTGCCTCTTCTACATATGTTTTGATATTTGTCTTTAAACTTGAGAGCGCCGGGACTGTTATGAACACAAACATTTTATGTTTGGTTTTGTTCAAGTGATGATCGGGAAGTCGAAAAGTAAGCATACAATGGCTGACATTGTGGAGACAAAATCAAACTTGGTTATGTGTTTTTATTTATATTTATTTGTGGAAGAGAAATAAAATTATTTTTTGCTAGTGTCAATGTTAGGAAAGTTTTTACTTGAAATGCCTGAAGGTCAATTCCCGTATTAAAAACGTTTGGAAATGTATTCGCGATCTCATCTTAGCGAGAGACAATGTCAAAAATGTAGAAAAATCAGACGTACGTACAGATTCAGAATAAGAAATGAATGCGATCGTTCTTAAAAATACGAGAATTTCCATTTCAGTGTAAAGACTTGTGGCCAAACAATATCTTTATTGCTTTCCATAATTATGTATTCTTAGGTGATAACTTTATATATGTCTGACATACTCATAGACTCTGTAGGGCGCAGCAAAAGCGTGAAGAGGAGAAGGCATGCTTTACGAGATCATTTAATAACATTAATCTCCTATTTCCACAATAAGTGAGTACAACAATACTTTTCAATCCGTAGCCAACACTGTTGGCTTCTAAGCCGGGACACAATGGCTCCTACCGCCATCCGTCATAGCGCACAATGAGCAGCGCGCAGGTCTGATGCAGCGCATTATCTGCACATTGCAGTAAACACTATCACTCACTGACGTAGTGATTGATCACACCTGGGCGCGTGGCGCGTCTTTTATTATTTGTTTAGCTTTAAAATCTAGATTACAATGCGGTCTACATATAAATGGTGAGAGTAAGTTAGTAGAATTAGTTACTGTAGGAAACTAGGCAGGTATAATGATTATTTTTTTGGTGTAAATATTTACGTTTTTTAGCAAAGCAGCTGCATTAAGAACTAGACTACATAAGTTAATTTAATTCCTGCTTTCCTTCCTGTTTTTTTGACTGCCTCGTTGGTCTAGTGGTCGCAAGCACTACTGCTTAGCATGAGGTCCCGGGTTCAATCCCTAGGTCGAGCAAAGTGTTTTTGAGTTTTTCTGTCTAGATTTTTCAATAGCAGCCCGGAGTCTGGATGTACCTATGCCCGATTGATGGCAATAGGCTCGCCCCCTATTACATGGGACTTTAACATAACTGGCGAAATATGCGTGTTCTACCAGGTACACCTCTGCCTAACCCTTCGGGGATTACAGGCATGATGTTGTTACGTGTGTTAATTTACTTTTTTGATATTGTTCAAGTACGAAGCTTCTCCATCCTCACTTTTAGTTAAAAATTTCGTTAAGTTACTTGGATTTTTGACGTTTTTCCAATTGATGGAGCGGGTTTGCGAAAAATGCAGAGTAAGTTAGTTTACAACAAACAATCAAAAACCTAATTATATTATAACATTTTGTTATAGTTATTTTAGTTAACGTTTACTATGATACAATTAATTGAAACACAATGTCTTACAAAACTCAAGCTAACGAGCCGTGAACTCGTTGACGCGATAACAGCACAATGGCTCGAGTTGTCGAACAACTTGCTCGAGCCTACAACAGGCAGCAGCGAGCCGCGCGCGACCGACTCCCGCAACTGTTGCTCGTCGCTATGTCTACGTATTTATGTTCAATTGATCTTGTGTTAGCAGTCTAGCGAACTTATGCGTAAAAATATACACTTTTGAATGCTTGTCGAGTTATCGTGCGATCCTCGAAAGCGAGAGATATGTTTCCTAAGCATAACCAATTATATTGCAATAAATCACATTTAATTATAAAATCACTGGTACTCGCATGATAATGTCGAGCTTTTAAATATTTAATTAGTTAATGGCATACTATGACATACACACTAATTCTTGTTTAGAAGAAGAATACCTAAGACAGTAAATTACATATACAGAATTTACTGAGAAGGTTTACTTTTGTATACAAGTCATTTATTACTAGAAATAATCCTACCGATATAAAATCAGAAGTTCCCTGCCAGTACCCAGTACCTTAGAAACATTAGGTTTCCACGTATCTTTCTTGAAAGACAACAAAAGATCGTGGTCGCTCGAAGGTTAAGCTAAGGTTGACGAGGTTGATTCGTGATTGGGTGATCATTTATTATTTACCAAGACTCTTTCGTGTCTCGGCAACCACGTCAAGCCGCTTGTCCCGGTTGTCTTTAGTAGATCTTTGACAGTCGTTACTTGTAGTCAGAAGCCTGAAAGTCTTACAACCAGTTTAACCAAGCGGTATCGTGTTTTTTTATACTTATTATAAACTAGCATACGTCCCGCAGTTTCACCCGCGTTGTTTCCGTTCCTGTGGGAATACAGAGATAAAAAGTAGCCTATATCACCCGGGGATAGTGTAGCTTCCCAATAGTGAAAGAATTTTCCAAATCGGTCCAGTAGTTTCGGAGCCTATTCATTACAACCAAACAAACAAAGTTTTCCTCTTTATAATATAAGTGTAGACTAGTGGTTGACTGCAATCACACCTGATGGTAAGCAGTGATGCAATCAGCGATGGTGAGGCACACTAGTTTATTAGGAGCCTCTTGCCTTGAAGACACTTATTATACTTTGACGGGAAGACCGCAGCAGCCAAGTTGTTCCAGTCCTTCGACGTACGCGGTATAAACGACGAGGCAAACCGCTTTGCTCGGATTGTTAAGGTGGCAAAGATGTAAGGGTGGACACTCGCCGTACGGTTGTCCGATGGTAGAAAGGTGATGGCGGAATCAATTCATGTAATTCCAGTGCACACTCTCTAAAATGTATCCTATAGAATACCGAAAGTACCAGTTACTGTGTTGTGGGGGTCTGACAGGCAGTCGCTCCATGTAAAACGCTGGTATTCAGCTGCATTCGGTTAAACTGGAAGCCGACCCCAACATAGTTGGGAAAATGCTGAGTTGCCTGTTGGTCTAGTAGTTAGTGACCCTGACTGCTATGCCAGAGGTCGTGGGATCGATTCCCACCCAGGACAAATGTTTGTGTGATGAGCACGATCATTTGTTCTGTGTCTGGGTGTTATTTATCTATAATATGTATGCATTTAGAAATATATAAGTATGTTTATCAGCTGTTTAGTACCCATAGCACAAGCTCTGCTTAGCTTGGGACTAGATGGCGTTGTGTGAAAGTTGTGGAATATTTATTAATTTATTCATACGGTATACTATTTTCCTATTCACTACAAATTGAGATAAAGAACTTAGGTACTTATATTCATTACTAGCGGCGGACGATAAATAAAGTGTATATTTATATGGTAAATTGTTCGCAACATTCCTGGTCGTGTTTGTGCGCATGTAATTAGAAAAGTTTTGTGTATCTTTCAACCGGTTCACACGTATAAAGTGATTTAGTAACTTATCGTTAACTTAAGTAATTACAAGCTTGTTCACAAAGTAACTTGTTGTAACTTAATGGTGAGAAAGATATAGGATACAAGTTTCTAGTACTTAGGACTTAAGATCAGAGATGTAATATCTTATTGAAGAACAAAAAAAATAATACTCTTCATATATTTCTGCGAATTATTAAAATAAAACAACCTCTCTAAAAATCCCTCGAACGTCCCGTCTTCTGGGAAACAAATTGTATTCTTACTGAAATTACGTTTCAGCAAAAAAATGTCTGTATGATGAATCCAATATCTTTTAGTAACAAACTTTGGGTCCTCAATCAACAAAACTTCACAAGGAAAAGAATTATTAGAACTAACGTAATCATAGAACCAAGAATAACGTATATTTAGTCAAACTAAAAACATTTATTTCAATTAGGCCGTTATAAGGCTTGAACGTCTAACTTAAGTTAACTTAAATAAAAAAAATGATTCTAGTTGCCCCTTCCAAAAAGTAGTTTTATATGGAGATGAATGGCCAAGAAACTCCATACATACTCTTTTAAAATAAGTTTACAATACTTTGTAGATATTAATCAGATTATATGTGAAGACGATGCACCTACAATAAAAAGTACAATACTGGGATAGGTTTAAGGTAACAAAAAATAAGCAACCATCATCTTGCTGCTTGTTAAGCTATGTTTTAGCTTGCTTAGCTTTTTAAAACATGCTTTTTCTTCTATTCTATCCTGTCACCCTTCATGCTATAACTAACTTGCCTTTCTTTCATATCACTCTTCACACAATCCATTCATCTTTTCTTTGGTCTCTCTCTCCCTCTCCCCCCTCCCTCTTACATGTGGTTGGGTATCCACATGTAATTAAGTAAATAAATTAAACAATAAAAAATAAGCAATGGACAATTGCGCTCACATATTTACAAATGTAATAACATAATATTACAACAAAGGACTTGACATTATAATACGTGGTGGACTAGATTAGTTCATAATTTAGTCTGTCAGCCCCTCACCTTCCGTCGACGTGGCTGTTAACTTGTCAGCCCCCCGGGCCCCGGGGCCGCGAGGGCTCATCCCTCAGAGCACGTAAACTATCAAACAGAAACCTTTCTCCAAACCTTATTAAGTTCCATGAAGCTTAAACTGACAGTCAAAAATGTTAGTTATTTACTTTGAAAAGCTTTCAGTTTACTCAAAGGCTAATGTTACGAACAAACATTTAATAACTTCTGAATAGAACTGGGAGAGGAAATATTTCAGAGTCAGAGCACAATATTCTTGACGTTTGAAAAATAATCGAGTATTGCAAAAGTTGTCATGAAATGGAATAATGGATCGCCCAGTGGCCTACATTAGGGGAGCATTCTCTTAGTGCGGGGCGTGGACGGGGCGACTGCGGGGCGGCTGCGGGGCGTCAGCGTCCGCTAGCCGGCCGGGTTCATTTGCTCTGTTTGCCACACTCCATTCACTTTTCAATCGCATTTCATCAGTTTTCAATTGTCTCGCTTCATTTGCGCCGCGCTTTGTTTGTTGTCCGTTGGATTCAGTGCACAGACTAGATGGATACACACAGCTATGGGACTGTGATGATATTTAATGTTACTTTATGGACCAGCCAGTAAACAATTACGTATTGTAAATAGACGCTTCATGCAAGAACATCACGGCACTCGAAAACAGCGAAAAAATTCTACCGGTAGCTAGGGTATTAAGATACACGAAGAAAGGGAAAGAAAATCAAAATTCATCTACGGGATTCTTGTTGTTGGAAAGTATTCCTTTTGTTACTTTATCATTTTAATATCACGTCCAGCTGCGGCAATGGTTTGTACGCTACTTCTACAATCGTTGTACGGTAATTAACTTGCATTCATGTGGCCACTACAGAGCGAGGGCAACGTCTCTACAGTTGATATACCATTGTCGGTAAACAATCATTTTAAAATTAGGTGTGTCATATCATCAGCATTTTAATTCGAACCTACCCACCAGAACCTTAATAAAGTATTTACTGAAAGTAAATAGATCTTAGTTAAAATATTCTCTTGTGATGTTGTTTAAGAGTATTAACTAGCAAACCGGCGGTATTTCATCTTCTGAAACACTTGACAACAAAGTTTTAATACCATCAAACGTTTCCGACCGACGAAAACCGATCGCAAATTCAAATCCCTTTACAATGCGCCATTGAACAGTCTGACAACTTAACTCCTGCATTGAAGACAATAGAAAATGACACTTATTCCTCAACATTAAAGCTTAAGACGTGCGCAAACGAGCTTGTTAAGAGGGACCAAATCATTGTTATTTTAATGGCGGAAACGTGATTCAGTTTGTTATCTGACGCCATTGTTCGTATATTTAGATGATGCGGTGTTGTCGGCGGCAATCTGTTCATTAATCTGTCTCAAATTGCGAGGACTTGCATAAATAATGAGGGAACTCTTTGACATTATTGATGATTCAATGAGAGAGAGGAAGACAACGTAGGTAAAAGTTCTACCAGTCGACTAAGATAATGTTAAAACAGTAAGGTTAAACAGCAAAAGTATGCGAACACAACCTTCGTCCCACAAAGGCTGTAAGTTAAAAGAAATAAAGTTTGCTCCTGACGGGCATCTAGTAACAGCAGCTGTGTAAACTTTTTAGAATTCTACTGAAACAGTTCCCCGACGTTCCTAGGCACACATCCAATCTGGAAGCGCCCTCTTGAGTAATCCCTCTTTGACAAATCGCCTCTCGGTGTCTCCTCTCGGAGTCGGAGGCGCCTCGCCCATCTGTCTTACCTATTTGCGTTTAGGTTTTTCAATTTTCAGCGCGTCGGTACCTAGAGACTCTCCGGAAGGTTCGGCTTTTTCAATTGGGTTAAAGTTTGTTGGAATATTTATTATCTTTGTTGTATGTTTTGCATTAGGAGCAACTGTGGCCGTTTTTGTAAGGAACGTTGAAAGTTATTACCATATATAAGGAACCTGTTTACACTACCGCAGTCGATCAGGGTTTAAAAGAAAGGCCGTGCCTAATATGTACCTGGTGTTATGCATTAATATTTTTATTTTGAAAATTCATCAAATTCATTAACAAGTTTATTCTGTGTCATAAAACTATAACATCATCTACATATACGTCTTAAGTATTACCGGGAGCACATCAAAGAATTTTTCACCGCTGAAAGTTGGCGAGGCATCTAAAAACCTATAAATAAAGGGCGATGAGCCCATGTGGGAGGCTTTGAAGCCTGCCTCAATAGAGACACGGTGTAAAGACGATTTGGTGGAAGGCGACGACAATGTCTCACTCGGTTGGCGAAGCCCGCCACAAAAGGAACCGCTCACTGACATTTATCAAGGGGATCTTCTTTTGTTTCGGGGTTTATACGTTAAATGAGTGTGACTGATAATTTTTCATTGGACTTTGTCCACGAATTCACAAACGAGTCTTAAGTGAAGAGTAGAATGTTAAAAACGTTTCGTCCTTTTTTTTTTCTAAATTTACATTTTTGCCTCGTTTTTAAATTTGCGCTCTTCTTAGCTAAACTTTTGGTGTAAGTTTTGCTCAAGCAGGTTTTGCCCTCAAATCTAAGTTCACTAGGAACAACAATCACAATGCTAACTATTCAACCACTAGCTTGAACTTGAAGCAGACTAAACACTAATTGCTACTATGCTAATTAAATTTGAATGCGACTCCACCGCATGAGTGCAAATTGAAACTACGTTAAGTTCTTAATCAACGTTCGCTTGGCTCTTAAAGTGTTTAATTGGAGTAATTACCAAGATCCTTTTTATATGAAAATTCATCAAGCATTGAACGAGGAAAGTTTCTTGCAACTCCACTTTATTAAGACGCTAGTTGTGGAAACAGACGGGAGAAGGGAAGGTGCGGAGCAGACTCAAGTTTATGTAGCTGTTTAGGTAGGACCAAGTTCTGATGTATGCAGAAACAGTTTATGGACATTGGCTTAGTTGTTGTTAGTGAGCTTAAAGATATTAAGATGTTTATTATAATCTGGTTCATTAAAGTAACTCAAGTGAATTATATTTAAGATAAGAATGCTTGAAAACATTATGGTCCTGCTCCATAGGCCAATCTTGAAGTCTTGACAGAAACAAACAAATCTAATCATGTACTTATGTATTGTTTTCTTTTTTAAAACTTTATCTCACTATTTTTAATTCATGTTATTACATTAATTTGTAAATGCACACACAATGTATCTACCATCATAATAATTGAATTATCAACTCCATTGCTTATTTTTATTACCTTAAACCTATCTTAGTATAGTACTTTTCATTCTAGGTGCATCGTCCTCACATATAATCCGATTAAGGTATATACAAAATATTGTAAAACCTATTTTAAAAGAGGCAGTATGGAGTTCCTTGCCCATTCTTCTCCATGCAAAAATACTTTTAGGAAGGGGCAACTAAAATATTTTATATATTTAATTTAACTTAAGACGTTTACAGTTACGTTCAAAAGTGCCTGATAACGGCCTAATTGAAATAAATGGTTTGACTTTGACTTTAATTAAGATTAAAACATGAGAGAGCATGTGCACTATGAATTTAGAAAGTATAGATTTCACTTTGTGCATAATGGGAGTACACAATACAATCTCAAGCTGTCTAGAAACGACTAGGATAAGCGTGTCTTTACAATTGCAATGCCTCAGCTCAACTATATTTTAGCAACAGCATATTTATCACAAAAACTTTCTAACCGTTCAGTTTGGGCGTCGCAGATGGTAAGAAGTAAGTGGCTTCTGTAAAATACGGTAAAGGCGAGAGATAATCTTATTTACCTCAGATGCGAACAAAGAGATTGAATACATAATGTAGATTTAACTGAGTCATCAATTTCCGGAATCAGCGCTCGCTAAATTAGTTTCAAACTAGAGCTAAAAGTTAGTTTGTTGGTTGTGAGCGATTTACTGTTGGCTTTCGTGTACGTTGTTTGTTTAATGTTGTCTGACGTTTACGCGAATATTGTTCGTTTAATCCTGACTAGTTTGCCTTGTTGTTTATCTTTTTGCTTTGTTTTGAAAGCTTTCTGACATTTCTGTTGTCTCGGTATTTTATCTTGATGAGAAACCATTGAGGAGCTTGTGGCTAAAAAATAACAGCCTCACGGGTTAATCGTGGCTTGACGAGGTTGGTCCGTGGATGGGTGACCATTCATTCATCATCATCATCATCATCATTTCAGCCATAGGAAGTCTACTGCTGGACATAGGCCTCCCCTATAGATCTCCAATAAGACCGGTTGGAAGCGGCTCACATCCAGCGCGTTCCCGCGGCCGTAATGAGGCCAGACAGACGTCCACTTTGTCGATCCTACGCTGCGCTTGCCGATACGTGGCCTCCACTCAAGAACCATTCGACCCCATCGGTCATCAGTCCTCCGTGCTATGTGCCCTGCCCACTGCCACTTTAACCTGCTAATCCGCTGGGGTATGTCGGTAACCTTGGCTCTTACGGATCTCCTCACTTCTGATTCGATCTCGCAGAGAGACTTCGAGCATAGCCCTCTCCATAGCTCGTTGGGCTACTTTGAGCTTATTCATAAGGCCCATAGTGAGGGACCACGTTTCAGTGCCATAAGTTATCACTGGCAACACACACTGGTCGAAAACCTTCGACTTGAGACACTGAGGTATGTCGGACGAGAAGATATTACACAATTTTCCGAACGCTGCCCAGCCGAGTTGGATTCGGCGACTGACCTCTTTGAAGTCGGACCTACCTAACTCGACTACTTGTCCTAGGTAGACGTACGAGTCTACAACTTCAAAAACCATTCATTACATATCAAAAAACCTCCGTGCCTCGGAAAGCAGGTAAAGCCGTTGGTCCCGAGTGTCATTTGTATCTACATACATACATACATGACATATCTGACTGTCATATATTTCTATGACAGTCGTTACAGATAGTCAGAAGCCCAAAAACAACCAGTTTAACCAAGGGGTATCATGTTACCCAGTTACTGGGTTGTGGAGGTCAGACAGGCAGTCGCTCCATGTAAAAGACTGGTATTCAGCTGCATTCGGTTAAACTGGACATACTTAGACAGATCTTAGGTTTCCATAACGTTTTCTTCTTCATAAATAGAATTTAGCCTCGTTTGTTACGAGATATTAGCATTACTTCAAAACATTTTAGTTATCCTCAGCACGTGCTTGAATAATTTAACGTTTTGATTAAATAACGCGCTCCTTCACATGTTCAGCTTCTTCATTTACAATTTTAATTCGTATCTCATTCAGTACATTTTCATTAGCATTTACCACACATATACGTCGGTACTTATCTGGCAGCGTGTGCGGCTCAGCTCTTGCTTTAATTTTGAACAATATTTACAAAGGTCAGGGCGAGCTTAGTGTCTCATTTCCTTTTTACTCTGATATTCATAACGGTGCTCTTAGGAAATTATGTTCACTGAAAAACCAGTTTTAACTCGGATGTAAAGTTTGAGCAGTTAATGGTTAAACTACAAAATAAAACGAGATTGATTTGGAGTAATAATTAAAATTGGCACAGCCACATAACATCAATAGTTATAGAGATCGATTAAATGGCATTAAGTCCGCTTCTGTACATTTGTGTGCTTAAGTTTATCATCATCATTTGCTTTCCTTTTCCGAACAGCTTTCAGTTTAGCCGGATGCAATGAAATACGGGATTAAATATAATGACCACCATAAAATGCTTTGATACCCTTAGTTCTTTTACCAAAAATATAAACTTGACACAAGAAAAATAAAGTCTAAAATAACAATAGTACTAGCTATTTTAGTCACGACTGCACTTTAAATTGTATTCATACACCAAATGTAGTAAATGATCACCAAATCTTAGCGAGCAAATTAATGCACTATTTCCGTGGTACCTACAACGGTGGAATTATGTCCAACTGGTTGGATCACGGGGATAGGATAATCGTGTAAAACAAATGAAATGTATGTAGGAGGTAATATCTGGAACTACTGGTTCAAAATGAATTATTCTTTTGTACGGGATTGCTTAAACCCCAAAGAGTTTGCTCCCATAATCAGGACTTGGGGCATCCCGACGTTAGGTTAGTTAGGTTCCTTTAAACCCTGCAGACAGAAATAGGAGCCCCGCGTAGCGGGGCTCCGTCGTCTACGTTTTTTAAATTTGCTTAAATGCGCTTAAATGCGCTGCGTTGTTAAATTTGCTTAAATAGGATAGCAAGATGTAAAAACTTTGGTTATAATTTTACATTAATTAATATGCTGGTTTAATTTTGGTGATCATTTACTATTTTTGGGTTACTCGACTTACTCGTGATTTACTTGGAGTCATTTTACTTAAATAGGATAGCAAAGTGTTAAAACTTTGGTTATAATTTTACATTAAAATGCGAGTTTCATTTTGGTGATCATTTACTATTTTTGTCTGCTATTTGTTACTATATCTGGTGGTAAGTTAAACATAAGCCATTAAATACCAGTGTTTTACATGAAGCGACGGCTTGTTTGACATCCACAACCTACTGGGTAACACGATACCCCTTGGGTAAACTGGTTGTCAGACTTACGGGCTTCCGACTACCCGTGACAACTGTCAAAGATCTACAAATGAGAGCAAGGACCAACGGCTTAGCGTGCTCTTCTAGGCAAGGAGGAGTCTTGATATGTGTTGAGTCACCTATCCACGAACCGGCTCCGTCAAGAGTAGCTTAACCTTTGATTGCACTATGCGGCTGTTATAAATTGTTTGCTTAAAGTATTAAACAAATATTTATCAACATGTCGTGATGGCCCAGAGGTTAAGGCGCCTACCTCTCATGCACGAGGTTGTGGTTCAAATCCGGGCAAGTACCAATGTGACTTTTTCAATTCATATGTACTTTCTAAGTTTATCTTAGACATCTTTGACATCGGTGAAGGAAACCATCGTGAGGAAACCTGGACTTATAGTTAATATAAGTTTGAAATTGCCAATCCGCCTTGAGCAAGCGTGGTGATCAATGCTCAAGCCTTCTCTGTATGAGAAGAGGCCTTTGCCCTGCAGTGGGACAGTAACAGGCTGGTATTATATTATTATTATTATCAACTCGAATTCAGACCACTGCACAACCTAGACTAGACTAATATTTTAAAAATTGTTTATCGTAGTGTATATATCGTACCTTTTAGAATGTGCGTTGTTCCAGTCACCATCCAAGCTATACATAATAAGCTATACATAATAAACTATACGTAATAAGCTATACATATTATAGTTCCGTTAGCATAAACCTGTTAATGAATAAGTGTTCACACTTCGTGAACTGGTGATTCTAATTCAAAATTATCTCACGTGAGTTATGAATTTAATGGCGTAATTCGGAATGTTTGTGAATTCGGTATTACTTCGAGCCATTTTGGTGCTTTGAAATTATTTGACTGTAATTTAGTGGATTGCTCGTATTTAATTTATTCAAGATAGCACTTTTCCCGCGACTTTGTTCGCGTAGCTTTCGAAAATGTAGTCCATGAGTATTACTCGATATATTGACGTCACGCAGTTTCATCCGCGTAGTTCCCGTTCCCGTGGGAATACAGGGATAAATAGTAGCCTATGTCATCCGGGAATAGTGTAGCTTTCCCCCAGTACAATATTTTTTTAAATTGTATCATTAGTTCCGAAGATTACCCCCTACATACAAACTTACAAACATACAAATTTTACCTCTTTATAATATTAGTATAGATAAGGTATTGTAGCAAATAGTTCGTTAAACAATAAGTAATGTTAGATGATTGATATTTTAATTGTGATGAATTATATTGTTATTGTATTGAATTGAGAATGTTTTGAATTATTGTAATTGATTTCAAATTGACTGCTCTTGTTTGGCTATCGATTTTTTGTGTGTAACTATATTGATTAGAATTTTGTAACATTTTATATTATATCGTATATTTGTACGCCTGAATGGTCAAACATGACAGATCTTCTTTAAGCTGACCTATCTTGCATGCTCTGTATGTACACTCATGTTGATACAAATAAAATATCTTGAATCTTGAATTGTATTGTTACTTACATAAAACTGGTAAGTACTTGCTACATTGGCTTGTTTTTTTCGTTTTTTATTCAACTACATTTACAATACTGTACAGTGGACACACGAAGAAATGTCAAAGAAAAACTTTGATCCCATGTCTCAGTAACGCCATCTAGAATAATATATGAATATTGGAGCGGCAGCGGAGCGTACTAAATTACAATCAAAGACACAAGTAGTTTGCCCAAAAGTAAGTAAGTAGTAACTTGTCATTTATTTATTTATCCCCAATTTTTAATAGTGGTAGTGTTGTCTAGTGGCTACCACTGTTCCTTGAATATGAATATCTGCGGATAATGCAGTTGACTGCAACATTATTACTTAAAATTGTTAAACTCCTGCATTATATACAGGGTGTCTCATTCAAATCGGTCAGTATGGGAAAGTCTGAAACTATAAGACATACCAAGATCTGTTCTGAGGAACCGGTTATTTTGAAAAAAAAAAAACCTACACTATTTCTATTTAGATATCGATTGTGTAGGTCTTAAGCAGTAAATGTCTGTATGAAACATGATGTCTTAAATGAATAAAATGCATTGTTTCCACATACTTTAATTTATTTTAGTAGGTGCTCGAAGTGACCACGTTTACAATATTACTACAATAGTACAGATGTTTTTTAAAATGTATGAATGCAGTTTTTCTTGTTATTAAAATCGATGACATGGTTCCTCAGAACAGATCTTCGTATGTCTTATAGTTTCAGACTTTCCCATACTGACCGATTTGAATGAGACACCCTGTATATGTTGTAGTTGTTTGTTATCCCTCAATAAATAAAATAAAAGGACACAAGTATCGAATGGAAATTATGTTTGCGATGGCCCATGTATAAAGGTACTGAATGTTTTTAGTATTTTCTTATTCGCCTGTTCTACAAGAGCAATAGTAACATTGGCGGCCATTTTGAACATATTACATGTTTTATTTATCCTTTTGGCGTAAAGTGGCTTTAGAGCCAATGTCGCGACATTCAGACGTACACTGGTGTTCTTATTACAATACACATAAACCTATTTGTTTTGCAGAAAACTAAAACATATTTTTATTTCTTTACTACTACAGTAATAGACACAATTACATTTGTGATTGGAAAACTGAAGCTATTTGTAAAACATTGGTTTTGGCACGCGCCTAGCATACGATATAATCATGCAAAGCAGATGTGTAAGTAGGTGCCTACTTTCACGTAAATTACTAGTTTATCATAGATAGAAAGATACGGTCATATTATTAGTCTAAATTAAAAATATAAAATGTAGTAATATAATTAAATAAAAAAAATATATCTGAACATAATGCTCTTATAAAAAGTTAAAAAACTAAATACACTGCAACTGTGCATTTTCTGTCGATACCTACGTTTAGTTGACTGTTAGAGAATGCATAAAACGTTAAGTCCACGTTTGTACATGTCCTACACAAAAGTTAAATAAACATAATATTTACCATAAAGGTTTTCTAACCACTTAAATCACCCAAAATTTTTTCTCAACCAACGCAAAACGCCTTCAAAAACAAATCGGCCCTCGTTGTATACACAAAAGCACATTAATATGTAAACTCGAGTGAGTGAAATCCTGAACGCGTCGTTACTCACTTCATTATCTGTGGACGGGTTCTGCAATCCCAGGGTATTCCATGTTAACAGTCAGAAAAACCACAGAGATCTGTAATACAGGGTGCAAGGAACATCGGTCGAGTTGAACTTACAATTGGCCTGGTCCACTGATTCATTCATAAATCCATTCATCAAGTCTTTCGTTCGTCCATTCATTCATTCCATCTTTCTAGACTAACGCAGACAGTCCAATCTCCAATTACTCCAATCCGCATGGTCCTCACATGATCTGACCAAGATAATGTCCAGACTTTAAAAGAGACTGTGACGTGATGAATTGCCATGTCTCGAGTTCGAACCTAAGGGCTTTATCACACTAGCGAGTTGCGAGCGAGTGCAAAGCGGGGCGAGTGCGCAGCGATCCCGCCACGAGTTTACATCGTGTGCGCAGCGAGCGCGCCGCGTGTGAGCAGCGAGTTCGCTGTCCACTCGCCCGCAACTCGCTAGTGTGATAAAGCCCTAAGGCACACTCACCTCTGACTTTTTGGATTCATGTGCGTATCGTATAATTATTATCACTTGCTTCAAAAACGGTGAGCGAAAACATTGTAAAGAAACCGGCATGCCTGAGAGATATTCCTCGACGGCGTGTGATGCCAACTCAACGGCCCATGAATGGCATTATAACTCTGACGCCAGGTAAGTCACTAGCCACAAGATAAGCGTTTGTAACTTTACTATTACATAAATAAATATAATTTATCAACGACGCACGTCTAGATATCGCGATCAAAACATGAATCTGGATCCTTTTAAGTCCTTATGGGACAAGTCAGGAATAAATAATTCGATTAGACCAGCCTGTTACTGTCCAGCGCAGGGCAAAGCCCTCTTCTCATACAGAGAAGGCTCGAGCATGGATCACCACGCTTGCTTAAGGCGGATTGACGATTTCAAAGTTATATTAACTATAAGTCCAGGTTTCCTCACGATGTTTCCCTTTATCGATGTCAAAGATGTCTAAGATAAACTTAGAAAGTACATATGAATTGAAAAAGTCACATTGGTACTTGCGTGGATTTGAACCACAACCTCTTGCATGAGAGGTAGGCGCCTTAACCTCTGGGCTATCACGAAATAATTGAAAAAAATACATCTTTAATAGGTCTTTTCTATATACCGGTTATATTATCAGTTGATGGTTGGTTGTTGGTTGGTTGTTGTTGTTGTTGCGGCTGTGGCTGAACGGGTGGTGGAGCGGGTTGCGGAGCCAGCGGGGTCAGCGCAGCTCGTGCTACGGGAGCCGGCGAAGGTACAGTCACTGTTAGTAGTTTTAAATGAACTGTAATTGTTCTTATGAGAGTAAAATTCTTTAAACCTATATCTGAGTTGTTTGGCAGACCGAGTAAGTGAGTTTTCCATGTAATTTCTGGGATGGGATGATACACCTCTTTAAATGGGAGTTTTCGATAATGTAGATTTAAATTGATGCCGAGAAGAGGTTGATGATGAATAATAACCCAGGTTCTTTAGTAGGCTTCGAATTTCCAGTGAACATTTTTTTGGCTGTTAACCTTCTCAACCCATCTCTCTATTGTCCCGGACCCTAATCCCAACATTAGGTGTGTTTGCGGCTCATGTAACATTAATGTTTCATCAAGTGGTCAGCAAATGACGCGCCGCCTTCAGACCTTTGAGTTTCAACAATATTAATGATGCCATGTTTTTTGTCTTTCGGAGGAAATGAGGGAGCTTGTTTGAAATTAACTTTGAATATGAGTTGTGATGTTTAAATTAAGGTTTTGTTGTGAGTTCATTATCAATACTAGTGTAAACTTAGTAAGTCAGATTTTTTTAGAACAACTTGTACCTTTGCATTGTTAATAACTTTACGGGGTCCTAAAACCCGGAGTCGAACGCTACGAGGTTCGTTAATCCGTCGGTGGGTTCTACGAGATACATTAATACGTAGCTGGGTGCTACGAGCTACATTAATACGTAGCTGGGTGCTACGAGCTACATTAATACGTAGCTGGGTGCTACGAGCTACATTAATACGTAGCTGGGTGCTACGAGCTACATTAAGGCGTAGCTGGGTGCTACGAGCTACATTAGAGCGTAGCTGGGTGCTACGAGCTACATTAATACGTAGCTGGATGCTACGAGGTTCTTTAATCTGTAACTGGGTGCTACGAGGTTCAATAATTAGTAGCTGAGTGCTACGAGGAACTCTAATCCGTAGCTGGGTGCTACAAGTTTCTGTAACCATAAGTAAGTGCTACGCGGTTTATAGAATATGTAGCTGACTGATATTTATTTATTTGTTTATCACAAAATCCACAGCTCTTTGAACATTATCATAAAAAAAATATAACTAGTCTTACAGCCAATTACGGATTTACAATTTATTAACTATGTAATACATGCAGCAGAAACAAACATACAAAGGAAAAAAAAAAGTGAAATGAAAAGCTAACACCATCTAAGCATTGCTAAGTTTACAGTGTAGGTGAGTGTGTAGGTGAGTGTGTATATGAGGCAATAGAATTCATCAAGCCCAAACTTTATTGCATATTTTATGATTTTTTGTGCCCTTAACGTCACATAAATGTATTTACAAGGTACTGGTAAACCTGTAGGTTAGTATTGCCTAAATAAAGTGAGAAATTATTTTAGAACATTTGCAGTAAATCTTCAATTTGAGTAGTCTTACATCATATTTAATTTCATGATCCGACACTGCCAACACAAAATTAATCACGAACTCATACGTTTTAGTCTCACACAATTCCCCTACGTTACATACATATTAATGATGAAGTAAAGCACAAGTACATCTTTTACAGAGCCCAAAAACAAAGAACCATGACGTGTCATTGAGAGTACAAGTAAAAAGGAACTTTATCTCTGCGACTAATGGCTAAAATTCGCTTGCGTGAACACATGGGTGATTATGCGCGAATTGTATTTGCATAAAGGATCTGTTGGTGGGCTGGCATACATGGGTGTCTTCAGGATTGCAACGTAAGTACGACAGAAGGCTTGGCTAGCAAGAAACGATAGTTAAAACTAGCAAAATCGCTAAACGATTCTTGAAAGTTAAAGCGAAGCGCACACTTGTCATAAATACGCGACGCAATATATAATAACAGCAGCCTGTTTCAGTACAACTGCGAGGCTCAGGCCTCTTCTCATACAGAGAAAGCACGAGCATTTTTTATTGATTTATACCTATTTTATTACACTCATAGCACATAACGCAAAATTACCGCGAGGAGATCATTACATAATAGACCGAATATTGTACAGACACCAGCACATCAAGCTACCTCAATCTGTCAAAGTTTCCCAATGGAACTTGAACCTTGTTCTGTTAAAAATCAAGTTGAAAAATTATCGAAGAAATCTGACTCATAGAGATAGCTCGATGTGCTGACCTCTGTACTTACGAGTATTAACACCTTCATGATTATGAATAAGCAGCAATGTAATTAAATAACTGATGCAACTGGATATTCTGCACTTTCTGACATAAATATAAAATAAATAAATATTCCACAACTTTTCACACAACGCCATTTAGTCCTAAGTTAAGCTTGAGAGCTTGTGTTATGGGTGCTAAACAGCTGATAAACATACTTATATATTTCTAAATATATACATATTATAGATAAATTATACCCAGACACAGAACAAATGGTCATGCTCATCACACAAACATTTGTCCTGGGGGGAATCGAACCCACGACCTCCGGCATAGCAGTCAGGGTCACTAACTACTAGACCAACAGGCCAGTCTGACATAACATATCTCACGTGTATTGACGCCATTGTCGGCATTCTGTGACGCGTTACGTCTTGCAGACGTGTGCGTAATTACAAACGGGCGGAGAACGCGTTAAATTAAATTTTAATTGGGATGGGTGGCACTCCTCCTCAGACACTGAACTCACGTCTTTATGTCAAATGGCGGAGTTCTCCAGACGTCGCAATTACCTGAAACAATTAAATTAATGTTGTGTTAACTTGTTTTAAATTTAAACGGAAAGTGGATCGACACGTGTTAGGAACACAGGCAGTAGTATTTTATTTTAGTTAGACAGAGGTATAGGATATTTTGTGCGTATATACAGTAGATCTGAGAATAGGACGTAAACTAAAAAAAACTACTTCGATGTTTGCCGGGTCAACCAGTATTATCTAAAACTCATGCATTTGTAGCAAATGCATGACTGAATACAATTTCCAAACATTAATAAAACGCCTCAACAAACTTCTACACAGTCTCTTTCAAAATCTGAGTGTTTATTTAATAAATATATACTCGTAAAGAAAACAAGATACACGAGTTAAACTATTCATCACCAAGCTCATCACATTCAACCCACAAGCAAATAAAATTGAATAAAAAGCTGAGCCCCTCCGAGTAGCTATTAATCAAGACAAGTGCCCTCCATGTCGACACCGGCATCAACAGGTCTCCAACAACAGCTCGTCGAACAACTATAGCTCGTAATTTTTGCGAAGACCTTATTTCCTATTTCCATGCGAGTGGAGCGGCTGGTCTCGAAAGAACGAAAGAAAGAAAAAATATTTATTGTCAACAGGTAAAACATGCACGTACTGTAAAACATGAATTTAACAAAATAAATAACACATACATACATACATAAACTCACGCCTTTTTCCCATGTGGATAGGCAGAAAATACAGAGCGCCAAATAAATAACAGTAAAAATAAATGGCATGTCACACGGCAGCGCCAAAAGGCTCATTACAGAGGTAATGCCAGACATGCTGTCTGGCACTGGTTTTCAAATACCTTTGGGGACTCGTGACGGATGACTAACACATATCATGGTACATATATATTAATATTACGGTTAAGCAAAATCACACCAGAAGTGCGATTCTGGTCCAATCACCGCGTGAAAATGGTAGGCGTAGTGAGGGCAAATTGAGCCGTCAATCCATACTAAATCAATGCTAGGCTTTGACAGTCCACTTCACTCAAGTGTTCACGGCGTGTGACTTTACTGAATCGACCGGCTGAAACTGTCAACAAAAACGTGTAGACTATTTTGTGGAAATTGACTTATTGCATGTCGAAATTTGTTAATTTATTTGTAACACAAGAAGAATCGTCCGTTATTTAGTTCGTGTATTTCTTTGTGAAACTTTCAGGATTTTCTGTCAACAACAAAGATGATTAGTTGAAATCACGTTGAAAGTCTTTCACATGTATTCCCCTTTATAGACTAAAATTGTAGCTTTGTTGCAAATAGATATTTGAAGAAATACTGCTTAATTCTAAGGATAGCATTGAAATAGGAACTGTGAGTGCAGTGTACGAGTATAAGTTTGTGTAATAAAAGTGTATAAATCAATGGTCAAGAAGTCTAGATGTCTCTTTAACTTAAACTTTTCTAAGTTTAAGACGGCTTACAAAATTCTGCATAAATAACAACCTGAATAACATGTTAAATTAATTAATATCTAAGAAGAAACTCCAATATTTCTGAAGCAAGTCTCTGCAAGTTCCAAGTTTCGCTTACTTGCGACGTTAAATAAAACCGACAAGTTTATTAGCAAGGCGGACCGCAAATATTCAAGTTAGGGACCTCTAATGAAAACTTGCGAATACCGCCTTTGATACAAACACTTTCTGAAGACTTTCAGATCGATACCGAGACCACAAGACTGCGGTCGCGAAGTATCTCGCAACACTCACCTCATACAACCTGCTTGGATTCCCATTGTTTTGTAGATTCTAAAGATTTGTTTGTAATCTCTCTCAAAACTTTATACTTAAGACTTGTTTCTTTGAATTTGTATACTTTAGTTTTGTTTCGAATAACTTTTTGTTTATTACCTACTGTATCAGTAATGCTTGGGTTTAAGTTAAGTTATTACAAGAAATAATTGTGATGGTGAATATTTATAATAAAAAATAATATTCCAAAACTTTCACACAACGCCATCTAGTCCCAAACTAAGCAGAGCTTGTGTTATGGATTCTAGACAACTGATAAATGTTTATATATTTATAAATACATAAATATAAACAACACTCAGATACGTGACAACGGATCGTGCTCATCACATAACACGCAACAAACACACAACTTTTTAAAACATTTTGTGTCACGACCCCCCACCAACAGGACAGTAAAAACCAGTCAGTTATGTAACCAGCACAATAAATAATTGAATAGGTCTATGTGCAACGCATCTATTACATTATTATTAAGTGTAATTTTCTTACACTTCGTTGTGTCATAACACTAGCACCTAAACAGTATCAAGCATCTGATCACAGCAAAAACTACTATTCTATGGATAATATCTCTCTTGATCAACAACTGTCACGCTCTCAGCACCCATTGATCTGAATACGGCGGCCGCGGGACAGCGGGACACTATCAAGAGCTCGCGCCGTGACAGCTTTGTATGGCGTGCATTGTGCGCGCCTTACCGTCGCCGTGTTCCGACGGCCGCCCCACTTGTTACACGTTTGACGTATTCAGGAGGAAAATACTGCATGAATTAATGAATAAACTTTACAACTTTATCATTTAACGTCAAGTAGTCATCTACAGTTATTATGATTGAAAAAAGTAGTTTTGTGAATAGTTTATTTTTTTGTCGTAAACTAGACAAACATACATACATAACTTCTCGCCTGTAATCCCCGAAGGGTTAGGCAGGGGTATATCTGTAATAGTACACTCACATTTCGCTAGTTGTGTTCCATAAAAGACAACCCCCTAGACAACTGCATGAAAACTAGACAAATGCATTAATTGTATTATTTTCCTTCATATCTGAACTAGCAGACGTTACGCGGTTTGACCCGCGTAGGTCCCGTTCCCGGAGGAATACAGGAATAAAAAGCTAAGTAGCTTATGTGTTAATCCCGGGTGTCAGCTAACTGCATACCAAATTTAATTAAAATCCATTCAGTAGTTTTAACGTGAAAGAGTAACAAACATCCATTCATCCATCCATCCCCACAAACTATCGCGTTTATAATATTAGTAGGATTCGCGGCTCACCCAAGATTCTCAGGACACTAATAAGCATTTTATGACATGGAAACCTTTGTGTGTGTCCAACACTGTCCAGACTTACTCAGTAGTCAGGGTAGGCGGCAATCAGTATTTTCCACACCTGCCAAATGAAAACTAACTAGTTCAGTTCTAACTTATCAGACTGACGTGTTGCTGGGGAGTTTGTCACTACCATTACCGCTTCTTCTTCTCTGCAAAGTGCACAGATTTTTTGGGAACTATTTTATATCATTTTAACGCTAAAAAAAAGTTGAAGATCTCCTAACCTAACTTGAGCACACCTAACTTTAGCGAACCTAACTTTAGCGAACCTAACCTGAGCGATATGAAACCGTCATATTTATTCTTAAAATAAAAATCTTACTATTGAAACAATGTTACTTGATAAGAAAATGGTACCGTAATGAAAACTAAAATTATATTAACGCTTTTTTCTTCGCTTCGACGTGGCTTTTGATGATTATGTTATGTTCTGATGTTTTATATATTTTTTTTTTTTTTTTGAAAATAGAACGTATCATTTTATTTGCACTTAGACTCTTCACTTTGTTTTGCTGTACAATCTTTTCACCCCGCGTACAGCGTGACACCCCCACGGCCAGCGTGTCTCCCGCGCGCTATTTAAAGCCGCGCTCGCAAGTCTGGACCGTGGCTAATGTCAACTATGTGCTCTCCGCTTTGTGAGACGCCACATAATTGTGAACTTGAACAAAGATAGGAATGTTTCTGCTGAGTGCCGGCACTCGTGTACGCTCTGCAATTAAGACGTACATTGCTTTGAGACTACTTGTCTTTACTTGTAGTTAGAGTTATGTTGCGAATGTTTGTGGGCGATTAAGGCAGTTACTAACATTGTAATAGAAAGGAAGGCGCTACTCAACATTAAATATTATCAGCCTATTATGTTCCTACAGGTGGGACGCAGGCCTCCTCTCTGTAAGTAGGAGAGGGCCGTTATCTACCACGGCGCAATGAGCGTTGATAGATGTCACATGTCTTCGAAATTATGGTTTTAGGACATGCCGGTTTCCTCACGATGTTATCCTTTACCGTTTGAGAGCAGTGGTGATAAAATAAATTACACAAAGTAAAGTCTTGGTTGGAACCTATGACTTACAACACGTTAGTTGCGGTAGTTACCAGAGTCTCTTAGAGTTTCTTTACCATTGTAACTATCCCAGCTTTTCCTAAAGATATTATACTCCACAGATGGCCTTTTTCTCGGTAAACAGACAAAACAATGAGAAAAATACATGAAAATTGTACTCGTTCAATTTATGATACCTTTTAATTTTTGAATAGATATTATACTATCATTATTTTAGTGTTTTCCCAACTTCATTGAGCTCCACTTCCAGTCTAACTTGATGCAGGTAACGAAACTACTCTACACAATACATACGAGACCTAGATACCCGGACATTAGAACACCCAATATCGATATAATCGGACCACTTATCACACCGTATCGATATAACCACTTATTACCACCATTCGGTGGACGACACCCACCACTCGCGTTATTGTGAGTTATCACTTCGATTTGCTCGAACGCTTCTTGAAAGCACTTATCTTTGGATGCTGTATGACAATGTGTTTTATTTATTTTCTCAATATGTATGTATTGTGACAAGTTTTGCTGTTGCTTTTGTGGTTATTGCTAGATATTGTACTTTGTTCAATAGCGTGGAATGCGTATTTGAGTGGAGTGACCGATAGGAGTGCTTTTTTAAACATTAACCCACAGTAGGAATTTCTCCTGTGTCGTGGGCGTGTTCACAAACATTTAAACTAGGACGGAACAACTACCCATTCAAATTTTTCTTCTGTACGGCAATCGAACTCGAGCCACGGAGCGCAGCTGCCAATCGCTTAACCGCTGCGCCAACAGTGCCGTTAAACAGACAAAGAAACTTTAGTTTTACTGAACCCGGTTTATGAATGTAATTTGTTGAACAAAAAAATTTAAATGCATTGATGGTACCTCTCCCCTGTCCAACCTCTGTTACGTTCCTTGCATCCTAGGCAATCGGTTCCTGTTGCCACTATGGCGGCAAATTGAAGCTATACTTTTAGTATCTATGTTTGCCATCGACACGCTAAAAAAGAAGAGTAAAAAATATATTTGGAACTGAGAAATAAGTGGAAAACGGAAACAAACGGATCCGGCCACCAAGACCATCTCAAAAACCAAAACGGTTGGTCCTCATTTGACCTGACAAAGATAGTGTCTGAAGACCTCCCAGCGTAGTCTATTAGAAATCCCCGACTTCATACAGTTTTTAAATATCGCGACGTTCGTTGTCGTGAAAAAAAAATACTTTTTAACCAATTCACAGAAATACAATTCATTTAAACATAAGAGAAACTCAAAAAAGTGTGGACAGTAACAAAACTCCAATATAATTCGAAGAATTCTTGAGAGGAAAGAGGAAATCCACATCATTGCTTCTCAGATACGTTTTGCTGACTCAAGTGCCGCCCGGAGACACACTCGTAGTGCATGTGTAACTTATGCTATCTTACTTGAACTTAGTCTTACATCGGCGCCAGTTCAGTGACAGCTTCCAAGTTTAAGTGCTCAGCACAGATTGCATGTCGGATGGATAGGGTTCCATGATTGTCGGAGCTTATTTTTAACCCCCGACGCAAAAAGAGGGGTGTTATAAGTTTCACCGCTATGTGTGTGTGTCTGTCTGTCTGTCTTGTCTGTGGCACCGTAGCGCCCAAACGGGTGAACCGATTTAGATGCGGTTTTTTTTATTTGAAAGCAGGGTCTCTTGCGATGGTTCTTAGGTATAATTCATCAAAATCTGTTCAGCCGTTTCAAGGTTATCAGCTCTTTTGTGTTAGCTACCGTTGCTATTTTAGACGTCTATGGGTATTTACTTTACTTACAAACATAGGTGTGTCTTAAAATTTCAATCACCCATGTGTGTAATATTAATAAGCAACATTATGGTGTATTTGGTCTGATGCAGCCAGGACATATAGCAGACTAATACACTCTTGGGAAAATAACAGCAGATATGTCGTGTTTGGGTTCATTTTAACCTGCATTTGATTCTGCACACAATGCACTGATGGCAACTGGATGAGCTGATGCTGCAGCCAGGCTATCCAGCACACCAGTAGGTAGACTCTTCACAAAATAATAGCAGATATGTCGTGTTTGGATTCATTTCCACCAGCATTTGATTCTGCACACAATGCCCTGATGGCAACAGGACGAGTTGATGCTGCAGCCAGGCTATCCAGCACACTAGTAGGTAGGCTCTTGACAAAATAATAGCAGATATGTCGTGTTTGGATTCATTTTAGCCAGCATTTGATTCTGCACACAATGCCCTGATGGCAACAGGATGAGCTGATTTATTTATTTATTTATTTATTTATGGCACTCCAACGACTTATTCACTAATACATTTTAGGGGTACAGTTACAGTGAAACTTAAAAACTAGAGTGAACTTGTCACTTACAGGTGTGCACAGCACTTACTTATCGATATTGTTTGAGAGTTAAATGAATATTAATTGAATATTATATGCTTTATAACAATTAATCTAAAAATAAAAGTGTGGAAACCAAAGTGTAAACTTAAAAAATTGGTAAATAATGTATATAAAAATATTGAAAAGTAGCAGAATCTTTTTTGTTAATGTAAAGATATTAACTGTGGGGACTGTGGATCAGTAACAATAATTTGCGAAACAGCGATAGCTTGTTGGCAAAGATGTCAATGCTATTGGAACGTGTATGGAGCTCATTGTATGTCCTCATCAACCTGTTCATTGGTGCCGAATGTCCAAGGTTAGTTTTTGTTGGGCGTAGAGTGAACGTATTTAAGATACGTTTAGATCTAGGCGCAGCGTGGCGAGGGACAGATATTCCTATTTCGACGAGAAGCTTCGGAACTTGTATAGATCCATTAATTATCTTATGAAGCAAAATCAGGTCGTTAGTATGCCTTCGTTGCTTTAATGTTATCATTTTGAAATGACTTAGCCTTTGCGAATAGTCAGCGTTTCGAGAACAGCTCTCAGATCTTCAGCTGATGCTGCAGCCAGGCTATCCAGCACACCAGTAGGTAGACTCTTGACAAAATAATAGCAAATGTGTCGTGTTTGGATTCGTTTTAACCAGCATTTGACTCTACATACAATGCACTGAAAAATTCTCATAACTGTAAACTCTATAAAACAAAATTAACACTTTAACTGTTCATAAAGTAGACACAATAGTTAAACAATCAACATGAACCATATGTGGCTCATGGGACTGGCAATGGGTTAATGCGTTTAAAAATTTTAAAATAAAAATTAAATTAAAAATTTAAAAAACCCCCACCGCAAAAAAGTAAACATTTAAAAAGTTAAAAATAACACTTTAGCCATGAAATTTTACGTAACGTCGGGGTACCGTTAAAATAAGTACCTACATACCTACAAGTACTAGGAAAATTCCTTACGTAAGCGTAGAAAGTGGCGAAGGGCGGGCTTTTTGAGGGACTGGCTGTAATTAATGTAACACTAAATGTAATTTGAACGTTCAAAAAATAATTAATCCTCAACCCAATTTGAATGAATTAATTTTGATTCGATTTGATTGATTTGGTACAACTTTACCTAACGTAACAATTATTAAGTTATATACATATTTTTATTTCTGTAAAAGTTCACAGGATAAGGCTGGCTAGAGTGGGACTGTCTCTTTAAATAATAGCGCTCGAAAATAATTAATTACCCGACCATTTATCGATTTGCTTCTCTTCTTGTTTTAACTTGAACCTGGTCTTCAGTTGATATTTTAACCAACATTGCATTTAAACTGTAATTTGACACTACGACGAATGACCCTAGGATTCATTAGAGAAATATGTACTTTAACATAACATATTACAAGTGAAAGTATTATGACACGTGTCATCGGCGACAAATTACCAGAGCAACCTTCCGTGACGTCACGGCATTACGTCATCACAATACACATTTGTATGACGCGTGTATGTGTGAGTTTATGGGGACATTATGTTTGGGGTTTCTTCGCAGATATTGCTGCTATTATCATGAATTTACGAGCCCCGTAAGTGATATTAAGATTTGTTTGGTTTATGTGACCATGTGTATATTTTTATTTTATACTAGTGGTACCCTGCCACGCTTCGCTGAAAAAAATAGATAAACACAATCCTTGATGCGGATTATATATCATCCTAAAATTTCAGCTCGATCGGTGCAGAACTTTTTGAGTTTTTGAAGCGTACACAAACCAACATAACATTTTTATTTACAATACTATTATAGATTTTAGTCGAAAAGGATAGGGATATGCTTATTTCTGCTCATGTTTTTCCCATTTATGTAATAAATATTAAAAATATACTATACGCATTCTTGTATTCTAGTTTATTTCTCCTTAGTAGTTTATTTGTTCGTTTACCAATATAATAAACCGGTCCTATATTTAGTAAATGGCATACATTTATGTAAATAATTATAGTTAAGATTAGTCCACTATAGGGTCGGGCCCAGCATCTTTAACACAAGTTGTCTCAGCAACTTAGCAAGGATGCTGGTGTCACCACATTATTGTATATTCTCTTTAAATTGTATGTACTACCATGTATTTATTGTAAAATGTTAAACATGATGCAAATAAATTATTATTATTACTATTACTAATATAGTAACTTAAATGTTGCTACTACAAATTTGCAACGAGTACATAGTTATCAAACCCCGATTTTTTTATGACAATTGCTTGTTGCATTATTATATTTCCGTTTGGTGGTCAGTACTATCAAAGTAGGGATTGCAATTCTTAATAATAAAGTCCCACCAAGTTCTATGTGACAAACAGCCTTTATCAATCCTAATGCCTGTCATGTTTTTCTTCCGTGTGCATCACTTGACCTAAGTTTCCTCAGCAAGAGGGCAAACTCCCTATGTGGAATTTAAAGCGTCACCTTTAGGATGAGCAGTCACGTGTAGCAATTCTACTCACACTTTACTTAAAGAGATAAAAACTAATATTCTAAGTTCTTGAAAGTCTTAACTTAATCCCAGTTTGTATTTAGCACCAACTTTTAAGACTTAAGTATCTTCACCTAGGTGCTAACACTAAACCTTTATTATAATTTGTTGAAACGTTTTACGTTATTACAAAAGCGACCACCGAGCAAATTATCCTCAAGTGAGTTTAATTTTATTAGAAGAAAAGTTGACGTTGTCAATTATGAAAATAAAGTTTGACAAATCACTTTTGTAAACTGTCTTCATCCATTGATCTATCTGTGCTTGGAATAATCAATCACTTTCAACAAAAATATATACTTTGTGACTAAAAGTGGTGCATGCGGAAATATACTCTCGACAAAAATATAATTTAGTCACTGAAAATGGACCACTCCAAGCGGAAAAATAATAACAGCCTAGATTATTGTCCCACTTGCACTAATGGATATAAATCATAAGCATTTATTTCGAAACAATATACATTGAGTAAAAAATTTGTAAAATAAAATAATACCTAAATGGCTATTTTCCTACTAAGAAAGCTTGAGCATTGATTGCTACATTTCATAAAAACTTAGTGCCAAACTGTCTTTGGGTTTTGATGCAAAATAACGCTCTATTACAATAGAAATGTCTATTTGAAATTATATAACACTTCACATAATCTTAGGTCAACTACTACTTACATCAAATTATAAGCTATTGTATGACCAACATGATAGATCAGTGCCAGCACACACCAAATAGACTAACAACTATGTAACCACTGACTCACAATAAAGATCTTCGACTTTGACTTGCCTTACTATGTTTGCCCGGCGGATTGATCACCATGGTGGATTGTAGACAAGGCAGTTTGGCGATCTTCGACTTATGAGGTCCACGTTTGATTCACTAAACCCCAAGAGTACACCCGTGTCCGCGCTATCATTGTCTTTCTATTATGTCTCTAATTGACACGATTGAAACGTTAAAGGTAATTACAGGCCCCAAGCCTAGTTTAGGCACCAGTCTCCCACAATATACTTACTCTATCCACCTGCACGCGTAGCATGATCACCGAAGAAACGGTCTTTGTCGTGTCTCGGAAGAAAAGAAATTAAGTGTTCATGCTACACAGGCAGGTTTATTGAAAGAAATTTGACAGTTTGAGGTTCCTGTCTATATAATCTGTCACTTTGCCGATTCGTCTGTAGACAAAGGCCATTTCTTCGGTGTTCAATGTGTTCATGCTACGCATGCTGTTCCCTAAAATATGTACTCAATGTGTATTGTGGCGAGAAATAAATAAATTATTATTAAAAAAAAAAATATTATCAAATTATTTTCGTTTGACTTTAGGTTCATTGCCCCGGCGTAAAACACGTTAAACTATTTAGAAAAAATTGCACCTACTCACCAGTGTGTAAGCAACTAAACAAGAACTATAACAATATCAAAATCCGTCATCTACTATGTCCTAAATCAGTAATTCCAGACTTTTGATAAAGTATCTATTCAAATAGATCCTAGTGTGTCTATGTGGCATCACAGCATATCAGAGCTCGTCTTGTCGCCCCGGGACGTAACGTCTAGACTTAGCTCAAACAATCAAGTTAACAGTTGAGAAGTTTTCTAAGAATTACATCAGACTTTTTGTTTGAAGTTCTTGGACTAAAGTTTTATTATATGTGTTGAGAGATAAAAATAGATTAATTTCAGAAATCGCGCGGTTTTACCCGCGTGGTTCCCGTCCTCGTAACGTGGGAATACAGGGAAAAGGCGTAGCCTATGTCACCCGGCAATAATGTAGCTTCCCAACGGTAACATATTTTTTCATATCGGTTAAGTAGTTTTTAAGTTTATTCGTTACATACAAAAATGCAAAATTTCCTCTTTAGTATTAGGGCAGATATATTCAACTTTTAACTTTAGTTTTATTTTTTATTTTGAACCGATATATTAGTTACCGAGCATAATATTAAAAAAAAAATCTAGAAATAAAACGCATGTTCTTTCATTCCTTCACAGACGTATTTCACTTCAAAATATTTTTTTCTAGAGTGCCTAGTCTGAAAATCCATTCGAAAAACTATTTCCTAGAAAGCCTCGGACCGTTATTCTAATCTCCCATCAGCCTGCAAAGTGAGGTAAAGCCCTTTACCGAAGTGTATCGTAAAAGGAACGCGCGGTTATTTCCCCTGACAGGCGGCTCGCCGGTAAGCTCCGCAGACGTGGGTGAGACACACAACACACTAATAATGTTGCCATTTGTCATAAATGTACCGCCGGACGTCGGTGAAATGTATTTATTGAAGAAGAGAATTTATTGCGAAGAAATATTAAAAAGAAATAGAAAAAATGTATTAGACACGGACAAAACGCCTTTAAACACGTATGTGGCGCTTTCGTAGCAGTCTCGTAGCATTCTCGTAGTGACTTCGTAGCACGTCTACGCCAGCTACTGTGACGTTGCATCGGGCAATTTAATATTCTCACGATCCAGCAAATACACTATAGGTTCTACCATTTGACCCTAGTAAACTCCTGGGAAAACTAAGATTTCCTATTACATAGGTACGGTGTTTTTAGCTAACAGGAAAAATTGCTTTTTTTTCCTCAAAGAACTCGTAGCAGATTGGGGGAACTTACGTAGCATTCTCGTAGCAGTTCCGTAGCACCTCTACGCGGGCTACGCTGGCGTCGACGAAATTTCATTTACACACGATCAATTGTATCAACAGCAGATTTTTTCCGTTAGACCCTAGTAAACCCCTGGGAAACCAGATTTTGTAATAGCTACGGTGTTTTACGGTAACAGGAAAATTACCTTATTCCTCAAACAAGCCCATAGTTTCCTCTATAATAAAGATAGTATAGGGAAAATTTAAAATATTACAAATAGCTTACTGGATTTTTAAGACATTTATATGCCAGCGTTTGAACCTTAAACATGGCTAAAGTTACACAAAGCCTACACGTCAAGTCAAGTCAGACCTAAGTTGAGACCTAGATCGCTGTTAACATGAACACAGTACAGCTTGGAGGCATGTAATCGTTTGAAGACACGTGACGTAAGTTGTCGTGTTCTAGACAGTGATACGTACTTGTTCATGTGGTGTGTCACTCACACTACTGTTGTGTTGTTTGAGTGTGTGTGAAAAAGTACATAAATAGGTATTCAAATTGCTGCAAGGGATTTCTTTGCATTTAACGTTGACGTTTTTTCTAACTTTATGTATAAGTTGAGAGTATAGAAAGATTGGGAATTCCAATACGTATGACAACTATACTATTTTAATAATGCTAAATCATAATTATGTATTACTGTCAATTTATTTTTACGAATACTTTTCATAACATAACACACACGACAAACAAACGATATTGACCAATATTGATATATTGGTGTGTGCTAGCTAGCATGTAGCAAATTATTTAATTTATAAATAAATGATTAAGTTTATTAATTACCAATGCTGTTTAAACTGTTATTCTAACATATCAGGCAGACGTGTTGCTGGGGAGTTTGTTCCGCCACTTCTTCTTCCCAGCAAAAACACTAGGAAGTTTAAAAAGTGCTGATCCTCAGCCTCATTTGAATAAATGACTTTTGATTTTGAACGGAATATTTTTTTAAACTAGTGGCATCAGTGTTTTGGGTACTTTGCAAATAAAAACAGAGATAACAGTCTCTTAATAATCATGTGAAGTTCATGCTGCAATTAAAGTGTAAGCTGGTATTAAAGAAAAAAACGACACGGATACTACGAGTATTTGTGCAAGTGGTATGTTTTTTTTAATAAGACCTAGGCAGCCACAGCGCGAAAAATGAAATCAATTTAAATTATTATTTTAATTATTATTAACTATTACGCCAGTAGGATTTAAAAATCACTTTTACATGTAATTTTTTATTATAAACTACTTAGGTGAAATCGGCATTACCTAACTGATATACAGACTTTACAACAGCGATCATACACAAACACACACCGACACACCCCACACACACTCCACACGTCACCACAGTACCTACACAGTATTCACAGCTCGCAAACCATCCGCTATCGAGATTGGATTCAACTGTTTGCGAGCGTTTAATTAATTTGCGCGTCGGCTTGCACGTTTACTTTACCGGAGCACGTAACCGATTATATTCTCTTTAACTGTACAGTTTGTGCGGTGCATGGCGGGAGGACATTTTGCTGGAAAATAGGGTTAGTAAGTGATATTTTAATAGATTTTTAAGCAGAGAAAGATATTGTTGTATTGGCAGGCCTGAAAGTTGGTGTAGTGTTGGTGCCTTGACCGCTATGTCTGAGGTCATAGGTTCGAGTCTCAAGACAAGTGTATGTATGATGAGCACGATCGTTTCTGCTGTGTCTGAGTTTATCGATAATTTGTACATATTAAGAATATGTAAGTATGTTTATCAGTTGTCAGAGACCCTGCTTGTTTTAGGACTAGATGGCGTTGTTTGAAAGTTTGGAATATTATCTATTTATTATCCATGTCTGGAGTGAGAGAGACGTTACCTAAGCTTAATTAAGGATACTTCCATCAGTTCCTCAAATATAATAAAAAGGGGCGTAAATAAGAGCCGGCTTTAGATACAAATAGTTGACACGTTAGAACGTAACTACTAAACACATATAATTTTTTAACATACATTCATACATACATTAATTACGCTTTTTTCCTTGTATGGTAGGCAGAAGCTACAAAGCGCCATCTACTACGATTCTTACGTGCTTCTCCTTTTCATTCATACCATATTGTCAAAGAAACACATCGGTTGCAAGAACTGCGCACAGACATGACCTTTCTGAAGAACCCTTACCAATAAGATATATTTCTGATCTTCATAATTATTTAACATCGCTAAGTTAATTAAAAAACATTGTCAAAATCTATTATTTTTAAAAGAGTTTTAGATGTTTCACAAGAACGCATGTAGGTTTATGAAAAATAACATACGAGTGAAGTCAGAGAGCCCCAATGATGCGGTGACCACTGAATATTCAGTTCATTGGGGTTGTTGAAATCCAGCTGTGGTTTCGATTTCACGTGGTTAATGTAATTATCCCGCACTGCGTGTTGTGGGCTATCGGATAATGTAGCAGGCTCGGTTTTCTACAATATTCATGTTTGATAAAAAAAGGATGAAAAAAGACGCCTAACGAAGCCTCCCGTCATTGTGACAAGTCTGTTACAGACGACTTTCTAGAGATCTAAACAACGTGGGGTTTAGCATTCTGGTAATATGTTAGGTTTTAATGTCATGTTTTTCATGTAAAGATAAATAACATAACATCACGCCCGTTATTCCCGAAGGGTTAGACAGAGGTTTACCAGTAGTACACCCACATTCGCCATCGCCAGTTATGTTTAAGTCCCATACAATAGGGGGGAGCCTATTGCCATGAATCCAGAGTCCGGACAGATACTGAGAAATTCAGAATGGCAAAAATCAATAACGCTTTTACCCGACCTGGTACCTCATGCTCAGAAGTAGCGCTTGAGAGCACTAGACCATTGAGGCAGTCAAAGAACTTTAAGATACAGTTTCAAAAATAAATACGGCAGACAAACGACCGTACCAAAGATTGTGTTCAGTGTAGGTTGGTGTGGAACCAAAGCTTTGCGAGAGCAACTCGCTTTTAGGCGACAAGACTCTGGTCTGATCAATAGCAATGAGTTCACTTAAAAACAGAACCTAAGACCTCATAGTCTTGTGACTATAAGACTAACGAGGCAGTCCAAATAGAATGATGTATTTCAAATGTTCAATAGGTATTTGACTTGGTTCCAGGTCAGATCGATCAAACTATTCACTCTCAAACTTATAAGATTGGCATGTAGAGCATGTTTAAATCTTCAACCTTCTACATAAGTTGTGTGTCTCGGGCACCGAAGCGCGGAAGCTTGCCCCAAAGCACATCGAGTTCGACTGTTATCGCATAACTGCTTTAAAGATAGAGTAGAAGGAGGCACACTTAAGTTTAATAGTAAGCAATTCACTATTAACATAATTGTTAGGGTACGGGGAAATCGATGGAGTCCTGAACCACTCCTGGTTCTCTGATATTATCTCATTTACCTAATGGATGATATAAACTCAAGAACATTCCTATAAGGTTCGTTAGAAACTACATAACCCTACCTGCTACGATTCTGACATACTTTCTTGCTCTAATACATATGATACTCGACACAAATGAATCGGAACTTTATTTGCTTTGAACGTAGGTATAAATTAATGACATCGGCTACAGTCTACCTTATGGCGTACAAATGATTACATATTATAAATTAAAACACACACATTATGACATGCACACACTATACGTAATAAATAAACTGTTCAATGCTGGTAGCATGATGCAACTTGCTCAAATAGGTATATATATGTATACCTTATATTTTCCATTAAAATTGGTTCTTGTTGTGTAAACATTAAGCATTATAGCTATGTGAACAGTTTAAATTATCCCAACAACACTGAAAACGGCTTCCAGTCTTATCTCAGTAAACACAATGGATTCCAATCACGGACACTAAAGTTATTGATCGCTAACTAACCAACACATACATAAGCTTATTATTAGTTTAAACACTGAACACGCATAACCTTTTATAAACGTGTGTGGGAAAACGAAGCCGTATGCATAGGCCACTCATAAAGCAAGTTATTGAAGCCCTATTCATAGACAAGCTTCAGGAAGGTATTGTTCTAATTAACTGCATAATACCTATTAGTATATTATCAGTACCTGCTTCCGCGTCGGTGAGCTGATGCAATTGCTCGCACACAAAGTGTGCGCGACGCGTTGAGAGGCGCTAGATTGACGGGAACGTCAAGGTTTGCGTTAAATTACACGGTAAATCCTACTAATGTATATATAATAATAAAGTTTGTATGGATGTTTGGTACTCTTCCACGTAAAATGTACTGAATGGATTTTAATCAAATTTGGTATGGAGTTAGCTGACAACCTGGATTAACACATAGGCTACTTTTTATTCCTGTATTCCCACGGGAACGGGACCTACGCGGGTGAAACCTGGGACGTCTGCTAGTATTTAATAAGCAGTTGATTTTGGAATATGGTGGAGGATACTTTTTCAAAAAATAATAATATTCCACAACTTTCGCACAACGCCATCTAGTCCCAAGCTAAGCATAGCGTGTGTTATGGGTGCTAAACAACTAAAAATCATACTAATATATTTCTTAATACATACATATTACAGATAAACTAGCAGACGCAACATAGCAACATCCATTCATCCATCCATCCTCACAAACTTTCGCGTTTATAATATTAGTAGGATTAGTAGGATGAGACCCAGACACAGAAAAAATGATCGTTTGTTCTGTGGCTGGGTGTAATTTATAGTGTCTCATCACAAAAACATTCGACCTGGGTAGGAACCGAACCCACGACCTCCGGCAGTCAGGGACACTAACTACTAGACCAACAGTTCAGTAATAACTATGCCATATTATGTAAGCGTAAACAAGGTTCACCAAAATCTATTTAAACAGTTCAAAACAAACGTCTTTCAAAATCGTTGGATGGAACTTGTCATTCTGATTCAGTTTCAAACATCAGAAGTCTGTTAATTAGCATAAGGGCGGCAGCACACGGCCGCGACCGCGGTGGTGCGCGTCCTGAGGCGCGTATATTAAATTCACGCGACGCCGGCGCCGCTAATTGGGTGCCCGTTGCCATAGCGACCGGTCCGCTCTGCTGGGCCGATACATTGCCTGACCAATATCTGCACGTGTACACTCTCAAATTGAAATTCGTACATTTCAGCTAATAATTTAATAACAAATTTAATGTTAGCACCAAATTGTAATTATGATTTTAGTTTACATGAGTTATTAATTACTAATTAGCTTTCACTAATGGGTATTTGTCGTTGTTGTTTTCATTGAATATAACATGATAAGCTGTGTGTTCAAAGGTTCATTATATTTCGTCAGGTATATGTATAATAGGTAAGTTTTATAGTTAAATAATAATAATAACATCCCTCTGTAAGGCAAATGCCTATTTTTATACCGAAAAGATCTGCACACTGGTCACAACCGTTCCCATGGCGAGTGGGAAATTTAGTTTGACTTTATTACCGTACATGTTTCCTATAACTAAGATTACAGTAAACATTTTAGTGAAATATATTTCTTTTAAATAAAGCTGTTTTTTTAGATGAATAGAACATAGTTAATGTTCACTGCGTTTAAAAAATACCACCGTATTACCCAATCCCGCTCTTCCGTAACAGATAAGTAATTACTAATGACCACCCCATCGTTATTCGACTTGTTTTTACAAATTTAATCATTTATGATGATTTCCTTCACCAAATGGCAGTGTTGGGCTGGTTCTCATATTTGACCCGACAACGACAGGCGAGGTTTTAACCACTAGGCCATCAAGAGGGTTTAGTAAATAAAATTACTCATTTTTATATTCCCAAGCACTAGAGATGAATATTCTTGCAAAACACGTAGGTAGGTTTAAGCTTAAGAGGTTTAAGAAAATCAATTTTCCTAAAATACTGCTTACAAAGAAAGCCAAGAAAATATTATTCACAAAGAAAGATATTAAAATTCAGCGCGCACCTTCCGATAAAATATGAAGTTGTCTATAAAAATATTTTGATTGCGTCTCGTACCGAATTATAATTGCTTTCTATAAAATTAAATTACAGGAAAGTTATGGTTAAAACCAAAAAATAAAAACGGGACACTTCATTTGAATTTTAGATGTAAAGTGACATTTTTAGTGTAGGAAAACTGTTTTTCTCATTTTTTTGGGTTTAGTTCAACATGTACAGACGCCAGCACGTCAAGTTACCCCAATGTGTCAAATTTCTTTGATCGTTTTTCAACTTTATTTCAATCAAAATAAGGTTCATAATCAATTGGGAAAAATTGACACATTGGGGTAACTTGACGTGCTGGCGTCTGTACTAGTTTAAACATTTTTGCACAAGTTTTTACGAAAAATTGTATGAAAAAAAATTCGAATAAGTATATAATATAATACTTTAGCGAAGTCATGCTATTTGTAGTTTATAATAATACGTTCGACATTAAATCTGGGTAGATACATTATCAAATGTTGTCCTACCAAACATGGATATTTTAAAAGTAAAATCACGTCCACACAACACCTTTATTCCTCTACACGACACACGCATAAACAAACGCCACACACTCTCCACATCTGAATTACATACAAATTTTATAATAACCTCGACGTAACATAATCCGCGTTAAAACCAAACAGGACAAAGCAGCGTATTTAACGTAGATACCACGGTCTTTTGTGCGCGCGGACAAAGGGTGGGGGTGCGGTACGCGGGGCTACGGTACGCGGGCTGTACGCGCGTATCCAGTACGCGGCTGTGTGACGACGCCTTTACTAATTAATGTCCCCGTTGTTTTCGCGAGCATGTGATGAAATAAAACAAGGTTATCAAGAGCATATTATGTGCCTTTGAGCGACTATCTGCGCCCCTTCGTGGATGGGGGATGTAAGCTGATGCTGATTATGAATGCGTGGACTTGTAGTGACAGGGCTTTCACGTATTTAGATAAGATAAATAAATAAATATTCCTCAACTTTCACATAACGTCATTCTTTAACTAAGCAGAACTTGTGCTATGAGTACTAGACAATTTATAATATATATAACATACTTATATATTTCTAAATACCATACATATTATATTACTACATTTTCAAATTCATGCGTACTTTCGTAAATGCTCGTGCCTTCTCTGTATGAGAAGAGGCTTTTGTTCTGCAGTGGGACAGTAATAGGCTGGTATTATTTTTATGTGCTGATATTTCTCGGAACCCTTGGGTTCCGGACAGAAAGCAGTGAGGCACCAATCGCAGATTTTCCCTGTATGCATTATGCAAATAATAATAATAATAATAATAATAAAAATGTTTATTTCCAGTAAAAATGATTACATAAGTTACAAGTACAGTAGTATAGTACAACAAAAGGTGCATTGGGTATTATCTCCTGGCTCCCAAACTAGGTTTATAGCCTGTGACTTGGGGACCAGTGATTCCATAAGGGTAGGTAAGCATAGTTGATAAAATGTTATTAGTACAAAAACTGTTTTCACCAGTAACATAGTGAACATAGCAAAACAATTATTATTTATATGTATTTAAGCAAGAAAAATAAAAACTGGAAAGTGTGTGTTTGAGTGAGAGTAAGTTTGTCGTGTTAAAGTGTTGTGTATGAGTAAGTAATGTGTAAGTGCTGAGTGTGTATGGCGTGGTGTGTATTGGTAGTTGTAGGTGTGTAAAAGTGGACGGTGCGTACGAGTGTTTGTGTTTATAGATAGGTACTTGAAAAAGAGGAGATCTGACTTAAGTATGTGGGAAGAGAAGTTTTTCGGTCTCATCATATGATTTCTCAAGTAGCCATTCTTTAACTATGTTTTTGCATTTGTAATAATTTAAACTGTGTATATGGAGAAATTTATTTATTTTATTGTACAGAATATAGCTGAGGTAGGCGAATTGGTGTTTTGCGAAGGTAGTTTTATGTCTAACAGCAGGGCTAGCATGGGCTGGGGATATAACTTTTATCCACCGGTTATTTCCACTGACAAGGGATACAATCATCTTATCCACCTGCCAAAGCACGGCAACAGGGGGAAAGAGAATTATATCACTTTTTGACATTAGACGTGGATACTCATCCACGGCTTATAGCATGGCGACTAGTGAAACATTTCGCGATTCGAGCAATCCCAATTGACAACAAAACAAAATAAATATCCAGTACAGATGTAATAAAACGATGAAAGTACTTTGGTTTACATGACATTCTCGACTATTGTGTAATTTAATAAAAGTTTTCTTATAATGGCAATAATTTCGAGGACAAGCGTTTCCCCTGGTTTATCCCCGCGAATAGTTTATCCACCCATGTCGCCATGCTCGGAGGGTGGATAAAAATGACAGAGGGGAATAGTATTTTATCCTCTCCCCGTGGAAAGAATATCTCCGGCCATGCTAGCCCTGCTAGAGGAAGGGCAATATCTGCGCGACGTTTAGTACTTATTGTGTACGGCAGCCGATGTTTCCTTAATACACACTGTAGCACATATAATCCTCTCACTGTCAAAACCTTGCTTTCTCTAAAAAGTTCAAAAGTGGGGTGTCTATAGGGCTTGCAGAACATAACTTTGAGGACTGCTCGCTGAGCTCTCTCTAATTTCAGTAAGTATGTTTTGCAGGCGCCACCCCAAGCTGGCAAACAATATAGAAGGAGAGACTGACAGAGTGAACAGTAGACCATCATAAGAGTTTGCGAGTCAGCTGAACAGCGGAGTTTCTTAAAGATGGAGATGAGTTTGCGCGTTCGGGTGACGAGATTATCTATGTGACTGTACCAGTTCAGGTGTTTATCAATTTGCACGCCCAAGTATTTTATGCAAGATGTGGTTGCCAGCGTGGGACAGGTACAGCTGGAGTTTGGAGAACAACTATGTACCTTGATAATAGGTGATATGCTAGGCTGAGTTCTATTACTTAAGGAGAAAGAGATAAGCTTCGTTTTTTCTGCATTCAAGGTTAATAAATTATTATTAAACCAGTTCATGACAATGTCCAACACCATCTGAGCATATTTTTCTGTTTCACTCCAATCATTCCCATGAACAAGCAGGGCTGTATCATCAGCATAGGTAAATATGAAACAGTTAGTTAAGGGAAGTGAACACAGATCGTTAATGTAGATGAGGAACAAGGTTGGACCTAGAATGCTGCCTTGCGGCACGCCGTATTCTATTCTTGTTTTATCACTTGTTACCTCATCTAATTGGACATGCTGGAAACGATTTTCCAAATAACTTGAGAAGATGTCAAGTGCAGGACCGCGAATTCCCATGCGCTCCAGTTTCGACAGAAGTATGGGCGCAGAGACAGTGTCAAAAGCTTTCGAGATATCTAGAAATAAACCCATGCACCGCTGCTTCTTATCCATGAGCTGAGTCACTTTTTCAGAGAGTGCAATAACTGCATCCTCTGTTGCGATTCCGGCTCTGAAGCCATATTGGTTTACGGAGAGAAGATGATGAGCATTTAAAAATTTAAGCAAACGGTTGTTCAGTATCTTCTCCAGAATCTTCGAAATGGTTGGTAGAATAGATATAGGTCTATAATTCTTGACACTGCCTCTGTCCCCTCCTTTATGAATAGGGTGTACTAGAGCTATTTTGAAACTGTCAGGGAAAACACCAGTAGTTATCGCTAGATTGCAGATATGAGTGATGTAGGGGATTAGAATATAGCGTGTTAACTTCAATATATGTCCAGAAATCCCGTCAATTCCAGCCACAGAACTTGATTTCAGGTTGATTATAATTCGCTCTACTTCCGAATCGTCGGTTTCCAGGACACACATTGAGTTACAAGTTGAAGCTGAACTTGATGGGTGAACAGTTATATTCACACCCTGCCGTATATTTGTAGCTAGGTCTTTACCTACATTTACAAAGTAACTGTTGACTCTGTTTGCTGATGCTAGTTTCTCAGGTTCGAGTTGTTGCAGTTCTTTCAATGGAGGGGGTGTGGATTTTGAATGCGTTATGGATTTAATTAGATCCCATGTAGCTTTGGAGTTGTTTTTTCTTTTCTTAAATTCAGTTTTCTCGTAATTTATTTTCAGTTTCCGGAGCAAAGAATTACAGAAGTTGCGATAGCGGGAATACGTTACTTTGAGGATAGGGTTATCTGGATGTATTTTTAAAGTAAGATGCATTTTATCCCTGTTTCTAATGCAGCGAAGTAAGCCAGGCGTGATCCAGGGCTTGATGTTACGGTTCTTACGAGAGACTTTGGAGAGGCGAGTGTTCTTGTCAATAATTTGAGTCAATAAAGTTGTTAACGTGTCCGCTGCTTCATTAGCTTCATTAGAAAAAAGGATTTGGGAGAAATCAGTACTCTCAATATCTTTTTGTATGTTTGAGATATCAACAACTTTGGCCGTGTAGGTAGGCTTGGGCCTAGGAACGTCTAGGTTAATACTTAGGAATACAGGTAGATGATCGGTAATAGGTGAGTCTATGACAATGGATATTCCTGGTTGGTTTGTTTTTAAAAGAACGTGATCTAAACAGTTATTTACTCGTGTAGGATATAAATGCGCCGGTAATAAACCATGAGAAGCAGTGAACGTGAGGTAGTCGTACGAATGTCTATCATTATTGTTCGGTTTGATATCGATGTTGATATCACCGACTAAGGCAACGTGTTTAAGTTTTGCTAGAGGTTTTAAAATGGAATCTAAGCTGCTAAGAAAATCATCAACGTGGACGAAGGAAGGTGATCTATATAGGGCTAAGATGCCAACATTATTGTCAATTTTGCAAAGCAGACAGTTTGCGTCAGTTATGTCAGGTTCAGAAACGATGCAGTGTAATGAAGACTTAATAAACATAACCACACCATCATTCTGGTTTTTTGTATTCCTTGTGAAGTGGACATTGTAACCATTCATGTTGGGAATTACAGCAGACTTTAGCCAGCACTCGGTCAATACAATGATATCACAATCAATTTTAAGGAGATGTAAGAATGCTATAAAGCTGTCGAAGTTCTTGTTTAAACTGCGGATATTAAGTTGAAGTATGGATAAATTTCTTTGTGTCTTCGGTATTTTAGTTATGCATTCACTTAATGGCAATTTATAAGATTTTGGTACCTCGTAGGCATCTAATTCTAATTCAAGGGCATTAATGTGGTTAGCCATTGATAGATAATAATTTATTCCAAAATAAAGTGATGCACATATTTAGGCATGGAAAAATGAGGCAGACTGTAACTGTATCAGGTACATTTACCGAGTAGAGGCGTTCATTGTCAACCGAAAAGTTCAAGTTAATATTAAAAATAAATGTGATGTACGCGTGGATATAAATAGTTAGGAATGGTATTGAGAGCGAAAATAAGGGTGTGAGGGATGAGGAGTGTTCGTATTGAGGGTTATGTGTGTGTGGAGGGTGCTTGTAGTGGTGTGTAGTTCTTAATATATAAGCAAAACAAACAGTGTTAATAATAATAATTAACATACGGGTATAACAACTTATTACAAAGTAGGAGTTAGCTATTATTAAACCTGTATAAAAAAACAATAATGTATAGCAGGTTAATAGTCATTGATTAGTTTGTGCTAGATCCCGTAGCGTCTGCTCGGATTTGACCCGTATTGGTTTGACTCCCTCTTCCTTCCGCAAAAGTATGTTACCGTTTGCTGTCCAACAAAATTTATAATCCTTAAGTTTTGCAAACTCGCGTGCAGCAAAAAATAGTTTTCTTGAGCTGGCCGGGAGGTACTCACTTACATATAGCGGACGGTGGTCTCCAAGAACTCCTATGTTTGTAGTGCTGAGTCGGGACTCCTTTGGTAGCTTGTTGTTGTAGCTGCGCACCGAACTTAGCAACACGTTCTTAGTCTCCATAGTGGTAAATTCAGCAACAACCGGCCTGACGGTACCAGGTTTCCCAGGCAGTCGATAAATATCGCGGATATCGTTGTCTTTAAGAGGCACGTTAACGGCAGCACTCACACGAGCAACTATCGCAGTTAGATCTTTAGCACGCTCATTTTCTTTGAGTGGTATATTGCGAATCTCGATGCAAGAAGAGCGTGATAATTGTTGCAAATCTACGACTTTCATCTCTAAATTTTGTATGCAATCCCAGTAGATTTGTTTTTCTTTTTGTAATAAATTAATTTGTTTTATTGTATATTAAATGCACCCAAGGAAAACCTACGACTAGTGCAGGACTATTGTAGACTAAAACAACAAATGTATTGGGCTATAGGTTAGGGGTGATTAAGGTGAACTGGTTACCTAGTACTATGGAAGGACTATGGCCCCTGCCTCATCAATGCTTTATAAATACACGAATAAAATGGCAGGGGGTGACTTGCACACGCAGTAATGGGCCCTCTGGAACGGCCGCTAGCACACAGTGACGTAGCGACATGAGGGCAACATAACCTGAGGTGCTTGAGGAGTGGAGAGGCATTCCACGGCTATCAGGACAATCCCGGAAGTACGGTCAAGATCCCTACCAGCACCTTACTGGAATGCTTCCTTCCTCCGAGCACGTTTGCTCTTGCGAATCTCCACTCTAACCGGCCAACTAAGGCAAGAAAGAGGTGGGAGCTCCGTTCCTCGTCAGTGCTCACTCTAGCCGGCCAATAAAGGCAAGCCAGAGATGAGGAACAAAACTTCTCCCGGGAGATCGGGTCCGTGGGGTCGCTACTGCCCAACAGCTCGCCACAAGCTGCCCTGCGGGTTATTATTTTTATTATTATTAAATTACACCCAGACACAGAACAAATGATCGTGCTCATTATTAGGTTAGGTTAGTTATACAAGACTTTGTATGTTATGACCAACGAGGTGTGTGACATTCTCACATACCAACACATTCTGTTTTATATTGTAGACTAAGTTTAAAACTAGAAAATTGTAATAATAAACACAATCTCTCAGATCAACGAAGGTAAATAAGAAAGCTGTCACTATTTGACTTCTCGCGCAAGCTCTGGATTGAACTCAAACACTAAGTTTGTCTCACCGTTTAATTTCAACAGAGCTCCAAATTAATTTCCGGTGAATCAAAAAGTTCGTTTTCGACAACCCTTCTGTAGATAGGGTTGTGTACGTTGGAAGCTTTGCAATAATATTTGCGTAGGGATGTAACCGGATTTTTCAACCTGAGCTCACGATTACTGACAAATAATAATCATTTGTTCATTAAAATATAAGCTTACAGTTAACACCAAATCGCTTAACTCTATACTAAAAATACATTTAGGCACATAAATTACACTACTGTTACATAAATATTACTGTTACATATAAAGCTAATTAGACTAATAAAATTAAAGAGAAAAACAAAAACGAATGCTTGCACTGACTGATCTGGTCCCCACATATCTGTGTGGTTCTTTCCTCAAAAGACTATTTCGTACACTAATCTGCATGGTTCTTACATGATCTGGCCAAGATGATGTCTGGACTGTAAAAGTTCCTAAACCTCTGAGTTTCTTTCGGAGTTTCTTCTCAGAATAGTCAGATAGTAAAACGCTAACCTCAGCTGGCTAAAAAATGAGTTGTAAAAGTGTTTGTATGAACCTATTTACATAAATAAATATGATTTTATTTGTTTTATTAAAATACACGTTTTTGTACCCAGTTTTTTCCCAACGCATTATATTCTGCATTGGTACAATAATCCTCGGGAACGAAAAGCGCAGTTAGGACAACCCTATTACGTAGTGTTCAGATCATTTATTATGCATTTGAGGGATTAGTGTCTTTTCAGATGAAACGTTAGCGTGTTAGTGTTCTTCGGGGACGCGTGGTCAAATCGTAATGTGCAAAGTAACATTATAACATTTTATACCAAAGTTGTTTTTTTACATGATGTTCTACTTTCACGTAGTTGTAAAAAAGATAACGGTATGCATGTTTCACATAGAGGTACCTAAAGTTTTTCTTGATTGGAGGTGCCAAACACGTCTTAATGAAATTACGCTATTGAGCAAATTAACAAACTTTTTTTTAAGTTTTGCATTTAGTAACTGGATTAAGTAGTAGGTAATAAGAAACTCTATAAAATAATTTAGCACTAAGTAGTGGAATAAATACCCACCGTGGAACGGATAGAAGTACAATAGAAAAAATCTATCTGGCAATGCAGATTAACACAATGCAAATTATCCGTTTCTTTCGAGTTGCGCGATGAATTCTAAGAATTAATTCTTTGGTTTATTTCAAAAGTTTAAATATGGCTTATTTTCCGGTAGAAAGGCCTTGTGTTAATAGCGCGGTACGATTTCAACGTAGGTAATGTGCGATAATATTTTAGTGTCAAAGATAGCTGGGGACTGGATGCCTAACTCACTATATCATTATAATCTAAAGCTTATAAGGAATAAATCAATTTATTGTTTCATTACTAAACACCACAATTTGTAGTGGACTTATTACTCGAAAAAAAAAATGGTGTCTTTTCCATTCCAAAAATGTGTATTGTTTGTTCAAATCAGTCCCAGTTACGTGTACCTACATGCGTTACACGTGACATGACATGTTCATTCGTGTTGTGCTGACGTGCAACGTCATGTAACGTCGTCACCGTTTACATACGATTGTGTGTTTTGGAGGATTTAATTTTAGTATTGTTTACTAAATGTTTAACCCGTCTATAAAATTTAACTAGCATTATCCCAACTATGTTCGGGCAAATTTCCAGTTTAACCAGATGCGGCCTATCTGACCTACACAACCCCATTACTGGTGCTTTGATAGGTTTTTAACTTTATTCTAAACATATTAAGGTTCATGTTCAATTGGGAAAATTTGACAGTTTGTGGTAGGTTGATGTGCTGGCGTCTGTACCTACCTATATATTAGTAATACCTTCTTACCATACCATATTATTAAGTAAGACACTTTCTAGTGAGATTTAACTAAGTCTAAACAAATTATTTTAATACCTACATAACGATGTTAAACTTTGATAAGTTTATAAATACTATTAGACTATAAAAAAAAACAATAAAAGAGATTATAGATACCTACTAAAAACAATTTTTTATTTAATATTTTTTAATATAACTATCACAGTGCTAGTAAATGGTGAAATGGTTATTTTTTAGTTCAAAAACTAATTAAATAAAGAAATATGTTCCACAAATATATATTGTTTTAAGTGACCATATTATTTTTAAAATCTGTCTAATATTATTTAAAATTATGTGTTTATTGTATGTGATAATGTATCAAACACAATAAATATTATCATTATAGTGCATTACTGGCAAAAGGGCTGAAGTGCACAATAATATGTCATACTAAATACAATTGGAAAAGGGCGGGTATATGTTCGCTTTTCGTTAGTCAATGTTTTGGAGATGTGATCTTTTGTTCTCAGCATCTCCAAAGTGAGATGGGAACTCCAATAATTCCATACCAACTGGTGGTTTAAGGGGCTCGGTAGTATTAATTGGACAGCTATGGTATGCAATAGGCTATTGTTTGATTTGTTTGACGTGTAACTGAATAGCGAGGGTCGCTGAGTGATGTCTGTCTGGTTATAATTTCCAGCAGTTGAGGGGTTTAATTATTGTTTGTTGTGTCTGCAATGAGGGGTTTTAGAAAACAAACATACAAGCGTGTTGTGTCGTTGGTAAACATTTAGTTCAGTGTACTATCTGAGATCACACGCCAATCACGCAGAGATTGGGTAAGAGATTATTATGGGACCAGTCTCGTTCGTTGTTGTTCCAGCATTAAAAAATGACAGGCATATTTTTCACTTTGTCTGGGTGATGTAATGTGTATGGACGTACAACTAATGATAAACTTTTGCATAGGTTCATTCAAAAACCGTAAGATAAAACATCGTGAGGAAACCAGCATGCCTGAGAGATATTTCTCAGTCACACGCTAAGAAGAAGATTTGAAAACCAGCGCCAGACAGCAGGAGTTACCTGTTTGCCAATTATAGCTAAATCACACTATAAATAAAAAAGCAGGCCCTTTGTATTTATTTTCATTAACTTGCAACACACCCACCCACACCTCACACTAATACCACAGTCTAAAACCCTACAGTTGTCCGACGAAGCTGTCTAGACAGGGCAATCGTGCGGGGTGTGAGGTGCGAGACACGGGAATGTTCGTAGTGCGGGAGGTATTATTCAGGGCTAACGCGTGTAGACGTTGTCGGCATTTTTCCAGAGCTCAAAGGCGTCGTCCTACTGTATTAATATTTATACTGTGCTACTACTATGCTTAAATGGTGCTAGCATGTCATTCTGTTAGTTTCTGATGCTTTGATCCGTAATTGGATGTAATTTTAATTTTATCAATTCAATTTTATCATTAAGTGACATTTTGTAAAAATAACTTTTAATTTTATAAGTTTTTTTTTTCTCTTTATCATTAAGGCAAATTATTATCAGTCTTTAAGAAACATGAGGCTATTATACTGCCTCTAATATCGACTTCTTCTCACCCTTTAACCGTGATGGCGTGAGGCCAGGGTCACTCGCGTGCCAGCAGTCCGCCCACTCGCTGTTCAATGCAAATTACAACGCCTACGCGCCTGCCTGTTAGACTAGGCAGGCAGCTAGGCAGCTATTTACGTGCTTGTAGTTTATTTGTTTCTTACTGGTGATGTTATTATTGTTTTAGATCAGAGAGCAAACTGTCCCACTAAGAACACTAGGTTGTGTTATTGGGTTTTTTCCACCTGGGATTTATCAGAAGCAGCCAATTGATAACATTAAAATCGCCCATTATTACATGAGACTTTAATAAAACTATAAAAATGTGGGTCTTACTTAGTACTTTAGGCAAATCAAATCAAAACAAATCAAATTTATTTATTTTGTGAATACAGGGAACATCAAGATGTTATAATAATAAAAAGGTTCCGAGCTGTGTCCCGCCCAAAGGCATACAAAATATTGAAATACATTATAAAACAAAAAATGAAATTAGGCACAATTACAATAATAAAATAAACATGTCAAATTTTAAATGTCAATAAATAAAATAAAATTAAAAAGTGAAAAGATTACAATAAAATAAAATAACAATGTCACTAATTTATTAATACAATACAAATCTAAAATAACCAATTTATTTAGGGTGACACTCGTCATTCAAATATTTGCAAGCAAAACAATTCGCAAGGCACACCTCTGCCGCAACCTTCAGAGCATACTGGCGTGATTTTCTATCATGTTATTTACAAATACTTTTATTGTGTGTACAGTATATTTTTCGTGTGGTTAGTAACTAACTTGGCGTCAAAGTTCTTAAAAAGCCCATGGGCCTCTTACTTGGCTTCACAAGCCGTCGAGAAATATCTCTCAGGCATGCCGGTTTCTAATGATGTTTTCCTTCACCGATTTTGAAGCAATTGATTACATTACGCACATGAATCCGAAAAGTCAGAGGTGCGTGGCTTGCTATACTACTTCACTAATATTTTCCCACTTTAGAGAACACACTAAACGTACCAAATACCAGCTAATTTAATATTAAAAAGCTCTAGAATAGGCTCTAAGTATTGCACAGGCAGACTGACCAATAACAGAAGGCTTACAAAAATAGTTTGACCTTTACAACTCCGTCCGGAAAGAGCAGCTGATCAATATGCAAACGCTGAAGCCGACTGTACCTAACTTTACACTGCGAGCCAATTAAAGTACTCACAATGTTTAGCATTTTAACGTCACTTTTTGTTCTAAACTGCTGTTTGGGATTGCAGCATCGTAAATAATAATAATAATAATAATAATAATAATAAATATTCCACAACTTTTCACACAACGCCATTTAGTCCCAAGCTAAGCTTCAGAGCTTGTGTTATGGGTACTAAACAGCTGATAAACATACTTATATATTTCTAAATAAATACATAATATAGATAAATTACACCCAGACACAGAACAAATGATCGTGCTCATCACACAAACATTTGTCCTGGGTGGGAATCGAACCCACGACCTCCGGCATAGCAGTCAGGGTCACTAACTACTAGACCAACAGGCCCGTCATACCGTAAATACTTGTAACTTTGTGGTTTTATGGATGTTTTTTTTTCTAAAAAGGATCAGGAAAATAGGATACTTTTAGAGTTCCGCACCATAGTCTGCCCGTATGTCACACAGGTTTTTCTGAAACTGCTAATGCAATCGATTTCAAGTCTATATTATTTAAAAATGAATCACGCAATTTCGCTAATTCGTTTTTTGTTGTGATTGTAATTGTCAGAAGAAGGATCTTACGAAAGAAAAAGTTAAGAAAGTTAAGCGGATCCTTAGAAAATGTAAGAAAACTTGACGACAATTAAACATTTTAAAATGCAGCGCCATCTTTGATAACATGACAGGTGACAAATGTCTTCCCGGTCCATTTTTACACGACATAAATTAACGACTAAGGCAGAACAAAGTTTTCCGGGGCAGCTGGTTACCAATAGTTCCTAAACAATGCTTGTCCACTTTTTTAACAAGTGAAATAAGTAATTAGTAAAACATTATTGAGTTATGGGGTGCCTATTTTTAATAACGTGTGTATGACCACATACAAGAATGTATGGGAACCTAAAGAAGTCGTGGAAGTCGACGATCTATAGTTTTTGCCTGCCTACGTGGAAAAATGTCTCGAGGTTATGAATGTGTGTATTTCAATTACGACTTTTTAGTACAGCTGTTTTAATACCTTTTAGAATCTACTTGATACTGAAAACAAGGTTCTCATTAGCTCAAAGTATGGAGAGCTAACATTACCGTTTCACTATAAAATTTAAATTATATAGCAGTTTCGCTACTTTAATTTCCGTACGTTGTATATCTCACACGTAACACATTTTCACGAAGCAATTCTACAGAGTCATTAAACAAATGCTATCTACATCACATTACCGGCGTAAATACCAAGTATCTACATGAAGTACTACATAGGTAATTATATGAAAACAAAAGAGCAGTTGCGGCCAAAATAATACAAAGAACAACAAAATATATAGAGGACCTACTTAATGACAAAATATCCTATTATCCGAGGGTTATCTTAAACAAATTTATTCTGGTCGTAAATAAAATTGTGAGGTAGGTACAGTTATTTTGGCCCGCTGTGTAAATCCAGGGGTCGGCTATTCGTTAAAAAGGCGAAAATAAATCTTTGACTTATTTGTTTAGGCTCTTCTTGGTCTGTTATAACAAACAACTAGCTTTTAGGATACTTAGTTTTCAAGAGAAATGTCAATAAGAACCATCTCAATTAAAACTACTTGCATACTAATCAAACCGCATTAAAAATTGGTTCATTCGTTTACACACGTCAAACTTATAACTCCCCCTTTTTTTGCTTTTGACCCTCGAGTCGAGGGTCAAAAACATAGCCATGAAATAATCGGATAAACGTCTCAATCCACACTATGTTGTGATGAAGGGCGGGCGTTTTGGGGGACTGTCTTATGTAATTTTAGACGTTCAAAAAGTGCTACCCAACCTTTATTCATGATTCGTCAATCTAAATGTTATGCTGCCATTTTTAAAAACTGACTCAAGCGGAACGACATAACAAGAGTTTAGATTTTACCATTTGGTTATGTAACCCTAAAATTATCTCTGCCCTAAACGTAAAAGGCTTTTTGAAGTGAACTATAAAAATCCAGATTTTTTCATTCCCGATAAAAAGGAGCACTAAACTTGTGAATCTGATTTTAGATACCTAAGTATATTTTTATTACAGACTAACCAAGTTTATTCGCAGATAAAATCAAACCGTATTTCTTCAACGTAATTCTAGATAAATTGGGATGCGCATCTAAGAGGTAACCTTAAGTAGAATGTATCCCTTTTTAATGGCCTGACTGGCCTGTTGGTCTAGTAGTTAGTGACCCTGACTGCTATGCCGGAGGTCGTGGGTTCGATTCCCACCCGGGACAAATGTTTGTGTGATGAGCACGATCATTTGTTCTGTGTCTGGGTGTAATTTACCTATAGTATGTATGTATTTAGAAATGTATAAGTATGTTTATCAGCTGTTTAGTACCCATAACACAAGCTTTGAGCTTAGCTAGGGACTAGATGGCGTTGTGTGAAAAGTTGTAGAATTCTTATTTATTTATTTATCCCTTTTTAATGAAAACAATGGGACTGCAGAAATGTTCCCAACACACATTTCGCTAGTATCGCTTCCTATGTTACGAGGTCCAGCCTAATGTCATCAGGCAAGCAGGTTGGTAGTGTGAAAATGCAGGTGGAAAAACCCAATAACACTGTGACTGACCTGGTAAACGAATTCAGGACCTCAGGCTCAGCAGGTTTTGTAGCGACATCTATCTCGCCACATACGAACTATAAACTGAGATCCTACATCGCGATGTTAAAGTTATCCGCGCGATTGAACCTATAGAAGTTCCCGACAACAACTGTCGGGCAGTAGTAGGCCAGTAAACTCAACACACGTCTGGTCGGAGGATCCTCCCTTTTCAAAAGGGGATGAAGATCTTTGCTCATTTTTCCTCATACTTCTAAACTTGTTACCACTCAAAGATATTTAATACACTATAGAGAGAAATTGCGAAGAAATGTCATAGAAAAACTGGGACCCATGTCTCAGCAACGCTATCTAACGTAATATAGCAATATTCGAGCGGCAGTGAAGCGTACCAAACTAAACTACTAGACTTAGGTCCACTGAGACACAAATATCGGATGACAATATATTGTTCGTGATGTCCTGTCTATAATGAGTCTTTGTAACCACTAAACCGACGAGACAGCTCTTTACGATAATAATAGTGAAATTAAGTTGTTTACTAATGCAGAAATCTTATTCTAGATATTCTAACATCCGAGCAGTTTGCAGTTGAAATGGGCCAGCGTGGAACATTTCTAATATAAAGCAGTATTCTAGAAAATACATCATGTTAATTCGAACAGCCGCGGGCTCCACATAGGGTTGTGTGAGCTTTACATTAAAAATATTTTCATTTTTTGTCGTCAGTAACTGAAGCTTAATTATTTTGTGCTGTAGAATCGTTGCTTAAAGACTAGCTATCGGCGGCGACTTTGCTTGCGTGTGAATCTTTATGATTTATGACTAAGTGTGATTCCTCCTTATTGATAAAAGCGAAACAATGTTGCTTTAAGTAGGTATGACTTCTGGATTTACTGTAAATTTTTCGAGAATTTATTTTTTAAAAGCTTACTAGCAATGTGGAATCCACATTACTGGTAGTCTAGTTACCCCCTCCAACTAAACTAAATATGCTTGTGTCTAAAGTGGGTTTCCGTCGATAGTGCAATGGGTGGGGATCGAACTCACGACCTCTCGATCGATCACGTTTGGTATAACTAACTTAACTACACGTTTATTAATAAGGGGTTAAAGTGTAAGCTATAATACTGTAAGCTATAAGCCAGTCAATCCATTGAAACTCACGTACCTATAAACTTGAGTGAAGTGAACTGTCTATACCTAGAATTAGTGTGGAACGTCAGCTAATTTCGTCTTCACTTCGCCTGCATTTTCACGCAGTGATTCTAACAGAATAGCACTGCAGTATCAAGTTAAACCACAGGATTGCGCTGGATGCACCTGCTTCCAACCGGTCCTTTTGAAAATCTATAGGGAAAGCCTATGTTCATCATTGGACATGCTACGGCTGATATTATGATGACGTTAAACATAGGTACTTTGTACGTTATGTACTGTACTGAGATAATGGGGTAGGTATTTGACAAAATTTTAGTTTTTAGTCCGTCATCTAGATTACAAGAAAATATTCGACACGTATTTTATTCTTTTTGAAATTGATGGAAAACTGCTGAGATTAAGCGCATTAAAGTTGAGGAGAAAGGGCTTGTACCGTCAAGTGACGTCATGCGACATTTGACTCGATGTATCGCCGTTATTTTTTGATTACGTGAAAAAAGAAAAAATAAGTGTAGAATATTTTCTTGTAATCTAGATGAGGGACTTGAAACTAAAATATTGTCAAATATTTAGCCATTGTAAATTAGTTTAGCTCGTTTTAGTTTAATGAACTATGTTTTGCATGGTTGAGATGTAGGTATAATATGGGAACCTGGCTATTCTATAATGTAAACATTTGTTTCAAAGGAAATTACTGACTTAATTTGATACCTACACGTAAATAAATGAATATTATAGAATTAAGATATGAATAGGTACGTGAACCAAAATCTTTGGATTTCTTATAAGTATATTGCGCACAAAAGAGTATGAGATTTGGCATGGGTCAAAGACATTCAATATTTCTATAGAGGGGATTTCAAAAACAAAATTTTCATCCGATACTTGTGTCCGAGAGGATAGAAGTATCAAGTTTAATTTAGTACGCTTCGCTGCCGCTCCAATATTGCTATATCATTCTAGATGGCGTTATTATTATTATTTATTTATTTAATACTTCAAGCACACTAATGTACAAAGGTGGACTTAATGCCGGGGCATTTGGCGTTACTGAGACATGGGTTCACAGTTTTTCTTTTACATTTCTTCGCATGTGTTCTTTATAGTATCGTAAAATTCTTCCGCATAGGTAGTTTCTATTGGAATAATAAGAGCAGCAGTGGAATATAGTAGAATATAATATTCATTCGTGGTTCACAAACACAGGTTACAAGTTATAAGAATATAGTCCGTAACTACGCTAATTTCAAATCAGTGACAGACATGTGTTAAATATGATTATTCTCACAAGCCAGTGCGTATAATTATATAAATATGCGACCTCCAATAGTTTCAATTTATAAATGGTGAATAAGTGCACAAATCTAAAACAAATAAAGTTTATTCGAAAATGTTCCCTGCAGCCCTAGCACTCGCAGCTCTTATGACTCCGCTGTACATTCACTATTAAAACACTGTTTTTACAGAGTATGAGAACGTTCACTCTTCTTAATATTTCTAGTTACAATATTTTTGAACTCATTTTACGTTTACGAAGAGTTTACTTTAGTTTTGATTAGAAAGTATACTTAATTATGCAGAAATTGTTTCTTAATTCGCAATGACTGATATAATCTTTATTAAATGGTGCCAATCAAATTTTAACTAGTACATACATACATACATAAACTCACGCCTTTTTCCCATGGGGGTAGGCAGAAACTACAGAGCGCCATATGCTACGATTCTTACATACTTCTTTTGCTTCGTTCTTCGTTAAGGTTCTTCAGAAAGGTCAGGTGCGTAGTACTCGCAACCGGCATGTGTGTATGACAACATGTATGAATGTAAACGAAGCAAAAGAAGTATTTTAACTAGGTAAGTGTGAAATGGGAAAGTTCTAAAACTGTCCGTCTGTTGAGATAATCGCCGAAAAAATGATTATTTTGAGAACTCAGATTTCACGAAATTCATTGTCTATTCCGCATATTATAATGGTCGACAGGAAACACTCGTTAATCAGCTATATGTATATAAAGTCAATTCCGAGTACTACAAGGCTAAGGTCGTCGCAGTCAGCTGTCTATTACAGAGAAACTCCGCGTAATATTCTCAGAACACATCTCCCTCGTGTAGATACCTGGAAAATGTTTGTATTCCAAATTCTTGAAACTACTCGCTGGCGTACGGAGAAACAGTAACCAGAGAGTCGTTCGTTTTCGTGGAAACTTGGAATATTAATTTATTGGAAACACTTTTGATGTACAACCCAGTTTTCAAGTGCCAATTATTAAGTTCGCCCAGAATTCTAAGTACCCACGATTGAAAGTATAATTTGTGTGTTATATGTATACATCAGGATTCGAGTCAGGTGGAAGGTACAGTTGCTACAATACGGGCAACTACAATTATTCTTGAAGTTGATTTAACTTGTAAGTTAGACGTTCAAATTGAAGTTGAGTTTGTTTGAGTTTTGGCATGTAGAATCTCTTAGTAGCAGCCCGGAGTCTGGAACCGTGCCCGATTGATGGCAATAGGCTCGCCTATTACTTGATACTTTAACAAAACTGGCGAAACGTGGGTGTACTACAGGTACACCTCTGTCTAACCCTTCGGGGATGGGGCGTGATGTTTATTTATTATTTATTTATTTATTAAAACTTTATGCACTAGTGAAATAAACTGTACAAAGGCGGACTTAATGCCTTAGGCATTTTCTACGAGTCTACCTTACCTTTGATGTTATGTTATGTTGTCTAATTGAAGTAAATAAATTGACTTTAATCCTCTACTACTTTTCGTGATTTTATAGTTTTTATACTGCCTATGGACCTCTGACCTGGCTTCACATGTCATTGAGAAAAATATATATTAGGCATGCCAGTGATTCTTACGTACTACTTTTGCTTAGTTTACCGTCATACACACACCGTTTGCGACTACTACGCACCCGCCCTATCTTAAGAACATCACCATCAAGGAGTCTCCTCCAGGCGTTTCTATTTACCTACATCTGCCTTTTATTATACCTGACATCTACTGTATAGCTTGTGTTAGTCGCCCATCATTAGTCTTAACAAGACCAAATCACGATTGTGTTTTATTCACTTAGAGGATTGTGGAGAGCTGTTTACTTGCAATTAATTAATAGAAGACAGAGATTCAATAACATTATTTAGCTTTGTGGCAAAATATTTTCAAAGCAACAATGTGGAAATAAACTGTCTTGTTTTAATCTAGCATTATATTGGCCAGTCAATCGGGCACAAAATCGGACCCCAACATTACTTTCTAGTTTAATATATACTGTGAAACTACATTGGCTTCAGAAGCTCATAAGATATTGTTACCATATATTTAAAGTTGTAAAAAAAAGAGAGTTTTCTTTCAATCAATAAATAACTAAATAATTCATACCGATAGTTTACACAGAACTTATGGCTTATTTACTGTCTATGTATATACACCCTTATCTAACTTCTTTACCACCTTGTTTAGTGGTTGCATGCCTTAAGATTGAGCAAGAGGTCCAGGGTTCGAACCATAAGTCGTAAAAAGTATTATTGGATTTTTTCATCTCATTTTGCTCAGTAGCAGCCCGGAGTCCGAGTTTATGCCCGATGGCAATGGGCTCGCCCACTATTACATGGGACTTGAATATAACTGGAAAAATAATAAATAATAATATTTTATTGACCAAAGTTTTTTTTTTAATTTGAATTCCGGATTTCTTATCTATGTTACAAGAGTCGGTGTCTTCAGAGATGTGGGTATACCTCTGTTAAATCCTTTGGTGATTGCAGGCGTGATCTTATCTAAAGGTATTATTCCGTGTAAATTCACAACGTAACCTACAACCCTGCGGTTGAACATTATTAGCCAACGCATGAAATTGCACAAACTCAGTGAGTAAACGCACACAAAGCTTACTACTTTAGTGGCTGTCAAACGCAATATTGAAACACATTCACAAAATATACCTACATGTGTAGAACTAACAAGCGCATCACAGTTACAACATCATAATAATAAACCACGACCGGTAACGACGAACTACCCTCAAATTCGACCACAATTTTCCCCATTCATTTCAAATAATTCTGTGAAATCTGCTGAATTTGCTTCCTATCGAGCACTGCACACCGCAATGTATCGGTTTTCAATACAAATCGCAATTTGTCCCGACTACTCGCTTCGATGTTCCTGACTCACCTCTGCTGATTAATACGTTCATTAACGTGAATTTAATAAACTGAGGCGAAACATTCGGCGCTTGGATTTTGCACTCACCTTTATGTGCGGTTTGAATCAATTATTCAGAAATATGTATGTGTGAATATCGTACGTAAGTACTGTAGAAACCTCAGCGTTTCTGAGTTACCGAGTAAGGCATTTTTAACTACATATGTATAATAAAAAGCAGAGGAAGACAACCAAAACGATGGGAAGATAGTTAAATAGCAGGACGAAATAGCAGGTTCAGAATGGCTACGTACAGCAAGGGATAGGAAAAAGTGGAAAGCCTTAGAGGAGGCCTTTGTCGAAAGACAAGCTGTTGCGATTAAGAGGGGAGAACCGAATGCCGAGGATTGAATTTAGATTTAGATCATTAGATAGAAACAAACAAGGAAGGAAAACCTTAGTTATAGTACCCCTTTTGTTACTTTATTTTTTTGAAAAATAACAATTTTATGTGTGTTACCATTAACAGCAATAAAGGCTTATATTATTATTATTATGTATAATGATGAAACGCTCTATATTAGTAATAGATTTATTTTTACATTTTGTGCTGACATTATTATTTTACTTTATTCTTTTTATTCTAACCTAGCAGCCACTCGCGACTGTGTCTGTTATCTTTATACATTTTAGCACTACCGCACGTGTAATTCTAAATTAAGTCCTAATCTGCCTAGCCCCTTTCCCGACTGTGTTATGATAAATGATATTTATTTCTGGAAATAGGTTCATGTAAACACTTTTACACGTAATTTTTTAGCTGGATGAGGTGAGGTCGGCGTTTCACTATCTGACTACTCTTAGAAGAAACACCAAAAGGAACTCAGAGGTCAGTCTCTTTTAAAGTCCAGTCATCATCTTTTTTTTTTTTTTTTTGGTCATATCGTGTAAGAACCATGCAGATTAGTGTACGAAATAGTCTTTTGAGGAAAGAACCACACAGATATGAGGGGACCAGATCAGTCAGTGCAAGCATTTGTCAGTAATCGTGAGCTCAACTCGGAACAACAACAGCTTCACGTGCTACCCAAATGTTCTTTCTTCTGTATTGTTCGTACAATCCCGAAGAAAGAACATTTGGGTTGGTCCCATAAAGTACTCAAACTGCCAGATATTATACTCTTAAGGTAAAAATACTACTGTTGGGGTCGGCCTCCAGTCTCACCAGATCCAGCTGAATACCTGCGTTTTACATGGAGCTACTGCCTGCCTATCCTTTACAACCAAATCACTGGGTAACACGATACCCCTTGGTTAAACTGGTTGCCAGTCTTTCGAGCTTATTCGTAACGATTATCAAAGATTTACAAATGGCATCCGAGAGCCCAATGGCTTAACGTGCTTGCCGAGGCACAGAGGACTCTTGGTATATTACAAATTTTCACCTATCCACGGATCGACCTCGTCAAGCGTAGCTTAACCTTCGATCGACCCGTGCAGCTATATTAAGCCACAAACTCTTCATATTTAGCTCAAGAGTAATTCTGAAGTGTAAGCTTTAACGGTGTTAATATTTCATCACCCGTTTAGTAGTATTTGGGTGAAACTTGCGTGCCCACTAACTAACTTTATAATATTATTACATACATACATCCATACATAAACTCACGCCTTTTTCCCATGGAGGTAGGCAGAAACTATAGAGCGCCATATGCTACGATTATATATATTATTATATATACGATATTATACGATTTATAATATTATTAGGAAAGGTATAAATTGGTGTTTGTCTCAAAACATACTATTTTCAATTTCGAAGGTTCTGCAGTCCCGATTGTAAGTATCTACTTCAATAAGCCTTAATAAAATCACCGATTCGTGACATGTCTAAATTCAAGTGTTATCCATATAATAATGCTATTTAAAACAATGACTAGGTCCCTATATTACTAACAGAAGGATGGACAAAGCAAAGCTTACATAATGCTACAAACACATTTAATTATATTAGAGAATATTGCATTGTGTCCTGGTCCGCCGCGGGCTCTCCATTTTGTGAAATTCACTCACAAATTCAATACCATTTTGTGCTGTTCGATGCGAAATTTCATTTATAAAATAGCGTGTGTCTGTTTTTAGACTTTTTGGGGTTGAAAATTGGTTTCAGGATGAACAAATATTTTTTTATTTACATTTGTAAATTGGTTCAAACGACTTTATATGCATGAGAAGCCATGCCCTTTATGCTTACACCTGACTAGTTAACTAAGTCAGAATTTAAAAAAAATCTAAGGTCCGAGTCAAGTTTGTATCGTATTTGTTTGATAGTTTTTCAACTTTATTGCATTGGATGTATATCATCGTGACGAACTATACCAGTGAATATTATATGTATAGGGTGTCATACAAATACAAAATAACATACAGGTGACCCTTACCTTGACGTTTTATACCCAAACAGTCAACACAAATATTATGAGAGACGTAAAATTTGTTTCTGTGTAAGTTTGTGTGTAGGGTATAATCTGCGACATATTGCATCCGATTTCAAGAAGTGTTTCACTAACGGAAAGCTATGTTATCTGGTATAGAAGATGCAAACCAACTCTTGGGCAGAAGCTTTCCAGTATTTCCTCAAATTATGAAATAATCCGGCCATATGCGCGCATTGCCTGAGCACTATTGTGTTGGTACCCACAGTACACAGAGCCCCGCCAGCCATGTTGCCTGTTTGTTCACACGACTAATCCTCTTACAGCATTCGTTAAACGCGCGCGGATGGAAATCACTTTCAACTAAATGTTGGGTTCTCGTTCAAAAGTTTCGGCACATAGTAGTAGATATGAATTGACATTATACATAGAAATAAGTGTATTGTTTATAAATGTTTTTGTTTCGTAATAAAGGGAGTAAGTATATCATAGAGGACAAACATAAGTATTTTTAATAATAACAATATATCAGTAGGTAAACGCTAACCGGCCAACGAGATACTGTAAAGATAAGAGCAATTTATTTGTTTAACATGAGTAGATTACAATACAAATATGTAGATGCGTGCAATGGTGATGGATATGAGGATCCATTGCATCATTGCATCTCAGAGGTTAACTTAAACGGCATTCTGTTACAAAGTTAACTAAAAAACTTATTAATTTGCAACAAAAATCCTAGCTTTAAATAAGTTTGATAAAATTACACACAGTAAGCTAAACATAAAATTTGATTATGTAGTTCTGGAGTTTATCCCGGACAAACATCGTGACAGCGATAGGTACTTACATTTTTATATAAAGAGATAACAGAGATAAACCTTACTAACAATAATAGACACGAATAAAATAAACACGTTGAAGTTTCCTCTTTAATCTTCCGTCTTCTTCTTTCTGGTAATGTGTGAGTGAGAGGGACAGCGAGAGCCGCGTGTGTCTTATGATAGATTATCAGCCACACTACCAATAAGAGCACACGCAAGGCTATCGCGGTCACTCCATGTCTTCATCTGCCGGTATTAGACTCCGGCGGCTCGTCATTGTCACCCGTCTTATCAAGCTGCGTTTTTATTTGATGATGTAAGTTTCCTGATGAATATATCGGAAAAAGAGAACAGGGTGCGCCATAACACAAAAAAAACTGAACTGGTAATAATAAGCCTTCATGTTAAAGAAGAAGAAATAAAATAGTGTGTAAGTAATATAACGGTTAACATCTTCAATCCTACTAATATTATAAACGCAAAAGTTTGTGAGTATGTATAGATGGATGGATGGATGGATGTTTGTTACTCTTTCACGTAAAAACTACTGAATGAATTTTAATAAAATTTGGTGTGGAGTTAGCTGACAACCTGGATTAACACTACGCACTATGTGGAGTCCCAAGAGTGAGACACTCATTTGCACTTAGCACCGTACTACGCAAGCACTCTGGACTAACTTTCGATGCTGGCCTCTTAAAGCACAGGCGAAGGTCTATTAGAGTATGTTTAACCGAGCCAGTCAGCACCGAAGTAGTTAGACGTCAATATATGTACCTGAGCTCAATTCTATACAATCGAGTAAATAGTGTGTGCAAAATATATTCCCTTAATCTAAGACAGTGTCGATTCACCGTTGACAAGTGGCTTCATACTCTTACTTATGAGGAACTAGAAAACCTAATTAAAACGTAAGATACACGTAAACACCCACTCTCAACACGACACCACACACACGCACAACACACCCACTCACAACACGACACCATACACACGCACAACACAACACAATACATCACACGCATTACACATCGCAACACACATAATATGCTGTTATTCTGATTACCATACCTTTTAAATTTAATTTTCTTTTCTATTTCTGCTTTATTATTTTCGTCTGTAATTTATTTATTAGTTAGTAATATATATATATTTTTTATTTTAATACGCTGGAGCACTAGAGCATAAACCTTTTTTGTATGGGCGTTAATGGCTGCGACACAGTTTACAACTAATGCAGTCATTATCGTACATTATTTTATTGTAATTCGTGTTTTTAGTTCCAATAAACATTATTATTATATTATATTATTATTATTATTATTATTAACACATAGGCTACTTTTTATCCCTGTATTCCCACGGGAACAACACCTACGTGGGAGAAACCGCGGGACGTCTGCTAGTATCTCATAAAGTCGTACGATCTAAGACAGTTCAAGAAAAAAACAATATTCAAATATCATTAATACAATCGACACAGGAGCTGAGACTATACGAGGATACAAAAATACAATTTAAAAGGTTTTTACCATCAGCTAGCGTGGTGATTAATGCTCATACCTTATCTACATGCGAAAAATATACCCTTTCACCCTGGAGTGGAATAGCAACAGGCTGTTATTATTAATAGACTCAGTCAGAGAAAATAATAATTGTTCATCAACATCACATGGTTATTCAACCATGTGATAGTGACATCACATGGATGTGTAAGTGATTACACATCCTAAAAGTGACAGTTACACACAATCAACTCAATCAAATCGTTGACAAAGGCGAATTAATATTAATTTCTCTAACTTTACCCACTCAACTGGATTTCTAATATACATAAAACCAACATAGGTACATATTTTCAAATTCATAAACAGATTTTAATGAAGAGTGAAAAACATTTCTCTCCTGAAGTCCTTTTCGAAGATGAAAGATAAACTGATTTCATTATTAATTGTTTAAAGTAGTTTATTGCATAAACACTCAAAATTTGAAAATAACTAAATACTCCTAAAATCAAACAATACCTGAGAGACATAAGTTTAACTTCTAAACTCCAGTTAAACCTATTAAATTACTCATAAAACAATTGTTAGCACCAAAACTTTAAACGACAAACTATTGAGTTGATCCAAAACCATTCAAAAGAATAAATCAACTTTGGGCGTTCACTTGGAAGTAGAAGTCGAAGTTTAGTGAATGAACGAATGAACTGAACGAACGGCTTTACTAAGTCGCTCACAACGATTGTATTGGGAAGGCATTTAGTTCGGAAGCACTTCATTACTAAGACTATAAATTGAATAGGATTACAACGAGTTTAAGACTTCTGTTAGTGTTTCACTTTGCGGAGTTTTTATTCTTAATGGAAATTAGATTAATCTTGAAAGAATAAAATAATATGAATGGTTACATTTTTATTTAAGACCAAGTTTGCTCTCACTAACGTTGATCGGATTTCTGTGAAATATTGTTTCTTTTAGTCATATTATTAAAACAGTGGTGATTTATCTTAAACTTATTTGCTATTTTATTGAACTCGATCAAAGCTGGAATGAAATTTTCATAACTTAATCTTTCCAATAATTGAAATTGAAATTTTTTATTGAAATAATAGATGTAAGTACATAAATATTAAAACCTTAAACTAGAGGTATATAATTAGAGGATTCTACCTGAACTAGGATAAACCTGTATCTCAGATAAAAACTCAAGGTAAACATGAAAATTATCTTAAATCCCTAAAACCCATACCAACTAAATATCTTACATACTTACTATAAAATAATATGATCTTATTCTAAGTAAAATATTTTGATTAGGTCACAGGCTTTTCTGCATCAACATTTTACAAGTAACCGAGAAATATTTTACAATTAAGCGTTTTAATGCACCTACAACTATTTTGCTCGGACAGAATTAACAATTATGAGACCAAACTAATAATTATAGCTTATATTAAAGTGAAATGGCCAACTTGCTTTTAAATAATCGTTTGCTAACAGACAGCTATCAAGCTCGCAAAAAAAGCCATCTTTTATTAAAAAAACTGACAGAAAAATTACAAATTCTCCGTAAGAAAATACGATCGCTTTCAATTAATATTCAAATGAGCCCAATAGAGCGGGACATCGAGATCACTAAATCAACGTTAGGTACCTAAAATAATTTTCCTTCTCTCGCAAAAAATGACGGTTGTATCAAAAAGTGACGTCGGAATATTCAAAAGGTCTGGGAGTTGAATTATTCAGATGGTTGATTATTCATGGAGTCGGCTCCTTGTCTGAGTTCAGCACACGTCATTCAAACTCATCGTACGTCATGCTTGTTTAATTAAGAAGTCTTGCGTGTGGAAGATGATAAATATTGAGATTTTCAGACATAAATTGCTGAAGATTTGCCTCCACAATTTCTCTCGAGAACACCAACAATACATGCTTTGAAAGTTGATTAGAACTTATTTTCACAAAGGCTCTCAATTGCTTTAACGAATAAAAAGCCTTTGTGAGATATTTTATATAAATGAAATATTAACTAATTAATTAATTTGTATTAAATATTAATACAAATATTATATGAAATATTTTATATCAACATTTTCCTACATATTACATTAAAAAATATTTAATAAATCCAATCACAAAGAAAACGTTATACAAGCACATATTCGTAACATTCAATTTACCATTCTCCTAAGCCCTCCAAAGAATAACATCGTATCTTATCTTAATATAAAGTAAAATAATAAAAAAAAACATCAAAGCAGCATTTAATATGGCGGAGTCGCAGCTGCTTAATAAGACGATCTCAAACAGTTTTTAATAAAACTAGCGGGAACCGCATCCATCTGGCTTATACCGGATAAAACTGGATATAATCGGTTTGAGGCAGACTTAGATTTACGCGACGTTTATTATTTTTGTTCTTTTACTTCACAATGACATAATACTATGAAACAAGAATACAACACAATGATAATAAGGAAAACCAAGTGTTTATTAAGTTAGATTGCTAATATCTTAAACAAAGAAAATACAACATAATTTCGCCTTAAGGTCTTCTTCGTGCTAAGGTGTTTAAAAGATCAATTGTGAACGTAAATCTTCAGCATTATATTATTTTTAACAGCGGTTAAAAACACAGTTAATTTGTAAACAAAACAGTATCCAATACTCCTTTGTCCCAGTTTAACGATAGACAAAGAAAGTTCAATAGACCGCAAAGTTGGCGTTTTTTGTTCATGACTCACAGAATATGGCCGGAGGTGCACGCCAAAGTTTTAATTAATCAACAGTTCGGAGAAATCGACTTCTAAAGAATGTTGCAGTGACCTCAAAACAACAAGGAAATGTTTCTGCATTTTTTTTGTATTCTACAAATGTCTCCAAACGAAGAACAGAAAGACATACGTCCAGCAAAAATAACACAAACTTGGATGAGTACAATATAAATAGCCTCACAGCTACAAGCGAAACAAAGTAACTCCCCACAAATAGCGTTTCCGTTGGCCTAAATTTCACAAGAGAACTTATACCTGTCTGTCACAACAGTTGCAGACAACATGTGCAAGTGTCGGCCGTAACAAGTGTCGGGCCGGGTCCGGACGACGGACACGGCCTTCATCCGGCACACGGGCCGGGAGCGGCGAGCCGGGACGGATGGACGCTGTTTGATCTGGGTGTCGGGTTTTATCAGGTAGCTGTAGAACCTTTGTTATGTTGAGTTCTTCTTTATTTTCTGTTTATAAGTCGGAATAGACGGTTGGTAGACGTCTTGATAAACAGTGTTTAAATAATAAGACATTTTGGTACTTTTCTTAGGTTTTAGATAATACATAAACAATACGTTGTTTTTAATGATCAAGTTGTGTAGTGGCGTTTTTTAGCATTAGTTATGAAGATGATATAACTTGGGCAATCGTATTAACAGAGCTACTAATGTCATTAACGATTAATTCTACTGACCTTGGTTTAGTTATTGTTTAATTAGTAACTGATTTTTTATTTAGCTTCGATGGTCCTAGTGTCTCATTTTTTTTTATTGTATCGTTTTTTTTATTTATTTTTGATGTAATGTCGTAGACCTAGTCATGTATTCCAGTTTTGTACATGTAAGCGGGCACGCCCTTTTTACTTGAAGGCTTATATTTATTCAGTTAGTTATATTTTATTTTTTTGCATGAGTTTAGTTGTCAACGTCGGTACTTACTATTCTTATTACTACTGTCTTGTATATTGGTGTGTGCTAGCTAGCATGTAGCAAATTATTTAATTTAAATAATTAAGTTTATTAATTTCCAATGCTGTTTAAACTGTTCTTCTAACATATCAGACAGAGGTGTTGCTGGGGAGTTTGTTCCGCCACTTCTTCTTCCCAGCAAAAACACTAGGAAGTGGCGAAGGGCGGGCGTTTTGGGGGACTGTCTTATGTAATTTTTGACGTTCAAAAAGTGCTGATCCTCAGCCTAATTTGAATAAATGACTTTTGATTTGATTCAAAGCTTTTAACTTAACTCTCATTCTGGGGCAGTCGGGTAAAAAAGCTAAAGATCGTGTGCACTCATTTGTTAGTTTGGGCATTATATAATACAAAAAATAAAACAGCTACTGAAACACACTGAAGAAACAACTTTAAATTAGTGAGCTAACATTTCCTATTATTAGAGCTCGCGTTTGAGAGAATAAACAAAACAACAACTACGCTACTCAGAGCTACTAAATCACAATCCATCGCATGTCAAACAACAGTAACTTGCTAAAGCCGAGCTGATCGATACCCGTTATGCACAACACGTGTACAGTATTGAACATGTTGAGCATAGTTGTGCACAGTTTGAGCATCGCGAGCAATTGCGTTTGATTGTGAAGCTGTACCTACAACATGCAGTTATCGTGTGAGCTCGTTGTTAGCAAACAGTGTCTGTACAACGTCAGCATGTTGTATAACAATGGATTATATATTTGAATTTCCAAAACACGTAGGTTCTACAAATTGGAGCGGCTTTTGTCCAGTAAACTTATACAATTTTGAAATTGTTTAACTTTGCGATACATATTTTTTTTGTCGATGACGACTAACCATAGTGTACCATATGTATCGATGAATCTATCCAAAAAATAACTTTTTTGGATAGATTCATCGATACATTTTACCTCCTAATGCTGCCCCTAAATGCGTGTTTCTGATAATGTCAGGAAACAGTAATATGCACCACCAAAAATAAACACAAATCTGACTATATCTATAAAATCGCCGCAGAACTGGTCTATTTGACAAAAATCACAGCAAAATGTTGACGTCTGGTGAGAGAACGTGAACCTTCAGAATGGTAGTATTGGCGATTGGCTGGATAACTCGCCTGTCGCCCTTAAGATAATATTTAAAAAAGGGATGACCAGAGATTTAGATTTTTAAAGGTTATTGCAACCCTATTAATTGTATGTTTTCGGTTATATCTCAATGTGACCGAAGTAACTTACTAGAGAGTTCGGTGCTGTAACGTCCTATTGTCATAGCATTCCGAGAAGCATACCTGTAACAAACAAAACAACACATTAGTAAATAGTTCCACGTCATCCAGAAAATCAAAAGTCATATTTATTCAAATTAGGCTGATGAAGATCAGCACTTTTTGTACGTCATAAATAAAAGTCAGGTTGAACATACCGACATCTAAACTTAAAATGCACTCTACAAGCCCCTACGTAATGTCGATAAAAATATATAACAAACTGCCTGACATAATAAAGAGAGAAGAAAAACTAAATATATTTATGAAAAAGCTGAAAAATTTCCTGATAAATAAATGTTATTACTCTATAAATGAATATTTAATTGATAAACTTAAATAATACGAGTTACAATAATATATTTATGAATATAAAATTATTTGAATTTCTAAATAAATTATTCATACGCACCAATTTCAATATATTAATGTCAAAATAAATAAATGAATACATAATAATAATTAATAAATCATAAATAACAATAATACAATTAATATCTATTAAATATAACAATACTACTAATATTCAGTAAATAATGTAGGTAACAATAAATTAATAATATCGAGGGTAATGTCAAATAAATAAATGGAATTTTAATAAACCCCAAATATTTGAGAATAGTTAATTTGTTCATGGTCTTAATATTTAAATAATTCTTCTATTACTATGAAATGATCACGTTAAGCAAGGCTTCCTCTCTCCTACCATTTTTTGCTGTGCCCTACAGGGTCCATAATGATCTCATTTATATCCCTACCACCTAAGAATACATATGGAAAGCAATAAAGATATTGAGTATTGAGTATTGAGTATTGAAAAAAAAACCCCACGCAAAAAAGTAAAACTAACATTTAAAATAATACTTTCCTATCGTTAAGCCATGAAGATTAATGTCGCTTCGGGTTACCGCTACCGCTTAAGTATCGAATCTTCCTATTAGGTGTGCACTTATTAGCGGTACCCTCTGCCCTCTTTGGGGCGGGCTTAAAAACAAGACAGTCCCCTCACAAACACAGTACACATACTAGTGCACCACTATGATCTTACTTTCTCTAAGATTCAAGTCCTTTCTGAAGCATATCTAAAAAGTTTATTGTTTACATCTAATATTGCAAACTGTTTAAAAATGGCACGTGGAATTTGTACTGTCTACTACATACATACATACATACATAAACTCACGCCTTTTTCCCATGAGGTAATCATGTCATCCCACGGGGTAGGCAGAAACTACAGAGCGCCATATGCTACGATTCTTACATACTTCTTTTGCTTCGTTTACATTCATACATGTTGTCATACACACACGCCAGTTGCGAGTGCTACGCACCTGACCTTTCTGAAGAACCTCACCAATAAGGTCTATGTCTACTATTCCAAAAAAAAACCTTCTTTCAACTAAAAGCGATGCCAATCTTATCTAAGAAATAAAATTCTCGTTTCACAGTGATTGCTACAGAACTCATCTGAAACGGCTTGGTCGATTCTTATAAAATTTTGTGTGTATATTCAGTAGTTCTAAGAACAGCCCCCCTAGCCAAGTTGACAATCTACAATCGTAAACGCGATTAGAAAACTAGCAATGTATGGGAATGACATCACCTCTCGCTAAGTCACGTGGTCAAAACAAAGGGATTTGAGGCGTTTTCGATTGTAGAAAGAGAATAGATACGAATCGTTTGTAACTTGACTCTTCTACAATCGAAAACGCCTCAAATCCCTTAACCTTTCGGGTGTCGACCTCCGTACACGCACATTACAACAATGTCGACGCTTTTACGAGTAAGATTTAGGTAGGCCTTCAGAAAAAGGAAGATCCTGACCAAGCCCTTAAGTGTAACTGTCCGACTTAAGACACTTGGAGCGTTTTTTCTTATGTCGAACTGTGTAACTTAAGACATTCGAGGAGTTAAAAAAATCCCAAAAACTAATTAAACTAAAATATTATAGTCTGAGGCAGTTCAAAGTTTGTCGGGACAGCTAGTTAAAATAAAAAAAATGTAGTTCAGTTAAAAAACAAGAATAGTTTGGCTTAAACTGAATACGTTGCATGAATTGATTTACAGCTGAACCGACATATTGTTTCAGGTAGTTATTCAGTTTAGGTTTCCATTCCGAGAACTTGATATTCCATGAATACATCAGTTCCGCCGAGTCAGGGCGTACCCTAAGGTTCGAATCTACATATTCATAACTCCAGTTATATTCTAATATCGTATCGTAAAATTAAAATGAATGATCAAATTATTCTATTTTCTCTTGTAATACGATTGTTCCCCTAGAAGCTTTGGAGGCTTAGTTAAGTTTCCAATTGTTTCAGCATTAATATTAGGGACCTAAATTAAAATATTGTAATAGATAAATTATGAAAACAAATTAGGGGTTGATTTTACAAAAGCGAAATTTCTTTATCCGAAGGATGATACCTATTGAATTTCGACAGTTATTTTAAAAATTGTCAGATGCCAAGTACATTCCACATACATAAACAATGAAAGATATCTGACGTTGATAAAATCTAGTCTTAATTAAGTTAAGTTAGTCTTACAACAACTGTATTTTAACGTAGTATCTAGTGTTAGTGCTAGTATCGGTTCTTGAGTTTTATTGACTACTAGCAGACGTCCCGCGGTTTCACTCGCGTTGTTTCCGTTCCTGTAAAAATACAGGGATAAAAAGTAGCCTATGTCACCCGGGGATAGTGTAGCTTCCCAACAGTGAAAGAATTTTCCAAATCCGTCCAGTAGTTTCTGAGCCTATTCAATGCAAACAAACAATCAAACATTTCCTCTTTATGCATTAGTATAGAAAATTAATTATATTTTAAATATTTAACCAATACAGTTAAGAAGTTTCATCTTTAAAACCAACCACAACTATCTCCCTTTCTCCACTGTCCTACAGCCTACCGCACCAAATTGCAACATCTATATTCACTACATCAGCACAACTTTTTACGGCTACCCTCCATCCAATGATAATAACATTAACTTGTACCCTCCAATATAATCATACGACAATATACTCGAAGGTAATCGTACGACAATATACGTTACCGTACGACATCTATTCTCTAAGCGTTCGCTATAAATACGATCGCCTTACAAAAACACGTACGGTGACGTCACGTAGACGGTGTCGTTTACCCGTGAGGAAATAAGATACAGAAGAACTACTTGAAATCACGATCTGTATTAAGAACTTGCAAACACTTTTTCCTTTTACCAGAGTTGTATGGGGAAAAAGTTTAAAAACAGACAGACATCTACATTAATATAAAGAGGAAAAAATTGTGTTTTGAGTACATGTTTGTAGTGAATAAACTCAAAAACTTCTGCGCCGATTTCAAAAATTCTTTCACCATTGGAAAGCAAAACATTCACCCTGAGTAACATATGCTGCTTTTTATCCTCTTATTCCCATGGGAACGGGAAAAAATGCGGGTGAAACCGCGTGACTATTTTTCTTTTCGTATAAATTATTTTTGTTTTACATTGCCCTCAACCAGAAACAAATTCAGGTTCCAGGCTGCTACTGAGAAATTTCAAATGAAAAAATCAAATAACGCTTTGCCCGACAGGGGATTGAACCTAAAACGCTTAGCTGTAGTGCTTGCGTCCAATAGACCAACAAGTCAGTTAAATAAATGTATTAATTTATTGATGCAGATGGTCGCTGGAGCCGTAAAGTACTGGAGTGGCGACCACGTACCAGAAGACGAAGCGTTGGAAGGCTTCCCACAAGGTGGACCGACAACTTGGTGAAAGTCACGGGAATGCAATTGATGAGAGACGCACAGGATCGGTTGTTGAGGCGACATTTGGGGGAGGCCTATCTCCAGCAGTGGACGTCTTTCGCCTAAATGATGATGATTAATTTTTGAAATAGTTTATGTAAGCGAACATAACTTGGAGACCCTGAACAACCTGAGAGTTAATTTTTAATTACATATAGATACAGTGGACCTTTTTGAGTGTACCTATCGTGTGGTACCACTTAGTGATACGGATCGCGTAATTGTACGTGGCAGTGGTACTAATACGGTACTCTTGGTGAATGGACGATAACAGAGGAGGATTCGCGTAAGAGTATTGTATCATTTGTGTTAAGGTTGTATAATCATAGCAGAAACAGTCTTAAGGTGCAAAACGTCATTGGGTCTAACGTCACTACGATTAATTATGATGAAGGTTTTTAATAAACTTATTTTAATTCATCGTATATTTAAAACCGTAGCGTCAAAGTCACTACACGTAGCGGCGTAGCTCGTACCGTAGTTGCTACGAATATATAGTGCTACGAGCTACGCCGCTACGAGCTACGTGGCTACGTGCTACGACTAACTTTTTATTAATATCTGAGATTTTTATTGCGATTTTCTTTAGAACTCGAGTTTAAGCGAATAGAATTGGTTTCAATATTTACTGCTATGTATAATGTTTTGTTCATATTTTCTATTATATTATTCTAAGACAGTGTAATCAAGTTTAAATAATAAATTATTGTAGTTTCGAGAGATTTCCTGGCTTGTAGCCAAAGCTCGCGTTTTACTTAAATGCAGTTCGAGCGTGCGGCTATTAGGAAATACATTACCATTTCACTAGAATATATCGGAAGTTGTGCTTTATTCAGATTGAATGTCAGGCTGCTTGCACATAAGTAGCTTTTTGCTGTTAATTTTCGATAAAAAAAATGATTGAAATGAGTGAATAAACTGAATTGAATTGAATTCAATAATAGGTTAGTTTATTTATTCCTGACAAAGTAATTCTTTGTCAGGAAGACCTATAAAGAAGGCTTACAAACCTAACCAAACATCATACCAATCTTTCTCGGAGAAATAGCCAGAAGTGTAGGGTATAGTACACTTACATATCGCCATTTAATTTTGAGCCTCATGTCGGGGACGAACCAATTGACATGAACCAGACACGAATCACAAGTAAAAAAATCATGAAATACCTCTCCACGGATGTGGTGAACGAAATATATAAAGAAACAAGAATAAACAGAACATAACGTATCTAATTATAACGCGGAAAGAATTGAAAAACAAATGCTTTACATGAATAAGTATCTCGTGAGTGTGTGTGTGTGTGTGTGGAGGGAGACGCGACCGACTTACTTTGTCTGTTTTATTTTACGGTTTCCGCGAAAACTCAGATATTCAAAACATGTCGGTATTTCCCTTTGTACCTCATCACAAATGTTCTTGTATTCGGATACTGCTTTTTTTGCTGTTTATTATGATAAGTTTATTAAAAAATACACTGGAAAAGAATGAAATTACGTCTCTAATAAGCCAACAAAAGTTCCCTTCTTTGATGAAAATATAATAAATTATGATTGTCTCGTTTACTGAAAATTTTTCACTATGAAATTCCTCGAATAATAACGCTAGAGTATTCATGAAATGAAGATGTCGTCTTGAATAATATTTCAACGTTCTTCATTTGCTGAAGCAACGGAGTGCAAAAATAAAAAGCAATAATCAAAGAAAACTTTCTACTATCACAGATATATTCTTGTGCAGCACATGGTAGGAGTTGTATTTTCATTCAGAGTTTATTACGAATAAATTCTAAATGAAAGAAACCAATGTCACCTTGCCCGGCCAATGATACTAAACTACTTCATAAACGCTGTACTTACAGTAAATACGTTGTTTGTTAAAAAGGAACATTCTTTTATTGTTGTAAAAATCCAATGAAAACCACGCATTTTTAACCGCCTGACAACAAAAGAGGAGATTAATTCGGTTTTATGGTGTTTTTTTATGAGTGAAACTCATTGCTCTGAATTCAATAGCACTTGATCTGATTGGGACTTGCTCGCGTTGTGTGAAAGTTTTATATTGTTATTATTATTTACGAAGCGATTTGGAAAATTTATCTTCAATAATTCTCTACTCATAGCTGCGTGGGTTTCTAGTTTATCGTATTATAAGGTTGGTGGTATTCATTCTACAGCGACGTTCATCAGCAGAATCTAAACGTAGATAAGCGTCTAATACTCAAGCTAAACTAAAAAAGAAATTTAGGCAGGTCTAAATCACCGTAACACGCGCAAAAAGGTGTGACGATGATCCACTTGACACGTCACACTTCAGCAGAAACATAATATGATCCCACATTACATTATCATGTGAATCACGCAGACCTCACGAGGTCTACCAACACTTCGTCGTGACAGATCGCCCGAGCCGAGCGTGATACAGGTAAAAGGGATCAGTACGGATGGTTTAACTTCATAATATTTTTGCTGTTATAGCATTATTTTCTCATTTCTGTACAATTTATTTGAACGATTTCCGATTGCTCCTTTTTAACGTTTTGTTCTGACATGAATGTCTTCCACATGTCTGTTTTCAGACCCAAATACACGTTTCACACTGAATAGAAATTGAGTTTGATGCTTTTACATATTTGTGGTGACAGGTTAAGGCGCCTACCTCTCATGTACGAAATTGTGGTTCAAATCCAGGCAAGTACCAAAGTGACATTTTCTATGATATGTACTTTCTAAGTGAAGGAAAACATCGTGAAGAAACCTGGATTTATAGGTAATATAAGTTTGAAACCACCAATTCGCATTGAGCAAGCATGGTGATCAATGCTCGAGCCTTCTCTGAATGAGAACAGCCCTTTGTCCTGCAGTGGGTCAGTAAGAGGATGGCATTATTAGTTTTACATACTTTGTGAAACTATCATACCCAATTTGTATTCAGTGTGCACTGAAAACGCTATTGAAATTTAAAAAAAAACTTAATCAAGAAATTGGTAAAAGAAGGAACGGTTCCAAAAATGTCCGCACTTAGTAGAACACAGTACAGAGCTGGTAGCATTAGTTATGAGTTAGTAGCCAAGTTACCGGCTGCGGCTGCTAGCTGGCCGGCTTCCAACTAATTCTTCAACTAAATATAACGCAACACATTTTCCATTTTCATTGTATTTCCTAAAAACATATTCTGAACTAAACTGGGCGCTTTCTTTATGCTATCAGTTATCCGGTCTATTGTTGTGTCTTTTTATTCTAAAGAGATTGTTTGATTCAAACATAAGTTAATGCGTTTTTGTTTGAACTGAACAATGCCAGTATTCTTACTATCAAAGTTTAATATGATTTTAGGATTGGATCCTCAAACTCTTTCTCTTTTCTCATTCCTCTTACTTTACGTGCAGATAAATATACCTACACAATCAAAATCAAAAGTATTTTATTCAAATTAGACTGATACTGATAATCTTTATGAACGTAAGAAAGAGGATGGATTTTTGCTTGGAAGGTGTAATAAACTCCCCAGCAACACATCATAGCTTGCAGAGTAAGCATACTGAAGTAGCAGTGGGCTAGCTAGGTTTGACGAAGAACAGATAACCAGTAAAATAGATGAGTCAATGTAAGTGTTAGAAGAGTCAGTTAGACAGTCGCTTCGTGTAAAACACTGGTATTTAGAAGCATCCGATTACACTGGAACCCGAAAAAAGCTTTAAAATGAACTTTCTTATAAGAACTCGGTATGGTCGGGTACAAGCAATTGAGGGTGCGACGGGAATTCACGCTGGTTTCATATTTGGTGAGGTTGCTTCGAGGCATTGAGCATAACCCAGGAGTACTGCAGCGCCTGAGTCTCTGTGTCCCTGACCGCTATGTGTGGAAGCGGCGCCGTCCGCCGCTGCTGGCCGTGCCGGTGGCCAGGACCAACCTTCTCGCCAAAACACCATTGACTCGCGCAATTCGGGTTATTAACGATCTTCAAGTAATGATCGATGTGTTTGCTTGTTACTCGAGTGAATTCGCCAAAGTGTTATTGTTTAATTTATGTTATAATAGTGTACATTAAAGTAGGCTATAAGATTGTTTTTTTTTTTTTATTTTAAGTGTTGTGTATATCTTCTTCTAAAGAATTGTCGTCTCTTTTGTAAATAAGTTAATTTTAAGGCCGCACTATCGCATTTGGTACATACCTGTAATGATAGCTGTAAGGGGGATTTTAATAAATAAATAATAAATAATACATAACACAACAGATTAAAAAAGAACCCACGTAAATAAACTCCCAATACCAAACCCTTTCAATACCAACACCACATCATATCACTTCAGCTCTCACACTTCAAACAATGAACATAAATACCAACTGAAAGCGCTTCGAATTGAAACAGGAGCAACATGCACGTGTTGGCGTCGGTTTCCGGCCACGATCGGCGGATATAGGCTTTGTTCCGATAACGGCGGGAAATCACATCGGAGAGCATTCAGCCTGTGTGATAATTCACAGGAAGAGAAAGATTTCATTGTAAAATTTCTGGCTTACGGGATATTATTTTTTTGAATATTCCACAACCTTTTTTTTTTACACAACGCCATTTAGTCCCAAGTTAAGCTTGAGAGCTTGTGTTATGGGTACTAAACAGCTGATAAACATACTTATATATTTCTAAATACATACATATTATAGATAAATTACACCCAGACACAGAACAAATGATTATTGATTTACGATTCTGGGTGAATTGAGAAGGCATGTGTAAATACCATTTAGTTTTTGAGGTGATTAGTGGGTCGGTTCTCGCAATGGCTCAGTGGGGTAGCTGTTCGATTCTCCCGTGAGTTACTAACATTTTAATGATCCAAATGGCTTGGATTTATGATCTTCTGAAAACGACTTACAAAACATTCTATTCCATACGAAACTACTTTTTACAAGGGTCCACTAGAATCATTTTGGTGTTTAATTGAACTTAAGTTTGATGTTCAAAAGTACCATATGCTGTGATTTAATTGAAAAATAAACGCCTACATGTTGTACATATTTTTTTTTATTTTAGATCTATGTGGATTGACATAATACTAGTAATTTACTGATATAGTAAATTACAATCGAAAGTCGTTTCTAAACTAATTTTATAAAGAGGTACATTTGAATTTCTTTTATTGAAATAACTATCGCTGGTTGTCATTAAATATGTTCTGTAAATGTTTACTGATCCTATGAGATAGTCCGCGGCATTAAAGCCGCTGGAATAAGTTAGTAGGTATTTTATGTTTTACATTAACACACCATGGAATAACATGAAACATCGAGTTAAAAGTTCGAACACATCGTAGTCGTTTAAAATATGAATGGGTTCCGTCTGGGGTCTGCGGGACGGGCCACTTATCAGAGAGGCGGACCATAAAAATGTCGAACCCTCTCTGATAAATTAATGGGACCACACACATACATACAGTACTCTGCAGTTTGTATGTGCGTGGAATGTGATGTGGTTTACGATTTTATACAAGGAATATGAGTTTCATAATCTGCCTGCCCTTTCCAACTATGTTGGGAGCAGCTTCCAGTTTAACCGGCTGCAGCTGAATACCAGGGTTTTACATTGAGCGACTGCCTGTCGGACTTCCACAACCCAGTTACTGGGTAACATGATACCCCTTGGTTAAACTGGTTGTCAGATTTAGGGCTTCTGACTATCTGTAACGACTGTTATAGATAAACAAATGTCAGCCGGGACCAACGGCTTAACGTGCTTTCCGAGACACAGCCAAGACAAAAAATATGAGTTTTTCAACAAAAAAAAATACCAATAGAATTGAGAACCTCCTCTTGAAGTCGGTTAAAGATGGGTTCATTCTTCTTCTTATCGTTTGGTTGGTGCCTAGCCTGGTAGCAGAGTTTTAATGCCGCCTATGAGCCTCTGACTTGGCATACCTTCGAGAAATAGCTCTCAGGCATGCCGGTTTCCTCACGATGTTTTTCTTTTACCGTTTTTGAAGCAAGTGATAATTATACAATACGCACATAATAAATAATAATAAATATTCCACAACTTTTCACACAACGCCATCTAGTCCCAAGCTAAGCTAAGAGCTTGTGTTATGGGTACTAAACAGCAGATAAACATAGTTATATATTTCTAAATATATACATTTTATAAAATTACACCCAGACACAGAAGAAATGATAGTGCTTATCACACAAACATTTGTTCTGGGTGGGAATCGAACCCACGACCTCCGGCATCGCAGTCAGGGTCACTAACTACTAGACGAACAGGCCAGTCGTATAATATATGAATCAGAACTGCGTGCCTTAGGTTCGAACTTGAGACCTATGATTTGGCAATCCGTAGGTCACCCCACTATGCGATCACTACGGGCTCATTAAACAAAGGTAAATAATAAAATACGCGCCAATGAAATCAAATATTTCTTTGTTACGGTTGAAATTATTTTCCTGTGTAAATATAAAATTTTGTTTCTTATTTGTAGCTGTTTAATTTTGTTAATTACTTTTGTTGTTCCCTTATGTTTATTATAATCTCCCTTTCATATGTAAATGTGTACACATTGTACTAAATTATTCCAGTCGGAATTTATTTAATTTTCCAATTGAACTGTTTACGAAAAATTATGTAAGTATTTGACTTAATTATGAAACTTGACCTTATTTTCAAAGCGTAATATGTGACTTTCTTATTCATTGACTCATTAAACTTAAGATAGTAAGTCAAAACCGAACTCTGAAAATCTTACAAACAATGAATAGCCATTTTATTCTACAGTAGATCCCAACTGACACTTTTACCATTTAGTAAACTAATTTTGGTGGTTTGTATATCACTATTTTTATCACTGTCTAACATTGTACTTACTGCCGCATTAGACACAATATGGGGTTTGCTTATATGTTGAGTTATGTTGTCTTAACCATATTTATTTTGACTTCATTAATTAAGAGAAAGATGCTTTTTGTCAAAAAAATTGTGAGAAATCGCGTAATTGACGAGTTACAATTGTGATAAATTGAGAATATAAACAACTGCGAAAATAAATCAAAGCGTGATTAATCTTGGACTCGGTGAATTTACGACTTGGAGCAGCGCATAACTAGAAAAACTTTTTTAAGTAAAAGTATGACGGTCTAGTGGTTAGTTGCCTTTACTGCTATACCGGGGGTCGTGGGTTTGATTCTCACCCAAGACAAATGTTTGTGTGAGGAGCACGATCATTTGATCTGTGTCTGGGTGTAATTTGTCTATAGATGTGTGTATTTAGTAAGATTATCAGTTGTCTTACACAAGCTCTGCTTAGTTTGGGACAAGATAGAGTTGTGTAAAAGTTGTGGAATATTTATTTACTTATGTAAGTTAAAAAGTTTGCTTATTTTCCCTACACCTAACAGCCGTCCCCAAAGCCCAGCTGTTTATAAAACATGTCGGCAGTAAATAGAAACAAATGTATGTGCTGAAGATTCCGGTCACGGCGCCACATCTGCCGGTCGCTGGTCGCAATGCGCTGAATTAAATCGCGGCGGCCATGTTACAGCAATGTCGCCTGTACGTTGTGGAACACGGGGAAACTACCAGAGGTTAGAGTCAATAGACAGAATAATGAGAATGGAAGAAATTGATTATTATGTTGCTGTTTAAATAATACCACCTTTTTGCAGTTCTACTATAGGGCAAAGGAACTCTTCGCACACCGAGAAGATATAATATTAATAAAGGAAAGATTTGTATTTTTGTTTATAACGAATAAACTTAAAACCTAGTATGCCGGTTTGAAAATTTATAACACCGTTGGGAAGGAATTAACTGGAAATCAAGGTTTCCTAATTTCATATCGTAATGAGTAATGTCTGAAATAAACATAAAAAGTAAATAGGTATGTCAATTTGAAAAAGTCATATAGTTACTTAGCCGGATTGTAACCTTCAAACTTGACAGTGAGATCCAACGCTCTAACTACTGCGCTATCACGCCACTTAATATTTATTTACTAGCACTTCACAAGCAAATTCTTCCGCGTGAATTTAGTACTTGTTCCTTTAAACTTTGACATTTCCTCAACCAGCTCATCAGCTTTGAAAGTAAAATATAGCCTATTTTACTCGGCGATAACATAGCTTTCTATTGTTGGAAGAATGCTCAAAGTAGCTTCAGTAGTTTTTGAGTTAAATCTCTACCAACAGAAAAACAAATAGATAAAACATTATTTTGTTATTCTGTTCTCGTGTCCAACAATTAATAGAATTACATTGGCACTTACGATAGGTGCCACGTCCTCCATTTCCACTCCTTATTAACGACCCTCGACAGCCCGGTAGCCCACTCCAGGCACGTCTTAAGCCCATAACACACAACATGAACTAACAGGGCCATTCCCAGTAATATTAATTTAACGGCCATAACTAAGTCTTGTAACGAGCGCCGCGTCGTGGGGTGTAAATCGGCCTCAGGGACGCTTTACACGCGGCGTGCACTGCAGCGATATCTGTGAGGTTACATGTGCACAGTGCAGGGCTGATAACGACGAAGATCATAAACAAGTATAATATGACAGATTTATGTAAGTAAGCAGTGAAATGGAGCTTAGCGAGTTGGGGGAAATTCACCCAAAGACCGTTTACGTTTAGTTACTTAGACTAATATAAACAGAACAAACCAAGTCAGACGGTCACGGGTGGCATTAAAACTCTGTCACAAGGTCATGCAAGCAATTCTGCTAAGCATGAGGTCCTGAGTTTGATACCCTGTTAGGCAGTTAGGACGTTTTTCTATCTGGAATTGCATAATAGCAATCCGGGCTCTAGATTTGTTTCTGAACCCGAGTAAAGAGCTCGACCCTTACTTCGTGTATCTTCAACATAACGGGCGAAATATGAATGTAAAAGGTAGAACTCTGCCTAGCTCTTTACAGAATACAGGCTTGATGTTGTGATAAGTGTTTTATAGTAGTTTTTTATTTTTACTTTGAAAGCATATTATGTTTTTTTTTTTTTTTTTTTATTGTGAGTGTGAGGACCATGTGGATTCTTTTTTTAAATTTTCTTTTCTAAATATTTTTAAGTTCTTTTATTTACTTATTTTACATTTTGTCTGGCAGTTTGAGTTCTTGGGACCAACCCAAATGTTCTTTCTTTGGTATTGTTCGTCAGCACGTGGAGCTCCTCAAGTTCCGAGTTGAGCTCACGATTACTGACAAATGCTTGCACTGACTGATCTGGTCCCCTCATTCTGTGTGGTTCTTTCCTCAAAAGACCATTTCAGACAGTAATCGGCATGGATCTTACATGATTTGACCAAAATAATGTCTGGACTTTAAAAAAGACTATGACCTCTGAGTTTCTTTCGGTGTTTCTTCTCAGAGTAGTCAGGTAGTGAAACTCCGATCTTATCTACTAGTTAAAAAAAAGACGTGTAAAAGTGTTTGTGAAAACCTATTTACAGAAATGAATATCATTTATCATTTAGTGTAAAATGAGCCTTGGCTGCTACAAGATTCCTTAATGGGTTGTCATCAAAGTCAATCTATTTATCAACATTGACATGCAGCTTACTGTACCCGAATTGGAAAGAATCCTATTTTCATTTATAAATTAACTTAATTACACAATACCCCATTCAATCGAAGTAGGTAATAGTCTGAAAGCTTTTTTATAGACAGGGATTAGACTTGAGAGTTTTACGTGTAAGTGCCTACTCTGAGTGATACGGGAGTTCTCCAGCTCCAACATTCTATCTGTTTTACGATACGATACTACTAACTTTCTAGATATAGGCTCTTAGAACTATCGTTAGCTTTTATGTTCTAGAAAAAAAGTGATAAAGTCTGAGTTTATAGTTCACCCGCAACGTGTTGTTAGAACACTACACACAACTTGTAATGGAATTGTCGAGTGCAGTTGCGCGGTTTATGCATGCAGCGTTGCAACTTTCAAACTCAGCTGTTTTGAAAAGTTTCTACTTATTGTTTTGTTTTTTTTTTGTTTTAATAGTTTCTAGTTGTTCGTTGGAAGTTTACGCGGTCACTTTACAGCAGGAACGTGATTGCTAACAAAATAACTGCAAAAAGTTTGTGAATTAATTTTGTTGTTGAAACCGCAGAGAAATAATTTGTTTTCATTGCAAGTAACATATAAAAACAGAATAAATTGAATAGTGTAATGTTAAAGCTGAATTTTGTAACAATGTATATTCAAATAATGTAGCATTTGTGTGTATTCCAATAGATAGTATCATATATACTCGTGATTGTATTATTAAATAGTCGTCCACGAAATACCTGCATAGCTTTTCTATCTCCATCCATCCCAAAAGATATCTGTAAGAGATTGCTTTTAGCTACAAGACCGCCCATGGTTATTATTTAGTAGTTTTTGTGGTGAACAACCAATAATATCCTAGTTTGCCAAACATTTGTCAGCTAATAAAGGTACAAACACGCCAACAGCGCCGCCTAGTGTCACAGTGAGACAGTTACAGCTAATTGCACCGCTCGCTATAGAGCCATAATTGCCAAACATGCATTCACAGTACACCGCACAAATCCGAATCATAAAATATATGTACTGGACTCTAGGCTTTATTACTAGACTGTTAAAGGTAAGTTTGGTGTGAATTATTGGGGCTATGAGTAATTAGATGAGTCAGCGCCTGTACGGCGTGAGATATGGTGCTCATTGGAAGATATTGCTGGCCGACACCGATATATTAGTAATTAACATAAATAATTGTGTGGACTTAGGATTATAGCCTCGAAGCTTTAATGGGACGTGATAATGATCTGGAGTAGTGTAGGTGGGCAGAAGTAATAGGTTTGTGGTCTATACTAAAATGATTATGAGAGAATAAACACGTATTGGAAAATCTACCGATCATGTCCACTGCTTGAGTATAACTGACTCAAAATTAATATCGGCTTAGGGTGTGGGTTTTTTACACAACTTGCTACATTTCTATATCTCTGTCTATAGTCTGAAGAATCTTTGCTGGACAAATAGGTGTTAAGAACGACTAGCAAACAGATATTTCAAGTTCCTAGAAACTAAATTAATTTAACCAGCTGTAGTTTAAAATAGCACAGTAAGCATAACAGTAATTCTGTCTCTAAATCAAACCAGAGACAAACTCAAACGGAATCACAAAGCGCACGCCGAGTACAGCCTACTCACACATTCCTCCCATCCCTCAGAGAACTGGCAGTAAGGTTACGTTAAATAAATATGAAGAGGAACAGCGGCGACCTCCAGCAGCCACGTGGAGGGACGGAGGGCAAATATATCAGCCACAGAGCCTCCGACATAAGGAGTGAGTCAACACAGAAGTGCTTATCACTTGACAACTGATAACATATCGATGTTTACTCTGGAGCTATCTTTGGGAAATGTGTGTTGTTTTTGTAAGATATTGTCGGATTTTTCCCTCTTTATTTTGAATGAAATGGCAATAATGAAGGTGATAGTAAAGTTGATTTACATTTCAAAACATGATTTCATCACGCCTGCCTAGTTTAGGCACCGGTCTCCCACGACGTGTTTTCCAAGTGTTGTAGTTGCTCAGATAGTGTAATTATTATGCATGGTGAGAAATAAATAAAATTAGAATTGAATAGAATAGAATAGAATAATCTTTATTGTACACCATAAAAACTTACAAATAATAACTTTAAGGGGTACATAAGGTGTTACAATGGGCGGCCTTATCGCTAAAAGCGATCTCTTACAGACAACCTAAACCAAACCAAATACCAAATTATGAATTATTATTATTATTTTTAATCACCCAAGGGTTAGGCAGAGGTGTACTTGTGGTACACCCACATTTTACTACACACACATGCACACGACAATGACACGCGACCTATGATTATGTTGTAACCTTGTTTGAGTAACCTTACGAAACAACACTTATCCTTTATCAGTAGAAAAAACAATCAATATGGACAACAATCTACATAAACAATCCGTATTCAACCGTATAATAATCTACTTCCAAACGAATCAACAGAAGCAGCGCCCAAAATATTTTATTTACACTTCAATCTGAATTCTCTTCTCAGACCGTTTCACCGCAACAAAGTTCAGCCGAACATAATAAACGAGCTACAGCCGCTCAATATTTACTTATCTTTATTCCATAAACAAGCGCGTTTAGCCGCTCCTTAAAAATGTAAACGAAAGCAGAAAGCTCCGAGTTTTAAACGAACAACACGCGACCGCAACACGGCGCGGTGCGGCCGGACGGTTTGAGGTAATCCTTAATTACTGGTGATACTGCAACATATCTGGACGAGTTTGTTACGAGGTGAATATTTCATGTTTATTCTGAATTTAATTTTGATGTCATTGCTTATGTATCTGTGAGAGAGGTCGGCTACTTTTTAATATTACATGCTGACATATGAGCTGGTGTAAAATTTATTGAAACAAAAATTACGTTTGACCTTTTTCACTTATTAGGCATTCAACACTTTGGTCAAATGCATGATTTAAAGGTTAGTCAGTAACAAAGCCGAAAACATTTTCATTAAATTAATTTGTAAAATCCCAACTTAATTAAATTTTAATGAAACCACGATATCAAATATTTCTCTTTCATTGTTTTACAGTACACAGACTAGATTAAGCGCGGCCTAACCACAAGTCATATTTCACCAGCACAGTAAATCAAGAGGATCGCAAGTAACTGCTGTATTAAGTTCATCAATCACACAAAGTGATGAGAAAATGTACTGTCGACGTAATGAAGTCGTCTCTACAAATACATTTACAATAGAACTGAAGATAGATCACATTTGTACAGACATTATTACAAAGGATTCCTGAGAAGAATGTCGAAGAAAACATCATTGTTCGCAATTTCTTACCTTGTACCCATTGTTAGAAAAAGGTCTACGCAGTAGCTACGAGATACGCTACGCCGGCTACGCGTCGTAGCACATTTGTCCTTCGCTACGCGGTTGGAGCTACGCGTACTTTTCTATGCCAATATTTCTATGAATTTAAATATACACTCAGATAATAAAGAGAAATGATTTGTTGTTTAGTTGATCTTCTACTTGACGAATTTCATGATTAGAAAGGTATCTTACCACAGAGTAACATATGCTATTTTTTTCTGAACTACGCGAGACGGAGGTTAAAAATCGAAGTAGAAAAATGATATTCACCAGAACAAAGTGCTAGTAATTCACAAAATAAACATAATACCAGGCATACATTCTTAGAGATGTATGCAGAGATTAATATTCAAAAACAATAGTATAAGAATATGAATATGCAGCAACAAAATCTTCTTAGATTAGCAAAGAGAACGCCACACCACGTTCAAATTGAAACAACTTCTCCAGCAAACCGGCCCCTCCACTTTGTCTAATAAACGCAAACCGCACCAAACAAGATTACCCAACGACAGTCCACTACAGTCTAGTTAAATTCCGAGCTCACAACACAGAACACCGCCCTTTAACCTAACTGTCCCGTGTCCCGGATCAGAGAGTCCGCACTACGGACCTCTGGCCTTTGGACGTTACAAAACCAATTTGTGAACCACTCTAGTTCATTTGTAGACACGAGACAATTGAACTATAGCCTAGGAGGAGGCCTAATTAGGTCTACACTATGTTCTAGGATCATATAGTAGTACTTAAAGATTAGTTCCAACTTTAGGCTGTAAATATTTCAAATATCCACAATGTTGTAATTTATAAACTCTAGTGATTTACAATGGACAAACTTATTATTATTTATAGCTTAAAATTGTTAAGTATCCTCTCTCTATTTCGTGTTGTTATACGGGATTTAATTAAGTAAGTTTTGTTGACAAAGTAAGTAAGTACGGTCGGATTTCTATCTAGGCAGACATTCTAGAAAATTATACAGAATGAAATTTAAATGGTTGTTTTTCCACAGCGAAGCGATTCTGTTTTGGTAGAACTAACGATTTATGGTATATTTTAATTATCAACCGCGTAGGCAAATTACAATTATGTCTATTTCTATTATAGAAAGAAAATGGCGGGTATGGAATCAACTGTTTGTCAACTGTAAAGTGTATTTTATTTTCAGCCATAGGTATTACAAATCCTACTCGTTAACACTTTACAGTTGACAAACAGCTGATTCCATACCCGCCATTTTCTTTCTACTTGCGCCTTATTGATTACGATAATAGAAATAGAATTTGTAATATGGCTAGGTCTGCCGGTTACAGACAGATACAAATACAAATGGTAATACCGCGCAAAAACATTTTTTTCACATTTTAAGGTAAACTGATTTTTTATACTATAGTATTAGTGAAGTTTCACGCTGTAAATATTGAATTTTATTAAACGCGACTTTTAAAGTAAACAATCCTTAGAGAATTGATAAAATCACAGAATCATCGTGCTCAAAGTAAACAGCTATCGATATTCCTTAATGAACCCTTCAGGATACAGACAAAGCAAGCTATTGAAAACTAAATGAATCGAAACAATATTATTTATTCATAGCAATCCATATCAATTGCTTATTCTACTTTCTATATTATGAAGTTACGAGCCCTATTATTAGTGAGTCATAAGACATAATTAAATTAATAATATATCCACACAAGACATATTAATGAATAAATATGGCTGACCTACTTATGGGGCTCGGCCTAGTTAACAAAGAGGCTCGTTAACTACTGAATGACATACTGTGGTTAAAGCTTTGCGGACCCTCGGAGATTATCGGAGTCAGCGCCAACTGTGATGTATGATGGGTTCGTGGCGCAAACAGTTCGAAAGTTATTATCTTGAAAACTGGGAAATTATTTTTTCTTTAGTTTTTTGCAATTCGTCGTTTATTGTGAGGCTATATGTTGCACAATATATGATTTGCAACAGTAACACGTATGTGCTTCCAGTATTATAAACATTCATATCATGTCTGGGTGTAATTTATCTATAATATGTCTGTATTTAGGAATGTATAAGTATGTTTATCAGCTGTTTAGTACCCATAACACAAGCTCTTAGCTTAGCTTGGGACTAGATGACATTGTGTGATAGTTAAAAACGACTAAACGACCTTTTCATGAAATAATCATTAAATGGATTCCCATTGAATGATTATTTCAAAATAATTAATTTAAATTATTGTAACTCCGATAGAACATATTTGTAACGTTCGCGAATCATATTTTAATGAACTTACAACCTGACAAAGAACGGCAAATTGCAAAAAAACACAAGAAAACTTCAGTTTCGCTACTGTGGCACTTTCACCTTAACAACAGAACTCAGCATAGTTACACTGTTCTCGAAACTATCTAAGAAATCGGATTTCACGAGATTAGTAAGAGTTTAGTTGAAATTTATATTGAAAAAAATGCATTGAAAAACATGAATTAATCGCGGATTAGTATTCCGACAGGACGTTGGTACAATGCTAAGTCTTTGGGTTGGTTATCGTAATAAACTTCGTTCCGCCTTAGAATCGATTTATTACTTTTATTTAGTTTTTTAACTTAGTTTACATCCTGTTCTCAAACCTACTGAATATACACACAACATTTCATAAGTATCGGCCAATACGTTTCGGAGGTATTTTGTATATTAAATATACATAATTTTAAAAAGATGGCAACAAATAGATCCAAAACAATAATAACTAATACTACTTTTTATTTAGCGAGTCTCTAATGTGCTCTTTATACCTTTTGTGTTAGATAGAATTAGAAAAAAAACATAAATATACATACATATAACCTAACCTAACTTACCATACCTACCCTATAGCGAACCTAACTACCGAACCTAACTACCTTACTGAAATGCATTGATTTTGAAAGATACAAAATACGTAATTTTAAACTGAAATACTGCGCTGCATGTCCCTATGTTACATACAATTTATATTATAATTGAAATAACCAATTTTAATTATACATGATTGAAATAACCTTATGTACATATGATTTATTGCTCACCGAATTTACATATTTCAATCAACGTCTCAATCTGAAATTCACATTCAAATGTATGAATTAAATGGCCCCGAATAGTTACATTTCCATTATACCGTGAGTCAGTGAACCACATTGACGTATTGGGGGCACCTTCTCAAGAGTGGGTATCGAGGGGTCAGCTCATATTTAAGTAGATAGCTGATGAAGATAGGGACTAGGGTCGGAACTTTTGTGACTGGCCTGTTGGTCTAGTAGTTAGTGACCCTGCCTGCTATGCCGGAGGTCGTGGATTCGATTCCCACCCAGGACAAATGTTTGTGTGATGAGCACGATCATTTGTTCTGTGTCTGGGTGTAATATATCTATAATAAGTATGTTTTTAGAAATATATAAGTATGTTTATCAGCTGTTTAGTACCCATAACTCAAGCTCTCAAGCTTAACTTGGAACTAAATGGCGTTGTGTGAAAAGTTGTGGAATATTTATTTTTACATACTCATAGGATATATTTCGTGTTACTGAGAAACATGGTACCTGCGTGGTGCATTCTTAATCAGACGATTTTAATAGTTAGTTCTTTTGGGTGTTGAATATGTCAAATCAAATGAAAACTCATTGATTCAAATTAGGCTGAGAAGCAACACTTTTTGAACCTCAAAATACACAAGACAATTCCTCAAAACGCCTACCTTTCCCCAAACTCCCCAGTAACACGTATCTGATTCGCTTGAAGATGTTGAATCTATACAATGAAAATGGTTAAATGGTTGGAATGGTGAAATGGTTTATAAACTTTATGAATCATTACATTTCAAAATTATTGTTACGTGTTAACTAGCACACTCCAATATACCAAAAAAATAGAATTAAATTGAAAACTAAACTCAAGCAATATATGAAAAACGGAAAGGAAAATAAGATAAATAGCATGTCTAAAGCTTAATTACTTTTAGACTCCTTCGCGATGATTTACATTTACAGATTTAGTTAAAAAGAATCGCGTATTTTTTAGTTATTTTGTATACTTGTCTTAGAACCGATTGTGACGGCAGCATATTACCCTTAAAAAGAAAAGATAAAGATACCGGGCTGGTATCCGCAACTCCACGTCTAAGCGCGTATTTTGCGTATGGGCTATAATCTACCACGCGGGCCCAGTGCGAATTGGTAGATGTCACATGTCTTCGAACTTTTTTTGTTTTTTTTTTTGGTTCTAGGACATGCCGGTTTCTTCACGATGTTTTCCTTCACCGTTTTGGAGAGCAGTGGTGATGAAATAAATTACACAAAGTAATGCGCCTGCCTGGGTTTGAACCCACGACTTACTGTTCGTAAGTCGGGGCCGCCACCACTAGGCCACCGCTGCTCTCCATATTACCCTTACTTGCTTTTCAATAAAATGCCGACGGATAGCATTTGCTACCGCAGTTGTCTTTCTATCGTAGGGATGACTCCCTACGATAGAAAATTACGGTGTCAAAATTGTCAAAACGTTATGTTTCATGATGATGCACCTCGTTGCTCTTGCGGTTGCTAACGCTTCTGTGGAGTACAACGTACTGAGTTTGATTCCCAGGCCTGGCATTGTTATTGGGGTTTTACGCTTGGGATTTCTCAGAAAGCCCGCAGTCTGAATAGGTATACCTACCTATGCCCGGTTGGTGACTAGGATCGCCCAGAATTACATGAAACTTAAACATATACGGCGAAATTAGAATGAACTACGAGTACATCTCTGCTTAACCCTTTGGGAACTACAAGCGTGATGTTGTGTTACGTATCGGAAAAATATTACAAGTCAATGAAAACCAGAGGTGAAAAATTGAAAATTGTCGACTTCCTGCCAGTCCAACTAAAAACATAAATATTTCATATTTTCCTACCAAATTGCCCCATTCACAGGAAAACTGTAAGCAATAACACACAATATTGGCAATAACAGAGCGAAGTATTGGAGTGAACACATGGAGAGCGCCCGGTAACGGGTTCGATTCCTGGCCAAGAGCCAAGCGTCAATTAGGCTAATATCCCACACTACTTGGCACGGGATTGAACTGGCGTGCCGTTCGGATAAACGAATAGCATTTCGTTTAATGTTTTATTTAGTGGAAATAATATAGAAAAAATATCTAGGTATCCTAATATTATAAAGAAGAACAATTTGTTTATTTTTTTCGTTTGTAGGGTTTTTACTCAGAAACTACTAAAAAGATTATAAAAGCTCTTTCACCATTAGAAAACTTTTTCTTATCACCGAGCAACAAAGGCTATATTTTATTTTCAAAACTACGGGAGTGGGGATGGGATGTTATAGTTTGAAGCGTTAGTGTTATGAGACTAGTCAAGGGATTTGAGCTTAGGATTCTTACTTGTTGTGTGGATTTATTATGATCGTGATCAGTTCTGATATTTATTGACTTATTTCCTGGCTTTTCCTGGCTTTTTTACTTAAGGCTATAACTCAATATTGAAAATATCCGATCTGTTTTTCTGCTCAACCGCTACAGTTAGTAAAACGTAATGTTAAAGAATATAGTAGTTTGGATAAATACACTTTTGGATGTGGGTTTGTGGCCAATTAAATATTTAAAACTTGACGCTTCAATTTAGCATTTTATTTACTTTAGAATCATACGCAGATTAGCTATTTAGAGTAATTTAAAAACCAACTTTCGGAGTAATATTGACGAGACTCAAGCTCCAAAATACAGCCTGAACTATATGGGATGACACATACCTAGAACTCTAAGCACAACATACACTGAATGTATCAATGAAGTCAGAACATCAACAGTCTGAACGAATACAATATCTTTGTGCGAGCGGCGAGCCATACAACTAGCCATACAAGTGTCGTTAGTTCTCAGCCGACATACATTATTACAAAGGCAAGTAGGCCTCCCGGAAGCGCTTTCGTCCGATTCCGGGCCGGACGCGGGCCGGATGCGGCCCGTCTCGCCGCGACTCACAAACGTACAATGTGACGACTAGAATTCCTTACACTAAATGTGGGTTTTGATTTAGGTTGCTTTAATGCTTAGTTCTTTTGAAAATGTATGAGTTATTGTTGACATTGAAAGTGTAGGCACGGCTTCTTTGTTCGTAGACGTGATAAACTACAAAGCTAAAATGAAGAAGGTTCCAATAGTAGTTTTGCGCCAAAAATAATGTTCTACGCGTAGAGAAGAAATGGAACTAAATTAGAAAACATTGTTTTTATAAGAATAATATTGTTAAAGCTTGTGATTCCCCAGTGGTCGAAATTCGAAACCACCCACCACTTATTTATGTTTTAATAGAAAATTACAACTTTGCTTTGCATTTCCGTGTATGTTACAGTCAAATCGAATATTGCTGTCATATTTTGGTTTGTTTCCAAAATACTGATCCCCATGGTAACGTTATAAACTTGGTGTTGGAAAAACCACTAAACGTCTATTATAATGTACGTAAAACAATGAAGATTTTATTGTACTTCTAAAACTGCACTGCGTAAAAAAATACTATGCTAAATCGCACACTCCGCTCACTCCTCCTTCCGCGCATTTTTTTGAAAAAGGGATCCAAAGGTTTTGTATAGCGTATTAATATTAAGATTAAACAAAGAAATCTCCATAAACAATAACTACAGCACACAACAAATTAAACAACAATACAATTCACAAACCGCCGTTCTACCACCGTCCCGCGTCCCCTCCGGTTCTAGCTAACCGTCTCGCGACCGCGCGTGGTCGCTCCGGCCCGTCACCGGCGATTCGACCCAATTTGAACACACCATTGTGAAAGACAGGTCACCCGTTAACGGGATTTGCGTAATTCCAAGATTCAAGAGGCAATTAGCAAAGGAAATTCTATTATAATCTTGTAATTTTATGTAAAAGGTAAAGATGTCTTTTGCGGGGATTAAAATTAGGAATTATTAGATTTGTATTGTACTTAGAAGTTTGGAATTGAGTTAGGAAATTCAAAGTTTTCGAAAAAAAATACGGAGATGAATGTTAAAGTGGCAACGACGAAATGTCAATGGGAATTTCTCACTAGGTCAATAAACATTGAAGAGTTTTACGATTTAAATTTATCGCATGAGGGCTTATTTTAACAAAGCTAAGATCTTTAATCAGTGGAATAATCACATGTGATTATAAAAAACATATGGATTAATATTTGTATTTGTGTCTCTTTTATCAATAAACAATTATTATTTTTATATTTTATAACCCTTAGCCTAAATTGACTCTTAATATGCGCAAAATAGGTAATAATTTTAATGTATTTCTGTGAATTGGACAAACATTTTTAATGATGATGTTACGTTAAATTATTATTTTGTAAATAGTGCTTCGAAGTCGGTTTTGCTTCATCTCACTCTTTTGTAAAGTCCACAACGGACATTGTCTTGGTCAGATTATGTGAGAACTATGTCGATTGGCATCTGAAATATTACCGTATTTTACGGTTAAAAAACCACACAGATATGAGTGGACCTGTCTAGCTTGTGCAAGGAATTGCCAGTAATTGTACGCTGAAGTCGAAATTTAAGGATCCAACTACATTAGAAACCAAAGCATGAACAAGAAAAATGATACTTGTGAAGTTCCATAGGTTTTTATTCAATGAAGTTACCTTCAATATGAGTGTTTCACGAATCAAGCAAGTTTCTCTCCGATATTAGAATACCTGATATTGTAATATGCGTACTCACTTCAACAATAGAAAAGGTCCGATACTTGATATAAGCATGTCTGAGTCCGCCGCAGCTAACCTAGCGTAAATAAGTCTTTGTGAGTCCTCGGCTAACCTCAGAATATAATAGTAGACGACTGCTCTAAGATGTTTGCTCAGTCCGGTCGCTAAAGTACTTATTTTTTTTTATAGCAAAGGTTGAAATCTCGGGCACTCAACTATTTACTTTAAGACATCTTGTAGGTCAGAAGTAAATGTTTAATGATAAAAGTAGTTCTTAGTTTTTAAACAACTCCGTCTAGACTTTGTACTGTCCACATAGTTTGTTTTATGTAGGCCTTTTAATGGACCGCACAAAACCATCTATATAAGTACATTAAACAGAGTCGAGTTAGTTACACAATTTTTTATAACTCAAGAACGGCTGGACCAATTTTTGTGTTTTTGTATTTGTCTTCGTTCGAAATAAAAAAAACATGAAAAGTCTTTGTAATAAAAAATATGAAGAATATTTTTTTTAATCATTTTTCAAACGCAGCGCTATCTTGGATGACTTGAAAGGTGACAATTATCTTCCCAGTTCATTTTCAGGTGACGATTTGACATTTGTCAAGTCCTAAGCTAAAACTTCTTAGGTAACACAACGTTAATTTTATTCATTCTTAGGCGGCTTGTATTATAAATCTATTAACTTGTACTTTTATCGTCTAAGTACTATGTTAAAACCCACAGGGATGCTTTTGCGAACATAAAATAAATCTCAAAACAACCAATACATCAGAGAATAATACCCCTGGCAGCCATTTTCCGCACGCAACTAGTAAGCCGGTGGCACACACAATGCGAGGCTGGCGATCAATCAGGCGCTACAATGTCACGCATCGATCACGAGGTCCTTGAGACCCGCGCGAGCCTCACATGTTTTTGTTTGGGAACTTACGACCTTCTGAATATGTAAAGAGATTAGTATTAGTAGTGTATGTATGAATTTTTATTGACTGCTTTTTCTTATGGAGTTCTAAGTAACGTCTATTCTTGGCACAATGTGAAAGGAAGCCGTGAAATAGGGTACGCAACTCAGTAATATCATCTGCCAAGCCATGTTCCAACTACGTTAGGGTCGGCTTTCAGTTTAACAGGATACAGCTTAATACCAGTGTTTTACACGACTGCCTGCCACGTTACCCCTTGGTTAAACTGGTTGTCAGACTTTCGGGCTTCTGACTTCCCGTATCGACTGTCATAGCTTTTTTTTTTTTATTTATAATGGGTCTACTTATGACCTCAATCTTGTCCTGAGGTCAGAGATGAGGTCGACGATGGAACGAGCTTACCCATAAGAAGCCTAGCCTCGCGACTTAAACAGATTGGGGTCATATGAACTCGGGAACACTGATGCAGGCAGGGAATTCCACTCCTTGGCTGTGCGCATAATGAAGGAACCACCCAGGACAAATGTTTGTGTGATGAGCACGATCATTTTTCTGTGTCTGGGTGTAATTTATCTATAATATGTATCTATTTAGAAGTTGTTTGGTACCCATAACACAAGCTCTGCTTAGCTTGGGACTAGATGGCGTTGTGTGAAAGTTGTGGTATATTTATTTATTTTATTTATTCATCTACAAGGAATGGGTGATAACCTGCAGTACGTCTGGATTCCCGATGGAAGAAAGGAGATGGTGGAATGAGCTCGTGGAGCTCTAGAGCACACATAGATTTACAAATAATAACCGGGACCAACGGCCTTTCCGGCTCATTCCGTTTATCCACCCTAAAAAAGCCACCCTAAGGAGGATACTCGGAAACACGTGTCCTTCTATCCACCCTGAACGGGGTGGATAACCGTAATTCATATAATATGTTTCTTCCGTTTTTCTCACCTGCCTAAGTACAGTCATTAACACAGAAACATACACAAACCCAGTCCAAGAAACTTCGTGAACATTAAAATACTTTAGATGTACATACTTACCTTCTTCTTTGAGCTGAAAATAGTTTTGTTTACTCATCTAACATTCTATGTGACTATTACGTCATTCTAGAAATATTTTGAAAAAACATGGCTCAAGGACGAAACCTTTGTGGCTGTTTGGAATTCATTCGGGGTGTCTCATAGGACTACAAATTCGTTAGAAACCTGGCATAAAACAATATCACATGAAATTAAAGACAAACATCCACATTTAGCTAAGTTTTTGGAATGCGTGCAAAAAAACGCACAGTTCTTCGCTAATACATCTGCTGCAGCAAAAAAATTTAGAAAACGATTGCAAATATACATTAAAAGGGACGAATTTATCCAGGATACGCAACTACGTCTACTCAATAATGAAATAAGCGTTGGTCATTTTCTGGACATGTTGCAAAATTTATAAAAAACCACCAGCCCCGCTTTAACACTCAACTTTTTGATTCAACTGTACTTGGGGTAAAAAATCGGAAGAAACATATTATATGAATTACGGTTATCCACCCCGTTCAGGGTGGATAGAAGGACACGTGTTTCCGAGTATCCTCCTTAGGGTGGCTTTTTTAGGGTGGATAAACGGAATAAGCCGCCTTTCCGAGGCACGGAGGAGTCTTAATATGTAATGAATGGCTCATCCACGGACCAACCTCTTCAAATGAAGCTTATTCCTCGATCGACTCAAGAAGCTGTTACTTTAACCACAAGCTACCCAAAACCATGCCTTCATCGAAATATGAGGCAATATTCACAATCGGCCTCATCCAACCAAATAGAGAGTAATACATCACTTCCTATCATGATATTTGTCAAGCAGCACGCGCGATCCATCAGGTCTCACGTCGAATGGGGCCGTTTCGACCCCCCAGCCGTCACACGGTTAACCCGCTTTGTTTTACTTGATAACGTGGCCAAAATTCACTGCAATTTACTGAAAATTCCTTGTCAACAACAGACAGGGAAAACTGCAATGTTATATTTTGTGAATGTGTTCCGAAATTGCGTCTGACAGCCACCAAATTGATAAGCTTTGTGACCGTTTATTCACTGAGTTTAATTTAAAATTGTGCAATTACACGAGTTCGTTAATAACGTGGTTATTAACGATATTCTATGTAGTTTGAACACTAAACGGTGAATTAAACACGAGTATTACATAACATCACCCCACTGTAATCCTCAAAGGTTTAATTAGAGGTATTATAATACCCACATTTCACCAGATATTTTTAAATCTCATGCCATGCAGGGTGTCTAAAGCCTATTAGGCTAGGAAGTGGGGACGGGCAGGCGTATTAGGGGACTCTCTTGTGTTATTTTTGACGTTCAGTGTTTACCCTCAGCCTATTTTGAATAAAAACTTGATTTTGAACCGGGCACAATTTTCTTAGTTCAGACTTTAAGCTGGTACTAAGAAATACCAGATGGAAAAACCTACGAGATAAAAAAACGGAGCCTTATGTTTGCTTGCGACCACTAGATCAATTTGGCAGTGACGTCACATGAAAGATAGTTACAAAATATTACTAAGCCAATGTAGTTATTTTCCTGATTATCTCGTAAGTACATCCAGTTAACCTTTTCCGCACCTACACGTTTTCCGTTTATTTTATTATTGTAGCCATTTGCGCGAATGCAAACCTTTTCACACGTCGGTACACGAACCCCCTCTCCGCACCCTCGAACACCCCTTCGGCCTAACAGAGGATCGTTTTACGAAACCGTGCGTGTTTACTATAGTTTTTTTTTTCTAAGTCTTGATGAAAATATAAAAGATTTTTTCGAGTAATCTAAGTTGGCATTTATGTTATTGCAAGACTTTAATGTATTTCCACGTTTATATGTGTAGTGCTCGCTGCAGGTAAAATGGCTATTATTTTTTTTAATTAAGTAAGTAATTCTTATTGTTTAACATTAAACAGACGAGCCGTAGTTTACTGCCACACAGTTAATGTTAAATCGTTAAATCCTAATTAAAAACATAATAATCCTTATAACTAAGAGTGAAGTAAAATGGCCACTAGTATCTTCAGTTTAACTAAACATTTCTTTATTAACCGATTTCTAAAAAAGAAGGAGGTTATCAATTAGGATGTCTGTTCGCGCATAACTTCGTCACTTGCCAACCGATTTGAAAAATTATTTCTTTATTATGGGTATACCTCCCAAATGTTCCCATAGTCACCAAGTCGGGATCTGATCATGGAATCTTGGCGAAATCGAGGGAACTTTTCAAATTTTATAGGAAAACCTACAGTGATTTTGGTATTTTTTTCTACAAGTGAAGCATTTGCGTTCAATAAGAACCATTCTACCATCAGATCTGATAATGAAGCCAAGAGACAGGCACCGGAACTCCATGATAAGTCAATGTATCCTAGCCGTGTTTGGGCTTGTTGGAGTTGTAACGGTATGCACTTTCCAGGTGTACCTACCAGTTAGAGTTTTTCAATGAAGTCGGTCAGAAAAGTTTTTCTTATAATTAGACCCACATTAGGAATTTCTCCTGGTATGTTTAAACTCACATACACGAACAGAATTGGAACAACTACCTAGCAAACAACTATAGTTGTTCTTATCTCATTTGAAATAACATTAGACTTTAAAATATATACTTTTTAACAATCTGTATAACCGATTTTGACTTCAATTGCATTAATCATTAATGGCAGTTTCAGTAAACAATAGCTATTGTATCCGCGTTTTTGCATACAATGCCAATCTTATGACTTGAAGTTAAAATCGGTTGATCGGACTGTAAAACGGTTTGTTTTTTCTAATCATATTTCAAATCGACGCAGCAGCCAATCGCTCAACCACTGTCCCAATTGTGCCATCGAAATGATTCAAGGTTTAAGTGAACAAAACTGTTAACAAATAAGGGGAAAACAAATTAAATATTCTTATATTCCTCAATCGAGAAATACTAACTAATGCCTCCAGGCATATTCAAAGCAACATGATTCAAAACGACGCCACACGCGCTAAACATAATATTCACGAAAAAGCTTTTACCGCTGAGAATATCTTAAAAAGACAGAAAGCGACAATAAAATCGGTAACAAGTACAAATTGTCGCGGGCGACGCGACACGTGTCTCTCTGTGTGATTGATTGTGTCATCCTTCACGCTCCCCCGACCTTGTGTCACAAACACCTTTAGAGCTCCCGTCACCTTTGTGAAGGTTTTTGATGTTTTTTTTTATAGAGGTAAGGAATTATGGCGGCTTTTAGAGCCTGCTACTTTCGATAATCTTGGAGATCATGGTATTTCGCAAGCTTATCTTGATTCAGCGAGCGAATTGTGATTTTTAGTAGAGCAATGAGAAAATGGCGTAACATTATGTGTGTATGACACATAATGTTACGCCATTTTCTCATGGGGGTAGGCAGAAACTACAGAACGCCACCTGCTATACGATCCTTACATACTTTTTTGCTTTTAATTTTTTACTAGCCTGTTGATTTAGTCATTAGTGGCCCTGGCTGCTTTACCGGAGGTCGTGGGTCGATTCCGACCCAAGACACATGTTTGTGTGGTGAGCACGATCATTTGTTCTGTGGCTGAGTGTAATTTATCTATAAAATATTTGTATTTACAAACATATAAGTATGTTTATCACTTGATTAAGTACTCATAACACAAGGTCTGTTTAGCTTGGATCTAGATGGCGTTGTGTGAAAGTTGTAGAATATTATTAAATTATATTTAGTACAGTGTAAGTCAAAGTTCATATTTCACTGAAAAACCAAATCTAGTAGTCAGTTAGATTCGTGTTACGCTGACTAACATATTGCGCAGAGAAGGCTCGTTTGACATTTCCAAACAGTCTAGATTTAGCTTATTCCTAAATATTCTTGTACTCCTACTTCCTACGCCTACGCCTTCAATTTCGGCTCGGCAATATAGGCTTAGTACAGACAATATTCTAACCAGGCGTATATTACTCACATGTGCGCCATCAAGGCAATAAGATTCATTTTGACGGTAAAACATTCTTAATAAAAAACACAGTATTTAATTTGTTTTATTCCGGGCTAACTTTGAGAAATGATCCGAACTTCATGAGGTCTGCCTATCTTAACGGTCAACCTTTTACATGAGACTGAAACAATGGACACTAAGTACCGTAGTACTGAAAAAAATAACAACATAACATACTCTTATGAGGGTAAATTGAAAGGATGTACGATTTCGTTCAAAATGTCCTCGATCCCTTAGTTTTTATATAATAAAAGGACCAATTTCACCTGTCTACTCCGACAGACAGCCTAAGTACATGATGGATCTAGTTATTTCTACAAAAACCCTTTTGTCTATGCCTAAACAGGTATAAATTTCAAAAAGGGGAACAAAAGATTGTCTGTGTGATCAAACAAAATAGATCAAATCATGCTTCTAATAATATTTCAGACAAAAAGGGTATTTTTCAGACAGTACGTTTTGAGCTTAACGACGCACATATTGAACTTGAAGAAGTAATATATTCATGTCGAAAATATATCTGACTAAGCACTTATATTCGCAATTTCGCTAAAGACTACGCAATATTTAGAAAGGCGTTATCATCATGACGTCATGTAGAATGTACTCGTACGTTGACAAAGTAATCGAGCTTTCAATGTGCTATTTTGTCACAAAATAGCGGAATACAGATAGGTTCGATTATCTCGAGATTTTGTGCCATCGGTTTCACGTTTAAATAACTAACTAAAACACTAAAAACGAGCCCGCTTTTCATGTTACATCGTTTAACCTGTCATTGATCATCTATGTCTGTCACAAGTTTCATACGTATTTTTTACATTAAAATGTATGGGCACATAACTAGCGACCCACCCCGACTTCGCACGGGCGTTAATTTTTTTTTGTGAAACAATTATATATTTACCATCCCAAAGTTGACTATTCCCGTTAGATAATCCGATTTTTTTTTTTTTTTTTAAATATCCGTGATGATCGGTCATAAAAAAATGTATGTTTATAACCAGACTTGTTTTTATTGAACTAAATAATTGTAGAAAAATAAGTCTGTGAATACTTTATTTAAGCAAAAATTTAACTAATTCAAGGAAACATACCATAAAATAAAAACATATTACATTTGAAACCAGGTCACGGCGCATTCTGATTCAATTCTATTCGCTTGTAAGCCATTATCGGAAAGTGTCATACAAATTATACTAACTCAATTACGTATGCAAACTCAATTGTTATTAATAGCTTTTTGCGAAGATGATTGCAAATGTCACGCGGTTACGCCAGGTCGTCGCGAATTTAATCATACCTAAGTTAGAAGATTATTATACTAAAATGTCGCTCGGTAATCATGTAGGTATGTAATATTGAATTCTATATGCTCTGAATATGATCCTCTTTGAAGTGACTGAACCAATTCTAGTGTCAAACATGAAAGACTAATTAACAGGATATATAGACTATATGTTTGAGTTTATTTATGAAATCATTTGGTCTTACAAGCTAACAGAAATACATTCAAAGCGCTTGCAAGATTAATTTAGCGTCTAATTGATTTTGTAAACATTAATGATGAATAAAAACAATAAAAACAAAACAATACAAACACAATATATGATCCATAGTTACAGAGTCAATTAATTAATAATAGCAATGAATTATACAAGCAAAGATTAATTAAATGTCAGATTAGTAATTTTATATAACACAATTAGTCCTAAAGATAAGATTATTATTATTATTATATGTCAATTATATCTCTATGCAACGTCATTTAAAATTATGAGAAATTTATTGCACAAATGTCCAAATCCATCAGCAAATAAGTCTAGCAGTTTAGCAGCATTATACACGAACAAACAAATTTATTTACCCATCAACTAACAATACTAAAACAATGGACGCCTGCCAAAACTAACAGCTGGCGTTTCCCACGACCTACCTCAACAACAACTACATTCTGGAATCGTTAACTACACCACGAAACATCTCGGTATTTAAACACAACAGTTCCTCTCGTATGTTTTGAGTAATAAATCTAATAAAAATCCGTCAGCATGATAAAACTGGTCGTGTGCTGGCGAGCTGCCAACACACCGCTGCGCCATTGCTCGGTATTGCACCACGTATTAAGCACAGTGAGGTGCAATAAAAACTTAACTTATACACGGCGAGCTCTTTATGGCTGTCATAGAGTGCGGATAGCGATAGCAACGCGGTTTGTATACGTAATAAGTGCGGTAGGGGTGAGCTGATTTATAAATTACGTCAATGTAATTAAACGTGAATTGTGGATATTTAAACGTAATTTGGGGGAGTTTAGCACGCTTATACTAGTATTTGTAAAGTGAATAGGAACGATTTGTGATTGAACGTCATATTAAGGGACTTTTCCCAGTAATTAACAATAGTTAGTTGTGCCTTTGGGTCCTAGCAAGATATCACTTAATTTTTCTCAAGTTAATTAAGCTATCCATTGCTAAATAATTATTTTTCAATAGTCGCTGAGTTTAATACGTTCAATGGAAAACAAACACATTCAACAACTTAATACATATAAGTATAGTAAAAGATGTCAAGTATATTTGAATTCAGATCACCCTCATCCCAAGGAAGACATTTTGATAGTTTCCGAAAATTGCCAACGAGGGTATAAGAAAACACCCTACGATTCTTTTTTGAGATTACGAACACGCCGAAGGTTTTTTCCTGAATCGACTTTCAAAACAACGTCTCAATTCCCTGTCTCCCTGGTACTAATGCCTGATAGCAGGCGTCATATAAAAACTTTTCGCAGACAATTCACGTTCACTAAATGACGGCCGATTATTACTTTATGGTTTCGTAAATGCTTTCTCCATTTTAGTGAATGTCATTTTATTCTTTAACGTTTTTAATATAAACGGTACTGTCATTATCTGTCTGTCTTATCCCAACTACATTTGAGTCGGTGTTCATTCTAACCAGATACAGCTGAATACTATAGTACATTTGAAATAAGAAAAGAAACTTCAATAAACCCTTTTTACAGTCCCTTCAACTGATTATATTATAACATTCGTAGCATGCAAATGGTAGCTGTAGGAAACAATTGGTATTGTATCCGCGTTTTTGCTCATAATGCCAGCCTTATTATTACGAAATAGAAGTAAATATCGGTTGTTATTTTTAATGAACTAAACTGGGTTGTGGAATCCCAGTTATTCGCAATTGTATCTATGTTACTTAGTGTAATTGGTGTTGTAAGTACCGTTTTAAGTAACTGTAAAATAAGTAAATTCGGTAACAGGATATGAATAACGACTAGTTAACACGATACCTCTTGGATAACTCCTCGAATGTCTTAAGTTACACAGTTCGACATAAGAAAAAACGCTCCAAGTGTCTTAAGTCGGACAGTTACACTTAAGGGCTTGGTCAGGATTGGTCGCTAAATATCTGTGGTTGTACTGCAAGTAGCAATATGTTCTGTATTTATATGAAAGAAATGGTTCATTCACTCTTACGTTTAATAGTTTTCAACAGTAGAAACATTATTTTGAACGAAATAAAAAATAAATAAATTCATCTGACATTCCACTCACGGCAAACGTCAAAGTGTGTAGGTTATGTGAATGAATATTATCAAAATGAAAACAAATCACGTCACAGCAGTGTCTGGTCAGTTTTATTTCACTACGTAGCTGTTTTATTAGATAGGAAAACTAATGAGGGTTACAGGAAGGTATCATTTATAATTTGTTTTTATCGATTTAACAGTATAATCTTCCTTTTTCTGAAGGCCTACCTAAAGTTATTATCTAACTCGTAAAAGCGTCGACATTGTTGTAATGTGCGTGTACGGAGGTCGACACCCGAAAGGTTAAACTGGTTGTCAGACTTTCGGGTTTCTGAAGACCCGGAATGACTGTCAAAGATCGTCAAATGTTAGCCGTGACTAACGGCTTCATGTGAGGCGTGGAAAGGTCTTGATAATATAAAGAATGGTCACCTATCTATGGTACAACCTCGGTGAGCGCAGCTTACCCCTTCGATCGACTCGTGCGGCTATAATTATTTACCCATTTAGATATGAGAGAACATAGTGTAAGACTAAATATTATTCCCTAGTTCATATTCCTTCATCTTCAGGTACTATAAAAATTAATGTCAGAATGGTTCAGGCGCAGGTGCGGAGGGATAAAAATGTTCTTTATTATTTTATGCGCAGTTTTCATAACGCTGCAATTAAGTTCAATGAAGAGTTAAGTTGTTGCTGTTAACACCTCTCGGCTATGTTTTATACGAGAAATAATAAAGATGAGATTATAATGTTCATAATCTAAGATGAATGGGGTTTTAAATCTACTTTGTTCTGTTATACTTTAATAAGATAGGAGTAAGAACACTTATTTTTATCGCTACCTCGTTGCACCTGTTACTTTTATAGGAAATGAAAATTATAAATTCATTCATGATTAGATCTGCCTAGCCTTTTCCCAGGTGTGGTGGAGTCGGATTCCAGTCTAACCAGCTGCTGCTAATTTCCAGTATTTTACATGCAGCGACTCTAGGGCCTATATGACTTCAACAACTGGCTTACTATGCAACACCAATATCCTTCGGTAAGGCTGGTTGTCAGACTTTGAGTTCTGACTACAAGTAACGACTGTCAAAGATCTACGAATAACAGCCGGGACAACTACTTAACGTGCTTTTTGAGGAGGAGTCTTTGTATGTATTGGACGGTTACCCATCGTCCGGGTTAAGCGTAGCTTAACCTATGATCGATCGTACAGCTGCTATTATTCAGCATCTAGCTCATTATTCACTACACAAGTTGTTCGTCTACAACCTCATAAAAACCGTAAAATTCACGTCGAAAAATGAGAAAACGTTATTTTTATCGGCCGTAAAAGGTCAATACCCAAATGATCTGCAAAAAGAGAGAGGTGTCGATAATCGCCGCATTGCGGTCTGCGTCCACTGTAACCAGCTCAATGGCCGCTCACTTATATATCTAAGTATTAGGTTTACACAGTAATTCAGGGTTAAGTACGTGTTTCGGGGACGTAACGGCGGTTGGTACTTGAGTTTGTCTACCTTCAATTCATTTAAGAAATAAAAGCTAGATATCTTAGGGCTACAGTTGTTTAAAATTAGGTTGTTAACTTCGCCTTATCTGGTTAAACGACTTGGTTAAAAAGTGTAAAAAAGAAGGTTCAATTTGAAACATTTCCAAAGTACTTTTGGCTAAAACAGCGTAGTTTGTGGTGAGGTTTAGAGATAGTGGGTTCATGTGATTACGGGGTCGTCTTCATTAAAAATTGGCACGAACTTCCACGAGTGGTGGCAATTAACACAAACTAGTGTTTTTCCTGGAATTGGAGCAGAAATACTTTAAGATAGTACTTTAATGAGACATTAATTTGGTTAACACTAAGTAAGTACTGCAATGGTTTTATCCTGGTAAGTTTTTAATTTAAAGAAACGAAAAGCCTTCGAAGTAGCAATATAAGCTAGCAGTGCCCTGTGGTATTACTTTCTCTTTAAGGCCATAGCCTGATGCAAAGACATTCAATACCTATAGACCGGACATCACGATCAAAATTTTCGTCCGAAACTTGTGTCCTGCTTGGACACAAGTCTATGAGTTTTTTTTAGTACGCTCTGCTGCCGCTCGAATATTCATATATTATTCTAGATGGCGCTACTGAGACATGGGATCAAAGTCTTTCTATGAAATTTTGTCGCATGTCCGCTCTATAATATTTAAAATCTCTTTGGCTTGATGTTAATTGTAACCCTTATAATATTCCTCAATACCCTAATACCTCAATAGTTAGGCAGTCTAATGCAAAATCTGTTCAAATATGACTGGTAGAACTTCGTCTGCAGAGAAAATTTCCAGTCCACTATTCCATGGCCGAAAACCGCCTAATATGGAAAGTGATGGTAAACAAAGCAATGTCCTCATATGGTCATGATACTCATTCCTCAGTCATGGGGATGCGAGGAAGAAGAAGAATATGTCTATTGTGAATATATCTAAACCAATATATATATTATAAGAGATTGTGAGTTTTTAACGTTTTAGCGGTACCTAATATCTGAAGGTACTGAACTGATTAGGATTTTTTTTACCAATAGAAAGTCACACTATTTGTGAGTGTCATAACCTATTTTTTTTTCAAAACTAAAAGGTGTGGAGGGGGTGTTAATGTAAGAAATGCAGTCGGACGAAGTCGCGAGCTAAGTGTTAGTAATTTACATTGTGAGTATCGATTCCCAGTCTTAATAACTCACATACATTCCGTAAAACGAATCAGAATGCAAATAAAAATCTTGTCTCGGACTCAAAAAGGCTCACTTTACTCGTGGCGAGGCAACAATGACGTAATATTGTGTCACAAGGCGGTGCTAAAAGCTTCAGAAACTAATTTAACGCCACGACACAGATGGGTAAAAATGGCGGTTAGGGAACCATTTGCCGATTGCTGGTACAAGGCTGCGCTCAACGATGGTGGGACATAATAGCTGAAGGGATAAAGTGGGAGTTTATATTGTGTTGTTGCTTTAGTGGTTGTAAGCGCTACTGCTGAGAATGACGTCTAGAGTTCGATTCCAGGGCTGATAGTGTATATACAGGGTGTAACGGAAAGGGTATATACATCCGAAGGGCACGGATTCTCTTGGTGATAAGAAACGACATGGCAACGTTTTTATACATATACATACATAATTGTAAAGTTGAGCCCGCCCGCGCCGTCGCGCCTCCGTCGGTTAGGCAGAGCCCGATAGGTCTGTACTAGGCGCGCAGAACCCGAGATAGATATACTTGAACCTCACCCTCACCGCACTATGAGGGTCATAATCCTGTCCGGCAACAGGATTATGACCCTCATAGTGCGGTGACACGTTTGTTATGATTTTGCATTTAATAAACCGTCGATATTAAATAATATCGTGAAGTTTCAAAGTTGTTAGTAGGAAGCTGAAATTTTGAGGAAAGACTCGTTATTAAACACTCTATTCACCCTGTTTGTATGTATATACCCTTTCCGTTACACCCTGTATATATATAAGTGTTTTTTGGGTATTTACTTCTAGTGGCAACCTAAAGTCTAGATTGATGCCCAGTTAATGGTAATAGCGAATCTTTCCTTCATATTACATACGACCTAACTTAAAAAATAGGCGAATAGCCATATTTTAATATGCTTATTTTATGGCGGAGGTCTCGCAAAATATATGAAAATAAACCAGTATAATAAACCTGAAGAAGCATTTCAACGATTATCGATGAAATAATTTAAACTAAAATTAATTAACTGACTGTCATGTTTGATAGTTTTAAATAAAGAATCATATTATTATGTAACGGGGAGCAATCAGCATACAAAGTTATGTGACTTGCAACTTTAGAAATTAACCCTAACGTAAATATACATAGTTCAACACTTAATTACAGCTAATTAATGAAGTTTGCAGTAAAATTATGATACTGAAGTCAAAGTCAAATCATTTATTTCAAGTAGACCCATAAAATGACCTCTGAATGTCAAACTTAAACATTGAATAAATTAAGAGAATGATTCAAGTTGCACATTACAAAAGGTAGTTTTATATGGAGAAGAATGGGCTTTTAAAATAGATTTTGTAGGAGATAATCTCTAGATATACCAAACCAATTTTGAAAATTTTCTTTCTAATGAAAAAAAAACTCATTATTTGTGAGTATCATACGCAATATTTTACTTTCAAAACTATGGGGACGTTAAATTACGGAATGCACGCGGACAAAGTCGCCAGCAATGAGCTAGTTTCAAATAAAATCTCACGTTTCCCATGGCAACCCTACGGAACAGTCAACAGATCCCACACGTGTAATTTATCACACCTGCGGGAGTCAGCACAATTATGTTATTGGTGGAGACCCTCACGCGGAAATGGAGACTGTCGAGACGATAGGACCCAGAGGAAATGCTTGTTTAGATGAGGACTCTGGCAGGCACAAAAAGGTGACACGTGTTAAGAAAATTACGTACCTACGTATATAGCTTCGAATCTTACAGTAGTCGCATTTGATGTGGTAGTATCTGACATCATCATCATCATTATCATCTACTTAGCCTTTTCCCAACTATGTTAAGGTCAGCTTCCAGTTTAACAGGATGCAGCTGAATACCAATGTTTTACATGGAGCGACTTGTCAGACCTCCACAACCCAGTAACTGGGTAACACGCTACCTCTTGGTTAAACTGGTTGTCAGACTTTCGACTACAAGTAACGACTGTCAAAGATCTACAAATGACAGCCGGGACCAACGGCTTAACGTGCTTTCCGAGGCACGGAGGAGTCTTGGCATATTATAAACGGTCACCCATCCAAGGACCGTCCTCGTCAAGCGTAGCTTAACCTTCGATCGACCCATGCGGCTGTTATAATTCAGTCACAAGCTCCTCAGTATCTGACACGTTACGTGGTAAATACGCCGCCATAAACTACAATGAGACGTCATACCAATCTCACGCAAAATGCGTTGGCACCATCTAATTAATGGACCTGACTGCTATGCCGGAGGTAGTTGGTTCAATTTCCACCCAGGACAAATGTTTGTGTGATGAGCACGATCATTTATTCTGTCTCTAGGTGTAAATTATCTATTACATGTATGTTATTAGAAGTCATCTTTTCTCCTCCAGTATCAAGACCATCCAAAAGTTGTCTGTAAGAGATAGCTTTTAGCGATAAGACCGCCCATTGTAACACCCTACGAGTATGTAGCCCTTAGGTTAGGTTAGGTTTAACGGGCAGGTGTCCGCAACTCCACGACCAAGCGCGTATTTTGCGTACGTATGTAGCCCTTAAAGTTATAATTTGTAAGTGTCTATGGTGTACAATAAAGAGTATTCTATTCTATTATGCTGATCAGTTGTTTAGTAGCACACAAGCTCTGCTTTGCTTGGGACTGGATGGTGTTTTGTGAAAATTGTGTAAAAAATTAGTGCATGCTTCCCCGGTTTAGTGTAACACATTTCCGTCCCTATTCACGATATCACTCCCACTAAAAATATCCAACAACCGATACACATAAAAAAAATTCTTAAACAATAAGATCCAAGAATTACAGATGTCTGTTCATCATCATCATCAGATGTCGGGTCATAATATGTTTTTTTTTCAATTAGGCCATTATAATGCACTTTTGAACGTCAAACAAAAGTTAACTAAAAAAATGATTCTAGTTGCCCCTTCCAAAAAGTAGATTCGTATGGAGAAGAATGGGCAAGAAACTCCATACTGACGTACTCCGGTGACTACGTAAAATAGCACACTACATAGGTACTATAACCAGTTTACCTGCCAACAAAATACAATTTCAGATATTGCCTTTGAAAGCCTTTCAAAACTATTCAAATAAAACAGAATTGAATATTTCTGTGCATTTTTTTCATTTTCAATTCACTGGATATACAACTAATTGCATTCGTTACAGATAACTGATAAAATATTCCCTTTTACACAAAACCGTGGCGTCCAATATACTGAATTTAATATAAGCTTCAATCAAGCGAAAACTAATTCAATTTAAAATCATAAAAATATCCGGTGCGTTCAAACGGAGAGGGGTATTAAATATTCTGTGTGTACAATACTTTTTCAGTAGCAGCCCGGAGTCCCATGTGAAATTAGGGGCGAACCTATTGCCATCAATCGAGCTCAAATCAAGACTCGAATTCTAGTTGAAAAAACTTAATAACACTAAGGTTTACATTTACATTGTCTATTCCGTCAATGAAATGGAGACATCAAGATACGGTAATTATAAGAAATAATAAACCTTGGTGATGTTCTTAAAGGGTAGGAGATGACTAAATGTATAAACGTAAAGAAACTAAGTAGGTAAGGATCGTAGCTGGTTCTGTTATTTCTGTCTACCCCAATGAGAAAAAGGCGTGAGTTTATGTATGTGTGTATTTTAAAAATATTTCGTTCTGCGTTTTAATTGGTTAGCGCAAGTACAAGATGAAGCCTACATTATCTTTAAACACAATTAGTATGTTCATAAAAAGTTGTTTTATCCATTCTAGGTTTTTGTTGTAAGGGCGCCAGTGTTTACTGCTTAATCCACTATAGAGTTAAGGCGATAAAACTTGGCACCTGCTCCCTGACCCTTAAGTTTGTCACAAACATATCCATAAAACTTCTATTTTCCAAGCCATATTACTGTGTTTACGTCTTACGTTTTAATACACATTTTTATAGACCGGTATATATTTTTACTGTGACTTTAATATTTTAATTATTTCATTTCAAACAATCACGTATAATAACAAGAAAAGCTAGAAATTGGAAAAGTTCAAAATTGCAAGTTGCTTAGTGAAACTATGCAGAAATTGCCGCATCCTTTGCAGAGCGAATATTATTTCCGATACCAAATATTTACCCAATAATAAATTAAGTCAGTCTTTTCGTTCGTATCGCAGTTCGACGAGCGGTGCTCTCCTGAAGAGCCATTGATGGCCGCCGTCCATTCCCGATTGAATTCATTCGTTCATTCATCCTCGGTTACCCGCCAAATAGCCAATATTGGCACAAAGCGAATTTTTTAACGAACGCATGTATAAAAGATTATTTTTGACATCCAACCTTTTGTCGTTCAATACGTTTTTTACATATTTATTTAGAATGTGCAACGGGTTATTTCGTTTTCACAATCAAACAGTAGCATTTTCATCTAGGCGGTGTTTGGGGGACTGCGTTGTATCATTTTTGACGGTTTAAATGTGATAAAATGATATTTATTTCTGAAAATATCGGTAAATATCGAGGTCGACGTTTAACTTTCTGACTACTCGAAGAAGAAACACCGAAAGAAACTCAGAGGTCACAGTCTCTTTTAAAGTCCAGACATTATCTTGGTCAGTTCATATAAGAACAATGCAGATAGTGTCTGAGATGGTATTTTGAGGACCGAAGCACCCAGACTTGAGGAAACCAGATCCGTCATTTTGCAAGCATTTGTCAGTAATCGTGAGCTCAACTCGGTTCAATTGCAGTTTGTCGCCAAAAAGTTTCACAAAATAAAATCAAAATAACACATAACATAAACATAACATCACGACTGTAATCCCCGAAGGGCTAGGCAGAGGTGTACCTGGTAGTACACTCACATTTCGCCAGTTATGTTTAAGTCCCATGTAATAGGGGGCGAGCCTATTGCCATCAATCGGGCACAAATCCAGACTCCGGGTTGCTACTGAGAAATCCCAGATGGAAAAACTCAATAACACTTTGCCCGACCCGGGATCGAACCCGGGACCTCATGAACAGCAGTAGTGCTTGCCACCACTAGACCAACGAGGCTGTCAAAGACATACTAAAAAAAAAATCAAAATACTCAAATAAAAATCAAAATACTCAAATTAAAATAATTTATTCACATAATGTCGAGTACCTACTGTTTTCAAAATAGACTGTAATAAAGGGTTACATTACACAGTTAAACGAATTCCGACAGAAACCAATTTCCGCGATGCTCCGCTATTCAAAGCACAAAGCAAGCTCGTATTATTAATTTTAATGCCCGTAGAAGCATAACAACGATACCCATTAGTGATAATTGCATGTACACTCAACCAATCTGTTTGGTATGCAGGCAACAAACAGACGTCTTTGCACTACGCCAGCAATATTTATGATCGCGTGTTCAGTGTCAGAGACTTGCGCTACATTACTACGTGATAAATAAATGACTGTAAGTCTAAAAATGATTTAAGATACAGTGATTATTATGGTAATTGTAAGTACATATGGTTAAAGATGATTATTTTTTTAAAGACACTATTTACATAATAATACCTTAGTTCCTTTAAATTGGTCCATCGTTTGACCTAACTCCCTGTATATTACAAAATGAATTTCGAAATTATTTACTGAGCGAATTGGAATAGACTTCGCGTTTAGTTAATCCGATTACTGCTCCATGCTGATTGGACAATCACAGAGTATTCGATGTTAATAATATTATTGCACAGTGCCGATAGCGTTTAGTGGAAATGGGTCACTATCGCTTCTGATAATAATTGGTATTATAATTTAGGCTAAACGGTGCTATTTGGCACGGTGTACTTGGGGTCCTCTGCAAAGGACTGAAGCATTACTTTGTAATTATCATTTTCGATGTGTACGCGAATTAACTGCAGTCTCATTTTGTAAGGTTATGACTACAACACCAGAAAGTGATGAAAGGCGGTTTGGTTTACTGTCTATGTCAATCTTGACGTTAATAAGTGCTGCTCCTTTGCTTAATTTGAATAAATGACCTTCGATTTTAAATTCAATTAAATCAATCATTTTCTGCATCAAATATGGTAAATCGTAATGGTGGTTATGGTTGGTAATATGGTATCCATGGGTTTAGTAGATTTACATCGTCAGGGTTATTTGTAAAACACCAACAACCTCGCAGGAGTAGATTACTAACATCATAAACAACAACATTTGTTCTACGACTTTTTCGAAAACAGACAAAAAAAACAACTCTCCATACATATATCTGAACAGTTGATCGAGTTTTGTACAGAGAAATGATTTTTGGTGGTTGTTGGTGTTTTACAAATAACCCTGTATACATAAGTACAAATATTTTATCTGCAGCACAAAATAATTCTAAACCAGATATTTCATCTCGAAAACCTCTTCTAACTGACTTCAATAATCTCCAAAAACAGTATAAAAATATCGTATTAAAAGTCTTTACGAGGACATTAAAAACTGTGTCCGGGCAGGGAGGCGCGGGCGTGTCACGTTGCCCGGGCGGGCGAGTCCGACAAAGAGCGAATTAAAGCGTTATTGTCGCTCTCCGATTGCTGTGACAGATTAATAATAATAATAATAGTCTGTAATACGAACCCGGGGTGACAGACCTGGTAACTGTTTGAAGTCAGTTTTTCAAATAAATACTAGCTGACCCGACAGACTTTGTCCTGGGCTGAACGCGCCACCCAGAAACAATTTGTCATCCAAATCAGTTCGACCGTTTAGGAGCATTTGGTGACAAACACATGTACATAAAATTATCTACAGGATCGAAAAAATCAATGGGCACTGAAGGGTAGGTATATTTAAAGAATTTTACTTTAAATGAACATTGCATTATTTTTAAAACGAAATTAAACTGCATTTACAGATTTCTCGACAAGTTTACCTAAACCGGGAGTTAAACAAACAAAAATTAAATTAAAGCAATAGAATATACAACTAGTCTTACCAGACCGGCGCCTGCGCCACGACTGACGAGAATACGCGTAGGTACCGATACGCAGTCCCAATAATACGCGGCTCCGATATACGCGCACATCGATGTGATAACGTTATCGCGTTGTTTTTTACATTTAAATTAATTGTTACTGTTAATTATGACGATAAGGGATAGGCAGGATAATGAGGGAAACGTTTAGATTCAATTTGTTTTGACTAAATATGGATTTGTTAGATTTGATTTCTACTAATTATTTTAAATTTAATGGCGTAACCTATTTTTTTTATGTTGGTGATTAAAATAATCATTTAGGGTTTTACGTACATTTGTTATCACAATTAAGAGGAGTGGATAATCTAGTTTAATACCTACCAAATGATTTCAAACAACATAAGAGCTTTATTTATGTATTATTTGTACAACGTTACCTTTACCTTAATCTGTTTTTGTCTTTTGGTATGTATTCATTTTTAACCGACTTCAAAAAAGGAGGAGGTTCTCAATTCGACGGTATGTTTTTTTTTTTTTTGTGTGTTTGTTACGCGATTTCTTCCCCATTTGTGGACCGATTTTCAAAATTCTTTTTTTATTTGAAAGAGTATACTCCCGAGGTGGTCCCATTTAATTTGGTAAAGATCTGGTGCTGATCTTCGGAGATATACAATGGAACTCTTCAAAAATAGACGGCAAATCTGTCGTGATTGCTGGAATCGCTTGGATATTTATTGTTTATACAACATCATGACGTATCATCACGCCAGTATGCTTTGAGGGGTACGCAGATGTGTACAATATACCTAGATTTCGACAGTTAGGTATGTTAAGTTTCATTTATTAGGGATAAGTGGATAACCCTATTACCATGACATGTATTGTTAACAAATAACAATATAAAAATAAATCCATGGCAAATGTTTGTATGGGAACAACTAAAAATGGTAAAATAAAAATCTTTTTTGCAAAAAATAAAACCGACTTAAAAAAACACTAACCAGTGTAAAATAACTCTAAATTCGGAAGTCGGTGGCCCATCATGAATAAGACAAAACCACCAAAGCCACAGACTTCCTAATTTAGAGTTATTTTACACTGGTTAGTGTTTTTTTAAGTCGGTTTTATTTTTTGCAAAAAAGATTTTTGAACTGTATGGTTTTTTAGTAGTTCGAAACAACCGTTTTTTGATCCAGGGTGGTAAATACTCATGGATGTTCTCCTCCCTGAAAGAGTCTGTCTGGCTTATACTGACTTAAAATCACACAGTGTTCCGTCTAACACCTGCGCCGAGGATCGCGGTAATGTACGATTCCTCCGCAACCTTCGCCTGAAATAAACTAACTTAGGTTATATCTATCTTTAGTCTTAAATATATTCATAATTCTACCTTTCTATATTTAGAAGGTCGGTGACCTGTGACGTCACCACACCTGCTCATAATATTCAAACAAAGCAAAGGACTACTTAGCATAATACCTACGAAGACTACGAACGTAGCGTCGTAGCGCTCGTCCACCTGGCGTAGCTGTTTCGTAGACATGTGCTACGAGATGCGTAGCAATGAGTTTCTTGATATTAATGGCTGTTTCGCTTCATGAATTATATTATTAACACGCTTTAATAAGCTTGTTTGTTTGTGGTAATATTAGTGTTTAAGGTAGATAGTAAAAGAAACATTATTTTAGGTATTATATCGTTAAATTGCAGCAATCAGCTATTTAATAAACTAAGCGAAATAAAAGAACGTATGTACGCGGTCAGATATTTTTCGCGTTCAAAATTATCCTCGGCCTTAAGTAGACTAGCAGTGTGGAGTCTGGATTTGTGCACGATTGGTGGCTTGCCCCCTATGATACAGGATTTTAACATAACTTACAATATATCTATATTAGCTACTATAAGTGCACTTCTGCCTAAGCCCTTGTCGAATACAGGAGTGATGTTACTTACAAATTTTGTTTTTTTTATACACATGAAAAGAAATAGCTTCTATGATGTCTGTTAAAAAAACACTCTTCGATTATGTAGCTTCCTCAAAGAGAAAGAATTTTTGAAATCGCAAGAAATGTTTCGGAGATCATTCCTTACATACATAGTTTGCCTTTTTGTTATATTAAGCATTGATAAATCAAACGCATTTCTCAACTATGTTGGTTTTGTCTTCCAGTATAACCAGTTGCAGCTGAACACCAGACAAATTAAACATATTTGGAATTATTGCAATTAAGTTCATAATGAGTATGACTGTGCTTCGTGTATTACGTAACAATTTCAGTGAGCACGTTACAGGCGCATTGCGGCCGCAGCAAGTGTTATCATACCGCGGTTAGTTAAACGTTAACTGAAGAAATAATGTTTTGTTACGGTAATGGGCAGTTTAAACGTTGTATTTCTTATTTTGATTAATAAAACAGCAACGAGGATAAAATGATTTTCTTTTTTCAATATGGAAAGAAAGAGATTGTGTTAATAGTTCTTTTATTTTTTTTATTTATTACTGTGTGAATTTTGGGCCAAATAAATGTTTTATTTTGTTAGTTTTTCTTCTCCAGTACTTCGTTTTATTAGTTAAATGGGTTGCCACATTAATTTGGCATTGTGTTGATTGTTCTTTAGAAGGAATAAATCACTCTAATGTTAAAACTGTCGGAACCAATCAACCAAGTCTGCGGTGAGTTTTTATGCTGGAACGTCTCGATTGTAAATTAAAAATAATTATACATACTTCTTGGGACAAGATTAAAACCAATTCTCTGAGAGCACTGATCCCCGCGGTTACAATTTTGCAGTTTTCTCTAACAAAGCTATGACATATTTTTGTTGCTTATAAATGCGAAAGTTTGTGAGAATGTTATTGCTCTTTCAAGCATAAACTACTGAAAGGATTTTGATGAAACTAACAAGTATTATTACTTTTTAATAACAAATAGACAATAATTTATAAAGACACAAATGCAGACAAAGTCCCGGGTGACTACTATGGGAAGTAAACAAATACTTTCCAAAAAAGGAACTCTGACAATCCGTGCTTACAATGCTGACACGTTTGCTAGCTTATAACTAGTTCCCACTCTCCAGCGTAGCCAATACACAATGTACATACTTGATCAGAATATTGAAAACCACTTTACAACGCGGGTGAAACTAATAATTTATTCAAAACGACCATCGAGTAGGCGTCGCGCGCCTCTACAATGAAGGTAAACAACAGCTGTGAGTCCGACAGGAGATCATAGATTACTTTTGAGTAAACACCGTTATTGACAACTATGTGACAGCGCGGTAGTTAGTGGTATCATGAGCGGGGTATACTACTCATTATACTAAATTAACTGCCAGTGAGGAGCTTGAGGCTTAATAATTCAAATTCACACATTCTCAATTCTTTATTGCAGACCATAAAAAAAAAAAAAAAAATAAAAAAAAAAATATATAAAAAATAAAAATAAAAAAATAACGTGAAAAAAGAAAAAAAATGAATAACGAACGACGACGACGACGACGATGAATAATGTGTTAAAAGTTGGTGAGAAAAAATATAAAACACACAATTATGGACCCTGTCGGGCACAGCATAGATCAAGTAGGAGAGAGGAGGAAGAGCACTGGTGTGAATTTTATAGAAAAAAATTGGTTTTCAGTTGCTTATAATTTATCATTAAAGTATTCATTTAAATTATATTAGCATTTGTTAATTAAAAAAATCTTCAATTTATGGATAAAGATGTTATTTTCATTTAATTTCTTTATTATTTCGGGTTCATGACATAGGTACTATTAGAGTGCATTTTTATTCGCGATGTTGGTAAGTTTAGTCTGTTTTTATGTCTTAACTAGCTGCCCCGGCAAACTTCGTTGTGCCTTAGAGTCAATTTATTGCTCTTATCATTTTCTTTGTATTAGATATACATACGTTGAATAAGACGACAACAAATAAATCCAAACCAATAATAACTACTACTACTTTTAAATTACAACATGTATATGTATATACCCTAACCTAACTGACCATACCTATCCTATAGCTAACCCAACTATCTAACCTAACTACCTTACTAAAAAATACTAAATTCATAATTTTAATCTGAACTATTGCCTCTATGTTACATACAATAATTTATGCCTATAGTTTTCCCGGTCTACTTTAATTAAAGTCCTAACAGTAAAATAAGTTCTATTTGCAAAGAATTATTAAAGTTCGTCTCTGTCATCATTGCTTGTTACGTAAATTGATTTCTGAAATATAAGACTTTTTTATGCTACATAAAACCTCTAAGTTTAGTAACAAAATAAATTTCAGAACGTAGGTGCGTATTATAAATTGACAACCTTACCTTCATAGGTTTAGCTTAAGACTTGTCAATTTCAAATTGTCACCTGATAATGAACTGGGAAGTTTGACTCCTGTCATGTCATCCAAGATGGCGCTGCGTTTGAAAAATGTTTGAGACAACCGATACTCTTGATATTTATTTTTATGATGTCGAACGGGATAAAAAGTATCCTATGTCCTTCTCCTGGCTCTAAACTACCTCCCTGCCAATTTTCAGCTAAATCGGTTCAGCCGTTCTTGAGTTATAAGTGAAGTAACTAACACGACTTTCTTTTATATATATAGATTCATTAAACCCCGGAAGGACACCGGTGTCCGCCTGTCATTGTCTTTCTATTGTGTCTCTAATTACCTCAATTGAAAGGTTAATAAAAATTTTGTTTGTTTATCTTTCTTTTTGTGAAGAATTCAGGGTACTTACGAACGAACTTACACACTTCAAATATATAAAGACAGGGTAGGTATAAAATCTTTAGTTCCTGAAAGTGGGGCTTACATCTATCCGTGGCTTCAATATTCACTAAGAATAAAATAAAAAGCATAATAATAACAGCGTCACGGGTCGATCGCTTGACAAGGTTGTTCTGTGGATGGGACACCGTTCATTACATATCATGACTCCTCCGTGCATCAGAAAGCAGGATAAGCTGTTAGTCCCGGTTGTCATTTGTAGATCTTTTAGACAGAAGCCCAAAAGTCTGACAAACAGTTTAACCAAGTGTTATCATGTTACCCAGTAACTGGGATGTGGAGGTGAGGCAGTCGCTTCATCTAAAACACTAGTTGAACTGAAAGCCGATTCCAATATAGTTGGGAAAATGCTAGGCAGATAATGTACAGAGCTTGTGTTATGGGTACTAAACTGCTGATAAACATACTTAAGAAATATATAAGTATGTTTATCAGCAGTTTAGTAACCATAACACAAGCTCTGCTTAGTTTGGGACTAGATGGCGTTGTGTGAAAGTTGTGGAACATTTAATATTTATTTAATGTTGGTTCGTATAGTCGCAACTACTACTGCTTTCGGGTTCCATACTAAGGCAGGGTAATGTTCTTGGATTTTTCCAGCAGAAATTTCTCAGTCTGGAGTCAGGATTGTGCCTGGATGGTGGTAATAAGCTTGTTGGAACTCAAAAATACTTTTGAAATGTGGATTTTACTGTAGATGTATCTCTGCTCTGCTATTCGTGAAATATAAGCGTGATAATTATGTTACGTTACTTTTTATTAGTACACGTATATCTTCGGAAACTTATTTCGGATGTGGACGACACAACCTTTATAAAATTATTAAACAAATTTGTTTATTTGATAATCATACTTGTTAAAATATTGGTGTTAAAAATTGTATGTAATCAACAGCCACGGTTTGCATTTCCTGGCCCGTTAAAACAAAAACGATAATTCTTGGACCCTACTCAAAATTATACCGGGATGAAATCTCAATCTTATGAAATTCTGATCTCTCTCAAGATCAGTTATAATGTAATTGAATTACTATTGGTAACTTTAGGGATCTGACGAGCCTGTCAATTTGTTCAGCTGAAGTTTCAGACAGTTCCTAACTGAAACCATAATCGAAGCTGTCATTACAATAACATCGTTAGGTATACAATTTCAAGAATTTGTTAGATATTCAGACAAGCCTATTTTTATTGAATATTAAACTATATTTTAAGACCCCGAATTCAGACAATCCATAGCTGAAACCTAAGTTCATTGATCACGCTTTAAGTGTTACAATTGTTTTCTAAACTAACTGACTACACGGTAGGCGCGGTGGCTGAACGGTTGGCTTTTGGGCTGGTTGTCGTGGGTTCAATTCCCGCACGGAAAAAATACTTGTATGGTCTTCAGGTAATTGTTCCGGGTCTGGCTGTTGTGTATGTGAGTTTATAAAATGTTTGTAAACGCATACACGATACAGGAGAAATTCTTAGTGTGGAGCAAAGTTTCATTTTGTAAGAAGAAAAAAGTAAAAATATCTATACATGGTACTTAAAACGAGGACAACCTGATACGATAATTTAAGTATGCCAGGCTGGGTGCACACACAGTGCATTACAGTGCATTTTAATGTTGCAGTTATAACTGCAAACAATTGTTGGCTGACCAAAGAAATAAATAACAAAAAAAAATCGTCCAGAATCATATTCTGAAATCCTGGTTCCACCCTGTATGTTAAAATGATAATGTACTGGCATATACCTACTCATTACAAAGTCAGTACACTTTCAGTAGTTAGCTCAAACATTTTAAACATCAGCAACAACACTACGTGTTAAACACCAACCAGTCAACACAACCTTTTCACCTTTTCCAGCATTACCTACGAAACAACGAAAATTACTCTCTGTTAAAATTAAAAGTCTCTAAAAACAGCACTTTTTGTTGAAGTTCCGAACGAAAACCACTAGAAATATTACCATAAGGTAAGCAAGACAAATATTTGGGCTGGCAACACTGCCAGGGAAGCTGAGAGCCGCTTCATGAATATTCATGAGCCGCGACTGGCGGTACTTATGCGTATTTTATTATCAGTCGGGCAAATAAATGGCAACACTGCTTGCCATTTCCACGCATCGAGGATGGCTGTATAAGGTAATAGTCTGGCTTTCCTTTATAATTAGTGTTACATTTACAGATTGTAAGGGATGTTATCCTTACTACATTTATTTCTCCGTATTATTGTTTAATTATCACTTGCTTTAAAAACAGAAAAAAAATGAAAAAGCGTTTATTTTCGTTTCTAAATCTGTTACAACAACAAAATTACCTCTGCCAAACTGTAAAGCAGTTTGTTGGCAGATGCAGCTCCCGTATCAGCAAGTTATGCCAAGTCGACATATAAATTCTGACACCAGGTAAGTTAGTTAATAACCCCACTAACAAAACAAGAAGTCTATTATAAGTAATAATCAAATGCGATATTTGTTATAAACCTAATCATAATACGTGCTACTGTAAACTAGATGTCTATCGTAAAGACGTGTTCTACTTAGAAAAAGACACAAAAGAGTAATAACTCCTAAACGTAGATGTTCCTATTACAGTTCAACAGTTATCACTAACTTAACCAAATTGCGACTCCAATTAATTAAAAACAGCATCATACTGCTTGCCCCATTGCATCAACAGAGAGAACACGAACACATGCACCGTTTAGATGGTAAAGTACAAATCCTGTGAATAGTTTAGTTTATATCACAGAATGCAAGGAAAAGGGTGTAGAAAACTTACTACGTAAGTACCACACGAGGTTCGAAGCGAATAGCTAATGTGCTTATCGTAAAGGAAACGAAACCGCGCACTCACTCGGACAAACGTAAATGTTTACGTTAAGTATACGTTTTGTTATTTCACCGAAAATGTGGTGTAAACAAGTTGAGTGTGTTAGCATTCATGACATGAATAGAACAATATTGTTGATAAGAACGTGTTTGTTTTGTGAGCCAGCAAAAACTTTAGATATTATATAGGAAGGTTGTTTGTTCCTGAATCACACCTGAATTTCATTATTATGATTAGTTTTCTCGGCTTTTATTCGTAGGTATATACAGTCACGTACTAAGAAGCCCAAAAAAAAAGAACTAACTCAAAAAATCTTCTTAAAATAAAATACCTTTGTAAATTTTTGACAAGTTATGTCGCTTAAACATTACGTACATTTTTGACACGTTTTGTCAGTTATTGTCGCTGAAATGAAACTGTGACTAGATTTTGCTTTTGAATTGGTCACTTTGAAAGGATGAATGAAGGGAGACTCACCGAAAGTATTTATAAGGCAGGTGCAAGTGGAAACGCTGCTGATGGAGGACGCCCTAGGAGAACACACATGTCATAGACGTTATTGGTGAAGTTTTTCGGAAAGGTCAGGTGTATAGTACTACGTCTATTGCTAATCAGTAGGATCTTCCATTCGTTGCTAACTGCACAAAGCTTGTAGATACATGTTCCAAGAAAACTGATCGCACGTGTGATACCACATGATGAGACAATGTGGGAGGTAGAGGGGGCTGTGACAATGTGAGGGGAGGGAGTGGGGTCATTTGTGATGGTGGAATATGTCAGGTAATAGAAGAGTTCGTAACGGGATTTGAGAGGGATTTAGTTTTGATTGGTAGCGGTTTCATTGTTTATTACTATCTAGTTTACATAACAGGCGAAATGTGGGAGTACTACAGGTACATCTCTGCCTAACGAGCCATCGAGGATTACAGATGTTATATAGTGTGTGTAGTTTGTTTAATCAAATATTTGGCATAGTTTCTTATTAGACAATTGGTTTAAATAAATTGTGAATCATCTGTCTGTCTTATTTCAAAGTGTGTTGAGATCAGTTTCTAGTCTTTCTGGATGCAGCTGAATACCAATATTTTACCTAGAATGACAGCCTACTTGACCTCTACAATCCAGTTATTGGATAAAGAAATACCCTTAGAAAGACTGATTATAATTATCAGACTTCCACAAACCTTCTACTCTCTACAACTACCCGTAATGGGTGCCCACGATGTTCTAATCATGCCAGGATCAACTGGTTAAAGTAAGCTTTTCCTACATAATGGAATACAATCATTGTGTAACAACAGGATAATATGTAATTGTTAAGCCCCAAGCAGGATAAAGAACAAAGATTGCGAACGCGCCCTCGTGACATGTTACAAATTTGGCTGTAACAAGAAAAAATTGCTAAGATGCGATCGCGAACCGTAAAGAACCCTCCCGCTTATCACTGAACATCCCATTACAATAATATAATAACGTTTAGATACCCATCAGGTAAACACGTGAAGGTACAACATTTTCCGTGTCCCGTACACTTATTATCTTTACCCATTTTTCCCGTCCGCTTTGCATTTCCTTGATAAAAATCAAAGCTTGCTTATAACAAAGCGCTGCCGGACCGGGCCGTGTCCGATCGTGCGGACCGGCAGATTTATCGCCCGTCCGATAATGCCGGCGGGTGTAAGCGCCGAACGGCAGCGAAATCGTTTTAGCACTCTCAGCCGATTTTAAAATAAGAGTTTTGAAGTCTTGTTGCGTTTTTTATTGGCGATTTATTGGGCTCGAGTATTTATTTTTAGTAGAAACCTTGATTTATATCGCTTTGAATGGACCTTAACTTCTCTCGTTTTATTTGTGAAAATTTTCCTAAAACTCTGATTCGTTATATTCAAAAAAGCTAGTCATAATAATACGATTAAGGTAGTTCGGAAGTTTCAAAGTTGCCTCGGACAGTTTTTCCGAAACTAACCTGCCACTTCCAGTCTCCAAAACTAAACTAGTTATTTCTCTGAGTAGTTAGTTGGGCTGCAAACTATTACTTGTTGACTACAAACCAATCGAACTACAAATCGTCAGTAATGAGAATATGGGTCAAAGAATATAATCTTTTTCATTGTATAAGTATGTATTTGTGAGTGCCTCATTGATTTAGTGGTGTCAAGGGCTAATGCTGAGCATGAGGTCTCGGGTTCGATCCCCGGGTCGGACAAAAGTGTTATTGTGTTTTTCGGTCTGGAATTTCTAAATAGCAGGCTGGAGTCTGGATTTGTGCCCGATTGATGGCAAAAGGCTAAATCTATTAGATGGGTCTTAAACATAACTGGCGAAATTAGGGTATACTACAAGGTACACTTCTGCCTAGCCCGTCGGGGATTACGGGCGTGGTGTTATGTTATTTGTGAGTTTTTTTTAATTTAAGGACTAGTTTCACTTCTAAAATGCATGACTATAACATAAGTTTATTTATTATTTAACTTAAGCTACAGTGTAATATGTAGCCATCAACAAGTTCTACAATAATGTATTGAAAACGATAATTCCTCGCTGAAAACTTTATTACAGAGTAGAAACTAAAGTCGTTTGCATATAATATGACGTAGTGAAATGTTTCAGTGAAGTTACACAACGATGTGGAGCGATGAGAACAACTCTGTTTTTGCCAGGAATGTTATTATGCAAAGTTCAAGTTATTTTTGTTAACGACGAGTTCGGCAAATTTATTTTTGTAACATATTTTTTTGGTTTTTTTCATAATATTTTCCGCACAGATTCCGCGAACTAAACTGACTGCTTCGTTGGTGTAGTAGTCGCAAGATCTACTGCTGAGCACGAGGTCCCAGGTTTAAGCCCCGGGTCGGGCAAAGCGTTATTGAATTTTTTCATCTGGCATTGATAGCAATAGGCTCGCCCCCTATTACGTGGGACTTAAACATGACTGAAATGTGGGTGCATCTACAGGTACATCTCTGCCCAATCCTTAGGGGATAACAGGCGAGATGTTATGAAGTGCTATTGCGAGAACTAAAGGTACACTAAAGCGCTGCGAAAGACGGCAAACTAAGATAGACAAAAAAGTATTTTAGTACCTACTGGTTTTTTTACGAAACACCTTTTTGTTATATTAGTTTCTAGTTCTTTTATCAATTCAAATCCTGTAAAGTCAGAGATAGATCGGGAAAAAACGTTGAGTTAGGTAACTCCCGCAGCCGTCGCTGCGTCAGCGAAAACGAATGGCCACAAAGTCCCAAAAGTCCCAAAACAAAGGTTTTATCTAACGAAATTACTTTCCACAAATACCTTTCGACACCTATTTATAGGAGTTTTGAAGTTGGCGCGAGTTTTGGCGAACTTATTTGCCCATCAAAATCCAGCTTAGAGATTCCGCCGCCGAACCTAATCCGGGGTTTACGACGTATAAAAGTTGCAATTACTTTGAACATCATTGGAGGCATAGTTCGGGATGATCGGCACGCGCAGCCTCCGAACAACTTCAGCAGACAATGTGTTTACCTGGGAACAAAGAAAAACCTAATTAGGGTGGAATGAGGAATGAAAATTGGACACGAATAATATTAAGACTAAATTGGTTATTCAGATTTATTTTAAACTTAGTAGGAGCTGGGAAGTTTCAGAAAGGTCTAGAAGAGTGCTGATCCGGAAAAATAAAAAACTGTGAAAATTGAAACAACGGTGATGTATGCTTTCAGTAATACCTACCTATCTGCTTCAAGAGAATGGACAAAGAATAATGAATGAAAACCCAGACTTCCTTACAATTTTTTTTTTGTTAATACTATTGTTTTTTTTTTCAGTTTTTTGGGCACCCTTTCTGTTGACAGCGATGTGGATGAATTTTTGATGCCCTTTAACTCTTTTACTTTTCCAGCACATCAAGCTATCCCAACGTGTCAAACTTTGATAGTTTTTCAACTTTATCACATAAATAATAAGGTTTATGTTCAATAGGGAAGCAGACAGTTTAGTGTAGCTTCATGTACTGGTGTCTGTACATAACAGTCATAAGTATTAGTAATAATTACTTATAAATTTATGTAAACGTGAATGTCAATAGAACATGTTATATTGACCATTTTATACTTTTTATACGCTGTATAACGGTGATAGCTCTTTACGATTCATTTCACCCAATTTTCTTAGAGTACATTTTTATTGAATAGATTGGACGCGGTGTAAAAATAAGTTAGTACACGAACTTGTTGGTAAATTTCAAACTAACAACTCTCTTTCATATCTGCTTTTAAAATTCGCACTATAACGTGAACGATAAAATATGTTTATGGTGAAATATCTCCGGACAGTTTAATGTACACGTGGCCATATTTTATTTAATATTGTACGTTTAACTCTATCCTTTTCGTGTGAGTAAAAGAGATGAGGCCTTTGCTCTGCAGTGGGGTCACTTAAAGGCTGATATAATTTATGCAGAAGACTGTATGCAGTGGCTATATAAACAAGCATAAACATACAAGCCTCTAAACTTCATGAATTATTAATTTGAAGTGATGTATTGTGTTGAACCCAAAAGTTTAGTCAGTCAGCAGTAAAACGGACCACGTATCAAGATTAATGAATGCGGAGCAGTGTCTGACTGTAAACTAAACGCAAACCTGCCTCGAGTGGTACGTCGGCTGGTTACACAGCCTTCAAATTATCTTAGGTTTAATTTGACGATACAACAACATAACGTATAACTAGCAAACCCGATAGACATGGCCTTGTTTAGATTAGAATTTATACACAAATCTAAGAACGCTGTCGCTTCAGACACACTGCTGTTAAACCCGCGATGGTTTCTGCTGGTATGATTTACATACCACTATTATTTATTTTACGTTAATATGATTGTAACTTTGCTATTGATTTATAAACACTAAAAATATCAAGCATCTTTTCCCATTTTCCTTACCCAAAATCCAGATTTCCTCCAAAAAAAATGTAACCAACCGTTTTCAAGCTCTTAAAGCTACAAAAGCACTATACATAACAGCATTATTTTTGATTCTTTAGTGTTTTGTGCAAAGTGCAGGCAAGTGGACAGTAATTAACTGTTTATTAATAAATCAGCATACCTATTTTGAATGTTACGTAAGGCAGATCTTCAACGCTTAATTCCTAGATCCAAAATATTTATAGTTCTAGTTGCGAGTGAAAGATTAGTATGTAATAGAATAGAGTGAAGTAGCACAACTCCTGGCGGCTCGTACGTCTATACAGAATATTTTATTAACCTAGTCACAAGCACGTCATATTTAAAATTCCATCTTTCTTTTCCGAGAGACTTTTCCTCCAACAAATTATTTACAGTTTTAATATAAGTTGCAGTTTTAATAGAATTAAGAGCGGAGAGGACATCGCAAACTTTGGGGAACTCCGAGGGATCCCGAACGGAACTAATTATGTTGGTAACGGTAATGGAGGGAAGACTCGCCACAAGATGGACGACTTTATTATAATCCGCTGTTGTGGTCGGTGATGGGATTAATAAGGAAGACGAATTAAGTTTTTGCAACTTGTTCTTAGAACTTACCTAACGGGGCATGAGCCGTGAGATAGTGAAGAATAATTAAGTTACCTTTCTACTTTCATCAAAAGAAAAGAATAGAATACTCTTTAGTGTAAAATTTGTACACCATAAAAAATTACTAATTATAACTTGAAGGGCTACATAGGGTGATACAGTGGGCGGCCTTATCGCTAAAAGCAAAGAAGAAGTGGCGGAACAAACTCCTCAGCAACACTTCTGTCTGATACGTTTGAAGAACTTGAATCTATACAATGAAATGCTCAGTAAATAGCATACTAAATCATAATTCAGATTTCCGAAGATTCCGATTGGATTACCAAATCAAAATCTTACATAAAAAAAATCAAGATGGTCCATACAATTCTAACATGCGGCAAATGATTTTTAACCCCCGACGCAAAAAGAGGGGTGTTATAAGTTTCACCGCTATGTGTGTGTGTCTGTCTGTCTGTCTGTCTGTCTGTCTGTCTGTCTGTCTGTCTGTCTGTCTGTCTGTCTGTGGCACTGTAGCGCCCAAACGGGTGAACCGATTAAGATGCGGTTTTTTTTATTTGAAAGCAGAGTTTCTTGCGATGGTTCTTAGACATAATTCATCAAAATCGGTTCAGCCGTTTCAAGGTTATCAGCTCTTTTGTGTTAGCTACCGTGGCTATTTTAGACGTCTATGGGTATTAGCTTTACTTACAAACATATGTGAGGCTTAAAATATCAAACACCCATGTGTGTAATATTAATAGGCAACATTATGTAGTATTTGGTCTGATGCAGCCAGGACTATCTAGCAGACTAATACACTCTTGGGAAAATAACAGCAGATATGTCGTGTTTGGATTCATTTTAACCTGCATTTGATTCTGCACACAATGCACTGATGGAAACTGGGTGAGCTGATGCTGCAGCCAGGCTATCCAGCACACCAGTAGGTAGACTCTTGACGAAATAATAGCAGATATGTCGTGTTTGGATTCATTTCAATAAGCATTTGATTCTAAACACAATGCACTGATGGCAACAGGATGAGCTGATGCTGCAGCCAAGCTATCCTGCACACCAGTAGGTAGACTCTTGACAAAATAATAGCAGATATGTCGTGTCGGATTCGTTTTAACCAGCATATGACTCTACATACATTGCTCTGAATAATTCTCATAACTGTAAACTCTATAAAACAAAATTAATGCGTTTAAAAATTATACAATAAAAATTAAATTAAAAATTTAAAAAACCCCCACCGCAAAAAAAGTAAAACATTTAAAAAGTTAAAAATAACACTTTAGCCATGAAATTTTACGTAACGTCGGGGTACCGTTAAAATAAGTACCTACATACCTACAAGTACTAGGAACATTCTTTACTTAAGCGGTACCCCGACGTGAAGTAAAATTTCATGGCTAAAGTGTTATTTTTAACTTTTTAAATGTTTTACTTTTTTTGCGGTGGGGGTTTTTTAAATTTTTAATTTATTATTCAGGTTTATTGATTACATTCCCTCGCTATTTGTCTCAAATAACGAATTCTACTAAACTTTTAATGCCTGTCCTTGAATTTAGAACACCTAAAAGTGTAATACAACAGGCAATAAACAACACCATCGTAAAATCTCATTCGTCTCCAGAGGGACATAGATTCAGGTCCCCAACCCTAAATTACTTCGTTAGTGTTATTGATAGCCACTATTAAATAGGTCCCTATAACGTTTACCTGCCCGTAATAACAGTAAAAGTCAAGGTACTCGTTTAGTAAGATTTACTATTAATTTAATATCCATGATACCCTTCCTCGAGACTTTTAATAAAACTTGGGCGCTTTAATTAACTTCCAATTTTACACTTTGCTTGGTCTCCTGTTTTTTCATCCGCGGAGTTTTATGAAAAAACTTGAGAGTGAAGAATAATTTATTTTATTTTCTGCAAAAGAGTTACCGTGGTGATATTGATATTGGTATCGTGGCGTCTCTATAGCTTATAAAAAAGGCTGTGTTGTTCTTAGCACGTTTTAAATTGCAACCGACTTACAAAAGGGAGGAGGTTTTCGATTCGGCTGTATTTTTTGTGTGTTACCTCATAACTCGGTTTTGTTCATTTGAAGCGTTCAAGGGTACTGTTATAACAAATTAGCTGATTTGGGAATTTGTATAATATATAAAACTGCTCGCCATGCAAGCAGCGGCAGTCAACCTACAAAATTCATTCTTACCACATATTTTTTCCGACTAATGTAATTTTGGTGTGTAATTTAAAATAAATTCAGTGTAGTAGTAAATACGTGTTTCAATTAAAGGACCCACGGAGCGCCATCCTAACAAATTGGTGTCAGAAGTGAGATTTATAGGTGTAGGCGTCGCGATTCGTTGCCACTCGTCTGCACCATATTATTTGTTGGCTCCGTGGCTTAGCAGTCCTTTCGGTGAGTAGTCGACGATAAGCCTTGGGTTCCCCAAAAGCCTAAGCCCGCGCTACTGCATTCCACGTGATCGACGATCAGCCTCCGCTTTTAGCGTGAGCCCGCGTCACTCCGGAAACCTGCATTCCACGTGATCGACGATTAGCCTCCGCTATTCAGCGTGAGCCCGCGTCACCCTGAAACACCTCCTGCTACCCGTGATCGACGATAAGCCTCCGCTATTAAGCGAGAGCCCGCATCACCCCGGAATATCTCCTACTGCCTTGCGGTCGACGGTCAGTCTCCACTTCCGAGTGCAAGCTCGCATCACAAGAGGACCCTCCGTCGAGGTCTCGCTGACGACCTCCAATCGCACACCATCCATCATCCGTCATCACTTCATCAGCAACGTGGTCGCACCGCGTGCCTGCTGAACGCAACGTGTCGTGTCATCGACCTGCAATACGATTCGCTGAATCGCCAGGTCGCCACGTCGTGTCACGCCACACTACGTGTATGTGTCATCATCCTTCCAGAATGTTCGCGTGCACTGCTGCCATATCCCTATTACTGTGAGTTTTCCCTATCCATTTATCTAGTGAAAGTGATCAAGTTAATTACAGTGAAGTGATTTTTTTTCAAAATTTTCAAAATAATTTTAATATTTTTCTAGAACTCTTTTAAAGTAGATTTATTCCATTTTTTGTATACAATATTACTTTCATATTTTTCTTGTGTTTTGTGTTTCTGATGTTCTGTAGTGCTTTAATGCGATAACTATATCATCATTATTTTAATGCCTCTAAAAAAGGAGATTTCCGAAGAAATTGCGTCTTCATCTAATTCAGATTATTCAGAGGATAGTCCGCCACCAAAAATAAAAGAAAAAATGGCAGACAAAATCACGCTCTCTGTCCTCACAAAATTCATCAAACCCTTTAACGGGGACCGTGAGTCATTGCCCGCGTTTTTAACAAATTGCGAAAATGCAATTTCTCTAGCAACTACAGAACAGCAGAACGTTTTATGTAAATATGTCATCTCGCAATTGGAAGGTAAAGCCCAATTGGCTTGTTGCTTAAAACAATTCAATAGTTGGTCAGAAATTAAACAGTTCCTTAGAACCACTTTTGGAGAGAAAAAACATTCCACTCATTTACTATTAGATTTACAACAATGCAAACAGTTGCCTTCCGAAGACGTGATGCAATTTTCTATCCGCATTGAATCATGTTTAACACGACTACAAGCTGACATCCATTATAGCTGCCAAAATGATAAAGAACTTATAGGTCGTATAGCCGCAATGGAAGATTTGGCTCTTAATACGTTTTTGTTAGGGTTAAACTCTAATTTTTCCCATATTGTGCGGTGTAGAAATCCAAAGGCCTTGTCAGAATCTATCACAATAGCTATTGAAGAAGAAAAATTATATAATTTATCGAAACTATCTACTCGTCGTGATAAACAATGCACAATATGTAATAAGAGCGGCCATGTCGCTTCCGAGTGTTATAAAAATAAAAATAAGCTTTCTTCGCCTAAATTATATCACGTTAATACGGCTAATAATAACGAGCAAAATATTATTCATACTAATCAATATCATAACTCTAATTTTTATACAAATAAATTTTGTGCTTATTGTAAGAAACGTGGTCATTTAATAGGCGAATGTCGTAAACTTAAAGCAAAAGCCAATAACAGTAATTCGCCTACCGATCCACGTAACTCTACACTATCCAGTGCAACTGCACCGAGTTCAAGTAACGTGTCGAGCAATAATCGCTCTAATGTACATCATGTTGACACTTCTAATGAAAATGCTGGTTTAAACTAAATAGGGTTTCGGTTCCGTGTCTGCCGAAACCTAATGTTCACAATTTAATTGACACGAAAAACGTTTTTATTCAACCCTGTGTTCCTACATTATTTCCAACACAGGTTAGTGCTACTAAAGGTAATTTAAATCCTTCAAACTGTGTTACTAATTTTTCTCAAACACAGGTTAGTGCACATACAGAGACTTCCAAGTCTCTTAATAAAGATTTTAAATACAGTTCCTCATTTCTCGAAAATACGAATCTTTTACGTGAAAAAACATTTACCATTAACAACATTAATGACAGAGTTTCTTTACCTCACGTTTATTTGAAATCAAACTATAATGACAAGCCCTTGTGCTTTTTAATCGACACTGGATCTACAATTTGTATTATTAAACATTCCAGTTTGTTTAACAAACCAGTTTTGAGTCCTGAAATTATAAAACTTAAAGGCCTAAGCGATAACGATTCCTATTGCGAATCTATGGGGTCTATTAAAGTCAATTTTGAGTATCGCATTTCGTCAAAAAGTAAAATAATATTTGACTATTTGTTTCACGCGATTGATGATACGATCAATTTACACTACGATGGTATTATTGGTAGTGATTTTATACAACATTTTAAAATAGATATTCAATATTCAACCAACACCCTTAAGTTAGAAGGTTACGAAATACCTATTTGTTGTAGTAAACCATCATATAACATACCTCCGCGGTCAGAAATGGTCATCGAGTGTTCGGTCTCCAATTTATCAGAGATTGCTGATCTGAAAGAAGGTTTGATACTAGATCATAAAATCAGTGAAGGGGTATTCTTAGCTAACTGTATAGTTAACTTAAAGTCAAATAATAGAGTTAACGTTTCTGTTCTTAATACCACCGAAACTGAAGTCAAAATTGACAATTTTCAAGTTAAAGTAACTACATTTCAACTCCCACCTTCCAAATTAGACGATTCGGAAGAGGAACTCGTTCATCAATTTGATTCCTCAGTAATTGACCGATCTCAGAAAGTTATTGAGCAGATTAGGTGCTCCCATTTAAATCCGCAAGAAAAGAAAGCTTTGATGAACTGTCTTTCTAAATATACAGACATATTTCACCTCGATGGTGAATTTCTAACTTATACGAATGTGATCAAACATTCTATTAATACTAAAGACGCAGACCCTATCCACGTTAAGTCGTATCGTTTCCCTGAAATCCATAAAGATGAAGTTGAGAAACAAATCAAGAAAATGCTTGATCAGAATATTATTCGTCCCTCAACTTCTCCTTGGAATGCACCTGTATGGGTAGTCCCAAAGAAACTAGATGCTTCCGGTAAACAAAAATGGCGAATTGTCATTGACTATAGACGTCTGAATGATGTCACTGTTTCAGAGATTTATCCTCTCCCTCTCATTACTGACATATTAGACCAGTTAGGTCACTCAAAATATTTCAGTACACTCGATCTAGCATCAGGTTTTCATCAATTATTGTTGGACACAAAAGATACTGAAAAAACTGCGTTCAGTGTTACAACTAATAGCATTTCAGGCCAATTTGAATTTACTAGGATGCCTTTCGGACTAAAAAATGCCCCCTCTACATTTCAAAGAATGATGAACATTGTCCTTTCAGGATTACAAGGTCTTCACTGTTATATATATTTAGATGATTGTATCGTCTACTCCCATGACCTTGGATCTCATATTCAGAAGCTTGAAGCTGTTTTCTCCAAACTCAGAGAGGCAAACTTAAAATTACAGCCCGATAAATGCGAATTCTTGCGACGAGAAGTTGCTTACCTAGGACATGTTATCACAGATAACGGTGTCTCGCCTAATCCAGATAAAGTGAAGGCTATTTCTCAATTCCCCACACTGAAAACCCCCAAAGATGTAAAGTCTTTTCTTGGCCTAACGGGTTATTATCGTCGTTTCATCGAGAATTTCTCTCATATAACAAAGCCGCTGACATCTTTATTAAAAAAAGATGTTAACTTCCACTGGTCTCATGAACAAGAGCAAGCTTTCAACACGCTTAAACAAAAGCTCATCTCCGCTCCCTTGTTGCAGTACCCAGATTTTTCACAGCCCTTTATTGTAACGACGGATTCCTCGAATTATGCCGTCGGAGCAGTTTTATCCCAAGGTGAGATTGGCAAAGACAAGCCCATTTCATATGCCTCTCGGACTTTAAATAAACAAGAAGGGAACTATTCAACAACTGAAAAAGAGCTCCTTGCTATTATTTTTGCTGTTAACACATTCCGCCCCTATCTCTACGGTTATAAGTTTAAAATCGTAACAGATCATCGCCCTTTGACATGGTTATTTAATGCGAAAGATCCAGGTGGACGTTTACTAAGATGGCGACTAAAATTAGAAGAATACGACTACGAGATTATTTACAAGCCTGGTCGAGTAAATTCAAATGCAGATGCTTTATCTCGCTATCCAGTAAATTCAATTGTTCATTCCAATTTAAATAAAACTACCTATGAAGAATATACGAAAAAACAATTTACTAAAACCATCTCTAGTGATACGAAGATTGAAGAACACAATGCAAGTTTACATTTATCGAAACAAAATATAATTGCGTGTCCCGTTTCACTTGACTTCGACAACACTATGCCGCACTGCGAACAGCTGTTGTCAATGATACCAAATTCTGCTGAGTTGCAATCAGCTGAGCGTGAACTTGAAACCGTACAGTCGGTCGATGCAAATAATAAAACGATCTATTTCTTATTTACTAAAGTTCATCATTACGAAGAAACTTCTTACAAAACAATTTACAATCTATTACTAAAATTAAGGGATCAAATTATAACACACAAGGAAATTGAAGAGTTATCTGTTTCAGATTTTACAGAACCCTTCACTAAATTAGTTTATGTAAAAATATATAACATGATATCGTATATTTTCCACGGCACTAACATTAAAATTCATGTTTATAAAAACCAAATTCGATATCCAAATCCTGCTGAAGTCCCTAATATCCTTCAAGAAAACCACGGGACTACCGTAGCTGGTCACCCAGGTTTCAAAAGAATGTATAACAGGATTAAAACGTCGTACTATTGGAAAAGTATGCAATCTGACATTCAACGTTTTGTTAAAGATTGTAAACTCTGCCAAGTGAATAAACCATTGCGTAGTTCTAATAAGGCCCCCATGGTTATAACTTCATCAAGTACTAAACCATTCGAAAGATTAGCATTAGACATTGTAGGTCCTTTACCTGAAGCTGGTCTTCAGAAATTTAAATACATTTTAACTCTTCAAGATGATTTAACTAAATTCTCATCTGCATATCCTATGGTAACTTCTGCAACAGATGAAGTTGCACGTAGTCTAATTCATTTCATTTCTCTATTTGGGTTTCCAAAAACAATTCTTACCGATCAAGGTACATGTTTTACATCCGAATTGTTTCGGCAATTAACCGAGATCCTTAAAATAAAAAAAATATTTTCTTCCCCTTACCATCCTCAAACAAACGGTGCGCTAGAGCGTAGCCATGCAACACTTAAGGAATACCTTAAGTCTTTTGTCAATGACGATCACGATGACTGGCATTCCTATCTAGCAACCGCAATTTTGTCGTATAACACAACTCCTCATTGTACTACTGAATTTACCCCTTATGAGTTATTATACGGGTACAAACCCACTATTCCCAGTAGTTTTCCTGAATCCTATAATAATGCCACTTACCACGAGTATATCCGCGCTTTACAGTATAGAATGAAATTCTCGCGAGAAAGAGCTTTGGAAAACATTAACAAAAGCAAAGAGCAATCAAAAAGGTATTACGATATTTCTGCTAATAAAGGAAAAAACTACAAAACTGGAGATATGGTGTATTTAAAACAGCATCATAGATTGCGTAAGGCTTTGTCCCCAATCTGGAAGGGACCCTATAAAATTATGAAGACGCACGGAAAAACGAATGTCACCCTATGTGTAAATAGAAAACGTATAAAATATCACGTTAATGAAATAAAACCAGCCTAAATAAATTATCCCTGTTTAAGTAACATAATTTTATTATTTAAATGTATTTTTGCTTTGTACTTGTGTAACTTAATTATTTTTGTTATATCTAAGTTTTCCTTTAAGTTCAATTACTCTTGTAACTTATTTGAATTTGTTTACATTTTGTATAAACTTGTGTAATTTTAATTATTTTTCTATTATTTTGTAATGTTTAAATTTACTGTTACCGTTATTTGTCTTTATTTATCCAATATTTCAATGTGTTTTTGCATTGTTCTTTTGTAATTAAATTATTTTTAAAGCTGTTAAATTTAATTAAATTTGTTTATACATATTTAAATGTGGTTTCCCTTGAACTTGTGTAATTTGAATATTTTGTTATGTCAAAATTTTCTCTTAACTTTAATTAAGTAGTACTCTTGTTACTTATTTGAATTGGTTTTCATTTATACTAATTTGTGTATAATTTTAACTATTTTTTCCATTAATTTTGTAATGTTTTAATTTACTCTAGTTGTACTTTTATTTTTGTGAAAATATTTACTCTACCATTCCCTTTCCGTTTGGAACAATTTTATTCTTGTATTTAAATTTTATCCTTCGCTTAATTTTTTATTATAAAGCTCCGTCTTAAGGGGGGAGATGTTATAACAAATTAGCTGATTTGGGAATTTGTATAATATATAAAACTGCTCGCCATGCAAGCAGCGGCAGTCAACCTACAAAATTCATTCTTACCACATATTTTTTCCGACTAATGTAATTTTGGTGTGTAATTTAAAATAAATTCAGTGTAGTAGTAAATACGTGTTTCAATTAAAGGACCCACGGAGCGCCATCCTAACAAGTTACACTTTTTTCTTTAGAGCAACATTAATCTGCCTAGCTTTTTCCCAACTATGTTGGGGTCGGCTTCCAATGCAGCTGAATACCAGTGTTTTACATGGTGCGACTGCCTGTCGGACATCTACAACCCAGTTACTGGGTAACATAATGCCCCATAATTAAACTGGTTGTCAGATTTTCCTGTAACGACTGTCATAGATCTACAAATGACAGCCGCCACCAACGGATTTACGTGCTTTCCGAGGCACGGAGGAGGAGTCTTGATATGTAATAAATAGTCACCCATCCACTGGGCAACTTTGTCAAGGGTAGCTTAACCTTTGTTCGACCTGTGAGGCTGTTACTATTTAGCCACAAGCTACTTTAGAGCAACATTAACTGTGATATTTGCCATTGACAAAGATATTTTTTGAGAGCAGCGGTGGCCCAGTGGTGGCGGCCCAGACAGAACAGTAAGTCGAACCCAGGCAGTCGGCATTACTTTGTGTAATTTATTTCATGACCACCTGCTCTCAAAAACGGTGAAAGAAAACATCGTGAGGAAACCGGCATGTCCTAGAACCAAAAATTCGAAGACATGTGACATCTACCAATTCGCACTGGACCCGCGTGGTAGATTATGGCCCATACGCAAAATACGCGCTTTGACGTGGAGTTGCGGATACCAGCCCGGTATCTTTAATCTTTGACAAAGTTTTTATTGAGGAGTCCAGAAATTGTATATTACATGGGTCTTTCGAACACTACAAAAATATGCGAGTTGGTCAGTGAAATATACTCTAGAAAGCAATTACACTATTTTACTACGATAATCTCAACTACTATTCTATTTCAGATACTAATGAATAAACAAGCGCCTACCAATGCTATAAATAAAAGAATCGTATCTAGGTCATGTACAGCGATCCGGTACAAAGCAGAGGCTGGGCCTAATCCCGTTTTATTCAAACAAAACAGGTATAAAGAGAGGCACTAATAGAATACTGATGTTGATAAAAAACGAAAAAAATGTTAGCAGCTGGCTTTTATAACAGCCATTACAAAGTGGATACGGAGGAGACTGATTTAGGTAATCATTTATTCTCGAAATGCGGATCTGTGATAGCTTTAACTGCTATCCTAAACCATAGTTAATTAATGAAATTAATTCTTTTTGATCTCATTAGCTCTCATTATGTAGGTATGTACTTGTAATTTCATTATGTTTTCTGTTTAACTTCAATTTGATTATTTGTAATTTTTCACTCACATGAATGTTGGTAGACCTATTATTGGCGATTGTATAAGTCTGATACTTTTTACTGTTATTCTTATGTAATGCTGTATACAGAAGCTGTTGGTTTACCTTTAATAAATAAATAAATAAATGAACAAATTTATGAAAAACTGTGGATAGGTTGAGTAAGAGATGCTAGAAAGGAGATTATTAAAATAACGGCCAAAATGATGTGGGGAACAAGAACTACATGCAAATAGATGAATTGTATTTTAGCGCAATACACAGATGATCAAAGTATGAAACCTAACACACTAATCCCTAGTTGATATGTTTGTTTTTATATTTACCAGTAAACCATTTTCGTTTTTTATTTAAAGATAACAACAATTCTTTAGTGGTGGAAAGACAAAGCGAAATAACCCTCCTTCTGGCGCAGTCGGGTAATAAAGGATTAAAGTCAATTATCTCCAAATCTAGGACTTTCTGACTGTAGGAAACTATTTCATTATGGTCCAAAAAGAGGACATATGCTGATAAGACGAAATCACATCTGGGTAATGAACCTAAAGGCATCATAGAAACAGTAAATTATTTGTAAATAGCCAAAACAAAAAGAATTTCCCTGATTCCTTTGGCAGTTATAAACTGCATTTTCGAAATCAGAGCATTTCCCGGTTTACAAGTGACATGTTGGATAACATAGAACCAATGTGGCGAGTGTCATTGCTATCTGACATCCCCCTTTACTTTTTACCTTGTAAAACTTAAGTTAAAACCGGCCAATACCCCGCAAGTCGAGGCAATAAGTCGAGTGGAAGCTCCTAATGTGCTGCCATTAGCCGGAATGTCCTGCCATTGCGTGCGTTACTAAGTTAAAGTAGAAATGTTTCAGACTATTGGATTACGCCTATTACAGCTTAGATTTTAGTTTGATTTTCAAGATTATCAAGTCAATAAAACGTATTTAACTGGCAGTACCTAAAAAAAAGCATTTAAAAAAAACATTTATTTGGGATACGCACAGGAATCTTACAGCAAAAACTAAATTTATCATATTAAATAATAAAAAGACCGGTGCGAGGCCAAAAAGTCCGCTCAGCACGATGCAACGATATTTTAAGAAAAACAATAAATATCGCAGCGCTGTTATCCTGATACGGCCTGCTGTAATGCCACTTGGTGTACAATAGCCCACTAGGAGGCATAAAATATAAATAAGTAAAGAAAATAAGCTATTGTATAACTTGCTTTAAAAACGGTGAAGGAAAACATCGGAAAGGAAAGGAAGGAAACCGGCATGCCTGAGATATATTTCTAGAGGGCATGTGATGCCAAGTCAGAGGCCCATGGGCGGCATTAAAACTCTGACACCAGGTTAGTTACTAACAGTTCAAAAGAACACCTAAAGTAACTATTTTCGGTCAAAGATATTGTAAAAAAAAAGGTTTCTTTTAGTAAATTTCATGGTAAACTGTAATTAAACGCCCCGCACGAGTAAAGCTAATAAGCCCAAAATTAAAAATGCTTATTCAGTAACATACAGTTTGAATACAAACATATTTTTCAGAATTGGGTCACAGATTAAGCCGCGCCTGCATTTTCTACTCTACAAAACACTCGGAACAAAACTTAAAGCCCACCGCGAAAAAATGTGGTGCAAGTTATAAGCGACGAGAGTGCCTACTCTCGTCGCTTATAACCCCCAAGATTACCCAACTGAGTCTTGAGGCGTCACCATGTAGGCTCATGGAGTCGCCTCCAGACAAAGTACGCAATCTTTGATGTACAATAAATAAATGTTGGGGACGATTTCCTGGTGAACCTTTCGCAATTTTCACCTTTAATTTTAAATTGTGGAAATAACACAAACCATGTCCATAGAAAACGCTATAATGCCTGTTCATGTTTTATCAAGCTTAAATCAATACTTACTATTTAAAAAAAACTAAGTATTTAAATGAGCAAATGTGGAGTTTCTAACCTAATCCTTTTCATACGGATATACTCTTTGGAAGCGGTAACTAGATAAATCATTTTTACATTTGATTTACCTTTAAAATTTGACGTTAAAAAGTGCCTTTTTATTAGTCTTACAATTTTGAGTTATTTGTTTTGGAAATTCCAGCTTAAAACACCATCAGTTGTACTTCTAGGTAGTTGCTTAATTGATCCCATCTAGAAGACCTCGCAAATGTCCCGTGACTTTAATGCACAGACATTTTTCGTAACCGCTCCCGCTTATAACTTACCCCCTGGACCCGACAGTACAATCGCATTGTTTTTCGCGTCACCTGCGCGGTGCGGGCGTATTGTTCGTACAAATTGTGCGACAACATTGTACCTCGAGCTGTTGTGGGCGTTCTGAACCAAATACACGCTTGTTGGTACGCGAGCCTTTGACGGTTAGATAAGGTTTGTAAAAGTTTTTGAACGTATAGGGGCGAAGGTAGGCTTTGCTGTTAATAAGATAACATCTACATTCCGCAAAAGGTAAGACAAAGATGCAGCAATAGTAGATGCCTACACTCACATTAAGCCAGTTAATGTTTAAGTCTCCATTGACACAATCTAGACTCCGGGATTCTACTGGGAAATTACAGGCGCGAAGAATTCAACAAACCTACGCTTCACCTGAGAATCGAACAAAGGACCTCATGGCCCGCAGTTGTGCATACAGCTATAAGACCAACTAATTAGTCGCAACAGCTGTTTAGTACTTTTTAGTATCTTGTTCGTCTCTTCCAACTGTCATAATTCTCTTTGTACCTTTGAGCAAAGAATATTATGGTAAATTATCGAAAAAAACGAGAGTACATGGAAAAAAGCAATAGAACAAACAACAAAAACTGCATTATTATTCATAGATTTACCAGTTAGTAGTCTAATTTTGCTGTTGGTCAAAGTTACCTCCGATCACAGTATCATTGCACAATGTAGGTCAAGAGTTAGGTAAACCAGAAACACAGTTGCCAAATCTGCAGCCATTAAAAAGCCACTTGATCTACCTCAAGACCAGACAATCAGCCAAGTTACACTGTCGTGGCTGACCCGGCCAAAATAATAGCCGGGGCGGCTAAATAATAGCCGGAGCGGCTAAAATAATGGCCGACCGGCTAAGGTCGCACCGGACAGCGTCTGTAACGAGTGCCACTTGGGGCTTCATAAATTGCATCTCTAGTGCATCGGGGAAAAACACGGGGGAGCAATTTGTGCGGGCCGGTGACGTCTCGCAAGATGTCGTGGGATAATCAAGTTGTGAAGGAGATCAACCATTTTGTTCTGATGGGTTAGACAATCGACGGCCTTGGTAAACAATAAGGCGTTCTAACCACAAAAAAAATCTAGAACGGGTGATCTTTGAAATTAAATTGCTTTTATTTCTCCGGTTTCATCATTAACTATGTACGTATTCGTTCTTCCATTCTATTCAGTTGAATTACAATTATAATCATCCCGTCATGTTTAATTAAGAAAAACAAAACCAGTGATCTTCTATCTTTGTACATATTTACTTAATTAATTAAAAGACCTAATCATCTTCATTATCTAAACAAAAGTAAACTATAAAACACAATACCTTTAGATTTTCAATAGAAAATGTTACCGCCGCAGTCCCGCCTAACCGCGACCCCTATATTTTCAAACTAGGAAAATTAATGGCAGTGCTTACGGCAAGCATTTGGATGGCGCGCGGGAGCAAGCGAGGGTTACCTGGCTCGTTTGTCTGCCTAGACCAGCTAATAGAGCTCGTTTGGAGCTCCGATTAATTGCAGCGGATACTGTTATGTTTGTTAATGATCAGTTAAACTGCGGCTGAGTTTAAGTGCTGTTAAATTAAGAGTTAAGACGGGCGGTCTCAATAGTTCAGACCGGGGGTAGATTTATTTACGGGACTGATTTATATATGAGTAATTGTATTGCTACATGAATACACAGTTGGTTCCAAGTAGCAATAATGTTAAATTGTGGCTACGCTAGTCCGGGTATAAGAATAAGATATTGATATTAGAAAACCAGCTTATCTTTTACGACCTAAGCTATAAATTGACCTCATGCGACTTAATATTACAACCAAACTTCCAAGTCCAAACATCACATTACACAAATACGTTGACATTTTTCGAAATAAATGAGCGCACTTAACATAAAGTTCACTTTACATTCAAAGCTATTCTGTGGAAGCTGATAACACATCTATGAGAGTGAAATATTCCACTAAAGTGACATAAATAGCGTATTACAGCACCGGTGGGGACATAAATCAAGGATTTTCGCGTTCAACCAAACCGAGTTCTGAATATCTGGCGGGTATTATCAACAGGAATGAATCCCGCGTATTTTTATAATCAAACCTCAAATAATACTCGTAAACTGACAGTTGATTTCGACACCGCGTTCCCGCCACGCTCGCGCCATGGTAATGCGTCCGTATGTTTACTGATAGTAAAATCAGGCGCGGATTAGGGGCCGGCTTAGTCCGCAATGCGAAATGTTTTGAGAAAGAAATATTGGTGGAGACAGTGCGAGGTTCGGGAGGTGATAAAGAAAGACAGTTGGTTCACAAAGCTACACAAGCGCCGTGACTCGCGTGCCATTTGATAATCGTGACGTGAGATTTTGAAATCTTGAGCGGCGTTGCATTGTACATAATAATGTATGTAATAAAACATGTAAAAAAGAGCGAACTAATAGAGTACAATTTTATTTTTAATAAAAGGTTACACTGTAACAATGTGACACTTAATCCCACAGAAGTACAAGTAGACAGCAGAGCAGAGCAGGTAGCAGAGTAATTTAGCATCCAGTCTTAACATCAGTTTATTGAGATACGAACTCACTGTAATATATCAATGAAGATGCGTATTTTGTAGTGTTAAGCCAACTGCCTAACACACAGGAGAGATCATCCTATTAAAAGTCACGACAAACTTTGTTAAGTTTATCTTGGTTCTTAAAAGCATCATGTTTCAGAATTGATATCTACCCATCAGAATCATTCACAAAGCCAAAAAGTATATAGTAAAAATCCTTTAAGTGGGTATCGGGAATAGAATCAATGTTACAATTGAAATAGCCTTATCCCATTTTTCTCATTCAAATCATTTCTATTATTTGTATTAAAGAGGTTACAGTTACACAAAAATACTTCATAGACAAAAACGCAAAAATATGAAAAGCATCAGATTCATGACTGACCGAACAGTTACAAAAACATTATCTTATTTTCGAAAGAAGAGAGTATGGGTCTATCAATGGAGTAGAATTGCCCCTTGAGAATGAAAAGGTTTCACCATTTATTACGCATTGAACAACTTCCTTTTTATCGCTTTGCAGTCATGGGAGGAAGTATTTTATGGATGTTTTGAATATGAATGTGAATGAAACTACAAAGAGTAGGCACGTACAAATGAATAGGCATATTATATAGAGGCATTCGGCTAAGCCGGAATCTGTATTAGAAAGTTTATTTGCCTCTAAAGGAAGTTTTGTCAACTAAGGCGCTGCGCAAACGTAGACACTTTTGTGGCTTGTGTCGGATCATCAGCAACATTATCATTTCAGCTGAACGACGTCCACTGCTGAATATTGGCCTCCCCCAAATATTGCCACGAGGACCGGTCCTGTCCGTCTCTCGTCCATCGGATTCCCGCGACCCTCACCGAGTCGGCAGTCCACCTTGTGGAAGAACATCCAACGCAGCCTTGTGTCCTATACAAGCTAATAATGGATATTTGATTTCTTAACCAGTATGAAATCAGCCACTCCCTGCGCAGACGTAATTAATAATCCTGAATGATGATGAACATTTTGGAGACGGTGTCCTGTCTCGATAACAAAAAGTGTCTACGTTTGCGTAGCCGCGAATAAAAAAAAATGAAGATATAAATAATAGCATATTTTATATTATAAGTGTAGCCGATTCAAAATCAGAACGCGTGTAAATGTGGTCAATGTTTCTGAACTAAAACAAAAACAGCTCATTGGCCATTTTATTTTTATTTCATTTTATTTATTTGGGACAAAACACAGTTACACGATACAGTATTCTTAAAATATAGTGGTATATAAAAGTAAAAACGCATAACCCACACTATTGTCATTTCGTGGACAATAGTGTGGGTTATGCGTTTTTTAATTTATATTGGAGTTTGAAGTTACTAGATAACGGAAATGACGGGCGAAATTATATCAAAATTTAGGAATGAAACGACAAACAATAAATAAATGCAATTGATGATTTGACTTAGGGACAATTTGCGAGATATTCCACCACCATTTTCTTAAATTTAGTCTGTGATGCCGCGAATATATCTAAATCTATAAAATGTAAAGTGCCATGAAGAACATTAGAAATTAAAATTCCTGTATTCTGGTGACCGAAAAAGGATCAATAATAAGTAAAACCTTAATCCTACTTCCCAGCCTGATCACACAACCGCAAAACAGCCGGAATTCCCAAGATTGTATTTACCTGAGCCCGTCCCATTTACCACAAGCTCCTTCTTTTATCCCCATATAATCAAATCCCCCATTTATAACCGAAACGTATTCAGTAACTTTATCTCCCCTACCTATATCATTGCAATTCTGTGATCAATTTGAAAGACCTCTTTGTCCCGTACGAATGGGACTTCAGACACTTTTATTGAGGTTTCCAGTTATGTAGGGTGAATTATTAGCTGTCGCGAAGACTATTTAAATTAGCGACGTCAATGGTAGGAACATAGGTAGGTTAATCTGTTTGCATCTATTTATTTATGTAATACATGGATAACTTAAAATGAACGAATAAAATAATATTAGACTGTTAGCTAATTATAAGTCTTTACGTTAAGTTGAAGTGCAGATTATAGAATGAGAGCAAACGAGAGCACACTGTTTTAACACAAATTAAACAACACAAAAATGTTATGGTTTTAGATCATTACTTAAAGTCGTCTACAGGGCGCCATATTCAATTTAATCGAACGTCACATAGCTTATAACGATTCTTCATTTGGAAAAATATGATAAGCTGTTTCTAGAACTTATGAGGGAACAGATGAACGTACATACGTACAAATACATCCCTTCCTTTTAGCTTTGCCGTAGTCGGGTATATAAACAAATACACAAACGCATTACATCTCTGAACAAAATATAATGTCTTTGCTTGCACGCACAATGTAACTGTGCTGTCAAGTTAGTATTGTGGATTAAAGCAAAATGAACGCACGACCACGAGACAAGACCCCTCGTCTTGATATATTAAAAGGTCGCCAAGCGTAACTTTACATTGAATCGACACATGTGGCTGTTATTATTACAAAGCAACTTCTTGACAGCAATTAGGTATATTAATTTCGTTCGGTTTCAATGAGGCGTTGATGTTCAATGTCGGACAAAGACTGGTTGCTAATATTGATAACTGGGAGTGTCAAATTAGGCTTTGATCAAATAGCTTTGAGGGGATCGGAAAGCAATTACTTGTGGATTAACGGTACTGTATTATAATTGATGGTAGATCAATTATAATTATAAATACATACCATCCACCGAATATTATTTGATGCATACTTACATACATACATAACCTCACGTCTTTTTGCCACGGGGCTAAGCAGCAACTAGAGGGTCACCTGCTACGATTTTTGCATCCTTCCTTTCGTTTACATTAATATAATATGTACTCATACACATTTGATTGATATATCTCGATCGAATAAGGGTTTAGGTAAATAGTTAAGTCGTAAAAAATCTTTTGGAGCACAACCTTAAAGCACCAGATCGAGAGCCTACAATTATAAATGATAAAGCTCCACTGATTTAATCTTGCATATTTATTTAGCCCAAATCAAATGCTGCTAAACCTTTAACAAATAAAATAGTACGTTCTTGAACTAATATTAATCTAGCATATACGGCCGACAGACAGACCTTATTGTTGAGATTCTTCAGAACGGTGAGGTGTGATAGTACCTACTCGCAATCAGCATTTGTGTATGACTACAAGTATGAATGTAAACGAAGCAAAAGAAGTATGTAAGAATCGTAAAAGATGGCGCCCTGTACTTGCTGCCTAGTACCATGGGACAAAGGAGTGAGTTTATGTATGTATGTACGAGGAAACACATCAAAGATGCACTTAAATAAAAAACAATTTAGTCCCGACTAGTAACAATATAATAATATGAACAACTTAACTGGCAACCAAATCTAATCCAAGTCGATTCGATTCTATCGATAAAATGCGGAGTTTAATCGTAAAAGTTCGAGCTACCGACATTATGGGGTCATATAGACGACACTTTAAACACTTACCGAAGTTGGTGCGCGAGCGCAACGGCTCTGTGTTGAACAGCGCGTTCTATTACACAGTTGTGAAGTTTGGAGATAGTTTTGTCACATGAGATATAAGAATGTTGGTAGTAGAGATGAGTATCCGTGATGTACTTAGGGTTGTCCGAATTCAATCCAATCATTTATTGCATCAAATATAGTAGGTACATGAAGTTCTTACATAAAATATTTAGTAACACACATTTGGCCAACAATATATAGCATGGAATAGTACAAGTTTTACACGTAAAACAATCATTACTACATAACTAAATTTTGTATTTACGTTTTTTAATTGATGTATCAGCTTAGCAATTAAATATGTCTGTGTTTAATGTATAAATTTAACAGGGACTTTTTTAAAGAACTTGTCTATAAATAAATGATTTGATTTGTTTATCGAACAAAAACACTCTTGTACCTAACAACCACTTCCGCAACGCAGGAATGATAAGTCGAGTTAATATCGAAAGAATTGTTACATGGAGAAAAGAATAGAATACTCTTCATTGTAAGTACACCATTAAAACTTACAAATTATAATATATATAGGGTGATACATGACTACTATACCTACTGAGAACGGCGTTTATTATTATTTTTAAACCTCAATATTGTAGAATTAAGAGAACTCTATTCTACTCTATATGTGGCTCAACAGAGCAGTAGTGGCCCAATGAAAACAGCCACGACTTACAAATTATAGATCATAAGTTCGAACATAGAAACTGTTAACCCTAAACTCTGGAAGTCAACGCCAACATTAGTAATAGCTAAACTCCAGCGATTGCAAGCAGCGACGTCACGACCAAAGGTATAACGAGCCAATAGCGGCGACTTGTGCTTGCCACTGCAACTGCACTAACACAAGTACGGCTAACCAACCGCAAGTTTGACTTGCAAGCTTGCCGAATATTTGATGCGAAGCTACGTTACTTGTGCAAGTTGGGATGTTACCGGACTTATAAGTGGAGCGTTTGCATGTGAATGCTAACTTATCGCCATTTTGAATTTGGAAGTTTGAATTGTATATCTTAAAATAAGGTAGAAAATGGAAAAATGCTACAATTAAATCAGATCATTCTAAAAATGATCCAAGAGATCAAAACAATGCATTTTAATAATAAGCTTAAAGGCCATAGGTACGACCGCAGCTTTCCTTTAAAAGAATATAAGAGTTAAGTTGTTTTTATCATATGTTTTTTAGTGTGAAGTTTTAGTTTTTTTTGTTTCATTACATACTCGTTCGTTATTGTCATCGTACCTGTGTGTTATACAGAGATGTACAGACGCCAGCAAGTTAAGTTAAACTCAAAATCAAAATCAAAATCAAAGCTACCCCAAATAGTCAAATTTTTCAATTGAACCTTATTCTGTTTGTAATAAAGTTGAAAGATTTGCTGGCCGCTGTACCAACAGTACGCAAACATGTTATTTTCGAACCCCATTTAATATTTCCATGAAACGGGCACAAGTTTACACTCCACCTAAGAAAGCCATTAAAGTTATATTTGTAACTTTTTATGGTGTACAATAAAAAATTCAATAACACTGCGTCTGATCTGAGAATCAAACCTAGAACCTCATGATCAGCAATACCTAACGCCGTTACCACTAGACGTCCAGACCACCTAACCAGGAGTTACATAAAACAGAATTGAACACTATTTTAAAGAACTTCATAAAGGCATCAAACTGAGACCTAGTTTACACTTTAGTGTTAGTTAATTACAAAGTTTACAACGGAGCTCAATTTAGCGAACACTAGGTGAGAATGAGGCCATTCCGAGAGGCGGCCGTGGCCTGGAGTTTCAGAGTTTGGGCTAATATTGACAATCAAAGTTTGAAGCGAAAGCGTCTCATTAGTCACCGATCTAATGGTTTTGGTGACGAGATTTTATAGTCGAGGTGCTTCAGTTGTAAGTTACGGCGATGATTTTGTGTAAATAAATAAATAAATATTCCACAACTTTTCACACAACGCCATTTAGTACCAAATTAAGCTTGAGAGCTTGTGTTAGCGTACTAAATATCTGATAAACATACTTATATATTTCGAAATACATACATATTACAGATAAATTACATCACACAAATATTTGTCCTGGGTGGGAATCGAACCCACGACCATAGCAGTCAGGGTCACTAAATACTAGGCCAACAGGTCAGTCATATACAAATAGTACTATCAGAAGTCCCGCGGTTTCACACGCGTAGGTCGTGTTCCCGTGGGAATACAGGGATAATAAGTAGCCTATGTGTTAATCCAGGGTGTCAGTTAACTTCTTACCAAATTTTATTAAAATCCATTCAATCCATCCATCTATCCATACTCACCAACTTTCGCGTTTATACATGACACAGGAGAAGTTCTTCTTAATGACAGACAACGTTTCTATTAAATCAGTTAACAATTAGGAACCATAGTTTTATTTATTTATTTATTATTATAGTTTGTTAAAACGCCCTATCTCTGGAAATATCAGTCGAATTTCAAAGACTATTCTAGCATTCGAAAGCCTAGTTCTTGATCACGGTTGAAGGCTATTTAACATCTCGCTACGATTTCTAGGAGTGGGTAGAACCGTGGGGCATACAGAGCTAGTAATTTATATAGTTGGCCTTCAGTAACTTCTACTATTATAATGACCTATTAAACTCGAGTCCTAAACATAAATAAGATATTCTAGATCTAAAATAAATTAGTACCTACAACAAACTTGATCTAACAAGCGGTGTTGTTTCCCTACACTCCGTGGAACTAAAGTAGCTGGAACTGAACTGAACTTGGTACAGTCGAGTTCATTAATATATTGGCACTGTCAAGGATTCAAAATATTGTGAGCGTTGGAAAGCTCAATAAATTCTATAGAACCTATAGATCAAAAATATGTCCTCATGTGTACGGTTCTAAAATATATCATGAACAGTTCAATAATATGTGATCATGAACAGTTCAATAATATATGATCCTGAACGGTTCAATAATATATGATGATAAATATAGTATTGGCTTTTATAATATCTGAGCAGGGTAAGCTTCTTAATTATCTCTACATGCATGGGAAAGTCAATTATTTGCTCGAACTAATAAGATCTAGTTTACATTGTTACAGAAATTGCAGTAGTTTCCATTGTTTTCATCGCGTTTGCGTTTGTTTTTAAAATGAGTGTCATTCAATGCCGTATGTTTTTCGTACAGCATGGCCATTTAAGAATTGTTAAAAAATAGTAAAATCATCTTTATGACGTAAGTAATAAGGTTGAATTAGAATTACATATACTTGTTTAGATATTATTGTATTCATGTGTGCATATGTAATTCTGAATCCTACAATATTCAGATAATATTATGATCTTAATGTTGTTCATATAATAATGTGCTTTTGGCTGTATACATGTTACTGAGAAAAACCAGTGACATATTAATGAATCTAAATCTTGACCATAATTTAATGATGCTTATAGTTGTCACAATATTACGTTTTTCTTTGACGGTCATATATTTTTGAAGCCTGAAAGGGCCAATATATTAATGAACTCGACTGTACTACTACAACTGCGTCGGCAACACAAGCTTAAATGTAAACAAAAGACGTGCGTATGTGCGAGAGCGTTGGAGCGCACTCGAGAACTTTGCCGCATCTAGTTTAATTAGTTTCCAGTTGTAGGTGCCAAACAGGTAATTATGTTCTGAGAGAAGGTATTTAATTAGCGCATGTTTGCAGAACGCTCTAGGGGATTTCATATGGGAAATATTTGCTAGTTAGCTCTCAGTTCCATTAAAAGTTATTCATTTGCTAAGTGCTTACATGAATTTATAATCTCACGGAAAGTTGCGATCGCTTAACTTTGACAGTAATATATACAACACTAGTGTGCCCCGCAAGTACCTACATTGAAGAGCAAAAAAGTATTTTTCTTTTTCGACTGGTAAGAGTAGAGATTAGAACGTCCAAACAAAACACCAAACAGCTTTATAATATTAAATTTAGCTGATATCGAATAAGTAAGGCGCCGTAAACATAATCATTATTCCCTAGTCCCCCAATCTAGTCTTAACCGTGAAACAGAATTTATTTCATTTCACAGAAAATGCCCAAAAAAAAAAATGTAAAGATCTCTTATTAAAATGAGGTTTACCCCAGGGTACCTCTAATTTACCTCGCTGGCAAAATTAGCCGCGATAGGCAAGGGAAATTGTGGATAAATCACAACCAGATCTAATATCTTCGTGTCTGGGGAAAATTAAACTGTCCCAGAGTCTGTGGCGAATTAATTAAAGTAGAAAGAGAAAAGTTTGATGAAATCTAGACCGACGACGCGACGTGCGGGGGTTAGCTAATTGTGGACTCATATAGCTGGAGAATATAACCTGGCTTATATTGTAGTCCAAGCTTACTACAATATTGTGCATTGCAATATGGGAAATTGAATTTTACGTTCAGTTACGTTTTTTTTATTATTTTTTTACATAATGTAACTTTATATAATATTTGCATGCCATTGTACAAGGCAAAAATGATCACCTGCTTTGATTTCGACTTTTAATATCTATTGCATGCTGACAATTTGTGTTGTATGTATTGAACTCATGTTTCAGTAATAAATGATTATCTTATCTTACGTTTAACTTCCCTAAGATAGTTACAAATTATTGCCGCTTGTGCACCTATATTTAGACCACTTATGCATTTAGTACTATAATATACTTCTAGTTACACCAAATAGTAAATTCCTAGCTTTAATTTAAAAAATCTGTGCCCAACTATGTCTGTGTGCATTTATAACACATTATTACTATTATGTTAAGCAATAAAGTATTGAGAACCTAACTTGAGCGAACCTAACTCGAGAGAACCATGAATACAGCTTCATATATATTTTTTAAATAAGGGAATAAATCTTAAAATCAAGAGTAGTTTGCCTTCATTAATTTGTTCCACCCTGTTAACAAAGCCCGTAAAAAGTTGCTGTACTTTTACAATGGAACAAACCTCGAAATTACGAAAAGCAACTAGCTGTTTCATACGATTCTTCAAATTACGTGTACCTACATAAACGTATGAAACAACTGATATACTACGGGACGGACTTCGGCTTTTGTATACATATATACCTACTAAAACTATTGTTGTATAAGGCAACCATCAAGGTGGTAGCAATTATCTGCCAACCGCAACACTATAATTTGTTTTCCTGAACCCCCGCACTTAACCTTTCCACCACTCATTCGACCCTTCAACTCACAAACACACCAATCATCGGTCCCTACCAGCCTACAGCTCGTCTGCCAGGCGCACACTCCTCGTTAATACTTGATGACTGCCAACAGGTTCGCCACTGTGTGATTAACCTGTTGACTACCTGAATCGGTGTCTTGGAACCAGTTGAGTGAAGGTTTGATGATCGTTCGTATTTCAGCATTATTAATTCAACACCAATCCTGCACAAACCACCGACTACTTGTCAATCGAATGGCATGAGCACCAAGTATCTTTAAATACACTCATACAATTACCAGCCGCGTTGCTTATTCTATATCACCTTGTACCTATCTCAGGATAGCTGTTTTTTTTTTTCTAATGGTACATCGTCCTCACATATAATCTGATTATGTACATACAAATATTGTAAAATCTATTTTAAAAGAGTAAGTATGGAGTTTCTTGCACATTCTTCTCCATACGAAACTTCCTTTTGGAATGTGCAACTAGAATCATATTAGTTTAATTTATTTGTAAGTATAACGTTCCAAAGTGCCTGTTGTCAGGCCTAATTGAAATAAATGATTTGACTTTGACTGATTAATACAAATGTTGTTTTAATGGTTGTAAGCGGTGCAGCGAGAAAATAGTGTTGTGTTCTTCTATCTGGATTTTTTAAAATAGAAGCCTGAAGGCACAGGGCAATCTAGATTTGTGCCCGACTAGTGGCAATAGGCAAGCCTCAATTACATGAGACGTAAAACTTATCTGGCGAACAGTGGTAGTAGGTACTTATAAACCATGTCCATATCCCACTGGAGATTACAGGCGAGATGTTATGTTTCAAATATTATAAAACCATCTAGGGTTTTTTAATATGTACCTATGCTTATTTGTAACTTTACGGTGAGAGACGAGACGGTCTACACGAAACATATAATTAACTGATATTTTAATTATTTTACTACCTACTCAACTGTAACACTAACATAATGAAGCCTTGTAAAATAGGTTCATAATTACTACGCACTTACATTCTACGAAGAAACATTTTTTATTTGACCTTGAATCTCAAACACTGAGGAAATAACGTCGACAAATAAAATGAGCTCAAATATTTGAAACAGAAAAATCCTATGTAAATTATTACGCTTCCGTTAACAAAGTAAAAATGTTAGGCAGCGAATGCAAGACAAGCAAAAAGAATAATTTAATTAGGAACTTGCAAACAGTATACCAGCTCAATCAATGTTCAACAAATCGAGAGGAAACTTAATTAAAAGAACAAATAATCCTAACAAGAAAATCCATTTTGTTAGAATTTGCGACTGAATCGCAATATAGAACTTGGAGTTTTTCGAGTTTGAAAAAACAAAGAATCGACTTTGTCGTTGGTGCGCAATGCAATTTGACAGGAGAAACAAACAATATGGCCGCCGAAACAGCGCGCGAAGCCTTTGATACACGGCGAACATGAAACATGTATAACACACGGTACACCTCCCACAAAGGGTTTCGGTTCGTCTGTCTAACGAGAATATGAGTGGAGTAATTCTGCTTGTAAAATAATATGAGCATCCGTCGGTACGTCCGTCGCGTTCGTGGAAATATTTTAGGTTAGCTCCTGGAATTATGTGAGCTTTATATAATTTTAGTGTAAAAAATGAAATATACCAACATTTTATCTAATATACAGACAGCAGCATATCAAGCCAGCATATCAAGTTACCCCAATGTGTCAAATTTCTTTGATCGTTTTTCAACTTTATGTCAAACAGAATCAAGATTACATTAAGCACTTTTTAGTTTCTAGAATTCTTCTTCTTGTCGTGTGGTTAGTCACTAACCTGGTATCAAGAGTTTTAATGCGGCCCATGGACCCCTGACTTGGCATCACATGCCCTCGAGAAATATCTCTTAGGCATGCCAGTTTCCTCACAATGTTTTCCTTCACCGTTTTTGAAGCAAATGAAATCATACAATACGCACGTGAATCTGAAACGTAAGAGGTGCGTGCCTTGGGTTCGAACTAGAGGCTATCATGCTGCTGCTGCTTGCTCTCCAGAATTAATGTGCCATCTTAATTTAAAAAGAGGAAGAACGAATGAAAATTCGTTTTAAAAAAAACACGTCCATGCTACATCAGTACGTAAGTAAAACTGTATAGATTAAATTTGCCGAATATCGCGTAACAAAAAGCTTTTACATAACGAAATCCGATGAACCCCCGCCGGCCACCCCTTCCATTAACAACGTCACATTCCATTGGCAGTCATGCATCGCTGCATATATGCAATAATATGCATATTATACAACACCGGGAACATCAAAGGGAAATGCTTCCAATTATATGGACTGAGTCGCCCCTTCTAACATATGTAACTACAAGGATAAAGGTTTTGATAAACCGAAATATGTTCGTCACTGGGATCCCTCTGTTTAAAATGAAAACGGTAGTACTGCACGTTTGATAAAATGGTGTATTTTTAACCCCCGACGCAAAAAGAGGGGTGTTATAAGTTTCACCGCTATGTGTGTGTGTCTGTCTGTCTGTCTGTCTGTCTGTCTGTCTGTCTGTCTGTGGCACCGTAGCGCCCAAACGGATGAACCGATTTAGATGCGGTTTTTTTTATTTGAAAGCAGGGTTTCTTGCAATGGTTCTTAGACATAATTCATCAAAATCGGTTCAGCCGTTTCAAGGTTATCAGCTCTTTTGTGGTAGCTACCGTTGCTATTTTAGACGTTTATGGGTATTAACTTTACTTACAAACATATGTGTGTCTTAAAATTTCAAACACCCATGTGTGTAATATTAATAAGCAACATTGTGGCGTATTTGGTCTGATGCAGCCACGATATCTAGCAGACTAATACACTCTTGGAAAAATAACAGCAGATATGTCGTGTTTGGATTCATTTTAACCTGCATTTGATTCTGCACACAATGCACTGATGGCAACTGGATGAGCTGATGCTGCAGCCAGGCTATCCAGTACACCAGTAGGTAGACTCTTGACAAAATAATAGCAGATATGTCGTGTTTGGATTCATTTCAACCAGCATTTGATTCTGCACACAATGCCTTGATGGCAACAGGGTGAGCTGATGCTGCAGCCAGGCTATCCAGCACACCAGTAGGTAGACTCTTGACAAAATAATAGCAGATATGTCGTGTTTGGATTCATTTCAACCAGCATTTGATTCTAAACACAATGCACTGATGGCAACAGGATGAGCTGATGCTGCAGCCAGGCTATCCAGCACACCAGTAGGTAGACCCTTGACAAAATAATAGCAGATATGTCGTGTTGGGATTCGTTTTAACCATCATTTGACTCTACATACAATACACTGACAAATTCTCATAACTGTAAACTCTATAAAACAAAATGAATGCGTTTAAAAAATATAAAATAAAAATTAAATTTAAAATTTAAAAAACCCCCATCGCAAAAAAGTCAAACATTTAAAAAGTTAAAAATAACACTTTAGCCATGAAATTTTACTTCACGTCGGGGTACCGTTAAAAATAAGTACTTACATACCTACAAGTACTAGGAACATTCCTTACTTAAGCGGTACCCCGACGTGAAGTAAAATTTCATGGCTAAAGTGTTATTTTTAACTTTTTAAATGTTTGACTTTTTTGCGATGGGGGTTTTTTAAATTTTAAATTTAATTTTGTTTTGTAACGTACCGATCGTGTGTACAGAATGTTTTAATCAAAAGGGCCAGTCGGAAATATAGCGGTAGGACGTAATTTCCAGAATAGTTTCTGTCATTTTGAATTTGCCTTTTATCTAAAGGGAATAGAAAATTAATGAGGATACTGCTAACTGTGTGCTGGGAAGTTTGTTCCGCCACTTCTTCTTCCCAGCAAACACACTAGGAAGTTGTGAAGAACGGGCTTTTCTGGGGTCTGCTTTACGTATTTTTGACGTTTAAAAGATGCTGATCGTCAGCCTAATTTGAATGAATGACTTTTGATTTTAAATAAAATAAATTATAATTTATGATATTACACCAAGAAAGCAAACGCATTGCAATAACCTAGATCTTAGTTAAAAAGCATTGCATGCTAGGGTCAGAGATAAACAAAAAAAAATGAACACTAGTTGCCCCGGCAAAATTCGTGACGCCTCAGAATCAATTTATGTTGTGTTACCTTCTTAGTTTCAGCATAAGACTTGTCAAATGTCAAATTGTCACCGGTTAATGGACTGGGAAGACAATTTGTTACCGTCTGTCATGTCATTAAAGATGGCGCTTCATTAAAAATATGTTTAAGAAAACGAACTTTCTTTACATTATTTTTTGAGACAAAAGATAGCCTTTGTCCGTGTCTAGGATATGATCTATGTCCATGCCAAATTTCATTACGATCCGTTCAGCTGTTTAGTCGTGAGAAACGGACAAAGAAACAGACTCACAGATTTACTTTCTCATGTATAATAATTATGGATCCAATCTTCGTAGGACTAAATCATAGTATGAAACTATCAAGTTTAAAAGGTGTTCATTAACTGAGGTTACCACTCTCGCCGCGCCACTCCACGCCTTTTTAGTATACATTAGGGTTGTCTAAACTTTCACTTTTAAGTGCATCTAAAGCATGAATATGTTATCTGTTCATTTATTATTGAGTGGCTTTAGAAGTTAGGGACTCGTTTGGTAACTTTGTTTGTGTGAGTTACGTTTATTTTTGGGTACAGAGGTAGATTACTAAAAGCATTTGTTTATTAATTTGAACTGGGTATTTTAATATGCAGGTTGGAAAAAATCAATAGGCCTCAAAGGCCCCCTTAAGACATCTGTCTTAAGGGGGCCTTTGAGGCCTATTGATTTTTAATTTCACAAAACATTGCTTCGTTAAAATATATTAAACAGAATTCTTAGATTTTTTTGAGCTTACCTTAATAATGAATCCAGATAAAAGTAAAAAAAATAAACACTTGCAATTTTATATTTCATTTATGCCTAAAAACCACACCACACTCGCACACACACGAGGACTCGGGCACTCATCTAGTACTATAAGATTACAACAGTTCTCTTCCAACAAGTATAAGACACGTAATATTTTTCTGACAGCACATAAAGTATTTCTTATTTAGTATAGTATTTATAGTCTTTTTCCTATCTATTTAGTCTGTGGCAAAAGCAGCAACCCTATTCCTGCCGCGTCGACGTCATTAGTGCCAGAATTAAAAACAAATCAAACGGTTTTATTCCACTACTGTTGCGGAAATTGCTTTTGATTATGCCAATATTGTCAGTTAGTACAATTATTGCCAGTTTTCAGTTATAATAGTCCATCCAGCTGGGTTGGTTGCATATTAACTTTAACTAATGGAACGAGGTTATTTGATGTCGGTGTACTTTAGTTCTATTGACTTACCTGTGCATTTGATATCTATCCTTTTCCTATGGTTGCTTCTTTCATTTTCTGTAGTTTTTTATTAACGTTGGTCAGTTGTTGGACTTATATATTCTCTTACCTAAAACAAGAGAAACAAATTGTTAGCAAAATATTAAAGGCAAAATGGCAAATTTGGTTGAATAATTTAAACAATTACTAATTAAATAAGAGCGTCCTTTACTGTAACCAGATTGTGGTGCATTTTAAGATGGCGATGGACTTACCCATTGCACTTATTAGTGTAAGCCACACAACCAAAGTATTCGGATACTGTGTTACCCAGTTACTAGGTTTTGGAGGTGAAATAGGCAGTCGCTGACTGATATTAAGCTGCCTGCGTACTTCAAGCCGACCCGAACATAGTTGGCAAAACACTTAGCAAATGATAAAGATTATAACATAACATCACGCCCATAATCCCCGAAGGGTCAGGCAGAGGTGTATACCTGGTAATAGGAGGCGCACCTATTGCCGTCAATAGGGCACAAATTCAGACTACTGAGAAATTCGATGGAAAATCTCAATAACACTTTGCCCTACCCAATCAAACCTGGGACCTTATGCTCGGCAGTAGCGCTTGCGACCAATAGACCAACGAGGCGACCACTAGACCAACGATAAAGATTATAAACTTACATATTCATGTCTTACGGGTCTAAGTCACACAACTAAGACAGTATAGCCCAGTACAGGTAGCTCATAACTTGAAGCTGATTCTGCAAATCAACTGACATTAAACTTTCAAATAACCGACATCGAACCGCACTGAAACTTACTCGACACCACGCGATATCTTACATCAACTGTTACAAACTTAAAACGAGTATCGATGTCAATTTCCCGCGGGACTGGCATGCATATGGCACCTATCAGCACAATACTTGTTATTAAATCCCGTTGGCAAGCCAGATTAACGTCTGGCAGTCCGACTGAATATTTTGTGCCTTTTTAGGGTTGCGAAGTAAATGAGTGAGTGTTATTGTTGTTACTAACTTATTTACTTATTTATGGGGCTGTGAAATGCTTTGTCTGAGTTCGTGTCGGATGTTTTTATCCTGATTTTGTTTTGTAGGTAATTGTTCCTTACTGATGGAGTTTAGCCCACTCCAGCTTTGTATTCCAGGCGACGCAAGATTATGTTATGTTATATTATTTGCCAGGCAGACTGGTTTCCGATGGTATACAATGTACTATGTTATTTTCCTAACTCTTTTTCTAATACATGTAATGAAAATCGCACTAGCGTTGTCTTTTCCGATTTAAATATGTTCTATAGATGTCACATTTGACAATGAGAGATATTCAAAAATATGAGGGAAGTAATGTGATGGTAAGAAAATAATTAGAAGAACATATAGAGCGAGTTCCCAATAAATGCAAACACTTATTGCAAATTAAATGATTATGATTATGAATGGAAAACCAATTCAGAAATAAAGGCTTTAAATGTGGATTTGCTTTTACCTTTATATATCGGTTCTAAAAACTCATAGAACTAATTAAACTGACATTCTATTCAAAGCTATTGCTTTGCTTTCTATTTAACCTACACTTGTACAAAGTTATAGAAAACAAGAATGGCGTGTTGATATTAAAACCACTTTTATTATTCTCGTGGTTACAGTCAACTGAAGATTTATTAGAACCATTTGCAGACTATTCCTAGTTCATGTTCCTAGCACAAATCACACAATTTATACTAAGTGAACTTGAACAGTATCAGTCCCTAGACTCTCTATTACAAAGCAATTCATCTGAGCCCCAATCGACTAGATTATATTACTTCGAAGACAGAATCCTCTTAGTTTGCCATTCTACTTTGACTAAGCAAATAGCTTTTAGTAATTGAAATGTTCCATTTAAAATGTTCGCCTCAGGAATAAATTTTGAAAAATCTAGGGAAAGATCCGTTCCTTCGGGTAGATTTATCACTGTCAACTAGCAGCAAACAAATAGCGCATTACCTGACAGGAAGGTGGAGCTGCAGCCAATTGATGCCAGTCCGCAACCTGGCGCGGATCTGGCAATTTCTAACAACTTTCAAGAAAATCCGTTGAAACGTCTGTAGATTACGTACCAACGTATCGGAGCGAATTGGAATGACGATAAATATTCCGCGTCGTTCCAATTTCAAGAAGGATTTTGAATATTCGGAAACTTTACATCGTTTTGTAAACTTCGCTGTCGTCGTAGTGATGTAAATCTAAAGAAGTCGCCATTTTGTTTCCATAGAGAAATGTCATAATTTACATCAGTAGTGTTGAAAAAAAGTTCCAACGCAAAAAGGAGTAATTAAATAATAACATTTCTAATAACTATCCAGTTAGTTTTTTTTTTAACTTTTAAGTCTCACCTAATCCAACTAGAACTATAACCCCAAAGAAAAATGGCAACAATTACAAAATAACCCGTTCTCAGTATAGTGTCACTTTCGTAACTTTTACCTAAGCTGTCATTTGTGTAACTTTTAGCTTAGCATTCTTCCATTTGTGTAGCGAGTGGTCCACAGATGCTGTAAGTTATTCTGTTGCGCTGAGCTCACGTTAATATTTGATACGCTCGTTAAAAAGTCCACCTTTATATGCAAACATTTGGGACTTTAAGTGGAGCGGGACCGCGAACAACTTGGGACTGCTAGCCTGTGAATTTGAGTAACACGATTCAGGTAATAGATTTAACAAATTGTGGCTTAGGAAAGTCACACACTTTTAACTGACACAATTGGTAAGTTAGTTTATTTTTTAACGTGACAAACAGCAATCTACACAAGGTATTCCTGCCCATTTCACCCAATCAAAAGAAACCGTGTCATTAACAATCATGATGATGAAAGATTTCTGTTTTGTTAACCGAGTTATTATTGCTCTCAATATACTCGTAACTATTCGGTACCACGACCACCGCCATTGGTATAGGCACATAATTTTGTTAAACGCTTTTTTATGCTTTTATTTATTATCGTGTGCCTGCTGTGATGCCACCGCGGTCCCGTCCCAGACCCGTGTGTTTCCACATGGGACAAGGTGAACTGAATATTATACCCAAGTTAAGGGCGCGGGCATTTTGAGCGCCCCTAGTTTGTGCTCGCTTAACCAACTAGAATTCTTAACGCAGTTTAAAAATAACTGAGCTTATCTTCATATGGATTATGGAGCAGGATAAGTTTTAGTTAATATTATTCAAAAATATAGTAAATAATCCCAAACATACTAATGAAAATAGAATGTGTATAACTTTGTTAATTTGACATTTAGTAAGAAGGAAGGTGGCTGTGACACGGTAAATATGCACAAAACAATATACATACAATACATAAAGACGAGATACGAACCAAATATATTAAGTCTACTGGGCCCAGGCATTAATCCTGCCAGCCAAAATGGTTTCTTGACGACATAAACTGTCTAAGCCTCGCATAATCCCTTTTCCTAAAAGTATATAACCCATAGAGTAATGTAGAGATTAGCTGTCAGTGTGGACCATGTGAGATTGTCCTGTCAAAGATCTCATTACCTCATAGAGTCGGGATTTACCTTTTGTTCCATTTTTTAATTGCTTAGCTTTCTAATGGCAAGTTTCTAGTTCTCATAACTTTTAAAACAGATAGCTGTGTTACTAGGGAGGTTGGTCGTTTCACTTCTTTTTAGCTACAACATTAGGACGCAGTGAAGGCATGATTTGAGGATGCCATAGATAACTTATCTTTGTAACAGTTGTTGGTTGATCTTAAGGCCTAAAATTTGGGTTAAAAAAAACGATTTGCTCCCGCTTCTGGATCTTGTAAGTAAGTTAATTAGTATTTTTGTATTTTGTCATTAGTACCTACAGTTGACGGTATAGCCTATATTAAGCCAGTGTGACAACAACTCAAGTTCATGCTAAGGAAAGAGATAGTGTTTGAGTGCTTAATGATAAAAAGTTGAAGGTTTTAGTGCGTGTATTAAGTCGGTGAATGCGCGAGGGTGATGAATCCCGTAACACCACGCAAAGGTCGGTCGAGGATCACCGTCCTTCCAAGATAATGGGGATCCATGAGGATTTCTTCACGATGAAAAAGATTTCAGTGCATGTGTCAATATCTTTGAAAGATACTGTGACAGCACTGTCAGAGTTATATACTTATGAAAATAAAGTTAATTTTTTTTCGACTTGACATTTACTGGTGCGCCAAAAATTTCTGTGGGTGATATTTTTTTATTATGTGTGTGTTTTTACCAGAATTTACTCAAGTAAGTGTTGTTTGTTATTATACAGTTATTATTTAGCTTCTAATGATTCTATTTAGAGTATAATTTGCATGAAATACGTTGTCATAACTAATAAATAAAGCCGTTATAGTTTGTGAACATGTCTTCCGATTTCCGTGTAAATTATGATGATGTTTATCGGTAAATGTAATGAAACTATTGTAAAAAGTAATTACAATAGTTGATACAACGATACAATAACATAGAATAACGTTTCTGTTCAATTTTAGTCATAAAAAATCTTAACAAAAAAGCGAGTACGTAACGGTCGTGTTGCCTTTCAAAAACCAACAAGCCATTTTGGACCTTATATGTATCACGCTAAGGACGAAGTTGGTTTCCCTAGTTGTTTTTATGGTTAGTCGGGTCGAATTTCAAGTGGTGTTATTGTAAACATCTCAAGCTCTTTCGTCAAATTGTTTACATAATTAGATAACACAGGCCCTTGTTATTCGGATTTTGTTGATGTGTTTATTATATTTCTTGAAATTTACTCGACAGCCTGGTTTCTAAATTTTGAACTTGTAGAGCAAATATCCTGCATCGATGATCACTTGATTATGATGCCTGTTAGATAAAAAATATATCACTTAGTAATATCTAGTTTACAGAATAATAAAATATCGTTTATTAATACAGTTATTATTTTTTTTGTTAAAAGTAATATTTTTTCCGCCATTTTGTTTTATGGCACTTAGTCCTCAATGACTTTTTTGATGACCTGTCACGATTGTTGAGAGGTTAATATCGGAATGGCGCGTGCGATGTTATTTATAGTAGGTACTTAGGACCATAACTCACATTATACCACCAGCGAAATAATTTGAATGAACACTGTAAATAATTAGTTTCAATGTTACTGAAGTATTAGTGAAATTCTTAAACAGCTTTCCAAACTCAGTAGGTACCTTCATAATTTCACTTACAATTACTTGAAAGTTTATTAGCAAAGCAATTAGCAGCACGCGTCAGATGATCGTAAACGTTCACTTCGAATATAATGCTTAGTTAGTTGAAAGCTGCAAGCAAGCAATTAACAATCTGACCACACACACATATGTAGATACCCTTACATAGTAACACACGTACACATAATTAATTAGCTCATAGTCATACATATACATAAGGGTGTAAACCCTTTTGTATGGTCGTTACATTTTTATTATAACACGATTTCAAATTCAATTTTCCACCCTTGGGTTTAATTGCGAAAAGGGTTGTATTCTGTATGTGTTGATTTGTTTTATTTTTCACATAAAAAACACTGCCCCACGATTGTAACAACCTCCACATATAGTAATAACCTACCTAGAAAGAAAATTTGTGATTTTCTACTTATGTCTGGATTTTTATAGCTCTGAATTTGTTTTGATGTTTCTATTTAGAGTAATCTAATGAAACAATAATCACCGACCACATCTAGGTATCAAAAACAAATGAATCTTAACTATCCAAATGTTCTATCGTTTATTCTAATTAGGCCGCAGAACAGCATTTTTGAACAAACAATATTACATAAGCCATTCTCCATAACGCACTTCACCACTTTCTAGTGTTTTTACTAGGAAGAAAAACTTGCTCCACACAAACTTCCCAGCAACACACATCTGTCTGCTAAGCTAAAATCACATAATTCTCCTCAATGTAATGCTACGTAAGTAAATATAACATAGGTATATACCAAGATAAGTGATGACGTGTTGACACTAAACCAACGCCAAATAATATCCGATACGATTGACGTATAGGTATCGGTGTTGACAGCCCACAAAATAAAAAAAACAAATCGTTGCAAAAAAAATTCCGCAGAACGAACAACACACAAGTAACTTGCTAAATGCATTTTCTTTACCATAAACTGGTGACAATGTTCCATATATTATAGTAAAGTGCGCTCGCAAATGGGTTTTTCATTAGCTGCTGTTGCCGTATTCAGTACAGTGTTGCATTTGTTTTGTTTCCCACCATAATTTATGCTTTTGTTCCTTCTAGTCAGCTTCTATTTCCTACTTAAATGAATTTGCTTTTCGTTTCAAATGTTTTGTGTGGATTTTTATAAAAAAAAAAATCAAGATATTTGCTTAACGTTGTGTTATCATGTCTTGCATTTTCTGCGCTGTATTGAGGTCGGCTTGTATTTTAAACGGATGCATTATAGTGTGCATCAAAGAACATAATTTGATGTATTGTTTAAATACTATTTTATTTTCCTAAACCACTAGGTAGGTTAGGTACTACTATGATTTTTGGATTTATCGTACATTTTTCCGGCAATAAATTTGGTTAAACTTTGCTCCACATTTATTTATAAGTTCAGTAGAAGTATTCTCAATACCAATAGTATTATGGCAATAAGTTTAAACTTCTCTCAGTATTATTGGGACGAAGTTGAGCCATTATATGCACGAAAACACGTATCCAACCACGAGCCGAAATCGCACTTTACATTACTGTATTTAATATTCAGAATATTGGTCCAATTTACATTTGATATCGCACACACAACTCCCACTAGGGGGGTGGAACGATTCTGTGTTTCAACCCCGGGCTATCTTATTTGATTTCATGTTAATTAATCCCTGCATCGAATGGATGCGGTTCAATCGTTTTAGTTTCCAATTTATTAATTAATGGGTGTATTATACCGAACAAGTCAAATTAGTGGTTTTATTTTGCAAGCTATGCCTAAGCTTTTGTGCAATTGGTGCGCTTTTTGAAGTTAAACTGGCTGTTGAATTGCCAACACCGTTTTGGTTACAAGATATATGTATATTCATTGATCTATTATACACTAGCTGGTGCCCGCAACTTCGTCTGCGCAGGATTAGTATATTTTGTTCCCCAAGGTCATATTTATATATCTATAGAAATTAAAGCACATGTGGTATTTTGTTGTATAAGCTATATTATTGTATTTTTTTGCGTGAAAGAGTAACAAACATCCATAAAAATTTCGCATTGATAATAATTAGTAGCATATTTTCGGAAAGCATAACATAGTAATTAAAAAAACACAACACAACTTCATTGCTAATCACCAGAACTGTAATATTCTTGATACAAACTTTTGTGTCATAACTCCAAGGAGAATATATCAGATTACTTTTCAATCATATTTGATCCCGAATAAACGTTTAAAAGCGAAGTAATTACATCGGAAGTCCGGCGGGCACCCGGATCTACTAATTAATATTTCGGACTTCGAAGCGTTTCGTAAATCATCAGATAGATGGGACTCGGAGTTATTACATGTTTACGGTTGTTTCTGTTTTCAAGTGAAGCGAAATTAAATTTATTAAAAGGGAAGGTAAGTAATCTAAATGGTATCGGATATTCTTAATACCATAATATCCCTTTTCATCATCGGACCACCAGACGTACGGCACTGCGCCACCGGTACATGGTAGATATCCCAACCATACGTACAAAACGCTTTGGAAACACATTCATTTTGTGAACAGCTAAAGAGTGGAATTTCCCACCGGAGTCGGTGTTTCCTGATAGCTACAACCTAGGCGTCCTCAAGTCAATAGTGAACAGGATGCTTCTAGGCAAGCTTGCTTCATCGTCGACCACATCATCGCTTACCATCAGGTGAGATAGTGGTCAAACGCGTGTCTATCAATAATAATAAAAGGAAAAAAAAAATGGGGTATTCTTGAGGGCATGTGAAGACAAGGCCCATGGGCGGCATTAAAACTATAACTTCAGGTCAGTCACTAATTTGGGGATTAATTTTACGCATTCGTTAATTAAATGCACAGAGTGGCTGATTACAAAAGGGTTACCATTAGCCAGGCACCGCAAAACTCCAACGACCTAAATATTTACCCGCATCGTTTAAAACCACTCTATTTTAATAACTTTACAACATAAAACTGAACCACAACAGCTTCTTAAAAATGCGGCGAACGTCTTGAGAACAAAACTTTTCGCCAACCATTGTTTTTAACTAGAAAGAAATCGCGGACAAAACGCAAAACAATCAAGTTTCTTTCGGCCAAACTTTGCAGACTACCACAGTCTAACTAAATGGTTGCAGTCAACTACAGCATACCAGTGAAGTTTTGAAAAAAAAACTTGAGATATTGCGAAGAGCTTTGCCTTTAAACTCGGTGACAAAAACTAGAGTTCACGAAGTAAAGGAGACTAATGTGTTTTTCGTTTTTCACTGCGCGGAGGGGAATACGTAGAAACGTTTGCTTAAGGTAATAAATGGATGTGGAGAGTGGTGTTGCAAGTTTTAGACAGATTGGAGTGTGGAAGTACGAGCCAAATTTAAAGCTCGCCAAAATTGTTTTTCTGCATAGTATGCAAGCTTGAACATATGCTACTTTTATATATTCTGAAAGTTCGTAACATAGCTATTTTCATATTTGAGAACGACAGATGCTTGAAGCTAAATAATTGCAGCCGGACGGGTATATCACAGGTAAAGCTATTCCTCTCGAGGTCGTTCCGCGAAAAGAAATACAAAGACTACCTCTGTGTCTTGGAATGGAAAGCACGCAAATCAGTCGGTTCCAACTGCTGTTCTTAAATCATATCTTTTAAATTCTTACCATATGGTATAGTGTTACCCATTAACTGGACTGTGTAGGTCAGAAAGGCGTTTGCTCCATGTAAAAAGTAGGTATTCAGCATATGAATAGGCTGTAAGCCAAACGCAGGACGGTTGGTAAAGGGCTAGGCTAGATGTATTAGAATGACAGTTGACAGCTTGTCACTTTGACATTTCTACTTGTCACATTCAGCTTGTAACATTAAATTTAATTTACTTTTTTTAAACACTTCGTTTGGTTCACCTTGGTTCTGCACGAAATAGGAAATAAAGAATTTGATCTTTTCAGAGACCCGTAGCTTCCAAGGACGCATTGCGGCGAAGAAGCAATTGTCTAGTTTAGCATGCAACCGCAATTAGAGATGGGCCGGTGATTAAATACCGGGTGGGTAAAAATTGGTAGGAAAGGGTAAAATAGGTAAAAATGAATAAATACCCATTTATACCGGGTATTTATTAAAAATGACGGGTAAAAAATCAATACTGCATTTATTTGACTTTGTCATCATTACTACGATCTTCGATATTAATTTCAACCTTAATTATTAATAATAAATTATAGAATGCAAATAAAACGAAGACAAATATCTTTTGAATCTTTAATCAGCATACATTTTCAAATAAAATAAACTACGTTTAAAGTTAAATACAAACGAATATTGTATCTTGTACTGATTGTACAAGTTTTAACTAAATGCTGCCTATTAGAATATAATGTTTCATGTATCGTAAATCAAAACAAATCATCATCATCATCATTTCAGCCAAAAGACATCCACTGCTGGACATAGGCCACCCTCAAAAGTCACCACAATGACCGGTCCTGTACGTCTCTCATGCATTGGATTCCCGCGACTCTCACCAAGTCGTCGGTTCACCTTGTGGGAGGCCTTCCAACGTTGGGACTTCCAGTACGTGGTCGCCACTCCAGAACTTTTCGGCCACAACGACCATCTGTTCTGCAAGCGATATCTCCTGCCCACTGCCACTTAACTTTAGCAATTCTTCGGGCTATGTCGGTGACCTTCTCTTGCGGATATCGTCATTTATGATTCAGTCACGCAAGATAACTCCGAGCATATCCCTCTCCATTGCCCTTTGAGTGCCTTTTAGCCTCCTGATGAGGCCTATTGTTATCGGTCAAGTTTCCAGTCCATAAGTTATCACTGGCAACACGCACTGGTCATAGACTTTTGTCTTGAGACACTGTGGTATGCCGGACGAGAAGATACCGCGTACCACGGATTCGCCGATTGACCTCTTTCTCGTAGATAGACCTACCTAACTGGACCGTTAGTCCCAAGTATACGTAATCGTCTACAACTTTGAGTGTAGTTCAAGTCTCCAATTTTGATGAGAGCGGGTGCTACATGGGAGTTTACCATGCAACGCATCCGGTACCTCGGGTCGCTTATCCGAGGAGACGGCGTGGTAGACCGAGACGTAACACATCGGATCAATTCAGGATGGATGAAATGGCGACTGGCCACAGGAACAACTTGTGACCCACGGATGCCCCTCAAGTTAATTGGCCAAAATCTACAAGTTCGTGATAAGACCTGTCGTACTGTATGGTTTGGAAAGTTGGGCTGTGAAAAAGACGGGTGAAAAATGAGTGCATGTAGCGGAGATCAGAATGTTGAGTTGAGATGGATGTGTGTTGTGACGAGAAAAGATAAAGTAAGAAATGAGTATATCAGAGGAAGTTGTAAGTCGCCAGTGACTGAAAAATTGAAGGGGAAGCGTTTGTCTTGGTATGGTCATGTAAAGAGAAGGGATGAAAAGGATCTGACTAAAAGAATTATCAGAGGGAGGCTAAAGAAAGAATGGATGGATTGTGTAAAGAGTGATATGAAAGATAAGGAAGTTAGTGATAGCATGACAGGTGACAGGATAGAATGGAAGAAAAAAAACGTGTTTCCGCAATAGATGTTCTACCAGGCTCATAGGTGATCCAGATATGAATACCCCTTGTCTATGAATATGCCTTTCGTTGTCTTTCTCTTCCGTTGATTGCCTTTGTATAGGGCGCGATGGGTGCGAGTATATCGATATTACAGGAGCGTCAATAATATTAGGGACACTGACGGTTTGATTCCTTAGCATATTTTTAGCAACAGCTGGACACTTTGATTGAACGACCTCCCTCTTTGTTGACTATTGCTATTTGACATTTATGATCACAATGCTTGCCTGATTTATCAGGACCTGCACGATAGTGTTTCCAGTTTTTTATCGTATTTTTCTACCTTTTCCCATTATGCAAAAGATAAAGAAATTTAATTTATTTAAAGCTTACTGAGTAATAACAGAACTCATTTTAACATCATATTAGTACTCTAATAGGTAAAGTGTGCTTATTAAATGTAGAAATTTATATGAATAAAATATTGTATAATATGAATTAAAATTGACTTAACTTCTATTATAGTGATATATTGAAAAAACTTCACACAGCCCCGTTGAAAAAAATTGATTTAGACAATAAACAAGAGAACAGAAACAAAGCGCAGCGCGTGCTTAACAAAATGGCGGTGCTCCATTCAGTTCACGAAATGCTTCCCCATCCCCTCTACCTACTCTCTCATCAGACATTTACACTGCTATACTAATGTCTTGGTCTAATGCGAAAACAATGTCCGAGTATGTTGTGTCGACGAAAATTTCAAATAAAAATACATGATAACATTTTGTTTAAATACAAAAAAATATGGTATATTTTAAACAATAAAATATGTATTGTGGAATTTGACAATATACGTTATAAATCACACTATTGGCAAATAATACTGATTTTAATTTTTACCCGGTATAAATTAATATTGGGTAGGTAAAAATGGGTATAAATGGGTATTTACCCAATGCTTGGGTTTTTACCGGGTAAGTGCCCATCTCTAACCGCAATGCGTTGCGTGTTGCCTACGTAAATTACTTTTGCTAATTATTAAGACTCTGTGTAATTTCATTAAAGTGATTCATTGTTGTGGGATTTATTTATCAAGGTAATAAAGACAGGCTCCTTTAGGAAGACTTCTTAGAGATTAGCCTAATTTCACTTGTTTTATTTGTCGAGCAATAAGATAGATACATTTATTCGTAAAAAGCACGTTTTACCTTCCGACATAGATATCATGCTGACATCGGCTATAATAAAGTGGGTAGTTGTCTTCACAGAAGCGAGTAAAGGTCGAGTTCAACTGCATCGACCCTTTGATTGAGTGACGTCACACAAATTGGCCACTTACATCGAATACACGTGCTGTACCTACTTGTTTTTTTATATAGATTTTTTCTTTCATAGTTTTGTAAATGGTGATTATGATACTTTTTCTTTTATACTTTGTACTCTTTTCATCTTTATCTCAAAGCCAACATTCGAGGAATATCTCCCAATTGTGTTTCAATATTATCACCTAATTAATAATGTCTTAATAAACTACATATATGACAAAGTAATAATAATGTTAATATCAGCTTGTTACTGTCCCACTGCAGGGCAAAGGCCACTTCTCATACAGAGAAGGCACGAGCATTGACCACCACGCTTGCTCAAGGCGGATTGGCAATTTCAGGCTTATATTAACCATAAGCTCACGTTTCCTCACGATGTTTTCCTTCGCCGATGTCATTGATGTCTAAGATAAACGTCACATTGGTACTTGCCCGGATTTGAACCACAACCTCGTGCATGAGAGTTAACCTCTGTGCCATCATACAAAGTAATAAAAATGAAATAAAAAACTTGTGTGTTTTGCCCACATAGTAACGCCATATTTACATTAGTAGCCGGAAGGATTCCAAAACATGCCAAACAACTTAAGCGTTCAAATAAAATAGTTTAATACACAGTTCCCTTTACGGAGTCCCATAACAGCCCGGACGGTGTCCGGTCCATCCGGCTGCCGGGAGTCGGACGTCCGGTTTACGAGCTCTTTCACTGGACTCATTAACTCACTTTGGCATGTTAGTGGTGCTTCAACGTGCGCGGACATTTTATGGGTTATTTTAAAGTTTCATGTTTCGCGTTTTTAACCTCCGACGCAAAAAGAGGGATGTTATTATTATTTTTATAGTTTATTTAATAAATTTCAAGTGATATGAAAGAGAAACTGTACCTATATACGTTCATGACTAATGCAAGTTTCAATGAACACTACGCGAAACCTAAATGTAGGTAATCAAACTAATATTTTAAATGCGAAAGTGAGTTCGTTTGTTCGTTTGTTCATTTGTTAAAAGCCTAAACCACTAATCCGAGTTTAAAATCTCTTTAATAGAGACTAAATTATTAGCGAGTAACATAGGCTGTATTTTTTAAAAATCAAAGATTCCTGTATAAAAACGACAATAATGTAGCCCAAGCTATCAAAACTTTGCCTTTAAAAATTACAACATGTATATATAACCTAACCTAACTGGCCATACCTATCCTATAGCTAACCTAACTACCTAACCTAACTACCTTACTAAAATGCATTGATTTAAAAAATACTAAATTCATAATTTTAAACTGAACTATTATTGCCTTTAATGTAACATACAATAAATTGTATGTATAAATACCTATAGTTTTTCCGGTCTACTTTAATTAAAGTCCTAACAGTAAAATAAGTTCTATTTGCATAGAATTATTAAAGTTCGTCTCTGTCGTCATTGTTTATTACGTAAATTGATTTCTGAAATATAAGACTTTTTTATGCTACATAAAACCTCTAAGTTTAGTAACAAAATAAATTTCAGAACGTAGTTATGACAACCTTACCTTCTTAGGTTTAGCTTAAGACTTGTCAATGTCAAATTGTCACCTGATAATGAACTGATAAGTTTGACTCTTGTCATGTCATCCAAGATGGCGCTGCGTTTGAAAAATGTTTGAGACAACGAATATTCTTGATATTTATGTTTTCGAGGACTTTTCATGTTTTTTATTAATTACTAGCTTCTGCCCGCGACTTCGTACGCGGATCCTGTTGCTTATGCCAGCGACAACGGGGTCGTCAAAATCGAAGATCTGAAACATCTGATGTCGAATTCTATAAGCCCGGGGACGGGAAATCAATGGGATGCGCGAGACGATTCAAGATGTTCCAGATTTTTTATTTTTGTTGGTCAACAGGAAATGCCATTAGACTTAACAACTTTTGCTAAGACGCCATTTCTATTATGTATATGTTATATTGTCTCTGGGATTTGGAGTTCCCCTACAGGTGCTCCAGATCTTCAAATTTAGTCTCACAGCAGAAAACACTCTTCACGTGGAATAGTTTTTGCAATGGCACCATTTTTATATCTCTTTTACTTTAGGTCATCATAATATGTTGCGTGACGTTCACGATCAGCGGTCAGTCGCGCATCTCCTTCCCCCACTTATTCTAGAGTCGATGCGTATATACGCTGAAAACTCAAGCGTCATGCTTTTTCCGTGAACGTCTCCAACTCGCGAGACAGTGCATGATGTTCACGATCAGCGGTCAGTTGCGCACATATTCTTCACTGGTCTCTAGAGACCTGGATGTAGATGCGTAAATACGCTGAGAATGCAGGCGTGCTTCGCGATCCCAAGAAGTTTCCACGGAGCGAGTTGCAGCCTCATGTTCTCGAACAGCATCAAGTCTCTCCTAACGCTCTTCGGTAGATTGTTGGGATCTTATGGTCTTTAATCATTTAGCACCTTTGGAACATTGGGAAAAATTTGACCTCTTTCTAGGCATGCTTATAGTTTTATTGTGATGATACCTGATCAATTAAAATCTAAGTGGCTGCTCCCCTGCGTTACCGGGTAAGCTACCGTGTAACGAAGATAAATGGAAAAGGAAATTAAACACTCAAATAACATAAGCCCGAAGGCATACGATAAAAAAATGGGAGTTTTAGCCAGTAGAGTCTAATTTTCAACGATATACCATCGTCATCGAAAATCAGTCCTGAACTGTTCCCGCCTTCACCGCGTAGTACCTCCTACTTATGTTATTTTATAGTTATGCAATGAAATTAGTGATAGTTTTAATTTCTATATCAAATGTTTCTGATCTTCGATTTTTATAAGTCAACAGGAAATGCCTATCAGACTAAACAACTTTTGCTAAGACGTCATTCCTGTGTGAGTTATGGTGTAGCTGGGCTCTTGGAGTTCCACAACAGGTGTTCCAGATCTTCGATTTTTATACGTCAACAGCGAGTGCTCATAAGGCTGAACAACTCTTGCTAAGACGTCATTCCAATATATGTTATAGTGTAGCTGGGCTCTTGAAGTTCCACATCAGGTGTTCCGGATCTTCAAATTTATTCTCTCAGCAGAAAATGCTCATAACGTGGAACAATTTTTGCTATGGTACCATTTTTGTATCTCCTATAGTTTAGATGGTCTGTTGCGGTTCTGCATCAGGTGTTCCGGATCTTCAAATTTATTCTCTCAGCAGAAAATGCTCATCACGTGGAACAATTTTTGCTATGGGACCATTTTTGTATCTCCTATAGTTTAGCTGGTCTATGGGACCATTTTTGTATCTCCTATAGTTTAGCTGGTCTGTTGCGGTTCTGCATCAGGTGTTCCGGATCTTCAAATTTATTCTCTCAGCAGAAAATGCTCATCACGTGGAAAAATTTTTGCTATGGTATCATTTTTGTATCTCCAATAGTTTAGCTGGTCTGTTGCGGTTCTGCATCAGGTGTTCCGGATCTTCAAATTTATTCTCTCAGCAGAAAATGCTCATCACGCGGAACAATTTTCGCTATGGGACCATTTTTGTATCGCCTACAGTTTAGCTGGTCTGTTGCGGTTCTGCATCAGGTGTTCCAGTTTCCACGATAAATTATAGCCTATGTGTTGACCAGACTTAATATCTATACAACAAAAAAAAAAATCATTCAAATCCGTCCAGTAGTTCCGAAGATTAGCGTGTGCAAACAAACAGACAAACAGACAAACAGACAAACAGACAGACTTTTTTTTTTGGATTCGTGCTCTATTACTGTTTCTAAACCCACCTCAATTATTATTTTTAAATATATTCAATGTACAGACACAGTTTTTTTACAGTCTTATTATATGCATAGATTATGCTATTCCGGACAAAGACAAATCCAAAAAGACCAAAATCATTCAAATTGATCCAGCCGTTCTTGAGTTATAAATGGTGTAACTAACACGACTTTCTTTTAGAAAATTTAGTTTAATCTGGAGATCACGGAGTACAACCCGAATTGATTACCAAATTCTAAACTAACGCGAGAGAAGCCACAGGCAACTACTAGTATATAAATATTAATGATTTATATACGTCATGTGAGGACCAGTTAGATTGGTATGGAGATAGACAACTGAGGACACAGAAGTATGAAACGATCGTCTTGTCACCGACTGCAGTTGTCAATGATAGTGTAGCTGAACTCAGAATTTTAGGAGCTAAAAAACTTATTTCAACTTAATTTTCATTTCATACAACCCTCCTTTAGTTTCTAAATCAGTTGAAGTGTTTGCTATATTCATTCCATTTCAACGCAGCTCACAATACCGTCGGAACTGAACCGCTCAATGCGCCAGCGCCTGTCAGACGACGTCATCACGCTCGTGTGGCGCGCCCCTTATTCAGCGGTCGTATTCAATGGCTCGAACTAACTCACTTAGCTCAGAAATAGATCGCGCTGTCACTGATGCGGTGTTGAATAGGACTGGGTTTGTGCCTAGGTGCTAACATTTACTGAATAGGATTCACACGTTGTGCTTTCTTGATAATAATATCAAGTTGTCTTTGTAGGCTGTTTCTAGGAAAACCTATTTAACTTTTGTTGAAAATGGCGTGGTATTTTTTGTCTGAATTACACAATTGCACTCAGTTCAATTTCGTTTGAGTTCTGTTTGAATTCAACTGAGCTCAGACAGTATGTAATCACAAATCGAACACTATTGGATTAATTAGTGCGTTGGGTGGTTGAGCTTTGTAATTTTGTATGATTAGTCTGTAGCTGATTGTAATTTAACTATCTATGAATAGTATTGTTCTCAAGTACCTAAGTAACATGTTTTTATTAAAGTTTGCTTTAAACCTAACCTGAACTGAACAAATTAAATGCGGTTTTTATTGTTTAAGATCATTTATCAATTCCTTCACATTTTTCTTGGTAGGTACTCAGCGTTCATGAAAAAGAACAACACGAATCCAGATAACATAACAGCATAAAACACACTAAGATACACTTCACAAATAACGTTAGCTAACCAAATGCAAAAGAAACAAACTCTAATACGAGTATTTACAAAGAAAGGCAAGTAGGTAACCCGACGCATCGAGTCACAAACTTACTCGTTTTACTTCACTTTGTAAACTTAATTCCCAAAGGAAATTCACTGAACACGGTACCTACTCTCAGAGTAACATTAATTCCTTCAAAGAAAATATGGCGCACGTTTTAATGAGAACAAAGTATACACATTTATCTCTGAAGAATGTTGCAGCATTCTAGATTTCAGTACAGACATCTTTAGGTATTCTGGGCTAGACAAATGTTAATTTTTGCGACAGCAACAATACCTATGCCTTGGAAAGAACGTGAAGCCGTTGATCCCGGTTGTAATTTGTAAACCTTTGACAATCAATACAGGCGGTCAGAAGCCCTAAGGATAGTATTACCCATTCACTGGGTTGTATTGGTCAGACAGTTCCATGTTAAACACTGATAGGTACTTAGCTACATCTGGTTATACTGGAAGCCGACTCCAACATACTTGGAAAGGGACTAGACGTATGATTATGAGTTTTTAAACAACCCCGTCATACTATCCTTATAATTAACCACTGATAGCTATGATCAACAGTGGCGATCATCAAAACAACATCAAGGTCATGAAGCTAGATTAGAATAGTTCAAAATTTTTGAATCGCGCAACAAAACTTACCAGACCAGAAAAGAATGTAATTTTATTTCCCATTACATGCCCATTACAAAGCGGGTCATTTGTGAGCGTTTACTTTCAATGTCAATAATAGGTGTGGCAAAAACGAAACGATTTTGATCTAGTTTCTACTACTAAATTGTAAAGTTGTAACAATGTCTTCTACATAGACATTGTTACGACTTTACAATTTAGAATTTAGGCTTTACACCAACTTTACAATGCGTTCATTCTATAAAAAAAGTCTTTTAGTGCGTGTTTTACCCAACCACCTCCTTACATTATATTCGGAATCATTATCATCGTCCTCATGTTTTTATTCCACACATCTCTATTTGCCATCACCTCAATAGACACCTTCCTTCCTAGACGAGATATCATCGTTCACACAATACTTTAATCATTTCTTTGGTCACCATTTCCTATACCTATAACTTCCCTAACAAATCGTCATTCGCATCACACATTTACTAGGTTTATGAGATTTTAGAGTAGACTTAGTTATTTCGAAACGAGCGAATTGTATCAAACTAACCGTTTGTATTCAGATTCAGTGCCTAAACAAATCCCTATAAGCCTCAAGTCTTAAGTTAAGACTTAAACACTACAACTAAAGTCTAACCCTCCAATGGTGAGGGCGAGACAGTAACGGCCAATTAACCCGTTTGCGGCCGAGAGCTGAGCACTAAGGGTTAATGACTTTTTCTCTAACCGTAACTGAGTTACAAGGCTTTATGGCCTGTTAACAAGACTAGGGTTAAGTTGATTCAGTAAACATGTATCTCAAGCCACTTAGTGCTTCAAGAGGATCTAGTCTAGATCTTTATAGTGGAACTTTATAGTAAAGAAGCTCTCTTTAAGAGGATATTTAAGGCGCTTCAAACTAGGCTAAGAAAAAGGAAGAAAAAGTGGAGCAAACTTGAGCGGAAGGAACTAAGATTAATCAGGGCTGGGGAAAGAGAAAGTTTAAGATAGCTGCGAGTAAAAACGACTAAAAATATTAGCACCATATTTTTTAGTGATCTACAAACTGTGAACATTGTGTAATACCTAGATACATACATAAACTCATGCCTTTTTCCCATGGGGGTAAGCAGAAACTACAAAGCGACATCTGCTAAGATTCTTACATACTTCTTTTGCTTCGTTTACATTTATACATGTTGTCATACACACTTGCCGGTTGCGAGAATAGAATAGAATAGAATTTTATTTGTAAGAATTTCCGAGTACCTACATCGCACCTGACCTTTCTAAAGTCAATCACCAATAAGATCCATGTATGTCCTTCTAGGGTGTCCCTTTACGGCGTTTCCGCTTACACCTGCCTTATACCTCTCTTAAGTTACCTTTCCTTTTTATTGTGTAATCTTTAGTCTTAAATTCTGTGCGTCATCGACTGGCTGGTTGAGCATGCTTAAGGCTATTTCTATACCATTGCCCGAAAGATAATCCACCTGAGGCTAAGCTTTCAACTCTACCTAGAAATAAGCAGTATCTATTTTGCAGGTCAGAGTTTCAACACCAGTATTCTGCTGCTGTTTTTAAGAAATAGTTTTGTTACATATTTCCTGGCACCTTTTAAGCCACACATTGCAGCATTTCTTCGTACACTTCGAACTGTAATTCCTCCGGGATACGAGATAAGCGCAAGCCACAAGTTTAGGAAAATACGGGACCAAAAAACTTGGTTTAAAATCATGTATCTACTTCCTACCTTATCATTGATGAAGGACTTTAAGAGCCTCCTCAGGGTAACCGCATTATTGACGTGGGGACCTATGACCCAAATTGATAAAAGAGTTTTCTAAATGTTTTGACATTACACAGTTCACAAACTCACTTCGTAAATCTTTGGCTGTATTAACTACATTGAAAGCAACAGTTTTAATTTAAAAGAAAACTCTTGAATACGGAATGCTCAGAAGGTGACAAGACCTGGGTACATACTGCAAGAACTATTTCTAGGAGTTGCTGGATGGACTAACTGGCCCACAGTTGAGCAGAGGTGGGAGTTCTCTGCCCAACGGTGGGCCAGTTTGATGGGTTCAAAAAAATATAACTCAGCTTGGTAGGCCTCAAGGCATAAGGTAGACCTACGGACTGGTGAAGATCGCAATAAAAGATGGATTAGGGCAATAGCGGTCTCTGACCAGAACCGGATAGGTCTTTTCACTGAGATCATTATTAGGTTTGATTTTATTCATGTGTTGCAAATTAATATTTTACGTCTGTTCTAATAAACAAACATTACAAAACTGATATCAATAACTCCTACACCTAAATCAGTACCTACAAAAGATTAGTATCACTATAAAACCAAAGTTTACCCCTCCGGCTTCGACTTCGAAAGCCTATTAGCGTCGATGAATGCCCGCTGAAACTTATGAAAGAACATGATACGGTCGGTAATTGATCGCTTGAAGTCCATCCAACTATTAGCGGTGTTGAAGGCTGTAAGTTATGCTCCGGCGGTGTTTCAGAGCAGCCTCCCTTGCGGCGAAGATCGCCGAAGTTTGGGCGGATGTTTATCTAAATAATGTTGGGATAAGTAACGTATTGTGCTGGCAAACTTCTCGTGCATTGAAAAGTTTTTCAGAAGTTCGGGTATAAGAATACGCGTCCCTTTTGAATGTCCCAATTCGAATGAAAAAATTAACACTAATTTCTGAAATCAGAATAGAAAATTGAGAAAGTTCCTGAATAATTACCTTCATGTAGGTAGTAAAACTTTTTCCATTTCACACTCTAAATTCTAGCTAAAACCCTTGTAACACAAGCACATAATTCAGCACCCAACATTCTCTAATCCCAGATTAAAACATCAAACTGAACCTGGATAAAACCTTATTCCACGTCGATTTTCAACGGAGCAATTCTATTGGCCGGCAGCCACCCGTCCACTAGCGCACTCCCCACTACGTGTACTCCACATATTTCACATGTAGCTACCGTAGCGACGGGGCTAATCCCTGAATGTTACTTTTTTACACAGAAATTGTTTTACAGAGGAATTTTCGGAAGCCCCCGGCAGTAGAAGGTGGCTAATGGATCGTTTGAGTGTTAAAGTGATTAAATTTATGGTTCGCCTCCGGCTGATGTTCGCCCTGATTTTATGAGGATGTTAATTTTTCATTTCTCTCGTCTTGGAGATAACAACGCAAAAATTATGCCAACTGTCCTCACTGAAATATTCTTGCGCTTTTAGTCCTGAAACAAGACATACATATAAGTTCTCTGACTAGCAGGTTTTGGGAATCGCGCAATGTATTTAAACTTTAAATATAAAGTTATATTTTGTTTTTTTTTTCGATTTTCTTGTGTTGACAAATATGAAATTTCCTCACACAGAGAACATGCCTACCTAAAACGACTCCTCGAAAACGAGGAGTTCTTATATTATCTTATATTTTTTTCTTACAACATAATCTTGATTTGGTCTCTGTATATTTGAAGGCTTTGCCTGCAAACCATCTCACATGAACCTACGTCACAGAACATTACTTGTTGATAAGACGATGCCCCGGAGCATTGTCCGCCATCAAATGCATAACAACGACGTCTCGGCAGCTCGCGTATAATCTCACAGTCTTATTTAACTGCTGGTTATTTAATAACATCTTCTTATATTTTGCATTATTATAAATACTGAATGAAGTTTCATAAAGTTGAAGGTCAACATACAAAGATTAACATAAAATGGCTTTAAAACACATATTTTCTCCATGTAAATACACTTATTCAAATACAAATAGAACATTTAAAAACCCACAAATGAAAAATAATATCACCCGGCGGCAATAATAACCCAAAATCCGCGAACTCCGAACCCCATAAAATAAATCAAGCCCACATTAAATAAACATCGTACAATACAACTTTACGGAGAAAAAACTGGGTTGTACCGGCAAAAGTTTAAAATGTACGCTATCCATTGCTCGTCAGTCGTGTAAGCGGCAATGTAATCGGGAACAGAGCGGGCAGTGTACATAAATTTAGCGACCGGCCGTGCAATGGTAAACATAAAGTCGGTGCGATAGTACCGGCGCTGACCTACTTACCCACTGTATAGGGTTGACAGTGACACACATTTTACGAAGTTTAAAGAAACCCAGATATTTCGAGGGCATTGCTTTGTGCTTTTATTTTTGATACTTTCAGCTGAATGTTAGCAGATCTCTTCTTAAATGGTATGAAAGGGGAAGGTTTCAAGGTAACGGGTGTTAGGGTCAGCCGTAACATTATACTATTATTGGCCGCTTAGCAAAATTGCTTCACACTTACAACTATCACGGATTTATAATAGCTACTAGCTAGCGGTCGATTTTAGTCTGTTTTAGATATCTGTGCACTCCATCTCTATAGTATAAACTTTATCCAGCTAAGCCAAATGTCAAACTCCCTTGTTTTAAAGTTTTTTTTTTTTTTTAAAGAATTACATTATTAAAGAAGGATACGAAGTTTTTGCTTCATGTATTGAGATTTAGTGATTAGAAAATGTATTTTCTTTATAACTAAACATTGATTGCTGCTTGTATGAGATAAAGAAAATCACTCGAGAGCGGCGCGACTGATTTGCTTGATTTGTAAGGTTTAAATAAAATTTCGAAATATCACCGGAAAACTCAATGGAAGCTATAAACTAGAAAATCTCAATGAAAAATTAAGCCGGGGGGCGTAACATAGTTTAGACCAGTTAAGTTGCAGTATAGAACATCTAGAAACAAATTAATTCTGTTTGAGACGTTCATATAGTTCCATCTAAGCATGACACGTACCAAAACGTACTATCGGCAACGAAAAGACAAATCTGTGGCATTTATCTAATCCAACGTAATTTCAGTTGGATATTTCCGCGTTTGACAACTCATAACTCAGCGCAATCACACCATATTTCATTGTGTGACCCAATCAACTGGACATCGACAGCCCTACGTGTAGTAGGTAGATACAGGTGGCTTTTTTGTATCGTCGATCAGTTGCTGCAGCTCGTTTTGTGTTGCTGTAACTTCGTTAGCGCGCTCCGGCGCCGCTCCACTCACTACCGACGTATCACTACCTCTGTTCTATATTGACCAGTAGCCTGTGAAACTAGGAACTGACAATATAGTAAAAACCCTGTTAGTCAAGGTATTTTTTTTTTATTTGGAAATGTTGTTAAAGTGTCTAAAATCGAAGCTTATGAGAGGTAGATTATCATACAGACCATAACCGGGAATCTTTTTTTACTTCAAGTGTGTAAAACTCATTAAGTAGAATTATTCAAATATTATTCGGATACAGCAAATGCAGGATGCAGTTGCATTTTTATTTCATTTTGGCCACAATAAGTACCTACGTAGTTTTGAAAAGAAAACAGTATCGTTTGCCACACATACCTACTTGCATTGATATTTGTTTTAGCTAATATTAGGATCATAGCAAATTAACTAACAATGCAGTAGCGTCTTTGTTTAATTCGTGGCCACAATAATTATTTCAAGAAAAAGAAAGCAATAATGTTTCATTTGCCACAGAGAACGTGCATTTCTTGTTTACTGTAAGTATTTAGCGCCAAGATAGAAGAATAGAAGCTAAGAAATCCGCTACTGGATAAGTTACTATGGTTTAACCAAAGAGATTTAAAAGACTATAGAGCGGGCATGTCAAGGAAATGTCATAGAAAAACTTTGATCCCATGTCTCAGTAACGCCATCTAGAATAATATATGAATATTGGAGCGGCAGCGGAGCGTACTACAAAAATCTCATAGACTTGTATCCAGCAGGACACACTTTTTGGACGAAAATTTTGTTCGTGATGTCCGGTCTATAGGTATTGAATGTCTTTGGGTTTAACATTTCAATCGTGTCAAAGACACAATAGAAAGACAATGACAGCGCGGACATCGGTGTACTCTTGGGGTTTAATGAATTAATGACGTGAATAAGAACAAGGGCAAAGTCACCGTTTTCTCAGCCAAAAACATACCACAATATTCGTAAATTATTATAATTGAAACAGGATATCGCAAAACCATTTCAAGTTCACGATAATGTCTCGGTCGCGTGCCGAACGACACAGTTCCACCAGTTATTAGAGAATCAAGCCACAAAGCTTTACCTACATACATAATTTACTTATGGATTTCCGTGGAAAGTAAAAATTGTGGAAATTATCCGGTTACTGGCGAAGATAAATAGGTGAGATTTAGAGTAAGCGCAAAAGTAGGTACTCGTGTTCCTTTCATATTTATAACTAGCTGCCCCGGCAAACTTCGTTGTGCCTTACAGTCAATTTATTGCTCTTAACATTTTTTTTATATTAGATATACATACGTTTAATAAGACGACAAAAAATAGATCCAAACCAATAATAACTAGGTACTACTACTTTTTAACCGACTTCAAAAAAGGAGGAGGTTCTCAATTCAGTTGTAAGTATATTTTTTTTTTTTTTTAGGGTTTGTTACCTCAGTACTCCGTCATTTATGGACCGATTTTCAAAATTCTTTTTTTGTTTGATAGGGTATACTAACAGATTGGTCCCATTTGTATCAAAACTCATATCTGATGAGGGATCTTCGAGGAATTGAGGGAACTCCTCAAAAAATATAGGCACACATGCACCGATTTCAACATTTTTAGTAATAAATCAAGCTTTTTTATTTAGAAAGTATCATTTGGTGAAGAAAAACTGATGAAGAAGACAGGCAACGGAACTATTCAACGCATAACAGCAAATTATTCGCGATTGCTATAGTCAGATGTCTATGCTGAGATTTTGTATTTCCACAACATAACATTACGCCATTCTATTTTAAAAGGGGCCGGCAGAGATGTACAGATTAATTTAGAGATAGAACTTCTTTAGCAATTGTTATCCAATTTCAATGATTCTTTCAAGTTTTGAAAGACTTTCTTTACATACAAAGAAACTAAAAATTACAAAATAAAAACTTTTTTACAAAAAAACAACCGACTTCTTAAAAAAAAACTAACAGGTGAAAAATAACTCCAGTTTCGGAAACCGGTGGCCAATAATGAACAAAACAAAACCACCAAAGCCACAGACTACCGAAACTGGAGTTATTTTTCACCTGTGAGTTTTTTTTTAAGAAGTCGGTTGTTTTTTTTTGTAAAAAAGTTTTTATGTAGCGAGTCTCTACTGTGATCTTATTTAAACATTTTGTGTCCAATAGAATTAAAATTACAACATGTATATATAACCTAACCTAACTGACCATACCTATCCTATAGCTAACCTAACTACCTAACCTAACTACCTTACTAAAATGCATTGATTTAAAAAATACTAAATTCATAATTTTAAACTGAACTAGTTTAACTAAAGTCTTAACAGTAGAATAAGCTACCTACAGTAGAATAAATACCTCTGCTTAACCCTATGGGGAATACAGGCGATGTGTTGTGGTATGCTAAACCGAATGCTCGAATTACCTTTACGGTGACAGTTACTTCTTTAGGCATAGAATAATAAGTAAAAAGTTCTTACTTATATTCCAAAAAAGACTAATATCTCCACTGACAGATCTCCCACAAAGACGACGATAGGAAAAAGAGCAAATATTATGTACTTTGAGTAAAAATCTACATAGGTAGATACTCCCTTCGTTCCACTTTTGACTTCAGTTCAAAGTCGACGCTTCACTGACTGTCAAAGTCACCAAGTATCAATATAACGTTGAAGTTTGCCATAATATACTGCTTGAGTTATCAAAGAGGTACGATCTAATAACTGCGACATAATAACATGTTTTTGGAGTGATCTAAGAGGATATTTACTTGATGAGAAATGTAGGAATGATTGTTGCTTACCTTTGATATGTTTGTTCTGGGTGTAATTATTTTTTAATTTCTTGGAAATTATTTTGTGAACTGTCTTTTGAATCTATGCTTAATATCGCGTACGACTGTATCTGCCAAAGGGTTAGGCAATTATGTAAAAATCCCATGTAATGGGAGGGGCGAGTCTAGAATATGGTTTTGGTTGTCTGTCTAAATTTGTCCTTCTGACCGTCTTGTTGTGTTTGTCTTTCTGTAATTTTGACCTTCAAAAAGTGCAGTTTGAATGAAAGAACAAATCCAAACTTCGGGCCGCTATTGCGAAATTCCAAAGGAATGTATAAAATCTAACTGTATCTTTTATTTTGCCCAAGCTGGGAATCACACTTAGGAACTCGTGCTAAACAGTAGCGTTTACGATCACTAGACTCACCAGATAGGTTCATATTTATAAAGGTATTCTTGATCTACCATTATAGATGATCTTAAATCGTCAAAGCCACCTTTTATGATGTGGAAAAAAAGTTTAAAAACTTTTTATAAATATAAGATTGTTTTGTTACGCGTGAATATAGAAAACACTTTGCTAATAAGTAATCTTGGCTTTTTTTCACTTTACTTTTCTGGGTACATTTTGTAAAAGCTTGTCAAAGGTTAATAGTGTAATGCAGCAGAAAATAGCGGCAAAAAGATAACAGTTTCCACTTCCCTCGCTAACTACTCCACATACAGAGATGAAACTACATTTTCCTTAACCCATAACATAAAGTTGATCACCCATAGTTCCGAGCACCCAACTGTACCCTCGAACACGGGAGAGACACACACGACGATGGCAACACAGACATTGAGGACACTTACCAATATGGGATTAAACGGAGCATGCAACACAGTAAAGATATGTGCAGAAGTTAATATGGACAGTAATCTCTCAGCACTGGGATTATTCAACGATCTCGTAACTTTTTTAATTTCTGGTCTGGTTACGGTGTCACCTTTACGTAGTCCTAATAAGCCGAACTAAAAAACATAGCAAAAAAATATTGATATCAAAACTATCCTACCTTTTAAGTCCCCAGAAAAATGTTTGTGTGATGAGCACGATCATTTGTTCTGGGAGTATTTATCAGTAATATACATATATGTTTTTAGAAATACATAAAGTATGTTTATAAGTCACACATCACAAGCTCTGCTGAGTATGGGACTAGATGGCGTTGCGTTGCGTGAAAGTTGTGGAATATTTACTTATGTTATTAATCAGCCAAATGCTATAAACGCGACGCGAGCTTTTTGTATCGAAGTTAAAGAGGATATTAATTCCACTAACCCGCAATGGGCCTGTGTGGTGGGTTATAGCCCACATCTTCCAGAGAGGAACCTCAACAAGGCAAAGCAACGTAGCAGGATATACCTACTTTAGTTAGAAAGATTTAGACTACTGTTGCATTCATCAGAGATATGTTGTCGCTAAACTCAAACTTCCTTACAAAGTGAACATTTTACACCCCAGTCCTTGTACCCGTAACTTAATATTGGTCTACAAGACAGAGCTACATTTCCTGCAAAATACAAGCTCGAGAGTGTAAAAATGCAGCAAACTAGAAATTCTAGTTAACACTTCTAGAAGTGCGAGCAAAATTTCTAAAGTTACTACAAGCAGTTGAGGCAAAGAAATTGCTAGAAACTGGAACTTCTATTTTAGGCAAAAGTCCAAACTGGAACTCCTCGTCGTGAACTTTGCAATGCAAAGTATTTGTAATATGACAAAATGAGTTTCAGAACTAAAACCCGACTACTAAAAAAACACACTCTAAAAAGTATTGAACAAGAAAACATTATCTTATGAAATCCTACTAATATTATAAACGCGAAAGTTTCTAAGGATGGATGTTTGTTACTCTTTCACGTAAAAACTACTAAATGGATGTTAATAAAATGTGGTATGGAGTTAGCTGACACCCTGGATTAACACATAGGCTACTTTTTATCCCTGCATTCCCATTGGAACGGGAGCTACGCGGGTGAAACCGCGGGACGTCTGCTAGTTTTTATATAAACTATTCAACACACACAACTTAGGGCTGATTTTCCAATAGTCAGACAACTTTAATCAGAAGAATAATATGGCCGTTTGGCATATTATCCAAACACAAGCGATAAACCACCATTTTCTTCCGCAGTTTTCAGTTAGTTGACCATTGATAAATCGGTCCTCATATGAAACATATTTCAATGTATTTAATACATAAATTCAAATCCTCTGATAATTCACTTTGCCCTATAGCTTATGACCGCTTAGTACTATTACAATGTATAGTTCTGTTAGGGCAGTTCGGTGCTATATAATCACGCTTTCCTAAAGTCACTAATAACATAACCCTCCTATTTACTTCGCCGTAGTCGGATAAAAAAGAGTGGATCTTCTGTTACTATTGCATGTCGTGCCATCGTTTGTAGTTAATGGTAGTAGGTGAGAGGGGTAAGCACAAAGAGAGGCTCAACGGTAAAGAGCAAGTAACAAAGACGGAATTGGGTTCGTGGGACGAGGGACGGTTTTTAAGGAAAATAGGCTGTGAGGACGATTCTCCGTAAGCATTCTGTGATAAAATTATGTGCGGGGAATGTTACAATTGGTTTTTAGAATAGTTGCACTATTTTGGGAAGATTGCTCGCTTATGTAGCTGTAACCACACTGTTTGGATTAATGTGCATATTAGTCATTACTTGCTTTAACAATTGGTGAAGGAAAACATCATAAAGAAACCAGCCTGAGAAATATTTCTCGACAGATGCGAAGCCAAGTCTGAGGCTCATGGGCGGCATTAAAACTATAAGGTAAGTCAGTAATAACATGAAAGGAAGAAGGCTGTGAACGTTTCCTTTCTATCGATCTCTAGAACATCATGAGCGAAACAACAACACAACATCGTCATTAGGTTAGCCAATACTAACGAACTTTCCACCTTTGCTCTCAAGTCTCAACATTAATTAACTTTTCAACCTCCTTACAAACCCGTCTATGTACTTACAAATAGAATCAGCAATCGCAGTTCTAGATCGAACATCGCCATAACTAGTTCGAATGTTTAATCGAAGTTCTTGCTTCAAAGGCGATAGAACTGCATGCAGCTCTAGTGAATTCAAAGGAGTAATCAAAGTTCTTTGTAGAAAGGAAGTCTTGATTAAACAGCCAATATTTTGTTTTAATTAACAATTCCATTCGATAAGTGTTTCAACACGAGGAAAGTGCAGAACTTTGCAAATGAGGAGAGGGAACATAGAGATCTAAAAGTTGGGAAACAGCGCGTCACGATCCCGTTTTATGGTAGCCGCAGGGGAATGGTTTATTTCACATTACTTTGTAGAAAACAAAGAGTTTTAAAACTTCTAAATGTATGACGTTTTACAACCGCAACGTTGTGTACGAAGCCTATAAACAGCTACTGTATATGCTATGTTTATAGGCAGGCGGGGTCGCGGGGCCGCGCCTGTCGGGCGCTCGTGTGTTTTTATCTCATTCAAAGATTGAGTTCACTCGCGAAGAGTTTTATGTTTCGTTTCGTCGTTCACTAACTTCTTTATTGAGTGAACTTATTTATTTACACAACTTGTATGTAAGTACTTATTCTTTTACAACGTGTTTTCGAACAGCTACCAAAGAACTTTAAATAAGGAAAAAGTTCTCGGAAATAGCAATCGAAATAATATTAACGTAGAGAAGTTTATCTGCCATCAATTTAGTATTTCGTGGATAAAATGTAATAACTGTTCCCTGAAGGACCATTCTTTAGCGGGAAAATATTACTGATTGTATTCGATTCGAAGAAAGTTGTGTTGAAATGGGAAAATATGGATTAGGGTCCCATTCAGCCTCGCTCACGGCTTTGCCGCGGCCATTTGCAAAATATAAATGAATGGCTGGATTTACCCTTTTCATGTTTTCACAAAAAACGCAAAGCTTTTGGGAGTCTAAACAAGTGCTAAAGAGATGGAAGTATTTTCAATAAAACTTGACATACGATGATGTCAAACAGTTGGTGAAAAAAAAATGTTTCGGTGGCGGAACCATTGTAGAGAGACCTCTCAGATGTTTGACATTTTCTTTGAAAGTTAAAGGTCTGAAGGACCTTTGAAACTGGTGTGGCTCAGTCGGCTCGTAAGGAATGGGTGATATCATTTCTTCTGATTCATCATACGAATAAATTACACGATGAGTTTGTGCTTTTCCTCGGCGTATCTACATTTTGTGTGTCGTTCCGAAGCATTTCCATGTTACGCTTGTAATGAATGTGTAATGTAAATAAATTGTGTAGGTATTCGTATGTTCGCTCTCGTAATAATACAGTTATGTCAGAGAGCAATTTGTGTAGCGGTTGAATCAACATGTTATTTATGCGGGGAAATATTTTTGGCAATTAAACCTAAGCTTAATTTTATTCTGCTCAATGCGAAATTATTAAAATTAGTGAGGATATTATAATTATATTATCATCAGTTAGTGGAAATGTATGCTTAGCCTGACAATATTTCAAAGGGTTTTTTAGCATTGAGATAATTACACGACCTTTTGTATTTTACAAACTTTAAACATAGCATAGCATCACGCCTCTATATTCCAAAGATACAAGCACAGAGGTGTAATTCTAGAGAACACACAAATCGTCAGTTATATTTAAGAGTTACGTATTAGGGGGCAAGCCTACTATGTATAAACCCATGAACTGGGCAAAAACTTAGACTAAGGAAATACAAGATGCAGAAGAAGAGGAAAACCACCAATTACACTTTTCCAAACTGGGAATCCAACCCTCGAACTCATACTAAGCAGTATTAAACCAGCGACGCAGACATAAGGTCTAATACCTATTAAACTCCCCGGATATCGTAGGTATTCATCTAAACGAAACCCAACACGACATATTAATATCATATTTTACGTCCCCAGATCCTATAGATAAAACATCAAAATACTCACAGAACCCAATAACTCGAATGCGATATTTATTACTCGCTTTTATCGCTTTCACAATTACATTTATATTAAAAGGCTCAATAATATCTGATGCTCAACATATTGGTTACACAGAGTGTCGAGCGCTAGATATTGATCAGTAACCAAAAACAAATATTATTTCGGTTCGGTTTAAAGATATTTTTATTCTCGTAAAGAACACAAGCAGTTCGCTTAAAATATGTACACTTAATATTATTATACGGAGATCACAAACAAATATTATTTGTTTAATGTAGGTACTCGTATTGTAAACTAAGTTAATAAAAAGAGTAAGTATGGAGTTTCTTGACCATACTTCTACATACAAAACTACCTTTTGGAAGAGGCAACTAGTATAATTTTGAAAATCTAGTGATCAAAAATGCATTTGAATGGTGACATTGAAGTAATTTTGGTATTTATATATTAAGTTTGGTACTTACACAACAAACAACCGCATAACAAACAAAATGAATAAATAAAACGTAAACACTCCACAAGACTAATTCATTTTAAGACATTTTTACATTTTGAATAACTGCGACTCAGTAAAACAAAAAAGAAACATTATTGATACGCGAATAAGGATTCGTTGCAGACCGTACTTTTCAAGTGACATCTGACAGATAGAGGTCATTGCCGTTCCTATTCTCATTTGAAATGCGTAGTAAGACAGAGGAGTTCAGTCTGTCCGCAATCATGCCCAGGATGCTATTGGAATTGGCTCGCACCCTGCGCACCAAGGACGCATATTTTTCCGCATTAATGCATACAAGCAATCAACACGCATTTCCACAAACATCCCTGATGCAAACGGCGCCTTAAAAACTAGGCAATTGCCCCTCAGGTAATGGAAATATTATTCGTAACACAGGTTACAGGTAGGTAGGTACTATGAGATTAAAAACATATTTGATTGGATATTTGAATATCACTTAATAAATGATATTTGAGTGCGGGTATCGCAATCAATCTTAATGGAATCCAATTAAATTAATTGATTACGAATAAATGAATAACGAATGTGGTAAGTAAAAGGTGGTCGTCATCGTACATAAATGTAATCGAATTTATTTTAATCTATAATTTATCCTACCTATACAAGGTGTTTTTTTTTATATCCCATAACTCTAGGGTTATATTCTGTAGGTAAATATAATACTAAAACTCCTGGAATAGATGGTCCAAAAATGCATAGTTTCGGAGATGTCATCAATCATAATTAAATTATCTGTTGTTTAGTACCCGTAACAAAAGCTCTGCTTAGCTTGGGACTAGATGGCGTTGCGTGAAGAGTCGTGGAATATTATTATTAAGTATTATTAATATTATTTTTATTACCTAATTAGTTCAAAAATTGTCACCAGTACGACGAATCTTCTTTCTAACGTCACTTTTCTTTCACGTAAGGGTGTTTAAAAAAAAAGGATGATTGAAACATCTATACATATAATAAGACTGTAAAAAAACTGTGTCTGTACATTGAATATATTTAAAAAATAATAATTGAGGGGGGTTTAGAAACAGTAATAGAGCACGAATCCAAAAAAAAAAGTCTGTCTGTTTGTCTGTTTGTCTGTTTGTCTGTTTGTCTGTTTGTTTGCACACGCTAATCTTCGGAACTACTGGACGGTTTTGAATGATTTTTTTTTTGTTGTATAGATATTAAATCTGGTCAACACATAGGCTATAATTTATCTTGGAAACTGGAACACCTGATGCAGAACCGCAACAGACCAGCTAAACTATAGGCGATACAAAAATGGTCCCATAGCAAAAATTGTTCCACGTGATGAGCATTTTCTGCTGAGAGAATAAATTTGAAGATCCGGAACACCTGATGCAGAACCGCAACAGACCAGCTAAACTATAGGCGATACAAAAATGGCCCCATAGCAAAAATTGTTCCACGTGATGAGCATTTTCTGCTGAGAGAATAAATTTGAAGATCCGGAACACCTGATGCAGAACCGCAACAGACCAGCTAAACTATAGGAGATACAAAAATGGTCCAATAGTAAAAATTGTTCCACGTGATGAGCATTTTCTGCTGAGAGAATAAATTTGAAGATCCGGAACACCTGATGCAGAACCGCAACAGACCATCTAAACTATAGGAGATACAAAAATGGTACCATAGCAAAAATTGTTCCACGTTATGAGCATTTTCTGCTGAGAGAATAAATTTGAAGATCCGGAACACCTGATGTGGAACTTCAAGAGCCCAGCTACACTATAACATATATTGGAATGACGTCTTAGCAAGAGTTGTTCAGCCTTATGAGCACTCGCTGTTGACGTATAAAAATCGAAGATCTGGAACACCTGTTGTGGAACTCCAAGAGCCCAGCTACACCATAACTCAAATAGGAATGACGTCTTAGCAAAAGTTGTTCGGTCTGATAGGCATTTCCTGTTGACTTATAAAAATCGAAGATCAGAAACATTTGATATAGAAATTAAAACTATCACTCATTTTATTGCATAATTATAAAATAACATAAGTAGGAGGTACTAAGCGGTGAAGGCGGGAACAGTTCAGGACTGATTTTCGATGACGATGGTATATCGTTGAAAATTAGACTCTACTGGCTAAAACTCCCATTTTTTTATTGTATGCCTTCGGGCTTATGTTATTTGAGTGTTTAATTTCCTTTTCCATTTATCTTCGTTACACGGTAGCTTACCCGGTAACGCAGGGGAGCAGCCACTTAGATTTTAATTGATCAGGTATCTATCATCACAATAAAACTATAACCATGCCTAGAAAGAGGTCAAATTTTTCCCAATGTTCCAAAGGTGCTAAATGATTAAAGACCATAAGATCCCAACAATCTACCGAAGAGCGTTAGGAGAGACTTGATGCTGTTCGAGAACATGAGGCTGCAACTCGCTCCGTGGAAACTTCTTGGGATCGCGAAGCACGCCTGCATTCTCAGCGTATTTACGCATCTACATCCAGGTCTCTAGAGACCAGTGAAGAATATGTGCGCGACTGACCGCTGATCGTGAACATCATGCACTGTCTCGCGAGTTGGAGACGTTCACGGAAAAAGCATGACGCTTGAGTTTTCAGCGTATATACGCATCGACTCTAGAGATAAGTGGGGGAAGGAGATGCGCGACTGACCGCTAATCGTGAACGTCACGCAACATATTATAGGCTATAATTTATTTTGGAAAATGGAACACCTAAAGTGAAAGAGATATAAAAATGGTGCCATTGCAAAAACTATTCCACGTGAAGAGTGTTTTCTGCTGTGAGACTAAATTTGAAGATCTGGAGCACCTGTAGGGGAACTCCAAAGCCCAGAGACAATATAACATATACATAATTGAAATGGCGTCTTAGCAAAAGTTGTTGCATTTCAAGTCTGATAGCATTTCCTGTTGACCAACAAAAATAAAAAATTTGGAACATCTTGAATCGTCTCGCGCATCCCATTGTTTTCCCGTCCCCGGGCTTTATAGAATTCGACATCAGATGTTTCAGATCTTCGATTTTGACGACCCCGTTGTCGCTGGCATAAGCAAAAGGATCCGCGTACGAAGTCGCGGGCAGAAGCTAGTAATTCATATGCCAGTTGATTCTTTGATATGGTCTCAATCATACCCTAGAGTTATGGGATATAAAAAAAACACGTTGTATAATATACATGTTTTGTTTGGAATTCACGATATTATGGGAAACAGTTCATTAATATTACAAGATTATTCATCGTACTTAGTGTACATTTACGGTACTGTTGGTACAGTTGCTGCTGCGGTGCGAGCCACGGGTTTGATTCCCGCATGAAACAAATATTTGCATAGCCTACAGGTTATTGTTTCGAGTCTAACTGTTCGGGTACCTGAGTTTAAATGTTCGTAAACGCACCCAAGATTCAGAATAAGTTCTCAGTGAGCAACAAAAAAAAATTTATTGACAGGTTTAAAATTTTCAGCTAAAGATGACAGAAAGAAAGAATAAAAAAGAAAACTAATATGAGGGTAAATTATATAATTGACTGCCTCATTGGTGTATTGGTAGCGATCTCTGGACGGGCAAAGCGTTTTTGAGGTTTTCCATATATCTGGAATGATAACTAACAGACCGGAGTCTGGATTTGTGCGCAATTGAATTGATGGCAATAGGCTCACCCCTTACTACATGGGACTTGGAACATAACTGGTGAAATTTGGGTGTAGGTACTACAGGTACTGTACACCTCTGCCTAACCCTTCGGGGATAATAAGCGTGATATTATGTTGTTGTGCCAAAAGGACCTTAAGTTCAGCAAGACGACAACACAGAAAAGTATATAATAACGTAATTTTCAGAAAGTTCGCTCACGTAAAACTTTGCCCTCTGACGATAAGGCACTGATCCTCTTATTAATAAAGGTAAAGTAAATTTAAAACAAGTAGGTATTAACTACATTTTTTTAGATTTAAAATGTGACTATTAATAAAGAGGGAAATTGGCCAGAATTCAAATAAAGTCTATGATTCATTTATTACAAAAGTGGGTAGCAACCATACCATCAAATCTTCATTCATTACGTTAGTACCGTCGCGGCAGATTAGGATATTAATCCCGTAACCATGGCAACGAATTAACAAAGATATAACTCACACAATGTACCGGTATTTTTCACCAACCATTGTAAAAGCAATTTATTTCTCAACTTTTATATCGCTAAATTTTTAAACCCTTGTTATTAAAAATTGGTCCTAAACAACGGATTTACTAAATAATAAATGTAAGTACTTTATGCTGTAATCTAAGTTATTAATGTCTGCCCACAGTAATGTAAGCGATTAATCAAAAAACTTTTTAACAAAAAATATAACCGACCACCTATAAACACTAACCGGTGTAAAATAAACTAGATTCGGAAGTGGGTTTTATTGGCCACCGACTTCCGAATCTAGACTTATTTTACAGTTATAGTTCGTTCGCGTTAAGAATGCAGTAAAAATGCAGTGCAACTGCAAGATAAATGTGTATTCCACAGTGGTGTTAAATTCAAACAAATTATATTTTAAAAGATTAAGTTTAATGAATTTATAAAAATGAATTTAAAAAGATTTGATTGGTTAGGGGGCGGGGCTAGGCCGGCCGGCGGATAATGATGACTTTACTGCATTCTTAACGCGAACGTACTATAGTGTCTTTATGAAGTTGGTTGTATTTTTTGGCCGACAAGCATGATTCGCCGGTGATTAGGCATTGGTTGGCGTTGTTTGTGCGGCAAACCTGATTAGTTTTAAATTTTACTAACCCTTCGTTGATAAGTCATAGTTGATAAGTTATCAACCATTGGACCGCTGTGGTCATTAAATAAAAATCATATTAATTGTCCTCCTGAAGTCGGTTAAAAATGTGAGTGATCATGTAAAAGAGTTATGTAAACCTAAAACTATAAGCTCACGAAAATTATATTGGTACCTACATGTAAGAATAAAGTTTCAAAATTCGATCTAACTGAACTAATACCTATGATGTAACCAAATATTTACGTTTACTTTGTTCGGCTTCAAACCTAAGTTAAACTTAACGCTTACCGTGTGCTGCGTAATATTAATTACTTACCTACAGCTAAGTTACAACCAAGTAGGTACCTATGTTGGTTTTACTTAATTTAAGTTACCTGCTTGATTTAAATTCAATTAGGTAAAAGTAATTATGGCAAAAATATTTAAATCATATTTCTTAATGAAGGCTTGGAAGGGCTTTATTTGACTAAATAGTAACAACAAAAACTTTTTTACAAAAAATACAACCGACTTCAAAAAACACTAACCGGTCTAAAATAACTCTAAATTAGGAAGTCTTTGGTGGCTTTGGTGGTTTTGTCTCATTCATGATTGGCCACCGACTTCCGAATTTAGAGTTATTTTAGACCGGTTAGTGTGTTTTGAAGTCGGTTGTATTTTTTGTAAAAAAGTTTTTATTAAACAATTTTTAGTTTTTTAGATTTATATACCTAGATGATTCATTATTATCCATTACTACAACACATATTCACATATTACAATCAAACAAATAAACAAAAACTGTTCGATGAAATAAAGAAGTAAAATTCATGAGCAAAAATTTTCATAAAATGAAAACTCCTAGGCCAAACTATGTAATTTTTTTATGAGACCAAAAAGAAACTAGTCCGCATCAAACTAAAAAAGAATCACGTAAATCGGTTCATAAATCTCAGCGTAATCGGTGAACATACATACAAAGAAATGTTCGAAAATAAATTATTTTTTTATAAAATTGTTCATAAAATGAAAACTACCAAGTCAAACTATGTTATATTTTTATGGGACCAAATGGCAGCTATTTCGCATCGAACTAAAAAAGGATTACGTAAATCGGATCATTAATCTCCGAGTAATCGATGTACATACATAAGAAAAAAAAAAAAAAATACCGGTCGAATTGAGAACCTCCTCCAGAAGTCGGTTAAAAACGGTAAAAGTTAGTTACGCTTGATGAGATCGATCGTTGAATGGATGACCATTCCGTAAAAGTTAGGGCTTCAAACATCTAATAACCAGGTGTTGGAGAGTAATTAACCAGAAAAATATTGTTCTAAGTAATTTTGAATTATTAGTACATTACTAAACGCCTGATGAAAACATGTGAGCAAATTGAATAAGTAAGCAACAAACCACGTGCCCGTATATCAGGCACGGGACATAAGTACTTAAGTAGCTATCTACTAATTCGACTAGAAGACTAAAACAACAATCAAGAAAAGTGTTTTCTTTTATAGATATTATCTCGACTCTCGAGAGTAAAAACATTTACTTTCTTTTCGTTTTGTTACAATTAAGGAACCTTCAGTAATAAGTACTCGTAAAAGAAATGTTATGTAGGATGTACTAACAAACTCTGTTATGTACTACGTAATAATATTATACCTTTGCTTTATCGAAACATCACTTTAACACCCACACACGTGGGATACTTTGTAAATAAAGTGTAGTTATTCCGAAAATTAAACTTATTATTATAGCATCTACTGGGGTTTGTTATTGTGAAATCGATTTCATTTGCGCTTTCACAAAGTTGATATTTGTTTAAGAGAAAATATCAATTTCATTGTGTAAAATGTAGCTACATAAAACAACTATCTGTAACCACCCTGGTTGTGAAAAAAGCTTTTGATTATAAGACTGACAAGTTCCTACTTACATTCTAATTCTTGATATTGTTGAAACCGTACAGTAGCGTTGAGGAGTTACCTTAGTAGGTACTTTATAATTTATTTGAAAGAACGAAGGCATGTAGATGACAAGATCACAAAATTACTTACATCAAACATGACTGGCAACTTCTTGGAAACATTTTATTTGGTACTCAAAGAGGCAATCTGTCTCAAATCACACGTCTTTCAGTGAATCGCTCCACTGAAGCCTTGTGAACGTTTCCTTGAGACGCAATGCTTACAAAGAAAAGGAAAAAAAAACCTTGTGAGTGATTATTACTTTGGTAGACGTGTTTTTTGACGAAAAAAGTAAATGAGAATTACGTTAAGCTCCGAATAAACTCATAGTGACAAATAAAATAGCCAGAATTTACTCGAACGGCATCTAACACCAGTGTTTCTTAAGATAGTATTTTGTTTTAAGACGACTCCGACGAACTACAATACCTATATGTTCCATACTCGTATATTTTTAAATGAAAAAACAATTCTAAGGTTTTGTAATGACAAAAGAGGTGGGAAAACTAAACTTTTTTGTAGTATTAAAAGTTGTACCCACAACCTGGTAAAAAGATAAAGTTATTGTGTATTTTTTTTAAACTCAGGTTATTAGGTGAAGGGTGGGGGTTTGGGGGGCCTGTCTTATGTATTTTTGACGTTCAAAAAATGCTGATTCTCAGCCTAATTTGAATAACGACAATATTTAAAAGATTTTACGGCAAAATGATGTTAGTGACAAAGATTTAATTAAAGTTCAAACTACAAAAAGCCTGCAATATTGATTGATCTTTGTTTCAATTTGCAGTCATAAATATAAATGTTATCTTTTTGTTTTGTAGTTTTCGTTTAATAATTTCAAAAGGTACATTTTTAAATATCTAAGAACATTGCTCTGTAGGTACTTCAGCACAATATTGTAGCCGAAGTTCAAGCTTTGTTAATTGAGTTTGGTTTGAAGAGGTCAGATGGACAGTTGCTCTATCTAAAATACTGATAGTCAACTGCACCCGGTTGGACCTTAAACTCGGAAACGGCTTGGCTGACGAGTTCAGCTAACCTATACTACTATGAATGAATATTAAATATTATATTGATAGTTAGATCCGTTTCTTTTAGACCTTCTAAATATGTACGTATGTGAAAAGCTGCCTTTATCCACCACATTACCTACGAACATTTCAACATTTGTTGTATAAAAGTAATAAATGAGCCTGACTTTCGCTAAAGAGCTAGTTTTTTGGGCCGTAATCCAGATCTCATTAAGATTAAAGCTCCCCAAAGAGGCATAACTCACTCATTTAGCACCTTTTTGCTGTAATAAACTTTCCTCCTTACCTGAAACAAAACATAAATGATTATAATACATTTGAGATTTCGAACGAGGGATTTAGATTTGGTATTATCGGTTTTATGACAGTAATAATATTCACCAATGCTAGCAGGCAACGTTTAATAAACACCCAAGTATTCTAGGTATTTTTTCCAAGGACAGAGACAGTCTTTAGGATTTCTTCCATCTAGAATTTCGCAGTAGTAACCCAGAGTCTGATTTTATTTCCGTTTGTTGGCAATAGTGTTATAGGACTCAAACATAACTGGTAGATACAACAATCTAGATAATATTTTTGTAATAATATTTGTAATAATAATATTTTTTTATTTATAAAAACAGGAATCACATTGCACTGATACATTGTAAATAATAATTTTAAACATTTGTCATCAGAAGCACAATTTTTTGACTCTATTCCTTAAACTAGGTCTAGCCTGTATCTTAAGGAATAGGGTTCAGTCATAGTAATTACAATAACAGTGTCTTTAAAACAAGTGAAACAGTGTCGATGTTACAAAGGTAATAATGAATAATGAAATAAGAGTAAGGAAGGTTGCTACGAATTTTAAGTGTGTGTGTAAGAGTTCGTGTGTGTGAGTTAGTGACTGTGAGTATATATGTGTGAGGGTGAGTGTGTGTATGTGTATGTACGAGGATGTGTGTGAGTATCTAAGAGATGTACGTAAGAAGATTCTCCGTTGAGAGATAATCCTGTTGTAGTAGCCATTGAGTGATTTTGTGTTTAAGTGAGTATCGGTTTAGATCAAGTATGTTAAGTGATTTGTGTAGTTTCTTATATATATGCTTGCTTATCACGTAAAACTGGCGTTTGGCAAATGTAGTTTTGTGTGTTGCCCCAGATGGGACATTTGTGCGTTTTTTCGGGTTGGATCTGGGCATGACTCTTTGGGTTCTGAGGACGGACTGTAGGATAAACAGCTGTCTAACTGTCAATACTCCACAATCCTCATAAAGCTGTTTGGTCGGATAAAGGTATGGCTTCCTAAGCATTACCTTAAGTACCGCTCTTTGAGCTCGCTCAACCCTCAGAAAGTTTGTTTTAACAGCACCACCCCATGCAGGAATGCAATAGCCGATAATCGACTGACACAGTGCAAAATAAACCATTTTCAATGTGTCTATGTCAGCCGATTCTCTAAGGGATTTAAAAACGTATATTAGGCGCATTGTCCTGCTAATTATCATGTCTAGCTGTTTATCCCATCGTAGACCGTCATCTATTTGTAGGCCTAGATACTTCACACAGCTGCTTCTAGTTAGTGTAGGACATACGCACGGTGCCGACGAGTTCGGACAGGAATGAGCCGTTACGACAAAGCTATCCGGTGGCTTGGTATTTCGTCGGATAGCAAAGGGAATGTAGCACGATTTATCTACATTTAAGGTGAGTAAATTTTGATGAAACCAGTTCATGATGCTATTTAGTGCTAATTCTGCCTTAGTTTTGACCTCTTCCCAAGTGGAACCATGAATGATAATTGCAGTATCGTCAGCGTATGCATATATCTTACAGTTTGGTAGCGACATTTTGCACAGGTCATTAACATATATCTGGAACAATGTAGGGCCTAATATGCTTCCCTGGGGCACACCATAAGTCACGTGTTCGTTATTACTGAGATACGCACCTATTTTAACTTGCTGAGAGCGATTCTCAAGGTAATCCCTGAAAATGTCGAGCGTTTTGCCACGTATACCCAGAAGCTCCAATTTTGAAATTAGTTTGGGAACAGAAACCGTGTCAAACGCTTTTGATAGATCCAGAAATATACCCATACACTTAGCTCCACTATCAAGGTTTGGACCGTTGAAGATGGACCGTTGTTACACTTTTTCAGCTTAACATTATAGGAAGTCTAGGCGTGCTATTACCTATGTTATTTCATGTAGGCCAATTAAACAAAATGCATTGTCTTTTCTCTCTCTCATGCTGAGTTTCTCTGTATATGTCCATCCATCCTCAAAACTCAATACATTATTGAATTCATAATGACATGTGTACATTTATAATAGTTGGTATGTTAAAACATCGAATCAATTATGGACACTGTCGAGCACAGCAAAGCCCAGGCAGCTGCAGCTGTCGGGTGCAGCAGATCCTTTAGTAGTTAATAGTGTCAGCAGAAGAAACTTAAGAAAGAAAGAAAGAGAAATGCGTTTATTGGCATTACAACAAAGATACACTTTAAACTATAAAAGATTAAGATTAACATTGACCACATGACGTGGATATTGACAGAGTCCACCGACAACACAACCCTCAGTTTAATCACGTCCGTGAACGATTAGTGCCCACATGTACGTGTCTAGGGCTTCAGCCGAGCACTAAGCACTAGGCGGCAAAGGTCAGGGCGTACGCGCCGCTAATCCGCGCGCCGGACGGTACGTAAGCGGATGTCAATGTCAGTGTTACGACTACTTAGAAGGACAAGGGTACGGATTATTTACCCTTCTTTAAAGACGTAAAGAAAAAACTACAGGTACTATATAACTTGGTAAGCTTGCTTTTGATACGTCATCATCATCGTCTGACAAGCCTTGGCCAACTGTGCTTAGGTCAAAAAGTTCGATATACGAGTATAATTCCAAACATCTCGGAATTATTAAACTTCACTATCGTTAATTAAATTGCGACTTCATCCAGGCCTCCAAACTATATCTAACAAGAAAATGCATTGTAAAATCAAACGCGTTTAAACAACTGTCGCAGAAACTTACCGACATCACCGTGAGCCAGTTTTTAGTAAAGCTACAAATTCGTAGAAAAAATTATAGCATCTATTTCCATTAACAACTAAACAAATAAATTCAGTGCACAAAACGAAGATACAACTGAAAAGAAAACACTATCATATTCAATAACAGCGGAAAAATTGCAAACGAGACCTAAAACCAGGAACAGAAGTCCCATTGCTGCACGCTGCATGAATTCGTTAACTGGTGGAAATAAAAGAAAAAAGGGGATGTTGTGAACAAAGTTGCCAAGATACTCGGCACTACAAACTAAAGGCAACAATAAAGATAACGGCGCAGAAGTTCCACAATTATATGTACAATATATTTTTTACTTTTAGTAGATTCTAGCTAGCCCGGCAAACTGAGTTTTCCCTTATATCATGTCATCCTAGGTGGCGCGGCATTTTAAATATGTTTATGAAAGTAATCTCTTTCATATTCATTTTTGAAAAAAAAAAGGTAGCAATAATCGTGATCGTATCGTGATCTATCTCTACCCAATTTTTTTTTTTACTTGCCGTTCAGCCAATCGTGAAAAGCCGACAAGGGGTTACTTGTACTCGTAATTATGAAAAACTTTTACTTGGGAAAAGTTGTTCTGTTTGATTTGGGAAAAAGCTAGACAGACGATAGAAAAATCAAAATATTAACTGTTTAGTCAATTTAGGGTAGCAAGTTTTACTGGTCTGAAATTTCTTAATCGTTCAAGAAACAGTTAGCAGACATTAATTTAACATTTCTCTTTTGTCCAAATATCTTTCTCCTTTTTTTTTAAAAAAAAACGTTACTCCACACGCAATAACATTTGAATTCACATACCTACAAAAACAGTATCTTTTAAAGCTCAGCACTGCGTACAGCCATTAAGCCAGTGTTCCTTCTGTGTCTTGTCTATGCTCAATGGCTAAAAGAGGGTGGAAGTAATTACCTCCCACCCTTCACTATTTCCGCTCTGAGTGAATCTAATTGGCTGGGTGCTTTCGGTGCTACCAATAGCGAGCATAGCACAGCACAGCACAGCTTGACACAGTAATTGCAACGCCAAAGAGGTAATTTAAAGATTACATCTAAATTAAAGCGTTGGCTAGTTTAAAAGTAGTGTCAGATGGTGGTCAGATAACTTGTAGTTATTTGATCATCTGCCAACTTCCTGCGCTCGTGACTGCAATGTTTTGGCGTGTAGTTAAGTTTTAATGGATACATTGTTAACATATACTATGTTTTTTAAATTTCCTATTACACTGAAAAAAATAAAATGTTACTACCGCACATTAAAGCTATAACATTAAGATTTACTGACTTTTTACCGTAAAAAATAATGTTTGTAAAACATTAAAAAACAAAACAGTAACGTTTAATGATTGAGCATTTAATTTAACAGATAGCACATTATAACTAAATGATCATGATTCGACAAAAAGTTAACGTTTTGTGGCAGTAAATTTTAATAGTTTGATCGTTAAAACTAATCGAATAAAACATTTCATTTAACAGATAGCACATTGAAACTAACCGATCGTTGGGTCGATAAAAGTTAACGTGATGTGGCAGTAAATTGTAATGGTTTGATCGGTCAAACTAATCGAATAAAACATTTCATTTAACAGATAGCACATTGAAACTAACCGATCGTTGGGTCGACAAAAGTTAACGTGATGTGGCAGTAAATTGTAATGGTTTGATCGGTCAAACTAATCGAATAAAACATTTCATTTAACAGATAGCACATTAAAAGTAACTGAACATGATTCGAGAAAAAATTAACGTTATGTGGCAGTAAATTGTAATGGTTTGATCGTTAAAGCTAATCGAATTATATCGTTTAATTTTCAGATAACACATTAAAACTGACTGATCCTGGTTCGACAAAAAGTTAACGTTATGTGGCAGTAAATTTTAATGGTTTGATCATTAAACTTATCGAATACAACATTTAATCTAACAGATATCACATTTAAACTAACTGATTATGATTCGGCAAAAATTAACGTTATGTGGCAGTAAATTGTTATGGTTTGATCGGTAAAACTAATCGAATAAAACATTTCATTTAACAGATAGCACATTAGAAGTAAATGATCATTTGTTCGACAAAAAGTTAACGTGATGTGGCAGTAAATTGTAATGATTTGACCGTTAAAACTAATTGAATAAAACATTTAATTTAACAGATAGCACATTAAAACTAACTGATCATGATTCGACAAAAAGTTAACGTTATGTGGCAGTAAATTGTAATGGTTTGATCGGTAAAACTAATCGAATAAAACATTTCATTTTACAGATAGCACATTAAAACTAACTGAAAAAATGACGCCGACATTTGTGATAGAGAGTGGGTGTGTATTGTGTGTAATGTTAAATGTAAAACGAGCTTAGCGCGCGTCATGTAGTCGTAGCAGGTTTTAAAAGACAGTGGGAAAAATTGAATGGGAGTTGGTCGAAGCGTCGCCAAGAATGAACCATAAATACCAAATAAAAGGGTACAATTATACTTACTGTTCAAACATGCAGAAGGGCATCAAAATCTGTCCGAGAGATTTCGAGAAATGATAGCATTTTGCCTCACTACGGATTTTTTATTTTGCTTCATTATCGAGTATTACTATAGTTTTTTCTTGTTGTTTAAAGTTAAAAACATTATTTACCAAACGAAAAGGAACGGTACATTGTGTACCCTTTCATTTGGTTTATGATTCATCCTTGGCGACACTTGGACCACTTTCGCCAACCATCTTTTGCTTAGATCTCGAAAACGGTGCGTCCTAGCACAAAAATAATGACAAAAAATCCCCCTTAAGAAACTTCCTGCCACGTAATTCTCAACAAAAAAAGGTAAAAAAAAAAACATGGATTCGTATTTTTTAGTTTTGTCGGTAGATATTATCAATAAGTTGGACTATTTTCATTCAATCGACTTTCATGAATTTTGTATTGATGATGATGATGATGATTATGATTGTGTTATTGCATACGTCTTACAGCCGCGAATCATATTTTATTCAACATACAACCTAGCACTGGCCTGGAAATTGCAAAACAACATAAAAAAATTTGAATTTCGCGGGCTACCCTGGAGCGTTACCTTAAGGTGGGTGTTGTAAAAGGCGACTAGAGACTTACTAGAGAATGGGCAGCTGCGTTCTCTATGCATTTTAAAACCATTCTACCATACCACACTACTTAGGTACATAAGCGTGGCGATTATAGCAATTTAAACCCCCCCTTTTGGAGAGTCTTATGACCAGCAGTGAACGTCTTTCGGCTGACATGGTGAAACAATATACTTTTTAACAATATTTTTAACGTTCATTCATAAGTAAATGTAATTCATACTCTAAGTACCTATGTTAAAATAAATAGCAAAGTTGTCACTGCAGTTTGACGAAAAAGTCTCATAATATCTCAAAAACTAAATACCTATCTAATCAAACCAAATTTCGTTAAAAGTTAACACAAAACAACACAACCACAAGAAACTGGTGTGGGTGTGTTGTTGTTCATGTAGGTATGGAGAGCCACCCCATTTTTTTTTCATATTTTTATATAATTTTTGTGTATCGGTTCAAGAACATACTAACTACAAATTGTGTGGTGTCAACAGTCTCGAAGTAAAATGGCTGTAACATACGGACAGACAGATGGACTGGACGAATCTATAAAGGTTCCATAGTAACCATTTGGCTACGGAACCCTAAAAAGAGACTCCTTTCATTTTCGTTACCGACAAAGTAGGTAAGTAAGAAGGTAGGTACTTAAATACAATCAATTTTCATACCTACATTTTTGACATTGATTGTCGCTGAGATGATATTGCGACTGAACTGACTGAACTTGAACCTAACTTCGATTTGTTGGCAACGAGTTAAATACTATGTAAATTGAAAACTGATTGTTTTGTTTATACCTACGATGAATTTCAAACGATAAAAATTACTGTCTTGACATTAACCCTAGAGTACTAATCATCGCCTGAGAGGCCGCCCGCGGTCGGATTTTTCTGGTTATTTTGAAAATGCGGGGACGTGCCGCGCCGTGCTTTCGCGCCAACTCAGGGTAGCCCACGACGCGGTGGGGACAGCTTGCGCGCTCGCCGGGGATACAGCGTTCCCGAGATATTGCCTACGTGATCGCCTGGGAGGCGATCATTAGTAGTAAAAAAAAATAGAATTCTGAGTTCGACTTAGTCTGCAGTAAGCTATGTGATGATTAGACTAGTTTTTTGTTATGTTTTACATACTTTATATATTATATTGTAGTTTTATACCAAAACAGTGGTCCAATGTCAACATTTTTTTTTTAAATAAAATATCCCGTTAGAAAGTTAAGTATTATGTGTAAGGCTGATTTTAAGACAAATAAGAGTTTCTCAGATATATATTTTTTTGCATTTCATAAAGGCAGAGGTATGCCTGTTATTTTGTTATAAATTTTGTTACATTTTAATCAAAGTTTAGTACTAAAATTTTGCTTTATTTATAAAGTAGCCTCCCAGGCGATAATTAGTATTAAGCAGTAATAAATTTATATTAGTACTCTAGGGTTAAAAAGAACTGTTTGATTGAACCAATCATAAACAAAACAATACCTACAATGAATATTTGAAACGATAAAAATTACTGTCTCTTGACATTAAAAATAACTGCTTGATTGAACCAAAATGAAACAAGTCGAAACTCGCTTCTTTCTTAGGTAAACGTCACGTCATTTGCGGCAGTTTGTGTTGCCAACCTAGTGGACTTTCCACTAAAACTGGTGGTTTCGACCCGGGGTTTTAGTAGTTAAAATAAGAATGTTATTAATTGTTAGGATTACGTAATCATAAAAAAACCAATGATTATTTCTACTTATTTTTTTCTTTCATAATAACTAAAAATTGTTTAGTGGTAAATTTTGCAACTATGAGAGTAGGGCAGTTTTTCGTTAGTGGTTTTCTGGTGGTGTTTGGTGATTTGGATTGCGAAGTTTTAATAGCATTGGTTTTTGCTAAGCCACCATTGTGGGACAAAAGACACAAATTACACAGCAACAGAAATATGATTGACAAAATTGGGACGAAATTATTAACTAATATAATATATTATCATGGATTCATCGAACTTCTTATATTTGTGTTTTCTTTGTGTGTATGTGTTGTGTGTGTGTTGAACTTTGTATGTATGTGTAATGTGTGTCTTTAGATGTTTTATTTTTATGTCTTTGTTGTCTGAGCAATTAGAAAAAAAAAAAAATATTCCACAACTTTTCACACAACGCCATTTGCAAGCTAAACTTGAGAGCTTGTGTTATGGGTATTAGGGTACTAAACAGCTGATAAATAAATGCATACATATTATATATAAATTACACCCAGACACAGAACAAATGATCGTGCTCATCATACAAACATTTGCCCTGGATGGGAATCGAACCCACGCCCTCCGGCATAGCAGTCAGGGTCACTAGCTACTAGACCAACAGGCTCGTCAAATTATTATTATTATTATTATATATTTTAGGAATAATTGGTACTACGATCCATATTTCTTTTTTCTTTTACTGTTTATTTATTTATTTATAAAAATCTCCCTTGCAACTATCCTTACAGGTTTTCCCAATGCGATAGTGTGGTCCTTAACAATCTACTTATAAGTATTACCTTATTACTAACATTGACAAAATAATTCAAGCACATAAAAATAAAATTGATACTTAATAGTTTTTAAATTTAACAATTTACAAAAAAAAAAATAACAAACAGAAATACTTTCCGCAAAGAAATTAAAACTAATATCAATGTAACAGAAACACTGACGTTGATATTAGAAACACCGACTGTCTTTTTTTATTTTTTAATGAACACTTTCGAGGAGAAAAAACTCATCGTCCGACGAATTCGAAGACATCATGGACACTATGAACAGATTCACCTGTTTTTCTATGTATAACCCTGTACCGATCGGTACTGCCCCGTATACGGATAAGTCAGTACTTTAAAAAATGCATTATTTATGTAAGCACTCTGAGATGTTGAATCTGGTGGAGAGTTAGTTTTAACTGTTAGCAACACCATTAACGTTCCCCGCCGGCCGCCATATTAATTTCTTTCATTTGAATCTTGTGCGGTGTGCCAGCTACGCGTACTGTTTACGTGCAGTCGTGCACAGAAAAAAAAATGTGGCTGCAGTGAAGTGCAGTGTATTCGTCTATTTGATTTAATTGAAGTATCTATCATGAGTGACGAGATTGAGACCACAGCGATGCTCCTCAGGGAATGGGAATTTCAAAAATACATTGATGTGTTTAGAGGTAAGCCATTTCATGAACTTTGTTACTTAAATAGGTATAACTAGGTATATTTAACCATTCCTTAAGACCGATAAGTTACTGAAATGGAAATACTTACGAAAGGACAGCTCATTCTAAATTACCTACCTATATGAATATAACCTAGCCACACAAAAACTTAAACATTCAAAGAAGTTCCATTTGAAAATTTTAGGAAAAACGGTTTTGGTTAGGTAAGTAAATAGTTTACCTCTTTATTGTTATTTTGTGTGGCTTTGCTAATGATAGGTGTATTATGTGTTTAATATTGAGATATCATGATTGTACTACATAATTATTATGTAATCGTAGCCAGATGTATCTGGAAAAAAAAGGTTATAGGTCGCTACTGTTGACATTAAAATGTACTACAGCCTTCTCGTTAAATCTAAATGTGACATTCATTACCCGCCGCTACTATGAAGGCAAAAAAGTACGAGGTAGGTATTGTTCAAAAACAGTTCACCCTTCATTATGTAATAATTTGAATTGAATTTCTTTTTCATGACTAGTGTGACGAGGACTTAGTTTTCTAATTTATGTAGGTAGTGATCATTGTGTTGTGGTTATGGTGTCTTTGCTTAGAATGTTTCTGTTTGTGCTTAAAAATACTGTAAATCAAGGGCAGACAGTTCAAAATGGGCTGGAAATACACGTCAGATTTTGTTTCCGAATGTCTGAAGCCAGATCAGACTATGATGAAAAAAACTGACGTATATTTTCGGCCTTAGGGGCGGAGTTAAGCTATGCATGCACATTGCACATAGAATGGTCAATCTTATTAATACATCATTAATAAATACGTTCAATTTAAACCTCCAGTACAAAACCATGCTACTATTGACACACTTAAATGATTTAAGGGTGCATGTGTTATGGAGTATTAAGAATGTGTATTGTTGTAAGTTTTCTATTTTACTGTTTGCAGAAAACGAAGTAGACGCGTCTGTTTTAAAATTATTAGATGATGCGCAAGTGAGCATTAACTCCTGCAATAGAACCGCAAGCAAAATTCAAAAAAGTCCTGTCAGAGTGGAAGGTGTCGCTTGAAAAGGTAATTTAAGACACAGTCTCAATAAGTCTCTAACAATAATATTTTCTGAGTTTTTACCTTGACTAAGCTCCATGTCAAAGGTCAGGAAAACATACCTGCATAGTTATTTACAAGTGTTTATTACAGAGTGGCAAGGCCTCACAAATTGATGACGATTTAGACCAAATAATTTCAACGTACGGAGACTTTAGAAGGACTGATGCAGAGTTCCACGAGCCCGATCAAATCCCTTCCAGTGCCACCTAGCATCTCATCATAATCTTCAGTGTCTGTGTCTTCACATGGCAATTTTGTAAGTAGGTTTATTTGTACTGCAAAATCCCCACAACCACAGTCGCCCGGACGGTACACATGGTAATATCAACTCACCATCCCCTATTTTTAACCAACTTCAAAAAAGGAGTTAAGCAATTCGACTGGTACATATGCAATACAGTGTGACCCTGGATAATGTACACAAACGAAAATATATTTATATTACTTATTTATTATACCACACTGTGCATTTTTGAGTAACACTTCTTTCCAGTATCTAGTTTTTTTCTATATTAGGTAGAATTTGAAGATACACACTATTTTTTTTAGTTAATTTATGCTTATACAATAATACAGGATGTTTGGAAGCTGGGTGCAAACCCTTAAGGTGTTGTCACCATTTGGAGCATTATGAGCTTTGTACCTAGCTTCCAAACATCCTGTATAAAACTATATAAGACGATTGGTGACATGTTTTTATTTTTAGGATCTTGCTTTGCTCTTGGCAACTAGGTACTCCAGGTGGTGAACTGCTACTTCAACATGATCATGAAAAGACATTGGGAGAACAATTTAGAAAAATATAAGTACGAGTAATTTCAAAGGAAATTCTTAGACATGACCCCAGGTCAAATGTAACAGCTGATATATATTTAAGTTGGCTTAGCGAGATAAGTAAGTAAGCTTCACTGGCACTTTTAATGGATTTTACTTCTTTTGGGGTCTTATTTTTTATTTTTTGTTGTTGTTTATGTTTTCAGAACGGTTATTTCCTTCAGAAAATCCACATTGTTATTACACCAAACCAAAAGCTGGATAACAACGAGCTCACAGCCGGCTCTACGACGCAGTGGTAAATTTAAAAGCCAAGTACCGAAGAGAAAAGGTGTATCAACCGCAAGCACAACACTCTCTAGAGAAGACGTTAACTCCAGAACCGTCTACATCTACATGTAACAGTGTTAGTTTACATAATAATAAATACGTTGCTCTTCTGATAATTATGCCTTGTGTGCAGAAAAGTGGCAAAGCACCAACCAAAATCGGAAGCGATGTGTTCTCTCAAATGAATTCTCTTGGGGACATGAATTGGTAAATTTTTCCACTACCTTATTATGATTTTTTAATGTATTACTTTAGTCGTAAACTTTTAAGGTTTCTCAAAATTAATCTCTTTATTTCAGCTGACTGCTGACTTCAATCACTGGTATCCTGAAAATGAACATTCATTAGATGATAAACTACCATTGCTATAGAGCAAATTACTCAATATATTTAAAACCTTATCAAGACGATCACCATTTGAAGAGGAACTTAAGGAACTAGTGCAAAGTGAGTTTGCTATACTCGTAGTATTATATAGTTCCACCAAATAAAGTAACGTGTCATTCATTTATTTGGCTGGGCTATTTCTAGCCGCTTAATAAATACCGTTGTTTATCTAACTGCCTGCCATGCTTCAATTAAATTAATCATTCTAGTCAAGATAAAATTTTGGTTGGTCGGAGCCCTGCCAATTTCAAAGTCAAAATAGTCAATTCAATGAATATTTATTGATTTTCATGGGTTTACAGAAGAAAGAGATAAGATATAGTGAAGATAAGATAGAGAGATAAGATATAGTGAAAGAGAGTGAGAGGGGGGGGGGGGGGTGTAGTGGTGTAGTGTAGATATAGTGTAATGTAGATTTAACATTCATTTCCAGACACTTAAAAATATCAGTGAAATTCATGGTTCACTAAAAATGATTATTAAAAATAACAGTACTTGACTAATTTTTGTTCTTGTTGCTTGACAGATCAAGATCCTGAATCGAGCATTCTCGCTGTATGCTCCTTATTCCCCACATAATTGGACCAGTTCACTTAAAAAAGAAGAGAATCTCCGCTGCAGAAGTGCGTAAAAGCTTTATTTTACATGTTGAAGACCTATTGTATTGTATTGGCATTGTACTTGAATTTAGTGTAAGTAGGTGGATATTTAATTTATAGCAGACTAAGTTCAGTAGCAATTACCCTTAGATTCAAACTTTAGTACCACCTTTCTTCAAAAGGTGTTTTAAAACAAAACTGTTTGTAATTTATTTAATTCTAAGCATGTCATTCCCTTAGATTCAAAAATTAGTACCACCTTTCTTCAAAAGGTGTTGTGAAAAAAATGTTTTTAATTTATTTAATTCTAAATCGTTAGACAATTGACTGTGTATACATATAAGGTTTATCTGTTCATACACAAAATTTCTTAAAGGGTCATTGTACTCATCATTATGAACAACTTTTACTATGGGACCAACCCTGAATCGCGAAAAAAAAAATCTGCTGTTCCATACATTTTGACGAGATAATGCGAACATAATATTGTAGGGAACAAATGATTTTTTTTATCGCTATTCAGGGTTTGGTCCAATAGTAAAAGTTGTTCTTAATGATGAGTACAATGACCCCTTAAGAAATTTTGTGTATGAATAGATAGACCTTATACAGGTTTATTTGTAAAACAACAACAATCCCTCCGAAATAGATTACTAACATCATAAACAACAACATTTGTTCTGCGTCTTCTTCGAAAACAGACAAAAAAATATCAACTCTCCATACAAAACTCGATCAACTGTTTGGATGTTTTCGAAAAAGTTAGTACCTAGTCTACTCCTGCGAGGTTGTTGGTGTTTTACAAATGACCCTGTGTTATTTATGTATCTTTAAATTATTTAAGTGTAAATATTTTGGTTTGTTTTCTATTTAATCTGTGGTAAATATAAGAATTTTACCAGTTTAATATGTATGATTATTTTCAGACTAAGTTCAGTAGGAATTACCCTTAAGACTTAAACATATTGGATTTAATATTGTTTTAGTATTACACTAAATTATAAATATTGTACTTACATTTTGGACTGAAATGACTATGTGCATATAAGGTCTATCTGTTCCTACACGAAATCTCTTAAGAGGTCACTGTACTCATCATTATGAACACCTTTTACTATAAGACCAAACCCTGAATAACGAAAAAAAATGCTGTTCTCTACAATATGTTCGCAATAACTTGTCAAAATATATGGAATAGCTGTTTTTTTCTCGATTCAGGGTTTTGTCTCATAGTAAAAGCTGTGATGATGACGAGTACAATGACCCCTTAAGAGGTTTCGTGTATCATGAATAGATAGACCTTTAATAATAAGTATCTTTAAATTATCTAAGTATTAATGTTTTGGTTGGTTTTCCATTTATTTTGTGGTAAATGTAAGAATTTTACTACATTAATACGTATGATTATTTTAAAATAAATGTCCTAAAGAACATATTTTTTTATTTCACGCCACCTGCTACTGTACACGTGCAGTACTCGCTACTGTATTTGCTCAGTTACAGGTAATGTGAAGGATAATATTTTTTATGTGTATGCTCAGTTGCGGGTACGGTTAGTTCCCAGTTACAAGTAACGTGAATAATAGTACTTCTTAATGTGCATGAATATTAAAAATTACTATCCTTCACGTTACCTGTAACTGTGAAACTCCTTACCCGCTACTGTGCATGCACATTAAAAAGTATTATCCTTCTCGTTAAATGCAACTGTGAAACTCATTACCCGCTACTGTGCATGCACATTAAAAAGTACTATCCTTCTCGTTACCTTTAACTGTGAAATTCATTACCCGCTACTGTGCATGCACATTAAAAAGTACTATCCTTCTCGTTTGGTGCAACTGTGAAAATCATTACCAGCTACTGTGCATGCACATTAAAAAGTACTATCCTTCTCGTTAAATGCAACTGTGAAACTCATTACCCGCTAGTGAGCATGCACATTAAAAAGTACTATCCTTCTCATTTGGTGCAACTGTGAAACTCATTACTAGCTACTGTGCATGCACATTAAAAAGTACTATCCTTCTCGTTAAATGCAACTGTGAAACTCATTACCCGCTAGTGAGCATGCACATTAAAAAGTACTATCCTTCTCGTTTGGTGCAACTGTGAAATTCATTACCCGTAACTGTGCACGCACATTAAAAAGTACTACCCTTACCGTTAAATATAACAGTGAAATTCATTACCCGCTACTGTGCAAGCGCATTAAAAAGAACTATCCTTCCCATTATCTTTAACTGTGAAAATCATTACCCGCTACTGTGCATGCACATTAAAAAGTACTATCCTTCTCGTTAAATGCAACTGTGAAATTCATTACTCGCTACTGTGCACGCACATTAAAAAGTACTATCCTAAACGTTACCTGTAACTGTGCACTTACAGTACCCACTACTGTGTATGCACATTCTTTTTTACTGTTTTGTAAAATGGAATTTTTTAATGTTTTAAACATTTAAAAAAATTACTGTCTTTAACATTATTTTTTTTAACGTTTTAAACATTAAAAGAAATTAAATTTTTTAATGTTTTAAACATTAAAAGAATTTACTGTTTAAAGCAGTAAAAAAATATTTAATGTCTTAAACAGTTAAATGTTTTTTATCGACTTAAAACATTAAAATTTATTGTGAAGCTTTTACTGTTTTCGGTTCATTAAAAGTTACTGCTTTGAACGTTAGGCTCATATTTTACTGTTTAAAGCAGTTCAGTTCAATGTTTTTTCGATTGTTTTTAGTGCTTATTTTTTTCAGTGTAGGTACATTAGATTGTATATTTAACTACAATGACACTGTACACCTATGAGCATTGTGTCGATAGCTTAAAGCTCTCCCAATGGACTCTGCCGATTCATAAAGGTGCTGATACTTATTCGCTAGCCTGCATTATCTCACAGCTGGGCAAAGGCCTCTCTCCACGAATTCCAGTTTTATTGATCCAGGGTTATAGTGGGCCGCTGGTCATTTAATTACTCCTGGTTGTCCCGCCATCTTCTTCGGGATCTGCCGCGACGCCATGTAGCTAGTGTCAGGGCTCCACTTGGTGAGCTCACATAGGTATATGTTTACATTAATTATTTATTAATTCACAGATGAAATCTAATACGAAAAAGTAACTTAAAAATATAGCTTATACTTAACTATAGGTACACGTACAGTCAGCCTCATGAGTCGATGAACAAATCCATATTTCCTAAACTCATGAACACCTTAGCTTACACAAATTGCTAAACAAGACTAGTGAATTTTGAACCTTTAAGACGTTAATTAAATCCAGGCACTAGTCTTGTTTAGCAATTTGTGTAAGCTAAGGTGTTCATGAGTTTAGGAAATATGAATATGTTTATCGACTTATGAGGCTGACTGTACATGCTACAGTACGCATAATCTTGCTGTTGCATACTAAACAATTGACGATCGTTCTATATTTCAAACGAATCTTAAATAGCTTAGTGTCCGAATCAAGGCAATACTATCTAACACTCTGTATGCTGTAAGATTCCCTTCAGCAGACAACCTACCAGTATCTACTTAGCGGTGAATTACTTGCTAGCATCAGTTTAAAGATTGTTTGCTTTCATTATTCATCATCATCTGCCTAAATAGCCTTTTCCTAACTACATTGAGGTCGACTTCCAGTTTAACCGGATGCAGCTGAATACCAGTGTTTTACACGGAGCGACTGCCTGTCGGATCTCCACAACCCAGTTACTGGGTAACACAATACCCCTTGGTTAAACTGGTTGTCAGATTTTCGGACTATCTGAAACGTCTGTCATATATCTACACGACAACCGGGACCAACAGCTATACGTGCTTTCTGAGGCATGGAGGAGTCTTAATATTTATTTATTTATTTATTTATTCATATTACTTATTATTATTATTATTATTATTTTCTATATGTAAGAAATGGTCACCCATCGGAGCAACCTCGTAAAGCTTAGCTTAACCTTTGATCTGAGCTTGTTATTATTAACTAGTCAATTACCGCAATCCAGACACAATTAAATTACTATATTGTTTGCGGACACCGGTGTCCACGCGGAGCCTGATTAGTTAAGCCACAAGCTCCTCACCCTGCCCCTTTTGTTTTCCATAAACATATTTTCGAAAATAAGTAAGTAGATCATTAATTTCTTTTATCCGCTTCCCTATACAAAATAAGAATGTTGAAACTGTTCCAAGTATTGCCTGCTTCAACCTACACTGCTTCCATTACCCAGTATTACTGTCTTTAAGTATTGTTTCTATTATCATAAAATATTTTCTACGTTAACGCACTAAATATTGTGCACCATATTGTAATTGTATCTTGGTTTTAATTAAAACCGTTAGTGCTTTGTTTACATTCACTTTGTGAAACTGGGTTAGTTAAATCTTATTGAAATAAGTTTACTTAATCGAAAGTTTCATGAAAAATACGGATTTTTATAGTTAATTGAACATTAGGCTTATTTATAATTATGGGCTTGGTGTATATATTTTAATGTTTCTCTACAATTAAAAGAAACAAGCGAGTTCACTACGTGTTTAGACAAAAATGGGATTTTGCATTAATTTACTAGTAACACTATATTTAAAAACCCCAACGCTTAAGAGGTTGCCATCTTGAACCATTTTTTTATCAAACAGGTAAAACAATCTCAACTGATTCAACTTTCAAACAAAAAAATAAAATCAAAATCGGTTCTTCCGTTCGGGAGCTACAATGCCACAGACAGACCCACACACAGTTACGTCAAACTTATAACACTCCGTCGTATTTGCGTCCGAACTTATTAAAACAGCACCCATTCAATTTCCAATATCATAAAATACTTATTTAAATTCATGAAACTACGAAGTTATTTGTTTACGACCGAACTGAAAATACTTAATTTTTATAAAATCTTGACTTCCTAACAGTGGCAGACAAAAATCGTAGTATTTCTGTTCAATATATATCTGTTAACATTTCCAAGTATTTCGATTTCTTCGAATGCTCGTTCCTTTGCTTTTGTTTATTTGCTGTTTTATTCATGGCAGGAAATGTACTGCGACACATTTCACAGACTGCACTATTTTCATGTCGTCCTGGTATCTCATCGTGCATGTCTATTGAACTGCATCCAAGTTATTACTTTATATTGTTTGGAGCATTTTTACGGTTGTTTTCACATTTTTGTTACATTTTTTGTTAGAGGCAAAAAAAATCAAAAGTCAAAGTCAAACCATTTATTTCAATAAGGCCGTTTTAAGGCACTTTTGAAAGTCAAACTTAAGTTAACTTAAATATAGAAATGATTCTAGTTGCCCCTTCCAAAAAGTAGATTCGGAGAATAGGCAAGAAATTCCATAATTACTTTTTTAAAACACTTTTTACAATTTGTATACTTTGTCGTTTTATTATTATCTCGATGTTGTCTTGTGCTCGTAAGTGTTATTAATGCTAAGCATAAAGTTTTGGTTCGATTCTTAAGTCGGGCAATGTTATTCAGTGTTTGCATCTGTAAGGGCTCGGAGCCGAACTCGTTATTACATGAAGCTACAACCGAACCGGCGAAATGTGAGTTTATTATAGTACACTTCTTCCTAACTCTTCGGAAATTACAGACGTGAAATCTATCTGTGTTATATTTTCCCCTTAGCCTAGTAGCGCCATGTATTCCCATGTGGGACCAAGCCGGTGGTTAATTGGTACCTATCAATACGAATCACCAATTAATTGATCATACGTCATGAATGATGGACATCCGATAAATCACTCGACGCGTTGCTTCGTTATATTTAATACTCATTTGGGAATCACCGACTATTCAACGTTGATGACGCGTAGAACGTTTCAATAAGAACTTGAAATTGTCCACGTGGACTAAAAATAACGTCTTATGAATTACTAGAACTTTATAGGTTTATTAAGAACGAGTACTCATTTGTTGGTGTCTATTATAAATAATCAACAAGCTGTGCCTTGCGGTTTAATCGGCTCCGAAAGATTATAGCATGATGTTGAGTAGCCTTTTACGCTTATACCTTTATAACTATATTAGGTATACGAGAATTATAGATAACTTCAAATGCAAGAATAAAATTCGACTAATAGTTTCAAAAATTGCGTGACCACCCATTAAAAAAACAACTTCTTCAGTACCTAATGCCTTATTAGTTTAGATAAACTATCGATTATTAGGGACAGGACCAAAGATGTGGGAAATACTTGTAAGACGAAGAAGGAAATAGTAAAATGCCGGAAGATAGACAGAAGATCTTAACAAAACAGAGGTTTAAGGCCGACAACAAACAAACATACAAATACATATTACATAAAGGACCAATAACATTATAACTCTCGATATTTTCTTTTCCATATAGCAATATACATATTAATATTTAATGACGTGAAATGGCGCGGAAAAAGCAAGATCATTTCTATCATTTATTCCTCGATCGGAATATTTTCCTCATGAAAAAAGACGCTGATGATGGATCGTTTCTTCAGGCGGACCGGACCGTCGTCATTAATATTTCAGATAACAATATTGTCTAACGTAGTGTGAAAGTCTCACACGATGGATCGACAGTTGGCGAGGCTGGGACAATATGTCGTCTCGTAATTTGGGAAGGCCTTTGTGCAGCTGAGGACAGGCTGAGATATCGATCGGCATATACACACGTTTCATGTTTGCTTTAGTTATTGAGAATATTTTCTAGTCAACAAAGTCATCAGCTACGGCTATATGTGTAGGTACACGTAGGTACGCACGGAAGAATCGACAAGTTGACATATGGTAAAAACATATCTACCGATTATGAGAAGAAATGATGCTCAATATTGTAGATTTTTGTCGACTGTTTCTAAAAATTCTCACTTTGTCGATTCTTCTGTAGGCAAAATCTGTTAACTACGGTGATCACATATACAAACACATCCACACACAGACACACACACACACACACACACATGCGCACACACTGGCGAACGCTCGCGAGTGTGCATACATAAACTTAAAAAATTGTGTAATAAATTTAGGCAAAATTTGCGTTATAAAATACATTTTTATAGTTAAGCTAATTTATTTTTTTTCATTTTTTTTATCATGCTTCGCGTGCAGTTTGTCCTTCCATGGTCTTTCACAATAATATAATGACAATAATATAATGATACCAAAAGCTTAGTACCACCATGATTCTACACTCCCTAAAGATAAAATTCTCGTAGGCAACTTTTTAATAAAAATGTCTCTAGGAACTGCTGGATTCTTTGCGATGTTTTCCTCCGTCGTGTTGGGTGCAGCGGTAATGAAATAAAATACACTAAAGAAGTGCCTGATGTTCAAACTTCTGATCTTCTACTCTTAAGTCTAGCCTGCCCCATCAGTCTAGGACTGTTCTAGTTCAAGCAATAAATTCTAATCATTATTCCTTCACGAAGTGTGACGAAGATTTCGGGTTCAACGCCCATCTGAGTCAGACATAAAAACAACGAAGCAATTAGCGAATATTACAAGTTACTATACAGTGTTAAATGCAGTTAATTTTTAGTTCTTACTACGCGAGTTCTGGCAATCTTGAAACTCTTGCCTGGACTTTACACTGCACATCTTATGCGCATGGTAGTAGGTACTTACTATATTTTTATTAAGAGATGAAAAATTCTATGTCTGGGTAAGTTTTCTATTCTAAGTGATTCTAAGAGTTGTCGTTGAAGTAACTGTCTTTACTTTGATTAAGTCGAGAACCTGTTTAGTCCAACCACGACAAAAACTAGTGCCAGAAACATAAAATACCTAACCTAAGCATTGGAAACTCAAAATAACTCCTGAATTCAATTCAATTCCATCATCACGCCAATATTTTCCGAAGCGTTATGCAGAAGTGTAGGTAAGTACACGTATCTACCTACATATACCTAAAACAGTCACATTTCGACAGTTATAGCTAAGTCTCATGTAAGATGGGGCGAGCCTGTTCACATCAACCGTGTGCACATCCAGACTACAGGATGTTACTGACAAAATCCAAATGAAAAAAACTTAAAAACACTTTGCCCGAGCCATGAATCGAACCGCATGCTTAGTGGCATTTGCAACTAAAAGACCAAAGAAGCAATAATCACATTCCCAGTCTCCTTAAGCAAACAAACTCAAAATTAAACAATTGTAAAACAAATATCATTACGTCACACTACACGTGGGATCCTCGTTTATCGTCATTTCCGCACGATTTAGTTTCATTATGTAAATATGGCCGCCGGAGGCGCGGGTGCTACAAGGGCCGTCCCTAAGGGCCTCCGCGGCCCTTCAGGACGTATTAAGGCCAAAAGTTGTGGGTAGTATGGACAATTATTTAACACGACCTTTACCGTCGGGGAGGTCCCATAATTACCGAAATAGGTAACTCTTCATACTTACTCAAGAGATATTTCTTAAGATAACATTCAAAGGAATATTTTCAAATGGTTTATTTTCAATGGAGAGCGCTTTCATAAAGTTTGAAGCAGAATTATTACATAATAGAAATAAATATCTGAATACTTAAGAGGTTCGCGAAATTATTAAGATTCGTAAATTCACCGAGAACTTTTGGAATTCATCATTTTAGGTTCTGATTTTTTTGTTAATAATTTATTTAATAATAATAATAATTAGTATTTTAAGAAAATAAACTGCAAATCTATCTCAGATCTGTCTGTTTAGACTAGTCGACTCCACCAGTTTCGCTCGGGGGATCAATAACTATAACAGAAACCATAAGTGTTAATATGAATTAATCTATTTAAATTTCCATGTTCACAGCATCACGCATGAGTTTGTTATTATCAGAGGAAGGTTCTTATAAAAATAAAAAAATAAAAGATGAGCGGTAGAAGGTAAAATTGATAACCACATAAGTTGATTCTAGTAATGCTATATTTGTTGACTTGGTAACATTGGACCATTGGTTAGTACAAAAACAAATGATCAATTAAAGGTTATTAATTAATTAAGTACACACAAATTCCACCTCACTGACGCACGAGCAATATTATAAAGAGGAGAGATTTGATTGTTTGTTTGTTTGCATTTAGTAGGCCCCGAAACTACTGGACCGATTTGAAAAATCATTTTACCCGTTGGGAAGCTATACTATCACCGGTGAAACCGCTTGACGTCTGTTAGATCTTAATATTTACCTCACAGTGCTATGCAATATACCAACTTATTAGAAAACAAATCCAACCACGCAAAAGAAAATATCCTAAGACAATATACAGTATTGATACTGTCCCTCTGTATAGGCGCGGGCGTCCTATATGTTGTATACAGATTTAAGAGATAACATTTAAACTAATTTAACTCTAAAACCAAACCCATAGTTATAATCACTTCTCCAGTATCCCAATTAAGTCTGATGTGCATTTACCCATATAAAAGCAATTAGGTACTCCTCTGATATAAGTGTCCCACGTCGCGGGCCGCATTTGGGCCGCAACTGGCACAATTGTCACGTACGGCCCAATTAGTGGGGCCCATCGGCTCGGAAAACTTTTGTCCACACGATAACCAAATAATTAATACTCTAGAGAGAGTTTAAGTGATTTTATTGTTAGGTAATTGAAGTACTAATTCATTTTGTAGTTCATTATTTTCTAAAATTGATTAAATGCTTATATCGTTTCGTCGCAAATGTATTGTTTTTCTTGGGATTTCTTTACATTACGACTGTCACAAGTAATATGTAATAATATCAACCTGTTACCGTCTCTGACTGTCACTACAGGGCCAAGGCCTCTTCTCTTAGAGGGAAAGAACAAGCACTTATCGCAATAGTACATGTTAAATAGGTAAATAACCCCAAGGATTTTTTATTACTGAATTCAGTAATATCTAAATAAGCTTAGACAATACAGCGTACTTGCAAAAGCCGCATTTGTAAATGCCCGGATTAAAACCCACGGAACTTCTTACATGACAGTTCAAATCAACGACAAGCAAAAAATCATTACAAAAGTTTAATTGTTGTCCCGTTTATTTGTAACTAGCAGATGTCCGGTTTCACCCGCGTAAGTCCTGTTCCCGTGGGAATACAGGGATAAAAAGTAGCCTATGTGTTAATCCAGGGTGTCAGCTAACTCCGTTTTTTACGTGAAAGAGTAACAAACACCCATCCTTCCATCTATCCATACTCACAAACATTCGCGTTTATAATATTAGTAGGATTTGATAACAACATTCTTTCGAAGGGGAAACCACAGCAATACTTACATAGATATTCTTTACCTGCACAAATACAAAAAAAAACCCTTATTCCGTATTCATCTGATTGCTTACAACAAAGCCGCCAATACCTGAGTAACAAGCAGAAACGTCTGTGTATTGTCACAGCTTTTCTTATACGTGACTGGAAAGTTAACAAACTGAGGAACAAACTAGTAATACCTAGTAGAAAGTCGTCCCGCACATATATTCCGGTAACTTATAGCCTACGAGAAAAAAAAGCCAAAACAACATGTGTTTGTCGTTTAATATTTCATCTCGGGAGTATTGTTTTTTGAGAAAAGTCTTAGGAACATTTTAACTATAAGTAGATAGGTACGTCTTTCTGTTATGAGCTTGCCACTGTATGACTAAAGTTAGATATAATGTATCAGTGGACAAAGACTTGTCCACTGATACATTATATCTCAAGAGACACATACAAAGGTTTCTAAAACTTGTTGACTGTTATACAGGATAACTTTAAATGCAGTGCGCAAATTTTCGCAGGATCATGAAAAGGAAAAACTTTGACCATGGGATGAACTTAAAAATTAAGAAAATAATCAGCAGTCTCATAGACAAGTTATACCCGCGCGACAAAAATGTATGAAACAGCTGTTTTTCTATCGTAATTTCAGAGTACGTCGCATGGTAAAAGTTGTTCATAGTCATAGGTCAATCATTCATTTTGCGAAAATTTGCGCACTGCATGAAAAGCAATCCTGTTGTATAAGTAACCTATCTACACCTTTTTACTTATAATATCATTGGGTGAAAGTACTTCTACAGTATTAGTTATTTAAATGTGTAATCTTATTTCAAATGGGGTATAGATAGTGAAGTTGTTGTAGGAATGCAAATAAAATGATCTTTGAAAGTCTAGAAAAGTGATGTCCAAACTGGCATACATGTACAACTATACACTATACACAGATACAAAGCGGGCACGTCAACGGTACAATAGCTGTAGTCTGGCTAACTTATCTAAGATACGAGTATTTCGGGACAGTGTCGGGGCGTCCCTGGGGCACACTATTGTTTCAGGGCTGCCACACAGGTGCTGTTATTTTATTATTTACCATTTATTGTTTGGAGAGTCTGCGATGAAATTAGTTTACTGAAACGTTCAGATAGTGGGTGCTAATATTTATTTCTTGTTGTAATTGAGTCTGGTTAAAATTCAGCGTCTATTGTGTACTGTAACGACAGATATGGTTCACACAATCTAGATATAAAATTTAGTAGTTGTATCAAGATCATAAAAATGCCTTCTTTTACGTAAGGGTTCAAAAAGTCTACTTATATTCGAATAACTTTGAAGAAATATTGCTAAAAATATTAATAGACGTTCATCGCACAAGAACTTTCTGACGGGTTCAGAATTAGAATCTGATTATTACATGACAGAAACACGCTAATAAGTAAGTTCCATAAAATAGTACATACAACACTCTGCTTAAAATCTCCTTCAGAGTGTAACTTCAAAGGCAAGAAAATTTATTGAACACCTAAGAGCTGTTCTTGTCTACAATATCAGTGAGTAAATGACTCCAACTGTAATCCTATACAGTCTGAGTGCTTCTCTAGGCGCCATTATCGCTCCAGTGTTCTTTACTTTGTTACAAGCAAATCGGAAGCACTTCCCATACAAATCTTCGTATACTTTCCTCAACTTACGGTATGAGAGTGTATATTTATATTAAGCAGTTATCAGCCTTGAACAATGAACCCTTGCCCTGTATATGCCTTGCCTTGAGAAATAAGCTTTTGATTAGGCAGTCGAGCAATTTTTAACTTAGCTTTCGTGGTTTGTACAATCAATTGGAGGAAATTACAGCAGGATGAAAAGAATAAAGCTCAAAAGGCCAATTCTCATAAATAAAAACATTTCAAATCTAGTAGAAAACTCATCTTAGCGGCAATCAATGCCAGTAACATTTTGGTGATTTATTTTCTAACTTTCACACAACGCTATCTAGTCCCAAGCTAAGTAGAGCTTGTGTTATGGGTACTAAACAACTGATAAACATACTTATATACTTGTAAATACTTACATATTATAGATAAATTACACCCAGACACAGAAGAAATGATCGTGCTCAACACACAAACATTTGTCATGGTCGGGAATCGAACCCACGATCTCCGGCATAGGAGCTTGGGGCACTAACTACTAGACTAACAGGCCAGTCAATCACCGCCATTAAACTTGTCAAATATGTAGGGAAATTAAACGTAGGTATTTTTGACATATTGAGACTGAGATTAGGTTGAACACTAAAAATATATGAGCATGGCCCCTTCCATACAAATCTATTTTAGTGATTTACGTTGTACACACATGTAGTTGTGTTCGGATTCAATTTTACACATGCCAGTTTCAAAAGCTGAGTACAAAAACACGGTATCAGAATTCTAAAATCCCTTTGGGCATTTCCAACAATTCGTTTTGGCCGTAAATTGAAACAATGACCTGTAAAATGGCGCGGCCTATCGACAGCGGCCCATTGAGCAGTTAGCGGCAACCCTAGGTCGGGGGCACGTCGGGCACGCGGGGCACGCACAAATCATATTTTATACAGCGATTACCCGAGGGTGTTTCATTGTCATTGGCAGTTCCAAGGCTACATAACCTCGACGACACTCAGATATGGTGTAAACCAAACTTTAAATAGTAATTGCTCTCACATCATTTCAAAAGACAATACTTACCTACATGATTTTTTACAAATAACTTTAATGTGAAGCAAATACAGGCAGGTCACTTTTTAATTTATTTCGTACTTACTAAGTTTATTTCGGACACCGCAAAGAAAAAACATCGTGAGGTGTATGTCTTCAGTGAGACACTAAAAGAGCTGATATTATTATTAACCTAAATAATTGCACCTTAGTGCAATAAATCAATTCAACATACCTTATCAAAATGGAGTTGATTTACAAATGAAGGAATTACAAATTGCCAAGATCTAATAAATTCGACTTTTGCAGACATACCTGCAACATTTACAAGTGGACGCAAAATAGTTTCTGATGTTATCATTAATTTTGCTTTTAATATTGTGAGCGTTCATTATTGACAGCCCTAGCCCGCGGCACCGGACACGCACAAATCATATTTCGTACCGTCCGCGCGTCCCAGCGGACTACTATAATAAGTGCCTACGTTTACAAATACGCGGCGTAGTCGGCGTACTGCAGGCTCAGTGGGTAAACAGTGGGACTGTAGCGTATACGCCGGACGAGGAAACTGTGGCCATTGATATGTGGGGAGAAATGATTTGCCATTGTTTTGTTACCAGTTTGAACAAAGGGGTAGTTCTCGCATTTAAATCCCAGTTTCAATCTGTCAAAAATATGTTTTATATTTTTGTCAATTTTTGACATTCGCTAATACGATTGCGAACAGATTAAATTTTTATTACGGGATTTGGGCTTCTTAAATCTAAAATAAATAAGATAATTACGGGATCGATTGCAACGACAAGAAGTAGCTCGGGATTTTTTCAGTAGTCTTCTAGCTAAATTGTGAAGATGGTGAAATAAGAAAACTTTTAAAATTAAGGCACAAGCACGTCTAGCTTTCACATACTGTTTTCTTAGACTGTTTTCAGTACCTGTTCTGCACCAAATTGTATATATTTTCTAGCTCACAAACAGTAGCGTTAAAATACATTGCCACTCGGGTATATTAGCAAGTTCTATGACCTCCGGCACCCAAATGGATGGGCGTTGCGCAAAGAGTCGCCGCACCCTCCCGTGCTGCGCCACTTATCTTTATATCGCGATAAACCTGGAGGTACTGCTTCTAGACGTCTTCTGTACGTCAGGAGATAGGTAGGTAGTATTTAGTACCTGTGTTCTAGTACAGCGAGGAGCTTGTGGCTAAATAGAAAACAGCCACACGGTTTGATCGAAGGGTCAGCTGCGCTTGACGAGATTGAACCGTGCTTGGGTGACCATTAATTACATATCAAGGCGCCTCGTCAAGCCGTTGGTTCTGGTCGTCATTTGTAGATCTTTGACAGTCGTTACGGGAAGACAGAAGCCTGAAACTCTGACAACCAGTTAAACCAGGGTTTAGTGTTACCCATTAACTCTCCATGTAAAGCACAGGTATTCTGTATCTGGTTAAACTGGAAGCCAAACCCGACAAAAAAAATTGACATGTTAAATATCACTTCATTTCATTTGACGAGTCGAGAGTCACATTGTACCAATAGCGTTTACAAATATTTAAACTGACATACTTTTTTTTTTACTGCAAAAACCACACCGTCAACAACTAACTGTAGGCCATACAAATGTTTGTTCAGAGCGGGAACCGAATGAACATGCAGCGCAACAGTCAACCACTCGGCTACTGCGCCAAGCGTGTCTACAAACTATCTACAAACAAAATCACACAAAAAGCTAGTTACACAACCCCGCGTACCTGCTAGGTTCGTCAACTAACTCCGCTAGCTACTACGTATACAGTGCGTACAAAGCAGGTAGTTAATCCTATTCCGCGTGTAATCCCGCGCAAGATGGCTGTGCTCGCCTCGCTACGATAAACGGCTAATAAATATGTATCGCTACTTCTAAGCCGTATTGGACGGATTCCATTAGCTATATACAATCCTATTTGCAATTATTGTTAAACTCGTATACCTTTATGTAGTTGCTTACAGCAAGTGGATAAAGTTTTGCAGGTATATACGCGTGCGTAAGAGGCGAAGTTTTAAAACTCTTTCCGTATTCATTTTAATGGTCAAAGTTGAGTTTATTTTTGCAAGTAAATGAGATATTTGTTATCTGTGTGTCAATATGTTTTTTTTTTCTCTTTTAACATACCTGCTCTATTTACTCTGTTTTATAGAATATGGGGCTGCTTTTTTTATATTATAATGGGTCTACTCTTGACCTCAACATAAACACCAACACACTGGCTTTAACATATTATATTAGGGATGTTTGAAGTTGTTTGACACAAAAAGCCTTAAGTCAATGTAAAGTGTATAACTTGTTAGTAGGTAAATCAATAAGTACCAATAATAAGTAGGTAAAATATTTTTTTTTTTGTTTTAACCCGCTAATTTGTTCATATCAGTCGGATTACGAAGGTACGACCCTGAGAATTTGAAGATAGCAATGTGAGTTTCAAATAATAATAATAATACCAGCCTGTTCCTGTCCCACTGCAGGGCAAAGGCCTATTCCCATATAGAGAAGGGTTGAGCATTGATCACCACGCTTGCTCAAAGCGGTTTGGCGATTTCAAACTTATATTAACCAGAAGTCCAGGTTTCCTCACGATGTCAATGATAAACATAGAAAGTACTTACATATGAATAGTAAAAGTCACATTGGTACTTGCCCGGATTTGAACCATAACCTCGGGCATGAGAGGTAGGTGCCTTAACCTCTGGGCCATCACGACATAGTTTCAAATAAATAAATTAAATATCCTGATGTAAGAGATGTAAACATTCGACTCAGCAAACGCATATCAAGAATACTTTTCTACCAACACAAATACACATGGATCTGAATCGTTGACTGTGAAATCAATTTCAAACGCACAATACAGTCATAATTTTGTAAAATTTACGACAATGTTTAATGGAGACCGTGCACACGGTCGTAAAACTTTCAATTTCCCGACGAAGCCCAGAGTTTATAACAAAAACCGCACGTTTGTATAAAACCGTACGTTTCGCAGTACGTGCGTGGTTATCGCTGCGTATCACGCACGCTAGTGTGTACTGCACTTTATGTTAATACCGATATGTTTTTGCTTGTGGGGTATGTTTTGATTCACGGTTTTTATATGGCCGACATGGGGTTATATTCTTGTAGCTAAGAAAGAGGTCAATAACCGCTGTGACACGTTTTAAGTAAACAGAACATCACGCCTGTATTCTCCAAAAGGTAGAATAATCTACAACTTTCACACAACACTGTCTAGTCCCAAACTAAGCAGAGCTTTTGCAATAAGTACTAGACAACTGATAATCATACTTATACAACGTGTTTTTTTTATATCCCATAACTCTAGGGTATGATTGAGATCATATCAAAGAATCAATTAATATTTTTTTTTTATTAACATACAAAATAATTCGACAAAGTCTCGATGATTAATGTAAAACACCCTTACGTGAAAGAAAAGTGACGTTAGAAAGAAGATTCGTCGTACTGGTGACAATTTTTGAACTAATTAGGTAATAAAAATAATATTAATAATACTTAACAATAATATTCCACGACTATTCACACAACGCCATCTAGTCCCACAAGCAGAGCTTATGTTACGGGTACTAAACAACTGATAATTTAATTATGATTGATGATATCTCCGAAACTATGCATTTTTGGACCATCTATTCTAAGAGTTTTAGTATTATTTTTACCTACAGAATATAACCCTAGAGTTATGGGATATAAAAAAAAACGCCTTGTATATTTCTAAATACATACATATAGATAAGTTTTCTTTTAATATTATAAACCGATGCTGACTGCAATCCCACCTGATGGTAAGCAGTGATGCAATGAGTGATGGCGAAGCGCACTAGTTTATTGCCTATTCACTCTCGCCTAAATTATAATTGGACGAGAAGAACGCAGCACGCAAGTTGTTCCAGTCCTTCGATGTATGCGGTAAAAACCACGAAGCGAAACGCTTTGTCCGAATCTTGGGAGTGCCAACGATGTAAGGGTGGACACTCGCCGTACGCCGGGTTTTCCGATGGTAGAAAGGTGATGGCGGAATCAAGCCATGTAATTCCCGTACACACTCTCCAAATTGTAATTTATAGAATACCGAAAGGCTAGCTACCCTAAGTTACACCCAGACAAAGAACAAATGATCGTGCTCATCATTTCTCTTGGGTAGGAATCTAAACCACGACCTCCGGCATAGCAGTCAAGGCCACTAACCGCTGGACCAAAAGGCTAGTAAAAAAGAAAGACACCAATAAGGCCCATGTTTTAGAGCGCGAGGTTAACTCCAGATTTCAACCTGCTATTGAGAAATCCCAGTTGGATAATCCCAAGTTGGCGTCTCGGAGGCAACACTCAATACGCATCCAATGGGCGCAGCGGTGCGAGGTAATTGGCGAAAGGATTCATCAAAAGGACACTTAATTGTGTTACTTTTTTATAATAGATAACTAAATATAGTATGAAATATGTGGAAAATTCCTAATATATTGCAAATAGGCATTGACGCTTCACCAAACACTCTGACTGGCCTGGAGATCGAAGTCGTGCTCAGAAATTCCGTGTTCAACTACTAGACCAACGTGACCGTCAGACACGTAAAGCAGAAAGCAATTAGTGATACAACACCAGTCGCCTGGCAAATATCAAGGAAAAACTAGTTCGCCAACTTCGTCTCGATCGTGTTCCTCCAGTATTTCCAGCCATTCTTTCCAATTTGTCACCCGACTTTTCCTTAATAAAAACATTATAAACGTAGTTTGAAACAACTCTATATTCTTATTTACGAGTTACGACGCCGACGGCCAACAGTTTTGTGAGTAGGGTTTATTCGACCAGCGTTTTAGGGCATGCCTAAGTGGAAAGACAAGTAAATTGTCGTAAAAAGGCATTTTTATATGAAACAAAAGAAAGTTGGCGTTGAATAAGTTTTTAGAGCTTTAATAATATTGTTTAAAAGGAAAAGTTTTAACACGTCGTCGGTCGGTACACCGGGGGCTATGAAACCCATACATTAGGATGGATTTATTTTCCTGTTCTCTGGATGAGTACAAAACATATACCTATTACGTGAACGTTGTTGTTCGTTAAGAAGCTAATAATATGTTTGACACCTAATTTGCAGCGTGGTGCCACACATTAGGTGTAATCGGTAATGATAGTTGTGAAAATCATCATCATGGTCTTCCACAAACAACACCACAATGTCGTGATCGGCCTTCACCGAGTGCAGCAGAATATCTGTATTTTATAGCTGGACTACGGCTGGACTATCTTATCTCCACAACCCAATAAATAAATTATGCAGATATATACCTACGTGATTCTTACATTAGAGACCCAGACCTCTAGACATTTCGAGATCAGCTTTGCTAGTTACGAAATTAAAGGAGAATAGTCTGGTATAGTCATCACGGGGCCCGGTGAAGAGGACTATTCCTCCACCAAGAAAAGAAAACCGAAAAATATTAAAACTGTACAATAGACGATCATTATGAAAAGCGTCTAAAGCAATAATTTCTTTAAAAATTGGACGAAGAAGCATCATGCAAAAAATATCCCGATCGCAGGCCAGTATTAAAAGTATCGAGAAATTAGGGAGGACCCATCCATTGCAGTCACCATAACAATTAGTGCAGTTCCAAGAGGCACGTCATAGATGGCACCAGAGTACCGTTAAGCAGAACTAATTAGGTCAGAATAATTACCAGTTGAAGCCACGGAATTAGCATAATTAGAAAAGTTTAATTTTAATATGCAACCCTTAGCGGGAATCTTTTTTCTGTTTGAAGGCAGTTGGCGAGTTTTATCCCTGGACATAGTGGCACGTGGACTATCGAGGTGGTTTGGGTAAGATTAAGTTAAGTAATGTTTGAAGGTCGTTGGTGATTCTACAAGAGTGTGCTTTTAAGTCCCATCGTTATCATTGGTATAAAGATGAATATCTTTGGACTAGTGATAGATATTTGGTTCGATTCACACCCAGGACAAATGTTTGTGTGATGAGCACGATCATTTGTTCTGTACCTGGGTTTGATTCATCTGTAATGTGTATTGAGAAATATATGTATATATATGTATGTTTATCAGCTATTTAGTACCCATAACACAAGCTCTGCTTAGCTTTGAAGTGGATGGCGTAGTGCGAAAAGTAATATTTATTTATTATTTGTAGCAGTAGAATTCTGAGATAAATCCCAACCTTTAAAAAAAATATGTATGGGCACATGATGGCGCAGTGGCTGTGTGCCATAAAGGGAAACCTCTATAGCCCCTTTAGACAGATTTATAAATTTTCCTAAAAGACACATTGCTAATATTGAGCGAACCTAATTTGAGCGAACCTAATTTGAGCGAACCTGACCTGAGCCAGTACCTTCAAGCTTATTGATTTTTGCACATGAGGTTGTACTTTCTACTGACAACGGTTAAAAATAATATCGTGAGAAAATGTGAACTTATAATTAATATAAGTATAAAGTCGCCATTCTGTCTTGTGCCTCCTCTACATCAGAATAAAGAAGTATGCAAACGCTGACAGTGACAGACTGATCTTATTATGTTGAACAAAACTGAAAGCAATCGTTGATAACTTTGTATGTTTTGTTTTGAAGACGGTACGCTTTCTCTCTATAAGCGGAATTCGTTGATAATAACATACAAAAGAATACTTCGTCGTATCTTTGTCAAAGAACGGTGGAATTTGATTATGAAGAGATCTGATCACTCTAAGAATTCCTTATTAGCTAAGGAAAACAATATCGTTAAGACAAAGGATCAGAATATTATTAACGAGTTAAAGATTTAAGAAGAACTTGATGAGAAAGTGGGTTTACACTGTACAAGTAATCTTAAGAGGAAAACGACAGTTGTTGTATTACATTTAATTACAAACACAATATAAAACAAAGCAATTTGCAGCTGTAAACCACTTGACACAGACGAAATTCATTCTACAACTGTACTCACTTTCATTCTATTATTGCTTCCCACACAGAGCGGTCACAGTGCAAAGCCTCCGGGGATGCAAGTAAACACATCTATATACATATACACTTGCAGACAAACAAACAAACAGGTCTCCTTGATGAAACCACAACTACTCTGTAGATACACTAACTAGAACTAAGATGTGGAGACCCCTAATTAACACAAACTAGAGGACTTAACCAATAAAGTGCATTTAATTTAGTTAGAAGGGGTAACAATGGTAAAGTTGGTGATTCGCGTCAAGCTTTAAAAACAGTATACACACAGAACAGCAATAAAGGTTACATAGGGCGATACAATGGGCGGACTTATCGCTTAAAGCGATCTTTTACACTTTGGCTGAACTTGATAGTGACGGAGAAAAGATGAGCATGATGGTTTATTTATTTTTACTTAATATTCAGCGGAAAATTGACGCGATTACGTGTGGCGGCAATTTGACACGATTTCGCGATACATACATCCGTAGAACAATTGCTATACTTACCTAGATACGTGTTGCGACACAATGGTCTGAGTCCGTTAGAGTAATCAACAGGCACGGCGGCCATTACTTAACTTTGGCATTATTACTTTGACATTATTTACTTTGACTTTAATTGACAATTTAATAGACATGTAATTTTAAACTTTAATGTATTTAAATTTTTATTTTAGTGACTAACCACGTTCCGAACAAAATGTTGCATGCCTAGTGCAGAATATGGTGTCACTAACAACTTTCCTGTTCTTAGAAAAAACCTACCTGTATAACTACCCATATTTGGTATCTAAAATGTAATAATAAAATGAATGAATTTGAATTACATTAGTGTGATGGCTTTTTTTCCTATATTTACAGACACTAGTGCATATCACTAAAACAAGCAACACTTCTTGATATTAAAAAACTTACAAGTAAGATACTGGATTCCCTAATTGACATAAACGGGTAAACTTTAAAGATATAATGAGCATCATCGTCTAGTCTGGAGCACGTTTCGCTTAGCGAGTGTAATGTCTCACTCATTTTATTATTATTTCCTCATTATATTATGAGCTTCAGTTCTTTTACAGTAAATGCCACCAAACAAGCGAAATTTATGTAGTACTCGCTTCTGCAGTGCGATTCTGGTCAAATCACTGCGTGAAAATGAAGGCGTAGTGAGGGCGAATTGAGCTGTCATTCCATACTAATGCTAGATATTGACAGTTCACTTCACTTAAGTTCTCACGGCGTGACTTTTACTGAATCGACCTGCTGCTCGCGTTAAGAGGAACTTTTCGAAGACGAAATTTTATCCAAAGCCGTTCAATGGATTATGCTTGATTGAATTAAGTAACATGCAAACATTTAGGCAGTGCCACCTATCAGAAAAAGTTCAGAACTCAACGTTTTGTCAAATAACCATAAAGTTGAACTATTGTCCCAAGGGAACACATTACCGAGATATAAAGTAACATACATACATAAACTAACGCCTTTTTCCCATGGGGGTAGGCAGAAACTACAGAGCGCCATATGCTACGATTCCTACATACTTCTTTTGCTTCTTTTACATTCATACATGTTGTCATACACACACGTCGGTTGCGAGTACTACGCACCTTATTTTTTTTTTTATAATATAAGGTATCCTATGTGTAAATCGAGGAAATGGCCTACTTGCCAATTTCCATTTAAAATCTGCTCAACGGCTTACACGTGATTGAGTAACAGACATCCAAACATCTACACATTTATAATATTAGTAGAATTCCAAGCAAAAACGAACCAAATAGAACTCAATATAAAGACAAACACTTGGATAAGCATTTTTATGAACTCTGTCCTTAACTTGTTATCGAATAATTATATAAGATAGAAGGGAACAACCCCATAAAGTACAGACACTTGTTGAAGGAATCTACTGTTTACCGAGAGCGAGCCGACATAACTATCTGTCACAGTATTTGTCTATAGCACCGTGACTAGACGGTATCGGCCGGATCGTTCGCTTTTCCAACGTGTGCTTCCATTCTTTACTGGATTGTAGATATAATGGTATCTATGCCTCTATCTATATCTCCTTCTCTTTATTTTTTTCTTTTCTTTTCTTATATTCTCTCATGCACGTGGTTGTGGAGATCCGGACTAGTGTCAATGTGATTATAGCAATATGTGTCTTCAAACTTTTTAAGTTCATTTGGGACCTCACTGAGATCGGTGAAGGACACCATTGTTAAAATCACAATCAAAAGTCATTTATTCATATTAGGCTGAGGATCAGCACTTTTTGAACGTCAAAAATTACATAAAACAGTCCCCCCAAACCGCTTCTCCACTTCCCAGTGTTTTTGTTAGGACACGCATTGCTGTGGCAACTTGGGAAGTGAATAGACCGTTTTGAATATTTGGACGTTTAAACAATGGGTTTCTATTCGATTGTCAACGCGACGCATCGTTCGCACTACTTCGCATGTGTGCATTATTTACAATATTGATTACTTAGGTATATTTCGTCTATTAAGGACCTAATCTTCGTTCAAACTTAAATATTCCATAGTCCTGTGAAAATACTGTCATCATCCCCGACAGCAGCGCAACGTAGGACGCCCACCCACAAGGTGGACAGACGACCTCATTAAGGCCGCGGGAACGCGCTGGATGCGAGCAGCTTCCAACCGGTCTTATTGTAGAGCTATACGGGAGGCCTATGTCCAGCAGTAAATAGAATAGAATAGCATGATAGTAGACTTCCTATGGCTGAAATGATAATGATGATGATCCCCGACAGTACAACAGCATAAAACCTATTTATCTTTCAAGTTTTTATGACACATATTGAAAAAGACAAAGCCAATATGACTACCAAGCAGAAAGTACCATAAAATACATACGGCATTGTTACTTTTACAATCTACAGTATTGTGGATACACACACACGTGTACAGATCCGGAATCGAATCCGATCCCCTAAGGGCGGGAACCCAATTATTTGGTTTGACGCTCGCGAAGCTGTGGGAGCTTTCAGATATAAACCGATTACCAAAACTTTGTGATACGATTCTTTTCAGAAAGTTCTTGTTTTACCACTTTGTTATTTGAGCTCGGGATATAGCCTTGCGGCATTCCAAGAGACTCCGTTGAAAATAAATAATGGATTTTGTTTGACTGTGATTATATCTCATTACAGGCGAGAATTGGATCGAAATCGAATAGGTACTTATATCTAATAAATGCTAAATTCCCTTTTCTTGAAAAAAGTTTGATGCAGATTGCTCTCTTTTTTTTTAATGGACCACACTTATTTTTTATCTGCATATGAAAAGGGGATCTGATATCTTTAGTAGGACCAAGGTGTTACGCTTTTGAAAAAACTATGTCCTTTTAAGGCTAAAAATGGTCATCGTTTTCGGTTGTCAAAAATCTCTAAGGGCACTGATTCCCACGATAACGGTTTTTCAACTTTCGCCGTAGAGGTACTTAAACGCCTACTAACAATCACATTGATGAAGTTTAAGTGACGAAATTATTCTGTTTAAACTAAGAAATCTGTCGATAGAGTTAGCTATTATGACACAAGTGCGGTATTGTTTAAATTGATGGTATGTCATTTGCTAGAAAAGATCCGTGCTTGCACCGTTGATTAGAATAAATTGACCAGATTAGAAATTAGAGCGTCTGGCAATTCGTCTCCTTAACCAAATTCCTCTCCGTAAGAAAGACTGGTACAATATTCAAGCCATTAAATAGTCATTCCTATCTCACAATTCATTTTATAACAGCACGCGCTGACGTTGTAACGGCGTGCGGTCTCCATACATCGCGTTCATTACTCCGGCTCTCAGCCCGCTGGGCGCTTGGTGAGCTGTGCGCGGCTATTTGCGATCGCTTACATTAGCATAATGGCGCATTACGTGTAAGTGGCAGATATTTTGAATTAAAAACTGAAGACGTACGCAATAATAATGGGTTTAGAGCTGATGTTGCCTAATGATAATATTGTGATGAGTGTTTTGATTTTATGTGTTGTAAGCTCTAACAATCACGAACGAAAACTAGAGCAGAAAGTATAAATGGACAGTCAAAACAAGTCAATGCTTCGTTATTTTCATTTTCAAAACATATATTTTTACGTATGAAATACAATTTCTTCAGTAACAAATAAGCATAAGTAGCTACACTAAAAACATTGTCCATTTCTGCCAACAACCACTGTTAGCAAATAATTTACTCCTAAAATGTACGACAAAATTGCTATCTAGTTTCATTTTAGTACTAATTGCAATCCTGCTAAGGTATTTTGTGTTACAAGCGTAACACACACGCGCGTTTGTATGTTAAATCTATTCAACTTTCAAAGTGTACATTAGTGTTTCTCCCTAACAAGTTTCTGTCGAGCACCCGTTTAATCACAATCCGCAAGTGATCCGAGCTCATTGCACACACTGTCAAAGGCTTTTGATAAGTCTACAGCAGCAGAATACTGTTTACTTTTGGACTCATTTTCTCTAAATGTTTTAAATTAAGTATAATCTATCTGGTTGGTGTAGTGGTCGCAAGCATTACTTATGTGTACGGGCATTGTTAATTTGGAATTACTCAATAGAAGCTAATGGAATTGTGCCTACTTAACCGTCTGCGGCTGACGTGGTAGTCCAACAGACACCGCGAATTATTAAATTCAGTTCATTACCGTTGATTTTCAAATTTGATCGCCGCCGCTCTCAGTACCTTACTGTAGTGAGCTCGCGCGTCGGTCAGTGTGCGGGGGACGGTCATAGCGAGCGCACATTTGCGTAGCGAGAGGAAGGTGTCCACGAGACTACCACATCAGTGTTAAGGTGAGTGTCTAGTATACTACCACCTCAGTAAAATGTTTATAGTTTCATAGTGTCTCCTAAGCAACCACATCAGTAAATAAATTTAGTTATCTTACAATAAGGTATTTTTTGTATTCATTCGCGTTATTTTAGAATTTGAATTTATTCACATAATTTATACATGCTTCTATACTATTTTTATAAAGAGGATAATAATTCTTTCACTAATAGAATGCTATATTTTCACTGAGTAAGATAGGCTATAAGGTGAAATAGTGCTTCTATAATCCACGCGGATGAAGTCATGGTGGAAAGATAATTTTACCTAAATAATTTACAAGAAAAATCTGGTTTTTTAGATGGCTGACACAAATAACAACCCTAGGCCAGGCACTTCGTCTACTCGTAAGAGAACGACGGCTGAAACTTTTGTAGATCACGAAGATCAAATAACAGAGGGGCTGGAAGAGGAATGTGAACATGACTTTAGCGATACCTATTGGTGATGAAGATGAAGATCTGACTTTCGAGCCAGAAATGAAAAACTCAAAAACCAAATATTGTTCCTTTGATTGTTCGAAGCCAATTTGCCTTCAGTGCTCCAAGCCACTAAATAAAAAGGCCAAGAAAAGCTGTGATTTGAAAACGGTCTAATTTTAATTTCAACCAATGAATATATCACATGTTTTCAAGACCGATTATTATAATTGTTAATTTTTAAAAAGTCTAATGTTTATTATAAAAAAAGTTGATTTTGTAATTTTTTTAGTGTCATTAATGTTTAAGGAGAGATTCATAGACTAATTTGAGGGAAGTCAATAAACACTGTTTAATTTTGAAAATACAAATTGTTTTTTTAATTTGAAGTTCATTTAACATTAATAATAGGCTAAAGATCTAATAAATATAAATAAAAACACTACATCATTTAATTCTATAAATATATTTACTATTGAAATGGTGTCTCGTGTACTACCACGCCAGTACAATTGTAAAAATTGAGTCACGTCAGTCGCAGAGGGTTAAGATGATGATTGGAGATGTTAACAGGTGCGATCTCTATTACATGGACCTTAAACGCACCGGTGCACCGGTGCGTTTAAGGTCCTTTGGAGTATACTAGCGTAATGTTACGTTACGTTTAAAGTATATTTATAAACAAAAACAAAGAATGTCTTTAAAGTTTAGAAGAAAACATAGCATAAAAATAGATCGGTAGCAAAATACTCATTCACATAAACATCTTTTATAAAGAAAGTTTCCTCTTGGAACTTTCTTGGAATACTTTTAGAATACCGTGTGTATAAAACTAACTTTTTATATAACCGATAAGTGACGTTTATTTCAAAAGAACTTTGTCTAAGAAAATAGAGTTTGTTTATTTATAGTGACTGAACAGCCTATAATATAAACATACACAGCTAGAAATTATAATATACTTAGGTATAAAAGTAGAATAAACTAGAAATTACATCGGCTAGCGTGAAATGTTATGCAGAATAAAATGGAGGCGTGAATGGAACGCGTTGGCAAAAGGAGTTCAGTTATAATAATATAATGAATCATTTACTTTTTACATACGTTATAATTATGTATAATTTTCTTTTTTTTTAATAGTTCTTACTGTTCCAGTTGTTTATACAATTTAAGGAATAGTGAGAGGAAAAGTTAAGTGTATGCTTACTGTAGTTTGTCGTACCAAATATGAAATATTTTAAAAAGATTTCATTATATTTTTAATCTTAAATTCACTGCCATACAATGCGTGGGTATTCTTTGTACGTAATTCTAAAGTGACGCAGACAGCACCATTCCCTAAAGGGGTTAAATAAAGGATGAATGTTTATCGACGTATAGGTCACACGGCTTGTTCAATGAGTTATTAAAAAGTCTACATTTAGAGAATTTCTTTCGCACATGTGAAGCGATAAATATAATAAGTTATTTAATAAGCAGTCACGCTACTTGTACTCAAGCGTTTTTTATTATTTTAATAGTAAAAACACGTGGTATAATCTTATACTGTACCTTATACACGATATGACTAAGTAATTGTTATATTGAAGGCGTGCTAGGGAAACTCGGGTTAATAACACCCACAGGTCTATGATAACAATAGAAACTTCACAATTGTATTAGTGAAGGAATAACAACGGAAAGTTCTTGATTAAACTCGATATAATTTAACATACTATACAGGCTACCAGTAATAAAATCAGCACTAAAATATAGTGTAGGTCCTACACTATATATGCTGATTCACATTATAATAAAATGGCAAAAAATTGATCCAAAACAATAAAGACTACTACATTTTATTTAGCGAGTCTCTAATGTGCTCTAAACCTTTTGTGTAAGATAGAATTTGAATGACAACATATATACATACCTATAACCTAACCTAACTTACCATACCCATTCTATAGCTAACCTAACTACCTAACCTAACTACCTTACTGAAGATCTTGTGTATTTTGAAAAATACAAAATACATCATTTTAATCACCGGTTTAGGTATTCTTGTCGAGAAATGTACGAATGCAGTTCTTTGCTAAAGTGGTTAGCCTATTGATTTTTTCCACGCTGTTTACTAGCGATTTGCCGAGTCTGTATCTCTTTGCAAATTCTACTACTAACACGTCACGCAATAGGCAACATAATCCAGGTGTCGGTGATGTAGGCGCAATATCACACAGGTAACGCAGGTGTCAGTCATGTGAGCACAATATTACACACGAAACAAAGGTGACGGTAAAGCCCCTTGCTCAATCAATCGAGTGATCCGAACGCCGAGCGCAGTGCGGCAGCACGTGTAGTGTACATTACGTATTCTGCTGGTACCGTGTAAACACTGCACTACACTTGTTAGGGAACTACGTTATAGGGGTCAAATGAGAGAATATTGTCCATACAGACGAACCTTGAATATCCGAAGATGGAGATGGTCCGCAGGTAAATATGACAGAAAGTGAGAAAGAACGAGGTGTTTCCTTCAAGTTAGTAATCATACGGTGATGATACTCAGAGAAAAGATAATTTCAGAAGCATTCTAAACAGACAACGCCACAATTTAAGACAGGAACACAAAGCAAAATAGAAAATTTAAATGAACAGAATAAAACAGCGCGAGACAACACATAAAAATTAACATAAAGTATTACAAAACGCATCACGTATTAAACAATATTACAGTATTAAAAGTACTCCTAAACATTCAGTAGTAAAACGAAAACGCGAGTCTTAACTCGGCATTAATTGAAATATTTAAGCTTTTAATTTAATACACCTCCAAAGGCTCACGTACGATATAATACCTTAAGTAAAAGTTACGACGTACGTTTCTAATTTGTTACAAAGTTAAACGTAAGGCAACAAACTTTGGGACAAGTTATTTTATTAGAGAAACAGATATTAAAGTTTTAAGACTCGACGATTGTGCCTTTGGTGTCCTGAATCCTGAAGCTTGAGAGTTGAGATCACTGTTTGTCGTAAACAAGTTGTAAAAACAAATATGGTGACGAGATTCTTGTTGAATGAACCTATCTCAACGGGATAGAAGTCAAGATAAATGTCAACAAGCCTCCATAGCAACATACTATACATACTACCTTTGAAACAAGATATATTACTCCATATATAGTTCAAAAATATTATGGAAAGATAAGATTTTTTGTTTGTAGGGATTTAACCAACAAACTACTACTATTAGAAACCTATATATACGCAGGTCTGGAAGTAAAAATCGAAAAAAAATCTTTTTTGCAAAAAATAAAACCGACTTAAAAAAAACACTAACCAGTGTAAAATAACTCTAAATTAGGAAGTCTGTGGCTTTGGTGGTTTTGTCTTATTCATGATGTGCCACCGACTTCCGAATTTAGAGTTATTTTACACTGGTTAGTGTTTTTTTTAAGTCGGTTTTATTTTTTGCAAAAAAGATTTTTATTTTTCCATTTTTAGTTGTTCCCATACAAATATTTGCCATGAATTTATTTTTATATTGTTATTTGTTAACAATACATATGTCATAGTAATAGGGTTATCCACTTATCCCTAATAAATGAAACTTAACATAGGTACCTAACTGTCGAAATCTAGATATGTTGTACACATCTGTGTACCCCTCAGAGCATACAGGCGTGATGATACGTCATGATGTTGTATAAACAATAAATATCCAAGCGATTCCAGCAATCACGACAGATTTGCCGTCTATTTTTGAAGAGTTCCATTGTATATCTCCGAAGATCAGCACCAGATCTTCACCAAATTAAAATGGGACCACCTCGAGAGTATACTCTTTCAAATAAAAAAAGAATTTTGAGAATCGGTCCACAAATGAGGGAGAAATCGCGTAACAAACACACAAAAAAAAAAAAAAAAAAAGAAAAATAACATACCGTCGAATTGAGAACCTCCTCCTTTTTTTGAAGTCGGTTAAAAATAAGTACAAAATGTACGCGGACAAAGTTGTTAGCGAATTCCTAGTTGTTATAATTTAGGAGTCAATAAAGTCAGTCAATAACCTAGACTTCATATGAACTGCAGAACATTGCAGCATAGCAGATTCATGTGAAGAACATTAGCATAAAAGCCGGAACCCAAATGACGTCGACGTTACCTCATACGTCCCACATATAAACACATTACACTTAAACGCTACAAAGAATGGGACTTAATAACATTTAAAGATCGCAATAAGATAGGGGAGGAAATGATTCAAATAGGGGATGATATCATCTTAGAGAATGACATCACAGGGCGCCATATTGTAGAGCAGACGACGGTAATTCGTGTCACTCACGATAGCAATAAACGCTTGAGGACGCAGAAGGTTCATATGTATAGTCCAGAGCACGTATCTAGCTCATGGCTCTTAAAGATCTGCCAAGGATACGAAAGCAATCTTTAACTAATGAGGTTGGCCATCTTAGCACTCTTAGCACGTCGGGCTGTAGGATTGACTGTCAAGGAAATCAGATGTTTTAATAAAAATATTCAAAGAATAAACATGAGGCTTCTAAGATAAATCTAGTGTCTCTTCAATGACCATAGTCTTGAAATCGTACCCGTATTCGAATGTAAAAGATTCGACTGCCTATTTGACCTCCACAACCAAGTTGAAGGTATAGCAGAATGTATGTCGTATGTAGTTAAAAAACACAGTCACAAAATTTGAAGTCTAGTTGTTTCTTTTGAAAGTCTGTCCGGAGTTACCCTTCTCCTCAACCCTGCACATAAGACAATCGCATGGGTGTCGCCGTGTCACCAATCACTGCTCGCGTTTAATTTGATGTGCGACATGACCTTGCCCCGGCGTCGACCAAGATTTACTGCGCGTCTGGGCTAGATACCGTCCAGTCAAGGTCGATGGGAAATTTATACCTACTAGATTTTCTATCTTGATCTGTACATACTGTGTCCTTGTCTTTATCTTTGACAGGCTCTATCTGGACACCTGGTCTTTAATCAGAGTCATAATGACCAGAATAAAGTTAGCAGAGAAAGATTTACGCAGATCTGTGATTGAAATAAGCGTAGCTATATATTATTATCGTTGTATGCCGACACTCAATGCAACAGGGACGGATTGTGCCTGGATTAGCAGAGATCTTGCGCAGAATCAACACTCACAAATGGAAATGGATAGGACAGATGGATAGAAGTGGAAATGATACAATCAAAGAAACTGGAGTAAGCATCATTAGTTTTCCCAATAACTTAGGCAAGAAGAAGATAAAGAACTTACTGTCTATACATAGTGTATTTTTTTTCTCGCCACGCTTTTCAAAGTCCACATATAATAGACACCGAGCAATGGCCGCCAGCTTCTCAGATTACAAAGTCGGTCTGGTCTGAGTGGCTAGACGACAGGGTTTAATTAGGTCAGCAATGATTAACGCTAATCTTTAGTAGGAACTCCCAACATAAAACAACTGTCTGAGAAACTTAATCCTAGTCTAACCTCTTTTTGTCATGTGTTAATATGCCGAAATATATGTGTCTATCGCAGTTACTATGTAGCATCAACTCCACTGAGTTACAGTGTATGTTTTCACTTCTGTTATTTATTTATTTATTCAAAGTCAAAGTCAAATCATTTATTTCAATTAGGCCTGAAAACAGGCACTTTTGAACGTTATACTTACAAATAAATTAAATTAATATGATTCTAGTTGCACATTCCAAAAGGTAGTTTTGTATGGAGAAGAATGTGCAAGAAACTCCATACTTACTCTTTTAAAATAGATTTTACAATATTTGTATACATAATCAGGTTATATGTGAGGACGATGTACCATGAGAAAAAAAAAACAGCTATCCTGTGATAGGTGATATAAAATAAGCAACGCGGCTGGTAATAGTATGAGCGTATTGAAAGATACATGGTGCTCACATATTTACATAATATTTAATCCAAAGTTGATTATTAAAAAAAAAAGTAATAATCATGAAGTTAATACTTAAAATAAAAATAAAATAAAAAATCAAATTACAATGTGTGATGTAGACAAAAAGCAAACATTCCTGTCCAGACACTAAGTTGTCCTATGGAGCAGGACCAGCATGTTCCCAAGCATTTTTATCTTCAATATAATCCATTAATGTATAATAAGCCTGTTTGCAAAGTGTTTTTTTAACATAAGTTTTAAAGTTTCTTTGATTTAGTTTTAATATATCATTAGGTATTTTGTTGTAGCATTTAACGCAGTACCCCATAAAAGATGATTGTACTTTGGCTAGTCTGAAAGCTGGTTGAGCTATTTTATCTTTATTTCTAGTGTTAAAATTATGCCTATCACTTATTTTGCTAAAAAGATGCAGATTCTTTCTAACATCCATTATATTTTTATAAATAAATTGACAAGGCACTGTCATAATATTAATTTTCTTAAAAAGTTCCCTAAGAGATTCGCGATTCGGTAAACCGTAAATGGCTCTGACAGCTCTCTTTTGCAAAATAAAAATGGATTCGATATCAGCAGCCCTACCCCACAGTAAAATGCCATAAGACATTATGCTGTGGAAGTAGCTAAAATATACCAAACGCGCGGTTTGTACATCTGTCAACTGTCTTATTTTTCTAACCGCATAAGCAGCTGAGCTTAACCGCCCTGCAAGAGATGTTAAGTGAGGTCCCCATTGTAATTTTTCATCCAGTGTTATGCCTAGGAAAACTGTTTGATTAATAAATTCCAGTTTTTCTCCATTCAATATGATATCACATTCGCTACTTCTAACATTTGGTAACGTAAATCTAATACATTTCGTTTTTTTCTCATTTAGTACCAAATTATTTACAGTAAACCAATTTTGGACCTGAATAATTGAATTATTTACGCCGTCAAGATTTTGTGACTGACGGACTATTTTAAATATTAATGATGTGTCATCTGCAAATAACACCATCTTTGGTTGGTTCTGAACTAATTGGGGCAAATCATTTATGTAAACTAAGAAGAGGAACGGCCCTAGAATGGAACCTTGGGGAACACCCATGATCATTTCGGACCCTAATGAGTTCACGCCATTAACCTCAACTTTAACCTGACGTCCTTTTAGGTAAGATCTCATTAAATCAAGAGATTTATGTCTAATCCCATAGTGATCAAGTTTCAGCAAGAGTGTCTCGTGGTTAACGCAATCAAAAGCCTTCGAAAGGTCGCAAAAGATTCCAATGGCATCTTGTGCTTCCTCCCAGGCGTTAAAAATATTCTTGATTAGGGTGACACCGGCGTCAGTTGTACTGCGCCCTTTGGTGAAACCGTACTGCTGTTCGTGAAAAATGGAGTTTTTGTTAAAGTGGCGTAACATTTGATTAAGCATTAACTTTTCAAACACCTTACTGAGAACTGGTAGGATCGAAACTGGCCTATAGTTATTGGGATCTTTATCAATTCCGGATTTGAACAATGGAACTACTTTGCTTTGTTTCATGAGATCCGGGAAAACTCCTTGGTCTACACTGGTGTTAAACATAGAAGCTAAATAAGGCGCAATCGTTTCAATAATAGATCGACACACTGTTACAGACATTCCCCAAAGATCTTCTGTTGATTTAATTTTAAGATCTTTAAAAGCTTTTATAACTGCCTGGGGGTTTGTATAATGAAATTGGAACTCTAGTGGGCATGCCTTTACATTCTCTCTAAGTAAGTCAAAAGAAAGCGCGGATGATGAGTTTAAAGCTTCAGTAGTTTTCATTGGAATATTAACAAAAAAGTTTTCAAACTCCTGAGCTATTTCTACATCTGAGTATATTGGGCCATGTGCAGTCTCTAGATTAAATTCAGTATTCCGCTGCTTTTTCCTACCTGTTTCATTATTTATTATTTGCCAGGTAGTTTTTATTTTATCATCCGCTGATTTTATTTTATTGCTTATATAAAGTGCTTTAGCAAGTTTGCACACACTTTTAAAAGTTTTTGAATATTTCGCAACATGCTGATGAAAGTCTGTGTTATTCACATATTGCTTTAGGCCATACAGTTCAAAAAGTTTTTCCCTACTTTTACGAATACCTGGAGTCGCCCAATCACTAAATAAGAACTTAGTGTAAATACTTTTAGTTTTCAGAGGAACAGTGTTATTGAATAGGGTTTTTAATAAAGTAAAGAACTCTGCGTAGAACTCATTTGGGTCACAAATATTATTAAAGTTATGAACACATAATTTACTGACCAAAGAATGATTTAATTTCTCTAAATTTTTACATGTAATTGGCCTAAACCTTATTTGAATTTTTTGCATAGGTATATAGGCACAAAATGTAATTGTTTGTCCACTGTGATCAGATGGCAATTTATTTATAACTAGCTGCCCCGGCAAACTTCGTTGCGCCTTAGAGTCAATTTATTACTCTTATCATTTTTTTTGTATTAGATATACATACGTTGAATAAGACGACAACAAATAAATCCAAACCAATAATAACTACTACTACTTTTAAATTACAACATGTATATATATACCCTAACCTAACTGACCATACCTATCCTATAGCTAACCCAACTATCTAACCTAACTACCTTACTAAAAAATACTAAATTCATAATTTTAATCTGAACTATTGCCTCTATGTTACATACAATAATGTATGCCTATAGTTTTCCCGGTCTACTTTAATTAAAGTCCTAACAGTAAAATAAGTTCTATTTGCAAAGAATTATTAAAGTTCGTCTCTGTCATCATTGCTAGTTACGTAAATTGATTTCTGAAATATAAGACTTTTTTATGCTACATAAAACCTCTAAGTTTAGTAACAAAATAAATTTCAGAACGTAGGTGCGTATTATAAATTGACAACCTTACCTTCTTGGGTTTAGCTTAAGACTTTTCAATTTCAAATTGTCACCTGATAATGAACTGGGAAGTTTGACTCCTGTCATGTCATCCAAGATGGCGCTGCGTTTGAAAAATGTTTGAGACAACCGATATTCTTGATATTTATTTTTATGATGTCGAACGGGATAAAAAGTATCCTATGTCCTTCTCCTGGCTCTAAACTACCTCCCTGCCAATTTTCAGCTAAATCGGTTCAGCCGTTCTTGAGTTATAAGCGAAGTAACTAACACGACTTTCTTTTATATATATAGATTTCTTTATGTAAGTAATCACAATCACAAAAAATATTGTCTATGCAAGTGGCAGAAGAAGCTGTAACTCTAGTTGGTTCCATAAACACATTTGACAGATTAAATGATTTAAAAAGACTTAATTCACAAAAACATGTTTTCTTTGCCATTACAGATTATGTTATGTTTTGTACAGACTTTTTTAATTAGGGTTGTGGGCATCAGGCATGCCCACGGAGCAACGATGGATGCATGCTTACTTCGATTCACCTTTAAAAAAAATTGCTATTGAATATCCACACAAAATTTCATACGAATCGGTCAAGTCGTTTCGGAGGAGTTTGGTAACAAATACTGTGACACGAGAGTTTTATATATTAGAGGTACTTTAAATACGCAATTTTAATAAGATGACAACAAATAGATCCAAAACAATAATAACTACTAAGTACTACTTTTTATTTAGCCAGTCACTGATGTGCTCTTTAAACACCTTTTGTGTTAGATATAATTAGAATGACAACATATATACATATAACCTAACCTAACTTAGCATACCTATCCTATAGCTAACCTAACTACCGAACCTAACAACCTTACTGAAATGCATTGATTTTGAAAGATACAAAATGCATCATTTTAAACTGAACTACTTACTGCGCTGCGTTTCTGTTGGGTTAAGCATGATTGGGTATTATTATCTAGTTTTTTTAGTGGTAGTTGAAGCCCAGAGTTTGTAATATGTAATAGAAAAAGAATGTAACAGAGTGAAACTAAGAGGATGGTAATAGAGTGGTCTCTTATAACATTACACTAAAACATTAGTAGCGAAATCTAAGTAAATTACGTAATGTAGTAAGTAAGTAATTACGTGCACTTCTGTCTCCCCTTTGGGGAATAAAAGCGTGATGTTATGCCAACCATGCCATTAACATTAATTCCTCCAAAACAAATAAAAGCAACACATGATCCTGATTAATGTCTGAGTAAAAACAAACGTTAAACATAAATTTAATCACTCAGTAACTGTCAAGTAATGGATAGGCATTTTGATCTAAGTAACCTTTTTCCACGAAATATGGATAGCCAATTTGTTACATGTACGTATATTGAGCCAAGTGCTGTTAATATTTACCGAATATTACGAAGTACCCGTAATATTCGGTAAATATTAACAGCACTTGGCCTTAACAATAATTTAATTTGCTTGTAAGTAAAGTGTGTTCCATATACAGTTGGATGAAATAACCCCAAACAGGGTTGTTAGTAACGCAGGGGGCAATAGAAACCAAAATAGAGACAGATTAACGTTAGCTTAACACGGTCTGTTATATACGAGGACTATACCTACTGCATTTTATTTTTATAGATTAGAAATTGTCAATACCGACACCATTGATAGATGGGGCGACCGACCGACGACCTGACGAAGGTAACTGGGTCAGGCTGGATGCGGAAGGCGGAGGACAATATGGTCTTGTGGCGTAGCCTATGTCCAGCAGTGGACTGCGATAGGCCTGGTTTTTTATTGAATTTCTTGAAAGTAGCAAATAATATTGAGGAAATCTCATTTACCTACAATTCTGTTTCATTTCACTCCTGTGTTTCTGTACACCCTATATTACCGGTATTAAATGAAGCGAAAATTTATGTTAAGCTTACAATACATGTTAAAACATGTCGCATAAGGCGAGAGGGTATTACTAATAAAATTCGCCGAGACAAAATTGAACGTACACCATTTTATTTTCAGAGTACGCTATATTAATGTAATGGGTTCAATGTCAATTGTATGTAGGAATAAACTGTCTGTGTTTTGTCGTCTTGTTAAACGTTGTGCAAAAAGTATCTTTCTTCTCAGTCCAAACATAGCCCGAATCCAGTTATATCTACTGTTTATGTTCTCAACCCCCAAGCCATACATTCAACACAGTCCCTTCCTTATCAGACAAACACCATAATCCCACTTTTCCAATCTCGCAATCTGATACCCACTTGGCAACACCCCAATCCCTTCGAACGACCATCGCTGTCCAAGCCTTTAAGACGTTATAACTCTCCGGGACGTAACCGACACGACTGGAGCCGGTTCGTCACGTCATATCAACGTGAAGCAAACGAGGTCACGCGATACCGAGGTCGATCGATGACACCACATCGCTTTTGCACAACAATCACGCACTTTCTTTAATCTAACGCTTAATTGAGCCATCCAGGCGATTTAGGGGTCGCATTACTTTGATGAACGGAATTAAATGTCTGGACGTAAAAGAGATTTCTTTTGATTTAGGGCAAGAGTCTTGATTGAACTGATGAGCAAACCATTTGGTATGTGTCGTGGAGCGCTCAATTGGGTACGTGCACAAAATAGAATAAGATAACTGAATCTAAACATACGATATTCTTTGAGTGGTTGCGCATTTCGCTATATGTACACGGGCCAACACTTCCGCAGTGCAAAATTCTGAATCTCAAATGGAAAGTAATCTTGTGAGGATAGAATAGTTTGTGAATCTAGAATATTGGATCCCAATTTTCGTACGACAAACGAAAGATATACCAGGCAATGTTTGTGCCAGAAAATATATACACATACCTAGATATTTTCAATTCTTATATGAACAAATTTTATTTTATTACGGAATTGCTCTTACCAGTGTTTGCATAACCTAAAGATAGACTGGTAGAAAATTCCTATTCTCACATCCTTTGTATATTTGTGTGCGTCAATAAAAAAATAAATAAACGACCTAAAACAAACTGAAAACCGCAACATGCGCCCTTAAACAGGAGACAATACAAGAATGCAAACAACAAAACCCTACTTCCCGCAAACTAATTACACACTTAATACGTTTAATTTTCCATAATTTGTCTTCCTTACATAACTTCATCCCCGGATACCATCCTCACTTGGGGTACTCCGGCACCCCAGTTCATTTCCATGCCGTTAATATTGCTCACTCGGTGCAAATAAATCACCCACCATGGTGGCCCAGTGACCTCATAACCAGCACAAGCGCCTAATCTTCGGCAAAGGGTTCGACGTCCTCATATTTTGAGCTAAACGTTCCATATTATCGGGCGCTTAACTTTACGATAATAAACGAGGAAGATTTTTTATAGGAATTTATTATATCACCCCTTAATCAAGGGAGGACCGGCGGCGGCGGCGCTTGTTTGTTACACGTAATGATGAAACATGGGGATGAGGTAATTTCGAAACCTATACTCAATAATTTGTTAGCCTTTTCCCGTGTAAATTTATTTTATTATTTAACTTTATCGTGGCTTGTCCGAGACGAGGCGCTCTTTTTAACAGTTTGTATATTTTAGCTCATTTATGGCGTTTGAGCATGAGCGTGGGTTTCGATATTAATAGTAGGTAATATTGCACTTGTTTTAAATACACCACCGAAGGGTTAAACAGAGGTGTTCCTGTTATTACCCACATTTTGATAGTAAATTTTGAATCCCCAAGTAATGCCAATTAGGTACCATTAACCGGCCTGATCCTGAGTCGTGCTACTGATCAATAAAGTCTATATTTGCAATTAAATTAAATTTTCCCAAATTAATCCGTGTAAACCCAATTATTCTCTGCTTACACATACATACGCTACATACCAAATGATCCTTGTAAATACCCGTCAACCCTCGACACGACTCATCACCATAGAAACATACCAAGCGCCACAGATAAATCGCCAAGCGCCATGATTACCCCACTGACCCCCATAACTCGATACGAAAGGGTTCAGATGAGGCGTTTATTTTATTTGTGCGAGTCATTTGTTAAGTAGAATTGAGATTCATTGTTATTCGTTTCATTTTGATATTAGCATGCGTAACTCTGGACGAAAAGTGTAGAAAATAACGAACTTTTTCATAACCTTAGGGAAGGTTTTTTATTTGCAACATCTTTTCTCTCATTTTAATCTTTTGTCTCGGTTGCTGGATATTGGGATTGATTTTGTGAAAATTGTCGGTGATGTGTTACAGGTACCCGGGGAAGCGCGCACTATTTGATTTGACCACGCGCGGTGGCAGAGATGTGTCAGTGAGATGTAAAATCTTTTACAACTACTGTAAGGCTCGCTTGTTTCTAATAGATTTTTGTTAAAAAATAATGCAAAAATCAAAATCAAAATCAAAAGTCATTTATTCAAATTAGGCTGAGGATCAGCACTTTTTGAACGTCGAAATTAAATAAGACAGTCCCCCAAAAAGCCCACCCTTCGCCACTTCCTAGTGTTTTTGCTGGGAAGAAGAAGTGGCGGAACAAACTCCCCAGCAACACATCTGTCTGATAAGTTAGAAGAACTTGAATTTACACAGTACAATTAGTTATAATTACAAAATAATTAAAATAAGTTATTCACTACATGATAGCTAGCACACTCAACATACAGAATACCAGTAATATATAGCTACCGACGGTTTACACTTACTTCGGATAGATAATGTAACATAGAAGCATTTATAGTCTAACTAGGATAGGTCCTGTACCTCGGAATATCGCTTCAGATACTGCAGAAGGTTGTGAACCTTCTAAAGTTCTTTCAAATCTTCACCAATCTATTTCTATATTATATTATAGAATATACATATATAATTAGTGGTTAGAGGGAAGATCTGTATTTTTGTATGTAACGAATAGGACATAGGCTACTCATTATGCCGGTATTACGACGGGAACGGCAATTACGCGGGTTTAACCGCGGGTCGTTCGCTAGTTAATGATAAATAGGTCCTACTACCCTTATTTGGCTGGGTTGTTGGTCTAGTAGTTAGTGACCCTGACTGCTATGCCGGAGGTCGTGGGTTCGATTCCCACCCAGGACAAATGTTCGAGTGATGAGCACGATCATTATTTCTGTGTCTGGGTGTAATTTATCTATAATATGTATGTATTTAGAAATATATAAGTATGTTTATCAGCTGTTTAGTACCCATAACACAAGCTCTTAGCTTAGCTTGGGACTAGGTGGAGTTGTGTGAAAAAGTTGTGGAATATTTTATTTATTTACACATTTGTCATTTTTGGCTGTTTTGTTACAACAATGCCATCATAAACCTTCTAATTAATTCCCATATTACGTCTCATCACATAATTTCCCGCCTACCAATCTCAAGCATTCTTATCTTATCTTGCAACTTTCTCCATTTTGAAGATATGGATGGCTCTTCAAATTCCCACACGACAGCTAAAGATAGTTATCAGATTAGCATTTTAAATGGGCCTAACTCCAAGGTCAGAGGTCTTCCATCGCAGTGCCCTTGAAAAGGTCAAAAAGGGAATTTCAAGTTAAATACATTTAAGTGGATGGTGGATGGCACTCGCATCCACGTGACGTTTTATCCGTTAAAGGCAGAGACGCAATGAAAGGGTTAAATTTGGAAATCTGTTTATAAATTTTATTCTGAGTGTGGAGTCTGTGGAGTACGGGGTCAAGTTGAACCCGTTCTCGTTCCGGGAATAAAGGGGTTTAATTACAGTCAACGGCGTTAATTTACTGGTAACATTAAGTAGGTCTAAAAATACGCCTTTTTCTGTGGAAGTGGCTAAATTGTCTGCTCTCTCATATTAAATGAGTAATGTCTTATAGAGACTTGTAGTATTTAAAATACCACGTTTGTTTGATCAATGTTCTAACAGTCGTAAACGCGACCGCTGAGCATGATTGCTGAGGTTCTGAGTTTGATTTCCGGGTTGGGTAAAGTATTATTGGGTTTCTTCCATCTACAGCCCAGACCCTAGATTTGTGCTCGTTTAATAGAACGCCCCATGTAACAAAAGCAAAAATAACTGACAAAATATGGGTGAACTAAGATATACTTGTGTACCTTACTACAAAAAGGCGAGATCACCCACCTTGAAAAAAGCACCACATCATCATCTGCCATTTTCTTACTATTTTGAAGTCGTCTTCCAGTAAGACACTGGATGCAGCTGAATAGGTACTATTAAATTACAGCGGCTTTCGACCTCCACAACCCAGAACCTGGGTAAACCATACCCCTTGATTAAACTGAAAGAATCGTAACGACTGTCTAAGATCTACAAATGACAACCGGGACCAACGGCTTAATGTGGTTTTCAAGACACTGAGGGGTCTTGACATACATATAATAATGATCACCCACCCACGGATCGACCTCGGCAAGCATAGCTTAATCTCTAATCAACCCGTGCGGATTATTTAGTACCTACATGTAAAAAGTGTCTATTCAAAGAATAACCACACCAATTTGAACAGCGTCAAGTCCCATTATCGTGTGCAGCTGGGTAATAGAGAAAGTATCACTATCTCTGTTGCCGCGGTAATTACGTTGCAGTTGAAAACCCCGAGATTGACACTTAGTAATTAATTACACGTTTTCTAAAACACTGCAGTCATTTGTTTCAATTAATTCCGTTTTAGTGGCAATATTGCAGCTGGGTGTATTGTTTGATTTACGATTACGACCGAAATTGTTATTTGATATTTTCAACGTAATCCAACTCTGCACATGTGAGCTGGCACACCCTTTTTACCTGGAGGATTCTTATTAGTCAGTTGCTTTTGCTTGAGTTAAGTTAGTTTTAATATCGGTAGGTACGAGTATTTATATTACTGGTATTCTGCATATCGAGTGTGCTAGCTAACATGTAGTGAATAACTTATTTTGTAATTATAACTAATTGTACTGTGTAAATTCAAGTTCTTCTAACTTATCAGACAGATGTGTTGCTGGGGAGTTTGTTCCGCCACTTCTTTCCAGCAAAAACACTAGGAAGTGGCGAAGGGTGGGCTTGTTTGGACCTTATGTAATTTCGACGTTCAAAAAGTGCTGATCCTCAGCCTAATTTGAATAAATGACTTTTGATTTTGATTTGATTTTTTGTAAACATCACGCCTGTTTTCCCTGAACGAACCTACAGTACACTCACATTTTTTATGTGTAAGCCCCATGCAATAGGGGGCAAGCCTATTGTCATCAACACATAACCATGGCCTTAGTCGTAGCGTTTGCGACTACTAGATCAACGAAGAAGACTTGTGACTCAATATTAATATAAAATAAAATGCATAAGACGTATTGTTGTAAGGAAACTCGTAGTTTATGTCAAGTTTCAAGTACCAAAAGGCTTTCAATAGTAAGAAACACCAAGAGAATCGCGATCGGTTGAAAGTGTGCAGAGGTCCAGGCGTCTTGGCGCAAGTCAGGAGACGCATATATTCAGTAGCAGACTGCTATAGGTTGACATGATGAATTTGTAGATTGATTGAGATATCAAATACATATAATATGCACATAAACACGCCTTTTAATTTAGGGGTAAGCAAAAACAAGAGAACGCAATCTGCAATGGACAATGCAAACTCTTTTAGTTTCGTTTACGAGAACTGAACTGCGCAGCCGACCTTTCTAAAGAACCTCAAGCTTATAATTTTTCGCTTCCATAACTGTCTAAGCCACTAGTTCATTTTTGTTGTTGTAAATATTCACTCTCATTAAGCAAGATAGCAACAAACTACCTCACAAGATAAAATCATTCCCACGATGTTACCTCACCTCAAAATCTTGTAAACAAACAAAACCATCACTCCCAAACTTCATCTTAATTAGTATTCAGTTGGTGTCCGCTGGCCAACAGAAACAATTACTGAGGGCTATCCCCCGGGAGGGGCGGAGGTGGGAGGACAGTGTTACATTGATCCTATATTGATGAGGATAATGAAGGGAACATACTGGAATAAAGAAGAAGGTAAACTCTTAAGACATCCCTGTTTAGTATTCAGGTGAGACGGTGGACGAAAGCAAATAAATTAGACATGATTTTGGGGATTACACTGCTGTGAATAGTATATTATATTATTATGCAAGACTGGAACTTAATCTGCTATACTATCAATTACTGCAATGATCCATGGTAAACCTCTAAATCCTCAAAACTGTGTGGTTATTGCCTTTAAAAACCAACTCACGACGCTATCAGGATAGTCCTATCATGACTCTCTTATGTAATTATGGACGTTCAAAAACTGCTGATTTTAAGCCTTATTTGAATAAATGAGTTTTGATTTTGAAAGATCATTTATATAGCCCTTTTCATCTACGGCTTTTAACTTTCTATCCTTATTTCAGTTTATTTGGTTTCAGCGCAGCAGGTCGCCTTGTTTATCTATCAATCACTCTTAGCTGCAATCCAAAGGCTTCCTTCTTAGACAGCTTCTTTCTTCCTTCTTAGACATAATTTATCATCTTCCATACAATAATAATATTGCATTATAATGTGTTGAACAATTTATCATCCTATTATAGGTATTACAAATGTGAAAGTTTGTGAATATTATTCATTTATTTATTTAGCACATTTTTTTTTAACTATTGAACTAAAGTAAGTTAATCAATCAAGAACCGCAAACATTTTAACATTATCGTTTTTCATGTCATAATATACTATGCAATAGTAGTAAAATCATGAAGTCGACTCTTCTATATGTCTTCCTGTTTCATGGTTTTCCGTACCCCGATCCCAAGGGAATGATCATGAATGGAAGGTAACAATTTTGATGCATGTGTAGTCGGAAAGCTCTTAACTTATTAGCAGGCTATGTTACCTTGGCTTCTACGGAAATCCATAGCCTATTTTCCCTCTATCTTTCAAGAATAGAAATCTATTTACTGAACCAGGGTTCATTTAAGCCAGTCTAGGAATAATGTTATAAAATTGGCTTTTTATGATTGTTCTTGTTTACGTCATAAAAAGCGTTGTATGTAATTACTTTTCGTCACCTGTTCTACGTTAATGTTTCAGTATTTTAGTTATAAACTATTCGATAAAACATTTCGATATCAATGGTTGACCTTTTAAACTGAACCTATCGGTATAAGTTACAAATTAACATCGAAACTGCCCATTAGCCGTCATAATTAACGATTAACGACACAACAAACTGTGTTTTGTTATGTTCGTCGACACGCGATAGGGTCACTGTATCATTACGTATTGATCCAAATGATATTTGTATTATTTTTAAATATTATATTAGGCCACTGCTGGTGACACTGATAGCTAGGGCAGCCAGTGACGGTTCAGATCAGGGGGAGAGTAATTGTTCTCGATATTTTTTTTAAATTGAAACGTCAGCTTCGGTTTTTAAATCGACTATATCGAAATCTAATCGAAATACCATAAAGAATTATACCATAAGGAATATTGTATATTAAATTCAACGTTTGAATCGATGAAAAAAAGAATATGCGAGTGCATTAATGTTACGAAAGAAAAAAGGAAAACAATACTACTTATTTTCTTAGTCATCTTTGCCGATGCCTTTTATGAAATCGAACTGGTGCAGGAGATTTAACTATATTCTCTTAACTTTTACCTGATGAATAAATATGGCGGTTTGATAGTTTCTGTATAGAGAATATGTCAAGCCGCCATATTTATTCATCAGATAAAAGTTATAGTAGTATTGAAAAATAAGATAAAAAATAAAGCAGTATGAAAACTAATAACGAAATGAAAAACCTGAATTCTCACTATAAAAATCTTCCATGTGTTACCATTCATACAGTTTAATGAATGACTCACCCAGGTCAATACAATGGAATCGTAAGTTTTTACGTTCTGGCTTGTAGTCAATGAAGTAATGAATCGACTCCGAGACTCAGAGATACTATGTAAAGATTACTATAGCGTAGATAAGGTTTTATTGTTTTATTTATAGCTTGGAAAAAACCGTTATCCGCCATTGTTCTAGCTCTGTTAATTTATGAATGAAACGTGGCGCGAGAAAATCTTTGACTTCTCGTAAAAAATAAAGTTAAAGGTATTTGTTTATGGTTCTTGTGGGAAGTGTACGTACTAATTCTGTCCAGTATAGAACATCTTTCTTATAGCATTATTTTCAACCCTTATTCTATAACTACCTATGCTCCGCGGTTTCATCCCCTCCCTAAGGTTGCAGCAAATTTTAGAAATCCGACTAGCAGTAGATTAGCTTGTTCAGACAAAAAACAAACAAACTCTTCCGAAATCTTTATTTAAGTAAGAAAGGATTACACATTGTGTAAAGTCCTTGACTACTACTGTTGTGCTACTTATAATTTGCTTAACTTAGATAATATTATAAAATAGCAAAATTATTTGGTTTATTCTAAGAGGTAGGTACTCAATCTCTAAACGTACCTACTGGTCTGACTTCGCGAATACTTTCACTGATAGAAGCTACACACAATCACAGAGTGCCATAGGAATGGCTTTTGGCCCGGAAATGCAGGATTATTTTGGGGGTATACCACGGGTAAGCTTGAAGCTACTGGAAAGCTACTAATCAAGTCACGTTCCTCAATTCAAACAAACAAACATCATGCAAATTACACTTTGAATCCCTCCTAATGCTCAAAGTGCTCTCGGTATCTCTCGTTTCTCCTAATGATGATAATAACAAACCATCAACTCACGGTAATTGTTATGATAATTACAGGAGAAACCTCTGAAGCCTTTGAATTCAGCTGAAACTTGTTTCAGCGACGCTGATAAAGTTTCAGAACAATATTTGGTGTAAGAAAGCAGGTTTGGTAGGTTGCTGTTTTGGTAATTTGATTGAAGTTAATCTCAAGTTTTTAATCTCAAATTTCTGATCTTAGTTTTAATTAAGTTCTTTTGAATATTGGAATTCTTTTTTTGGTAAGTGGCTTCTAAATGTGTTTCTTAGCGCCAAAACATACCATACAACACGTCATATTACTGCAGTGTAACGGTTAGACAAAGTTTACAGGTTGCCCCGCAATAGATTTCTATCTAACAAACTTGACATAGTTACACCGAACTTGACTTATAAACCACAGACAAGGGAGAAAAATTAAGATTTTGAAATTAAGCCATAAGTTGCCTACTGATATAGGAATGTAGACGGCTTACGTTTAGCAATATCTAACAATACGTTCCTCTACTTGACGTTAGTGAAAACGGGCATAAGTGACGCCCAATGAGTGACGACAACAGGAAGGAGGAAATACTCCGAGAAAAACACGTTCTACTAAAACGCAACATTTACACTTAATCCATTTAGCACCCTATTATCCTCAACAAATAATGTTATAAACAAGCTTAATAAATTCATTATCTTAGCCTATCTACGACACGTATAGAGTAATGACAGGGTGACACTTACACTCCAAATAATGAGCCTAACAAGAAATAGTTGTCAAACTTTCGCGCGAAAGGATGCCATCTTGTAATTTCGTCCGAAGGGACCGAAATTTGAATTAGGGCCATATTTACGATAAACTTTAGAGCCACGAGTTTCTTTGACTAAAAGGACCGAGTTTATTCTCGGAAAAATAAATGTGCTCTACGGTATAAAGTGATACATCTTGTTGGAAAAAGTTGTGAGTAAAAAACTTCTGACAATACTGACAAGTATTGTCAGAAGTTTTCGATAGGTACTAACTGCCTTGGGGAAAGTGGGAGGTGATTTGATATTTATGAAGATCGCTTGTTAGTGATGAGGCAAAAACTTGTTTAAGTATATTCTTTCTTTAGGATACCTATGTCTATTTTTAGAAGCGAGGGCCCAATTTAGAGTATTGTGTCTATATTAGAAATATACCTATGGTTTTTAAACAATATGGGCGCCTTCTAGCGATGATTTTTTTTTCTTTGAAATAGATGCTTTTAACGCCTCTCTATTCTCAATTCAACATTACCTTTTTCCAACATAATCCCACTGTAAACATTCTCATTTAACCAGAGTTGGAACGAACATTAAATTAGATTACGTTACTCACTATAAATCATGGAGGAGCCGAGATTAGCAGCTTACCTGTAACAAAACAGACAGTTATCGAAACCGTTGATTAATTCGATGTAAAGCCGCCGTTACAAGGGTCCAACACAATTGTGTTACGCTAGGCGTTTGGGAAGACATGAGGATTTGTTTCTTGTGTTTTGAGATGCGAAGGACCATTGAAACGACCAATAAGACTTATAAATCAATTAATAAATTCTCTACTAAGTCTAATTCTAAGAAGTTTACAAAATCATAAGAAATACATTAAAGCATTTATTTGGCACCACACAGCCACACGACAATAAATAAAAGCACAAAAGAAAACAATTAATAATGTATTTCATTATTTGACGTAAACATTTAACGGTAAATACATTTCTTAACATTACATTCCATTTCATTTGATTTCGTTACATTTTATTATATTTCATTCACTTCAGAGTTAGGATCGATAAGTTGTTAAGTAATCATAGATTTAAGCACAAGTTTCTCAAAAAAAATCTGCGTCCTAGGAAATTTATTGGTCTATTAGTACCTACGACTGAAAAGCATCGTGTATAGATTAAATATATTAAATAATATTATCAATGCCTATTCAAAACTTACATCTTAACAGAGACATCGTAATAAGTTAACTTACAATGTTATTTTACACAAAATTGTTAACCCTTAGATATTCTCAACATATTGATTGAGAAAACACAGACGCTCCATCATCGACAGAATTTAACTTCGTCAATTTAGCAAATCGAATTTGTGTTACGCAATTTTGAACTTAATCTGATCTAATCAATCAACGAGTTTATAACTTTGGTAATTAGAGGAAAGTTTAATTGAATAATAAAAATGTTATGATGGAAATAATTTTAACCAGACATTGTATAATACAGAGGTAATCAATTAGGCCTGATTGCTACAATGCAGGCTCATGGTCTTGTCTGACCAAAAAACGCAAAATATTCCTAGTTTTATTATGCTGAAAACACTTTCCACTCTTTTCACTCTATCCGCGCTATCAAGACAAAGATCATTTATTTACCAGTCAGTCAGTTTGTCATTTGCAGAGTCTGAGAACGGAAATCGCAAAAAAGCTATTCACACATTGTTATATTATATACGAAACTGGACATAATGTGTACCTACAATAGTTGCATCTTGTAAGAGTTGCTTAAAGTGTACAGTGTTCAAAATAACGAGCCCTATCCGAATCTAGTAGGCTGGATGTAACGTGTAGCTACCGGTTATTAGAGCTCCTGCGAGAAGAACACCCGAAAAATACGCATTTATATTATTATTATCAAATCAAAACCGATAACATCTACCAATTTTCCCGAAGACTAAACAAAACATAACAGCAGTGAATTCAGAACGATCGCTGGAACCAATAAAATCTACCCAAACGAATGAAACCCGTATCTTCGCGCGTCCAATGACAAGTGGAGCATAGTTGTAAATATGACCGTCCTTGACATATTTGGAACATATCCAATATGCGTTACTTTTTCCTTTTTCTACATGTCTATGGCAAGGTCGGGGTGAATGAACTCAAAGATTGATGTCTATTTTTGCGGCATGACGTCATGTTTAACAGACTATCAAAGGAAACTAGGACGATAGGGCTCGATATAATTCTCCAATCGAAAAGGAGGGCCTTACAGAAAGGTAATGGCGGATTGATTAATTAATCAATTAATTAATCCGTAATTGTACTCTAGCTTTAAGCCCATTGTAAGATCTCAACACATTATGGAATGCAAATAAAGATATGAATATGAATAATAAGATGAACTTACAGACACATTCATAAACTCCCACCTTCTTCCCATGGGGGTCGGCAGAAACTACAGAGCACACTTTACACATGATGTCATACACCCGCCGGTTCGAAGTACTAAGCACCTAACCTTTCTGAAGAACCTCGCCAATAAGAACGTTGAAGACTGCGGTAAATGCGGCAGGCGACAACTAAGTGATTAAGTGCAACTTATCTCTATCAAGATGTCTTATCGTACTCGCACATAACTTAAAACGTTTTGGGACAATGATTGTGGGAAAGTCTTGGGAAAAAGAGATTTTTCTAAAAGTACAGTTGTGCCAGCGACAAGGAGTAGAAAAAAAAAGATGAATTATAAATTGAACAAGATGAGTAGCTCAACTCTATTTTAGGGAGCTCAACGACCCATCACTTGACGCTATCTGATCTGCAGGACATTTGTAAAGATCACATAAAAAGCGCTCAAAACCGCCAGACAGTTAAGGACTCATAAATTATGTTCTTTCTAAACTGAATGGCACTTAGATTTATTTTTGGTTGATGGGTCCGATAAAGCAGCAGTGATGGCCTAATACTCGTAGTGTGACCGACGGATTGCTAAATTATAGGTCTCGAGTTCGAACCCAAGGCACACACCGCTAACTTTTCGGATTCATGTGCGTATTCTATAGTTATCACTTACTTCAAAAACGGTTAAGGAAAACATCGTAGATATTTCGAGAGCATATTTAGAGGCCCATGGGCGACATTAAAACTTTGATTTCACCGTCACTCACCAAATGATAAGAAGAAGAATTGGTCCAATATATTAGGTACTAAAAACTGGGGTAAGCGCATCGACAGTCTGTAGCAGTGAGAACACTCTCCTACGTTCAGAATCTAAGCACTTCCTCAAACAATATTACGACATAATTTAATAGAGTTAGTATTAGAGCCACCGTCTAACAGTAACTCCTGTTGACCTTTACGAACGATTGGGTTCAACTTATTAGGTTATTGGGCACTTGTAATTTAGTTATTGGTCAGGTTAGTGGTGGGTGTTAGCTGATAACTGCTTATGTGCACGCTTCCGGCAAGTTGTGAATATGATATTAATATGGTTCAAGGTTAAATCCACTCATTTTAAAATTCTGGCCTTCGATCTTAAGTATCATCGTAGTTATTTGTCAACATCGGTCTACCTTTTCTCAACTTGGGAGCAAATAAATCAAGCTTTGCCTTTTCACGCATTATGGTGATTATTTTTAACATAATAAAACACACTGATTTGAAACATATATCGTCTAAAAAGTTATTATAGGTATAAGGTCTTATCAGGTGCAAACATAGGCCCGGCGCCCACTGTCAGTACGGCACGTCGAACGATTTTAGAAAGCGCAAATGATTTAAGATCTTATTTTAATATGAAGCGTCTACATTTTGCGTTGCCACGGCATGCCACAGCATGCCACACCGTGCCGCAAGATGCCGAAGCAGGCTGTGGCGTATCAATGAAATGTGAGTGCTAACAGTGTTGAAAAGGATTCAAAATCATCTGTATTATAAAAATCCCTTGTCGTGCCATGCCGCCAGTGGGCGCCGGGCCATACGTTGCATATTACCGCAAAATATTGACCATTGTGCGTTTAGAAAAGAAGTGGCTCGATATAGGGAAAATGAAAAGAAGACTTACTATACTTGTAGGTCACAGTTGAATGGGTCATGCCAATTCCAATAGATGCGCCAAAATTTCACTGCCCTTGGCATTTAGTGTATGAGTAAAGTGCCAAAACAATGTTACCTACTTACATTATTCTTAAAAAAATCTAATTGAGAATTGGTACCATGAAAAATATGGAGATCATATCCTCGCGCCTGTACACAAGGGTGTACCTATCTATAGTAGGTACACCCACATTTTGCCAGATAAATTTTACTCAAAAAAAGCGCATGCATATAAGGCATTAAGTCCGCCTCTGTACATTAGTGTGCTTGAAGTATAAAAAAAAAATCAAAAAAATAACTCATTTAAGAACACGAAAACACTACCCGACCCAGAAATCAAACTTAGGAACTCATGCTAAGCTTCCTTATGACCAGTAAGCCAATGAGGCGGTCATCTGAGGATTTTTCCAATTGATTGGCCCACGGAGAAAACTTCTCCAAGACTAGGATAGATACTAAATTATTATAAGTAGGTATTTATGTACATATGCAAAAAAAACTTACGTTACGTAGTCTACACGTGCTGTTTATTATTATTTAATAAAACCTCAAACGAAACACTTATCAACCAATGCATTATTTTTGGTATTAATTACCTTTTTTCTGATAAAGACTCATTACGTTCCGTGATAACATTAATTAAATAAACAGTTATAATACTACAATAATAAGCTTGCACATTTTGTTCCGTCTCTACGTAACTCCACATTGCTATACCGGTTTGATAGTCGCTTATCTAAATATGGTTCCTGTTTGCAGATTTAATAATCTGTTTTTCGTACTGGAAATGGAATATTTAGCTGTATTTTATTAGGTCAGTGCGTTACTATGTGCTATTTACGATGACTCAATCCGGTTTTGCTTTTTGTAGCTTCAAGAAATCACATTATTAGTTTTTAATACTATTACTAGCCTAGATTTCCCAACAATAGGGCAAAGGTATTTTTGCACTTTCTAGGGCTCCATTTTGGACCAGGTATCGGGGGAGTACAGCTCCACCTACTATCTCCGTTTTTAACCCCCGACGCAAACAGAGGGGTGTTATAAGTTTCACCGCTATGTGTGTGTGTCTGTCTGTCTGTCTGTCTGTGGCACCGTAGCGCCCAAACGGGTGAACCGATTTAGATGCGGTTTTTTTTATTTAAAAGCAGGGTTTCTTGCGATGGTTCTTAGACATAATTCATCAAAATCGGTTCAGCCGTTTCAAGGTTATCAGCTCTTTTGTGTTAGCTACCGTGGCTATTTTAGACGTCTATGGGTATTAACTTTACTTAAAAACATATGAGTGTCTTAAAATTTCAAACACCTATGTGTGTAATATTAATGGGCAACATTATGGTGTATTTGGTCTGATGCAGCCAGGATATCTAGCAGTTTAATACACTCTTGGGAAAATAACAGCAGATATGTCGTGTTTGGATTAATTTTAACCAGCATTTGATTCTGCACACAATGCATTGATGGCAACAGGATGAGCTGATGCTGCAGCCAGGCTATCCAGCACACCAGTAGGTAGACTCTTGACAAAATAATAGCAGATATGTCGTGTTTGGATTCATTTCAACCAGCATTTGATTCTAAACACAGTGCACTGATGGCAACAGGATGAGCTGATGCTGCAACCAGGCTATCCAGCACACCAGTAGGTAGACTCTTGACAAAATAATAGCAGATATGTCGTGTTTGGATTCATTTCAACCAGCATTTGACTCTACATACAATGCACTGAAAAATTCTCATAACTGTATAGGTACTCTATAAAACAAAATTAATGCGTTTAAAAATTTTAAAATAAAAATTAAATTAAAAATTTAAAAAACCCCCACCGCAAAAAAGTAAAACATTTAAAAAGTTAAAAATAATACTTTAGCCATGAAATTTTACGTAACGTCGGGGTACCGTTAAAATAAGTACCTACATACCTACAAGTACTAGGAACATTCCTTACTTAAGCGGTACCCCGACGTGAAGTAAAATTTCATGGCTAAAGTATTATTTTTAACTTTTTAAATGTTTTACTTTTTTGCGGTGGGGGTTTTTTAAATTTTTAATTTAATTTTGACCTTACGCGGCGGCGTTTACTATGTTAATTAATAAAGTAAGTACTTATTTGCCTCATAATTGTCTGACATGCGCCAGATGTTTCCGTTTAGTTAGTTATTCAAAAGTATATGGTGCTCAAAAAAATTTAACACTCTTTTAAATCACCTATACTGATATTTGAGTCAAAATCAAAATCAAACTCTTTGCAAATTAGGTTTAGAATCACTTCTTGAACGTAATAAATTGCAAAGACAATCTTTCTAAACTTACACAATTCTGTCGGATTAGTTTTAAGAACTTAAAAGTTTACTGAATGAGAAAGAAAATCAAAGAACGCACTTACAGAAAACGGAAACATAGTAACAACATCATTGACAACAACACACGCATTTAACTACGACTAACATCGTTCACGTTGACCCAGAACAAGTACACCCAATAACCTTAACTTTGGCTTGCATCAATAAAGCTGATTCCGGAAACATGGCGGAGACACGCGAAGACATAAACTTTTGAATTAGCTCAGTGACTGGAGGCAAGCGTACGGATGACAAACTTCACATGATCCGCCATTTGTAAAACGTAACAACGTCACATTCATAAACAGTAATATTTAACAGGCCTAGTGCAGTGCAAATTGTAGATGTCATGTCAAGCAAAAGAGTTTAAAAAGACTTCACACGTACCTAAGGGATGTAACAAAAGCGAGGTTGGTCCAGTACCGAATGTCAGAAAAGTATAGATAAGTAAATGTAACAGATAATGTGATTTGATGATGTTAGTATATAATTCTCATGCTTCTTTTTCTTGGATTTTGTAAAAGATGATATAGTTAGGAAAGAGATTTTACGGAAATAGCGACAAATATACATAGACCTTATTGGTGAGGTTCCATAGACCTTATTGGTGAGGTTCTTCAGAAAGGTCAGGTGCGTAGTACTCACAACCGGCGTGTGTGTATGACAACATGTATGAATGTAAACGAAGCAAAAGAAGTATGTAAGAATCTTAGCATATGCCGCTCTGTCGTTTCTGCCTACCCCCATGGGAAAAAGGCGTGAGTTTATGTACGTATGTATGTATGTAAAGATCTATGGAGAGAAGAAGAAAACCATCAACTCCAAAGAAATTGGGATAATGGTTGGAGATATATTATACTTATATATAGCAGAAGTTTGACGCTGTAACTGCATTAGAACGTATTCAAGACAACTTTTTAACAGATGACCTGTAACTGTTTAAAAAAATAGAAGGACAAATCAAAATGATGCTAAAGCAATAAATCAAGGCTCCACGAATCAAACTTAACCAGAAGATGAGATAAGCCCTGACGTCATTACAGCGACACGTCACACCCAAGATGTGTCGACGAGTTAGTCAAGCCCGAGAGGAACATCGATCGCGACCTTACACAGATACTAATAATATTACCTGGTTAACGGCCGGGTATTTATGGTTGCCGCTTTGACATTAGACCCTCTTTGGTTTATAGCATATTACATAGGTGAAGTTGACGATCTATTCATAGTTGAAATATTTAGAGCATGATGTTACTTCGAATATGTTTTATGCGGAGGGTTATAAGAGTAGAAGTGAGATTAGTTGACTTAAAAGGAGATAGGTACGGAAGAATAAGACATGCAGGAGGCTGCTAAAGTGTCTACTTTAAACTCTTGACTGCATTTATTTCTTCATTGTTGACCTAACACATTAAGGGACTGTTTTAATAAATCTACAAAGAAAAGGAATCGCTAAACTTAAGTGCATGGCAGTGGGCAGGACACATAGCTCGCAGAATAGATAGTCGTTGGGGCCTAAAAGTTCTGGAACGGCGACCATTTACTGGAAGACGCAGAGTTGGAACGCCTTCCACAAGGTGGACCGACGACTTGGTGAGTGTCGCGGAATCCGATGAATGAGAGACCCACAAGATCGGTCGTTGTGACGACATTAATTTGTGGGAGGCGTAGGTCGAGCAGTGGACGTCTTTCGGCTGAAATGATGATGATGATAACGACAAAGGAAAAGAAAATAAAAGAAATGGAGTGTATTAGTAGTAGATGAATTATGTTAGTATAACGTGTTTTGTTACATAAATACACATATTCATGAAGTCACGTCTTTTTCCCATGGGGGAAGATGGCGCTATGTTCGCAGTACCATCTTCTTTCTTCTTTACACACACAGTAGGTACTCACACTTTTAGCAAGATTCTAAAATCTGACCACTCTGAAGTCTATACATACACGTCAAAAGTACCTTATGTATCTTCCACTTTTACCGGTGCTCACTTATTATTCATTAAGGCTATAACCCACACAAAGTTCTGATTCGCTACACGTAACAAACCTCACACCGTCCGTTAATTAGTCCAAACCAAATCCGCACCAAAAGTTTATATAAACAAACCCTAATTCCGTCTAAACCTCGTAATGAGCCGAAAATCAACCGATTAACTAAATGCTAATCCACTTAATTACCGACACGCAGACCCAAATAAATCTTCCAACTAGTCGGAAACTATAGATCATTCTATCGTTTTCCATTGGATTTTCAGATCAGATTTACATAAAATAATAGCGCAGACGCAGATGCAAACATAATAATTATTATGGAATGGCAAGTAATGCTACTGAATTTCTTCAAAACTTCTAAATTTTTATTTCTGTATTAAAAAATGACGTGTTTAAAAGTGTTTGTATAAATGTTTTTACGAACACTTTTACTTGTCATTTTTTAACTAGTAGATAAAGCCGGTGTTTCTCTATCTGACTAATTTGAGAAAAAACACCCAAAGAAACTTAGAGTTTTTAGGTCAAATCTTGTAAAAACCATGTAGATTAGCGTATGAAATGGTCTTTTGAGGAAGTTTTTGTCTACCCTTTATTTATTTATAAGCTTCTTATCACAATGTAATTCTACACGAGGAACAACCAAACTGAAATGCAAGTCGTTTTGAGATCTCGAGTAGCTGATTCATTGGACCAAACTGATTCATTCAACTAACCTTGCATTCATAATATTCCTTAAGTAGGTACTACATAATTATCCTTTCCATCTAAAACTGTCCCCAACTTTTAATAAACACCAACGACAATAGGACAAACACGCATTTTAAGATAACATTCAGTGCTGCTCCGTTCCTACTTCAGGCTAAGTGTTGCAATGAACTCTTGCGTATAAATCGTGAATGCAGATCATGGGGTGAAGGTCGGGTCAGCCGCGTTGAGTGCTTGCCAACGAGGCGCGTCCGCCTTGCCAACTTATGCGCGAGCCATGCATCACGGTGATAGCGAAATTAAGATGCACTGGTTACTGAAAAAGAGCCATGTGTGATAAACGTACTTTCATAGATTCAAGTTCTTCAAATGAATCAGACAGAAGTGTTGCTGGGGAGTTTGTTCCGCCACTTCTTCTTCCTAGCAAAAACGACAGGAAGTGGTGAAGGGAGGGGCATTTTGGACGATTGTGTTACGCATTTTTTTGTCGTTCATAAAGTGCTAATTCTCAGCCTAGTTTGAATAAAGTCTTTCGATGTTGATTTTGTACTAAACGTTTTGGGAAAACATTCATTGTGCGTTTATTTTAAACATTATTTCACCATTAGAAAGCTATATCATGACTATACTGAGTAACATAGGCTTTATTTTATTTTCAAAACTATATGAGGCTAAAAGTGAAGTTCAAAAGTATGAAATTCAAGCGTACGAAGTCGCGAACGAAGTGTTAGTTCTAAATAACGTCGTTTTTCGTGTCTGTGTGAGACCGCGTTGTTCTTTTAAATACTGCAATAGATTTGAATGGAGTAATGACCATCGTTTAGATAATTCGGCGGGTAGAATAATTGTATAAGAGTAAATAAGAGCAAAGATAAAGATGACAAGAATATGATTTCTGATTTCTTCAATGATTGTATGAGGATGACGTTCAGTGCTTTAATGAACAGTTAGCATTTACACGTAACTATATTTTGTCGGCATTGGATTAAACCGAGACAACTGCATTCTTCCGTCCGCGTCGTCTATAAATACAAGCATATACCTAACCTATACATACCTACATGCTGGTAAGTATATTGAGAGTTAACTCATGTATTGTTCCAATTAGTTTACATCATGCCATTAGGGAATGCAATCTCGTCTCGCCGAGATCCCGATCTCGCGAGATCCCGGCCATATTTTACGAGATTGTATCTCGTCAAATTTCGTACGAGATCTCGCGAGATAACGAGATCGACAAATGCAGCGTGACGATGTGTATTTCATAGCGCGGCTGCGCGCGAACTGAATCCTGGCCGGCCGTGCGGCCGCGCAAGGCGCATCTGACAGACGACTTCTGATTTTGCATGCCAAATACCCTGCAAAATCAGAAGTCGTCTGTCACATGATAGGTACTCTCGACATGATGTGATTATTGAGAAGCCATTTTCAGACAAACTAACTTGCCATTCCGTACCTTGATAACTTCATCTGACTTCTACTTTAAACTTCTTTTATTTGATTAATACGACCTCACAACATTTATTTAAGAACTTGTGAAGTTAAGTTTTTGTTTTGTTGTATTTATTTACCATAAGTAATGTTCCTATTACTCTTAATTATTGAAACTAAAGTAATAATTTACAAAAGACTAAATATAGATAATTATTGTTATGTTACCAATATTGTAAGAATTTGAACTGATTAGCTACAGTAGGTATAATAATTATAGACATCAACAAATGTTATTAGAGTTAGAGACAAAATAATAAGTACTCTGTTGATTTTTAAAATAAAACTTACATTATTTTTATAACTAAGCAACGCAGTTTCTATTTAATTACATATCATGTTAATTACTAGTTCTTAAAACAAGCATTTGCATATGTTTTAATTGCGATTCTCCCAATCTCGCGAGATCCCGTAATTTGCGAGATCTCGCGAGACTGGGTTTTGAGTCTCACGAGATCTCGCTAGGCGGAAATCTCGTACGAGATTGCATTCCCTACATGCCATGCCAGCAAACTTTATTGATTCAGAAACACAAACTACGCCACTGCAGCTGAACAATTAGCAACAATCAATTGAATGGGTTTACCAACCTTAGCAATTACGAATGCATCCTTCACAGAGGTTATCACAAGATCGTCGGCTTTGTTTAATTTTAGTAGGTACTTCGTCGAAAACAAATATAATATTCTAACTTCCCTCGGCCAGTAACAAAATATTTGTCAATTTAAGTGAATGATTTAGGGCCTCAATCCACTCTAAGTATAAAATATCAAAGGGTTTTGCGTTATTGTTTTTATGTAGATCAGTCCACTTATATTATTTATTTGAACTTATCTATACTTCTATACTAATAAGTATTATAAAGCAGAAGAGTTTGTTTGTTTGTTTGGTTGAACGCGCTAATCTCTGGCTCAAATTGAAAAACTCTTTTTGCGTTGAATAGTCCATTTATCGAGGAAGGTATATAACATCACGCTCTGTCCAATAGGAGCGGAGCAGCAATAAGAAATGTTGCAAGCGGGAAAAAAAGCTTTCGTTGCGTGCGCTGTGTAAACGGTTTTAATTGCGCAAAAATCAGGTATTACGAAACTATTTCTCTTTAAAAGTATTAAAAAAAATTTTCATCAGCATCTGTCTATCCCTTAAGTTTAACTCACTATAACTCTTCTATGGAAATCAAATTGGTTCTAAAATAATGCAATTATTATTATTATTATTTATAATCCTTATCCAAATAAATTCGTTTAAGACCCCAGTACTTTTACCTAATTATTTCTGTTCCCGTGACATTTTTAGTTCCACTCATTGCTTATAGCATAAATTATATTTACCAATATTATGCACATAAGCCGTGCTATCACAATTTTAGTTCAGTAAGTCGGAAAAGGGTACACGATACCAAAACTTCACGCGAACGAAGTCGTGGGCAGAAGCTAGTTAAATTATAAGTTCAAACAAGTCAAGGTATCGGTAACAAAATATTGGACTATCCCAAATTAAAACACTGATATTTCCACGGGTGTTAGGTTAGTAGACACGAAGCAACATAAGTAAACCTATCAAACATAAAATATATTTTGAAATATCACAGGAACAATCTACGACCCCCAAACAACACAACAGCAACTGTATAATCAACTAACTAATAACAGACCAAAAGCTGTTATTATAGACGAAATTACGCGTGGCTTGTTAGAATATCAATATTTTAAACGTGTTTTATTACATAGGTACTACACAAGCAGAACATTCAAGTCAGAGACCATGGAAGAAAGGTGGAACATTTAATAGGAATAGGTGAAGATAGAAGAACGAATGAATCATTAGTAGTAAAAGTTAGAATAAAGAAGAATCCTTTGGTAGAAGAGGACGAAGAACACAAAACGGCGCACAACAACTAACTGTTAAATGAAACACGGACGGAGCAAAGGAAAAGAGAAGCGCTGTACAAAGTAAAGTAACTTTTAGCTTTTATTTGTAGTTTCTGATTAGAGAAGAAAAGATGAAAACTTGAAACTTGTTGTTGAATACTTTCGATCTCAAAAGACACCCAAGAATGTGCGATAAGATTTGACGACTTTTATGACTTGAGTAAGTTTGAATTTACGTTACATTTCTATATTAGAGACATAATCTAATTACCCCAAATCATCTGCTGCAGCAAGTCTAAGTTAAAAATCTTTCAAAGTATTTTCGAAGTCGGCAACGATTTTTCTGACGTCTTCGTGCGACTAAAGATTTTAGTAAAATGTCGGCAATGACGTATAGTAAGTAATTGTGTCCTTGAAAGCCGGAAGTCACCCATGCTGATACGGAAATTAAAAGTCGTACGCGCGTAAAAACGACGGCTGCGGGAAATAGAGCGATTTCTATTACGCTGAACTATGTACGTTAAAGCAGGTCTTGAGGAAAAGAAACTTGAAATTCCAGAAAGAAGATTATTAAGATGTTCTATTGGTTCTTCATAAGCTTCTTTGTTATGCAGTACAGTAACTGTTTATTTCTTTATCTTTATATATTCATCCATATTATGTAATTGTTGTAAAGTTTTAAAATAGTACAAAAACAAACAAGAGTATCGGAAGATTGCTGCTGATTGGGTAGGAACCCAGCCCACGGTAAGTCCACGGTAATTCCACATCGCAATGTGATTAGGCAACTTACATATTTTTCGCTATATCATCAGCGGCATGAAACATTGAAATGAATTTTAATATTATATCTGAATGGCGCCGGCATTTCCAAAATGACTGATCCCTGAGAAGAAATGCCGAAAGAAACTTAGGGGTCATGGTCGTTTATTAACCGACTTCAAAAAAAGGAGGAGGTTCTCAATTCGACGGTGTTTTTTTTTTTTTTTTTTTTTTTTTTTGTGTGTTTGTTACGCGATTTCTCCCTCATTTGTGGACCGATTCTCAAAATTCTTTTTTTATTTGAAAGAGTATACTCCCGAGGTGGTCCCATTTTAATTTGGTGAAGATCTGGTGCTGATCTTCGGAGATATACAATGGAACTCTTCAAAAATAGACGGCAAATCTGTCGTGATTGCTGGAATCGCTTGGATATTTATTGTTTATACAACATCATGACGTATCATCACGCCTGTATGCTCTGAGGGGTACGCAGATGTGTACAACATACCTAGATTTCGACAGTTAGGTATGTTAAGTTTCATTTATTAGGGATAAGTGGATAACCCTATTACTATGACATATGTATTGTTAACAAATAACAATATAAAAATAAATTCATGGCAAATATTTGTATGGGAACAACTAAAAATGGAAAAATAAAAATCTTTTTTGCAAAAAATAAAACCGACTTAAAAAAAACACTAACCAGTGTAAAATAACTCTAAATTCGGAAGTCGGTGGCCCATCATGAATAAGACAAAACCACCAGAGCCACAGACTTCCTAATTTAGAGTTATTTTACACTGGTTAGTGTTTTTTTTAAGTCGGTTTTATTTTTTGCAAAAAAGATTTTTTAGTCCAGACATAAGATTGTATTAATATTACTTATATTATGTGTGTCTGATGATGGAAGGGCAAAGACCTGAAAAGCCTCATGAAGAAAAATCCAATTCAACTTTGAGTTTACTTGCCCGAAAAGACAGCATGCATGCTTTAGTCACCGTGTTGACCAAATAACTATAATTACAAATTCAATTCGTCATCCCATACTTCTTACTACTTCGTTCGTTATCTCGAAACTTAGCATCTCCATCCTACAGCCTAAATAAAAGCTATCAAAAATTGAATCTAAAAAAGGGTCTGTCAAAGTACCTGCCCTATCGGTACTTTCACATCCCGACGAATATCCAATTTCATAGGTCTTGCTTTCAGTCTTTTTCTGCGATTTTCATATAGTTATTCTAGTCAGATTTGGATATATTATTTTTCATGGCTGATGTCGCTCGCAGAAGTTGCTTTGCCACGAAATTTGGATGTAATCCTGGCTGGAAGAGGATTTTATCTGTAATCTAAGGTTGCGGGCCTGAAGTCGTACTATTCCAAGTATGTCGCAGTGTCGAGAAGGCAAATCCAAATGGTGGAACGTGATGTATTCAATCTGAGTCTTGAATAAGTTCCAAAGCATTTGGGAAAATAGATATTGTTAGAAAATCAGATTGGCGAAGTGGAAAATCGGAAACCGTATAACTTTGAGAAGTTTAGATGATATTGAAATGTAATAAACTAGAATTGGTGTAGCATTTTCTTTAGCTTTTGGCGCGTCAAATTTAGTTCACATAATAAAATTAATAAAAAAGTTATATCTCCGTTTTAGGCTTCAAAAACCCGAGTAATACGATGCCTTTATGTCACGTTGCATTTGTACATCTGGTTACACTGGAAACCAGACAGCAATCTCAGGCAAAGGTACGAAAGGTAAAGTGATGAGAAAGCAAAGATAGAATAGAAAAAAGATATGCTGTTAAATTATGTTTTTATTGATGTGAATAAACGCAACGTAGATAACCAATCAAGTTTTATTTCGATCAACCATCCTACATATTAAAGACAAGCATGCTAACAACAAAAAGATGGCGACCACTGACCCATCTGTCATTCGCGAAGCTGTCTTTTTATGTTAAACAGTAGACTGCTACAGGCTAATGTGATGTTAAACAATGCTACTACTCAAGCAGCAAGCTGTCTGAAGGCACTAGGAGTAAAGTGGGCCAATGCACTCACGCGATGCACTATCTTCAGAAAATCAGGAACGGGCGCGCAGTTTTACCAGCTATTACCATTGTTTGTGCAGGTAGCGTAGCTTCTAAGCTCTGTTGCAGTTTAGAAACAGAATAGATAAGTGCTTTTGGCATTTCATCATGTGTTTCTGTTGAAATTTAAAGTAAACTTAGTTATTTTGACATGGACTAGATTAAAGTTTGTCTAGGCTACTTAAGAAGAGTGTTTTGGTTGTTTTATAAAAGTTATGCGAGTGTGAAACGAAACTTTGGCCGAAAGTGGACTGCACTGACTGTACGATAAACTATGAATGTTCAAACTTAGCTGTCGAAATGCCTACCTAAAATTTGAACTACTAACTATTTACTCAACTATCCAGTCTTCATCATGTCTTCTTCCACACATATGTAGGTATTTGCCGTCATCTTAATTTTTCACACAATCCAATTCAACTATCAACTCATTCATGGACACAATGGGCATAGTCGTCATGGACTAATGGCTCCGTAACTTTGTTTGAATGACGTGTCTTCTCCCCACCTCCTAATTAAAACCAAGCACGTGTAATGAAGTGTCACCAACTTGAAACTCACAAATATCGATCGTGTCTTCAAGTAGGCTGTCCAATTAGTGACACAAGGTTGATCCTCGACATTGCGACGAGTATTTGTCGGATTCCTGTCTGGGGATTAGGAGGCACGTGCTTCGTATTGAGCTGTTGACTCGGCGTGGGAGGAACATCCACGCAATGAGGGGAAACAGTAACACAGTTATGTGGGCTTCGCTTCGTTGGTCTTGGTTATTGGGTCCCAACAGTTCGAGCAGACAGTTGACAGGTTAGGTAGTACACTGGGTCAGTAGTCCTGGAGTCTGGATTTGTATCCGGTTCACGGTGGTTAACTGGCAGAAAATGCCTGTTGCACGAATTCCGCCTCTGATGTTCAGTGTGCTTATAAACATTATCGCCTCTAAAATGGTTAAATAATTGCAAGCAGGGCTATTCAGCGCAGAAAAGTAAAACAGCACATTTGATTACGACTCGTTCCGACCGTTCGGTAGGCGTACTGTAGGAAGTTTAAACAAAACTTTCAACCGTCAATGAATCATTTTAGTGACAATGTCACGTATTAAAATTGTTATGCTATCTAGAGGTTAAGGCTAGTGCTCTATGCTCCGACCACCCACAATCCGCCGATAACGTTTAATTAACTATTCTTGCTTGCTAGTGTATGTTCAGTGCAGTTAAGTGCTGGCTGATAGCATGTATTACTGTGACCATTAACTGACTTTAGAGGTCCCATATTGTATGTAAGATTGCATTCTAATATCAGTATTAAACTGTCAAAAATATCTTTGATTTTCCTTAATTTCGGACAAATTTTTAATGTTGATTGTCGCTGAGATGATGATTATAAGATTGTGACAGATTTTGACCACTATTAGTTACGGGATTTGCCTACAGATATCATTTTTTTTAAACCACAAAACGTTTGGCTTGTCTTAAAATAGTCTCTTGTAGTTTGTCCACCTAAAATACAATCAACTTCACGTGAATAGCTAAAGTAAGTAAGTACTTTATGCTATGTATTCTTACAAATCTTGACTAATATTAGTTATCGGTTGTAAGCGCTATGGACTATGAGGTCCTGAGTTCGGTAGGGCAAAGTGTTATTAAATTTTCCATGATTTAAGAGTAGTGGCCCGGATTTGGGATTTGTGCCAAGTTGGTGGCAATAGACCAAATATTGCATTATAGGTACCAAAACATAACTGGCCTAATATGTAGGTGTACTGGAGATACACCTTTTCCTAATTTTTGGGGAAATACAGGTGTGAGTATTCATTATACAATATAAAAAAAAAAACAAACCAAACATTACCATATAATTAAACGTTCAAACGAATCCCGTAGTGGTTTGAAAGAGTCCACAAATTCACGCTAATGAGGCAGGTATTCTGCGGAGAGCCCTTGTATTTAGCGAGTGGAGGGTCCCTTTGACGGCCCTCTCGCGTTTGCGCCCTCTGCCGGCTGCCACACAAAGAGCAGTGCCGACGGGAATTGTAGCGGTTTTCATAGACTCTGATTGTTGGGTTGGATGAATTGAAATTGGCCGAAAATCTGTGTTGATACTCTATGTTTTGAAATAAGGCTGAAGTGAAATATGTTCTTATACTCGTACCAAATACAAGATTATTTTGCTAAAACATGAGTACCTACCTATACACATAAATGCAAGATGTGACGTTGTTGTTTTCATCGTTGTTTGTTGTTGTTGGGATGTTGTTATTAAGATGTTGTGTCGTACACTTATATGTTAGTCAAGACTATTTTCTCAAGAAGGGGTAAAGGTGTAAACTTCTAAAAAGGATACGTGGATCTAGCAGTATGAAACTTGTCAAGAAGCAAAATACACAGCACAACAACAAACAATCCGATAAAATTTGTTAATCAACAAACAAAAATAGTGTTGTGACTACGAACTTACATCTGCAGGAACTACCACGATCTTCAACAAAAGCTATTTCTCTAACAAAGCTAAGTTTACCTTCAATCCCATGTAAGAAATTCATAAGCCGTAACTGAAGCCGCGGACTGCCAGGCTCAGCACTACGACGAGAACCTCAGGGCAAGAATCCTACTTGCACTTATCAGGATTTTTAATCAGGTTCACTCATGTCAGTCTCATTCCATTCACTCCGATAAATCTCAGTTTACCGTATCAAAGTAGTATTAAATATTACGAACACACGAAAGTTTGTAAACAAAGCGTCGGTTATACGCGAATGTTATAATCTTTCTCATTACCAAAATCACAACAAGACGATAAGTTACTGATTCTTAATACTGCATCCATATTTAGCATTCCTTTTATTGCTACACGTGGTCTTTGCGTATGTGCGCCTGTGTTAAGTAAGAAAAAGGGTGTAATGAAAAGTGGGTTGGATACGTAAAGATAATAATAAAGTCTGCTCAAAAATAGTGGCTTGAGCACCCAAAAGCATCTGAATTCTTCCGTGAAAAATGTTAAAGTGAACTGTGAACTAATTTACGGAAAGTAATCCAAGGAGATTTGTAAAATAAAGTGTGGTGTGCGTGTTAAGTGTTAACTTGGCTAGAAACATAAACACAGCAAGGTTCCTCGGAGAGAACCCTTAACTGATTGTGCTAATATATGCTATTGATATCTTTGACGTGTGATGAAGACGGGGAAAAAATCAAACCAACAAACAGCATCGGACTCCTAAGAATTTTTTTCAAGTAGAGGAGAAATCTTTATATTTTTAAAAACATTTCGACTAGATTTTGACGAGTTTTGACTATATTTTGAACGATTTTAATTTACAGCCGCTCTATTCGAAAAAAGCCACCACGTGAAAACTTGAGTGAAGAAAACTGTCAAAATCAAAATCAAAAAATCAAAAGTCTTTATTCAAACTAGGCTGAGAATCAGCACTTTTTGAACGTCAAAAAAATACGTGAGACAGTCCCCCAAAAACGCCCACCATTCGCCACTTCCTAGTGTTTTTGCTGGGAAGAAGTGGCGGAACAAACTCTCCAGCAACACATCTGTCTGATTCGTTTGAATAACTATACAAAGATTCTATACAATGAAATGTTCAATAAATAACACTAAGGTTTATACTTAGTAAAAACATTATATTTCAGAATGTCGCGTGTTAGCTAGCACACTTCAATATACCAACAAGAAGAAAAAGAGTACCTACTTACATAAAAAAAATTACATTAACATTTAAATCTTAACTCAAGCAAAACGACTACAAAACTGAAAAAAATATAACAGCCCCCAGGTATAGAAGGCGTACCTGCTTACAGGTGCAAAGCTGGTTTATATTCATAAGGCTGTGACTCTAAGTTTAAAATGATAAGCTGGTTTATATTCATAAGGCTGTGACTCTAAGTTTAAAATAATAATATCCATCGAAGTGAAACGAATATGTCAATGTCTGGCATTAGTATAGCACACGGATATATGGTATGGCATGACATCTCACATCTCACTTCTTCTCTTTATCAAGGGGTGATTTTAATTGAATCGCACTGCCCTTTTGATAATTGAAGACAAATTCAGCGTAAAGATTTTAAGTTCACCATCCAAGAATCATAATATATTATGCAGTTATGCCAAAACCGATACAAAAGGAAAAGTTGGTAAATATGCCAAGGTTAGTAAATCCTAGGACACCGAACATAGCCTCATGGATTGTGGAGGGATGCCAAGTAGACCTAGCCTTGAGCTAGATGCTGGAATTTATGGGAAACAGGTTGCACTAAACTAAACTAAACAGGGTACTTAGATACAACTTAATTGCTTCTTGTAACAGTTTCGGTAAATCTTATGTCTTAGTTTAGTTTAACATCTATGGGACATTTGTGGTTTTTGAATGACAGAGGTAAATGTTATCACAAATGTTTGGAAGACTTTTATTGTCTATTGGCACACACCTCTAACTTTTCGGATTCATGTGTGTATTGTAGGTATAATGATCACTTGCTTTAAACACGGTGAAGGAAAATATCGTGGGGAAACCAAAATGCTTTAGAGATGTTTCTTGATGGTCAAGACAAGTAAACTCAGAACTTTACACGTTAAGAAGAAGATCGTCTTTTGGCTGAACTTTAATACTGACCTATGTTATATTTTGGGCATGAAAATGTACTTCACTACCACAGGGATACATATAAATTAATCGTTGATAGAAGTATATCTGCTAAGCATGAGTTGTCGGGTTCAATTCCAGGGTCGAGTAAAGCAGTAATAGTTTCACACTTGTAATTTCTCAGTAGCAAACTAGAGTCTGGATTTGTGCCCTATGGACGCCCGTTATTACGAAGAACTTAATCATAACTACAGAAATGTTGATTTACTATTCGTACCTATAGGTACGAATTGTTCCTGTGTTCACACAGATGTAATGTTGTGTGTAATTTAATAAGTGTATCTAACCTTCTAAACAGTTGGAAATGTGGTAAAAATGATTGCCTTCTAACCTTACTAAGAATAGCGCACGACAAGAATGAAAAGATTACCATAAGTAAAGATATCTTTGTCGTCAATCCGATTTCCTCCGAAGTAAATCTTAGTCAGCAACAGTTGTAGTGTTATTAGAATAATTTACGAGCTCATTTACCTAATAGTTACTGCATGTTCCCTAAGTATCCTGTCATTTATTAGGTCATAATACTCCGCCCAATTTATTAATCACTAACATATTATACGAGCGCCGCTTCATAAAATTAGTGGAGCTAATAAAATATTAACTAGTAAGGCGCCCTGGTTTACTCTATACTGGTTTACTCTATACGCGTATTATTTATACTGGTTACTTTACCGTTAAATATCTTTTCGGACTGTTAGTCAGGAGCCCAGTTAATAATGGACCAAAGATTAAGGTTCTGAATCTACCTCTCATGCACGAGGTTGTGCTTCAAATTCGGGCTAGTAGGTACAAATGGGGCTGCATAATTATTTACTTTTCAAGTTTATCTTAGACACCATTGACATCGGTAAGTCAAAACATGTTTGAGAAACCTGGACTTATAGCCTGTTAAAAGTCTGAAATCGCCAATCCGCCCTGAGCAACTGTCGTACCTAATCAATGCTCGTCCCTTTTCTGCAAGACAAGAGGCCTTTGCCCTGCAGTGGGACAGTAACAGGCTGGTATTGTTATTATAGTCAGAAGCAGATTATATCTCAAGAATAGAAATAGCATTCAAAAAAAGAAAATCGTCCTAAAGAATTTGCGCTGACGCCAAAAAAACCTTTGGAAATTACAGACTGCTAACAAAAGCTATTCGCAAAACCGCAACATACGCCAAGACAAGACCGCCAAATAATATTCGAACAAAAACGAATCAAGAGCGAACCACACTGCCTTACCAATTCACTACAACATCAAAAATTTCCTTCCACCCTGAGCGAAAGAGTTAGAGACATGTTTTGTCTTCCTCCCACACAAGAATGTAGGTCGCAGGAATATTCTGACAACTCAATTGTGGGTTACACCCGACTGCTGAGTTCAGCTCTGATGCCAGAAAACTGATGGACTCGTAATATAGTTGAAGTTGTTATTACAGTTAGAAATATTATGTCAGATTCGTTTCGTATCTTTTTTTTTAGAGTAAAGTAATATTTTTAGAAATTGATTGCTTTATTTTTACTTGTAGGCAGTGATTTATGAAATATATTTGTAGACTAGATGAGTTTCGTTGGTGAAATAATAAATCAAGCCACCCAAAGTTATTAATAAATCCTAGCGGTTGCCTATCACCCGTCTGCGCGTAGTGGAACAATTTCTTTTTTTACGTGAATAAATATTTTATTTCTAAAATGAATGTAACTCATGTTACTACTTATAACATTAGCTATCTACCAGTGAATATCCCGTCAAATTCGGTTAAGATCCTTCGGAGATCAGCTTATACAAACAGGCCAACAGAAAAATCTTTTGTATAAAATTAGCATCGCATCGTCCTCACATATAATCTTATTAATGTATACAAAGTTTTGTAAAATCTATTTTAAAAGAGTAAGTATGGAGTTTCTTGCCCATTCTTCTCCATACAAATCTACTTTTTGGAAGGGGCAACTAGAATCATTTTTAAAGTTGATTTTTTTCGACGTTCAAAAGTGCCTTATAGGGGCCTAATTGAAATAAATGGTTTGACTTTGACTTTGACTTTGACATCGTAATTGGCAAAAAGGTACTAACCAAACAAAGGGACAATTCAATATTATTTATTTGTATGCAATTATGCATAGATTTAGATAAATAAATATGTTTTTTCAAGCATTAGCGTTCACTATAAAGTTTAAGTAAATTTATGAACGTATCGATACCAAATCGATAAGTATCCGCATTTAAAAACAGCAAGAGAAGCTTCTAGAAGCGATATTAAAGCAAAGTTAAGTTAACAAAAGAAAACTTGGATATTGGATAGTCTAGGCGAAGTTAGCCATGTCTGGTGCGCGATGCCTGATACCTAACTTGTACATAATATGCTAACTTGAGGTGCACTCGGCTGTGCCACTTGCTAAGTTCTAAGATATGTCATCTACTTGACACTATTCATGTTACAAGTAATATTAAAGACTTTATCTACATTCAGGATAACCTACTTCGATCTTATTCTTCTTATCGTGTGGTTAGAGAAGACTAACCTGGTATCAGAGTTTTAATGCCACCCATGGGCTTCTGACATGGCATCACATGCCCTCGAGAAATATCTCTTAGGCATCGCGGTTTCCTCACGATGTTTTTCTTCAACATTTTTTAAGCAAATGTTAATAAATAAATATTCCACAACTTTTCACACAACGCAATTTAGTCCCAAGTTAAGCTTGAGAGCTTGTGTTATGGGTGCTAAACAGCTGATACACATACTTATATATTTCTAAATACATGACATATTATAGATAAATTACACCCAGACACAGAACAAATGATCGTGCTCATCACACAAACATTTGTCTTGGGTGGAAATCGAACCCACGACCTCCGGCATAGCAGTCAAGGTCACTAACTACCAGACCAACAGGCCAGTCAAAAGTTAATTATACAATACGCACATGAATCCAAAAAGTAAGAAGTGCGTGCCTTGGGTTCGAACTAGAGACCTACGATTTGGTAATCCGCCGGTCACACCAATGGGCTATCACTGTTTTTTTTTAATTTAAATGAACACGTCAATTGAATGGATTATTCGCTTTTAACAAAAACATGACTTCGGTCCCTGAAAGTCGACGAAACTTAGCTTTACTTAGTGAGTTTTTTAGCGTATCGATGGAAAAACAAAGGCACTGAAAATAGAGCTTATATTCGCCATCGTAGTAAAAGGGTTAGTCAAAAGATAAAAGATTAGAAGTACCCTCTGTACTTCAAGCATCAAGCTTCTCCAATCTGATAAATTTCTTAGATGGATTTTCAACTTTTATTACAAAAGAAAAAAGGTTCATGATCAACTGTGAAAAATTCACAGTTTGGAATAGCTTGATCTGCTGGCGTCTGTCACAACAATATCAAAGATATTATATCATACGTACCTGTATCTTTGTGTTGAATGCTATGTGTATAACAGCACCACGAACCGGTCCCTTTTTAAATTTATTGTCTTCCCTTCAATGCAAAGGATGGTATCCATTATCAGCAATAAGACCGCTGTTGCACCGTATTATTAATTGTTTCTTAACTTAACTTTTGTTAAAATTCTACCCATCAATCAAATTCGTAACCAGTATGCCTGCTCTTAATTTAGGGAAAGATAAACTGATGCGGTTGATGATTGTGGTTCGAATCCACAAACAATTGACAATTTGACATTAGTCAGTTTGACAGCAGATTCTAAATTTGGATGTGTTTTTGTTTCAAATCGCAGGCCTAGCCATATTACAAATTCTATTCCTAATATCGTAATCGATAAGGCGACAATAGAAAGAAAATGGCGTATATGGATCAGCTGTTTGTCAACTGTCAGGTGTTAACGAGTAGAATTTTTAATATGGCTGAAAATGAAACAAACTTGATAGTTGACAAACAGCTGATTCCATATATTATGCCATTTTCTTTATATAATGGAAATAGAATAGAAGTAGTATTTGTAAGATTTGGCTAGGCCTGCTGGGATGTGTTGTGTTATCAATAACCACAGATATAAACTTTTATTGAAAGTTTTGCAAACAGATCGTTTTCACGCGCAACATTAAAAATAAACAAATATTTCATCGGACAACAAACAATATTTGCAACTTGAATGTCCAAACCAACGTTATGCATGCTCCTGATATGCACAGAGCTAACAACTTCTATTTATTTGTACGGTTCCCGGCCGAATTCGATATTAAAAGCAAATATTTGTCCAAATACTGGCTCCAATACACGGCTACATTGGCCAGTATACGTTGACATACGGCGGAAGAGGGAACTGACATTAAATGTACCGCATTTGACATGTTGCTGTCATTTCGATTTGCATGCAGCGCCGGCGTAATATGCAAAGATATACTGGCCACACTACATTGTGATAATAGTGTTGTGTATTAGAAACGGCGCGGTTATCAACGCACGTGACCGCGCGCTGCGGATATAATATTATGTGCTAATCTTTGCACAAATTCTGATAACGCATCGTCTGCCATTGTCAGTCTGTTGTGAATTATGATCGACGGTTTTATGCGTGTTGTTGGTAAAATCAATATTTGCTCAACAGGTTTCATGTTGGCTGAACGTAAATACTGGTTATTTTACTTTGTGCACGTCGATTTGTATTTCGATACCTCTAGAGCGACGTGATGATGCTAAGTGAAAGTATCTACTGAGCTTAGAATAATAACGCATAGAAGCCGCGTTTAGTACAAAGCATGGGCGAATTAGAGTGTCCACTTTAATATATATCCGATAAAATGATATTTATTTCTGTAAATAGATTCATACAAACATTTAACACGTCATTTTTTAGCTAGGTGAGGTCGGTGTTTCACTCAGACTACTCTGCGAAGACGGAACGTTATTTTATGTATCTACTGACGGCTCGCCGCGCAAATCAAGCCACTATGGCTTGTTTTAATTGCTTGCTAGGTTTCAAGTTTCTATGCATCATTATTCTAATTACCTGAGAGTAAAAATCGGGTTTAATATAATTTAAACAACAGATTATCAAACATTTTCTTATTAATCCGCGCAGAGAAATGGAATGTAACCACTTGAGTATATTAACGATTGCTTGTCACACTAATTACTTACAACCAGTAGGTAACTTCTAACGTGCTACTTCCAATCCTAATTGTTAAACAAAGCTACTTTTATCACAGTGTAACATATTACGATTGGGTAGTTAAGACGGCACCGACCAAAACAGTCCAAAACGGCCGGCACGATAAGGGTTGATGTGATCAATACTATTACAATAATTAACCAAAAAGAAATGCTATGAACACCGCAAAGAATGTGTTTACAATTATTCCGAAGCAAAAAAAAGAAATATTTTCTAGTTAAATAAATAAAGTTACGTAAAGTTGTGACAAATATCTAAAAATGGCATGTTGGTGTTTCGTTGAATTTTGATACTAAACTGTTGATTTTTTTTACAGAGTTAAATTCATATTAATCACAAATGTTTATTCTACAATTCGATACTTTTAGATTTTCAAAGTGTCACCTGGTTATTTTAGTATATTCATTTTTTTAAAGCATCTCAAATCCGCCATACAAATTTTCTATGGACACGGGACGTTGTATTATAAGCAACGTACACCGCTCGGAAATTCAGTCGCCCACAAGAGCTCAGAGAGTGGTCACGTCTCATTGCGGAGCGACGCACCAAAAACGACAAATCGCGATCTTTTGTGTACACATACGTGCTGCCACCAGATAAAATCAGGTAAGTCATAATTTTTGTTTTTTGAGTTTCTTAGTAAATGAAACAAGTAAGGATTTGTTTTAGTAAAAATGGGAATGCGAAAGGAATGATACTATAAGAAGAAAAGTGGCGCTCTTTTCCGGGAAAAAAGCCGACCCCATAAGTATGTACCTATTTCAATATAATTTTCTCTTAGAATTCAATATGAGTATGATTTTAGGTTTTTGGGGGTGCCGCATGCCGATTACAAATCATTCATTTTCAAATCCAGGATGGCGGATGCGTTTTTTTCTCAAATGTTTGATAAGGGTATCGTTTAATTGGTTTTTGGGGGTGCCGATTGCAAATCTGACATTAATTTTCAAATCCAAGATGGCGGAAGCGTTTTTTTCTCATATGTTTGATATGGGTATCGTTTAATTGGTTTTTGGGGGTGCCGATTGCAAATCTGACATTAATTTTCAAATCCAAGATGGCGGATGCGGTTTTTTCTCAAATGTTTGATATGGGTATCGTTTAATTGGTTTTTGGGGGTGCCGATTGCAAATCTGACATTAATTTTCAAATCCAAGATGGCGGATGCGTTTTTTATCATATGTTTGATATGGGTATCGTTTAATTGGTTTTTGGGGGTGCCGATTGCAAATCTGACATTAATTTTCAAATCCAAGATGGCGGATGCGTTTTTTTCTCATATGTTTGATATGGGTATCGTTTAATTGGTTTTTGGGGGTGCCGATTGCAAATCTGACATTAATTTTCAAATCCAAGATGGCGGATGCGTTTTTTTCTCATATGTTTGATATGGGTATCGTTTAATTGGTTTTTGGGGGTGCCGATTGCAAATCTGACATTAATTTTCAAATCCAAGATGGCGGATGCGTTTTTTTCTCAAATGTTTGATATGGGTATCGTTTAATTGGTTTTCGGGGGTTCCGATTGCAGATCTGACATTTGTTTTCAAATCCAAGATGGCGGATGCGTTTTTTTCTCATATGTTCGATATGGTCATCGTTTAATTGGTTTTTGGGGGTTCCGATTGCAGATCTACCATAACTTTAAAATCCAAAATGGCGGATACGTTCTTTTTTCAAATATCCAATATGGGTATGGTTTAACAGGTTTTTGGGGGTTCCGATTGCAAATCTGACATTAATTTTCAAATCCAAGATGGCGGTTGCTTTTTTTTGTCAAATGTTTGATATGGGTATCCTTTAATTGGTTTTTGGGGGTGCCGATTGCAAATCTGACATAAATTTTAAAATCCAAGATGGTGGATCCTTTTTTCCTCAAATGTTTGATCGTTTAATAGGTTTTTGAGGTGCCAATTAATAATAATAATAATAATAAATAATAATATTTTTATTTCCAAAAAGTACATACAGTGGAGTGTTAACAGAAAAAATAAAGCATTTTCATTCAAGATGGTGAATACAACTTTACATACATCTATGCAAACGTTCTGTCAGCATTATCCTTACTACCTACCTAAGTCTGTTTATTTTCTTGAAAATTTTGCGCTACAACAAGATATTTTTTATTTATTTATAGATTTACACCCCCCTCCACAAATCAAGAAATTGAACCTACCCCAATCTGTCAAATTTATTTAATAGATTTTCAACGGTCACGTAGGTCAGTCTGCTGGAGAGCACGGACGTGTTCACGGTGGTTTTGGTTATGGTCAACTAAATGCAGAGGGAGTCAGCATACTCAGGACCTGCGCTGTGTCTGACCTAGCCATCGCGAACACATTCTTTCAGAAGAAGCCCCAGCATCTTATTACGTACCGTAGTGGTGCCTACTCAACCCAAATAGACTACCTGCTGGTGCGACGGTGCCACATTGGCAAGGTTACCAACTGCAAAGTCATCCCAGGCGAAAGCCTAACGGCTCAACACCGCCTCCTTGTCCTGGACTTTGCGGTCGTGCCAACAAAGAAAGTAATCGAGAAACGCAAACCCCGCACCAAGTGGTGGTTGCTTAATGGTCCTAAACAGTCGGACTTCATCGCGGAAGTCGAGCATCTCGAGGTTAGTGTGAAATATGGGATTAATTTCTTGAATTAAATGATTATTATTATTATTATTATTGTATTTTTTCTTATTTTTATTGAAAACTACATAAACCTTGTAGTTTTTTCTGCTAATTACAAAAATAACCAGTTTTTTTTTTCTAATATGATGCTTTGTATGTCGTTCTCTTAGTGTGAAGTGTTTGTCATTTGATTTCGATGTCATTACAAGTGGTTACACACGGGTGCAATAAACTAATGTTTTTTTTTTATTTCGAAATCTTCGTTAAACCTTGCCTGGATAATAACATAACACTTCGTTTTTTAAATAGGCCGAGCCCTTTACAAGTTTATTGTGGCTAACGAAGCATTTGGTTTTAGGTAAGTAGGTAAATAAAACGATAAAAAGTTTAACAGACTGCCTGATTTTAACTATATAATTATATACCTACTCGTATAAAGCTGCTACCCTTTTTTATGTAGGTACCTACCTACAAAAATTGTTAAATAAACAAGTTATTGAATTGTTGGACTTTTATTACAGACTAATTTTATTATTAACATACCTACCTTACCTACATACCCAGAAAATATCCTGGGTATGCACTGAACAACGTCATCGCAATCGGGTGAATAATATACGTATCTATAATATCACGCCTTAAATCGTAACAAACAAAAATCGAATCTTTCCTCTTTATAATCTTAGTTTAGGTTATATTATAGTGAGAATTACTAGAGGTATCTCTGTCATTATCACCTTGTACTTATAAACATTATGGTGAAATAATATTTTGAATTTCCCAGAGGCCAGAATCCCCACTAGCTACATAGCAACGCGAGAGCCGGACGGACCAAATAACTGCCGCGCGCGTAATTATTTTGTCGCGCGGATATTTTCATATTGTGATATCTTCTAGGATATTTATTTAAACTATATAGACTGAAGGGCACAAATATTCTATATTAAATTTCCATTATAACGAACATATTTTTATAGATATAGATTCATACAATATGGGTTTAATAACCTTCGCAAAAAATCACTCTTTTTAATCGAAAATTTTAAAAGTAAAAGCAGTTATTGTGGCGTACCCGTCGCTGATAGACATATGCTGTCGCGGACTTTTTTTTAGAACTTTTTAAGAAGAACAATTCCATCGTACATGACATTTGCGTAACTTAAACGGTTTACGCAGCACACGCTACGGAAGCTCTCAAAAAGGAAAATTTTATCTCGTTTTTGAAACATTTTTCATTTATGCTCAGCTCCTTTTGGCTGTAGCGTGGTGTTATATAGCCTTTAACTTTTCTCAATAATTGGACTATGCAACACATAAAAGAATTTTTCAATTCCAACCAGTAGCTCCTGAGATTAGCGCATTCAAGCAAACAAACAAACTCTTGATAATATTTTAGTATAGATAAATAATAGATTATTCGATTTTATTTAGTGAGTTACGAATATAAAATCATGTAAGTAAACAGTATTCGTCTTTTCATGTCATTCAACGCAACAACATTTTTTTTAAAAATCCTAAGTTGTCTACTTTCGTTGTGCAAATGCACTCGTGACGCGGGAGACTTGCCGTAGTGTGCGCCGCGCACGCACACAACCAGCGAGTGGTAGTTAATACCTATTCGCCGGACGCCGTTTACGCTCGGAGCCGTCTTAAGTAATATTTATTTAGTCAGCTGCTAACTGGTCGTGACGTAGGTGTCATGTTAACATTATGTGGTATTTCAATGGTATATCTTAACCATATAGGTACTTCGTTTTCACAGTTAGCCTTAAGGGCTTATTAAACTATTCAATTTGTAGAAAACCTATCTAGGATATAATCGCAGTTGGAGCAGATTGGATCCTATGGTAAACCGTATGACCGCTTGGTTGCTTCCTAACTGTTCCTAGATAGGATCCTACAAATAGAATAGTGTAATAAGCCCTTTAAGGTCTCTTTTATTCTTTTATACTTTGCAACACTATTGTTATAATAAAGACCCTCAAATTCACAATAAATTGAGTTACATTGATTGTTATATTACCATGGCATTGGTCTCCGATCCGTAACGCGAATAGCACGCCATTATCATGATGTCTTTTTAGAACAAATCATGCAAAATCAAGAGTGATAGACGTCATGGACGTGTGTATATATAACGGGTTTGTTCATTGGCTTCAAGCCCCACAATAATTACATTTCCTACTATTGTTATATATACATGTTGTGTGTGTATTCAACCGTAACTACCATAACTAACAAATTATTACTGACCCTTTGTGTTAATAGAGTGTAATATTGAATCCTTTTACAAATAGAAGTACTAAGTAAGTAATTATTTCCGTACAAGCAGAAGTAAATATTTTTCAAGGCACGCTACATTAATACACCAGACAAATTAAGAAAACTGTATTAACGTATCCGACAAAGCGCTTCGTATTTCGAATATTAAAAGATGGCAAGCACGGTCCAGCTATAAATCGGATCTCATTTTAATCATGGCTGAGCCGCATTGTCTGTGATCCGCACAATGCATTCGGCCTCATAAATACGGCCTACAAGAGGCCTACGTGTTCCAAATATAAATCAAAATTGAATTTACCAATCACATCAGTATTTTACACGCAGTTTTATAAATCATGTTCAATTTTTTTATAAAGCAAACATTTAATAAAAATTGCGTTTCGCAAAGTGTTCTCCATAATATTATTTTCTTTTGCACGTGGGATTTCTGTTAGTTCTGTGGCACTGGCAACCAAGTGGAACGTCTGCATAGATAACTTTTCATTATTTTCAGTGACGTAGACGTGCAAGACCTACAAGTGCAAAACATTTACATTGATATCTGATATTTCATTCCTTTTAAATTAAACTTCACTGGATATTGTTTTTTTTTGTATTCATTTCAGGACGAAAGCAATGTTCAATGTTGTACAGAGCACTCATAATGGCTGCCGTTCGAAATTCGAATGAATCACAAATGACGTCACCCGCTTGGTAATTCGTGACTAGCGGTGCGATATGTGATTTAATAAAATAGCAGTTTCGCATCGTTAAGTGCATTAATTATGAACAATTAGGATGTACTACAGATTCGCTGTCAGTTAATAATCATAGTATTTTAAAATTAATAAATGCCCGTCAGTTATCGCTGTGAAAATTTATTAGAAGCAATTTTCTTATCTACCATATTAGAGTCTTGCGTTCATTAAAAACTTGTTAATTATTTTCTAATTTTATCAAAATTAATCAAACATTTTCTGAAGATGAAAGACGAAATAACCTGATAAGATATTTCTAAAATGAGATAGGTATTCTACTTCAGCACTGAGTACACACAAAAGAACATGTCTTCAAGATATAGTTCGTTACTCGTAGACATCTTAATAATAAACTAGGAGAATCAAGACTAATAACACTTCAGCAGTGATCTTTCCATAAGTAAGTAACAAAAAATAAATAACTGTTACTTTTTACTTATTGCGTTATTTTTCCAGACAGTTGCTTAATGAGTATTATTCTCTATCTGAATTATGAAGGTTTTATCAGATTTATTACGGAGAATGAGTTTTCTTTTGGCCAATACTTACCTAATGGCACCATGAAAGGTGCTGTACAATTGCGACATATCTATCATTATGAAATTTGCTGGCACTTGGCAGTCAAGCTGATAGCAGACGCTTCACTTGAGTGAATATTCATTTTATGCTTCATTTCACACAGCACGGACACTGGTTTCCTCCATAGGGATGACTATTCATCAGCTCATTTGATTTTATTTCTCAATCATTCTGCAGGCAAGCGATAGATGTCGAAATCTTACATCGTTGGTGTTGTTCACAACTGAATTAATTTTTCAACTCATATTCTCAGACGTTTTACTTTAAGTGGAAGAATAAAAAGAGAACCAAAATGAAGCATAATTAATCTAATATTGCTTTATGAGAATTTTCTTCATGAATGTTCTCGAAAAAATAAAAGAGTATTTCATAGAACAAAAGAACCAATCGAATGACCCGCCTTCGCCATAATCAAGCAATCGTAATTGCGATCACGTTCGACGGTGATTTACGATGCGAGACAAAATATGTGTGTATATGAAAATAACTGTTATATTTATATACAGAACACTGTCATCGATCGACGAGCGTAATACGCGGTAAATAACAATGTTGTTAATTTGATAACTGTTCTATAATTATTTATTTATGGTAGGTAGATTTATTATTACGTAAAGCGAAACTTAGGTTTCTTTTTAAGAAAAATAGCGCACCGGACGGTAAATCGACTACTAAAACTAAGAGTAAGAAACCTACAAACGATTAAGGTTGTTAGTTGAATATTTAGATGTTATGCCTACACGTCATCAGCATGGCCGATTAGATAGGAAAAATCCACTTGTATGTTCAGACAGCTATGGCAGGGATTACGACGAAAAGTTCACATTTCTAATTCAAGAAACATAAGCCCTGTTTTAAAATCAAAAGTTTATGTGCAGACATAACTTGTACTACTTCAAAATCATACTCGTACATCTCCTTCGCAAAAATAAAATCCTTTTATGAAAAATAAAAGAATAAATCTGGAATCTTTCAAAAACAGAATGTCGAGACCAGTCGCGGCCACAACACGCCGCATCCCTACCGAAACAATTGTAATTCAACGCAGTGTCCCGGTAATCCTCGCCAAGTCTACAAATCCTCTCGGACACTGACCACAACACCCAGATTAATTATGATGTAGAAACTGACGTAGTTTATTGATGACTGGCTTACCAGATGTCGGTACTGGACACACCGACACACGCTTACGTCGCGCGTTGTCGTGATGAAAAATGGCTTGGCTCCTAAATCCATCATTCCTCTTATTGAATCACTGGTCCAATAAATAATTTGAACTTGGAATTTGGTGCTGAGGTAGGGGTAATTAAGACTTCATAAAATTATCTTAATTAAGACTTCATAAAATTATCTCTAGTCTATGGAATATTTCGAACAATAATTAATACTAGTCCAATTAACAGTAGTTTGTCTGGAAAGCGTTATTGTAATAATTAAAATCTTCTGATCTATTACTCGGGCGTTTCGTAATTACTTAAAATGAAAAGATACTTCTAATAATGTTATAAAAATGGGCCTTTCTTTATTTTAGGGACTTAATCGTGTGGATCATTGGAAGATAAAGCTTCACATTTCAGAACCTCCGAAACCGCTGAGTAGATTTTGATGCCCGTTTCATCTTTATTACTCGGTGCAAAAAAAACTCTAAAATTGTTTCGTAAAGACCATTTACCGTCATTAGTATTTATAAAACGTTCTCTGATACGTTATAAAGGAAAATAGATAAGTTCTGGAATGATTGGCGGTAATATTGTAGGTATAGTTAGCTTAGTAGATTTTACAGAACCATATTTTCCTAGTTGCCAACACTGAATAATATATTACGAATATTATAACATTATTTCCTTAACGCGACGTAATACATATGACATGGAAACTACAGCAAAACGCAATATAATTCTTACGTGTTCCGAAAAACGTTCATGAAATGATAAACTAAAGAATGAAGTAAGTAGTTTGGGTGTCGGGACCTTAATTAAATGAATCACTAGCACAAGTACGAGATAACAATGGACAAATCCAATTCCCCCTGTAATTACTTATCTCGGGAGAGCATAAGATAATGACTGCTCGTTCGTGCGCCAAACTCAGACTGATATATCATCGTGGAACTGTTTCAAGAACTGTTATTTGTGTGGTGTACAGCACTAGTGGACATAGTGCAGCGTTTTCTTATGGTTGAGTGATTTACGTTGCCTTTGCCTTCCCACAACCATAATCAAGAGTAATACTATTAAAGTTTTTTTCATGATTTGTGTCATGTCACGTTACCGTCTCAGTCAATTATTGATGGCCAAGTTCCTACAGCGATAAATTAATGTTAAATAGATTATTGATGTCCATAAAATCTAAATCATAAGAGGACCCCGTGAGAAATGTAACAAAATATCTACTTCTTAGTAAGTATTTCGAATGCGTCATAATTAAAAAAAAATGTACGCATATTTTAGGCAAAACATGTTAGGACGTTTCTTTTTATTTTATGACACCATGCTTTGCAACCTTGTTTTTGTACTGCTTACTCATGTTTTGACAAATAAACTATCTTTATCCTTATGTCTATGGTTAACTTCAAAGCAACCACAGTCATAGACTCAGTAATTTTCTTTTGAACACCACAAAAACAATCCTGCAATATTTAGTTGAGTGAAAAATAACGCACCAATAACTGATTGTGCTCGTTGGTTTACCCCACAACATAAAGGGTTCTATTCAGAGGATGTGTCGGCTATAATATTTATCAGTTCTATGCAGCGGTGGAAGATAACCGCGATATACGGGGACTGTTATCGTGTTCAATTTACTACATATTGGCAAAATGTTGCAGAATGCAGCTTTACTTGGGTGTGTACATCGATATTATTTTTTTTCGTTGTATAGAATTTTGTCCAAACATACATCCCATTTTTTTTTAATAATAAGATTTTCGCGGCTAGTTCAAAATGACTGCTTTTCTAAATATTAGTGACATTTTTTTTGCAGAAAATCGCCACAAAACAAGGTATTAGCGATTTATTTTAGAATTTGAGTGACTCAGTAGCTAGAAATTCATGTAATCCTTGCCATTGTGATAACTTGTTTAGCTAATAGGTTTCTGGTTCATGTAAAAACCCATTTTAATCAATAACAATTCTGCCGATACATCGCATAATATGAGTCACTGTTACGCGAAGGCTGTAGATCGGTCAGATCCAGCTGTGAACTCATGTTTGCTTACATCATACAGTATTAAAAATAAATAGCGACGTGCTCGGAATGACATTGTTTTCCTTTTATCTCTGTTACTAAACATGGGGCCGATATTCTATTTGCTGAAGCTAAAGAACACAAATACGCAGTTGCGAGTTTTATCATCGATGAAATGTACAACCCGTCATATTTTATCAGATAGGTCAAACAGAACAATGCTTCTACTGTATCGTGTAGGCTTTCTTATACAATCCTATCAGGACTTTGGACAAATGGAAATCCGCATCTAAAGAAATTGGGGTGGTTGACGAAAATTCACCTACAAATCAGTTTGGAGACTCGTTCAACTTTCGAGCAAAAAGTTCAGGAATTCTCACACAGTTCAGAAAAGAATTAGCTAACTCAAAATTGTTTCTGTCATGGATAGGCGCGGAACCGACGAAAATAGGCTCCCTCCGCGAATTTGGGCAAAGAAAGGAAAAAGTTTTAAAAGCATACTGCTGTTATAACTCGGTATTTTCAATGGAGAACGATCACAAATAAGTGTTTGTTTTCCATCTTCTGTTACGAAGAAAAGTCAGTTATTCACTATTTGAGAGTTTGCTCATTAACTTTGTTGGCAGAATTAGCACGCGGGCCAGATGGGCGACGCGCCGAGGTGCTTCAATACAACTTTTCACAATAAGTAAAACTTTGAAGGGGAACATAGCAACGATCCTGCCAAAGTTCGTTTACGGCCAAATGTCGTTTTATAAAGTTTTCTTTCCACTTTTACGCTATCGATCATTAACATTACCCGCGCTAGGCATTTAGACCTTGACATGGAAATGTTTAACTTTCCTGATTTCAGGAAGTTGACGTTTTAATGAGAAAGTATTTCAGTAACGCCATTTTTTTGTGTAACTCAGAAAATGAATCGTGTTTGCATGCTTCGTAGCAAAACTTACACGACAAAGGGCAAAGGCAATAATAAGTGCAGCCGTTATCTAATCTGTTAACAGTTCAATATTATGATCGCTATTCACCGCCTACAGGTTTACACAGTTCAGTAATCTGACGAAAAATAATATCAGCATAATAGACGCTACGTTATACATAATATATTGAAATTGCCTAATCGTGCTTTCACGCACTTTTAGGGTGCCGGGTCAGTAAGCAGATTACTTTCGCTGTAATAATTTTATAGATTATGGAGATGGTCAAGGCTGCTCACTGACGTAAGCGAATAAAGGCAATCACGCAAAATATTGCAGTACACGACTACGAAACAGTATCGAGATACACAATACGCGTTGAACACGTTTTTGGCTAAAGAAATGTCAACAAAGTTGAGTCATAGACGCTCGGTTGGTGCAGCGGCGACTGTGGCGATCTGTTGTGATTGTTTTGGTATGCACGTCGCCGTGGGAGTCGGTGGAAGTCGTCTGTCGTGGCCGTGCGGCGTGCGTACAGTTTACACAACAGAGGCTGCACGCTCGCAGCCGTCGCTCGCGGCTCAGGTGGGTGCTGTTATAAATACGGCACCGGCACTGGAGCGTGGTCGCCCCTCTCCCCATGCCCGCAGCCGCCTGCTCGCGTGCCGCTCATCGCCATTATCTGCGGGACCTTGGGCCGCGCCGCGCGATAAAACCACTCACCTTTTTGATTTGGAAGTGGTCGGGGCGCAGAGTCTCCTGGATCTCCTGCTCGGTGCCTCGCGGTGCCGCCTGCACCGAGCTGCGGAACCCGTCGAGCACCCCCTTGAACGTGAACTTCTTCATCGCGAATAACCGAGTAGCGGGTCCTTTGTCCGAAGGCCGCTCGCGCCGGCCGCGGCTACATCACAGCCGTCCGCCGCGGACAGCGAGCCGGTTTTGGCGGAAGGAAGGTCGGTCGCTCCCGCGCTACACTTGGTCGCTACTGCGCAGGGCCGCCCGGGGCCGCCGCCGACGCCGACACGCGCCCGCCACGCCGACGATCGACGAAAACTAGGCGAGGCACCGCCTTCGGAATGTACGGCAATGCGGCTCCACTGACGGATCGATACCCAGGACAGCAGAATACACACGCGCACTGGCGACACGCTGTCAGCGAGGCCGCCGCGGACTGGCCGGAAAGAGTACGACACGAGCGATCGATGCGCTCGGCCCCGCTCGGAAAAGAGATGAACACATATTGCGCACGTAGGCGCGTCTTGCGGAAGAAAAATTTCACAGCTGATAACTAAATAGTTCCGCATGCCACCGCAGGGTGGCGCGCGCGCGAAAACAACAAAGTGACATTCCAAATCTGTCAAATGTCAAACCGGCTTGCAGGTTTGGTTGGTTCGTTCGTTCGCCTATAAAAATAGTTTTGATCTTGGAGAAATACGTATCGTCTATAATTATTGGTGATTTTCGGCTTTAAATATATACAAAACATGTCGTATAGAGTGATAACGAGGTGTTTCAACACGCTGAGTTATGTTGAGACATACAAGAAGATCCGGGACAGACCCGCATACAGGTGAAATATTTACATTAACATTTTGTGTACCTAACATCGATCACTAGTAATAACGATATTATTAAACGTAAAAGCATTAAATCGAGTTACAGTTAGATACGCATACCCACACAGTAATATTACAGACAATGTTAGTTGAGGTAAATAATTTTTATTATTACTTTTGTAATGTGTGATTGGCGTACGTGATCGAATGGTTGTCGAGTCATCTATCTGGTAAATAATGACTATTGGGAGGAGGAGAACAGCCACTTGACTCGAAGATTTACTAAGTCCATTCAATGTGTAGGAATATTTTCATCCCAATTTGCTGAACTAACCATAAAACCTGTCTAAATAAATAAAAAACAGTAGTGATGTGACCATGATACAGTAATCCCTTTACAACATTATCTATACATTCTGAAGTTCAGTAAAAGATTTCCAATATCATTGTGAAAGATTAGACAAGTAGGTCAACACCACTTGTGGCACAATGACTTATTGAACAATACAAACAAGTTTATTTTGTGTTTTTATTTTAATTTAACTTTTCTTTTGTATTTTATTTGTTACAATGTAACAGCCAGTACTATTTTTTTATTTTTTCTTTAACCACTTGTTTGCCATATTAATAGAAACAGTTAAAAAGCAATTGTATCTCATGTGAATCCACAGTCTGGCTACCAAAGGTTAAAACAGATTGAACCTACTCAAAAAAGTACCTAAAGTAATAAAAAAAATAGGTATTCATTTCATTTCAAATCTTTCTTTTTAATTTGGAGTGTTAGAAATCAGAATCAAAATAACTTTTAAAACACAAAACTGAACCAATTATTATCTGATCAGCTTCTTATAGGATAAAATCAATATACCAACTTACATAAAAGATTAAATACAATAATAAAACAGAATTGCTGACTAAGGATGATGATGATATTAATAATAACATCATCATTGTGAATATTTAAATGAATGTTTGGTTAAGAGAACCCATTTCATTGGTTTAAAAACTACCAAGTGTTAAAATCAATTCATTTTCCTCATTTATTCTTAGTTAGTATCAAATCAAATAAAATTACAATACCAGCCTCAACTGTCCCACCGCAGGGCAAAGGCCTCTTCTCATACAGACAAGGCACAAGCACTGATCACCACTCTTGCACAAGGTGGATTGACGATTTCAGACTTTTATCAACTATATGTCCAGGTTTTATCACAATATTTATTGTAACTTAGAGAGTGCATGTGATTGATAAGGTCTCATCGGTACTTGTCCAGATTTGATCCACAACCAAATACAAAATAGTTTACTATGATATTAATTAAAACGTATTTGGAACCTCCTTTTATGTAAACAATACCACAATCTCTTGCATTAAAGGCCTCTGTGCCATAACTACATTAAATAATGAAATAAAAGTAAAAGAGAAAAGTATTACCATAGTCTAAAATGTTATTTTCAGATTATACTGTGCAGCAATTCTAGGCACAGGCTATGCAGCATACAACCAGCTGAAAAAAAACAAAGCAGAGATGAAGGAAATAGTGCAAATAAAGAACTACATGGCTGAGCCCATTACGCCAATGGAACACATAGAGCAAAACATGGATGATATGAAAACACAAATGGAACTTCTCATAATGAGAATACAGGCAGAGTTCTGTAGAGCACTGGAAAAAGAGGAAGACAAGGTAAGGTAGTTCTTGAAATAAGAACTTTTAGTAGAAATATGTCCATTTTATTTAGTACTAACTTCTGCCTGCAACTTAGTTTACATGGAGAAATAAAAAAAAAATGTTTATTGCAATTTCATGAAGATATTTATGTTAGGTGTCTCCGCTCTTCCACTTAATATAATACCAATGTATGCAATTGCAATTATCCTATAGAACTTGCTGATAATGTATGGTAGCTTTCCAATAATGAATTGTTAAAAACAGATTAACAATTTTGGAGATTACCCCTATAAACAAACACACTAAACAAAATACTCTTTCATAATATTAGAATAGATCCAATAGCAATCGTGAATATAGACCATAGAAAAGATTTTTCTAGAAACTAAAACTTTTATGATGAAATTTGAATAAGTTGTGTTTAGGTAAGGTTCTTATTTGTATTGTTTTTACAAGTAAGTCACCATCAAACCAGAAATTCTTTTTGGTGTTTTTTTGTTAAACTGTATTTAAAACGTAACACAATTATTCTATTGCTATCTCCTTTAAAAATACAAATACTTATTTTCTTGTAGGCTTGGGAGGATGACAAAACAGCTGATGAATATGATTACGACAATGATGTTTTCTTAATTTCTCCGGTACGAAGCCATTAAAATTAGTTCAGTTACTAACAAACAGAAAATAAATTACTTTTGTAGTTCTTGGGTGGGATATCAACATCCCACTTTAGATTGAGCTCAAACTTAAGCCATTGCACCAATATCATGTACCATTAGTAGTATGTAGATATTACTAAGCAACATTAATTTGTAGGTTAATTAAAAAACGAATGAGACTTACTGTACTCATGTTTGAAGTGTAACATTAACATATGACATGTGATCGTGGTAAATACACTGCCATAAAATAAAATGACAGTATGATGTGGTATCAACTTTACTCGAAAGGAGTTGGCACCATCTCACAACATCTCTCCGCCACCGCGTGCATATTGGTAAAATCAAATAATGCGCGCGCTTATTGGTCTAATTAACCATACATAAATTGATCTTGCGAATTAACCATACAACACACCACTTATCCAAACATTTCATACACAATCATTTTTGCATGCATCAGGAAGCTAAATTCAAAGTGGACCGATGGCTGCGCCCTGAAGGAGGTGGTGGCATCACATGCGTCCTGCAAGATGGCCGGGTCTTCGAGAAGGCAGGCGTCAACATCTCCGTCGTATCCGGCACCTTACCACCTGCTGCAGTCCAGCAAATGAGGAGCAGGTCAGACATAAAGCTATCAAATCCATATTTCCTCTTGTTATTATGTTCACTAAAATAAATTTCAACGTTATCTGAGTGGAAATTAAGAAGATTTTAACTAATATTAGTACTGAATAAGGTTAATGAAGTTCTAAAACATACTGAACTTTATGTGTGAGTGATAATGTAATATTTACAAAAACATTTTTATTGACATTTTTGGAGTTAAGTTACAAACACAGTATAATTAGTATAGGAGCCAAGCAAAGCAGCTCTGCTTGATCCTTATTGTGTGGTTAGTTTTTTTAACTCCTTCTTTTTGCAATCTGTCCTGAGACATTCGGCAATAGATAGATGGTGGTTTCTAATCTTGCACGGTATGAAGCCACTGCCTCATGCAATGAGTACTACAGCTCAGTCTTGTGTAGGAAACTGGATTTATCATTAGTCTCCTTTTCAAATGATTTGGATGAACTTCTAACCTGGTTGAGTAAGTTGTGATGTTAGCTTTGACTTCCTCTTTGACAAATTTTATTTTTAAATCCTTGTGTGGCTGCTAATGTGCCTCTGACTTACCTCACCCTAGACAGTGGAATAGGAGTGTATTTCTTCTTACTATAACGTCGAAGCTATATGATTAAGTTGATGTCCAAGTTCGGTGTGAATGTACCGGATGCATAAACGTAAACGAAACAAAAGAGCATGTAAGGGTAGGCAGATGGGATAGTTACGTAAGTATCAAAGTTATTTAGGCTTAAAGGAATCTAAACAAATACTCTCTCTCTCTCTCTCTCTCAAGGAGACGATCTTCAATGTGATGGTTCAGTCAGAGACGTATCTTATCGCTCGCGTTTTGGATTACGATTGCTTTTCAAAGTGCATGATTTCAGCTAGATTATAAAGATATTTCAGCTATCTTACAACTGTTCTATCATTTAGTGAATGAAACCCATTCGCGGATCCACGCCTCCAAAACGTTGTTCTTTATTATTAAATCTCTGGCGTGCTCGTCAAAACCTTTTGTTAGATAAAATTAGAATGACAACATATATACATATAACCTAACCTTACTTGCCATACCTATAATATAGCTAACCTAACTACCGAACCTAACTACCTTACTGAAATGCATTGATTTTGAAAGACACAAAATACATAATTTTAAACTGAACTACTGCGCTGCATGTCATGTTTTCATGACAGGAGTTTTTTAATCCTCTTTTATATTTTTTTATTTAAGTTAAGTCTGAAGATAAGGAATATACCTAGCCGCTAATGCGCAATCCACAAGCATGTGACATGACACTGTTAGTGCGATCTAATTCGCGATAGGAACCTAGACATCTGTGCTAATAGGAACAGTGCGCGATTATTGCAAACAGGAATGCCCGTTTGTTCCCCTAAATAGCACTGTTTGAATAACGTTTTATCTGAGCTCATTTTATACATGGTCACATTTTTAATCCCACACTATTTTATCGGAACAAAAACTTCAATTTTTAGAGCTGTAGTACCGATTTATGATAGCAAGATGACCCCAAAGGTTATATTAGAGTAACTGAAAAAATAATTTCGTATCCTAACTATAATTAAGTCCGCCTTTGTACAGTTTATTTTACTAGTGCATAAAGTTTTAATAAATAAATAAATAAATAAATAAATTATCTAAAAATCAATGTGATAAAACAATGTGACCCCATGCTTGCTCAAGGCGGATTTGCGATTTCAAACTTATATTGTAAAAACATCGTGAGGAAGCTTGGAGTTGTAGTTAACTACAACTCCAGGTTTCCTCACGATGTTTTTCTATCACCAACGTCAATGATGTCCAAGATAAACTTAGAAAGTAGGAACCTATTTATGAAAAAGTCACATTAGTTCTTTCCCGTATTTGAGCCATAACTTAGTGGATGAGAGGTTGACACCTTAACCTCTGGGCCATCACGACTTCACGAGTAGTAATGTAGGTATATCATACATATTTTTTTTATTCACTTAGAGGTAAAAAGCTCGAGAATGCAGAGCTTCCATTCTTCGCGGCGGGGGTGAGCGCAGTGATCCACCCGCGCAACCCCATGGTGCCCACCATACACTTCAACTACAGATACTTTGAAGTCAGAGACAAAGATGGTGAGTCAGGCCGCGTGTAGCTACCATAATAGTGCAAAACAGAGATGAAGCTATACAGGACTAATAACATCATCCTTTTAATCCTTTAAATAATATGCAACGAACTGACTGGTATTCTGATTCATTTAATAAACATGTCATTTTCACAAGGCACCTTTCCTGAAAAATTAAAAATGTCTTTAATAAAGCCCTTATTCAAAAAGGGAGATAAATGTGACATCAACAATTACCGACCAATAACTCTTATACCAATATTGTCTAAAATTTTTGAAAAATGTATGTTTATAAGGTTAACTGACTTTTGCAATAAATTTGGTATAATAAGTGACCAGCAGTTTGGATTCAAAAAAAACAAGTCCACGTCGTTAGCTATTTTTTCCCTCATGCAAGCTATACTTTCAAATATTAATAATAATTATATAACTACAGGCCTCTTTTTTGATCTATCGAAAGCTTTCGATCTGGTGTCACATGACATTTTGCTACTAAAATTGGAAGCTGTTGGTATTAGAGGACCGGCACTTCAGTGGCTGTCGTCCTATTTAAGCAACAGAAAACAATGTGTCATCATCAATAAAAAAAATGAAAATAATGTTATTCTACCTTATTCATCGGAATATAAACATAATAAATATGGCGTTCCACAGGGAAGTGTGCTGGGCCCAATATTATTCCTCATTTACATAAATGACATCATAAAAATAACCAACCATAAATGCGTATTATTTGCTGACGATATTTCTATTATAGTGACATCTAATAAAAAACTAAATACCATTCCAGAACATGAACTTGAAATTAATAATACAATTGACAAATTATTGCATTGGCTTGACATTAACCATTTGATGATAAATTTAGACAAATCTGTTTACATCCAATTTAATCGATCAAATAATTCCAAAAATGACATTAAACTCAACATTAATAAAATCAATGAAGTAACGCGTACCAGATTTTTAGGTGTAATAATATATAAAGACATTAACTGGAAAGAGCACATAGATAATGTAAGCACTAAAATTAATAAATTCGTTTATGCATTAAAACAAGTTAGAAATGTAACAAATATAAAAACTGCTGTAATGTCATACCACGCGTACGTCGAATCGTTGTTACGGTATGGACTAATAATGTGGGGTAATAGCACTGACTTCCAAAGAGCATTCATCGCTCAAAAAAAGTGCATGAGAGCAATTTGTGGACTTAAACCTGACGACTCATGTAGACCAATATTTAAAAAACTTGGTTTGTTACCGTTACCATCGCTTTACATTTACGAAATATGTGTGTTTGTTACGAAAAATAAGCAACTATTTAAGACTGCAAATGATGTCAATCCTCGGAACCGACGAGATCCATATAAACTAGTGCTAAATGATTTGCCTAGACTATCTAAATATAATAGTAACTGCTTGGCAATGTGTGTGCGGATTTATAATAAAATACCTAGGCATTTCAAAGCTTTAAATTTAAAATTATTTCAACTTAAGTTTCATAAGTGGTTACACGAGTGTAGTTTTTATAGTTTAAAAGAATTTGAAGATAAAAAATGTTGATGTTTTAAAAAAACAAAAATGTTGATGTTATGTCCTAACTTATGTTTAAAATTTTGCATGCTATGTTTTATCCTAGCTGAACATGCTTGTGCCTCAATTTGCATTTAACACCCGTGTATACCATGTTTTACGCAAATAAATATTTTAATATTATTTTATTATTATGAATGCCCAACAGAAATGACTGGCCCATGCAAAATGATGTGGAATTAGTTAAAATAATAAAATAGATTCTTTCCGTTACTTGTTTACTAGGTACTGTGAAAAGAGAAGAGGATTTTTTTTAAATCGTTATCCTTGATTGTGTAGACTTGAAGCTTGTTTTTTCTAATCATCCAAGAGCGTGCAGATCTTAGAGACGTTCCTCAGATAAAGCGACTTCGCAATCGGTCAACAAAATAATTCAATTAGGGTTTAGTATTTTATTTTTTATTTTTAGGTACCTACTTATAAGACATTAAAACTAACACACTTTTATGTTTAGGTGTCCAGTGGTGGTTCGGCGGCGGTACCGACTTAACACCTTACTACTTGAACGAAGACGATGCAGTATATTTCCATCTCACGCTAAAAAATGCGTGCGACAAACACAACGAAACATATTATGAAAAGTAAGTTTTATAATATCTATAAGATAATGCATAATCAAAGTTTACCTCCTCGAGATTTGTATTTGTACCCAATAACAACAATGCCAGATAACAAAATAAGCATTTAATTTTCTACCATAATGTTAGTCAGATCATATTCTGCTACGATATGGTAGAATTATATTAATTGAATGGCAGCACCAAAATACTAATAGATTTTACGCTAAATTAATTTGTTCATGTTTAAAGGCTCCATTTATCTATTAACTATAGCTTAATCTGAAGGCTAGGTATGATTAAGATAGCAACTATTTACTAAAAAAAAAACAGCTTGTATTTCCGAATTTAATATTATTTTATTAAATGACAATACTGTTGACCAGGTTCAAGAAATGGTGCGATGATTACTTTTTTATTCCCCATCGAGGCGAGTGCCGTGGCGTCGGGGGTATCTTCTTTGATGACGTCGACACGCCTAGTCAAGAGGAAGCTTTCAAATTCGTGACGTCCTGTGCTGAAGCCGTCATTCCCAGTTATATACCTATAGGTAAGGGTTTTCTAGTTAACTTTCATTTTGCCTACAAACTTTCTGTCCCCTCGGGTGTTTTGTGTGTATTTTTGAATAATTACTCAAGATAGTCTAATTATGTTCCAGTTCAAAGACATAAGGACGACGCTTACGGCTACTACGAGCGCCAGTGGCAGTTGCTCCGAAGAGGTCGCTACGTGGAGTTTAACCTTATATATGATCGAGGCACCAAATTCGGCCTTCACACGCCGCAAGCGCGCTACGAGTCTATACTAATGTCGCTCCCTCTTAACGCTGTAAGTATTACGGGAAAATAATATAAAATAAAATATATAAATAAATATATGTTAAATAATATAATCTGAATTAAACAGGTCGTCCCATTGACTCTTAGTTTGTTCTTACTTGAACTATTCTTTAACACCGACCTCCTTATTAATGAACACGATGTAAAGTCACAACCATTATGACTTCCGGAGATTTTTCGTGGAGTTATTTTGGCTTAACTTTGCTACACGTTTATTAAGTATTAAGTAAGAAGCTATAGTGGAACATGGTATGGTTAATCCGAAACCACTGGGTTTCGGATTAACTGTAATTATTTGATACAATACTCTTAATATACATATTTTGTTTCAGAAATGGGAATACATGCATGAACCAAAACAAAATTCGCCTGAAGAAAAGCTAATGCGAGTGTTGAAAGAGCCTGTCGATTGGCTGAACTTAAAAAATAAACAGCAGCGGTCTGCAGCTTGAAAAATTAAAATTGATGGGTGATAAGTGGAAAAAGAATAGTGTTTAAAACACTTTATGTATTTTTTTAATGAATATACTGTACATGTTAATTATACTTTTCTAATTAGATTTTGTTATTTTGTCTTTGCGTCTCCATTGTAATCCGTACCTGTTATTCTTCTGTACGTGTTTTAGCTAAGGAAGAAAACTTTTTATAAATAAAATCACTATTATACACACTACAGCAGTTGTTTTGTCATAAACACTACATAATATGTGTGCCAAGTTCAACAAAGGTGAAAATTCAGCTGGCAGAAAATCATATCCCCTATTTTATGTACTTAGGGGCGACTTTTCATTTAAAATAAATATTCCACAACTTTGACACAACGCCATCTAGTCCTAAGCTAAGCAGAGCTTGTGTAAAATATTTGTAAATACATACATATTATAATAGATAAATTACACACTATTTAGGATTTTAGAGTATGCATTGAAAAGTATAATCTAATTCGAATTGAGAACCTCGAGTTCGTCGAGTTATAAATGCATTGGTTTGCACGAAACATGCTCATTGGTAGAGTTGGACACACAATTAATTATTACTTTTAGCACAAAACAGCCGTCAACACAGATCGCACTGCTGTATGCGGAAGGTAACGAAAAGGGTGAGTGGCTGAGTGAGTCGGGGGTGATGCTGCATATGCTCTAGTGGTGAGTTGGAGCCGGTAGATGATGGCTGTGTGACTCGCTGCCCGAAAGCTTGAGGAAGTGATGGATGACGTCACGATGACGTAGATCTGCACGAAGGCTGCGCTGATGTTCATGCCCGGGGTCACCAGTTTAGGGGTGTGAGGAACAGGGTGTAAAATTCCTCATCCACCATTGAAAAGGGAGGATCCTCCGACTAGACGGGAGTTGTGTTTGGTAGGCTAACTACTGCCTGACGGTTGATGTCGGGAACTTGTGTACGTTCAAATTGCGCCGATAACTCTGATACCGCGAAGTAGGATAGCGGTCATTAGTTCATATGTGGCGAGATAGATGTCGCTACACACTAATGAAGGGAAAAATAAAATAAATAAATTGACATTGATTTGGTCTAAATGAAGAGACCCTCTTGGAGTAAAATAAATCTGCTAATAATAATATCTTCTAATTGGGTAGACTTTTGAAACTTAGATTAGCAACACTAAAACACTATTGTCAAACCAAATTGTCACTTTCTCGATGGCTTCAATGTTGTGAACGTGAATTTCTTATTTTCATAATACCTATGTGTTTACTCGACAACTTTTATTGCTTTTTGCCGATACACGTACGTCATCGCCACTGTAACATAAATTCGTTCAAGTGACCGGTATTACGTTGTGAATTTAAGACAAAATGTCATAAATATGTGGCGCGCGTAGCGGATGCATCGTTTCCTACATTCCTTCGCCATAAACGAAACGTAACGTTTGTTTCCTATGTGATGTTATTGCAAAGTGGTGGTGGGTAGCTTAGGAAGATGCCTTTCAAGTTGAAACTGAAGAAGACGCGGCAGTACAATGTTGCGTCGAAGAGTTTGTTTGTGATAAGTGTCGAGTTGCTGGATGGCGGGGTGGCGGACTGCACGCTGTCCGTGGACAGCACGGGGCAGGAGTGCCTGGACAATGTGTGCCAGCGGCAGGCCGTCATGCAGCCTGAGCTGTTTGGGCTTCGCTACGTGAACCGGAGCCAGCAGCCGCGCTGGGTGCAGCTGGAGCGCCCACTTAAGCGCCAGCTCGAGAAGTACGCGTCCTCCCACCAGCTGTACCTGCGAGTCATGTACTATGTGATATCTGGGACCAGCTTGATCACTGACGAGGTTACAAGGTACCATTACTTCTTGCAACTCAAGAATGATTTGATAGAAGGCAGGATCATCTGTGACTGCCAGCAAGCTGTGGTGCTTGCATCGTACAGTAGGCAAGCAGAGTATGGTAACCATGACCGGGAAAGGCACACAGTTGAGTATTTAAAGAACTTGCTGACTTTCCCTAAACAAATGTTGGATGGGGGGCAGATTATAGATGGGAGTACTTTGGCCGAGACTGGGCGGCTGGAGTGGCTGACAGAGGCAGTCATACAGCATCACATGGCACTGCACAATATGTCACAGGTAAGCACAGCTCCTATTGTATGAAAATCAATTCACAAATTAACCCATAGTCAGTGCTAATTTAATTCATACATTTGGTCAGCGGAATATTTATTCAAGCTCTAAATATAACCGGAACATATGTGGCTGCTATAAATAACTGTACAGACCAGTCAATCTTATTTTTAAACATGATTCTCATTTGAAATCTAACAAACTTGACCTTTGCAAACTTTCACATAATGTGTAAAATACAAAACTGTTTCTATGTCAAGAGGTGACTTAGTAGAGCCAATCAGAGCCACTAATGATATTTAAACACACATTATGGCTTTGTTCCCATCTCAATTATTCTGCGGGAACCTGTCTCTATAATATCTTCTGTTATATAATTATATACTTGTCATCTCATCTCACTGCTACCTTTTGTAAGCTAGAGATCCATCTGATACATAAATCAATTGTTGTGCCTATTAATATTGTGTTACGGCAATAAGCTTTTCCATAAAGAATAAGTTGGTAGACTAAGTGAAATAGGTATATTTAGTTTTATACAAAACAATAATTTAAAATAAGAAATGACCTGATATTGCTTTAGTCATTAGTACCTACTATGCAAGTCTGAAACATGTATGTTTTTACACACAATTTAAAGAACTCTAAATAGGTAGTTTTGTTTGAATAATTTAGGAGTTTCTCTGCAATGGTGGATCCAGTCCCTCATACCTGTGTGGTTCAGATCCAGAATCAGAATATTTAATTTGTAAACATAGGTTTGATTACACCTGAGTGTGTGAGGTGTTAAAGTTAGGTAGATCCTTGATATTTCTTCCACTCCGATCCTCTTTTTTGGTTCTTTCCTCAAAAGACCACTTCAGACACAAAACTGCATGGTCTGACCACATGATCTGACCAAGACAATATCAGGACTTTAAAAGAGATTGACCTCTGAGTTTCTTTTGGTGTTTCTTTTCGGAGTAATTAAATAGTGAATCAACAACTGCACCTGCGAGTTAAAAATTATGTGTAATAATGTTTACATGTATGAACCTATTTACAGAAATAAATATCATTTATTTATCAGTATTATTGCTTGGGATGTGCTTGACCCTGCTGAGGGTATAGTATAGTATAGTATAGTATAACGGGCCGGTGTCCGCAACTCCACGTCAAAGCGCGTATTTTGCGTGCGGGTGGGAGACTATTCTAACCATCCCAATTCCCCGAGAAAGGCCAGCAGTGCCCCGATGTTGCTGGCTATCTCGCGGAGAGTACCTGGGTTACCTAAGTACTTTGCCCTGTATGTTGCAACCACTGGGCAGTGCAGAAGCACGTGGGCTGCTGTCTCGTCTTCCTCCATGCAGGCACGACACAGGGGGCTGTCTGTGACTCCTAAGACAAAGAGGTGTTTATTAAAAGAGCCATGTCCGGTAATAGCGGCTGTTACTGTGCGCAGCTGTGGTTTGGTCAACCGAAGCGCGCGTGTAGTGAGGCGGCCGTCGATAGCAGGAAGTGCTTCCTTGGCCTGCCTACACTCGCCGTGGTCTAGCCACAGCTTGTGGTGTTGTTCACTAGTTCGTTTCCTTACCAGTGTGCGTAGGTATCCGAAAGGGAGTGGTACGATGGGTTCGGGTCCCACCGCTGCCATGCTCGATCCCCTTCTAGCGAGTTCGTCCGCAGCATCATTGCCCCGGGAATCGCTGTGTCCTTTGATCCATTGGATGGTTATATTATTGAGATTACCAACCTGGTTCAGGCGTTGGTGACACTCGTATATTAACCCAGAGTTCACTGTGTGGTTGTTTAGTGCTAGCAGTACAGCCATGCTGTCCGAGAGTATGCGAATTGAGTGGTCCACAACCTCCCTGGCTAAAATGGCAGATGCCGCCAGAGAAATGCCCATGCATTCGGCCTGAAATACCGTGTTGTGGGCCCCCAAAGGTTTGGCTATGTGGATGTTGAGATCCTCCGAGAAGACTCCAGCCCCAGTACCAGTACCTGTTTTAGATCCATCCGTGAAGATCCGTAGTTCCGCGGGGTTCAATCCCTCGCAGCGGTCATCTTCGTGGAGCTGAATTTTGTATTTCTTATCGAATACGAATTGTTTAGGTACCCGATCGTTTGTTGCTTTCGCCAGGGGGAACTCATTATAGAATCCCTCCAGTACCGCGGTGTGCTGTGTTTGTCTCTTGCTCCAGAGTTGAAGTGTTTTAAGGCGTACAGCCGTCGTTGTCGCTTCCTGCTGTATGAACAGATGAAGCGGTGGGAGCCCCAACATGGCTTCGAGAGCCACAGTCGGAGTAGTCCTCATGCAGCCTGTGATCGCCATGCAGGCGAGCCTTTGCAAGCGTTGCAGTTTGTTGCAGGCTGTAGTTAATTTGGTGCGGGGCCACCAGACCACTGCCCCATAAGCGATCATAGGTCGGATCACCGCACAGTACAACCAAAGTATAATTTTAGGGGATAGGCCCCACTTCTTACCTATCATCCTCCTGCATTGCCAGAAGGTAATGCAGGCCCTGTTTATTTTATTGTCTAAGTGGCTACTCCAGTTTAACTTGCTATCTAGGATGATTCCCAGATATTTGACCTCATTGGCTAACTGGAGTTCTGTATCAAAAAGTTTGGGTAGGCGATAAGGGCCTAGTGTTCGTTTTTGGGTAAACATGACTAGTTCAGTCTTCGTGGGGTTCACTGAGAGGTCGAACTCTCTGCACCAACGTTCAACGATGCGCAGTGCCTGTTGAGTGAGGTCGCAGATTGTCCCCGTCACTTTCCCCGAAATGAGGATAGCGAGGTCGTCGGCATACCCTATAGTGTAGAAATGGTTCGCGTTGAGTTTCGTGATGAGGTCATTTATCACCAGATTCCAGAGGAGCGGGGATAGTACGCCACCTTGGGGGCAGCCTCTGGCTATCATGGCCATCTGCTGTTCTACTTCAAGTCGAACCACTCGTTTACTTAACATATTAGTAATCCAGTCTGTCAGTACCTGTTCTACTCCGTGACGAGAGAGCGCGGTGTTGATGCTGGAGAAGTTTGTTTTATCGAAGGCTCCCTCGATGTCTATGAAAGTGCCCAGGCAAGTGCCCTTCTGATGAATCGCCTCTTCTATCCGGCCGACCACTAGATGGAGGGCTGATTCCGTGGACTTACCCGAGCTGTAAGCGTGTTGGTTAGTATGGAGTGGAATAGTTTTCAAAGCGCCGTCCCTCAGCTCTCTCTCGCACATTCTCTCCATGGTTTTAAGGAGGAAGGAGGTCAGGCTGATTGGTCGGTGGGATTTGGCGTTGGTATAGTCACTCTTACCTGGCTTAGGAATGAATATGACTTTCACTTCCCTCCATCCTTTTGGAACGTATCTGAAAGCCAGACACGCTCTCATTACGGGTAACAGTCTGCTGGCGACAGAGATTCCACCCCACTGCAGTAAGGCAGGAAAGATTCCGTCCGGACCAGCCGCCTTGAAAGGATGGAAGCACCGGATCGCCCACTGGAGTTTTTCCAGCGTTATGACTTTGTGTGCGTAGCGCCAGTCGTTTTCTGACGGTGTTTGGGTTACCTCTGTCCAGTCGATATTCTGTGTAAAAGCGCAGCCTGGGAAGTGAGTTTCAATAAGGACGCGCATTGCCTCTTCTGGTGAGGTGGTAAGTGTGTTGTCGGGTTTGCGGAGAACAGCGGGCCCAGTCGTGTTATGCTGGGCCAAGATCTTCCTTACCCTGTTTGCTTGTTGGCAAGATTCGATATTGCCACAGTATTTTCGCCATCCAGTGGAGCTCCTGTATCTGATGCATTTTTTGTAGCATTTTTTGGCCGCATAGTACGCGTCCCAATCCTTATCAGCACAGGTGTTCATGGCTCTGTTTAGGGCTGACCTTACCTTCCCGCGCTTGCGTTCCAGATCCGCTCCCCACCATGGTTGCTTCCCTGGTGTTGTGGGCGGATTGGTCTCGGGGCAGGATAAATGGTAGCTGTCTAGCATAGATTTAGTGAGATGACTTACACGCTCGTCGATCTGCGGTGTGTCCTCGTAGGTCATCCCGTAGTTTGTTGACGCAAGTTTGGTTTCGAGGTTGCGTGTGTAGGCAGCACGGTCCGTGTTACGCGGGTTTCGCCGTGGTGGTGTTGGTGTTACACAGACCTGAATGTCGAAGCGGATCCATCTGTGGTCCGAGCAGGAGGCCTCCTTAGAGACCTGCCAGCCGGTGGTGGTGGCCGCTGCACCCTCCGATGCCAAAGTGAGGTCTGTGATAGTTTGGCTACGTCTGTTTACGAAGGTTGGTTCAGAACCTGTGTTTAGTAGGGTTAGGTTTGTTGTAAATAGATAATCTACTAAGGCCTTACCCCTTGCGTTTTGCGTGTCCATGCCCCACAGAGGATGATGAGCGTTCGCGTCAGCTCCTATGACAACATCAAGCCCTGTGCTCTCGCAGTAAGTCACGAGGCGGGCGAGGTCGTGCGGCGGTGGCTCATCCTCCTCGGGCATGTAAGCAGAGGCGAAGACCACAGTTGCTATTGTGTCCCCTCGCTGTATCAGTAGCCTAGCTGCAGAGACATCCCTGCAACAGAAATCTGTTAGTGGCTGTATTTTGATGTTACGTGTCACATAGATGCACGATCTTGGTTTATCGTGATCTGTACTAACTAGGAGCTTACCACCAAGATTGGAGAGTCCTTGTATATGGCCCGCCCTAATCCACGGCTCCTGGATTAAGGCAATGGCCGTGTGCTGAACCTCCAGCCACTTCCGCAGCTGAGCCGTCGCGGTCTGGCTGTGGTGGAGGTTGGCCTGCAGGACCTTACAGGTCGACGAAGGGGACGCCATCGCTGGACGTTCCTTCCTCGTCTCCTGCTAGCCGAAGCCCGGCAAACAGGTCGCCCGCGTCGAAGCCGTCCTCCTCCAGGTCAGAGGCCGAGGACAAGGTGATGTCCCCGAGCTCCTCACCCGAGAGGGCGGCGTCCACGCCGGCGGCTGAAGGGCGGCTGGCGCTGCTGCTGCAGACTCAACCGCGGGTGTTTCCGCGGTGCTTGTGGGGGGTGGAGTTGCCTCCACCGCCTGTGTGTCGGCGCTGGCTACAGCGGTCGGATGTCCCTGAGGGACGTCGACAAATCTGCCGTTCGGACCCTGGAATTTCACGTACACCGTCCCTACACCAAATGAGAGACGGCGCTCGGCCTTCATCAGGGTCGGAATTTGGTCCTCAGGGACCCCGACCACCACGTACCACGCCTCGGCTTGTTTATAGGCGCCCTGCAGCACCCACTCCCTAACGCCAACCCAAGGGTTCTGGTAGCACAGAGTGCGCCCAATTTTGGACGGCTCTGTGAAGATCCCCTGCTCGTCAGGGATGGAGATTCCGCATCTCACCCGGCGCCCGATGTCCGCCTGCCTCCTGATCACTAGCGTAGTGCTAGGGAGGGGAGGCAACTCGGAGATTAACTTCCTCAGCCAAGCTAAGGTGTGGTCGTTGCCGCACCACAGTTTAAGGGCCCCGCTGCTGAACACCGGCCTCGCTCTGAAGGTCGGTGCAGGTGAGTCCTGTGTAGGGGAGGAGGCCTCGTCGACTATCTTCGCCTGGATAGCCGCGAGTACCTGGTTCGATACATCCCTGCTGATGTGCCCCGTCCGGTCGCAGGTGACTGCGACATCCAGGTCGGAGCTAACTGCTTGGGCGTAGCTTTTTTTGGCGTCCCGTTTAGATGTTTCAAGACGCGGCCGCTTGCGCTCTCCTCGAGGTGACGAGGTCTCGTTGAGAGCTCGCTTGGCCGCGCTCTGATCCTTCTGACCGGGTTGCGCTGTTGTGTGCTTGGCTGGTCCACTCGCGCCGCTGGCTGCTGGTTGGCTAGGTCCCGGTCGGCTAGTGCTGACCACGGCCTGCGACCGCTTGCCTGCGGAGAAGTTGACATTGCCACTGGTCGGTTCTACCCGGCCCGCGGCGTTAGCCTGTTTAGGTTGTGGAGTCTTACCCTTCCACAGTATCCGCCGCTGCCTCTGGGACGGCCTGTTCTTCCTCTTCGGTTTGTCCGTCGAGGGGGCCGGGGCAGCCTGCACTGAGGGTTCAGCGCGGTGGTGTTTGTCCTCCTTCCTGCCTTTGTGCCTGCTCCTCTGCACCTGCCAGGTTAGCGCGAACGCGTCACCTGTGGTGCTGGTCTCCACCGGTTGTCCAGTGACGGCCACCGACGGGGGAGCAGTAGGCGGGGGACGATGTTTGGGGGGAGCCCAGCCAGAGGAATTAACCTTCGTGGCGGGCTCCGCACCTGAAAGAGAAGGAGGAGAGGTACTGGTCCCGAGCAGCGCCATCTTCCTCCGTTTATTACGGGACTTGGATTTGGTCTTGGCAGCGGTTTTCGCCACTGCCGGACCTGTAGCCGCACTGGAGCTCGCTGCGTTAGCAGCAGAGCATCCGGGGGCTGGAGAATCCTTGGCTTTCGCCTCCTCTCCGGTGTGTGTATGTGCAGTTTGTGAGTGTGAGTGCTGAGGGTAGTATTTCAGCAAATTAATCACTAAATAAGCACAAGCTCCGAGGCACAAAGCCTCTTCGGATAACTTTTTCTAAATTAATTCAGAGTTCCCTCTAAAATTTGCCACAGCAGAATTCACATGCTTTTGGGGGGTGCTTAAAAGCCCTTAAGCCCACCTCACTGGATATACTACTGTGTGTCTACAAATTAGAAACAGACTTAAGCATTTTTTTTTTCTGAATATTATGAAAAATATATTTAATACAATAACAGTTTCTCAAAAATATGTTACTCAAAAGGCTCACACATTATCTACCTAATTTGTGAGTTGAAGTAGAAATAATGTAATACAAGTGGAATCTTGTTTGAAATCTTCTCACAAAATGCATTTTTGTTTAATGTACTTGCAGAGATTATTTTCCCACATTGTTACGAGCAATTACACTCACATGACAGTAACAAGCGAACTGCCACAGATAATGATCACAACACAAACAAAACAGCTGGTCTGTAATCTGTTCGTAAAAGTATTAAATTATAATCCTATTAATATCTAGTTAGTAAAACTGTCAGGAGCACACCGCTAAGAATATATTATATATTCAAGCTAATATAATCAACTGTTTAGCTCCAGTCTGTGTACAATTTTACTGTTGCAGACAGCTTTTAATTTGAATATTTATATTCAACAAGTAGCTGTTTATTTAACTATAGTATTTGATTTCTCAATATCATGGTGATGGTATGCAATAGTATTTTCGCAGTAAAATAGTTTTTAAGTTCTGTTTTTAGAAAAGAGAACCATTATACCTAAAGTCAAAGTAAATTTGTTTAATTCAATAAGAACTTCAAAAAGGAACATCAAATTAAGAGTAAACTAAATAAAAAAATTGTAGGTACTCCTTTCCAATAAGTGGTTTTGTATAAGAGTAGAAATATACCTTGATTGATCAGGTACTTATTATATACCAATTAACTAGTCTCATGCATTTAAGAAATACTATTCTCAGTTAACAACCAGTTCTTTTAAAGTCAACTTATCAAAACCTGTGTCACTGCGGTTTTCCCGTGTGATTAAGTGCAGGCGACTTTTTAATTTCTCTAATAACGGACATCAGTCTTATAACGTTTAATACCGCCACGTCTGGCGGCAGTCGATCCGCGCAAAAGTGGTACTCAGCCATTCCTCGGCAGACAGAAAATATAGTCGACTTGTTAGGCTAACTCTGTCATCTAACCTAAGAGGACTCCCCCTGGACGTATGATACGATATGGTGGTATGAAAGTTGATGGCGGTTGTGAAGTGCGCTATTCGCTGCGCAAGACTCTCAACCCTCGACCTCGTTGTCACATTATTGCGCAGCCACTAACATTATTTTCGGAGTCGGCATAAGTTTTACTGTATTTGGTGTTAATGGGCCGTTCGTCATAGTGCCTTCCTGTAACTTGGAACATGAAGGATTTCTCCCCGAAACTAGACTGCTGCTGTGTGTGTTCCCAAGTTCATAAGCCCCCAATCTGTTTTAGTCGCGAGTAAATTGGCTTCTTTTGAGTAAGCTCGTTCCATCGTCGACCTCATCTCTGTCCTCAGGACAAGATTGCAGTCAAGAGTAGACCCATAAACAAATATATAAAAAGACTAGCTCGGAAGCAAGACCTGGTTAATAATATCCGTACGTGCTACATGGTTGTGGGCAAATATTGATCTAAACGGCAAAGTGTTAGGTTTTGGATTAAAACTTGGAAGTGACCTGTATCTACAGTTTATCATTCCCCTGACGCATTGCCTATTTGGGGTCTGCCCTCTTGATTCTCAATTACTTCTTGTTGCAATCTTGATTCATAGCTGTCGTTAGGCCTAGGAACGTCATATCTTTGAAGATGATTCAAGTCCAATTAGTAAGCTGTGCCACCTGGCTCTGTTCATCCATGGTCATACCAGAGTAATGAGCCTTCTTGCATGTTATCAGGCCCATCTCTATCCTTTCTTCATTATCAAAAGTGTTCGAGCGTACTATTAATCATAGACTAGTGAAATTCTTAGAGTCAAATAAAATTCTTGCTGAAACACAATATGGATTTCGAGCACGCAGGTCCACTGATGAGGCTGTTCACATTTTTTCTGAATTCGTGGTGAGGAACATAGACAGAAACAAAAAATGCCTAACTATCTTTCTCGACCTTGCCAAAGCATTTGACACAGTCTCTATCCCCACCCTAATTTGTAAATTAACTAATATGGGAATACGGGGAAATGAATTGACATTGATAGCGAGCTATTTATCGGATCGTACGCAGCGTGTAAGAATAGGTGACCATCTGAGTGATGAACTTCCTATCGAGTACGGAGTTCCTCAGGGAAGTATTCTTGGCCCTACTTTGTTTCTGTGTTACATAAACGAGCTATGTCAACTTAATCTTGAAAACTGCAAAATAATATCTTACGCAGATGACACAACTCTCACTTTCTACGGAAAATCTTGGGAAGAAGTATATTCCTTCGCTCAATCAGGTCTAAACACAGTCTGCCACTGGCTTGCTGCAAACTCGCTCACACTTAATGCAGATAAAACCAAATATATTCCTTTTACAATCAGGAGTGTAGAGACCTTCTTTCAGGACAAACCTCCTTTATGCGTTCATCGGTGTTCATTCCCTCCTTTGAACCAATGCGCCTGCTCAAGTATACAATCGACTCAAAGTATTCGCTATTTGGGTGTAACCATTGATAGAAGATTGTCCTTTGATGAGCACATTCACAACTTAAGTAAAAGGGTAAGGAAACTTACTTATATTTTCAAACAGCTTAGACAAGTAGCTAATGGTGATACACTTAAAATGGTTTATTTTGCACTTGTCCAATCCATACTGTCGTATTGCGTAACAACTTGGGGAGGTGCCGGGAAAACGAAAATGTTGGAAATTGAGAGAGCCCAAAGGTTGATTCTAAAAGTAGGCCTCTCAAAACCACGACTCTTCCCCACTACCACACTGTATCAGGAAGCCCAGGTTCTAACTGTTCGACAAATTTACATTCTTTTTACTATTCTGAGGCAGCATTCGGACCCAGCCTCTTTCGATCCTTCTAAATTAACAACGAGGAGGCACTATGCAATTTGTAGCACTTTTCAATCTAAAAAAGGTTTTGCCCAAAAATTTCATACTTTTCGAGGACCGGAACTCTACAATAATATTAAATAAAGAATTGGGTATTTTTATTTTCAATAAATCTAAATGCAAACTGGTTTTGACAAACTGGTTACTAAAATTGAACTACTCAAAAACAGAAGAGCTACTAGTTATAAAAACGTAATGGGAATTAAATAATGTATCCTATCTTATGCCATATTTCTTTTACTTTTTCATCTAGTTAATTATGAACCCACTCACATACCCTCTCACCCTTTCTACATTGCACATGCACACACTCACACACATATACACACACACACGCACACACACACACATTATACACGCTCTTTAAGATGTTAGTATTATGATTGTTTCTTCCTAGTTTTCAACAAACAGCATGCCCTCTTAAAATGTAACTTTACATGAATTTTAATTAATTAATTACGATTATAACTTTCAATAATTTTACTTATTTAATAAAAATGTAATTTTCCGTTTTTGTAACTAAAACTGTAATTTTACATACATATATAATGAACTGTTTTCTTATTTATAAATCAATTTTAATTTTTATCAATTTTAATTCAAATCAAGACTTAAGTTGCCTGTAGGGGGGAGTCCCTGGTGTCCTGAAATACAAGTTGCGGCTTAGTTTAGGCACCAGTCGCCCACAAATACATTGTAATATTTACTATTTCTGTTTTTCCATTTTTAAGTTTTAGTTATAAGTGTTTTTGTGGAAGAAAATAAACATTTTTATTATTTTATTATTATTATTATATCATGTAATGTAACCTATGTTTTACGAACTAGGACCTTGTATGCGCTGCACATTGTTATTACATGACCAGCATTGCAGATGCTCTGTGTCAGATGACCATATGCTAAGAATAAAGATCTATACTTATACAACGAGACCACGAGACAACCAACCTAGGTAGGTTCCGTTTTTAGAGGGATAGTCTCACTTTTGAGCAATCCGACCCATTTCCCGAGACCTGTTTTCCCAAAATATCTCAAAATGAAGAGCAAAATTATAGTTCCCCCGACCCCTCTCATGCCAGCCCGCACCGCTGAGGCTGAAGATATAATTAAGACGTTGTCCTTAAGTAATCTAAATCAGATCCTGCCCGTCCCGTGCTGTCTTCCTAGGCCACGGCCCGTACTCCGCAGGGGGTACCCTTAGTCGCTTAGTTTTTATCATCCTGGCTCGAGGTTCTAAATTTATTAAGCCATCGCCTCCTATAGGACAACAGCGAGATGCCCTTCAAAAAAAGAAGCCAAATCAATCATACGAATAAAATTCTCGTACTTAGAATAATTTAGTTCTTTAACGCACTAGTCCAGAGAGTCTTTTCCGTTTTAGATAAAAATGTGGAAAAGTGAAATTACTTATTCTAAAGATGTTAAAGTAACCGGGTAATCTTTAAAATTTGCTGCTTTAAGAACACAATACAAACCTTGATCATAATTTCGTTGCAAATTAAACCATGTCGAGTCAATGAAAGTAAATGCGTTACAAAGTGTTGTGTGTTATCTCTCACGTAATCGTTATGTATATTTGATAAGACATGTTCGTCGGCGCCTCAAGTACATGCCTTAAAATATTACCGTGTCTCATTAACACGGTATCGAGGTATTTTACAAGCACTGAGTTTTAAATAGACTACAGGAAATGATAAGACAAAGATTTGGTTACATGGAAAAATAACTGGACTAGGCCATTGCCAACTACTAAGGCACCACTGACCTTAAAGAACAGTCACAGAAACGGAGAACCATAAGCAAGAAATAGAAAGATGAACAGCTACGAGTTCGTAATTACAGCTCGTAATCTACCATTATCAAACTTAGCTTTTGATCAACGAACTTATGTTTGGCTTCAAGTCCATCTTAAATCAAAAGCAAAATTTAAAGTCTTTAATTCACATTAGGCTGAGGATCAGCAATTTTTGAACGTCAAAATTCCATAAGACAGTTCCCCAAAAAGCCAGCCCTTAGCTCCCTTTACATGCAGCTGATGGTGATGGTAGCATCCACTATCAAGTTGCTGAGTAGCACAATCCTACTAATATTATAAACGCGAAAGTTTGTGAGGATGTTTGTTACTCTTTCACGTAAAAACTACTGAATGGATTTTAATAAAATTTTGGTATTAGCCGAGACCCTGGATTAACACATTAGGCTACTTTTTATCCCTGTATTCCCACGGGAACAGGACCTACGCGGGTGAAGCCACGGGACGTCTGCTAGTATCCCATAATAAAATTAGTTGTCGAACTTTCCGACTTCACGAAACGTCGGAACGGGTTTAACGTGATTTCGGAGGCTAGAAAGAGATGGATCGGATGCTCAAGGCGACAATCCGCTTTGAGCATTGTGGTGATCAATGCTCGTGCCTTCTCTGCGGAAACAGTGGGACGGTAACAGGATGGTGTTATTATTAGAGAGAGGATGTCCTATATAGAAAGTAATCGGTCTGTGATCTCCCCACGTCGTCGCCACATACACACTCAGTTATGAGTACGTCCTCCGTACGTTGCGTACTATTATTGTACGTGTACCTAAATGTGAATGAAATCAATTCGACACACTTTACGTTCAGCGTTCGGCGTCCTCGTCTCCGCCATGTTGTCAGCCATCGTTTTAAATATTACGTTGTTATTTAACTCCGTAACAACTTATGGATGGATGGGTTGTGTTAAAGACGGTATGGCTAGTAAGGTGAGAACTGCAAATAGAAATGTGTGGAAGTAGAAGATTTAATGCACCGACTGCAAATAAATTTTGATGAGGGCTGGAAGGTGATGAATAAGTTCTTCATTGGTCTAGCAGGTTCGATTTCTAGGACAGACAAACGTATTGTCCATCGGGAATTTTTCAGCCCGGAGTCTGCAGTATGCCCAGTTGCAATAAGTTCACTACCTATTGTATGGTAAAAATATAACCCTCCCTAATACAGATGTAATATTGTATGATATATATAGTTCTTTAAGTAAATAGTTTTATGTAGGAATCGTAAACTGGCTGCTGTCAGACGTAGCAAGAGCCATTTTAGTACCGAATTTGCGAACTTCCCAATCTGATTTAGGTACGATCACGATCTTTCTAAATATTATCGAGTTATTTGTAAATAAGACTTATCGGAGGCTAATGAACTGCTTAGCTTTGTTTCCACAATCCAAATGATTAGAATCATCCTGTTGCTGTTTGAATTTCTTTTGAGCCGGATATGCGGATGTCGTGTCGTGATAATCTAACAGGCTTATGCAAGAGTTCTGCGAATATGCCTTATCAGAATCAGTTTTATACAGTTGCCTATATAGGGTGACTGGTTATTAGTGACCGATACTTAAACAAGTGATTATTATTATTTATTAGTATATTATTTATTAGTATTCATGATTTCAATAAACTTTCCCAAAGAAACTATTTATTTATATACAATAACTAATAACACAATAAAATATCAAAAACGCCGTTTAAAGACCCGCGCGCGCGCCTGTTTTGGATCACGTTAGGCACGAATTGGCACTATCTATCAGCTGATAGTCTGACCTCGGGAAGGGCAAAATCTACTAGTAGTAGTAGCGTTACACGCTCCCCCGCCACCCCCACCGCGCCCGTTATGCAGTACTGTCGTAATTGAATTAATTGAAAGTTAATTAGTTTAAAAAAAAAGTTTCTTTGTGAAAGTTATTCGTTTTCATCTGTACAATCACGTGTTTAAGTATCGGTCACTAATTACCAGTCACCCTATATAAGGCGGATTCTGAAATGGCATATTCGCATTGTGATGTACAAAAGGGCCCAGCCTATTCCCAACTAAGATAGGCTCCCAGTCTAATCGAATGCAGCTAAATATCGGTGTACCATGGATTGACTGCCTAACTGACCTCAAAAACATAGTCTCTAGGTAACATGTACCCCTTCTTTAAACTGGTTGTCAGACTATCTCGTAACGACCGCCAAATACCCACAAATGATAGCCGGCACCAACGGCTGAACGTGTTTTCTAAGGCACTGAGGGGTCGTGAAATGGTCACGCATCACGGATCGAGTTGGTCAAGCGTAGCTTAACCTCCAACCCTTATCCTCGAACCGTTCAGCTGTTATCAACCCCTTTTAATTAAATAGACTGCCTCGTTGGTCAAGTGGTCGCAAGCGCTACTACTGAGCGTGAGGTCTCAGGTTCGATTCCCGGGTCAGGCAAAACGCTATAGAGATATTCCATCTGGAATTTCTCAGTAGCAGCTCGGAGTCTAGGTTTGTGCTCGAGTGATGGCAATAGGCTCGCCCCCTGTTACATGGAACTTAAACATAACTGGCGAAATATGGGTGTACTTACTTCTGGTACACCTGTGCCTAACTTTTCGGGGATAACAGGCGTAATGTTATGTAGGTATGATAATAATATTAATAAACCATTTGTATCAGTAACAAAGACCCATAAATAAATACCTTATCCTAAAAATACAAACTAATAACACCGATCATTTTATTAGTTAGTGGTCGCTGGGTTTTGGTGACCCTTATTGGTGAGTTTCTTCAGAAAGGTCAATCGCGTAGTAGGTACTCGCAACCGGCGTGTGTGTATGACAACATGTATGAATGTAGATGAAGCAAAAGAAGAATGTAAGAATTGTAGCATATGGCGCTTAGTTTCTGCCTACCCTCATGGGAAAAAAGCGTGAGTTTATGTATGTATGTATGTGGTATAATCTTATAAAAGTATGTTAGTTTCACTTCACTTGCACGAAGTTTTGTGCGTTCTAGTAGAATTTGTTTGTGGTAATTAAATAGCTTTTATCTTGTTCTCTCCCAGGCACAAGCTGAGGAAGGCTTCATCACGACATGCCAGCAGCTCCGCGGCTACGGCCAGGAGATGTTCAGCGCTCGCGACCAGCTCAACCAGAGCGAGGTCACCATCGCGATCTCACTCACTGGCATCAGGGTGTTGACGGAGACCAGCGAAACTCCTCATTTCTACAGGTAATCACAAAAAAATCAAGTGTGAGGTAGGTAAAATACGTATTTGTTTTTTAGTTTAATTGTTGGTATAGCGGCTGTGCGATTGGCTGCTGTACTTCGTGTCGCCGGTTCGATTCCCGTACGAAAGGAATATTTGTATTTCCTATGAGTGTTACGGGTTTGGCTGTTTAAGGATGTGATTTTAAATGATGGGGAATAAATATTCCACAACTTTCATTAATCTAGTCCCAAACTAAGCAGAGCTTGTGCTATGAGTAAGTACTAGACATCTTTACTGATGAACATACTAATCCAATATGTCTGAATACATACACATGCCCAGGCTAACAGCGGTCCGCCTTAAAATTAAATTATTAGTTTTACCAGTTTACTTCATATCTTTAGACCTACTAAACATAAACAATGTAAAATATCATAAGAATCGGTCAAGCCATTTCGTAGGAGTTTTGTTACAAACACTGTGATACGAGAATTTTATATACATATTAATACATATTTTTAATAAGATGACAAAAAATAGATCCAAATTAATAATAACTACTACTACCACTTTTTATTTAGCGAGTGTTTAATGTGCTTTCATTTAAACATTTTGTGTTATATGTGCAGAATTATAATGACAACATATACATACATATAACCTAACCTAACTTACCATACCTAGTCTATAGCGAACCTAACTACCTAACCTAAGTACCTTACTGAAATGCATCGATTTTTAAAGATACAAAATACTTAATTTTTAAGGGAACTACTGCGCTGCGTGTCTCTATGTTACATACAATACTAGAGTAGGTAGTAGTATTTGAAGTAGTAATAGTAGGAGGTAATAATTTCACTCAATTTGTATAACATCCATACATAGAGTACTATTTTGACTGGTTTGTTGATCTAGTAAGTAGTTAGTGGCCCTGACTGCTATGCTGGTGCTCCTGGGTTCGATTCCAATGTCGTGAAGTGTTTTGGGTTTTTCAATCTGAAATTTTCTAATGTAGAGATAGATAGGAAAAAGGCTCGTCCCCTAATACCTACTCGGGAATTAAACAAACACTGGCGAAATGTGAGTGTACTATAGTTACTCCTATCTACCTAACTCTTCGTGTATACAGGTGCAATGTGTTTAAGTTTTTAGAAACTTTGGTCGAGTCATAAAAAAATTAAACAATTCATTGTTCACATTTTAAAATATTGTAACAAAATAGTCTAATACCCATAGTCATTGTTACTTTTAATGAAGTTAGTTATAAAACGAACCATATTCAATTAAAAGAGCATTCGTTAAATTAATGTTAAATCAATCGCCTCAGGAAGCACGTTAAGCCGTTGACAGTCATTTGTAGATTTTTGACAGTTGTTATGGGTTTGGCCTAATGTTTTAATAATAACACACTCACACCGCACGCACCGCCGCACTGGTGCCGATTTCGTCTTCGCAGAAAGTGGCGGCGGCAATGTGTTAACCGCTTTAATAAGAAAAGGAACTAGCATTGATTACTACGCATGCTCACTACGCGATGACGTGCCAGATTGAGATATATTTCCAAAAAATAAATACGTCATCAAAGCAATATTGCGAGAAACAATTTATTAAACGAATGTGATAAATCTTTCGGCACATTTTCCATTTGGCCAGTATCCAAACACATCGTGGCGAAAAGAAAAAAAGTTTAAAATTTATGGGCCATTTGCGTTACGATTCGCTTACTATGTCCGATGACATAGATTCCAATTAGATTACTATTAAGTTTGGAAATTAGACTTTTCTAGCTAGCATAATTTAGCAGCCAAAAACGTATTACAACAATGTAATTTCAGTGTCTCAAGAAAAAGAAGAGACTACCTGCAGTAGGTACTTACATACAAGGCGTCCATAGAGACGATCATGTTACCCAGTAACGGGGTTGTGAAAATCAGAAGTCCAATTCTTGTAATTAAACCTAAGTTTTATCTGTTTGCAATCCCATCTCAGCAACAATCAATGTTAAAAATATTGGGAATTTTTTGATAGTTTGAGAGTGAAAATAGAATAAGAAGGTGCTAAAAATACGGGAATCGTCCTTCATAATTATATGCAGTTGCTCCATGTGAAATACTGGTACCATGTTACCAACTCATTATCGACGATATAACGTCATGAATAGTCATGATTGCCCGGAGGTTAAGGCGCTTATCTCTCACGCACAAGTTAAATCCGGAAAAGTACCAATATTAATCATTAACATCCCTTAAGAGGAAACATTTTAAGGAAACCTGGACCTATAGTTAATATTGTCCTCGTCGCCTGTGAGGTATTTTTCGACGGCATGTGAAGGCTAGCCAGAGGTGAACCACACAAAAACTGACACCAAATTCGTCACTGAACACACGAAAAGACGAAGAGGTAGGTAATTAATAAAGGTTTTAAATCGGCAATGCTTCTTGAGCAAGTGTGGAGATTGATGCTCGTGTCCTCTGTATGAGAAGAGGTTTTTGGCCTTCAATAGGACAGTAACAGGCCAGTATTATACCTCATCAATCGTAGTCTGTAAGTTGACGGTGGTCGTCGAATCATCAGAATTTCGCGCCTAAGGTTATTGGCCCATTTTGTTCAGCAGTGGGCATTCATGTCAATATGCTACGGTCCCAGCCAAGAACAGTAATCAGTACTTGTCGCTCCGACAATTGATTACGTACACGAATGGCGTGCGAACATTAATTTGCCATATCAATATTCATGTTGATCTTAGAATGAAAACGTGTTTCAATCGCAACTCGTAGTTTATTGGGTAAAAGGATTGTGTTCACTGCCACTGTTTGTGTTCAGTTCTTATTTATTAGGTGAAAGTTGTTTACTGCTTGGAAAGAAAGAAGTTTCTAGTCTTGCTTGGCGACATTTTAACAATCGAAGATCATTTTTGCAACGTATAAATAAGAGAAGCTGTAGTTATTGATTCGTAGATAGCTCTCCATGCCATCGTATGCCAAGTAAAAATTAAATACAGTCTCCTTCTTGAGTTCGTCGGACATCGCGAGTAAACCGACATGCCTGAAAGATATTTTTCGATGGTATGTGATACCAAGTCAGAGGCCTATGAGCGGCATACAAACTTTGACACCAGGTTATTTGCTAACCTCACGAAAACAAGAAGTGGTGGACCTTACTCCTCATCAAATCAATAAACAGTAAAAAGTATTGAATCTCTCATTAAATTCTTACTTGTTTCTCATTATGTATACTAGCACCTGTACCTCCTGTTTTCTTCTACAGTGCATCCTTTACTAACGTGGTCGTGATGTGACGTATTTTATTACAAAACTGCCAATAATCTTATATTTTTTGGTCAAACACCAAATTAATTAAGTACATTATTTTTTAGTGATTTTACAAGCAGTTTGCTAAGAAATTATGAATTTTTTCGTCACCGTTTGCGTTTTGTTGGTCGATTCAGTAAAAGTAACCTAGTAAACTGGAGCGAAGTGAACTGTCAATGCCTAGCATTAGTATAAATTCACCTTCACCTCGCCTAAATTTTCACGGGTATTTACAGAATAGCACTCAGCAGCTGCAGTATTACGCAACAAAAAATAACTAATGCATCAAACTCCACTACCAATCATGATGGTGCATCATTTCTAATTGATCCATCATACCATAAGATAAAGACCCCAGTATTTCACTGTTTCCAAGAAAAACCCTAAGATTTCTCTTCCTCACCCCCAGATGGATGGACATCACGAACGTGATCAACCACAAGCGCACGTTCAGCATAGAGTGCCAGAAGCCGACAGGCTCGGCGTCCTTCACGCTGGCCAGCCCCGAAGACGGCAAGTACGTGTGGTGGTCCTGTGTACAGCAACACACCTTCTACATGAAGCACCAGAGCGCGCTGAGTGAAGCTCCCAGAGACGAGCATAGGCCTAAGTTCCAGGTAAGATGCTAATGCTATATTCAGGGTAGCCTAGAAGAAACCTGTTCACTCTTGACTTAAAGACCCGAGGTTGTAGCTATCAGGAAACACCGACTCCGGCTGGGAATTCCACTCCTTAGCTGTACGCACAATTAATGTGTTCCCAAAACGTTTTCTATGTATGTTGGAATGTCTACCATGTACCGGTGGGCATCGCCGTACGTCTACTGGTCCGATGATGAATAGGGCTTGGCGGAATTAAATCTTCAATTCCGATGCACATTCTCCGAAATATAACCGATAGAAAATCGACAGGCTAGGATCTCGGCGTCGATGCTCGAGACTTTGAAGCTTGTGGCTACATAATGACAGCTTCACGAGTCGAACGAAAGGTTTAGCGACATTTGATGATGTTGGGGCGTGGCTGGATTCATTACAATCGTATCAAGATTCCTCCGTGTCTCGGAAATCACGTTAAGCTCCTGGATCCGGTTGTCATATGTAGATCTTTGACAGTCCATACAGGTGGTCCACCAAGGGGTGTCGTTTTACCCAGTAACTGGGTTGTGGAGGTCGTACAGGCAGTCGCTCCACGTTCACTCCATGGGATTCAGTTAAACTAGAAGCCGATCGCAACATGATTGGAAAAAGAATGGGAATAGGAATTTAGGTATCCTCAAGGCTAGCGTAAATAGGTTTTATTATTGTACGTCCTATTCACAAAATTTCATAAGAATCGTTCGAGCCCTTTCGAAGGAATTTTGTAACAAACACTAAGACTCGAGAATTTTATATATTCAATGGAAGTATAGATTTATGAGGCACCTAACTTCTGCAGCTTCCTCCAAATTCTTATTTTCTATGGAGAACTTGAATTCATAATGTCACACCTATTCTTAAAATAGAAAATTCTTATTGGAAAAGTGTGTAATTTCCTTTTCCACAATAAATAGTACAAAAACCGCGCACATTATGCTAAGCGTTGTTGCATAGTTGCTGTCCGATTAGGGTTGCCAGTCCAAAGAATTAAAAATCTGACACAGAGACAAATTTAACTCGACATTCTACCCTGAAAGCCTGTCACTGGTTTAAAATATAAAAACTAAAATTTGACATAACATAGGTTAGGCAGAAATGTACCTTAAGTACACCCACAGTTATGTACCATGAAATAGGGGCGACTCTTTTGTTTTCAATCGAGCACAAATCCAGATTTCTAGTACTGACGAAGACCAGTAGAACACTCAATGCCATGTTGCCTGTCCAAGGGATCAAACCTGGAACCTCATGCTCATCCCAAGAGCTTGCTACAAATAGACCAACTGGGCAAAATAATATAATTTTTAATTTTAATTTAATATTTCGTTGGTTTTCTTTTGGCGAGTTAGGGTTGACCAAAAGTAAAAAAAAGCAGGACACAAAAAATCAACTGTTCCATTTCCAACTTTTCCACATTTTGTCGTGTAACGTGCGCATACATTTTTGCGATATTAGGGTTCGTCCCATAGTAAAAGTGGTTCATAATACATCAACCCCTTTTCGGGTTCCGTATACATATACATATCTTAAATATAATTCTGTAGGTATATTTGACCAAACACGATTGTAAAATCAACAACATGTAGCAACCCTATGTGCGATGCCTCGATCAACATAGCTTAGTGAATCGTCAGACGGTGTTACCGTTAAATAATAATTAGTATGTTATGCGCGCTATGAAAGTGTTCGCTTGGGGAATACCATACATTGGCAGATGCGATCGTGCGGCTACGCTTGTGGGAAAAACATCGATGTATTGGTATATCGATATTGGTGATGTATCTGAAAATATTTCGGGACAAAGGTGTGAGTTTATGTTCATTATAATCTCTCGATTTACCGATATCAGAGTCGTGAGTATCGCAAACTTATAGACAATATATTTAACCCCGGAACCAATAGAGGAGTGTTATAAGTTGATTGTGTGTGTGTTTTTTTTACTATATACATAAATAACGTCATGGCTCAAAAGGCTGAATTTTATATCCATAATAAATATCGCATATTATCTCATTTTTGTCTGTTATTAGTAAAACCAGACGGTTTATTTTAAGTTGCATCTAATGACCTGAAAATGCATTGATTGATAGCAAATTGATCTGTTTAAAGTTAAACTCTAGCCTACATACTGCATATTGTTCAAATGCGTTTTAAGAGTATTATTACACACATAAATTATTCGCAAGAACTCTTCACAGGCCAGTGACTAGTTAAGAAGTAGCTGGGACTTAACTACGTAGTAGTACGGGCGTTATAGCCAAACGTGTCTCTTGATACAGAGGCCAGCACATCAAGCTAGGAAAATTATTTTAAACTTGGATGGAAACAACAGTTTTTGTACAAAAAAGACAAAAAGTTGTACAAAATAATTTCTGGACTAAGTTTGTAGTATAAGCGTATATGCAAGCATTTTGAACACTTATTGTGACGGACGGGAAACTACGGAACCCTACACTGAGCGTGGCCCGACACGCTCTTGGCCGGTTTTTTTGATAGTTTTTAAAATGTATAACAAAAGAATAAGGTTCGTGTTCAATTGGGAAAATTTGAGGGCTTGTGATAGTGGCCAAAAAGATAGTGTTTACGTTTGTACGATGGCATCGAAGCAACTTTTAATAGTTACAGTTTAAAATAACACGTAAAGTTGTAAACGGTATTCAAATAAAGATACAAAGAACCGGAACAAACTATAGTAAATGCAACAAAATTAATGATCTAGTCGACCGGAAGACGAGCAACGCGATCACAATCAGCTGCATGAACAGCGCGCGTTATAGATCGCGAGATATGATCGCACGCGCCGCGGTGATCGAGAACACTTCCCAGCTACACAATAAGTAGAAAGTATACAGAAGGTTGACACCGTTCAAAGATATTCAACACTTACTATTGTCGCGACATCGCATAGTATATTTAGTCTAGTTTAGTACGCTCCGCTACCGCTCCAATATTGCTATATTATTCCAGATGGCGTTACTGAGCTAAGGGATCAGTTTGCCTATGACATTTCTTCGCATGTCATCTCTATACTTAGTATCTTAAATCTCTTAATCTTCTCTCATCTTTGACTTCATACAACGGTTAATGATAATTATGCATCATCATCATCTGCGTAGCCCTTTCCCAAATCTTCAAAATTGGGTCGAATTCCATCCTAAACGGATGCAGCAGTGTTTTAAAATATAATGGTGGTAGTGGTGCTATAATGGTAATGGTAAATTGAATTTTTAAAAAAACACGTCAAGGAAGGAATGAAAAAGGTGATTATTGAGATACCCGACAATAGAGTTGTATGAAAGAAGAAGACTTTCTTTGTGAGTAAAGAAAGAAAGAAAATATGTTTATTTGGGACACGCACAGATATTTAACAGTATAAAACTTAAGCTAAATTTAACATATTAAAAGAATAACAAAAAGACCTGTGCGAGGCCAAAAAGGCCCCTATCTCAGCACGATGCCACGATATTGAAAGAAAAACAATAAATACCTCAGCGCTGTTATTCTGATAGGGCCTACTGTAATGCCATGAATACATGTACGAGTAATCGTGTAGCTTACCGAAAACAAGCACACGCACATATTCTATGCGTGCCCGTGTTGATTAATTAAGTAAGTCTAAGGCTAATCCCCAATTCAATCGAAAGCCAATCGCCACTGCGCAACTCTTTGCACACATTGTATAAAGTTAACCTTCTGCACCTATTTGTATTGTGTCCTACCGATCCACATGTTATCGGCAATAGGGTGATTTAACAAAGTATACACCTGTGCTCGTGAAAGTGGACATCACCGCATACCAAGCAAGATTTATTGATCGGTCATTAATCGGACAGGTTCGTCGTCATATTAATTAAAGTTTAAATGGTTACTACCTGGCATACAGGCTTCATGATGACTGCTACAATTAATAGTGATAACATCACGCTTGCTTTTAAACTAAACTTATAAGTACTTGCGTGTGTATGTGTATAACCACATGTTTGATCGTAAACGAAGCAAAGTAAGAATCATAGCACATGGTGCTCTGTTTTCTTGCCCCTGAAGAGCTTGTGGCTTTATAGTAACAGCCTCACGGCTCGATTGAAGGTAACGCTACGTTTGACGAGTTTTGTTTCGAGGTTGGGTGATCGGTCATTGCTTATCAAGACTCCTCGGTGCTTCGAAAAGCACGTTGGTCCCAGTTGTCCAGTCGTTACGGGTAGTCTGAAGCTCGAAAGTCTGACAAACAGTTTAACCAGTAACTGGGATGTGGAGGTCAGACAGACAGTCCCTCCGTGTAAGACACATGCAATCAGCTGCATCTGGTTAAACTGAAAGCTGACCTCAACATAGTTGGGAAAAGGATTGGCAGATAAAGCTCTGTAGTTCCTGCTCCCATGGGAAAAAGGCGAGAGTTTATGTACGTATGTAGGTATGTAAAACTTAGAGAGTTATTGAATTCACATTTTATTATGACTTTTAATTCGATGAGTACTTACCTACATATATTTTTTACAGTCGTGAGTAAAGTTTTTATGACCATACTAAGCAATACTAAGTTGTAAATAGCAAACAATCGAACTTGACTTTGCAGTTTGGCTTATTTACCTCTGTATCCGCAATCTAGTCCCAACACACACAAGCTAAGCAGAGCTTGTGTTACCCGTAACACAAGCTCTGCTTAGCTTGTGTCCCCGACTGCTATACCCGTGGGTTCGATTCCCACCTAAGACAAATGTTTATGTCATCAGTACGATCATTTCTTATGTGTCTGGCTGGGTGTATTATTTATCTATGTAAGTATTTAGAAATATATAAGTATGTTTATCAGTTGTTTAGTACCTGTACCGTACACATAAGAAATGATCGTACTGATGACATAAACATTTGTCTTGGGTGGGAATGGAACCCACGGGTATAGCAGTGGGGGGCCACCAACTACTAGACCAACAGGCTAGTATAAAAACCGAACGGGGAATCAACCCCAGACCTAACCAGTCACTGCTTAGTAGTTCTGCTTACGAGCACTAGATGAAAGAGCCCGTATTGTCTTGTTAGTAAGAACACTTTATGAATGTGTTGCCCCACATATTTGGGCTGATTGCGCTTCGTTTGCGCTCTTTGTGTAACGATGCGTGTGCGCAGTAGTGTTCATAATTTAATTAAACAAAATGCGATATTAATTTTTCTTTGTTGTTTTTGTTAGTGGGTAGAAATGTGTTAGTACGCTATCTAGTGAGATCAGTTATTGTCAGCGGTAGGCAAGTTATGATGGGTGTGTAATGTTTGGCATAATAACAAATGCTCTAATTTCACTTGAACTAACGTTCACATGACATAATTTTCATATGACATAAATTCATATGACCTAATGTTTCACATCATATAATATTCATTTAACATAATAACATTTAGTATAACGTTCATTTTGTATAATTTTCAATATGTATAACATTCTTTTAATATAACGTTCAGTTGACCTAATTTTTATATTTACTCATTTTCTGCCCAAACGATGTAATGAATAAGTAAATATCAGAAAACATCATACTGTAATAACCTCACCTAACCTAAATGATTCACTAACAATAGAAGCCATCTGGCGCTTGGCGGCCGCTGCCGCGGCACGCTCGCTTCGCTCGCTCGCCTTCGCGCGCTAATGGTCATGGTTCTAACCTAACCTAACCAACATGATTCACCAACAATAGAAGCCATCTGGCGCTTGGCGGCCGCTGCCGCGGCACGCTCGCTTCGCTCGCTCGCCTTCGCGCGCTAATGGTCATGGTTCTAACCTAACCTAACCAACATGATTCACCAACAATAGAAGCCATCTGGCGCTTGGCGGCCGCTGCCGCGGCACGCTCGCTTCGCTAGCTCGCCTTCGCGCGCTAATGGTCATGGTTCTAACCTAACCTAACCCACATGATTCTCCAAATATAGAAGGGATCTGGCGCTTGGCGGCCGCTGCCGCGGCACACTCGCTTCGCTCGCTCGCCTTCGCGCGTTAAAGTTACTTAGAGATTATGAATATTATAGTAAATGAATAATATGCTGAATGAATATTATGTGAAATGTGCATTATAGGAAATGTTCATTATGTCATATGAAATTAGGTAAAATGAAATTATATCAACAATTCATTATGTCAACTGATCGTTATGTTAAACAAAATTATGTTAACTGAAATTATGTCAAATGAACGTTAGATATTTTGTTATTATGACAATCGTTACACACCCAGTTATGATTGGGTGCAGTTTAACAATATTTTATGGTGTGTAGTTTAACTTCTTGTGGAAGACTGTGTGTCCGGTGAAGTACTCTATTATTTTTGTCACAATCTTCGTTTAGCTCTGTTATGATCCGGATTGACAGGATAAATACACCATTAATATTGCAGCATTTAGACTTTTTCAACCTGTCTAACGAAAACACAATATTATGCCAGTATTCTCCGGAGAGGGATACCCACAGTACACTCATATTTCGTTTACTCGAACTCAAAACCTCACGTTCAGCAGTAGCGCTTACCATAATTAAACTGAAACTTGATAAACAATCTAATTTAAATAGTCCCGTTCAGACCCTTACATTTTAATTAAAGATATCTAATTCTAATAATCTAGATACTACTTGGCTAGGAGTATTTTAATGCATAAAAGAGGTCCTTTAATCACGTCAGGTGTTTTAATTTTAATTATGGGAAACAGTGATAGACATAGGAGTGTGAGAGGAAACTGATGAAATTTTGTCTTTTTGTGCTCACGTAATTATTGGACGTCCATGTTGACACTAACTAGGACGTGACGGCGGGCGGGCTTTTTGGGGGACATCTGTCATAATTATGTAATTTTGACGTGCAAAAAGTGATCTCCAGCCTAATTTAAATAAATGTGGGATTTCCTCAATGGATTTAAATAAAAGCTTCGGATTGCGTTACTTTTTTTCTTTATTTCTCGTCTTAATGAAGTTTACACGTCTTTCGTCGTCTCAGCTCTCTTCCTTTCATTCCCCGTTTTCATTCATGTTCCTTTTTTACTTCTTAAACATTAACGATTTTATGTATTCAACTCTTTCACTCGTTTATGCTTCATATCCGTCATTCATCAACTTTACATAAAACCTCTTATCATTACCAGAACCTACATAAATAAGCTTTTGATTTTTAATTTTATTACATGGCTTCAATGTATCCAATTGATGATGACGCTGTCTAAACATAATTACCCTTGAAGCTATATCGTGGATTTCTCAGATTGCATGGCACACGACCACGTGCATCCTCGTCAATATAACTGGCCAGGAGGGTCAACGATATTGTCAAAGTCTTCTAGGATTTTAAACATAACGGAACTTATATATCATAATCATGTCATCAGGAACACGGTCTGTCAGACAGTCGCGAGGAGTTGGACGCGCGGGAGCTGGGCAGCGTGCCACGTCTTGAGCCTCTGACGTCGGCACACAGAGCCTACTCCACCTCGTGCCTGGAGCTGGCCGACCAGCATCACATGCAGCATCAGCCGCCGCCGCAGAACAGGTAAGCACCCACTGGTAACCAGGTCAGAGTTGTTAGACTGTCTCAGAATAGGTGACCAAGTTTTCTATGTCAGCTTACTGCAACTAGCAACTATATTGCGGATTAAAGTGATTTAGATTGTCAGATTAATAGTAATATGTTAGATTATTTATTAATCGGTAACAGTAAAGGATATTTATTTGTAAATGAGTTAACCTGCTAAATGTTTTGTAACCGGTTTCGCGAATCACATTTACATTTCATTTTTACAAATGTTTATGTTATATTAGTTTTTCTGAAATAGACATTAATTAGAATGATAATTCATGCTCATGTCAATAATGACAGTGACTGTCGTTAATGAAAATTATAAAAAAAAAATGGAAACAAAGACTTGCATACATTTTTGATAGTTACATTGTTGACGTTTATAACATAGGAACGTCCCCTCTGTTATAATTGACTCTAAACACTATTTTCTATGTTTATGTTCTAGAGCCCTCCTACCACAATACCGTCCCGCGCCCGACTACGAGACAGCCATCCAACAGAAATACCAGCAACAGAGAGCGGAGGCCCAGCTGCGGTACCAGAACCACCACGCGGCCCCGCTGGGCCCCGCCGCCAAGCCCTACGGCTCGCACCCCGACATCCACCGCGTGTACCCCGACGTCACGCGCCACACGGGCCCCGCGCCCCTCGCCCCCCTCGCCCCCCTCGCCCCGCTGTCCGCGCCCCCCACGGACGAGTACCCCTACCCGCTCAAGTTCATGGGGACCAATTACCCCTTCGCCGTCAACCCCAACGTGCAAACTGATCTCAACCAGCTCCACTACGTGAACGTCTACAAGCCGCCTCCCCCCTACCCCTCGAACGGCCTCGCCTCCAACTCCACCCCTGACCTCGCCGTCGCCAGCCAAGCACTCAACTACCACAGAGGTTATATTAACTCTCATGTATCAGGTTCCAGTCCTGACTTAGTCTCTACCAGAACAGCCCTCAACAGGCAATATTTAGGATATATCAATACTAGTCATATTAACTACGGAAGACCTAATATTATGCCGGGAACGCACGGGACCTACAACAACCTAGCGTCAGTGTTAGACCCCAAACCCCACATCATAATAGACCCCCACCACATATCGGATAATATTCAGAAGGTTTACGACGAAAGAGGGAATATTATGTACTCGATGCCGATGCATAGAATACCTTATCAGAGGCATGTTGTTCTACCACAAACGCAACAAATTAAATTAGGAGATACGCAAGAACCTATTTATGAGAACGTTCCTTTACCTTGGCAGAACGAGGGGAAAATAACAATGAGAGATCGTGCACAGAGTCTCACGACAACAGACGAAATTGCACGACTGAACGAACGAAACAGCAGTCATCCAACGATAAACAAGTACCTATCACCCAACATGAACCCACCTTACGTTCCCGCGAAAATCGAGAACCCAGACGGTCACTACATGAACGCACAGATTATAAAAGGTGTGCGCGAGACCAGCGTCCCGAAAGACCTGACCGTCTCAACCCGTTCCGTGAACCGCGACGCGGAATTCGAGAACGTTGCCTTATCAATCGACAGGCTGTCGCTACAACACGACGAGCGCGAATACGACGAGACGCCCTATCAGAGTCTATCGACGCATCGGGTATCAAATAACAACACTATAAACAAGGCCGATAACGTTACTTCGATCGTAGTGACCGACTCGCGCCCGAACATGGGGGACATCAGCTCGAGTACTATTGAGACGGTTACTACAAATAGCAGTATGGAGACTGAAACTAGTAAGACGAGTAGTAAAGAGAAGAAACGGAGAAGGTGGGGGGTGTTTATGGGGAGGGCGAATAAGGGGGAGGTTAGGAGTGCGACTCTTGGACGGAATAGAGCCACGCCGGCGCCGCATACGCATCGATGGTCGACCGGATTGCCTAAGTTTCAACCGCTGCCGCCTAGTATCACCAAAGAAACTATGGTAAGTTAAATATTTCCTAATAATTGTATAAAATTCTCGTGTCACAGTGTTTGTAACAAAACTCCTCTGAAACCTCTTGACTCTTGTAAAAATTGTCTGAGAATAGGACGTCAAATACTCCTTTTTTGGAAGAATACAAAGGTGGAAGGAAGTTTACCGGGTTAGCTAGTATTCTAAATAATTAATTTTATCATCATGATTTGCTGAGTACAGCAGTGCTGTCCTGTAAAATCATCCGGTAAAATAGGTGAAGTTAAAGTGAATTGAGTTGTCATTCAATACTAGTGCTAGACATTGACCATTCACTTCACTCGAATTTACACGGGTGCCATTTACTGAATCGAACGGCAGGTCTCCCTCGCCATATCGCTTAGTAATGTGAAAACCACAGAATTCTAATTTGACGCTTTAACGCTTGTCTAAACGCAATAATCTCAGAAACTACAAGACGGATTTCAAATTTTCTTTTTCTTTTTGATACCCCAACTCTAAGAGAGAGAGTTAACATTACGCTGAAACCCTAAGGAGTGAGCAGATGAAACAAAAGGTACATGAAGTACTTTCAAACATAATTTTCCTTGCTACAATTCTTAAAATATTTTATTTTTAGCTAAAATGTGTTTCCGTTGTTAAAGTCTTAAGATAACAGTTGTCGTATCTTTAATTTGATCTGATTGTGGGGCTTACCAACTATCAACATTTGCCAAAAGTATTAAAGCAATTAAAATGCTGTTTTAATACATATTTTATTGTTATCTATATATACTTGTACACGGTAGGACTGTATAAATTAAAAATGAGACAAGCAGTGGTTTAAAACATGCAAGCGTGCGGAAGCGAATTGCGTGCCCTGTTGTTGCTAAGCCAAAAAACGCAGTGATTCTAACCGCCAGGTGGCGGGGCGCTCGCGCCGCCGTGTTCCCGCCCCCCGCGTCTTCCCCGCACCGCAGGTCACTCCCGATACGCTTGTTCTATTTATTATTTAAGTTTCGAATATTATTCAAGTTCGATGCGCAGTGATAACACCCCCCACCCCAGTGCGTCAGCACTCATTCTCAGTAGGTATTCGAGCAATGCGCGCTACAGATCGTCTCAGCAGGCCTGAGTTCGTCTTGACCTCTACTATTCTGATGCGGCCGTCCCGGCCAGGCATCACTTTTTCTACTCTCCCTCGCGGCCAGACATTACGGGAAGACGCTGGATCCACGATGAGTACAAGGTCTCCCACTTGTATGGGCCTTTGCTCCTGCTGCCACTTTTTCCGAGGACGCATGTCTGGCAGTACCTCCTTTACCCATCTCTTCCAAAATAAGTCAGCCAATCGCTGTGAGATGCGCCATTGCTTGCGGAGGCTTAGGTCCCCTTCATCAAACGTGCCCAAGGCCGGTGTATTATTAGAGGAGCCAAGTAAAAAGTGATTGGGCGTCAGAGTCTCTTCACTATTAGGTTCTACACTCACATGTGTAAGAGGGCGGCTGTTCACCATTAGTTCCACCTCTGCCATTAACGTGCTTAGTACGACCTCTCGCGGTGATCTTTCCTTTAGGACAACCTTCAAGGCGGTCTTCACACTTCGTATGAGTCGCTCCCATGCCCCACCCCAGTGTGGGCTGGCGGGAGGAGAAAACGTCCACGTCGTCGTCATACCGTAGGTAAGTGCGTCTCGAGTCAGCTGTTCTTCATTTATTTCAGCGACACATCTCTTTAACTCGTTGTCAGCGCCTCTCAAATTAGTACCGTTATCTGAATAAAGGTGTTTCGGCCAACCACGTCTAGCGGCCATTCTTCGGAGGGCCATTATGACGTCATCAGTGGTAAGACTACCAACAATCTCTATGTGTATAGCCCTTACTGTCAAACAGGTAAATAGTACGCCATACCTCTTCTCTCGTCGTCGTGCTACTGACACTTCCATTGGGCCGAACAGATCAACGCCAGTAAATGTAAAGGGACGGTGATGGTGGGCCAGTCGTGCTTCAGGTAAGTCTCCCATTCTAGGAGGTTGAGGTTGAGCTCGTTTGATTCTACACAGCATACATTTTGAAGTTATGTGTTTCACGGTGGGTCTAATTCTTATAATCCAGTATTTTTGTTTCAGCTCGTTCACCACTGTCTCTTGGTTTCCATGGTATGCTTGCTCATGGTATTGTCTCACAATAAGGTGGGTAATATGGTTACGCCCGTCGAGTATAACAGGTTGTTTAACATTTTGTGTTATTTCAGAAGCAGCGTCGATGCGGCCACCTACACGGAGAACACCATCGTTATCAGTAATCGGTGATAAGGTAAGTAGTTTACTTTTCTTTGATAAAACATTTTTCTGTTTCAGGTTTTCCAGGTCTTCGGGAAATGATTGCATCTGAGAGTATTTTATAAGTAACCTCTCTGCTCGCTCCATCATAGCGCCATCAACAGTGCCGGCACGTTTCTTACATTTTTTGTCTATGAACGACATAACAACGCACGTAGCTCGCAGCAGTCTGCGCCAACTGGAGAACTTTTCAGGTTCAGGTACAGCTGGTAAACAAATAGGTGTAATGTGAAAGGTATTTACACATTCAAGGTCCACATCACTAACTTCAAGTAGCTGTACGTCTGATTGCTGCGGCCATAAGCTTTTGTCTTCATATAAAAATGCTGGCCCATATAACCACTCATTCTCTAATATTTCCATTTCGCAGCACTCGCGGGTTGCGACGTCGGCGATATTCATCTTGGTAGGTATGTATCTCCATTCCTTAATTTGTGTGTACTCGTCGATCTCGCCGAGCCTATGTGCTATATAAGGTTTATATGTACGCTTATCATTATGTATCCAGTGTAGTACTGTAGCAGAGTCGCACCACATAAACTTCTGTGTCATTTCCATTTTTAACCGACTTTCAAAAAAGGAGGAGGTTCTATGTTCGTGTGTATGTATTTTTTTTTTTTTTTTTTTTTTTTTTTTTTATGTATGTTACCTGATTTCTCCCCCGTTTGTGGACCGATTCTCAAAATTCTTTTTTTGTTTGAAAGAGTATACTCCTGAGGTGGTCCCATTTTAATTTGGTGAAGATCTGGTGCTGATCTTCGGAGATATACAACGGAACTCTTCAAAAATAGACGGCAAATCTGTCGTGATTGCTGGAATCGCTTGGATGTTTATTGTTTATACAACATCATGACGTATCATCACGCCTGTATGCTCTGAGGGGTACGCAGGTGGGTACAATATACCTAGATTTCGTCAGTTAGGTATGTTAATTTTAATTTATTAGGGATTAGTGGAAAACCTTATTATCATGACATGTATTGTTAACAATTAAGAATATAAAATAAATTCATGGCAAATATTTTTATGGCAACAACTAAAAATGGAAAAATAAAAAACTTTTTTGCAAAAAATAAAACCGACTTCAAAAAAAGCACTAAACGGTGTAAAATAACTCTAAATTCGGAAGTCGGTGGCCCATCATGAGTAAGACAAACCCACCAAAGCCACAGACTTCCGAATTTAGAGTTATTTTACACCGTTTAGTGCTTTTTTTGAAGTCGGTTTTATTTTTTGCAAAAAAGTTTTTTTATGTTCTTGTTTTATTGTGTCTGCCAATCGTGCGCCAAGTAAGGCAGCTTGAAGTTCAAGACGTGGCACCGAGACGTATTTCACAGGTGCAACTCGACACTTGCTTGAGACAAACGCCACCCGTACTTGTTTATTGTGGTCAATCCATCGCCAATATGCTACGGCGCACATAGCTTTTGTCGACGCGTCGCAGAAGACATGCAGTTGTAAGTTCATATAGGGGTCAACGTACGATTCGCTCCTACTCGTAGTCGATCGTGAGTTTGTAGGTAACGTAGAACCCGTAGAGCTCGTAGCGGTCGTAGTAGGTGATCTCGTAGCCGATAGATAATGTCTTGGTAGTCGTAAGTTGCTTATGTTTTTTAATGCGCTCAACCATTGCGACCATTTAACATAAAGGTCATCAGTTATTTCGTCGTCCCAGCTGATCGCAGATCGCCATGTGTCTTGCAGTATTATTTTCCCTCTGATTGTAAATGGTGATAAGAACCCGAAGACATCAAATATGGACATAATGACTCGTAACATCTCTCGCTTTGTTGGTTTCTTCTGTCCGGTAATTATGTTGGTGGGAATTCTTTTAAAAGACACGTCAAAACCCAGCGTATCATCTTTTGGGTTCCAGATTAACCCAAGCGTACGTTCGCCGTCATATTGTTGTCCAACCTTGAACGTCACAGCCGTCGAACGTAGTGTTTCTGTAGGTAATGAATTTAAAACGGCCTGATTATTGCAGGTCCAGTTCCTCATCTCGAAGCCTCCTTGTCTATGAATCTGGTTAACTTCATTCACTAATTTTGTAGCTGATTCTTCGTCTTGAAAACTGTCAATATAGTCGTCCATGTAATGTTGTTTATGTATCGCTTGCACAGCGGCTGGCATGGACGTCTCATATCGCTCGGCATTTTTGTTTTTGATAAATTGTGCTATGAAAGGTGAGCAGTTAGCACCGAAGATTAGTGAACTCATAGCGTAGGTTTTCACAGGTTGTTCCGGCGATTCTCGCCACAAAAAGCGGAGCGCATCTCTGTCTTCGTTTATGATTTTAATTCGCAGAAACATGTCTTTAATATCGCCAGTTATTCCTATTTTATTTTCTCTGAATCTCAACATGGTTCCATACAGAGAGACGAGTAGGTCAGGTCCTTTCAGTAAATAGTCGTTAAGACACACACCGTTAGAACTGGCGGCGGCGTCAAAGACTAACCTTAACTTTTCTTTGTTGGGGTTATCGACCCCAAAGTGCGGGAGGTACCAAGTTTTTACCGGCCCTTCCGTGTCATCAATCTGTGCAGCGAAGTCATTGGTAATCAGATGTTCAACTCGGTCTCGGTATCTACTAGCGTAGCCTTCACTGGACTTCATTTTCCTCTCGACCCCTCGCAGTCTGTTTAACGCGTTAGTATAGGAGTCAGGCATCCTACTTTTTGGGTCTTTCCATGGTAGTCCGACGTACCACCTGCCATCTATTAATTTGGCTGTACGTTGCAAGTGGTCTAGCGCTTGAAGATCATCCGCGTTCTGTCTATGTTTAACAGAAACGCCAGCGGACTCGATTGCGTAAGACTGGCGTATTTCGTCGTGGATATTTCGCAGAATACGCTCAGTTTCCAGATGTACATCTTGTTCATGTATGAAGAGTGTAGATTGAACGTGCAACGTCGACGACGGCGGCGGCGGCGCGCGCACACAGCCGTGTACACACCACCCCAAAGGAGTACGTGACAGGTAAGGTTCGTTCGGTTTATTTATTATTATTTGTAACGGCAAGATCAAATGGTAGTTATCTTGACCGATTAATAATTCAGGTTTACATTGTCCATCACTAATAGCACTTTTTATTTCAGGTGTCAGTTCGTAATTAGTTAGATCAACGGTGGTTTTGTTTTGTGCAGGTAAGTTCATATTGTTTACACTACGCGCTTTTATCGTAAAGTATTTTCCTTCACAGTTTGTTATAGTTAAGTTTATTATTTCACTGTCACATTTTAGTTCAGTATCGTTCCAAACGCCACACACACGCATTGATTGCCTATAGCCGCGTAAACCAAGTCGCGCCACGAGTGACTCGCTTGTCAGTGTCACTGTCGAGCCATCGTCCAGAAGTGCAACACTGCGCGAGGTGCCGTTGGGTCCATGGATTGTAACAGGCACAGTCTTTAATAACACTTTACGATAATGATTGTCCAACTTTAAGTGAGTAATAGTTTCCGCCACGGCCGTATCACTTTGTTCGGTAACTGTAGATGAAGTCGGTAATTCGCCTTCGGTTTTATTTATTATGTTGTTGTGTAACAAGTTGTGATGCCCTTTGCCACAAGTTTCACACGCGGCAGAAGGACAGGAGTCGTTCCTGTGACGTGACACCAGACACTTGTAACAGATACCACGGCGTTTTACATAGAACCATCGGTCTTTACGTAGAGCTTTTTTGAATTTCTTGCACTCTGGTAGTGTATGCTTTGATAGTCCGTGACAAAACCCGCACTTTTCACTATTGTTTTTGTTATCAGTTTGATCACTGTTTACTAACACTGTTTGAAACTTTTGTTTGTTGTGACTACCGATTGATTGTTGTATATTAGGTAGATTTACACAGCACTGAGTAATTTTCTTTGCTTCTAAACTTAAAAAGTCTGATAATACGACGAACTTTGGTTTTGTATTTTCTTCTAGTAGTTGGTAACTATAATCAGTCCATTTGGAAACTAAAACTGTAGGTAATTTTGACAACACAGTCGACGTGAGGGCAATGCCCTTTAGGTAATCTTCACAGCCCATAGCTGACACAGCTGCTACACAGTTTTTCACTTTTACCGAGAAGGAAATAATGTCTCGTTGGTACTCCGGTGACATTGGTCGTAGTTTGTTGATGTCTTGTAATATTCTAGATATTATTACATCGGGATTTCCAAATTGCAACTGCAGCGTAGCCATTACGACGTCTGGAGATGTAACGCCAATCAGCAGCGCCATGACTGCTTCTTTAGCATGTCCGTGTAAGCTCTGTCTGATTCGCCATAAGTTCTCCCTGTCACTGAAGTTACAGACTGCGGACGATTCTTCGTATGCTCGCTTGTAGTGTAACCACTCCAGCGGGTCACCATTGAACGTTGGTAAGTCTTTCGGGGTACACAGACGGTTCAGCATCCTTGTGTTGGTTCCATTAGTACCGTTAGAGGCGGCGGTGGCGGCTAGATCCTTCAGTGCGCTGGCCAGCATTTGCATGGTGCCATCAGTACCATCGCGCGGGGGCGCGGCGGTCATGCGTTGCGGCTCGAATAAGGGTTCAGTAGCAGGGGGTATTTGGCCGGCGGCCTTCGTCAGTTCCTGCTGGCTGGTTTCTAGCCAATTTTCCACATCACGGTTTTCATACACACTGGATTCCTTTTCTGACCTGCAGCTTTCTAATTCTGCCAGGTCCACAGCAAGCTTCTTATCAATAAGATCCATTTGTAACTGTGCTTTTTCTTTTGCGGCTTCTAATAGTAACTGAGCCTTCCTTGCCTTCAATGATGAAGTACTCGATTTTTTCGAGGACTTACAGGCACGTGGAGAGGTTTTTTCGTCTGGTTTTGCATCTTGAATGTCGCTTACTTGCATATTTTGCAGTTCGAGTTCGCGTCGTGTTGTGCTTCGCGTGCCCACCATTTTGTTTTCTGTTCGCGGCGGCGTGTGAAACATGAATGCAGTAATCACGAACTATTAACTTTAGTGCTAATCCTCAATATTATCCGGCTCGAATGACCAACGGATGTACACGGTAGGACTGTATAAATTAAAAATGAGACAAGCAGTGGTTTAAAACATGCAAGCGTGCGGAAGCGAATTGCGTGCCCTGTTGTTGCTAAGCCAAAAAACGCAGTGATTCTAACCGCCAGGTGGCGGGGCGCTCGCGCCGCCGTGTTCCCGCCCCCCGCGTCTTCCCCGCACCGCAGGTCACTCCCGATACGCTTGTTCTATTTATTATTTAAGTTTCGAATATTATTCAAGTTCGATGCGCAGTGATAACATATACTTATATACTTATAATAAATCTGTAGAAGTAAAATTTCTGTACATTGAAAATATCAAAAAAATAAATAGCAGGGGGTATTACTAGACAGACACCGAACCCAAAAATATGATTAAAAAAATTTTTGTCTGTCTGTCTGTCTGTCTGTCTGTCTGTCTGTCTGTCTGTCTGTCTGTCTGTCTGTCTGTCTGTATGTTCAGGTATCACGCAAAAACTACCGGTTCGATTACGATGAAAATTAGTATACTTATTCATTATCCTGGGCACCACACTGGGTACTTTTTATCCCGGAAAAGTATATACAATAAAAAACAAACTTAATTTTGCGGTTCGATCCCTAGACCCGACTACTGTACCAACCGTAAATAATAAGTTTGTCGTAGGTTACGTCACCCGCAGTGGAGTTCACCAAGGGGCGCTGCACACGGCTAAAATACTATCATATTTTTTCTTAAGATACAATATAGTTCGCCATAAAATTCAATGGACTATCACACACCTAAGATAATAAATAATACTTATAATAAAACTGTAGAGAAGTCAACTCTGATGAGGAGGATTAGTGATCGATACTGATGCCAAAAAAGCAATGAATAAATGTTTTTTCTGTCTGCGTGTCTGTTTGCATGTAGGGGAGAGCGGGGCTAGAAGTTACCGGGGTAAGTTGTTCCGATTGAAACTACTCCGCGAGGAAAAGAGATAGGAATGTTGAATAAACACGTCACGAAATGCAATGCCACAGCGCACTGACGGCGGCCATCTTAAACAGGCCAGTGGAGCTGGGAATATTGGATCCGCAGGACGTGCGTTGCTGATTCACGCAAGTAATTATTTTCGTAATTAACATTTTTGGTCTGTTTCATGAACTTTAACGATTTGCGTTTAGTGTTTTATTGTTTCGATTTGAGGATTTATCTATTGTTGTGATACACTATGCGTGAATGACGTATGTTTTGTCAACTAATCTATATTTTGTTTGTTTTGTCAACTCGTGTGATTGGGGCAAGATGTTCCTTTTTTCTGGGGCAGGTTGTGACCTCGGAACAACTTACCCCAACTAATTTATTCCAGTAATGAATCATCATCATCAACCTACTGCTGGACATAGGCCTCTCTCAATGAGCGCCATAATGAGGTATATATATTGTTATTTTCTTTTACAGTATGTGGACTTTCAAAACAAAAACTACCGAGGATTAATATCCAAGGAGTTACTGCAAAAGCCGCGAATGATGGCAAAAAAATAAAAAGAACAGATTTGTTAAAAAAAGTAACAAATCGTGAAGAAAATAATGACAACTGGCTACAAAAAAAAACAAGAGTTGTATTTACGGCAGAAAAGGAAGATAAGTTGGCAGACTATAATATTAAAGTTTAGCTCAATTTACTTCGGCCTTCTAACCAAAGAACTTAAAAAAATGGTGTACAGACGGCAGCACATCAAGTTACTCCAATGTGTCAAATTTCTTCGATCGTTTTTCAACTTTATGTCAAACAGAATAAGGTTCATATTCAATTGGGAAAATTTGACACATTGGGGTAACTTGACGTGCTGGCGTCTGTACAAATGTGCAGTAAAATTCAGTGCTTACAGTATTTCACCATCTTGGCATAAAAATAGAAAGCCTGATCTTGATTGGCTTACAGGTGAAATCTAAATCCATTTTAATGCTTTCTAATTCAACTTCAGAAGATAATCATAATCACAGTTATTTGTTTTTTTTGCCTATGATGGCAATTTTTTATTATTATTATTTTATTGATATATTCAGCCTAAGACAAAGCAATATAGTTAATTACTGAAATAATTATCAAGGTTGATTTGCTGTAAGTTATTTGATAAGGTCCTAATGACTAAATGTTCAATAATTGATTAAGTACAATTATAGTTACTTGTTAAAACATACAAATGTTTACCTGATAATACGTAGGATATTGTTGATTATTTACTGCTGAATAAATATACTTAGTTTCATCGTTTCTTGTTGTTTATTTCACAAATAAAACCTTTAACAGATATGGTAACAACTTACCCCGGCTTGTTAACAACTTGCCCCGAGTCGGGGTAAATTGTTACTTTCCGACTTTGGTCATAAAAAAAATTATAACAAATAAATCACACACTAAATGGCCCAGATAACTATCTTAATAACAAAGTTAAATATGTAGGTTAATATTAATCACAAAAAAGGAATATTAAAATCAAGTATTCTTAACAAATTTTGAGGTTGACTGAAAATCGGAACTTTTAGCCCCGCTCTCCCCTACTATCACACACCTAAGATAATAAATAATACTTATAATAAAACTGTAGAGAAGTCAACTCTGATGAGGATGATTGGTGATCGATACTGATGCCAAAAATGCAATCAGTAAATGTTTTGTCTGTCTGTATGTGCACGCATAGTTCAAAAACTTTTATAGGGATTTTAACCAAACTTGGTAGGTAGGTTGTAATAAATACGCCTGGGCAGGTTGATCTTAGTCTCAGTTGTTTTACACATGGTCAGTAGTACGGCGCCCTTTCCCGGGTCATTAGTTCCAGAAATCTTTACCGGAATGATCAACTTTGAAAGTAGTCTATCCGGAAGTATTATGCTAAAATTATTACGTTTATAATAGATATCAACGCACAGCCCACACCGCTGGTATTAGAGACATGAAACTTGAAGGGGTGTTCTTAGTGAAAAGTACGTATCCACTAAAAAACGATTTTTGGAAATTCAACCCTTAAAGGGAAAACATAGGGGACGGAAGTTCGACATCCACGCGGGCGAAGCCGCGGGCAAAAGCTAGTTACAAATATATTTGACCTTGCTACAAAGTCTTTACCTAAAATTATTTTTTGGAAGCAAACACGTAAATTTCATTCCTGAATTTCTCTCATTCTGGGTAATAATATCCCTTTATCCTTGTTGCAAAACAAAATCGTTTAAGAATTTATAGAAATCAATCAAATATTATTTTTATGTATTATCGTGTGCCTTTTGGGCTAAATAAATGATTTTTCTTTCTTAAATCGAATGCTATAAGATAATATGTTATAGGTTTCTTTCTTTTCTTGACTGGCTTATTGGTCTAGTGGTTAGTGGCTCTGAATGCTATGCCGGAGGTTGTGGGTTCGATTCGCACCAAAGACAAATGTTTGTGTGATGAGCACGATAATTTGATCTGTGTTTGGGTGTAATGTATCTATAGTATGAAATTATGTGTGTATGTGTATTTAGAACGACGTCACGTGTTCATTTTTATCGGGTTCTAGTTGTACCTAAAAAAAAATGTAGTTTTCTAGTTTAAAATATGATTATGTTAAATCCCAGCTACTCAATAGCAAAGTCGTATGATACATTGCATTACTGCTAAACTTAAATCTGTAATATCTCAACAATGCAAACACTGGTCAATGATAACCATGCATTGTTTGTCAACAATCTGTGCTCAAAACAACAACTCACAACAAACAACAGTTGTTTGTTGTTTATAATCTGTACCTTGGTATTATGTTTCAGTTTGATATTTTTGCTCGGACGAGTCAGTGTTACTCACATGTGGGTACATTAAATAGATATATATATATGTGTTTAATTTTCTGTGTGTGTGGACTGAAATGCACCCTGAATGCCCTCAAGACATTCTCTACCAGTCAATCTTGTAACTCTACAAACGTACAGAAACCGAAGTTTGATGTTAGTCTGTCGAATTATTGTGTTACTAACATAGTATCGTGATGGCCCAGGTCTTTAAGGAACCGTTTCGTCACTACGATGTTGCGGGGTCTTATCTGGCAAGTACCTATCCAAGATTAATTAACACTAGCGGGCCAACGTACGTCTGGTGAGGCACAACGCAGCGCATTGGCCACTGCCAAATAAATATCAACTATGCAATAGTTTAAACATACATAAACTCACGCCTTTTTGCCATGGGGGTAGGCAGGCACTACAGAGCGCAATTTTCTACGATTCTTACATACTTATTTTGCTTTGATTACATTCATATATGTCATACACACGCGCCGGTTGCGAGTACTGCAATCCTGATCTATGTCTAACTATCTTTGTCCTTCACTAACTCATAAACTTCATTCATCTTATTTTTCTTAAATTATTTCTTTACAGGTTCAAATCTTGGAGCGCAAGATGTCAGATGAGCAACTGTCTTTCGCGTTCGAGCAGATCCCCAAGGGTCGGGAGACAGGCGGCGAGTTCCGCACGGCACTGTTGCCGCAACACGCCGCGCTCAACGGCTTCACGTCCGACCATCTGCCGTACGAAGACAACCGGGTGCGGTTACATCCGACGCCCAACAATCCTCACGGGTATATCAATGCGTCGCATATCACGGTAAGCATTTATGAAGCTTTTCATGATAAATAAATAAATAAAAAGATTTGGCAGCTATTCGGTGTATATTTTATGTGAACATAAGCGTATTGTGTGAATGTTTGCATCATTAGCTTGAGTGAGCTCTATACGACATTGAAGAACCAATATATCCTGAAAATAAACTGAGTTTACAAACACCGATCCCCAGATGACAGTGGGCAGTACTCAGCGCTTCTACGTGGTAGCGCGTGTGGGCAACGCGGCGGCCAGCAGTGCGGCGGCGGGCTGCGCGTGCGGCGGCGGCTGCGCGCTGGTGTGGGCGGCCGCCTGGCAGGTGGGCGCGCCGCTACTGGCGCGCGTGGCGGGCGCCGGCCAGCCGCACTACCTGCCGAGGGACAACACTACCAAGGATTTCGGACAGGTAACTTGACCACAGAATATGAGCGTGAGATAGTACACCCTGTGTTATTACCTGACTGAGGCCATTTGGCATTATAATCTTTGTATATTATAGTTTTCAGGTGTACTTTTACTGTAATACCAATAAAGTCGTCGTCAGTCGTGCAAAACAAAAAAAACTTTTTTGCAAAAAATAAAACCGACTTCAAAAAAACACTAAACGGTGTAAAATAACTCTAAATTCGGAAGTCTGTGGCTTTGGTGGGTTTGTCTTACTCATGATGGGCCACCGACTTCCGAATTTAGAGTTATTTTACACCGTTTAGTGTTTTTTTGAAGTCGGTTTTATTTTTTGCAAAAAAGTTTTTTATTTTTCCATTTTTAGTTGTTACCATAAAAACATTTGCCTTGAATTTATTTTATATTGTTAATTGTTAACAATACATGTCATCATAATAGGGTTTTCCACTAATCCCTAATAAATTAAAATTAACATACCTAACTGACGAAATCTAGGTATATTGTCCCTAATAAATTAAAATTAACATACCTAACTGACGAAATCTAGGTATATTGTACCCACCTGCGTACCCCTCAGAGCATACAGGCGTGATGATACGTCATTATGTTGTATAAACAATAAACATCCAAGCGATTCCAGCAATCACGACAGATTTGCCGTTCATTTTTGAAGAGTTCCGTTGTATATCTCCGAAGATCAGCACCAGATCTTCACCAAATTAAAATGGGACCACCTCAGGAGTATACTCTTTCAAATAAAAAAAGAATTTTGAGAATCGGTCCACAAATGGGGGAGAAATCAGGTAACATACATAAAAAAAAAAAAAAAAAAAAAAAAAAAAAAAAAATACATACACACGAACATAGAACCTCCTCCTTTTTTGAAAGTCGGTTAAAAACAATTCCATTCATTTGTACATCGTTTAGTGTTAGTAAAAGTGAGTAATGTTGTGTTAAACTTCTATTCAGAGGTAAAGAAAACAATTGTATGGGAGAACAATTGTATAGCAAAATTGTATAAAAATATTGGAGTTTTCTGATTTCTCAAAAGCCTTCGATTGTGGTCACCACAACACGCTTTTATTTAAACTACGTCATTATCGGTATCCTAAACGAGGCCGGATTACAATAGATTCTTATTCACAAAGTAGATTTAAATGTGTAGATGTTACATGCGCACAATATTCCGGGCTAGAGCAGTTCAGTTAGGTGTACCCCAAGGCTTGATACTGGGTCCATTCTTATTTTTAGTTTAAACGGCTTATAATTTTATTTAAACGGTATTTGTGGCGTTGTTCTGTTTACAAATTATACCTCTCATACTTTTAAGTACACATAATATGTGTACTTAAATGTATGAGAGATATAATCCGTAGACAATAAAAAGTAAGTACTGTTCTGTTCTGTTTTGTTCTGTTCTGTGTATAAAGAGTATTCTATTCTATTCTACTGTTCATATTATGAACAGTACTTATTTTTTATTGTCTACGGAATACGAAACAACCTAATTCTCAATCCTAAGAAAGAAAAATGTATTAGATTCACCTTATACTGATGAAACCTTGGTGGGACCAATATTAAGAGTATTTGTTCATTAGTTAAACTGCGATGGTCTCCACTCCACCTCCGTCATTCTCCCAAACGTCCCAAGTGACGCAGCTCCTGTGTCGTCCAGTTCCAGGTGACGTCGGGCACGTCGTCGCGCACGGCGTGGGGCGCGTCGGTGCTGGTGCGCGTGCGCAGCGGGGCGCGCGTGCGCGACGTGTGGCACGTGCACTTCGCGCTGTGGCCCAGCGCCGGCAGCGCGCCCGAGCACCCGCACTTCCTGGCCTTCCTGTCCGAGGTCAACAGTCTGCGGCTCGCGTGCGAGGCCGACTCGCAGGCCCAGCGCGCCGTCAAGGGCGCCAGCGCACCCATCGTGTTCTGTTGCGAGCAGGGCGCGGGACGCAGTGGGACTGCGCTCGCGGCCGACCTGCTGCATGACATACTGGATAATAACCAGGTAGGGACCATAACCCTTAACTCGGCTGTCTCATTTCAAAATCTAGTACCCTTAAATTACTAGGTTTTGAACTTAGGCAAAATTTTTAGCTTTCCACCTCAGACAAATTTGCAGAAGGCGCCCTGGGTGACGGTCCTGATTGCCTAGCCCAAAGTGACAATTGGGATCGTCGCCCAGGGCGCCTTCTCCAAATAAAAGAAGGCAGTAGATTAAGCATTATGGAGTCACATCCATAAATACAACAATACACAAGTGCTATAATATTTGTTCAGACGTCTAAACGGAAAATGTACGGCTCGGACTCATACAACGTCTTTTATAACTAATTGATATAAACAATAGCCTATCGACTTCAATTAGAGTTGTACCGGTGGATCCACGCATGCTTCGTCCGCCTTAAAAAAAAAATAGTTTACGACCTATTCTTCGACCTACTGAATACACACACAAAATTTCATACGAAACACCGGTAAATCTCTAATATTATTATATAGATATTATTATAGGTAAAATGGGATTAATAAAAAATCATCAAAACATTGAGGAGGATATTGACGTAGGTTAAACGTTGCATGTTATATACGAGGACTCTAATGCTTTTAAATCATTGAGATAAATAGTGTCGACACCTAGTTAGTAACAAATATTATTAAACTAGCTTAAAAATATTCCTCAGAATTTTGTTTCTATTTAATAAGATGGCAATAACTGGATTCAAAACAATAATAACTACTGCCACTTTTTATTTAGTGAGTCTCTAATTTGCTATTTAAACATTTGTTGTGATCTATAGAATTTGAATGACAATATATATACATATAACCTAACCTAACTTACGATACCTATCCTATAGCTAACCTAACTACCGAACCTAACTACCCTTACGAAATGAATTGATTTAGAAATAATAAAATTCTTAATTTTCGCCGTGTGTGTCTATGTTACTTGTTGTACAGACGCCAGCACATCAAGTTACCCCAATGTGTCAAATTTCTTTGATCGTTTTTCAACTTTATGTCAAACAAAATAAGGTTCATATTCAATTGGGAAAATTTGACACATTGGGGTAACTTGATGTGCTGGCGTCTGTACTTACAATACTAGAAAAGGTAGAAGTATTTGAGGTAGTGCGAGGTAATAATTTAACTGATTGGTATATAATCCATACATAAATTACTTCTTAGACTGGCCTGTTGATCTAGTGGTTAGTGAGCCTGACTGCTATGCCGGAGTTCGTGGGTTCAATTCCCAATATTTATGAGATTAGTTCTGTCTGACCGGGTTTTGAGCATGCTCACAGTGCCCACAACGGTGGATCTAGCTTACTAGTGTTGGGAACAGAGGGTCCAAACTAAAGTTATTCAGTAGCTTATATTATTAACCTTTTGCATCCCACTGCAGGCAATCTAAAACTCCTCTTTTTATTCCAGGAGCTAGACATCCCGCGCACGATCAGCATGCTACACCAACAGCGCGCGAACATGATACAGAACGTGCACCAGTACAAGTTCTTACATCAGTTACTGCTACAGTACCTTAAGCAGTCGAGACTCATATAGACCTGCGACTCTGCTTACCTCCATTACTGGAAGAATTTAATAAATTATAACCATGGATCATCGAGTTATTGGAAAGTTGGTTGGCCCAGCAGTTACTATGTGTAAGGTAATATTTATCTGCATTCTACATAGACTGCAAGGCATTTTCAGCATTTTTCATGTGGGCCAATGTCACCGATGTTAAAAATGAATTTATTCATGGACTTCAGTGTTCACATTTTTCTACATTTATGAGAGGAATAAGCTATATTGCTAATTGAATCTTTACTAAATAGTTATTTATAAAATAACAATCGAGAAATACGAAAATACGAATCGACATTATTTAACAGAAATAAGATAACACGATAGTGCTTTTTAATTTCAAAAGGATTTTTCCTGCGGTATTTAAAGCAGGATTAGGTCATAAGTGAATTAACACGTTTCTAATAATTATTGCATGAGATTGACTAATTAGTGCCTTATCAACTAGATACATGCAAAATATCGATAATTCCTGTCACAAGGTTTTATCGATGTTTGAGTGAATTGATTTTGACGAAAATATCGATATTTAAAACGTCTATTCGACACTCTGCTAGTTGCTCAACTCGACGGTAAATATAAGAGCATGCCTTACACAAATTATACCATAATTTGACCCTAAGGTTGAAACAATATTGTAATACATCAAGTTCTAATATGAACCTTATACCTGTAGATATAAGATATAATATCGACCGACTGTATCATAGATCTAATACTTATGAGATTTTAACGATTTATGACTGAGATGAGAAAAAAGTTCCACCTTCATCTAGTGATTTTGTATATTATGTATTTATTTAACGTTTTTAATTGATGTTTGTATAGAAAGTGATTTTTTTAAACTTACAGAGTTGTTTGTGATTGTTGAATGGATTTTATATGATAGACCCGTTGATGGGATGTTTTTTAATGAATTTATATGTAAATTGATGAAAAGTATTATATAGTAACACACGAGGCAGGGTATCTGGTTCTTATTGAGTAAATAATAAGTAATTTTACTAATTAACTTAATTGTTCTCCTGCTCAAAGCTCTTTTGACAATTTAACATGCTAACTTATATTTACATAACTAATTTATATTAATCACTACTATGTTTACATTTTCTACTTATATTTCTCATTAAGTACAATAAAACTGCTTTACTACGGGCATTATCGACTCACTCGAGACTTAAAATTTACTTTTGTTTGAAGCCATTTGATTGGCCGATACCAAAGACATTCAATACCTATAGACCGGACATCACGAACAAAATTTTCGTCCGAAAAAGTGTGTCCTGCTGGATACAAGTCTATGAGTTTTTTGTAGTACGCCCCGCTGCCGCTCCAATTTTCATATATTATTCTAGATGGCGTTACTGAGACATGGGATCAAAGTTTTTCTATGACATTTCCTTGTCATGCCCGCTCTATAGTATTTTAAATCTCTTTGGTCGATACTAAGTATTTTTAAGTAATGCCTAGGTGTTGTATAAGCTTCAGTAGAAGAGCCTTAAACTACAGACAAATATCCATCGCTCAAGTAAACTTATACACAATAAAAAATACTCGAAAACGCTTTTATTTTCAATCGCTATCATACTCTTTCACATAAATACTCCTTATTTAATATAAGTTTCAAATAGACGCCCTGCCTCATAAGTTAAGTGTGAATTATAACGACGTGCCTTAGTCAGACATAACCGAGGATCTGATGAACCTATCGCGTGCCTTCTAGACTTACGATTTACTATATCGATTACGAAGAATTTTAATAATCTCATTCGCACATAAATTTCGCTAATTCTACAAAATATTGCCTTCTGTCATACTTATAAGATACTAGGCTGCATAGCAAACTGCATTCTGCCTTATAATCAATTTAGTAGTTTACCTCCTACACCCAGACCTATTCTTATAAGTCACGTCGTTTCGGAGAAGTTTTGTTACAAACACTGTGACACGAGAATTTTTATACACCTATTTATTTTTATCTCCTTTATTTCTTGATAAGCATATAAATTGTATTTTTAAATATTTATTATTAGTATAATCCTACTAATATCATAATTGTAAAAGTTTGTTAAGATGTTTAAATGTTTGTTACTCCATCACGCGCAAACAGTTGAACAGATTTGGATGAAAATTGGCACATTGATAGACTATTACCACATAGAAAGATGATGAAAAAAACCCTTGGGATAAATCGTTACGTTTTACCCGGGCGAAGCCGCGGGCAGATGCAACTTTCAAATAAATGTTACGATATGAACAATACCTATACGTTTTACCATTTTACATTGAAGGAGCGATATTCTCAACGTAGCGTGAAATTGTTGAAATTCTTCGTAATTACTTTTTTATACCGTTTGTATTCGATGTGTAGTCGACATTGTCAGTCATTGTTGTCTTATGTTCAAGTATTATGCTTAGTTGTTGAAATTTATATTTGAAAATCTCTTAGGTATGCGTCGACAGAGGGACTTATAGAGGTTAATAGAAGCCAAGATTAAACTCAGAGTGAAGTTATTTATTTCAATTAAGCGAGACAAGTTCAAGATGATTTTAAATTGCCTCCAAAGAAGATTAATGTGCAAGAAACTTTGTAATACTAGGAGCATTTAATAAGTGAAGTCACATGGAATTTCCATAGTGATGGTTGATAATTTTCAAAAGAAATATCAGATTGTTACTGCCCAATTTAAGTTCCACTGTCGATCCATACCCATTGTACAGTTGGTGCATTAATGTGTTCATACATTTATTTACTGTAAAGTTGGTCTAAATTAAAATTGCGCGCCCTTCCGCAAACATAATAATATGGAAATATATATTTACAAGTACATTCATCGTATTTCCATGTTCATGTCACCAAAGACAAATGGTAACAACAATGTCGTTGCAATGGAGAGGCGCGCAATTTCAGTGTAGACTAACTATACCTGTCTAGTCCAACGGCAACTCCATATTATTGTTAGTTTGTTTGCGTGTACATACGCTTGGACCTTGTTTATGCACACCATACTAAGGTTTACATTCTTAGTCACATATGATTTAAAGTGTTAATCGTGTTCTTTTTTTGTGATGAATTTATGACTAAAATTTTTATATTTTACTACAGTAACTTCTATATAATTCCAGTATTGATATCTTTGTTGTGGATTGTTCTGTCCGGCCTTAGTGCCTAAATATACAGACAAGAGAAACATTCTAAATTCGTGAGAAACTGACAATAAAATATACTAAGAAACGTTTAAATTTGCCTTTTTATTTTGTAGACTAAGAGCCTGTCTATGTGTATGTGAACATCGTCACATTCGTCACCAGCATTTCGAAATAAAACAAAAACTATAGTCTAAAATTATTATATTTCAGTAAAAAATTATACAATAACCTATTGCTTACATTAGGATCAGGGCGGCGGGTAGTAGGGCCGCGGCGGAGGACCGGGAGGAGGGGGCCCGCGCCCCGGGAGTGGGGGGAAGTAGTTCGGGGGGGGCACGTTGACTGGCGGGAAGCGAGCGGGCGGCGGCTCCGAATACACCAGAGCGGACGGCGCGGGGCCCGCTAGCCGGGGGGGTGCGGGGCCCGCCAGCCGGGGGGGAGCGGGGCCCGCCAGCCGGGGGGGTGCGGGGCCCGCCAGCCTGGGCGGCGGCGGGATGGGGGGCGGGGGCGCGGTGTACACGGCCGGGTAGGGCGCCGCCAGCCCTGGGTACGCCGGGTACGTGTACCTCAGCGGCTCCATCTTCGGAGGTTCTAGTTTAATATCGGCACCATTCTTCATGGGCGTCACCACCGACTTAGAAATGACAGCGGCGACAGGAGATGCGGAAGTGGGCGGTGTAATGGAGAGGGGCTTCTTGTCGTTTTTTGGCAGCTTGGCGGTTGCGAGCGCGGGGGGAGAGTCGCCGCCCGACGACTGCGGTTGCGGTGAGTACAGATCTAACACCTTGAACAAAAGTAAATGTATCATTATATATACCAACATGCTCTATCTATAGCTATAGCTACCATAGGTATTTGGTTAATGTACTGTTTATTTATTAGTCAATGTTAAATAACTGATTAAGTACTGATTTTTATCAACTACATTCTTGAATATTATGATCATCATAATTTTAGTATCATATAATTTTCACACTGCCACTAACTAAATTTCTACAATTTATATTTTATTATCTCCTTAATCTGCAGACACAGTTTTTTATCCACACATAGAGGCTTCAATTCAGAAACTAAACAATCATAACACTTCTTTTTAACCGACTTCAAAAAAAGGAGGAGGTTCTCAATTCGACGGTATGTTTTTTTTTTTTTTTTTTTGTGTTTGTTACGCGATTTCTTCCCCATTTGTGGACCGATTTTCAAAATTCTTTTTTTATTTGAAAGAGTATACTCCCGAGGTGGTCCCATTTTAATTTGGTGAAGATCTGGTGCTGATCTTCGGAGATATACAATGGAACTCTTCAAAAATAGACGGCAAATCTGTCGTGATTGCTGGAATCGCTTGGATATTTATTGTTTATACAACATCATGACGTATCATCACGCCAGTATGCTCTGAGGGTCACGCAGATGTGTACAATATACCTAGATTTCGACATTTATTAGGGACTAGCTTCTGCCCGCGACTTCGTACGCGGATGCTTTTGCTTATGCCAGCGACAACGAAGTCGTCAAAATCGAAGATCTGAAACATCTGATGTCGAATTCTATAAGCCCGGGGACGGGAAAACGATGGGATGCGCGAGACGATTCAAGATGTTCCAATTTTTTTATTTTTGACTTAACAACTTTTGCTAAGACGCCATTTCTATTATGTATATGTTATATTGTCTCTGGGCTTTGGAGTTCCTCTACAGGTGCTCCAGATCTTCAAATTTAGTCTCACAGCAGAAAACACTCTTCACGTGGAATAGTTTTTGCAATGGCACCATTTTTATATCTCTTTTACTTTAGGTCATCATAATATGTTGCGTGACGTTCACGATCAGCGGTCAGTCGCGCATCTCCTTCCCCCACTTATCTCTAGAGTCGATGCGTATATACGCTGAAAACTCAAGCGTCATGCTTTTTCCGTGAACGTCTCCAACTCGCGAGACAGTGCATGATGTTCACGATCAGCGGTCAGTCGCGCACATATTCTTCACTGGTCTCTAGAGACCTGGATGTAGATGCGTAAATACGCTGAGAATGCAGGCGTGCTTCGCGATCCCAAGAAGTTTCCACGGAGCGAGTTGCAGCCTCATGTTCTCGAACAGCATCAAGTCTCTCCTAACGCTCTTCGGTAGATTGTTGGGATCTTATGGTCTTTAATCATTTAGCACCTTTGGAACATTGGGAAAAATTTGACCTCTTTCTAGGCATGGTTATAGTTTTATTGTGATGATACCTGATCAATTAAAATCTAAGTGGCTGCTCCCCTGCGTTACCGGGTAAGCTACCGTGTAACGAAGATAAATGGAAAAGGAAATTAAACACTCAAATAACATAAGCCCGAAGACATACGATAAAAAAATGGGAGTTTTAGCCAGTAGAGTCTAATTTTCAACGATATACCATCGTCATCGAAAATCAGTCCAGAACTGTTCCCGCCTTCACCGCGTAGTACCTCCTACTTATGTTATTTTATAATTATGCAATGAAATTAGTGATAGTTTTAATTTCTATATCAAATGTTTCTGATTTATAAGTCAACAGGAAATGCCTATCAGACCGAACAACTTTTGCTAAGACGTCATTCCTATTTGAGTTATGGTGTAGCTGGGCTCTTGGAGTTCCACAACAGGTGTTCCAGATCTTCGATTTTTATACGTCAACAGCGAGTGCTCATAAGGCTGAACAACTCTTGCTAAGACGTCATTCCAATATATGTTATAGTGTAGCTGGGCTCTTGAAGTTCCACATCAGGTGTTCCGGATCTTCAAATTTATTCTCTCAGCAGAAAATGCTCATAACGTGGAACAATTTTTGCTATGGTACCATTTTTGTATCTCCTATAGTTTAGATGGTCTGTTGCGGTTCTGCATCAGGTGTTCCGGATCTTCAAATGTATTCTCTCAGCAGAAAATGCTCATCACGTGGAACAATTTTTGCTATGGGACTATTTTTGTATCGCCTATAGTTTAGCTGGTCTGTTGCGGTTCTGCATCAGGTGTTCCGGATCTTCAAATTTATTCTCTCAGCAGAAAATGCTCATCACGTGGAACAATTTCTGCTATGGGACCATTTTTGTATAGCCTATAGTTTAGCTGGTCTGTTGCGGTTCTGCATCAGGTGTTCCAGTTTCCAAGATAAATTATAGCCTATGTGTTGACCAGACTTAATATCTATACAACAAAAAAAAAAACATTCAAATCCGTCCAGCAGTTCCGAAGATTAGCGAGTGCAAACAAACAGACAAACAGACAAACAGACAAACAGACAAACAGACAGACTTTTTTTTTTGGATTCGTGCTCTATTACTGTTTCTAAACCCCCCTCAATTATTATTTTTTAAATATATTCAATGTACAGACACAGTTTTTTTACAGTCTTATTATATGTATAGATAAGTGGATAACCCTATTAGCATGACATGTATTGTTAACAAATAACAATATAAAAATAAATCCATGGCAAATGTTTGTATAGGAACAACTAAAAATGGAAAAATAAAAATCTTTATTGCAAAAAATAAAACCGACTTAAAAAAAACACTAGACAATACCGGTGACAAATGGTAATAAGTTAGGGATAGATATTTCACAAGAGCCAGTTAAAATATCATGAGTCATCAGGTACACCACCTGCCAGCATCTGCCCAACTATGTTGGTGCTTGATTAACATGAAGGAACTCCCAGCCCACTTTCTCAACCCAGTTACTGGGTTACACAATGTCAATATCAATGTCAAGAATCTACTAATGAGAGCTGGGACTAACGGCTTATCCTTGAACCAAACTCAACAAGCATAGGTAAACCTTTGATCAACATGTGTGGCTTTTCTTGTTTGGCCAGAATTGCTTCATAAGTCACCAGTAATACAAAAAAAAATCCTTTACTCAGCAGTTCTAAAATACCATAGCATTGCTTTATCTGATTCATTGTATGTTTCTGACACAATCCTTTTGGTAACTAAAACTCACCTGATGACAAATATCTTCGAGCAGCTCCATTGTGATGTCCTCTACAAACATGTCCCACCAGGCACTATGCTTTGGGTTTCGTCCGTTCCAGTCCAGCACCTCAAATTTGCTGAGCTTACCCGCGAGGAACATCAATGCTACAGCTATGACTTCTGGCTCCCATTGTAAGCATAAGGTTGTGCATAAACTGAAAACAGAAAGGTTGAATGTATGGAAATATATATACATTCTTTCTTAGAAACATTTTAAGTGGTTGGATTTCACAATGTTGGGACAGCCCGTAGTTTTAGCATCACCTCTCATTTATATGGTTAAGGATTTTATTACCAGCCTGCGTAGCATGAACACATTGAACACCGAAGAAACGGCCTTTGTCTACAGACGAATCGGCAAAGTGACAGATTATAGACAGGAACCTCAATCTGTCAAATTTCTTTCTATACACCTGCCTGCGTAGCATGAACACTTAATTTCTTTTCTTCGGAGACACGACAAAGACCGTTTCTTCGGTGTTCATGCTATGCAGGCAGGAAGTACAGAAGGGGAACAACACTGAGATTGTTGAAGGAAAACATTGTGTGGATTTATGATAAATATTAATCTGAAATTGCCAACTTGCCTTATCAAAGTGTTGTGGATAAATTGTGCCTGCTCTGCAAGGCCTTCTGGCATTATTAAGAAGTTGGACTTTTTTCAATAGTTGGCCTCACAAAATAAATGAGTAACCAACCAGTACACTTAACAATACATATTCATATTTGTTACCGTCCAGCGGAGAGGTCCACCACATAGTTTAGATCAAAACTTAAAAAAAATAAAGCAAGTACAAGATATTCTCCACACACAAGTGAACAGTTAAATCATATTTTATTTCCAAAAAGTTGTACCATACAGTTAAAAATGTGTTAACAATGGATACATTGCATGTATTGGAATTTGTAAGTTTTTATAGAATGCCAGGGTAATATCACTAGTTAAAAAACTGGTTCATTACTAACCTGTCGTTAACAAATGTCCACGCCATTTGTACCATCTTCTGTAGTTTGGCCTTGTCGCCCTTCAGACACTTGGCGTACTTCAACAGGTAGCCGTAGGGGTGCTCCACCTGTAGATCGAACTTGATCGTCTGTAACAGGATCCTCTCCAGCGTCATCACCTCTTCTTTGGGATCGTCTCCGAAACTTGCAAACTTCTGCTCAGTTAGTAAGGACTTAGCAACTTTTATGATATCTTTGCATTTCTTTGGCGTCTCCTCCACTTTGCCCGCGAGGAAGAGGCAGCAACAAGCGGTGATGTACCTCGGGAATGTTCTGAACGAGTGGAACATGTAGAAGCGATGGAAATAAACAACGCCAGTGGCCACTGTGTTATAACCTAGGTCCATCTTCGAGCCAGTGTCGATGATGAACCTCGCGCCTTCTTTCCTGTACCGGTTCTCCGTATCCGTGGATATGGCATCTCGGAACGATGGCGTGTTCTGCAGATCCTTCTTGTCATAGTACCAATAAGGCATTGTCGTTGCTTCACTATAATACAAATATTATCGATAGACGGTCACTAACCTCCACAGCCATTTATTTGTTACTGACAGGATAGTGGTATACTATTTAATAGCAAAGTTCCGCAAACTCTGAATACTATTGGAAAAACATTGATCATACAATTTAGTAGGGTTATAGTAACACGTTTGACGTTTCAGTTGCAGATTATTGCCAAAAACAAGAAAAGCATGGGACGCAATGTTGCTATTCATAAAACAAAAAAAAACCTTTCAATCTATTTTGCTAATTTTGTGAATGTGAACATTGTGAATGGTTTTCTTATCGGCAACCATGCGCCTAAGCAAGTAATAATACTTATTATTTATTTTCTAAATTATTTATTTTTAATACTTATCGAATTATACGGCATCAATGGATGGAGTTGGAAGCAATCGCTTTGCGATGGCAGCTTTACCCTGAGAATAAACGCTTGTAATTTATTTGGCAGCAAAGACATTCAATATAGTATTTTAAATCCCTTTGTTTGGCAGCTTATAAAAGCAAGATGAAATACTAATTATTTTATTTTATCATATTATTTCTCTCTTGGCCGGCTGTTCCAACCAAAGAGTATGTACTTTACGTATACCTACTTACAACTAAAGAAGAGCGTGTGGTGTGGGTTGGTGAAAGTTCTGATATTTATACTTACCTGCTTACTTAGCGATGACGATTGTTATCGTTACAAGGACAAAAAACAAAAACCTGAGATTGGACCCCGTTATCAATATTATTTAGCAAGATTGCACCATGTTGTTCTATGTTATTTATTATCACTGCAGGGAAACCGGAAACTGTAGCTCGAAGTGACAGTAGGTAGCAAAGGAGGAGGATTTTTGAGTACCTACTTGTGGTAGGGCACAAATGACCCGCAGCGTCATGTGAAGGGTCGTTGGGCTCCGTAAAATAAATTTGAGCTACACGATGACTGCCAAACTAAAATGGGACTGGGCTGTCCACGTCTGTCGTATGTCCAATGAGCTGTGGGCTAAAATAACCACCACGTTGAGCCCTGACATACCTTGAAGGCGTCGCGGCAGACCCCGAAAAAGATGGCGGGACAACTTGGACAAATTAAACGACCAGTGGCCCACTTCAGCCCTGGATGGAAAAAAAACTGGAAGTCATGGAGAGAGGCCTTTGCCCAGCTGTGGAATGTTGCAGGCTAGCAGTATCAGTATCAATACACGATGATTGAAGTACCCATGTCGTTAAGTGGGAGTTCTGGCAGGCCAAGAGATTTAAGATAGGTACTAGAGGATGCGGAGAAATGTCATAGAAAAACTGTTATTTCATGTCTCAGTAACGCCATCTAGAATAATTTAGCAATATTGGAGAGGCAGGAGAGCACACTAAATTAAACTCGTAGACTTGGGACACAGGATATCGGATGATAATATTGTTCGTGATGTCCCGTCGCGTCGCATTGAATGTCTTTGACTGAAAGCTAAATTGATTTTTTCTGCAGAAGGCTTTTCCAGGCTTTGGTCGGCGTCGTTAAACTCGCATAATAATATCAATTCAATCTTATGTCTGGACTATAAAAGAGATCACGACCAGTCATCAGTCGATTTGAAAATACCGGCCGGCGTCTTTTAAAGTTTTAAATAAAAATTGTCATAAAAGTATCTTCATTTCATTTCATTTTAATGCCTTTTGTGTTAGGTACTCATCATCCGTATAGTATATTTCCAACTATGTTATAGTCAGCTTTCAGCCTGTGTTTTTTATATGTATAGTTGGTACAGTCATGTCAATTGTCAAAGACCTACAAAATACACCTTGATTTAGTGTATTTAAATTCTTAGTAACTACGACAGTTCCGCTGGTTTCTGCAACATAAATCTGCTGCGATTGCCTTGTTATAAACAAACTTAGGTATTCGTCTCAAGTCATCATCTGCCTAGCTTTTTCCCAACTATGTTGGGATCGGCTTCGGCCGGATGTAGCTGAACATCAGTGTTTATCATGAAGCTGACCCCCACAACCCTATGATAGAAAACGCGTCTCATCAGGTACGAGACCTAGACAAGGCTAAAGGCATAGGTACAGTTCATTCGAAGTCAGTGCAGCCGATTTAAAGAGGGTGCGTTTCATTATTACCCCGCCATTAGTTTGTCTGACAAGAAAGATTAATATTTGACTTTATGACCCCAAAGTCGTCAGAACCTATTTAGGTACCAAAGTATTGAATGGAACAGCGGTTTCAAAATACCGCATACGTAATAGCGAGCACGCTTGTGTGATCGCCTTATCACAATTGCTAATGCCTTAACAACGATATAGTTTAATTATAATGAGACTACGTCAGTAACAAGATGGCGTTGAGGTCGGGTGCTAGTGTTTTGCGGCTCAATTCGCTACGCAATGCTGCTGTCAGGGTTAGTGAAATATTGGTTCTAATATAAAGAAATTACAGTAAAAATGTGCTTGTTTTATACAAAAATAAATACCTTGGTAGCTATGTATTTTTAATTATTTTTTAAGTAAACGAAATCAGTGCCCTGCAATGATTAAATTTGATAATCTCAGTAGGTAGTGAGTATTTTATAAATACCAAACTGATAATCGTGTTTTGGATTGTTATCTACTGTCGGTCAATATTGAACTTACTGAGAGAGTTATAAGGTTGTTTTTTATTACATCATGTTCTGTAGATAGCTATTACAATGCAAGTGATTGTAAAACTTGGTTTGATTCTTATGTAGCAAATGCGTGTGACTTATTTGAATTATTTAACATATCAATTCTGCGTTTTCAGTGTATGCTTATAAAATAGTTTAAATGAAGTCATTTGGACGGGGATCAGCTAGCATTAGGTTGTGACCCATCCTGTGATCATAAAAGTATGTTGAACGCATTTTGCAGCTGCTGTCTACAAGGCCGGAAGTAGCACAGAACAACACAAAAAATGCCGAGTTCCCGGGTGCTAAAGCTCCCTACGTAACGGAAATGAAGTTCCTGAACGAAACGAGCTACGATCCCATCCCTATCTACCGAGTGCTGGACAACAATGGCGCAGTACTCGAAAATAGAGAGGAGCCAAGTATCGAAAATGAACAACTCGTGAATATGTACAAAACGATGGTACAACTTTCTCAAATGGACAAGATATTGTATGAGTCTCAAAGGTAAAGATGTTGAAATTGTTTATTTATGACTAAGCAGTTAGTTAATATTTTATACCCTTTTTTGAACATTAGTCAAAGGACCATAACATATTGAGTGATAAGAGTACCTGCAAACATATATTATACAGACGCAGCCAGGTCAGTCATAGTTCGTTTGGATTTGCTGTTGTACAGACGCCAGCACACAAAGTTACCCCAATATGTCAAAATTTCCCAATTGAATATGAACCTTATTCTGTTTGTAATATAGTTGAAAAACGATCAAAGAAATTTGACACATTGGAGTAATTTGATGTGCTGGCGTCTGTACCAACATGTCACGTGTTGAATTCCCGCACGGAACATATTTTTATGGCCTACTACAGGTTTATACGACACGGGTCTGGTTGTTTTTGCTAGTTGAAATGTCTGTAATACATGTCGATAAAGGAGAAATTTCTAGTGTGGAGCAACGTTTGGTCTAAAAGAAAATAAAGAATACATAACCAGAACAAGTCGGTCTTGTATTTTATGACACGGCAGCTGGCGGCAGCTCTTGTCCCTAATAAACTAAATTTTTAACCGCCCTAAGGAGGAGGTTCTTAATTCAATTGGTATTTTTTTACAATTCAAATTTTTGTTCGGTATCCTACTACACAAAGCTTGCTTCTCATTTTCAGACAAGGCCGCATATCGTTCTACATGACGAACTACGGCGAGGAAGGCATCCATATCGGCAGTGCAGCTGCCCTAGACCCTCGAGACCTGGTATTCTCCCAATATCGAGAAGTAGGCGTGTTCTTGTACAGGGGGGTGACTGTCACTGAGCTCATCAACCAGTGTTACGGCAACCACGAGGATCCTGGGAAAGGAAGACAAATGCCTGTCCACTACGGGGATAAACAACGCAATCTAGTTACTATCTCCAGTCCTTTAGGTAAGATAAGTAATATAAGTATTGTGCGTTACATGGTTGTTGTTGTTGTTGTCAATAGTAATTGTAATTATCGTGACGTAGATTGGTGGATTGTTTGACTTCGCTGATATGCCACTTGAAGTCATATAAATATACATATACCTACATACAAACAAACATAAACTCACTTCTATTAATATTTCATAAGGGTAGGCAGAAACTATAGAAAACGCAAGTGACGATCTTTATATGGAGTGTCTTAAGATCGCCGCAGGCGTGTTCTTTTGCATCGTTTACGTTTAGTTTTCGAGATAAGTGTACCTACCTATGTTCTTAATAGTGTAGAGTAACAAGCCCAGAAAACAATCGTTTGTCCCAATCAATACCTGGTTTGTCAACAAATACTTGTATTACATTTATACCAATTACTGGGTGTTTTACAGGAACCCAGATGCCTCAAGCCGTTGGAGCAGCGTATGCTCTGAAGCGTCAGCCGAACAACGACCGCTGTGTCGTTTGTTACTTCGGGGACGGCGCCGCATCTGAAGGGGATGGGTTTGCAGCCTTCAACTTCGCAGCTACCCTGGATTGTCCTGTGGTCTTGTTATGGTAAGTCTTGCTTTGGACAATGTCGAAATCCCTTGATGAATTTGCAATACGAGGAAAGAACTTTTAGTTACCAATAACTGCTGCTAGTTAATCCATTAATGATTCTTGATGAGCAAAATCGAGAAAGATGCAGCCCAGTAGGTAGGTAGGTAACAATTAAGCGCTACTGCTGAGTTCTGCTGATGAGGTTTTAGTTTCCGTGCCCGGTTGGTTTATGACAAGAGCTGGCCCTCCAGTTGAGACTTGAATAAAACTAGCGAAGTGTGAGTGTACGTGGGTTCATCTTTACCGGATCCTTTTGATCTCCCCATACTCTTAAGTCGTATGTCTTTTTGCATTTTTTTCTTAACACAAACCGTTTAAATATTACAGCAGAAACAACGGCTACGCAATCTCGACCCCAACGAGCGAGCAATACAAAGGCGACGGCATAGCAGCTCGCGGGCCCGCGCTCGGCATCCGCACCATCCGCGTCGACGGAACTGATACCCTGGCAGTGTACAACGCTGTTAAGCAGGCGAGGGAGTTCGCTATTGCTAACAACAAGCCAGTGTTGATTGAGGCCATGTCCTATAGGGTGGGACACCACTCGACGTCAGATGACAGCACTGCCTACAGATCAGTAGAAGAGATACAAAAATGGAGCAGTGATGAGAGCCCTCTTCACAAGTTTAAATTGTATTTGGAAAGCAAAGGTAGGATATTTAGGTGTCCGAGCCTTCGCTTGACCCACTGGTGAGAGAACATCCTGGATTTTACGTGTAGCAACACTGTTTTGTACCAATTAGCGCCCTCTATGGCACGTGGAGGGAGGCTACCGTCGCCTCCCCTCCCTCGCCGCACGATCCTCGCAGCGCCGGGCGCTTGTGCTCCTCAGTACGTTTTGGATTCTTAACGTGTTAACACTGTTACGAAGAGAACGAAAAATATTGCGGATATTTCTTCACTATAATTCAAGGTATGTTCATTATAATTGAATTTATTTGAAACAAAACAGGAAAGCCCTGTTCACTTGTTTCTCGTACCTCGCTTAATCGGGAAAGCCCCGATTTGGTTTATACCTTAACCTATAGGTATTATTGGATGGATGCACACTTCTATCCTGCTAGGAAAGCCCTAGTAACGATGTGTAACTGATATCTGAAAAATGGTATTGCACTTTCGCCTGAAAGTTAATTAGCAGACGACGTTAGTCGTCTGGGCCAACAGACGACGTGTAGTCTGCGCCAACAGACGACATATCACCTGGGCCAACAGACGACGTGTCGCCTGGGCCAACAGACGACGGCATCTACGGAAATTTTAATCCGAGCAATGTCGTCTGCCCAGGCGACATGCACACACCGCTTCTCCTACACATTATGCTTTGGCCACAACTTGAGTTTGCGCTTGTCTGCTTGCAGATGACAACCACGATGGGAGAGCTTGTAAACTGGCGTCCACCTGCAGCTGATGACCCTTTTTACCAAAGCCTACTACAAACTTTGGATGCATTGTACCCAGCTAACTGGCGAGACTGGGTGGTAAATGCTATCAAATATAAGGACCTGTTCGGCGGAACCTTAGCTCCCGATACCGAAGCAAGGCTACGGTTCGCAATACCTACAGTGCGCCTAGCCAAAATATTCCGCTGTGGGAATTCACTTAGCGAACGCCGTTACAGAAAACTTAAAAGAAAATTGCTTGAGTGGCCAATCGGTTTAGCTCTGATTTACCAACCGATTTCAATAATGACGAAAATTCATCCAGTCAGCGTACAAAATGAATTTGATGCCATCCTACTATCTCTAAAGCCATACCTAGTATCACGCAAGGAAGCCTCGGATGCTCTGAAAACTGAAGCCGAAGAAGACAATGTCACGACTGGGTCGTCGCGTGCTTCCAAAAGACATTGTAGTCCGGAACCACTTCCAGACTCAAAAGTCCCTAGAACGACAGAAAACTTCTCAGCGGAATCCTTAAAAGACTATATGCGCCAACAGAATGAAATCTTAGGAAGACTGTGTGAGCTGACCTATGGCCTGACGCGTCCGCCATCGTCGACCTTGCAGACTGAAATTCATGCACCTCTTGAGTCGTACTCGACAGCTGACGAAGCAGAAGAAGCTTGGGACGCACCACCCTTAGGGGAGGAACAAGAGGAAGATATAGAAGATGAACCTCTTCTTGACTTTGCACCGGAGACTAAAGAGAGTGAAGGAAAAATCAGCAAAGCGTCTGAGAAATTAGTAGAAGAAGGTACCCACTGTCAAAAATTGGAATCTGACGGCTGGAAAAACATTCGATATGCGGAAGTCCAGAAACAATTCCAGGCAACACCTGTCTTCACGGCGCTTAAACTCAATGGCCATCTGGCAACAGTCTCCCCTCAGTGGCAACTAGTCTCAGTCCTGGAAAAAATGGATCAGTGCTTAGGAGCTATAACCCACGGTCTGCTGCAACAGCGCAAGGAATTTATAGATGCCTGTACCAGCGCGCCTCCGGAAGTAAAAGCGTACCTTACGAAAAACCTGGCCATGAAAGAAAAAGCTCCATTCCGAAAAGTCTCAGATGCTCTCCTCCAATACACTTGTGGGAAAAGGGCAGAGGTTCTGGAGCAAAGAAGAGCCCTCTTCAAACCTCAGAATAAAACGATAAGCGATTTATTGCATGCCATTCCACCTTCCACAACCCACCTGTTCGTGGAACCGCAGTTATCCGACTTAATCAAAGAACAAGGAGGGCTATCAAAGGTGTTTTCAGGAAAGTTTAAAAAACCCTCACAATTTGTACCAAAACCTAAAAACAAACAGGATCCTAAAGAAAAGCGGCCGTTTCGTAAACCGAACTTTCGGAACTCCGATAGAGCGAACACACGTTCCTCTAATCAGCGTCCACCGCCGAAAAATAGAAGGCGATATGATGCGAAAAAATACTAAATTTCAAGCCGGACAGGTCAGTTTTAAATATCACGAGTGGAAGAGCCTAGGTGCCCCACGCTGTATCCTGTCAATAATATCTGGTTATCGCATCCCATTCACAAAACGTCCGCCATCTTATCGACTGGACAGGGACACTTGCGCCCGATACAAAACCAGAGTTTCGACAGACATGTCAAAAGAAATCGGAAAGTTAAAACAAATGGGGGCAATACGCGAGTGTCATCACAAGACAGGCTTTCTGTCCAACATATTCCTCCGACGGAAGGCAGATGGGTCAAATAGACCAATTTTTGATTTAAGAAGTCTTAATTTGTACTTACGTCCTCCTAAATTCCGTCTCATAAATCATCACAGGATTCCAGAATGCTTGAATGCCACAGACTATATGACCAAAATTGACTTATCTCAAGCGTACTTTCATATCCCGATTGCTAAAGGCCATCGGAGATATTTAGCTTTCTCTTACGCTGATGTCACCTACGAAATGACTTGTCTGCCTTTCGGACTAGCAACTGCTCCTTGTTCGTTTGCAAATGTATCTAACTGGTTGGCAAATGTTTTCAGGAAACAATCTATTCGGATGATCGTCTACTTAGACGATTTTTTACTGATGCACACGGACCCTCATACTCTCGAAAAACAAACTCAGTATGCCACGGACCAACTGGTGAAGCTAGGCTGGTGTGTAAATCAAGAAAAGTCTGTGTTGACCCCTACAAAATGTTTGGAGTATTTAGGGCTGGTATGGAATACGCACAACAACACCAAAAGCCTCACGTCCTGCAAAATAACCAGAAATCGTACTCTGCTAGAAGATACTCTACGAAGGAACTGGTGGACGTGGCAAACAGCAAAAGTCTTATTAGGCAACATAAACTTCGCCTCCTGCGTAGTACCATACGGGCGTCTACATTGCAGAATGCTCCAGATAGAAGCGAACAAGCTCCCAGAGGAGAACCGCAACAAACGACACTTGCTGCCCACATCCGTGAAAGCAGAACTGTGGTGGTGGAGAAAGAACATAGCGCAGAAATCACCAATACATCACCAAGATCCTACCATGTTCGTAAGCACGGATGCAGCCGACTTAGGTTGGGGAGCTACGGTCAACGGAGTCAAGCTAAGTGGCCTCTGGAACCAAACGCAACGCAAGTGGCACAGCAACCAGAAGGAGTTATGGGCGCTAACAGAAGTGCTAAAGATAATGGGTCCCAAACTCGTAAATCAAACAGTGATGGTACAAACAGACAACAAAACCGTAGTAGCTTACATAACAAAAGAGGGAGGTACGAAGTCCTTAAGACTCCTCCAAACGACATTCAAGATCTTCCACCTCGCAGATTCATTCAACATACATCTGATTGCCCGATATCTCCCGGGTCGATACAACCTGATTGCCGACAGCCTATCCAGAGAAAACGAATTGCCCGAATGGACCTTGACGGCAGACATCTTAAACGTGATCTTTCGGCGATTTAGAGCTCCTTCAATAGATCTCTTCGCAAGCGAAAGATCTGCGGTTGTAAAGAATTATGTCAGCGAGAACGCGCACGACCAGAACTGTGTGTTTGTGGATGCGTTCAGTCGAACGTGGAATTACGAACTAGGCTGGATATTCCCACCACCTGCTCTAGTACCGCGGGTCCTACGACACCTACAGAAGAGCACAGGAGTGTATCTACTAGTGGTGCCCATATGGGAGAAGACCTTCTGGAAAGCCGAGTTGAGGCAACGAGCTTTGTGCCCACCTCTAACAATTTGGCACACCCGCAGACACCTAGTAGATCTCGTAACCAACAAACCCCCTGTAGCAGCGAACAAACTGTCTTTGCAGGTCTGGAAGGTTCAGGCTGGTCCGGTCTAATCAATTCTTGGCCTGAGGAAAACAAAAAGCTGCTCGAATCTTCTTGGCGAAAATCAACACTAAAAACGTATAAGCCTGCCTGGGAAAGATGGCGAAAGTGGTCCCAAACTCAGAATAACTGTAATACCGAAAACCCAGGGCCAAACGATTTGGCTAAGTTCATTTGTCACTTACATACGAAAATAGGACTAGCACCTAGTACTATAGCCGTCCATAAATCAGTAGTTACTACTTTCGCTAACCCAATGAATGCAAACGAGCTCAACAAACATCCTTTGGTTCGTCAAACCCTGAAGGCCATAGCCCTAAGTAAACCTCCCCCTCAGAAATCCCTAACTTGGGAAATCGGGGAATTAATTGAATATCTTCAACATTACACCGTGAATGTCGACAGTTTATTTCAAGTGTCTCGGCATGTAGCAATTCTGCTACTCTTGGCTACAGGACGAAGGGTTCACGACCTGACTCTCTTAGATATCTGCGCCGGTTCTTTTGACAGAGTTAACGATTCTCTAATCTTCTGGCCAAAATTTGGATCAAAAACAGATAGTGCGACTTATCGCCAATCCGGCTGGAAGTTGTTGAGTAATGAGGTCCACAAGTTGAATCTTGTTTTTTGGATTGAAAATCTTATAACCGTGGCAGAACTTCGCAGGTCAAGTAAAAATAATCTCACAAGTCTTTTCATTACCACGCGAGGGAAAGTCGGTCCGGCCTCCCGCACCGTTATAGCCGGATGGATAAGAACAATCTTTAAAGATGCTCATATTCAGGACTCGCCTGGCAGCCTCCGATCAGCTGTTAATAGCGCCAATTGGAAAAATAATTCCATGGACCTAGATGAAATACTGAAGCGAGGCAACTGGCAAAGCAAGGACACATTCCTCCGACATTATTTTAAGGAAACTAGTAATCGTCAGGAAATTAACCGATCCACGATTAACATTGCTGATTATTTTTCACCAGTATAGCCAAATACTTACTATAGGATTTAGTAGACCTAGCTAAATGTTTTCTGATTAATATGTAATGCAAAAAAAAAAAAAAAAAAAATACTAGCCGAGTGATTCGGAGTTAAAGTCTGTAACTTCTTTAATCATAATTATTTTGATTTGTTGTTTACTTTCTAAGTTGTTACCTACATTAAAACGAATTAATACTCTGAACGGAACTCATTTTTTGGGATGTTCGTCACAACTCCTAAACACCCAGCCTTATGATCACAGTACGTCCAATCGCAGCGCCAGCAGAAAATAAACACTTCTCACCAGTGGGTCAAGCGAAGGCTCGGACACCTAAATAACACCGTTTTCCCCCCGAAGGGTAGAAAACGAATATTTAGGTTCCAGCCGAAGCTTGACCCACTAAGATTTAACAATCTTGCTGGCTCATAAGTACTGAGGAGCACAAGCGCCCGGCGCTGCGAGGATCGTGCGGCGAGGGAGGGGAGGCGACGGTAGCCTCCCTCCACGTGCCATAGAGGGCGCTAATTGGTACAAAACAGTGTTGCTACACGTAAAATCCAGGATGTTCTCTCACCAGTGGGTCAAGCTTCGGCTGGAACCTAAATATTCGTTTTCTACCCTTCGGGGGGAAAACGGTGTTATTTGCAACTAATTTTAAAATAAGTAGTTAGAGATAAGCGAAATATATCTCATTCATTCTTATGTTCGTAAGGATTTAACTGCAGCTTGTTTAAAAATAAAATAGGTAGTTAATAGGTAAGTATCTACATCCATGAAACATCTAAAATCTAAAATGATGAGCAAGTAGAGTTATTTTAGATCTGACTGCCTCGTTGGTGCTGCTGCGCTAGGCTGCCGCTGAGCATGAAGTTCCGGATTCGATCCACGGATCGGGCAAAGTGAGTTTTTCTATCTGGAATTTCTCAGGGCTCTGTAATTGTGTCCGATTGATGGCAATAGGTTCGCCCCCTTTTACATCGGACTTAAAAACATAACTGGCGAAATGTAGGTGAACTGCGGGTAGACCTCTGCCTAACCCTCCGAGAATTAAACGCGTGATGGTACATTATGTTTATTTAGTTCTCACAATTTTTTATGTCTACAGGTATTTGGGATGCCGATACAGAAAAGACTTGCCTTAAAGAATCGAGAGACACGGTCGTTAGAACTATGCAAGAGGCAGAAAAGAAGAAATTGCCTCATTGGAAAGAAATGCTAGAGGATGTATATTATGACATGCCTCCCAGGATTCAGTGAGTTTATTGCGTATTTATAGTGCTTATTTGAGTTTATTGCGTAGGTATTTATAGTGCTTATTTGAGTTTATATTTGAGTTTATAGCGTATTTATAGTGTAGAATGAATGCAGTAGAAATGCGTTCCTTGCGAAGTATGTGTGGTGTAACAATGAATGACAGATTGAATGATGTGCTAGAGCAACGTTGTGGTTTAAAAGAAGATGTATCTAGGTAGTAACAAAAATTGAAAAGAGTATGCTTAGATGGTTTGGTAACGTTGAAAGTATGGATGAAAGTCGACTAACGAAAGGTATTTACAAGGCAGATGTAAGTGGGAACGCCGGGAGGGGACGCCCTAGAAGGACATACATAGACCTTATTGGTGAGGTTCTTCAGAAAGGTCAGGTGCGTAGTACTCGCAACCGGCGTGTGTGTATGACAACATGTATGAATGTAAACGAAGCAAAAGAAGTATACAGTAAGAATCGTAGCATATGGCGCTCTGTAGTTTCGGCCTATCCCCATGGGAAAAAGGCGAGAGTTTATATATGTATGTAGTGCTTGGAACAAATGTAGGTGTACAAAAAATCTTAAAGAGAAAGCTACGATTAATAAGTAAATTTCCATATTTTTTCAGAAAACAAGTGCAGCAAATGGAAGAGCATTTGAAGAAATACCCGGACAAATACCCACTTGATCGATACCAGACTGATTAATTGGTTTAACTGGTGTAAATAGAAACATTTATTACAAATAAATTATAAATTCTTATTTTAGCGATGTTTTTTATTTCAGTGTTGAATGTTACCTTCCAATGCATTGCAAAATAATAAACGTTAATACTTTTCATGTAACACGTTAAGTTAAAAGTACACCTACTAGACGCAACGATAGTTAACTCGTGGATTAGTTTATTAGACAACTAGCTGCTTCAAGGTTTTACCTTCTCCTAATAGTCATAGCGTGATGCTAAAACCTTACGTCATTTACATTCCTTTTATTTTCAAAACTGTAGGTATGTTAGCACAGATGAAAAAGCGAAAATCTAATTTATTTTTGTTACCGTATTTATTTAAGTGCTGTTAAGGAAGGAGGTTTCTTTGGCAGAAGTTGACATGCAGCCCCGATCCCTAATAAATTGAGATATAGTTAAGATGATTAATTAATTGACTCCGCAAAGCGGAACGTGTACTCAGTACTGTCAAAATGACAGTTGACTTTGACTTGACACTTTGATGACAGTACTTGGAATGCTGAACCAGGGCACGGAACACGCGAAAACAAGACCGTAACCATAATATTTGTGTTCCTACTCTTTTTGGCACTTAACATACTGTATAGATTGTACTACTCTAACCAAATGACTGTGTCAAAAACACATGCTGAATCTTATTTCCCATTTCGCTGAAATCCTACACACTTTTGCGAAAAGAATACAATTTATTTATTGAAAACAAAAATTAATTTGATACAGAAATGTCCTTACTAACACGCACTGATGTCACTGCTGTAAAGTTTTACAAAAATCTAGTGTTAGCCGGTGAGTTTTCAGGTTACAATATTTACATAGTAAATTTTCCAATAAACCTTAAATTAACCAATAAAATCATCTTTTCAGGCATCGGAAGCACAATTAGTATTTTCGACAAGGCATCCACAAAGTTATTACAACGATTATGCGGTTTAAACGGCCAGAAAATATATGGATTCGTTCCTGCTCCTTGTGGAGACAAAATATTAGTATTTGGCGGTAAACAATTTACTACTATTGCTGAAAGACATAGTGAAGAAAAAAGATTGTTTCATAGGGTGTTTGAGCCTATTATTTGTGATGACTGGCTGCATTCAGCAGTGTGGGTTGATGATGAAGAGGTTGCCTTGCTGACAGCACATAATGTGGTGCAGGTAAGAAATTCTGTATTGTTATACTGAATACAGGCTAAAAAGTTGCAAGTTTTAGCCATTAGGAGAGATAAAACTAAGGATAACAATGAATTTGGCAATCCGTCATGTTTTCATATAATTGTGTTTTCTCCTATTGTAAGGGTTTCCAATTCATGATTATTAGTCAGTGAATCGTCTTAGGGGCGGAGTTGTCTGGTTTACTCAAACCGGGTATTAACTCCTCGAATGTCCTTATGAGCCCCCGGGGGCTCATAAGCCATACAAACAATGTTCGACAACATGCGACGGGTTAAGGAAAAGAATATTAATTTGAAACAGGTTTTATTCAGCTTATTTAATATATAAAATTCTTGAGTCACAGTGTTTGTTGCAAAACTTCTTGGGATTGACCGTTTCTCAAGTTTGTATGATAGAATATGTATATTCATTAGGTCTGAGAATAGAACTAATAAAAACTGAATGAAAGTTATTAATTTGTTCTAAGGCGGAATACAGTTTGTTGGGGGCAGCTCGTTTATTAATAAAAATTAAGGTTAATTAGAGTTCAACTTAACCAAAACACTATTAAAGTTGTATCCATAAATATTTCCCATCTAAATCTACTATGTAATGAATTTTGCCATAATTATGTTACAGAAATGGAACATGACTACTCGGAAACTGATATCTCAGCATGCTAGCAGAGACAACTCAATACTGTACAGCGGACTGCTGCTTCTACTACAGAATGATGTGCTGGTGATGGCTGGTACCGTGTTCTCTGAAGTCATCATACACAAATGTAGTGGGGATCAACCTCTACATCATTTGAGAGGTCATAAGGTACTTAAAATACATGTTAAACTCATCATTTAGCTTTTAATGTAAAAGGCTTCATCATCATACTCTTGGTAATATTTCCATAAAATATGCAAGACAAACTTTTAAAACAATATACAGCGCACAACAAAACACAAAAAAAAACATAGCGCACTACCTAATTTTTAAGATCTTGTCTGTAATTATCACCTATGTTTACGAATAAATGATTCTGATTCTGATTCTGATTCTGATTCTGATTCAGAAAATGACGCTTATGAAATATTTGTAAGTACTTATCAATAAATTAAAACTACAGTAGGGTCTCGTTAATCCGGACTCCCGCTTGTTTGGTGATCGCTGTAATCCGGCCGGGCAATGAAGTTCGAATTTGTATGAGCAAGATGAGAACAATAGCGTCAAATATAGTCTCATCATAGTTAATTATATGCAAAAACATGTAATTGGTTAATAGTTGCATAATTTGTTGTATTTGTTAGTTGTTAATACTGTTTGTTTTCCTGACAATAAAATAAATAAATAAAATAAAATTCTCGCCTCCAAAAAAGTTGGTATTTCAGAGGCAGTAGAATCTTTATACAGTTCTTTAAAATGGGCTGATGATAACGAATTTGGTAGCCACGAAGTTATGTTTCTCCGTAGACTGACGCCGGACCTTTGAAATGAAGTGCAAAAACTATAAACAGAAAATAAGAAACTAAATGTAGCATACTATAATCCAGACGCCTCGATAATCCGAAAAGAGTCCTGTTTTTGCCTCTCCCGATTAACGAGGCCCTACTGTATTTATAAAGAAGAATGTTTTTTTAGGTCCAAAATAAAATAAAAAAAATAAAAGTATTACCCCAAACTTGCCAAATGGTCTTTCAAATAAAATATTTTATTGTAAAGAATCAAAAAAATCTGTCCTGCAGAAATCGAGATATAAGCAAATAAATTAGTCCTCATCAACTATTGCATGGCTGCATCATTTATATAAGTAAAAAATAAATGTAACTCGTAAACTTTAGGTTCGATTTTCTTGCGTCTTTGCACAACTTACTAGTTCAAATTAATGAGTCGATCAATGATGGGTTCATGCCTGGGGACCGCAGATTTTTTTTTGGGACTAGGGCGCATAGTAAAAAAAATAAAAAATGACGTGTGGCACTCGGAGACTGCCACGGTAAAGCTATTGCATATCATTTTTTATCAACTCCTCTCCTCTCCCCCTCCCCATTCCTCCCCTCCCCCACACCTCCCACACCCCTCCCCTCACCGCTCCCTCCCCACCCCTCCCTCACTTTCCCCTCCCTTCCCTTCTTTTCCCTGCCTCTTCCCCTCCCCCTCTCTGCTCCCCTCTCAACTCATCCTTCCCATTCCCCTCCCACTCCTTCTCCACCCCCTCTCTCTGTCCTCCCTCTCCACATTCCTCCCCTGCCCCTCCGACCCCTCTCACAATCCCCGCTTCGCTCAGTCACAATTTCCCCCCTCCTCCCCTCCCCCTCCCCTCCCACACAGCATCCCATCTAATCGCACACAACGCCGTGTCGAAGATTGCCGAACTGAAACGACTTTAGACGATGCACGGCCTTCAAGCCACACCTCCTTGCCCGCCGGAGTGGGGAGCGTGAGGTTTTTTTTCGTTACGGAATTTCTGGATTCAGTCCCCGCGCTCCAGGCCCGCGATAGAAGCTATGCAATAGCTTAACAATCGCCTTTTCGTACTTACTCATTAAACACTAATTGTTTTCTGTACCACTATAATTTTTTTGTCCAAAACTATGACACAACGGAAACTTGTATCCCCTAACTTTGAACTAACTAAATACGATTCAAAATACCAAGTAAAGTATATTTTATTCACAACTTAAAATAAAATGCTGTCTTGGGTTTCATTTTAAAGATGTGCAATTGATTTAAGTAAGGAGTATTTTCTTTTCAGGGTGTAATCTTCTCAATATCTTGTGAACCTCATAAGAATGTAATAGTTACCACATCTGATGATAGATCAGTCAGGATATGGGGTCCTGACTCCACACCATTGCACCCACATAACACAGCACAATATTGGGAAGACATAGACATAGTTTGTAAACATGAGATCTATGGCCATTTGGCTAGAGTCATGAGGAGTTGCATTACAAAGGATATAATAGTCTCTGTAGGTGAAGACTCGGCTATATGTTACTGGGATTATGATGGCAAGTTGCTTAAAAAGGCTCTTACTCATCAGAATGGTTGCATATGGTCTGTAGATACTGATGACCATAGTGTAGTCACTGGTGGAGGTGACTGTGCAGTAATTTTACATCCTCTAACCATAGCCACAGATTACTGCCATAATGACATCATTAAAAGTGGTGTTGCCACTCCCAAAAGAGTTATATTCACTGCTAGAAAGAACTTATTGTTGATGGATGAGAATAACTTGATATATTATGATGTTATAACCAAAAATAAGATTGAACATAAATTAAATCATGAATCTACTTATAAATTGCTATCACTGTCGTCTTGTAAGCAATTGATTGCTGTAGCAGATATGAATGGCAAATTAGATATATTTTTAGAGAAGTGTAAAGATGAGGCTTTTATTTTAAATGTTATTGACACAAAATTACAAATAGGGAAGATTTTGTCCATGCATTGGGCTGGGAACAGACATCTTATATTCTGTTCCGGAGATGGCAATATAACTGTCTTAGCTTCAAACAACTTTAATGTAGAAGTTTACGCTAATTTTGTGTTACCTAACTGCAAAGAAAGATGGCTAACAGCTTCAGCAATAGATTCCGTCAGCAATAATTTCGTTTTTGGAGACAGATGTGGCAATATACACGTTTACGTCAAAGGTCAGAAAGACCCTGTGAAGAGTTTTTCAAAGGTACATGGACGATATGGTCCCACGTCTATAAGTATAAGAAATAATAGTATAATTACAACAGGGAGAGATGGGGCTATCAAATACTTTAGAATCAATGATAATGCTGTAAAATATATGAGCAGTAAGGATCTAAGTTTTGAATGGATTGAGAAATTCTTAGACAAAGATGAGAATATAGTTTGTGGATTCCAAGAAAGAGTTTTTGTTGTAGTTAATATTAGGGATAATAACAAAATTCTAGAAGTGCCGTGTGGAGGCGGGCATAGATCCTGGGATGCAGTCAGATACATTGAAAAAGTGGAAGAAGATTACGAAGAATTTATAAAACTAATTTATTTAAAAAATGCGGAAATCAATGTTGCTACATTTCAACTTAGTAAAATTGTTTCAAGAAATCTGGTAAATGGGTCTCATGCTAAAGAAGTAAACTGCTTGAAAGCACTTAAAGTTGATGATGGTATTGTGTACATTTCTGGCGGAGAAGACACAACACTAAGAGTTTCTATTGTGGACGAAGAAATTAACTTGAGAGACGAAGTTTGTTTCAAACACTTGTCAAGTGTCAGAACTCTAAAAACACTACCTTTAGTAAAGAACCATTTACTAGTTCTCTCTGCAGGCGGCAGAGCACAACTTTGCATCAAAGATATTAAAATAACCAAAGAGAATAATAAAACCAATGTTTTGTCAGAAGAATTAATAGATTATCAAATAAAAGGTACAGATAAAGAAAGAAAAGGCAATCAAACATGGAGGAACTGTTCCATTGACTTTGACCCTGAAATGAGAATCATGGATTTAGACTTGATAAAAGATAAAGATGGGTATATCATTGTCGCTGGGTGTTCAGATTCTTATCTAAGAGTCTTTCATTTCAATACAGATAGCAGAAAGGTGGAATGTATTAAGGAATCGAATTATCACAAAACATGTATATTGAAAACGAAAGCAATTCAATTTCTTGATAGAAATATCCTTATTACTTGTACTACAAGAGGTGATGTTACATTATGGGATATAACAAATGTCACTCGATCTGATTTACAGCCATTTTTCACAACAAAGACAAATAAATCTGGCATAAACAGTATAGCAACCACATTTTTATCAAAAAACAGAATCATTGTTTCGACAGGTGGTGACGACAATGCCATACATATTATTGTATTGGAAATCCCTGACCAGAATAATTTGACCTCCACAAATATACTACATTCTTGGAGCAGTTCTTACTACCACAGCTCTCAGATAACTGGCTTGTGTCTGGTGGATGAGTATCTGATTTCCACGTCTATTGACCAGAGGATCACGTTACTTCTATGGCAGATAAGTGAAGAAGGAATAGAATGCAAGTTCGTGTCACAAACCCATACAGATGTCGCCGATGTTCAAGGGATGGAACTTTTGGATGATAACAGGTATGTCATCTTAGACCACAAAATGTTGACCACTAGCAAAGATATTCAATGCTTAATATAGACGACAACACAAACAAAATTTTGATCCGATACTAATTAATTTAGTGCGCTCCGCTGTTGCTCTAATATTGCTATATTATTCTAGATGGCGTTACTGAGACATGGGATCAAAGTTTTTCTATGACGTTTCTTGACATGCCTGCTCTATAGTATTTTAAATCTCTTTGACCACTAGCAATTCGTTCGCGACTTCGTCGGCGTGTATTTAATACCCTAAATTTGACATTCCCTCGACACCCTCGTAGTTTTGACAATAAAATATAGCCTATTTTACTCGGTCTTAATATAGCTTTTTAATTTCGGAAGCTGATTATATTTAGCTAAAAGTTGCGACGAGACATTGTTTTATGTTCGACAGTTATCTTTCCTGCATTTTTTTTGCGGGCATTTGTTCCGCTTTCCGGAACAATGCCCGCAAAAAAAATGCGGGAAAGAAGTCTCAGTTCCGCGAAGTTTAGGCAAATAAGCACTGAACCCATTGAACCAATCTCGTCTGGGCAAGCAAGCAAGGAGCATTATAAAGAGTATACTTTAATACTTGAGCGTAGGCTTGAAATGAGTTTAAATAATAATAAATTTGTGTTATGGGTACTAAACAACTGCTAAACATACTTATATGTATATTTCCAAATACATACATTATTATAGATACACCCAGACACAACAAATCATCGTGCTCATCACACAAACATTTGTCCTGGGTGGGAATCAAACCCACGACCTCCGGCATAGCAGTCAGGGTCACTAACTACTAGACCAACAGGCCAGTCTAAAAGTTTGTTTTTACAGTGAAAAATAATTGGACAGAGGAATATAATGAAACAATCTAGAACCTTTTGTTAATGATGATATTATTATGCACGATAAACGATAAACATGATCTAGTGGCATGATCTGCTATCAGTAACGATGATAAGACTACGACCATGCACTTGATTAACGTTAAAAATACAGTCAAGAGATTCTTCAATTTAATTGCAAGTACGTTAGTCGACTGCCTCGTTGGAGTAGTGGTCGCAAGCGCTACTGTTGACCACGAGGTTCCGGGTACAATCCCCGGGTCGGGCAAAGTGTTATTGAGTTTTTCCATCTGGAATTTCCCAGTAGCAGCCCGGAGTCTGGATTTGTGCCCGGTTGATGACAATAGGCTCGCCCCCTATTACATGGGACTTAACTTACATGGAACATTACTGGCTAAATGTGGGTGTACTACCAAGTACAGTACACCTCTGCCTATTATAACCCTACGAGGATTACAGGCGTAATGTTATGTTTTAGTTGACCTCATATGCTTTAGCATTCTGTAGGCCCCGCCGACTCATTAAGCATTAATTGGTTGACTATTTTCTATTTCGTTTGTTGCACAATTTGTTTACCTATTACCTGTTGACAAACCTACTACTTATATCCGAACAATTACACTTATTCACACTTCACAGCGATTGTGTAAGATCAATGAGAATTCCAAAATAAAGGAAACATTCCTTAAGTTTAAAAACAAAAAAAAAATCTGATTTTAATTTTCAAAAAATGTTAGAATAATTTCTGTGTCGTGTATGCATTTACAAATATTTAAACTCATTACACAAACAGACAGACTCGAAACAAATACCTGTAGGATACAAATATCTATTTGTTTCGGGCGGGAACCAAAACTGCGACACTCAATGTAACAGCCAATTGCTTAGCTACTTTTGACTTTGACCTGGAACAGGCCTAACAACAACTTTAGCATCGTGATGTAGATTGTGTCAGTTTAATTCGTATGTGGAGCGAAATAGGTATGTCGCTACAATAGTAATATAATATAATAAAAAAACTGTGTCTGTACATTGAATATATTTAAAAAATAATAATTGAGGGGGGTTTAGAAACAGTAATAGAGCACGAATCCAAAGAAAAAAGTCTGTCTGTTTGTCTGTTTGTCTGTTTGTCTGTTTGTCTGTTTGTTTGCACACGCTAATCTTCGGAACTACTGGACGGATTTGAATGATTTTTTTTTTGTTGTATAGTGCAGCGGGGCAATCTCGACAGCGGGAAATTTCAACTAATCTTAACAACTTCTACAAGTTATTAAGATTAGTTGAAATTTCCCGCTGTCGAGATTGCCCCGCTGCACCTTATAGATATTAAGTCTGGTCAACACATAGGCTATAATTTATCTTGGAAACTGGAAAACCTGATGCAGAACCGCAACAGACCAGCTAAACTATAGGCGATACAAAAATGGTCCCATAGCAAAAATTGTTCCACGTGATGAGTATTTTCTGCTGAGAGAATAAATTTAAAGATCCGGAACACCTGATGCAGAACCGCAACAGACCAGCTAAACTATAGGCGATACAAAAATGGCCCCATAGCAAAAATTGTTCCACGTGATGAGCATTTTCTGCTGAGAGAATAAATTTGAAGATCCGGAACACCTGATGCAGAACCGCAACAGACCAGCTAAACTATAGGAGATACAAAAATGGTCCCATAGCAAAAATTGTTCCACGTGATGAGCATTTTCTGCTGAGAGAATAAATTTGAAGATCCGGAACACCTGATGCAGAACCGCAACAGACCATCTAAACTATAGGAGATACAAAAATGGTACCATAGCAAAAATTGTTCCACGTGATGAGCATTTTCTGCTGAGAGAATAAATTTGAAGATCCGGAACACCTGATGCAGAACCGCAACAGACCATCTAAACTATAGGAGATACAAAAATGGTACCATAGCAAAAATTGTTCCACGTTATGAGCATTTTCTGCTGAGAGAATAAATTTGAAGATCTGGAACACCTGTTGTGGAACTCCAAGAGCCCAGCTACACCATAACTCAAATAGGAATGACGTCTTAGCATAAGTTGTTCGGTCTGATAGGCATTTCCTGTTGACTTATAAAAATCGAAGATCAGAAACATTTGATATAGAAATTAAAACTATCACTAATTTCATTGCATAATTATAAAATAACATAAGTAGGAGGTACTACGCGGTGAAGGCGGGAACAGTTCAGGACTGATTTTCGATGACGATGGTATATCGTTGAAAATTAGACTCTACTGGCTAAAACTCCCATTTTTTTATCGTATGCCTTCGGGCTTATGTTATTTGAGTGTTTAATTTCCTTTTCCATTTATCTTCGTTACACGGTAGCTTACCCGGTAACGCAGGGGAGCAGCCACTTAGATTTTAATTGATCAGGTATCATCACAATAAAACTATAACCATGCCTAGAAAGAGGTCAAATTTTTCCCAATGTTCCAAACGCGCTAAATGATTAAAGACCATAAGATCCCAGCAATCTACCGAAGAGCGTTAGGAAAGACTTGATGCTGTTCGAGAACATGAGGCTGCCACTCGTTCCGTGGAAACTTCTTGGGATCGCGAAGCGCGCCTGCATTCTCAGCGTATTTACGCATCTACATCCAGGTCTCTAGAGACCAGTGAAGAATATGTGCATGACTGACCGCTGATCGTGAACATCATGCACTGTCTCGCGAGTTGGAGACGTTCACGGAAAAAGCATGACGCTTGAGTTTTCAGCGTATATACGCATCGACTCTAGAGATAAGTGGGGGAAGGAGATGCGCGACTGACCGCTGATCGTGAACGTCACGCAACATATTATAGGCTATAATTTATTTTGGAAAATGGAACACCTAAAGTAAAAGAGATATAAAAATGGTGCCATTGCAAAAACTATTCCACGTGAAGAGTGTTTTCTGCTGTGAGACTAAATTTGAAGATCTGGAGCACCTGTAGGGGAACTCCAAAGCCCAGAGACAATATAACATATACATAATAGAAATGGCGTCTTAGCAAAAGTTGTTAAGTCTGATGGCATTTCCTGTTGACCAACAAAAATAAAAAATCTGGAATCGTCTCGCGCATCCCATTGATTTCCCGTCCCCGGGCTTATAGAATTCGACATTAGATGTTGCAGATCTTCGATTTTGACGACCCCGTTGTCGCTGGCATAAGCAACAGGATCCGCGTACGAAGTCGCGGGCAGAAGCTAGTATAATATAATATTTCACAACCTTCACACCATGCCACCTAGTTCCAAGCTAAGCAAAGCTTGTATTAATTATGGGTACTAAACAACTGATAAACATACCTACTTATATATTTCTAAATACATACATAAAAATGGATAAAGTATACCCAGGCACAGAACCAATCTATCGTGCTCATCACACAAACATTTGTCCGGGGTGGCAATCGAAATCACGATCTCCGGCATAGCAGTCAAGGCCACTAACTACTAGACCAACAGGCCAATAAATAGTACAAAAAATATCAAAAATAAGCGTAAATAAGGGCATAAAATCATGTAATTAACACATGAAGCAGGTTGTGCGCAGTCATTTCTTCCTTGATATGCATAGATAAGATACAACTATGTGGATACAGAGATACCCAGGAACTACGTGGTCATCAAATAGATTAGGGGTACCCCGGTATGTTGTCATGTCATCATACGTAAACATAAATTTGTTGCTGTCAAGCTAGCGCCCTGTTTGTGTGATTTCACCTACAACGTGATTTTTTAATCGCCATCCTACATTAAAATATTAAAATCTTTGACGAAAGTAATGATATCATTGTTTTGGTATCGCCAACTAATATAATATTTAGGTATGGCATCACGAAGTTGTCTGACGAAAACTTCCTTAATACACAATTTAAATATACCTTTTTACGAAAAAAAAAAACAACCGACCTAAGAAAAAGAAAACAGTAAAAGGTGTAAACAGCAAAATATATAACAGGTGAAAAATCAATAATTCCCTTTTCTACTCATAGAAGTGGATTTTATCTTTTAAGTTAATCTAATTGGGGATGACTTCGAGATACACCCTATCCAATAAATCATCGAAATTGGAGTCTCCTGTAAAAAGTTATGCGTGGTGAAACATAATAAAGTCAAAGTCAAATCAATTATTTCAGTTACCCATAAAAGGCACTTTTGACCGTCAGACTTACAAATAAAATGAATTAAGAGAATGATTTTAGCTGCACATTCCAAAGGGTAGGTAGTTTCATATGGAGAAGAATGTGCAAGAAACTCGCTTTCTCTTTTAAAATAGATTTTACAATATTGTACCTTGAATAAAAACTACTATAATGAGATAGGTACAAGGTGATATAAAATAAGCAATTCAGCTGGTTATTAGATTAGTGTATTGAGAGGTACATACTAAAAATACATACATGCCGAATTAAAAAACTCCATTTTTCTTTTATTGGTTTATAATCAGCACCCACAGCATTCTGTCTATGTAAGCGAGAAGGCTTGATTGCGTATTTGTGAACCATTGCATTGCTGCAAGGTTTCGGCTGGGCCTGTCGCCTTGCGGCAATGATGTCACATTCTGTTTATGTTTTTATGTTTGTTTCTTACAAACGTAGTATGTAAGTCTATTGTTTCCAACACTGAGTCCTGTTACTTGTTTCAAATAAATAATAATTATTATAATAAAAACTTCAAACTTAGTCTATTCTAAGCAAAGACATTAATACCTCTAGACCAGATATCACGAACAAAATTTTCGTCCGAAGAAGTGTGTCCTGCTGGATACAAGTCTATGAGTTTTTTGTAGTACGCTCCGCTGCCGCTCCAATATTCATATATTATTCTAGATTTACTGAGACATGGGATCAAAGTTTTTCTATGACATTTCCTTGACATGCCCGCTCTATAGTATTTTAAATCTCTTTGATTCTAAGTAAGATACATCTTGCTCGCTTTTACTAATCATATTTTTTATTTCAGCGATTCTATAACAGTGTGCGTGTTCGGCAAAGGAATGGAGGTCATTGCTGTGCCGAGAGTTGGCGAATAATCCGCAAATAGTTAGTAACAAGGACTGAGCTACATACGAAGACACTACGATTCAGCAAGGTAAGAAAATATTTACGTTAACTTGGTATTACAAAATTATACCCTATTCTACTTGTAAGACAGTTAATTTTGTGTTAAGGATATAACTCTAATATTTACGCTAATATGCCAAAGTTGCCAAAATTTTGTTAAATAGAATAGAATTGAATTGAATATTCTTTATTGTACACCATAAAAACTTACAATAAAAAAAATATATATAGGGTGACTGGTAATTAGTGACCAATACTTAAACACGTGATTGTATTTATGATTTCAATAAAGTTTCCCAAAGAAACTTTTTTTTTATACACAATAACTTATAACACAATAAATAACAACAACGCTGTTTGAAATTCCCGCGCGCGCGCCTGTGATCGATCACAGTAGGCACGAATCGGCACGATCTATCAACTGATAGTATGACCTCGAGAAGGACAAAATCTACCAGTAGTAGTAGCGTCACACGCTCCCCCGCCACCCCCACCGCTCTCGTTATGCAGTACTGACGTAATAAAATTAATTGAAAGTTAATGAATTAAAAAAAAGTTTCTTTGGGAAAGTTATTCGTATTCATGAGTACAATCACGTATTTAAGTATCGGTCACTAATTACCAGCCACCCTACATATAACGTGTTTTTTTTGATATCCCATAACTCTAGGGTATGATTGAGACAATATCAAAGAATCAACTGGCATATGAATTATGTTTCAATCATCCTTTTTTTTTACTATCATACAAAATAATTCGACAAAGTCACGATGATTAATGTAAAACACCCTTACGTGAAAGAAAAGTGACGTTAGAAAGAAGATTCGTCGTACTGGTGACAATTTTTGAACTAATTAATAAAAATAATACCTATTAATATATGTATACCGACTATTCACACAACGCCATCTAGTCCCAAGCTAAGCAGAGCTTGTGTTACGGGTACTAAACAACTGATAATTTAATTATGATTGATGATATCTCCGAAACTATGCATTTTTGGACCATCTATTCTAGGAGTTTTAGTATTATTTTTACCTACAGAATATAACCCTAGAGTTATAGGATATCAAAAAAACATCTTGTATATATTAAAAATAAAAAAATATATATTAATATAATACAGGGTGGCAGGGACATCGACGCGCAAACGTCGTGAAAAGGTTGCACCTGATGCCATAAATGAAATTACGAAGGTCATTCATCTCGGAAATGGCTGGTTAAAAAAATTGACATTTTTGAGTGCGCAATGTATTGCAAACAACGCGATCAAAACGCTCTGCGGAAGGCGCGCGCGCGTGTCCTACCTAACCTACACACACACATACATAGTACGTCGACAGCGCGGCTCCCCGCTACACCCCCGCCGCCGCCGCCGCGCGCCTCTGCTGCTGGACGAACGTGAACGTACCTACGAAATATCGCCGAATGACAACATTGATAGTTACTTAACACATGAAATCTTGTTTAATTAGTCTCGAAAACTGATGGTAGTTACATAAAAAGAAATAAAACTAACAATACATAAGCTTATTCTCACAAAATAGCGATAGGTACCTACCGATGAGGATTGATAACAAAAAAGATTCTTGATAAGAACTTAGCGATACAGTACCTAATGTTCAATTAATTAACTTACCTCCCTTTATCTCGCTCATTCCTAATGAGATAGGGTTCGAAGTGGTCGCTCGCAGATCTCAGCGCGGCGCAGAGTTTCTGCGTGGACACGGGGTAAAATAGTGGGATCCTGGGCACACTCCTCACACAGCGTCGCAAACACATTCACATTTCACAACGCGATCTCTCATTTCTGCTGCGGTATTGCACTCGGTCACAGACACCTTATACTTGACGTAACCCCACATAAAAAATCTAATGGGGTCAAGTCCTGTGAGCGAGCTGGCCATGGTTGCGGACCGAATCTTCCAATTGACGCTCTCAAACACACACACACACACACACACACGCAAAGAGAAAATTACTTTTGATTTTAAAATCTACTACGTTATGATCACAAATTCGCGACAAACAACACGCCCGCTTGCGATCAACGAAATCTAGGAACTGACAAAAATCGGAGAAATGCAAAAGAAATGTAGGTTTACTAATTCTCTTTCAATTTGCCGCACTTTATAATTTATTATTTTTTATTGTGCCTACCGGACACAGATCAACAACATGATAGAGTGTACAAACACATTAAGTTGTACCTAGTTACCTCCTCATGAAATTAATTGCGATAATAGATGTGTTTTTTTTTTATGAAACAATAAATTACATTGTTGAATTGCATTCAAAACTAAAATTAATGTTGATAACAAAAAATTGTCGAACAATTACGTGACTTTGACGTTTTTTTTTAATCTTCTTTACGTAACACGACAAAGCTCAAAATAAATTATTATCCTCCATAATGAATCTAAAATAAAAGTAGTAAATGCGGGTCATTCATTTATGTAGATGATTAAAATGCCTCAAGTGACGCGTCTGTTAGATTCTTTGGGATATATCGTACAGACTAGACCGCGCGCCGCCGGTGCGGCGGCGTCCTTTGTCCGTTTGTCGGCCTTTCGCCGAAATGCCGACAATAGGATGTCGGTATTAGAAAGAGAAAAGCGAAGGCACCTACTATGCTAGTGTTGACCTCGCATATGAACTTTAGAAAAACAGCTGATCAGGTAGCCCTTTCGAGTTTTACTTTCATTGCTGGTTTAAGTGAAACAAGTGAATTTACTATTTTTTAATTAAAAGTCTCATTGGAATAGGTAAAATTAATGTTTTTATACAGTTTACAGTAAAAAAAATTGCAGAAAAAAACGTAAAATTTAAGGAAAAGCTGACGAAAAATTTCAACGCAGGGGGGTCCAGAATCATGTACTGAATCTAGGGAATGCAATCTCGTCTCGCCGAGATCCCGATCTCGCGAGATCTCGGCCATATTTTACGAGATTGTATCTCGTCAAATTTCGTACGAGATCTCGCGAGATAACGAGATCCACAAATGCAGCGTGACGACGTGTATTTCATAGCGTGGCTGTGCGCGCGAACTGAATCCTGGCCCTGGCCGGCCGTGCGGGCGCGCGGGCTTGCGGGGAACGAGGTCCGGCTCATTTTGCAATCAAGGCGGCGCGCGTGCGTTTGTTTACAATTGCAACGAAATAATTTGTTTCGGAGACAGTTTTTTGTTTTATTTAAGTAGTTTCGCCGAAATATTACACTACAATTACAATACAACTAACTACCAACCATGTCAAAAGTGTACAGTGAATATAAAAGTTCTTTAGAAGTAGGGAAACATTGTTTAATAATTATAGACATAAACAAATGTTATTAGAGTTAGAGACAAAATAATAAGTAGGTACTCTGTTGATTTTTAAAATAAAACTTGTGTTAATTTTACAACTAAGCAACGCAGTTTCTATTTAATTACATACCATGTCAATTACTAGTTCTCAAAACAAGCATTTGCATATGTTTTAATTGCGATTCTCCCAATCTCGCGAGATCCCGTAATTTGCGAGATCTCGCGAGACTGAGTTTTGAGTCTCGCGAGATCTCGCTAGGCGGAAATCTCGTACGAGATTGCATTCCCTAACTGAATCCATGGTAAGCGGCTGTGCGTCGATGTCCCTGCCACCCTGTATATTAATACCATACCGTACCATTTTTTTTTTTATTATTATTTGATAAATTATGCGGACATAAATATATGGAGTAAGTACCTGCTATTATTTCCGCCATTTTAGGGCACAATTGCACCTGTTATTAATTTGTTAATTCTGATAAGTGTCTCTCTTTTAATGCCGTATACACACAGGATTTCATAAGAATCGGAGAAGATAGGCAGTAAGCAGTAGAAGTTTGGTAAGAAACACTGTGACACGAGAATTTTATATATCAGAGATATAGGTACATACACACGGGAGTCGGGACACACTTTTAATAAGATGACAACAAAATAGATCCAAAACAATAATAACTACTACTACTTTTTATTTAGCTAGTCTCTAATGTGTTCTTTAAACCTGTTGTGTTAGAGAATTTTATTAGGATGACGACATAATATATTATATACGTATAACCTAACCTAACTTACCATACCTATCCTATAGCTAACCTAACTACCGAACCTAACTACCTTACTGAAATGCGTTGATTTTGAAAAAAACAAAATAAATCATTTTAAACTGAACTACTGCGCTGCGTGTGTCTATGTTACAAACAATACTAGAGTAGGTAGTAGTATTTAACCTTTCAATCGTGTTAATTAGAGACACAATAGAAAGACAATGATAGCGGCAGACACCGGTGTCCTCTTGAGGTTTAATGAATTAAAGTAGTTGTAGTAGGAGGTAATAATGTAACCCGATTGGTATGTCATTCATACTTAAAGTACTACTTTGAATGGCCTGTTGATCTAGTAGTTAGTGGCCGTGACTGCTATTCCGGAGATCGTGAGTTCGATTCCCACCTGAATTCGTTAACTTTTCCGTGCTGATCTGACTAATAAATTGAATCAAAATTGTAACAAATGACCTAATACATAATGATATTATTCCATGCTTCTTCAATTTATTGCCTCACCAGAACCCATTACATGCTTGAATGAAAATTGTAATCAAAATAAAGTTAGGTCTAGCTGGTCGCTGCTAGATTAAGAATTATTTGAAACTTTATTTTGATTACAATTTTCAAGTAAATCTTAACCCCTTTATGAATAAACGTGAAGTATTGTTATGCCCAGATTTATCTTCAAAAAATGAGTGGTAAATCCGGGGATCATACTGGCAATAATTTACATCCACGTTTATAAATGAGGAGGATAAATCTGTAATAGTACTTACTATTGTTACCACGGTAGCACAACATGCAGTTCAAGGGGCAAGAGATACCTACTCTAACATTGGATTTGTAACGTATATGTTATTTTTTTTATTCTTTCAAGTTATTGTTAATCTTTTTGCTTCTACAATCTGTTCTGTGTCTGCGCCACCTTAAGGTAGACTGGTGCAAAATTGCGAAGGCATTAGGATACTTCTTTGTATGTTATAAAATATAAAAAAAAACATTTTTATATTTTATACGATTAAAGATACATAGGGTATGTATGTAACTACTTAGACAATACTAGACTAACTCATTAAAGTCAGCTTTACATGCTCCTATGACTTGTTTTTTTAAAGAAATACATTGTCTTATTCAATGTGTTGCTCACAATCTATTAAAGCATTTTTTTTTCTGAGAAGCGTTGTAAGATAGCTGTACTATTTTTATTTACATTATCACTCTCTCTCAATGCCATACCTCCACATCGACACATACATATAGCCTGAAACTCTGATGACATACGTCTTAGCTCAAAAGTGTATTTTTATCATGTTTCAATAAAGATCTCAAACTTATCTCATCGCCAGTAGCTGTCAGAAATACCACTGTAACAGGTGGTATATTACTATCTTAACATTTGGCACAATCGCTTTCACTTATCAGAATATGCAACTATAATCTATGTAGAATTCATGACGACCTGTCTGCATAATCTCCAAACTGTAAATAGAAAAAAATCTTAATCCTCCCTTATATGAGATGCGAAGTTAAGTTACCATCAGTATGATCTCCGAAATTGGCATACAGTTTGGTATAACTTTAGTCCACGTTTATCTTTAAGGGTTTAATACTTACGCAAAGAGAACAGTATAGCCTGAGGCCTTTCATACTATCAGCATGGCAAAAAATAGTTCAATTATAGTCTTTTAGTATATTTTTTTACCAAAATTCTATTTTAGACTAAAATAGAAATTCAATTTAAAGTCTCCAAGTCTTAAACTTCTGTTTGGACTTTTATTACCGACATTTTTATTTGGGCTACCACAAGGCACTCATTTAGGATCTAATGTTTTTCAAAAAAATTAAATATACTTTGTAATGGGCAGATGCAGCTCATATGACTTCGTAGGTGACAAATATTATTTTTGCTAATATTGTTATATTTGTGACTTGCTCAACTATATTACAGTTTGGGGACACAGACGTAAAGGCAAACAAAAGATTTCCTTTTCTATAATTTTAATACGATACATAGCGTATGTATGAAACTGTATAAATAACAAGATTGAACACATAACTAATTAAAGTGAGCTTCACATGCACCATTAATTTCATTCCATTTGCATTGTATTCAGAGTTAATACAATAACGTACCGTAATCGCGTTTAACGGTGTGGGGCTAGAGTCATGTTGGCAGACATAGAGATAGAACTGTGCATAGTATTTAATAAAAAAAGTAAGTATAATAGAATACTCTGACACCGCAGCATTGCGATTTTGTGCAGATATACTGTGACAGACGGAATAAAAGTGATACTATAATTATATTGCAGGTAAATAGATTTTTACAAACACTTTTACTTCAAGTAATTTTTGATTTGAAATGAAATTAGCATCGGTGTTGTTTCATCTGACTATTCTGAGAAGAAACACCGAGGTCGCAGTCTCTTTTCAAATCAAATCATCATCTACTTCATCATCTTTTAAGTCCAGACATTAGCTGGGTCTAATCATGTAAGAAGTATGCAGATTAGTGTTTGAAATGGTCTTATGAAAAACCACTTTACCAATATGAATGCAAGCTTAATTAGGAGCTTAAGAAGCTCAACAATGATTGACAACCTATTAAACGACAATTACTGACCAAATAGGTTCTCTTACATTTCCTCAAATAAAGAAAGGATTAGGATATTCTGTAAGAGATTGCTTAGGTATAGCTATAAGATCCATTTTAACACCCCGTGTGGCTCTTAAAGCTATTATTTGTAAGTTTTTTATGGTGTAGTGATGCACAAGCATTTTTAACCTTAAGATGACCAAATCTAAAGTCAATTATTCAAATTAGGCTGAGGATCAGCACTTTTTAAACGTCTGAAGTACAGACGCCAGCGCGTCAAGTTACCCCAATGTGTCAAATTTCTTTTATCGTTTTTCAACTTTATGTCAAACAGAATAAGGTTCATATTCAATTGGGAAAATTTGACACATCGGGGTAACTTGATGTGCTGGTGTCTGTACATAAGATAGTCCCTACAAAGCCCGAAAAGAAGATACAGGGATAGAACATAAGTATAAAATTCTATATTCTTTTATATTCGTTCATACTATAATATAGGAAACAATGAATGATAGATTGAGGAATGATGTGATAAAACAACGTTGTGCTTTAAAAGAAGATGTAGTGACAAAATTCGAAAAGAGTATGCTTAGATGGTTTGGTCACGTTAAAAGGATGAATGAAAGGCGACTAACGGAAGGTAGATGTAAGTGAAAACACCAGGAGAGGACGCCCTAGAAGGACATACCTACATAGACCTTATTAGTGAAGTTCTTGAAAAAGGTCAGGTCTCTTGAAAGCTTTTGTGTTATAGAGAATTAGAATGACGACATATATACGTATAACCTAACCTAACTTACCATACCTACCATATAGCGAACCTACCTACCGAACCTAACTACCTTACTGAAATGCATTGATTTTGAAAGAAACAAAATACATCATTTTAAACTAAACTGCTGCGCTGCGTGTCTCTATGTTACATACAAATCATACCTAGAGCAGGTATTTTGAAGTACATAGTAGTAGTAGTAGGTAATAATGTAACCCGATTGGTATGTCATTCAAACTTAAAGTACTACTTTGAATGGCCTGTTGATCGAGTATGTTAGTGGCCGAGACTGCTATGCCGGAGATCGTGGGGTCGATTACCTCCCGAATCAGTTAACTTTTCCGTGCTCCATAGTTTTATTACGTTGATGATAAAAATATGACTAATAAATAGAATCATAATTGTTACAAATCACCTAATAAATATAGTTAGGTGTGTAGTACTAGCAACCGATGTGCATGACAACATGAATGAATGTAAATGAAGAAGTATATCAAAAACGTAGCAGATGACGATCTGCACTTTCTGCCTACACCCATGGGAAAACGGCGTGAGTGTATGTATGTAATGAATGTATGTATTATAAGAAACAGAGCTCGTTTTACCCAAAATATAAAAAAGATACAGAAGGTATGTTTGTACAAAGGTACCCTTACAACTAAGCCACAAATGATCTAAACTAATAACAACTAAAGAGGTAAAATACATAAAAACAACAATATGTTTCCATTCAGTAGTACGAAGTCGTACGGGCACTTGTAAATTGAGATTTCAGATTAGATTAGATATAACGTAACGCTATATAACAATGATACGAAGTGCTCCATGCATTTGTTAGTATCGTTGTAACTATCTGTGATATAAGAGTGAGTACTTACGTTATGTTATTTTGTTTTATTATATAATATAAGTATTTATTTTATCAGCCACCTATGGAATCGTTACATAAATTGTTAGTTAGAACTTAATTACTATTCTTCTTATCGAATGTTTAGTGTCTAACATGGTGTCTGAGGTTTAATGCCGCCCATCGGCCCCTGACTTAGCATCTAATCACTGTTTTGTGTAGACATAGTTTATTACATTATTGTTAGTTATAAGAGCCTCCTACCTTTCTATTTTATATAACTTAGTTAAATACCTCGGGACGTGACGGTCGGATTACTACAAGAATAAACTTTGAATGATTTATTTATTGTCTATAACCTTTCTTAGGCAATTTGAGTGTATAAATAATAAATATGTAATATTATGTATCACATGCCCTCTAGAATTATCTCTCAGGCATACTCACGATGTTTTCCTTCACCGTTTTTAAAGCAAGCGATAATTATACAATACGCACATGAATCCGAAAAGTCTAGAAGCGCGTACCTTGGGCTCGAACTCGAGACCTATGATTTGGCAACCTTCCGGTCTCACCACTCACTGCTTCCAAAATTGTTAGTAACGACATCATTATTTATTTATACCTAGGTATAGTCTTCTTTGTAAGCAGTAGAATGTCTAGCTTACAAGCTATAAGCTATCTGACCCTGGATTCTGTTGCAACACCCGCGCAATCAGCTTAGCAGTGACACTGTCTTTTTGCGCCAAGTGGCATCAAAACCATCAGTGTTTACACACGCCAGCACATCAAGCTACCCCAAACTGCATAATTTTCCCAATCGAATATAAACCTTATTCTGTTTGGCATAAAGTTAAAAAACTATCAAAGAAATTTGACAGAAAGAAACTCAGGGGTTATTAATTTATTATGCGCATCTAACGATGCAGGGCAAAGTCTGGAAAAGCCTTTTGAAGAAAGAATCAAATCAGCCTTGAGCCGTCTGTACCGACAGACGGCATGCATGCTTCATTCATCGCTCAAACCTATTTCAGTCTGCTCGACCACCCACCACACGGCGCTATCTGCCGGTCATTTGCGTAGGCCCCGTAAAAGTGCACAAAACTTTTGTCTTGCCTGCAGGCATATTACAAATTTTATTTCTTTTCTATTATAGAAAGAAAATGGCGTATATATGGAATCAGCTGTTTGTCAACTGTCAAGTGAATTTCATTTTCAGCCATATTACAAATTCTTCTCGTTAACACGTGACAGTTGACAAACAGCTGATTCCCTAAACGCCATTTTCTTACTATTGTCGCCTTATCGATTACGATTATAGAAATAGAATTTGTAATAAGTTGTGGTAAATAACTATCTATTCACACATCTGACCTCTGCCAGTGCAGACCAGTATTTTGTACAGTATATTTTTTTTCTAAATTATTCTATTCTTAATTTGAACGCGCTAATCTCTGGTACTGCTTGTTGGATTTCAAATATTCTTTTTAAACTTAACACGTTGATTGCCAACTACCAGACACAATAGAAATTCAATTGTTCGCGGTCAACGTGTGACCGACACGGCGTACAAAGACTTTACATTGTTTTAGGCCTATCAAAAACAACAACTATTTAATACTATTAGATGCAAGAGCTGCTCTAAATTTTTAAGTATACTACAGTTGCATAAGGAAGTGATTCTCTAACCGTAGGAACCCGCATTATTATCAATGCATTTTTATTATTTTGAGTAGTGATTATGTGATTGATGGTTAACTATCGCATCTCAACAGATTATCTGTGAGTACCTAGGTATATTTAGATGTCAAGTAGGAAGATTACATCGTTGGAAAGCCCGCCGTGGAGTTTCCTCATGTCTTTGATCTCACTCTGTCCTCGTAATGCTTTCGTCTCGTACGTAAAAGATTCTTACTACTTACGTTATGGAAAGTTAAGGGTTTTCCCAGTAAATTCCTACAAGGAAAAGCAGATACTTTTGTCTTTAAAGAAAAAAAGGCAAATAAAAATAATTAAGTATACTTACTAGTAATAATAAATCAATTTCATTTTTTTTGTCCATTATGCTCATAAAGAAATTTAAAAATACGAATAACATCTATACAACGCAATATTATAAAGAAAAAAGATTTGATTGTTAGTTTGTTTGCATTGAATAGGCTCCGAAACTACTGGACCGAATTGATATTTTGTTTCACTTTTGGGAAGCTACTCTATCCCCGGATGATATAGGCTATTTTTTTGTATACCTGCATTCCCAAGGGAACGGTAATTATGCGGGTGAAACCTAGCAGTCTAGTCTAGTAGTAACCTAGTCTGCTAGTGTCATTATATAAACGATTACTTAAATGATTAGCCCTCTATTTAGTTGTCTTTACATTTTTATTTTTCACATGAGTTTTTTTTTTCATTTTAGTTCATTTTTAACCGACTTTCAAAAAAGGAGGAGGTTCTATGTTCGTGTGTATGTATTTTTTTTTTTTTTTTTTTTTTTTTTTTTTTTTTTTTTTTTTATGTATGTTACCTGATTTCTCCCCCATTTGTGGACCGATTCTCAAAATTCTTTTTTTATTTGAAAGAGTATACTCCTGAGGTGGTCCCATTTTAATTTGGTGAAGATCTGGTGCTGATCTTCGGAGATATACAACGGAACTCCTCAAAAATGAACGGCAAATCTGTCGTGATTGCTGGAATCGCTTGGATGTTTATTGTTTATACAACATAATGACGTATCATCACGCCTGTATGCTCTGAGGGGTACGCAGGTGGGTACAATATACCTAGATTTCGTCAGTTAGGTATGTTAATTTTAATTTATTAGGGATTAGTGGAAAACCCTATTATGATGACATGTATTGTTAACAATTAACAATATAAAATAAATTCATGGCAAATGTTTTTATGGTAACAACTAAAAATGGAAAAATAAAAACTTTTTTGCAAAAAATAAAACCGACTTCAAAAAAACACTAAACGGTGTAAAATAACTCTAAATTCGGAAGTCGGTGGCCCATCATGAGTAAGACAAACCCACCAAAGCCACAGACTTCCGAATTTAGAGTTATTTTACACCGTTTAGTGTTTTTTTGAAGTCGGTTTTATTTTTTGCAAAAAAGTTTTTTTTTAAACAATTTTCAAATGCAACGCCATCTTGAATGGCATGACAGGTGACTATCTTCCCAGTCCATTAGCAGCATAGACATATAGAGAATGGACTGAGTGTTTCTTATCCAGCTGTGAAGTGAAGTATACTGGTAAGAAAGTGTGAGAGAGATACAGCGAACGTGCGGCCAATAGTTGTCTCTTTCTAGAATTCTGATTAAAAGAGAAAGAAAGAGCCAGGTTTTGGCTGCACAGTCCCTCTGTCTTTTTCTAGGGAGTGGTCAATTTTGTGCGGTTTTTGCTCAGTCCGTTCTCTATGTCTATGATTAGCAGGTAACAATTTGACTGTTGACAAGTCTTAAGCTAAAACTAAGAAGTGACACAATATAAAAAAATATATTATAATAATATATATTTTTTAGGAGGCGGTGGAGGGGATGTTAAAGTGTAAATGCATGCATACGAAGTCGTGTCAGAAGTGCTAGTCTTAAATAAAAAGAAATAAAATAAATAAAAATTATTAATCTGTAGATAAGTAAATAAAACACACATCTGTTTATTTCCATGTCTGTAGGCAATGATATTGAATTAGAAGCAAAAAGGTGTAGATAGGTTATAAGCGCTCAGCAAGCGACACATTAAAATGTGGCTGACTAGCTACACTTGACCTCTTGTCGCGTCGCGTCGCGGACGCGTGCGTGCGTTATTGTGCCGGTTTTGAAGATCGAATGTTGCTTAGGTAACTTATCTGCAGGTTATCACCCATTCCTTGTAGATGTTCCACACATTCGCACGAAGCGCTTTGCCTGTTCCTTCATTATGCGCACAGCCAAGGAGTGGAATTCCCTGCCTGCATCAGTGTTCCCGAGTTCATATGACCCCAATCTGTTGAAGTCGCGAGTTAATAGGCTTCTTATGGGTAAGCTCGTTCCATCGTCGACCTCATCTCTGACCGCAGGACAAGATTGAGGTCAAGACTAGACCCATTATATATAAAAAAAAAAAATCTCCACCTTTTTACTTATAATATCATTTTCTGTAGGCGTAATAGTTTTAAAGATTTAATAGGATTACGCTATGATACAAACTATAGATTATATTGATAAATGACAATAGGTAAATAAGCTATTTACTTTTAAAATCCGCGTTCGTGATAACGGGACCTTGTGTGATTACAGAATTTGGTACGAGCCCTGAACTTAGCAAATACTTTGACCACTGTAGAAACAGATTAAGTCTACAGAATAATAGACAAAATGACAGGTTGTAAAGAAAAAAAGAAAGAAATCATTTATTTGCTGATAATGTAGATATACATATAGGTTGGAATATTTGGTTTTTGTCCCGATATATTTCACCTTACGGCATGCAAAATATTAAATTTGAATTTATTAAAATTATTACATTATTAGGTACAATTAACAGTGTTACTTAGTATCTAATAGTGCATATATATCTAATGACGCGTAAGTCCTTCGCATTTAAAACAATCTGGTTCAAAAGTTAACAATCAGCAATAAGAATAAGTACTTAGTGCCTTATTGCTGGTTGATTTTTTTTGTCATAAATAAACCTGTAGGTATGTATTAATGACCAAAACTTAGGTCACGATCATTTCTGTTTGACTGGTAATCCGTTTGAATAAATAGAATAGAATAGTTTAAGCACTTCAAATTACAGTTCTCTCTTATAACTAAAAACTTTTTTACAAAAAATACAACCGACTTCAAAAATAACACTAACCGGTGTAAAAATAATAACTCTAAATTAGGAAGTCTCTGGCTTTGGTGGTTTTGTCTCATTCATGATTGGCCACCGACTTCCGAGTTTAGAGTTATTTTACACCGGTTAGTGTTATTTTTATTTTGTATTTTTTTTTACTTTTACGTTAATTTGACTTGATGTACATTTGTAAATCTTAGAATTAACGATGGTGGAGATTATAGGTACTCATTTGTACACCTTCTAGGTAGAACCTGCTGGACTATATTATGTTTATACATATACATAATATAACATCAACAATGCTATCCCTTAAGACTGTATGATCGCACATGTTCAATGCAAATAAATATTGTGATTTAATTATTTTTGTTCGCAAATAGGTTCCGAAGTAAAATAGTTACTTGAATTTGTTTGAAGTACAGTTTAGACACACTGTCAGTTGATACGCGAAGTTCTCTCAATAATAGAACAATAGTGACTCATTAGTCAACGCCTAAGGATAATAAATTGTACTGTATCAATTCAAGTTCTTCTAAGTTATCAGACAGACGTGTTGCTGGGGAGTTTGTTCCTCCGCTTCCTCTTCCCAGCAAAGTGGCGAAGGCAGCACTACGAAGGGCAGCTTTTTGAGGGACTGTCTTATGTAATGTTGACGTTCAAAATATGCTCATCCTCAGCCTAATTTGAATAGATGACTTTTGATTTTGATTGATGTTGGCAGATTGGTCAGCGCGTCTGGATAGAGAGACCCACGAAATTATTTTATAAAATAAATTATACTTAACAAGGATGCCACCAGGGTCGCCTCAGACATGCCAGCAGTTTTTTACAAATTTCACTTGGAACAAATAATAAATTGTACAAATTTTACCTCTTTATAATATTAGTATAGATTGCTATTGCATTCGTCTGACTACAATCTGACGTGATCACCATTATTCATTGTAATGTGGGAAGGCCTAGTCATCTCTCTGTTTTTTCCGGTGCCATTAAGTTTTGCCATAAAAACTGTTACTGGTACGCACATACACATTCGCAGAATCCGGTAGTATTTCTTGTTTTGAGTGTGCGCTGACGTCATCTAAGAGGTTTTCCCGAAACCAGTTTGTTGCCAAAGAATTTAACTGTGAATTTTGAATGTAAGCAAGTATTTTATTTATTTATTTATTTAGTCAGTCGGTCGGTTGTGTTTTGTATTATTTGTTAAGTTGTTGTGTAGTGTGTGTTTGTTTAAAATAGTCCAGCTTTTTTGTTTTTTTTTTAGTCCGATTTGATTGTAACTTTTTTTGTTGGATGAACATACATAATGGGAACAACTGTTTCTTACAAAACTTTATTCCCTACAAGCCACTAAAATGTATGAAACATTAGATTTTGTTTTTGTATATCCCGAGTTTTTTTTTACAAAGCAAGCTTACTAGAAATGTGTGCGTGCTTCCCTCTGAGAAATATGTGCTTCCCTAGCACCTTAGTAGATTAAGGAGAGACTGATTCAAAATTCGAACTCAGGACTTCCCCACTGGCAGTCGTGATTTAACCTTTGATCCAATAGACGTAACCGCAGTATTAAGTTTTCCGTAATAGATACCGCATCTAATGGCGTACCTTATGAGGCTTCATACATACGTAGGTTAGGGAAACATCGACAGAACTTCAAAGGAAGAAGACATTTTGAAAAACAGCACACGTAAGCCCCCATTATTTATAGAATAAATACTTATTTGTCAAAGTTCAGTCCTTAATTGGCTTCAAACAAACCAATACATTTTAGAAATCCGCGTACCTAATCGTTTTGGTTGCTTACCCACTATGCACAATATTGATTTTGTTAACAGCAAAAATAAATTTGTATTTAATTTATAGCATTTCTCAAAGCATTTGAAACACTAAAAAGTATAAGACCGAAAATATCCCAAAACGAATCGGACTTCATTATTGAGTATTGGGTAAATAAAAAAGTCACTTTAAAACATATTTTTTTTAATTATGCAATCTAACAATGCCCCACTAGCTTTTGGGCAATGAATCCCTTGTGGCTAAATTATAACAGCCGCATGGGTCGATCGAAGATTAACATGTCACAGTGTCCTTGAATTATAATGTTTGTACAGAAATAAATATCTCAGCTCCAGTTTTGCTATTTTGATACGGAAGCCTGTAAACTTTACAGGCTTCCGTATCACTACAATACTATGTAGGTAAAGTATTGTAGTGATACTAATGTACGAGTACGTAGTAGTATCTAGCCGGAGTTTTTCGTCGTAATAATTTAGTCCGACCTTGCTTTGCCCGCAACCATATGAATTAATAACGTCACTTTTTGTAGATTTTGAATGCCTTCTAATGTTAAAATTAACATCAAACGTTGATAGAATTAAAGTCAGTGGTCATTTGAATATAACAAAATTTATAGCCATAAGGCCTAATTGAGGTAAGTTCTTAATTTTGTACTACCTTATAAAATAACAGCACTCGGGAGAACCCCAAGACTTATCGCAATGGTAATTTCCAATCTTGGACCGCCATGGAAATTAAGTTAATAGCACTTTATGAGATAAACATATTCATACTTTTCTCTATACAAATATTATAAAGAGAAACAAAAAAACAAAAAAAAAAGAAATAAACAAAACAAAGAAAGAAATAAACAAAAGGAGAAAGAGTTAAACAAATAAAGTTTGTGAGTTTGTGACAGTGTAGGGAGTAATCTTTGGATGGTCTGTACCGTTATATAAAATTCTTTTACCAATAGGAAGCCTAGAAAGCCATATACATGGTGTCTCATTCAAATGGGTCAGTATGGGAAAGTCTGAAACTATAAGACATACGAAGATCTGTTCTGAGGAACCATGTCATCGATTTCAATAAAAAGAGAAACTGCATTCATACATTTTAAAAAACATCTGTACTCCGTTCGGGAATCGAACCCGGTTATTTTGAAAAAAAAAACCTACACTATTTCTATTTAGATATCGATTGTGTAGGTCAATCTCTGTATGAAACGTGATGTCTAAAATGAATAAAATGCATTGTTTCCACATACTTTAATTTACTTTAGTAGGTGCTCGAAGTGACCACCGCCTTTTTCAATACCGCCTCTGGACTATTTCTTGTGGGGTTACGTTAAGGATGAAGTGTACAAAACAAGCTATGACACCGTTGTAGACCTAAAAGTAGCCATAGAGACAATTTTAACGCAAATTCAGCACATGAAGATACAAAATGCAATTGTAAGATCGTTACCTAAACGTGTTGAATATTGTATTGGAAAAAAGGCGGTGGTCACTTCGAGCACCTACTAAAGTAAATGAAAGTATGTGGAAACAATGCATTTTATTCATTTTAGACATCATGTTTCATACAGACATTTACTGCTTAAGACCTACACAATCGATATCTAAATAGAAATAGTGTAGGTTCTTTTTTTCAAAATAACCGGGTTCGATTCCCGAGCGGAGTACAGATGATTTTCAAAATCGATGACATGGTTCCTCAGAACAGATCTTCGTATGTCTTATAGTTTCAGACTTTCCCATACTGACCCATTTGAATAAGACACCCTGTATTATAAGTGATTGTAATAGGCTATATTTTATTTTCAAAACTAAGAGACCATGAAGGGGATGATAGGGGAAGGGGATGTTAAAGTGCGAAATGCTTGCGGACCAAGTCACGAGCGAAGTGCTACTTTAGATTATTTTTTAATGCAGCAGTTGACTGACAGGCGCAAGCGGTTAACTTAACCGTAAATATGTTTAAATAAATTACTAATTTCCGCCTGCGTCTTCGCCCTTACCTATGAAATTCTACAATACTATAGTATAACATAATTATCCTAGAGCCCTCGTTCATTATGTAGCTTTCTAGGTAATAGCGTAAAAAATCAAAACATCGGAAAAGGAGTTTGAGTATTACAAACAATTTTAACCTCTTTAAATATTAGTACCTACTGAGTCCATTTATGAATTAGTTTGCATCTAAGACGCGTAGGTACGGTGCGCTGTTGCCTACTAGATTTATAGCCATTTCGCAATATGACATAATGTAGGTAATATTGTGACACCTCACAAGGTCCAGTTGAAACCAGCTTCAGGCACTATTTGTTTGAAGTTTTTTTGTTGAACTAGAATAGTTTAGCGCAGCCATAAAGCATGTAAATTATTACCTAATATTATTTTTTTAACTGTCTTTTGTTTAACATAATTAGGAGGAATCAAATTGTTTGACAGTTTTCGTTCTTTTAGAAAATATGTAAACCGCCTTTTTTTAAATCATTTAAAAGTTATCGGTCTATTGAAAAATTGGACCTTACTAAGTTGTTACTAAGGTACTCTTTTGGGTATATTTAGTTAGTGCTGAGTAGGTACCTGAGCCTTGTGCCAATAAAATCCTTTTTCATACTTTCGAATAACCAAGATCAATAGCTTAACATGGTTTCCAAAACACCTAGATCTAGATGGATGTAGTCCCATCGACAAACTGACCTCGGCAATCATAGCTTAACCTTCAATCGACTCGTGCGGTTGTTATTATTTGGCGACATGCCCCGACCACCGCAAATTATGACTCGATTCAATTGCACAACTAAGCTCAACATCATGTCTCAGTAGAAACGCGTACGATGACGTCACAACTTGTTTCCTAGAGCTAAATGCTACCGCTATTCATAGAATGTATCTGAGGATACTCGTAAGCTATATTAGCGCTGTTTACCTCCCTGAGGTCGGAGTCTAGCTTCGGAGTTCCTTGTTCAATTACAAAAATGTTTTTCCACAATCATAATTTACCTTTTTTGACCAATGTTATTATTTTGTACCTGGCGTCGTATAGACCGGTAATATGTTTGTTTATTTTTATTGATTACATTAAAAAGCGAAGAGACTCGCTTTTTATTGCATTCCAAAGCTGCGGTAGTAAACTAGTTTCCGTTTAAGATAATTCGTCTGCAGGTAGACAATTTATTTGTGTGTAATAAATTAACTTCACCGATTACTAAAACACAACAACATAAATAAAAATATGGTCATGTAATAATACAGGCTGGATGCGACATCTTCCAAGAAAATGTAAAAAATTGGAAATAGCAGACCAAAAACGCGATAAAAAATTTCATTTACTTAACCCAATAATTTTACGTTTTCTATTATTTATTTCTTTCTTTGGTTTACCAACGACTGTTTACACTTATAATATTCTTAAAAACTATTTTAACTTAAAGTAATAGTGTAACACTCACCACAAGCACAACATTATGTTTTTTTTTTACTTTGAACTGTAAAATCCATGCTAATATCTGACCCTTTGGCAAATTCAAGCGTAATATTATGTAAGTTTCTGCAGTTAAAGAAAATCTACATCATCTCATGTCAATACAAGCGACTTCAAGTTACCCTGACTCTGGACCAATTATGTCTTCAGTATATGTATACCCAGTCTCCTAAACCCGACAGGATTTTAAACTCAAATCATTTATTTAAATTAGGCCATTTATAGGCACTTTTGAACGTCAAACAAATAAGTAAATTATAAAAAGTATTTCTAGTTGCCCCTTCTAAAAGATGGGGAGGAAGAAACTCCATAATCCTACTAATATAATAAGTGCGAAAGTTTGTATCGATGTTTGTTACTCTTTCACGCGAAAACTACTGAATGAATTTTAATAAAACTTTACAATAATATAGCTTATACATCAGAACAACACATGTCTATAATATACATAGAAAGATGTTGAATGAACTTACCAAAATATTACCGATAAGTGTTATGTAAGTAGGAAAATTATTCTGCCATCTGCGAGCTATTCTGGCGTGCTAATTCTGCGCAGACGAAGTCGCGTGCACCAGCTAATGTTTCATAATATTTTGCATAGGTACATCATTAAATATGTTTTATTATGTGTTTCCAGATGGCACCGGTGGTGGAGAAAGTAACAGAGCCAGTGCACCTGGGCGAGGGCCCGCACTGGGACCACGAGGAGCAGGCGCTTTACTTCGTCAGCATCTTCGACTACACCGTCAACAAATACGTGCCAAGTACTAGCAACCATACTAAAGCTAAATTGGGTGAGTTAATTTATCCTCGAGAAGAAATTTCGACTTATTAAAACTTTATGCTCAAGTAAAAATAACCGAACATAGGCGGACTTAATGCCCTAGACGACTTCTACAAGTTTGCTTTAGGGTGATGTAGAGATCAAACATGGTAGAATAAAATAAAATAAATAAATAGCAGCTGCTTACATCAAAATCATCCGTACGTTCGGTATGCTGACAACTGACAAGGCAACAGTTGCACGATTTTATTAAGCGCGTCCAGTAAGCGATGGGATCGGCGCGCCGCCTCTCGGATACGTAACAAACTCAAAGGGATTCCTATTGGTCCAATCAATCTCTTGTGTGTGAGCGTGTATAGGAACTATTCCTATTATAAGTCGTGTATACATATTTTTGGAACGAAGTTCCTAATAGCGCGTTGCGAAAGGGGGCTAGACAGAAAAAATTAAGACCAAAAGTTGTAACGACACTTTTTTGCTATAGTTGTAAGACGTACGGCGTGCGCGTGTTTCTTTGTCTGTCTCTCTCTCTACTATACTTGCTCTATTCAGATCCTCTCTACAATATGCATCGTCAATACTACATCTGTAGTTTCCTTTGGTTACACTTCCTGGCGCAACAAACCTATGCAGTCACTAAACAACTTGTCTCATGTCACTTTGTCCGCGTACAGGTTTCCATCACAACAAAATTGGTTCCAAAATGAATTGAACTTTATGTAATTCAGTTGAAGTCTCAATTTGAATGCGTGGGTTTTCAGTTGTTACCTTTTTTTGCAGTGATAATTATTTGTTTAAAGTCTACGGGTGGCGACATTGGTCGTTTACTGTTCTGTAGGTGCAATACAGTTATGAAAATAAGTATCATACAAAAATGAATACATAGATATGTTATTAGCCAAATTACGAAGTCAAGGTACAGACGGCAACCAGCACATCAAGTTATACCAATTTGTCAAATTTCTTTGATCGTTTTTCAACTTTATGTCAAACAGAATAAGATTCATAATCAATTTGGAAAATTTGACACATTGGGGTAACTTGATGTGCTGGCGTCTGTACCTATGTATTACAGTCGTAAATCGCAAAAAAAATCAATGGCCCCTTAATAAACCTAAACCACTTTAAATCCTAAAGATAGTATATTTTACTTAAAGGAAACATTGCTTTTTTTTTTAAAAGAAACTAAACTGCATTCAAAGATTTCTCGACAACCTCACCCAACCACACAACATAAGTGTAATATGAAATAACTGAGTATGGATTCGGAAGTCTGTGGCTTTAGTTATGTATTTTGTTTGATATTTATTTTTTTGCCACCAACAAGGAACTCACATACATCCGTTTTGCCTTCCAGATGGTATGCCAACCTTCATAATCCCAATTGAGGGTAAGAAGAACCACTTCGTGGTGGGTTTGAACCGCAAGGTGGTGGAGATCGAGTGGAACGGCGGGGAGAACGCGGCCAAGACGGTCAGGACCATCGCCGAGGTGGATGACGACAACCCACACAATAGGTTCAATGATGCCAAAGCAGATCCTAGGGGAAGACTGTTTGCAGGTAAGTCGTTTATGGACAAAAGTGCCTCGAACGTTTTATTTATTTACATATCTCTTGCTCTGTAAGTACACCCTTACACCCCTGAATGCCGGGGTGTATGACTATCATTACAGCATAGGTTTTGGAATTTGAAAAAAGAACTGTCATACTCATACTGCACGAAGAATATTTTTAAAAAGTTAATTTTTTTTTTCTCGGTATCGATTAATTACTCGAATCGGAATCTAGACAATTTATTTTATAAAGATTTTATTTTAAATATGGAACTATTTGTTTCCACATCGTATGTTAGATGGAATCGATTTAAAAATCAAACTGGCCAGCAAGATTTGACGCGCTTGCGTGCGTGAAAAAAAAAGGCAGTCTACTAGTAGGCGCGAAAGCATCGCGAAAATAATTATTTTTTTTCTTCTTAGTAAATGTTCATTGAAACCTGCTGTCTTGTTGTTTACTTACCTCACAATCGATATGTAAAGCAGAGTATTTATCTCGGGCGTAAGCATCAATTGCATACTCGGGTTAATTAGCGCCTTCGCTTCGCTCAGGCGCCAAAAACCTCGTATGCAATTGATGTCATACAGCCCTTGGTTAATAATCTACTATTACGCAGGGTACGTATTGGTTTATACCTCAGTTTAAAAAAAACACAGAGATACACTTGTCCGAAAAGGTGCATTTGGGGTGGGGAATTTTTGGGGGACAGTCTTATGTATTATTATGTATTTTTTGTTGACGTTCAAAAGTGCTGATCCTCAGCCTAGTTTGAATAAAGCCTTTTGATTTGATTTGATTTGAAGATCAGCGTCAAGCACCATCTCAGCATTTGGCATTACCGCTGAAATTAACCTTTTGGCGCAGCCGTGAGACATGCCTTTTATGTTTTTCTTTTTTTTTTATTGTGATTTTACTGTGCGTGTATAGTTAGCGGCACGGATCTTGAGCGCTGAATGTAGTGGTGGGGGTAAGTTCGCGCATATGTATTTACCACTAAAATTGATCATTGCGCAACTCAATGTCAGCGCTCTCAAGATCCGTGCCGCTAACTGTATCAAGCTGCTGCCAATAAATGTTTTTTCTTTCTTTTCTTTCTTTCATATACTAACACAAATACCTCCTCACGTCAAAGTTGGTTGAGATCCACCCCCTAAAACATCATCCATCAACATGTATGTATCATTGTCTACCGGCATTGGCATTTGGGTCGTTGACCTTTTGAGCTTATGTATGATTATTTATACTCCACAGCTGTTTCTTCAACATCTTTTTCTATATTTTCTTCAAGGTACGATGGGGCACGAGTACGAGCCGGGCAAGTTCAACCTAAAGAAGGGCTCGCTGTACCGCTTCGACGCGGACGGCAGCGCCCACAAGCTCGCCAGTAACATCGACATCTCCAACGGACTCTGTTGGGACCTCGACGACAAGGCCTTCTACTACGTCGACTCGTTCGAGTACACCATCAGGAGATACGACTATGACGTAGAAACTGGAAACATTTGTAAGTAGACATTACTTTAAATTTTGACTTACCACCCTTAGTTTTTACGGATGCGGAGCTTGTGGTTAAATTATAACAGGCGCACGGTTCAATCGAAGGTTAAACTGTGCTCGACAAGGTCGCTCTGTGGATGGGTAAACGTTTATTACCTACCAAGACTCCTCCGTGCCTTTGGCCGGGGCTTAATCGACAAAGGATGAATGATAACTTCAAGTTCCCGACAATAACCGACGGGCAGTAGGAGCCCAACAGACACAACAGCCGTCTGGTCGGAGGATCCTCCCTTTTCTATAGGGATGAGGAACTTTACTGCATGTTAAGCCTTATAACTCTGTCACCAGGTATAGCACAATAAGAAAAAGAATGAGGGTTTGAAAACTTTAAACCTCTAAATGTAAAATAAAATTTTCCCAATTGAACATGAACCTTATTGTGTTTAGAATAAAGTTGAAAGCTTATCAAAGAAATTTGACACATTGGGGTAGGTTCATGTGCTGGCGTCTGTACTTTGATTTTAATTACAGCGAATCCACGCAACGTGTTTTCAATGGAGACCCACAACGAGGACGCAGGCGGTCTACACAAGCTGACCGGCATCTTCGACGGCATGACCATCGACACAGAGGGCAACCTTTGGATCGCGAACTTCGACGGGAATCAGGCAAGTCAACACATTATGTTTATTTTAACGTGCTCATGCCTTTATATAGGGTGACTGGTAATTAGTGACCGATACTTAAAATAAAATAACAAAAAGGCTGTTTGAAATTTACGCGCGCGTGCTGTTTTCGATCAGCTGATAGTCTGACCTCGGGAGGGGCAAAATCTACTATAATAGTACTACAATAGTAGTAGCGTCACACGCTCCCCCGCCACCCGCACCGTTCCCGTTTTGCAGTACTGACGTAATTTATTTTGAGTTTAATTAATTGAAAGTTAATGAGTATAAAAAAAAGTTTCTTTGGGTAAATTATTTGTATCCATGAGTACAATCACGTGTTTAAGTATCGGTTACTAATTACCAGTCACCCTATAGTCTGTGTCTGTCTGTATAGTCTGTCTGTGTGGTCTGTAGTGTGTAGTCTGTATAGTCTTTGTTTGTTACTAACTTAGTTTGTAAGTGTATTGTTACTAACACTGTGAGTCCTGTTACTTGTTTCAATAAATTATTATTATTATTATATAAATTAACTACTCCTACAACTACGAGAGCACAACTAGGCTTGACCAAAAATGATCGTCTTTTATAATGTTGGAAGTGATAGTAATGCCAATTAAAAATACCAATGCAATATTTATGATTGCACCAGCCGAATGCTAAAGATGATCTCTAAAACGCCAGAGCCTGCAGTGCTATGAAGATTTATTAAGCTCCATATGGCAAGATGACACTTTATCAGATTTAATTTAATTTGTGGACATGTAATAGTTTAATATTTTTGATTTTTTTTTTGACATTCCGTATTATTTTGAATTATTACCATGAATCCTTAGAACACATAGAAGCCGCGTTTAGTACAAAGCAAGGGTGAAATCGTGTGACCACTCTATTCAATTATCTTGTGCCGAATATGTTACTGTGTTTAGTCGCGAGCTGTGTTCGACGGACGTGACTTGTAGTACCTACTGACAAGGCTCTCCAAGCAGTTCTCAGTTCTTCATTTTCAGTTTCCTCACTTTTTGCATTCGTACTAGATTTCTATGCGTTAGTATTCTAAGTATGAATCATTATTTGATTTAAATTTAGTTTTAGTACTGACTGACATATTTTTAAGACTATTGATACTAACAATTATGGACATTTTAAATCTGAATATAAATTTAATTAAATTTAATTTCATAACAATAGGGAATATGCATGTAATTTAAATATGGTTCAAATATTTTTTTTCCGAATCTTTAATGGCAGAAAATATGAACTAAATCATTTCACTTTTTAATAACGTCATAATTATTTAAAATTAAAAATAAAAGTGCGCATTAAACGCGGGAAATTCAAATTTGTGAAACGCATCACCATTGATTGTAACGAAACTTGACGTCAAATACTTTGTATTGGAATGGACTTTTTATTGAAAAACATAATTACTGCCGTGTGTGTTATGAACTAATTTAACGTTCAAGTGTAATTTTAGCTTCATAGTGAGGTTATAAAACATTTATGAAAAATGACTTAAAATGGTTTTGTAAAAAAGTACAATCTGATAATGTTTATTGCATTCGGGTACAAGCAATACTGGTAAACTGGTTTTTGAGCGTTTTTCATGGTGAAATGGTTAGAAGAACGAAAACACCCAAAGTAATAGTGATAGGATCATAGTAAATGACGTAATCGCAATGGCGCGCGAAAGTGGCGGCGTTAAACAGCTATAATTTATTATGTACTTATTTTAAAAAAATTTTTAAGCTTCTTTACTGCATTTTTAAATATGTTTATTGTTTTTTACTGTGTTAAAACGTTGTAAACAGTGAATTAAAAATATGAAAAAAATACATGCATATACCCTATTCTTTTTAAGTCCTCGCTGTTTCCAGGTACTAAAAGTGGACCCCAAGAAAGGGGAACTTTTACAAGTGATCCCGATTCCGGCGCTACAAGTGACGTCGGTGACGTTCGGCGGGCCCGCACTCGACGTGCTGTACGTCACGTCGGCCGCCATGAACCGCGGCCAGGAACAGCTTCCTCCTGCGGGATCCACCTTCAAGATCACCGGCACCAGCGCCAAGGGACTACCAAATACTCACGTTAGATTGAATTGAAAAAAAAACAGCTTTACCTGCAAAGTAAAGTTTTGAAATAAAAGACTGCATTTTATGTGTTTGATTTATTTTTAACACTACTCAAAATACCAGGGACTGGTATTCTTGCTGACAGGGAATGTATAAATAATGTAAATCTATTTTTCGGAAATCATGGGATTATGAAACTATTTATTTTATTAGGATTTATCTATTAAATAAATAAACACATGATTTCACGTATTAGTTATTATAACAAATGGTTCTTATTAAATTAGGTAAATTGTTATAAGAAACACTTTTCTACAAAAAAAAAACTCTAAATTAGGAAGTCTGTGGCTTTAGTGGTTTTGTCTCATTCATTATTGGCCACCGACTTCCGAATTTAGAGTTATTTTACACCAGTTAACACTAAAACATTAATTAAATGTTCATAAAATGAAAACTTCCGGGCCAAACTATGTTAAATTTTTATGAGACCAAATGGATCCGCATCGAACTAAAAAAACATCACGTAAATCGGATCATTAATCTCGGAGTAATCGGTGTACATACATACACGAAAAAAAATACCGATCGAATTGAGAACCTCCTCGAAGTCGGTTAAAAAACAAAAAAAAAATAAGTTTTAAGGCAGAATTCGTTTTTATCAGTTTATGCCCTATTCTCAGATCTACTGAATATACAGACACAATTTCTTTAGAATAGGTGAAGCTGTTACGGAGGAATATTATTAAAAACACTATGACAAGAGAATTTTATATATTAGAAGATATTTATTTATTTATTTAATAGGCTAGCCAACAATTGTTTACACAATACATAACAAATAACAACTACAACAACACCACGATATGCAACTAAAACAAGATCACTTTACCAAATTAAAGTTTAAAATTAACGTTACGTAATCCTTTAACTCCCAGACCAGTGACCATGAATGTAGCCCCGTCTTGGGGAAAACGGAAATAAAAATTAGCTGTGGTAACGAACAAAATATCAAAGTTGGGACCACCGAAAGTAACCGATGTCACTTGTAGAGATGGTATTGGCACCGTTTGCAGCAGATCACCGGTCCTGGGGTCAATTTTGATGACGCTCGAACCTTCGAAGCATGCCACCCATAGATTCCCATCCGTGTCTATGGTAATGCCATCAGGGAAACCGGTTAAATTCATTTTCTTGAAATCGAAGATGTATTTTAGATTAGCTGGAAAGAAAGTCGATGAAAACTTTTATTTAATCATTTGAATGGCTCTACCTAAACAACCTTACTTACTTAGAGGCAGTGATAGCCTAGTGGTGTGAGCGGCGGATTGCCAAATCGCAGGTCTCGTGTTCGAACCCAAGGCACGCACCTCTGACTTTTCGGATTTATGTGCGTATTGTTAAATTATAACTTGCTTTAAAAACGGTGAAGGAAAACATCGTGAGGAAACCGGCATGCCTGAGAGACTATTCTCGAGGGCATGTGATGCCAAGTCAGAGGCCCATGGGCGGCATTAAAACTCTGACACCAGGTTAGTTACTAACCACACGATAAGAAGAAGAACGACCTTACCTACTTCATTAGGACCTATAAAACTACTGACTAACGGTCAAATTATTGCATGTACTTTTTCTGTAGGCGCGCCGCGACACTTATGCGTCGCTGCCGGGAGACGAGTCGGCTTTTTGGCAACGCTAACAATACAGATAGCATGCACAGTAAGTAAGACCTTCTATCTCGCTCTCTCTCATTCGCCGACACTATTCACACAGTACCCAAGCTAAGCATTGCATGTGTTATGGGTACTAAACAACTGATAAACATGCTTCATGAGGTCTACTCACAGATTTCTCCCGTTTCTACATCATAGTCGTATCTCCTGATCTTCCACTCGTACGAATCGGTGTAGTACATGGCCTTCTCCTTGAGGTCCCAGGCCAGGCCGTTGGAGACTGTGATCTGATCTGCCACCTTAGTTATGTTGGGCCCGTCCAGGCGGAACAGGCTGCCCGTGCGTTCCTCATAGACTGGGTATACTCCCCGGCCCATGGTTCCTAAAGATGTTGGTATAGGGTAGTCTTATTATGTGGTTAAAGTCACGCCTTTTTCGCCATGTGGGTAGGAAGAAATTACAAAGCGCCATCTGCTACGATTTTTACATATCGACTTCTTTTGCTTCGTTGACATTCACACATGTTGTCATACATAGGTACACGCCGGTTGCGAGTACCTACTACGCACTTTCTGAAAAACCTCACCAATAAGGTCTATGTAGGTACCTACTTTATGACTTTCTAGGGCGTCCCCCGTTTCCGCTTACATCTGCTTTTAATTTGTTTCCTTTTTTGTGTGTTGATAGTGTTTTTAATTTATTTTTTATGAATTGTAAATATTGATAATAAGTTAGTGCTCAAGTAAATTGATAAAAAGATACAATGGTGCTGGGAAGTGAACAATTTGAAAATAGAAGTACACTGTAGGTATAGTCATGTCTTAAATTCTAAATAAACCACCAAAAATGCTTACAAAGTACTTATTTAAAAAAAATAAGTGATAAAATTAAATAACAAATATCCAAATCTCATCATATAAATCCTTCCAACCAACCAACCAACCTTCAACAACCTTCTATCCTACCAACTGTCAAGTTACTAAACTAAATACGATTAAAAGTCCAGAGATATAACCTGCAAATGCCCTTCCTCTAGGATCCGCCTTGCCGTCATTGCTATTTGTGGTGGCCACGTCTCGGTCCACCTCACCGAGAGTTTTCACCACAGAGACCTGTGTCCCTTCTCTCCCATCCCACCGCACCACCTGGAACTTGCGCTCGATGCCCACGAGGAACTGGTCACAGGTGCGTTCCACCGGCACTATGAAGCTCACGCGAGTGGCTGTGCAGATAATGTACAGGAGTGACCACGGGAGGATTAGGATAACTAGTTCCCTAGGATAGCGTGAATTTGACGCATATCTAGAGAACAAGGATTCCTTACAGATTCTAAATTAACGCAATATTTTTTCTTCAATTTTGTTATAATTTCTACTTTTTATCTATAGTTAATTTTGGTTCAAACGGAAATGGAAAACTTAAAAAGATTATATTTCTTAAAAAGTAAATGATTTTATTTAAGATCATATTGGGTTAAGTATATATAAATCATGATTAAAGGCAAAAAGAACAAAAATAAAATCTTGAAAGAAATGACTACGAAAAATTTCAATTAAGGTGCAGGGATTGTGTGCTAAACTAAACACAAATGAATAGAACAGCAAAGGGTTATTATATTCTAGTAGTGATGGGCAATGATAATAATCCGGTTAATATCATTTGGCTAATAATCGATTAAAACTCAGTTAATAGCCATTAATAGCCATTATGGATGATAACCCTGCTATTAATGTTATTTTAGTGATTGAAAATTTCCCTTCATGGTTTTCAGGTTTAGACTTCATTTTAGACTTCATTTTCATCATCTTTCTTTGTAGTAAATAAATTTTGCATATCTATATACTTTACTTATAATAAATCTGTAGAAGTAAGAATTCTGTACATTGAAAATATCAAAAAACTAAATGGCAGAGGGTGTTACTAGACCGACACCGAACCCAAAAATGTGATTAAAAAAATTTTTGTCGGTCTGTCTGTATGTTCACGTATCACGCAAAAACTACCGGTTTGATTACGATGAAACTTGGTATACTTACTTAGTAAAAAGTAACTTTTTATCCCGGAAAAGTATATACAATAAAAAACAAACTTAATTTTGCGGTTCGATCCTTAGACCCGACGACTGTACCAACCGCAAATAATAAGTGTGTCGTAGGTTACGTCACCCGCAGTGGAGCTCACCAAGGGGCGCTGCACACGGCTAAGATACATACTATAATATTTTATCTGAAGATACAATATATATATTTTTTATTATTAAGTATTTATTTAACATTTTCTTGATTTGTTAAATATTAATCCGTGATTTTAATATTTGTAAATGTGAGAGTACCATGTATCTATCCACATAATTATGTACTTATCTACTAAAATGCTTAATCTATCTTAGCATAGTATGTTATTTTTTATTTATATTTTTATTTAACTTTGTTTATTCTAGGTACATCGTATTCACATATAATGTATTTTTTATTGTTTACAAATATTGTAAAAACTATTTTAAAAGAGTAAGTATGGAGTTTCTTGCCCATTCTTCTCCATACAAAACTACCTTTTGGAAGGGGCAACTAGAATCATTAAATTTTGTTTAACTTGTAAGTTTAACGTTCAAAAGTGCCTTTTAAATGGCCTAATTGAAATAAATGATTTAACTTTTTTTTCTTTTTTTTTATAAATAAATAAAAAAGCCTTTTATTGCTTGCATAGGTAAAATTATTAAACAGACTTCATAAGAAGATTAATGATTTTATAGATAACTTACTTTTACCTTATTTTGTAATAACAATAAATATTAACAAGAATTTAAATTGATATTGTCATAGTTTTTAAATAACTAAAAATCTTCGTAGTGTCCATTGAATTTTATGGCGACCGATATTGTATCTTAAGATAAAATATTATAGTATCTCAGCCGTGTGCAGCGCCCCTTAGTGAACTCCACTGCGGGTGACGTAATCTACGACAAACTTATTATTTTCGGTTGGTGCCGTAATCGGGCCTAGGGATCGAACCGCAAAATTAAGTTTGTGTTTTTATTGTATATTCTTTTCCGGTATAAAAATACCCAGTGTGGTGCCCAAGATATTAAAGAATAATTATACCAAGTTCATTGCGTGATGCCTGAACATATAGACAGACAAAAATTTTTAATCACTTTTTTCGGGTTCGGTGTCGGTCTAGTAACACCCCCTGTCATTTATTTTTTTGATATATTCAATGTGCAGAATTTTTACTTTTACAGATTTATTATAAGTAAGTATAGATAATTATGTTATATTTTTTTTAATATTTATTATAATTATTGTTTATTAATTTCGCCGTAGTGCAGTTCATGCATCTCTTTCAGGCACGAATAAATATTAGCGCCAGAAAGAGATAGCTCGAAAACGGGGGTTCGGGGACGCACATGTTAGGTACCTACTAACCGCTCGGGTATTTTCCATTGTTTATAATTTACCTACGTCGTCGTATTCACAGAAAAGACCTAATAAGAACTTACTTATTGTACTTTACATTTTTACGTATCGGTTAAAATTTATTTGTATTTGTAGGTACTTATGTACACTTACTTAATAAGCTCACTTTGTTAAATTACAAAGCGATTTGTCAATAGTAATTGTGGTTTTATAGTTTTGGGTCACTAAATTAACAAAACTGAATTTCCCAAAACCCTTTTTCACATATAAAAAGTGAAAATAAATTAAAAGAATTACAATACATTTAATCACACTACGTACACGCACCCAATTTATGTTCACACCCACAGATTTTACACTAAACAAAAAAAAAAACCTTTTATTTTTTTAACAATACATTAATAGCAGGGTTATTAGCATAGAAATCCTTCTTTATTATATCTATGGTTATTAGCCATTGCGTGGCTATTAATGGATACTTATGGATTATAATCGCTAATAACTCAAAGCATCCGGCTATTTACCCAACTCTATAATTCTAGCGAAAATTTGCAAAACGCGTAAAATTATAATAAGTAATTTCGCTAGTTAAAATCTCTTAGGATCCTAGGTACTAAATGTCTGAGAATCTGTCTGAGTGGACTGCAATAATTTCGCAGAGTGGTAGACAGTGTCTTTTAGTCTTTTTTCAACCATGTCGGGGTTTGACTTTTTCTCGTCTTTCAGTCTTACCTACTTTAGTTCTTTTTTTCGTACCTATGGTTAGTGACTAAGCTACTGCTAGTTTTTATGCCTCCCATGGGCCTCGTGACTTCACTTCACTTGCAGCTGTCGACACACTTTTCTCAGGCATGCCGAATTCCTCACGATGTTTTCCTAACCATTTTTGAAGCAAGTGATAATTATACAATACGCACATAATATGAATCTGCAAAGGCAGAGGTGTGTAGGTACCTTGGGTTCGAACTCGAGACCTATGACTTGATATATTACTGCTTTTTTTAACCAAACGTACTTAACGTGGAGTATACCTACCTAACTGTCTTTCTATGTTCCACAACCGACGAATATAGTAACAATTTGTCAACAACTTACCAAATACAGTCTTGGTATGCACTCCACTGGCTAGAACATACTTGTGGATCCTATTGAAAAGTCCGATACTCATGAAGTACAGAGCTTGTTGCCTGTCATCCCAGTGAGGAGCCTCGCCTAGGAACAGGGGCTCCGTGATCTGTTGAACCTTTACCGTCGAAGCAATGCATGCAGAACTGGTACTCGTAAAAAGTAGAAACCAATAGAATAACATTTTCTTTCCGTCTTGTGCTAGACCGGTGTCAACTTTATTATTAACTATATTATATTAGGTGCGCTTGCAGTCGCTCTTATATCTACCCTATCATGTCTTGTATAAATTAATGCAATTAATCAATTGGACAAATAAAAATTTAAGATACCTACATAAAAACAAGAAAAACAGGTTTCACGTCAAAGATATGTAAATTTTATTTTCTATTTGGTATGCAATTTGCATTGAACATTTTATCTACAGGGGTCGAGTCTGCTATTGCAATCGTGTGTCAATGACCGGTCAATGATCGATTTTTGACGTATAACGTCAAACTTATGACACATTTCCCATACAAAAACTGTCAAAGTTGTCAAATATTCGATCAATGACCGGTCATTGAGACACGATTGCAATAGCAGACTCGAGCCCCAGGGCTGTTGCATTTTTGCCGTTGACAGTTCATAATGATAATCACTGGGCAAAGTGTTCCAACGAACAGCTGTCAAACGACTAGTTTCGTGTGTATCTAGAATGACGTCATGCGCACACGCAGGGATTTGAACAAGTGAAGCGCACCAGACTCCGTCTGATAGTCACCGTAACTTGAACAACCAATACCACTAGTGCAATACCATTTTTGTGAAAATTTTCTGTTTTCATTGGACGCCAGTTGGTCACTGAGAACTAGCAGACGTCACGCGGTTTCACCCGCGTAGTTCCTGTTCCCGTGAGATTACAGGGATAAAACGTAGCCTATGTCATCCGGGAACAGTGTAGCTTTCCACCAGTGCAATAATTTTAAAAATTGGATCATTAGTTCCCAAGATTAACCCCTACATACAAACTTACAAACAAACAAACTTTACCTCTTTATAATATTAGTATAGATAGCTCTGCTGGAGTCTTAATGAAAGAAAAAAATGTGGATAATATCAAACCCGCATGTGCTTGCAGCCAGCTTTAGGGATGGGTAACAAGAGTGGTCGTCGCCGTTCCGCGTCTCCCAGGGCACCAAGTCTATAGAGCCGCACTCCTCTTACGCCCGATATTAATATTCTATCTCAATCCAAATCCCGATCCTTTGTTTTTGACGGCTGCTTCTGATTGGACATCTTTAAGACTCGGATAGGCGAATTCAGTCGTTGATTGGTTACAGACAAAGATCGGGATCAAGATAGCAACCGAGATAGATTATTAATATCCAGCGTTAAGCTATTTGAGGTAGACTAGCCTGTTGGTTTAGTGGTTAGTGGCCTTGACTGCTATACCGGAGGTCGTAGGTTCGATTCCCACCCAAGACAAATGGTTTGTGTGATGAGCACGATCATTTGTTCTGCGTGTGGGTGTGATTTATCTATACTATATCTATTTACTAATATTAAGCGGAAACATTTGATTGTTGTTTTTGCACAATCTGGGTGAGTAGTTTGAAAGTATTAGCTGGCTTTGAGTTAAAAAATATGATTAAAATAAACACCTAACATTTTGAACATGCCTCAAATTAAAAAGGCCTAGTCGATAATGAATACGTATATGTATTTAAAATATTTTCTCAATACATTGTGCTCATAAATCACGAGTTTTACAACAACACAATCAACATAGTATACTTAAATGTCTTTACAAAGGTTAAAATCTTATAAAATTACGTTCAGTCTATTAACGGGCTCCTGATTGCCACTTCTAAAAATTCATTCTTAATTGCTACATAATATAGGTAAACTTTATAATCTTAATAAAATGATTAATTATTGAAAATTGTGATTATTTTGGATTATTGCCATTGTAATAGAATTAAAGCTTAAAGTTAAGATTGGGTAACCCTTTGACCCCCAAGCCAGTGACCATGAAAGTGGCCCCACATGGGGGATTCTGGGGTCCGCCAATATTTAAACTGGCGGTGGTAACGAACAAAACATCGTAGTTAGGACCGCCAAAAGTAACCGAGGTCACTTGTAATGCCGGAATTGGAATCTTCTGCAGCAGCTCGCCGGTCCTGGGGTCAATTTTGATGACGCTTGAGCCGTCAAAGCAGGCCACCCATAGGTTCCCATCCGTGTCTATGGTCGTGCCATCGGGAACACCTACTACTTTGTTTTTCTCGAAATCGAAGATGTGCTTGACGTTGGCTGCAAGAGAAACATTAAGTCAATAAATAGATAAATTAGTAGAATAGTCGCAATTCATTCAGAGATATCATATTCTACCAGACGTGAGACGACATTCGCCAGTTTTGAACAGAAAAATGGTGACTCAAATAAAAAAGAAAAAACGTATATTTTCACTCACAAATCTCTCCTGTTTCCACATCGTAGTCGTATCTTCGGATGTTCTTCTCCATGGAGTCGGTGTAGTACATGGCCTTCTGCTTGAGGTCCCAGGCCAGGCCGTTAGAGACGGTGATCCCGTCTGCCACCTTCGTGATCTTAGACCCGTCCACGCGAAACAGACTGCCCTTATGCTTGTCGAATGTGCCTAGAGGATCCTCGCGGCCCATGGTTCCTAGGATACAAGAGCAAAAGAAGCGATATTTCATGGGGAACCCCGACTTAGATAGGCGAGGTTCTTCTTTAACCTTCATATTAAAAGGTATCTGTAATTGGAGATTCGTCGACATTTGTTCTTTCCGACATACCTGCAAACACCCTGCCCCTGGGATCTGCTTTGCCATCATTAATCCTGGTGGTAGGCACGTCACGGTCCACCTCGTCGAGTTCCTTCACAACAGAGGCCGGCGACCCGTCTTCTCCATCCCAACGCACTACCTGGAAGTTCCGCTCGACGCCAACGAGGAATTGGTCACTGGTGCCTTCCACCGGCACTATGAAGCCCACACAACCGCCTACGAGATAAGAATGATGATGGTTTATGTACGCTTAGAAATTCCACGACGCAATTTGTCAGGAATATTTTGGTCCCTTTTAAAGCACTCACCAACTTTAGTCTTTGTATGCGCTCCGGTAGCTGGCACATACTTGTGGATAGTATGCTCCTGAATGCTGACGAAGAACAGGGCTTGCTGCTTGTCGTCCCAGTGAGGACCTTCGCCCAAAAGTACGGGCTCCGTGGCCTTCTGTACCTTTACCGACATCTGGACATAACAAACACAACTCAGGATGAAAATTCTGTTATATTTAGCGATGGGTCTTTAAATTAGTATCGAGAATCAACGATGCGCGACTTGGATCGTTCGATTCAGTTTCTGATACTTACTCGTGGATTAAACAGTTAAAAATATCAACCCAGATAAACTAATGTTTAGTAACAAATTCGAAAAGACATTTTAACATCTTAGAAAATTGTATTTGTTACCTATGACCACTATGGAATGTGTTTTTTTTTCTAAACGTTATCAATCGTAGGCGTCTCTTTTAATTCATTAGCATTTCTTTTTGACCAGTCGTTATAATAATATGCTAACTTATAAACAAGAGCTATCACTGTAGCAGTTAAAGACACACACATTTTATGATTAGACTGCGAATTTTGATTACCACGTAAAGCCGTGTAGAGTTAATTCATTTCTTTTTTTTTAAATAAACAGCAAAATCTATTTCACAGCTATTACTGATTCAACTAAGTGTGAAATTAAGTACGACGGGTTAAATTAATAGTCCAAAGATACATTTAATTAGACTTAGACTTAAACTTAGTAGAACTTCTCCAGACAAATCTTGTGTGGCAGATATTACAAATTAATGCTCTAGACGCAAAACTTATTCTGATCTCAAAATTAAAGTTATTAAGCCTCAAATATCCTAGGATAATACCTACAATCCGTCTGAAGATATTAGGGAATGCTTATTTTAAAGTACCGCAGAGCAGAGATGTGGGATGTTGGTCTTGGGTGGGGGTGATTGTCCAATAAAAGGTAGGTAAGTGAACCACATGTCCCCTCTATTTGCGCACTCCAACTCCGCAGGCAATTTTGTTTTATTATAATAAGAGATCAAATTGTCTGCAGTGCGGCATCGGATGTTTAATTTTAAAAGAAACACTTCAAAGATATGATGGCATGCAAATCGAAGTCCTGCGTAAAATAATTATAACAATGCCTGTGTTTCAAGATTACATTTTTACAAATATAGGGCCTCTTCATCTTGATGGAAAGACATTATCTAAGTTTCCAAGTAGCAACATACGACCGCTACGCCATTTTAGCACTAATTGAGCTTGTCTGGCTGAAGAGGCTACCTACTTTTAAAATCGTTTAGTACAATTGTCTGAGTTGATTGTTCAGATTATTATAATTGCAGTTTGTAGGTCCTACATCTCAAGGGCATAATATATAAGATAACAATAATCGTTCAATTAGTGCAACACCTCACGAAGTTGGAGGGGACCACTCTTTAATCTTAGATATACCTACTCAGACTGAGAACGGCATGTGATGCGAAGAAATAAGTATAAGAGAATTAATCAAGGCCCATTTTCCGCATTGGTAAATGGGCCTTGATTAATTCATATTGGGTGTAATGGTAAATGTATGTTGATAAATAAATAAATAAATTAAATCAATAATAAATAAATTAGGATCACGTTGTGAGGAAAGCTTAGAGTTTAAATGTGGAGAGTTACAAAAATAGAGGAAGACCAAAGAATTGATTGATGGATTGTAAAAGATGATATTAGTAGGAAAGACTTTAAAGAAAAGATTCATGGAAGAAGACATACCTATAACAAATAAATTAAATTATAATGCTATTTAAAAAGTCGATGCTCTAACGACACTGGCATCTTAGGTATTTTTGGTGCTGTAGAACCTTCACGCAGACGACGCCGCGGGCAGCAGCTAGTCACAAATAAATTAGGATAAGGGCAGGCAGATCGTGATGATGATGACTTCATACCTACTGGGTAAGATAAGTTATATCCACTCATACCACACACTCTAGCCACATACGAACTAGAGATTGAGATCCTACATCGCGATGTAGGATCCTAGGTAGAACCTAGGGCGAGATTCGAAATCTCAATACGATAATATGTAACTCGTAAGTAGGGAGCACTAAACACTACCTATTGTTAAATGGTCCTATTGCCTCATACTTCAGATATTAGCAACTAAAGACAATTAAGTCAGTTCCACAAACACTTGTTAGTGTGGTTTAATAAAATGCTTCCAAAAAAACTCTAGACATTTATTTAGATATCTTTTTAGCCAACTCTAGAATAGGAGGGAGTTATTAATCCTACTCTCAGACCAATAAAAAATACTACTAATATTATAAATCCTACTAAGTAATATTATAAACGCGAAAGTTTGTGAGTAGGGATAGATGGATGGATGGATGGATGTTTGTTACTCTTTCACGTAAAAACTACTGAATGGATTTTAATAAAATTTGGTATTGAGTTAGCTGACACCCTGGATTAACACATAGGCTACTTTTTATCCCTGTATTCCCACGGGAACGGGGAAATCTACGCGGGTGAAACCGAGGGACTTCTGCTAGTTTTATCAATATTCAAATTCTTCTTTGTGCATGGTACGCGATATCTTCGTCCATACTCCATAGTGCCCCACCAATTTTTTATTCTTCCATACAATTTTGGCCAAGTTCTGACCAGTGATTTTTATGTAATTCTCATTAAGTATTACATTTTTTATAATACATAATAATTAATATCAAAATAATATACCTAACCTATTTCTTTATAGAAAACGTTTATTTTGGGGGCATTTTTATTAAAAAAATGATAAGAAATTGTGTTAAGTTCAGCATTATAATGAAAAAGTGATTATCTAAGGTTTAGGCAGATAAAGTTGTTGTTTTTACAATTGATAAGCAGAAAAATATCACAGACCAGTGTGATGATTACCTACATAAACAAACAATAACAGAGATAAGACACTCCAATGATAATGATTTACAATCACTTAACAACAGCTTTTAAGATTTATTATTAAACTGTTATATAATATGTAAGGTATTAAAAAGTATAGAATGGTTTATTTTGAAAAAATATGGTGGTGATAGGTATGGGATAATCCATGGAAAATTCTAATTTTGGGACACCTCTAAGATAAATAGCAAATTATACATTTAACATGGTATTGTTATTGGGTAGGTACCTACCTACTGATACCTATAGAGGTATGTTTTATATGTTACCTACTCTGATTATTGTACAGACGCCAGCACATCAAGTTACCCCAATGTGTCAAATTTCTTGGATTGTTTTTCAACTTTAGGTCAAACAGAATAAGGATCATATTCAATTGGGAAAGTTTGACACATTGGGGTAACTTGAAGTGCTGGCGTCTGTACTTTACAGTGGCAACTGCAATTTACTGGTAAGTTAGAACACTTGAAATTTAACAATAAAATGTTGGTGAAAATCACCTTACTTATGTGTGGATTTCACTTAGAATGGCTTAGAAGGGCTTTAGAACCCTGAAACTAAGGGAGCTTATAGGCACGTAACTGATAAGGTAGGGGTGGACCATAGATGAGAAGGTAAGTAGGTAATAGTGGACGAATATTTTTATTAAAAGGTAAGTAATGTTAGGTATTATCTTACACTATCCACATAATTAAATAACCAATACAGAATGACACAGACATAAAACTAAAACCTACCTTATCCGTCGAGCGTCGCGCCGCAAATAACGCAGATGCAATTTGAAATCCAATTTTAAACCTACCTAAATCTTTATAAACCTACACGTTATGCTAACTGAAGCTGCGTGTCCGTCGCAGTAGACTCGCTGCGAACAGAGTCTTATTGATACTCTAGAGTTCTAAACGATAACAAACCACTTGTTTGCACAAGGTCAGACGATTGCCGATTGTCCCTTCTCTAACACGAATAGATGCACTCATTATGAGATCTACGGTCATTTAAGAGGTCTTTTACTAGCCGCAGAGTGCGTACCAGCGTACAATAAAACTTATGTACGTCTCTACTCGTGCTACGATAAGAATTTACGCTACAAAAACAAATAAATAGGTACCATTTACATTTAGACGGGACAAACCGGTGTTAGCCGATAGGTAGGTACTTTTATAAAATTAAACTTATAGAACTCTGAACTGAATGTCTTACGTAGGTACCCAATTTGATCATTAAGTAAAGGGAAAATTAAGTTTATAAGTGGATCTAGATCTAGATTAATTTTAGCAAAATATAAACCTAATTTAGAGGTTACTTAACTGTCAAAACAAATAGTCCTGACAATAGGGATGTCACTTAGTATGTTTAACTATTCATGAATTCCTCTTTAAGTAGTCGATTTATCTGGCTGACGGTCTATAAATAGTTTTAGTTAGTTTAAACCCACTATTTGAGATTGGGAAATACGTAGACTTATTATTTATTCGTTCGTCAAGTAGTTGTTATATTAAAAGTATGTTTATCAGTTGTCTGGTACTCTGGCACAAGTTCTGCTTTAGTTTGGGACCAGATGGCGTTCAATACATGAGTCAAGAGAAAAATTTCATTGCTGGACCTCCCTCCGAATCACGTAGGTACTAAACTCATCGTTGCGCGTCTAGCCTCTTACACCCTGTGCGTCTCGTGCTCTCGATAGGTATCGGATTTCCTGTCACTCACTGATGCGTACGGTCGGCAGAAGTGAGCAATTACAGTTTAGCGAGCCTTCGGTTTTTGTTTGTATCAAATTATTGAAGGGCACCGACATAAGATAATGGAATAAAAACACAAATAGAAAAATCAGTTGACATTTATTTGATGAAATTTGGAAAAAAAATACAAATAAACATCTCAAAGGCGGACATTACGTTACTTTGAGCACTGTACAACCATATAGTTACGACATACATCTACCCATATAGTATAATTATTCACAACACAATTATTGTATTCCTGTATCTTTAGACTGATATGACAACGAGAATTCTTGTTCTATGGCAGTCACGTTGATGGTTAGTAACTTCGAATGTGTGCCAATGTACATAACAGTGAGAACAAAAAAAATATATACTATTTTACGCCCTAACTGACGAGATTACAAAGTAACTGACGGTTTACTTAAACAAAATAATACTAGACTATAGTTACATAAACAATAATTAACGACTAACATAAAATTCTAACTTCTAGTGATTTAAATCTAATACTGAAACACCGAAAATGACTTTACATAAACATGACACATACCTAGAGAGAACACTTAAGTACTTTGTTTGAATTTCTGTATAATTTTTAGTCTGTACAAACATTGACATTTTTTTTCGGTAGGTACTACTATACGTTTAAGACGTGTATTAATAATATTGTATGTGTAAATGATGCAAAAAAATGGTAAAATGTGCATCAAAAATCATGGGCGGAATTTTCAAAATAGGTACATCCGTAGCGATCACGAGACAATCAAAATAAAGGGATACTATCGGGATTTATAGACACAGGCTTATATTAGATACGGTTACAGTGAAGAGATATATAATGTGACATAATATATTAATTATTACGTGTTGCATCAAGTCGCAAGTATTTCCAAGCTCTGAGATTACTTCCGAATCACAGCTGAATATTTATATAAACATTCCAAAAATACATGGCAATTTAGTCATCGCAAGAGGAATGAACACTGTGGTTATACCGACGGTGTCGCAGTGGACCGCGCGGCTCTCTCCGTGTCAAGCGTTAACAAGATAATAACGCTGTGAGGAAATGTAACATTAAATATGGCGTATTATTACATACGTACTACTGACGGTTCTCCCAAAAAGGAGATCTACATTTTAATCGGTCCCTTCAGCCTCTGAGACGCGATAAATGCATAAACTTAGGATAGTAAATGCAGAGACTAGGTGCGATTTAGAGAGAAATTTGTTATCATTTTCTATTATAAAAGCAAATCATTGTATCAATGATGGTTCTATGATATAATTAGTAGTTGTGGAAGGTTTCTTTTATTCTAAAATGTTAGTGTATTTGAATAACGTGCTTAAAGAAAAATAACACCAATCTTGTTTCTTACAAATGATATTTTGTATGAGATCAAAGTAGGATACGGTGTTCAAGTTTTCTGATTCGGTTCTTTTAATACGAGGCGCTGTAATTGTTTTTTTTTTTATTTATTTCGAGATTCATAAGGTCTGCGATTTTATCGAAAGCCTGAGATCTGGGAATATTTAAAAGAATACCTACTCTTAATGAGAGTCCTAAATTGTGGTATGTTAAACCGCATTGACTTATTTCTAAACTAAACTAAAATTAAGCCAAATAATAAACTAATCACTACACACAACTCGACTAAAATTGCAACTTCGGTAACAGTGCTACTGAAACTAACTTAGGTGTCATAGGGCACACCTAAGAGTAAGTATTGTGTTGAGCACATGTGTTGTGAATAGCGACTAAAAACTAAAGAAACAAACTTAAATTTGAAAATTAAAAACTACATTAAATTGGCTTAAAATTTACAGTTTCACCTTACATTTTAAGGAATGACAAATAGCGCAATACAAAAATATCACGCTAACCCTGTCAAGTCTAGTCAATTTTGCAGCACCAATGAACACTTGGATTAAAAATATCAAAATGGGCTCTTACGTATTAATTGTACAGTAGTTGGTTTATAAAAATGGAAAAGTTATCAGTTCAATTTGATCACAGAAGGTGCGCGATAATAATCGGGAATTTTAAAGAGTTTCCAATATGTTGTTCACTCTGCCTCATCTCATCTAAATCTCACGTGCTTTTAGAAAACCTCTCTCCTTATGTTAAGTACAAATACAATGTAAATTTACAAATTTTACGACAATAAATTGTCACACATATTTAGCTCCAAATGTAATAAATAACAAAATATATATCATGCCATGCTGTGTCTAGGCCTGTTTGCATCTAATGCCTAAAGAGTACTCCATATTCGTTATCCTTACAGGATCTAAATAGCTTTTCAATAAATAAAATCAACACTGCCTGTCTTAAGGTTTTTTTCGCAGGCCGCTCAAAATTTGCTTGTGTGTTAAGAAAATAATGATTCGCGACCGAAATTTATAGTCGTTAAAACCATCAATAGAACTCTCAAAGTTCAAATAGTGCGGTTAATGACTATTTCTTGAAATCGACTAATCATAACTTAGATAATTGTATTGACGATTTTTATGATTGTACTTCTGCAAATATGTATGTTACTGTCGCAAATAACTTTTTTACACACAAACTAATACTGAACTTACGATTAGCAGGAAGTTGAAGGGTGAAGAATTCGTTCACATAATTGACGCAAATTACAGTAAAGAGACGTTATCCCAAACACAGCACGGCACCACAGACTAACACTGACTTGTTTTCCGAATGTTTCCAATTTGTCAGTGTTTATATAAATTCGTATGCTGGTCTTTCAATGAGCATTTTCGTTTTTTGCTGACCATTAGCCACCATTGCTGCCGTTAGTCGAGTTTAATTAGACTCGTTGGTGACTAAGTTGTAATCGGCCGAGATTTATGGATTTTTAATATCAATTTGATCTGTTAAATTGTAAAAAAAACTCCAGATCTAAGTTAAATTAAATATCGAATGCATCTCGGCCGATTTTTTTTTTTTTCTCTGAACATACACTGAAACGTTTGTGATATTTACAGCCTTAGCAAGTCTTTAGTATTTTGTAGTATGTTCAGAAAAGACATTTTTGTTTATAGTTTCAGTGCATATTCAGTTTTCAGTACCCACTGTACTGATTATTGTTACACATTAACAATTAGCTTGGCAAATGGAATATGTGTAATAAATCAGTACTTTCAGTGGGAACTGAGGATATTCTTAAATACTTAGCATTTCGAACTTTACACCTAACTGAATAAGTATACAATCCAAATGGTAAGTATTTAAATATACCGGGAAAGTTTTACCATTTTCAAGTGGCAGTTTATGTTGTGTTGTTTGCAGATTAGATAGTAACTTGCAACAATGTCCGAATTAACAAGAAAAACTAAAAATGTATTCCAACATTACACGCGTTTTTGCGAAAAGTCTGTAACCACTTGAAATTGGTAGGCTAAAGCAATATTTCCGGCGTTATTTAGACAACAAAACCAATTGTTAGTCTTTACAAGTCTCCTACTAACACCGGTCTGATAGAATTGTTTTTATGTTGAATTTTGTACCGATTCAAAAGGCTAATTAGTCAAATAAGCGACTAAGCCGACATTAACCAGATATTTCTTTTATCGCACACTAAGCTGACTCATGATGGAAATCGCGAAAAGATATATTAAACAGTACCTAACTGGTACATATCTAGTCGATATAAGATTTAGTCGATTATTCGAGTAATAGCCGGGACAGTGGCATTAAACTGGAGGCGATTTTGCATGACACATTCTAGACAGTCCTATGTAACTCATTTTTGAAGATTTTTCAGGTAAATTAAGTTTTTAAAAATATCACCTCCAGTCATTTAACAGTGAAATTACTTGTAGCTTATGATAACTCGCACACACAGAATATTTGGTCCCGGAGTACTCAGTGCTCAAATTAGTTAATACTTTCTATAACTCGGAAATATTTCCAGATGTCGGAGTCTAACTTAGTGGGCTAGTATATAAATCTAGATGTCAGGATAGCAGGGATATCAAACTACACGCACACACCATGGGTTCTCTTATCCTGGAAACTTAATCCAACATGTGCCAGAATGTAGATCTACGCGAGACACTATTGCTTTTTAATTGTTTCTATAATTATAGGCATACGAGTGGTTAATTAAGCATTGAAGTTGTTCGTCGGCTTTACCTTATTTCCAAGTTTAAACTGATGCTTTTTTACTTTAGTCTGTATTTCGTCGTGATTTCTTTCGAAACCAAAAAAATTAAATGAAAGACATAACAAATTTACTTTTTAAGGAAAAATCTTATAACTTTGCACAGGGCTGATGATATTTAAATGGTTTTCTTGAGTTTTAAGCAAAAATAAACATCAGAAAAAATTGTAAAAATTAGAAAAAAAATCGACGTAAAATTTCAATGCTTAGGGGGTCCGAAGTCATGTACAGAATTCATGGTGTCAGTATGCCCAACGTCCCAAACGACTGAAAGTAGCCAGAGGGTCTGTGTGAGCGAGTTATACAAAGCTGTTACAAAAGCTATCATCATCGGTCCGTATGGTTGCGGTGCGTTTACTTGTGCTCGATGTGGTGCGGGTGCGGATGCGGCGGCGGGTAGTGCGGGTAGTACGGCTGCATGCCGCCGTCGTACACGCCCTCGTCGTAGCCCACGTATGACATACCTCCCATCATGCCCATCATTCCTGGAATAACGACACTTGGTTAAAAATTTAATTACAAACTGGACATTAGAAGTCAGTTGTTACAAAAAGAAAAAAGACAGACAGAAATTGTCAACAGGATGATTTTAATATAAAGAAAACGACATTTTGTATACAAATCCACTTTGCCTCTCAAAGTCTAATGATGAGCTTTTCTTTAAACTGCAAATACTAGGTACCACTTTCGGGCGGTACAAAATTAAATAGGAGCAGTGGTTTAATATGAATTATTTTTAGGTTTTACTCCATTTAAATAACCTGTATACGGGGGTCCTACAACAGTTGTTTATGTTTCTTTAAGCATAGGTTAAAAAAAATTACAAATTTGAGTAAAATGTACTAAGATGTTGCCACTCTGACATAACACAAGATAACACGCACGATGCTCCGATGCGGTTGCCACTTTATTACTGACATAAAGTAGTTAAACTTACAAGGTGTTTGCATTTGACCTCGATTTTGTATAATGTAATTTTTGTTACAGTATTCTATGCATGTAAGTAAATACTGTTCAGTCGTATCAACATTGTTTTAAGTTTATGAGAAAAATAATGATGTTCAGTGCCAAACATTTGAGTTTCTTGTGTTGCGCAGATGACAGTATTGCATTCATGTGTCTGTCAAGCCTTTCGTCTTAATTATGACAAGTGTGTGTGTAGTGTACCTGGGTCGGTCTCGACGGGGAAGTAGGGTATGGGGTACATGGGCGGCGGGTAGGGGATGTACGGCAACGTCAGCAGCGGCGGCTCCAGCGGACACTCCTCGCCCGCGCTGTACGCGCCACCCGCGCCCGCCGCGCCCGCGCCCGAAGAGCCGTGCGAGTTGCGGCTGCGGACAACAACAGGGAATTAACATTATATGGACAACATCCAGGCAAGCCATAAGTGGGCGCTGGAAACTGAGCCTAAGGTGGACTAGTAGCTTAGCCTACTTATACGGTTTAAGATCATTTATTTCATAAGAATTACACTATTCACTTAGATGAGAATATTATAGCATATAAAAAGAACAAAAAGGGGTATTACAAAAGAATAAACGTCGATTTTATTAATATTTTGAAGGTAGTTTACAAATTGTGGGCAAATGTTCGGTACTTAAAATAATAACCGTTAACCGACATCTGTAAGCACCATATTCAATGAAAAATATGGTGCTTACAGATGTCATAATACAAGTAATGGTACTTCATATTCCACCTATTAAATTAAGCATTAAATTTTGAAAGTGCAAAAGTTAAAATTTTGTTTTAAAAATGTCATCAAATAAGAATACAGAGATGTCAAAATTACAGTAGTATTAAAATTAATGAACTAAATTACAGGAATGTCAAGATAATTGTATTTGAATTGAAAATCTTAGATAAATGACATCAGTGCTCTCTGCTGATACTTATAGAAAAAAAACCAGTGGTTTTAAAGACAAAGTAATTACCCACAGTGGTTTAAAATCTAGGCTGTTATAGGGTATCATCAAGCATAACCAAAATCTAATTAGCTAGTAGCTTTAAGTAATGCCTAAGTGTTGAATGAGTTTTTGTAAGATAGGCCATACAAACTTACCGGTTGTTGGGTCCCTTGTTGCCCATGTTGTTGTTATGCTTATTCTGGTTGTTATGGTTGTTGCTCTGGTTGCCATCTTGGTTGCCACCACCACGCTTGAATCTGTTATTAACATTTTAGTTATAGTTAACATTCAAACAAAAATATGAAGAAACTGGTCTCGTTTTAATTCTTGCTGGTGTCTCTAAGATGCATCTACATAATTATCTTTAAATCAGCATCACACGAAAAAACAGTGATAACTAAAGCCTTAACCGGCCTGCAACATTATGTTTGTTTAGAGCATAATTTAACTGTTTCTTGGTACTATCTTGTGTGTCCAATAATACTTTTTGATGTGTAACATTTTTTGTGAAAACGGACGAAAATGTGTTACAGGACACCGTAACGGGAAGCGCGCTATTTGATTTAACCAATTATTGCGCGCAGTGGTGGAGAGATTGCTGCAAACTGATTTTACGTGAGGTATGACGTCGTAACAAAATGTCAGATATTACACATATGCGACTACTGTAAAGGGAGCTCTTTGTTTTTCATTCTTTCAAGATGTTGTAAGTTACCTAGGCCCCAACAGAGGTCGCTGCCCGTTCCCCTTGCCCTGGCCGAGCTGCGGCTTGTCGCAGTTCTGGGCGGGCTTGTGCTTGTGCGGCTCGGGCGCGTGCGACAGCGACACGTGCTGCATGTCGTGCGCCAGGTCGCGCGGCGAGTAGCGCGCGGGCGGCGGCGCGCCGTACGTGCCGTACACGCAGTCGATGCCCTGGTTGTAGTAGAAGCGCAGTGTCGGCATGTCTGGGGGATGACGTCACGTGATAACTCAGCCATATTTTAGGCTGTCAATGTGTGCGTTCGACCCTCGATTCACACTTTTAAAATTACTGGCAATTTTTCAAAACAAATGACACAAGAATTCAATGTGAATATCTACAGCTGCCCAAAGAGTTCTTGATTCGTTAAACTTTTTTTAAAGTAAATCTTTTTTACGCACGCTTTACTTGGGGAGTAAGCTGGTGTATACGTGACGAAAGCGTTACGAAAAGAGTGATCTGGCAAGGCGAACGGAAGTTGAGAAAGAGATATAAGTTAGTGAAGATAGCAGAACAGAGAGTTACGTTCCGTATATTACTATAGGGACAAGTTAGAGAGGACACATTTTCTTTCTAGCTTTCTCTCATAGCCAGTAACGTTTCGTATTTCTAAGATATAGTACAGGCCTATTGTCTGTATCACGCTATTCACACTGTAGGTACATTAGAGAACAGTGCACGCGCACATTTTCTTTAAAGAAGTTTTATTTATATAACCACTACCACTACCACACACTCCTTTTCTATCGGCAGCTTTTCATACTGGTCAAAGTATCAATCAATGTGACCCTCGTAATTCACATCATCGTTGTAATGAGATGGTTCCAGACAACCGTAAAAAAACACCTTCATTTTGTAGCCTTCAGGACAATTTTCGTGACCACTGACTATTGGTATATATATAACGAAGAAATATACGGAGATCAGCTCAATACTAACCATTCAAAGGCAAATCCGATCCATTAGGCTGCACACTCTTGAAGACGTGCGGGTTGACGCCGTGCGGGGGCGGCGGCGGCATGTGCCCCGCATGCGGCGAGTGCGGGGAGTGCGGCGCGTGCGGCACGTGCGGCACGTGCGGGGCGTGCGGCACGTGTGCGGCGTGCGGCACGTGTGCGGCGTGCGGCACGGGCCCGGCGCCGCCGCACCACACGACGCTCTTGACGCCGCACACGTAGGGCGCGCCCGTGTTCACGGTGTAGCCGCCGTTGTTCGGCGGGGCGCCCACGCCGGGGTTCATTGCGTCTACAGCAGAGAGGAAGATGGCTCGTGAACACCGATTCCCAATGGAGGTTCTGCCCGACTACTGCCAGCTCGAGACACCTTTTTGGTGTGGATAGCGGCAAAGAGCCGATATTTAGAGACAGGTCAGTGTGAAGTCTTTATTGCTTTTACAATCTACTGACCGTTTCGTGAAACATGATCCATACATTTGACTGGCCTGTTGGCCTAGTAATTAGTGCCCCTGACTGCTATACCAGAGGTCGTGGGTTCGATTCCGACCCAGGACAAATGTTTGTGTGATGAGCACGATCATTTGTTCTGTGTCTGTGTTCCATGTACCTACGTACAAATTCTGAATATTCGAGAACGAAAAACCAATTCACCCACGCAAAAACGTAAACAAAGCATTTTACTTAACAGCTACCAGTAAATTGTTAAATGGACTTAATTTATACTGACACAAAGACCACATTTGTTTATTTGGAAATACATAACCCTTTTCCCGAATACCTTTTCAATTTCTTTTAATAGCCTGTAAACAATTAGACTTCCCTCATTCACTTGGAAGGCTTTAGAGACAATATTGTGTTTCGCAAGTTTGACCAACTCATTTGTATAAAATACGATAGGTTTATTATTTGTGGAATTATCTCGACGCCCCACTGACCACACAAATGAACTCTTTGTTAGTCTAAAACGTAGTACCGTACTATATGAATGGCTTATATGTAGGTACGTATACAAAGACATTCAAAACATACTATAGGTGGGACACCACGAACAGAATTTCCATACGCTACTTGTCGAGGAGTCTACTTTAGTACGCTCCGCTGCCGCTACAATCATATCTTCTTATATATAAAATTCTCGTGTCACAATGTTCGTTCCCATACTCCTCCGAAACGGCTTGACCGATTCTCATGAAATTTTTTATGCTTATTCAGTAAGCCTGAGAATCGGCTACTATCTATTTTTCTAACCTGTAAGTGATAAGGAGGAGAGGAGGAGGAGAGGGGAGGGGGAGGGGGAGGGGAAGGGTGAGGTGAGAGGGGAAGGGAAAGGGGGAGGGGAAGAGGCAGGAGCCGGGTTGGGGAGGGAAGGGAAAGAGAGGGAGAGGTGAGGGGAGGGGGATGGAGGGGTTGAGGGGAGGAGCGTGGGAGGTGTGGGGGAGAGGGAGGGAGAGAGAGGAGGGGAGAAAAATGCTATGCAATAGCTTTACCGCGGTGCCACAGCGAAGCGTGGCAGGGTACAGCTAGTATTGCTATATTATACTAGACGGCGTTAGTGAGACATGAGACACAGTTTTTCAATGTCATTTTTTCGTATGTCTTCTATACAGGGCGTAAAAAGACCGATCCCATAGCCGATAACCACACATTCCGTACATATAATTAAGTAACTTTAACCAAAAAATAATGCTGGGAAAATACTTTTTTTTTTCATCTTTAAAAAAGAGATGCTTTTTATTGCGCGCATTGCATAGCGCGACAACGCAACGCAACTTTCGATCAATTGAGCATAATTATGGCCAATAGCGTTTGGTCGTTGACCCGACCGGCCCGCTTGTTTAGTATCCATTGCATTTTTGTAACTTCAAATGCGAAATTTGTTATGAAAAAAATCGATAATTTTGATAATGTTTGTTCGGAAGAAAGTTTACTAATTAATGATACATGAAATACAATTTTGAAAAAAAAAATACGAAAAAAAATATTGCACTCAAAACCTTCAATATCTCCAAAACCAGTGAATTCCCAGATATGCTCTAGAAGAAAAAAACTATCGTTTTCGTTTACGTTAAGGGTCTTTTTACACCCTGTATAGTACCTATATTAAATCTCTTTGTGCGTATAACATCTTGTTTGATTACGTCATACACCTACTTTATGAACGCCCCTTTGTAGATGTGTGCCCTAAGGAAATCAGCTCTATTGCTTCACGTGCCCCTAATGTTTGTACCTTACAAGGAAAAGGATGTCAAGTAAGTGGGCAGGGACATCGAGCTGGCTATTAATATCTTATTGATTTACTGTTTCCGAGACATTTTTATTGAGATGGATTTAGTTGTTATTAGCAAAGTGTTACGTCTTACTTGAAATGAGCTTAAACTGTTAGGGGAGTTAAAATATGATATTAAATTTGATGGTACTTGGTGCTATACTGTTTTACCGCGCCAGAATAATATTAAGCTGAGATCCTGATAGTAGACTAGGACCCAATTTAAAGGACAAGATGGCACTGTTACTGTTGTGTCAAAGCAAATTATGTGAAACTGTTCGGTCAAACACTAATTCTTAAAATACAGGTGATCCTAGTTTAAGAGACAGGATTGAATGTACAGATTTTACATTTGTTGGTAAACAAATTTATTTATTATTATTTCAATGGCGTACCTAGCGTTGCGGGCTTAAAAAAGTTAAGGAGCACAACTTATAAGCAATTGCCTCAAAATGTAAAAGAATTAAAGTTTTAGGCTATCTTTGGGTAGGTGACCTATTTCAGTTGTGTAACCATCGCTTCACCGCGTCGTGAGAGTGTGCGCGATTGAGCGTCGGCATGAGTGTTTTAAATATCATTATTTTTGAGAAAGTTTTTACATCATAAAAATGTATTTTTTAAGACCACTCTGTGTGTCTCTTCGAGTGTTCTAATAATAAGTAATGAATACACAGTGCTACACATCAAGCTATACATTTCCAGTAAGTATGATCTCGCATTGTAAAGGATTTTCGTACAATGTAAGGTCAGCGTAAACTGGAAATATATAGCTTGATGTGCTTGTGTGGCCGTGTGTACATACGACAATGTCGATGAAAATAGACGCAGAACGGGAGCCCTGCCCTGGATCGATTTTTTAAATTTCATAAAAGTACTTGAATCAAAAATCATTCTATCGTTCTGACTGACAATAATGTTATCTTTCACACAATCAATTGAAGCTTTCCCGTCGACTTTTTCCTCATTACTTCCCATCACATGACAACCGATTTTCACAGAGTTTTGGTCACCACCGGCACCAATTTCACTATACCTTTTAAACTGAACAATGACAAATAATTGTGAAACAATAAGATTAAGCTTGCATTGCACTACTCGTGAAGTGCTCATCGAAGTAACGTTAGTTCAGTCGGGGGTTGCGAAAGAATCGTACGTTTTACATTACCAAGATGCTCCGCCTAAAACGAACGGTACTTTTTTAAAATCTTAGCAAAGAGTCTTTATGTCAGTAAAGTGGTCAACATTTTATGAATAAAATTAACTTTGGAAGATAAAATCAGTAATTTTAGTTTTTAGTCCATAAGCAGTTTTCCATCAATTTGAAAAAGAAAAAGAATATTTTCTAGTAATCTAGATGACGGACTAAAATCTAAAATTTTGTCAAATACCCCATTAGATTAGAGATACTGAGTAGGTAACAAAAAGTAAATATTTATCGCGTTGTTAATTTTTACTAATGTGAATTAGGATATAATTTAGAAATGGATTATTTTGTTATTCGCAATAATTGATTTGAAATTGATCCATAAAGTTAAAAAGTAAAAAAAAAACACTAGTTTTAAACATTTTGAACTGTTTGTTTTATAAAATATTAAAAAAAACTGTTTTTTTTCAAGCCTGCTTATATCATAATGTACAGTCGATAAACATATCCATATTTCCTAAACTCATGAACACCTTAGCTAACACAAATTGCTAAACAAGACTAGTGCCAGGATTTAATTAACATCTTAAAGGTTCAAAACTCACTAGTCTTGTGTAGCAATTTGTGTAAGCTAACTGGTGTTCACGAGTTTAGGAAATATGGATATGTTCATCGACTTATGAGGCTGACTGTGCCTACTATTATGTAACACTTACTGGTAGTGTAGGTGGTGAGCGTGTTGCTGGTGGCGGGCGTGGAGGCGCGCACCGAGGCCGGGGACGACACGCCGTGCGAGCCCGCGTCGCCGCTACCTCCAGCCTGTACATAACACTTACGTTAACATTCATGCAGGGACCGATTTGACAATCAGACTACGTTTACATTACATTAGGTAAAAAAATAGGGTTTTTTGACTGCTTTTTTGTAAATCTATAACAAATAAAATTAAAATTAAAAAGTCTGGTACGTTATGGCTACCAATTATCTACTACTGTATCTTTGTTTGCAACTTTACAGTAATCTCCAGAAAGGCTCTGCCGATTCTGACGGAACTTTTACTAGCAAAAAGCTGATGATGTAAGGCTACTTTTATTTGGCAAACAATTGAAGTGCAAAACCAATAAAATTAAAAAAAATTCAAATATCAGAGACGAAGGACTACGCTATTATAACATTCTTTCACGCACAAAGGAGTTAATTCCGAAGAAAAAGATAGCATCTAAATGGGCATCTAATAGCATCTAATCGGCTGGACGCATCTTCTGCATGTCAGACGGCCAGTGGGACAAACGTAAGACCCAATGGGTTCCCTTTCATGGCAAAAGACATCACGGTAGGCCTTCGATAAGTACTGGTCCCAAAAAGCTCTTGACGATGAGAAGTGAAAAGAAAGTAGGGAGGCCTTTGCCCTGCAGTGGGAAAATATAGGCTAGGTAATAATAAAAAAGAAATGATTGTTTGTAACCTTCACGTTCAGTAAAACCAATCTGCATTGTTTTTGTAAAGAAACATGGGAAAATTTCGTTGCCGGCAAAGGAGCTGGGTAGAATCACAAAATATTATCCCAATTAGTACTACTAACCTGCGTATGATGGTTTTCAGTAGGGGCTCCGCCATTGGGCTGAGTGTGAGCGAGCTCATGGGGCGGAGCACCCGCGCCCGGCCGACAGTCCACCATTAGGGGCAGTGCTTCAACTTCAACCTGACGAAACATTTCACCGATAAAACACACAATACAAACTTGGGGCCACTCACACTAATGATTTTAGTAAATAACTGACAGTTTTATAAATTAGTAATGTTTACTCAAGACGTTATGGTGTTGAAAAGGTGAAATTTACTACCATAATAATATTATAGTCTGTGGTTCGTTTAAGCGCGAAACACGTGCGTTATTACCGAGGTGCTCTTATCAAGTGATTGCCAACAGGTCAGTTTTCAAAATAGAAGTGTGTAATTTGTCGCCCTCCGCGGACCAATAGCGAGCTCTGAGTCGACGAGGGTCAAAGCTACGCATGTGCGGGCTGCTAGGTACCCGGTGCACTGATTGTTTATTTTCTTTGTTACATAGAATTTGATAAAAGAGCTTACGATGCAAAAATAGTAAACCAGTGAAAAAGTGGTATGATTAGACTCAAGTTCCGAGTTGAACTCACGATTACCGACAAATGCTTGCACTGACTGATCTGATCCCCTCATATCTGTGCGGTTCTTTCAGTAAAAGACCATTTCAGACACTAATTTGCATGGTTCTTACATGATTTGACCAAAATAATATCTGGACTTTAAAAGAGACTGACTTCTAAGTTTCTTTCGGTGTTTCTTCTCAGAACAGTCAGATAGTTGAACACTGACCTCATCTAGTGGTTAATAAATGACATGTAAAAGCATTTGCAAAAATCTAACTTATCTCTCAACGCCACAAAGTTTAAAATCCGAGCAACATATTGACAAAAACCTATCTTTTAGAAAGATGGTATCAGATGTCATGTAGGAACACCAGATACCTTGCAATCTACTTCTTCCTGTCAGGAATTTACTCCACCATCTACACAACATAAAACAACATTAAAAACTAAAACAACATACACATCACAACTATACTACACAACAAGTAACCCAAATTGATTACCTCTAGAATAGCTACGATATGGTACTTATGGGATAGATTTATAAGCACTTCACTTTATAATCATTTTAAGGCGAAAACTGTGTAAATAGAAAAAAGAAAAAAAAGTATGAAACACTTATCCGATAAAATGTAAATGAAACACCAACGCATGTTTGCATAAAAGACTGTATAGATCAAGAATCACTGTGCAAATATGATAAGCCCTATGGTATTTTTGACGGGGCTTATTAATTAAATACTTAATACTAAAAAATGTGTTATTGTTAAGGACAAATTACCGCTTAAAGATAGAAGGATACAGTTGTATACAATCAATCGAAGGATTCGGCCTATATACGCAAAATATTAAACTACCATGCCATTTCCGATTACCTCGTGAAAAATATTGTCCATTATCATAATTCACGTAGGAACAACTCGTGAAGTGATTTGCTTACAAGTCCCCCTTTACCTAAGTCTATTTATCTACAACTAACAGGCATTGGTTCAAAGTTAAGAAAATCCATGTGTTGATATGTAAAATCAACGTTGTTTTGGAAGGACAGCTCTGTATCTTCGTTCCAGGCCACCTGGCTAGGCTTGGTTACTTTCTCAGGAGCCTTGTCGTCCGTAGCCATCTTGGATTTGTTCCGGGTCTTGCCCAGACCTTGTTTCAGAGTGATGTTGCCTGGTCGTGGGACATACATTGAGTACGGGAAGTGTTTGTGAGAAAACAAGTCTATTTCAAGAGAATAAAATTGTGCTGAATGCTAGGAACCTATGCACAATAATTAGTGATAACATCAAGCACTTAAGGCGGATGCAAATAGGTAGCCCGCAAAATTAAAAAAATCTTGTGTTTTTTTGCAATTTACTGTTTAGTGCCAAGCTTTATGTTAAACAAAAGATGATTTGCGACAGTAACACGCATGTATTTACAGAATTATAGTCATTCAAATCATTTTATTCACCTTTTAAGTTCATAATTATCATCCCATTAAATGATTTTTCACGAAAAAGTCACTTAATGGGATTCAATTAACCTAGAGATTTGTTTTGGTGATTTTAATTACTATAACTCAAATAAACCATATTTCTTACGGTCGTTAGTCATATTTTGTTCAACATACAGTCTGACACTGGAAGGCCAATTGCAAAAAAACAAAATAAAATTTAAATTTCGCGGGTAACCCAGGCACGTCCCTTTTAAAAACATTTTTAAATAATCATTCGCAAGTTATAAAGTGATCAAAGGAACATTGTCGAACCTATTTGCTGCAACATTTGGCTTAAAGTCAGGAACTGAGAATGTGCCCTGGAGTATCTGTAGGGAGGGGCCCAGGGTCTTATTTCCTCAAGGGGAAGAGCTTCCAGCTGTTCGAAGTTCACTATTCGCTTCTCGCCCAACTCCTCGATAAACACGAGGCAGGGACCACCATCAGGTCTCATTTCTTGGATGTGGCAGTGGTAAGGAATCGACTGCTCTGGCTGCAGTTTACACAGGCATTTTACACCCACTTGCAGGGTCGTCCCATCCGAATATCTCGCCCCATAACGCAATTCTGTAATACCATTTTACAAGTAACGAAATAGGTGAATATTGTAAAAAGAAATCACTCCCTAAAAAAGAAATGGAATAGGGAACCGAAACACCCAAACAAACACGTCTTTGGAATGATCTACTGCCCTCTTTGCATAGAAAATGATTCAGCATTTCCGTTCTTGCGAAAACCAATAACTAAATTTAAACAAGAAATTCGCAGGAGAAGGCTAGTTTTAATGTGAATGCGGGGTACCAGTACATAATGAAAAAGAACGGATTGACCAAGCGGATTGGCAGTCGACTAAAAACTGAATGCACCTCGCGAAGTCACTGATATTTATTCCAATCTAGCGATATCGTTTGTCCAGGGTTTCAGTTCCTATGCCATTAATGGAAAAAGCTTATGTACCTCTCCTCAATTCACTCCAGACGTCGAACTCTATATTCCTATAGATATCAGGGTCTAAAGCTTTAGCCACTTTGTAAGGAAACGGTGTAATTCCATTGTCGAGCAAGTCTTTAGCGCTGTTCACGTTCAAGCAGTTCATGCAGACGTTTTCGAGTTGTATCAGACTGCGGTTGAACACGAAGATGCTTAGAGACTCCTTCAACAGACTAGCTCTTTCTAAATCTTCGGTGTGGTGCTTGCATTTTAGCGCTAAAGCATTATTGTTCCTGTCTTTGTCATCATCAGCAGCTTCTATAAATATCTTTGCTCGCTCTTTCTGCTTTTTACGACGTTCGACATTCTCTGACATAAAGTACTCGATATGGTTGCTAGGTACTTTGTCGTGGAGCATTTTCTCGACGGCATAAGATAAATCTTTTAGTTGGTAGACGCCGTCGTAAAGTATTTCATATACCAGAGCTATAATTATAATTTTCTATTTTAGGTTTGGAATGGACAGTAGCATTATTGTGTTAGAAATCAAAAGGGTAAGTAACTGCAAATGAGGGTGATTAAAAATCAATAAGAAATTGCAATTGTAAATCCCATAAAGGTATTATATGCCTAAGCAGGTTCTGTGTTTTGACTGACCTGAATTCACATGGTAACAAAACATTCTAAGTTCAACAGCAAATTTAATATAAGAACGGCTTCACAGTGCAGTCATTACTAGTTGAGAATTAATTTGTAGTCTTTACAACACAACTAAGGACAGCAAGCAAGCATTTTCTCACTGTCTTTGTTTACTGTAATCTCTCTAGGTCCTGGAACTCTGATAACTAGTCAAATAAGAGTACAACAGGTGTATTGTCTGAGATGTTGGATGTGTGAGACATCCGACAAGGGTCAAGTCAGGTTGGTGACTAGCAACTGCCTTGAGCAAGTGTGCTGAGTGGTGTTTAAGCCTTCTGAGAATATCTATATATCCTTATTCTGAGAATAGACCTTTAAACTGCAGTGGGACAGTAACAGGCCCGTTTCTATTCTATTTGTATTATTAGACCACAACAGTTTTTGCCTTTGCTTTTTTTGCAACAGCAGCATACAACTTGTGGCCCACTTTAGCCCTGGATTGCAACTGGAAGTCATGGGGACAGCCTTTGCCCAGCAGTGGAAAGATGCAGGCCAGCAGTATCAGTATCAGTACAACAGCTTTTGGTACTCTTACAACAGATGAGATTGGCAAGTAATTATGTGGACCTATTAATTAAGAATCATACATCTGGTACATGGTACGGCACTTAAGTTGGCAAAGGATTTTGTAGTGGAAGAAGTTTACGCATGCACAATTTCATTCAATTTTACATGCGCTAACTTCCCCCACTACGAAAATCTTAGCCAGCTTACAGTTACCGGCACGTAACTTGGCAAGAGTTTTTGTAGTGGGGGAAGTTTGCGCACGCACAATTTCATACATTTTTGTATGCGCGAACTTCCCCCACTACGAAAATCTCTTGCCAAGTTACGTGCCGGTAACTGTACGAACCGTAACTGTACACAGTAGCACTCTCAGAACAAATTGTATGAATTACACAAAGTAGCTAAAGGTATTGCTTATGGCACACAATTAATATATATGCTGACGTCATCCAATAAGGTCAATACAACACTATCAAGTTCCATGAATCAGGTCAGTCAATATTAGTGAAGTCGAAACAAACTTATTTACAGGAAGTTTATTTTTATGAGATAAATTGTAGAAGCCCTAGAAATTTCTAGAAAAATTAACTTACATTGGCAAAATGATGATATGTTAATGAAATCTTTGGTGTACACCACATCAAAGTGCTTAGTGTCGGGCGAGTAAAACAAATACATCAGGTCTCCGTAACCATTGCATATTTTTGTTTGTGGACCTTTGTTAGCTTCGAATATTACAAAGTCTCGTCTGTAATGTTTTAATAGCAAGTTATTTTATTTCAAGGCCTTGTGCCTAACACAAGTAGGAAAGTTTAAGTATTAGAAGCGAGATAATTAATTTTTAGTGCAAATGGACTTTACATTTTGTAATGAAGGTAAGCGGAATTAATTTAGAAAATATGGACTAATGGTGCAAGTATAAAATAATGTTATTTAATGTTTTAATTAGTAAAATCATAAAACAAACAATCATTTTGTATATTATCAACCTTGTATTAGGCACAGTGTCCATGAAAATGAATTTTATAAGAAATTATAAATCAAGACGTGGGTAGTCGAAACTTCATGAGAAAATTTTCTTACCTATACAGATGGCTCATGGCCGATATTTCAATTAAACCACCCCACTCGGATGGGTTTGACATCTCTTTGAGATAATTTTCATATGGACAAGTCAACGACTACAAAACAAAAGTATTTAAATTAACATTTTGCCTGATTCTGAATTATTTCATTAAATATTTCACAAATATGAGGCAAACCCTACCCCTTCGAAGAGGTGTCTCTTAGTAGCCATAAAATGAACGCAGTCCAGACGAACTTTATGAAAGTATCGCTGGGTGCTATAAATGTTCTCAGATACAGCGCGGAAAAGGCAGCTAGAATCCCTAGCTGTATGTTTACGGAAAAATCCCATCTCGTCCAACCACCTGTCCGGCTCCGAGGAACGCTTGTGAATCTTCCACGGCCCGCGACAGCGGATCGGGGAAGGCGACATTGTACACTGCTAACAATCTGCAGGTAAACAAAAACAAATGACGCTGCCGCTTCCATCAACATATCCGCCAAAAATATCTATCAAACCGACCGAATTCAGATCCCGATGTAAACGAAACAAAACAAAGTTAGTTATCGGATAAGGTATCCAAAAAACCATATCGTAGCTATATCGTCCGGCGAATGCAAATGGTTGTTTTGCTGTCTACGATATACAACACGTGCAATCTTAAAATCTTACATACGACGCTATAATAACAGAAATACACTTACCGAAATAAAGTATCCCAACTGTCAGCATCAGTGTTTAACTTTGTTGTAAGTGCGAAGTTGTATTTTTACCAAAATCTATTGAAAATTGCACGTGCCAAAACCAAACCGTCAAGAGCCGGCGGGAAGTAAATCAAAATTTACAAGACTTCGGCATTTTTGCAACAATGTTACCAAATTCGGAGCGCATTGCAGGTCAACATTTGTCACCTCGCTTTGTCTTTAGTTGAAAGTGTATCTCGCCTTTTCACCTGGCTACGTAAATGCTCAATATAACGTTGTTGTAATGTATGGGAAGCTGAATTTGCTAACCATAGACAAATAGCGACTAATGAGTTCACTATCACAACTAAAAATATTTAATCGCAATAAGAAACTTATTTTTTTTTAAATGTAATTAATTATCATATCGCCTACGTCTATTACTACTACTATCGTCTTTGTAACTAACTGTTAAATCTGTTAATGTTTAATAGGTAATTAAATTTAATAAAAATTAAAAATAATGGCGTGATTAACTGGGTTGCCAGTCAAAGTAAACTGCTGCTTTGATGGGAATTATTTTTATGGTCAAAAGCTCCATGGCTCCATGATTCTAGGCTAGCTAAAATGGAGATAATATAAGTGAAGACTGGAGAGAACAGGAAGCCGTAGCCCTATAGTGGGAATGTAAAAATTCGGTAGTTCTCATAATATTATGTAAGTGAAATGTAAACTTTGAGAGAAATAAAATTCTTTAACCCGAAATTTAAAAATAATATGTCATATTATAGCGAGCCAGGGCTTGAACGAAATTTGATTGAAGCAATTGCGTGCTTTTTTTTATTTTGACGCTATATTCTTTATGAGACGTGAGACATGGGATAAATAGGCGTCTCATTTTATCCTCTAGTCGCTACATAGTTGTTAGGTATGAATGGAAAAAAGTGAAGTTGTATGGCCTTCTAATTTTTTGAAGTTAGTTTAATGAATTATGTTAATGAATAAATGATTATTATTAAAATGTATTTGTTACCTATGGTTTGGGTAGAAAAATAAATGAAAATACAACACATTTTTTAAATCTATATTTATAAAAAGCACCGTCTGTAAAACATACAAAATTCCGGTAAAAATGGTTTATTGGCATCGACAGCGTTATTATAAAAATGGAAAAATGTTTGATTATGGTTGTATATGACAATATAAAAATTACGATTGTTCACATCATTGCTTAGGCAAACTATTGCTTTCTTTTTGATTCAGACCGAATACTTATTTACCATAATAATATGGTTGAGCAAGTGATATTGTTACAGTACTACATTCGATGATTTTTACCATATTTCTAAGTTAATACAATGCAAAAATACTATATCAACGCAGAAATAAAGGTGAAAATTAATTTAGATCCAAATGAGATTTGGTAACTACACTCCTAATTTATTGACCAGAGCATCACACACGCGCAGATGCATAATTCTCAAGAGCACTTAAACATATCTCAACTTAAAGGAGAACACAAGCACAGAACAAGACTGAATTAAAACCATAGCATATTATTTGGAGTGCAGTGTGTTCCCGACTTAAATAAATCAGTACTGGACATTCATACTTAATTATTCCTTTCAATATAAATTAAATTATAAAATGCTCGTAAAATACGCTTATTAAATATACATATACCGTTAAAAAGTGACATAGAAAATTTGGTTCCTATAAACTAATGATAAGGACCAGTTTACAAAGTCCATTCTAAGTCTAATCGAACCTTGGTGTAGTTCTGTCGTTTGATAAAAATAAAGACTTGTTAAAACGGACAGCGCAAACGGGCCTATGACTTATATCGAGTTTAAAATACGGGCGATACTAGCGAGATATAGTTGCGGGTGGTTATTGCATGAGGATGTTCAGGCTGTTTTCTCCTGTTCAATCACGTCCTTGGTAGGCAGAGGGTTCTTCTCGCAAGTCTCAGTGTGCTTCAACTTGGTAGGGTCAAAGTTCTCGATGCCATTCAAGAACTTGTTCTTCTCCTTTTCGGCTTCAATAGCTGCGAGTAAAAAAAAACACTTAGTACTATTTAGATGATACCTGATTTTAGTCTATCCGTTCTAAATATTTATAATTGATTATAGTGATTATCTATCTACTTTAGAAGTTACAGTTGGGTTCATTTAATAAGGAAGGCGGTACTCGAGTATTGTAATAGAATATTTACGAGCACCTACATGAAGGTTGTAATACGATACTTTCAGATGTTTGTTTTTAATATTATCTACTTGAATAACGTTTAAGCCACTTATCAAAGGGCGTTTTATATTCAAAAGTTGATAAGGTGCTAATTACTGTGCTGTATTTATGGGTAACACTAAAATATTTTTCTTTACAGTACCCATTACATACCTACACAAAACAAATGAATTACTACTGCGAAAATCGAAACCACCGCGTCTTATAATCAACCGACTGTTGTATTATTAAACCAATTGATAGTCTTAGTACTGCCTGAAGTTCTGCTCTCTAAATAAAGAGAAAGTAAGCGTGCAAATAATATATAGTCACGCGAAGGCAGCAGATAACTACAGGCAGTCGTAATGATGACAATATACACTCAGCATAATAAAACGAGTTTTCAGATAAAGAGCAGGGATTTAAAGTGCAACATATAAAAATAAACACTTCAAATAGGCAGAACGTTATAAAGCAGCAAAAATAAACCTTCAATAGGCGGTAAGAGGTTCTTTTCTTCCGTCGTCGCATGCTTCATCTGAGTCTTGTCAAAGTGTTCAACGCCATCCAATAGATTCTGGTGCTGTTTCTCCGCGGCAACAACTGATGCAAAGCAAATCGTGCAAGGCAAAACATAATAAATAAGAGTACATAATAAAAGCATTAAATGCGTCTTTTGTAGTTGTAACACAATCATTCATAGAAAGGCAACATTTACATGCTAATTGACTCAGACACGATGTGGAATGCTCGAAATAAAAGCGTGTCAGACCGTTAATGGCCAAAAAAACTGATAAGCTAATGACAATGAGTCTTCGAGTTGTTGTTGGCTTTAGTCATTAAAATTGCATAAGAATATCAAAATAAGGAGATCGGGTTGGTATATTGCCACTCGTAAGCGCATTAGTTTTTATCAATCGAATTATACCTATGGTATTTTACAACATCATTGCACATATACATGCGTAATAATCAGGGTGCTGGTGCTGATAAAGAAAATCAAAGAAAATAATATAAAACATACCATCTTTGTCAGGAAGTGGGTTCTTTTCCTGAGTTTCTGTGTGCTTCAGCCTGGTAGCATCAAACTTTTCGATGCCATCGAACAGGGACTTCTGAGTTTTTTCAGTGGCAACATCTGAAAACCATAGACAAAACGTGTCAATAAATATTCGAAATTTGAATATTGGCGCACTCTCACAACGTCTAAAAACATGCGCGTTATTATTAAGTAAAACGTTGGTTGTTAGAAATTACAACAAACACTGCAAATGAGACATAAAAAATACATATTAGCTTCGTCCCCTGGTTTAGTTCCCCAGTTAAAATTAGAAGGAATGCGATGAGCAAAAGCAGCCACGTCTCACAGGCGTATTGCGGCTCGCTATTATTATTTATTAGTGGCGCGGCATTCCACCCAGTGATATACCTAGCGCGTTTGGTAGCACGATTTTTTCCACAGTCTCCGTTTTCCTGAGGGAGGATGTCTGAAATTGTTCAACGCCCTGAAGTAGCGCGTTGTGTTGCTTTTCTTGCGCTACGTCTGTTGTGAAATTGAAATTTGCTTTTTTATTCTGTTATATCGATTACCGGTCATGGATTATTTGCTTGCAATCGAATCGTCAATTTATAACCTCGCTTCGAAATAAGTTTTAAAAGTACCTATGATTTGTGGATTTAACATACCTATAATATGACGAATTACTTACTACTTTTTATATTTTCCAGTAGGTAAGCTAAGGTACTTTTTAAGGGTAAATTACCGATGCCACTAATACGCAGGCTTATGGACATTTGTGTTTTCTCCATCTTAACCTATGGCGCACAGACGTGGTTTTTGACTAAATCTCAGAAGTTCAAATTCAAGGTTTGCCAGCGAGCAATGGAGCGCAGTATACCTACTCGGTGTTAAATTGACAGACCGAGTCGGAAACACATTACTGCGCTCCAAAACTGAGATTGCTGACGTGGGTGAAAAGGATGCGCAACTGAAGTGAGACTGGGCAGGACATGTCTGCCGCATGTCAGACAAACTGTGGGCTCAAGTAGCACAGAGCTGGTGCCCTGAGACAGGAAGACGGGGTCGCGGCAGACCACGAAGGAGATGGCGGAACGAACTAGACATGTTTCTAAAAAACTGTAAAGATGAAGCACGAAATCGCGAAAAGTGGAAGGAGTGGAGGGAGGCCTTTGCCCAGAAGTAAGACAGAACAGGCTAACTAAAAAAAAAGGTAAGAATCTTGATCTCAAATCTTAATCATAAAGATTTAGTCTCAACACTCATGTGTCGACGTTGATCACCTACGTTGACTACTTACATGAACCGCTAATTGGAAACGAAAAGACTTGTTCCCAATTCTTGATCACTCTCACGGAATAAGCGATTGCATGGGTGATACAGTCCCAAGTTTTTAAACCAAATGATACCCATAACTCGATATATTTATGATCGAAAGGTCGTGAAACTTCGGGATGATAGTAACTAGGTACTCAACTTGTCGATGACAAGTTGAGTACAAAGATGGACACAAATTGGATCACTTGAAACAACAGTAAAAGAATTCAAATATGATTGTGACCCATCTGGTACCTACATAATAAGTAGATTGGTAAAATCATTTATCAATCAATTAAAAACGTGGCATCGAATTTTTTTTAACTTCTTCAAAAATATTTTATTTGACATTCTATAATTTATCAAAACAGGTAAGCTTTGCCCTCGCTAATACCCAAAAGTACCTATAAAACTACCGCAACGGTCCAAATTAGATTACCTAATCATCTTCATCGCAATCTTTCTGGTCCTACTCTTGGCATAACAAGATATAGGTATAGGTTTTGTAAGCAGGTCACTTCATTTAAAGTGAGGCAGCACTAGTGATGCATTTGTCCTGGTTCCAAAGCGCTTCGAACTGTGTATTTAGCAGCAGCAATTTTCCCACATGACCTTTTCAAACTAAGTAGGTACTGATTTCAAATTTGTAGCTTTAGTAACGAACTTGAACATGAACGAATCGAGCTCTCAAATAAAACCCCGTCTTCCAACATTTCCTGAACATACCTTCTGCGGAGGGCAGCACGATCTTCTCGTTAGTGTCTACGTCACGCAGGCAGCTCTGGTTGAAGCCTTCCAGCTGGCTCTTGAGGTCTACGGCCACCTTAGGCAGGTCCTTGAGGGAGGGGGCATCTACTGAACAGGCCATTTTAGATTGTTATCTGGAATTCAAAGAAAACATTCGGAGTTAGTTGTGGAATTGCAGAGAAAATTGTTACGAGTGTGTTGTTTGGTAATAAAATCTATGATAATCTGAGAAGGGAAAGTTATTGCACGGAATGTGATATGTTCAGTGGTTTACCAACTGTCATTGGGTCACTGCCCTTTCATATGACGCCCGTGCACCTTTAGTTGCATGATGGATTTTGATAAACTGTTGGTTTTCGTAAACTTTTATCTTACACAGATGATACTGCTATCTTCAAGCATTTTTAAATACGCTTTAAGGAGTAACCAAGTCATCATTCAGTTTTCTTTTGTTCGAATTTCTTTGAAAAAACATAACGACATAAAAGAATGTTAAAAGTTACATTCGACGTGGGTGTATCGCTAGAGAACAAAATTGCTAGACGATGAAACAACACATTAGTCGAGTTGATAGAACGTCAGCCATGTTTGTTTATTAACAATCGTTATAGACTAGACGGTGAAGGTGTTAGAAATGATTGAGACATTTTGGATAAAACACAATTGATTGGGTAAAGTTTAGCAGTGGATTTAGCAGCTTAACTCCAGGAAACTTTGGAAACCAAATATAAATTTATTTTATTCTGTAAAATAACTATCCCACAATAAATTTTAGTAAGTACATAATTATGTAACTACTGTCAAACGGGGTGAATAGGAACGCAGGAGTAAATAGAAACAAATCTTTTGGAAGGACCTTTTTTTCACTTAAGTTGCATGTTACATACAAGGACTGTTAATGCTTCAAAATCATTGAGATAAATAGTTTCGACATCTTCTTAGTAACAAATAATATTAAACTAGCGTGGAAATCCTCTTTTCAGTTTTGTCTCTATTGACCCCCGCGTTCCCCCCCGTTTGACCGTACTTATTCCTTGGATTTTCGGTGCTAAGCACAATTATACAACTCAGTAAGTAACTAGGGTAAATACGCCAAACGTCGGCCACCCCCCAAAGGTCGGCCGTGCACATTTTTAACTTGCATTCATTGAAAAAGTAAATAAGTGACAATTTGGCTACCTACTGGAATTGGATCTTTAGTTCATACTCTATACGTAAAAACTGTTACTATTCGATTACGTCCCTAGTTTTTCGCACACTGAGCGTCCTTAGCGATGCCGACGATGAAGTGTCAAGTTCGTAGTAAAAATAGCTTACTTTCTGTGAATACCCATATTTTGGGGATTGATATTACAATGGTAAGACATTCTTTTTTTATTGTTTTATGCTTTGGTATTAATAAAAGGTTAGTTTTACTATATTTTGAGTTAGTATTTTTAACGTTTTGCGCATTGATTTAAGAGAAAATAGGGGGCCGCCATTAGAATACCAGTTTTGGTTTAAAGCCGGAATCTCGACCGGGGCCGACTTTAAGTAGAATTCAGTCTGTTTTATAATCTGCAAATCTACCAATTCCTTTGGCTTAATAGGAGAATTTGCAAAGCTTATAAGTAAATAAATCTATTTCACGTCTAATCCCCAAAAACCGGCCGGGGTGATTTTAGTTAAATCTTGAGAAATAAGGCATGAGAAATAGGGGCCGACTTTACAAATATTAAAGATCGTAATATCGGCCAGCCTCAAATCCGAGCGCTACTATACAGGCTGATTACGTTAGACGGGTAGTCAGTTTTAAATTTTTAATATACATATATATTTGCTCAAAGTTGATTTAAATTTAGGTATTATTATGAAAACGAGGTTAAGTTTTGATGTAACTAGGGGTTCAAATTAATTAATTATAAAATACTAGCGACCCGCCCCGGCTTCGCACGGGTGCAATGCTGATACTAAATTAAATACACTACAGAAAAACTATGAACGTTGTATCCGACCGGTACCGCCCGCCGCAAACGCAAATTTTAAATTTGTAATATCTCCGATATTCTCCGAAATATTTGTTTAATTTACATGCTGTAAGGAACCATATTGATCTATATTAATTGCACACTGTATTTAAGGTACTTAATTCGATAAGGATTAATGCCGTATTGCTTAAAATAGCTTCGTAAATAAGCCATTTTTTCACGTAAAAAGTAAACAATAAAAATGGTTAATGTGGGTTATCCCTAAAATATAAACATATACCGTCGCGGACTTTTTTGTAGACCTTTTTATGGTGTACAATACTGTAGTACATTAATTTGATCTAACTCGTAGGGTTTAGGCAGCGTTTTTGCTAAATTGCTAAATAAGCCCAAAAAAATAGGTTAATTTACGACATCACGTTAGAAACCTCTAAAATTAGCAATGTTGCCTTAGTATATGATGCATGTATTATACATATAAACCTTCCTCTTGAATCACTCTATCTATTGGAAAAAACCGCATCAAAATCCGTTGCGTAGTTTAAAAGATTTAAGCGCACATAGGGATATAGGGACAGAAAAGGCGACTTTGTTTTATACTATGTAGTGATTACAAAATTGATCAACCACATTTGAATTAAGTATGATTTTGAATTGATAATATGATTATTAATGATTGTTAGATAATTGTTTTAGTATTACGTTGTATTTGGATTTAATTTTTATTTTTTATGTGACTCTTTTTATATATGATTGAATTTTATGTGTCTACTTAATGGGTTAAGATACCGGAAATAAATGTGTTTTTTTTTATATTAATATGTATGAAAACTCAATAAGTAGGGTTCGGGATACAAATATCAATTTCTCTTTGGAACTTACTACCATTGAACTCATCTAGCTTAAATTGCAAGGAACAAAAAGTAGTCTTTAGATACTAAACTCGTTTTCACTTAAAACTTTTTTAATAATCGTATTGGTAATGTTCTTCATTGTCTTATTTTAAACCATCCTATACCCGGCCGACTTTTGGGAAAAACGCGACCGACTATGGGGCGTAAATGGCCGAGTTTAAGGTTTTTTCGCTCTCGATGCATTTAAACCTTATTACTCTTTTCCTTTAGTAGAAAAGTCAATCCTATGCCTATAAACATAAAATAGATTAATCAACCTATCTAAAACTACATCACAAGGCATGTTTCGTTGCAAACTGATGGAGCCAGAGCGATCCAAAGTTAGAAAATTCGTTAGGGGGCCGACTTTTAGCGTATTTACCCTAATTAGTTTCAAATCCGTGATTTTGAATGTGTTTATGAAGCAACACATTAACAAAAATCTAGTTGTTTCCTTCTCATTGAGCTATGATTCGTTCATGAGTTAACCGCAACTCGTCACGGTTTCCGCGACCTCTTCAATTACAAATCGCTTGTCGAGCGGAGAGTGAACTAACGGCAGTTTAACAGTCATAATATGCGTACCACGGCCATTGTTGGTAACATAACTGTTTATATCTTCGCCCACATGTAAGGTACCTAAGTAGCAAACAAACACTACGGAGTGGTGATCCATTTTTTCTCTAAAGAACGTCTCACGTCTGTACTCCTGTTGAAAATGCTTAAGTTTGTTTACGTATAATGAAGGTATAAGTAGGTACCTATAACGATTACTACGTATAATGAAGATAAGTACCTATACACTTGTACATTGTAAGTGACGAACAAAGAGATTTAAGATAAGTAGGTACGAGAGGACATGCGAAGAAACATGTCTCAGTAACGCCATCTAGGACAATATAGCAATTTTGGAGCGACAACGGAGCGTATTAAATTAAACTCAGTTGTGTTCAATAGGACACAAGTATTGGATCAGATTTTGCCCTGTCTATCATAGGTAAGTGAAGAATGACTTCGTAAAGCCATATTGGCGTGGTAACCATGACCATTTTGCCATGTTATTTTCAAAAGCTTATAACATCAAACTTCTGTACAATTTATATTTCGAACTTTTCAGCCACATTCAGTGTAAATACAGATAAATAAATTGAATTATCTGTGGAATTCCACTTTTTTTTTCTACCAGTCTTTATTCCCGATGACTATGACTGATGCATGGCCGCAGTCATAGCTAACGCTTGTTGCATATTAAAACACAGGGTCATTGTTGCCGGCAACTCGGCGTGTATACTAAAGCAGAATACATCCTGTGGCCAGGGAAACAATCTTTTGTTTCCAATAGGATGTTTGTTCAGGGTTGATTTATTATCATAGGAAAGTTCGATGACAATGATTTAGATAGTTTAATTCTTGTCGATCGTAAAGGTTCTTGTAAGTGGCTGCTTTGGATTTTGGAAAATCTCGCAACAAAGCAGATTAAGCTTCTTGTTTTGAGATGCAGAATATTTTAAAGATGCAGGAATAATTTTCACTATAAATTCTATAACAGAAACCGGCTCCACACGAGTGCAAACATTATTTTTATTGAGATTTACTAGGTGCTCTTCTCATTTACATCCTTAAAAGAAAGATATTAAGGTAAACGCAGCTATCAACGACCCATCAAAAATCTGCAGGTATTACCGACCTATAAAAGTAACTTGAATTTTTTACGTTTCCAGAACAATTCTAGCTATAGATAGGCACAGTTACACACGCGTTTATTCCTTGAGCATCGTATACTTTTATGTTAGAGTGAGTAGCTGTGCAAAGAAGAGATAAAATACGTCAGTTACTGCGAAGCAGCGTGGACGCAGGACTTGTCGTACTGTTCCCTTGTTCCTTCAAGTAAGTAGGTACGTGACTTTTCTATTTAAGACATTTATACAAACAAATGACGTCTATACTTTATCTTATATTACTAAATGTATTCATTTAAGTGTCAACTCTTGATTTATCATGACATTTTATTAAGGAAAAGTAATTTGAAACGATAAAACTGTAAATTAAAATGGGACGGTGTTAGCTGCATCAGTTTTAGTCGTGGCAGCTATCAACGACCCTTAAGTCGGCAATGGCAGCAACGTAACTTTTAGTTTTATTTTTCTTTTATGTTATTAAATCACACTAACACAGGTATTTTTATGGACCAGTTTAAATCTAAGCTATCAGACTTTATAAAAATCTATTAACGACTAATCTATTTTGTCTAGTTGTTACCTTTTAGCGTTGTCAATATAACCAAAGTTTTGATATTTTTCGAGGATCGATATTGAATAGTTACAATAATAAATCATTGTTTTTGTGTTTAAACCGTGTGCATAATGTTCATATTTTTTGTGATATTAAACAATTATAATCTATTTTATAGTCCGAAGGTCAATTGAATTAAAATAACTATTTTTTTATGAGTCGGTAATACAATTTACGTTTATACTTCCATACTTTATTACCGACCCACTAGGGTCGGTAATAGCAAGTATAAGAAGCTATTACCGATCGTATAAAGATTATTTACTTTCTCACCTACTTTTACCTATCAATAAATGCTACTTCTTGGCTAAAACAACATAAAACATACAGTTATATTTTTTTCCAGAAGTATGGAGCCACAAAAGTACTACCTAATTTGTTTTATTAAAAATAACGATAATAATATAATAATAATAATAATAATAAACCTATCTGAGCCAGACACACGTCGATAAAATTAAGTCGAAAGAATTACTCCGACCGAATCAACAGACTGACTTATGCAGACACTGCAATAATGCCTCCGAAACCATCCAACTCTACGCGCCTCCCTGAGGACGTGTATGGGGCAGTGGAGGACGGTTTTTCGCTATCCAGGATGTCAACAGATTTAGAGGAACAGCGAGCCGATTGGGATTGAGCGAGGCATATTCCAGGGTGGCAGTTTGAGTCCACTTTGGTTCTGCTTAGCCTTGAATCCTCTAAGCACACTTCTGGAGAATTCAGGTCTAGGCTATCGATTGAAGAGAGGAGGTCAGGTTCTTCTTTACATGGATGATCTAAAGCTCTTTGCCCCCAACAATTTAAAACTGATGGAGCTACTAAAGGTAACTGAAACCTTCAGTAGCGCTATCAGGATGGATTTTGGTGTGGACAAATTTATATTCGGATTCCATAAACCGTAGAGCCCTCTCTCCAATCGAAACCTAGATGTATTTGGGAATGTCAGAGGCGTTGGACATTAACACTGCTGATGTGAAGCAATCGTTGAGGGAGCGTTTCTTTGGCCACCTGAAAAAAGTATTCAATAGTCTTTTGTCGGGCGGGAACAAGGTGCGCGCCTTCAACGGTTGGGTCATGCCAGTCTTGATGTACTCCTTCGGCATACTCAAATGGACTCAAACAGAGCTTGACACCCTGGATAAGAGGGTTCGCACACTGCTGACCGCATATCGAATGCATCACCCACGATCGTCGGTTATGAGACTGTATATCCCGCGAAAATGTGGAGGTCGAGGCTTTTTAAATGGCAAGTCTCTCCACAATCGCGAGATATATAGTCTCAGATAATATTTCCTAAAAGCCGACGTGGGGATGCATCGAGATGTGGTTGCGGTTTGCAAAGGCCTCACACCGCTCTCTTTGGCGAAAGAGAACTAGCGCAAACCTGTAGTGCTTGACACTAACGATCGCAAGGAAGTGTGGCAGAGCAAGGAGCTTCACGGACGCTTTCTCCGGGCCCTTCATGGGCCTGATGTAGACCAGTTAGCGTCCGTGTCCTGGCTACGTTTCGGTTACCTCGAAGGTTTTGTCTGTGCAATTATGGATGAAGTTATTATGACGAGAAACTACTGGAGATTTATTGTGAAGGATGGCACGGTTGACATCTGTCGGGCATGCCACCGTCCAGGAGAGTCAATCCGACACATAATTTCTGGGTGTTCTCGCTTAGCTAACGAAGAGTACACAACCTTGTGACCAGGGTTATCCATCAGCAACTTGCACTAAAATACAACCTCGTGGAATCGGAAGTGCTGTACTACAGGTATGTGCCCGACCCAGTTCTCGAAAATGGTCATATTACATTGTATTGGGATCGATCCATCATCACTGAAAGGACTATCATGGCTAATAAGCCTGATATAGTGGTGATGGATCGAACCGAGAGGCGCGCAATGCTTGTTGACATAACGGTCCCACATGACGGGAACCTCGTGAAAGCCGAACCAGATAAGAAAATCAAGTATCTTTACTTGGCTCGCGAGGTTGTCGACATGTGGGATGTGGACTAAGAAATCATTGTGCCGATAGTCGTGTCTGCCAATGGCTTATTAGCAAAGAGCCTCGACTAATACCTAAAGAGGCTCTCGTTAGGCAGCTGGATCAAGGGTTTGATTCAGAAAGCAGTACTTCTGGACACGGCGCGCATTTTTAGGCGATTCCTCTGCCTGGAGCCCTGACCCTTAGACCTTGTTCCCGATACCGGTGGGCTACTATTTTTTTTATGTTTAAATGTTTTTTTTTATATTTAAATATTTAAAAATGTATTTAATAAGAAATGAAAATGAACGATAATAAAAAAAAAGAATAAGTATCTGCATTTTTACTTTGTTTTATTTTATTAAGATCAATCATCATCATCACTAGCTTAAATACATTCCATTGCTGGAAAAAGGCCACCTCTCATACACGATCGGGAATAGCTGCATAAAAATCGTTAATAGCTTCACAGCCGTTTTTATGGGTCGGTAATGGCAACAATCGACTAAGTCACTTTAAAAATTATTTTTTACAAGATAATCCTTTATTTAAATGTATTTGATTAAGTAAATACATTTTTTATACATAACACTAGCATATAAAATTAAACTATTCATGTTTAGAGGAACCAGTATACTAAAAAAAAATGGTTGATTTTAAAATTGCCTTAAGGGGGTCGTTAATACCTGCGTTTACCTTACATTATTTTCCTACTCAGTTTATTATTTTCTTCAGACCAATAATTAGTCTGAGTTATTTTCCTTAGTTAGTAGTTTTGGCTGTGCGTTGATACTCAGTCAATGAGTCAAGACAGATGATTTTATAATCTAGGTACGTATCTGATTAATATTTTTACATAGTACCGTTGTACAGGGTAAAATAACGAATCAAAACATTCTCAAACAAAGCTATTAATAAATCAAGTAAGTAACTACCTACATAATCATAACAGTAACACAAGGATAAAGTCTATTGTTATGATGAGTCCTCTGATAGAACGATCCAGAAACGTCACTACATAATGTAAGTACTATTAAAGTGGAATAGACCACAGTTTAACACAATTCGTGTTTGATATTGGTTGATTGACATAATGACAACCAGTTTTACATGTTTAGTAATCGAGGGAAAAGGTCATTGGCCTGTGTTTGTTTTATGTGAGCTATTAATTTTATTGTTTGTTGTGAATAAGTCGTTAGGTACTGCGGGGTTAAGTCGTTTATTATTATTTAAACAGCCTTTGTGTATACCTACTTGCTCTGTCATATAAATTTTCGACCTACATTTGGAGATTTATTGCTAATTCTTTTACTAAGTCACGGCTATGACTCGCTCCAAGTTATTGTGCCGGCACAAATCATCGTACCTATGTTTATTTATGAGCTAGTCTTCAATAAATAAATCTATGACAAATACATTTATGAACTGACTATCCATAATAAATTTAACTTACCCACTTATATTTATTGACTCGTCGTTAGCTGTTTAGACAAAGAACAAGTAAAATGTAACTTTTAATTAGTATGGCTCCCAAGACACTGCCTTGCGGCATACCATGCCAGATGAAGGCAGCAGGCTTATAATAATTATAATTATTTTATGGTACCTATCATAAAAACTCAGTAAACTTTTTAAAAATCTTTGTTCATTAAAATTTACATAAAAATAACTGTCTATGATTATTTTGATGTTCGTAATTTAAAAATTGCTTTAGATTGAGAGTTCTTGTGAGATAAAGTTGGTAATATTTCGTCACAAGACGGCATGTTGTACCTGCAGGCCGGTTTTACTTGTGTGCATTGATAATACAAAACCTGTGAAACATGTTGGGGTGGTGTAAGGCGACATGATAACACCTCGCGAATCGCGAATACGAGGACAGCCATTTTACAGACCTTTCAATAAAGCGAGAACACAACTTAGATCTTTGGTCACCTAGATAAAGCTATAAATCCATATTGTAGACAAGTTACACTTTGTATCAATTAGTTAATGTAACGGCAACGGCTTACTAGGGGCTTACAAATCGTAATAAATTCCAATACAAACCATTGTGGTATAAAATCTTCCTTTTTACACAGGAATGATAATATTTATAATTATCATTTCATGGATACGCTGTGATATTGTTAGAAACGTTTTTCTTATAAATATTATAATCTTTTAAGTTTTTATAAAAAAAGGTATTTATACAAGGGCTATGTTTACCCAGAAAGAAATAAAGACACAGCCCATAGATAAATTTTATCTCAATCAAAGGAGTGATTCCCAGTATTTTTGAAAATGCTTGCTTTTTAAACTTATTGTCGCTTAGATGCAAAGAGATTTGAGATTAGCACTAGATTGTGAATGTTTTTGTGTACTGAAATTTTTCTTTTATAACTCATCGGAAAGATCTTTTAGCTCACACTTTTAACTAGATAACTACACACGTACAGAAAAGGTCAGGGTCAAATAAGTTTCCGATGTCCCGATGTTCTTTTACAGATTTTGTTTCGGATGTTTTGCGAAGATGAGGGTGGAGGCAAACAATATGTCAGTAGTAAAGAAACAATAAACTGCTATTACCAGACAAGATGTTCAAACAACAACATGTTTACTTTATGGAATTCTTGAAGCGCGTGCCTGCCTGTGTGGGATAGGAAGACTCCATGTTATAAACGAAAACAGATCATTGCCGTTTTATGAGCTTTAAAAGTTTTATGAGACTGTTAAGTCTTTTTGAATAAGTACGAAATGAGTTTCATACTGCTGTTGTTAGCTAGAAAAATATGATGGTAAGATGCTGGATAAGCAAATTTTGGCAAAGAGCCGGAATAGCAGCATAGGTGTATGTACCTAAAAGGAGATTTGGCGCTTCGGTTTGGCAGCAGGCACCATGTGGCGGAAATTGGAAGGCCGCAAGTTGGCACAAAACAAATCCAGAATAGTAGGTACCTACCTATTTGCCAAAGTTCCAAAATAAGGTAATGTGGATGGCTATTTACTTTGTATTACGAACCACCCACGGGTAACTTCTAAATAGGGATCCTATCAGCAATAAACTTCCAAACTACGTAGGAACTACTAGGAAAGTACCTACCTTATTCTATTTCTGGGGACAAACTTTAGTATAGCTTCTACAAAGTTTCCAGACTCATTGCGTCCTCCTTACTTCTTTTAAAAGGCTCGTTACACAACACTCGGCAAGTCCATAAATGTAGGTAAACAAAATTAAATGTCAGATCCTTAAATAAATGTAAATGAATGTTGAGTTATCGAACAATTTATTTACACAGCAAGATTTATCAATTGGCCTCAATAACTCGCTCCTTCTTTATCCATGGCTGTCAGTCAGGTTTTCCAAGGTTTTCAACCGATAACTGGGAGTACAGTCATTGGATGCACCCAAAGATGCACCAATCGACAATACAACAGTAAAGGAAGCGTATAAACTTTACAATAATGAATAATGGAATATTTTAAATGGTAGCAATACAGTATGATTGTGTTGATCTAGTTAATATAAAGGTAGGTATGAAGATGAATCTACAGCAACATACACAACATACTTTACGTAACATAATAGGTATAGTATTTAGTTAACATATAGGCAATAGCAAAGACATTAAATGCATTTGGGCCATAGACTACCGATACATTGTTTTAACTAGATACTACTCCGATCTCATCTGCTACTTAAAAAATGACGTGTAAAAGTGTTTGTGAAAACTTATTTACAAAAATAAATATCATTTTATCATAATGTTTATCATTTTTTTAGCATCTTTATGAAGATTCACTTTTTTATGTAGGAACGCTTTAGTTTCAACACTTTTATCAGTCGTTTCTTGCCTTACCTGCCAAATTGCCAAATTTTATCGTATCTACCTGCCATTAAATACAGAGATAGCATTAGCACTTACTATAAACATTTGTTAACCTAGTTAAAAACTCAATACAAAAGGGTTCAGGTTCTCCTATTGGGGTAACTTCAACTTAGTTTTGCCCTTGAGAATAGAGCCGAAGTCATAAGAGGACCTCCATTAATTAAGTGAGCCCAAAATGGGAGGGAGGGTCCGGTATAATCTCGTTAGAATGGAGCGAGAGGGGTCATTGAAAATCTATAAATGTTTATTTTTTTGCCCAAAATGACAAACCTAACTTGGCTACTGTTATACGGTATTAAAATTATTAGGTATATTATATTACGGTATTAATATTATTAAAATAAAATTTACCGGGTAAATCTTCTGGAGTCAATATTTTTTACCCGATTAATAGTGGCCTTTGTCTGTCTTAAAATATCAAATTTTGAGGTATCGAATTAGTACCTATTACGTGCACAGAAGTAAATAGATAAGTAGTTTGGGTTTGCGGTGAGGTGTTGGTCTTATACGTCCCGCACATATCTCGTTACAGTGTTGTATCTACCGCACGCGTCTTGCACCGCTAATCAGAGCATGTTGTTTCTAATTAAACTATAAGAAAACTGTAACATTTTAGAGAATCACTTGTTACTTCTAGAAAAAACAAAAATTGTCTCTGGCTGTTTTTTTTTCGATTCGTACCTACTTCTTAAAAACTTGTAATTTGTGCGATTTAGTAGAGTCAGGGGAAGGTTAATTGCCCATTATTTGATCTAGCAGTAAATCAATAATTCATCGGCAGAACTTACTAATTTACCCGAAAGCCAAGATGAGGTCATTCTGGTCACGCCACCTTACTTACGGCGGTGACCAACATCTATACATATAATAAGACTGTAAAAAAACTGTGTCTGTACATTGAATATATTTAAAAAATAATAATTGAGGGGGGTTAAGAAACAGTAATAGAGCACGAATCCAAAAAAAAAGTCTGTCTGTTTGTCTGTTTGTCTGTTTGTTTGCACACGCTAATCTTCGGAACTACTGGACGGATTTGAATGATTTTTTTTTTGTTATATAGATATTAAGTCTGGTCAACACATAGGCTATAATTTATCTTGGAAACTGGAACACCTGATGCAGAACCGCAACAGACCAGCTAAACTATAGGCGATACAAAAATGGTCCCATAGCAAAAATTGTTCCACGTGATGAGCATTTTCTGCTGAGAGAATAAATTTGAAGATCCGGAACACCTGATGCAGAACCGCAACAGACCAGCTAAACTATAGGCGATACAAAAATGGTCCCATAGCAAAAATTGTTCCACGTGATGAGCATTTTCTGCTGAGAGAATAAATTTGAAGATCCGGAACACCTGATGCAGAACCGCAACAGACCAGCTAAACTATAGGCGATACAAAAATGGTCCCATAGCAAAAATTGTTCCACGTGATGAGCATTTTCTGCTGAGAGAATAAATTTGAAGATCGGAGATACAAAAATGGTCCCATAGCAGAAATTGTTCCACGTGATGAGCATTTTCTGCTGAGAGAATAAATTTGAAGATCCGGAACACCTGATGTGGAACTTCAAGAGCCCAGCTACACTATAACATATATTGGAATGACGTCTTAGCAAGAGTTGTTCAGCCTTATGAGCACTCGCTGTTGACGTATAAAAATCGAAGATCTGGAACACCTGTTGTGGAACTCCAAGAGCCCAGATACACCATAACTCAAATAGGAATGACGTCTTAGCAAAAGTTGTTCGGTCTGATAGACATTTCCTGTTGACTTATAAAAATCGAAGATCAGAAACATTTGATATAGAAATTAAAACTATCACTAATTTCATTGCATAATTATAAAATAACATAAGTAGTACTACGCGGTGAAGGCGGGAACAGTTCAGGACTGATTTTCGATGACGATGGTATATCGTTGAAAATTAGACTCTACTGGCTAAAACTCCCATTTTTTTATCGTATGCCTTCGGGCTTATGTTATTTGAGTGTTTAATTTCCTTTTCCATTTATCTTCGTTACACGGTAGCTTACCCGGTAACGCAGGGGAGCAGCCACTTAGATTTTAATTGATCAGGTATCATCACAATAAAACTATAAGTATCCATGCCTGGAAAGAGGTCAAATTTTTCCCAATGTTCCAAAGGTGCTAAATGATTAAAGACCATAAGATCCCAACAATCTACCGAAGAGCGTTAGGAGAGACTTGATGCTGTTCGAGAACATGAGGCTGCAACTTGCTCCGTGGAAACTTCTTGGGATCGCGAAGCACGCCTGCATTCTCAGCGTATTTACGCATCTACATCCAGGTCTCTAGAGACCAGTGAAGAATATGTGCGCGACTGACCGCTGATCGTGAACATCATGCACTGTCTCGCGAGTTGGAGACGTTCACGGAAAAAGCATGACGCTTGAGTTTTCAGTGTATATACGCATCGACTCTAGAGATAAGTGGGGGAAGGAGATGCGCGACTGACCGCTGATCGTGAACGTCACGCAACATATTATAGGCTATAATTAATTTTGGAAAATGGAACACCTAAAGCGAAAGAGATATAAAAATGGTGCCATTGCTAAAACTATTCCACGTGAAGAGTGTTTTCTGCTGTGAGACTAAATTTGAAGATCTGGAGCACCTGTAGGGGAACTCCAAAGCCCAGAGACAATATAACATATACATAATAGAAATGGCGTCTTAGCAAAAGTTGTTAAGTCTGATGGCATTTCCTGTTGACCAACAAAAATAAAAAATCTGGAACATCTTGAATCGTCTCGCGCATCCCATTGATTTCCCGTCCCCGGGCTTATAGAATTCGACATCAGATGTTTCAGATCTTCGATTTTGACGACCCCGTTGTCGCTGGCATAAGCAACAGGATCCGCGTACGAAGTCGCGGGCAGAAGCTAGTTGATAAATAAAGTGTGTGGATGCGTCACAATTGATTCATGCACCTTAACTACCTTAACCATTTAGAAATACTAACATTTCTCTCTCGTATCGAGAAAGGATGTGAGTCATGTCACGGCCACGCCTAACGACATCGACTGGGAAAAAAAAACAATAGGCCTTAAAAAGATATCACCATACTTTGCTTCAACAATGACTGTCACATACCTACTATCTAACATGTCTGACTCTGACCATATGTCTCGTCTCGACAAAATAAAATCAGCGTTCTATTGTAACTTTAGATTAACTCAACGGTACGTGGCGTGTCATGGTGGCGCCTTTCCAAAACCTTATAAGGTACAGAACCTGCAAGAACGGGTACCAACTACATAAAACGACTCGTAATTCTTGGCGCCATAAGAATTACAACGTATGCGCGCCATATGGTCAGAGTTTCCAAAATGTCAGCCGAAATGGTTTGTTTTTAATCATCTGTAATGTAAAAAAAATAAGATGTGTTAAAAAGATAACGTTGTAGTTTCGGGGTTCTGTTTATCATGACTACAATGATATTTTACATCTGTGCCATAAAGTAATTTATTTTATGTAACGATAGCGTCCTCCATTTTGAAATGGTTTTAATTGTTGTTCTTGATGATGAATTCTCATGCACTCATTGTTATGCAAATCTAAGAATCGATTGAGTAACAGCTACATATTCGCTAACATTTGGGGAATCGATACCGGCTTCATGGCAGCGTCTGCCATATTTTGGTGGGGGAGCGTACAGTGAACCGAGTGAGTCATGCGATGCACGTCTGCGAGCCCGACACCGTAGAAAGTTTAAAGTTATTAAAATTTCACCGTAAGCAGATCGCTGGCCTCGACACGTACCGTTTTTGCTGATTTACAACTGCTACTTACTATGTTTTGCAATAGGGTATATGCATGTATTTTTTTTATAATTTTAATTCACTGTTTACAACGTTTTAACATAGTAAAAAAATATAAACATATTTAAAAATGCAGTAATAAAGCTTAAAAAAATATTTAAAATACAGAATAAATTTGAGCTGTTTAAACGCCGCAATTTTCGCGCGCCATTTCGATTACGTCATTTACTACGATCCTATTACTATTACTTAGGGTGTTTTCGTTCTTCTAACCATTTCACCATGAAAAAAGCTCAAAAACCAGTTTACCGGTATTGCTTGTACCCGAATGCAATAAACATTGTCAGATTGTGCTTTTACAAAACCACTTTCAGTCATTTTTCTTAAATGTTAAATAACCTCACTATGAAGCTGAAATTACACTTGAACATTAAATTAGTTCACAACACACACGGCAATAATTATGTTTTCCAATAAAAAGTCCATTCCAATACTTAATGTCATACTTACACATTGATGTTTTGTAGATTTTGAGTTGTTGTCGTAGTATTTGACGTCAATTTTCGTTATAACCAATGGTGATGCGTTTCACAAATTTGAATTTCCCGCGCTTAATTCGCACTTTTATTTTTAATTTTAAATAATTATGACGCTATTAAAAAGTAAAACAATGATTTAGTTCATATTTTCTGCTATTAAAGATTCGGAAAAAAAATATTCGAACCATATTTAAATAACATGCATATTCCCTATTGTGGTGCCTAAGTACTTGAATCTCAAATAGAACCGGGCTGTAATTAAGTACGAGAAACTATGATTAAATTGTTCTCTCCAATTAAAAAAGCTACGATAGCTGTGAAGAAAGAACAGTTTCCGGGAAAACGAGGTCTGAGGTAATTCTGATAGCAACCGCATTGAACATATTAAGGAAGCGTTCAAGAAACTTCTTCCTTGAGGAAATCGTCGGAGACGTAGATATAGTGAATGTTACTGGTATGAAAACTATATTAACTTGTTTCTCTTCTACGTAGTAAAGAAAAGATTGACGCTCCGAAACAAAAGGCATCTCGTAGAACATGAAACAACACATCCTAGAAAATGCATGCATTATTCAAATTTCAATAACAACGCTCGCTCAATAGAACTTCTTGTTGGAACTTTACTTATTCTATTTTAGAATCAAGCGTAGGCGATATCCAGCACCAATGAAACATTAAAAGATACTAAGACAGATAACTTTTAAAACGGCGTCTTAAATCTAATTCAGCCTTCAATCACATAGGTGAACATCAAAGCAATCGATAAATATTTGTCATATAAGGACTATCTAGAATCTAGATATGCCACAAATACGAAGCCACGGTTCGACCTTGCCGCTATTAATACAGTGACTTACTTTACGATCCAAGAGTCGTGACATCTGCAGTGCATAGCTGCTAACCTTGAGGCTAGGACGTCCATACATGGTGTAGTCGTCACTTTCCACTTAAGGTCAGAAACTATATGGGAATCAGGTCGACTGAATTCTGTGATTAGATACGGCAATCGTTCAATTGCTGAGAAGTGTTTTGTTTTTTATTGTCACGTTCTTGCTTTGACCGTACCTACGCATTATATTATTATCTTCACGATTGGCCTCGTTAAACCTTTCAGAAAGGATCATCGTTGGTCTCCACACGCTTCGTCCAGCAATTTGCATTCAAACATAACTCATAAACAATTTGTTTCCTTAGCGCACAGCAAATATCTATTTAAACTTGTCTTTATTTACTCTTGCCTCTACAAATATGTTTTAGTCTCAAGTTTCAGTCTGGTGAATGTCTGTCGTTAGCTTCCAGCCGACGCCGCCATTCCTATTTCTTTTTTTTCTGGTTTGTGTAAATAGAAATACTGACAGGTGTTCAATGTTTTGATCAAACACTAAATAATTCTTGGAGCCAATTTCACGCTCATTGTCTATTCAGTATAAGTAGTAGACGGTGTTGGCTAGGAGCGACAAAATGTCATCTAGTTGATACAGTCTTGGTGAGATTTATGAACAGCATCGGATAGATTTAATGCATCGCATAAAATATGACTAGCAGATGTTCAAAGGTGGGTGCTTCAAGAATTACGGCCACTTGGTCAACCTATTTCCTGAATGAAATACATCCCAAGTATTTATATGCTGCTGGAAATGGATTGGAAATTAGAAGAGCTTGGTATGATCTTTAAAACGGTCTAGGGTTGTGGAATATTGCCATAACCTTGGCCAGGTGATGGAAAGTTATTATTTAGGTTGTTGTATCACTACATAGTATAAAACAAAGTCGCCTTTTCTGTCCCTATATCCCTATGTGCGCTTAAATCTTTAAAACTACGCAACGGATTTTGATGCGGTTTTTTCCAATAGATAGAGTGATTCAAGAGGAAGGTTTATATGTATAATACATGCATCATATACTAAGGCAACATTGCTAATTTTAGAGGTTTCTAACGTGATGTCGTAAATTAACCTATTTTTTTGGGCTTATTTAGCAATTTAGCAAAAACGCTGCCTAAACCCTACGAGTTACATCAAATTAATGTACTACAGTATTGTACACCATAAAAAGGTCTACAAAAAAGTCCGCGATGGTATATGTTTATATTTAAGGGATAACCCACATTAACCATTAATAGAGTGCACAATACTCACAGGATGTGGTACCGGAGAAGATGTATTGATTCCCCGAATCCCTCTGATACCATCGGATTTAACCTTCCAATTTAAACGTTTACAGTTTCCGGTAAAGACATCTTTTACAATGACCATTAATAAATCGCAAGGTCAAACCTTCAACGTTGCAGGCTAAGATTTGAGCGTTGACTGTTTTTCACATGGCCAACTGTAGGTACTTATGTCGCTCTTTCAAGAGTAACCTCAAGAGAAAACATGTTTGTATTGTATAATGACAAGAAAGCTGAACGTTGTGTATAAAGACATCCTGTAATATATTAATTGTTGTAAAAATAAAATAAATACCTAGGTAAAAATGTAAAAAGTAAATAAGTAAAAATGTGTAATGTAATAAAATTTGTATGAATTTAGATATTCCAAAGATAGTAGGAAATCTTCATAGTAAGTATAGGGAAAGAGGAATTGTTTTACTCCAAATTTAATGCGTGCAGGCCAAGGGCCAGTAATGAAGGAATCAAAAATACTGGATCGATTTTAATCATGTTTTCATTGAGTGACATAGGCATATATATTTTATGCCCGTGCAAAGTCGGAGCGGGCCGCTATGTTTTTATATACAACGTTCATAGTTTTTCTGTAGTGTATCTAATTTAATTTAGTATCAGCATTGCACCCGTGCGAAGCCGGGGCGGGTCGCTAGTCTACTTATAAATGACACAGTCATCCAAAATATACTACACAATAAGTAAGATTGGTTACTCCGTGGAAAACTTTCCCTAAGTTCTGGCGTTTGAATTCGTTGGTCAAAACAACAACATGACAACCAGAAAATTACTATCGTTACTTAAAAAAAAACCTCATTTTCCCCAATATTACAAAAATGTAATTGTGTTCTCGGTGACAAAACACTTGTACCGAGTATTACTTTTTATCTGTACCTACTTCTACGTAATTATTTCCTTTATCAGGGCAATCCTTATTTAATGTCAATATTCGGTTATCAACTCCAGAATGGTCTTTATTAGTACAGAAAATACGTATTTCGATAGGGTATGTATCAAAATGATTAATGCTGTTCTGATAATTTACACAAAGAGCAAAATAACAAACATTGTTGTTTAAGTTAATTATCAATCAACATGTATACACACAGCAAGCTACAAATTGCAGATTTCTGTTTCTGTGCGATGATGCAGAAAGGACTGCTGAGGTGGACAGGTAGACCATTTGAACTAACAACGCAATACTGTGATGATCTTGGCGGATAAAACCAAGAAGTTACAGAGATCGTACGAAGCACTCTGTTAGCTGGAATTTGTCACATTAGACATGGCAAAAGCTGCATCGGCTAATCTGTAACCATCTTATAAAGAGGGGCTTATCCGAAAACTAATTTCTGATTTCAAAAATTCTTTCACTGATTTGAAGCTATAGGTATTATCGGCGTGTGCTTTGGAATAATGGTACGTTGACCAAGACGATATCAGCAATTGCAAACTGTATTTGGAAGTGGTAACCGCCAGGACCAAACGAGATATGTCCTTGAGTGAGACCATGTGCACTATTTAATACCTATTTGCTAATGTTTACTATCTATAGTAAAATATTAGCTACCTTTGCGTAATGAAATATATCAAAGAAATAAAGTGGCCAGCTATTCTGACGTTATTCAGGCTGGCCACTTCCAAGTTTTCATAGTTAAAGAGTTGTATTAACCGCTAATATTTACTACCTAAACATATTTTTTTACAGGGAGAGAGAAAGCAAGCTAGTCTCAATAATGAACAGGTATTTCTCCTAGCCAAAATCTAGTCATTTAACATAAACAAAATTCGTGTCTTTCCATAAATATCGTTCCAGATGTGCGTCAGTTGGCACTGTGTTCATGCAAATCCGTAGAGGAGGGTTCAAACTAAAAATATTTACGGCACACCTAAGCCATAAAACAGCAAATTGATCTACCAGGGCCACACTTACGGACATCCCTCTAAAGGGTAAAATGTTCAAAGGGAGTGTACCTAATCAACCGTGTTGGGTACGACTCCAGGTTTTTTTTTAAAGTGGTTCCTGATGTGATTTCTGACGGGATGTTTAGAATTTGAAGCGGAAAATAACATGATTTTGTACTCCAATAATGTTTGTAACAATACTGATAGCAAAGTTAAAACTCGTGTTACTGAAATTATAGTTTACCTATTATACAAAAAACTTAACTTTCCTCCATTGGTAAACTTGTGAAGTTGTGAAGCATGACAAATAGACTAGTCAACTCATACAATTGCACACATTCGACCTACATCATTCATTTTATGTAAGTATGTTAAAATACTTGGAAATATTATATGTTCAGGTCATGAAAGGATTTTGCACTATGCAGAGGAAAAAATCTTACTCCCATTATTTTTCCTCAATTTAACTGCTGCTTACCTCACAAGGTTAGTAATATCATTGATTTGACATAGGTAGATCGCCAAAAACTACATAATAATTAGGTATGTTTACATAACTTGGAATGTAAATAAAAATGCAAACATCCACGTTGGTCATTGCTTAAATTAGGATATCGCAGCTCTCTTTAAGGTGTCTGACCTGAATGTGTACTTATCTTAAATTCCTGGAATAAACTCAAATCCAAAGAATTTTTTTAAGGTAGGTACTCGTACATACCTACTTGATATTTTTTGTTTCGACTGTTGAAAATGATGATTAAGGAAATAAATTATTGGCTTTTTAATTACGTAAGAATCTTGTAGGTAATGAGTTAAAGTATTAATTAGAAATGATGACCTTTATGACACTTAAAAGCTTAAATAAACACATCACAGTAAAAAGTAACGCCGCTAGGCGTCCTGTATCTTTTAATGAATATTGATGGTAAGTAGGTAGGTAACTGATTGCGTGCAAAATGTAAAATACCTATATTTCAAATAAATATGGAGTTGGAGTTTTTGACAAAGCGGCTCGTAGCAGAACACGTAATTATTTCCGAATACCAATCTTCGTACGATTTTAAGTATTTCGGTGAATAAGAAGATACATTGCGTTTCTTTGATAAAAATAACAGACTTTGTTTGCAAAAATCTACCCACTGCAATCATTGACGGTAAAATTTCCGCCAACCGCCAACTCAGTTCATTGCTCCAAATATTACTGGTGCATCAAAGCAAACATGAGAAAGCAACTGTAATCTTTAAGTCTGGAACAATCTGGTACTTACAGCCATTGAGCTTAATGAGTAGGTACCTAATTCGTAAAAATGTATCTTCTCATTCATAGGTAGAAGCTTGCTTGTTTATAAATCAGGCATTATAGATAAAAAATCTACAACTTCGTCTTTGTTTATGTTTTATATTATAATACCTTAGTCTTATGATTCATTGGATTTCCTTTATCTGTCATTTCTTTCAGTTCGCATGATTCATTCGCGCCCCTCAAGGCGTAGTCGTCTGATTAAAATATTAAGGTCGAGCTAGTCAGCAATTTTAGATAAATTGTCCGAGAGCGAAATATATCCGCTTATGAGTAACTTGCCGAAGATTGAAACTGAGATAATGTATGAATCATCTAAAGAATATGAACATTTTGAAAATGAAGATCATATTCGTGTGTATGAGACGCTTACTTTATTGTAAAGCCAAAATGCGATCTCTGAATATCCATATATCTAAGCATAGACTACAAGACCGGTGTGACACTGAGTAGTTAGCTTTTAAAACTGGTGAAATACACAATTTTGATTTTTCTGTCTGTCAAAAAAAAAAAATCTAACTGTTCAATCTGCAGTTGCAGATTAGGACGTACTTATGTATAATGATCGCAATTTGTGTCAGTGAACTTTAGAATCGTGATAGTTGAGCTCAGGCCTACATAGTACCATTTTAACCCGCTGTTGCATTAGTTCCAGAGAACTAAGATAAAATTAGACTAAATATATAGATGCAGAATGAGAGCAGGAGTTTAGAGACAATGTTATTGAAACGAAACAGCATAATCATATCGATGCAACCAGCCATTTTATTTTATTACTTAACACTAGAAAGACGGAAAAAATCAACTACCTACAAAGACGGCGAGCGGTCAAATGACTCCTCCTGTTTATTAAATCTTTTTTTTTATAGTTAGGTGCTAAAATGGTCACTATAGTATTAAAACATGATCTAATATATGATTAATTATTTAATTTACACACAATTTTTATATTTTAACGTTTTGTTTACATTACGAGAGCCGCAAAGTGGTTTTTTGAAAGTGTCGCATACTTTATTAGTTTTTTTTTACACTTCTGTATATAGGCATTCTTGCCTGTTTCTATTTTCCGGATTTTGAGCAGGAGATTGAGGAGTAGAAGGTGTCAACTCTTCAGGCAAGGGTTCAGCTTCTGAGAGGCTAGCTTCGATTTCTACCTTGCCGCTAGGTTCGCTTGCTAAACTTAGTATAAAATTCCTTCGTTTTATGTTGGTACCTGACATTTTCTTATACATAATGAAAGAATGTATCCCTGCTAGGTCCAAAAAATTAAAAAAAACCTGTACTGGCCTGACCTCCGTGATGCTGCTTTTACACTATATTTTTTTTTGCCATCTGGTCAGCCACATCCACGCCGTATTTGCTAGCGCTGTAAAAAGTCACAATCGGAGACTACTTTGTAGATTCTATTTGAAGTATCCACGAGGTTAGAAGTGATAAGACCTTGAAGCTCAGAATCTTTCGAGCTATGACTCATTCCTCTGCCTCGACCACGACGACCACGGCTACGATCACAGCCGCGAGAACTCAACCTGTCAACCTTTCGTAAATTTGCTAGAGGTATCTGGTCTTCCAGGTCACTTTCTTCCGTAGAGGAACTTGAACTGACTAGAGGTATCAGCTAATCATCGTCGCTATCACGTTCTAAACTTTCAGTCACAAACCGACCCATCTTCACGAATATATTGCAACAAAGATAGTATTTCTTCATTTTGAAGACTACGAGACATTTTTCAGGAATCACTTACAATAATTTCGACAAAATTCATAGGCAGTCGTAAATAAACTGACTCATTTGATTAGCAAACTATAAACAATGAATAAGTGTAAAATATTTATATTCTACCCTCTCAAATTACACTTAAAAACACTTATCGGTGTTTAGCCGTCAAATGACTGCCGCCGTCTTTGTCGGTAGATCAAGATTTTAAAGAATAAACAAAACAGTTGTGATTTATTTTCATACATAGTTGCATTTAACTAGTAAAATAAATAAAAGTCACAAAGTATCAGCACAATAGTTCAAATAGTTTTCGAGTTATTCAACATTTAAATTCAAATTGCAGTCAAGTGACTGCTCCCGTCTTTCTAGTGTTAAATGACAAAACCAATTGTATATTTCGCACACTAGGAAGTCGTGAAGTTAGGGAAATGTCTGATGTATATTGACGTTCAGAATATGGTGATTCTAAGCCTAGTATCTAATATCTATAAATGATATTTGATTTTGCGTTAGGTTGAAAAAGCATATTTTTTTCTGAAAGTTAAATCATGGCAAATAACTCGAATAAAATGCAATCACTTAATAGATTGACCATCTTACATAAGTAGGTAGGTACTGAAAACTTTAATTAAATGTAGCTACTACATACGAAAATATGAGTTTTAGAAGAAATTTAAGTACAAGGTATGAAATAAAAGGACTATAACGATATGGGTACTTTAACCTAGCTTGAAGCCAGGTATTGAGACAAGTGAAATAGGAAACTGAGCTATCAAAGACGATTTAGATAGTTCTAATCAATGCAATAGTGCGTACGACTTCAGTAAATCTTATAAACGGAGTAAAGTAACGGACTACCAAGAGATATTGCTCCGTCACTTCGGTAACATCAATCTAAGATCCCGTTCAGTTCAACTTTCAATAAATTGCAAAGCTAGACTTACAATTTAATCAAGTTAGTGCAATGCAAGATAATCGAAGTCATCAGCAGATCTTGTTGAATCATTTTGTATAATTAATGTCAGATCGAAATAGTTAAATCCATATTTTAATTCACTCGTATTTTAAATTCGACAACCATTCATACCAATTCATACTGATTTCCCCAGTATTTAGTCGTTTAGTTTCAGACTTCTCTTATCGATCAATACAAACGTTTGACGTATGTATCTCAGAAGCGGACCATAGATCTTTATTTTTTTTAAATTTTGGCTAGCTTCGGACGTCACATCTTTATGGCATGAGTCCCTAACTTCTAAAATATGAATGTTTCATGATAAGTCTGAATGTTGATTGACTTAGACAGTTTGGACTACCCCACCTATAAAGCAGTTATGTGATTGCTTATAAACCTAATTGAATTACATTTCCTCAGCATAGTCGAGTCATACAATCGATAGGACCATTGTCTTCCGCGGGCATTGTTGAACGAGCCGAGCCGTGACTGGTGAGTCACAGTGGATCTTTTAACCACTCGCTATACTTTCATTTGTAAGTGTGTATGCCAAGGTATTCCACGTTGTAAGTACGCAGATAATAAAGTGGAACCAGTCCCGCGGTAGTACTACGGCATTACGAGTTACGCAGGTCTCTAGGGCCGTGAATAAAATCATTGTTGTCGCTAAATTACAACGCTCCAGCGCTAGAGTATGCTGTGTAACTGGATATATTTAGTTTATGCCCCAAATCTTTCTCAAGTAGCATTCTCATCAAAGTTCACCTGACATTTTATGTGAGAAAGTATTTTATGAACTGACGGCAGATTTTTCCCGTTTCTAGCTTTTTATCTTCTTTACGTGGGTGTAATTCCAGCTTTCTTCTTGTTCGTAAACTAAACACGTTTCATGTAGATTGTATCTCTTAGAAACAGTAATATATCATGAAAACCAGATGCTATTTCAAGATCATTCCTAATATTTAACAAGACATAGATTGCCAGCTGTTTATAAAAACAAAATATTTGTACAGGAAGTTCGTGCGTCAATTTCAAATAACGGCTGCCATCTTGATATTGAAATGTCATGATCTGTCAATCGATCTCTCGACATAAATTCTATTCGTTTCACTGCACTTGTAACGTGAAGTATCCACTATAATAGAGCTTCAGCTTTCCATTTTCTTTGACGAAGTCATTAATTAAAGCTGCTGTAAGAGCTCACTTCACGTTAATTGCTTGCCTGATGCGGTATACAAGTTTCAGTCGTTAGAAAAGCTTATACATAAAGACCAATTAGTATTGAGGGATTAGGGCCTAAGTCTTAAGTTGACATGTTTGAAAGATAAGTGAGAAAATAATTTAACGGTTATTCAGAAAGCACTGAGAATGATTTTTTTTTATCTTGTTAGCTGCAAAGCTTTTAAAAAAAACTTTAAGCTTTTTTCAAACTTTTCCTACATAGACAAACACAATCATGTTATTTTAAATGAATAAGTATTCAAAAATCTACCCTAATTTATCTAAATGTACCTAATACGAAAATAACAACATAAATCAAATATGTAATTTCATTTTTCTGAACGCCATTATTTTGTCTGCAGCACATTAAAGGATTTCCTACAACTATTTTTTTGGTACTGTCTACTCTCACCCTCCTAGCCATGTCGAGGGCAAGGGCGCTTGAGGGCGTGCCCTCGACTCAATGCGCCAAGGGCACCACGTATTTTTGTCTAATGCCAAATGTAAATGCAGTTAGTCAGCCGACATTCAATAGTAAATCAACCTAACGATGTTAGATAAAATGTTAAAATTACCAGATTAACTGTATTATGTCAGGCACCAGACAAAATCATGTCTGCGTTATTGATTGCAATGGCGCATAGTTGTTTGCATTAGTTATCATTGCACCTACTTTATTTAAAACTAGCTTCTGCCCGCGACTTCGTACGCGGATCCTGTTGCTTATGCCAGCGACAACGGGGTCGTCAAAATCGAAGATCTGAAACGTATGACGTCGAATTGTAAAAGCCCGGGGACGGCAAAACAATGGAATGCGCGAGACGATCCAAGACGTTCCAGATTTTTTATTTTTGTTGGTCAACAGGAAATGCCATCAGACTTAACAACTTTTGCTAAGACGCCATTTTTATTATGTATATGCTATATTGTTGCTGGGCTTTAGAGTTCCACTATAGGTGCTCCAGATCTTCAAATTTAGTTTCACAGCAGAAAACACTCTTCACGTGAAATAGTTTTAGCAATGGCACCATTTTTATATCTCTTTTACTTTAGGTGTTCCATTTTCCAAAATAAATTATAGCCTATATGTTGCGTGACGTTCACGCTCAGCGGTCAGTCGCGCATCTCCTTCCCCCACTTATCTCTAGAGTAGATGCGTATTTACGCTGAAAACTCAAGCGTCATGCTTTTTCCGTGAACGTCTCCAACTCGCGAGACAGTGCATGATGTTCATGATCAGCGGTCAGTCATATATTCTTCACTGGTGTCTAGAGACCTGGATACCTGGTAGATGCGTAAATACGCTGAGAATGCAGGCGTGCTTCGCGATCCTAAGAAGTTTCCACGGAGCGAGTTGCAACCTCATGTTGTCGAACAGCATCAAGTCCCTCCTAACGCTCTTCGGTAGATTGTTGGGATCTTATGATCTTTAATCATTTAGCACTTTTGGAACATTGAGAAAGATTTGACCTCTTTCTAGGTATGGTTATAGTTTTATTGTGATGATACCTGATCAATTAAAATCTAAGTGGCTGCTCCCCAGCGTTACCGGGTAGGCAACCATGTAACAAAGATAAATAGAAAAGGAAATTAAACACTCAAATAACATAAGCCCGAAGGCATATTTATACGATAAAAAAAAATGGAAGTTTTGGCCAGTAGAGTCTAATTTTCAATGATATACCATCGTCATCGAAAATCAGCCCTGAACTGTTCCCGCCTTCACCGCGTGGAGGTACTTATGTTATTTTATAAATATGCAATGAAATTAGTGATAGCTTTAATTTCTATATCAAATGTATCTGATCTTCGATTTTTATAAGTCAACAGGAAATGCCTATCAGACCGAACAACTTTTGCTAAGATGTCATTCCTATGTGAGTTATGGTGTAGCTGGGCTCTTGGAGTTCCACAACAGGTGTTCCAGATCTTCGATATTTATACGTCAACAGCGAGTGCTCATAAGGCTGAACAACTCTTGCTAAGACGTCATTCCTATATATGTTATAGTGTAGCTGGGCACTTGAAGTTCCACATCAGGTGTTCCGGATCTTCAAATTTATTGTCTCAGCAGAAAATGCTCATCACGTGGAACAATTTTTGCTATGGTACCATTTTTGTATCTCCTATAGTTTAGCTGGTCTGTTGCGGTTCTGCATCAGGTGTTCCGGATCTTCAAATTTATTCTCTCAGCAAAAAATGCTCATCACGTGGAACAATTTTTGCTATGGTACCATTTTTGTATCTCCTATAGTTTAGCTGGTCTGTTGCGGTTCTGCATCAGGTGTTCCAGTTCCCAAGATAAATTATAGCCTATGTGTTGCCCAGACTTAATATCTATACAACAAAAAAAAAATCATTCAAATCCGTCCAGTAGTTCCGAAGATTAGCGCGTGCAAACAAACAGACAAACAGACAAACAGACAAACAGACAAACAGACAGAGTTTTTTTTTTTGGATTCGTGCTCTATTACTGTTTCTAAACCCCCTTCAATTATTATTTTTTAAATATATTCAATGTACAGACACAGTTTTTTTACAGTCTTATTATATGTATAGATATTTTATTTCAAAGTTAAGTAGGTAAACAGTTAATAAAATAAAAAGATAGACATCTTAAATATATTATAAAGTCATCGTAATTAAGTTGGCTAATTAGTAAATAAAAATGAGAACAAAAATAATAAAAAAAACGGTCTGAAATTCAAATATGGTGTGAATTACCGTGCGGGTGTCAACGACCTCGTCTAGGCTAGAGCGTATATCAAAGATACGTCTAAAATTTTATGGAGCGTCAAGCAGACCAACCAGCATTAGCAATTAAGAGATTTTCAAGTGTAAGCATCGCACGGATGGCTGAGGAAGCCTCTGTTTAATGCCGGCGCGCCACATTTTTTACATGATCTAAATCTTTTGGTATGCACCAGACTAATTTAAAAGCCACCTCTCGCAAATGATAATTAGTTAAATAACACTATAAAAAACTGTAATAACTATTACCTACATAAGCTAAACAATTTAATTATCAAAATGGAGCTGAATGAATTGGAATATATTATAAATACATTTATTTATCCCTCAACTTCTCCGCTGTGCGAATACGGAGTTAGTTTTTTTTATTATTCCCAGTTACATGGGTGGTGAGCGTTTGCGGAACGTTCCCCTCGCAGTTTATTGATCTATATGAAGCAGCATAGGCTACCTAGGGCTTCGTAATATATGCGACTGCGAGGGTCCGAATGGTTCAATGGTTGCCACCCTCGCGGATTTTAGGGTTAAACTTTTACTTTCAAGTCTAGTACCCATGAATATATGAACTGCAGTAAAGTCCTAAATCTTTCAAAAAATAAAATCCTTGTTTTATGAGGGTACAACCTAGGGGTCTTCAAATCAAGAGTGAACAGGTTGCTTCTTGGCAAGCGTGCTTCATCGTCGACCACATCATCGCTTACCATCAGATGAGATAGTGGTCAAACGCGTGCCTATCAGTAAAAAAAAAAAAAAGTTCTAGCTTGTCTTTAATTCGCCCGAGACTCCACGTGGCGTATGAATGGAAGCGAAAAATAAGGAAACTCATTTTCTTGCAAGTCCTTGTACCTAAGTCTTATGTCACAGTTCCACACTACATCTCAGTAGTACGCGTAGCATGATCACCGAAGAAAGGGCTATGTCGAGTATGTCGACGGAAGAATCAAAAAAACTTTTTTACAAAAAATACAACCGACTTCAAAAAACACTAACCGGTGTAAAATAACTCTAAATTAGGAAGTCTGTGGCTTTGGTGGTTTTGTCTCATTCATGATTGGCCACCGACTTCCGAATTTAGAGTTATTTTACACCGGTAAGCCGGTTGTATTTTTTGTAAAAAAGTTTTATTTAAAAATTTTTAGTTTTTTATTTTTATATACCTAGATGGTTCATTAATTATCCATTTCTACAACACATATTTACATATTACAATCAAACAATATACAACAACTGTTCGCGATGAAATCAAAAAGTAAAATTCATGAACAAACATTTTCATAAAATGAAAACTACCTGGCCAAACTATGTAATTTTTTTATGAGACCAAAAAGGAACTAGTCCGCATCAAACTAAAAAAGAATCACGTAAATCGGTACATAAATCTCAGCGTACCTAATCGATGAACATACATACAAAAAAGTGATCAAAAATAAATTAATTTTTCATAAAATGAAAACTTCCCGGTCAAACTATGTTATATTTTTATGGGACCAAAAGAATCACGTAAATCGGATCATTAATCTCGGAGTAATCGGTGTACATAAATTAAAAAAAAAAACCGATCAAATTGAGAACCTCCTCCTGAAGTCGGTTAAAAAGTGACAAATAATGGTAAAAACATTTCTGACGATCATAGAAGAAATAATTCTCGATATTGTAGACTATTGTCGACTGAAGAATCTACACATCCCTTGTCTTCATTCTTGACATTGTCGTGCTTAGAACAAACGAAATGATTCTACAATCTGTCATTTAGTCGATTATTCTGTAGACAAAATCCGTTTCTACATTCTACGCGTGTAGAAGAAGTGTCAGTGACTAGACATAAAAATAACAAAAACAACAACTAGAGTCAGCCATGATGTTTATCCCAATTTTCCTCCGCAGCTCAATTGAGTACTAATTCGATTAATGGCCCCGCAGACAACCCTAGCAGTTAGGCATTAGGGGTGCGACGCGTCGTTTGGTCTCTGGGCAATCGATTCGCGTATTCGGGAAGTTAATTCTTCTCTTTCTCGCAAACAAGTCTGTGTATATCCCTCTCTCTTTCGCACACGAGCCAGTGTCCTGTCTGGACGGATTTCATTACAAACCAACGCACTTGTGCATCGCTGTTGTATATTGGAGTATTCGAGTTATGTATGAGGAAACGTTTCCATGCAGTAGCCGCAGCTCTGATTCATAACAATACGCTTGAAAAACGTTAATTTTAAACTACAACAGGAAAAAATTATGAATTACCTACCTATTATTCCTATTTGGCTAACGTTTAATCTCTTGTGCATTCCTGCTTTATAATTAATGATGAAGTACCTATAAATACTATTTCCTAAACCGATGACATAAAACACTTATGTACGTGCAATAGTAGCGTGTGCGCTAATTATAGATTTCGTCAATGATTACCGTTCAATACTCTATGATGCGTGAAAGCGGCGAAAGTCTCAGCGTTCACACGAACCGGTTAACTCTTTTGTAATTATCCAGTGTGGTTTATGACTACCGCGCTTTTTTTTAACTCAAAAATCTACTAGGCTCAATATACTAAGATATACAAGTTACATTCGTCTTGATAAAAAAAAATCCATAGGCCATAGTGTCATCAAGGCGGTTGATTCCCATTTATAAATTACAAATCGTATAAAAAACATTCTTTAGTTTTTAATACTTACTTAAACTTTAAGATTGAATATCAAAGAACGATTTATTATACAAAACATCAACGGACGGTTATTGGCTGTGTCAAGCATATGTTGTGCATTAGTCAGATTTCTATATATAGCGTTGGGCTGATACAAAACTTGGGTTCATTAACACCCGTCAATGGCTACTGTTAAGCTTAAGGGCCACCATAAACGTAAGTCTTTATGTTACGGCTTTACCGCATTACAGACATAAGATCCATAGATACTCCACCGTCGCTAGACTAATCGATAATTATCTTCTTTTTTTATTTGAGAAAAAAGTTTTTTTTTAATGTTGTCTTTGATCTCGGATCCTTCTTATTTTGAATTTACTTAAAAATATCAAGTTGAACGACTCAACACACGACTGAGTAAGCGCGACGGGTTAATTGTATTTATTAACATAATAGGTATTGCATGATGTTAAACGAACCATAACCGAACAGTTAATTCGGTTCTTTTCTCTTGTTCTTTCAGTTTAAGAATTGCTAACACGAAAACTTTGTTGACGAATTGCTTCCCGGTAGGAAAGTCAGTTGTTTCGACGATTCGTAACGATTTCATTAAACTGTATGTTTTTAAAACAAGAATCTCTTTGTTGCGCCTCACTCACATCATTCCACCCTCTGGAATGTCTCTTTGTCAATTTAATGACTGTGACACTCTCCCCTAAGATTGATCAACATCACTATCCAGAGTGGAGCAAGGGTAGATTATGTTAAAATAAAAATGGATCCGATTCCACAAAAGAACCCGGAGGATAATTAATAAACACAGAAGGAAAATATTTTAATTTATTTTTATTATATATTCTGTTTTAAAAAAGACTTGCGCTATTGAATTATACAGGCAAATCTGTGACGATTTAATCGGGCAAAATTAATGAACCATTGTGGGTAGGCAGGAAAACGCAACGATTTAATTTTATCATCACGTACACCGGTAAACAACGTTCAAATCCTTTCGGGAGCACATTATTGATTTCATTAGTCCTCAAATGCATACACATAGACAATAATTAATAAATATAAATGCGCAACGTACGCTTTACGAACAGCCTAACAGCACCGCATGATAAATGAAAATAATGAAGTCATATAACCGCTCCCATTCCGACGAAACTATGATTCCGTTAAATATAATTTCGATTCATTGCGATGAGACAAAATTCAAAAGTCCAAAAGGAATTCCTGATCAATGAGTCCGCGATGCCGCTACTCCACCTCCACTACATCCGATTGCCGGTTCCCTAGGGAGCGACCATCCTCCGTGAAAAACCGTTCGATGTCCACGTAAAAGCGCACAAAGTTGAATTATTGCTTATGTTTTGTTAACGGAATCATATCAACAATGAAATTTTATACCGAAATATTGAAAAACCGGTTAAAACTAAAACTCACCAAGTGTTATTTGATGTGGAGAAAGAAAGGCGGTGTTCCGTGCACTGTGTAGCGACGTCAAAATGCGACTGAGGCGAACAGAACGAAGTTGTATGCGGGCGTGCGAGCCGGGGGTGGCAGCCGTGGCAGGCAATGGCGAATGGCGGGCAAGCGGAATGGCAGGCAGACTCGGGCGGTGCGGTGCCACGCGGCTTCAATAATAATATTTCACTGTACGTGTTTGAGTTTCGATGATTCACAAGTTACAGCAGCAGTCTGTTCAAGCCTATATCGCTCTAAAAACAAAATTATTAAGGAAATATGTGGAAACTAATGACATCATTGATCGTACGTAAATAATTACTTAGGTACCTGGAAGCAGAGTTGATTAAGCTAAGCAAGATAAAGTGCGTATTTTTACAATCATCTCTTTAATGTTACTTTTATAATTAACATTCCTCTGTTTGTGATCGTTGCTTCAATTAAACAACTTTACGGCCTAGATGACTATAATCAACGGGTAGATCGGGGCTACAATAAAAAAATAATAATATCGAGACACAAATACACAATGGGCACGTTGACAACTAAATTTAGTCCATCAAAGATAATACAAAATAAAAAACAAGTTTTTTTTGCTTTTTAAGATTGATGGAAAACTACTTAAATTAAGCGCATTAAAATTAAGAAAACTTGTTACGTCATACTCATAATTCAGTATAAACTATCGAAATCGTGACGTCATTTGACATTTTGACTCAATAGTCACCGTTATTTTTTTATTTACGTGAAAAAATAAAAATTATGAGTCAAATTTTTCTAGTGGACTATCTAGATGAGGGACTTGAAAACTAAAATTTAGTCAAGTACCTAGCGTATTTAATATAAAAATATATTTGCTTACTTACTACTTACCTTCAACTACGTTCAAAGACAGTCATTTATTTATGAAATAAGAAGTAGCTTTTATAGTTTTTAAAAAGTTGGATACTAAAAAAAATACTCCGCTCCCTCACTGCACCGCGGGCCGTGAATCATCCGTCACAAACTCACAATGGGAGGGGAGGTCAAGTGAGTACCTACCGCTCGCTACTTAAATCCAATTTTTTTTGTCAACAGTTCAGTTATTCAGAGGACAAAATTAAAAGATGACGCTCCAGCTGCAGCGTTCCAATCTCGATCCCGATTTGTTTTTAATAAACTTTTTTTTAAGACTGCAAGCTTCTTGCCGGCGGAATTTGTAATTTGTCACACAATTTCAGTTTATCTTCGGTTCAGGTCTTATACTATGCATTTTCCGGCCGGAAAACTCCGGTTCCGCAGTTAGGCCTTGTCCTTTTAAAGTCACCATGGCCTAATAATCAGGGAGATGGGCACCATCCCTCTCTTTACGTCAGGGATTAAATCTATTTTCTATCTTATCTTAAAGTCTCGTGTTTGGTTACAAAATTCATTCCGAAACAGCTCGAGCTTGACCGATCCTTATGACAAATTTGTTTTTTTTTTTAAACAAACGCGGAACGAAGTTTTTTTGGGGCAGTCTGATAAGAAATTCTCGTGTCACAGTGTTTGTTACAGAATTCCTCCGAAACGGCTTGCTGTCCTTATAAAATTTTGTGTGCAGGTACCTTTATTCAGTACGTCCGTCGGAGCATAGAACGTAATAATTAATAATTTGTTTTCCGGGGTACCTAGCTAGAATAAAATAGTCGTGCGGTACCTACCTATACAGGGTGTAACAGAAAGGGTATATACATACAAACAGGGTGAATAGAGTATTTAATAACGAGTCTTTCCTCAAAATTTCAGCTCCCAACTAATAACTTTGAAACTTCACGATATTATTTAATATCGACAGTTTATTAAATGCAAAATCATAACAAACGTGTCACCGCACTATGAGGGTCATAATCCTGTCTGGCAAGGTTCCAGTATATCTATCTCGGGTTCTGCGCGCCTAGTACAGACCTATTGGGCTCTGCCTAACCGACGAAGGCGCGACGGCGCGGGCGGGCTCAACTTTACAATTATGTATGTATTTGTATAAAAACGTTGCCATGTCGTTTCTTATCACCAAGAGAATCCGTGCCCTTCGTATGTATATACCCTTTCCGTTACACCCTGTATAGTACCAGAAAGCTACTTCAAAAGATAAGTCTCAGTAAAGTGATAGGAGAACATCAAAAGTTAGTTTTACGTAAAAAGAAACAGGAACTGGCACTGGTTTTCCTATCATAGTGACTCTTACCTACCTGCTGCAATAATATGAATAGAAAATAGACATCATCAACGTCATTTCGTAGCTGTTTTCCACAATGAGATTGAAGATACCGAGACCTACTGAGAAGGCATGCAAAGAATTAAATGTCATAACAATGATACCATGTAACGCCATCTTGCATAATATAGCAATATTGGAGTGGCAGCGCAGCGCACTAAATTAGACTAATCGACTATGTCGGACAAAATTTTCATCCGACACTCTCGTCTATTGTTAATAGTGAATGTCTTTGTGTTTTCATAAATGCTATCTTCGACTTTTCTTGGTACGAAACAAACCCACGACCTAGAATCAATGTGACGCTCCGCTGCGTATAGCACTTTTATCGTTTCTGAAAGACTAGGTGGCTTTCAAATACAGATAAAGACCAAGCGGTGCGCTTTTATTCATAGATTTTGTTATTCTTTTTGTCTATAATAACTATCTAGACTGCGTCTTTCGTTATATGCGCAAATGAAGCCTGTATCTCTACAGGGTTCGATTCCCTGGTTGGACAGTGTTAGGATTTTACAACTGAAATTTTTCAGTTGCCCGGAGTCGGTATATGTGACTCTCGATGCCAATAGGCTTGCCCCCATTACATACGCCATTATGCTTAGAGACCACCAGATTTACAAAGTTAAATTTAAAAAAAAACCCCAACAGGCAACAACCAACTCAAACCCAACTTTCGATCTTTTTTTGTTTTTGGAGAGATTTTCAAGTAGCTACTTTTATAAAATTAAAAAGTGCTTTCTCAAAATGTAGGTCAGTAACTGAACTGCACCTACCTAACCTAGGTACCTGTTTTTTTTTTCAAATAAATATCGAAATCGATTTATGAAATACGTATCTAATGAAAAGCCGTAGTATGTAAGTAATAGCTAGATATAATACGAGCTATTCACTTAGCCAAACAAACATTCGGTGCGGTCATATACCCGAATAAAACAAATAAGTTGGAAAAATTATAAATAACTTCACCTTATTGGTGAGGTTCTTCAGAAAGGTCAGGTGCGTGCGTAGTACTCGCAACCGGCGTGCGTGTATGACAACATGTATGAATGTAAACGAAGCAAAAGAAGTATGTATGAATCGTACGTAGCACATGGCGCTCTGTAGTTTCTGCCTACCCCCGTGGGAAAAAGGCGTGGGTTTATGTATGTACCTATGTATATAAATAAATAAGTAGGTACCTACTACAAAATAAAAAGTGAGGCTGGTCAACAATTTAAAACCATTATTATATACTGCGAAAAAAAGAATTAACGCTGCCGCATTTCCGGAGAAGGAAATGCGCCATTATGATGATGCCCGTGGGCGATGGGGCTGGTCTAGACTTGATTCATTATGGCCACATTTAATACCATCGTTGACACGAGATATCTCAGTAATATCTAGGTATATGTAGGCAAAGAATGCAGCGCACGGGGTGTTATAAAAAATAGTATCCAGATTATGGAGGAAATAAAAGCATATTAAGCTTAGTTGGAGGGCTTAACAATACTACTGGTAATGTGCAACCCATATTGCCAGTCAAAAAAACGTTATGGCAAACTTAATCCTCGGAAAATGTATGGAAGAGTCGTCTGAGGCTGATAGTAACTTTTATTTTATGTTTTGTAAAATCTTTAAATCAAATTCAAACTGTCAAGCGAAAGTTTCTGGACAAGTAGCAGTAATATCACTATGTAACTGTCATAATATCTTAGGCCTCATTTACGGAGACGCCCCGCGTCTCGCGCGCGTCGCGCGTTGCGTTGAGCGGCGCGGCCCGCACTGAATTCAAATATATGGCGCTGTATGAGTGCGTTTACGGAGAAGCGATTTTAGACGCGTTTGTTAGGGCGTTTTTTGCGGCCGAACTCGCGGATGGCACCGATGCGTCCCACGCAGCGGCAATTCTCGATGAAGCTATGTCCGAGGCGGAAGCTTCGCTACACGCTAGAGGATTCGCCGCGGGCGCCGCGGCGGGCACCGCCACGCTTCCCGTCTCGCTTCTCTATGAACATGGTCGTATATTGCTATAAGTTTGTGTTTACGCGTGCGATGATGCGTGCCGCTTCACGCGCCGCCCCACCGTAAACAGAAAAAACGTCCGACGCGCCGCGAGACGCCACGCCACACGCGACGCGAGACGCCCCGCGTCTCCGTAAATGAGGCCTTAGGGGACCGGACTGCTTCTCCTTAACACAGGTTGCATGACCTAGCTAGAAGATCAGCAGTGCTCACCCACATATTTGTAAATCTGTAGATACCTACATATTTGATAGAGCTGTATTTAAACGTGTACTACAAAGCTTTGTTTATGAATCAATAAAATTATTATTATTACTTTTATTCCGTGCGGAATTGGAGTCTCACGTTACTCAACTCATACAATCACCAAATACCTAGATTTCCGTACAAAGGAAAACTTTTGTAAAATAACGCACGTATATTTTGATAGACAACATCAAATCTATCACCACTTGAAACGTGAGGAAACTTACAGGTTAACCATAAAGGCTATCAAGTGTACTTACATGTTGTTATCACTGATAAAGAGACCCACCTGGCGAAATGTGCCTTATCAGTCTAAATAAAATGCAAGTTCTCAGAATTCTATTTGCTATCGATAACGATTATTTTTAAGACGGCACCGACCAAAACAGTCCAAAACGGCCGGCACGATAAGGGTTGATGTGATCAATACTATTACAATAATTAACCAAAAAGAAATGCTATGAACACCGCAAAGAATGTGTTTACAATTATTCCGAAGCAAAAAAAAGAAATATTTTCTAGTTAAATAAATAAAGTTACGTAAAGTTGTGACAAATATCTAAAAATGGCATGTTGGTGTTTCGTTGAATTTTGATACTAAACTGTTGATTTTTTTTACAGAGTTAAATTCATATTAATCACAAATGTTTATTCTACAATTCGATACTTTTAGATTTTCAAAGTGTCACCTGGTTATTTTAGTATATTCATTTTTTTAAAGCATCTCAAATCCGCCATACAAATTTTCTATGGACACGGGACGTTGTATTATAAGCAACGTACACCGCTCGGAAATTCAGTCGCCCACAAGAGCTCAGAGAGTGGTCACGTCTCATTGCGGAGCGACGCACCAAAAACGACAAATCGCGATCTTTTGTGTACACATACGTGCTGCCACCAGATAAAATCAGGTAAGTCATAATTTTTGTTTTTTGAGTTTCTTAGTAAATGAAACAAGTAAGGATTTGTTTTAGTAAAAATGGGAATGCGAAAGGAATGATACTATAAGAAGAAAAGTGGCGCTCTTTTCCGGGAAAAAAGCCGACCTCATAAGTATGTACCTATTTTAATATAATTTTCTCTTAGAATTCAATATGAGTATGATTTTAGGTTTTTGGGGGTGCCGCATGCCGATTACAAATCATTCATTTTCAAATCCAGGATGGCGGATGCGTTTTTTTCTCAAATGTTTGATAAGGGTATCGTTTAATTGGTTTTTGGGGGTGCCGATTGCAAATCTGACATTAATTTTCAAATCCAAGATGGCGGAAGCGTTTTTTTCTCATATGTTTGATATGGGTATCGTTTAATTGGTTTTTGGGGGTGCCGATTGCAAATCTGACATTAATTTTCAAATCCAAGATGGCGGATGCGTTTTTTTCTCAAATGTTTGATATGGGTATCGTTTAATTGGTTTTTGGGGGTGCCGATTGCAAATCTGACATTAATTTTCAAATCCAAGATGGCGGATGCGTTTTTTTCTCATATGTTTGATATGGGTATCGTTTAATTGGTTTTTGGGGGTGCCGATTGCAAATCTGACATTAATTTTCAAATCCAAGATGGCGGATGCGTTTTTTTCTCATATGTTTGATATGGGTATCGTTTAATTGGTTTTTGGGGGTGCCGATTGCAAATCTGACATTAATTTTCAAATCCAAGATGGCGGATGCGTTTTTTTCTCAAATGTTTGATATGGGTATCGTTTAATTGGTTTTCGGGGGTTCCGATTGCAGATCTGACATTTGTTTTCAAATCCAAGATGGCGGATGCGTTTTTTTCTCATATGTTCGATATGGTCATCGTTTAATTGGTTTTTGGGGGTTCCGATTGCAGATCTACCATAACTTTAAAATCCAAAATGGCGGATACGTTCTTTTTTCAAATATCCAATATGGGTATGGTTTAACAGGTTTTTGGGGGTTCCGATTGCAAATCTGACATTAATTTTCAAATCCAAGATGGCGGTTGCTTTTTTTTGTCAAATGTTTGATATGGGTATCCTTTAATTGGTTTTTGGGGGTGCCGATTGCAAATCTGACATAAATTTTAAAATCCAAGATGGTGGATCCTATTTTCCTCAAATGTTTGATCGTTTAATAGGTTTTTGAGGTGCCAATTAATAATAATAATAATAATAAATAATAATATTTTTATTTCCAAGAAGTACATACAGTAGAGTGTTAACAGAAAAAATAAAGCATTTTCATTCAAGATGGTGAATACAACTTTACATACATCTATGCAAACGTTCTGTCAGCATTATCCTTACTACCTACCTAAGTCTGTTTATTTTCTTGAAAATTTTGCGCTACAGCAAGATATTTTTTATTTATTTATAGATTTACACCCCCCTCCACAAATCAAGAAATTGAACCTACCCCAATCTGTCAAATTTATTTAATAGATTTTCAACGGTCACGTAGGTCAGTCTGCTGGAGAGCACGGACGTGTTCACGGTGGTTTTGGTTATGGTCAACTAAATGCAGAGGGAGTCAGCATACTCAGGACCTGCGCTGTGTCTGACCTAGCCATCGCGAACACATTCTTTCAGAAGAAGCCCCAGCATCTTATTACGTACCGTAGTGGTGCCTACTCAACCCAAATAGACTACCTGCTGGTGCGACGGTGCCACATTGGCAAGGTTACCAACTGCAAAGTCATCCCAGGCGAAAGCCTAACGGCTCAACACCGCCTCCTTGTCCTGGACTTTGCGGTCGTGCCAACAAAGAAAGTAATCGAGAAACGCAAACCCCGCACCAAGTGGTGGTTGCTTAATGGTCCTAAACAGTCGGACTTCATCGCGGAAGTCGAGCATCTCGAGGTTAGTGCTCCGCATGAGTCCGTTCAAGTGATCTGGAGTAGAATCCATTCAGCAATCACCGCTGCGGGTAAGCGCGTCCTTGGCACTTCTCGTGGTGGCCGCACCATAGACAAGGAGACGTGGTGGTGGGATGACGGGGTGCAGGGGGCGACTCGGAAGAAGAAGGGGTTATTTAAACAATGGCAAGAGTCCAACTCTCCGTATGACAGGGAAGCATATGGAGCGGCTAAGCGCGCTTGCAAAAAAGCTGTAGCCAGAGCTCGCAGCAAAAGTCTGTTGCCCTTATACGACAAGCTAGAAACTGCGGAGGGGCAAAAGCTTATTTTTAAGCTGGCGAGTGCCCGGGAAAAAGCTACACGAGACATTAGCAAATGTCTCTGTGTAAGGGACGCCCAGGGTAAGCTGCTCTACGATGCTCCCCTTGTTAAGGAGAGATGGTGCACATACTTTGCGGAGCTGTCTAACAATTAGCATCCCCATAACCTTCCTCCCGAACCGCCTGCTAACCTTGGACTTATTTCCCCTATTTCCCCCAACGAAACCCGCATTGCTCTTTGCCGCATGAAGAACCGGAAATCGATCGGACCTGATAATGTGCCAATTGAAGTGTGGAAGGCGATGGGCCCACATGGTGTGGACCTTCTGACGGATCTTTTTAACCGCATCCTGATCACCAAGGAAATGCCGAACCAGTGGCGATATAGCCTCATTATTCCTGTTTTCAAAGGCAAAGGTAGCGTACAGGATTGTAGTAACTACCGCGGTATCAAAATCATGTGCCACACCATGAAGCTCTTCGAGCGCATCATTGACACACGGCTCCGTAGCGAGTGCACTGTCTCTGAGTGTCAATATGGCTTCCGGGCGGGTAACAGTACCATGGACGCAGTGTTTGCCTTACAGACTCTGGCTGAGGCTTACAGAGAGAGAAGGAGAGCTCTGCATATGGCCTTTTTAGACCTGCAGAAGGCCTTCGACTGTATACCTCGGCAATCCATTTGGTGGGCACTTCGCTTCAGGGGCGTTCCCGAAGTCTATATTGACATTATCAGAGACATGTACCGCGATTCCGTGTCCTCTGTCCAGACCGCTGTTGGTGAATCCAAAGGCTTTCCAATATCTGTTGGCGTTCACCAAGGCTCGGCTCTTAGCCCGTTCTTGTTTAACGTAGTGCTCGATGTAGTTACGGCAAACATCCAAGATCAGCCTCCATGGCTAATGATGTATGCCGATGACATTGCCCTCGTTAATCAGAACATATCACATCTTGAGCGCAAAGTCAATACTTGGAAGGATACGCTGGAAAACGGTGGTCTGAGACTAAATGTGGCGAAGACTGAGTACATGTCCTATGGCAGCACGGATTCAAATACCATCCGAATAGGTTCGGACCTGATCTCTAAGTCCGATAAGTTTAGGTACCTTGGATCCGTGCTGCACGAGTCTGGCAACGTGGATTACGATGTCCAAGCACGTATAGGCGCAGCTTGGGCGAAGTGGCGCGAGGTAACGGGCGTTGTATGCGACCGCAAAATGCCTCCGAAGCTCAAGGGGCAGATATATAAATGCATCATACGGCCTGTCCTCCTGTACGGCGGCGAATGTTGGCCAGCATTAAGTAGACACACCCAGGAACTCCGCGTCACGGAGATGAAGATGCTTAGGTGGATGAGCGGCGTAACGCGATCCGATCGCATACGCAACTCATTCATCCGGGGTAGCCTTGGTGTCCGCGACGTGGGAGAAAAACTACAAGAGTGTCGTCTCCGATGGTATGGACACATCATGCGCCGCCCTATCGAGTACGTTGGTCAGAGATGCATGTATATGACTGTCCTTGGGGCTAGGCCCCGTGGTCGCCCTCGCAAACGCTGGCTGGACGTCGTCAAGTCCGACATGAGAGCCAATGGCCTGACCGAAAAGGATGTTGAAGATCGGGCAAAGTGGAAGAAGCTCAGTCGGAAGGCGGACCCTGGCAATAGCCGGGATTAACGCCAGGTGGAAGAGATTTTCAACATTATCACAAAAGAAGAAGGTTCATATTCGATAGGAAAAATTTGACAGATTGGGGAAGGTTAATTACATCGGCCTTTGGAAATCGATAATCGACTAGTTTAGGTTCGTATCTGTCATATCTATGTGACGATTATCACTGGGTCGCCGATCATTGTATTTTTTCTTATTTTTATTGAAAACTACATAAACCTTGTAGTTTTTTCTGCTAATTACAAAAATAACCAGTTTTTTTTTTCTAATATGATGCTTTGTATGTCGTTCTCTTAGTGTAAAGTGTTTGTCATTTGATTTCGATGTCATTACAAGTGGTTACACACGGGTGCAATAAACTAATGTTTTTTTTTTATTTCGAAATCTTCGTTAAACCTTGCCTGGATAATAACATAACACTTCGTTTTTTAAATAGGCCGAGCCCTTTACAAGTTTATTGTGGCTAACGAAGCATTTGGTTTTAGGTAAGTAGGTAAATAAAACGATAAAAAGTTTAACAGACTGCCTGATTTTAACTATATAATTATATACCTACTCGTATAAAGCTGCTACCCTTTTTATGTAGGTACCTACCTACAAAAATTGTTAAATAAACAAGTTATTGAATTGTTGGACTTTTATTACAGACTAATTTTATTATTAACATACCTACCTTACCTACATACCCAGAAAATATCCTGGGTATGCACTGAACAACGTCATCGCAATCGGGTGAATAATATACGTATCTATAATATCACGCCTTAAATCGTAACAAACAAAAATCGAATCTTTCCTCTTTATAATCTTAGTTTAGGTTATATTATAGTGAGAATTACTAGAGGTATCTCTGTCATTATCACCTTGTACTTATAAACATTATGGTGAAATAATATTTTGAATTTCCCAGAGGCCAGAATCCCCACTAGCTACATAGCAACGCGAGAGCCGGACGGACCAAATAACTGCCGCGCGCGTAATTATTTTGTCGCGCGGATATTTTCATATTGTGATATCTTCTAAGATATTTATTTAAACTATATAGACTGAAGGGCACAAATATTCTATATTAAATTTCCATTCTAACGAACATATTTTTATAGATATAGATTCATACAATATGGGTTTAATAACCTTCGCAAAAATTTACTCTTTTTAATCGAAAATTTTAAAAGTAAAAGCAGTTATTGTGGCGTACCCGTCGCTGATAGACATATGCTGTCGCGGACTTTTTTTTAGAACTTTTTAAGAGGAACAATTCCATCGTACATGACATTTGCGTAACTTAAACGGTTTACGCAGCGCACGCTACGGAAGCTCTCAAAAAGGAAAATTTTATCTCGTTTTTGAAACATTTTTCATTTATGCTCAGCTCCTTTTGGCTGTAGCGTGGTGTTATATAGCCTTTAACTTTTCTCAATAATTGGACTATGCAACACATAAAAGATTTTTTCAATTCCAACCAGTAGCTCCTGAGATTAGCGCATTCAAGCAAACAAACAAACTCTTGATAATATTTTAGTATAGATAAATAATAGATTATTCGATTTTATTTAGTGAGTTACGAATATAAAATCATGTAAGTAAACAGTATTCGTCTTTTCATGTCATTCAACGCAACAACATTTTTTTTAAAAATCCTAAGTTGTCTACTTTCGTTGTGCAAATGCACTCGTGACGCGGGAGACTTGCCGTAGTGTGCGCCGCGCACGCACACAACCAGCGAGTGGCAGTTAATACCTATTCGCCGGACGCCGTTTACGCTCGGAGCCGTCTTAATACAGGGTGGACACGATGATTTCTCTAAATCATTCTGATTCCCGTATTTAGTAGTATTTTCCGGAAATACTTGGAAATAAGGTAGGTACCTAGTTCTTTTTTTTATTTTAAACAAAACTAAAAGCCATTTACTCAAATTAGGCTCAGCACTTACATAAGACAGTCCCCCAAAAAGCCCGCCCTTCGCCACTTTATAGTGTTTTGTGCTGGAGAGAAGAAGTTGCGGAAAAAAAATCAGAATTTATTTAATTAGGTACCTAGTTCGCATTTTCAGTCGGTCAATTTTATTTAAATTATTGATACCGCCACCCTGTTTAGATTATATTTCTTTGATCTGATTATTTCGTTCTGCTGATAATTCTGTCTTACGGTAAACTTGTGTATGCTCTGCTTTTAAAACTTAGTTGTTAATATATTGTGGAAGGGAAATAAATTGTTTTTTATTTTATATTGTTGGTGGATTTCCAACTGTAGGCGTTAAGCCGAGAGTTGAAAATCTAACAATGCGTTTACATGGAGGAAAAAAAGGGTTGTTGTAAAGAAAACTCAAAATTCCTGAAAAAAGAAAAGTTTTTATTATTATTTTTTTCGGTTAAATCGAGTTATTTTTTTCGATAACGTATTTGTTTTCTTTTTTCATTTGTTTTTTTTTTCAAAGTGCTATAATTACATCAATTTGAACTTAAAGAAATTGTAACCTAACTATACAATAGCTAATAAGAGATCTACAATTTAATAACTAATAATGTTTCTTTTGAAATAAATTCTTTAAATCTGTAACAAGATTATATTCTCTGTCCGGTAGGAGAGGTGGTGGGTTAGATTTTAAAAAGATCGTTCCTATAATTACAGAGTACGTAAATCAATTGTAATATTAATAAATCTAGATTCTTCTTACGCTAGTAATGTTTCGTATCTTAAAAATAGGTAAGGCCGTATAGAGTTTGGCGTAAATTATTGCCAGCCTAAAGGAATATACAATAAATATAAAGAAGTGTAAAATGTTTGAAATATACACCTTTAAGAACTAAATAATATAATGGGAGAGGCAGCGATAAGATATGATGCCGACGCAAATAATAAAACTCATTATTATTATAACTCTTGCGTTCATTTTTGGAGATTTATTAGGGAAGTAAGTAATAAAAAACCATTTGAATACGGTAACTAAATAATAACATCGCGTTTTCCTTCCCCCATTAAAAATACACATTTTTACGGATATTTATTGAATATTATACAAGCTTGTCAGTTTTTTAACAAATATGATTCTGACATGATAACATTATTAATTGTATACGCAAGACCACGCTCAAATTATTTTATTGTACACTACGAATTGACCGAACACACTTCATGACGTTTTTAACAGCGCGACGTAACCAAAGAGAATTTCCAACTATTGTTTTTTTATACAAATTACTATAAACATGAAGTGTATCAATAATAATTTTACCAAAAATACCAAAAATAACTTTTTAAATCATAAATCAAAACAATTTAAGTTTTTGGCGTTAACACAAGATAGCCGTTGATTTTTTAGAAGTTCCCTAACTAATTAAATGAAATATATTAATCTGTTTCGTTCGGTGGTCGACGTCTCTACATATTTACAATTATTATTATTTACATAACAGGAGGTAAGTGGTGCTTGGATTTTTATTAATTTATAAAAACAAAAAGGGAATGTTTCATCCATTAATAGTCTTACAGATGTTGAAGGCATTGTTAACTTTTATTTTAGTAACATATGTTTGAAATCGGCAATGTTGAGTTTACATGATGATCATGATCGTGTCTTCTTTGTATGAATAAATGCCTTTTTCCTACAGTTAGACCCTGGCACACTGGTTTTATTTTTATTAATTTTACCAGATTTTTTATTCACCTTTGTGGTTTAACTTAGTAACGCTTGCAAAGATAACTTAGTTTTACAGGACTTTAAACACTTTAATTATTGGCTTAATTGTAGGTACTATGACAGACCATCAAACAGTAGAAAAATCATTTAATGTTTTTTAAGGAAATGAAAAGAGAAAAAAAAACATGTTAATTAAAAATGTGTTAAAATAAAACCCTTCACTAGACTCGAGTTACTAAAGCAAAAAAGACTATCAATGCATATCTAACCAACATTCATATCATGTGGCAACTTATAAGATTGGCATTTGTTATTTTATTCATCCAATGAACACAACTAACATAATATTTGACAGCAGATAATAATCAGATACTTGTTGTCACTCTGCCATAGACTATTAATGTATGAAACATGTAAACATACTATTGAATATCCTTTGACTTGAACGTTTCAGCTACTTTCTACTTAAGAATCTACTATCAGATTGTTATCACAAATAGCTAAGGGCATTTTTTGAAGAGTCGATATGAATTAGAAGATAGAGATTCCTATATTGACGTTACATATTTAAGAAGATTGATACTCCGTCAGGTATTTAAGACGCCAGAACAAGTTTAAATGTAAATTGGCACACTGTTAGACCATATTTAGGTTTAGGTTCCCAAGGGGCGAGTGAATAACAGTGTTAGTGTTATTTGAACCAAAATTTATGGCTGTTTTATATTTGTACAGGACCTGACATTGTTTTATAGTTTCCAAATATCCTCAGAGAAGAAAAGTTAGATGTAAAGCAGGGTAAATCAATTGTTTACCGATTTTGACAACAATTCCCAGTGAATTGAAACTTCACTAAGGTTAAAGACTTTGTAGATTTATGACACATGCAAGTTATATTCAACCTTAAAGAGACAAAGGATGAATGACAATGTTAGAGAAAAATGTCACAAAGAATTGATAATCTTTCAACTTTAAAATTATTGAATAAAATCACGTACTATTATGTAAATACTACGCGAACATTGCTTTTATTGTTTATCTAAATGACGTCAATAAAGGATTCTCTAACTTAAACAGAACACTTATAAACTAGTAGGCGTCGATTCGTATAAATACATTTATTTATTCATTCAAACACTCATCATATTTATATATTTGCACCTAATGACTCATGTTGACCACAATTCAACTTCTACAATTATTAAAATAACATCTATGTACAGTTTTTAATTTTTAGTGAACTGACCATTTCAATACAGTTTCGTATTAATGGTAAATAAAGTAATAAAAGAACTTTCTTGCGTACGTTTGGAATAAAGTTCGGCATCCTTCTAATGTATGACTTGCCCGTTTTCACCAACATTAAAACACCACCAATAATCATCAATGTCTATCATATTAATTACGAGCCTTGAAAGTCCAAAAGTGTGATTTATGATGGCAGTGCGCGTCCAGTTAGCTTGACGACTCTGTCTTGGGGTTGCACGAAACTGATAGCAGCGAATTTTATGAACAGCGGCGCTTGCGAACAGAATCGTGTAATTTCGTGACAAAGCTGCTTGGACCGGCTGGCTGCGCGTGCGCAATCATTAAATAAGACGGTTCTTTTCCTTCGTCTAAGATGAAACGGGCAGATCAACACTAGGATCTCTGAATCTATCAAATAACCATTTCAACTTTTGCTTTGCGCATTTCAGCAGCTTTTATTCTGCGTTCATCTAAGTTAGCAAGTGCTTGAAGCAAAATTCTGTCTTCTCATTATGGTGTTGAAATGACATGATGACTACGTTCACGCATAGTTTAAACGTGGGATAATACGACGACAGAACTTTGTTGCCTTTCTATATAATGAACTGTCTTTATGAAACCTTGAGGACTTTTTGAGCCCAGCCGCTATACAGGGTGTAAAAAGACCGATCACATAGCCGATAACTATACATTCTGTACATATAATTAAGTAACTTTAACCAAAAAATATTGCTGGGAAAATACTTTTTTTTTCACCTTTAAAAAACAGATGCTTTTTATTGCGCGCAATGAAAGCGCGACAACGCAACGCAACTGTCGATCAGCTGAGCGTACGGCCGGCCGCGGCTACTCGCGCTTGGTCGTTGACCCGACCGGCCCGCTTGTGTTTAATATCTTTTGCATTTTTGTAACTTCAAATGCGTAATTTGTTTGAAAAATCGATAATTTTCATAATGTTTGTTCCGAAGAATGTTTACTAATGATACTTGAAATACAACTTTGAAAAAAAATTGAAAAAAAATATTGCACTTTGACCTTTAATATCTCCAAACCAGTGATTTTCCGGGTATGTTCTAGAAGAAAAAACTATCCCAGTGATGGGTAGAATATGTGGTCTTCGTTTACGTTAAGGGTCTTTTTACACCCTGTATTAATACATTTTTAAATGTGGCCAACATTCACCATTATGTGCAAAAATATAACCCAAGTTTAATTGTACAATCACACTTGAAAAAGACCACCATTTCAATCACTCTTCCAATCATTCTTTATTCAACTTACAAAGTAATTCCCGGCCTTATATCAACTCCGAAACCTAACTAGCGACCTTTTTGGACGATAACAAATGAATGGGGAATCAATTCCATCATAAATTTTAACTACACCATTGTTTTTTTTTTGTGTTTTATGGTTATTAGCTCGTTTTAAGGAATAAAGAAAAAAATAAACATTGCACACGTGATAAAAGACGGACTATTAGATAATAAATCAAAATGTAACCCAAAAAATGTTGAATATAAGCAGAAAATCAGGTTCAAATCGTCCAAAAGTCCATCCACACACAATTTACATAACCACTGCCTTCAAAACATTACTAACTTTACAATTACAGACGGGACACCTCTTAGCCTTCGCCCAGACCTTGACAGCGCACTTATAACAGCAACAGATATGCGCTATCCGACCGTGGACAAACACACCAGACTTCGGTTCAGATATACAAATCATACACAAATCTTTCTCTTCCATCTTCTCAATCAAACTGTTTGCTACAACCTTCTTGGTGATCTTAACCGGGTGTTTCTCTTCAATTGTGATCGCGGGATCACTGATGGTCTTAACGAGTGGTCTGACGTCGATTTTCGATTTAGACTCGAATAGATCATCGTCAGAATCTAGTTCCGTGTCAGAATCTGTGCGTGCGCGTTTGCGTTTCGTTCTGCGGTCGGCGGATTCCGCGCGGCGTTTCCTGTACGAACTTATGCTAGTATTGGTCGGTTGTAATGGTTTTGGGTTAGACGTGCCCTCACCGAGGTTATGGTCCACTTCCTGGCTGGGAGCGAACACATCCTGGCTGTGAGGGAACACGTCCTGGCTGGCCGCCACGTCCGTCTCCTGGCTCATGGGCGAGTCCACTCCGGAGTCCTGGGAGAGCGTGCGCGGAATTTCGTCGGTTTTCGTGTGAATGTTGCGCTTGCGTCTCGGCCTCGGCGGGAAGAAGTTCTTGCGTACCTGGAATGAGTTGGTAATATTGGTTAGAAAGAGAAAAAAGAGGTCAGAGGTGTTGTTTACAGAGCTGATTCGAGGGCCTGTGAAAGTCATACATATTAAGAGAGCATTGAAAACAATTGTTTAGTGCAGCACAAATGTTTTGTTTGAAACATAACACCTTGACCTATAGGCAGAATACATTGACTAATTGACTACAGGAGTGAGGCGTGGTCCAGTTGGCATAGCTGCTAAGTTAAAAGTATATGGTGTCTTTCAGTTAAACCCTTCTATCACACACATTCCGTATAAACTGCATAGTGGAAGGTTAAGTTATAGTCTTAGGTAGCCCATAGAAGAACTAACATACTTTATGAGTATTAGTTTCTACAACTAGTTGTTTAGCAACTTAGAATATGAGGCAAATCAAGAAATTGGTAATAAACATCTTTGCGGCTCTGTTTATACGGAAATACAGATGTGTGGATGTGTGTGTGTGTGTGTGTGTTTGTGTCGTGTGTGTTGGTGTACGTGAAGTTAAGTAAAGTTAAATACATTCGCAGAGATTGCGGGTGGATAAAATAAGATGGGTGAGCCATGTGCCTTGCCTTGCATGTGAGTGGAAAGAGCATTACTCTCTTACTGAATACTCAACGATAGTCCAAGATTCAAGAGTACGACTACCCACATACAACGCAGGAATGCGCAGCCAAAGGGCGCGCAGTTAGAAATACGAGGATTTAGTCCAAGGAAGTCAAAGTCACCTTGTTTCGAGCCTACTGTACCTCATTTTATACGAGCAGCCTATGGGTGTCATACTCGCAGAAAGCCTACGGAGCCCTCCGAGTTCAATATAATAATGCGCTGAGGGAATTGCTGCGGCTGCCTCGCATCTGCAGCGCGTCGGGGATGTTCGCCGGTGTGCGCGTAGACTGTTTTTATGCCACTATACGCAGGAGGGCGGCCTAGATAGCGGCGGGCAGAGTGAGGGCCAGCGGTAACAGTCTCGTCGCCGTCGTCGCTGACAGGTTAGACGGGCCATTCATGCGGCATTGGTTGACCCTACATGCACCCATATTTAGGGCATGGGGGAGATAATGTTCTTTTTTTTTGTTTTGTTTTGTGTTGTACGTATTGTAATGTTTTCAGAATGTGTTTTACGTAATGTGTGCTATATTATGTTTAATTTCTGTGTTTTAACTGTGAATTAATGAGTCCTTGTCGCTTGATAAATAAATAAATTATTATTATATACCTGGAAACACTTGTGACAGTATCGGTAGAGCGGGTTGTTGTTCTTGGCGCGACACTGCGCGCAGTTCCAGTAGTCGTACAGATCCATCTCGCTGTCGCTCTCGTGCGAGTCTGTGCGCTCCGAGTCGGCGAACTGCAGCTCGCCATCGTCGCCCACCGACACCTCGATCACCTTAGTCGCTATTATGTCGTTCTGGAAACAATGTGTCTAATATAAAACACAGGCACATTCATAAACGTCGGGAGGGGACGCCCTAGAAGGACATACACAGACCTGATTGGTGAGGTTCTTCAGAAAGAAAGTTGCTGGGGAGTTTGTCCGCCACTTCCTCTTTCCAGCAAAAACACTAGAAAGTGGCGAAAGGCGGGAATCTTGGGGGTCTGTATTAAGTAATTTTGACGTTTGAATTTGAATAAATGACTTGATTTTTCATATGTAGTACATACTCTCAACCGGCATGCGTGTATGTCTACATGTATGAACGTCAAAAAAGCGAAAGAAGTGTTAAAGTAAAAAAGTCTATATAAGAATCATAGCAGATGGCGCTCTGTAGTTTCTGCTTACCTCATAAGAAAAAGGCGTGAGTTTATTTATGACGAGATAAATTATACTTTTTTTTCACCTTCACGGTGGATGAGTTGCAGAGCGTTAATTCGCGATAATGTTTTAATTGATAGCAATTAGCATTCGGGTCCAGACATAACAGAAGTTACTAAGCTAAGAAAATGTTTGTATAGCTCCTAGGTCATTGAAATGGTAACATTCACTTTAATAACTGGACTGGCCTGTTGGTCTAGTAGTTAGTAACCCTGACTGCTATGCCGGAGGTCGTGGGTTCGATTCCCACCCAGGACAAACGTTTGTGTGATGAGCACAATCATTTCTTCTGTGTCTGGGTGTAATTTATCTATAATATGTATGTATTTAGAAATATATAAGTATGTTTATCAGCTGTTTAGTACCCATAACACAAGCTCTTAGCTTAGCTTGGGACTAAATGGCGTTGTGTGAAAAGTTGTGTGGAATATTTATATTTATATTTTATATTTTTATTTATAAGCAATTTAACTTTGGCAGATTTGTAAGTCGTAAGTGCACTTACGTCGCTGTTCGCTGAAGTATCGACGTCGTCGACGGGGCCGTCGTCGTCGGGCTCTGTCACGGGCTCGTACTCCACATCGCTCGCGTCGGTCGCATCGGAGTCCGCCGCGTCCGTATCGCTCGTGTCGCGCGCAATATCTACAACACACACATCGTTCAACAACTGCGCAATGACTGCCGTGTAGCCATGATCCTTGCTGCACGCTCCAGGTGTAGGTGATTGTGTCTGTTAATGATGTAACTGTATCCATGAATTATTGAAACTGTATTTTTTTTTCTGTCATGTTTTTTTTATGTTAAGCTAGACTGTCTTTTCAACTTTTTTTTCTGAATGTCCACTGAATTTTTTTAGCACTTTTTTTTTAATTTGTCAGTCTCTATTAGTTTTTTCCAAAATGTTTTTCTCATTGTATGTTTTTGTATATCAAAAATGCTGTTTTGAGTTTTTGTTTTTCTTATTCTTTTCATCATAGCCAATTTACACAAAGTATACACAATTTTTATCAACACACGCTAAAATACATGCAGATATGGATGTGATAAATAGTCCAAAAATATTTGCGATAAGAACATGATTATTTTAGTTCCAAGCGCTGAAGCGAATTGAGTCTTTAAATTATGCAAAGACAAAGCTAATTTCGAACAACAGTTCAGAAAGATAAGTTATGTTATTAAAATAAATCAGTCAAGCACCAGAGTATTTGTATTTAAATGGCATTCCTTGATATAAAAGCCTGCATGAGAAATTTCACACAGTATCGCATCATTCTCATAACATGTATGAACGTGATAAGCGTGACTAGCATTTCACAATCTCGTGAAATCTGACAACCACCCGTGAGATCAATCATTCTAATTACCCTAAAAGTCAGACACGGTCAAAAGTATCATAGATATTTTTCGACTGTTTACCACAACCATGATGACATGAACTATTAATTATCAAAAACACTAAAATCAAAAATACAATCACACAAAACGACATATTTCAAATTAGGGTTGTCACATAGGGATGCGTTAATGAATCGTGCAAATAGTAAAAAAAAAAACTTTTTCTCTATGAGTACTTACCCCACCCTTCCCCATCTTAAGAGAATAGAGGGATTCTTAATACAGGAATCTGAATTAGAAGTATATTAGGAAAGATTTTTGGCAAAATTTATAAGATACACCTTTTAGGTGGATGAGAAATTAAAATGGTTGATACACAGATTACATATCATATGTTTTTTTGATAAATCGAGTTAGTCACAAATGCGCCAGCACTAGTGGTCACAAAAGCAAGATTGTGCGTCATCATTGAGTATGTATTTTAAGAGGCAGACAAATGTTTGTTCAAGTGTCAGCCATTGTTTTGAAGTCACTTGAATATCAACTAAACAGAGACATAACCTGGCCGATAGATGGCGTAAGTAACTCCCACGTATAGTGGTCTAAGTTTTACTAACCAGTTTCCTCAATATTTTCCTTCACCATTCCAAGCTATTAATCATAAAATTAGCCTGTTTAAACCAAACAATGCAAAATAAAAGCAGTTCTTTTAAGAATGATTCAAATGGAGAACCTGAATTTGAAATATGTTGTATTTTGCACTAAAATAAGTAAACAATGTTCTAGTCTACTACTATTTAGAGATCCATGAATATGAGTGATGATATAACTATTATTGGTGACATGAGACGGACACTCCATATGTTAAAAATAAATGTTACATATGCTTTTAAACACTAGACTTATTACAAGTTTAGTGATATTAACATTAGCTCAAACATGATCTGCCCAGACTTATATTTCTACTCACAGCAATGTTGTAAAAAAGTTATTCTATTTAAAGATTATCTGTTTTACATCTGCGTGAATTAGTAACATTTAGAAATATGTATTCCAGTGACATGTTGTAACCCTGACAGTTGACAATAACAAGCATACTGAAGTCATAAATTATTCATTCTATGCTAAATTGCTGTGATATCCCACAATCATCGAGTCTTCGGGTCGACGGGATCCTGTGTACCCTGGCCCTGGCTGCCGGGTCCACCATGTTGCAGTTCAGAACCATCTGACAATCACCAATTCAAAAGTTAATATTTTAATATTGATGATGACCATTGACTGCATAATTGAGGTGTGGCGAATTTTTACAATTAACTTTGAAATGTTTTAATTGATCAATTATAATTTATCGAAAGAAAAAAGGCCATTTCGAAGAAGCAAACTATACAGGTATTTCTGGACACATTTTAGTTTTAAATCAATCAATATAATATGCACGCGTGCCAAAAATTCGCCAACCATACCTAAATAATGAACCAAAAGCGCTAACAAATTTTGTGGGCAAAACACTTCACAAGTTAATCGACCATTGTTAATTAAAAGGAATAAATTAAGAGGTAAACAGTTAAAATTAGAAACTAGATTACCATCAAGTGTAACTTGGAGCTTTACTAATTATCATAATCGTGATTCGTGCTCATTACAATTCTCGCTACATTCAGTAGCAGACAAGACCGTTGTTTGACGGGCCGGTCGAGTGTCGAACTCATTAACGGAAACCTATTACATAATTATTCTGGGATATCTTTACACATGGGTATTTAAATTCTAAGTAACGAGTCACATTGTTATGGATTGTTTTTATAATGCCATGGCATGGGGTATTTAAAATCTTACATCCATCCTATCGTAAATGGAATCGACCATTTTTAAAAGAGTTTTAAAATTGTCTAACATAGTATTATTTGTGTGCAACAGATTTTTTTTTTGTAAATTTTTTAAACCCAAAAAGAGTATCTTAATAATATTATAATCAACTTTTAGTATGGGACTAACCCTTCAACATAAAAGAAAACCAGTAGTCTCATAAGTCGGCAAAATGTATGGGACAGCTGATGTTTTAATGCTATTTCAGGATAATTATGTCCCATAATAAAATTTGTTCATAATAATGAGTACAACAACCCTCATTTTCGGGTTCAGTATAATTATACTAAAAATAACTCATTTTAGTTAATTCCGTACAATAGGGAATATGCATGTAATTTAAATATGGTTCGAATATTTTTTTTCCGAATCTTTAATGGCAGAAAATATGAACTCAATCATTATTTTACTTTTTAATAGCGTCATAATTATTTAAAATGTAAAATAAAAGTACGAATTAAGCGCGGGAAATTCAAATTTGTGAAACGCATCACCATTGGTTATAACGAAAAGTGACGTCAAATACTAAGACAACAAGACAAGTTACGCCTACAAAACAGTATTGGAATGGACTTTTTATAGGAAAACATAATTATTGCCGTGTGTGTTGTGAACAAATTTGTTATGTAGGTGCGTAAGGAGACAAGTGAAACCACTGACGGCTAATAGCACACTGATTTATTGCCAGGTAATTACACGGCAGGGACGTAGCCCACACACACATACACAATGTTAGGCACACATATATAACATTTCCTCCCCTTATTTAACCAAAATGTTCCAAGGTTGTGTTCATAATAATTCATAAATAGCATACATTTAACGTAACATAAAAGGTTTGTAGTCTACCCTGGGAATGTTTCTCAGCAGTCTGGTTGGGTTTCTTGAAACCGGATCCGACACTGTATCTGTGTCTGCTGGCGGTGTTTGCTGATTTACCTCATCAGTTTCCTCCCCCACAGGAGTCTGTACCTGAGGATTGCTAGTTGACGACTCGCTTTGACAGTTGTTGAAGTCGTCAAAGTCATAATGTTGTTGTGACTGATGTGAAACATTACCCTTGGTACCTTTATATAATATTATTTGATTCTTATGCTTTTTAACATCATGTGAGGAATACAAATCCTTAATGAGGTAAAGTACTTTACCCAGTCTCTTTTTGATAATGCCTCTGCACCAATTAGACTTCACATTATTTTGAAACTTTTTGTACATTATGTCATCCCCTGGCATAAATACTTGTTTATTATGTCTTCCACACGATTTAATTTGCGAACACTGTTGACGATTAACATTATTAGTGGGGTTTGTGGATGAGGCCGACGGCGTTTTCGGATTGATTAAATCTAAGCGTGACCTTAACTTACGCCCAAACACTAGCTCAGCTGGTGAGAATCCTGTGACAGAATGGACGGAATTCCTATAGTCAAATAGGTATTTTAATATTTTTAATTTGCAATCACTTTTATTGCGCGAAGAAATTACACATGATTTAATCCCTTTCTTAACGATTTTGACATAACTTTCCGCTTGTCCGTTACTTTCTGGATTGTAGGCTGGTGACGTCAAATGGTCGATGCCGTTTCTTAAGCAAAAATTTTTAAATTCAAATGATGTAAATGCGGTCCCATTGTCACTTACTATTGTATTTGGTAAGCCATACTTGGACATAAAGTCGTAAAGCTTACTTATGACATTAGTGGAAGTTGTAGACATAGTAACATCGTACAACTCCACCCATTTAGTGTGCGCGTCTACAACCACAAGAAACATCTGATTATCTAACGGGCCTAAGAAATCGATGTGAATTCTGTTAAATGGCACTGGCGGGTACCGCCACGGACTAATCGGCGTTCGCGGCGGGGACGGACGCAACTGTTGACAGATATCACACGAGTTGATCATTTCCTCTAATGCCGCGTCTACTCCTGGGAACCAAAATCGTGATCTAGCCTCCGCTTTAGTTTTTACAATGCCCAAATGTGAGGTATGTAATTCGCGTAAAAGTTTTGAGCGTAAAGTTACCGGTATGACCACCTTATGACCTCTCATAATACAGCCATTTTCGTGTGACAATTGTGTCCTACACAAATAATAGGGCTTAATACTTAAATCCGTCAATAATTGTCTAGGCCATCCTTGCTGAACGTAATTAATTACTTTTGCTAAAGTGATGTCTTTTGCAGTTTCTTTGCGCAATTCGTCCAGTGTCACTGGCATACTGCCTTCTACCACGAAATTAACATACGTGGCCCGGTCGATAGGCGTCGCAGCCGCAGCCGCGTGAGCGCCGCTGTCTCCCCGCTCCTCTACCTGCTCGGGCTCGTGACGTAGACTCGCTCGTGACAAATAATCTGCGTTATTATCGGCACTTCGAACGTACTGGATTGTGTAATTATACGCGCTTAGATACATTGCATATCTTTGTAGCCTGTTAGCCGATACCTCTGGTATGCCTTTATGGGGGCCAAAAATAGAAATCAAGGGTTTGTGGTCGGTACGTAAAATAAACGGTTCGGATCTGCCATATAAATATTGATGATAACGCTTGACACCAAAAATAATCGCTGTTGCTTCTTTTTGAATTTGCGAGTATCGTTTCTCGGCTGACGTGAGCGTGCGAGATGCGAATGAAATGGGCCGTTCTAACATGTCACTACCTACTTGTGATAAAATAGCGCCTAATCCGTGTGGAGAAGCGTCCACCGTTAATATTATTTTAGAATTTATGTCAAAATGTGTTAACACTTGTTCCGACGTTAAGCATGTTTTTATTTCATTAAATGCATTCTGATGAATTGTTGACCAATGCCACTTAACTCCTTTCTTTAATAAATCATATAATGGGCTTAGAATGCTTGATGCTTGTGGTACGAAATTCCGATAGTAATTAACAAGTCCTAAAAATGATTGTAAGTTGTTTACATTAGTTGGAACGGGAGCGTCTACAATTGCCTTAACTTTAGACGGATCTTTCTTTAGTCCGTTCTTGTTAATAACATAGCCCAAGTATTTTATTTCGTCTTTGAAAAATTCGCATTTGTCCTTTCGCAATGTTAGCCCCGCGTCTTGCAGTCTTTTTAGGACTATGTGCAGTTTTTCCATATGCAAATTTTCTGTTTTTGCTGTTATCAATACGTCATCTAACAGGCATAACACTCCGTCTAATCCGGATAAAACGGATTCCATTGCGCGCTGAAAAATAGACGGCGCGCTCGACAACCCGAATACTAGACGTGTGTATTTGAACAATCCCCGGGGAGTGTTAATGCAGGTTATGTTTTGTGACTCATCATCGAGCAAAAATTGGTTGTAGGCCATGGATAAATCGATTTTTGAGAACTGCTGGCCACCGTGTAATTTTGAAAATAACTCATGGACTGTTGGTAAAGGATATTGTTCTATCACTAATTGCTTGTTAATGGTCACAGAATAATCCGCACATAATCTAACAGAACCATCACGTTTGAGTACGGGCACAATAGGCGATGCATAGTCTGAATGTTTAACCGGTTTTAACACTCCTAAGTTTATCAATCGTTCTATTTCCTTATCGACTTTGTCACGCAAAGCAAATGCAATGGGACGAGCTTTAAAAAATACCGGTTTAGCATCATTATTTAGTTTTAACTTTACTTTATAGTTTTTGAAAGAACCCAGCTTGTCTGAAAATACTTCTGGGAACTGTATTTGCAACTGCTCAACCGCACTTTGACTATCGTTTAGTAAATTTATTTGAGCTAATTTTAATTTAAATTTTGATATAAAATCGCGGCCTAGCAACGGTGGGCCACCGTGACGTATAACGAATACATCTAGTGTGTGTGTGTGCTGCATATATTTGATTGGTAAACGCACATAACCTTCACACTGCATATTCGTTCCTGTGTAACTATAAAATCTTTTGTGAGACGTATTCATTGGTATACCCGCAAACATTTTTTTATATGTACCCTCAGATATGACCGTCACCGCTGAGCCACTATCTATTTGAAATTTTAAATTCTGCCCATTTATTGAGACCGTTTCTGTCATAGGTTCTCCCCGAGCTGAACAGATGTTATAAAGCGACTTACCATCGTCGTCCTCGCTCACATCCCCCGTTAACACGTAATTAATTTTATTGCACATTCTGCGCAAATGCCCTACTGTGTTGCACTTTTTACACTTATACTTTGCGAAACGACATTCAGAGGACTTATGGTTAGCACGACCGCACACCGAACACTTTTCTTTCTCGGCACTATTAATGGGGTTGGCACTTTTTTGTCCTTTTGTAATCTTGAACACCTGTACTTGATCTGTTGATGTAGAAGCAGTAGCGGCAGCGCCCGCGCGCGCGCATCTTATGCTCTCTGCTAGCTCCACCGCCTTCACCAAGGTCAGAGTCTCCAAGTCCCGCGCGAACAGTTTTTCCCGTTCTGGACCCGCTACCATACCCATCACAAATCGGTCACGCAACGCCTCCTCGACATTGCTGAATCCGCAATGTACCGTTAATCCACGTAACCTTGCTGCCCATTGCGTATACGTCTCACCCGGCTGCTGCGAAGCTGAGTAAAACTTGTGCCGCTCGCTGAACCCGCAACGTTTTGGAGTAAAATGATCATCCAACAACGTCACCAGATCCTCATATGGCACCTCTTGTACGTCCTTGGGCAGGGCTAAGTCTGCTGCCAACTTGTAGGTACTATCATTGAGTGCGCTGAGTAGTATGGCTCGCCTCCTGGTTCCCGCCACATCGTTTTTCACATCGATGTTATTTGCGATGTACCACTGTGTAATACGACCTTTGTATGTCTTCCAATCATTGACGTTATGATCGAAAGTAGTTAAAATTCCACAAAATGACTGGGCCATTTTGCAAAAAAAAATATAATTTTCTTTTGTGGGTATTTCGTCGCCACTGTTATGTAGGTGCGTAAGGAGACAAGTGAAACCACTGACGGCTAATAGCACACTGATTTATTGCCAGGTAATTACACGGCAGGGACGTAGCCCACACACACATACACAATGTTAGGCACACATATATAACAAAATTAATTTTCAAGTGTAATTTTAGCTACATAGTGAGGTTATTAAACATTTAAGAAAAATTACTGAAAGTGGTTTTGTAAAAGCACAATCTGATAATGTTTATTGCATTCGGGTACAAGCAATACCGGTAATCTGCTTTTTGAGCTTTTTTCATGGTGAAATGGTTAGAAGAACGAAAATACCCTAAGTAATAGTAATAGGATCATAGTAAATGACGTAATTGAAATGGCGCGCGAAAATGGCGGCGTTTAAACAGCTCAAATTTATTCTGTATTTTAAATATTTTTTTAAGCTTCATTACTGCATTTTTGAATATGTTTATATTTTTTACTATGTTAAAACGATGTAAACAGTGAATTAAAAATATAAAAAATATATATGCATATACCCTATTGTCTAATCTATCTGTTAGATAGTTCATCCGGACACTAAAACAGGCGTTCAGATTGCATTTGTTCCAAATAAACGTGTATCTTATTTTTAAATTCAGCAGATTATTTTATAAATTTCCTGTCTATCTACCCATAGTAACGACTTTAATCCGACAAATCCCAACCCGTTCGCTTGACCAGTACTCGCAGATAAAGATGTCACAGTAGATTACCAAGTGTGTGTCTCCTGACGTAATACAGACCATAGTGACTCATGCTACCATAAAGTCTTATTTATACTTCCATAGACTCAGGACTTTGACACCTGCAGTTTTTGGAAGAAGCCATATTTGCAATTCATGACGCAAAAAAGGAGTTAGCGTGTATGTTTTGTTGGCACGACTGTGACCGCTTGCGGTATGTTTTTTGTTAAACATTGCTGCGTGAGTGATTGCATGGTTTATGAAGCTCGCGACTTTATTTTTATGAATGCATATAAGCAAAGATATCATGATTTTATTGTTGGGTTTCCAGAAACGCACCATCATTAGTTTCAAGCCCCTTGTTATAAACATGGAGTAAAGTAATGCCAAAATTAATAAATTATAGAAAAAACCTTTATTACAAAAATAAAAAAATACAACAGACTTCATAAAAAAACACATTTAAAAGAGCAAATTTTTCAATAGTCAGATAACTTCTATCTGAAGAATAAACATGACAGAATTGACATATTGTCTATACAAAAGCTGTCAAAGTGTGTAAAAGTTATCTGATAATTGAAAAATCGGCGCTAAAAGGTGTAGGTAATCATTATTAGTATTACCCTCTAGTTTCGAAGTTTGAGACAATTGTTGAATTCATTATTAGCCAATTGCCACCGATTTCCGATTAAAGAGTTAAAACTCACTAAGTATCTTTTTTGCTTTCCATAATTAAGTGATAAACTTGGACAGATTCGACTTCTTGTCAAAACCTTTAACTTTTTCACAAAATGTTATTTTCAGTTTTCAAATAGAAGATGTGAGAACCATTATTCAAGTCTGGACAGGTCGAAACTACTGTTCTGAGGTCAACGACTGGAAAGTCACGTCGCAACTGGTATGCACTTCCGACTTTATTTTTAGAAACAAGACAATTATTTCGTCTAAACTCGGGTTTGAAGTCAAAATTAGTAACACTATAGCAAGTCCAGACTTGTCTGTACAAACTGATGACTAAGCACTCAACGATGAAGGAAGGGCTTTTGTTAATTGTTTTATACGGAAATAAACATTAGGGGGGATTCCCCTGATGTAAAGGGTTGGTTCTTTTATTAGAATAACGGCCTTTTATGCACGGAATATAATATTAGGCAGGATGTTGGATAATAGGACTACCGGTGATGATGAAATACACAACTCTGCATGTGTATCATCGTAGAAATGGGCTACGTCGACGGAAAAATCTACTAAGACCCGTTATTAATTTGCCCAACAACTTTATCTGTTGAATAAAAATGACGGTTTGACATATTTTCTAAGTATACAAAAACTGTCAAGTCGCCATCTTTATTTCTTACGTAAATAAAAGCTATCGGACAATTTGAAAAATCGGCCGTAAGTGGCAGATTGTAGAAACGTTTCTGCCGATTATTGTAGAAATCATGCTCGACATTGTAAACTCCTTTCGACTGAAGAATCGACACATTTCTTCTCTTGACATTTTCATGCACAAAACGAAAAAAAAAAACTACAATCTGTCATTTTGTCGGTACTTCCGTAGACAAAATGCGTGCAGAAGTTATCTGCACTTCGACATTCATCCTCCCATAGGAATTTGTGAAGTTGGCAAGACTATAAAGTACGCAATAAGTCAGAGGATCATTTAAAGTTACTCCCATTGCAGAAAAGATGGCTGCTGAAAGCCGTATGCGCTGGTATGGGTATGTGATGAGACGTGATGAGGAGAAACACGCTGTAAGGAAAGCCCTAGCCATCCCAGATAAAAAGAAAGGCAAAGCGTGACCACAGGACACGTGGTGGACAACCGTTGCCAAGGACATGCAACGAGCTCAGGTGGAGGAACAGACAACTCAAGACCAACACAACAACTCTTGGCGCCTTGAAACGAGGAGGGCCGAACCCCAATGAATTGGGAATTAGGCAAAGCAGAAGAAGGAAATTGTGAAGTTAGGACACAATGGCGTTCGAATGTGCTAAGTTAAGTCAATTTTCGCTTGATGTTAGTACCTACCTACTTTCATTTGTTATCAGCAGGTCCATGTAAGTAGTAAATGGTCCATGTTATAAATAATACTTCAGAGTAAACACCCTGAGTGTTTCTCTGTTTGATCGATGTTTCGAGCACGTCATTCAAGATAAAACAAATGAGCGAACTTCTGCAACTATAGGTATTGCAATTAAATAAGTAAGTACGTACCTACATCTTATAGGTACTTATATTAAGTATATTCTTTATACATGCTGCATGATCGGTGAAAAACATAACAAAACGGAGTACTTGCTAACAAAAATCCTGTTTAAAAATAAAAAAAGTCACATTCATTATTAATGGGAGCGACATGGGTTATCATCAGACTGTTTTTGGGTTAAATAATTAAACTACATAAATTATAAGGTTGGATTAAGCAGTTATAAAATGATTTATAATGAAATAATATCTGATAAATAAATACCTATTTAGAATTGTAAATTTTTATTTGAGGCAACCCTAAAATTGACTAAAAGGCTGAATCATGATTGTTCAATAGCTATCCTACTACCTATCTAACATTTTATCTGAGGAATAAAAATGACCGATTGACAGATTATCTATGTCAAACCGGCAATTTATTCCGCAGATAGGTAAAAATTATCTGACAAAATTAAAAAAAATGGTTCTAAGTGTAAGTTCTTACACATAAGATAGGGTACATGTAAGTATTTTCAGCCAGAAAATACTGCTTAATTAGCAAATACTCTTGATAGTGAGCAAGTAATTATGACACCGCCCATATCGTAAGTGCAACCAATCAATACCATGCACTTAGTAAGGTTTCCAAAATTATCGAAACATGTTCCAACATGTTTGATACCTACTGAGTGCCAAGTCAGTCAATGACGAGTTGAAATAACATTATTTTCCGTGAAGCGTGAAGCAGAAATGTTTCGACGGTCACGTTTAAAACGATGTTTTGTTGCGGTACGAACCACGTCACTGAAGTCAGTACCTACAGTGGTGCAAAGCGTTATACAACCAAACTGAGGGCTAGGGCCCTCAGTTTGGCCTACACTGAGCAATAAAGTTAGCGTTTTCTTTTATTGAAATTTAATACTATGCTAGGCGAGCCCAGAGTCAGTGTTACAGTTACCGGCACGTAACTTGGCAAGAGATTTTCGTAGTGGGGGAAGTTCGCGCATACAAAAATGTATGAAATTGTGCGTGCGCAAACTTCCCCCACTACAAAAACTCTTGCCAAGTTACGTGCCGCTAACTGTACCACTTATGTGGGATCTCATTATTTGACCTAAACCTAATCCCAACTGAAAAATTTAGTTTTTTTTTTTATCAGGGAATTAAAAAGGTAATTAATGAACAAGCATTGTTTGGAAAAAAATTGAATTGTTGATGGGATGTGTTTAGATAACTAATGAATTCAGAATAATGTAATCTATGTTGCCGATTAATCGGTCACGCACGCTTTTCAACGGAATCCGATACTCGTATTAGATGGGTACTCTATTACGCCTATTGTACTGTACCAAATAGAAGTAGGGCATTATGACTGTAAGGCTACAGACACGAAATCAGCGGGTAGCGGGGCGTTAGCGGATTAGAGACGGCAATGAAGCAGGGCGGGAGCGGAAAGCGCTTTTGGAGGTATGAGGAACAGGGTGTAAAGTTCCTCATCCGCCATTGAAAAGGAAGGATCTTCCGACCAGACGGGTGTTGTGTCTGGTGGGCTAACTACCGCCCGACGGTTGTTGTCGGGAACTTGTATAGGTACATTCAAACTGCGCGGATAACTTTGATACCGCGATGTAGGACAGTTCGTATGTTGCGAGATAGATGTCGCTACACGCTGTTAGGACAAGACTCCACCAAAGCGGGGCGAGAGGAGATTTTCTCGTAAATAACCAATAGTTTATTGTATTGTGTTGAAGTTAAGCACTGAGCGGTCAAAATGACGCAAGCTGATTTCAGGTTGTAAGACACATCTTTTCTCGTCTTCGCTTTGGTGAAGTCTTGCTCTTAGAGCGTTGCGCGCCAGTCGAGCGCTGTTCGCTCCGCTGGCAACGTGACAGTAGCCTTACTCAAGAATAGGCAGAACTTAATACGTACTGCGTGTAAAAAATCCGCAATAACAAACATTAATTGCAATATAATAGGGGTCGCCACTATCGCCTAATTGAGGTCATTTGCTTGACTTTTAGTTTTAAATCTGACCCACTACTAAATTTTATTTAAATAATCTTACTTTTAACTGGCCTCTTATGCCTTCAATCAGGTTTGGATTTTTTGGCAGTATTTTTACTGTTAGGGCTAGGCTTGTAGACATTTTAAATTATTTAAAATGGAGGGTAGGGTATATCGTAATCACAAAACTCAATGTTAAAAACAAGCTAGTCTTTTACTGGCAAATAAAGACAACCTTTTCATAAACACATTTTGGATGACTGGCTAACCTCCTTTCTTTTAAAACTGCAAAACCATTATTGCATGGACTAGAGCTGGTATAAATCATGATATTTTAGTTAGTATGAGAAAAATATTAGCTAATGAATTTTATACACATAAACTACATACAATACTACAATAACTTCTACAAATACATACCATCTTACTATACTTTTTCATATCAGAATTGATATCTAAATTCTAAATACAGTACTATTAAACAAATAAATACATGCATACAACAAGGGGACAGACACACAGACAAACACAAACATGTTTATACTAGTTCGAACTATTTGTTCTAACTTACCAGTTTCCTTCCCTTGTATGCTGAACACAGTCTCTGTTGAACAACGTCTGCTCCATGAATGATCTGCGAGGAGTTTGAATTACATTACATACTTTTTTATGTTTTCGATTTTAATAACAAAGGGCCAAAAACTGTATTTTTATGAACATCCTTTTCCTACATTGTTGACATTGATTGTAGCTAAAAATAGTTTTTGAATATTATAAATACAGGAATTGGCTTTCTGATCAATAAAGTTGTTGTAACATTATTCGATAAAGATAAATTTACCTGTATTGGTAACTTTTTAAAAAAAGAATAAGCCAATGGTCAGTCCTATTAGGAATCAATGCTTCTTCTAGAGAAGACAAAAGGGATTTTTGAGTTACATAAAAGTTTGGTGAAATCTATACCAAATCATATTTCTGTATTATGCAGGGCATATTAGGCAGTTCATCATTTCAATTAAAATGTTCTTTCTTTTGTACAACCAGGCAGTATCATAATCCATCTAACAATAAAAACAATGGCCTTGACTTGACAAATTATTACCAACAGCTAATGATAAAAATGCTGCTTAATCATTGATTAGTTTTATTTGTGTCTGTAGTTAATACCTAGAAATACAGGCCTAATCATCACAAAACTCAATTTTATAATTTCAAACTAAGTTAATTTCCCGCGCAACTCCAAATAAACACAAATACTTTTATGGCGAGTCGCACAAAGATCACCAACGATACTTAAATCGAAGTTGGCAATCAACAATATTAATAAAAGCCAATTTTGTCATCAATTTATAACACCTTCAGAAGCAACTTCACACTTTCAGCTCAGGAACTACGCGCAAGCAAAGTTTAACCTCATTTTTGGAATTTTTGACATGTCGTACGCATAAGGCCTATGAATGAACATTGATGCCGGACAAAAGTGACCTCCCATTTGAGTATAGTATCTGCCAGGACACATGAACGGGTTTAAATATATAACACATTCACTTAGCAGTCTAAATAATCTATCATGACCGCTGTTTTTTGACCACACACCAAGGCACAAGGTTTTCAGAAATTAACACAATCAACACTCACCTGAAGAGAAGGTTGCTGTTGTGTTCATAATAGTAAAGCTGTCTGGCGATCGGTTGTTTACCGAATAGTTTTGATTTTGTTCTCTATTAATGCTTTATTGCTTTCATAACACAAAACTTAGCCAGATAGCCTGGCGTTCGTAAAAAACCAGAATTTTCTACCAACTGGTAGGTTTCGAGAACTTTGTTAGGCGTTTGCCAGCCAAGTTTGCTACAACTAATAATACTTTTTGATATAGTGTTACCACATTAAATATTATTAACATCACAGACAAAACACGTTACGATGTGACCACGTAATAGTATGAATTAATTAATTTAATTTTTAGAGAAATTATTAATAATCTCTCGAGCCCTCTCATGCAACGTTTATGAAACAAACTTTCAGCTGCCTGCGTAGCATGAACACTTAATTTCTTTTCTTGCGAGACACGACAAATTTCTTTCTGTCCAACTTGACATTTCTTCTACCCGAGCATGAGGCGACTCGTCGACAAGCGTTTGTACGTAGAGAAAGAAATTAACATGCTGTCTATAGCAACTGTCAAGTTGCTCTTGTCTAGCACGCGTAGCATGATCACCGAAGAAACGGTCTTTGTCGTGTCTCGGAAGAAAAGAAATTAAGTGTTCATGCTACGCAGGCAGGTGTATTGAAAGAAATTTGACAGATTGAGGTTCCTGTCTATATAATCTGTCACTTTGCCGATTCGTCTGTAGACAAAGGCCGTTTCTTCGGTGTTCAATGCGTTCATGCTACGCATGCTGCCTGCGTAGCATGAACACCGAAGAAACGGTCGTTGTCGTGTCTCGGAAGAAAAGAAATTAATTGTTCATGCTACGCAGGCAGGTGTATTGAAAGAAATTTGACAGATTGAGGTTCCTGTCTATATAATCTGTCACTTTGCCGATTCGTCTGTAGACAAAGGCCGTTTCTTCGGTGTTCAATGTGTTCATGCTACGCAGGCAGGTCTCATTTGATGTTGACTGTTTGACACTTGTTCACAGGAAATGTTTCGAAAAGAACTGTCAAAAGTGGAGAAAATAGTACCGCACTTCATGCTCGGCATTGTATACTGACGAATCGACATATAACTTCACATCTTTCTTGACATTGTCATGCTCGAGACGAAAGAAATGTTTATACAATCTGTCACTTTGCCGATTCGTCTGTAGACAAAGGCCGTTTCTTCGGTGTTCAATGTGTTCATGCTACGCAGGCTGGAGCGTTACTTCAATGCAAACATAAAATGTTCAGACCTTTGTTGGGTTGGGATTAATATTTTGTTTTGAATTTTTTTTGACATTTCCAGTGTTTAAAACTTCCACCCAGTTTTGTTTTGTCAAAGCGGGACAGTTTTACTATTTCAGGGACAGTGGGACACAGCTCAAAACTAGGGCTGTCCTACTCATTGAAGGTACCGTGTACCTCAGACCGTGTATACCTACTAATGTTAGTTTTATTGTGCTTAAGTATGTGGTTGCTTGTGTATTGTAAATAGTTAGGTTTATACAAAAAGTACTAAGTAAGTCTTTTTAATTGAGGCACAATAGAAAGACAATGACAAGCGGACACCGGTGTCCTTCCGGGGTTTAACGAATTTCCATTTCAGATTTTTTCACTTGCTAGCAAGCACCAATCTAATCCGTAGAAGTGTGATAATTCGCACCGTCAATGTTTATATTGAGAAGTTCACAAATGTACTACGGTAACACTTTGTCCACTAGACGATATTTTGTCAATTTTTGTCGCTATCGGCTCGCTGCTCTGGTAATCGTAGCTCTATGTAAACACATTATAATAAGAGTAGAGAACGAGTAGCATATGGCGGTCTGTAGGTAGTTTCTGCCTACCCCCATGGGAAAAAGGGGTGAGTTTATGTATGTATGTATGTCAGTAGAGAACGAGTGTTGTAAGCTAAAAAGGTTGTTATGGTTAATTGTTTCTAAACTAAAGATTAAATTAAATATAAAAAGATTAAATATAAAACTAAAGATTTGACGAACTTTCTACTGCAGTCGTAAAGGAATCTTTAGTTTTATAGAAATATATCATCACAGCACAGGTCTTAAAATACAATGTCTCAAAAACTAATTCGAAATAAAGCAACTAAATTTGGTAGTGGTAGCTTTTAGTTTTCCGTAAAGCATTGTGACTACGTTTTTATTTTGCAAAGTTATAACTGTTTTCGCTATTGGTAACACTATTTTGTACACGATTTCCTTTTCCAAGTGGCATGGTGTCGGCGTAAGGTGAGTTTGTCAATCTTGTGAAATAAATTACAAATTACTGCGTAATATTAGATTAGATTGCATTTACAAAGTATGTATTACCGCTTTTATTGAAAAGATACAATATAATTTGTTTTTTACGCGAAAGTGAACTCGGATTGAAAAAAATTATAAACACGTGCAAATTGGTGTTGGAATTGAGTATCGGGGTGGAGTTTTGGAAGATACTGTTATTTTACAACATTATCGACGATACTGAACGTTAATCTAGCTAAATGTGAGCGTATATCTAGTTTCTACTAGCAAAACATAGTGCAAACACGCATCAAAGAGGTTAGTTTTTTGAAGAAGCTTTTTGACTTTGATAATTTTGTTGTAGTTGCCGAATAAGCAACCACAATGCCGCAGAACGAATATATTGAACGCCACCAAAAGCTTTACGGTAGGAGGCTCGATTATGAAGAGCGAAAGAGGAAGCGTGAGGCGCGTGAGCCTCACAGGAGAGCAGAGAAGGCTCGCAAATTGCGTGGCATCAAGGCTAAGATCTACAATAAGGAGCGCCGCAATGAGAAGATACAGATGAAAAAGAAGATCAAAGCACATGAGGAGAAGAATGTAAAACAAAACACAGAGAAGGTGGCAGAGGGTGCCCTGCCCGTGTACCTTCTTGACAGAGATGTGCAGTCCCGTGCTAAAGTACTATCCAACATGATCAAACAAAAACGTAAGGAAAAGGCTGGAAAATGGGATGTACCCATACCTAAAGTCAGAGCTCAGGCTGATGCGGAAGTATTCAAAGTGCTGAAGTCAGGGAAGACCAAACGGAAAGCATGGAAGCGTATGGTGACTAAGGTTACATTTGTAGGAGAGAATTTCACACGTAAACCACCTAAGTTTGAGAGGTTTATTCGGCCGATGGCTCTGCGTTTCAAGAAAGCTCACGTGACTCATCCAGAGCTGAAGGCAACTTTCTGTTTGCCGATCATTGGGGTAAAGAAAAACCCTAGTTCACAGATGTACACTAGTTTAGGTGTGATCACGAAGGGTACAGTTATCGAAATAAACATTTCAGAACTTGGTCTCGTCACGCAGGCTGGTAAAGTTGTATGGGGGAAATACGCACAAGTAACGAACAACCCAGAGAATGATGGATGCATCAATGCTGTGCTCTTAGTTTAATTTTTTAAAGCACAAAAAATGGACTATTTACTTTCAGCTGTGAAACTGATTGAAACCAATTTGTCTCATTGTGAAAATGTTTCAGAACATTGTAATTTTAATTTATGACTGCATTGTATTATCTTTGCCTGCCAATAAATACTGTGAAGCGTTTGTCTGTATTTTACTTACTTTACTTCCCATTTTTAGAGGTGTCCCAAACAACTTTCTGACAATGTCTGAACTAAACTGATTGATTTGGGGAACATATGATACCAATGAGTCAGTGAACTCATTAAGTATCAGTAATTACCTAAGTACAACTAGATCCATTAGGATCTGCATATTTCAATGTTAATTTGACTTGTTTAGCTCCGACTAATCTAAACAACTTAAAACATTTTTTTTTAAATCATATTACATTCCTAAGTACACCATTCTTAAAAAAATATTACGATCCAGCTTATAAGACTAATAAACAATTTAATTCTAACCTGTTATGTGATCAATTATTTTTAAAACTAAGAAGAGTGTCTATTTGTACTTTTACTCATGTCCATAGCACTTTCTTAGAGTCTGATATAATTCATGAATATTTGAGATTACTAACAAACAATGCCTGGAACTTATTTCGTGGGACCTTGAACTTGCCGTGCCATTTAGCGGTCAAGTTCTCAGCTGAATTTAGACTGACATTGACTGGAATGAGTTGGAGTTTTCTGATTTACCTGTGGGACTAATTTTAACAGACTGTTCTACCCATGAATATGAAGTTTAACTGTAGCAACAACTTCGGCACTCCAAAAGAAATGCATATGCATACATTTTGGTTGGACTTATAAAACTTATATGTAACAGCTGATTTTCTTTGTGATTCCGATTTGGCCCCCATAGTGAAAGATGCTATGATATTTATGGGTAAAACAGCCTGGCGAAATTAGTCACATGATTAAATAAACACCTTGTATACCCATTTCGATTTTACTATGCAAGCTGTTCTTACCTTACCTCTAATAAATATGGGGTAAGGCTGGGTGGAATAAAATAAGATTTCATCTTTATAACATAGTTTCTCTTTTCTATGTAAAATGTAGTTAGGTTACTTATTCTTCACTTTCTATTTTGACCAGGTGAACCAAGATGCAGATTTTTGTCAAAACCCTCACGGGTAAGACCATCACTCTTGAGGTCGAGCCCTCGGATACCATCGAAAATGTGAAAGCCAAGATCCAGGATAAGGAGGGAATCCCTCCAGACCAGCAGAGGTAAGACTGAAAGTTATAAGCACCCCATTACCCCTGGGAAACCAGCCAGTGTGCTTGTTCATAGTCTAGGTAGAGGAACCTGCAAAATAACTAGTTTTCCATTGACTAGGATTTGCGATAATTCCCAACGAGTCACTAAATGTGTAACAACTTTTTTTTGTCCCAACAGATCACAACCATATTATTGTGACTCAAAAAACTCAAAATATTATTGTGAAACAAATAACAAAACGCTGCCCTATTGAGTAACAGTGTGACCTGTTGAAGAAGATTTGCGTTAAAAATAGGTAGTCATTTCGGTTTTCATATTATTTGATCCTTGTATACCGAAACTCTTAATTGTCTAATATGAATTTGGGGCCAGCAAAAGTATTCGCGCGGAAATCGAACCCTGGATTGATGTCAGTAATTTGACTAAGTAAAAAAGTTTCACAAAGCAAACAACTTGAGTAAAAATGTGACCCTACGATTTGTCTTTATGCATTTGTGTGGGTGTGAATATGATGCGTGTAAACATCGATTGACATCATTGGAATGCGGTTTAAAGTGCAGGCGATCGGATTTACAATCTGACTGGGAATAGGTACTTAAAATGCGCTCGTAACTACATTCCATAATTTCCATATGAAATAATAATGTAAATTTTACGCATCTTCTGCAAGACTGCAACACATAGTAGTTTTCGGACATGATCTCCATTCGCGCTTTGTCCCAGCGCGCGTTGTAAATCTTCCCCAGACTTACATGAGATTTTTATTTTAGAAAAATAATTCCGGACTTTCCAAGTGCCGGGCGTTTTGTCTGGTAGAATAATTATATAAATAGTAAGTCTAGCCACTTAGAGTCATTCCCAAAAGTTGTCAATTATGGTTTGCTTTGCATTCATTTATATGAGGTTACTTACAAATGAATGTCAATCAGTGGAGTAATAGGGTTTAGACCAGCCAAGTTTTCTACAAAAACATCTTATGTTCATAATACCTAAGTCTAACAAAACCATGTTCGTTCTCCCAGGCTGATCTTCGCCGGCAAACAGCTGGAAGATGGCCGCACACTGTCAGACTACAACATCCAGAAGGAGTCCACACTCCACCTGGTGCTGCGTCTGCGTGGTGGTGCCAAGAAACGCAAGAAGAAGAATTACTCTACTCCCAAGAAGATCAAGCACAAGAAGAAGAAGGTCAAGCTAGCAGTACTTAGGTTCTACAAGGTGAGGTTTTTGTAGCTATCATGCAACACATGGCGGCAGTTTGATTAGATCGCATCAGAAACTTTTATGGCGGTACAATCGGGGTTACTTGTAGTGTGTTTAGATAAAACTTATGCTATTAGTTTTTAAATATTAACATCTTAGAATAATAACACATAGAAGCCGCGCTATATACATATGGAAAGCAATAAAGAATTGCGTTTAGCACAAAACAGGGGCAAAATAGTGTATCTACTTTATTATCTTTGTGCGCGAGCCAAATGTGTTTTCTCGAAAGCTGTGTTCGACGGAACGTGACTTTTAGTACCAACTGACATGGGTCGCCGAGCAAACACGCCAGTTTTGGCTCAATTTTGGCTGCCTCACTTTTTGCGCTCGTACTTCTTTGTGCGTTATTCTAAGATAATTATGTTATTGTCATGTTGTCATGACGCAGGGCGTGGTGGGCATATTTTAGTTTCCATCTTTATAGGTACATGGCTGTGGTGGTTAATATAATCACAATGACATATTGCAAAGGATTACATTAATTTGTACACAAGGTTCGAAGCCTTGCTCAACTCAAACAAAAATCTGTTATTTCTGCCTGCCATTTCTTTTTTATCTCAAGTATTTTATTGATAACTCGTGCGTTTCTATTCAATAAACACGCACCGACATGTTCACAACAAGGAAAACCCGGGAGACTACTTAGCAGTCGGCAAATAAAAGACTTGCATTTTAAAGAACTCCCGGGAATAAAATAAAAGCTTCGAAAGTGGAATACTCGAGCGCCGAGACAGGTCGCGACTTGCGAGAGCGCCTAGCCTGTTCATGTGTTTGTTGTGAGTCAGGTAGGGTAAGCAGACTTGTTCGAACACGTCGCGGAATCATGGGGATTCGTTGTAAACCGTGATGGCGGGAATGGGTCATGTAATAGTCGTTGGAAGATAACAATGCATTGTTTTAGTTGCGAACGGTGATGCAATCGTGTTTGTGTTGCAGTTGTGGATATAAAACAAACGTGATAAATTGCGAAGAGTTATTTTGCAGAGTTTAAGAATTTGACTTTACAACTTGCTAATTTACATAACGCTGTGGAAACAACGGCTTTTTTATTTAGAATTTACGTGCCGCATTATAAACTGTTAATTATATCCGCCACTTGTATATCTGGCGTCAGGTATCAGGTCAAACTTATAAATATTTAGATAAGAGCTTAAATAATCGATGCTTCGTTTAACAACTTTTATTCTCTACACACAACTGACACAACTATGTAGCGACATCTGTCTCCCCATAAACGAACTTAACTGAGATATCCTACATCGCGATGTTAAGGTTATCCTTACAAGATCCCGACTAAAAGTGTCGGGGCAGTAGCCAGTAGTAGCCACCAGACACACTAACCATCTGGATGAAAGGTCCTTTAACAAAGCGGGATGAGGAAATTTCTGTGGCACTAGTGAAAAGGGGTAAAAGTCCATTTTTTTCGAAAATGAGTTAAGTGTACCATAGTGATCAGAAAACCGACTTTTACAGTTTTTTTTGGTGTCAGTTGGACCCTTTTACACAAAGTAACTTTCTTTTTTTTAGAGATGGCTTTGATCTGTCTTCACCAAACGATAGAGCATTTTATTCTGATCACTTTGGTACACTTAACTCATTTTCGACAAAATTGGACTTATACCCCTTTTCACTAGGGCCACAGACTTACACCTTGTTCCTTTTACACCTAAAACTACAAATTAGTAATCCCAAAATATCTTGATTCCAGGTTGACGAGAACGGCAAGATCCACCGCCTGCGCCGCGAGTGCACGGGGGAGCAGTGCGGCGCCGGAGTGTTCATGGCCGTGATGGAGGACCGTCACTACTGCGGCAAGTGCCACAGTACGATGGTGTTCAAGGATGATGAACGAAACTAGATCTTAAGACCAATCCGCTTAGACTTCTGTGTATGATGGATTTGTAATAAATCTTGACACAGTGTCCGAGTATACATTTGGTTTTATTTTTCGATTTTAAAATCGATTTTCCTATAAGTCTTGCGTTGGGTGAGTATGTCCCGTAACCTTCGGCGTTCGCCATTTCCTTGTCATAAGGCATTGAAAATAATGATTGCCTATGAATTAGGCAATCTTTTAGGGGGTGAAAGTACTAATGAATAGAAACTTTCACGGACAGTCCCCTATTGATAAAAAAATATGAGATTTTCCCCCACATTTTGTCCATTTATTCGAAAATAAATGCTCTTCAGTTTTTTATATCTATTGCATTCGAATTTTCACTCTCTATAAGATCGCCAATTCATAAGTCAGTAGCTGCGTGGGAGTAGTGTTGACGCTCGAGTCAGGCCAAGAACTAATTGAAGTTGATCCTGTATCTAACATTTTGGCTAGGGCATTTTTGCAAGACGAGAAAATCCCTCTCTTTGTAAAATTAAGATTTAGCTCCACATCGCGTAAGTACTACTCTGGCACAGGCCAAGCTATGTGGCAGGCCTGTAATGTAAAGCAGACATCTAGGTTTCAGCATAAGTAACGTGTTTTACTTGGTACTCGTGTCTGAAGGAACAGGATGGTTTCTTCATTTTTTTTTATGCAAAGATGTTCGAACCATCTAGTCCTATCCGCTTTCTTGTCACGTGAAGTATGTCGAAGCCTTTAGATGATCATGTAAATACATTACCTACCTACAGCGTTGTGCTTTTTTTTTGTTTTAAATGATTGGTGATCCACTAAGTGTATATGGTAAGTAGTCAGCTCACTGACGCCGTCATGTCTACGTTACGTTACAAGTTTTAAATAGACACTGAAAACCGCCTCGAGCCAAGAAAAAACTCATTGCAAAATACTCAAGGTAAGTTCCAACTCATAGTGGTAACTTTTTGCAATATTGAAATAAACGTTTTCTTATCAACATTTCGTAATTTTATTTCTATCTCCCGTGTTCCCATATCATTCGCGGAGTTTTTATTGTTTGAATATCCAGTATTTTAATGCTAGATCGACGTAAATTAAAATCCGATACATTCATTAAAATATTTATTCAATACTGAGAATAGAATTGTCTAACTTAGGTACATAATCCATAACACCTAAATGGAATTAATTGTGCAATAAATCCACCATAGTTCTGGCAAGCTCTCCATTTGACGCAGACAACGGACTTAGAAGCCGACATTGGTGCATCACAACAGGCACTGTACATTTGAGCCCTTAGGTAGGTACCTAGGCACATTTTATTTATCATTCGCATACATACAGCATACATAAACAGACTGAACTAAGACGAGTACAGAAAATATCTCAAAATCTTATCTAATGTTGTCAAAAAGACGATGATGCGTCAGCTCTTATCCGTTTTGGATAACGAGATATTTCTGAACTTCTAAATTACCAAGAAAATTAAATAAACAGATTAAACTATCTTCTATGACTTTCGGAATGGAATAGTCCTACTATTATTATCGGTATTTCTGTAAGTTCCATTTACGGCGACAAGCAGACACCTGGGGTCGAGTCTGCTATTGCAATCGTGTCTCAATGACCGGTCAATGATCGATTTTTGACGTATAACGTCAAACTTATGACACATTTCCCATACAAAAACTGTCAAAGTTGTCAAATATTCGATCAATGACCGGTCATTGAGACACGATTGCAATAGCAGACTCGAGCCCCTGACCTTAGGTAGAACTCATCTGTATTTTTCCAAGCATGTTCTAGAAGAGCAGTCTGAATTCGTCATTACAGATGTTACGGCTCAATTTACACCGCCACGAAATGGAAATGAATGGAAGCATCAATTTCGCCTAATGACGCGAAAAGGCGTGTAAAATCGCAAGGGGAATTCTCAAGAATGCGGGAGGATTCCCCGGCAGACGATTGACCTTTTCTTCAGGCTAGTATTTAGTTAGTATGTACAATTTACATAAAGTTCCCTATGCTATGTGGAACTTCATTGTCGCTTCCATACCGCGGCGGTGTAAATCGACCCTTAGAGTAGCTCATAATGTTCGTGCACCATTGCCTGCTTCTGCAAGACTAACCGACTCCAGTTTACATTAGAAATGCACTATAAAGGTATATCTAATAGGAATCTATATAATTTGTCCCACCATTCCAACTTATCTATAGTTTTCAGATCATTTCACACATCTGGAATGACGTTATAATACAACTGCCATGAGTCAATATCATATAACAATTTATTATATCTTAAAGGCATTACACAGTTCCCGGTGTACCTACCTAGGTATTGTAAATAGCTCAGTGGCATTTTACTAAATATTATGTAGCTTCCTTCTAATGATTTCCCAATAAATAATAACATAATTGACATGTTCAATGTACAAACATCAGTTTAAAAAATAACTAAAAACATTATTCTTTTCAATAAAACTAGAGCACCAAAACAACTAGGTGTAGTAAAATATTTTTACAATAAGAGATCATTACTACAACTGAAAAATTTATATATTTTCCTTTTTATCTAGTCGATTATCTTGACTTTCTTATTTTTAATACTCTTTGAATATCCTATACAACACCGTTACAGTTTTCTTAGTAATTGCAGTAATTAAAAATCTGAAAAGAGGTCATAGTACCTATTTCTCATAACATACAATTTACCATGGAATTAGTTCTGCAATACACTTTTTTTGTTCGCAATTTTACAATATTTTCATAATTAAATGAGGAGTAGGTACTAGGTATAGCCTCTTTTTAGTTTTTTTCAGTTATTTCAATTACACTTTGTATATTATCTTTTTATTTCTTTACACATAAATCTATATAATTTTAGATTCGTTTTTAATATAATTAATTCGACTATTATTTACTGTATAAATCAGACATGTAACGATTGGCGACAAGTATTAAAAAAATTACGCTTTTAATTATTTATCCAAAAATTGAACCAGGTAAGACTGTATAGAAGTCACAACTTATTTATTTTCGAACCATAAAGGCGATTTTTTGAAAACTAGCATTATCATCTATCATTTATCCTTAAAGGTAGGTATTGGATATATTTTGTTATTGTTTGCTTAAAAATTAAACACAATGCCAAATCGATACATCTCTGATAGAATTCAAACATAATTATAATATTAGGGTAGCACTTAGCACTATGCCGCTTTCGACGACGTTTGGCGTTAGTCAACTACACAATACCCTTAAACTTTTAATTACTAAACTGTTCAAATGCAATAATGGAAACTTATACCAAGCATGGTTAACAATTTTTGGTAGAGCTGTCAATAATTTTGTTAAATACATACATATTCCTATGTATCTGGGGAAACCATGTTTATAAACGCTTCATTATATTAATTTATTTATAAATAGTTATAAAAATTACCATAAAGGAAATACAAAAAGTACATATTATATTATATTCCAAACTTGCAGGCGCCAAAATATTTTTAAAATTATAACTACGAAGCGAACGCAGTTTCCTAGGCATTAAGTGGTTTAGGTTATTTTATATTTATAATAACTATTATTGCGCCTGCGTAATTTACATTAACTGTACACAATAGTTTAAGACGACATAATGGTAATGAATAAAGAATCATTTTACCTGGAAGTTCCTTCACCTTTAAAAATGTTTCAGGATTATTGGAAAATACTCTGTTTTGGCTGAACACCAGTTGATTAAAAATCTAAGAATAATTTTATATTACAAGTTTGTTTCCAAATTTTTGCAAAAAAAAAACCGACGTATACGGGCTGTATTTTTAATCATAGGATAATTTGCGGCTGTTTCATACATTTTGGTCGAGTAGGTAATCAAAGTTTTGTATGGAACAACTGTTTTTTTTTCGCGATTTCAGAGTTTGTCCCATAGTAAAAGTTAACCATATTCATGCGAAAATTTGTCTCATGATTAAATACATACTTTCGTTTACAACCTGTATAGGAAGTTAGGAACGTAACGCTTCCAATTATCCTGAGACATACACATGAACTTAATATAACTGACCTAAGTACTTATATTACGTTTTAAACGTTAACTCAAGCCTCTTTTGCACTGTACTCGGTTTCCCTTTAGTAATAACTCGATATACGATGTTTAATTTGTGATGAACATTGATTGAAATGAAGTACAGTGACTTAACCTCAAGTATGAGGAGTTTAAAGTACTGAGGAAAATAAGACCCTTTTATGTTGCTACCTCATGTCAGTATAGTGTGATGTAGACTACGAGGCTGGCGTCAACCATATTTCATTCGTAAATTAAATGTCTTTTTATTGCAATTTGGTTAACCTTTGGAATGCCACAGTCACGTATAAATGAGAAAATATAAGGTGCCCAGAACGCCACGCGTCAAGTCAAGGGACTAATATTTTGTATAAAATGCGTACGCATCCGCACAACTGAACGCACGCGTACGCATCTCATACAAAACCGGTGTTTAACTTTATATGGACAAAAGCCGAATCGAGCTGTTTAAATGTGGTTAGTACCAAAATAAATTCGCCAGTTAGCGGTAAGGACAAGTTTATACTTTTTTTGACGTGTCGGCTACGGCCAAGAGATTAAACATACAAATCTTAACTGAAAACTGAAGCAAAAACCTAATCTAAGGTCACACTGAACTTATCTAAATGTTTTCTTTGTATTTACAGAACAGCTTAAGGAAAAAGAGAATGTTTAGATTTTAGTTTGTAGTGCAACCTTAATATCTAAAAGTACAACAATCAAACATATAGACAGTGTCTTTATACCGTAGCACTAAGGTCGGTTTTCGTAGTTCAAATGAATGTTTCTCCTAATCCCAGGGTCTTACTAACCTCCGCCGTTTTCTTACTCGAATTAAACTAAACATATTTTACAATAACTTTAAGCAAGGGAACCCGGAAAGGAGTACAAACGCTTAGCGTCATACGTCACGAAGGATTACAGTATTCACTAGAGGAATAAAATTATTATTTGTATCTACTTTATCACAGTGGGGATCTGTGAGGTTTTCTTTATGCACGAAGGAATGAGGGGTTGGGCGGAACAAGAAGAATCTTTTGTTGAGTGACAGAGAACAATATTTAAAGGTTTGTTCAAAACTTTTAAAGGATTGAACATGTGACGGGCTAGTGGTTGAAATTTAAATTATGCAAGTACGATATGGAAATCACTTTTACACGTTTTTTTTTTCTTCTAAATTACCTGAAGTCGGCATTTCCTAACTGACTACCTCTGAGAAGAAGAGCCGATACAAACTCAGGAATCATTTTCTATTTCTAAGTCCAACCACTAAAAATATTGTCAAAACTTTCGTCTAACGAAAATAAAGAAGAAAGTGCCAGAAACAGGTTGGTTGTGGGCTCAAATCCGGGCAAGTACCTATTAACTTTTTTCCATTCATCTGACTTTTAAAGTAAAATACTGTTATATTGCTTATGACCGTCGCTCATTTGCCAAAAAGGGGTAACTTCTTGTAGTAAAATGCAGCGCCACCGGGTCTAATATCTTAAATTTAAACCATCCATGAACCAACACAAATTTAACAGAAAAGGAATAAGTCAAATTGTGGCACGCGCATTGAAATGATGCCCATACAAACAATTACTTTTTTCATATAGATATCAATGTACCACTCAACAGAAGAAAATTCTGCTTGAAAGGGATATAACTTACAACTCAGCAGCGGAATATAAATAAATTAGGTGTGCGTTTAACTGAACTTAAGGAGTTAGTTGGGAACTGTCGAGAAAACCTCTAGCAGACGTTTTAGGATAAAATATAATTCACTTTGCCAGCACGCGTACGTTTCTATACACATCTTGTTAGACAGAATCTGTCGCCAGTCATCGTATACTTTTAATCTTACAGTGAGGCAAATTGAGCAATTTGTAAGTTTTTTGAAATATCTAGGTGACAATACGACAGTGTGGTCTTACTATTAACTTTGAAATGTATAATTTGAGCTGAGCAAGTACTTGCATCCTTTTAACCGCCATAATTTGGCCATATTTATAAATCTTCTTGACTGAAATTAGCTATTTTTGGGTAGAATGTAAACTAGAACCAAAGCACCAAGTTAGACGATGATAACGTCGGATAAATACGTCTTGGGCGGAGAAAAGGAACCTGTTGTGTTACTTTCTGTCATTCTTTGGCCAGTTCTACAATAATCATAGCATTTTAGCGATGTTGAGCAGATGAAACTTTTCAAACATAAGTATCTAGTAATGGATTAGGAATTTCCTTCAAAATCCTTCGGATTATAATTGTCTCACGGGGCGCTGGGCTCTCAGGTATAGTCATCATTTTCTACTGTTGATTCACAACGGCATCATATTAACACGAGAAACGCTGCTGATTTGATTATGTTCCTGCCATTGCGTTCCTTAGGTCTCTGCCTACCTTACTCTGCAGCTAGCTACAAGTATATAGAACCATACGCGTGTGGGAGTGACGTGCGCGTCGCTCAGAGCTCGTCCCGCGACTCCGCTTCTTTCTGCGCCCTCTCCAGCGAAGGCTTTATCGTCTCTAATAGCTTCGTCAGAGCTTGCTCCGTCTAAAACAAACATTCATTATTCCAAATAATATTCTGACAGGGCGGGCTACGATTCTTCAGATATCCCCAAATGGCGAAAGAATCTTACGTTCCAACGACCTCCGGGGGTGATCAGTAAGAGACATGCCTGTTCTCATAATGGTCCTGAGTGGTGATGATGGCTCAGAACTTAAAGCGCCTACCTCTCATGCACGAGGTTGTGGTTCAAATCCGGGCATGTACCAATGTGACTTTTTAAATTAATTATGTACTTTCTAAGTTAATCTTAGACATCATAGACATCGGTGACAAGGAAAATATCGTGAAGAAACCTAGATTTATAGTTAATTATAAGTCTGAAATTGCCCATATGCAAGCGTGGTGATTTATGCTCGTACCTTCTCTCTATAAGAAGAGGCCGCTGCCTTAACAGACTGGTATTAAGAGCCAGACAGACCCATAGATAGATCAAATCATGTTATTTACAATAAACTGAGAATAAGCACTTTTAAACTAGATGTTTGAAGTGGGTTCCGTCAATAGTGCAACGGGAGGGGATCGAACTCAAGACCTCTCGATCGCCAGGCCGATCGTCTTAGCTATTGGGCTATTGCTGCTTCAACTAGATGGCGTTGTTTGAAAGTTGTAGAATATTTATTTATAAGCTAGTGTACCACGAAGGAGAAGGCGGGACGACCTGGATGTCTTCCTAGAGAATTGGCGCAGAATCGCGACCGATGTAAGGAATGGAGGGAGGCCTTTGCCCAGCAGTGGGGCAACTCGGGTTAAATAACAATAATAATAAGCTAGTGTAAATCGTGGCCAGTATACCTGTGCGAGATGCGCGACAGTCCTGTCCAGCGCGTCCCGCCACGCCAGCAGCTGTCCGCGCTGCCGGTGCGTGTGCTGTTCCAACAGCGCCGACCAGTCCGCCATCTGCGAGCCGCTCACACTGCTCATCCTGCGACAAATACACACATGATTAAATTATATAATATTATAAATTATCGATTTAGGGTCAGTACCAGCCTCAAAAGTCGATGACCATATCCATATATTGACTGGCCTGTTGGTATAGTAGTTAGTGACCCTGACTGCTATGCCGGAGGTCGTAGGTTCGATTCCCACTCAAGACAAATGTTTGTGTGATGAGCACGATCATTTGTTCTGTGTCTGGGTGTAATTTATCTATAATATGTATGTATTTAGAAATATATGAGTGTGTTTATCAGTTGTTTAGTACCTATAACACAAGCTCTTAGCTTGGGACTAGATGGCGTTGGGTTAAAGTTATGGAATATTTATTTCTATTTATATTTCCTCAATTCATGAACAAAATTGCTTACACAAATTGCTTAAGAAGATTAGTGCCAGAATTGAATTAACAATACAACCCTCTTAGAATGTAATCACGTCAAATGACTATTTCATGAAAAATTAATTTAATGGGATTACTTAAACTAAGAGGGTTATATTGGTGATTTTAATGATTATAACTCGAGATAAGCCATATTGGCACTATACTGCTTACCTGCTCTGCAAGTCGTCCAAATCGAAGCCATAGCCGCTCCTATCCGTATAGTAAAGTTTCCAATACAAGATTGCATTGATGAGGAGTAACACAGCCAGCAGGGCTGCCAGCCACGTGGCGGAGCGCCCGGCCGGCCGCTGTACGCGCGAGACCGAAGCCCGGGGCGCCACCAGGCTGGCTGTCGGGAGCTTCGCCACCGTAGGTATGCCTGGCTCTTGCGATGACGCTGGAAAAAGTAAAAATTCACTTAGTATTTCAAAATTTCAATAAATGATCATGCTTTTAAACGTTACATACATTAATGAATTCTTCTCAAAGTAGTAAGTCTTAGATAAAGAAGGTCTACACTCTACAAAGTCTTTGTAAAGCGAAAAGTCATCGTTTTAAGAAAAATTGCAAGTTTCTTTTTTATGCTGTAACTGTGTGCGTTTTTAGCTTTATTTTTAGCTGAAAAGCCCAATGTGAACAGCAAAGCATAGCTCTACGTGTAACATACAATACAGTACCGGTTAGTGAATATGCCATATCTTCTTTATTTTATGTAAAAATCTTGCACCAACTCCGGAACTACAAAACCAATTCTTATAAATCTTGGCTAACTGTGTGTTATTTGATAAAATATAGTAGATAGTTTGTTTTATAAGGTATTGAGAACTGGGTGTATCTCGAGTTTTGACCTCAATATTTTGTTGTTGTAAATGAAATGTTTTATTACAATAAGTTCCATAATTTTCTAACAGATTTCAGTGTTAGTTTAAATTGAAATCCCTCTATTGGTGTGATTATTGATACATTTTACATGTGATCTTAATAATAAATAAATGGATAAATATGTATGTATACATATATCAGTTGTCTAGAACTCATAGCACAAGCTTAGTCTGGGGCTAGATGGCATCGTGTGGAAGTTGTGGAATATTTATTTAAGTTTTATTTAGCATCTCAAAAATCTACCTTAAAGGTGTACATTCTAACGTGTGTTTTAACGGCGTGTCTTAACGTTTGAGCCACAGCAACGCGTAGCCGAGGCAGCTAGTCGATGTTTTAAAAAGTTGTTTCGACTTTATTGAGCATCAAACCCGTTTCTTTCTAAAGGTCGACGTGTCATATCAACTACTGGGTACTGAGATAATGTGTTTTAGTGACTTCTCGCTTTACGGGGACAGAGGGAGAAGACCCCGGGAGTGCCAGGTGTCCGCGGCGCAAGCAGGCCGCCTGGGGGAAGCACTCGGGTCGGGGGCACCAGCTGGAAGGGCGCTGGGAGGACAAACAACAAACAATTACACAACACATAAGGCTCCTAAGACTGACGGACATAAAAAAAAAGATTAAAGATACCGGGCTGTTATCCGCAACTCCACGTCAAAGCGCGTATTTTGCGTAAGGGACATAATCTACCACGCGGGCCCAGTGCGAATTGGTAGATGTCACATGTCTTCGAACTTTTCGGTTCTAGGACATGCCGGTTTCCTCACGATGTTTTCCTTCACCGTTTTTTGAGAGCAGTGGTGATGAAATAAATTACACAAAGTAATGCGCCTGCCTGGGTTCGAACCCACGACTTACTGTTCGTAAGTCGGGGCCGCCACCACTGGGCCACCGCTGCTCTCCCATAACTGACGGACATATTGTGTGTGTGTGATGCGGAATGTTAGTTTTGTAGCCTATCATTATTATTATGTTTTGTTTTGTTTCTTGCAAAAAAATATATTATTCATCAAAGAGATTTAAAATACTATAGAGTGGGCATGTCAAGGAAATGTCATAGAAAAACTTTGATCCCATTTCTCAGTAACGCCATCTAGAATAATATATGAATATTGGAGCGGCAGCGGAGCGTACTACAAAAAAACTCATAGACTTGTGTCCGGTAGGACACACTTTTTCGGACGAAAATTTTGTTCGTGATGTCCGGTCTATAGGTATTGAATGTCTTTGTTATTCATTCATATGAGATGCGCACACGTCCCTTCAGCTGAACGTATGCGTACTCATCTCACACATGAATTAATGATAAATGATATTTATTTCTGTTTAGAGGTTTATACAAACACTTTTACCTAGAAGGCGACTCAGTCGGTGTTATACTATCTGACTACTCTGAGAAGAAACACCGAAAGAAACTCAGAGGTCACAGTCTCTTTTAAACTCCAGACATTATCTTGGTCAGATTATGTAAGAACCATGTAGATTAGGGTCTGAAATGGTATTTTGAGGAAAAAACACACAGATATGAGGGGACCATATAAGTCAGTGCAAGCATTTGTGAGAAATCGTGAGCTGAACTTAAACGAATGAATGAACAATATAATGATGTTTTATATGGACGAAAGATGACACGAGCTGAATAAATGTAATTAGTTCTTTAATAAGAAGAAGAGAGAATAAATAAATAAAATTATGGATGAAGGATATGGATAGAAAGGTAGGATTACCTACATTTGATGAATGTTGTACCTAGTTAGCACCTCGTTTTAAGGATTCCTAAAACATCGGACTACCATCGGACAACGTACGGCGAGCGCAATCTCACCTGATAGTAAGCAGTGATGCAATCAATAGTTTAATAAGAGCCTATTCACTCTAGCCTTGAAGACACCTAAATTATAATCGGACGGGAAGACCGCAGCAGGAAATTTGTTCCAGTGTGTTGTTGTTGTTCATGTGATTTCATTTTGGTTCGTGGCAGTACATGTGGAGAATAGGCCGGCTGTAGGTATACATACTGGTGACCCGGCGATGCCTGCGCGCCTTCCTGGCGGCCGGCACGGCGCACTCCGCCTCGCCCGTGAGGCGCGCCTCCAGCATGCGACTGAAGTCTTCCAGTCCAGATATTGTGTTCTTTTCTAGGAATGCTGTAGAAGAAAAGTTAAGTTACTTAGTTTCTTTTTATAAAAGTAGCTATGTTGCACATTACTAGACTGCAGTGGGTTCATGACATTAGTGAAATAGGTGGTAATCGAAGTCACGACATTTAGATCGCCAAGCCGATGCCTTAGTTATTAGTTTTAGGCTATTCGACTGGCCTGTTCGTCTAGAAGTGAGAGGTCCTGACTGCTATGCCGGAAGTCGTGGGTTCGATTACCTAAGACAATTATTTGTGTAATGAACACGATCTTTTTTTCTGTGTCTGGGTGTAATTTATCTATAACATGTATGTTTTTAGAAATATATAAGTAAGAATACTCATAACACAAGCTCTGCTTAGTTTGGGACAAAATGGCGTTGTGTGAAAGTTGTGTAATATTATTTTTTATTATTTATAGCTGTATAAATTACTACATGTTTAACTAACATACATGACTAGCTTTATGTTTAAACATTGTTGCTACCCACACAATACAGAACGTCACGCCTATAATCCTCAAAGGGCTAGGCAGAGGTGTAGTACACCCACATTTCGCCAGTTATGTTTAAGAGGGCAAGAGGGGCCTATTCAATATGCCTAACAAATCCGCTACATGACCGCTGGCAGTAGAGAGAGAGAGAGGGACGTACTCTTGATCATGGGCCACATGCTCTTCTTGTAGTGCACGCGGCCGTAGAGCGCCACGTCGGTGCGCGCGTCGGCGAGGCGGCGCAGGCAGTAGTGCACCTGCACGCTGAAGTAGTCCGCGTACGGGATGCCCGCGTTGTCGCTCGTCGAGTCGATCGAGTACAGCACGCCCGGCTTCGAGCACTTGTTCATTACCTGACAACATAACCGGGTTCAATTAACGGTGACAGCTGCTGTGAAAAAAGATTATAATAATCTCAGCGTCAATCGTTATTGTAACCTGCTTATTTTACTTTCACTGAAAAGTGTGCATTCAAAAGAACCTTTTCAACACATTTGCTCGAAAAATGCATTTACGGAGCCTGTATATATCATTCGAAAGTTAAAAATTACGCACTATACAACGGAACGTGCGGTAAAACATGTACTCTCACCTAATACCGTGTGGGAAAATAGGTACTCTCACCTAAGTACTTATTTCACAGCACGGTCCATACCCCGTTGTATAGCGCCGTTCGTATTCTTTACGGTTTTTTTTTAATTTCCATAAAAAGTAATACAAGAAATCCACCAAGAAGTTTCACATTACTAGAATAAATAAGCTGACTGAACGAACCTCCTTGGAAGCGCTTTTGTTCAATACGTTTGTCTTACTTTAATACTAAAGAGTAAATGAGATGAAAGTTGTAGTTCTAATTTTCACCACGTGCATGTCGTGCATGTGGCGCCATTTGCAAATGCACGGCATTTTAATATTTTATTTGCCATTAAAAATAGTCTTGAAAAAGTTTGTTTCATTACATAATTGTACTGTTTTCTCGCAAATGTGTTGAAAAACGTTGTATGATACATGTGCAGAATTGGTATTTACAAACTCGAGACTATGGTAAGCCCTCGACCTACTCGTTTGTAAAAACCAACTTACTGCCCTAGTATCATAAATAACTATTTTAACTTCTGTCTAATGTTATTGTAAAAAGAGTACCAGTATAAGTGCTGATTCTTGCTTAGGATGTCACCAACTACATCACAACTATTCATCAGGGCAATCGCGGGTGTTTTTCCAAACCGTCTCTTGTATTTTTTAACTTAATTACATTGTAATTACATACATTACATTGTCATTTGTTCTGTGTCTGGGTGTAATTTATCTATAATATGTATGTATTTAGAAATATATAACTATGTTTATCAGCAGTACAGTTCCCTTAACACAAGCTCTCAAGCTTAACTTGGGACTAAATGGCGTTGTGTAAAAAAGTTGTGGAATATTTATTTTATTTTATTTATTGTTCACAAAGTGCTGATTTACACAAAGCCTTATTTCAATAAATTATGTCTATTTGAGTGATAATTATTTACGATAAAACTTTTAGTCATCAATCGTGGTGAGCGTTTTTGGGGACTGTCTCATGGTTGAAAAAAAAATGTTTTTTATAAACAACCTCTAGAAGGTTGCCCCTTTTTTTTCAGGATCAGTAATAGTTGCATTATAAAAACTTACAACTAGTTACTAAAAATAAAAACGTACTTGCGTACGTATGTACGTTTAGTATATGCTTTGAAAACTGTGTTACGTAATTTTGGACATACAGTAAGAAGTGCTAAGATACAACCTACTTCAGTAATTAATTTTGATGAACAACACCGTAAAAGTTTCAAGACAGTCAGTGCAAGATTGCTCGTGGTGGCGCGCTATATACCACTAACTTTTAATTAGTACAAATACTTAAAGGGCCTATTCTAGACGGTCTTTTCGTTATATTTGTAAAGTATCAGTAAATAATATTCATAAACAGCAAAGTTATTAGCGTTTGTTTATATCCCAAAAAGTCATCAAATTTATGGAAATATTGTACAGGCTATTCATGAATTAATCATAAATTGTATTCGTATTAATTAATCGTCATCTCTCGCTCACGTTCGCGTGATCTTGCTCAATCATGCCCCGCCTCCAATAGCTGTTTTCGTTATTTGAGTTTAACTAAATATTGGCATATTTCAAAATTTAATTTCGTTTTTTTTTACTTTTGATTACGCAAATATGATCAGTATCAGGTACGGATACAGCTCATTTTTTTGTCTTAATTTAAAATAGTGGTGTAGAAGGCCTTTGATATGTAGTGGATACGACTTTCGATTGTGGTGATGATGATGATGTAACAGAGATTGTATATCATACCTGTGTCTCGGTGACCTGTACCTCCTTAGGCCCGATGGGTCCCGACGTGAGGCCGATGGTGTAGCTGATCTGCCGACACTTGAGCCCGCCCTGTGCCTGCCACGGAGCCTACACGTAACACCAAAACTTTTATTACATACTGGCTTCTGCTCGCGACTTTGTTTGAGTGGGAGAAACTTAACATATCGTTGCCAATAGTTAAGCGTTCTATCAGTGAAATAACAGAAAGAAAAAGAAAGAAACAATATTTATTGGCAACAGGTAGCATGCATGACTAGCATGCATGCACTGTGACACATGAAATTAACAAAAAAAACAGTAAATAATAAATGGAATGTCTCACAGCTGCGCCAAAATGTTTAAATAGTGGGTGACTGGTAATATTCATTGATATAAGTAAATGCTATTATCATCAATTACTTTAAATTAGATACATCGTTTTTTATAGAAAACTAGCTTCTGCCCCTTGACACTTGAAAAAATATGTGAATATTAATGCAGTGCCATCTATTGATAAAGTTTAGAACAAACATTTTGTTAAACTAACATTAAAATTGAACTGTTATGCCAAGGGAACACTTTACCAGAATAGAAACTATCCTATGTGTAAATCCAGGAAATGATCTATATAAGCAAATAATAATAATAATAAATATTCCACAACTTTTCACACAACGCCATTAAGTCCCAAGCTAAGCTTGAGAGCTTGTGTTATGGGAACTAAACAGCTGATAAACATACTTATATATTTCTAAATACATACATATTCAGATAAATTACACCCAGACACAGAACAAATGATCGTGCTCATCACACAAACATTTGTCCTGGGCGGGAATCGAACCCACGACCTCCGGCATAGCAGTCAGGGTCACTAACTACTAAACATCAGCCAATAAATTAGCCTAGTCCGTCGGGGATAACAGGCGTGATGATTTTGTTAATTATATTTATTTAAACTTAAACACATAAAACAAGCAAAATACTTGAAAATACATAGTATAAAATAATTGAAAAACAGAATGAAAGTAGAAGCTACCTGCACATAGTCTGTGGTTCTTCTGGCTGCCAGCAGTTCCAGGTTGAATTTGGAGTTGGTGAAGATCATGGTGAACAGCTGGTCGATATTGAAGGGGAACTCTTGTCGCAGGAGCTGCTTCCCCTCGTGTAGCGACGTGCACTTCTCCACATCGCCACCACTGGACCACGGAAAATACTATATTAAGATGAAGTACTTATTTTAAAGTACTTTAAGATTTTGGTTCCAGTTATCACTAGAAGATCTTTGACTTCGTTCTGCTTACATTTAATAAATCATATTTATATCTGTAAATAAGTTCATACAGGAGCTCCTCAAATTACGAGTTGAGCTCACGATTACTGGCAAATGCTTGCACTGACTGATCTGGTCTCCTCATTCTGTGTGGTTCTTTCCTCAAAAGACCATCTCAGACACTAATCTGCGTGGTTCTTACATGATTTGACCAAGATTTTGTATCAAATGTTTTTATTTTATTATTTACACTGTTGACATTGAATGTATTTTTACTTTGAAAGTATAATATAATTTTTTATTTATATTGTGAATGTAAGGACTGTGGATTCTTATTGAAAATTTCTTTTGTAAATCTTTTTAAGTTATTTTTTTTATTTATTTTTGATTTTGTCTGGCAGTTAGAGTTCTTTATGGGACCAACCCAAATGTTCTTTTTTTGGTATTGTTTGTCAGCACGTGGAGCTCCTCAAGTTCTGAGTTGAGCTCACGATTACTGACAAATGCTTGCACTGACTGATCTGGTCCCCTCATTCTGTGTGGTTCTTTCCTCAAAACACCATTTCAGACTTTTCTTTCAGACAGATCTTACATGATTTGACCAAGATAATGTCTGAACTTTAAAAGAGACTATGACCTCTGAGTTTCTTTCGGTGTTTCTTCTCAGAGTAGTCAGGTAGTGAAACTCCGATCTTATCTACTAGTTAAAAAAAAGACGTGTAAAAGTGTTTGTGAAAACCTATTTACAGAAATGAATATCATTTATCATTTACAAACACTTTTACATGACATTTTTTAACTATTAGGTGAGGTCGGTATTTCACTATCTGACTACTCTGAGAAGAAACACCAAAAGAAACTCAGAGGTCAAAGTCTCTTTTGTTGACATTGAGGATAGTGCTTCCGTCAGCAGTATTTATTTTTGACTTTTTGGAATTTCGACCTAACTAACTAAGAACTGAGGAAATGTGTTATTGGCTATCGTGTTTTATCAAAAATATGTTGGGCCGGGCGAACAAGCATCACTGCTTACCAGTGGAATCAATAAAAAAAACCAGAGCGGGTAAATAATAGTTATAAATTATGTGCGTTACAATTTATACTTCTTTGGCGTAACAAGATGAAAATCTTTAAAAAAAAATAATCTTTCGCCTTAAAACTCTTTTCACTTAACCTCTGTATGTAGGTATTATCGACAATTACAACTTTGCTTAGCATTTTAATGCCAATGTACATGTACATTTTGCTGTCAAATTTTGTTTAGTTCGAAAAGGTCGATCAATATGTTGACTATGGCTAACTTCAGGACCTACACATCGTCAAAATTTACTCTCATTATTTAACGCGCCAAAAGAAGTATAACCTCAAAAGGATGGTACGTACTTGTGCGGCTTGTCAGGTTCGCTGTCACTTGTGTCGGACATGTCTGTGGGCAGCGTGTCTCCAGCCTCTTCCTCGCGGTACTCCGCATCACCGTTCGTCACTGTAACAAACATCACTTTTAGTCTACAATCTACATGGAGGATCTGCATGGAGGTAGGTAGGTACAGACGCCAGCACATCAAGTTACCCCAATGTGTCAAATTTTCCCAATTGAATATGAACCTTATTCTGTTTGACATGGGTAACTTGACGTGCTGGCGACTGTACATACGCCAGCACATAAAGATACCGAAATGTGTCAAATTTCTTTGATAGTTTTTCAACTTTATGTCAAACAGAATAAAGTTCATATACAATTGGGAAAATTTGACACATTGGGGTAACTTGATGTGCCTGAGTCTGTACAACACACGGCTACACATAAAGCTATTGCCAGTTTACGCTTAACTTGCATTGTACGGAAATCCTATACGATGCGAGATCAGCTTAAACTGGAAAGCGTCATAATGTAACTTATAACAGAATTTGTAGATGTTTTGTCTTGAACAAAAATGGGTTAACACCATCTCAGTTATCTCCCCGCCACCGCGCGCGCTCATTGGTCAAATCAAATAGCGCGCGCATCCTTGGTTTCCAATATCACATTTCCGTATCTTTGACGTTGACCTTGTATAAAATCATCATCTGCCTGTGTTGGGGTCGGCTTCCAGTCCAACCGGATGCAGTTGAATACTAATCTGACCTGCACAACCCATTGTTGGAAGGCAACACGATAATACCCCATGGTTACAATAGTCATCAGACTAACGGGATTCAGACTAGTAACGACTTTCAAAGATCTACAAATGCCGAGGAGCCGAGCTTAACGTGCTGTCCGAGGCACGTATAGGTCTTGATTAGAAACGAATGGTCACCCATCCACGAACTGACCTCGGTACGCGTAGCTTAACCTGTGATCGATCCGTGAATCTGATATTCTTTAGTCGCAAATCCCTAATTAAATTAAAATAATTACATAATTATTACCGTGCACATCTTGAGTAGAAATCTCACAGAAGTCAATGAACTCCCAAGGGTAAAATATTTCACACACTACGTAATCCTCATCTGAGTATTGTATAAGGTTGAAATCATCCATTTTAATAGCACTTTTTACGCTGAGTCAGATTTACACTATGATCACATACAATAAAAATTAAATGTGTTCTGACTTAAATTACTCTCAACAGTGTTTTATTTTTAACTAAATTGAATGAAATATAAACGTATTTATGTTATGCATAAATATGTATTTAAATTAAACACACGCCTTTGTTGAGTCAAGGAAGTGTTAGTAGTAAATAACTAACTTCATTTTTTTTAATTATAATTATCCCATAATTTTTCAACAGCCAATCGTGCTTTGGCGTTGGTTTCCTATGTTCTCATGTAAGGCCACCTTTCTTTTGGTTTTAGTAACCAGAGTATACTCTTTAACAATTGAATTTCTTATAAGGGACAATTTCAAAAGGAAATTTTATGAGAAGAAAAGGTAGTTACTACCTTTTTATATTATGTAAACATCAACGAGAGTCACATTTATTTTAGATGACCAACTATTTATACACAAATGTATTTCTGTTATCTAATAAATAACTTGAACTTGCCCAAACACTATAACAAAAATAATTCAATGGCGCCAAAAACAAACAAAAACAATCGTAATACACACACATATTTATATACACACACACACTTTTTACACCGTATTATTTAACAACAATTAATTCTGTGCTCAGAAGTGAGGAACGTAACACAAGACCGCGAAGACTGCACTTCGGAATCTTAAATACTAAACACTAGTTAAGTACTTAACGATAATAGTATCGTTTAAAATACAAGTTTAAATAAAACTGAGCATTACCGCATTAGGGGCTTACCCTGAACATCTGGTTAGGAGATTACAAAACTCAAATAAAAAAAAACCACCACTTATTTATTAAGAATTGTAATCGCTACTTAGATGGTACTGACCACCTAACAGAAATATTAGTAAGCAATGACACGAGAATTTTATAAACCTATTAGGCATAAAACATACTTTTCAGTGTCTGGTTGTAAATGATCTCTAATATCATGTATGTATTTAGAAATATACATATAAGTATTTTTATCAATTGTTTAGTACCCACAACACAAGCTCTGCTTAGCTTGGAAGTAGATGGCGTTGTTTGGAATATTATTATACCACGACGGTGGCAAACAAGCTTGTGGCCCGCCTGATGGTAAGCGGTTAGCGTAGCTTATGGACACTTGCAACACCAGAGGCGCCACACGCGCGTTGCCGACCCTTTAAAAACCTATTATTATTTCGATAAGATGACAACAAATAGATCCAATTAATTAATAAATACTAGTACTTTTAATTTGGTGAGTCTCTAATGTGCTCTTTAAACCGTTTGCGTAAAGATAGAATTATAATGAGAATATATATTTATATAACCTAACCTAACTTACTATACCTATCATATAGCGAACCTAACTACCTAACCTAACTACCTTACTGAAATGCATTGATTTTGAAAGTTGCAAAATACATAATTTTTAACTGAACTGCTGCGCTGCGTGTCTCTATGTTACATACGATACTGTAGTAGGTAGTAGTATTCGAAATAGCCGTAGTAGGAGGTAATAATTTACCTCAATTGATATATCATCCATACATAAAGTACTACTTTGACTGGCTTGTCGATCTAGTGATTGGAGGCCCTGAGTGCTATGTCGGAGGTCGGGGATTCGGTTTCCACCCAAGACAAAATGTTTGTGTGATGAGAACTAGTACAGTCAAATTAGCAAAAAGATTGGACGTAATTCGTGTAGTTGTAATTTTTTGTGGAATCATTAGAAGACATGAAAATAAGTTTTCTCTGAGTTTGCACCATTCCTATTATTTACGGAACATCGTTTAATATTAGGTAAAAACTTGAAAGTCCCAAAATTTTGAAATTTCATTAGTAACTAATTGTGCTAAGTATGCAAATATGTAGATACCCCTTTGGTGTATAATTATTGGTCACGAAAAAAGTGTGAGGTGTATGAAACATTAATAAATTAATATTTTTGATTTGCGGCTTAAGGGAAATTTTGTCTGTTGGTGCAAACTCATAATAAGCTTTTTATAGCATCATAAACACCCAGTTAAATTTGCACCCTTTTGCACCCCTTGGAAAACAGCATTTTACAATATTTGTAAATTGTACTTCGGGGCAAATTATTGTAGTCGTGGTTTTTATTATACATGATGTATTCTAAATATACTATATTCGCACCTAATAAAAATAAGAAATATATGACTGGAAGTTTATGTAAAATTAACGTGGATATATATCGCGCCTCGTGGCGTTCGCAGGGCGCGCGCGGGGTCGGAGCGGGACGCGGGGCGAGCGCGACCGGCGGGGCGAGAACAAAAGCGTGCATGCCTTGATAATAGAAGATGCCTTAAATCTTTGTTGTGGCAAAAGCGATCCGCGCGTTACAAAAATTTACTTTTAGCTAAATTAAAAAAATAAATTAAAAATAAATATCGGATATAAAAATGAATATCGCAACTACCTCGAAATTGGTTGCGAAATTTTTCTAAGTTAGCTGCGCCACAGTTATTAACTTTTGCAGTTATCATAGTTTTTATTTTTTCATGACTTTACTGCTTTTTTCCTAAATAAATTTTTTTTTTTAAGTAATTTTTTCATAGTGCCTCTGACCTTATTTTTCTACTTGCTTACCTACTAGCAACTCTTACGTGCTTATTACGTGCTGATTTGAATATCGTTAGTATCGGATTAAGAAGAAATTTTAGCTATGCCTTTTAGAAAAACATCAAATCTGTCTCGAAACTTAAGGGTTTCTAAGATGCGCCAGGTTAGTTCGATCTCTCGTAACCGACGCAGAGCGTGTGCAACGGCTAGGTTCTAACCGTGAGCGTAATGCGCTAAGTTTGTCCGCAGAAACTAGCACGCAGCGACAATTACGGCTAAAATTTAAACGAGTCCGCACTCTTCTCTATCTCAGGAAAGTGTGAAACAACAAGAAATGCGTTTAGCTATCGACCGGGATCGTCATTCTTTGTCTCGCGCATCCGAAACGTTTACAGAGAGGGATCAGAGGTTGAATTTTCAGAATATTTGCTCTGAGACTGCTCGGTCCCTCGAGAACAATCAGGAGCGCGATACTTTTTGAAAATCATCCCCTAAGGGGGTAAAACGTGGGTGCAAAGTAAGTACTTGTATAAAACTTTGTCGTTTTTGTAATTGTTCCAATGAAATTCAGTATGAAGGTTTTTCATTGAAAGTCATGAAACACGTAACAAATATTTTTTCGTAAATCATTTTTTAAGGGGGTAAATGGGGAGCGCAAAGTTAATGTGAAAGTTCTCTGATTTTCAAAATTATTTCGATAAAATGAATCATTAGGATTTTTAAACTTTTGTGAATTCAATCCCATAGGGGGCAAAAAAAATAAGAGGTATTTTAGTATATATACATATAACTTAACCATACCATCCTCATGGATGTCCCCCGCCCCAGGGAGGGCGGAGGGGTCTGTCAGACTCTTACTGACTAAAAACCATCCCGTGTTCCTTCTCACACCTGCGCCGGGGGTCACGGGAACAGAAGATACTTCCGCGACCCCCGACTGGTGCCGGCCCCGCGGGCCTCGCCAAGTCAGCGACTGGAAGAAGCACACCAGAAGGACACCACCGCGTCCCAGGACTCGACGCTGCCGATTATCTTCTCGACCACGGCCGGCAGCGACAAGTCACTGCCTACTCCAAAGACGAGGGCACGGCGCACCTATCCTATAGCTAACCTAACTACCTTACTGCAATGCATTGATTTTGAAAGATACAAAATACATAATTTTAAACTGAACTACTGCGCTGAGTGTTAGAGACACTCAGCGCAGTAGTTCAGTTTAAAATTGTTTTAAAATGTTGCTCCTAACACAAGCATTATTTTCTTAAAAGGAGGCTCCAAACACTAAACCTAAACAATGTAAACTGAAGCATTAATAAACTTATTATTATTCCATTTATTTCCTGTATATACATATAAATTACATTTTTAAATATTGATATAAAAAGATAAGAACATTTAAAAATATAAAAAATAGTGGACCACCGGTGGCGGGAGCAGGGTCCAAGCTACCGGTGGTTAGGGCCCCAGAGACAGGAACCTCCTCACGATGCGGGCCGTATCAAGGAGTACTGCCTTCTGAATCAGGCTCTTGACCCAACCGTGCAACGAAAGCCTCGACAGATGCTCATCGAGGCTTTTAGCCATAAGGCCATTGGCTGTTACGACTATCGGCACAATGAAGGCCGAGTCCACATCCCACATGTCGACAACCTCGTGTGCTAAGTCGAGATATTTGTTTTTTTTCTCTTTCTCAGCTTTCACGAGGTTCTCGTCATGAGGGATGGTAACATCGACTATCATTGTGCGGCGCGCTAATCGATCTATCACCACTATATCAGGTTTATTGGCAACAATAGTCCTGTCAGTGATGATAGATCGATCCCAGTACAGTGTGACATGGTCATTCTCAAGAACTGGGTCGGGCACATACCTGTAATACGGTACTTCAGAATCCACAAGCTGGTATTTCAAAGCAAGTTGCTGGTGAATAATCCTGGCCACTTGGTTATGTCTGTGCAAGTACTCGCTGTTAGCTAGACGAGAACAACCGGAGATGATATGTCTGATAGACTCACCCGGACAGTGACATGCCCGACACACATCAACTGTCCCGTCCTTCATAATATATCTCCGATAGTTCCTCGTTAAGATAACTTCGTCCATAATTGCACATACGAACCCTTCAGTTTCTCCGAAGAGGTTACTGAATCGTAGCCAGGATACGGACGCTAAGAAATCTACATCGGGCCCATGAAGACCCCGGTAGAAGCGCCAGTTCTCGTTAGCCATGGATAGCGGGGTAAGGCCCTTGTCCACTGCGACTACATCCCGATGCATCCCCACGTCGGTTTTAAAAAAGTAGTTTATTATTATTATTATTATACAATACTAGAGAAGGTAGTAAGTATTATTTGAAGTAGTAGTAGTAGGAGGTAATAATTTAACTCGATTGGTATCATATCATCCATACATAAATATTACTTTGACTGGTTGATCGAGTGGATCCGCACTTGCGTCGCGGTCGTCTGTCTGTCTGTTCGCGATGAACTCAAACATGACTACGCCAATGCTGTTTTTACCTGTAGATAGTGTTTTTCTCAAGGAAATTATTAGTATATAATTTGTCAAGTTTTTGTATGCATTGGCAAAAATATAATTGTATTTGTTGGAGGTTAAAAATAAACCTTCCAAAACCTTTAAAAATAAATCCATGCGGGCGAAGCCGCAGGCATCAGCTAGTTAAATAATAAATGAGTATGTTTGGAATAAAAATGGGTTACGTGACTAACAATATTCTATGGAAGTGACAAGCGCATGTCGCTAGTCACTTCCATGGCGTAATAGCTCTTTGGCAATTACTGTAATACAAGAAAATTATATGTTCCCTTAAGAAACGCCAATTTTTTATAGGGTGCAAATATAAAGGAAACCAAGTAAATATGACTGTATTAATTTCAAAACAACCAAAATTTCCCCCGAAGTACAGCGGCAGAAAATCGTAAAAAGCTAATTTCCATATGTCACACTAGGGTGCAAAATCAATAATGTATTTATGTCAAAATGTATAACCCTTTCCTCAATTTACACAACTACACAGATTTCCCCAAAGCTGCAATGACCAAAAAAGAAAAAAAAAATGGTTTTATTTTTTTTCTCACGCTGCGTTAGTCAGAATAAAATAAATAAAATGTAATAATGTAGATTAAGGTGTAATACAGCATACAAAAAATTACGCAGAGTACACCTGTATTATCTAGTTAGTTATGGCCAATAAACAATTTTCACCCCCTTCCGTAGGGGTAGTAAATGTTTTTTTGTTTTCATACTCGATTTTCCACTCATACAAAACCATCAGAACCGTTTTTGTCTCTCCAGAGAATTTATTCCAATCTTTATCAAAAAATGACCTAATTTGACTGTACTAAACAACCATTTGTTCTGTCTGACCTTGATTAGAGTTGTGGGCATGCCCACAGTACCCCCAACGGTAAAACCGCGCGTAGGCTGGCAGAGTAGTTGTTGCAGAACTGTTACATTATACTTACTCAGTTAGTGTTGGTTTTGGATCCGGAAACGTACAAATCTTTAGTTGAATTTGAACAAAATTTCCAGTTATATAATTTTATTTTATTGAGTATTTCTGAACATAACTATCACAGTTTTAAAATAACTCCGCAGCACAAAATTATGATCAAGTACCGCGCGCGCACATTTATCATATGGAATCACGCGGGAGCGTGGTTGTCGGTAGTTTTGCGTACTTTCAAAACTAGAAGAGGTTAGAGGGGATGTTAAAGTTCGAAGGGAACTCATAATCTATACTAATATTATAAAGAGGTAAAATTTGTTTGTTTGTTTGTAAGTTTGTATGTAGGGGGTAATCTTCGGCACTAATGATCCAATTTCAAAAATTATTGCACTGGTGGAAAGCTACACTATTCCCGGATGACATAGGCTACTTTTTATCCATGTATTCCCACGGGAACGGGACCTACGCGGGTGAAAAAGCGGGACGGCTGCTAGTAAAGTTATAAATCGGTACATTTTGAAAATGCCAGTTGTATGTAATTTGAATTTTTTTCTGCGACTACTCGTAACTAACTACTGTCAAAGATCTAAAATGACAGCCGGGTGCAATGGCTTAACATGCTTTCCGAGGCACGTAGGATTAACTATAAGTAATGAATGGTCGCCCATCCCCAGATCAGCCTCGGCAAGCGTAGCTTAACCTTCGATCGACCCGTGAGGCAGTTATTATTTAGCCACGCCCACAAGTTCCTGTAAGTTTTTGACAGGAGTTTAATATGTTTCACCATTTTAAGTGTATTTATTTTTAATAATGGGTCTACTCTTGACATTAATCTTGTCCTGAGGACAGGAATGAGATCGACGATGGAACGAGCTTACCTTAAAAAAGCCTATTAACTCGCGACTTAAACAGATTGGACCATATAATGACTTCAATCTTGTCCTGAGGACCGAAATGAGTTCGACGATGGAACGAGCTTACCCAAAAGACGCCTATTAACTCGCGACTTCTTATATAAACAGATTAGGGTTATATGAACTTGGAAACACCGATGCAAGCAGGAAATTGCACTCCTTGGCTGTGCGCTGTGTATGCTGAGTCCGAGCTACAAGTACCACCACCACCACAAGAGCCCGAGTAGTACGAGAGCGGGTATACCTGTGTACTGACCGAGTGGCGGCGACGAGTCGCGCGCATGCGGCGCGTGGCGCGCGCTGCGGGGCTCGTCCGCGCCGCGCCCCTCCATGCACGACGCATCCACCAGCTCCTGCGGATATACGGGCACGTCATCATCATCACACTCAAACAAACTTAACACCTTGACTGCCAGACTACCAGACACAATAGAAATTCAATTCTTCCAGGTCACCGGTGACCTATACGTGGCATACCTACTAAGTGATAAACATTTGGAACACTATTGAAATTCTTTAATCTAAGCGAAGGCGCATATTATACCAACAATGAGTATAAATAAACTAAACAAGTGCAAGTTGGACTCGCCCACCGAGGGTCCCGTACGTATAATCATTATAAATAAATAGTTCACGATTTTAACAGCGCAGTTTTTTCCTAGCTTTTCCTGAGTTACTTTAATTACAAATACATAGTTTTGAGAAATTTTCTTGACTTGTGATTTATAACGTGTTACTTGCCCAATTTTATAGTTCTAGTACTCTATGTGTTTTGATTCCCTTGAGAGTGACGAAATATGAGTATTATGCTGAATAAATAGCCGTATCTATTTTTTACGTAAACTTAGAAGTTTTTTTTTCATAACTTCATGGGAACCGTCGACCTGAGTATATGGTTTAGATTTCAACTTGATACCTCCACGCATTCCTGAAATAAAGGGTCATATGACAGACAAACAGAGTTTGACTTCAATTAGGGTTGTGGGCATACCCGCACAGTGCCCACAACGGTGGATCCAAGCTTGTTACAATGTTGCCTTAATTAAGGCCTGTCACTATACATGCATTATACCTACGATAAGGAAATACATTTACAAAACAGAATTTACTTACTTAGGTACATAACTACAGTTAATTCTTACATAAATCCGACATAGGTACAAATACAAAGGAAAGCTTAATTATTAATGCTATAATATTGTTTTAGCTAGTCTGTTTTAGTCAATACTAGCGGTTTTCACGCGGTTTCACCCGCGTTATTCCTGTTCCCATAGGAATACAGAGATAAAAACAAGCCTATGTTATCCGGAGATAGTGTAACTTTCCCAAAAAATGTGGTGTAAAAATCGGTCGAGTATGTTTTTAAGTTTATTTGTCACGTAAAAAATACAAATCTTTATTTCTTATAATATTATTGTATTAAGATGTGTTATGGTCCTCAAACCTATGCGGTAGCCTATTGCTTCAAATTGTATGACGAATATGTCTTGCAGGTGTACACAATTATCTAATACTAATCGCTGTAATCCAATCGTTTATCATCAACTCATAACGTAGTAATAAATCAATTACTAATTTAGGTACAAATTGAAGACATAGGTACTGTTGTAAACATAGGGATTATCAATACCCCTGCGTTCCCCACCCATGCGGGCGCCGGCGAATGTTAGCGCGTCAAAACCGACACGTGTTTATTGCTGCTCCGGCATAACTTCAGCAGCTAACAAATAAAGCGAGAGCCCTGGGGCCGTCCGACCCAGTTCGAAGCTCCAAAAGCCAAGGACAGGCCGATGACGAAGGCTTTATTCTTGTTGAGAAGAAGAAGAAGAAGAAGGAGAAGACCAAGAGTAAGCTTGATCACCGTAATCAGTGTGATACCGGATTGACTGATCCGAACATGTGGTTGTGGTTGCGTCCTGCTATTACATCGACGCACCTTTACGTGTCACGGCTACATCACTCCACGAAGGTAGAGGAGGTCGTGGAGTATATTAAGATAAAGTCAAATTTTATCCTGAGAGTCGAAAGTTTGGAATCAAGTTTTTGTGGTGCGGGTTCCGACCCACCATCTCGAGACTTTTATGAGGGAGTAATTTTGGCCGACGGGTGTCGTGTATCGGCGTTTCCGCGGAAGGCGCATGACATCACGACTCAGCGCAATACGTCGCCGATCAAACGTAAACTTTAATTCTAGCTTAATTTTAATTGTAAAAAAGATTATACACTTTATTTTGTTTATATGGGCCACAGAAGCCTGAAATACAGAATGATTATAATTATTATTATAATACACTACTTACATACGTGATACGGACATATAGCGATAGGTATATGGGTGCATTTTTACACGCCTGCTTACCCACCCAATTCGGAGTTAAGGCGTAATGTTACGGTATAAAATAACGCTGTTTATTGTGATCATTACAATCAGCTGTTTGCTATTCGCTAATTGTACGTGTTACTCTTGTTTCATAGCTAATCATTCCGCCTCATTATCACTATGGAAGGTCAGTGTACGTCCTTCTATTACGGTGTTTTTACTAATATTTGTGAGATACATTATATTTCCTGCTTTGATTTTAATATAGATAAATAAATAAATATTTCACAACTCTCACGCAACGCCAGCTAGTCCCAAGCTAAGCGGAGCTCGCGTTGAGGGTACTAAACAGCTGATAAACATATTTGCCTGTTGGTCTTGTAGTTAGTGGCGCTGACTGCTATGCCGGAGGTCGTGGGTTCGATTCCCACCCACATCATTTGTTCTGTGTCTGGGTGTAATTTAGTAACTTAATAACATAAGCTCTGCTTAGCTTGGGACTAGTAAGCGTTGTAAATTATAAAAAAGTAAAGTTTGTGGGGTTGTCACAGCGTTTGTGAGTGAGGCTATTTTTTATTTTCAATACTCAGAGGGGCTGCAATGGATGTTAAATTAAGAAACGAAGTGCTAGTAACTTATAAATCAGTATTCCAAACCCAATGGTATTGGTAAAAGGTCAGGTTCGCAGTACTCTCAATCGGCGTCCATGTATGAACAGATATTGTATTGAACATAAACGAAGCAAAAGAAGTAAGTTACTATCGTAGCAGGTCGTGTTCTCTTGTTTGCCTTTCCCCATGGGCGTGAGTTTATAAATGTATTAAACCTGGTAGTTCACGGGTTAACACCAATAATTCTAGATATCGAAACCGCGCCGATATTTTCAAAATATACACTGGTGCACTATTTGTACACTAGCTGGATCTTTAATTGTAATTAAAAACAAAATCTGTTTAATTTTTTGTTGTTGTTATAAACAGGAATCATGTTGAATTATTGTTTTTCCTACATTGTATTTACAGCTATTTTCATGAAGATTTTGTAAAGATGTTGCAGTTTTATTTTGCAACATAAAATTCATAATTGTTTCACTAAATATTGACACAACTGTTATACATAGTTCCCTGCTAAGAAAACCTATGTCAGGTTGTTATCATAACTACATTTATGGTACACAGAATTTGAACAACTTTAAACTATAATATACTACTGTTACTCAATACTATAACTGACTATACTATAAGCATTGTCTCATATCAGTCAGATACTTTGAAGTGGAATTTAAAACAACAGTATATAGTTCTATTTATTGTAAATAGTGAGTTGTACATTGTAGTTTCAATAAATAATTTTCTCGGCAAACTTTGTTTCATTTTAGAATCAATTTAACTACTGAATATTCACACACAAATTTGAAATAATCGGTCAAGTCCTTTCGGGGGAGTTTTGTTACAAACACTGTGTCACGATTTTTTTTATATTAGATAGGGAGATATAACAATAATTACAATTAGTAAATACCAGAGCAAAATGAAGATACCTAGTACACTTTCGATATTAAATTTTATACTAAAAAACACCCCGAAATTCGCAACGAAAATAAAGTCAACGTGAGAAATATTGTATTATCTATTTGTCTTGAAAAACTATCAGATTATTCAAGGCTGACATTCTTGTCGTTTAGTTCATGGAATTGTAGTCACTATAATTATTAATATTAATGACGAAAATGCACTAACACTGACAGTAGCCTAGTTTTATGGAACAGGGTAGTTATTTATTATTTACAATTAATAATAAAAACTCACTTTTTTCTTAGATTTCCCGGGATACCGCATGTTCGTGTAAACGTGTTGTTATCGCGCTATCACTTATCGACTGATACTGACAATGGCTTGATTACCGATTGATTTTTTTCGGTATTTTTAAAGTTATCGCGTCTTATCTCTACGTATGCCACTTTAAATAGCAAACTCGTTTTAGGATTTTCTACTCTAAATCCCTTAGCATAAAGCTCAGTTTTCGTTGCGTCAAAAGTTGCAGTTAGGACATTCTTGTTTACACTTTAACAATCAAAACCTAGCTTTGTTCTCATGTACTTAAAGTTGACATTTGTTTAAGATGTAATATTTGTAGTATTTTTATTGTAACACTGGCTTTTGACGCACAGGTGTTCAAGATAAAAGTTTACGCGATTATTTTGTTTATTTGCAGTCAGTGAGTCAGTTTGTTTTATCTTAAAGGCGTAGTATTGGATGATTAATGCAAGTTCCATCACCGTAGATGCCTAAAGCTACACTTAGGGCCATCAACGGCCATGAAACGTCACACCAATTACGTCACACGGATTTCATGATTTTAAGAACCCCGACCTTTTCACAGGTCACATATTGTGAGTGACTCTCCTACTCTGGAGTAGAGTATGGCACACATTTTGCAATAATTATTTGTTTTCGTTATTTAAGTTTAACTAATAATTATTTAAAAATTGAATTTTGTTTTTTTTTTACTTTTGATTACACAAATCGTCGCCTTAGAGTGAAAACCTCGTACGTGTAAAAGAAGTAACTTTTCAGGAGGAAGAAAAAACTGCGCGTCTAACTGACAGATGCGAGTACACACATCAAAAGTGTCTAGGGATCAAGCATTTTTATGCGGATTTCTTGAGATTGAGATGTGGCTTTGTAATAAATTTATGATTTTATAAATTTATATGGATCCTTTTTGGTGCATTTCATAATTTGAATCAGGAACCGTGAATCAAATTCGAGTAAAAGTTGAAAATCAGCTGTCAATATTTTCCCTATAAAAACATACAACGCATTGAAGACATTATTAGTGCTACTGTTTCCCTACTACTGATTAAAACCAACGTTATTATGGAGCGGCGACGTCATTTAAGCAGGGAAGAAATGCTCAGAGCCGTGGGAATGATAGAAGCTGGTTCCCGGCAACGTACTGTGGCTTTAGCTCTGAATACAAGTCAGAGTGTTATCAGTCGACTTTGGACACGTTACCGAAGCACTGGTACCGTGGCTGAGCGCCATGGAGGACGGTATTGCTGCACCACACGGAGACAAGACCGATACATTCAAATCTTAACTCGAAGAGCTCCAACAATAACCGCCATGATGTTAGCCGTGAGGCTTCATCACTCTTCAGGGAACTTAATTAGCGACCAAACAGTCAGAAACCGCTTGCATGAAGTGAACCTTCATTCCCGAAGACCGCTACGGGTACCACCTATAGCAATGCACAATCGTAGGATTCGATATCAATGGGCTCTTGAACACAGAAATTGGGCAGAAGAACAATGGCGTTTCGTGTGCTTTTCTGATGAGTCTCGTTTTGGTATGAGACCGGATACAAGACGTATACGACACTGGAGAACCCCTGGACGCCAACAGCGATTAAAATCCTGCCAGGAAGTCCATCCTTATAGTGGTGGAACCATCATGGTATGGGCGGGTATTTGGATCGGCGGAAGAACTGAGTTGATTTGGATCAGAGGCAACCTCAACGCTCAAATTTATGCTGAGACGATTGTATCAGACGTCATCGTTCCTCTACAAGTGCAAATCGGTCCCTTATTTCAGTTAATGCATGATAATGCACGACCGCACACCGCAAGAGTTGTAAGACAGACTCTCGCCGCAGCTAACATCAATGTCCTGCCCTGGCCTGCTAAGTCGCCAGACTTGAACCCGATTGAGCATGCATGGGATATGCTACAGAGAAGAGCTCTGCCGAATATGGAGGGTATCCAGTCGCAAGAAGACCTTTTTCTGTTGTTGCAACGAACATGGGCGGCCATTCCACAGCGTGATTTGGATGAACTCATTTTGAGTATGCCAAACCGATGTTCTTGTGTTGTTAGTGTTCGCGGTAGAAACACGGATTATTAATTGTTTAAGTTACCCAATAAAATTTTAAAGAAAACTGTTATTTCAGTCTTTTTTTCGAACTTTAATTTTAGTGGTTCAAATGTCAAAAATCCCTTTATTAGGAAAATGGCAAATTTCTTTATTAATGCAAAGGTGACTTGGTTTATCGTTACTGTGACAAACGAAAACACTTTATTTGATGAATCCTTAAAGAAAATTTTAATTAATATCAATCAGGAGAAAAGTTATTGCAAAAATATATGTTGATCCCTAGACACTTTTGATGTGTGTATTTACGAGGTTCTCATTTACTGCCAGAGATGGCGCTATGAGTATCAAATGAACAAATTAGAACAAATGAGGTGCGTTGCGAGGTTTTCTTCCTACGCAATCAAATAAATTTAAGTAAAAATGCATTCCCGAGGTTTTCACTCTAAGGCGACGAATATGATCAGTAACAGGTACACATAATACAGCCCATTTTTTTTTGTAGTAATTAAAAAAAAGTGGTGTATAGTTGTCGTGGAAATGCCTATGTCCGTCTTTTTGGCTGATGCGATGATGATGAGACAAGTGACAGGCCCCAGTCCATCACTAGACAGGAATAAATAGGCTGTCATCGTAGTCTGCCTAGCCTTTTCTTAATTATGTTCTGTTCTACTGTTTCATGTTAATTTTAAGGTTTTTATTTTGTTAATTTAGATTGTATCCTTATTGTAATTGCAATAAGACAACTCTCAATGTTATTTAATGTAATTTGTATTATACCATTTTAAGCAAATATAAAATAAATAAACAAATGTTGGGGGCGGCTTCTAGTTTAACAGAAGGCAGCTGAATACCAGTGTTTAACATGGATGGAATGCCGGTCTGACCTCCAGAACCCAGTAACTGGTTACCACGATACTCCTTTGTAAAAACTGGTTATCAGACTTTCGGGATTCTGACTACCCGTGTAGACTGATACGCTAAAACTGGGACAGGATTGACGTAAATAAAAAGTGGTAATACATACGGAATCTGGGTCGTGCGGTAAAGGGGGCACGTCGTCGATGGCGTCGCGACCGTAGCCCTCCTCGTCAGAGTTGAAGCCCAGCTCCTCGCCGTAGCTACTGTGGACCTGCAATACAAATGTTTCAAGTCAAAAATAATAATAAATTCAACAACTTTCACGCAACGCCATTTAGTCCCAATCTAAGCTTGTGTTATATGGGTACTAAACAACTGATAAACATACTTTTCAAATCATAACAGTGGTAGCTTATACCCCACCTATACTCTCTAATTTTATAAAGAGGAAAGTTTTAATTGTTTGTTTGCATTGAATGGGTTCCGAAACAACTGGACCGATATGAAAAATATTTCACACAAACACTTTTACATGTCATTTTTTAACTAGAAGGTGAGATCAGTGTGTTACTATCTGACTACTATGAGAAGAAACACCGAAAGAAACTCAGAGATCACAGTCTCTTTTTAACCGACTTCAAAAAAGGAGGAGGTTCTATGTTCGTGTGTACCTATGTAATATTATTATTTTTCTATGTTACCCGATTTCTCCCCCATTTGTGGACCGATTCTCAAAATTATTTTTTTATTTGCAAGAGCACACTCCTGAGGTGGTCCCATTTGTACAATGGAACTCTTCAAAAATAGACGGCAAATCTGTCGTGATTGCTGTAATCGCTTGAATGTTTATTGTTTATACAACATCATGACGTATCATTACGCCTGTATGCTCTACAGTCTACACTCTAGTTGCTTTTGGTCTCATAAAAAATATCTTAGTTTTGACCTGGTAGTTTTCTTTTCATGACAATTTTTGTTCATGAATTTTCCTTTTTGATTTCATCGAAATCTGTTTATTTGTTTGATTGTAATTGTCTTCCTAATTTAGAGTTATTTAACACCGGTTGCCGTTTTTTTTATCGGTTGTATCTTTTGTCAAAAAGTTTTATTAGCTGTAAGTCCTCCAGGTATTAAATAAATAAATTACACATAGAAACAGTCAACCATTACCACTTAGTTACCTGTTATTAATAGGTTAAACACTTCACAGGCTATTCAACTGAAAATCGCGATCAGAAACTACTATAACGATAGTATAATTGTATTAGCTTACGAATAGTCACTTATTTACAGACCCAAGTACAAATTTTGTTTTCGAGATTGTGAACTTTTCCTGGATAACTTAAAACAAAACAAAACTATTTTATATAAATACGTATTTTTGTTAGTGTGACACTATCGAATTTTATCACAATAATATATCACCAGGATATCCTCAATGCCACTACCGGAAAAAAATGTGTACGCAATATTAGTTAAGATTATGAATGAAACATTTAGTTGCAGATATTTCGTCGAGGACAAGTTCAATATGAAACATAGGTAATGAAGAAAAATCACACAAATGCCTTATCACTGTAATTAAATATTAACATTACCGAATATATCTTTTCGCAAAAACTCATCTAACTAAATGATAAGAAATCTTCACTTGCGAATTAAACTGCGGGAAATTTCAATCAAAATCATATGACTTTAGAACACTTGAACTAAATGAGAGGAAATATTGTAAACGGGCACAACTCCAAGTGCATTGGCCGATCTCCAAGCAACGCAGAAATTATATAAATAAACAAAGTTTATCAACAACAAATTAACGTAAGGGCTGGCAATATTCATGACAATATTACGTCTATACAAGTAAAATAACATTCACTGACTCATCAATAAACTCCGGAAGTATTAAAAAGATTTCTTTATACGAATAATCTGCTAGGGGAAAAAGTTAACAATGTTAGCAAATCATTTTCACTAAATAAAAAGGCCAGTTGACTTAATTTTAGTTTTAAGTCCCTCATCTAGATTACTCGAAATTATTAGACACATATTTTTCCTTTTTTCACGTAATCAAAAACATTACGGCGATACATTTCGCATGACGTCACGATTTTGTGCGGTTTTTAATAAATTATGACGTCACAAGACCCCATTCTTAATTCGTTATCCATCAATTTGAAAAAAAAAACAAAACAACAGTCGTCTATTATTTTTTGTTATTTAACTGATTATCGTAAACATGCTTATTCTCACCATAAAAATACTATTTAGTAAGTTTACATTTTTCTGAGGTGGTTATAGGTGCACAGAGTATTGACCCCACCCCCTAAACAAAACAGGATCCTGATTCTAAAAAAAAAAATACGAAACATCTTTTCTCAAGCATTGCTACATGAAATCAATCTAACTCTTCAACCAATCAAATAATAAAAAAACCCGCCTGATACTATCCCAATGCAGGGCAAAGGCTTCTTCTCATACAAAGAAGGCACGAGCATTGATCACCACGCTTGCTCAAGGTGGATTGTAAATTTCAAAGATAATATTCTAAGCTACAAAAACATTTAATGCTTTCCATAGATCACATCACGAACAAAATTTTCATCCGATATTAGTGTCCTAGTGGACATAAATCGATGGGTTTAGATGGCTAGATGGCGTTACTGAGGCATGGGATTACAGTTTTTCTTTGACATTACTTCACATCATAATCTCTTTGATAAACTATAAGGCCAAGCGAGCACTACGAATTTTATTCGTTGCTAATAAAGTGCGGAATAAAATTGCAAATGACAATAATTCCTACGCGCACCACGATTTATTATCGCCTGCGAAATAACAGGGCCAATATGAACCTTATTCTGTTTGGCATAAAGTTGAAAAACGATCAAAGAAATTTGACACATTGGGGTAACTTGATGTGCTGGCGTCAACAACACTACCGCTTCATAGGGTACAAAATATTCGCACGATTTCGCATCTACTATTTTAAATCGCAAACGATTTATTTTCGCAGTGCGCGGATTTTAGTACATTTCTGTTGTTCACAGATTGACGATTTTTAATCGTAGTGCGCGCTTGGCCTAAGTACTGGTTACCTCACGATGTTTTCCTACACCAATGTCAATGATAAAATCTTGAAAAGTCACATTCAGCTAACCAATAAATTACACCAAAGATCATAAATCCTATACATTTATCACCGGGTTTTACTTAGTAGTACAAGCCCCTTCAGGTCCCGCGCACGCCGCACCGCGTCGTGTGCCGCACTGACTGACCGCTAGAACCTTGAGCGGCGCACGCGCACCTCGACAAACCTCATCAACTTTATAATGATCTGCTTCTCGGACAGACGTGAAACATAACAACACTAACTTTAATACTTTATTATTTACTAGCGAACGTCACACGGCGTAGTGCCCGTTCTCGTGCGAATACAGAAGAGGACTGAGAAGACTGACTGTACGTTAGCTTTATCTCCACGAGCTAATAACTGTGTAACAAGATACCCCTTGGTTAACACTAAGTTTATTTAGAACTAGCAGACATCCCGCAGTTTCACCCGCGTAGGTCCCATTTCCGTGGGAAAAAAAATAAAACGAAAAGTAGCCCATGTCACCCGGGAATAGTGTAGGTTCCCAACGGTGAAAGAATTTTTTAAATCAGTCCAGTAGTATCGGAGCCTATTCAATGCAAACAAACAATCAAACATTTCCTCTTTATAATATTATTATAGAAGTATAGATTTACTACCTCGTTGGTCTAGTGGTCGCAAGCGCTACTGCTGATCATGAGGTCCCGGGTTCGATCCCCGGGTCGGGCAAAGTGTTATTGAGTTTTTCCGTCTGGGATTTTTCAGTAGCAGCCCGGAGTCTGAATTTGTGCCCGATTGATGGCAATATTCTCGCCCCCTATTACATGGGACTTAAACATAACTGGCGAAATGTGGGTGTACTACTAGGTACACCTCTGCCTAGCCCTTCGGGGATTACAGGCGTGACGTTATGTATGTGTATTTACTAATAAATTACACATTTTCAGTTTTCTCTCAGTCAGAAAAAAATAGGGAATATTGATTTAAATCTAGCATTTTCTTTCAAATACCTATAGTCTAAATTAAATTTAGATAAATTAACGCTGAGACTTTAATCTACTATTGTTCGAAACAATAAAAGTGAAATATAATTTAAATTAAATATAATCACTATTACTTATCAGTATTATTAATGAATGAAACTGGAATGTTTTTGTTTGTAGGATTAGATGCGGAAAGGTGTAGCCGAGATGTCGTTGATTGATATCAGACAAACATAAAGAGGTCACATATCAGTCAGTGGCTAATACCACACTATCATTACCAAAGAGGTTTAAAGGTAAGCGTCCACAGGTCCGCGTCGCTCGTATCGGACGCATCGCACGTAACGGATCTTAGTTTGCCTTGTATAAAAACTCATACAACAGCGTCCACTGATCCGCACCGTACGGACCGCTCATCGGCAATGCCTACATGCGATGCGTACCGATGACGTCATAAGGAATACCGATCAGTGGACGCGCTCCAAAAGTTATGCTTCCTTTTTCTAGATTTTTTTTCTTGTTCTTCCTCTTCTGCTAGTAAACAAGCAATAACGACTTCTTCATCGCTTTCCTCCATTCTCACAAACACTTTCCGCACGTACGATCACTACAAAAATCCGAATGAAGGTGGCATCGGCAATCCGACTGCTGATACTCGCGTCGGCAATCCGATCGCTGCCGATACAGTGGACGCAGTCTAATTAATCCGTTACGTGCGATGCGTCCGTTACGTGCGATGCGGACCTGTGGACGCTTACCGTAAGACACTGCGCCGACAATGTTGCCGAATTAAAAGCTGCGGACTCAACGGCGCGGTCTAAGTTAAGGGTCAGATCTATACTAATGAAAAGGTAAAGTTTGTGGGGGTACATCTCTGGATCTGTGTCCAGACACACGGTTGAGTGTCACCAGAGACCCAATTCTCTGGAGTTACTCAACATGCCATTCATTTTTTAATGTTTTTTTTTTTGTTATTTTCATGTGTTTACAATGTGTGCATGTTTTTACCTGTTGCCAATAAATATTATTTTTTCTTTCTTTCTCTATCTACTAAACCGATTTTAAAAAATCTTTTAAATAAATCACATTATTGGTGAGTGTCATAGGCTATACTTGTTTTTCAAAACTGAGCGGGTGGAGGGGGTTTTAAAGTACGAAATGCACGCGAACGAAGTCACGGGCAAAATTACTATTAGTTAGTATTATTTAAGGCTGTAAGTACCCAAAAACGCCCGCCTTTCACCGCGAGGGCGAAAGGGAAATGCCTGCATTCCATTTATTTGAAAAACCATGATCAGAAATTTATTTATAAATAAATAAATAAAGGCTTACAGACGAATAACACAAAATAATAACAAAAACAGGTAACCAAAATTCTAATTACAGGCCTCCACAGTTAAATAACAAAATATTACTTTATTACCTAGTTCAAATATGTTTATTTTCTTTATTAAATTTAATCTTGTACTAACTAAGCAGCACAATTCTAACTTCTGCATAGCAAAAGGTTAATTAAGCGTAGGCAGATGCCAAATAGGCGAGCATGTCAGTTTGTAGTGCACGTGTTTACGAGTGATATGTTGTTAACTGTAGGTACGTAGAGCTATTTGGTTCTTTCCAAATGTTGCGCAAATCTTTGAACACAACATACTTTATACACAGTGCATATTTTTTTAAGTTAAAATATGTGTTTCGACGTATTCAGTTCGTATATTTATTTTGGTTTTGAGGGCAAATATATTTGAATTATTTTAAATTTCTAATCAGTGCCAAACTGGGGTTGCCAACAATAAAATAAAATAAAATGTCATGAGAAATGATAATTCTGTATATTAGTTTAAATATTTTAAACCAGATAATCTGTGAAGAAACACTGATGATACAAACTCGGAGGTCTCTTTTAAAGTCCGTAATATATTTTATCAGTCAGAACCATGCAGATGAATGCCTGGGATGGTTTCATGGTATAATGTTAGTTTTTCTTGTTACTATGAGTTATTTTGTAACTTTTATATTGGTATCGATGCTTTTATTTTGCGATTTTTTTCCTCAGGAGATCTGGATTTCGTGGGCAACCGTGGCGTTATCGCCTCAAGATTTGTTTTTATAATGCAGAGAAAGGCACTCACACTAATTATTTCCAGATCGCAGTGTACAAAGAACTAAGAAAGTATAAGAAGGTTTTGGTATGTAGCTGCATCTGGTTAGACGTTTAGCTGAACCAAACTCTTCAGAGATCTCTTTTCATTCAAACAAACTTCAGCCCTTAGTTATTGATCCAAGCTGTTGTCGGATTTTTTTAATAGCTAATTTACACCGCGATTACACTGTCCGGATAAATGCATTCTAAGGACCGGTGTTCGTTTATGACAAGGCAGAATGTAAAGATCGTAGCAGATGGAGTTCTGAAGTTTCTACCAACCCGCATGGGAAAAAAGAGGGAATTTAAATACGTATTATGAATGAGAAAGTAACTCAGTGTGTTTTGGTCAGCTTTTCACAACTAAACGGCTGAATGGATCGAAATGAAATTTGGCATGGATATAGATCATATCTTGGAGACGAACATAGGCTATCTTTCATCTCAAAATAATGTGAAGACAATTCGTTCTCTTAAACATTTTTCAAATGCAACGCCATCTTTGATAACATGAAAGACGGTGACAAATGTCTTCCTAGTCCATTAACCGGTGACAAGTTGACAAGTCTTAAGCTAAAACTAAGAAGGTAACACAACATAAATTGATTCTGATGCGTAACGAAGTTTGCGGGGCAGTTAATATCATATTTTTTCTTACTGGCAACACAAACGACATCATCACTTGTTTTTCAGTGTTGAGTGGTAAATATTTATTTGGGAGCGTTGAGCTATGCACATGATTTAGAATTAATATCTGTATCTGTGTCGTGGCTTGCCGAATCTATTTGAATGTTTGATTTTATGGCTCAATGTGTTTTTCCAAGGTAGTGTTAATAATGGAAAACTGTTTGCCAAATTCCAGGATGTCATCATACACAAAAGTTGTGCTAAAAATATTTCTTAGAAAACACTGTAGGAATGTTTATATAATTCAGCGAACCGGATAATTATTACAAATATACGAAAATACCCTTTTAAGGTCCAATTGAAAAAACAGGAAGTAAAAATGCTGTTCCACTCACCCACTGCCAGAACTCCTGACTGCTCATGGGCTGGTCCATGAGCGCGTTCTGCCAGATTCTGAACAGCATGAGGTAAGCCTTGTCGCGTCCCGAGAATGATGTGAGGAAGTTTTTCTCGCCCTCCGTGCACACTAAGATGGCGTTTGGTATAACCTGGGTGAATGAGAAGAATGTTTTAGTGTTGGAGACTGGGTTTTTTGAGTAATTAATGTGTACACAATATTGCATATCTATATTTTTTTTACATTTACATCAATAAATATAATTTATATCTGTTTACAATATACAAAATATTTTTTTGTCACCACTCGGTGTTTTACTCATGAATATGAACAACTTTCACTTCGGTACCAACTCGGGAACACGAAAAAAAAACAGCCTTTGTATACATTTTGGTTGAATTAGCTTCTGTATGTAACAGCATCTAACAGCAGATTTCTTTTCCGAGATTTCGGAGTTGGTCCCATAGTGAAAATTGATCATATTCTTGATTAAAACAAACTGTGAAAAATTGGCCGATGATAGAAAAACATACCTGTATGTTTGTGTTTTGCTGTAACTTTTTTTAATAAAATTTGTTGTGTCTTTTCCCAACTACGTTGGAATAGGCTTCTAGTCTAACTGAATGTAGCTGATTACCAGTGTCACAGCTATATATAATATATAGTATTGTTAGATGGCAACACCAGACACTCCCCACCAGCGCAGCCACGCCTATAAAACGAAGAACCCTGCGTAGACTCGTTCATTTTTGTCCGCTGTCGTAGAACTATCTACATCGCTCCTCTGCCCATTTTTGATTTATTTTGCTATTTTATTTTTTGTTAAATGTGATTATTGCAGTTTGCTATTAAAATTATTTTTTAATGTTGTAAATGTTTTATTTATAAGATCAGAAGTGGGATATGAAGGCCTAAATCCGCTAGAATACCATCTCTGATTCTATAAATTTGAATTTAACGATTTTTAAACGTGTTCTAAATAATTAATTAATTTTTAATGCTAAGTTGGGCAGAGACGCAATGCCTTCCGATAGTAAGAGGAAAGGGAGACGTCATGTACGTACTCCCTCGCCTCCTAGTGGTCTAGACCAGATTTTAAAGAGGCTTCAAGATCTGGAGGAACGAGCACGTGGGAACGAGTTGCAACCTGTTCGTCGCCCTCGTGCCATGTCGAGCACGCCGCCGCCAGACGTGGAGCCCGCCACAACACCTGCCTGCACAGCCCCAGCGTCTGTCACCCCGACGCAAGAGTTTGCCGCCACACCGTTGCCGACAGAGAGCGACGTCAAAAGCGTAGCCGAACGATTTCTCGACGCCATGATGTCTTTCCCGGTGAGATCAAACCAATATTTTGTCTCGGACTTTGATCCAGGTGTTCATGATGTCGACACGTGGTGCGATGAAGTTGACAAAGCCCGATCGCTTAATCGTTGGGAAGATGGTGAATGCCTTGCTCGCATCGGACATTGTCTAAAGGGTGAAGCTCGCACCTGGCTTAGCCAATGGACAAGCACTATACGCACGTGGTCCAATTTCAAATCGGAATTAAAATCATTATGCCCACGTTCTGTCGATGTCGCGAACATTCTTTATGATGTAATGCGGACAGAGTCCGATAAATACTCCACATACGCTGAGTACGCTCGTAAATCACTTTTAAGGTTACGCATAGTTAAAGGATTAAGTAACGAGCTGCTTACTGCTATCATTATTCGTGGAATTTCAGATCCACAAATTCGCGCTATGGCTTCCAACGCTAAATTATCGCCTGATTCAATAGTGGAGTTTTTATCGAGCTTTGTTAAACCTTCTAACGGCTATAATAAGAAAGTGTTCCCTAGTGGTAATCGATTCGATAAATCATCCAACAGTAATAGCTCAAATCGCAAACCATTAAAACGTCAATATGATTCTAGAGATTTAAAATCAATCAAATGTTTTCAGTGTAATCAATTAGGTCATAAGAGTGTTAATTGTAATAAACGATCAAATACAACCCCGAGCGATAAAAACGAAAAAGCAATCGCGTTACCGGCGACATCTCGTGGTGAAGCGTTAAAGTGTACGTTTTGCAAAAAAGTAGGTCATTCGGAGAGTACTTGTTTTGCTAAAGAACGCGCGAATTCTCGAAATATAAATGGTGTCAACTTTTGTCGCGAAATTGCGGGTAGTTATAAAAATCGTGATGCGACAACTGCTGTTATATTGGGAATTCCACTAGACGTACTAATTGATAGTGGTTCATGTGTTTCTTTAATGACAAAAAATATTGCAAAACATTTCCCGTGTCAAATGAAGCCTACTGATCAGTTATTATGTGGCTTAGGCGGTACGGAAGTTAGATCGGAATCAATTGTAACATTACCCGTTGAGTTTAACGATATAACCGTAGAAATTGATTTTTATATTGTAGGTTGCAATAATTTAAATGTACCTGTCATTATCGGTACGGACGTACTAAATAGAAAAGGCATTACTTATGTACGGACCGGTGATTGTCAACGCATAGTTCATAGTGAGGCGACCGTGAAGGATGTTATGTATGTAAATAATATCTCTTTGTCCGATCAAGTAAATACGTCGGTATCTGGAACTGATAGGGAACGGTTATTGGAGACCCTTACAAAGTATTCAGAGTTCTTTTTGAGTGGTACCGCGACCACAACAGTGAAAGATAGTGAGATGCATATAAAGTTAACAACTGATGTGCCCGTGTACTACAGAGTACAGACCCTACAAGTACAAGACATGAGATGGTCAGGTTAGACCGAGCAATTATAAAATTAATGCATTGGTTAGATCAATGCGACCAAGTAATGTCAAACAAGTTCGCCAATTCCTTGGCCTCGCAGGGTATTTCCGAAGGTACATTCCTAATTACGCGATTAAAACTGCGCAAACCGTCTAAAAGGTTTCAAGTTAATGATTTAGTTTTTGTGATTAAGAGATCACAAAGTACTGGCAAGTTGGATTGTGGCATGCGAGGCCCATATAGGGTTGTGAGTGTTCTACCTAACGATAGGTACGAACTAAAATTGATAGCTGGTTCGTATGGCAAAACCAGTCAAGCAGCTGCAGGGTGCATGGTGTTGTGGCGTGGCGAATGGACGCCTGACATATGCGCCGGTTTCTTTGAGAGTTAGTTGAGAACTTTCATTGGTATTGTTTGTTGTATGCACCCTGCTTTTGCTTACATTTGTAGACTGTATGTACCAAACAATCACTGTTTGCAATATTGTTTTGTTGTTGGGTGCCGGAGACTCATGTAAATCCTTAGTGCACATGGTTTTGAGTAGGCACATACTGTGGACTGTACTATTGAGAGTGCAGTCCATGGTGGAGGTATCGAGGTTGATGTCGGTGGGGCCCATGCTGACTATAGACCGAGTGTAAATCCTGAAGTAGGTCTCATGGTTGACCTGCTGTAACCAATGTAAATCCTGATGCGCGCATGGTATTTGGTGTAGGAATATGACCTGAGTAAATCCTACTTGTGATATGAAGTCGTTATGTACGACTGTTTGGTTGTTTTGCAAAGTGTTTGTGTTGTTCGGTACATAAAGTTAACATTGCTATTTGAATATTACAACTCTTGTGCTATCTTGTGTAATAACTTTGTATGTGATCTTAATGTTTGTGCACTGCTGTGGTTACAGGTTGCGATGAAGATCTTCCATCCGATGGTGAGGACGATGGTGCTGGTCCATCATCGAGAGCTGACGAAGGCTGCGAGGACGCTGCCATGTCAGGAGAGGCCGTGTTAGATGGCAACACCAGACACTCCCCACCAGCGCAGCCACGCCTATAAAACGAAGAACCCTGCGTAGACTCGTTCATTTTTGTCCGCTGTCGTAGAACTATCTACATCGCTCCTCTGCCCATTTTTGATTTATTTTGCTATTTTATTTTTTGTTAAATGTGATTATTGCAGTTTGCTATTAAAATTATTTTTTAATGTTGTAAATGTTTTATTTATAAGAGTATATTATATTTTTTTTTCATTGTGAATGTAAGGACTATGTGGATTCTGTTTTTATTTTTTTTAGATATTCGTTTCTAAATATTTTTAAGTTCTTTAATTTATTTATTTTAAATTTTGTCTGGCAGTTTGAGTTCTTTATGGGACCAACCCAAATGTTCTCTCTTTGGTATTGTTCGTCGGCACGAGGAGCTCTTCAAGTTTCGAGTTGAGCTCACGATTACTGACAAATGCTTGCACTGACTGATCTGGTCCCCTCATTCTGTGTGGTTCTTTCCTCAAAAGACCATCTCAGACACTAATCTGCATGGATCTTACATGATTTGACCAAGATAATGTCTGGACTTTAAAAGAGACTATGACCTCTGAGTTTCTTTCGGTGTTTCTTCTCAGAGTAGTCAAATAGTGAAATACCGATCTCATTTAGTAAAAAAGGCGACGTGTAAAAGTGTTTGTAAAAACCTATTTACAAAAATAAATATCATTTATTTATCAATGTAAGGTTCGCACAAAAGTGCTTTGATCTTGAAACGTTGGCTCGCCCTCGCACGTGCGCAGCACATGCCTCGGCACGAATATGTCGATGCAGGCCTTTGTGTCTTTTGTGTTAAAATACATTTGACCAGTTTTCTCATGACTCACCAGTGCCGTCTTCTCCTTAGTGATAGCGGTGACGTCCTTCCACCTGGTGGTCATGCAGGTCTCCCAGCCAAAGATGCTGGCGTAGAAGCACAGGTAGTTCTGCGAGGCGTACAGGCGCCCGTGAGCTAGGATGTCCTTCTGCAGGGCGCACGAGTAGTCTGCGGAAACAAACAGCGTAACATACATACAGGGTGTAAAAAGACCGATCACATAGCCGATAACCACACATTCCGTACATATAATTAAGTAACGTTAACCAAAACATATTGCTGGGAAAATACTTTTTTCTTCCATCTTTAAAAAAGAGATGTTTTTTATTGTGCGCAATGAAAAGCGCGACAACGCATCGCAACTTTAGATCAGCTTAGCGTACGGCCGACCGCGGCCACTCGCGCTTGGTCGTTGACCCGACCGTCCGCTTGTGTTTAGTATCTATTGCATTCTTGTAGCTGCAAAAGCGTAATTTGTTTTGAAAAATCGATAATTTTGATAACGTTTGTTCGGAAGAAAGTTTACTAATGATACTTGGAATACGATTTTGGAAAAAATACAAAAAAAATATTTATCTTAAGCCTTGATTGCCTCCAAAACCAGAGAATTCCCAGGTAGGTATGTTCTAGAAGAAAAAAACTATCCCAGTGATAGGTAGAATATGTAGTTTTCGTTTACGTTAAAAGTCTCTTTACACACGGTTTATGTTTATATGTTGAGGTCGCTGTCACAGCAGATTTAAGGGGTTAAAGTTAACAGTCGGGAGTTGCGGAAGTATCTTCTGTTCCCGCGACAACCCGGCGCAGGTATGAAACGGAACACCGGGTGGTTCTATGTCAGTAAAAGTCTAACAGACTCCTCCGCCCTCCCCAGGTCGGAGGACAACCATGAGAATTTATCACCCTACCTTTGCAAAGGATGCTATATAGTTTAAAGTTTTTGTTTGTTACCTTAGGGAGTCACAAGAATCAGGAATAAAACCATATTGTAAACTGTAATACAGTATCAATGTTTACTTACTGTAAAAGTTTACAAATTGTGCAAACTGGATAAATAAAAAACATAAATTATAAGACCTCAAAAACGTTCGTTGAGCTACAGACAATAAGGATTCCGATAGAGCACAGAAAGATAACAATAGAAATATTGATCATATAAACACCATATTTAATTGTAACAATGATGAAACTCGCTTAACAAAAGTCCATGACCGTGGAGACATGGTCTCTTTTAAAGTCTAGACATTATAAGATCCATGTAATATTTGCGTTGAGTTCAAGTGTCAATTAGTACATACACAATCAGTCTAATCTTAAACAGCTCAACAACTCGACGAATTAACTTTCCTGATGACTTTCAGCATAGATAAACGTACAATGATAAATGCTATATTTTATTTCTGTAAATAGGCTCATAAAAACACTTTTACATGTAATTTTTTAACTAAAAGGTGAGGTAGGTGTATCACTATCAAACTACTCGAAGAAAAAACACCGAAAGAAACTCAGAGGTCACAGTCTCTTTTAAACTCCAGACGTTATCTTGGTTAGATCATGTAAGAACCACGCAGATTAGTGCAAGTGTGCATACAATAAGGCTAAATATGTTTCGATTTCTCGGCCTTTTTTGGTACTGTCTTGCGTGTACGGGCGCAGGTGGTGACGGCGCGACGGCGTTGGCCATCAAGTAAGTCTGAATGACAAAAAGGACTTACTTGATGGCCCGACACCGACACGCCTCATTGATGATGATGATGTTGATGACACTCCTTTCTGTAAGCAGATCTACTTTTCCAGACACTATAAAACGCCAATATCTTTAAAACTAAATGGCACCAGTTGTTCGTAAATGACTAATCTCTGAAAAGAAAATACACCAAAATAAACTCACGAGGCCATGGTCTACTTTAAAGTCCAGGACTTATCTTGATCAGAGCATATGAAAACTATGCGGATTTGTATTACGTTGAATTGAACTGTCTAGATAGAGTTTTATACAGTAGTTCAAGTTTTCAATTTTTATTCACATTTATAATTTCTAAAATAAATTCTACTGTCTGACTACCCTAGGGTAACTTATTTTTTTTTGTTGACTGGACATACGATAAGTGTGAGAATCTGAAAATGGTTTTGACTTCTCGGCATTTTCCGCTACTTTCTTATGTGGCCGGGCGCAGGCAGTGACGCCGCGTCGGAGTTCGGCCATCTATATAGTAAGTCTGAATGATAACAAGGACTTAACAGATGGGCCAACACCAACACGCATCATTCATGATGACGATGACAATGATAATAGACAGTGATCGTGTAGCTTAACTCTAAATTTAAAGAGCTCAACAACCTGATGAAAAAAAGAAGGTTCCAACGACTTCGAGTGTTGAGTATTGTACAATGTGCAAGTGTGCCACAATAAGGCTAAATATGTTTTGACTTCTCGGCATTTTCTGGTACTGTCTTGTGTACTCGTATACGAGCGCAGGTAGTGACGGCGCACACTGGTTCGAAATTGAAAAACAGCGGACATTCGATAAAAAATTACATTTTGGTGTCGGAAAAATTTAACTTGCTACCTGCTTAGCAGATAAGTCACCAATGTAGGTGCAAGTTGCTACCTGCCTAGTTAATGTGTCATCAGTTTGCGACCTTTTTGGGGATGGAAAATTGTTTTATTTTTAAGATTATTAAATTAATATTTAAAAAAAATTAACAATTTTTTTACTAATATACTTTGTAGGTATTAATGACAAAACCTTATCAAATTAGAAGAAGCTCAGAGCAAAAATATTGAAACTTTGAACCCCCTTTGCAGGCAAAGCCGCGCGTATCCGGAGTTGGTATATTTTTTTTAATTTTATGTAACAATAGGTCTTTACAAAATTTGTGTGTAGTGTAGTGTGATTTTAAGATCTTTGCGGCCTCTTATGAAAAAAAAAAAAAATTACTTTCATACATTTTTTTCAGAAATATTTTTTTTTCGTCATAAAATACCAATTTATAAGAAAATTCGTAGAACAATTGTTGTTACTCATACAAAAACCTACTTAATTAAATTTTTTCCGACACCAAAATGACATTTTTTTATCGAATGTCCGCTGTTTTTCAATTTCGAACCACTGTGCGGCGCGTCGGCGTTCGGCCATCAAGTAAGTCTGAATGACAACAAGGACTTACTTGATGGCCCGACACTGACACGCCTCTTTTATGATAATAATGTTCTATTCTGTAAGCCGATCTTTTGTAGACACTTATACACGTAAAAAGTTTTAAAATTAATGGTGCCGGCATTCTCTAATTGACTGATCCCTGAAAAGAAATACTGAAAGACACTCACAAGTTTATTTCGGAAAAGAGACCATGACCGTGATAATGGTCCCGTTTAAAATCCAGTCATTATAAGATCCATGTAAATTGGTATTTGCGTTGAGTTGAAAAGTCTAGTAAGTATTTCGTCGGAGTCGAATGAAAATTTGAGTCGAATAAAAAATTCCAACGACTTTCGAACTTAGAGTAATGTATGTGCATGCAACACGGCTAAATATGATTTCATCTACCACTTAAAAAATGACGTGTAAAAGTGTTTTTGAAAATCTATTTACAAAATAAATATCATTTTATCATTTTTATGTTTTGTCTTTTCAGCATTTTCTGGTACTGTCTTGTGTGTTCGGGCGCAGATGGTGACGGCGCTACAGCGCTCGGCCATCAAGTAGGTCTGAATGATAACAAGGACCTACTTGATGGCTCGACACCGACACGCCTCATTGATGATGATGACGATGATAATGGTGGTGGTGGTGGTGGTGGTGGTGGTGGTGGTGGTGATGTTGATGATGATGACGTTGATATTCCTATAAAACAGACCATGACCTCGAGGTTATGGTCTTTTTGAAGTCGAGACCAGGGTCCCGACATTATCATGATCATATCATATAAAATCTATGCAAATTTGTCGTTGCGTTGAGTTGAACTCTTTAATTAGTACACTCGTTTGTAAGTGGTTATGTAGCAAGTATGTTACTGTAAAGTTAAAGAGCTCAACAACTTGACGAACTCAATTTTACCAATACACTTAACAATGCAATGCAATGTTCACCATATTTAAACATATAAAATTTACAAAAATTAAAAATTTAAAATTTACACAATAAAAAATTTAAAGTGTGAAAGAGCAGTGTTACATGGAAATAGCCCAATGACTAAGGCATGGTCGTGAGTTCGATCTCCACCCATTGCACTATTGACGTGAATCCACTTCAGACACAAGCATATTAGGCTTAGTTGGAGGGGTTAATAAGACTTCTAGTAACACAGTATAAATATTAATACAGTAGGACGACGCCTTTGATCTCTTATAAAATACCGACAACGTCTACACGCGTTAGCCCTGAATAATACCTCACGAACTACGAACATCGTTTTGTTCGCAGTGCGGGAGCGCCTTTCCCGCGTCTCGCCCCTCACACCCCGCACGATTGCCCTGTCTAGACGGCTTCATCGGACGACTGTAGCTTCTTAGACTGTGCTAGAAATGTGCAACCCACATTACTGTAGCTTTGCCTTATCCAAACTTAATATTATAAATGAGAAAGCAACTCTATTTGTCAGTTTGTTTCCACGACTAAACAGCTGCTGCACAGATCGATACGAAATTTGGCATGGAGATAGATCATATCCTGGAGACCGATCAAAAAAAGAATGTCAAGTAAATTCGTTTTTTTTTTAAACGTTTCAATTGCAGCGCCATCTCTGATGGCATATGACAGACGGTGAGAAAAGTCTTCCCAGTCCATTATTAGGTGACAATTTGACATTTGACCAAGTCCTAACCTAAAACTTAGAAGGTAACACAACAAAGATCGATTCTGAGGCGGAACGAATTTTGCAGGGTCAGCTAGTCTTCCTTCTTATCGTGTCTTAATGCCGCCCATGGGCCTCAGACTTGGCATCACATGCCCTCGAGAAATATCTCTCAAGCATGCCGGTTTCCTCACGATGTTTTCCTTCACCGTTTTCGAAGGAAATGATAACTATACCATGTACATGAATCCGAAAAGTCAGCGGTGCGTGCATTGTTCTTCAAACGAATCAGACAGATCTGTTGCTGGAGAGTTTGTTTCGCCACTTCTTCTTCCCAGCAAAAACACTAGGAAGTGGCGAAGGGTGGGCGTTTTTGGAGGACCGTCTCATGTATTTTTTTTGACGTTCAAAAAGTGCTGAGTCTCGGCCTAGTTTGAATAAAGACTTTTGATTTTGATTGGGTTCGAACTCGAGACATAATGGATTTGGCAATCCGCCGGTCACACTGCTAGTAGTATAATTATCACTTGCTTCAAAAACATCGTGAGGAAAGCGGCAGGCCTAAGAGTTATTTTTCGACGGCATATGATGCCAAGTCAGATGCCTATGCGCGGTTTTAAAAATCTAGACACCAGGCTAATTTCTAACTACACGATGAGAAGGAGATTGTATATATTCAAGTTCTTCAAAAGACTCAGACAAATGTTTTGCTGGGGAGTTTGTTCCGTCACTTCTTCTTTCCAGCAAAAACACTAGGAAGTTGTGAAGGGAAACTGCCTTATGTAGTTTTTTTTTACGTTCAAAAAGTGCTGATTTTCAGTCTAGTTTGAATAAAGACTTTATATTGATTTTGACTAGGATATCACTACTTCAGGGGCAATTACTAATACGTATAAATAAAGAAGGAAAAAATTCTAACCGACAATAAGCCTCTCATCATCAGGCAGGTCTTTGAAGAGCCTCTTGAAGTCGTCGGACTTGCTCTTGTAGGTGGGGTAGAGTGAGTTGTACCAGCTCTTCTTCTTGGTGCGTGTGCCGTCCAGTGCCTTCCCTCCCGGAGTGCCCAGCTGGAATATAAGTATCCATTATTTACATTAAATGACAGGGAATTCGTTTTAAGAGAGCAAGGAATAGAATAGAATACTCTTTAAAGAATCATAGTGCCTAGCCTTTTGCCAATTATGCTGGGGTCGAATTACAGTCTTACACTCTTACCAGATGCAGTTGAATACTAGTGTTTTATATAGAGCGACTGTCTATCTTGTAAGATACTACATGATCTGACTAAGATAAAGTCTAGACTTAAAAAGAGACTATGACCTCTCGAGTCTCGTTCGGTGTTTCTTCTCAGAGTAGTCAGATAGTGAAGCGACGACCTCATCTTCCAGTAAAAAAATGACATGTAAAAGTGTTTGTATGAACCTATTTATAGAAATAATTATCATTTATCGTCTCACCCTGGGGTTGTCTCCCTTGTTCTGCGTGGGGGTGGCGCTGACCACGGTGACGGCGAGCTCTCCGCTGGAGATGGAGGCGGAGTCGCCGCCCGCGTGGCACGCCATGTGCACCGAGCTCTCGCTCGTCTGGAAGCACACTTCTACGTTCAATGATAGGTAGGAATGCCATAGTATAATAATAATAAGTTGGTTGGTGCCAGGCTTGTAATAATAATAAGTTGGTTGAGTATCCCGCAGACTGCTAGATGCAGTAGCATCTTTCAAATATTTCATTTCAAATATTAATACAGTCACCTAGTTAGGAGATCTGAACTGCACCCAGTACAATAGTAGCAAATGTGTAATTTTACCATGCATAGATTATATACCCGTGTACTGCATTACTTGAAATGATCAATAAAGCTTATTATTAATATTTATTTTATTTTATTAAAAATCTTGTACTAACGTATAAAGAACTTAGAGTCAAACTTGGCCAGTTTTTAATATAAATCGGCGCACGCGCAGGTACGCATGTGGTAGTGCATACCTTGTCATTGTCCAATGCTTCACTGGCGCTGTCTGTGTTCCGAAGCGAGTCGCGAGTTGATGGGGATGGTGACGGCGAACGAGATACGCTCCTGGAACACAAATATTGATGTTACATTACATTAAAATTACTTATGTCACTCCAAAAACTACCACGCATAAATGGAACTGGGCTGGATACATCTGCCGCATGTCAGACAATCACGACCCTTACATGGCAAAAGGCATCGCGGTGGGCCCAGGCGAAGAAAAAGGGAGGAGCTGGACTCCTTCGATAAGGACTCAGATCCCAAAAAGCCTTTGACAGAGAGAAATGGAAAGAAAGTAGGGAGGCCTTAACTCTGCAGTGGTAAAATATAGGATAGTAATAATAGGCATTTAACTCAAAAACCACTAAACAGATTTAAAAAATTCTACCTCCATTAGAAAGCGGTATTATCACCGAGTACTTATAGGTTATATTTTATTTTCAAAACTATGAAGGGGTCGGGATAATATCAAAGTTCAAAGAGTACAGAAAAGTACAGATTCACGCGGCAAAGTCGCGAGCGAAGTGCTGTATGGAAAAAAACGCTTTGTCGTGAGAAATTATAATAACCACAACGAAAATCATCTGTTTAAATTGTAGAAACAAAGAAAAATACTTCCTAACGTTACATTCATTCAACCTTCCTTTAGATTAGCAAAATTACCAACATCTTTTATGGGGTACTGTGTTAAATGTTATAACAAAATACCATGTGATATATTAAAACTAAATGAAAGAAAATTTTAAACTTATTTTAAACGTATAATTGGTTGACAGGCATTTTATAAATTAGATGATTTTATTCAATATAAGAATGCTTGGAAACATGCTGGCAATCTAGGAGACTCGACAAAATCAAACTGGTTGTTAATCTAATAAGTAGGTAATAATGTATGTATTGTATTTTTATCTTTTTATTTTTCTCATTATTTGTACGAATATGTGAGCTCAATGTATGTACTAGCATAATAATGTAATTATCAACTCCATTGCTTATTTTTTATTACCTTAAACTTATCTCAGTTTTTTTCTATTCAAGGTGCAACATCCTCACATATATAATCTAATTAATGTATACAAAGTATTGTAAAACCAATTATAAAACAGTAATTATGGAGTTTCTTGTCCATTCTTCTCCATACGAAACTACTGTTTTGAAGCGGAAACTAGAATCATGTTTATATTTCTTAGTTTGACGTTCAAAAGTCCCTTATAACGGCCTAATTGAAATAAATGATTTTACTTTGACTCTGACATTATAATATATGTCTAACATAAGGTTTACTTTGCTAAAACTCACTCAATTTTCAGTCCCTTTCTGAACACGAAGATATGGAGGTTCCCCATGCCTTGTGCAACATATTGTGGACATGTCCGACTAGTAAATGCGTAGCTTTACGAACAAATTAAGTGTACCTACAAACATCCGGAGTTACAACTATTTGTGGGTCACACACAAATATTTGTCCGAATGAGGGAATTAACTGTGTGTTGAAAAGGGACACTTTACTTTCTATGTACTTTGTCTTCAAATACTTATATGTATCTGATTAAAGTATATGTACAGTATTGTACAGACGCCAGCACATCAAGCTACCCAAAACTCTCAATTTTTTCCAATTGAACATTAACCTTATTGTAGTTGTTATATGTCGGTTGTCTGGCCTGTTGGTCTAGCAGTTAGTGATCCTGACTGCTATGCCGGAGGTCGTGGGTTCAATTCCCACCCAAGACAAATGTTATTGTGATGAGGACTATCATTTGTCCTGTCTGACTTGAGTTAGGGTTGAGGGCATGCCCATAGTGCCCACAACGGTGGATCCGCCCGATACAAATGTGTGTGTGATGAGCAAGATTATTTATTCTGTGTCTGGGTGTAATTTATGTAGAATAAGTGTATATTTAGAAATATATCTCAAGCTTTGCTTAGTTTATGACTATATGGCGTTGTGTGAAAGTTGTGGGATATTAATCTATAACATTTATATAAAATCAATTGTTCGTTAGTCCGGCTAAAACTCAAAAACGGCTGGGCCGATTTATCTGATTTTGGTTTTGAAATGTTTGTGGAAGTCCAGGAAAGGTTTAAAAAGTGAGTAAATATGAAAAAAAAAACTCTTGGAATATAGCAAAAACAACAATTTCGCTTTCCCTTAGAAACTGTTCCTACCTGTAAAACATTTGATGTTCGTCCCGTCGTCGTCGGTACGGTATACTCCTCGCAAATTAATGAACGTATTTAAATAAGGATTTTGAACCGACAACATATATGTAAAATATTGGGATTATTGCGTATTTAGATTTAAAAAATACGAAATGTTAAATAGTGTCAAACTTTTTTACAAAAAAAAACGACTTCTTAAAAAAAAACAGGTGAAAAATACCTTCAGTTTCGGAAGTCGGTGGCCAATACTGAACGAAACAAAACCACCAAAGCCACAGATTTCCAAAACTGTAGGTATTTTTCACCTGTCAGTGTTTTTTTAAGAAGTCGGATTTTTTTTGTAAAAAAGTTTTAATTTTTTTACGGGATATTATAAATTGCATATCAAATAAATAATCGCCTATCAATACATACTCATCATTTATATTCTTTTTTACATCAAATAACTTCACTACAAATAAACTAAAAGTTTAACAAAACTCAAATTGCAGATAATTCGAAATCATACATCAATATGACATGACTTTTTTCTTTGTTCAATAAACAAAGTAAAGTATAGCCTTTTTGCCAAACACGGAATTCGGTTGCGAGCACTATGCACTTCAAGTTGCCACACACTTTTCAATAATTTTTACTATAATATATTATTGTTATTGTTACTATAACAAAGAACTAAACCTTTCACTGTGTCAGGTTAGTCATAAAACGATTGTTTCGCATAAGATCGCTTTCTCACATTGACTCTTCCGTAGAATGACTATTTTACAAAGAGCGACATTATGAGAATCTCTTTCTCATGTCGCTCTTTGTGAAATAGTCAGTAATTTCGCGACCAGTAAATATTTTGCGAAAAATAAGTATTGCAAATAATCGCCATCGTATCTACGATACTCACGTCTATTTGCACCCGCCGCAACTGGCGATGCATTTTCACTATCACTAAAACTGCCAACTTGCAAATTCAATGGAAATCTTTCCATTGTATGACCTTAACCTTCACTAAAATACAAGTCGCAGAGCGAGAACCTCTTCCAGCGAGCGCATGCTGTGTAATAAAAGTAACTTAAATGGTGATCACTAACGAAAGGGCCAGACAAGGGCATTGCAGGGGATGAAAATATCGACCGTTGCAAAAGGGGCGTGGAGTGGCGGCGACGGCGTGCCGCTTTCGCCAGACAGTACGCCGTCGCGATGAAGTCGCGCTGCGAAGGTCAAGTTTCCGTTCGCACAGGAAAAGGGTCGCAAAAACGCAAACACGCACGCACGCACGCACGCACGTGTAAACATTGCAGTGTCCTTTGAGGTTTGGATGAAGGGAACGCGGTAGACTTGGATAAAAAATCTCGAAATGTTTTACAAAGAATAAATCGATGTATGGTGTCGATGTTTTTACGAAATAATATCAGCTGTTCAGTAGGTACCTACATAAAATTCAGAACTGCAACTTGCCAAAATGTATGGAACAGCTGTTTCTTTCTGAGCGTGTGTTTGTAATGCAACTCCTTCTAAACTGCAAGACCGATTTAGATTCACAATTGGACCCTGCAGGAGGCACTGCGATCTGGTTCGAAACTAATGTTCGGGCCAGACAACGTCTGCTGGACCGCTATATTTCGATAACTTTAATTTTTTTCATCCTAGCCCTAGACCCGGTTTCAATTTGCATGTTCCTGAGCGTCCAGCTTCGCCATGCTCTAGCTCGCACTGCACGGGGCAGCTGCGGCCCATTGCTTGAGAACCCCTGAATTAACTACCAGCTAATACTGCCCATGCCCTTGCTCGTATTGAAAATTAAAACCACTATTATATCACGTTACACTCACCAATTTGTACTATTACATCGAATAACTGTTCTGAATATGTTTATCATCATATTTGTACAATGTATTTGTACGTGATAATTTAATGTCGCGCAAACAGTTGATAATTATAATACCGTTGTTGTAATTGACGCTTATTTTTTAGCCTAGTAATTATTCGTTCATGATTATGATGGTGGTGTTTTTAGGAAACAAGAGAAAATTGTTTTGGAATCATTTGCCTGGTCTTTCCCTAAGTATGGTTACGTCGGCCTCCAGTATATAAGGTTAGAAGAAACATCATGCAAACTACATCCGGACACCATTTAAGTTCTCTACGTGATCTTCGACCCCAAGGATTGAATTTTTTCGTCAACTTTCCGTTATTTTCAAGTTTTAAATATTTTATTTTTAACTACTTGAGCTCTTCCTTATGGCGTTTGTGGAGGAGACACTTACGAACAATTTCTAAGCAGAGGGGTGTCTGCTGACCATATACTGTGTTACTAAAATATTAGTAAGGTATACAACAATGGGACGTGCGTCTGGCCCAGTGGTTGAGGGATTCGCTGCTACTGTTGCGTGACTCGGGTTCGATTCCCGCAAGGACTAAATTTTATCATAGCCTTCAGGTTGTTATTTCAGGTCTGGCAGTTTGTGTTACATGTGAGTTTAAATAATTAAATACTCTCCCAATACAAAGGAGAAATTCCTAGTGTATGGCAACGTTTTTTTAAAAAGGAAAATAGAATAAACGGCTGAAGTGACTGTGGTTTTAAACCATTTTTTTTGCCATTATGCTCGCGTTACCGAACACATTGTGTGAAACAAAAATGCCAGTTAAACCACTACGGCACGCACACGTGTACTAACAAAAACATTGTTTTATTGTTCAATTAATTTATTTTAATTACCTACTACTGGTGTGGAGGCCATGTTTTATTGGTGGCGGATTTGAACAGGTTTCAAACTCAAACTCCCAACTCTCTTTATTATATTTTGTTAAATAAATATGATGACTAATTAATCCAATCTAAATCTTTGAATACTCAGTAGATCCGCAGATCTGTGGGTAGCTCACAACCCTAATTAACTATGGGTCGGCTTCGCAGTTTACCGACAGAATTTTACATAGAGCGACTGCTTGTCTGTTCCTTTACAACCCAGTTACTTCGTAACACGATACCCCCTTGGTTAAACTGGTTGTCAGACTTTCGGGCCTCTGACTACCCGTAACGACTATAACTCCTCAAATAATATAGGTAGGTACACGTACCGATTTTTACATTTTTAGTAACACATTCAGCCTTTTTATTTAGAAATCATTCGGTGAAGACAAACAGATGAAGAAGACAGGTAACTGAACTCTTTAATGCATAACAGCAAATTACTCGCGAATGCTACAGTCACATGTCTGTGCATGGTTTATGTATTTCCATAACTTAACATTACGCCTGTCTTTTTTAGATGGCGTCCGCAGAGATGTATCTAATAGATTCAAGTTTAAAAAGAACTTCTTTAGCAATTGCTAACTGATTTCAAAGACTGTTTCGACTTTTGAAAGTCCATTATTTAGTGCTACTTACATACGAATAAACTAAAACTTGCACAATAAATACTTTTTTACAAAAAAAAAAGTTATGGCCAATAATGAATGAAACAAAACCACCAAAGCCACAGAATTCCGAAACTAAAGTCATTTTACACCTGTTAGTGTTTTTTTTAGGAAGACGGTAATATTTTTTTGTTAAAAAATATATGTAAGTATGTATAGATAGTATTATAATTCTCGAGAATAGATTTGGGGTAAAAAATAGAGGCAAGATGACATTGGCCCTCTTCGTCCTCATACACTCGAAACGAATGCACATAACACTACGACCACTTCTTTAACACTACATGTTTAACTACACAACACAAATTCACTCACATTCTTGAGAAGCATTCTGCTCATAAAACACTTTTTAAAGTTACGAAGTATCGCGGTGGTCTGATCGTTAGCCCGTTCACGGTTGGTTGGTGCACAGTGAAAAAAACACAAGTTGCGACATTCATTTGACTGTGGCATTCACTACAGCAATACTTTTTAAATCACTCTCTCATAAAAATAATTAAAAAACCACGTAATTTACCAATTTGGTCGTTTACTTCAGAGATAGGATCGGACCAATCATGAAATCTATTAGCTGTTCTAATTAACGTAACGTTTTGATGTAAAAAACTAACTATCTCGAGATAGTGGTTGTCTATTAATAGTTGCTTTCTTATTAAGGGCACGGGATGGGTAACCATATACATACATTCCATACAAAAACTCCTCCGTTCCTCGAAAAGTATGTTAAACATTAATAAGACCTGCTGCACGTGCAGCATGACCACCAAAGAAACGAATTATATCTACAGAAGAATCGACAGAGTCGGATTGTAGAAACATACATTTTTGAGCAAAAAAATGTCAAGAATGACAAGAATGAATGTTTAGATTCTCCAGTCGACAATAGTCTACAATATCGATAATAGCCTCGTGACGTACTTGATGATGATGATTAATGAGTATCGCACAATGTAAACAAAGTGTTTTTACTGACAGTGCGTTGACTGTTGTTTGTTTTTTTAAGTCGTAATTATTGGTTTCCCTTGCCTAGGCGAAAATGCCTCGACGAGCTGGACTCTTTTCATAAGGGCTGGTCCCAAAAAACCCTACACAGAGAGAAGTAGAAAGAAAGTAGCCTTTGCCCTGCAATGGTCAGGCTAGTTGATAACTATTTGATAGCCCAAACTCAGTGTTTGAAGCGGAGTAATTGAGGTCAAGAGTGGACCTATTGTAATATAAAAAAGAGGAATCTTGGCGTCAAATTGAAACACCACATTCACAACACTACACTACACTCCAATACACAGACCACTGACGTCGCTCTGAAAGCTGCCTATGCCTGATGAGCTGTAGGCCATAATAACCACCTGTGGAGCCCTGACTCAGCTGGAAGGCGTCGCGGCAGACCCCGTAGAAGACGGCGGGACGAGCTGGTCAAAACTGATGACCGGTGGCCTACTTTAGCCCTGAATCAAAAGTCCTAGTACTTTCGATTCAGGGCTAAATCATTGGGAGACCAGCCCAGCAGTAGGATGATGCAGGTTAAGAGTTCAGTCCCGACGCACCTTGTCGGCACGGCACAACAGGGGATTTAGTAAGCGTAAATGATTTTAGATCTTATTTTATAGTACTAAGAGTCTACATTTTGGGGATGCCACGGCATGCCAGACCGTGCCGAAAAATGTCGAAGCAGGTTGTGGCGTATCAATGAAAAGTGAGTCCTAACAGTGTTAAATAGGTTTGAAATCATTTGTATTATAAAAATCCCTTATCGTCCCATGCCGCAATTGTGCTTCGGGTCTAAAAGTAACTATTTGTATTGTAGGTACAGTTGCCCACAAAGCGTCAGTAACCTTGAGTAGATTTAGGCTTAGTAGGTGCCTTTAGAGTTTTGATACAATCCGAGGCCAGCTTTGATTAGTTTTGTTATCACTGACGTGCGGCGCATCGTACCTACTCGTGCAGTCGTGACTCAGGTTTACAGTTGTTTATTTATATACTATTGTCTGTAGGTAAAAGCATGGACAATACAAAAACAGAGGTATCACACCTTCCTACCGATATGAAAGCTGCAATTATTTTTATGCCTGAATTTACCTACGGTAACGTTGCCTGCAGAGAATGCATTTTGCAGTTCCCAGTCGAGCCCTTCACAGTGGTCTGTCTGAGTTGCTATCTATACTTAACAACATTATAAATACAGGAGAAATTCCTTTTTTGTGTGTAACAACGAATTAATTAAAAAAAACAACCGACTTCTTGAAAAAAACACCAACTGGTGAAAAATAACTCCAGTTTAAATAAATCCAGTGTAAATGTGGGTGTACTACCAGGGTAGTACACCCACATTTCGCCATTATGTTTAAGTCCCATGTAAGAAGAAGAAGATGATGTAGTTTATTTTTTATGTGATGATGTAGTTTTAAGAAGTCGTTTGTTTTATTTTGTAAAAACGTTTTTTTTTTAATTAAAACGTTGTCACACAACCGAATTGAGAACCTCCTCTTTTTTTTGAAGTCGGTTAACAAAAGAGAAAAGACAATAGGGAATATGCATGTAATTTAAATTATGGTTCGAATATTTTTTTCCCGAATCTTTAATGGCAGAAAATATGAACTAAATCATTATTTTACTATTTAATAGCGTCATAATTATTTAAAATTAAAAATAAAAGTGCGAATTAAGCGCGGGAAATTCAAATTTGTGAAACGCATCACCATTGGTTATAACGAAACTTGACGTCAAATACTACGACAACAACTCAACGCCTACAAAACATACAATGCGTAAGTATGACATTAAGTATTGGAATGGACTTTTTATTGGAAAACATAATTATTACCGTGTGTGTTGTGAACTAATTTAATGTTCAAGTGTAATTTTAGCTTCATAGTGAGGTTATAAAACATTTAAGAAAAATGACTGAAAGTGGTTTTGAAAAAGCACAATCTGATAATGTTTATTGCATTCGGGTACAAGCAATACTGGTAAACTGGTTTTTGAGTTTTTTTCATGGTGGAATGGTTAGAAGAACGAAAACACCCAAAGTAATAGTGATAGGATCATAGTAAATGACGTAATCGATATGGCGCGCGAAAATGGCGGCGTTTAAACAGCTCAAATTTATTCTGTGTTTTAAATGTTTTTTTAAGCTTCATTACTGCATTTTTAAAAATGTTTAATTTTTTTACTATGTTAAAACGTTGTAAACAGTGAATTAAAAATATAAAAAAAATACATGCATATACCCTATTTTTGATGACTACCTAAAATTTGCGTAACTTTATTCGTTTGTTACATGCATTATTTTTTATTCCTAGACTCCGGCAGATATGTTTTTTAGTCTCATGTAAAAGGGAGTGAGCGCATTGCCATCAACCGGGTATAGAACCAGGCTCCGGGCTGCTACTGAGAAATTGTAGATGGAAAACTCAATAACATCTTGCCCGACCCGAAAACCGAACCCCAGGCCTCAAGCTTGTTATTGGTCAACGAGGCAGTCCAGTAAAGGGTTATCATGTGTACCATGTTAGGTACAGACGCCAGCACATCAAGTTACCCCAATGTGTCAAATTTCCCCAATTGAATTTGAACCTTATTCTGTTTGACATAAAGTTGAAAAACTATCAAAGAAATTTGACACATTGGGGTAACTTGACGTGCTGGCGTCTGTACTAGGGCATCGAGAACCGGCCCTATTTTAGGAACCGGTTCTTTCGGTTCTAAACTCAAGCTGGAACCGAGTACCCGGTTTTTTCGGTTCTTTCGGGTTTTTTCATATATTCAAGTTTAAAAGGTATGCTATCTTTTATATAGAATTCCTACTATCAAAACGAATAAAGGGAAAGGATCTAAATAAAAGACACTAATGGTAAGCAAATATATATATTTTTAAAATTATACTCAAATTACAATATCGTTTTTAAGTATTTTTGACAACAATCAGTTCTTTTAGATTCAGTATTTTCACAACCAATTCACAATCAGTTGTTTATAATTCACTATACTACAAAGATCAAAAAGTATCCATTAAATAATGAAATTTACCTTAAAAAAAATTATCAATTTTACTTTTTCGGTATTTCGGGGTCCGGAAGTTCTTTTGTAGTACATGCACTATCCTGTGCTGATGTAGTTGGACTTTCTAAACTGAGTTTATGTACGTTTTTTAAATGTTTTTGTAAACTGCTCGTGCTACCGCCGCCTGATTTTAATATCTTTTGGCATAATTTACATTTTGCTTCACTTTTATTTTTGTTTCTCAGAAAGTAGTGCCAAACAGAGGCCTTAATTGTCTCTTGCCTTATTAATCACCTATTCAAAATCCATTCTTTTGTATTTTGTTCAGGAATACAGTCAATCGAAACATGCGTCTGAAATTTAATAAACTTTCTTAGTAAAGTTATTGATTCGACAAGTTGGTCGAATGTTTGAACACTCGGTGGCCTAGCTAAAACATCGTGAGGCAACTGGCATGTCTTTTATAACCAAAAATCGACACGAACATAATATTAAAACAGCTCATAATATTAACACCAGTGTAATTTAGTCCAGCCTGAGCAACGCTGTTATTTTTTATGATTATTTAGTTTTTAGTTACCTACTAAGAATAAGTATTTTAATGTAGCACGCGCCACGTGTTCTACCAAGTGCCCAAAACTGAAATACTACCTACCTTGATTTGTGTTGTGAACTCACAATAAATATCAGATCGGATGCCATATGACAAAGTAATGTGAGAAAAGAGAAATAAATGAATAGGTGTAACAAACTTTATCATGTAAAGTTTGTTACACCTATTTATTTATTTTTCATGTCGCTGTCCAGCCAAGTCTGGCTTAGTTATTATTCTATCTATTCCGTCCAATATGTTTCTCCCACAAGAGTGAAAGCGTAATACTTAACGAATTGCAATTAAAAGAAGTATTCTCAATTGATTGATAAAAATAATAATAACAATATGTAATAATATTTTAAGTCACTTACTTGTCAAATCGGCGTCAAAAACAATACACCCACTCACAACGTTTGTATGTATCGAAATAAACTAAATGGCGATAGCACGTCAACCATTGTTGCCAACCAGAGATTGTTACGGTGAGAGCTGTAGGGTTACCGCCAGAAATTCAAATATTCGTACGTTTTTTTACAAATACCAGCTCGCTATCGGCTAGTATGTGTCATTACCGCGAATACAACTTTCATTACCATACTATCAAAAATTTGCCGAATCCCTTTAAAAAATCGCTAGTTTCTTACAGATTCATCAATAACATTAAAATAATAACGTTATTTATTCATTTAACAGTGAAATGACAGTATTTATTCTGTTTGGATAATACCCTGATATTTAGCATAAAGAGTATTATAGAGATAATATTATTTCAAAATTTGTTTGAAGAGAGAACCGAAAGAACCGAAACGACCGGTTCTTCGTTTTACAGAACCGGTTCTTTAAGGGAGCCTCGGAACCGGGAATTCCCGGTTCTTTTGGAACCGGGAAAAACCGGTTCCGATGCCCGTACATGCATATTATCTTCCCTGCTTAGCCCTTTCCCGACAATGTTAGGATCGGCTTCCAGTCTAACCGGATGCAGTTCAATACCAGTGACCTTCACAACCCAATGACTTGCTACACTGGGTTTTCAGACTTTCGAAGTTCGAACTACTCGTAACGACTGTCAGAAATCTATAAATAGCAGCAGAGACCAACGGCTTAAAGTGATTTCCTTCCGAGGCTCGGAGGGGTCATAATACATTAAATGCTCACCCATCCACGTAATGACCTCGACAAGGTGTAGTTTAACACATGCTTGTGAGGTTACTAAAACCTAGCTGTTGTAACCGATAAGAAATTCTGTCGATCTATGGGTAAGATAGGCAGCTTATCACCAAATTGCCATGCGGGAAGCAGTAGCACGATTTCACGAAAAAAATACGCTACTGAACACGATAAGATTTTGTTATGTTGCAACATAATAAGGTTGTCAGATGTGATGTGTTGTTAGGTACTGTCGAAATTATTTGTCGTGGTATGGGGATGAAGTTATGCGAAGAAATGAGAATTGTGCTGTAAGAAAGTAAAAGTTAAGTTACATCTTTAAATAAGGAACTCTAATTAAATGTGTAAAATAACTCTAGTTTCGGAAGTCTGTGGATATGGTGGTTTTGTTTAATTCATTTGCAATAATTATACTATGTTTTTGATGCCAGTTGTAACATGTAGAAAAAGACTGGATCCTACCACAGAGGGTATTCTAGTGTGGGATCCAGTGCCCTGTGCCACTTATTTTAAATATAAAAAAAAAACTAAACCGATTGCGGTGACATTCAAATTGGACTACATGGGAAGTATACTTTCTCAGACGGTTTTTCTTATTCTTCTTCTTTTACACATAAAACAAAGATACAGCTGAATGAAGAACCTCCTTCTATGTGCTGTGTGTGACCTAAAACGATGTATTAGTTGTGTTGAAGACCCTATGGGTAGGAAAGAGTTAACTATTGAAATGACGGCAAATAGAGTTGTCTGGAAGTAGACACATAACCGAGACTTATTTTAATTCATTTGGGGTCTAAGTACCGTCTTATTTTACACCAGACATTTTTAATACATGATGCTTACGCAATATGTATTTTTATTTCTACATTTACTTAACACTCAATTAATACTTGTGAACTATTCAAACTAATAGAGCATTAGCACAAAGTCGCTATATTTTGGTAGCATGGGTTTAACTTTACTCGCAAAATATGATGGGTAATATTGTATTCATAATAATATCTTGAATTCTCTGTTGAGAATAGAAAGGAGGTCACTATTGGGATGATGGAAAATAAGAGGCTTCAAAGAAGACATGGTCATAGGAAGATGCATAGGCAATTTGTGGGAAGATTGATCCCCTAGGTAGTCATTGAAAATTATATTTATTTCAGTAAATAGGTTCATACCAACGCTTTTACACGTCATATTTTAGCTAGATGAGTTCGGCGTTTCACTATGACTACTCTGAGAATAAACACCGAAAGAATATTGCAACTTTAATCGAGGCATCTCCACAATGTTAAGCATTGCATATTCTATTTCTCTTTTGCGATGACTTAAAATTCTTAAGTTATTAACATATTAGGCGTATTATGTCGCTAAACAATATTAGTATTTTAAATACAAAACAGTTACTTGCTTACAATTAATCGGTCTTTAAAATGTCCAAATCAATACGATTTTATTGTTTTTTGTTGTACTAAGAAAATCGAAATTTTTGCCGATGGGAGATGCTTTACGCCACTCGGGCTTGTGTAATTTTACTGAATGTACTCACAAGTACCAATTATCTAGGGCACACATCAATCTAAACAAATTTAGTTCGATGATTAATCGCTACGCAACGTAGAAATACCGATGAACCATGGAAATATAGCCAAAAAAATTACCTGACAATAAAAACTTTGCTCAAAGACTGCCACTGCGTGTACAGCACGTGAAACTTTTCAGTCTCCATCACAAACAATAGCAAGGGCTCACATAACACAAACACATCCAGCTCTGTACTAAATAACTTATTCACGAAGATAACACTGATGATAACTAATCTATAAGCTTGGAAAATTCGATTATACGGCGATAGGTACAAAAGTTGTGATGAAATAGTATTTCTAATTTATCTACATTATAATATTTAGTGTTAGCAGACAATAGGTGTGCAGTGCAGTAGAAACAGAAGGTCAAATAACTCGGTTTGTTACAATTCTTTTGTTGTTAAACTGAGCTGGTAAACTTCAACTTGGAATGAGCGTGTGTTTAATTGTAATTAGGATGCAATCGTTCAATAACACAAAATTCAAGATTCATAGCTTACAAAACCAATCAAGGTCGGTCAAGAAAAATCAACGGGATGGGTACCATACATTGCATACCGAGATCCATACATTACCTCCCTGCATCAGAAAGCCCGTTAAGCCAATTGGTCCCGGCGGTAATTTATAGATCTTTGTGGAGGTCTGATGGACAGTCGCTTCATGTCAATTACAAAAAACACAACCGACTTCTTAAAAAAAAACTAACAGGTGAAAAATAACTCCAGTTTCGGAAGTCTGTGGCTTTGGTGGTTTTGTTTTGTTCATTATTGGCCACCGACTTCTGAAACTGGAGTTATTTTTCACCTGTTAGTTTTTTTTTAAGAAGTCGGTTGTGTTTTTTGTAAAAAAGTTTTTATTTTGTAATTTTTAGTTTCTTTGTGTGTAAAGAAAGTCTTTCAAAACTTGAAAGAATCATTGAAATTGGATAATAATTGCTAAAGAAGTTCTATCTAAACATTAATCTGTACATCTCTGCCGGGCCCTTTTAAAATAGAATGGCGTAATGTTATGTTGTGGAAATACAAAAGCTCAGCATAGACATCTCACTATAGCAATCGCGAATAATTTGCTGTTATGCGTTGAAGAGTTCCGTTGCCTGTCTTCTACATCAGTTTTTCTTCACCAAATGATACTTTCTAAATGAAAATGCTTGATTTGTTACTAAAAATGTTAAAATCGGTGCGTGTGTGCCTATATTTTTTGAGGAGTTCCCTCAATTCCTCGAAGATCCCTCATCAGATATGAGTTTTGATACAAATGGGACCAATCTGCTACTATACCCTATCAAACAAAAAAAGAATTTTGAAAATCGGTCCATAAATGACGGAGTAGTGAGGTAACAAACCCTACAAAAAAAAAAATACAACCGAATTGAGAACCTCCTCCTTTTTTTGAAGTCGGTTAAAAATCAAAATCAAAAGTCATCTATTCAAATAAGACTGCAGAGTATGACAGTACTTTTTGAACGTCAAAAATTAAATAGATGTCCCCAAAAGGCCCGACCCTACGCCACTTCCTAGTGTCATTGCTGGGAAGAAGTGGCGGAGCAAACTCTCCAGCAACTACATAACTAAGTTATGTTTTATGATATTTTTATTATTTGAATTGTTTGTGTAACCTGAAAATCGAATGTTTGTTTTATGACTGCATTTATTAAAGTGCCTAAACAATTTTCATTATGTTGTTTATTTCTAACCAGTAAGGTTTTCATCTAGATAATTTATGGTCGTTGCATCTATCATGTTCTGCCTCTGCTTCATCCTAAAAATCATTACAAGGCATACTTACTTTATGCCTGAGGCATTTACTAAATACCTGTCTCTCTGTTTATGGTTTATTTTTGCCATGAAACAAACTTTATATTATTGAGAACCTACGAATAATTAGAAATCTGAGTCTGACAAGCAATCCAACCAAGGGGTATCGTGTTACCCAGTTACTGGGTTGTGTAGGTCAGTTAGGCAGTCGGTCCACGTAAAACACTCGCTGAAAAAGCTAAACAAATCATGATTCATAGTAGTATGAATCATGTTGCTTGGTACCTATTGAGCATAATATTGATAAATAATCTGAATAGGTAACTAAACTGACATATGCTGGCACATACTATATTTTATGGAGTACCTATTAGGTAACCATCAACTATTATCTACATCAAATGTTTCGATTTATTTAGTACTTGCCCGTGGCTTCGCTCACCTAAAATGTAAGATTCCCAAGATTGTCCCAAAGAAACATTACCAGGATAAAAAGCATCATATGTGTTAATCTAGGAAATGGTCTATCTATGCGCCAATTTTCTTCCAAATCCTGTTCCAACGGTTAACGAGCAATCAGAAGCTTGAGAGAAGAACTAACATTGGCCCAGCTTAGAATGGTATACTTTGCCTTGGTTGAGTCTAAGCTCAGATATAGTATTGAATTTTGGGGCAACAGTTATAAGTACAATATCCGCTCGGCATTTATAATTCAAAAAAGAGCCTTAAGGACAATGCTCCGCTTAAAACAGACTGATTCGTGCAGAGACCATTTTACCAGACTTAGTATTTTGACAGTGCCTTGCCTTTATATACTGGTACTGCTAACCTATTTTGTTAAGAACTTGCACAAAGCTGAAACTGACGACCAACGACAAGTTAGAATTAATACACGCAGGAAAGACTTGCCTAACGCAATCCAGCCAAAAATTAACGTAGTACATCATAGTCCTAGGTACCAATCGGTATTTCTTTACAACAAGCTTCCCGTAGAATTTAAAAGCATAAAAAGCCCAAACTTATTTAAACACAAATTAAAATCATACTTACTGAGGAAAGGCTATTACAGTGTCGATGAGTACCTAGATGATAAGCGGCAGCTGTAATTTTTTTTTTTTTTTTTTTGTTTATAAAATTGTCGTTCTACACTATCTTAAGTTTTTAAATAGTAAGTATGTTGATCTACTATTAAATTTTATCTTTGACATTATGTTTTGACTAAGTATGTATTTTTTTGCAATGAGAGGACATATTATTTCTGACATTAATTTGTGCATTAAATTGTGACAATTTGATCTTAATTTTATTATTATTATTTTGTTTATTTTTATTTATTTTTTTTTATTTTTATATATTTTGACATTCGAATTTTTTAATACTAAACACAGATAATAAGATGTCTTTTTATTGAATTTTAAATTAATCTTGAAATACATTGAAAATGATTGTTAGTAGGTATGATAGTATTTTTTTTTTTTTTTTAATGATACTGTTTTTATTTTATTTTAGTTTACAAATTTTCTACACAATGTACATTGTTTCGAAATAAATGACTTATGACTTATGACTTATGACTTATGATTGAGTAACAAACATCCAAACAGCTTTTGCGCATGATTTTGTAAGTTTGTAACGATGTATAAAAATAGAAAGCCAAATTATTTGTGATTGTCCATAGGCTTTACATTTATTATTTTAAGAACGAAGAGGGGTGGAGAACGCGGACAAAGACGCGGACAGAGTCGCCAGCGAAGGGTTAGTAGTCCATATTAGCAGGATTAACATAAAAAAACACCACATAGTAAGGGTTAGGCAGAGGTATACCAGTAGGTATACCCACACTTCGCCAGTTATGTTTAAGTCCCATGTAATATAAGGAGGCGAGCCTATTGCGAACAATCGGGCACAAATCCAAACTCCGGGTCGATGCTTAGAAATTCCAGATGAAAAAACTCAATAACGCTTCTCTCGACTCGGGGATCGAACCTGGACCTCGAGCTCAGCAGTAGCGCTTGCAACCAATACACCAATTCAACGAGGCGGTCCACGAAGAGGAGGAAGTCCGAGGTAGGATTAATTCATATAAAACAACCGACTTTATTAAAAAAAACACTAAGTAACAAGTATAAAATAACTCAACTTTCGGAAGTCTGTGGCTTTGGAGGTTTTGTTTAATTCATTATTGGCCACCGACTTCCGAAACTTGAGTTATTTTACACCTGTAGGTAAGTGTTTTTTTAATTAAGTCGGTCGTTTTTTTTTTACCTAAAAGTATTATTTTTACTCCTCCTTTTTTTGAAGTCGGAACCGACGAATACTACTGGGTAAACAAACATACTATTAATAATTAAACTACGTACCTATTTAATTATAGGTGACCCCAGTTAGTTGCCTATAAGTACGCCGTGTGCGTTGCAGGAGCAGGCAAAGATAGTGTTATCGGATACATGAGCGGGAGCAACCACCTGTGTCATGAGTGGTTGATAACAATGTATTGCGATAGCCTAATTCCTTTATGCGGAAGACAGACAGGCAGACAAGGCAGTCGTGGACAAAGTCAGGGTCTTGCCAGCACAGTTGAAAAAATAAATAATCAGTTTGATTTGGAAATTAAGTTTTGAGAAGCAAATGCAAAGACATTCAATACCTATAGACCGGACATCACGCACAAAATTGTCATTCAAAACTTGGGTCCCGCTGGACACAAGTCTTGAATGACAAGTTTTTTTTTTGTGCGCTCTGCTGACGCTTCATTATTCATATATTAGGTATTCTAGATGGCGTTACTGAGACATGGGATCATAGTTTTTCTATGACAATTTCTTCCCATGTCCGCCCTATAGTACTTTAAATCTGTTTGGGCAAATGAAATAAACGGTCTTCGCATTCTCCAAGATTTTACTGTGATTTTACTTTGGATGGGGGGATATTGTTGCACATGCGAACATCCTTAGTCCAGCCCATAAACCTGGACCCCTCAGCGTTGAAGTTTTTCGTCGCCTTCTCCAATTTTCCAAGATATTCCTAATGATGTTTTTGCTATCATACCAGCCTGTTACAGTCCCACTGCAGGGTAGAGATAGCACTCGCATAAATCACCACGCTTGCTCAAGGCGGATTGGTGATTTCAAACTTATATTAACTATACGTCCAGGTTTCCTCACGATGTTCTCCTTCACCGATGTCAATGATGTCTAGGATAAACTTAAAAAGTAGGAATTGATAAAGTCACATACTTGCCAGGATTTGAACTACAACCTCGTGCTTGAGTGGTAGGTGGGCCATCACGCCATTCTTTTGGGTTTAACTGTTTATTAAATACTCATGATTTCTATCTTAGATGAGTCTATGAGATTCGAAATGAAAGAAGTGGCTTATTTACTTTTTGCGGAGTAGGTTCATGTTTTTTTACAGTTTCAAGTAAATACACATTTGCGAAAAAAAAGTAAAAATAAGGACAAAACAACGAAAAATGTTTTGTTGGACCCCCCGATCATGTTAACCGGGTCCTTTAAAGAAGTACGTTCTAAAATGGCTTACAGTGCATAAACTAAATCCTCTCGCAAGTCTAGATATAGATTGCTAAAGGTCGTAATTATTTTCGTCCTTGTTTTAATTACTTAATTACTATCATGAACGAAGCGGGTGTTACCGCTAACTACAAACCGCGCATCGTACGTCATAGCTATTGTAAATTCAAGTCATGTTTCCATTTGAAGTTAACATTTATATTTTACCAAACATCAACTTTATCAAAGTAACAATTAAGTCGAATATACAATGAGTAGTGCTTTTGAATGGGCAATAAAAATTGATAAACGTGTAGTGCAATCTAAACTTTATCCGTAGATGTTAGAACTAATATTCTTACAAAACTCATTTGTTTACTTTTACGGAAGCATAATATATTGCGAACTAAGGATAGACGCATTAGTGTATCTTCACGCATTGTTAAGCCTAGGTGACGAGGTAGGTAGGGCAATGGGGTATTCCTCAAAGCGCTACTAAATTATTTCCCAAAGTGCAACCGTAGCGAAAAATAGAGAGGGGTATGGGGTATTTATAATTTGATTTTGTGAGCGCAAGTAATGGTTGCGCTTCAAGGAATAATTTAGTTGCGCTTAGGTGGTGGGCTCAAAAAGAGTTGTGCTTTGAGGAATACTCCGGGCTTTAGCTAAATCAAAATCATAATTATGCTATCCTGCATTCGGTACTGTTTAAAGTAAATCGTCCATCGTGTCAATTTAATTGACAGGACGTATTTAGTTGGCACTGAATAGCCATTATTTTTAAATTAGGTCAAATGCCATCACCCTGACCCATGGTTGTTTAAAAAGGACTGTGCCTATGAGACTGATTTAGAGGACTTCCGTCTAGATTCACGTCTGTTTCTCTCAGAAGGGTAGGCAGAGAAGTGTATGTACTATGAGATAATCTAATATACCTACTTATAAAATTCTCGTGTTGTTAGTTGTTACCAAACTCCTCCGAAACGGCTTGATCGATTCTTATGTAATTTTGTGTGTATATTCAGTAGGTCTGATAATAGGACGTCGAGTATTTTTTTTAAATAAAAAAGGTGTAAGTAACGAAGTTTGCCGGGGCAGGTATTATTTTATTAATATAAACCGTCAGTGCGTGACTGTAACTTAACTCCTCCTAAACGCTGGAACGATTTTGATGAAATATTTTGTGGGTATTAAAGTGGATTCGAGGATGATTTAGAATTGGACCAATTTGACCCGGTAGATGGCGCTGCTATCGGGTTCGAAACCAACGTTCGGGCAGGAAATCGTCTGCTGGGTCCACTAGTCTATACTAATATTGTAAAGCGGAAAGACTGTTATTTTAGATGTAAATAATAAAATTAAAAAGTACTTCACCGATTTGAAAAAAATCATTCACCGCATGAACACATTAAACACCGAAGAAACGGCCTTTGTCTACAGACGAATCGGCAAAGTGACAGATTATATAGACACAAAGAGATTTAAAAGACTATAGAGCGGGCATGTCAAGGAAATGTCATAGAAAAACTTTGATCCCATGTCTCAGTAACGCCATCTAGAATAATTTATGAATATTGGAGCGGCAGCGGAGCGTACTAAAAAAAAATCATAGACTTGTGTCCGGCAGGACACACTTTTTCGGACGAAAATTTTGTTTGTGATATCCGGTCTATAGGTATTGAATGTCTTTGTATAGACAGGAACCTCAATCTGTCAAATTTCTTTCAATACACCTGCCTGCGTAGCATGAACACTTAATTTCTTTTCTTCCAAGACACGACAAAGACCGTTTCTTCGGTGTTCATGCTACGCAGGCAGGTTTTTATCCCTGTATTCCCACGGGAACGGGAACTACGCGGGTGAATTTATTATAAATGTATGTAGTCTGGTTTTGTGTCTGGTTAGTAACAAATAGTCTCGCTTTCTATTATACAGGACTTAAATCTAAGTGGCGAAGTTTACTATAGGCACAACCCTTCGGGTATTACAGGCGTAATGCTACGTTAATAACAAGAAATAATAATGTTTTCTAACATTATTATTTCTTGTTTGTTTGAGACAGTTTACAATTATTTTACCATATTTTATTATATTTTGTAAAGTTAGTGGCAAGTTACAAGACTTATGGAACTGGGCTTAAACTAAAAGGATTTCTGTGCTAAAAGCACCACTAATAATAAAAGCAAATCGACCACAGATGCATGGTCAATCCATCCAGTTTGTCGTCATGAAACAAAAATGCTGTCTCAATTAAACCCATGACCTTCCCATAGCACCGCTATTCTATTGTCTATGAGTGAAAGTATAACAATAATAAATATAACCTTGCCGAATTGAGAGGAAATTACATTGCCAATAACTGCTTATTAGGTGCTGAGGTTGTAAATAATCAATTGCATTGTTGCTAAAATCTGTACCTACTGTGTAGAAAGTGTCTGAATAATAATAGCTTCACGGATCGAAGGTTAAGCTATGATTGAAGAGGTTAGTCCGAGGATGGGTGACCATTCATTACTTCTCCGTGCCTCGGAAAGCACGTTAAGCCGTTGGTACCGGCTGTCATTTGTAGATCTATGGCAGTAGTTACATATTCAAAGCAAAGTCGGGCAAAGTGTTATTGAGTTTTTCCATCTGCGATTTCTCAGTACCAGCTCGGAGCCTGGATTTGTACCCGATTGATGGCAATAGGCTCGCCCCCTATTACATGGGACTTAAACATAACTGGCGAAATGTGGGAGTACTACCAGGTACACCTCTGCCTAGCCCTTCGGGGATTACAGGCGTGACGTTATGTTATGTTATGTTACATATTATAGTCAGAAGCCAGAAAATCTGACAATCAGTATAACCAAGGAGTATTGAACTATTGAGGTACCCAGTTACTGGGTTGTGGAGGTCGTACACCGTACACACAGTCGCTACTAATAAAATCGCCTGAATTTTCAGTATGTGCAGATTGATCCAATGCCAAAAGGTACCGTTTCACATTTTTATTGCAACCTTCACACAATTTTAACTGATCTACAATACACATAATAAACACCGGTGTATGTACCGAAATCGGAAATAATTTACATAGATTTACGGTAGGCAGATAGATAGACAGATTTCAGTTCACATTACAATTCATGCCCTAAAATGCAGTAAGTGCAAAGAGCAGAAAATTGTATTTGATTTGATTCGGTGAAATGAAATTACTTATTTATTATTTTTATGCAAGTAGGATCAGGAGGCAATCACTTTTACACGTATTTTTTCTTTTAAACAAGCTGAAGTCGGCATTTCCTAACTGACTACCTCTGAGAATAAAAACCGAAACAAACTCAGGGATCAACTGTTTTATCTGACCACGATAATGTATCACTTTTAGAGAGACCACTTAGTTTCTTTCGGTGTTTATTCTCAGAGTACCTACTCAGATATTGAAACACTAACCTCACCTTCTAGTTAAAAAAAGACATATTTACAGAAATAAATACCATTGGTCATCTCTTTTTAGGTCCAGACATAAAAATATTAACAAAGTTTTCGTGTAACAAACCATGCTGAGTAGCAGCGTCCGGTCTGGTCCAGAAACAATTTGGGTAAGCAGCAGTCAAATAATGGTGAAATTTAGTCGACCTTAAGTACCATTTCACAAACAGACAGAGACATTTCAGACAGACGTATTGCTGGGGAGTTAGTTCTGCCACTTCTTACCAGCAAAAAAACTAGGAAGCGGCGAAGGGCGGGCGTTTTGGGGAACTGTCTTAAGTAATTTAAAATGAAACATTTTTAGAGGTATAGGGTACAGGGTGTAAAGCGCCTCATCCAGAAGCGTGTCGTGTCTGGTGGGCTACTACTGCCCGACGGTTGTTATCGGGAACTCGAATACCTACGTTTAGTCGCGCGGATAACTTTAACATCGCGATGTAGGATGTCAGTCTTTAGCTCGTATGTGGCGAGATAGATGTCGCTACTCATTAATAAATATAGTTAATAACTATGTTTTTTTTACAAAACTTTCTTCTAAATATATCAATATTCGTTTCGTTGAGGAAAAATAACAGAAACTTACTTTTGCATATTAATGACCAATTATTCATTGGCTTGATAAGTAATTTGGTTTTTAATGAGAATTTTATTAATTTAGGTAATAAGTGAATTTAGTGTTAACAGGAAAGGTTAACTTATTTATACAAATCTGCAAATTAATCCAATTTAATGAGTTAAATTGGACTAATTTGCAGATTTGGATAATTTTAAAAATAATAATAACTTCGTACTAATAAATTTAGAAGACACCATTTTAAATTTTCGCTTCGTGCTTTCCGAGGCACGGAGGATTCTTGGTATATAATTAATGGTAACCCATCTACTGACCGACCTCGTCAAACGTAGCTTAACTTTCGATCGACCCATGCGGCTGTCATAATTTAGCCACAAGCTCTGCTCAAGCTGTTTATAAAGTATGTATACTTAATTAAAAACTGCTTAGCTTCATTGAAACCTAATTTAGTGTTTCTTTTAGTGAAATAAATAGGATTTTTTTGCCATTAACAGTATGTCCCAAACATTCCCAAAACACAGCATACTTTATGTTTATACGCTATTTATTTACGCCTCTTTAAAACATGCGTAGTGCGGACATTTTATCCATTAACATCTTAAAAATTTGGAAGTGGATGGATGTTTTAAACGCATAGAGGTGTGATAAAAACGGACTTTTTTTTAATTCAACCCAAATAAAAGTAAAAATAATATTATTTAAACTATGGTTATGAAAATTTATTTTAAACGGAAAATGGTTATTTATGTAAACTGTTTTAGTATGAGACAGAGATGAATATTTGAACTACATAATAGTATTAGCCGCATTATAACACATCAATAAGTAGAATAAATGCTGTAGAAATGCGTTCCTTGCGAAGTATGTGTGGAGTAACAATTAATGACAGATTGAGGAATGATGATATAAAGCAACGTTGTGGTTTAAAAGAAGATGTAGTAACAAAAATTGAAAAGAGTATGCTTAGATGGTTTGGTCACGTTGAAAGGATGGATGAAAGGCGACTAACGAAAGGTATTTACAAGGCAGAAGTAAGTGGGAACGCCGGGAGGGGACGCCCTAGAAGGACATACAAAGACCTTATTGGTGAGGTTCTTCAGAAAGGTCAGGTGCGTAGTACTCGCAACCGGCGTGTGTGTATGACAACATGTATGAATGTAAACGAAGCAAAAGAAGTATGTAAGAATCGTAGCATATGGCGCTCTGTAGTTTCTGCCTACCCCCATGGGAAAAAGGCGTGAGTTTATGTATGTATGTATGTAACACATCATAGTACAGTCTTATCATCACATTTGTCCACAAATAACCATAAAAACTTGATACCTACTCAAACATATTCGTCGCCCAACAACCATTGTTACAATAAATTAATCTTACCTATTTTCCGGTATGATGTTGTTAGAATGTTGTGTGATCACTCCTGAGAATGTCAGCGCCTGGCTGATGCTCTGGCCAATGGCATCCTGTGATGATATCACCAGATTCTCCACTGATTTTCTCCTGTCAATAAATTATAAAGTAGTGTAATAAATGTAACACCGGGAGGGATGCCCCAGAAGGACATACATTCTTTAGAAAGGTTAGTTGCCGACATGTGTATATGATAACAAATATGATATATAAACAAAGCAAAGGAAGTATGAAAGACTCTTATCAGATAGTGTTCTGTAGTTTCTGCCTAACCCCATGGAAAAAAGGTTTGGGTTCATGTATATATAAATTAATAAATATGATAATGAAGAGATTAAGTTCAGGAAAGAAATTATTGATGGATTGTGTGATACTAACATCACAAAGAATCATCATTATCAGGAAGGATCTGACTATTGAGATAATGGCGATAGAGTTGTATGGGAGAAGAGAATGTAAGCATGCTGCACCAACCACACATTTATTGGGGGAGGGAGTTGACTAAATCAATACAAATGATGACAATTTGCTTGAGTTGAATTAAACAAGAAAATGTTAATGAATAATGAATTATAATAAAATTTGTTTTTTGGTCTGAATTTAAACTTAATAGTCTTTTATTCATTGATTTATTAGAACATCATGTGATTTAATTAATTAGGGAGATAATATGGTCACAGATACTTATATTGACTTTTAGATTTTACCTTATTAAAATAATAAATACAATGTTATGAAAACTGTAGGATTTTTATGACTTTTTTTATTACACAATTTATTTCTAAGCAGTTTATATCAACCAACTCAATTTAATGTTAGAAGGTAAATACCTACATGGTGTGAAATTGACTTGAGTACTTAAATATGATAACCAACTTGAATTTTAATAAATTTCCATACTTTTAGAATAAAATTGAATGAATAAGATATAATATCTTATCTCTAACATTAAAGCTGGTATAATTAAAATATTGATGTACCTATGCCAAATGTATTACAATCAAACAAACTTAGTTTACAAATTTAATAGTAAATACATATTTTAGTATGTCTATATTTAAGAATAGGTAAGTACTAGGTCATATTAAATAAAAATAAATAAAATAATAAATATTAATATTAATTCAATGAACAATAATATTATTGAAATACCTACTCTACAAAATATGAACCACTTTGTTTATCAACATCAACATCACATTGATGCTTAATAAAATTATTATTCTAAAATAAAGTGGAAATTAGCACCATTTAGGAATAGACTTTCCCAAGTTCAGGTAAACAAATACAATGGAATATTAGTCTGAATTGCAGTTAAATCTAACTGTATAAACGGGTCACAGTGCATGAGCTGTGTATTTCGATAAACTAGTGCAGATATTATATGTTCACATTGTAAAAAATGTTTAGGAATATTTTGACATGAAATAAGACCCTGTAAGAACGTTTCTAAGGTTCATAAAGAGCTGATGATGATTTAACATCTGCATTATGAGGACGACAGAGCACAAAGATCATCGACCTAACATCACCAATGATACTGTTTTGACGTATCCTAGACTGGCCAACAACTAGTATTAACTAGTAAACAACATAAACAATGTCCAGTGACGAGTACAACAACACAGTAGTTCTATAATTAGGAAAAATGCGAATATTACTCACATCGATATGGCGATGTTTCGGCTGTCTAGCTCTGAAGAAGTCATTATAACAGTTCTGTTTAGTTCACTTTATTTTCTGCCACTAGTGAGCTATCATTACCAGCTACGTTTTTTGCTTTCATCATCCAAATAATGGATTTTTTGCACTAAAATATAAAATTGATCTCTTTCTTTTACTGTAGTCAATGACAACTGGGTTCAGTGTTGCAAGGTAAATAAAATAATCATCTGTAATTTTCGTGTAAAATGTTGATGAGTTGTTGACCGATAATTTTTTTTTTGGAGGTGGGGTCGCAGTACTCGCAGCCTCGCAAGTTCATCATGACCGTGGTTGCAAAATTATTCCAAAGTTTTTTAATTGTTGGTGACCCCATAATCTATTGATGTGCATATGACTTGTCGCCTCCTATCTGCTGAGAAACTTTAATTTTTGAGAGTTTCATAAAAAGAAAAAATTGGGATCCATATAAAATAACTTCGTTGCGAGTCTGTCCATGCATCTCTGTCTATCAACGGATTTCTCCGGAAACGTAGGTAATTTGGTCGACCAAGTTTTACCACAAACCTTTGTGGCTCAACATTTAAAAGTTGTATTTTTGTAAATACAGGGAAATGTAGGTGAGTATTTGGTTGAGTGTGTTTTTGAACAGTGAACGAGGATGTTAAATCAGTACATTATTGTACCTAGACTTAATAATTTATTTAGACAAATGATGGCATGATTACTTGAAAACCTAGTTCTAGTGGTTGACGAACATCATGGTTTACATTTTTTTTTATTAGTTTTTTTATATTTTTTTATCTCATTAACCATCCAGCTGGCTTATTCACAACCATTCGACTAGATTCCGTACCGAATCGAACGTCTAAGATGTCGAAGATGTCATCCAAACGCAATTCACAAATCCGAAACCGATTTTTTTTGATAGTTCAAATTCGATAAGAAGACTCAAATCTTTCCGACAGCTGTTTGCTATCGGGAGCCATACCGAACAAAACTTAAACGATTTATTTTTCATAAATCCAGGTTATTTCAGAGAAATATAAACACTGTAAACCTTTAAAACACTGCACTTTTAAGTAAATTAAGTTTTATTATTGTATTGACCGTATTTCATTGATACTTTCGCATTTACATAAATTCAAAGTGTAATTATGTAGAACTACATAATTACACTTTGAATTACTTTATTCGTATAGTTGTACGTGTTATTGTTTGACAATAAGCAAATAGCAAGATTTGTGTATTGATATCAAATACTTACAGTCATTTAGCCTTTTTAAAGCAAAGTTATAATAAAAGTTTAATCCATAGTTTTATTTCAAATAAAAACTTTTTCCGCATTGCCAGACTGGCAATGCGGAAAAAGTTTAAAAAGTAAAAAAGTCTGTCAAACGGGCAATGCCAGTTTGACAAACAGCTGTTTACAAAGCAAGTTTATTCGAAATAAAGTTTGTTTGATTAATAATAAAATCATTTTGTACCGTTTGCTGTCTATTAAATTACTAGCTGTATATTCTATAATTAAACGGATCGAAACATTCAAATAAACCAATTTTATTTACTACTTTAAATTTTCTACCACGCTGATCATTTACTACCATTTTGTAGCGTTCCCCATAAATACAATGATCAATCGTTTAGAAAAAAAAACGTATCCGTTCGGACCAGCAGGGCTAGCATGGGCCGGGGATATAACTTTTATCCATCGGTTATTTCCACTGACAAGGGATACAATTACCTTATCCACCTGCCAAAGCACGGCAACAGGGGGAAAGAGAATTATATCACTTATTGACATTAGACGTGGATACTCATCCACGGCTTATAGCATGGCGACTAGTGAAAGATTTCGCGATTCGAGCAATCCCAATTGACAACAAAACAAAATAAATATCCAGTACAGATGTAATAAAACGATGAAAGTACTTTGGTTTACATGACATTCTCGACTATTGTGTAATTTCATAAAAGTTTTCCTATAATGGCAATAATTTCGAGGACAAGCGTTTCACCTGGTTTATCCCCGTGAATAGTTTATCCACCCATGTCGCCATGCTCGGAGGGTGGATAAAAATGACAGAGGGGAATAGTATTTTATCCTCTCCCCGTGGAAAGAATATCTCCGGCCATGCTAGCCCTGCTGTGAATAGCGTTTTGGCAGTTCTTCGGCTCGGAAATGAGATTGTCGAAAACGGTTCCTTACCGACACGGAAACCAATCGAACGGTTTAGAATAAGGCAGCAGGTCTCAGGTTATTGAACCATCGAGAGATTAATGTAAAAAAAACACTTAGAGTCAAAAGACTCAAAACCATCATTTTATTGCAAATCAACCTAAAAATGCTAGAAGCTAAGTATGGTACATGTTTTCGGGATCCTAAAATGAAAAACAAATCTGTCAATTCTGTCATTCTGTCTGTTGTCACTTTGCCCAACATGTTACACGTGAGGTTATTTTTAATGTTTTGAATTGTGATGCATTATTCGAAATAAATATAGAGTGTAAACATGCCAGACGAAACTGCTTTTGATAAAAAGAAGTCGCACCGGGCTAAGCAAGCCGGGCGCAAAGCAGAAAAGAAGAAAAACAAGACCAAACTTGATCAGTCTAACCTAAGTGCTCGACAGAGAAATCCTAAAGCTTTTGCTATCCAATCTGCTGTGAGAGCTGAGAGACAGTTTCGGCGCCGAGAAGATGTTATCTCGAAGAAGCAACACATCCCGCAGGTGGACAAAACTCCTTTGGAACCACCACCTATTGTTGTGGCAATTGTTGGTCCACCTCGAGTCGGTAAAACGACCCTTATCAATAATTTGATAAAGAGTTTTATAAAAACCAATGTGACAAATACGAACGGTCCAATAACCATCGTTACATCGAAGAAACGGCGTATTACTCTGATAGAGTGTAACAACGACGTCAATTCTATGATTGACATAGCCAAGTGCGCTGACCTTGTGTTGTTGCTGTGTGACGCGAGCTTCGGCTTCGAGATGGAGATATTTGAGTTCTTAAACATATGCCAGGTGCATGGCATGCCTAAGATCATGGGTGTACTTACTCACCTGGACATGATAAAGAACGCTAAGACACTGAAAACTACAAAGAAAACACTAAAACATAGGTTCTGGACTGAAGTGTATTCCGGAGCCAAGTTGTTCTACTTGTCTGGTATCATACATGGGGAATACTTGAGAAATGAAATAAAGAATTTATCCAGATTCATCTCAGTGATGAAGTTCAGGCCGTTGAGCTGGAGAATGACCCATGCATATGTTTTGGCCGACCGCTTGGAAGATATTACTAGTCAGGAGTTGATCAGGAAGGATGCTAAGGTGAACAGAGATGTGGTGTTGTATGGCTATGTGAGAGGGGTGCCGCTGATGAAGGACTCCTCAGTTCATATAGCAGGTAAGATTTTGTTGATGAAGTTACTCAATAGCACAGCACATTATAATGTTGCTATTTGTCACCCAGACAAAAAGTGGCTTTCTTGGTGAATTAATTTAAGTCTTCGTGATAAATCCTTCAAATAATGTTACATCCCTAAATTACTAGTACTAATATGAGGGCAGCATACTTTAAATGTATTTCAATAATTGAATCCTGGGGAATTTATAATTTTTATTGAACTAAGTAGCATGCTTTCAAAGGACAATTTAGGATAATTTTGTTGTGTATGTGTAAAAAATTGTTTTGTGTAAGTTTGTCATAATCTTAGTACAGTAATGAGGTATTTATCACAGAAGTACTTTTTTACACTAACACTATTTCATGAAATGGGCATAGCCTTTATGCCAAACCCTTCATTAAGTTCAAGTTGTCAAGTTTACTACTGTAGTTGTATAGTAAAGTCACTATCTTTTCCAATCATTCCAGGTGTTGGAGACATGAAGATCAGTGAGCTATCCTACCTACCAGACCCTTGTCCACTCCCCAGCAAAGAGAAGAAAAGGCATCTAATGGAACGAGAGAGACAGATATATGCACCATTTGCTGGCGTTGGAGGCATTGTTTACGATAAAGATGCTGTCTACATAGAGTTGCAAGGGTCTCATTCTCACAAAAAAGAGGACGAAGAAACTGATGAAAAGAAAGCTCTCCTCAAGAATGTAGTGGAAACAAAGGAAACTGTTGATGAACAGATGCAAGAATCAGGGTTCAAGTTGTTCAGTGGAGGCGCAGTCATATATCCTGACATGATCAAAGATGATGAATACTTGCAGCAGAATAAGAAAGCTCAGTCCGATGCTTCTGATTCTGAGGATGATGGCAATGACAGTGATTCTGATAACGATAGTGGAATTGATCAGAGTGAGAAAGAAGAGAAGAAAAATAAGCTTCCATGGGATAATAATTCCGAAGGTGGTTCAGAAGAAGAGGATAATGAGGATGGAGAGATGAATGTTGATAGAGATGAACAAGAAAAAGGCGACCTGAGTGATGACGACGATAGTGATTCTGATGACGAACCACAGAAAGAAGAAGACTTTGGAATGAAATGGAAAGAAAAGTTAGGAGAGAAGGCCACAGAAGCTTATCTAGAGAGACAAAAAACCTCAAAGAATATTATGAAGCTTGTCTATGGCGAATTCAAGATAGGAAACAAATCTAAAAGTAAGAAAGAGGAAGATTCTGAAGAAGAAGATGAAGAACTTGGTGGTCTTTTCAAAAAAGTAACAGACACGCAAAAGAAGAAGCACAAAGACAAGGAAAGATTAGATTTGGATGAGTGCTCATTCTTTTATGCCTTAGACAAACCAAATCTTAGAGACTGGACAACTGAATCAAATAAACTGTTTTTGATCAACAATTTCGTTACTGGTAAGCGATCGGCAGACGAAGATGCATCGGAACTTTTAAAGTTGGATGATGCTAGCGATGGTGATGACGAAGAACTTTACGGGGATTTCGAAGATTTAGAAACTGGAGAGAAACACAAAGCTGAAGAAATGACAGATTCAAATCAAGAAACCGGCACTAAACGCAAAGCAGAGTTAACTAAATCTGAAATATTAGACAAAAAGATGAAATTGAAAGCTAAGTTTGATTCCGAGTATGACAATCCTGATGACCATAGGATCAAGGGAGACCATTCCCATTACGAAAACTTGAAAGCTGAAGCATTGAAGCAATCTGAACTGAACAAATCAGTGTTTGAGAATTTAGACAATGGACTAAGGGTTGAAGTAGAAGGTTTTAGACCAGGCTTGTATGTCAGAATGTTATTCAAGAATATGTCATCAGAATTTGTTACTAATTTCGATTCAAGCTACCCAATACTTATTGGAGCTTTGAACATGGCAGAGCAGAACATAGGTTTTGTATCCTGCAAAGTGAAGAAACATAGATGGTATAAGAAGATATTAAAAACAAATGATCCACTCATCATTTCGTTGGGTTGGCGTCGTTTCCAAACAATACCCATATATTCGAAGATAGAGGATGACTTGAAATGCAGGTATTTGAAGTATACTCCTGAGCATGTCACATGTAACATGCACTTCTATGGTCCTATTACACCACAGAACACAGGTTTTCTTGCCTTACAAAGTGTTAACAACAATACGAACGATATCAAGCAAGTAGGATTCAGAATAGCTGCAACAGGAAGTGTAAATGAAATCAATAAGTCAACTCAAATAGTTAAAAAATTGAAATTAGTTGGGACACCATTGAAAATTTACAAGAAGACTGCTTTTATCAAGGATATGTTCACAACTACTCTTGAGGTTGCAAAGTTTGAAGGAGCTAGAGTAAAAACCGTCTCAGGCATCAGAGGTCAGATAAAGAAAGCCTTGAACAAGCCAGAAGGTGCTTTCAGGGCTACATTTGAAGACAAAATTCTGATGAGCGACATCATATTTTGCCGCACTTGGTTCAAAGTTGACGTCACCAAGTTCTATGCGCCTGTAGTTAACCTATTACTGCCTGCCGGTTTAAAGAACGCCTGGCAAGGAATGAAGACCAAAGGGCAGCTCAAGAGAGAGCAAAACATCAAGAATGATGCCAACACTGACTCAATGTATACCGAAGTAAACAGAGCGCCAAAGGTGTTCAAACCTTTAGTGATCCCCAAAAATCTGCAGAAAGGTTTGCCATACAGATTCAAACCTAAGGAGAAGTCCACGACACTATCGGGAATAAATCCAAGAGATAAATTCAAAAACAGGGTTGCAGTTATCAAGAATCCTGAAGAACAAAAGGTGTCTAACGTCATGAAGATGCTAAAGACTAATTATGAGAAAAAGAAGGAGGTACAGAAGGAAGCCACGGCGCAAAGATTGAAAAAACATAAGAAACAGCTAGAGCTAGAAGAATGGAGGAAGCTGAAACGTCAGAAGGAATTGAAGAAGAAAATATGTAGACATTTAAGTAAAGTTGGTAATAAAAAGAAACCTCAGATGTGAACACTTAGTTTGATTTAAACGACCTGCCTATAGCAATATCCTCTATGAAGAAATTGGTCTCTACTCTTGCTATATATTGGACGTTACATGTTATTAGGCATTGAGACAATTGTGAACTTTTAATAAGTAACTAGCTGCTCTGGCAAACTTCGTTCCGCCTTAGAATCAATTTATGTCTAGTAAAAACGGACCGGAAAGACATTTGTCACCTCTCACGTCATCAAAGATGGCGCTGCATTTGAAAATGTTTAATTGTTGTCATGTTTTCTTAAATTCTCTAAGGTCCGCCACAACTTTCTTATTTTTGTTCTTTCATGAGATCCTTCTCCTGACAACAACAAATAAGTACAACAAAAAAATAATTAGGGAAATTGGGCCAGCCGTTCGCACGTGATGCTATGACCAAGGGGAAAATAGGGATTCATTTTATATTTAGATATGTAGAAAAGTAATCTAATGTTATAAAACAGTGAGGCAAATGTAAAAAACTTTTTTACAAAAAATAAAACCGACTTCAAAAATAACACTAAACGGTGTAAAATAACTCTAAATTAGGAAGTCTGTGGCTTTGGTACTTTTGTCTTATTCTTCATGGGCCACCGACTTCCGAATTTAGAGTTATTTTACACCGTTTAGTGTTATTTTTGAAGTCGGTTTTATTTTTTGTAAAAAAGTTTTTTATTTTTTCATTTTTAGTTGTTCCCATACAAACATTTGCCATGAATTCATTTTATATTGTTAATTGTTAACAATACATGTCATTATAATAGGGTTATCAACCTAACCCTAATAAATGAAACTTAACATACCTAACTGTCGAAATCTAGGTATATTGAACACATCTGCCTACCCCTCTGAGCATACAGGCTTGATGATACGTCATGATGTTGTATAAACAATAAACATCCAAGCGATTCCAGCAATCACGATAGATTTGCCGTCTATTTTTGAAGAGTTCCGTTGTATAGCTCCGAAGATCAGCACCAGATCTTCACCAAATTAAAATGGGACCACCTCAGGAGTCTACTCTTTCAAACAAAAAAAGAATTTTGAGAATCGGTCCACAAATGGCGGAGAAATCAAATAACATACATAAAAAAAAAAAAAAAAAAACATACACACGAACATAGAACCTCCTCCTTTTTTTGAAGTCGGTTAATAAAATATTTACAAGTAATTACACAAACTTTTAGTTTTTGTAATGCTCAAGGCTCTGGATTTATTGTCGGTTGATGACAATAGCCTCATCCCTAATATTACATGGGACTTAATAACTGGGGAAATATGGGTGTTTTGAAATTACAGTTGTTGTTGTTTTTACTAGAGTGATGCTGCCTAAAGTTATTTCTTGTTCTAGTTGTTCATACTCTTTCGTTCTATCTAGCTTTGTATTTACGTCATATATTATAATTAATCTTAAAGAAGTGGAGTTCTTCAAGGTTCTTATTTAGGCCAACAATCTCATTATGGGTGGATATGCTTTAAAAACAGTTCAACACTTTACGCATGTCGTACAAACAAGCGACAGGAATGAAGTAAATAAAACGAAATATTGTATCGTGTAAATTGTATTTACCTCTTATCATTATGCACAACGTATGCCGTCATCGCACTTTTGATAAACGCTTTTACAAACGTACAGATTACACATTAGTACAGATTACATTGGTCAAAATAAACATTGTCTAGTTAACAATTTCGTAATGACATCAAAACAATGGCCGTTAAAAGGGTTCGCCTGTAACGATATACCGATTACCTAGTCGAGGGCCAAAGCGATCATTTATAACACGGAAAGCCTTGGAATGTAACGCGCACGGTGACGAGACGCTCCCACAACAAGATACATATCCCGTCACATAACAAGCTATGCACACACAGGCCAAATTATATACATATCCAATTCTTTTCACTAATAAACATATTTTACATTAATTCCTTAACGTGAAGGTAACTTTAATCTTTGGTAGCGCGAGCCACTGGGACTTTACAATCTTGAAAAAATATTTTTATTTGTTTTTGTTCGATACGGATCCGATAGTGCGTGATCGGAGTATGTTGGAATGTGATAAAATTATTCTAGTTATTGTTCGGTCGCGTCCGTTCCAAACTGGCGGTTACTTGGCACTTGTGGAGTTACACACGTTACTGCACTACTGCACACCGAGGACATCGGAACAACTGGCAACACTGATCGCGTTAACACAACTTAGTAGAACAGCTAGCGTCCGCGTTTCAACACCGGCTCGGGTTTGTAACATTAGATATGTAACTTCTCTAATTAATAAATAGAATAATACCTAGTGTACATAATGTACGAAATCTCAGTGGACAATACGCGTCCACTAGAAGTGATTGGCAGTTAGCAATCATTTTAAGATAAACATAAGTTTATAGAACAAAGTGGAGTCATCCGAACAAACGATCTAGTGTTACAGCAACAAGGCACGTTACGCACTCGTAACCGAATATGACAGACTCGCACCGAACGTTACAAACTCGTCGCCGAGCGCTGCGCAGACGCCAGTGCGAGGAACCGGACGAGTGACGTTGTCTACGCTATCTGACGGGAACATATAAAAGTGTATGATTACAAAGGGACCGCACAGCGGCCATGACACTTCGGCTATACTACGTCCAAACCACTTTATACAAAACTCGATTAGCTACGTCGAAAAGCTATAAGTACGCTAACAGTTAACTAATAACCATCTCCATAGTACTTCATACTTGCATTGTATACAAACTTTATGTAGCTAATATATATATAATTTATTTATATTTTGATAATGAAACAATGATGTGTAAGTATGATATTGAGTCAGGCTTTATTGACGAGACGTCAGAATGACGAACGAGCCGAGCCAGGGACGGAAGAGTTTATATCTTTTATAATACGCCTAGAATGATATTTCACCCTGATTTTAGCAAGGTTATGCTATGCCCAGGGTCGTCTTTATACATTCAAATTTAATTAGACTACATTTTGCTATACATGTCACCCTTATTTAGGATGATAACGTTCAAACTCTCCCGTTCCGTGCTCCAACCGCTCATACCACTAACCTACCCACGCCTGCAACGCATTGACTAGCCGCCGCAGTTTAATACAGCCCAGAGTGCGACTGAACGACATTGGACCTATCCTGGGTTACACTCCAAACGATTCCAGACATATTTTGCGGTATTATGCTACCTATACTTAGTTCAGAGTAGCAATACTGAGTTGTAAATAACAAACTACCCACAATTCAAATGATTTCTTTGATTGCATGGTTAGCAGACGGTATTTGGTGGTGTGATTTTATGTTTTGCTTACATTTATAGTGTTGCTACTCTGAAAAAATGATGTTTGGAGGGTTTTTCTGTTTTACAACCGCTGAAGCTTGTCCCCCGGCCGCGGCCACATAAACAACAATAAGTATATAATGAGCGCACTCACGCCACATCCCTCACCGCCCTCTCACGTGTACCTGTCACCTGTCACTTGTCACCTGTCACGTGTCACCTGTCACGCTTACTTGTCACGTTCGCAATACCAAGTAGATACCATTCACTTTCCAATTTATTATGAAAAATTTTGAAAATGCACCGCGTCAAGTATTGTAAGATGTCCGAAGTGTAATGAGCAATATGCTGGATAGGATAGGCGCGAATTTTATAATATGTTATGGATTTTGACATGTTGCAACATTTGACGCTGGCGCAGACTTACTCCGAGAAGTATATATCCAAATGTTTATCTACGATTAAAAATTAATTAATTTTATAAAAAAATCACACCGGTGGCGTCGTCTCTCACCTTACTTTATTAATACTGTTACTCGATAACTATACATACATTAGCTGAGGCCTACACACGCGTTAACTTTACTTGTGATACGCGACAACCGTAAGACAAACCATTATTGAGGTAATTTTCATAATAAACCGGTATATTTAATACATTTCCTATAATAACTTAATAAATAATAAAATCTAGTTAATAAATAAGCGGTTATCATTACAAAGTAATAATATAATAAAAATCCTTTCAGTTTTGAACACATCTTAGCTAAATATTGCTATTACACCTACAGTCGATAGAAATGATATATAAACGATAATATTTACAATATATTTGCTACTGGTTAAAAAGATTCACTTTTCAAATTAAAATCGCTTTAGCTATACATTTCTTTAAGTTTTATTTCATTATCTATTGAAGTCGGCGAGCGGTGAGCGATTGAATCTGTTAAAAAAAATATTAAAACATATTATTCATTTTGTTGTTATCAGAGAGTGGATTATAACGCCACGGCGTTATTTCGGGATTTCAGATTTCTATTAACTTAACTTACTTACTCTCTCTGATCATTATCATCGAGACAACATTGCTATCTAAGTAGTTACGCCAATTACATTACTTACAACAGTCCAAACAATCACAAATGTATTCAACCGCACACCGCACGTCGACGGACCAAATAAAACTACAACATTCATGTGATACGCGCGACAATCCTACCCACACTTGTGTCTTTCTAGACTTTTTCACAAGTGCGATAGGACTGTCGCGCTACGGGATATTTGTAAAACGCTTAACAAAAATATACCTAGCTAAGTTTCAGCTGATCTAGTAGCGAGTTAATAATAAAATAGAAGATTACAAAACAATGTAATAACACTGTACATAAGACTAGTAACGTGCACTCGAGTGTCGGCACTCGCGACATCTGAGAGGCACACATTTAACTACATAAAGCTATGTATATACACACCTCAGCGAGGCACTTGGTAGACAAGGTAGACGAAACGTCTCACTGTGTCGCACAACTTCACTGTTTGTTTATTATAGTCATTATTTACTTATATATATTGTGATTATCTGACATTTAACATTTATATTGGAAAAGTTGGGAGTTAAATTGTGTCACACAGAAAGACATGCATGTATTCCAACTATTAAGACAGGCAGACACATCTCAGTATACTTGTTAGTTATATCTGTTTTAATTTGGTACTTTTCCGCCCCTTTGGATCCCGCAAAAATACTGTAGTGTACATATGTTTTAAAAAAACAGTGACTTTACACATTATAAATACTCACAGTTTATTATAACACTGTATGTTATGAATCTTGTTAGAACACCAACAATAGAGAACATGTTCGCAGTAATAATGTAACTAAGGGTAAATTTTTCAATAGTCAGATAACTTTCAACTGAAGAACAAACATGGCGGCTTGACATATTGTCTATACAAAAGCCGTTAGACCGTTTTTTTATCCCTTGGATAAAAGTTATCTAATGATTGAAAAGTCGGCGCTAAAACAGAAAAAAATATTTGAATAGTCACCTATTACCAAAGACAATCTAGATACAATATATTTTCTGTTTCTAGTGTCGTTTCGTAATTTGTTGACCTTGTATTTTTATGAAAACATAATGTCACGCCTACATACTCGAAGAGATGGGCAGAGACGTTCAGGAACACCTAGATTTTGCGAGTTATTCAAAGTTACAAGAGGAAATCGTACAAAGAGGTCTAATACAGTTACTATTACAATAAAATTGGTGAACAGATATGAATATCAAGTACCCTGCGCGTGAGGCCACTATCACACAATCACAGTCGCGCCTCAGTTGAAATACACAGCGCTGGGCGTCGCCGCCAGCTTAAGGTCATCTCACAACACACGTCACTTTACGAGCTAGTCGAGCGCACACTCTGCAAACTTACTATATTTTGTACCTCATTGTTATATTGATCAAGTTAGAAAAATCACAAAAGCTAATAGAGTTGAAGGTAAAATAAATAAAGCAAATAAAGTTTGATGTTGTACTCAAAATAGATAGAAAATAAATACCTAATTATAACTTTTGTTTCACATTTATTAGAAAAGTATATAAAAGACAATTATCATAACTTTTATCTGAAGAATAAATTTAACGGTTTGGCATAAGGTATAAAAGCTTAGCTTAGCTTAGCTTGGTAGCTTTTGTATAAAGCTGTCAAATCGCTACTTTTATACCTTGGATGAATGATATCTGATTATCAAAAAACGTAAGTAGTATTGGGTAAATATATTATGTTATTTTCTAGCCTGTTTACCTAATTAACGCTTTCAACGCTCCAAACAGATTATGAGCCAGTTAGAAAAAGAATTTCTTATTTTTTCGAGTTTGAGAATTAAAGAAATTTAATAGGAGAATTATCTGATCATTTGCAGAGTGTGTTACCGACAATATACAAATGTATATTAGTTAAAATATAACTAATATTTGGCATCAGAGTATGACAATGTTTAATTGCGTGTACCGTGTTTTGTCAACGTTTCAATAAAATGCCAAAGATTGTCCGACTCCTAGACTATCACCATTTAATAACAATACATAAGGTGATAGTCTACACAAGACCAGCACTAAAAACTATTGTGATATAAGACTATTTGTTTAAATATTTTGTATATGTGTTTGTGATCCTACTCACCTCAAATCAACAACTTTATATACATTTTCCTATGTCATAAGTAATGTTTTCTTTTATCAGATGAATAGTACCACAAATAACAGCCAATATTGCTTTATAACAATTATACTGTACATCTAAGAGAGTACTTTAAGGCGAGTAATACTTACATTAGTAGAGTGTATTATATAAAACACGGTACATCGCGTCATCGCTACATTTGTATCCAAGTTACAATTAATAAATATCAGATTACAAGTTAAGTACATAGTCTACAGATTTCAGAGCACTTTGTTATATGAAGCCTTAGCTACGACTGTTTAGTTCAATATACACTTTACGAAGAACATTATTGTATCAACAACTTATTAACTATGATAGCATTTTATAGTACTTTGGTAGATATTGTGGCGACAAGAGACTTACATGTTGTTATTAATAAGAAGCAGAAGTGGTCACCGATAAATATATCGGGTGACCTTGGAAGTATTTACACAATGAACATGTAAAACTTGTTTTTAATGAAGCGATACTATAAAATGCCGCCATATTAGCGTCTCCCGCGCACCGCACAGAGCGAGGTGAACGGATTTGTACCAAATAAATAGTGTTGTGTAGTTAACGTATCGTATGACTATACGACGCCTCGCGACTCGCCTCCTCGTGACGTCGCCAGGCGCGGCCACCTAGCGCGGGTACGACGTGGCCTGCAACCAAACGTTAATACTTATAAACAGGCGGCTCGTGGCAACTACAAAAATCCACATCTTCAAGGTTAAGCAACGGTTGCCGAGGTCGAATCATGGATGGCTGACCAATCGTTACATATCGCGACCCCTCCATACCCCAGAAAGCACGTTAAACAGTTGAAGATCATTATTTTGTAAATCGTTGACAGTCGTCAGAATCCCAAAAAAATTGACACCAATTCTTACCAGAGTAATTCAGTTCAAGTAAAGTACTAGAATTTAGCTGCATCTGGTAAGACTTGAAGCCGACACCAATGTAATTGAAAAAGGCAGGCAGATGATTAATTGAATTGAATGGGAACTTTCATGGACGAAGTCAGAAGAAAAAGAGTTTGTCAAACTTTGAGCAAAAGGATATAAAAAGAAGATACAATTTACTAACTAATTGCAAAACAAAAACCTTGTAATTACAACATAGAAAGACGAACACGCATTGTGTGAAAGATGATACTAGAATCAATCCCTAGTACCTTTTAAATCTGACGTGCAAATGCCTTTTAACAGTTTAATTGAAATAAACGAATTGATTTTGACTTTTGAAAGGAGGGGACTGTTGAGATGACGTCAAATATGGGTTTTAAAGATATTATGGGGGAAAAGGCAGCAGGCAGGTAAGATTGAAAACGTTGTGCAAATTACAGTGGAAACTGCAGGGCTAAGAATTGCGTATCTCTGTAACGTGTAAGTGATTAACTGTCAAACAGCTACTTTCGTATTGATTATCATCAGTGTGTATGTAGAATGAAGTCATGCGCACTCGCAGAGATGTGACGAAGCGCATCGCACCGCGTCTGATAGTCACCGTAACTTGAAGTCCACTTAAAGTGCAATACTAATGTTTTGTAAATTCTCAGTTGTCATCAAAGATCCGTGTGCAACTGGAGGCCATTTAGTGACTGGTAATGTTGACCTTGTTTATTGGAGTGAAGGTGTATTATTGCGGAGCATGTAGTACCAACGCGCACCTAGTTGAGCGTGTGATGTCAGGAGGCGGCGTGTTCGTGTTGCAGCCGCGCCGTGCGCTCCGTGCCGGCCGCCAGCAGGTTGCTGAACTCCAGCTCCAGGATCTGTCGCGCCTGGAACACACGTACAACACACATATCACTCTATTACACCTCTACACAAGAAAATAAAGGCTTTGTACATTAGTGGTCAGAGCGATCCGGCTCGAAGGACCATAGAAACAAGTGAGAATATTTAATCTGTGATGACACAAATTAAAGTCTGGTTCTAAGAACAATAGTTCGAAGTGGTCACATTTTACTTGAGATCATGGGGCTAATAATCCGGCTCGAAGGACCATAGATAGAAGATACTTATTATGGCTAATTATGGCTAAATGTCTAAGCCGGTCTGTACTTTTAACTTTGGGCTTCAGGGCTTCAGCCCACGACTATGTAGAATCCTACCTATAGCATTAAATGGATTGGTTTATACTTCCATCGTCCTTGATGTGATGTGGTCATACCTGGGTGTTCTGTGTGGGTATCTGCAGCGCCAGCGCCATGCTGTTGGCGTCGAAGTTGTCGTCCAGTGCGATCAGCGCGCCGTGCACGCCGCTTTCTGACAAATTGTTCGCGTACTCCTGTAATACAGTCATTAATGTCACTACAAAACTGCGGCAAGTGAAGTGCAGTTACATCGATGTTGATCTAACGTACGAATTAAGTTATTTAGAAATATGAATAATAGTTCTGATGACAGGTTTCAATGTTTTATTTTTGTTTGCAGTGTGAAATCTGTCTGCAAGAACTAAAAAAAACTGAAACACAATATCTCATCTGTATTTCCTAAAGTCGCTTATAAATAGAATTACGTACTCATTAGACTCCTATTGAATGATTCCAAAATTAATCGAACGAGTGAAGTAGCGCTTGAAGCGGTTGCAGCAAAGAGTGAGTTGGTTGTTACCTTGAGATTAATAGCGATGAGCCAGCGCTGCAGCCGCTCGTTGGTCCACACGAGCACGTCACGCGACGCTACGTCGGCCGCACGTCGCCGCTCGTCCAGCGCGCGCACGCTGTAGCCGACGCGCTTCAGGCACGCCACGCCGAAGTGTAGCGACGTTCTGCAACCACACAGACATATCACATAGCAAAGTAATCACATCTATCCAACATTGTTCCTAACATAATAATAAAGAGTATTCTATTCTATAATAATATGCTAAACCCGAAAAAGAGGTAGTTTTACTCATCATTAAATAATATATCTCTGTTTTAAATCCCGTAGCACTTTAGACCTATACATTCTATGCTTCCCACCCTTAGTAAAATTTTAAAAAATATGTTGCTAGATTAATTGCAACGACATTTTAGTAATCATACGTCTTTTAAAAGTAAACAAATGATATAAAGAGGGACCGATTCACTACTGACTCTTTTTACACAACTTTGAAACCCAGGAGAGGTCACAATAGTATTTATCGTAACTTGGTTAAGGCTTTCGATTGGATTTATCATGCTATCATGATCTGGAAATTGCATCGATATGTATTTAGAAAGACTTTCTTAGGTCGTCTTATTTCTAACGTAGACAGGTCCTAGATACTAGGGTCCAAACAAAAGACAGGCAATGATAATCTATCTTTCGGATCGATTGTCACAGTGGGAGTTTCACAGGGTTTAATTCTTGGTCCGATTTTATTTCGCTTTACATGAATTCCTTGCCTCATCAAAGTTAATCATGAAATAGTGCTATTTGATGACATGTCGCTGTAATTTAATCATAAACGGTAACAGACAGTTACTGACGAGATCTAGTATACGTTTTCTGAGTTCGTATGTGTCGGTGCAGATGGCGCCACAAATGCATTACTTCGGGGACCCCTCAAGAGCATTCACCTCCTTCCTCAGTCCACACAAATTATATATGTTATTTTTGTGGTATTATATTTTGGGGGTGCGAGGATCAGGGAGTAAAGTTCTTAATCTAACACACAAAAAAAGGGACTAATGCGAGGCGAGGCCACCGTTGTTGTCGGGATCTTGTATATATTAACGCGAATTAAATTAAGGTGATTAAGGATTCGTCAGTTATAGTTTTTGTGTGTCGAGATAGATTTCTGTCGAAGAAGAAGCGTTACCTGTGAAAACTGTCGACCATTTTGAGTTGCGTCCGAAGGTCCCTTTTGGTGAGGTGTTCCAACATCCGCGCGTCCACCAGACACTCCATGAACGTCGTTCTGTATTGCGGTAAACCTGCAACAATCATTAGGTATTATTTATTTCTAAAAGATATTGAATTTGTTTTTTTAGTTTATTACTAGGTACATTTTACTTTGTATAATAGGTACAGCGACACCATCTCCTGGATGGCTAGCCGTAACTTTTGTAAAGACTTACCTAAGGAGGGTAGCCAGACATTCCCGATCCACTCGTGGTTCATGTCTCCGAAGGCGAGCGCGGCGCACGCGGTGCCGCGGGGAGCCGACGGTGACGTCAGCGACACCATCTCCTGGATGGCTAGCCGTAACTTCAGCCGGTGTAAGGGATTACTTATACCTATAACCATAGAAATATTTTTCTGGCTAAAAGTTTCTTCTAGTAAATTATTTTTTTCTTGGAATTGAATACCTAATATTTGAGATGTAATTGAAATTGTTCATCGACGTTGCTTGTGTAGAAGTCGTCGTTAGGTCATCAGAATACAACGTATAGTTAAAATCTCGCTGCAGACTCGGTCATAAATCATTCGAGTGTTTCGCGCTCTTTCCCACTCACGGGCCTTATGGGCAGACCACGCCCACACGTAGTCCTGTGCATTACTGCAGTCGATGAGTGATATCGATAGTTTTATATATTTATAAATGGGTGATAGAAATAAATACACTTTTTTTTATTTTATTACCACATTTACTACAAAGCATATTAAATATATAAACAAAAGAACGTATATTACATAAAACTAAAAATAGAAAATTAAAATTCTTCGTCTGAGTCATCGTCATCATCATCCAAATGAATGATGAACTCTTCGCATAAATGTGCTTTTTTTAAGTCTTCATCTTGCAGCAATTCTGCATGTTCCACACATTTTTGCCAATTTTTGAATGTAGGCATTGGAAATGGCTTCATCGACTTATCGATAATGGCCTTGAGCGCGCGCAACTAGCGCACATCCCTACTCCGATTATGATTTATGACCAAGTCTGCAGCGAGATTTTAACTATACTATAGCGTCCGACAGAAAGATTGTCATTTTCGAATATGCAACAAGAACACATGCCTAATATTCCTAGTGTGTGGTTTTGTGAGTTCAGTCAAAGTTGACAAGCGTTCGCTGAGTTGGCGTGTTTCCGAAGTTATAACGTACCGATTTCCCTCTGTATCTCCTGGTCGGAGAGCGCGGACATGATGGCGCCGGACTTGACGTTGGCGCGGCAGGCGGCCACGTACCAGGCCGGCATGCCCACCCACAGCTCCAGCCACGCCACCACCGTGGGCCCGTTCCACAGCGCGAACGGCGTGCCGGCGCGCATGGCCTCGCCCAGCAGCTCGTGCCGGTAGTCGCGGTCTCTGGGTACGGGAACGTTCGAACATACACAGCGGGTCTTACGGCCCCTTCACGACATTACCGCTGTGAGCGGCAACTAAGCGCGGGGTGGCGAGCGGTAAGATTCAAAAGTCCGCCTGGCCGACTTAAGGCGTGCGTGGCCGTTTACGTTTTTAACAGACGGTCTAAGTTTATATTTAATTATAATGTTTTATTTATCTTTCAGTGATAATAAAATAAAAGGATTGACTAAAAGCCTGTGGATTGCTAAAAAAATCGCGCGACTTATCCCAATGACGCCAGCGACCCGAGGTTTAGAATCGCTGCATAAGACAACGCCATAAAACTGAAACTGACGGAAACTGTTTGTGTTGATCCTTTGGACCAAACTTCACGAACCAGGAATTGTCATATTTTTTTAATATCTGTTCCTTATTTTTCAATGGTATGAACCTGTGTAAATTCGCTCTGCTCTGCTTCTTTATTACGTTTAAAACAAGTTTTCTTTACAAAAAAGACAGTTTGTCTTTAGACCTACATTTATCCACTCAAAAATTTTAAACACAATTCCCCAGAAAAAAGTTCTACTTACTAAAACGTGTAACTTTACGTACGTCGTAGAAATAAAGTTTAAAATACAAGCAATTACTGACTCAAGAAGATTTGGACTTAAGTAATACTCTCTTTGAAATAAAACGGTTTAATCTAGCGAAGATACGGAAGCTGTAAAGCTGTGGAGTAATGCCAATACTAACTTGCTCTTGGTCCTGGCGTAGTCCTGGTGCGACATAGGTGCGTGCGACATGGGCGCGTGCGGCGTCATGGCGTCGCTGCACGCCGGGTCGTCCGCTAGCGACGACAGGCCCAGCGACGATACTGATGATAAGGATCGAGGACTCTGGCCTTGCTGTATACGGGAAACAGACAATAGGCATGTTGAAAGAATATGAGTATTAAAATAGTCCATCAGTCAGATTATAAACCATATTACACAAGTATTTTTTTTTTTCTTTTTCAAATGAATAAATTAAATTTATTTTTCTAGTAAACACATACACACGTTGATACTAAAATAACTTCCAACTAATGTTAGTAATACACAAAAAACAAAAATAAAAATAGAAAGAAACAGCTGGTGGCTACAGCAAGATGTGTAGAGAATGGCAGATCTAGATTTTGTTAACAAACCATTTTTCCCACATAGTGCCTCAGAAAAGGCGAATAAGGGCGCTCACCCACTGCAGAAAGCTAAAATGGTGAAAACCTCTCCTCTCCTTATAATAAAGATGTGAGGAAAATTGGAAACTAGATAGGTATCAATAATAATAACAATAAAAGCTCAAAAAAAGGTATAATGCTTGTACAGCATAAGCTTCAAGCTTGAAATCGTGACGTACGCTCGTTCCCTTGTATAAAATCACACTTTTTTTGTACGAGAGCTTTTGGCCCAAACACAATTTAGCAGTCAAGTGACTCACCGGCATCCCCGCCTTCTCCTTCTTGCTGAAGAACCTCCCGAGCGAGCTCTTGATGCCCCTCTTCTTCTGCTGGTGCATGGAGGCCAGCGACGCGTGCGCCGAGCCCCCCGCGCGCGCCCCCCCGCCCGCCCCCCACGCGCCGGGCATGGCGCTGCCCAGCGGGACGGACATGCCGCCCAGGGACTCTTGACTTGAACTGGATGAAATATTGCTACGTGAAGAAATGTTGCCGTCAGTTAGTTTGTCACACTTTGTACAGGGTCACAGCTGGGAAGGAGCGGTTAAGTGCATTTGTGATTCAAAATATGGATTAGTTTATAAGCATAACATCACGCCTGCATTTCCCTAAGGATAAGGCAGAAGTGTATTGTAGTGGAACATTAATATAATAAGTAGTTTACAATAACGACTTGGGCTATCGGCTATATTGGTATTTTTTTTTAATTTATCAAGCATATTAGTTGCAAAAATAATATATAATAATACGGTAAAGCTAAACGAGTAACACTCAATCTTTTATATGTATATTAATTATGTGCATCATTATGTTCTTTCATCTACATAACAAGTCTAAAATGTAACTTTTACTTTCTATTATATTAAGCTTTTAACCATTTTCTATTATAAACTGATGATAATTTAATTTTAAAATAAATAAATAAAATAGTTCTTTCGTTACTAAACTGCTATTTTAAACAGTTTCTAAGCTGATTAAAGATTGAGTATCGCTGCATAAATTAACAAAATACAGTGCTTTCTTAGCCAGTGGTTTACTTTCTAGCTAAAATGGAATTACTAAGAAATATTTTAGCCAAAAACGACCTCTACTATGGAATCGGGGATCACACATATAAAAACAGCTAAAAACATACCATTAAATATTTATAATCCCATTCCTATGACGTAATTGGGTGGAAATAATTAGTAATTCCATTTTAGAACATATCTAAATATTTATTTCACCAAAAAATAGAAAAATCTAACATAATAATTTATATAATCTGAAAACAAATTGCATGCATATGTAATAGAAGATAAAAAATAAGCCGAATCTCCCGACACAATGTTCTTTTTAGTCTTTTTAATAAGTTTTAGTGCATGTCTAGTTCTGGACTCAATATTATATTTGCTTAATGATATCTGCAGTATTATTCTGTAGAAAACACTTCCCTATTCTGTAAATATGTAGGTAAGCTAAAGGCGAAGTGAGCCGTTATCCTATAGAAGTTTACCAAATGTTATGAAAAACTATTAAACAAAATTAAGTACGGAGTTAATCTTATCAGTAGGAATGAGGCATTTTTTTTTAAATATTCTATTAAAAATTTAACTTGTAACTGTGTGGCGTATAAACGTGCTTTTTAATAACCTAATTGAAATAAAAATAACTTGACTGTATGTAACTTGACGGTATTTGGCAACTCACTCCACCAAAATTTATGGAGACTTTTACATAATAGACCAGTTGAGTTGCATATTTCGACAAGTTGTGCATAGATAACTTGTTAGGGCACATCAAGACTGTGTATTGCACAAAAGTTAGCCACGTCGCAAAAAGTTGTCAAATATTTCGCAGTATTATATAAATTTATTAATATTTCAAAATTAAGCCTTGAAATAGTGCAATAAATCGATTAGAAATTACAATAATTGGTATTGTATCACTGAATATTTCATTTCGGATGTTTCAATTGAGTATTTCGGAACTGTACTAAAACTGAAACAACATGTACTTATCTCTTATACCTCTTATTAATTATAAATTATTAGTGCACGATAGAGCCCTATTTCACAATTAAATTTAATCGTCATAATTCGATTAAAAATGCAAAAAAATTGACAAGCGATACCGCCAACTTTTAGAATGCACAGCCCGAAAATGCTATTAGGTGCATAAATACGCACAACAAACTAGCTTAACACTCCCAGTAAATTCTCAATTACATTCAGATATAGCTAGCAGACTTAACCAAACACGGATGGTGGAACAGATAACTATTAACGATCCTATACATGCTGGACTTAAGACAGAGCCTATGTGGCACATAGTTGAACAGCGTGTCGGGACAGTCGCACCACAAGTGAGCTAGGTTCACTTGCGGGTGGGATGCGGGTTTGAGTCCCGGGCGAGGCAAGGGCGGAGACCTGTGCATGGGGATCCTCGCGAGGCTGCCCGACATTATTGAAGTCCTGGCAGCGTGGAATGGAGAAGTGGAATGATTAGTTGTTAGTTCTTTTACATACACGTGCACATCAAACTAACCCAATGTGTCAAATTTCTTTGATAGTTTTTCAACTTTATTCCTAACAGAATAAGGTTTATTTACAATTGGAAAAAAATCACAGTTTTGGGTAGCTTGATTTGCTAGCGTCAGTTCCTACATTAATTGTTTATAAATACACAGTTAATTTGAAATGTTATAGTTTAATATATTAGTCATCATCTGGCTAGCCTTTTCCTCTATGTTAGGGTCAGCTTCAAGTCTAACCGGATGCATGGAGCAACTGCCTATGTAACAACCCTGGGTCCTGGGACTAGCTGATCCCTAAGTTTAAATTGTAGTCAAACTTTCTGGCTATCGACTACCTCCGTCAAATGTCAAATATATTAAAATGACAGCCGAGACCAACAGCTTTACAGAGATACGTAGTTGCCTTGATATGTAAAGCACGGTCACCCATCTAAGGACGGATTTCGGCAAATGTAGCTTAATCTTCGATATTATCGAAGAGTCTCGTATCGAAGACTCGAATCTCTCATGCAGACATTAAAATATACCAAAAGTAAGAATATTGTAATTGCGGGAGACTTTAATATAGACATACTTAAGCGGAATGCCCAAACAAATGCATTTACATACCTTCTATTGAGCTTTAATATGAAACTAGCATTAAAACAACCAACACGCATGTCCAGCCAAACATGCATAGATAATTTTGCACATAATTTTAATAAAGTTTGTAAAACGGATGTTCTAGAGTTTGCTTTGTCTGATCACACGGCCCAGTTACTTCGCTGTCCGGTCAAGAAAATATGTAGTATTGCTTATTGGTCTACAGTTATAAGAGATTACAGTTTGGTAAATATTGTAAAATTTAAGAAACACTTGAGCGAACTTTCTTTTTCTGACATATATAATACAGATGATCCCAATTTAGCATACAATGAATTTCTTACTAATTTTAAATTGATATACGATTTGTGTTTTCCTACTAAACTAATTAAAATAAATACTACAAAAAAAATAAAGTGGCTATCTAGAGGCCTTAAATTATGCAACAGAAAAAAACGAAGACTGTTGTGGCAGCTAAGATTAAACCCTAATAAATCAAATAAAACTATTTTCAAAAACTACTCTAAATTGTATAAAAAAATTATTCACTTGACACAAAGATCACAAAATAATTTTAACATTAAAGCTTCAAAAAATAAATCCAAAACTACATGGCAGATCATAAACCGTACAAAGCACAACATACCTAAATGTAATATCAATACAATCAAAGTAGAGAATGAGACTATAACAAATCCTCTAGAAATTGCCGAAGCTTTCAACAATTACTTCATTGATAAAATCCAGGCCAAACTTCTTGCAAATAGCAAACCTAAATCCTATGTGACAAACAGAGTAAGTAACTCAATGTTCATGTCTCCTTGCAGTCCACATGATATACACAAACATATACTTTCTTTAAAAAACACTAATAGCGTAGGCTACGACGGTTTCAATACAAAAATACTAAAACACGTATCATTGGAGATCTCCGGACACCTCAGCCACTTAATCAATCTCAGTATCAGCGCGGGTATTTATCCAGATGCTCTAAAAACTTCAATTATAAAGCCACTATTTAAAAAAGATAATAGAGAGCTGATGCAATCATATCGACCTATCGCGTTAATCCCAATAATTTCAAAAATATTCGAAAAATACATAAATCAAGAAATATATACTTATGTTGAAAAAAATCACATATTATGTGAGGAACAGAAGGGTTTTAGGCAACATAATACAATCAATATGGCCATATACGATTTCCTGTTCAATATCACTAAAACCGTAGATAGTCGGAAGCCCGTTTGTGGGATATTCTGCGATATGACGCAGGCTTTCGACTACGTACATTTTCCTACTCTTTTAAACAAACTCGAAGCTTACGGCATTAGAGGCAATATAATAAAACTAATTCAATCCTATTTGACAAAACGAAAACAAATTACAGAAATTAGAAAAATTAATTTAACTAATAATCGAGAAGAAATTCATCGATCATCAGAACGTGAAGTCACTTTTGGTGTGCCGCAGGGCAGCGTATTGGGTCCTCTATTGTTTATATTGTACATAAACGACCTTCCAAAGTACATACAACATCCACTAACATTATTTGCTGACGATAGCACCGTGACTATACCCTGTAGAAACACAGAAACTTATGAGAATGATATTAATAAGACATTAGCTTCAGTTATAAAATGGTTAGATGATAACAATTTAAATATTAATTTAAATAAAACCAAAATAATTTATTTTAATCAACGTAACCCTTTGAAAAGTCAATTTAAAATACACCACAATAACAATATCATAGAAGAAGTTGAAAATACTAAATTCTTAGGACTCCAAATAGACAAAAAGCTAAATTGGAAAATACATCTAGATATTTTAAGTAAGAAAATTTATAAATCAGCATTTGCCTTAAGTTCCCTATCGCCAATAATATCTACAGACGCACTACTCACTGCCTATTATGGTATAGCAGAATCCCATTTACGATATGGTCTAATATTTTGGGGCAATTCAACTGAGAAGGAAACGATATTTAAAGCCCAAAAAAGGTGCATACGATCTATGTTTAAATTAAAGTCTACCGACAGTTGTGTTCCGTATTTCAAAGAATTCAAAATATTAACCTTGCCCTGTCTTTACATTGTTGAAGTAGCTGTATTTGTAAAAAGTAACCCAAATCGTTTTACACGCCTTGCAGACATAGTTCCTCGGAATAGGCGTGATAATAGTAGATTATGTATGCAAACCGCAAAAACAGCACTCATGCGCAAAAGTGTCTTCTGCATGGCTCCATTCATTTTTAATAAGCTACCTAAATCTTGGAAATCTTTAAATTTACCTTTATTTAAAAAAAAGCTACGAACATTTCTTGTGAATAAAGCCTACTACAATATTTCAGAGTTTTTAGCAGAAAAAGAAAATGCATTTGTGTAATTGTTTTGTTGTGAATATGCCTATCTATGTTGGAATGAAGAAAAATGTTTAATTTAATGTGTGTGCCTGTAATAATCTATTTTTCCATTTGTTGTTGGTCTTGTACCTTTCGCATGCCCAGTGGTAAAATGTGGCTGAACTTGTTTAATTATATTTTTTACACCATGTACTGTACCCATATTTGCGAAATAAAATATCTTATCTTATCTTATCTTATATAACCACAAGTTTCTTTATTTAAATTACTCAGTACAAAGAAAATATTACTCTACTTGATTTACAAGACGTAGGTATGTTGCTGAAGTTTTTTTTTAGTATTTATTAAAATTAGGGCAATGTTGTATCAAGTTGCTTTGCTAGGGGTAAAGTAGGACCTAGAATTTCCCCAAGAAAGCAATCGCCATGAATATCTACTAATGTGAAGTTCATCTGGACTGTAAGGAAAGTTCAACATAGTTGTTAAATTACATTTTTAATTGAGTTAATAATTATTCTTCATTACATGACATAAAGCAAGTACTGGTCTCTTAAACCATATTATGGTTAGCATTCATTTGTAATGATTTTATTTATAAAGGGTTAAGAGAAAGCTTGTCCCCAGTCCCCGGTACTCACGCGTCATACGGCGGCTGGTAGTGCGTGCGCAGGCGGTCCCGCTCGGCGTGTATGGCGCGTGCGGCGCGCTCCAGGCGCAGCGAGCGCGCCGTCAGCGGAGACTCCGCGCCCTCGCCGCTCACCACCTGCCCTCCGCCCTCCTCACATAATTGCAGCTGTTTGAACATAACCACACATTTGCAAATTGAAGCCGCATAGAATCGCACTATCGTTCGTTCACCGTCGGCGTTTGAAACGTTTTTTTTTGCTGTAGGTACTCCATTCTGTCAAGAGCGCGATTTAGTTCTAACAGCATCCTAAGTACGTTGATAGAGAAGTTCGATGCACCTTGGCTGTCGCACGCTGTGGAGGTGTTGGTCAGAAGACCCCCCACACCTAATAATTCGTTTTTTTTTCAATAAACAATTTTTTTTTTAAAGCCTTTTAACATTGTGGGTTGCACGTTACTAGAAGTCTTGTAAACACTTCTAACTAAGCTAAATATGCTTGTGTCTGATATGGGTTTACTTCACTAGAGCAATGGGTAGGCATCGAGCTCACTACGTCTCCAGGCCGATGCCTTAACATTGCTTACTTTGAGAGAGAGTTGGCATGTCTGGGGTATCTAGATTTTCTTAGCAAACTGAATACACAGCACTTTGCTTTTAGAACACACGACGTTGTACGAACGTTAGAGCGAAACACAAATACACACACTGAAATGAATAAATCAGTAATCTCTAAACAATATAATGCTGTATTTTCTGTAAAAAAAAAAAAAACTAAAAATATCACATGCAGACATAGGTAGGTTAGTAAATTTTTGTGTGTAGATAATCTAAACATATTCTGAAACTAATCAAAATCACATTCACAATGTTGGTATCTAAAAAATTATGATTATTGTATTTTAATCAAATTAAACGAAAAACTTTTGCTAAGGATAAAACTATATTAGTAACGTTATTTAGACTCTAAAAGTCATTAAGTATATAAGATTTATTGAACTATTATTATGTACTAAAAACATACCATGATGAATGTAAACAGAATTATAATATTTATAAATAAATCTTTAACACACTAAATATTCAGACATTCAATGTCACTAAGAATTAGAAAACACTTTTAAAAAACAATCTAAATATTATTACATGTATATTTTGTATAATGCATTAAACAAATCTGCAGTTTGTATCAGCGGTACTCAATCTTCAGTTGAAAACTGATTATTCTATTTGACCATTTAGCATGCTAAGTCCACAATACTTCACACTTTAGCCGCGCTCAATAATCTTTTGGATTCTAATCCAACGAGCAAACTGATTATCTGAATAGATAAATGGAATAATGACTCTATTGAGATGCCCGAAATAGGAACACACCATTTGAAGGATTTATGATAGTGTTGTAAATTTTATTTATATTTACTTCAACTTAATATTTACATACGTTTAGATTATTTTTTTATTAATTCTAATTATTTTTCAGACGTTATGATTCTAATAAAATAAATTCATATTCTACGATTGAACAGATGTCCCAGTGACTTATAAAAAAGTAAAATTCAAGTTTCATTCTTTGAGATAAACTATGCTTCTAGTATGACGAAAAAGAACACGACATTGTCTAGGCTAAGCTTTTATTTACTAAATAAATAAATTATTACTTACTTACCTACTTATTTTTGGTCATTATATGACTATGTTGTTCGAAAAAGGTTGAGTACCACTGCATCATCATTACATACACATATTAAGCTTGGCCTACTGTCTACGTTGCGTCAAGCAGTGCTGTGCACTTATGACAATATCGATTCAATACTTATAATAATGTATACAGCTAATATGATATACTACTTGCTAATACATAGGTGTTTTATATTATCATTAGGATATAGCTGGCATGCCGCTGATTTGACAAAGGGTTGGTTTTGATCACAACTTTAATTTAATTTTAAAATATACCACCCAAGTACAAAATTTCGCACAGTGAAGAGTTCCGTTGTCGGGATGAATATGCTTATTGATTTTATCTACAGTAAAAATAAACGTATTATTCTTCAATACTGCTATAAAACCTATATCAGCTATTTTTGTAGTTTTGCCTGAATATATCCCACATCTCACCAATTATTGGCGTAAATAAATGAAGGAATTTGAATGATGATCTGAATTGACGACCCCATATACTGATGTGCACTGATTTTTATTTTAATCTAGAAATGGCTAAAAATATGCGGTCTGTCTAACGGACAGCCGAAATTATAGGAGTTTTAGTTTTGAAATTTGGTTAGGAAACCCTAAAGAGATGATTTCATTTCATCGATAAGTGGTTTGAATTCAGTAAAGTTTGAAGCAGGGATAAAACCAACCTTGATCATTTGACAATAAGGCATATAATACCAATCCATAGCACAAGATATCGATAGAGGGCGTGTCATGCTAAATGCTAGGACGTCATATATTTACATTTTACTTAGATATTACAACTAAACATTAGCTACATGTAGAACTTACGGAATAATGGTGAAACAGTCTGCTTTGTTCCTTAGATCAAACATTTTTTGTACCTTGCCAAAAAAAGTAAGTCACTCATGCGAATATTAACCTTATTCCAATAACAGTAATATTTTAATTAGTATGAACGAATTATAGCAAGTGGTTTATACGAAGAATTTCCGGTTGAGCACCAAGTTTTTAGGCATTTAGCACCAATTAATACCTTTGGTATTAAATAATGCATAGTTGCTTTAAAAATAGATGCTCAATCGGTAATACTCCGTTTATACGCAGCACAGCAGGTCATATTCGACGGATATTTAATTTTTTAAATAATTAAAAAAAAAAAATGTCGAACTGTTTAAGAAAATAATTAAAATGTCAACGACAATGAGCAACGATAATTGGAGCAGTTCAATACCAGGCATTTCTGTCCTCGATATAATCATGTATAAAATAATAGCCTCGGTAACATAATATACGCTTTACAAAAGATTTGAATTTATTAAGGCTGCCTGCTTCTATGAGCTTATTTTTTTCTAATGCTATGATAAATGGAGTATAAGGGTGAGGTCAGTGTTTCACTGACTACTATGAGAAGAAACACCGAAAGAAACTCATAGGTCACAGACTCTTTTAAAGTCCAGACATTATTTTGGTCTGTAGCACTTGAGACCAACGAGGCAGTCAACTGATCTGTGATGTTTTATTATTGCTATTATTATTCAAGCAGACTGATTCCCCGTACATATGCATGTTGATAAGTGACGCAAACTTCCACACAGCTGTAAGCCATTCTCGTGAACGCGTGCCATACCTTTCTTGTACGAGATTGTACTGCTAAACGCATATTATCGAGGAACAAAAGAAAGAAGGTGAGCAAAATCATGGAATATACAGGGTAAAAGAATCCGCGACGAACGTGTGTTACCTAGAGTTTAGTTCACATACATGTGTGATATGATCCTACATCGCGATATTAAAGTTTTTCTCGTGACCGCAAGAAACGTTAGCCCCACCCGTCTGGTCGGAGAATCGTCTCTTTTCAATGGAGATAGGGGAACTTAGACCCGGATCCAAGTTAACCCCAAAACCGTTAAATTTTAGTCGGTTTTTACTAATTTGTTTTAGATATTTTTCTTTACTACGAAACGTCAAAAATCATTACTATGAGGTTTCTAAAGAAAGAAGTGAATTGTCTTCTAGTTAACAATTAACAATCTCATTGAGTTAGATAGTACAGTACAGGGGGCAGTTTTAAGTAAAAAATAAACGCACAAAATAATAGTACTAAACCCATGGTATCAAGTTGCGTGTTCGATGTTCCTACCCTGTATAATTGTCTAATGTGTTAAAATAAACACGTCCATGTCACACAGTTTGACCATCATTCATAGCATTTCAGGACCGAATCTCCAAGAAATCGGTTTTTACAAACTCTTGTATACTTCAAAGAAGTATTTTTAGCGGCATGAGGTCGTTCTTTATACCAAGATAATTTAGCAGTACAATCAAGCACAAACAGTCGGGTACTGCGATACATTGGCAGTAATAAGTAGATGGCGAGTGACGGACCTGGCTGGCGGGCAGGCTCTCGGACGCGGGCGGCGCGCGGTAGTGGTGCGCAGGCGACATCGACGCAGGCGCCTAGCGCGTGCACCATCGACCAATGACATGTTAGTTAGCTATGACTATAACCTTATGTAACTATATGGAATTAGTTCTAGTTATTATTACACTTACATGTTACAACAATTCTAAATATTATTTTACATTTTTTAAGATATGTGAACCGTTGAACCAAAATGATTTTTATTGTAACCAAACACCAAGTTAGAATTGTCTATTAAAACTATGTTAAATATTTGATGGGAGACTATACAGGGTGTTTAAACGAAGATCGGGAATATTTTACTTAGATACTTATTAAGTGTGTATAATTCTGAATCCAAAGAAGTGTTCGTCATTAAATTGCTTAACTTTCGTGTTTTTGAAAGTAAGCTTTGGTATTTACAGCCTGTATAGACATTTTAGTCTAGTAATGTAAAGAGAGAGGGATATGTGAATGTTTTAAGAAAATCATCCCACAAAATCCTCGGGTCGGATAATATAATACCAGACAGTTATTGCCCGAATTTGGGGCAAAGGATTGACTCTTGACCTTTGTTGCTTTTTGTCTTGTATTTAGTTTGTATAGCAATTGTCATTAAGTTCATAAACGCTGTCTTAAAAAAAGTTGCTTCCATTCCATTCTGCGGCGGCATAAATTGTGCCTTAGCCATTGGGCTATTCCCGCTTTTGGATACGTTCGAACCCTTTGCGTGATGGTCGTGTGTTAGTGGCGTGTGTGTCGCGTGTGTCGCGTGTGGCGTGTGGCGTGTATACGTACAGTGTGGTACTTGTGATGCTGCGCGAGATGCTGGCGCGAGGGCGAGGCGGCGCGCGGCGGGGACTCCCCGCGCCGCGCCAGCACGTTCATGTGCTCGTAGCTGCCCACCTGCCCACACCACACCCGCTTATATACATCCTGTTAATAGCGCACATAGGGCTCATGCACCCAACACACATACCGGTACTACGGGGACGTATTGTATGCTCGAACCAACATTTGAATTCAAAATAATCCAATTAAAATATTAGGAAGTATTCTGAGAAATATCAAAAGCAAACTGAGGAGTTTGTAACACTTAATTATTTGAAACAACAAATATATGGCTATACAGACCAAAGATGGACCGTAAGAGCAACCCTATGGAGAGGTCCACAAGGAAAGAGAAGTAGAAGTAGAGGAAGACCACTCACACGATGGGAGGACGATATAAAAAGAATCGCCGGCTCAAACTGGGTCAAAAAAGCAGAAGATGAAATGGGCATCTTTGGAGGAGGCCTTTACCCAACCTGGGGTCCTAGTAATAGAAAACTAACAAAACTAATTACCATTATTTTATTTAAGTCACTAACCACACTAACCATTAAATCACTAGAGTTTAAGTTCAGATGCATTACTAGGAATAAAAGGCTTTTTTATTTTATTTTTATTTTTATTTTATATGGCTATAGCTACTATGCAGGTAGGGATCACCCACATTTCATTTATAATATTTAATAGTAGTAAGCCTTTTTCCATCTATCGGGATAAAATAAAGACAATTAGCAGACTGGACCCACTGAAAAAATACAGATGGGGACACTAAAAAGCTGAACCCAAGGCTTCACGCTCAGAAGTAGCGCTTACATGCATTGGATGCTTGCAAAAACATGTACCTACGTAATTTTTATGACTTTGATTCCATAATAATAAATGCAAATTTATTAGAAAATAATCATTTTATGAGCATTTCGATATTTCTCAGAACATATAGCTTAGAGATGCCCGCGCCTAGCACGTAGTACAAATATGTAGTCGGCAGCTAGATAAATGATTCTAGGCGATGGAATATGCATGTCATATTTTAACATAGTATTTTTACATCCAATGTAAACCAAAAAAATATATTGAAAGTCATCTTCAACAAGTTGACTTTTCTTTTATCAAATTCATTCATAAATCTTCTACAGTACGGTCTGTCTGTAGCGGTTACAATGTGATGTCATTTTCCATGAAACTTCTTTATATGTATAATTTTTGTGCTTAATTTAAAAGCAGCAAAACGCACGATTTTTTTAAACTTAGTGAGCTCCCAACATTGAATTAGAAAAGCTATGGAAACGTAATTCTCATACAAATAACGCTTCAATTTTGGTTCCATTTACGCAAACAACTGACATACTATAATAGACGAAGCTAGTGCGCGATTGGGTGCATCAAGGTCACTGGGCGGAGTCAAGATGACAGCGAGCCGAGCGTGGATGGTGTTATGCAGTAGATACTTAGCTAAATTAAATTATTTGTGTATATTTAACAATGACTTTTTTGAATGAATTCCGACAGAATATAAATGTAAATTACCTACATACAATACATACAAATTATATTGATACTTCTATACTATTGTTTTTTTTTCAATACTCAATATATTTATTGCATTCCACAATGTGAACTTAGGTGGTAGGTACATAAGGATATAATAATTATATGCATCATTGTGGGCCCTGTCGGGCATAACAATATAAAAATTAGAAGAATTACGAGGAGGGCTATTAGGTTAGGTTAGGTTTAACGGGCAGGTGTCCGCAACTCCACGACCAAGCGCGTATTTTGCGTACGGGAGGAGGGCTATTATAAATATTTAAAATTTTATATTAATCTCTACTAGTCTTTTGTTTAGTGTAGGTAAATAATATTAATAATAATATTTTTGCTTTTCTTTTTGGTATTATTGTTTATTTATTAAATTTATCGTTTAAATACTCGTTTAAGTATATTATAATAACATTTACGGATTAGAAATTGTTTTAATTTATTTATAAATATATTTTATTTTTGAACATTTTTAATTTCGTCTGGTAATTTATTATATATGTCGCGGCAAGCGATATTCTTGAATAATAAGTTGTGAAGTTGATTAACTCAGTACAGAGTCTATGGTGACCAGCGTGACGTTACTTGTCGTTACTTATCAATATTAATTGTTGATACTCCTTCTTGTCCTTCTTCTGGCTGAAATTGATACGTTAAAATTTTATTTGAACATTTAATGATAACCTGGTAAATATACTAGAATTACACGCTTTTCCATAGGCTTGAACTTTAATACAATGTTAAATCTACTACTACCTACTTTACTTTGTAAACTATTTTCTGATCTAAACAGAAGTTAATGACCATAATTTACTACCAATAATCTGTCAGCGGACGCAACAGTTCCTTCTTCTAAGTATGTTTAATGAACCATCTATGAAGGCCAACAATAAGGTTAATGAAGACACGAAAAATAATTTTAATAATTATAATAAAATTAATCTTTTGATATGAAAATTATTTACCGTGCAAATAGGTACTGCAGATTTCTTCAACATGCGATTGCCCTTACTCGACAGATACATGTCTTGAGCATCAAAATGTATGGAGCACACCCTACTAAATTTATTTGGTGCCCAATCTTCCTGTCTTCTTTCTAAACGAACAGCCTTTGTCCACAACATTCGCCTTAGTTCATTTTTAGGAAAACTGAAAATATTACAACGATAATTAATCGGTAATAAATGTGTGTTCGTGTATTCAAAATACTACAAACTAATGTTTATCAAAAAAAATATACTTATTTACAAAAACAAAATCCTAAAAGAATAATTCATTGGGCTGGTTACGAGCACTTATTGCATAACGCCGGCCACAAAGAATTACTAGTTTGTGTAGTTTGTATTCACATTTGTATTTATTTGTATACTTATACAACTAACTTTAAATGTATATTCTAACCGCTTAATAACTCGCCAATATGCGGAAATCCAGACACAGTTTAGAATTACCTATTTTTATGCTGAATAAATAAACCTATTTTTTGGTTCAAGTGTCAATGTCATTCAAATTGGTAAAACAGTAAGTAAATAAAAATATTTATATTTAGGTACTCACCAATGAAATGTTATTCCAGTATCACTTTTCCGCCTTTCTTTGCATTTTCTGACCACTTTACTACACACGAAGTCATTTTTTTATAATTCCACCAATGTTTTAACCAAATAATGACACGTCAAACGCTTTGATCAATGCGACCTTCCGTCACTGAGTGCGCAGTAGACTAGTTCTCAAAAAAGACGTACTTTTAAAGCCCCGCCTACTTAGACGTACTATTCGTGGTGCCACTTTTTGAGTGCAATGCTGTTTCCATAGCTTTTCTAATTCAATGGCTCCCAAGCAGTTTGCCAATAATAGACATTATTCAGATTATTTTTACGTCACTTCCGGCATAGTTTGGATGACGCGATTAAATAAAAAACCGAACAAAAAGAAGAAAGCTTAATTGTTATTTGACATTGAAGAAACTTAAGACTTGAAAAAATTTAGCTAGTGTTGAATAACTTGCATATCCCCTCTTGTTATGAAACTCAATAAAAAGTCCCACTAAGATGAAATGAACAGATTGGATGACCCATCACCAAGAATTTTATTATTATACTAAAAATACAAGTTGTGTGGATAAGCAGAATGTAAGCTGAAACATTTTAATACAATATTTTATGATACACAAATGTTTACCGTGGTGTTATTTTACCATTACCATTGATAGATTATAAGTTACACGAAATAAAACAAGTAAACAGTACGGAACTAGTTTTCAAACCTAATTTACCCCCACCACGATGAATTACCTTACCTCTTTTTTACAGTTTGATGCCGTTAGCAGCTTCTCATCAGAAAATCTATTATGCTAAACTTATCAGGATGTCGCAAATAAACTACCTAAATTAAATTTTTGAACCAAATGCTATTTTGCAGTTTCTAATTCATAAAGTAATTAACCTGCATAACAAATTCTGCAAAAAACTCATGAAAATTTCTAGCTTTTCTTGTTCTTTCTTAGAGTTAATTAATTTCATCATAGAATTACCCTAGTTTCTTCAAATATAGCATATCAACCGGGTCGAATTTAGGATAGGCTGTGCCCTTAATAAGATTTTAGAAATTTAGCACATTACAAACAATTAATCAATTATTGCTGTAAAACTCCATTTCACTAAAACTTCAACATTGTAAATTTCCTCTTTTTTTTTTGTCTATTAATGTTTAATACTATATTTTTATATAAAAATTGCTGGCCCTATATTTTGGTTGCCTAAGTCTTGAAATCCGACCCTGTATATCATGTTTCAGGTGCTGACACACCGATACCGTTCACTCCCACATATACACTAGCAGCACTCACCCGGGACTCGAGCTCCTCGGCGCGCGCCTCGGTGGTCTGCTTCTCCTCCTGTATGAGCCGGATCTCGGTGTTGATGGCGTCGAGCTGCTCCTGCAGCATGAGCGCGAGTGCGGCCGCGTCCGTGTGGCCGCCCTCCACTCCGCCGTCAGACTCGTCATTCTGACACACGCAACAAAACATTACGACTGCATTTTACCGACGGGTCGGGTAGAAGTAGATAGTGCAGCTACAATTTGAGCTAGTTAGTTTCTTCTAAGTTAACAAAAAATAATACGAAATAAAATCTTCACACATGAATTGATTTTTATATAAGTAATTAGTACAGAAAAAAGTCTCGAATTGTGAAATCAGTGAAATATGATTAAAGTTGTTGCAAATCTAATAATAAGTGCATTTTAAAGTTATAAAAAAAATTTAGTGATGGGGGAAAAATCTCGGTTACTATAAAACCCGATTCCTAAAACAATATCGATTTAAAATAATCAGGAGATCGTAATCCACAATGGTATTTAGATTGCTTGACACTGATTATTGAAGAATATCGTTTTATTGCACGCTCGAATTTGTAATATTGATAATAATGTAAGTATTTGGAATTCGTAAAAGTAACAATTTTAAAGTAAATCGATTGAATTCGGTTCGAAAATAGCTTTTGACAATCACAACACTACGGTAACCAACCCAACGACATAACATTGCAGTAACGTCCTGTCAGAATATTAATCATAGATGAATTCGTGTTTTCGAGTGCATTTTCTCAAAATAAAGTTGAACTTAACTTACTATCAATACCCGTCGTTATAGTGTAAGGGTACCATAGAAATTAATTAGGATCATGAATTTGATTTTTTGATTTTTTACTTACATACAAAATTGTAGCGACACAAAAAGAAAGAAATGTCAAAATGCAGTTCTAAGATTGCTACAACTTTAATAGGCCCCAGACTGGTGACTGCTATGCCATTTCACCAGTCTGTCTGTCCGTTCTACGCCTCTTGCCACTAATGGGACACAACAAATCTTAACTCTGAGCTGCTACTGAGAAATTCCAAAAAGAAAAACCCAATATCACTTTGGCCGACTCGGGAATCGAACCCAAGAATTTATGCTCAGCATTAGTGCTTATAACGACTTATCAATTATGGAATAATAAATTATAATTGATTGAAGATAATGATTAAATAGTAATAATTAAATTATATTGATTGTCTTATTGTGTTGTTTTACAATAGGGAATATGCATGTAATTTAAATTTGGTTCGAATATTTTTTTCCCATACTTTAATGGCAGAAAATATGAACTAAATCATTATTTTACTTTTTAATAGCATCATAATCATTTAAAATTAAAAACTAAATTTAAAAAAAAATAAAAAAAAAAAATTAATTAATAGTTAATTAATTTATTAATTTAATAGTTAATTAATTTATTAATTTTTCTAAATTGCGAATTAAGCGCGAGAAATTCAAATTTAAGAAACGCATCACCATTGGTGATAACGAAAAGTGACGTCAAATACTACGACAACAAGTTACGCCTACAAAACATACAATGTGTAAGTATGACATTAAGTATTGGATTGGACTTTTTATTTGAAAACATTATTATTGCCGTGTGTTTTGCGACGTCATCGAAATGGCGCGCGAAAATGGCGGCGTTTAAACAGCTCTATTTTTTTAAGCTTCATTGATGCATTTTTAAACATGTCTATATTTTTTTACTATGTTAAAACGTTGTAAACAGTGAATTAAAAATATAAAAAATACATGCATATACCCTATTGTGTAATAATTTGAATTGTATTATATTTTTTAATTTGATGTTATTTATTGCAATTGAATTGAACGTTATTGTAAATTTATATTAAGTTTGCCTATCTCTATCGCATTGGATTCAATTCTGTAATGATAGATGTGTGTAATAAATAAATAATAAATAAATCAAACGTGGTAAAGTATCTATATGAATAAGGGCATGCTTAAGTAATGTGCAGCGACTAACTTCGTATAGAGAACTGACCTCGGCGTCGCTGGACACGTCGAAGGCTTGCTGCACGCCGGCGAGCGCGTGCGCCTGCTGCAGCTTCTCCCACGACCCGTCCAGCTGCGGACACGGGAACCACTCACAACGTAATCCACGAATGAAAATTTTCAGCAGGCTCAGTCAAAAATCATCAGATCTTTCCTCATTATAATATTAATGTAGACAACCTAGCGACCTAAGATCAAAAGTATGAAAATATACGAAGCACGCCACGAGTCGGTCGAGCGGCGACTTGTGCCGTTTTCATACTTTTATGGATTTAAGCTAAAAACTATTTAACCGATTAAAAAAAAAACTTGCAAAGAGTTTTAACACCAAGTAATATAGGCCTTATATTTTATTTCTTACACGGAGGAAGTCGCGAAAAGGGTTCTAGAAGGGTAAGTTATTTAGATTTTTTATTTTTTATAGTGTACAAGAAAGAGCATTCAATTCCAAGAAGAAAGTTATTCACGATCATAAACCAACAAACCAACATCAGTCTGTAAATGTCCCTTTGCCTTTTGCCCGTGCCTTCTCTGAATCAGAAGAAACGTTTACTATACGTTTCTTCTGATTCAGAGAAGGCACGGGCATTAGTCACCACGCTTACCCAAAGCGAGTAGGCGATTTCGACTTATACAGGGTGTAACGGAAAGGGTATATACATACAAACAGGGTGAATAGAGTATTTAATAACGAGTCTTTCCTCAAAATTTCAGCTCCCAACTAATAACTTTGAAACTTCACGATATTATTTAATATCGACAGTTTGTTAAATGCAAAATCATAACAAACTTGTCACCGCACTATGAGGGTCATAATCCTGTCCGGCAAGGTTCAAGTATATCTATCTCGGGTTCTGCGCGCCTAGTACAGACCTATCGGGCTCTGCCTAACCGCCGAAGGCGCGACGGCGCGGGCGGGCTTATGTATGTATGTATATGTATAAAAACGATGCCATGTCGTTTCTTATCACCAAGAGAATCCGTGCCCTTCGTATGTATATACCCTTTCCGTTACACCCTGTATATGTATTCATCATCATCTGCCTAGCCTTTTCCCAACTATGTTGGGGTCGGCTTCCAGTTTAACCGGCTGCAGCCGAATACCAGTGTTTTACATGGAGCGACTGCCTGTCAGACCTCCACAGCCCAGTAAGTGGGTAACATGATAAACTGGTTGTCAGACTTTCGAGCTTCTGTCTACAAGTAACGACTTTCAAAGATCTACTAACAAATGACAGCCAGGACCAACGGCTTAACGTGCTTTCCGAGGCACGGCGGAGTCTTGATATGAAATAAATGGTTTCCCATCCACGGACCGACCTCGTCAAGCGTAGCTTAACCTTCAATCGACTCATGCGGCTGTTATAATTTAGCCACAAGCTCCTCACTTACTTTAATATTTATACTGCTGATAATTCCTCGCGATGTTCCGTTTCACCGATGTTTAGTGATATCTAAGTTTAATTTAGAATTTCGAACCAAATTTGTGACCTTACAAAATATGTATTTACTGAAGTGTAAATATGTATTTATTGATGGCTCATGATCAAAACCATTCTTGAAACGGTTGAGTAAATTCTAAACGCAAGTCTCAAAGGTCTCATCATTTGCCTAGCCTTTTCCCAGCTATATTGGGATCGGCTTCTAGTTTAACCCGATGCACTTGAATCGTCTTGAATTGTCTTTTACATAGAGCGACTGCCTGAAGTCTCAAAGGAAACTAAGCTTTTTAAAAATCAGAAATTCAAACACTATATTTGATAAAATCTAAAGAAGTTGTTCATAACATCTGTATATACCTTGGGCTGGAACAGTCCGGGAGGAGGTTGCGCCTGCGCACCGGGCGACAGCGAGCGGGTGAGGGCGTCCGTCTGCTGGATGTTGAACGCGATCTCTTGCTCTAACATCTGACGCTTGAGCTGCAACAACACGAAACTTTATCAACGATAGGTATATGCAATACGTCGGATTAAAACAAAATCTGCTACTTCATACACTTTGGTTGATTAGGTATTAAACTTTTGTAGGTACCACCTGATATATTTTTCAGATTTCCGAATCGATCGCATAGTGAAAGTTGTTTATATTCATGGGTAGAACACTCTGCAATTATTTGGCACGACACAAAAAAAAAACATCCTGTATAGTGTAATTTTGCCATTCGTAATCTAATACAAAACCTACCAACAACGCACTGCAAAGAAAATCTTCAAGCAAAATATATATGTATAACCCAACCTAACTTACCATACCTACCCTATAGCGAACCTAACTACCGAACCTAAGTACCTTACTGAAATGTATTGATTTTGAAATATACAAAATATATAATTTTATACTGACCTACTGGGCTGCGTGTCTCTATGACACTTACAATACTAAAGAAGGTAGTAGTATTTGAATTAGCAGTGGTAGGAGGTAATAAATGTAATAATGAAGGAAAACCCAACCAGGGTATTCCTTCATTAGAACATTCCTCTATCTTTTATAATGTTCTTATATATGAAATTATTGAATCACCGTAATTGTTACGAAACTTCTCCGAAACGGTTATACCAAAAAAACACAATTACATAGGTAAGCTTTATAGAGATATCTGTGAATGTGTTATTTCTTTTTAAAAAAGATATTATAATGTTGTCTTTACGTATATTTTAAGATTTTAAAGTGGTTTACCTCCAGCGCGCATTATTTTTTTCCATTTTTTTAAACAACGTTTAGTCTACAACTTAAAAGAAGTTTTTTTTAAACAAATTTAGAAGACACTGCATTTGAAAACTGCAAAACACTGCTGCACAAACACACTCACACTCACTCACTCACTCACTGCTGCTGAAAATGTTTTTTTTGGTTTTTTGTTTTGTAGGTACATTTGCATTGTGAACCTAAGACTGTTCACAAAGTATATACAATAGTTAAACAATGACCAGATGAATCATATGCAATTCATAGGACAGGGAAGCAGTTAACCCTGAAATTGTTAACTGGTCTTTACATACCTGTTCAGTCTCCATGCGCCACTTGGCGAGCTCCTTGAGTATCTCCTGCTTCTCCGCCAGCAGTTCCTCGGCGTACTTGCGCGTCTTCTCCAACTCCTGCGTCAGCGCATTCTTCTCGTCCAAGGCGTGCATGCGCTCTTTGAGGTGCACTTGTAGCCTGGAAACATACATAATTATTAATATTCACATAATAACATAGCATTTTTTTCAATGTTAAGAAGAAAACTGTATATGTTGTAAGAACAGTTATAATTTATTTGATAAACATTAATAGCTAGTCTTGAAATATCAAATTTAGGTAAGTTAAGCCAATATGCTCAGTACTTTTCCGGCGAGTTCAGCGCATTCCAAAAATACTGACTGAAATAAGTCAATGTTAAACAAGACACAAATGATAATTTAGGGTAACCTTTATTTTAGCATAGTTGGAGGGGTTAAAAATACTACTAGTAATTTGCAACCCTCATTGCTAGTAAGCTATGAAAAAAAAATGCACTGAATTCTGGCATACTGTGTCTTGCGAATCTTCCGAGCGTGAATAGGTAAAATTCTAATTCAAATTCAAATTCAAATTCATTTATTATATAATTTTGTGAACACAGGGTAAAATGATCTTATAAATATAATGTTTAGCCCATCCCACGTTCCGCCGAAAGGCATACAAAATAGTGATTTAATTATTTTTTAAAAAATTAAATTACTTGTAATAATGTACAGAATCTCATAATTAAATAAACAAATGTCGGGAAATGAGAATTTTTGAAATTAAAATAGAACAGTACAAAAAAAAGAAAGAAAGAAAAGAAAGCTCTACTTATATTGCTACGTGTAATATAACCAAGTCTAGAACAATACCTGTCGTTGGACTCGGAGAGCAGCTTGTCGACGGTGGCGGAGAGGCGCGTGTTGTGTTCCTCGTTCATGCGCAGGCGCTGGTTGAGGCGCATGAGCTCGGCGTTCTTCTCCTCGACGCTGGCCTCGAGGCGCTGGATGCGGTCCTCGGCCGAGCCGTGCCGCTCCTGTGCCTGCGGACAAACAACCTGTGTTATGAAAAACGAACATTAACATTTTGGAAAACAACACATTATACATAAATATTAGGTTCTATCTCAAGAGATTTAAAATACTATAGATGTCATAGAAAAACTGTAATCCCATGTCTATGAATCTAAAATAAATTGAAGCGCCAGCGGAGCGTACTAAACTAAACTCATACACTTGTATCCACTAGGTTACAAGTGTCGGATGAACATTTTGTTCGTGATGTATATCTATAGTACCTAAGTATTGAATTTCTTTGTTCTAGACTTATACAGGTTATTGTAAGTATTTTTTAGGTCTACTCTTGACTTCAATCCTGCCCTAAGGAGAGAGATGAGAAGACAGAGACTGATGGACAGGTTGGGTCAGATAACACGAACATAAAATATGAAAATATTATTCTATCCTAAAAGTTTGTAGGGGGAGGCCTTTGCCTAGTCAGTACAAGTTAGTTTTACTAAGACTCAATTCACACCACCGCCGCGCCGCGGAATGGAATTTATTTATTTATTTAGGCACACCAACGACTTATTTACAAAAACATTTACGAGGGCATTCTGTGTAAAAAGTCACTTAAAGGTATGCACAGCATTTACATAAGGTCTTATTAATTAAGAATTAATGATTGAATGGAATAGAAGCGCGGATTGCACAGACGGTATCGACAATAGCTAGGAGAATTCTCGAGAAAGCGCGAGGATTCCCCCGAAGAGCTTTTTTGTGTTTTAGTTCTTAAGACAATTGACATAAAGTTCATTATGCTATTTTGCAAAACGTCGCTTGCAGTCCATTCCGCGGTGGTGTAAATTGAGCATTCTTATGCTACAACAATGAACTATTCGCGTTGACTAGAAAATAATTGGGAATATGGGACGTGAATTTGGCTGTTTGTTTGGTCTCACTAAACTGTCCTTTTTTATTAATTAGGACTACACATTCTGAAACCGACAACTGTATTGTGACTGTTTCTAAGAGAAAGCCAAATAATTTATATTAATCAAACACTTTTGAAACTCAAAACTGACAAACATTTCTGGTAATTTTCGAATAGGAACAGTACTTTAAAATATACGGTATTCGCTTCACGAATTTGTTTAGCAAACATTCGTTGCATGAACATTTGTTATGCGACGAACATTCGTTCGTAAGCTCAGCGATCAAGATATTTGTGGAACAAAGCCGTGAAGCGAATCGCGGTGTATTTGAAGAAAATTCAACAACACCCATTGCGTTATTTTGTATGACCGATAGTGAATCTTTTACACAATATATAGCAACAGGTTTTGTTGTTTTCACACAGATAGATAACATTGGAAACGGTTATTAATTAGTCAACAAACATAACAAAAGCAAAGCAAAGAAATTATTAAAATAATATCTGTTTAATGGTCATTCCGGTTAACAGAGAAAATGTCACAATGCTAAAATGGGAATGAAACATGAAAAGCAAAAAGCAAGACTGTATTGTTAGTCACTAAAACATAAAAATACATTAATATTGCTAATTCAAACGTCAATAGAATCCTAAAGCCTTAGACTGTCATCTGCCTAGACTTTGTTTGGCTATACATGATAATAATCCCCTTCATATCCCCCGTCCCACATCCATTAAATGTCTCCTCTCCCTTGTGCTTTTTCGTTTTGTATATAAATTGTGCAAGTTTATTGAAATAAACAAAATAAAGTTATAAGTTAAAAGAAAAAAAAATACTTTTCATCTCCCCCCTTTTTTTTCTCTCTTACAACTCTGAAATGTCTGTGCAGAATAAGGTTTTAAATGTTTTTTTTTTGGTTAATTATAAATTATCTTTTCACTCTTCATAAATCAACAATAATTATTAATATAATCTCCAGCGTCTGATTGTCTATCATAGTACCTACGTGTTATTGGCAAAATTGTGGTGTCTCTCTTCCACAAATGCCATAGAGAAGAGTTGAAGTTGACTTTGTTTGGGTTGGTTTCAAATACTTATAATTGAATGTAGCTGAATACCAGTACCAGAAACCACTAACTAACTGCCTTCCTTAACCCGGTTACTGGATAACATTATACCATTTGGGCTTAAAGATCTAAAAATGAGGACCAACGGGGTCTCTAGTAATGGACAGCCACACATCCACCGACCTATCTCGACTATCTTAGCTTATTACAAACGCTGGATATTAATAATCTATCTCGGTTGCTATCTTGATCCCGATCTTTGTCTGTAACCAATCAACGACCGAATTCGCCTATCCGAGTCTTAAAGATGTCCAATCAGAAGCAGCCGTCAAAAACAAAGGATCGGGATTTGGATTGAGATAGAATATTAATATCGGGCGTAAGCCAGGAACATCTAGAGTCCTACTAAAATGATGCTTCTTTTTATTGATTCGAGGTTCTAATGTGGCTACCTCTTCAAAAGTTCATCTCCTTTTTCTTTAAAGTGAACTCTGTAGTCAATAGGTCAAGTTATATTTTTGGGTAGTGTTATTACGATGAGGGGAACTAATTCCAGAAAGTTACCATGACATTCAAGGAAAAAAAAAGCTGATGGCTAAGTTAACATAGAACAGAGATGTTAATGTATCATGCACTGAAAAACAACGTATACCTACTACTAAATAAAGCTAAAGTGATTGTTTGTTTCCTTACTGTACTAAAGGACACCCCTACACCTCTTCCTAATCCTTTGGAGATTTCAGGCGTGTGTCGTGTTTTGTTAGTTTTTTGTATAAAGACGACAATCTTCGAAACTACTAGTCGTCTAGTCAGATAACAAAAGAACAATCGTTTTCGAAGATCATACACTATTTACCATCACGCTACGACCCTCAGGAGCTAGCCAAACCCCGGGGCAGAGCTAATACTAATTTTTCTAAGCCTAAGTCAGGCTCAAGAGACAAAGACTTAAGAGTCATGCAACATCCACAACCTACACCATTGTATATCTACATGCCGTCGTCAACCCACCTGGCTTAGCGCCTCCATCCTCGCTTTGAGCTGTTCCTCCATCTCTGGCAGCGAGGACATCTGCGCCAGCTTCTGCGTGGACAACTCCAGCTTCTCCTCAATGGCGGCTATCTTCTCCTCTTGCAACTGCAATGCGAATGACGTGGCATGGAATATGAATGTGCTGACTACTGGAAGCGGGGCTATGTTAGTAGTTCTGTTAGTTACAAATGGCTCTGGTGAGAAAATGGATTAGGATTTTTAAGGATAACAATTTAAAATTTTGCTAAGTACCTCAGATACATCTCAACTACTGATGAACTGCAAATGTTTAGGATATAAAAATAAACTACATGTCATATCTACAAGGTAATACATTGCCAATTAGAAAACATTTCAATTCAAGTTGCAGATTTTGACTTGGTTTGGATTACCTAAATATTGTTTTTTTCCCTCATGAAATCATGTAAGAGCTCGTAAACTACTCGTGTAAGATTCTCCAACAAAATCTTACGACAGTTTTAAATTCACACACAAGAAACGCGGAATACTTTTAGGCTCAATTCACACCGAGCCGCAACGCGACGCTGCGCCGCACACTTTAAAAGAGCGACTCAAAATATAACTTTATTTTCTACACGAAAAGATCTCACAATGAAATGTCTTTTCGTGTAAAAAATAAAGTTTTATTTTGAGTAAAGTGTGCGCGCAGCGTCGCGTCGCGTCTCGTCTCGGTGTGAATTGACCCTTATGGTCAAATTTAATCCTCATGGTAGTCTAGAGGTCAGTGGTATCATTACCCCTTGTTTCTGAATAGGAGAGTTGTAAGTCAGTTTTATGTCATCGCTTAAAATTGCACCAAAAATCCAGCTACGTAGAACGTTGTCCGTCCATACATTGTGAGGGGCGCGCGGAAACACAACGCTTTACCAACTGGGGCCTGTTTGCTTGACGATGGACTTCCACTGTGGGTAGTGCCTTACCTTGAGCTGTGCCTGCTTGTGGTTGAGCTCCTGCTCCAGCTTCTCGTTGAGGTCGTGCAGCGACGTGGACTCGCGCTGCGCGTTCAGGTAGCGCTTCTCCAGCGTCGTTATACGCTCCTCCTGAACAAAGATGGCGCGCTCTTTATTGTGGACATAATTTGGTATCGGGACTCCAGTCTGATACTGAGAAATTCCAGATGGAAAAACTCAAAAACGCTTTGCCCGACCCGGGATCGAACCCAGGTCTGTTGGTCACCGGTAGCGCTTGTGAGTACCTACTAGACTGTTGGTCGTTTGGGATTGTTGATAGGAGGTATCATTCGTTTTTATGGCGGCTTTAAAAATAAATTTGCTACGGTAGCGGACATTACGCACTTGACCTTTCTGAAGAAACTCACTAATAAGGTCTATGCGTGTACTTCTAGGACGTCTCCGGTTTCGTTAGTCACCATTCATTCCTTCTTTCAACGTGACCAAATCATCTTAAGTATACTCTTTTCGATTTTTGTCACTACAACTATCTATCTCCATCTTCACATATCTATTGGTCTTAAACTATTTCTTTCGTCGCGATATAGGATGCCAGTCGTTAAATAGATGACACTACACCTACATATTAGAGACCATGAATTCCTAATACCAAGCTAGTTAAGTAACTCACCTGGTCTTCCTTCTGCGCGACGTTTTCTCTGAGGTCCCTCTGCAGCTTGACGCACTCGTCCTGTTTCTTGGCGAGTTCCTTCTCCCCCTTGGAGAGGCGGTCCTCGAGTTCGGACACCTTGTTGTTCAGCTCGGCCACTCGCCGCTGCCACGAACTTAGCTCTGCTGACTGTTTAAGGAGACAAGTGTTAGTGGATTTGGTCTGAGTGAGGAAAGGAGTAAGGGTCCAGGATACATTGATCGACGATCGTTTGTATTTACAAAGTTTGGAACGACGTATGCATCCTTTCGCACTGACTCAAAACGCGATCAGTCGACGACGTCTTCCATAAGCGGTGGATCGGCATAATGTGCAAGTCAATGAATCTGCTTAGCTTTTTCCCCAATTATGTTGGGATTTCAGTTTAACCAGATGCAGCCGTAAAACCAGTGTTTTATATGGAGCGACTGCCTATTTGACCTCCACAACCCAGTTACTGAGTAATACGATACCCCTTGGTTTAAAAGGCTGTAAATGTTTGGTTGTAAATAATATGCCAGGCTCGCCTTTTCAATCGACAAAATGCGAAAGGACGTCGATCAATGTGTCTTGATCCTAAACGGTTTTGATACTTGAATGAGTAATTTATGGAATTTTACACTTTGGTTAACGTTTAGCTGTGGATTTTTGGGATTAATAAGTATTCTGAACCATACTTACCGTTAAGATTGTTTCTAACACTTTGACTAGCTTACTTTCCCTAGCCCCATCCATCGCTTCTAACTAACTACATTGATTGTTTTGTGAATATAGGTAAAGCGATGGATGTGACTGATCACAAATGGAGTAGGTACGCACAAACCGAAAGGAATGCAGAGCAAATAAACTTTCACGAAATTGGTAAAAATCAACTTTATTGTCAGGGTACAGAGGTTAAATCAAACAGCTCGGCCTTTATTTAAAAGTGTATCATTATTATACAGGATATTTTTTGAACCGGAACTCCAATTGTCCCAGGGAGTGCTAGCTATGAATATGAACAATTTTGATTATGTGACCAACTCGAAAATCTCGGAAAAAAACCATACATTTTGGTTGACGAGGTATCAAACTCAGTACCGATTATAGTTTCGAGATATCCAAGTTGGTCATAGTGAAAATTGTTCATATCCATGATTAACACGACCTGTGAAAATGTTGATACTGATAAAACAATTCCTGTATGTTTTTGCTCTAAACCACTCGGTCTACGCGTCACCATAACCGACCATTATGTAAAAAGAGGTACAGATACTGATTACCATGGAGTTTCCCAACTACAGTGGCGATTTCACCGGTGATGGTAAGTGTTAGTGTCAATGAATGTGATCCTATGCTCCTATGGTAGTCTTACGTGATGTCAGTGCGCGCCGATGGTTAGTCTATGGGTTGCATGCTACTAATAGGAAGTTATAGGTCTAACTTGAGCAATATCTGGGGTGGAAGGGCCAACGACCGTACAACAAGCTGATAGTATAAGTTTAGTACAATGATTCTGCATTCATCAATGGCGATATTATTCGTCAGTTATACTTCTTAGGGTCAACGGACACCTGGCGAGACGCAGCGCAGCGCAGTTTTCACTGGTAAACAATTATCATCCTTGTATCGGTTGAAATAGAGAAGAAAATAAATAAACTTCGGTTAATTCGAAATCATCAATGCCGATAAAAGTACGCGGTTTATTTTCTAATTTATTTTGAGAGATGCAACGGTGATATTAATATGGCATGAGAAAACGCGCTTTACTACACTTCGCTCGATGTACGTTGGCCCTTATTTAATTTAAAATCACGATTACTATCGATCGAACCAAATGAGCTTTATAATAAAAAGTATGTACTTATGATCTACTTTTTTTTAATAAACATTACATTGGGTTCGATAGAAATTAAGAGTTTGTCCTCTCACTCTATTTACCGCCTTATTTGAAGAAAAGGTGATGAGTTGCTCAAGCTAGACCTTAGAAGAAGGGCGAAATTCACCAAAAAAACTAGCCCCGATCAGTACATCAGAACCGCGTTAATATCAATGTCACTGACAGTATTTGTACACGGTTCAGATGTGGCGGACGCAATCAGAAGGCCAGTTCCCGTGATAAAGACATTAAGGATCTAAGTGCAATCTCACATAGATCATCTCTTTTCCAGATAGAGATCGAGATTAGAACGATTTTTTTAATGGTAAAAACTAGTGCTTGTTTGCGATGTCACCTGATGGTAAGCAGTAATGCAATCAGTTATGGTGAAGCGCACTATTTTATTAAGAGGATATTCAGTTTAGCCTTGAAGACACCTAAATTATAATTGGACGGGAAGACCGCAGTAGGCAAGTATTCCACGTAAAAGTTTATGAAAATATATAAATTGTCTTTCTGATTAATTGGTGAAATTCGACCTAAACCTTTTGTCAAATCTGTTTTTACCTTCAATAATTAATTTAACAAGTATATATTATATGCATTCAGCAAAGCGGAGATTATCAGCGATCGAGCAGCAGTGTGCTATTGGTAGAATACTCGACGTCAGCACAAAAGGGAGGCATGCTTTTTCATTCACGCATATTATAAGTCCTTAAGTAAATAGGCTTTTCATAAAGAACCGCCGACATTTTCAATAAATATTTCTTAAAACTGCCTTGCAGAGCCTAAAGTACGTAATCATAACTTTTAGAAGGAAACTTTAAGGTCCAATTTCTTATAAAACTGCAGTTTAAGCTCTGCGCTGCAGAATGAATCCAGTTTTGACAAAGGGCAATGTTACATTAATTTTATTTGTAAATGGAACTAAACTAACATGCGTATATTAAGTGGGTTATTCATATGTTTTACAAGTTTGAGTCTACTGGCCACTCCATCGATATTTCAGATACTTGTCAGTTACTGGCTTACAATACGATACCCCTTGGTAGAACTGTTTGTTAGACTTCAAGCATGTGACTACCTGTAACGACTGTCAAAAATCTACGAATGACAGCTGCAATCAAGATGCTTTCCGAGGCTTTTTGATAAGCATTGCTTAGACTTGAAGAGCAGTGTAACTGATATTAATCAGCCTTAGCCTCAGATTATCCAAATTTATAGACATAATCATATGCTTTCCGAGGCTTTTTGATAAGCATTGCTTAGACTTGAAGAGCAGTGTAACTGATATTAATCAGCCTTAGCCTCAGATTATCCAAATTTATAGACATAATCATAGCTTCACGCCAGTAATGCGTAAATAGCTAGGCAGTGGTGTAGGTACCTGTAGTAAATTCACAGCTTACCAGCTATTAGAGGGCGAGCCTAATACTACCATTAAACGGGCGCGTATCTAGAAAACGGATTGTTACTGAGCAATTCTAAACGAAAAACCCAATAACACTTTGTCAGACCCGGGAATCTAACCCAGGGCCTCATGCTCAGCAGCAGCCCTTGCGACCGCTAGAACAAGGAGGCTTCATATTTAAATTATTGATAAAACAAATATTTTTTTTTTGTTAAAATTATTCTGTCTTCCTTATGGTAGACTGGTAGAAAATATCTTAGGCATTATGTCCGCCTTTGTAAGTACAGCTAATTTTACATGTGGATATATAAAGTTTTAATCTAATGAATATTATAAAAAACCCTGTTAATAAAGTACACGATGCAATGGCCAAAAGACTTCATGTTTAGCGCTACTTCATCTAGCGGGTATATTAGTACTATATACATTTTGGTTAGCAATATACATGGTACATGTTCATAATATGCGTATTAGTACGATGTATGCGTTATAGATGGCGACACGATCGTGCAATGGCGACCAGACCACGGTGTTAGGGGCCTGTTAGTTTGATTGGGTGGTGTTGTAGTTCAGGCTCCAATAGAGGAGATGGACTTGTAATACCTAATAACATTTCGTTTATATTTTGCATTTAAATTATACACGGGTGGCTAATAAAGTCTGATAATATGTTATATTAAATGCAACAAACAATCAAAGAAAATAATTCTAACAACAGTACCTACACCTAAATTTCAGAAATGCTGTTTAAGTCCCATCTAATAAAGTGATGCTAGATCTTCAATCAAATCAGACAGATGTGTTTCTGGGGAGTTTGTTCGACCACTTCTTCTTCCCAGCAAAAACACTAGGAAGTGGTAAAGGCCAGGCGTTTGGGGACTGTCATATGTAATTTTAGACATTCAGAAAGTGCTGATTCTCAGCCTAAGTTAATGAAATGAGTTTTGATTGATTGATTGATATTAACTGTTGGAAAAGTTGATGCTTGTGGATGTGGATATCTGGTTTTAGGAAATTAAACGCTGGTTAATTGGTTATATGATAACTGATTTAATAGAAGTACGGACAAGGAAGCCATGACAGATACATTTTTCCTTTTTTATTAATTTTGCACTAGCGCCACTTGAGACGCGGACGAACAGGGAACTATATATTTGTTGCGTTCCATAGGTAGCCATTACAATGCGTTCATTTCAACACCCCCCCTCAACAAATATTTTCCTGTTACCAATACATACCTACTTAATTTTAATTTACTTTTGTTTTATTTGTACCTACTTTACTTTTACCTCAATTAACTGAAACTGTAACAATTTTATTAAATTCTACCTTGAGACTTCCCCTTAACAAAAAATTGTAACTCCCTTTTAAATCTTAGATCTACAGAAACTAATTTTTAACTTCTCGCTTAGTGATGCATCATATATCTTGAAATACTAACCTTCATAATTACTTTCATTCATTTACTATTAGGTATAGCAATAACCAATGCATAACCAACCGTTACAATAATAACTAAGATTCTAAAATACTATTAACAAACTTTTCAAATAAAGATTTGCCTAAGGGCTTAGTCAATAAATCAGCTAGATTATTATCTGTTTTGATGTACTCTACTGAAATACACTTTTCTTTTATTTTGTCCATAATGAAATGATACCTGATATCCAAATGCTTTAATCTTTTATTATTTTCATTGTTGTAAACTAATTTAATTACTGACTGATTATCTTCATAGAGTGTCACTTCATTATTGACTACATCAAAATCGCATAGCAATTGTTTCAACCAACATGCTTCTTGAATAGCCATACTTAATGCAATGTATTCAGACTCCGTGGAGGACAATGACACACTTAGTTGTTTCTTACAACACCATATTACAGTACAATCAAGAGGAGCTTGTGGCTAAATTATAATAGCCGCATGGGTCGATCGAAGGTTAAGCTACGCTTGACGAGGTCGGTCCGTGGATGGGTGACCATTTATTACATACCAAGACTCCTCCGTGCCTCGGAAGCACGTTAAGCCGTTGGTCCCGGCTGTATTTTGTAGATCTTTGACAGTCGTTACTTGTAGTCAGAAGCCCGAAAGTCTGACAACCAGTTTAACCAAGGGGTATCATGTTACCCAGTTACTGGGTTGTGGAGGTCAGACAGGCAGTCGCTCCATGTAAAACACTGGTATTCAGCTGCATCCGGTTAAACTGGAAGCCGACCCCAACATAGTTGGGAAAAGGCTAGGCAGATGATGATTACAGTACAATCAAACATTTTAAATAGATAACCGGTTGTTGATTTCCTATCTTGGGTGTCACCGGCCCAATCTGCATCAACAAAACCCTGCAATTCTGTGCCCGTGCTGCTGTACACCAAGGAATAATTTAAGGTACCTTTTATATATCTTAAAATATGTTTTAATGCCTTGTACAACATAACACTAGCACAGTGTTGATATCTACTGAGAAAACAAACTGATACACATAAGTCTGGTCTTGTACCACAAACTGCATACATTAGACTGCCTATAAGTTGTCTACACTTTTTCTCTATTTCAGGACATTCTGATTTCTCTTTTTTCAACATTTCAAACTTAAAGTTTTGATCCATAGGAGTAGAAACTGGTTTGCAATTTGACATATCATAACATTCCAAAACTCTAGCTAAATATGACTTCTGACTAATAACTGTTACACCTTTCTTTTGCTCAATATCAATACCTAGATATTTTTTTGCCAAACCTAAGTCTTTCATTTTAAAGTTACTGCATAACTCTCTTTTAAAATCTTCTAAAACCTTATTTTCAGAGCAAAACAGAAGTATATCATCAACAAATAATAAAACATACAGTTTATATCCATCTACTTTCCTGAAATATAAGCAATGGTCATTTTTGGATTTACTGAAATTTTCTTTAGTCATGAACTCGTCAAACTTTTGATTCCAATACTTTGGAGATTTCTTTAAACCGTATAACGACTTATTCAATTTACAGGTTTCACCACTTGGTAGTTTTAAGTACACAATTTCCTCTATGTCACCATGTAAAAAAGCACCTACAACATCCATTTGATGTACAGGAAGTTGCAACTTATTTGCTATCAACATAAAAACTCTAAATGTTGGCAATTTTGCCACTGGAGAATACACTTCTAAATCACAATCTGACTGTTCAAAACCTCTAGCTACTAATCTAGCTTTGTATACTTTTTCACTCCCTACTTCTTTAACCTTGAAAACCCACTTACTAGAAATTATTTTATTTCCTTCAGGAACATTGTTTACTTTTGTCCATGTGTTATTTTCTTTCAAAGTATTTAGCTCAGCTCTCATTGCATTCTTCCACTCTTCTTTCTCTTCAGAATTCAATGCTTCTTCTAGAGTAGCTGGTTCTGTTCCAATGGATAAAAGGTTTGTATCATAATCAGCTAGCCACAATGGTTTCTTTATTTCTCTACCTCTTCTTGACTGTGTTAATTCTTGAGGACTTTCTTCAGCTTCATTTTCTACCTCACTGTATTCTCTTTCCAACTCTTCTTCACTTTCTTCTTCAACAAGTTTTGGTGACTGTGCTAATTCTTCACCATCTTCTTCATAAAAACTGTGATATTCTTCCCTTAATTCATCTTGTTTTTGTTCTCCATTATCTATTACTTTTTCTTCAGAGTCTATGACCATAAATGGTATTGTATGACTGATATCCTGATGAGAATTATCTGTATTCTGATTACTAGAACTACCTTTCAAGAATGTTACATCTCTTTTTATCAAAACATCATTCTTCTGAGGAAAATAAATTCTAAAACCTTTTGTTGTTTCACTATAGCCTACAAAATAACCTATCTCAGCTTTACTATCCCATTTTTTACGACTTTGATCTGGAACATGTACACCTACTTTAGATCCGAATAGCTTTAATTTGTTAATATCATATATTCCCTTTTTATACCAGAGCTCATATGGATTAATATTTTTAATTCTACTTTTACCGGTTCTGTTAATAACAAACACAGCTGTATTGACAGCTTCAGCCCACAAAGTCTTGTTCAAACCACTTGACAATAATATTGTTCTAGCCGCTTCAGTTACTGTACGCATTTCACGTTCTATGCAACCATTTTGTTGGGGAGTATAGGGAACACTAGTTTGATGAACAATACCTAAGTGATCCAACAGTGACTTCATCTCTTTGTTCATAAATTCAGAACCACAGTCTGATCTTATACTTTCAACTTTATATTCTAAATTCTTAATAACAAAATTCAAAAAACTTTTCATTTTACTAACTGTTTCACCCTTATTTTCCAGAAAATAAACTGTTCTATATTTTGTGTAATCATCCTTTATTAATAAATAGTACCTGGCACCACCTAATGATGTTATTTCTATAGGTCCACATAAATCTATATGTAAACATTGACCAGGTTTCTGCTCTATTTATACTTGAAGGAAATGGTTTTTTATGAAACTTACCAAGAAGACATGGCTCACATGTTGACTCCTCTTGTTTACTGAAATCAATGTTACTTTTAGATAACATAGTTTTTACCTGTTCTATATCCTGATGGCACATTTTTTCATGCCATTTAGACAGACTATCACTTGATTTACCAACACAAGCATTTCCAACTTTATTAAACCTAAACTTCATAATAAACAAGTTATTTATACGATATGCAAATGCACAAATATTTTTATCACCATTTTTAGTGAAGTAACAGCTCTTATTATTTAATACCATTCTATAACCTTTGTCTGCTGCTGAACTGGCTGAAAATAAATTCATCTTAATATCAGGAACATGTAAAACACTATTTAATGTTGTACATATCCATTCTTTACCGTTATTTGCTTCCAAGGAAATAACACCTATACCTATGGCTTGTATGACTTTTCCATCACCAATAATAATAGGCCTAGGACATTCTAACTTCTTGTAATTTTTAAATAAGCTGACATCATGACACATGTGCTCTGATGCTCCACTATCCATTATCCAGTAATGATTACTTTCTAATTGACTATATAATACTGATGACAGCACGGACACAGAAAATGCATTGCTTTGACTTTTGTTTACATTATCCTTTTTGTTATAATCTTTCTTATTTTTATTATTGTTACCATTTTTATTAAACCAACAATCTACACTTTTGTGATTATGTTTCTTACAATGATTACAGTAAATACCTGTTTGTTTTGATTTGCAGTCCTTTTTCACATGCCCTATTTTACCACACTGAAAACATTTTCTTGCTGACCTGGATGCAAATGCTGTTGACACTTCTTCTTCATGCTTAGAAGTGGCACGCTGTTCTTCAATTAGTAATCTTGCTGTTAGTTCATCCATAGTTCGCTTTTCTGCTGTCACTGATTCCCACGCAGACACAAAGTGTTGAAATTTTGATGGGAGTGCTGAAGTTATCTTTGTAATAGCCATGGTTTGACTCACTTCAGCATTGACATTTTTTAGCTTACACAGGAGACTTTCAAACCGTCCTAAGAACTGAGATATTGTTTCTTTATCTTCAAATTTCATTGAAAAGAATTTCTGTTGGAGTATGTGCACCGACAACTCGCCACGTTGTTCGTATATTGTATGTAATTTATCCCATATTTCTTTTGCTGTCTTGCAGCTAACTATTTGAGGTATTACCTTCTCCGATATGCGTGTAACCAGCATTCCTTGCGCTTTCGCATCTTTCACCATCCATTTTTCGTGCTCTTCCTGTTTTTCTACCGCAGGGATCGGGGATGTTCCTTCTACGACGCCTAGGAGGTCTGCCGCCCTTAGGATGACCTTGACTTTGTATGACCATGTGGTCCAATTTTCAATACCTTCTAATTGCTGTTGGCCGCCAAGTCCATTTACCATATTTCCGACGAAATCCATCGTATAATTGCTTGACCGCAATGCTTTATTACCTTTACCGGTATTCCCACGCCGTTCGACCTTTACCGGCCTCCGACGGGTTGCTAGCTACTTGACCGCAGCACCTTAGCGTTTCCCAAAAAACAGAGAATCCACCACAATCCTTAGGTCATGTGCATGTCTGGGCCCATAACCTGTTGGAAAAGTTGATGCTTGTGGATGTGGATATCTGGTTTTAGGAAATTAAACGCTGGTTAATTGGTTATATGATAACTGATTTAATAGAAGTACGGACAAGGAAGCCATGACAGATACATTTTTCCTTTTTTATTAATTTTGCACTAGCGCCACTTGAGACGCGGACGAACAGGGAACTATATATTTGTTGCGTTCCATAGGTAGCCATTACAATGCGTTCATTTCAACATTAACTAGCCCAAATCCCGACTCCAGACTTCTACGAAAGCAACAAAATATCTAAAACCGTAAAAGCCAGAACCCTCTCATCTCTTATATTTTGAAACTTCGGACTATCCAAAGTCGGATCAAGGTCAGTGTTCCCAAAGTCGGATCAAGGTCAGTGTTCCCAGTGACTTGAGGTCCGTTTTACAATAACCTGTGATTACTTAAGACTGTGCTTTAACTTCATACTCAATGTATTATGTATTTATTGCTTCCACATGTTGACATAAGTGGCAAGTTTATCAGAAGTGATCATTGCAGACCCTGTCGGGTACAGCAACTGTGGGAGAGATCAAGAGGGCTTTAATTTGACTACTTTTTAATTATTTTAAAAAACAACATGCCATTTTAAATTTGGCATTAAAATATTCAATTTCAAAAATGTGTTCAATGTGGTAATGCCGCTAGTCTTTTGGGAACTTTTCCCGTTGACAGCGATGTGGATTAATTTTAATGCCCTTTAATTGTGATTAGGTAAAAGTTACCAATTTGTATTTATATGGTAAAAAATTGAAAAGAAATAGATTTGAATTTAAACATTAATTGATATTATAATAAAATTGGTATTGTGAACTTGTTGTCCTTTAAAAAATCTAATCATATACTTAAAACTTCATAATACTTTTTAAATTACCCAGTATCCTAACTTCTACTACACTTAAAGTAGACTAACTTAGATAGAACGATAATCCTCTCTGGGATAAGCAAAAATCCACATAATTTTCTTTGTTGGGCGGTAAATGATGATCCCTTTCAACCCGAAAAAGGGCTTCGACAAGGGCAGACAAGGTTAATGAGAGTAGCATTGATATGTGTCTCTTGTCTTTTTAGGGTCACGGTCAACTCCGACAAAAAATTCACTGAAGCGGAAGAAAGATTTAGGTATGCATAGTACGATATTACCTTCAGTTCTTGATATTTTAATACTTTTTTGAGACGTTATTTTTTTTTGCTTTTTGCAGCGAAGCTCAAAAAGGAGGGTACCATTTTTTCATATCTGACTGATTAATAAGACTTACGTTAAATTTCTTTGATAGTTTTTCAACTTTATTACAATTAGAATTATGTTCGTTTTCAATTGGGAAAATTTGACAGTTGTATTTAAATGTTACAGTGACAATTTTAACGTTTTGTTTATTTCCAGTACTACTGTAGTCCATACAAATTTAACAAATTTTACCAAAAGTCCTATTATACAGGGTGTTTTGGGGATGAGTGTAGGCATTTTGCAGATGGATAGGGTCGGTCCATACGATTATTTTATAGTATGGGAACTATGGTCCGATATCCTTTAGTTTTTAAGTTATGGGCAAAAATTATTTGATTGTTTTTGCTACCGGAATAGTTGTAAGACTTTTAATTTATCGTGTGTTATGTGTTTAAATCGACAAATAATAAAAAAACTGTATTTAATATGAAATTGTGTTTATTTTTAGCTTCATAACCCAAAAAGTGTAAAGTATTCATAAAAAACAATTTTTGCCCATAACTTAAAAACTAAAGGATATCGGACCATAGTTCCCATACTATAAAATAATCGTATGGACCGACCCTATCCATCTGCAAAATGCCTACACTCATCCCCAAAACACCCTGTATAATGATTATGACATATGAAGCCATTACTATTCCGTGATGAAAAAAGGGACAGTGATATACATCCTGTATAGCTCCATCTCATCAAGTGTGTGTTACTATTTTTTACTGTCTCTTGCATGTCTACTGTTCTTTGAGCTACCCTAATATCGTCAGTAAAACATTTTAATTAACTATCTGTCAACTATCTGTCAACTTTCTGTCAACTATCTACCAACTATCTGTCAACTATCTGTCAACTATTCGTATATTAGCTAAAAGTTTTCTTAAGAAATAAAACAAAATCTCTCTGTCACAGTGTTATAGTTATCACTGGTTTTTTGTTTTTTTTCTACCACATACAAAGCCCATCTTCGAGCCCTAGGAGCCAGGTCCTCAACACCACCTAATCGTCAGTACAGCATGATGCTTCAGCATGTGTCTAACCTGCTTGGCGATCGTGTTTTGGAGCTCACTGAGTTTCCTTGTCGACTCCGAATCGCCGTTTACATTATTTGAATCCTGAATCGTCCATCAAAAAACAAATTGAGATATAATCTATGTATGCTTTTCATTAAAGTTTATTTAAAGCGGTTTTTTCTAGATGTGTTACTTAATTCATAGCTTATTAACATTTTCACATTTTTATTACGAAGTTTTAATGTACAAGGTTACTTTCAAGTTATTTAAATTTAATCTACTGCTATAGTTTTTAAATTATGATTTAAGTAAAACATAATTTATTATAAGAAAAAATACACACAACACACACATACCTTTTCTGACATAAAATACAGTTAATAACTTTTTTCTGTTAGTTCAAAAGAGTAATAAATAATACCAGCCTATTTCTGTCCCATTGCAGGATTTACCCTGCAATGGGACAGAGGCCTTTAGGCCTCTTCTCACACAGAGCAGGCATGAACACAATGCTTTTTCAACGCGGGTTAACAATTCTAGACTGAGATTAGTTATAAATCTAGACCTTCTCTACGATATTAATTTTTTTTTAACAATATCAGAATAGGTATGCAAATAATTGAGCACAATCACCAACAACTAAGGCTGCGAACACACCAACGGCACTAGAAAATACCGAAATATCGGGAAATCGTTAAAAGTATGTTTAACTTCTCGACATCTCGACTTTGTGTGGAGTTTTAATTGAAGCAGTTTAAGAGTAGGACGGATAAAAAAGGACGACTTCTTTTGTTGGAAATGTGATACAAAAACACCTTGAAGGGGGCTGAAAAATGTACAACGTGAAAATGTACTATTTACAAAACTTAACCTTTAATACATTCGCAGCCTAAGCATCTAAAGGGATAGAGTAGTAACACAACATATCCTTTGAGTGTGTTTTCTTTATATATTTTCTGTTAGTGTTATGTACTGTGTGTATGTAGAATCATTTACAATATGCGTTACATTTATAGTTTGTTTCCCCGTGATTTTGTAAAGGATTGTCAGTAAATTATCTATTTGATATCTATCTGATATTTTAAAGGATATAATTGAAAAACAAAACTATATCTTAGTACTCGTATTTTTATTTTTATTAATCTATAGGTACTAGTTTAATAAGAAGGTATTTTCTTATAGGTATGCTTGCAACAAAAAAAAAACTCAAAAGTCTCGTCCAATTTCAAAAGTTCTTTCAATACTAGAATGCTACAATATTGCTGAGTAAAATACTACTAGATACTACACTATTGCGACGGGAAAAGATAAATGTTCGCGTGGACGAAGTCGTGTTACATGAAAATCAAGTATGTGACAGCTACCTATTTCATGTTTGGTATTAAAACATTCAAATACAAAGAAAAAAAAGGTTAACCACTTAGTTAATCTTACTAAAACACTTTAAGTTAATTTTTCCGAGCCTGACATCCGTTTTTTCTTATTTATGTTATAATTGTATAATCTAATAAACACATAATCTAGAAAACCAACAAAAAATTAACCACTCACTCATGATACCTGGTATGTCATCTGGTAATTTAATGACAATCCTTTAACAAGTAAATTAAAACATTTTAAATAAACAAAAAAAACCTCTTTTATGTTCTGTGTAGTGTGTACACCTACCTTAGTAGTCTGTTGCTCCCCGTTCTGTTCGGGCGAGCCGGTGGGGACGGTGCCGTTCTCCTTCGGCTTGTCGTCCTGTGACGACTTGTACTGGTGAAGCTGAAGTGGAAAAAAGCTGCCGTCAGTGGTTTCTTAGGATCGAAGACATGAGTGCAATGCAGGCCATAAAAAGTGAAAAAATAGAACTTACTAACGACCTATACAACCAAAATTTCGGCACTTACGTTAAGTCATGTAATAGAGGCCGAGTTAATTGCTAGTTCTTCAAACGAAACAGACAGATGTGTTACTGGGGTGTTTGTTTCATCACTTCTTATTCCGAGCAAAAACACTAGGAAGTGGTGAAGGGCGAGCGTATTAGGAAATTGTCTTATATCTACATTTTTGACGATCTGAAAGTGATTATTCTCTGCCCAATTTGAATAAACGACTTGATTTTGATCTTTTGATTTGAATTTGTCCGAGATAAACTCCGGAAGTACTGATTCAATTTTTACGTAAATCTCTTAGTGTTATTAGGTTTATTTTTCGATTATAGACGTTTAGAGATATTAAGAGGGGGGACCAATCCACGCTGCGTCTTCCACGATCGCCACACGAGAACGTACGGCCATTCTAGCTCACTGCCACCTTCAATCAGTTACTGCTAAGCTTGTTGAGACCCCACACGAAAATTATGTCAAGGCCTATTCGAACTAAAAGCCAATTCCCGAAAGACAGTATGTGTAGTTTTGCTGTGAATCACAAATAACTGTAGATAGGTATTGTGACAAAGCAACGTGATTGTATGTATCAGAAGGCAGTTCGTTAGCAGCGCTTAATCTGTCTGTTATTGACAGTTCATGGAAGCCCTCAGGTTTAATGAGCAATCAGAGAGATTGAGCTGTTTGGTAAACTCAGAGTTGAACTAGATTTTGAAGTGTGATGTTCTTAGTGTATCAGGGTTAAGTAGCCCCTTTACAGAGACGTGACAACACACTATATTTCTCGAGGGTAGGTTTTTTGTCCCGTGTGATAAGGGGTTAGCCTATTGCCATCAACCGACCACACATCCAGATGGAAAACACAAAAACATTAGTTCAACCCGGAAAGCGACCCAAAATCCTGATGCTCAGCAGTAGCGCTTACGATCACTAGACCAACGAGGTCGGTGGTTCCAAAGGGGAATAAGTTAGTCCAATTTCGTAATTTTTGCCGATATAGGAAAATCCCAATGGACAGTTTGTTTTTTAAATATTAAATGTCAACTTACTTCTTCCTTAGTGAGCGCTAGTTCTTCTTCTAGCGCTGTGTTCCTCTCTAACGCAACACGCAATCTTTCCCGCACCTGTAACACATATATACAAACACATATTACAACACAAATACTTTGTGAACTTTATACAACTCATCAACACGCCAGTACTCCAAGAAGGGTCCGGTTTAGGCGTATCTATAATACACATATATCAAGCTGTATATTTCCTGTATGAGCTGATCTCTCTAGGTACACCGTACAATAAGTTGATAATCAATAAGTATAACTTGATATGGGAGTATTCCCGTTTGAGCACCTATGCATTTATCTCCTAAGGTATTCCCATTTCTCATAGGTTAAACGGGAATACTCCTTGATATGTACACTACAATTTTATTAGTAGTAGTAATTAGCTAGGCTATCATAGAAATCCTATGTAGTAGAGTCGAGTCTATCGCCATGAATAAAGCACAAATCCAGACTCCGGGCTGCTACTAAAATAAAATCCCAGCTGAAAGAACATTTCCTGACCTGAGAATCGAACTCAGTACCAAAAAATTTAAAAAACCCCCATCGCAAAAAAGTAAAACATTTAAAAAGTTAAAAATAACACTTTAGCCATGAAATTTTACTTTACGTCGGGGTACCGCTTAAGTAAGAAATGTCCTTAGTACTTGTAGATATGTAGGTACTTATTTTAACGGTACCCCGACGTTACGTAAAATTTCATGGCTAAAGTGTTATTTTTAACTTTTTAAATGTTTTACTTTTTTGCGATGGGGGTTTTTTAAATTTTTAATTTAATTTTTATTTTATATTTTTTAAACGCATTTTTTTGTTTTATAGAGTTAACAGTTATAAGAATTTTACAGTGCATGGTATGTAGAGTCAAATGCTGGTTATAACGAATCCAAACACCACATATCTGCTATTATTTAGTCAAGGGTCTACCTACTGGTGTGCTGGATAGCCTGGCTGCAGCATCAGCTCATCCTGTTGCCATCAGTGCATTGTATTTAGAATCAAATGCTGGTTGAAATGAATCCAAACACGACATATCTGCTATTATTTTGTCAAGAGTCTACCTACTGGTGTGCTGGATAGCCTGGCTGCAGCATCAGCTCATCCAGTTGCTATCAGTGCATTGTGTTCAGAATCAAATGCAGGTTAAAATGAATCCAAACACGACATACCTGCTGTTATTTTTCGAAGAGTGTATTAGTCTGCTAGATATCCTGACTGCATCAGACCAAATACACCACAATGTTGCTTATTAATATTACACACATGGGTGTTTGAAATTTTAAGACACACATATGTTTGTAAGTAAAGTTAATTCCCATAGACGTCTAAAATAGCAACGGTAGCTAACACAAAAGAACTGATAACCTTGAAACGCCTGAACCGATTTTGATGAATTATATCTAAGAACCATCGCAAGAAACCCTGCTTTCAAATAAAAAAAACCGCATCTAAATCGGTTTACCCGTTTGGGCGCTACAGTGCCACAGACAGACAGACAGACAGACACACACACATAGCGGTGAAACTTATAACACCCCTCTTTTTGCGTCGGGGGTTAAAAACAAATAAGTTTATACCGTATGACTGAAATAAAACCGTTCATTTTTACAACGCACCGACACAGGTATACACAATACAACAATATTACCTGAATTTGTAAGAATAACTGTATTTGAAGAGTTGTACACGTTCCTATGAAGGAGAAAATGTTTTCCATTGCCAGGAAAATGGGAATAAGTGATAGCGATAAGTTTTAGATACGCGTGGATCGCTCGCGTTTTTCTTTTACGGAATTCGAGTTTCAGACGAAAATATTGAACCGTTACGCTGATGAGAGTATTGTGCTTAACTTCTTCGATGTACATGACGCATAGGTTTACGTCCACATTTCGCCAATGTTTGTGGTGGCATAAGATTGCTATCAGCCAGTCACAAATCAAGGCCTTGGGATTTACCTCATGAGAATTTCCAGATGGACATTTTCAATATAACTTTACCGGTCCCGGAATTGAACACAAGAACTCATGCCTAACAACGAGGTTTATAGTGCAAAATATTAGTCAACCGATATTAGTCAAGGTAATTTTTCTGTCTTAAAAAGAGTTTCAGGTTTATCTGGGTTAAAACCATAATATCCTTAATAAGTGCGGAGTAAAGTAACGGGCAATTTATAATCTCCATAATATTTAGGTATGCACTATACTTAACCTACGTTTAGCATCTGATTCTGTATTACCGACGTGTTTATTGTTATTAACAAGAACAGAAAAGACTCTTTTCAGGGCTGTTTAAAATCAAAAGAAATGTGACAATACCAAAGAACAACAAATAATCACATTAACATAAAAATTTCGAAAGAAGATTGCAGTTTAAATATCTTCTTTGTTTAAACACCCCATCTCGTATTAAACTTCAAACACACTTCCATTGATCTGTGCCCTAAGTGCGAGTTGTTTTTACGCTAACGCGATCGAAACGTTCACCGCGTTTGGCTCTCTGATTGGTTAAAAGCTTGGAGCGGGCCAATCGGAGCGCCGAACGTCATAAACGTGTCGATCGCGTTAACGTTAAACAAACTCACACTTAGGGCACTGTTAAGGAGTGTCACATGAGTATTTGAGATAACCCACCTTTTCGTCTAACGCTTTGTGATGTTCGAAGAGGCTCTTGAGTGCCTTCAGAACTTCGACCTCGGAGGAGACTCCTGACTGCGCGGCCGCTTGTCGCTTCACTACTGTCATGCGCAGGGAGCGCTCGTGTCTTGATACCAGGCATTCTAGGTGCTCTAGCAATAACTGTGGAATATAGAATAGAATCCTCTTTATTGTACACCACAAAAACATACAAATTATAATAAATATATGGGCTACAATTCTTTTTACATAGGGTGATACAATGGGCGGCCTTATCGCTAAGAGCGATCTCTTACAGACAACCTTTGGATGAACTTGATAGTGAAGGAGAAAAGATAAGCAGGTTGTGTACTATTTACATAAATATTATATAGGTACATAAAATACTAATCATTTGCAAAGTAACGAACTGTTATATAAAGAAGTGAATTACATTACATTATTAAAACGATAATCAGTCTTTAATTATGAAGGTATTTCGCATTTGTCACTGGTCTCTACCTATAGCTTCATTTGAGAAACAATTATGACAATATATTTGTTTGCCATCACCTATGAAATGAACCTTTTAGCAGTCGTGAAGTGCGAAATGTTTTTTTGTTGTTATTTTTTTAAATTAAATTATTGTTTTCCATAGGTTTCAACTTGTTAGTACGGTATTATCCTACTTATATTATAAACGCGAAAGTTTATGAGGATGGATGGATGGATGGATGTTTGTTACTCTTTCACGTAAAAACTACCGAATGGATTTTAATAAAATTTAGTATGGAGTTAGCTAACACCCTGGATTAACACATAGGCTACTTTTTATCCCCGTATTCCCACGGGAACGGGACCTACGCGGGTGAAACCGCGGGACGTCTGCTAGTATATAATAAAAGTAAAATAGAAAGAAACAAAGAAAAGAAATACGTAGATAGATACCTTACAATGAAAACCAAAATACATATAACTAGGAATCCCTAATGATAGTAGTTTTCGTAGTAGGTATTTAACTTATACTACTATTCATTACACAAAGACTTTCGAGGATTTCCATTATAAATAACAATTTAGTTAATGCTATAGTGGAAACAATTGGTAGCCGGGATTAGCGATGGAGGGTCCATCAAGGCCTCACAATAAATATAATCCAACATGAGATACCCTTTAATAGCCTTTTATATGACAAAGATTCGGGCCATTCGAAGGCAGAATTAATAGATACACACATCATAATAGTCAATCGGGAAACATAACAAAAGATACACAGTGAAACAGGACAAAACCAAATGAGTCGACATCCAGGCACTTTGACCGAGGGAAGACGGGTCAACGACACGGCCGAGATAAAGAGATTAGTGGCTGATCGCAGCTTACTCGCCTCTTATATGAGGAGACTGCGATAAACTGGAGCCTGGAGTATAGACATCACGTGCATTCTTGTTGTACAGATATTTGGAGAGGCCTATGTCTACATGCGTAACAAGGATAGGAACATGAATAGGGTAAATATTAGGGAGAAAGATATTATGAACAGTGACTGTAAAGTTCGTTGTTATGCTTTAAAGGTCAGGATGAAGATTAATGTATTTGTATAAATTGTGTGTAGTAATTACTTGGGGGACAATCTGTTCAAAATGTCTAATTTCTCAACATTTTTGACAAGTTTTGACAATAGATTGTCGCTGCTCGCTGAGATCAAATTTGCTGCGCCTACCACAAATATATTGAGATTTGAATAGGAGGATAATGAAGACATAAAATATCATCGTGTCAGATTTTATCGTGATTTGGAATAACTTATACATGATGATAAGTTTCATATCTACTAATAGAGCTGAAAACATTTTTACGCACGTGTTAGATTTGGGCTAGGCCTTCGACTCATTACATCATAAAACTTTTAGATCGAAAAGCCGAAAAGGGATCAAGTGATAAGCGCTAATCTAGTTAACACATCGAATTCAATCAAGTACTAAAAGCCCCAGAGAGCTATGGCGGAGGCGTGGTCTAGACGCGGAACGTCGTGAATTATTCAACATCTTTCAGCGAATAGCTGGAGCACCTTTTATATGGGGCGCTAAGATATATAGGAAAATATTCTAATGTCATGTTTGTAGATGATATTGAGGTAAGTAAGTATACTCGTATGTCGGGTACATTATGGAATATTTGATGTATAGATTAAGGTAACGGTCTTGGACACTAAGTTGTGTGATAGTTGATCTGTTTAGACACATACCTACTGGTTGAATGACATGGATGCACTACCTGATAGCATGTTGATGCAGAGCCCAATGACATATTTTGTCAATATTTTACTTGTTCGCTTCTATCATTATAGTCTAGTGGCGTTCGATAGAAATTACGATTTATACAGTTAAAATGAATAAAACCAAACATATAAAAGAAAACGTACGTTATCGCTGGGAGTCTCATAGTCGTATAGTTAGTGAACGTCTCTTCCACTCTGCATAGTAGGCACCTGATCAACTCATGGTAAAGTAAAGTTAATCTTATAGTTGAAGTTCTCGTAGAGAATGACAGCTAATAGAAAGAAAGTAAGAAAAAACATCATATCATTGTTTAATCTGTATATGACTTGTAAGAATCCCTTATCAATAAAATACTATGACTACTATGACTATGACATTTGATTGTGCACAATATTATTACTGCTAAGTACAGTGGTTGTTATTTAACTACCTTGAGAGAGATGACACTCGTTCCGACAGCTTTAAGACTCCCGAAATAAGACTTCTTGAATGAACAAACCCAATTAAAAATCTTCCTAAAATTTAGCGAACAAACGGTAGTTAAATCTTTTGTCTAGTTCATTATATGAATGACAATGGACGACCTTTCACCATTTCGTGCGCTACTACGAGTGTGGGAGGGAACAGTTAATAATTGCTCCGAAAATTAAGAGTACGATGCGGAAATGGATTATTTCAAGACATGTGTCAGAAATAATAATAATATATTGTGTATCATGGGTGGGTTTGCAAACACTTTTATACACATGTCCAAATAGTCAGACTTCCAGAATTCTGCAACAGAAACCTATTTAGTACTTACTGGGTATATTTCGTAACAAAAAGGGTCTGGTCCAACAATGAAGAAAGTTATAAAAAGTCATAAAAATCCGACCGCTATGCTTGAGTAGTAAAAGAAGGAGAGCATAATGCCACTAAATCCGATTCACAAAACCACCAGACCAACTTAGCAGTCCCAAAGAAAAACATCATTTAATCGTAAATCAGCTCTTTAAACTTCCAGAAATACTTTCAGTCAACAAAAACAATTTGAAAGTGAAAACTAATATGAATATAGTGACATTGGTACAAAAAGCTCGGTGAGTGCATCGCGTCTGGTCGGGTGAGCGTTCTAAACGGCTTCCCGCCTGCTCTCTGGAGGTTATTTAAGTGATGTGCACTTTTCATTCGGACCAGGGAGCATCTGTGTCGCTGCGGTGTCAGCTTTGTACTATCTTAATTTAAGATTGACGAACAAAAGTTCATTTATTTTTTAATCCATTATAAAATTCCATTGCTGCGACAATTAAACTTTGCTCTTACGACTACCAAATATAATGTTTAATTATACCAGCCTGTTACTATTCCACAGCAAGGTAAAGGCCTTTTCTCATTCAGAGAAGGCACGAGCATTAATCATCACGCCTGCTCAAGGCGGATTGGCCATTTCAGACTATGTTAAGGAAGTTCATGTTACCTCCTAATGTTTTTTTTTCTTCATCGATGTCAATGACGTCCAAGATAAACTTAGAAAGAACATATGAATTGATGAAGTCCTGCCCGAATTTTGAGCAACAACCTCGTGCATTAGAGTCTTAACGTTTAGGACATTACTGCATTTACTAACATGTCATAATAGGCACAAATAACAATAACATTAGAAATAAAAACAGCCCGTTACGGTTCCCCTGCAGGCAGGGCAAAGGCAAAGGCCTCTTCTTATGATGAGAAGGCACGAGAATCGATCACCAAGTTTGCTCAAGGTATAACGTAATGCTTACTAATTCGGTATAACTTTTATCAAATTTAAGTTTGTTCAACTCACCCTGGTGTTGTTTCTCTCCGCTTTGAGCTCTGAGATCTCCTCTTCCCTCTCGAGGAGCTGTTCCCGTGCTTGGTTGAGCTCTTTTGTGAGAGTCGCGAATTCCTGCAGACAAAAGAGAGTAATAAAATTAGATAAATGTCTGAAGTAATCTTCTAAAAGCCGAATATGAATGTTACGGGTATGCCTAACAGTCGTCATTTTTTCAATTTCATATTTTATGGCACTCTTAGAGATAAAATACAATCAAATCCGAGTACCGAGAGTACAATATACACACATACATAAATAAACTCACGCCTTTTACCACGGAGGTAGGCAGAAACTACAGACTACAACTCAACTACTACACCGTCTGCTATGATTCTGACAAGAACACATGAAATAAAAAAATGAAAAATGAAAAGAAAAGAACAAAAATTTTGAAAATACAATATTGAAAGAAATAGAGAATAGAGTTATACATATACAATATGTATGTCGAAGATTTTAAGACATAGATGTCTTATGAATAATTAAAATAAACCAAAACAAGTTACCTAATCCGCGGAACTCGTAAAAGAATTCTGTAAAAATCACTTTTTCGTAGTTAAGGTACGATGATTCGTGTCTAGACGGCACAGGTGTGCCTCAAAGTTAGTTTAAGCCTCTCGGGGATAAACGAGGTCGCGGTGCTGACACGGAACGAAACAGTAGTACACCACTGGGGCTTATAGTTTACTCACTCAAATAGTGACGATGCACAGGATTTTAAAGTAACAGAAATTCGGCATGACCACGCAGCTCGCGAAAGTTAACAATTTAAAGCGCGGCACTACGCAAGTGGAAGGCCACTAGAACCTCACTGGAACTTCATAACAAGTTCACATCGAAACACAATACAGACCTTTGATTCCCAACTTCGAAGAGGTTAAAATCGTTAGAGCAAATCCTCTCAATCCGTACGTTTTTCCGTCTCTGTCCGACTTTGCCCGAGTTTTCAACATGCAAATTGGAGAACTTGCTTTTTAATGGGCGTTTGAACATTTGCATTTTATAATTATGGGAAACGTAGTCGAAATTGAATTTGCTGGGCATTTATTTATCTGGTGTATAACTATGGTTGACTTTTATGTCTTTTGTACAGAAAAATAAATCAATTTGAACGCTAGAATCGTGAACTGAAATTAATTTATGTAGCTGGTAGTGGTGCTCAAACAGATGTATTGCACTCGAATTCATTTCCACGTTTCAATAACATTTTAGCGGTATGCAATCAGATTACCTGCGTTCCGTAAACGCTGATATTAAAGCGGGATTTTGGGATGGCTGTGTAACTGAAATTTATGTTTAACCTTTCGGGTGTCGACCTCCGTACACGCACATTACAACAATGTCGACGCTTTTACGAGTAAGATAATAACTTTAGGTAGGCCTTCAGAAAAAGGAAGATCCTGACCAAGCCCTTAAGTGTAACTGTCCGACTTAAGACACTTGGAGCGTTTTTTCTTATGTCGAACTGTGTAACTTAAGACATTCGAGGAGTTAAAGGAAAAATATTGGAAACGACACAGTAGGCACTGGGGAGGTGATAAGAAAACTAAAACCCCAGTACGTGGTGTCTCAGTCAATGTATTTTCAGTTACGAAGTATTCGTCAGCCAGTTACTGTGCCACTGCAAAGCAAGAGAGGGCACTAATTGCCACGCGTACCCGAGGCGAGCCGACCATTTTCGATTTATAAGACTAGGTTCCCTCGCGGTATCTATCTTAACCGACGCGGCGACGTCAGGGATGAACTTAGAAAGAATCTACATGAGATTTAATATGTCAAAATAACCAAGTTGTTCCCATGCATGAGAAGAACCTTCTGATGGTCGCATCTCCTCTTATGAGAGCTCAAGCCATGACCACTGCGCTATCAAAATATACAGGCTGATTTTTTTTCACAGAGTGTTCTACCGATGAATATGAATATGAACAGCTCGATGTGGTGATGATAAAGGTTAAGTTTTACTATAGGACCTCTACCAAAATGTATAAAACAGTTGATTTCTTTTCGAGTTGGTCCCATAGTAAAAGTTGGTTCTATTCATGCGTAGAACAGCCTGCAACACTTCGTCTCATGATTATAAAATCTCACAGTCCTACCACCCTGTATTGTAAGGTAGATTCCTAAAAATCTTTGACTGGTAGGTAAATTATTAAAAAGGTTCTACAATTTAACTTATTTAAAGCTTCGGACTGCTCATGGCACTGGACATAAACTTGGCGAATAGAGCTCGCATATTCAAGCAGTTAATTAACCATCTCTCTTGTATCTCCATGAATTATACAACCGAGCGCTACTCCTTAATATTTTAATAATGAACACTAACTATACTGTGTATTAACCACAGTTTCAACGTTACTATGACCCGTGAAGGCTTGACCTACAAGGCACAACATAGTTTCAAAAATATTTTTTGTTGCTTTATGGTAAGACAGATAATTTGCCACGACGTCAATTTCGAAAAGACCTTTCGATGCATCACAGTCTTCATTTTGTCAAGTTGAGCTGATTCTGTTTAAGTTCTTAGTCATCTGACCATAGTTAAGTAAAGATCTGTAGGTACCTCATAGATCCTCTTAGCGCGTAGTGGCCTATACAGGGTGTAAAAAGACCGATCACATAGCCGATAACTACACATTCTGTACATATAATTAAGTAACTTTAACCAAAAAATATTGCTAGGAAAATACTTTTTTTTCCATCTTTAAAAAAGAGATGCTTATTATTGCGCGCAATGAAAGCGCGACAACGCAACGCAACTTTCGATCAGCTGAGCGTACGGCCGGGCTTAGTCGTTGACCCGACCGTCCGCTTGTGTTTAGAATCTATTGCATTCTTGTAACTCCAAAAGCGTATTTTGTTTTGAAAAATCGAGAATTTTGATAATATTTGTTCGGATGAAAGTTTACTAATGACACTTGGAACACGATTTTAGTACGAAAAAAATACGCGAGATATTTTTGAACGGCATATGAAGCCATTTCGCAATTGATCGCCTGCATGAAACGCTAACACTAGGTTAGTTACTAACCGCAAGATAAGAATAACAGTGTTTATGCTTTAGCTGAAGGTCTGAACTTATTAGAGCAACACAGGATAATCGGGTTAAGTAGCCAACCGCTTCGAAGATTAACACTGCCATCTCCAAAAAACACCACGTGTGAGACAGTTTGAAGTATGTCAATGTATAATAAACTTGTTACAGGTTTTTTACAGTTGCCAAAACGACCATTCTCAGTTACTTATTGAAGCAAGTGCTTTGCAAACTTAATGCATACAAAGAACGAGTGCATTTCTAGATCACAATACATGGCGGATGGTGGTATGTTTTAGTGCCTGCACGTCTCACTTTTATAGTCGGCTTGAAATGTACGCCGTTGTAAAATATTCTCTATCGCTTTGTAGACTACACGACGGACAGTGGTTAATGTTCTGAAAACGGGGCATTTTAGACAAGGAAAGTTGTACTGTGCCGTGCAGAGATGACTAAATTCGGAATAACTAAAGGTGTGAATCTTTTTAATGCTCAATTATCACCTAAAAGCATACGTAGTTCAATACGAAATGTGGAAGAATAGTGAAGAGTAGGCTTTTTATTTAAATTAGGCCGAGATTCAGCGCTTTTTAATTTAAAAAATTACATCGCTCGCCCTTCACCAATTCCTAATGTTTTTACTGGGATGAAGAAGTGGCGCAACAAACTCCCCAGCATATGCTGGAGAGTTTGTTAATAAGTGGAAAAAGAAAGAGTAAGACATTAGTTCAGCAGTGGAACACATCAGACTAATTGGATTTGATAGATCAAAAATCTGCCGGCAGTGTCGCAAAAATATCATAAAATTCAAACAAACAGTAATCTGATCACACGTCATGAGTAAAGAAAACACGACTATTCGAAGACTTCAATCTTCATAAACCTATAAAATCGGTGTCCCGAGATTTACGACAGCGAAAACATCTTTGTAACCATTCACATAAGGTACATTGCCTTACTTCCACATTCTCCTTCAACATACAAGAAAGTAACTCAATCAGGGAAGCCTTTGACTCCACTTTTAACCGGATCAAACTTGTTATCAGCACAATCTGATGTAGCTAAGTTATATCCTTCCAATAAATCGATCTTGGCTCCACAGACCACACTTGAGGCTGTAAATTAAGGAGGATAGCGGCAAAGCCTTCTGTCTCCAGGCACGTCGATAGATAAGCTGAGACCGAGGGTGGGAGAAAAGATGGTATTTCATGTAATCATATTTCGTATTAAGGTGGATGGATTTGCAACTGTAACACGTAGATTTTTACGAAATATAATCATTCAAACCATTAAGAAAACCCTCTAAGTTCATGTATAATCCCATTGAATGACTATTTCTAGCAAAAGTCATTTGATGGAATTAAATAATTTAATTTTGGGGCTTGTATTGGTGATTTGTATTGAACTCAGATCAGCCATATTTGTTACCGTCACGAATCATATTTTAATCGAAATAAAACCGGAAACTGGACGGAAAAACTGCAAAAAACACGAGACAAAATTCGCGGACTACACTAATAGATCTACTTCAACCATAGCGAATTGAGAGTTAGTACCTACCATGGGTTCTACGAAACTGAGAAGTCCTATTCATACTTGTTTAAAAGTTCACTTCGATATCGTTAACCATGTATTGAACTTTTGTACTATAGAACTCTCCAATTGTTGTTGAGCAATTATTTGCTCTTAAAAGGCTTTTCATGTAGACAATTAATGTATGGCCATTGTGCTGGGCCAACATGTTGTCAGAGTCAGGCATTCAATATAGGTATACTGACTGACATTCAATTAACTGAGCATACAGGGTATGTGTGAATATAGTAACAGTGTCTAATTTTGGTATAAGAGCTTGTGCACCTACACGCTAATAACATTATTTGCCGTAATGAGTCCTTATCAATCATTCGCTGTCTGTAGAAGCGCGTGATTGCAAAATACTACACACGGCTTTAAAATGTTTAAAGTCGCATAGATTTCAGCTTTTTAATTTATTTATTAAAACTTTATGCACTAAACTGTCCAAAGGCAGACAGATGATGATGATGATGATGATGATGATGATGCAGAGACAGAGCATGGTAGACGCAAGAAAATAACAAAACCTTGAAAGTTAAATAAATTGTCATTTGAAATAAATACATTCTTAATATTTAAAATTCAGAGAAAATAATATATAATATTTTAATGTAAAAAAACTAATCTGGACTCAACTTAGAGGTAAGTTGTTTTTGCATTTAAGCTCTCTCCTATTTCTGGAGACATTGTTATATTATATTATTATTATTTCTTGTTATATCTCGGAACCCTTGGGTTCCGGACCTTTGGAAGGCGTACGAGGGGCCGAAGCCAACTCGCAGAGGCCCTTTGTTGTTTTTAAAGAATTGAGGTACCAATCGCAGATTTTCCCTGTATGCACTAGACAAGTGCACCCAAGGAAAACCTACAACTGGAGTAAGACTATTGCAGAATATTTATTTATTTATTTATTTATTTCTTATGGCACTTCAACGACTTACTCACTAAAAATGTAAATAAACACACAGCGCATAACAATAAGCAATATGGCGCAATATGGTAACAAAAGTACTGGACTATAGGTTAGGGTAGCTAAAATGGACTGGATACGTATAACTATGAAAGACTATGGCCCCTGCCTCATCAATGTTACATATACACAGATTAAATGACAGATGATTAAATTATTATTATTATTATTTAGTCCAAATTGTCCCACTGCTGGGCAAAGGCCTCCCTCCATTCCTTCCATCGGTCGTGATTCTGCGCCACCTCTCTCCAATTCTCAAGGAAGACATCCAGGTCGTCCCGCCATCTCCTTCGTGGTCTGCCGCGGCCCCGTGTCACTGTAGGGCACCAATTCTGGGTTTTACGAGCCCATCGCTCGTTCGGCATGCGGCAGACATGTCCTACCCAGTCCCATTTAAGTTCAGCAGCCTTTCGTGCACAGTCGACTATTTGTGTTTTGGAGCGCAGTGTGGTGTTTCGAACACGATCTGTGAGTTTGACACCCAGAATACTGCGAATATATTTCCAAAAAAACAAATAAAGTATATAGTCACTAGCAACCTCGCTTGGCTTAGCACGGTTGAATACATTTTTCTATTGACAATTTCTCTCATTCTCTAAGGTCTCAAAATTGAAATTCCCACAAATCCTTTTCAGCTGAAGCTTGCATTTTTAAACCTACAGCTGTCTAAATTTTTGGAGTTTTGGGTTTGCGTTACTGGTCAGGATTAACGACCTTTAAAGTATTGATTGTATCTTATTCCTTGTAAGAAGATCCAGTTCCTTTTAAAATGGCCTTCCTTTTCAATTTTCGACTGACTCTTTGACAATTTCCAAGTGTTTAAAATGGTGTCTCTAAATGGTTTCATTAAAATAAATGTTTGCGTGTCTCTGGTGTCACTTTTCAAAATTAAGTGTTCCTCGAAGAAGCGACATCTGTATTATTGTTTGAGCTAGCTAATGAAAGAATAACATCGCAGTGTAGCTTCTCATCTTCAACAACAAACTGTCGTACGTGGAATTATAAGATGAACGAGACGCCGACATTTGAGTTGTGTGAGCGGCAGACGAGGCGAATGCTCGTATTAGATATTCTACTTGACGCTTTCGTAAAGAGATATAAGCTTAGCAAAGTCTCAGTTATTATTGATGGAATAAAACTTTATCAACAGACAAAAACATAAACCCTTTAACCGCTTGTGTCGCTTAAATACGACATTTATATTTCCGTGCCCCTACCGGGCAAGTCGTATATCTGCGACAGAGAACATGCATGACTTTTTCGTTTTATTTTTGTCATATTGACTGCGTGGTCCATTATCAAATTGAGATATTATGAATACAACATAGTTATTTGTTATAGTTTTTTTTTTTATTTAAATCAACTGTAGGCAATTGATTTTTAGCCCAGCGCTTGCAGTTTATTTTCCTTTCCCCTAAGACTTCCTTGCTTATTAAAGTAGCCTATAAAATATGGAAATCCTAAATCAAATTTTACAAATCTCCTCCCATGCTGAGCATTTTCGTCACACGGCCAAATTCACACACACCCATCCATTTAAAAAGCAATACAGCCTCCTTCCCAATAAACATTTGAGCAAGTGATCGGCTTTTCATTGGCCCAATTCTGCTTATCCTATTTCTAGTAATAGTGCACGGTGGGTGGTCTCCCCCCTGTACCCCCCAGCGGTGTCATCGTCCACGGCGCACTTTGCACCCTGCGGCGTAACCCGACATCTCTCAACAGAATATACTCGAGAAGGTACACTTCGAGAAATACATTTAGAGGATATTTTCAGCCATTCGGGTTAGGCATGTGATAATGCAATTTTGATAGGTTTGGTTGATGGCTAATTAAAAATAGGTAAACATAAGGATAGATACTTAAATGTCAAAATGTTTGCGGCTCTGTGAGAAGACGGTATGCTTTGACCCACACCAGGAACTTTTTCTGTGTCGTAGTTACGCTTACAAACATTTAGACAAACAACCAGACCCGGAACATTTACCTGTCTATCTGTAGACCATACAAATATTTGTTCCGTGCGGGAATCGAGCCCGAGACACAAGGCGCAGCAACTAATCGCACAGCCGCTGCGCCAACCGTGCTATCACATTTGGAGATAGGTTTGATAAATACCTCATTAAATATTACTTATAAGGATAGATACCAACTCTGATTTGGAGTAGTTTTCTGATGAAATGAAGATATAATTGCGGTTCTTTGCTATCATTCCCAAACGTAACTTTACATAATAAGGCTTAACTTTCGAAGTCACTGATCAGCCTTAAAATTTTAGATATTTCGCCCTAACTTCTTAGGCTTGTCGACTAATGAATGAATATCATTGGAACGAGCATGCAAAAGCTACCTCTGAGAAATATTTTAACGTACACTACGTAGTAATATGCCTAGCCTTTTTCCAACTAAGTTGAGGTCGGCTACATAACCTAGTGACTTGAAAACTCGGGCCTTCTCTGCTTGAGAAAAGCAGGATGGTTTCATTATTATCCTCGAATATTGTTTAGCTATTTCCAAGTACACAATACCAGTTGGTCTACCGTCTGTCCTGGCGTGTGGTCCCGCGTTGTATTGACAGCTTTACAGATCTATTGAGTTGTTTACTCGCTTTCATTTGTCTGCCTTGTCATGTGACTATGGATGACGCGAGCTGGTTATCTCTTTGTTTGAGTGGATGATTTCGTGCTTCGTTCATTGTTTTTTGTATAATCTGCTCTTTTGGCTTTGTAAATGGGTTTTGGTAGCAACATTCTGGGCCGAAATAATTTTGACAGATGTATTGCAGAGGCGACGGCCAGGTCTATTAGTGGTGCCCAGTAGTAGAGTGAAGCCCGAACTTAATGAGTGTATGAGATGTGTACTTAATGACGTAGCGGACAGTGTAGATAGTTATACTTGTTCTCTGATTAAGTTCACATACACCACCATGATGAGTTCATAAATAAATAAAGATTACCATCGACTAGATAAGAAGACAAGATGTGCTTTATAGAAATGAGATTGGATCACTATATTTTAAACTTTTGTTAAAGACAGGCTAATCGGCAATTCACTGAAAATCTTTCAGGGGGAGATGTTCCCATTCACGATTATAAACTGTAAGAAAATTAGCTAATTTAGACAGATTGCAATATTTACCGAATTTAAATGCTCGGACAGCAACAGCTTATTTTTATGTAATTTCAGGGTTGGTCTCAACCTGTACAATCTTATCATTACTAGACTTAATCGAAAATTCTTTTAAGCTTTCTCCTGTAACTTCTGCGAACTAAGTAAACGATACAGTCTCAATGGTGCTTTTTGAAACTAGGTGGAAAGAAAATTCTAGTAGTGTCTAGATTCAAATCTAGTGTCTGTCTGTGTTTTGGGCATCTCGCCAAGAACTTACACCTGAAGCAGATGTACCTACCTACAAATGTGGCAATAAACCGACTATCTTAACACGACGATTTGGGTGTCGTCAGATGATTGCATATGTATTTGTGCACACGTGTGGGCTTATCATATTTCAATAATATGTTAGTGTAGACGTGACTATTTCTTTTTTCTGTGCTTTCTTTCCGTACGATTTTTATCGGCTTTGGGTGTTTGTTGAAGTCGTTACTGGAAAACCAAGAAAAGGTTGTATAAGTGAAGGCAATTTGTAGATTTCCGTAACATAAACATCACGCCTATATTTCTTGAAGCGTTAGGTAGAGGTAAACCTATAGTACATCCACATTTTGCCAGTTATGTTTAAGTCTCTCATAACAGTCATAACGGGGGCAAGCCTATTGCCATCAGAGAGGAACAAACACAGATTCTGAGCTGCTACTCCAGATGCAAAAACGCAAAAACACTTTGCCCGAATTGAGAATTGAACCCAGGATGTCCAGGAAGACAATTGCAAATATCCGTTCACAAACAAAATGTTGAACGTGACAACGGTTTTATTCTTCCGCCATTCATCACTACCGACAAATTCAATGATGTATGGGCCGCATGGTAACACATTTGTCAAAAAAAGACATTATCATAAATCCGGGCCCCTATATAAAATCTGCAAATCTTGATGGATGACGTCATAATGTCAGGGTGACGAGTAAGGTCCACGTGGGTGACGCAGGTCACCCTGGCTGACCCATGTCCTGAAACCATGAAGCCGGTGGAATTTCATTAGCACGTCATCCTGCAGAGCGAGGCATCTAGTAATTAAGCAGCTTACATGAATAGTTTGCATATTTAATTAGAAGTAGGTAATAAACAGGACAAAATGTTCCTTGAGGCTTTAACTAACAACATGGCACGTGTCAGAGGTTCTTGTGAAACACTTCGAAGCGAAGTTGTAATTGCCTCCAGAAAGAACGACAAGTCTTAAGTATATTATTCTGTTCGTTGCTTCGCCTCCGAAAATAGCTTTCCCTAGATGAAATTTTAAACAAATAATATGCAAACATTAAGACAATACATTCTTGATTTAATCCAGAACTATAGTTTTTGTAAAAATAACTTAAAAGTTGAACTATTATCCTAAGGGAACACATTACCGGAATAAAAAGTATCCTATATTGATCCAGGAAATGGTATACATCATACATAAGTGGTAATTTTTATCTAATTCACGTTTGGATCGTGCGATAAGAGCGGATATTGTATACACAAGTGTGTATCGTGCTTAGCACAAGATAATTAATAAAATTACCTAATCCTTTTTTCGTCTCACAAAGCTCGAAAAGAGCTCCGCGAGCAGTCAAAACGTTCCAGAATCTTCTAAGCCAACATACACAGACACACACACAAACACAGTTATTATCACTCCACTTTCCACCACAAGACTAGCTTCCACATTACACGCGCAAGTTCAATTTCCTTTTACAAACATATCATGCCAGTTGTTCCAATTAGCAGTCGGCTAGTTTCAACCGAATCAATTTCCGGCGATACGAACAAAAAATATATATTAAACATGACACCCGACACAACGGTTTTCCGGAACGTTCCCGATCCGTTTTTACGGCTTTCGAGCGGAATGAGCGTCGAGATCATGTGGCTTGTACAGACAGCGGCAAAAGGGTCGTACGACAGTTCAAAATGATCAAAGCAACATAGGGGTAATTCCCGTATTTTCAATCCCAATCTATTAAACATTCGACACATCCAATAAACTAGGCCAATAGCAGTATCTTATTCAAAACATATGAAAAAACCTTTAAAAAGTTCAATCAATCTATAAAGCAAATAAAAAGAAAACTATATTTACTTAACTTAAATTTTCTCGATAATTGGTTTTCCTGAGATACCGCTTTTGTGTTTAGAATGCCAGTATTATACCTAGATTTTTAGGGTTCCGTAGTCAACTAGGAACCCTTATAGTTTCGCCATGTCTGTCTGTCCTTCCGTCCGTCCTCGCTTAATCTCTGTGACCGTGATAAAATAAAAATTGGAAAAAAATGTTTTATTAGGGTAGCCCCCCTATAAATGAAAAAAAAATCACTTGACACTTTACATATGTATGTGAAGTGGGAAGTGATTTTTTTTTAATTTGAACCCTAACGTGTGATATATTTTGTTGGAAAGGTATTTAAAAATGAATAGGGGTTTACTAAAATCATTTATTGATAATGTCAATAATTTTGGATATAATCGCTCCAAAAGTAAAAAACAACGTGTGTCCCCTCACCTTACCTTAACTCTAACCTTTGGACCATAAGTTTAGAAAATATGAAAAAAATCTGAAATGTAGAACTTTATAAGGACTTTCTAGGAAAATTATTTTTAACTTGGATGGAAACAACAGTTTTTGTACAAAAAAGATAAAAAGTTGTACAAAATAATTTCTGGACTAAGTTTGTTGTATAATCGTATATGCAAGCATTTTGAACACTTTTAGTGACGGACGGGAAGCTACGGAACCCTTCACAGAGCGTGGCCCGACACGCTCTTGGCCGGTTTTTTTTTACATTGATTGTTACTGAGATAAGATCGCGACTAGATTTTAAACGTTAATAATTACAGTAATTTCCCTTCTGATCATATTAACCTTAACAGGGAGTAGGAACACACATCACAAGGCTTATCTTCTATAACATTGTTCAGAAATAATTGCTGACAAACGTTTATTTTTCTAGAATTGTCTGGTAACGCGCAATATAACGCACGCAAAACATTATCCTTTAATGCCTTGTGTGAGTAAGTCGTAAAGTAATTTAAAGTTAAATTATAACATAACTTGTTTTCGTCTGATAACGTCAAGAAAAGTTGGAACTCTTGCGTTTAATATCTCTTTAATCAGAAAGTTCCCAGCACAGGTACAAAAGGTACAAAAGGTACAAAAAAAAACAAGTGTCTGTACACTTCGTTAAGTGTCTTTTTACACCAGTTCATAGTTTCATTGAGATTAGTTCAAATTTATCAATAGGCTAGATGACAAAATTTTAGTTTTTATTCCCTCATCTAGAAAGTATTAGATACCTACCTATTTTTTTCACGTAATTAAAAAAATGGCAAAACATGAGTCAAAATGTAGCATGACGTCACAATTTTCAACTGTTTATACTGAATTATGACATCACAAGCTCCTTAATTTTAACGCGCATAATATAAGTAGTTTTCCATCAATTTTGAAAAAGCGAAAAATAATACAGGTCTATTATTTTTTAGTATCTCATTTTGTTATTCATACACCAGCATCATGCCTATTGCGAAGGGTGGGCTTTTTGGGGGACTGTCTTATATAATTTCGACGTTCAAAAAGTGCTGATCCTCAGCCTAATTTGAACAAATGACTTTTGATTTTGATTTTGATTTTGATTGTCAGAGGGGCATTTCTCGTATTTTTAAGAACGTTCTCATTACAATCTCAGTCCCAATCTGTCAAAAATACGTTTCACATACATTTTTGACATTGGTTGTCGCCTAAGAGATTTAAAATACTATAGAGCGGGCATGTCAAGGAAATGTCATAGAAAAACTTTGATCCCATGTCTCAGTAACGCCATCTAGAATAATATATGAATATTGGAGCGGCAGCGGAGCGTACTAAAAAAAACTCATAGACTTGTGTCCACTAGGACATATATTTCACAAGATTATAGTAATTATTGAATGTCTTTGGTTGTCGCTACGACTAGATTGTGACTAGATATTGAAAGTTTTAAACTAGGTACCGTATTTGGCTTTCAGATCTTTTAGAACCGTGTAGTACTTTTGCCCTCGACTGTACAGTGGTACTGTGTATTTTGTCAGCGTTATAGCGGTTCCAATTGTGGTTCGTTAAATTATGTTCTGAGATAAGCTAAGGAAATGGATTTTCAATAACCTGGTCTGTGGTTTTGCGGTGGATTCGAACAGGAGTTTAATTGTGTTGACTGAGATGTATTCTTATACTTAACTAATAGTGCTATTTGCGGTTATTAGAAATTACCTTAAGACGCTGTGCATGAATTGTTCGCCAGTTTGTTCACAGGTGTTTTGTCTGCAACTAGCTATGTCATGCGGTTTCACCCACTCAACCCACCCAAGGCAAGTTACAAATTGGAACGTTTTTCATTTGTTTGCGGTGACCGACTGGAATTGACGAAACTTAAAATAATTTATATTTTTTTATCCACGAGTTTTTTTATTTTTAATACCGAATGTTTTTAGAGAGATTTAATCCAGAACAATAATCCTATTGCTAAGTAGAATAAAATGTGAGTGTTTATTTAATGAATTTTAAACGGGTTGATTCCTAGTTTAGGTTTGCTTGTCGAGGAATCTGTAAACGCAGACATATTTTTTTTTTTTAAATAAAGGAAAGCTCTTTAACGTAAAATAATGATTTTAAGAATTTGAAGTGGGTTTACCTTCAGGAACCATAGATTTACCCAGTATTCTGCGGTAGGTATAGATTAAACAGGTTATCCTTAGTTTTAAGCAAATGAAGCGTAGGGACAAACAATATTTATACCATATACTAGATTATGAATGAAAATAACATCAGACTACAATTGTGCCTAGAACTCCCAAATAAGCTTACATTGTAGAATAAAACGAGCAATTTCTTATTTAGTGGAGCGCTGCAGTCTATTTCTATTCAGTCTGTCTGTCCACACGTCCACAGACAATCGAAACTGTTACTATTGCCTCAGTAGCTGAATAAAATATGAGTTTATAATTGGTTTCGTTAAAATATTTTTATTCTCGTAAACATAACTCACCACTGTAATATCAGATGGTTCCAATTAAATATTTGATTAATTACAGTTCACTTACATATCGTAAAGTACAATATAATCATATAAAACTAATTGGAAATATGTAATAATAATAATAATAATAATCTTTATTGTCGCAAGTTTACACTTTACAGAGTGACTTAAGATTAGGCACAAGTTAATGTAATGTACTAAAGGTACTGGCACTGTCTCCCAAACTAAGCGAAAGCTTGTATTTTGGGTGGCAGTGTTCAGTCGTACGGTGAGGCTCTATAATTACAATTTACAACGATTGTACAGATAAGTGAACGTTGTCGCTGGGCGCTTAGGATGGATATAGTTATTATTAATTAATTATATACACTTAGTTATAATAGGTAGACCATGTTTTTTTTTTTGAGTATGTATGTGTGGAGGTAAGTGGCTGAGTGTGTATGTATAAACGGTGGGTGTATGTGTTGGAGTTAGTGTATAGGCATGTGTGTGAATTTGTGTGCGTAGGTTATGCATTGTATTTTAGTAATTGTTCAGTTGTATTGTAGTCCTTATTTTGAAGCCAGTCAGAGAGACAGGTTTTCAGTTTGAAGCTGTTTAGTTCTGCAATTTTTAGTTTCTTATGTATGTCGTTGTATAGTTTGATGCTCATACTATTGAATTGTTTTTTCGCAAAAGAAGTTTTACAGGGATTGCGTGGGCATACAGGCATCCCGCTGCGTCTGCCTGGACCGGGGCGTGGGACACTTCGGTGTTTTCTCATGGTGGATTTGAGCACAAAGAGCTGTCGGACCGTTAGCACTTTGCTGTCGGCGTATAGCTGTTCGGTGGGGTATCTGTAGGGCTTCTTAGTCATTACTTTGAGCACAGCTCTCTGTGCTCTTTCCAGACTTAGAAGAAGAGTCTTGCCGGCGCCACCCCAGACTGGAATGCAGTACTGGATGATGGACTGACATAGGGCTAAGTAGACCAGTTTTAGTTTCTCAAGTGGGACGCAGTCTCTGAGTGATTTAAAAATGTGTATTAATCTCCTTACTCTGGAGGTGACCGTGTCTATCTGCTTGCCCCACCTCAGCCCATCGTCAATGTAGATACCTAGGTACTTGACATGTTCAGCTCGGTCGATTTTTTGGCATGTGCAATTGTCCTGAGAGATGCAACTATGTGCTGTAATCGAGAAGTTTTGAGGTGGTGAGTTGTTTTTTCTTATTGAGAAAGCAACATAGCATGTTTTTGTTAGGTTCAGCGTTAGCAGGTTGTCCGTAAGCCAGTTCATAATTTGTGTCAACGAATACTCGGCTGTTTCCTTTACAGTATTCCAGTCCGATCCCCAAACGAAAATTGCCGTATCGTATCGTCGTATATGTGGAAGTCATCAATAAAAAAGAAGCATACATTAAAAATCTTTTGTCTACCATTGGTTCCATATTAACAAAAGAAAAAAACTGAATCTTTGATCGAGTCGGTCAAGTACTACATAGCATCAGGTCTTGGGATCAATTCCCGAGTCAGGTAAAGTGTTATTGTTTTATTACAAGTAGTTTTTCAGTTTAAGGCAATAAATATACTTACATGGAATTTAACACAATTTGTAAAAAGTGGGGTACACTTCTGCTAACACCTCGTGTGATTACAGATGTTGTTATATTATTCAAACGAGTAAAAAAGCTGACCTGAAAATTGGTGTGTGAAGATTGACTTTCCATAGACCACGGTTTTTTTTTTACAAAACAAGTAAACTTTAATACGTAAGCAAATACTGGCGCAGTGACAATTTTAAACTGCATCACACAAGACCAAACTCTGGTGAAAATCTCGGAATTTTAAACTAGATTGTGAAAGGAAAGTGTACAGAAGTTGTTAGCAGTAGTTGGAACTAACTATAATCAGGCGACGGCGCGGGCGTCAAATTGAATCAAATCGGTCCTGAGTGGCTCCGAAGTCCGGCTGTATATCACGATATACTAGTGTGTTTTGCTTTTCATTTAACATTTTTAAATCATTTAAACTATTAAACATTTTTTAAAAACAAAATCGTACTAGCAATTCCACATTGAAGAAACGCCAAAAGAAACTAGGTGTCTTTTTATGTTCAGACATAAGATTAGATTAAAATGTTATGCGAATGTCTAACGATGCCGAGAAAAGTCTAAGAGCCCTGATGACGAAAGAACCAATGCAGTTTTTAGTTAACCTGTCCCGACAGACGGCAGACGGGGAACGAACTAAATTCCCAATCGTATTGGTTAAACAAGAAATGGACAAGATAAGCTGACTACATACATAATACTCTTGTGGTACGTAAAATCATAAAGACTCTTTGATGGCTTCGTTTCCGTTTTTATTTATTTAACACTTCAAGCACACTAATACCACAGATAAATATTAATACAATAGGACGACGCCGATAGAAATTCCGACAACGTCTACACACATTAGCCCTGAATAATACCTCCCGAACTACGAACATTGTTTTGTTCGTCGGACGACTGTAGGTTTTAAGACTGTGCTAATAACAAGGTGACGGCGCACTAGTTGGGAGTTGATACACGTACCGTTTGATGGCCAAATGCTGTTAGGTTCACTCCTTTGTACATAGGACTTGAACATAACTGAGACACCCTTCACTAAAACGTCAAATATATCAAAATTATCCATAATGGTGTTGATAAAAAAAAAACATTTGACTTTAAACTCGGAGAAGTAAAAGCGTAATATAATGTTTCATAACGTTAACTACTTCAGTGCCTACTTAAGGTTAAAAGACAAAGTTTCTCTTTCATCCCTAATTTTCTTGAATCGCTAGTATTTTAATTAAAATTGAAGTTACGCTTAATTTAAGTTTTTCTTCCTGTGTGTTCCTCGGTCTTATTAGCATAAAAGCGAAGCGTTCAGTAGTCAACTTTGAGGTGGGAAATTAATTCACAGTTAAGTAGCAAGACCTTTTGCAGGAACACACGACCTAATTACATACGCGGTGTAATTATAGACTTTCAGGCTGTTTGAAAGTGCCTTAACACCTTATCGTCATCTTGAGTATAACCTATAGGGGAGAGGCATTCAATCAAATATGGTAACTAGTTGAGTAGCAGCTTTCTGAAAAAGCTACATCAAGTTTGTGCAAGTAAGGTATAGTAGTTTAGCATAGTGGGTAATCATACTATTACGTAACATAGACTTAGACCTTGTTATTAGATTTTATTAACCCTATTAGATATTTCTATAATCACAGAGATCTTGACTTGTGGTACGTTCTTATTATAAGGTACCTATGTATACCTATCGCGCTTGCCCCTCAGAAAAACCTATAGGTACTTTACACACTTAAACAGATACTTAACGGTATAAAATAAGATTATTTTTAATAACTTGAATAGTTGGCTAAACCTGAGGCTAAGCAATGTGTCACATAAATATATAATTACTAATGCTTCCTCTCTCCTACCTCACTTATTTTGCTGTGCCAACAGGGTCCATATGATCTAATTATAAGATTACTATCTAAGAATACAATAAAAATATTGAGTAAGTATTGAGTTTCGCAATCCAAAAATGTGATGCAGAAGACATCCAAACTAAATATTTAATGGCTCTATGGATATCTTTTACCCCGACATACTTAAGGTTAGGTTAAGGTAATTAGGGTTCAATGGCACGCACCTCGTGACTTTTCGGATACATGTGCGTGTTGTATAATTGTCACTTTCTTCAAAAACGGTGAAGAAAAACGCGAGGAGACCGACGTGTCTGATATATTTCTCGAGGGCATGTGATGCCAACTTAAAGGCCCATGGGCCGCATCAAAACTGACAGCTGCAGTGCGGTTCTAGTCAAATCACCGTATGATAATGTAGGTGTAGTGAAGGCGAATTGAGTTGTCATTCCGTACTAATGCTAGGCATTGACAGTTCCTTCACTCAAGTTTACACGGCGTGACTTTTACTGAATCGACCGGCAGGTCACTCACTGACCCCACGATAAGAAGAAGATTAGTGTTAAAGAAAGATGGACAAACAGACGTCAAGAGCAGTGTCTCTTTCTATTAAAAGATCATATTCTCATAATATTTACCTGTAGCAGTGCAGTATGAACACGGCACGCGCACACGGCGCCATTCTTGCGCGCGCAGGGCGTGCCGAGCCACGCGCACGCGCCCCCGCCGCGCTTCATCGCGCGCGACCATCCCTCGTGCGCGTTCACAACGCGCAAATGTTCTTACATACACATTTCTTACAACTGTTGCACTTTCACTTGGTTTTTACTTTCACTTGTATTTGAAGTTCAGTTTCATTACAATTAATTATTACGTTTTTTGATTTAACTTTAAGTGCAAATAATAGTATCACTTCGTACTCTGTATCTCATTTTACGTTTCTTTCTTCAAAACATGAAGTAACAACCCACTCTCATAGTTAGTTAAATGTTTTCAACGAATTCAATTTATCTTAGCTGACCAAAATAGGTCAATTAGAAATTAATAAAGTGGTTCCGATACTTAATTGTAGAAAAATACCTCTTTAAATTATCTCGACTAAAGTGAACGTAAACTAAAGTTGATCAAAGAAGTTTTTCCCAAAAGAGACAGCTGGCATTTTAAAAACTGTTGACCGTCTACTCGGGCTATCTGTCGAAAAAATTATATAATTTTAACGTTTTGAATTTTTTTTGTTGTTAGTTGTCGCTGAGGTTACGAATAACGCTTTAGATAAGACCTGTATTGGTAATAAATAGTAACATTTGTTCCAAACTAACCACAGCCCGTGCTATGAGTACTAGATGACTGATAAACATACTTATCTATTTCTAAATACATACATATTATCAGATTTATACACACAAACATGTGTCTTGAGTAGGAATCGAACCACGATCTCCGACATAGCAGTCACAGCAACAAACCACTAGACCGACAGGCCAGCCAATTAAATAGATCCTGCATAAATGAAAAACCAAACTAAACAATCGTAGTTGCCCTGAGAGACCCCAGATAATAATTGTTGAAGCCCCAAACCTAACAGAAGCAGTTGTGAGACGGTTCAACACAACAGACAGGTTCGTTATCGAACTCAGTCGACCACTAAACCAGGCGCCGACTGCAAGTTACCGACTTCCAATGGTTTATCTGTGGCTGTAAATAGGTTTAAATATTAAAGGAATAATTAGAAAATCAAAAACGAAACTCCTTTATTTAAATGAAGGGCCGACTATCACTATATCACTATCGAGAGAACCTTGCACAAATGAAACTTGATAGATATCATAGGAACGGAAGATCCGGAGCGCAGATGCGTTGCGGATCGTCGTGCTGAGATTTTAACGTTGCTGGTAAATATAAAAAAATGTACGAAAAAATAAAACGCTTCATATACAAACACACTAAGAACCTGTATGAGATTCACCTCATTCATTTCCATGGGCCAGTTCTCCCAGCCGACTTATTTTTTAAACAATTAATAATTCACCAACCTACAGGACAGGCAGAAAAGGAATCCCTATTTTTAACATCACAACCTTAGTTTTCAATTCGCCTGTACTATTCTCCTAACATTTATTTATTTTCATTTATTTATATAGTTCTTAATAATGATGCTCACCTACATCTTGTTGCACAGAATAAATGGTTTATCTATCCATCCATCCATTCATCAAAATAACTATACCAAAATCAAAAGCCCCCATTCCCTAAATTCCGTTTTTACGCGTCGTTTGACAAATCGCCTTAACCCCGACATGTATCTATCAGCGTTCACTCCAACCCTCGTGCAGCCGTGTTACTGGGGGCAGAGCATCGTAAACCACGTCAATTACTAGGAACAGCTCCACCGGGCCCCTGTGGCCCCCGACACGACCACCGGCAGGAGTCGACTGCAGTATTAATGAGATATGTCAAAATTGTTGCTTGCTTTTGCCCGATTGTTTGTTTGGAAAGGGCAATTCTGGGGTGCAGAAATATTCTTTGAATGGGTTTTAAAAGAGTTCTTCTTTTGTCAATTTCTTTTGTTATACTTTCCGTTTGTGTTTATTCTTTACTAAAGTTAGTATAATTCCAAATTTCTTGTATTTTCGTACAATATGCACACCGTGACTTGCTATATAACAAATATGTTGTTTTTCTTTTTTATGGATCGACCGTGTCAAATTGGGTTTTAATTTTATCAAAAGATCAATCATAATACCCACATTAGGTTTATTTCAGAAAGTTGAAACTGTCAGGCTTAGAAGATAACACTACGTTCGTATTCATGAGTAAAAGACATACAAAAACAAAATGTACGTGTTCTCTTAAGTCTATTACCTAGTTAGCTACATACCTTAATAATGTTAATTTCGATTTAATTACCTAAGAACCGGGAAGCACTTCATGTCCCCACAATGTTGGCTCTTCCTAATTCGTGGCCTCAATAGCATGTTGCTTTTTCCCTATCTCCCAAAGGCACTTTATTTTATGTCACCCCAAAAATAATAAACATTCCCCTTGAAACCGTTATTCATGAATATTCTACAGTAAAAGGAAAAAAAGCAATCTTTAATACTCTTAGCAGATAGGTATTTCCTTTCTTTTGTCTTTGAAAAATGAAGCAATAATCCCCTTGTTTCTGATACGTTTTCAATGGGAGCTCGTTTAATCGCCACGGGCAAAGAAAACAATAAGAATTGGGTATATAGTGGTCGGGTGCAATACAGCGGGTTTACGGATAGCGGCCACGTCAAAGCATTGTGCAGACGAGGTACCTAGTGAGTGAGGATTTAGAAAATTGTTTGCTTATTTGTTGGGAAATGACACAATTTGTTGGTGTTTCATTTAGTGTCTAAATAGTTTGATGAACTGTCATCATCAAACTATTCAGACACTACGACATTGCCATTTTAAAACTTTTGAATTCTGTAATTCAAAATTAAAGTCAACGTGTAGTCTTCAATTTTAAAATGGCATACTCGTAGACTTTTAGATAGACTGCTTAGTTTTATTTGCAAATGGAAGGTAAGGTGACAATAAGCTGACTGCCGGAAGGCCAAGCTGACTTGAAAAATGTTTTGCCTCTTAAAATGTACAAAATTTTTAAAACATTTCAATCACCTGACAAAATTTTATATGATTTCCGGTGGCCTGACTGTCTTAAATATCCGTCGTTCTGTCTTGGTGAAGAGATATTGTATATATATTTTATTGTTGCTTTAAGCCCATTGTAAGATCTCAACACATTATGGAATGCATTTATATGCTTAATGATGAAATGTTTTCAAAAGACTTCGACCATTCTTTCAAGAACCGGATCTTACAGCATGATGGTAATTATTGCTCTGGAAATAATAAACCCCTAAACCAATTTCTAATCTCAATTTAAAGTTCTTTCACCAGCACTCGTCATAAGAATTGCTTTATTAATGCACGTTTTCCGTGCTCGTTGCACAGATGAATTCAACTTAGACAACTCTTTCCACCTTCCTACGATTATCTCTAGCTATTATACTAACATCTGCATGCTGATCTTCATTTCTAACTGCAACATCACTAATCACTAACAAAAGCTTTTCAACAATGTCTAAACATAATTGTAACGATTGTATTGTTGCCCACAAAATGCAGTATTATTCCCAGTACAGCTTTATTATTCAGCCTGTCAGTCTGTTTTGATTCTGCGAGGATTCAACTTTTGTGAGCTGCTAGTACGACTTCAGTCTGAGAATTGTTTTAAATGTTACATCCCCTGTTCGTGTGTTGCTCTTTGCAATTGTTACTATGCAAATTGTGTTCATTTTTACCCGGAGACAGTTACAAAGTATTCAAATTATCATCAGTGGAAATGTAATAGACAATTAAACGAAAACTGTGTATTGATACTTTCTTTGAAAGACTTAATTGTATTGGAGATGAAAGGCTAACTATTGCATATTGATAAGGTTCTTTGTACAAAACCCAAGGTGATTCTGATGTTAATTCTTAACGAAGATAATTCTGAAATATTGACACGGAGAATTTAGTGAGCACTTTTCACTTATCATCTTTCCATTCTTTTATAGTCTTTCAACTTAATAATTTAATTACTAACTGTATTTTTTATTTTATAATACCTCGTACCTATCTCAGTATAGTAGTTTTTTTTTCGTTTCTTGCCTATTCTTCGTCATACGAAACTACCTTTCCAGGGGCAAACTACATTAATTTTTTTTTAACTTTGAAGCCCGACGCTCCAAATGACGCGAGAGACACTTTTAACGGTATAAATAAAATAAATGATTTGGCTTTGACTTTGAAATTTAGAGAGTCTAAAAAGGATTGAAATGACAACAGTGTGGAGAGTGCTTTTAAAAGTAACTGGACACCGAGCCATCGAGACGTGCCCTACGACAGTGTGTACCGAGACGCAAGTGTCGCGATGTTCAGTGTCGAGAGCTGAGCTGTTTGCACAGCAGTGATGGATAATAAGTGGTAAGTGAAATGTAGATAATTCTAGGGGACGACAACATAAAAATAAACTTAATTCATTTGTTCTAATTGGGCTGAGATTACAGTATTTGTTGAACGAAAAAAATTACATAATAAGGACTCTTAAAATGCCCGCCCTTTACTTCTATTCTATAATAGGCTACTTTTTATCCCTGTATTCCCACGAGAACGGTAACTACGCAGATGAAATCGCGTAGCGTCCGCTAGTAATGAATATACTTTGATAATTATAATAACAGTGTATTAATCGAGCATTACATTAATTACCATACTCAAAGCGAGTTGGCGAATTTGTGAATCAATAAAGTAACTATCTGAAAAAAGAGGTTTGGATGGTAGAAAATTAAAAAAAGAAGATGAATTTAAACAATTATTTAAGAAAGACGGTAGTGGCTAATTTTTTTTAAATTAAATTATAACAGCCGCATGGGTCGATCGAAGGTTAAGCTACGCTTGACGAGGTCGGTCCGTGGATGGGTGACCATTTATTACATACCAATACTCCTCCGTGCCTCGGAAATCACGTTAAGCAGTTGATTCCAGCTGTCATTTGTACATATTTGACATTCGTTACTTGTAGTCAGAAGCCTGAAAGCCTGACAACCAGATTAACCAAGGGGTATCTTGTTACCCAGTTGAGGTTGTAGATGTCTCAAAGGCAGTCGCTCCATGTAAAACACTGGTATTTAACTGCATCAGGTTAAACTGGAGGCGGACCCCAACATAGTTGGGAAAAGGCTAGGCAAATACTATACTTTGTAAAGACGGTCGAAGTACGATATACGATGTAATCATTGAATTAGAAAAGCTATGGAAACGTAATTCTCATACAAATAACGCTTCAATTTTGGTTCCATTTACGCAAACAACTGACACACTATAATAGACGAAGCTAGTGCGCGATTGGGTGCATCAAGGTCACTGGGCGGAGTCAAGATGACAGCAAGCCGAGCGTGGATGGTGTTATGCAGTAGATACTTAGCTAAATTAAATTATTTGTGTATATTTAACAATGACTTTTTTGAATGAATCCCGACAGAATATAAATGTAAATTGCCTATATACAATACATACATACAAATTATATTGATACTTCTATACTATTGTTTTTTTTATTCAATACTCAATATATTTATTGCATTCCACAATGTGAACTTAGGTGGTAGGTACATAAGGATATAATAATTATATGCATCATTGTGGGCCCTGTCGGGCATAACAATATAAAAATTAGGAGAATTACGAGGAGGGCTATTAGGTTAGGTTAGGTTTAACGGGCAGGTGTCCGCAACTCCACGACTAAGCGCGTATTTTGCGTACGGGAGGGCTATTATAAATATTTAAAATTTTATATTAATCTCTACTAGTCTTTTGTTTAGTGTAGGTAGGCTGAGGTAGGCTTATAAATAATTGTATATTTACATATAATTTTTACTACTCGTAATTATTATATTATTATTATTGGTAAGTATTAAAGAAGAAAGAAAGAAAGAAAAGAAAGAAAATATATTTATTTGGGACACGCACAGGAATTTAACATTAAAAAACTAAAAATAACATATTAAATAAAAATTAAAACAAAAGACCTGTGCGAGGCCAAAAAGGCCCCTATCTCAGCACGATGCCACGATTTTTAAAGAAAAGCAATAAATACCGCAGCGCTGTTATTCTGATAGGGCCTACTGCAATGCCATGAATACATTAATGTACAATAGCCCACAAAGAGGCATAAATTATATATAAATAAATAAGAATATAAATAATAAGAATATAAAATGACAGATGCAACAGATGAAAATATCCAAAATTAAAAACGAAATTAATTCTCCTACGCATCCCGTAATCATCGCGTTCCGTATTATAAAATATTTTTGCTTTTTTTTTTTGGTATTATTGTTTATTTATTAAATTTATCGTTTAAATACTCGTTTAAGTATATTATAATAACATTTACGGATTAGAAATTGTTTTAATTTATTTATAATATATTTTATTTTTGAACATTTTTAATTTCGTCTGGTAATTTATTATATATGTCGCGGCAAGCGATATTCTTGAATAATAAGTTGTGAAGTTGATTAACTTAGTACAGAGTCTATGGTGACCAACGTGACGTTACTTGTCATTTGAAAATGGCGCGAATGTGTTTTCGGTAATGTCACGTGGACAGAGTCGTGCTGGTGCGTGGGAGCTGGGCAGAGCCCAGTTTGATTTGAGACACCGACGAAGACACACATCCAGCACGAAACTGTCAGTTACCTAGATTTGAGTTCTTTTGTGATTAAGATTGTTAAGTGAGGTTATGACTGCCTCGTTGGTCTAGTGGTCGCAAGCGCTACTGCTGAGCATGAGGTCCCGGGTTCGATCCCCGAGTCGGGCAAAGTGTTATTGAGTTTTTCCATCTGGGATTTCTCAGTAGCAGCCCGGAGTCTGGATTTGTGCCCGATTGCTGGCAATAGGCTCGCCCCCTATTACATGGGACTTAATCATAACAGGCGAAATGTGGGTGTACTACCAGGTACACCTCTGCCTAGCCCTTCGGGGATTACAGGCGTGACGTTATGTTATGTTATTACTGCAATGAAGATTGCTATTCTACGTTATGCACTCTGTACCACGAAACCCCCATCGGTGTCAGCTCATCGCTCAGCCATCGCTGGCGGCGACATTATATATACAAGGAAGTGTTAAAATTTTATGTTCTTGGAAATGGGGTATGCAGCTGTCTGTGTTATGTATATTAACTAATATTCTAATCAGTCTTCTTTGTAGTGTGAAAAGTGTTGGTGCATCTGTGGCTATTTCCCCATAATATTACGCCATAGTTTAACCATGCATATGCATAGGCATAATACGTAACCAGAGCAGTGGGGAGATTTGTTGTTTTTTTTTATTTCACTAATTAATATTACTATTTATTTAGCAAATCAACGTCTTTTACATTTAAAAAAATATAGTCTATGTACCTAAATATTCCTAATTAAATAACCTACTACAACTATATATATAACTTAACTATAACATAATTTAATTATAGTTTTTTAAATAGTTAATAAATAAAATAATAAAATACTTACTTACCACTGACTGTTATAAATGTGAAAGTGAGTTTATTTATTCGTTAGTCCTCGTCAAAAGGCTGAATGGATTTGGATGAAATTTGGCACATGTATATGTTATCACCTGGATAAGACCGTAGGGCACCTTCTATCCCAAAATTCCTTAATCAGGTATCGGTACGAGTAATTAGATATAAATGCAAGATATATCAAAATTGGTTTAGCACACCCTACTAAATTTATTTGGTGCCCAATCTTCCTGTCTTCTTTCTAAACGAACAGCCTTTGTCCACAACATTCGCCTTAGTTCATTTTTAGGAAAACTGAAAATATTACAACGATAATTAATCGGTAATAAATGTGTGTTCGTGTATTCAAAATACTACAAACTAATGTTTATCAAAAAAAAAATACTTATTTACAAAAACAAAATCATAAAAGAATAATTCATTGGGCTGGTTACGAGCACTTATTGCATAACGCCGGCCACAAAGAATTACTAGTTTGTGTTTTATTCACATTTGTATTTATTTGTATACTCATACAACTAACTTTAAATGTATATTCTAACCGCTTAATAACTCGCCAATATGCGGAAATCCAGACACAGTTTAGAATTACCTATTTTTATGCTGAATAAATAAACCTATTTTTTGGTTCAAGTGTCAATGTCATTCAAATTGGTAAAACAGTAAGTAAATAAAAATATTTATATTTAGGTACTCACCAATGAAATGTTATTCCAGTATCACTTTTCCGCCTTTCTTTGCATTTTCTGCACCACTTTACTACACACGAAGTCATTTTTTTATAATTCCACCAATGTTTTAACCAAATAATGACACGTCAAACGCTTTGATCAATGCGACCTTCCGTCACTGAGTGCGCAGTAGACTAGTTCTCAAAAAAGACGTACTTTTAAAGCCCCGCCTACTTAGACGTACTATTCGTGGTGCCACTTTTTGAGTGCAATGCTGTTTCCATAGCTTTTCTAATTCAATGGATGTAATAGAGTTAAGGTGGCGTTCTTACTACAAACGCGACATTTTTAGTCATTAATAAATGCTTTTAAAAAAATATACTCTTAATTACCTCTCATTCTACGTTCACTAGCGCCCAGCATACTTAGCAAAGATTAAGCTATGCACAGTTATGAAATGAAACTTTCACTTTCATCCTTTGAAAACGTAATATTGCGTTGAAATCATGTTGCTACACAATTATGAAGAGTTATAACGGCGGCAGGACGCATTCACGTCGTACAAAAATAACCTTTTTTATAATAATGTCGCTAAATGCTGTACAGTGTACAGTTAGAACACCACCGCAATGCGTCTGGAGTATTCGCTGGATCGTGAATTTCGAAAACAATAGAAATTCTTGCGTGTCATTCAGGAAAATGGCTTTATGGTTATTATATGAATATTATGGAATTCAAATAGAACGAAGCTCAGTTTAATTTAAGTGAGAGAATATGAAAAATCATCAAAATCGAGACGCAGGTAAAGAATCATGTTAATACTTTATTTACCAATGAATATGACGGTACAGATTACTGTTCAGATGGCGGTCAGTAGCGTAGTGTATTGAAGAAGATCCAAAAATAATGGTATCAAGACAAGAGGATGATTCTACGGAGTAGGCTTTGATTAAAGGTGTTTTGTCTTGTGAAGAAATATACTTAACTACTTCCAGGGCCGCACATAGCTCAGTACAATAATATTTGAACAAACGAAATCATAGCAACGCTATGTTTTCAGCTTTCTTCTTGGAAAATTGTTGTTTTATTATTTCTTATTTCCGGACACAGTAACTTTTAATTACTTCGTTCTTCGCTGGTTTTCTGCCTTGTTTTTAATTAGCAACTGATTAATTAAACTACAGTGGCTTAGTCTGTGATATGCAGCTTCGTTAGCGTTGCTCATCATCAGTTATTTCTTAATCATTTCCTATTATATTTTGTATTCTGTAGATACTATTATCTATTAATATGTGTAGTGAATGAATTATGTGCGATGAAGTAAGGTGTGAGATTTGGCACATTTAAAGCTATCATGGAAAGCTAAGGCGGTGTTTTTCGACAATTTACCTGTTATGAGTCGCATATGACTCATGTTGGTTGTTTTACTATTGTGTCTATTTTGTGGAAAGTGTTAAAGTACCTCTAGTGCATAAAAGATTAACTCAAAACGTTCATCAAGAGCTTTCTTATCTCTAGTTCTCTCACCCAGCTTATTACGCAGCCGCTAGAAAAAGACGTCAATTTATTTGGGTCCCCTATTTTTTCTCGCAAACCTCTCTCTCCTCGTGATCGCTAACTAGTCGTACCCGAGAGCCGGGTGGGTGTCGGGGTCGGATTGCACATTTTTTCCATACAATTACCTACGAAGCTTCGAGCCATCGGTTCATTAGAGCTGGCGCGGTTGCACACTTCGGTTCATGCTGGTGTTTTTTTTTAGTACGTTGTTAGCTTGTTCTAGAGACGGAAGTGAAGGAAGTTTCGTATATATCGGGGTGATCTTCACTACAATTGCGTTACACATATTCTTTGATTTTAAACCTTAGTTTTCATAATGTTTGGACAGTTCGTCTGCTTGACTTAAAAGCAATATGATTGCGTGATTTGTATTTATCCCTGTGAGCCTGATTTAAAAATGTTAAACCAATTTTTGCTTAGTAACTAAGAATGTCTATATTAATCCGTCAGTTTATTTCTAGAGAAAGTAATTAAATGTAGAAGATTACAATAACTTTGACCTATTATTTTCTTTTCACCAGTTAGGTTTAAGTCCCTCGTAATAAAGGGCGCCGTTATCCGGGCTGCTACTCAGAAATTTCTGATGTAATACCGGAAAAACACTTTTCTCGACCCGGAGATCGAACCTGCAACCCCATGCTCAGTCGACCAACGAGTAATTAAACTAACAACTATATGTTGAATGATGACAGGTGAATGATAGAGCAAGCGAGGGAAACAGTTATGTGTGTTGAATTCACACAACGCGATATGCCTGCATTCGTGGCGAAAATCGTTCGTAATGCGACATGGAACTGGGAGGTTGGAATGCTAACAAATCCCACGAATACTGGATGCAACAACACGTTTATACAAATAGAATTTATCACTGAACATGGACTTGAACTGCGAATAAAATTAACGTATCTTATATGAAGTGTGGACACGAAACTGGAGTTAATGGTTTTCGCATCGTTTGTTTCACACATTTTGTGGACATATCACTTGCAGCAACAACCTTTTCAGCAGGTACGGTAGAAAATAATATGTTATAAAAAAAAGTGGCGGTAACTCATCATCTGCTTCGTCTTTTCCCAACTAAGTATGTTGGGGTTAGCTTCCAGTCTAAACGGAACAGCATCCGGATCCGGATCCAGCTAGATCCAGCAATCCGGATACAGCTGAATACCAATGTTTTTTTGATGGAGTGACTGCCTATCTGACCTTTACAACCCAGGGGTTCCCTGCTAAACCAGTCCACACGATACTTCTTGGTTAAACTGGTTGTCAGACTTTCGGGCTTCGACTGCTCTTAAAGACTATTAAAGATCTACAAATAGCAGCCGGGACAAAGGGATTAACATTCTTTCCGACGAGGCGACGCACTATATGTTATAAATGGACACCTATCCACGGGCTAATTTCGTCAAGCATAGTTAAACATTTGATCAACTAACTTATTTAGCCACAAGCAGAGGTGATATAATTATTTCACCAGTTGTAAGTAAGGGCCTATTGCCATAAACCGAGCACAAGCCTCGGCTCTGGGTTTCTACTAGAAAATTTCAAGCTAAAAATCCCAGTAACCCTTTGTCCGACCTAGAAATCAAACCCAGGACCACACGCTTATCAATTGCTCTTACGACCAATACACCAAAGAAACGATCATACATTTAAAATGTAAATTAAACACAGCACCATTTGGTAATAACTGAAATCATACTCCCTGATGCTGTCTTCGCTGTTACGTCATGTAACGAAATTAATTATTTCTGCTCCTACATAAGAAACCTTAGAATAACATTCAGAAACATTACAAATTACATCTATTTCAGTTTAGAACGAGTCATGATGACGTCTTTATCTTAGTGTCTACGTGAACAGTAGGAGATGACTGGGCTAACTGGTAAGCAATGGATGAGCCCATACATTATGGATGGGAGTTACCTTGGTCTGTGAATTGTTTAGATCTTGAGTTATGATGGGTGTGGTGGTGAGAAGGTTGAATTGTGGGGTCTGTTCTGGTAATGAATAATGGGAATGGTTCGTTAGAAATATTTAGTGTGGGAGCCTAAGAATCGGTTTATGTTGTGTTACCTTCTAAGCTTAAGACTAGTCAACTAATAATAAATTGGGAAGAAATTTTTTACCGGTCATGTCTTCCAATATGGCGTTGCATTTCATAAATGTTTCAGAAACGGACGAAGGTGAACCCAGAAATCATAATAATTGGTAGCCATTCTTGAGTTATTTAAAATGATGTAACTAACAAGATTTTGTTTTATCTAACAAATAGACTTCTAAGCACACACATGTACAGCGGCGTACTTAATGTGTTCTACCAGTCAAACTTTGGATGAATCAGAGACAAACAGTGGTAGGTGCATTCCGTTAGACAAAAAGAAATAATTGATAAATAAATATCAATCTTCCGTAATTTGAGGGCATATAACTGGTTTTTTTTCGACGTAAAGTATCACAAAGATGATACTTTATTCATATTTCAATCCAACCCAAAAGCTAAATTAAGTAATTTAAATTTAACTGCTAAGTAACTATAAAACTTTTGTGACTTTACTCACTCATTTTATTTAAGACACCATAAAACTTTGTAAGGATAGGTAACTAAAATTGTCCATCAATGAATATAAAGTCGTGAAAGGTGGTAAAAGTCGTACTTTTAGCCAGTAAAACATAAAGGTGATGCCAATAAATCGCGCGCCACAAAAGACGGCCCTTGACGTCACGTAGCTCACATAAAAACGTGGGGAGACGGCGGAAAGTAACACCATACTGCCTACAATTATAGATATGGAGATATGTAAGTTTATCTTTGACATTTTAACATACATGAAAATTATTTCTAATGAGCTTTTTGAGAAAATTTTAGTTTTTAGTGCCACATCTAGATATACAAGATCATAAAAACGATCGAAATATGAAAATCATAAAAACTCTGATATTAGGCAAAGCCAACGAATATTTTAAACGTTGAAGGGTTTAGAATAATGTACTGAACATGCTTTCCGGATGTGCAACGATTTTCCTTCTACTCTGCATAGAAAGAAAACTAAAACAGCATACAATTTACCTCTCCATAGCTAATACAAAGTCTAAGCAGCAAAGTTTTAACAGCTTATAACAAAATGCGTCACTTCAAAAGCACTAACTTAAACCTTAATGTGACTTACGCGTCTCTAGGGGAGCACAGTTCTAGCTTAGACTATAAACTAAATTATGGCTAGATTTTAGTTGTACATAGCCCAGCGACATCAAGCTACCCAAAACTGTACAATTTTCCCAATTTAACATGAACCTTATTCTGTTTGTTATAAAGTTAAAAAACTAACATAGAAATTTAACACATTGGGGTAACTTGATGTGCTGCCCTCTGTGGCTACAGTTGAGTCGAGTTGAAGAGTTCTGTTGAGATATTCCATGCATCTTGACCGTACTTACAGCAGCTTATGATGAAGTTTGAGGGCTGTTTATAGAATTAATTTGATGGTGAATTCTGTAGAAGGGTGAACGATCAGTAGAATTGATAGACAATACTGACTTATGGGGTCCAATCAAAGATTATGCTGAGAGGACAGCCACAGGAGTTGTGAAAGAGAGTCTAAACTTCGGAAATAGTTTGAAGTATTTATTAGTTTATAGACTACATTAAAGGTCTAGTGGCCGCAAGTCCTTTTTTATGCTAGGCTCGCGTTTGACCACTATCTCACCTGATGGTAGGCGATGAAGTGGTTCACGAACGATAAAGCAAACTTGCCTTAAAGAGTCTAAGTTGTCTAAGTAGTCTTTACTTAAAGACAACTTAGACAAGTTATTCCAATTCTTAGCTGTGAGAGTAATGAATGTGTACCTACTGCTAAGAATGCGGTTCTGAATTCGATTCCCAGGTCAGTGAAATGTGACTGAGTTTTCTATCTCTAATTGCCCGGAGTCCGGAATTGTGAAACTCGCCATCGTATTACTTAAGTTTTCTTTACTTTAACATATGTCTGAAATCGAAAATCTGCTTTAAAATAGTATGGTGGGTGACCAATGCTCGTGCCTTCTCTGTATGAAGAGGGAGAAGAGGGCTTTGCCTTACAGTGGTACAGTAAAAGGCTGGTATTATTGTTATTTAACTGTTAAAGCAGCTGTTTCTGCCCTGACCGTAAGTACGGGTTAAATAAACCCTTTAGTCAATATTACCAACACGACGCCTTAAATTTTTGCATGACTTCTAAAATAGGTTTATTTACAGTTTGCATGTCGCGTAGTCGCTCAGCCATTATTAAACTTGAACTTAAACGGAAATTTGTATGTAGGTACACCGTGTTTGAACAATGGCGTAGTAAACTGGGAAACCCCTGAGTGCTCCGGTTATTATTGCGACCAATATTTCTTTATTATTCATAATTAGAGCGGTTCAGCGGTTCAGATTTGTACTGTAAACTACGTTTATAAAACATGCAAAACAGAGCGGGTTTTCTACTAAAATGTTTGCAGTAAATATTACAATAATGATTAGAAATAAGAATCAACATTTAAGGGACTCGTGTCTAAGTAAAAACACGCACGCACGCCCGAGTTGATTGCCTAGGACGGTCTTTGGATAGTACTATCATTCATTACGTACCAAGACCCCATCGCGCTTAAGCCATTTGTCCCAGCTGCCATGTCATTTGTAGATCTTTGACAGTCGTTACGAATTGTTAAGTAGAAGCCCAAACGTCAAGATTTTGTACAGTTCATATTTGTGCCTTTTAGTCTGTGCTTAATAAAAATATTTTTGTTCATCTTTAAAAATCTTACCAGTTGCCAGGGTCGACTCTGGACTAACATCTTAATTTGCTAGTAGTTTCCCATTTAGCCTCATACACATCTGAGAATAAATCTAATATATTTAAGCATTTACGTTTCTGTAGCTCTAAAAGGCACGTAAAGAATTCTCAAGCACAGCTTATTTAAGTATCAGTATGTGTACTTTTATAAGTTATGAAGTTAGCAGAGCTCGCCAGTTCAACGGCTAATAACATCTCATACGTAATTTGTTTGCTTTCTACTAAAGTTCGCAACTTTAAAGTTGTACGCGGGAATAGTTAAGTGAACTTGCACTTTGTGTTATCTTTTACTGTTTATATTAACATAGCGATCGGTGACCTGGTTTTATAAAGTTGGCAAGGATTCTACTAGATAATTTCCTTTGACATACAAGTTGAAATTCAGTATATCATGACAAATTAATAATATATGCCTGTAAATGTCCCTTTTGAAGGCAAATGCCTCTTCTGAAACGGAGAAGGTACGAGCTTTAATCATTACGTTTGCTTAAGGCGTCCGCGTCGTGATGACGGTTTCAAACCTTGAATTCATTATAAGTTTAGGTTTCTTTACGATGTTTTACTTTACCGACGTCAGTGATGTCCATGATGAACCATTGACACATGATTGACCAAGGCGGCCATTCCCGAATATTCTCAGTCTGTGTCGGTGTCTGTCAAAAATACCTACAGCTAACTTCCCTACATTTTCGACAAGTAAAAAACAGCTAACTTCCCTACATTTTCGACAAGTTTTTTGACATTTCAATGACAAAAACTAGTCGCTGGGATGAGATTACAACTAGATTTTAAACGATTTTAATTATGATAATTAGATTTTAAATTTTTTGGCGTGCCCGTAGCAAATGGAGTATGTAAGGATCTTAGTAGGCTACGTTCTATAATTTCGGCCTGTCTACCTCATGGGAAAGGGCATAGGTTTATGAATTTGCATGTTGTACAACACACTACACAGTTAATCTTCCAAGCAGTTTAATTAGGTAAGATAACTGACTCTCCATACTAGCGACTTATCCTCAATTTAGAATTTATTCCTATCTTTGAGATAGCAAAGCCTTGGTAGTAATTTCTCTCCTCCAGACAAGTACTAAGAGAGCCATTTATCAGATCCTCAAAGTACTTTGCAAATTCAAAACAAGAAGATTGGTACCAAGTCCGTTCTGTATCCTATTCCTTTACCGATAACGTTTTCAATACTAGTGAAAATAACTTCTTTAGGTAGGTAGGTACTAGTGAAATAACTCAAAACCAAACACATTCAATACTTACTTTGGAGGGAAAATCACGAACAAAATTGTCATCCGATACTGGTGTCCTACTGGATACAAGTCCATGAGTTTAGTTTAGTACGCTTTGCTGCCGCTCCAATATTGCTATATTATTCTAGATGGCGTTACTGAGACATGGGATCAAAGTTATCTATAGTATCTCAAATCTCTCTGCTCACAACTTTCCGGACGACGCATTGGGAGTTAGTATTGGGGCTTAAGAATTGTTGTTGTATGTTGTCACTATTATCCAGAACGAAGACGGAAGAATATGGTTTGTGTACAGCTTTCAAGGGAGGACATACATACATAAACTCACGTCTTTTTCCCATGGGGGTAGGCAGAAACTACAGAGCGCCTTATGCTACAATTCTTACATACTTCTTTTGCTTAGTTTACATTCATAGATGTTGTCATACACACACGCCGGTTGCGAGCACTACGCACCTGAGCTTTCTAAAGAACCTCACTAATAAGGTATGGTGTGTAGGTATGTTGTTTATGATTGTACGAATGAGATATTATGGCGTTCGTTACCGAAAACAATTTCCACTGGTTCAGTGTCTCTTGACGCGTCTCTCATGCACGCGGTTGCGGGTTGTTTGGCAAGTAAATACCAATTCAACAATTACTATGTTTATTTACGTAGTAAGTTTATCTTGAACATCACCGTTATTGTATAAGAAAAACTTCTTCAGGAAAAAGAAGGAGGAGGAAAGTTATTTACCTAAGTAAGCCTGATACCGCCAACTAGCGTTGAGCAAGCGTGGTGATTAGAGGTCATGGCACATTATAACGGCACCGCAACTGCACAGCAGCCGCACGGCGTCGCCTCGAATTTAGGCTACGGCTAGCTGCCAGTGCGCTAATTACGCGTCGTCGGTAAGGTGCCAGCTTGCAGTCCGCAAGCCGCCCGCGAGGTGCAAGCTCGCCGCCTGCGGGGTGCAAGCTCGGTCTAGGTTTACGACGGCGCAATGACGTATTGCTGGCGACCCGGAGTCGGCGTGCTGTAAGCGTGCGGACGACGCGCTGTAAGCACATATTCCGCTCGCTATCGGCACGCGGCCTGCGAGTCGAGTTGTTTGGTAGTGGCAAGCGCGCTGACTTCACGCCGTTGCCTTTTTCACTTTGACATTGTGAAATATATTATACTACCCACGATTTAAGGCTCTATATTGAATGGCAAGTCAATCGCTGGGTTGGAGCGGTGCCGGTGCCGTGCTGTTATAATGTGCCATGACCTTTAACCTCGTACCTCTTCTGCTTAAACAGAAGAGGTACGAGGTCAGAGGCCTAATCCGGTGGTGGATTCGTTCATTCATTTGCGTACCTATCCTTTTCCCGACTATGTTGGGGTCGGCTTCCAGTTTAACCGGATGCAGCTGAATACCAGTGTTATACATGGATCGACAGCCTGTCTGACCTCCACAATCCAGTTACTGGGTAACACGATGCCCCTTGCTTAATAAACTGGTTGTCAGATTTTCGGGCTACTGAGTAACCGTAACGACAGTCAAAGATCAACATTAGACAGGCTTAACGTGCTTTCCGGGGCATGGAGGAGTCTGGTACCACAATTTTATTTAACTAAAAATACTTTATCCATTAAACATTTTCCAACAATCCTAAAAATGCTCCATTGCTTTTTCATGTCTCATGTTTCGTGCCACTAAACACGTAGTAGCCGGAGTACATAGTTGTCATAGTTGTCATCTAAGATTACAACAACATAAATCACTACAAATATTGTCGAGTATCACACTATTCAAATATTACGAGACTCCCCAATGTGTTAACTGTCATCACTATCATAGGAATTACACATCACTAATTTTGTGCTTCTATTTCCGTTATGTTGGATTTTCAACTCTCTACGCTTAACCGAGTGTTGAAAATTAACTGCTTTAACTTTGTCATTTATTTAGGTGTTGTTTAGTGTTAGTAAAATCGGGAATTAGTTTACTATATTAACACTTACTGCCCCGGCGAACTTCGTTCCACCTTAGAATCGATTTATGTTGCGTTACCTTCTCAATTTTAGCTTAAGACTTGTCAAATGTAAATTGTCACCTGATAATAAACTGGGAAGCAATTTGTCACCTGTCATGTCATCCAAGATGGCGCTGCATTTGAAAATTGTTTAAGAAAAAGAGTTTACATCCATTATTTTTAATGTACGAAAGATAGCCTTAGTCCGTTTTCTGGATATGATCTATCCTCCCACCCATATTTCTTTACCCTGTGTTCAATCGTTGTTTAGTCGTGACAAGCCTACAAACAAACAAAGCTATATACATTCTCATTTACAATATTAGCACAGTCTAAAAACATACAGTCGTCCGAGGAAGCCGTCTGGACAGAGCGATCGTGTGGGGTGTGAGGGGCGAGACGCGGGAAAGCCGCTCCCGCACTGCGAACAAAACGATGTTCGTAGTGCGGGAGGTATTATTCAAGTCTAACGCGTGTAGAAGTTGTCGGCATTATTCCAGAGATCAAAGGCGTGGTCCTACTGTATTAATATTTATACTGTGATATTAGTAAGGATAGTATGGATTTAGGTTTTGAGGTGCTACTAAATTCTCTTCAAATTTAGAGACAAGCTATACTCGAATTTTAATACCGGCCTGGCGTGAATTAGTAGAAACGGATGCCTAAAAATATACCTATAGATGCCAAATCAAACTTTTAGATCCCAGAAAATTCTTATGTTAATCACTTTGCCATAATTAGTTTTGAATAATTTTGCTCCACTAATGTATTCAATTATAATAATGTTTAGCGGAGCGATTTCGGTGGGAGCAGTCAAAATACTGTAAAATCTAGAAGCTTTGGTTCGTTAATATCATTCATGGAACTTGAAACGACAGATGAGACCTACACAGACAGCTGTTACGAAAGTTCGTGCAAATACTGAACTTTAGTTATTTACCTATGACTTGAGATAATAATTATTATGTCAGTTTTACAATTAAAGGATGGAAAGAATAGAATAGAATAATCGTTATTGTACACCATTAAAACTTGCAAATAATAACTTTAAGAGTTACATAGGGAGTTACAATGGGTGCCCTTGTTGCTAAAAGCGATCTATTACAGATAGCTTTTGGAGAAAAACCTTAGTCTATTACACATTATCCAAAGTAAAATGAACGAAGGTAAAGGCAATAAGTAAAAACGATATAGAACTTACGACGAACATCATCTGCCTAGCCTATTCCCTACTAAGTTGGAGTTGGCTTCCAGTACAACCAGGATTTAATAACAGCCGGGACCAACGGTTGTAACATACTTTCAGAGTCGGGAGGGGTCAATAACAACGGTCACCTATCTACGGAACGAATTTGGCCAGCGTTGCTTAACTTTCGATCAACCTTCGTCCGGTTTTTTAAAAAGCCCCAAGTTTTTTTTTTTTTTTTAAGGAAGGCTTACAGACTAACAATCCATAGAATGAAGAATTTAATATTTTGAAAAATAGCTAATAACAAGCCTCCACATATATAGTAAACTGTAACACTTTAACTGTAACTGTTTAATTGTATTAAACAGTTACTCATACCATTGACAATCTAGACCTATAGGCTAAAAAGTCATTTAAATCTAACTTTATTTGCTAAACACTTACAATTCTTATTGTATCTATTTTATAATAGAACAATACTTTGATCTTGTTTTCATTACGATTAGCACTCACAGCACTATGTAACGCTATCTTCACTAAACTAACTCAAATGGCTTAGTTCTTTTTAGTCTTTGACTATGACTTTGTGTGTGGTGTCAAGAAGCTTAATATCGTTCACATGATGGAGGAGCCTTTGTTCATGGACTTCGTTTTCACGTGTTTTTTTTTATATTCTGAATTAATCTAATTAATCTAATCCGAATTTAATCTCAAAATACTACACCAGAAAAGTTAGGCTATCTTAGTCTCTAAAACCCTGACCAACCTAGAACCTCTTCAATTAGTTACCGAAACCACACACAGCTTTCAACCGGTGAAGCTGAAAGCTGACCACGTATGAACGCCTGCAAGGGCTTAGGAGCCTGTTTGCATACCAATTGGTATCATTTGGTATGCAACCTCCAAGATCAAAATCCTACCTAACAGAGACTAGGAAATAGCTGTCATACACGTACTAGGAGAACAATTAGCATGGGTGCATCCTCCTTTAATGTTCGTATGAAACACTAGCTATGTATACGACGTCGCCTGCTTAGAATTTCATGGGCTTTATTCTTTGTACAAACTCTTAAGTTCTTATCAGATTACGGTATACGTGATATGTATTATAGCAAATAAGGACGCGCGGATGGCGTTCAGATTAAGCGATATAATCGCAAGCATTTATAGTAGGTATACATGCCGGGGGTGAGGGAGGGTATAGCACAATATAGCACAGCATGAACTGAGCATACGCGCAATTTTAAAGCGTAGTATGTAAGCATAGTAGTATGCCAATAATATATAGTACAGTAGAGTGCGAACGTGGCCATAATAATGTCTGGAGCGCAATATTGTTGTGCTATGAACTATAAGCTAAAAACTATATGCTATTATATTACAGCGTTGTCTGAAAAGAGCTTCAATTAGTAATATAGGGAATATTTCTATTTATCACACCAACATCACCTATCTGACAGTGAAAACCGTCAAAATCGGTGCAACAGTTTTAGACATTAGCGTAAACCAACTGAAAGATAAACAAAACAAATCAAAATATTTATTGGTACCAATAACTACCGTTCATGCTTTTATATGCATTTAGTAAAAAAGCATCCACTATTAACAGACACAGCAATTTTATCTATTTGTGTACACGTAGACATCTATGAAAATTAAAAAGGAATAAAGCAAACACGTCGACTGAAATATATTACCTACAGAACTGAATCACAGCTAAAAAGGGCCTGAAAATAGGATTGCGAAGATCAAGTTTCTAAAGTTAGCGGAAGCCGGGAATTTATGATGAAGCGACAGTAGAAATGTTATTTTAGCTTGGTTTGGAGTTAGCATTGAGAGCTAAGCTTGATGAAAGATGCAGAATGTTTTTGACTTAGTTACCGAAAACGGTGTCAATAGTAACGCAGGGGTGGATATAAACAAAGCTATGAAGGAGATACTTTGGTTTGTTGCATTCAAAAATAATTTAATAATATACAAGCTTTTTACTGTCTCACTGCAGCGCCTCTACTGATACTCACAAGGTTTTTTTACAGATTTTTTTTTGTTATCTCATTTTTTTTGTTATCAAATTATGTTTCTATTCAACCTGTTTCACCGTATCTTCATATGTATATGAAAGTACCTGACTATAGAAATGTGTTTCGAAAGATATTTTGTTTTCAGTGGATATGATTTCAAAAGTAAACTCAACCGACATTCACATTAATAAATCAAAACTTAATTAAGGAATTCAGCTTTATTCAACGTTATCAAATTAACCAAGGCCATGTCAACAAACGAAGAAAAACCACAACTTGAAACGTTATTTCGTGTCTCGAATGATTAGCCGCACGAACGCAGCGGGTTCAATGTCTGGACGAGGCAATAATTCCTATGAAAAATGCATTACAACTTTCAAGTTCTTTGTTGAAATAGTGCACGGAATCTGAAACTTAAGTATGATTTATTTCAGGTATTACTGGGTAAGTAAGGAGAAAGAGATTTGTGCTTTAGTGATATATTAAATAGGCGGGATAATCCATGTGTTTATTGCGTTATACATACACATATAAACTCACGCCTTTTTTTGATGGGCGTAGGCAGAAACTACATAGCGCCACTGAGCTACTGTTTTTACATACATCTTTTGCTTGTTTACGTTCATACATGAAGTCATACACGCACGCCGTTTGCGAGTAGGTACTACGTACCTAACCTTTCTGGAGAACATCACCAATAACATACCTTATTGGTGATATTCTTTAGAAAGGTTAGCTAGGAGGCATTTCCACATATTTGTTTTGTAAATTTCATTATGATAAATGATATTTAATTTTGTAAATAGGTTTTCACAAACACTTTTACACGTCATTTTTTTTTAGTAAATGAGATCGGAGTTTCACTATTTGACTACTCTGAGAAACACCGAAAGAAACTCAGAGGTCATAGTCTCTTTTAAAGTCCAGACATTATCTTGGTCGAATCATGTAAGATCCACAGAATGAGGTAAGAACCGCACAGAATGAGGGGACCAGATCAGTCAGTGCAAGCATTGACATTGCATTGTTTTTTTTGAGCTCAACTCGGAACTTGAGGAGCTCTACGTGCTGAAGAACAATACCAAAGAAAGAACATTTGGGTTGGTCCCAAGAACTTAAACTGCCACACAAAATGTAAATTTTCATTCATCCTCTCAACGCCATGACCAAACTCTCTAAGGATACATTTTTCGATTGTTTTCACCACGTGTGTCATAGATTTGTTTTTTTTTTAATTTACAGACTTATATGACAGTAGAGCAGACGTGTATGTACTTATGTAGGTTTTGCACTACCTTAGCGTTCCCTCATGTGTAAACTTTGTCACATCACAGGCCTTTTTCAAGTTAGAAAGGGTCGACTGAACACGACATGTCTGATACTAAATCACTTTCGTTTTCAACTCTTTAAACTAAATAAAATAAGCAGCATCAGCATGATTTATTAAACATCTCAGAAAAAAAATAAATCTATGTAGCTTGTTATTCATAACATATCTATGAACAACATCATTTAACAAAGGAAAATCGGACCTCCCCGCTATGGTCTTCAGGGTGGATTTGGAGCTAGACCGCACTCTGCAGCGCAAAGATGCTCTGCGAACATACCTTATGCAACGCAGAAACGGGGCAGCCCCATCATAAATCTCTCCAAGTTTACGTCCTGCTTGCATACAGGTTTAACTAGTCATCATCTGCATAACATTTTCCTTATTGTTTTAGGAATGACTTCCAGACTGATGCAATTGAGTATCAGAATTGTACACAGAACGACTTCTGTAACTGGCTAACTTAACTTGATACGGCTTGGTAAAACTTTTAAACTCCTGACTACCTGTAACAACTTGGCTCTTATGCTTATAATGGACGGCAACCTCGACATAGTTGGGAAAAGGCTAGGCAAATGATGACTTGTGACTTGTGAGGATTTTCAGGTCATTAAGACGCCGGTAACGACGCAAGTCTTAGGGTGAATGAGAAATGGACAGAAACTAAAAATATAAAGAAGTCAAACCAACTGGCAGTGAAATAAAACTTAAGAACTTCTTAAAAGAGTTAATAACTGTCAACAGATATGAACAAAGTAAGCAAACGTTGGCTTGGTAACTAACGGGATTATGTTTTTTAAGCAAAGAACAATAATTACGTTTTCTCAAGTAGAGATAATAAATAAGGACAAAGGAATTTAAGACAATGACAAAGCTACAATGATCTTTTGAAAAGGAAAACAATCCCTTTGAATTTGTATCGATGTTGCTTATCAGAGAAGTAAAAAAGAAAACACTTCTTTTAGTTTAAAATGTTTGCTTATACAGAAATAAGAAGCGATGATTATGCCCCAATCCTTTAAATGAAGTGAAATGAAATTATTTGTTATACAAGGATATGAAAATCACCCCAGTTTTTCTTTCAAATTAGCTAAAGTTGGCATTTTTTAATTGATTACCTCTGAGAATAAAAGCCGAAACTAACTCAGAGATCATCGTCTCTTCTCAAGTTAGTGTACATGCAGAGCAGGTTTAGCCTCTAAAAGAAAGTGCCAGAAAGTCGTCTATGAGTGAAAGACGTTACAGGCTAAAATGATGTCGAGGTGCAGCATAAAAATATCAGCGTCTATAAACACTATTTCTTTGGCGCAACTTTACTCATATTTCTGCGTCAAAGGCCGGTGAAACCACTACGCTGCAAGTGAAGTGAGGGCCTCTCACTCCGGACTCCGGACGAAGTCGCGGATTTTAAATTAAATTAAAGTTTAGTCGCGTGATCCCCCTAATAGACGGGGCTCACAATAGACCGGGGGAAGCTATTAAAAATGTTCAACTAATAGTTGGCGGTACGTCTGGCATGTCATGATTTTGTGAAGAGAAATTTTCCGTGGAATATTTCAGTGGCTTCGTTGTAGGTGCCTGTTTGCGGGGTGGGTAAATATTATGTTTAATTGGTGACGACAGCATGCTTGGTTTATGTCCAAAAACTTATTTTAATTAACTGTCAACAGCTAACAAACTTCTTACAGGTTTCAAACTCAAATAATATTTTTCCTACCTATATGGAACTCCCGTTAGTTTTGTTTTGTTTTGTTGTATGTTGCAACACGCCTGTGTCAAACAACACAGAAAACATTTCTAATTAAATTAACAACAGCGAAAAAGAATTTCAAACAATAAACAGAGACAGGTAATATCATCTAAGCAGCTAACTCTGTAGGTGATAGAAAAGTTACCACCAATTTCCATTATAAATAAAGCACAAAGTGGTGTCAAGCCGTCAGTTACCGACAAGGCGCATTAGCTAACTAAACTTAACTTCGAACCAAGTTAAACATGCATAATGAGAAATGCATGCACGTGCTAAATAACCAGCGGGTTCGGAGTAAGTTTTGGGCAAAGCACAAGAGCATGGTAGCTCCGAAACAGGCTTGAGGATTAACTAAGAGGTTTTTACTTAGTTGAACGACGACGTGAGGACTTTTCAGGTCACAAATTAGCTGGAAACTTAGTTAGCGAAAGTGTAAAAGAAAACGGAAATGCAGTCTTTAGCAGGTAACTCCCAAAAATACAACATATTGGATAAGGTGTGAGAGAGACACAATAAATTACGGACCTACATTTATTGCCCTTCATTAATTCCTGCGCCTACACTTACAAAAACATCCTCACCACCGTCTTCGAGATTTACAGCGAAGTCATAAATTGTATTCATTCGGCAGACTAGGCCCCGGAGGACTGCGGTGTGGGAAACAAAAACAACGCCAGGTAAATTGGGGCGAATTTAGGCGTTTGAAGTTATCTAGACGAGAAAAACAAAGGTGCCTAAAAACGGTGATAAGCCAGACAGCCCAAACGAAATGATAACTAAAACCTACATTGGCGTTGTCCTGGTGACTTGGGTTTCATTATGTACTAGCTGGTACCCGCGATGTCGTCTGCGCAGAATTAGTTCTCCCAGTAGCTTATTTTCCGTTCCAAGGTACTTACTATCTTTTATACCAAAATCCATCAAAATCGTTTCTGCGATTTAGTCGTGAATTTGTTAGTGCCAAATGTGCATTAGAACTAAATTATAATTTTTTGTCACTATTTTGGCGATAATAGCTTGCACAAAGATAGGTGCTGTTGCGGGATTTTATGTAGGACTATCTAAGATAAACATTTTCGTAGTACGTTTTAAACGTGTTTCTTCGGAGTTTGCAGCACACGCTGGAATAGCTCGCAAATTGCCAATATTATTACCTACTTACTTGACACTTATCGTTTTATTTTGAATAATTAACACAATATCTTAATAAATTATAGCCCATGTGCTATTCTGATGTATAAGCTTTATTATTGCAAAGTTTCATCAAAATTCATTCGGCAGTTTTTGCGTGAAAGAGTTACAAACATCCATATGAACATTCAATTCTATAATATTAGTGAGGATTCTAAATCGCGCTAGGAAAGTTTTTCGTCAAACAAGATAAAGTTATGAAGATTTGTAAACTAAATTACGGAAGAAAAAGTTTCGGTATGTTCAATGCATGGGTTGTAACTGTAAGTTTGACTCCGGGTACGTTGGTCAACTTAAAGTCTCCCAGAAATAATAAGTTGAAAGTTTTGGCACAGGCAGTCTTATATTGATCTTCTGCCTGTTTTGGGGTTTATCGAATAGTTTTTTCAAGAACAAAAATCTTTTACTTCGTCTCAATTTATTACTGACATCTTTATCTTAGAAGCTCGTGTTGCCAGCCAGACTATTTGCTTATTCCAACTCCAGTAAATTTAGTCAGCAAGGCAAACTATTGTTTCTTAGTCTAGAAATTATACGATGTTATGCAAGAGCTAGAAATTAGCCAGTTCACTGTGCTTTGAACAATATGATAATATTCTGAACGTAGATCAGAGTGGCAGTCTTGTTATAGGAACTGAAACTGACTGCTTCGTTAGTGTAATGGTGAATCCTGGAGATAAATGTCCTTGTGATGCGGTGAGCTTGTTAAAGCTTGAATAAACTATGAAAGCGGTAATAAATCCAAGTGGGTTTCTTCTCCACAAAGTCCATGTTACAATTTAAGATACGATCCTTTGATTATTTTGAAGTTCGGTTTTCTCTCGAATAAAAAGGAATCCTTTGAGCGATTACTAAAAGTAAAGGTAATCCAATATTTGATTCTTACGGTACCTTCCAAATAAGATTTTTAGGACTTTGTAAATAAAAGGAATCGGGCATAGTAAGAGAAAATAATTTATATCTGTGTGTGTAGATGTTACAATTTACGTAAAAAAAGATTGCCCCAAAAATATCTACACAAAATAATTAATTTCCGACTTCAGAACTTTTTCCACTTAAAACTCTCGGATACGTGAGAAAAATTGGGGTCCTTGGGTACCAGGGCTCCATATTCCATCGGAGCTCGATGAACAATTTGCATGTGAAAGCGAGACGAGTTGGCGCGCGTGATCTGAATTAATGAGCGCACGTTTTGACGTGAGCTAATGGACGCTATTGATTGAGATGTCGTTGCGGTCACATCCGACCAGATTGTGGTCAAGCCGGCCGAGGTTTACGGGTTAACAGTGCTCGGTTTAGGTTCATCACTATGAATCAACGTCTGTCGTGGTTTGGGACCGGAATTTGATCGAATTCCCGAAACATGCTTTTCGAGAAACTGTACACAATCGTAACAATGTACGATGTTGATAATTTTCGCAAGTATCCTGGCGTTACTAGCTAATTGCAGAAATACGCCTTGAAAAGTATCCAGGAACACACAAAATCAATGAATGAAAATCCCGAGAGGCTCACAAAATCCTCAAGAAAGCCTTCAACATTTACACCGATTTCCGATACGAATGAGTTTATTCCGCTAGTTAGAACCTCCTTCATTTTGGCTTCATATCTCCCAATTGCCTAATAATTTGTCGACTTTAATGGTCGCTATTGATCTGCGGTGGTCAGATGGAGCGATTTAGATAGAATTGATCACTGAGAGCTGTCGGAGGAGCTTGTGGCTAAATTATAACAGCCGCATGGGTCGATCGAAGGTTAAGCTACGCTTGACGAGGTCGGTCCGTGGATGGGTGACCATTTATTACATACCAAGACTCCTCCGTGCCTCGGAAAGCACGTTAAGCCGTTGGTCCCGGCTGTCATTTGTAGATCTTTGACAGTCGTTACTTGTAGTCAGAAGCCCGAAAGTCTGACAACCAGTTTAACCAAGGGGTATCATGTTACCCAGTTACTGGGTTGTGGAGGTCAGACAGGCAGTCGCTCCATGTAAAACACTGGTATTCAGCTGCATCCGGTTAAACTGGAAGCCGACCCCAACATAGTTGGGAAAAGGCTAGGCAGATGATGATCACTGAGAGCTGTCGGTATTCAGGTCAGTTCTAGTGCCTTTGACTTGTATTGATGACTTGTTGAGAGTTTTCCATGGCCGCTTGTGGTTTGAAACGTTTAACGATGTGACGGAGCTATATTCTAAAATGTGAAGGTTTCATAAGATCTGCAATACGACGCGTATAGTAGATATAAAACTAATTTGGACCGGTATTCGAAGCAAGGAGAGCATGGTAAATAAAGTCGATTGAAGGTTAACTCATTAGGCTCCGCGTGGACACCGGTGTCCGCAAACAATAGTAATTTAATTGTGTCTGGATTGCGGTAATTGACTAGTTAAACAATGCTTCCTGTGGTTGGTTTCGAGTATGCCTAACCGTCTCTAGGAATTGAGATCCTCCCGTGCCTTAGAATACACATCGAACCGTTAATCCCATTAATCCCAACAGTTGTTTGTAGATCTCTGACAGTCAGTAAGAGTTAGCCAAAAGCCTAAACATCTGACAGCCAATCAGCACTGGGCTGTCGGAGTCATATAGGCAGTCGCTTGCCGTGAATGCTGACATCCAGTTATACTGAAGCCGACGCAAAAACGCTTCGTAGTCGGAAAAACGCTGAAGCAAATGCATAAAAACTTATACCTACTTATCTGTAGACAATACAATAAAAATCCCTTGTATAATATTTTTGAGACTTCCCTTAACATATTCCGCTGTTACGAAAAACACGAGTAGCGTGTATGAGTACACTGTATGCGTGACGAACGATTTAATAGCTTCATGTGCCTCAGCATATCCACCCGGAAAGGAAAGAAAGATGAGAAAGATAACAAAGCAATCACCCTATCTGTTGATCTGAGGGTAGTAAAATAAAAGTTTGAGAACTTTCCCGATGCCTTGTGCCATCATCGTTACGTGGGACTTATTATGCTAATAACAGTTCCGTTAAGGCGAGCTTCTTGCCGTAACGGGTTTTATGTCACATTACTTACTATTAGTGGTAAGTTATATCAATTTTATTGATAAGGATTGGTTTTGTTTGTGATTGTTATCTAGAGGCTACAGTGGTGCCTAAATCTTCGGGGATTCAGGGGTTGAAGGGTCGTGTTATGCTGTAAGCTGCTTTTGAGGAAAATAATGTAAACTTCCTGATGTTTCGGAACCGGATATCTGATCCATCAACAACAAAGGTCTCTTATGGCTTTTGACTGATTTTGAATCTGTACTGGTATACTATAGCGTTTTTTTTTTTGAGACCAGATACGACTCTAGAATACATAAAAAAGCTACCAAACCATAACACAGTCATCACCAGTCTAACTTACTTCACTCATCTACATTTAACTATGTTATGGCCAGTTTCAATCCAACTGCTGAATACCAATACTTTAAATGGTGCTACTGCCCATCTGACCTCCGCAACCCACAGGACAACACGATTCTACGTAGCAAGACTAGTAGTTAGACTATCAAACTTCTGACAACTAGCAACGATCTTCAAACCCATAGGAATGGGAGCTGGGAACAATGTGGCTTTAACGCCCTTTCCGAGGCACGGAGGAGTCTCGGGCATGTTAATAGATGGTCTCCCATCCATGGTGTGACTATGGCGAGAGCATCATAACCTTTGGTCGATCCGTTTGGGTATTATTTAGACATGAGCCTATCGACGTACATCAACATAATGTCCACTTACCAATCACACTGCACGACTTTCGTATCTTGTATGTACCAACCCATCAAAACCCGATCCACTAGTAGGTAACGTGAGTCACAACTGCGGTAAATCCAGCAGTTTGTTTGCGAATAACCGCACATGTGACATTAGATTGGACGAGACTGATCCCAGGTTTTTGATAGTCGAGTTTCAAACGAAACTTAATTATTAGGCGTTGTTAAAAGGCTCACTCTACGCGAAGCAATACAATACTTAAATAATGTGCTCTGACTGTTTATGGTCGTTTTTAAGGTTTCGCAAATACTACGTTTTAGTTACGAACGTTTTTTTTCTTCAAAAACATATTGTCCCTCACTAGGAGTTTCTCCTGAATCGTGCGGTGCGTTTATAAACTGTTAAACATATACACTAACAGCTACACTCAAAATAGATTCAATAACGCCATACGATATTAGTTCCATGTGAGAAATGGGCCCGTAATGACTGAGTGCCTAGTCATTACGCAAATCGTGAAATAAACACTAGGAAGTGGCGAAGGGCGGGCTATTTGGGGGATAGTCTTATGTCATTTTGACGTTCAAAAAGTTCTGATCCACAGTCTAATTTGAATAAATTACCTACTTTTAATTTACTTAGATACCTATTTTTTATTTTGAGTTTGAAATCAATTCATGGGAGTCTCTATAAATGAATTCTGCAATTAAATCTTCTAATATCTTGATTGTTTAGCAACATTACCAACAACCAAGGCGCATAAACTTAATTAATTAATTACAAGTAACACCGTAAGTGCTCAATGAATGAGCGTCGCTATTCTGTATTCCGATACGTATTTGTCAATTGCATGTTCGCTAGTTAGGACCGCGGCTACTAATGATCTAATGTAATCAATACAGGCAGCTTTAGAATGTCATATTATTATGTAGGCATTAACTAGTTAAGTGTATGGAATTAGATAACATAATACGACAGGCTCGTAAACTAATAAACTATATACAGTTCAGTGACATTTCTAATTGTACACACACAATGGCATTAATAGGTATTTACTTTGTAAACTATTTTTATTTCTTTAATAATTGTGAATGTAAGGACTATGTGGATTTTTTGTATTTTTTTTTTTTATTAACGGTCTTTTTAACATTTTGTCTGGTAGTTTGAGTATTTTATGCGACCAAACCAAATGTTCTTTCGTGGTATTGTTCCAATTGTTCGTCAGGACGTAGAGCTCCTCAAGTACCGAGTTCATATGACCCCAAAGTCAAAGTCAAAGTCAAATCATTTATTTCAATTAGGCCATTTAAAAGGCACTTTTGAACGTTAAACTTACAAGTTAAATAAAATTTAATGATTCTAGTTGCCCCTTCCAAAAGGTAGTTTTGTATGGAGAAGAATGGGCAAGAAACTCCATACTTACTCTTTTAAAATAGTTTTTACAATATTTGTATACAATAAAAAATACATTATATGTGAATACGATGTACCTAGAATAAACAAAGTAAAATAAAAAAATAACATACTATGCTAAGATAGATTAAGCATTTTAGTAGATAAGTACATAATTATGTGGATAGATACATGGTACTCTCACATTTACAAATATTAAAATCACGGATTAATATTTAACAAATCAAGAAAATATTAAATACTTAAATAATAATAATAAAAAATACACAGCAGAATAGCGTGAGTGTTGCAAAAATAAAGCAAGTTAAGATTTTGTCAAGTTCCTTGATTGCCCTATGGAGCTGGACCAGCATGTTGCCAAGCATTATTATCTGTTGAAGTCGCGGTAATAGGCTTCTTTTGGGTATCTCGTTCCATTGCATCGTCGACCTCATCTCTGACCGCAGGACAAGATTGAGGTCAAGAGTAGACCCATTGTCTTTTTAAAAAAAAAAAAGAGTCGAGCTCACGATACTTAACTGACAAATGCTTGCACTGGCTGATCTCCACTCATATCTGTGCGGTCCAAAAGACCATTATCAGACAGAAATCTGCATGGTTCTTACATAATCTGACCAAGATAATGTCTGGACTTTAAAAGAGACTGTGACATCTGAGTTTCTTTCGGTGTTTCTACTCTACAGTAGTCAGATAGCGAAATACCGACCTCATCTTCTTATTAAAAAAAATTACATGTATGAACCCATTTACAGATTTGAATATCATTTATCATCATTTAATGAGGTAGGTATATATGACAAGTTAGTCTGAATTAATTGTTATACCAATTAATTCAGACTAACTTGTCATATATACCCATAGCAGTAATTGCAAGCAATTAGAAATAATAATTCTGAAGTAGACACTAACAGATAATATAATAAACAAAACAATTAACTTGGGTACAGTTAGTAAAAGGTATAAAAAAAGAATTGATTTTAAACACAATAAAACTGTGTTGTAATATAATGTATCTTCCCAGTAGACGTCTAAATATTAACTATACACTTGGGAGCAAATAAATCTCGCCATTCTATAAAAAATACCATTTTCTTACAGAGCCAGATTAATCATTCAATGAGGTTAGTTTCAGATTAGTTGGTAATTAATTGGCAATTATATATGGTTCGAATTGATACGTTTCCTATTAATAAAAATATAAACCGGAAGTCGCTCGATTTTTTTAAGTTCGATAAAATTAGAATGAAAACATATATATATAACCTAACCTAACTTAAGGCGCGGGCCCACCGCGGTGCACGGAGAGGCTACGCACGTGTATTAAGCTTCGCTTTGTAAGAAAATGTATGTGGTTGTGTCCACTGCAACCCACGGAGAGGCTACGCATGAATTGACGTCATTGATACACGCGTGGCTTGCTCGAATAAGCGGTTATATAGCTCAACGCTGTCAACGTGGGTCTACGTTTCCACTGGAGTACACGAACATGACCCACGACTATGTACAGCTCAATTATCGGTTTTAGTTCTACTGCTAACGAAGCTTACGAACACGAAAAATTCTAAAACGAGTGTTTCGTTTTACGTTGCCTTTATGTAAGAAATTAAAATTTAATTCTACAAATTCCAAAACATCACCTAAAAGTTACCTTTGTATTAGAGTAACCTAAAAGTAACCAATGCAGTTCAAAAATCACCTAAAAGGTTACAAAAGTAACCTTCTGGCAACACTGCAGGCGCTTTCCCGCCCGTCGCACCTCCCCACACCTCCCGCAGTGAAGCCCGTGTCCGTGGATTGCAGTGGCACGTGCGTAGCCTCTCCGTGCGCCGTGCTCCGCTATACATAGTCGTGGGTCATATTCGTGTACTCCAGTGGAAACGTAGACCCACGTTGTCAAACAAATTAATACACGCAGCTAAAATGCGCCGCGTGCCCGTGCACAGCATGCGCCGCGGCGGGCCCGCGCCTTTACCATACCTATAATATAGCTAACCTAACTACCGAACCTAACTACCTTACTGAAAATGCATTGATTTTGAAAGATACAAAATACATCATTTGAAACTGAACTACTGCGCTGCATGTCACTAATCACTATGTTACATACAATGAACTTACTTACTTTAAAGACTTTTAAGTACACCGTGAAAAAAAGGTACATACAGTCTTTAAACCTATATGCAAAGAATTATTGAAGTTCGTCTCTGTCGTCATTATTAATTAGGTAAATTGATTTCCGAAATACCTTATAAGACCTTTTTTATAGAGCTTAAAACCTTAAGTTTAGTAACAAATTTCAGAAAGATCCGTTTTCATGGTGGACACTATTTAAGTTATCGTATTTTTCTTAATGTAAATATGCGATAATCCCAATATTGTACATACATCTGTTGTCGATTCGAAATCCTTATTTAAATACATTCTTTAATTTGAGAGGAGTATACCATACCTACGACGGGATGAACATCAAGGCCGATATTCTAAGTCCTAGCCTCGAAACTTCCTCGACCTCGACTCAACTGAAGTTACCTTAAGGATTTCCTCGACGAATCCTCGAAATTGGTATTCTTAGTCAAAACTCGGTCTTGTCGTGAGGTAATCTTGAGGGTCCTCGAGTAAGGTTGAGTCAAGGTTGAGTCGAGGGAAAACGTCATTAAATACGTCATTGAACCATAGATTCATGTTTTTTTTTTGTCTATGGTCACTCAAAAGCTGTCAGATTGCTGTTTTTTTACATGCTCTGTGGTTTTTTTTATCTGTGTCGCGTCGCGCCGCCGGTCTTGTTGTAATACTTGTAATGTTTACAAATGCATTTTGAGCTTTAGCAAATAAAGAAATAATGGTTTTCTAAACGTTTATAGGCAAACAACAAGGTTTTACTTACTTGAAAATTTCCAGTAGCATAAAATCTTAACGCAATTAACAACTGAATTAAAGGTGGAAAGGGCAGTCCTCTGTTACTGGACATAGCTCTGTTATCGAACACAAGTGGTAACAACATATTCAACACAGTTTCTTTCCTAAATCGATAGCGTCTTTGGAATTCTACAATGTCATAAAATTCTATGGGGTTTTCTGCATCTCGTAAATAACGTCTTTCGGGATAATCGTACGGATTATCATACAGATAATTCAGAAACCTTTGGAGATCCATTGAACACACTATTCAAATAGAATAATCAGCTTTGGTACTTTGTTTATCGAGCGGGGGTGAAAGAGTAGAGTAAACAATGCGCTTAATGTAGTAAATCTTCCTTGAGTGTTCCTTAAGGTACATCCCGACGTACCTTGAGTTTGACAGTTGTTTCCTTACCTCGACTGAGGGAAAATGTCGAGTGACGCAAAGTGGAGGAGATTTTTTGTAACTATGAATACCGATTTCCTTGAATGAGGTTGAGTGGAGTCGAGGAAGTTTCGAGGACACGTCTTAGAATATCGGCCCAAATGTTTGACAGATAGCAGCAGATTGTATGGGCACTTAAATTGTTATTTATAGTCAAAGGATTTAAAATACTATAGAGCGGGCATGTCAAGGAAATGTCATAGAAAAACTTTGATCCCATGTCTCAGTAACGCCCTCTAGAATAATATATGAATATTGGAGCGGCAGCGGAGCGTACTGAAAAATACTCATAGACTTGACTTGACACAAGTTTTGAATGAAAATTTTCTTCGTGATGTGCCGTCTAAGTAATGAATGTCTTTGATTTTAGTACTTTAAAAAAAAAAACAAAATTTTATCACCGTTTAAACTTTTCTTAGACTTTCACAAATATGTATTTCAAGATCAAAATTCGCCAAATCGGTCCAGCCCTTCTCGAGTTTAAGCGATACTTACAAACGCCATTTCATTTTTATTTCGATAGATTTACGCAGATGAAGGCGAGGTAATTTGGAATATCTATCTAGACTTCCATTATCGTAAGAAAATACTTATCTATCCTAATTCATATTCAGATTCCCAAAGGTCCGCAAAACATTCCTAAGCCTAGACAAGGTCTAATATTATCAAAACTGTCCTGAACCGTAACATAACAACGAAATTGTTCAAGCTATATTAAATGTAAGAATAACGTGCTTTAGTGGAATGTTTTGAAATGTCAACTTTATGTGTATTGTTACTATTGTGTAAGGAACCAGTGTGTAGTGCACTTTAGAAAACTGTGGAACTCAGCAGCGTACGTGGTTCTAATCGACAATAGATTTCAAAGAAAAGGTAGGAGCAATGCAAGGTGTGACCGTGTATGCTTCAGTCGAAATAATACGAGTATTAATGTTTAGAACGATAATACTATTTATATACTATTAAAAGGAGAAAAGATATATAGTTTTTTTGTGTATTTGTTTGTAGGGGTTAAACTCAAAAACTATTCAACCGATTATCATTTTTTGTTTACTATTAGGAAACTATTTTATCACTGAGTAACAAAGGCATTAATTTATTTTAAAACTAGCTTTTGCCCGCGGCTTCGCCTGCGTGGATGTCGAACGTCTGTCTCCTATTTTTTCTCTTTAGGGGTTGAATTTCCAAAAATCGTTTCTTAGTGGATACTTACTCTTCACAAAGAACACCCGCTCCAGTTTCATGTCTCTAAGACCAGCTATCACCGATTTTCGAATATGATCTGTAATCAGTAGTGACAGCGTAGGTGAACCCACTTTTATATTTGTTGGCCCACGGTGGCCACGGTAGTAAATTTGTAGGTTCATCTAAATCCTCTGCATGTGCATCTAAGTTATTAAAAAATTGTCTAAATCTATACGCAGAAAGCCTGGCTTCACGCTGCTCGTCCGTTTCCTGCGATCGAATATTATCAATTCGTCGTCTTTCATTTGACAAACTTAGGTGTATCCTTTCAACTGCCAGACGGTCGTGATATTGAGTATATGTTTCGGACTCTCGAGACAAAACGTGCCTTTCACGGTCAGTTGTAAGTCTTAAGGGAAGGTTCGTATCTGACGGAACATGCGTCGCGTATTATCGGTCGCGTAACGCCAGAACAGACAAATGTATAGAAAAACTCTTGACCGTTCACACTCAACCGATGATACGTTAGTGCGTCGAGCGTACATTGTCGCTAACGCTCGGCGCATGTTCCATCAGATATGAACCTTCCCTATCTCACGCTCAGTATATGTTTCGGACTCTCGAGACAAAACGTGCATTTCGCGGTCAGCTGTAAATCTTAACTCACGCTCAGTATATGTTTCGGACTCTCGAGACAAAACGTGCCTTTTGCGGTCAGCTGTAAGTCTTAACTCACGCTCAGTATAATGTTTTGGACTCTCGAGACAAAACGTGCCTTTCGCGGTCAGCTGTAAGTCTTAACTCACGCTAAGTATATGTTTCGAACTCTCGAGACAAAACGTGCCTTACGCGGTCAGCTGTAAGTCTTAACTCGCGCTCAGTATATGTTTCGGACTCTCGAGACAAAACGTGCCTTTCGCGGTCAGCTGTAAGTCTTAACTCAAGCTCTGAGTACGTTTCGGACTCTCGAGATAACACATGCCTTTCGCGGTCACATGTAAGTCGTAATTCTCGGTAAGTACCTAGATCTTTCAGGTTCTCGAGATAGAATATGCCGTTCGCGATCAGCTGCAAGCCTTAAATGTCGCTCGGTGAACGTTTCCGACTCTCGGGAAGTCGGGATAAAGTTACATGCATTTTACGGTCAACTTTAAGACGCAGCTCTTGTTGAGAAAAGGTTTCAGATGCTCGTGATGCAGCTCTTCTTTCCCTATCAGAAGTTAATCGCATCTCTCTCTCAGGACTTCAGAAGTGCTTTCATGTGCTCGTGCAGTTGCGTTATTCACTCTCATAGAGTTTAAACTATGTGCTCTTTTCTTTGACGATTCCTGAGAACGCGCATCTCTCATTCTTTTGGCTTTATCGAATTTCGAAATAAAGAAGACCGTTTTCTAGGTGGCATCATAGCTACTTGAATTCAAATAAAAAAAACAGAAGCAACAGTTTATTTCCTAAGTCAAAAAGACGCTAATCGTCGAATAACTTAAATCAACTAATATCTTAACTAACTTAACTTTTAAATAACTAAAAAAAAATTACCATATAGGTACTTTTATCTTAAATATAAAAAAAAGAAAGTATGAATTACCTATGGAATAAAAAAAAACAAACTAATAATATTAGGTAGCTATACCTATTTAAAACGAATATCTCAAAACTACGTACCTACTATATTTAAAATCTAAAAAAACAAATAAGGAATAATTATCGTAATTAAGTACCTACGGAATAAAAAGAGTTAAACAAATAAAAATAATAATTATATTTAGGTACTAAAAACTACTTCAAAATAATATCTAAGAACTACTATAATTTAAATCTAATTTATTGAAAAGGACGAATAAATTAATAAAAGTCTTGCTTATTCAATAAGAACGAACAATGCTTGGCATGTCCCTTCGCATCTACAGTCAAATAAGTGACGTTTTGGCGCGTGAACGCCCGCCAGGTGCCGCGGTGAGCCGCTTCGCGCGTTAAACAAATATCAACCGTATAGCACACGTAGGCTACCATACTGGCGCGGCGAGATTTGGAAGTTTAAGGTTTAAGTCACGGATATCTATGGTTTAAGTTCATCTATATCTTGTGTGTTCATAAACCAATGTCTATATTTTTTATTTTATTAATGGTATAAAAGTGTACGTTATTATTTAATATACTTTGAAGAAATGCCTAACTATTACGTAAACGTGTTATTGTGGATAATTTATAAGGTATAGATATATGTTACTGAGAACTTTTTTGTTGATATTTTAAAGATCAACATCTTTGTAATACATACTTTTTGTGTATGATCAACGTATGCGAGGATAGGAGCTTGAAAGCGCATATTTTCATCTGACTTGCTTCGAATTTATCGTCACTGCTCGGCTCCTATGTGTCTTAGTGTTATGTTATATAGCCTATAACCTGCCCAGGAGTATGGATTACAATCGTACCAAGTTTGGTTAAAATCCCTTCAGTAGTTTTTGACCCATGCGTGCACATACAGACAGACAGACAGACAGACAGACAGACAGACAAAAAATTTACTGATTGCATTTTTGGCATCAGTATCGATCACCAATCATCCTCCAATATTAATTTTGAATATATTTTCAATGTACAGAATTCACTTCTCTACAGTTTTATTATAAGTATAGAAGATTTCAACAACGAAATGGTGGTGCGGATGAAGTGACGACCGTATTGCTAGTGTGATATAAAACCAGCTAAGTGTGTGTTAAAAAGTGACGAGTTCCGTAGTCAGTATGAATATTTACACTTGCACAGACTATGCATTAAGTTTTCCAATTGAAAATATGTTTGTTATTCTACAAAGAAACTACGAAACATAAAGTGGACTCTGCCTTTGTAGCCTTAGAAAGAGCCTATCTCACCGTAACCAATTAAGTCATCAGGAACCACGTAAATTACTAGATCTACCAAGGCAAGACGACGCATATTCCGAGTTAAAAGCTATAAAAGCTGGTGTACCCCAAGGAAGTGTGCTAGGCCTTATTTTATATCTGTTGTACACATGTGACATCCCAGAACTTGAAAACAACACTATTGCGACCTTTGCAGATGATACTGCAATAATGGCTACCGGATCAAGCCACCGAGAAGCAGCAGCGAAAGTTCAACTAGCTGTGAACAAAGTTTATGACTGGACACAAAAATGGAAGATCAAACTGAATGAGTCAAAATCAATTGCAAAAGCAAGTGCCTTATGCTAATACAGCCAAGTACCTTGGCATTACTCTCGACGCTAAGTTGCGTTGGAAAACACATGTCAAAAAGAAAAGACAGGAACTCGATATACGTTATAAAAGTATGTATTGGTTACTCGGAAGGAAATCCTGTGTATCATTACATAATAAAATAACGCTATATAAGCATATCTTGATGCCAATTTGGACGTATGGTATCTAACTTTGGGGCTGTACTAAAAAAAGCAACGTCAAGGTAATTCAAAAATTCGAAAATAAAGTGCTCAGGGACGCTGTCAATGCACCCTGGTACATAAGAAATGACGACCTTCACCGTGACCTCAAAATGGAAGTCGTCACCACTACTATCCAAAAATTTTCTGAAGCTCACGAACACAGACTACATCGACACGTGAATGTTGAGGCTATACAGCTGCTGGACAACACAGATTTAGTGCGTAGGCTAAAAAAAACTAAACCTTTTGAATTAGTGTAGTGTACAAGTGAATGAATAATAGTAACAATGTTGTGCTATACATATAACACATGAACATAGTGTTTTTCATAAATTAATCAGACTCTAAGAAAGTGCTACGAACTTGAGTTAAAGTGCAAATAGACACTATTCTTAGTTTTTAAAATAATCTATCACGTAACATATTAAGTTAGAAGTAAATTGCTTATTAGTCTTTTAGGCTAGATCGTAATTAATTATTAAGAATTTTGTTCTTTATATAATAGTATATAAAAAAAAAAAATAGATCTACCGATTTTTGTAATTTCATATGCACAATTTTTTTTTCATACCTTAGTAAAAACGCGGATAATTAATTATACTATTTGTTTTGATACAACCATGGAGTAGCGGTACACAAGTTGCAACTTATGTTGATATATTGCCAATATAATCCGAATAAAATGGCCTTGTAACATCTGGACAGATATATAAGGCCAGGTTGACAGATAAACAAACGGATTATTTGTTATGATACCGTTTCTACCAAATGAACGCGGATCCCTAACAATAATTTTATTATCCTACAGTGTAATCAATCACACCTAAATGAAAGCACTTTGAAGTCATCAAGATATAAAATGGAGCAGTTTACAAAATAACAGGCTATAAGACAACTTGCCGGGTGGCTTAAGTTTAAAGGTCATCCCATTTTTATTAAGTCGTAAAACAAAGACTTTGTTATCAGACGGATAGAAAGACCATTATTGATTATAAGGTTTTAATATTTAAAATGGTGGACCTTTGGAACTTTGAGGGGCTTTGAGTTACGTAGTAACAGAGCCTAAACGAGTCATATTTGTGGTTAATCAATTCTTGCCAAGGTGACAATCAAATACGAATCATCAACGACTAGAGACGTAAAGCTGTTCGTAACTAAATACCACCATCTTCGATCTTTGGCATTCCTTAACCTTTGTCTGAAAACTTGAAAAGTAGGTATATAGGTACCTACTTGCTGTTTATGTACATTTTTTTCTTTGTTTTCTTTTTACTCAGATGACCACTGAAATCTATTATTTTTTAAGTTCGTGTTTGTCTATGCAAGTCTTCTGTGAAAACAAAAAAATATTCTTATTTTTTAATAGAACTTGTGGGATTTAGCTTCTGAATTTTAGCAGATACACTTAGGCATCGAACTTACCTACGGATACTTTTTCAGTATTCTTTCCCGATACTTTTAACATTCAAACGCACATAGGGGAGGCAGTGACGTAACGAAATCGGTCAATCCCAAGGGCGGTATTAAATATCGCTATAAAGTACGCTTGAGGCAATAAAAGTGCGGATAGGAAGGTTTTTATAACTGTATGTATTATGTTAGACGGAAATGTTCTAGTTGAAAACTAGTAGCTTTGATAGCCCTTCATGTAAGACTAGATAGAGGGCCCAAGTTTGCTTAAAATATCTTCAACTTTACCAATTTATTTGGGGTCTGTGTCTTCTTCTGCATGCTGTTTGCCGTCATCTCTTCCTTCCTATCCATAATATCATCTTTCACACAATTCGAATACTGTTTCTTTGGTTTTGCTCTACTCTTAAAACTCTCCACATTCGTAGTGCCTACCACTCTATTATATTCTGTGTTTTAAGTATGGCAAACAAAGCCGATGTCGACTATTCTGCCAATGTCAAAAATTAATTGGATGGCAGGTGCGTAAAAAAAAAATCTTCAATTGATATAGTTAATGCCTACCACTCAAAACTTGTTCGAAAAATATCAGTGTCATAATAGACGTTATTGCGAAATTTCAAAACTACAAACTTCTAGATACAGAAGAGCACACTGATGGCTTTTATGCTCTTATTGGAAAGCAGTGTGCGCCATTGCTCAGTCTTGTTATGTATAGTAGCAGCAGTTTAATAAGGGTGTTCGCTGACAGGTGGGACTCTCCACTGCTGTACCGCTGAATACGCTTGCATACCGCACTGTGAGCAGTAGACAGTTCCTCCCGGACCTGCCTGCGTAGCATGAACATCGAAGAAACGGTCTTTTTCGTGTCTCGGAAGAAAAGAAATTAAGTGTTCATGCTACGCAGGCAGGTGTATTGAAAGAAATTTGACAGATTGAGGTTCCTGTCTATATAATCTGTCACTTTGCCGATTCGTCTGTAGACAAAGGCCGTTTCTTCGGTGTTCAATGTGTTCATGCTACGCAGGCTGATGTAACACTGTGTCTTTCTTTACTGTTTTTATTTATACTAGCACTTCGCTCGTTTATACATGACACTCACAAAATGTGGGTTTCTATTGGTAAATAACTTTTAAATCAGTTCACTAGCGTCACCTTATAATTTTAGTTTAGATGTGTATGTAAATTAGTTGTTGTTTTGCAGGCGTATGAATATTGTCTCATTTGAATTGATTAAATAATAATATAATACCAGCCTGTTACCGCCCCACTGCAGGGCAAAGAACAGAGAAGGCCGGAACATTGTTCATCACGCATGCTCAAGGCGGATTGGGGATATCAGACTTATATTTACTATAAGTCCAGGTTTCCTCATGATGTTTTCCTTCACCGATGTAAATGATGTCTAAGATAAACTTAGGAAGTGCATATGAAGTGAAAAAGTCACATTGGTACTTGCCCGGACGTTCATTATTACTATTTAAGTATCAAAAATACTGTAGACCCGGCTGGTTGTCATTAAAATTGCACCGGAAGCCACACCTTGGCAACAGGCGATCAATTTATCACTCCAGAGTAAAATGGAAACAAAAATTGATATCCCCATCGGGAAAAGCTTCCCTAAATATTAAAATTGTGTCGATAATGTTCCAGCATTTCAGAGGGTGACGCTATTGTGGTCGGCGATTAACAAATGAATAAATTACGAGTGGTCCTAAAGTCCCAGAGGTTAAGTCGCCTGCCTCTCATGTACGAGGTTGTTGGTACAATATCTGGCACCCAATGTAAGTTTTTTTAATTTATGTTATGTACTTTCGGCGTTTATCTTAGATTAATTAGAAATTTGTGGAGAAAACCTCGTCTTATAACTATCATAAGTTTAAAATCGCCAATCCGCCTTGAGCAAGCGCGGAATGCTTGTGCCTTATCTGTATGAAAGGATGCCTTTGCCTTGCAGTATGACAGCCTAGTAATATAATATAACATCACGCCTGTTATACCGGAAGGGTAAGGCAGAGGTGTTTCAGTAGTACAGACGCCAGCACATCAAGTTGTCACCCCAATGTGTCAAATTCTCCCAATTGAATATGAACCTTATTCTGTTGTTGACATAAAGTTGAAAAACGATCAAAGAAATTTCGAAACGTCTGTACACTCACATTTTTTCAGTTATGTTTAAGTCCCATGTAATAGGGGGGCGAATATATTGCCATCAATCGGGCAAAAATCTAGGCAGGCTAGTATTATTGTTTTATTCAACTGGAATTACATAAACTTTACTATCCTATCATAAACTTAAATTGGCAATGGCATACCTAAGACAACTTCATACAACTATTATAGGTACTTAATAGAATAAACACGTTATGTTCTACATACAGAATACATCATGAACTTGCAAGCAGTTCACTTCGACTGCTCAGCTTACTGCGCTTCAAACGGCAAAGTTGATTGAGTTTGAATATTGCATTGGTGGGTGGAAGTAGTGACGGCACTGATCTATGAATGTTAGTGGGACAAATCAGGCCTGCGTATTGAACTGACACGAATTGTAAAACTTGCGTATAATATAATAAATTATGTGATAATTGGTTTACCGTTGGTTTCGGGTGATTGTAGATCATTGACATTCGTTACAGGTAGCTAGAAGCTCAAAATTTGACAACACAAATGCAAGTTTAACTAAGAGGTATCGTATCACTCAGTTACTGGGTTGTGAAAATCAGATAGTATTTATATTACAGGCAAAACTAATAACAATTTAATGAATACTTTTACTAAACAGAGAACTTTAGGACTTAAAACGATTGGAAATTTGAATGCTGATTGACTAAACCAAGAGCTGAATGTAGCTGTTAACGAATCAATGCAGCCATCAAAGCATAGCGTTGATAACAGACAATCAGTGTTCAAACTCATCGTCGTTGTTCGCGATGAACTTAAGTTAAGCTGGTTATTTGCTAAAACTCTGATACTAACTAGTACGATCACCAAAATCTTACATATTAAAGAGACACGATCCGTTAGAAATCAATGTGAGAATTCAAAATTTACATGATAAAGATATGATAATTTCAGAATGTTTTATTATAAGCGAGGACGACTGTATGTTGGTAATTACAGGGTTTTACAAAAGCTTATTCAAATTCCAATTTCCCGTAGGCACGATAAAATAAAACGCTGTACTTCTGAAAACAATGAAAACCATAAATATCCGGGCTTCATAAATCAATTATTACAGTAGGTAATATTATTATTGTTATGTATGTGTCCAACTCTACCTGAATTTGGAATAAGTTCTGTTTAATATAACTGTTATATCGACGAGTAATGTCGATATAACAGTCGATTTCAAAGGACTTATTAAAAAGTAGCCAAAACATATCCTTTGTTATTGCCCAAGGGCTAGGCAGAGGTGTTCCTGCAGTACACCCACATTTCGCCAGTTATGTGTAAGTCCCATGCAATAGGAGTCAAGCCTATTGCCATCATTTGGGTACAAATCCAGACTCTGGTCTAATGCTGAGAAATTCTAGATGTAAAACTCAATAACGCTTAGGCCAAGCTGGGAATCAAACGCGGCACCTCATGTTTAGCAGTAGCGCTTCGCTTATGAATGCAGCCGTATGAACAGGTATGTCATCAACTAGCTTTGCCAGTGGCGCGGCGTTGTTCGCGTTGATATTGGAAATTATGACAAGGGAACATACTACAAAAAATACAATTCATTTTATGTCCTAAACCCAGCTCATTGTGTATCCATGTGCTAAATTACATCCACATCCATTAAGGCGTTAATGCGTAAAAGCATATAAAATACACCAACTCGCATTTGCATTTTCAATAGTAGTTGATGCTTGCTTGACATCAATAATCTATGTATGTATATTGCTTGACCAAGCTACTAAAACAGATGGTGGTGTGGAATGTAACTTAGTGTTAGTAATGCGGTAGCATTTAAGAGAAATGGACGGAGGTATCCCAAAGTCCACTGAACCAAATAGCAGTGATTGAAAAGCCCCATCATTGAAGACAAAGGTGAGACAATTTTCTTTAGATTTGTTGCCGTAAGAAATTCCAGCTATCTGACAATCGTACACGTTATTACATTTCCGGACACCACCGCCATATTAGATCGTTGACACCAAAACAGCGAAGAGAAATGTCTTCTACACCGTCAAGCAGATAAAACACAAAGTGGGAAAAGAAAAAATCAGTGTTGTAATTCTTATTTGTGCGATTTCGTGCGTTAACCCCGTCTTATTGCCCCCCTGGTACTAACTGCCTGTTGATACTCGTAATCTCGAAGGATACCCCAGCAGAGGTACCTACAGGAAATACGTAGATACTTCAGTTAGTAGGAAATGAAATACAATTTGTATGACTTCGAGGAAGAACGTTGTAAATTGCGTTGCTCAATTAGGATGTATTGTAACACTGGATTTGTATGTTCCCGACTTTTCTGTGAAGAGGTTCAATGAAACTTCGACATCCCGACTAGATTGGATTTGATTTACTGTACAATACATAAGCTACGAAGATTAGTCATTAGTCGAGCCAATCTCATTAGATTTGCTTACAGAGTCTGATGAAACCATTGTTATATCAGGCTTTGTCAAATCATGTAGATACCGAGAAAAGCCTATCCCGGATAAACTGTCAAAAACCGCTAAAATGAGATACGGAGAATTACGAATAACGAACCGCAACAACCGGGTCAATTGTCAACTAATCGGCTTATTAGATTTTACGATTAATTTAATCGTTTTGAATAAGCTTATTACCTTATAGAATCACATATGTTGTGTCACTTGTAAATAAGACCAATAGCAAACATTGGTGAGTCTTAATTTTATCCCAAGACACCGCACAAACCTGATAATATTCAATTACCCACTAATTTATCCGTTTGATAAGAACAATCTAAACACAACTTAATTCAACGAAGATTTTACACAGTCTGTTTTATAAGTTACACAATTTAGCACCACTGGAGATAAAAATATTCAATCCGATTGGCACAAGATTTCATTAAACAGTTGATTTAATTCACTAGTTTAAATTATTCCACTCTCACGCACATCCCAACACTAAAATTCACACAAAAATCACGTGTCACTGGTGTCAACAATTAAAAATGGAACAAGAATAAAACCGTTATTCTATTTTCAAAATTGAATTCGGTGGTCGATTGGTTAGGGTAGTTACTCGGGGCGCGTGTTTCGCGCGAGGCGGGCGGCCGGCTCGCTCTTCCCGCCCATCTGACGGGCTTGCCGCCCTCAGTGACGTTCGAAAACATTGCAGACTTATCGGACCGGCTAAATGTGGTGTTACATGAGCTTTTTAAGGCTGGACTTGGTTTGTTTTTAGCGAATCCATAAAGGGATATGATTACACACAAGTTAATTTTGCATGAAGCTATTTGTGGTGCGTATGATTTTGCACTACAAAACCACATGATATTAAATTCCAACAGCTTTGTTTCGTCGACTGTTGTAGCAATCTTTAACAGTCACAGTACTTTCATTGTTACCCACATGAGTGATTTCTTTTCATAACTGACGCACATTTTCCTCAGTTTCCTGCAACAAAAACTGTCAACCACCTACAGATTCAAGGTGCCCATGGGGTTGCACCCCTTTCGTGCAATTAAGTGCTCTAAGTGCTTGTCCCCTTGTCCATAATGGTTTTAAAGGTCCACCGCGGCACTTATTATTGAGAAGAAGTGCCAATCGTCTGATGGACAGGGGCCTGGCGAAATACTAAATGACGTGGTTTAAAAGTGGCGAGATGAAATTGAATCGGACCAGACTTTCGTGAACAAAACCTAATGATGAAATTGTCTGAATATTTTCTTCGAAGTTTTTTTTACAAGTCTTCTTAGGGTATCGATTTACTGTGAGATTTTAAGGCATTCGTTCTTTCTGATCGTACATTTTTTAAATGTTATATTCTAGTGCTTGAATGCGATTCCATCTGAATGCAAGCTGTGATGCGATCAATGATAGTGAAGCTCACTAGTTTATTAAGATCCTATTCATTCTCTAGCCTTGAATACACCTAAATTTACAATAACTAAGTTTCGTGGTAATGTATATTCTCTTGGTTCAACCTACATAATCAGTTAGTAAATCCCAGAAATGACATCGATCCGCTAACAAAACCTCTAATCATTCACCAAATTACCGCATCCATATTTCAGCCGGGTTTGTCGAAGGCCTCCATTGACAGCATTCTTCAGTTCGTGCGTGTGTAAAGGTAATGAGGTTTCAGCATTTAATGAACATTCGCTGAAAGACTCCAGCTCACGGCACGCCCAAATGCATTTCAATGATTTACCACTGAAATGTTCAAAATTAGGTTATCGACTTTTCCATTGGGAGTAGGGAGTTCCCGCGGATGACTCAAGTTGTTTTTACGGTTTTGGAGTTTGGGCTTAATGGAATTCTGATGGTGTCAATACTGTTTTATGCGGGAAATGCATGAAAGGTAATTGATATTTTATCCGTACGCAAATTGCGGACACCAGCCCGTTATACAACTGTTATTTGTATATTTTATATAAGTAACAGCAAGCTATGATGTGCTCGCATTTTGCACCGTAGCATTCAATGCTTTTAGCGGGCACTCCGCTGAAGTCGCGTAGTGACATCTTGAAAATTACTGGGTGCATTTTTCGTACTAGTTTTCCGGACTATTTTTCAACCAACAAGTTGTCAACCAACAAGTTGGTCATAGTTTTCGTAACTCGACCTTTTTTATATGTACAGAGACAGTACTTTTTTAGGTAGCACTTAAGCAATTAAGTAATAGTTATTAACACACACTACGTGCCAACGGCTCTGAGTCTAAAAAAGGAGCAGTTCAGAGATCATTGAGAGTCGTTCCGGGTAGCCAAAAGCTGAAGGGTCTCGCAAGGGCTGTCGAGTTACCCAGTAACTGGGTTTTGTAAGTCTGACAGGCCGTCATTCTATGTCAGAACACTGGTGCAGAACACCTGCGCCCGGTTAGACTGGAAGCGGATACCATCACAGTTGGAATAAGTCTTGATAACTTTGTTATATATCCTACTTTCTATACATCTCTATTTGTACGGTCATTTTTAGACATTCTAAAATCCAGACATATGTTTTCAATTTAAACCTTGCGCTTTAAGCAACGGTCTGGAACCTGGTTGAATACTAAAGCGCACTGCAACCAGCATGTTCAAATAAACATATTAACATCGTGGAGTCCCTGCAGAGTTCACTATTGTGCTCGTGACAGTGTGAGGATGAGTGTGCACGAGTGTCGCGTATCATTGAGCGACCCGGTGCAATCGATTGGACACTCGCTATCAGAGGTGTTGTAGGGAATTGTGGGACCGATGCACGATGTTTGAGGTACTGAGCGCATTTAGCCTTAAAGTTCAGATGAAGCGATGTAGCAAATCTACAACATACCTACGCCGAAACCCTGCATAGGATGATGGCTTCATAAAACACTTAGAATTGATTTTGTAACATTGATGACTTTGACTGCATAGATAACAAAAAAGTTACCAAGATCACTTTTCAAGCATCACGGTTGGTTTTGGACAATCTCAGGTTTGAAGCAAACCACTCCAGACAAAAAGATATACACACGACATAAGACAAGATGTCAAGACGAATCGAATGATACCTTAATTGTTCAACCACCGTGCAGGGAGACATAGGCATACATACATACAATACAAAACATACCTACATACATACGACCACGTACCTATTCATAAAATAAAAATTAAAACTCATTTAGTCAAATTATACTGAGCTAATCAGCACTTTTTGAACGTCAAAAGTACATAAGACGGTCCCCCAAAACGCTCCACCCTTCACCACTTGTGTTTTTTCTGAACAGAAGTAGCGGAACAGACTCTCCAGTAACAATTTTTTCGGGGCAGTCGAGTAAAAAGATAACGACGTAAAAAATCCTAAGCTAACCTTGTTTTAAACTATCTAGCTGCGCCCTCGCAAGGTCACTATTTTTAATTCTAGACTACTAAATAAATAAATAATAGTCAGAATAATAAATAGTCACATTTCCACAAATACATGATACGTTCTACATTCTACTTATGTATACACCAAAGAGAGATATATTTTATCTACCGCTAATGAGCCCGTATTTACCCACCGCTGTGTCCTTATCAGTAACACGCCACGGCCTTGTCCTGATCCACGCCAATCATTCCAATCGCAATGCCTTCAATTTACAAACGAATTTCCGTTCGAAGAAGCAAAAATCTACTTTTACGCGAATCAGAGAGTGAAAGAAAGAGCGAATATTCATTAGCTAAGCAGCGGGTACAGAAATCGAAAAGAGTATGCTTTAAATAGATACTCAATACTCAATATCTTTATTGCTCTCCATATGTATTCTTAGGTGGTAACTTCATAAATGAGATCATTACGTGTTTTCAATTTTGTTTTTTTTTTCTTTTATTTACACACATCAAAAGTGTCTAGGGATCAACATATATTTTTGCAATAACTTTTCTCCTGATTGATATTAATTAAAATTTTCTTTAAGGATTCATCAAAAAAAGTGTTTTCGTTTGTCACAGTAACGACAAACCAAGTCACCTTTGCATTAATAAAGAAATTTGCCATTTTCTCAATAAAGGGATTTTTGACATTTGAACCACTAACATTAAAGTTCGAAAAAAAGACTGAAATAACAGTTTTCTTTAAAATTTTATTGGGTAACTTAAACAATTAATAATCCGTGTTTCTACCGCGAACACTAACAACACAAGAACATCGGTTTGGCATACTCAAAATGAGTTCATCCAAATCACGCTGTGGAATGGCCGCCCATGTTCGTTGCAACAACAAAAAAAGGTCTTCTTGCGACTGGATACCCTCCATATTCGGCAGAGCTCTTCTCTGTAGCATATCCCATGCATGCTCAATCGGGTTCAAGTCTGGTGACTGAGCAGGCCAGGGCAGGACATTGATGTTAGCTGCGGCGAGAGTCTGTCTTACAACTCTTGCGGTGTGCGGTCGTGCATTATCATGCATTAACTGAAATAAGGGACCGATTTGCACTTGTAGAGGAACGATGACGTCTGATACAATCGTCTCAGCATAAATTTGAGCGTTGAGGTTGCCTCTGATCCAAATCAACTCAGTTCTTCCGCCGATCCAAATACCCGCCCTTACCATGATGGTTCCACCACTATAAGGATGGACTTCCTGGCAGGATTTTAATCGCTGTTGGCGTCCAGGGGTTCTCCAGTGTCGTATACGTCTTGTATCCGGTCTCATACCAAAACGAGACTCATCAGAAAAGCACACGAAACGCCATTGTTCTTCTGCCCAATTTCCGTGTTCAAGAGCCCATTGATATCGAATCCTACGATTGTGCATTGCTATAGGTGGTACCCGTAGCGGTCTTCGGGAATGAAGGTTCACTTCATGCAAGCGGTTTCTGACTGTTTGGTCGCTAATTAAGTTCCCTGAAGAGGGATGAAGCCTCACGAGTTGTAAGACAGACTCTCGCCGCAGCTAACATCAATGTCCTGCCCTGGCCTGCTCAGTCGCCAGACTTGAACCCGATTGAGCATGCATGGGATATGCTACAGAGAAGAGCTCTGCCGAATATGGAGGGTATCCAGTCGCAAGAAGACCTTTTTTTGTTGTTGCAACAAACATGGGCGGCCATTCCACAGCGTGATTTGGATGAACTCATTTTGAGTATGTCAAACCGATGTTCTTGTGTTGTTAGTGTTTGCGGTAGAAACACGGATTATTAATTGTTTAAGTTACCCAATAAAATTTTAAAGAAAACTGTTATTTCAGTCTTTTTTTCGAACTTTAATGTTAGTGTTTCAAATGTCAAAAATCCCTTTATTAGGAAAATGGCAAATTTCTTTACTAATGCAAAGGTGACTTGGTTTATCGTTACTGTGACAAACGAAAACACTTTATTTGATGAATCCTTAAAGAAAATTTTAATTATTATCAATCAGGAGAAAAGTTATTGCAAAAATATATGTTGATCCCTAGACACTTTTGATGTGTGTATTTTGTAAGTATATTTTATTTGTAATTTTAGTAACTGTTATTGGTTGAACCGTAGTAATTAAATAAATAAATTATGGACTGTTGGTCACAGCAAAAGGATCGATGAAAGACGACCAATAAAAGGGTTTTTATAAGTGAAAACGCTGAGAGGAGACGCACTAGAATAAATAAATATTCCACAACATTCACACAACGCCATCTAGTCCCAAGCTAAGCAGAGCTTGTGTTATGGGCACTGAACAGCTGATAAACATACTTATATACTTCTAAATACATACATATTATAGATAAATCACACCCAGACACAGAACAAATGATCGTGCTCATCACACAAATATTTGTCCTGGGTGGGCATCGAACCCACGACCTCCGGCATAGCAGTCACGGTCACTAACTACTAGACCAACGGGCCAGTAAGGACATACACAGACCTTATTGGTGATGTTCTTCAGAAAGGTCAGAAGCGTAGTACTCGCAACAGACGTGCGTGTATGACCACATGTATGAACTTAAACGAACCAAGTATGTTAGAATCGTAGCAGTAGATGGCACTCTGTTGATTCTGCGCTACCCCCATGGGAACAAGGCTTTATATTATGTGTAAGTGTGTATGCAGCGGGTCTAGTCTAAAAAGGATTCATGACATTAGTTATGATAAAAAGGTCTTCCAACAATGTTATAGTGAATTGTGTAATTGGTTTGGGACTTGGAATGGTAGTAATAATAGATCTTGGGATTTAAAGAACCCTCTTTATCTCTTAATACAGACTAAACTAGACATTTATAACTTTCTACACTCCATCATTATATAAACTTTCAACTTACACACTCCTTATTGCGTACAATATGCTAAAAACGGGATCAGAAGTTTTCACCTCACGTTATACATATAAAAAATCATAATACTAGCTATTGCACGCGACTACGACCGCATGGAAGACTAAATTACAGCAAGTTTAATATTTGCACACAACCTCAGACTGCTAGTCTATCTACAATATCAGCGCCAAGTCGTTAGGCTGGTTAATAAATTATCAATTTATACTGCGTAATTTCTTATTTTACATTTATATACAATAAATGCTTATAACGCTTTACCTGGATTGTTATTTTATACCTAATAACAGGCCTAAACAATACTTCAAACGCAAAAACGTATACTGTTATTGTGTCTTAAATACAAAAGATAGATATAACAACGGGTCTAAAAATACTCCTTACCCTAAAGTCACTCGTGCTTTCCGTTATTGTAATATTTATTGTGTAGGTACAGGACCATCTCGGGAACCTTTTAGTTACAAAAGCGATTTTATTTCAACATATAACATATCCCATGGCTTTGAGTGATTGTATCGTTTTCTACCAGCGAAATATTTTTCTTAAGTAATCGTAAGTATCATATCTTCCTCGTCACTCCAAACCAATAATAATTTTACCTATTTATTTAACATAACATAATATAACATTACCCCTGTAATCCCCGCAGGGCTTGGCAGAGGTGTACCTGGGGTAGTACACCCATATTTTGTCAGTTATGTTTAAGTCCCATGTAAAAGGGGGCGAGCCTATTGCCATCGATTCCTGATGGATAAACTAAATAACACTTTGCCCGATCCGGGGGTCGCACCCGGGACCTCTTGCTCAGCAATAGCGCTTGCGACCACTAGACCAACAAGGCAGTCAAGGTAGTCTTTATTTAGTATAAAGTTACGCACGTTGACTGCCAAACTATCAGTCACAATAGAAATTCAATTGTTCGCATTTACCGTGAGACCGGCGTGGCGTTCGAATACTTAAGAATAACTGCCATAAAGTTATCATCAATAATGTTTAAGGGTAAAACGAATGCAGAGATGATAAAACTTCAGGTAAATGAGCCAAATGATTTCCTCTCAGAGTCCATCGAGCCAGGAAACGTCGGAGCCATTTCATTTTAAATATTCACTGTACATTGACGTATAAAAGCGTTAAGTGATAAAGATATATTGAGGGAAGGGTCGCCTAGTCGACGAAATGAGATTGTTTTAGCTTTATGCACTTAAATTTTAACAATCCCAATTCTCACACTTCTCCAAGAGCGCAAAATCCTTAAAAAGGGATCAAAAGTTTTCACTTTACGTGTTAATTTAAAGATATAAATAAATAATATTATTGTAACCTAACCACCTATTTAGCTATTCAAGTCATTATTTGTAAGCTTTTATGGTGTACATAAAGAGTATAGGTAATTTACAACCGGCGCAACCGGCATGTGTGTGTATGACAACATGTATGAATGTAAACGAAGCAAAAGAAGTATGTAAGAATCGTAACATATGGCGCTTTGTAGTTTCTGCCTACCCCAATGGGAAAAAGGCGTGAGATTATGTGTATAGGTAACTAATAACTGAAACAGAGCTTTTAGTCGATAAGTACTTAGTGTTCAATGGACCCAATACGAAAATTCTTAGAATAGAATCTCCACAATATCAACCTTAACCCAATCATCTCAATATAATACACCCAATGATTGCACATCCCTGTCTCATTCCCAGGGGTGTCACACCATTTGTGCGGCCCCGTAATATGTCACCCGGACATTAAGAGGACATGCGATGGACTGGCCGTCTACCCACGATAACAATTATCTATCGATACAGCTAACAAATGAACGATAAAATCTATACTGTTGTTGTCAATTGTAGCGAGGACACGATGAGCTAAATTGACGTTTATCGATTATTCTGGCGTTAATGTTTTTAATTATAATTTGTAAATATAGGAAATCTGTTGTCATGGTGATGCGGAGTAAACTATTAAGTATGAATGTGGATGGATATTAAGAGTTCAAGACCAAAGAAACTTTAGATGGATTTGTGTGATATTGCTAGAGTATGGCTACCTCATCTCTGTAACTAACACGACTTTAGATTTTATATTCTGATAGCATAGTTTCCCGAGCTTTATAGCAAAGAGTAAGAGCTGTTTTGTCAACATTTGAACACGTATTCTTGTTTTGTTATAATACGTATTTCGGAAATAAACAGCAATGCAATTACAGTTCCTGGTAAAGATTATTTGAATATACGTCAATTATTAGTTAAGTCAAGGATCCGTCCCCTTAAAGCTTACCTACATCCAAAGTTGCCTTGTTAAAATTCCTAATGATAACTTATCGCGACAGTTTTATCACCCCTTTTAAACGCGCACAATAGGGACATAACTCCACTTTCATATTTCCATTCGACATCGATTTTATTCACTGACCCTCCTTAATTAGTGAATATTGTTTTGTTTAAGTGTACTGAACCATTATATGGCCACTACAGCTACGTTTGATCGCTACTCGTTATGCCATACGTTTTTATATTCACCAGAATAGCCAGTTTTATCGTCGAGCCTAATTTTGGTAGTATCGGACCTAAAAGTTTTAATTAAACCGACGGCTTTGTAAGCTTTAATGAGAATGCATTGACGTTAAATTTATGATCTAGTTTTAATCAACGTTTGGTAATGTTGTGTGTTCCGGGATTAGTGCTTGATGTTATTTTACTAATAGGAAATCAGTTTATCTGCTCATGTGTCCAAAATGAGAATTTGTTTAAGTGTAAGTTTTGACGTCAAAGTACCTGTTGATGGTCTAAATGAAATAAAAGACAAATACTTTGACTTTCACTTTATTCCTGTTGTCTTTTTTTTACTTTATTTTTACTTTACTGGGTTGTGGAGGCCAGACAGTCAGTCAATCTATGTAAAACACTGGTATTCAGCTGCATCCGATTAAATTGGAAGCTGACCCCCAATAGTTAAGAAAGGTTAGGAAAATGATGATAACTTTGACTTAGACAAAAACGAGACACATTATGTGGACAACAACGAAAAATCCCAAAAATTGTGCCTATCGGAAAAACTTTCCAAGTAAAAGGCAAAAGTGGGTCGTGAAAATTAATCCCTTAAAAAATATACCTTTAATAAACAACCCTAAGGTATTATTACCCATTCTTGGCCTGTCAAAGTTAATGGGTCCTAATTTATATGGAGGAAACAAAGGGAAAGAGGCTGGTTAATCATAAATATGGTTAAGAGTAGTGTGGCGTAAATATAGGGATGGAAGTGTACAATATCACGAATGGTGAATTTCCGTGATTTCACAAAAACATGCTTAGTCTTTCAACCTGTAACATCGCCTTAAGAGTTATTAAAAATGCCTAATTAAACAAACCTCTGTCTTATTTTGATACAATAAACTTTTTTTCGTCCTTTATGTCAACACATGTGAACTAATATTGTTAAGAGAAAGATTTGATTTTTATGTATGTTTGATTGTAAGACTTAAACTCAAAATCTACGTTACCGATTTAGAACTTTTTTTTACCATTAGAAATTTTTACCAAGCAAGATGGGTTATACTTAATATTCAAAATAACGAGGGGTGTAGGGGATGTCTAAGTGCTAGTTAGGTCTAAATCTAAAATGTATTTCGATTAGAGGTATCTTCGTGATCATTTTCTTATTAAGTATAGAAATCATTGTACCTACTTAGAAAAAAACAGAAGGATCCTAAAAGTACCCATAACAACACCATAAAGATAGAAGTTACTTCCAGGAAAACCAATAGGAAAAGACAATTTTCCTGACATAGATTTCTCATATTGGAAAAAATTGGCATTCCGAAATGTTCTATAGGCAAATATTCGATGAGCTTGTCGGAGTATGTCATATGAGATATAATTGAAGGAGCAACAGATGGAACGGAAAATGTAACGTATTGCATTTCTAACAGGAAAATACCGCGGTATATTTCATATGATGAACACATAGAACAAACAATTCTTCGCTGAGCTTTGAAGCTCTAAAAATATTACCCGAAAGAAATCGCGATGTAGATTTTACTGAATATGACACTGAAGCTAGTGTAGCATTACATACGGGTAGGATCGAACATCGTCATCGTACATGAAAACACCAAGTTAAAATTAAAATCACAAGTCTTTATTCAAATGAGGCTGAGAATCAGCACTTTTACAACGTTAAAAAATACATAAGATAGTCCCCCAAAATGCCCAGCCTTCACAACTTCCTAGTGCTTTTGCTGGGAGGAAAAAGTGATGGAACAAACTCCCCAGCAACACATCTGTCTGATTCGTTGAGTGTTCAGTCCTTACTCGTGGATCCACAACTATTGAAATATTTCGTCGACTTTCCTAATTTTCAAGATTACCATAAGTTTTGTTAATTTCAAACTGTACAGAATCGTGATGTCTTTCTAAACCAATAATATTTTTATTGTAACAAGTGACTTATTTCTCTCATAGGATTTGAGAGAAATTATGTGTTTTCTATAGGTTTTTAAAGTTTTAAGCAGAAATAGCAAAAGAAAACGTACAACGAAAAATTTCTGCGTTATGGGGTCCAAAATTACATAGGTATATGCAGAACTTATGGTTTCCGTATAAGCGACCATGACCCTTCACCCTGTGCGTATTTGTTGTTTGGTGGATCAAAGATACCCTTAAAGGTTTGTGTCATAGACAAGACAATAATAGAGAATAGTGCCAAGGTATCTTTACCGGATAGCCCAAGTGTTTTCATATTAGACACGATTAAAGGATAATTGAGGATGGATGACGTAAAGCGCCCACCATTGCCCTGGTTTATTTCATCATTGCATCATGCGTGGTATTCACGTAATGTAGTGTGTGCACTTACTACAAGGATGGCATTAATAACTCAAAGAAGGACTCCTCACATTGTGAAATAAATTTTCGTAATGGCATGTCGTAGAAGAACTGCGCGGTCAAAAAGACAAAGAAGCAAAGTAATCTAAGTGGGAACAGATATTTTAAGCCCCACAGTAAAATAGATTTGTATATAATAGTAAATAGCAGCAGTGAGCATGCTTAGATGGTTTGGTCACGTTGAAAGGATGTATGAAAGGCGACTAACGAAAGGTATTTACAAGGCAGATGTAAGTGGGAACGCCGGGAGGGGACGCCCTAGAAGTACATACATAGACCTTATTGGTGAGGTTCTTCAGAAAGGTCAGGTGCTTAGTTCTCGCAACCGGCGTGTGTGTATGACAACATGTATGAATGTAAACGAAGCAAAAGAAGTATGTAAGAATCGTAGCATATGGCGCTCTGTAGTTTCTGCCTACCCCCAAGGGAAAAAGGCGTGAGTTTATGTATGTATGTGTATGTGTATAATAGTAAATGACGAGCTGTAAAAATGCTCACAACTAGACTATGAATGTACTCGTACTACACGGAATTGGTGCTCTGAAGCAGCAACACGGACTGAGGTAGACTACAAAGGAGATGGATGGGCGATTAGGCTGTCTTCTTAGGAATTGGAAAAACAGTAGTTTTAAATTGCGACAGATAGAAGTGATGGAGGGAGATCTTTGCCTACTAGCAGTGGGACAGCTCAGGCTTAGTTATAAATTAATAAACAAAAATCATCATTAATACATCATCAATATAACAGTAATGGCTGACAGGCGCTGTCTACATTGGTTTTATAAAGAATCTATTGGGACGAGTGAGATGTGTAATCATTACTAGTGGTCGAAATTGGACCGTTTTAGCTTTATGTACTTTTTTTTTACATAAACTACTACTTACGTACTTCTACTTCTACGTATTTCTTATTTAACGAATGAATAAAATGATGATACATCATTAATAAAGCGCTTTTATAATAAACTGGTAGCTTATTACTACAGACTTTCCTCGCATGTAAAAATTATATTCGTTTTCAACCATGAGATAGGATCAAAAAGGATGCAGGCAAGTATCCGCATACGTCCGGTTTAGTGTTGTTCAGCGCATTCCTCGTGACTAGGTTGTGAGCAGGGTTGTCAAAAAAAGGAATTCAAAATATTTCCAGTAAGTAGGTACTTCATTTGTTAATCCATTCGATTTTCCTTCTTTCATTTATAAGCAATATACTTAAATGAAGTGAATTACCTACACAATTTGTAGAACTGGCGCAGTTCTGGTTCAAATATTAAGAATTATAAACAAATATAGTTAAAAAAATAGGACTTAAGAACAGACCAATTTCAAAGTACCTTTTAATTTTAGTCTGATTTAGTTTATAACAATTTGTTCGTAACACCATAAAATGTATATCAATGCTTTGGAATCCTGCGTGCTTATATAAAGGTTGCTCGTGATAATCTCGGAGTTAAGTTTCACCCGGTTCGAATATCTTGGCAACCTAAAAAAACTTTCTAATTATGATAAGATGAGAGAGGCACAATTGCTCTGTAATGTAAGTACTTTTTGCTGAAACAATCCCGTCTTCTTCGCTGCCTGTAGGACTGCGTGTTGCTTATTTTTATTTCTTGAAAAATATGCGACTATCTCTATGGCACAAAACGGATGATTAATAACGGTATAATGATTGAGAAGATTTTTAGTGTTACTGTGATGCTCGTTTTGACGTAACACCTAAATGTAAACGTAAACGGTAAACAAATATTAAACATTTTACTGACTTTAAGGCGAGACCGACACCGATGCGTAATGCTGTAAGAATATATTAGGTTGTCTAGCAATTGATTATCATCTAACAATATTGACGCAAAAAAAAACGGATGAGATATAATTTGTTTAAAAAAAAGCCCACACGCAAGTGTCAACAATTAAGATTTTAAAGATTGGTAAACTAATCGTTACACGGTGGCGGTGCTTAAGAATCTGCTTACGTTAGAAATTACTTAACCAAGCGCTGCTTTGCTTGCCTTTACGTTATGGTAGTTTTAGCTTATTATTAGGACCAATCAAACATAACATACAATAAATATTTATCATAAGGTCAACGAAAAGAACTTATACTGAAAGTTAAAGACCGCTGATGCAATTAGTTAACAAAGACCTTCAAATCTTCTATTGAATCCAAATTTTTATAATTTCGTTAGCGCCAACCCTGCACTGCAACGCCGTCGAGGTCAGGGTCGCACCAGGGCGGCGGTCATCGCCTCTAAGTGCTCCCACTGAACGTACTGCACAACTTGTATAGTGGTTACTCACGTGTGTGCCGCATTTGGAACCATTCCAATATTTACTAACAGGAACCAAGAAGTTTCCATGTCGTTAAAAACTCCTTTCCGCGCAGCTACGTTGTAAGTCGGAAAATTACCTGTAACAAAAATATCCTATGTCAAAATCAAATCATTCATTGCAATTAGGTAGACCATTAAATACACACTTGAAAGTCAGGCTCACAATTGGCATAAATTAAATAAATAAACCCCAGTGATTCTAGTTGCACATTTTAAAAGGTATTTGATTGTGAATCTTTTAATTCTGAAAGTGTAATGGACTCTGGACACGTAGTTGAATTATAACTGCAGCACAACTAAATAGAACGTTAAACTACGCTTGCTAACTTTGGTCTGTGGATGTCCCGGCTGTCATTTAAAAATCTTTGACAGTGGTTTCCGAGTAGTCAGGTACAAGAAAATCTGACAACCAGTCTGACTTAGAGGTATCGCATTAACCAGTAACTGAGCTGTGGAGGGTTAAACCTCCACAGCAGATTACGAGGAGTCCATAAGACAGCTTTTTCTGACTAATGCGACGAATTTAAAGTAATGAGTGAACAGGTAATTTCCTGCCGGAGTCGGTGTTTCCTGATAGCTACAACCTAGGAGTCTTTACTCGTAAGTCAAGTCAAGAGTGAATACTTGAATAGGTTATTTCTATGCAAGCGTGCTTTATCTTCGACCGCATCATCTATTACCATCAGATGAGATAGTGGTCAAATGCGAACCTATCATAAGTCATCGCCTAGTATTCGAAACTTTTTACTTTATAAACTTCTCTATAATTAACTCTAACTGTGCCTAATCCCACACTCTTTCGTGTATGCATTATTCCTAAAAAAAGGTCAGGTGCGTAGTACTCGCAACCGGTGTGTGTGTAACATGTATGAATGTAAACGAAGCAAAAGAAGTATGTGAGAATCGTAGCATATGGCGCTCTGTAGTTTCTGCCTACCCCCATGGGAAAAAGGCGTGAGTTTATGTATGTATGTATGTATGGAATCGAAGTATTCGCTCTAGCTATGGAGACAGATAATGCAGCATTCAAGCTACATCAGTACAGTTAAACATTCCTATATATGTGACATGACATGTGCGTCGCGACAGTAATTAACTGGCAAATTGATTTAACCCACATACCGGTAACACGTTATTGGCACGATATGTAATGGAAATTAATATTTATTGAAAATAATTAATCGGTTTTTGTCCACCTTTGTTTATTTGACTTGTTGGTCTAGCCGGCGCAAGAGCAACTGCTGAGTATGAGTTTCTGGGTGCGAGATCTGCGTCTTACAACGCGTTATTTGGTTTTTGAATTACATTTAATCCTATTAAAAAAAAAATTAAGTTAATGTTGTTTGTAGGACACCAGAGAATGGTCTTGATAGATAATCATAGCAGCTGCTATGCATACCATGTCCTTTTAAAAAAGCTAGCATTTCGCTCGCGACTTTGTTCGCGTAAATTTCGTACCCCTTTAAACGTTTCCCCAACCCCCTTGTAGTTTTCAAAATAAAATATAGCCTATGTTACTTAGTAATAACGTACCTACCTAACTTTCTAAATGGTGCAAGAATTTTCAGTTTAGTAGTTTTTAAGTTAAATCCTCAAAAACAAACAAACCAATATTTCATCTTTATAATATTAATATAGAAAAAACCGACCGAAACGTTCCCTCACAGATTGCAATAATATACAAGTAAAGCTTTTACTTTTCATTCCCACCGAAAACCACAAACATTAGTTACACGTTCGCGTCCTTTATCAGCTGTCACATTCACATACAAGCGTATTGCCATGGCAACACTCGCTCCGTCCCTTTCAGAAGCACTACAGGTTTGGACTGTGATTAGATAGTGATATCGATAGTACTCCTGATTAAATTGCTTGTTTTACCAGTCACCCTGATTAGGGAGAAGCCCACAAGTTAGATTTTTAGGGCTTCTGATAACAGCCGGGCTATTTAAACAACTGGGAGTTCTGAATATTTTTTTTATTGTTGGTGTTGGTCAAGGACATTTAATACTTACCTACTATCACGAACAAAATGTTCATTCGATACTTACATAACCAACCACTGTACCTATGTTTCACAAATAAAAAATTTGATTTTTATTCTACTTTTGATTTTGTATTGTGTGTTTGTCTGTGTCTTTTGTGTGTACTAAATAATCTCTAATATTTTATCTATATATCTTTTATATCTATCAATCTACTTATTCTGCCCTATGACAGTTCGCCAGTCACACCAAAATGATGATAAAAAAACCTATCCAAATTACAAAATTTGATTTCTTCATTATTTTCCACTTCAAACAAGCCTAAAACCCTGCCTATATAATAATTCAGATTCAACCGTAATCGATAACATCCCAAAAACAGCATAAATACTTATTTCGACGTAACATTACGTTCAAAAACAAAAGGTTTCCGCCCACCTAGTAATTGAAACACGTTAACCTTTAGTGAGTTATGAAAGGAAGAAAAAAAAATATTATGTAATCTCATGAATAAGAAGAGAAATGGTACAATGAACAAATTATCTGAGCATTAGAGAGATAGGTAGGTAATAGCTGTTTATTCGAGCTCCAACTAAGAATAATTAGATAGAAATTAGTAGTACAACTTTCTATTTTATTACTGCAGGCAATAAAACGAACAGTGCGCCACTGTTGGGACAAAGTGAGGTTGTTTAATTGGATTTAATGTGATTTATGATACTGTGGCAACTCGGCTAAGACTGAGAGCTGGGTGTTTAAAACTATAGGTACAAAGGAAGATGCGCATGATAGACATAGACTTTTACATTTTGTAATGGTGCCTCAATTAATTGAAAGCGACAGTGGGCCGCTGCGCGCTGGCTTCGGCCCTTCGTACGCCTTCCATAGATCCGGGACCCCAGGGCACCCAGTATCAAGAATCATAATAATAATTATAAACAACATTCACACAACGTCATCTAGTCTCAAACTAACCAGAGCTTGTGCTATGAGAGCTAGACAACTGATAAGCATGTTTTTAAGCTTGAGAGCAAATAAATTCAGCCACTTTCTTTTTACACCTATGCAGGTTGATATTTTTGGTAACATATTATTTTGAACCTTTATGCTTACAAGTTTAATATGAAGTGTAATAATAGCCTTTACAAGGTAGCATCATTTTAAAGACTATGAAATAACCTTTTGGGCGATATAAGTTTCGTATCGATGCGTTTTATTTTTATTTAAAGTAGCTCGATTTAGTTGCTCCTAAGAGTCTTGGATGGGCATCGAACCCACGCCCTCCGACATAGCAGTCAGGGCCACTAACCAGTACTAACCGCTAGACCAACAACCCAGTCACAAATCCTAACCCTTTAACCAAATACTTACAGATAGGGTTATCTATACACATAAGCATTTTAAGATGAATCCCGGAATTGTGAGACACTTCTCGGTGGCGTATCAGTGACATACTAATACACACTCGTCTGAGCATCTTGCGTTACTAACGACATTGCTAATCGCGTACTGCAACCTACCTACTTATGAACGAGGCAGTACATGACGTGTACCATCAATCTTGCTATGTGGCTCGTCTTACTACACCACAGTCTTACAATTTCACCGGCAAGCTTATTAATTTATTGTTGCGTGTACTTAATGTACCTACTCATCTTCATGAGCGGAGTGTCTGTTTACTTATATGTACTTTTAAGTCGGAATGACACAGCATTATAACCAATTATTCTAACTTGTGGTAGCCCAGTGGTCAAAATTCGACCGTAATTTTTATATAAGAAAATTACAACTTTGCTTTGCATTTCCGTGTATGTCACATATTATTGTTGGTTTTCCAAAGGTTAAAACTCACTATAGTTGGGATATAAATTTGATGTTGGCAGAATATCTAAACGTCTAAAATATACTAAAACAATGACTATTTTATTTAATTTTAAATATTTCTAACTTAAATAGGTAAAAATATCTTAGGTTTATGCACTTTACCTCCAAATAAACATTTCACTATGACAAATCTTACACTGTTACTTGCGCCCGATTTTGTTAAAAAGGGATCCAAAGATTTCGCTTAGATATTAATATATTATGACTAAATCACAAAGTGTATTTACTGAAATTTATATTAGGTGGAACGGACATCTTTGCAACTACACACATCAAAAGTGTCTAGGGATCAACATATATTTTTGCAATAACTTTTCTCCTGATTGATATTAATTAAAATTTTCTTTATGGATTCATCAAATAAAGTGTTTTCGTTTGTCACAGTAACGATAAACCAAGTCACCTTTGCATTAATAAAGAAATTTGCCATTTTCCTAATAAAGGGATTTTTGACATTTGAACAACTAACATTAAAGTTCGAAAAAAAGGCTGAAATAACAGTTTTCTTTAAAATTTTATTAGGTAACTTAAACAATTAATAATCCGTGTTTCTACTGCGAACACTAACAACACAAGAACATCGGTTTGGCATACTCAAAATGAGTTCATCCAAATCACGCTGTGGAATGGCCGCCCATGTTCGTTGCAACAACAAAAAAAGGTCTTCTTGCGACTGGATACCCTCCATATACGGCAGAGCTCTTCTCTGTAGCATATCCCATGCATGCTCAATCGGGTTCAAGTCTGGCGACTGAGCAGGCCAGGGCAGGACATTGATGTTAGCTGCGGCGAGAGTCTGTCTTACAACTCTTGCGGTGTGCGGTCGTGCATTATCATGCATTAACTGAAATAAGGGACCGATTTGCACTTGTAGAGGAACGATGACGTCTGATACAATCGTCTCAGCATAAATTTGAGCGTTGAGGTTGCCTCTGATCCAAATCAACTCAGTTCTTCCGCCGATCCAAATACCCGCCCATACCATGATGGTTCCACCACTATAAGGATGGACTTCCTGGCAGGATTTTAATCGTTGTTGGCGTCCAGGGGTTCTCCAGTGTCGTATACGTCTTGTATCCGGTATCATACCAAAACGAGACTCATCAGAAAAGCACACGAAACGCCATTGTTCTTCTGCCCAATTTCTGTGTTCAAGAGCCCATTGATATCGAATCCTACGATTGTGCATTGCTATAGGTGGTACCCGTAGCGGTCTTCGGGAATGAAGGTTCACTTCATGCAAGCGGTTTCTGACTGTTTGGTCGCTAATTAAGTTCCCTGAAGAGTGATGAAGCCTCACGAGTTGTAAGACAGACTCTCGCCGCAGCTAACATCAATGTCCTGCCCTGGCCTGCTCAGTCGCCAGACTTGAACCCGATTGAGCATGCATGGGATATGCTACAGAGAAGAGCTCTGCCGAATATGGAGGGTATCCAGTCGCATGAAGACCTTTTTTTGTTGTTGCAACGAACATGGGCGGCCATTCCACAGCGTGATTTGGATGAACTCATTTTGAGTATGCTAAACCGATGTTCTTGTGTTGTTAGTGTTCGCGGTAGAAACACGGATTATTAATTGTTTAAGTTACCCAATAAAATTTTAAAGAAAACTGTTATTTCAGTCTTTTTTTCGAACTTTAATGTTAGTGGTTCAAATGTCAAAAATCCCTTTATTAGGAAAATGGCAAATTTCTTTATTAATGCAAAGGTGACTTGGTTTATCGTTACTGTGACAAACGAAAACACTTTATTTGATGAATCCTTAAAGAAAATTTTAATTAATATCAATCAGGAGAAAAGTTATTGCAAAAATATATGTTGATCCCTAGACACTTTTGATGTGTGTACTATGAGATCTGTACCTAAATGATTTTGGACATGGAATTTTTTGTAAAAACACCAACCAGATATACATAATCGTGTATTATTTAAACACGTAGAAACTTCTCTCATATACCAGCCTGTTACTGTCTCACTGCAGGGGAAAGGCGTCTTCTCATACAGAGAAGGCTCGTCATTAATAACCACACTTGGTGAAGGCGGATTGGCGATGTCAAACTTATATTTGTCGGATCCGGTCAATAGTACGGACACAACGAATCGCAAGCGCGCCAAAAGGCGATAGCACGTGATCTACCGACACCATGGCGCGCTACTACAGAGTCGTGATGTTTTAAGCCTGCAGCGAGGACGACATTCAGTGCCCGACCGCAGTGGAGCTGAAACGTCCCAGAACTGTCATTCGTTTCGTTGTAAAGTGTTAAAATGTAACAGTTAAGTTATCCTGAAGAAACATTTCTGCTTGTAACCGATAACGATGTGATACTTAATCATGTTCGACTATGTGTTAACTTATCAGACAGATGTGTTGCTGGGGAGTTTGTTCCGCCACTTCTTCCCAGCAAAAACACTAGGAAGTGGCGAAGGGTGGGCTCTTTGGGGGACTGTCTTATGTAATTTCGACATTCAAAAAGTGCTGATCCTCAGCCTAAAGTAAATAAACGACTTTTGATTTTGAGTGAATTTGATTTTTGATGAAGATTCAACCTCAACCGTAAGCCATCTCCGACATATTAACTACAAGTCCAGGTTTCCTCACGGTGTTTTCCTTCACCGATGTCAATGTAGACATCTCTCTTGACCTCTGCAAATTGTAGTGGTGGCTTATGGTCATAGAAGTCTCTAATAACGATAATAATGAAAGAAAAAACAATATTTGTATATTGCATTATCAATTAGTGCGAAACAAAACAAGAAAAAACAACAAAGTCGTTTAGCTATCGATTGAAAATATTTCCTATTAAAATTCTACAATGTGCGCTGACTAAATTGGATTATAAACTTGGCTAGAAGAAAGTTAGCGTTCAATAAATAAACTATTGGCTCTCACAATATTCTGGTAACAATAGGATTCGCTAGCAATAACTTAACACTAAATCTCGTTAAATATGTGGTCTACTGGTGACTTGCCTGTTGGTCTAGTAGTTAGTGACCCTGACTGCTGTGCAGATGTTTGTGTGATGAGCACGATAATTTGTTGTTTGGGTGTAATTTATCTATGATACAACGTGTTTTTGATATCCCATAACTCTAGGGTATGATTGAGACCATATCAAAGAATCAACTGGCATATGAATTATGTTTCAATCATCCTTTTTTTTTTTTTTTTACTATCATACAAAATAATTCGACAAAGTCACGATGATTAATGTAAAACACCCTTACGTGAAAAAAAAGTGACGTTAGAAAGAAGATTCGTCGTACTGGTGACAATTTTTGAACTAATTAGGCAATAAAAATAATATTAATAATACTTAATAATAATATTCCACGACTATTCACACAACGCCATCTAGTCCCAGGCTAAGCAGAGCTTGTGTTACGGGTACTAAACAACTGATAATTTAATTATGATTGATAATATCTCCGAAACTATGAATTTTTGGACCATCTATTCTAGGAGTTTTAGTATTATTTTTACCTACAGAATATAGCCTTATGGGAATAAAAAAAAACACCTTGTATTAGTATTTTTAACAGTTATATGGGACTAGATGGCGTTGTGTGGAGCAGTTAGGGCCACTTACAACTAGACCAAGAGGCCCGTCAAATACTCGTGTGGTATTTAGTAGTAACTGCGTCAGAGCTGATTACCTGATGCAATAACGCACGAACATAACAAGCTGTGGTACAAGCGTCCGTTGTGTTCAATTCCCGGTATGAATCCCGCGGGACCCACCGCACATACCTAAATGTTCAATTATAATTTAATTAATACAGTTAAAGCCGGCTGCTGAGAGTTTTGTTGGCTCTTTTATGATTATTGTTACCGTATTGTTGGTGTAACGAGCTCAATTGGCGATATTTTCTCTTCGGAAAGGCCTGTGTCCAGCTGGCTTATTCACAACCATTCGACTAGATTCCGCACCGAATCGAACGGCTAAGATGTCGAAGATGTCATCCAAACGCAATTCACAAATCCGAAAACGATTTTTTTTGACAAGCCAAATTCGATAAGAAGACTCAAATCTTTCCGACAGCTGTTTGCTATCGGGAGCCATACCGAGCAAAATTTAAACGATCTAATTTTCATAAATCCAGGTTATTTCAGAGAAATATAAACACTGTAAACCTTTAAAATACTGCACTTTTAAGTAAATGAAGTTTTATTATTGTATTGACCGTATTTCATTGATACTTTCGCATTTACTTATATTCAAAGTGTAATTATGTAGAACTACATAATAACACTTTGAATTACTTTATTCGTATACTTAGTTGTACATGTAATTGTTTGACAATGAGCAAATAGCAAGATTTGTGTATTGATTTCAAATACTTACAGTCATTTAGCCTTTTTTAAGCAAAGTTATAATAAAAAAAATAATCCATAGTTTTATTTCAAATAAAAACTTTTTCTGCATTGCCAGACTGGCAATGTTTAAAAAGTAAAAAAAGTTTAAGAAGTAAAAAAGTCTGTCAAACTGGCAATGCCAATTTGACAGACGGCAGTTTACAAAGCAAGTTCATTTGAAATAAAGTTTGTTTGATTAATAATAAAATCATTTTGTACCGTTTGCTGTCTATTAAATTACTAGCTGTATATTCTATAATTAAACGGATCGAAACATTCAAATAAACCAATTTTATTTACTACTTTAAATTTTCTACCACGCTGATCTTTTTACTACCATTTTGTAGCGTTCCCCATAAATACAATGATCAATCGTATAGAAAAAAAAAACGTATCCGTTCGGATCTGTGAATAGCGTTTTGGCAGTTCTTCGGCTCGGAAATGAGATTGTCGAAAACGGTTCCTTACCGACACGGAAACCAATCGAACGGTTTAGAAGGCAGCAGCTGTGGAATCTTGTCAGTAAGCCTTCCTTTTTTTATCTTCGTGTGATTAGTCACAACACTCAAACCTGGTGTTAGAATTTGTATGCCGCCCATGGGCCTCCGACGTGGCTTCAAATGCCGCCGAGAATCATCTGACAGGCATGCTGGTTTCTTCACGATGTTTCCCTTCACCGTTTAGAAGTTAGTGATAATTATTCAATACGCACATGTAACCGAAAAATCAGAGGTCACGCCTCAGGTTTGAACTCGAGACCTTTCGTAATTTGTCAGTCAGTCTATCACAACACCTGCCACCGCTTCGTCGGAAAGTTATATTATGAGTGTCACATTAATTTCTGTGCTACAAATCCCACTAAATAATTTAATGTAGACTTGATACCAAGACTTAAAAAGTTCATAATGCTTTTACTGTGAAAAAGTTTTTTGCAGTTTGTTTCAAACTATACACTTGACAAAGGAATATACATAGTTTAGTATATTTACTATTGTATGAGCTACACAAAAATTTCATCTTAATCCGTTAGTGATTTTAACATACACATACCGACAAACTTTCGCACTCAAGTATGTAGGACTGAGTTCAAATAATATACACCTATTTTCAATTATGATGCTCCTATAAATATTATTTTCACCTCAGTTTTATTAACTGTGCTTCTTCGTCCCCTTTCCTTCATAATAATATATGATACTTATTCTTCTCTTTTCTTCCACTCTATGTTTCGTTCATTCATTAAACCCCAAGAGGACACCGGTGACCGTGCAGTCATTGTCTTTCTATTGTGCCTCCTAATTGACACGATTGAAAGTTTATTTATTTCATCTCATCATACCGTTTATTTTAACTTCAAGTGAAACAAAATCTACATTTAATAATACTACTGCTATGTCCAAGCAAAAACTAACGAGAGTATACCCGGCTTGCATCGTTAATTTGCAGTCTAAAAGCGTCAAAGCGGGATCGTGCGCCTAACGAGCTCGGACATCAGGTATTATAAATTCCTGTACAAAATTAGTCCACATACGGAACACATGGGTAAGAGCAACAGTATCGTGTATCAAAGATCATTTGCCCCTTGAGCGTCGCTCCCCGGATTCACTTGGTAAGTGTATATGTATAGTTAGATACAAACGGTGTTGTGTCTAGTTGTGATACATTAAGGTAGTTTCTTGTTAGAAAAGAGGAAAAATCTTGTAAGATATTGCCCACAGAGGGAGAAAAATACTTCAATGAAAATAAAAAGGTTTTTAGTGAGTCAATCTGAGTGTTGCTTTGTAAATATTATACCTATTAATTTAGATAATAAAATCCATACCAAATTAGATTTAAATAAATCAAAACAAAATTAATCAATATCACAATCAAAATTAAAATCAATTTGTGAAGATAAGAGAGAAAACATAAACTTAAAGTACAAAAAAATCAGTGGAATTCTGGGAGTGCCGACAGAAGTGGGAACTTGTTACAGGAAATACAAACAATCAATCTTTTGCTTAATACCCAAGACATTTAATACATGACAGACATACCTAAAACATGTTTAACGGCAGCAATATGTAAGAAATGGGAGAATTTCAATTACAGCATAATATTTCAAAGCGGTAAGAACACGGTAATAATATTACCGTGGTAAGAACATACAATGTGTACAATATTGTATCCTACTTTGTGAATGAATATAATAATACTACCGTTATAAAGACAGGTTAGAACAACAAAAAGATTAGTGCATCAGCCTGGTGGCGTGTTCTTGTGCAATTTCCAAGAAGTTAATAATGGGAAATGGCTGATTATATACATAGACACAGCTGAGCTGATCTATCATTACATACTAAGTACCTACTGGTAATTTAACTCCAAATGTGTCATAGTTCTAGGCTTAGGAATCAGGTAGGATATTCGTCTAATGGGCAAAGCGCTATTACTGAACATGGTTTCGAGGTCCATTCTCGGGTTGGACAGTGTTTTTGGGAGCTTCGCGAGCTGAATTACTCAGTAGCAGTCCAGAATCTGCATGTCTGATAGTCTACTATATAAAAATAAGTCGGGTTTTCCTTCCTGACGCTATAACTCCAGAACGCACGAACCGATTTCCACGGTTTTGCATTCGTTGGAAAGGTCTCGGGCTCCGTGAGGTTTATAGCAAGAAAATTCAGGAAAATAACAATAAATTACATTATTAGAGCTAATTATAAATAAATTAAATTACATAAATCAGATGCAACCTTCATAGTCACTAAGAAAAACTAAGACACAAAATTAGAGAAAAGTAAATGACAGATTGACAACTGACATAATGTCAGGCAAAAAGTAAATATTGAAAAGCATTATGTTCACTGTGGGATTGTGAAAAAAAGTAAAAAAAATAAGTTATTGGTTTCCTAACATTTAAATTGGAAACCATCAAATCAATAACGTGTATTGTGCAAATTTTTATTGAATTTCAACAGCCGGCATTTGTCTTTAAGGTGGTAAGTTGAACTGTGTAAATTATGTGGATCGTGCATAGTTAGGTAATGGAAATAATAATTAATAATGTTCTTTCTAATATATAAAATTTTCGTGTCACAATGTTCGTTCCCATACTCCTCCGAAACGGCTTGACCGATTCTCATGAATTTTTTTATGCATATTCAGTAAGCCTGAGAATCGGCTACTATCTATTTTTCTAACCTCTAAATGATAAGGTGTGTTCACCCCAAATTTATTTATTTTATTTTTTTGATATTTTTTATTATGTGGCATCAAAAAATACATACAACTCTAAATTGACACTTTTTTATCACCAACCCTTGCTTTTTAATAGTCATTTTCATAATTTTATCATTTTCTATCCCGCTCGATAACATCAATTATTATCACTTGTGTCTACCGGTGTCACTTCTCACCCTGTAAACAGCACGAAGTAGGGACGTTACCTCTACAGTTTTCGGCTATTATTTATTAGTGTTTATGCTTCAAGCGTAGTAGTTAAACATTTTTACTATCTCAGTGTAACTCTCATATCAAATATATTCTTGAGTAACTTTATTATTTATTTATTAATAACTAATATTATTGAATATAATTAATTATTAATCTATTAAAAATAATCGCAAAATGTGTTGGTAAGCGCGTAACTCAACAACGCCTGGACAAATTTGGCCAATTCTTTTTTCTATTGTTCATTGAAGTTCAAAGATGGTTTTTACGGCGAGAAAAATTCGAATAGTTGCCGGAAAACCCCTAAAGAGATTTTCGTCAAACATTGCCAGCTGATGAACTTAATGCATGTCGGAAGTCCTCCAATTGTGGAAACATGTCAAAGTACTTCATTTAGGCAAAAATATGCATGTCAAATTGCAAAATGACCAATCTGGAAACATATTCTCTAAACAACTCATTGACATTGGTAGTGGCAAATTTCCTATAGACATGTTGACTGGCTGCATTAACATTTCTCGAATATTTGTCAGTTAACTCGATCAAAAGATGAACTTATCCAGAAGGTGTTTCCAGATGTTTCTCAAAATTACAGGAACCATGATTGGTTGAGCGAACGAGCTATATTGGCTGCAAAAAACATAGATGTAAATGAATTAAATTTAAAAATGCAAGAACAAATTACAGGCGAATCGAGGATATATAAATCAGTTGATTCGGCTACTAACCAAGATGATGTAGTGAACTATCCACCAGAATTTTTAAACTCGCTGGATTTGCCAGGATTGCCACCTCAATCTTCAATATTAAAGGTTGGATCGGTAGTTATAATGTTGCGAAATATCAACCAACCGCGCCTTTGCAACGGCACACGGTTAGCGATAAAAAACTTTACTAAACAACGTGATAGAAGCAACTATACTGAAAGGAAAGTATAAAGGAGAAGACGTTCTCATACCGCACATCTCAATTATTCCGAATGATGTGCCGTTTGACTCTAAACGACTACAATTTCCAGTTCGGCTTGCTTTTGCTATGACCATAAACAAGTTCCAGGGGCAATCATTAAGTGTTTGTGGTATTCACCTGGAAAACCCATGTTTCTCACATGGTCAATTTTATTGTATGTTGCCTGTGCCCGTGTTGGAAAACCATCAGATTTGTTTGTCTATATGCGCCAGATAATCAAACAAAAACATCGTATATCACAAAGCACTACAATGAAAATAAAACTGATTTTTGCTAATAATTATGATTCACATGATTAACAATAAAGGGATTACTTATTTATAAATGCTTATGATTTATTTAATTATATTTCTTATTCACAACGCCCCCCTATCACCAGGGTGACGGTTCTGTTCAGGAGGTTTTTTTGCCCCGACTATAAAATATGTAGGAACAAAAAAATGTCACATTACAAATTATTTTGACAGGAATTTATTGCAATTTAATTAGGCAGTACGAAGTCTGCCGGGTCAGCTAGTAGATTTATAATTATACTAGCTTCCCCGGCAAACTTCGTTGTGCCCCAGAGTCAATTTATTGCTTTTATCTTTTTCTTTTACATTAGATATACAAACGTTTTTCGAGGACTTTTCATGTTTTTTATTAATTATTATGCTATTCCGGACAAAGACAAATCCAAAAAGACCAAAATCATTCAAATGGATTCAGCCGTTCTTGAGTTATAAATGGTGTAACTAACACGACTTTCTTTTATATATATAGATTACATTGGACCTAGACGTACCTGGCGAAATGTGGGTGTCAAATTTCGCGTTTGACCAATATCTGACCTGATGGTAAGCAATGATGTGGTCGACGATAAAGCACGCTTGCCTAGGAGTAACCTATTCATTCGTGACATAAAGACCCCAAGGTTGTAGCTTTTTGAAAACACAAACTCTGAGGGGCAAGTCCATTCTTTAGCTGTATGCTCAATGAATGTGTTCCCAAAACGGTTAGTACGTATAGGTGGGATGCCCACCATCTACCGTTGGCGCAGCGCCTTACGTCTAGTGGTCCGATGACCAGATGATGATGATGGTGGTGACAGAATGGGGTATTATATAGAAAATCGATTGATTAGAAAGTAATGCTGCAAAAGCGGATCAAACAAAAATATCCAGAAGTTAAAGTTTAGTATTACTAAGGCTTCCTTAGATCCTTCCCACAATTAATATATAAAGCTAAAGAGTTAGTTTTCTATATTGTTTGAACACGTCAATCTCTAAAACAAGTCAAGTTGAAAGAACCTTTTTGCATTTGATTATCCAACTTTTGAGGAAGTTTATAAGGCTAGTAACAACATCACGCTACGTGTTTTAGGAGCGGGTGAAGACTCAGCGCACAACTAATCTCTTCTCCATTTCTGTCAAGGCCATCCAAAGGGTTTCTGTTAAAGAACAAATTCTTTAAACATATCAGACAGACGTGTTGCTGACGAGTTTTTCCGTCAATTCTGCTTAGGAAAAATTCTAGAAAGTGCAAGAAAGGCGGTCTTTTTGACGGACTGTTTTCTGTAATATTGACTTTCAAAAAGTGCTGATCCATAGTGTGTGATAGAGTGTGATTGTGAAGTATTGTGAAGTGCTGATTCGAAAAATTAATGAATTTTCGTTTTTGATTTTTTGATTGCTTTAAAGATCAGGATTGGCATTTTTGTATATGATTAGTTAGTTTTTTATACTATACATTCATGAAGAGTAAGTATTCTATTCTAGTCAACAATATATACCTACAACAGCTTTGTATTGAATTTATAAACGTTAGTATTCCCAGGCTGTAACTATGTAAACAAACAAATAAGTACTTAAATGAAAGCATTTTTGGCATATTTAAATCTCATTGAACTAAATTCAAGTCCGTTGTACGTTTCCACAGAACTCGATTACCGCTGCAATATGCCAGGATAATTCAGCATTTAGCGGGTAACTGAATGGGGCAATTTTATATGCAAAGCGCTAAACAAAAGGTAGGGTAAACGTAATAGCGGTTTCATGTTCTTCGCCGCCTAGTGCGCAACTTTACCATAAGAGCTATAAATCTAGCTTAGGTCGGCACTCACATCTGTGGCAATTTAGGGCTGGCTTGGTTCGGTTGTGGCTATAGATTCCGAAAGTGCGTAAGTCGCAAGTTTGTTTCCGAGAAGTTTTTAAGAAGATGGCGGTATCAATTCCGCTAAGCAGTCGAGATTCTGCAAAATGATAGGCTTTTCAGAAAACAGTGCTATGAAAATCATGTAGTCTTGCATGGACACGCACTTACTACATAATACTCGAATGCGCGAAACCAAAAAAAAAAGTGTGCTTGTAAGTCGGAATCGGGTTTCCGAAAAGTTTTTAAGAAGATGGGGATATTTAATGTTAAGCAGTCGAGATCCAGAATGTTGATGGGCCATTTAGAAAATAATTTAAAATAACTTTTTTTTCAATTTGTAAAAGATTCTCGAATGCGGCAAAGTAAAAAGAGGAACTATAGGTTTTACAAGTAATGAGATTTAAATAGAAACTAGAATTAATGAAATGTTATAAAACATATTTTAGAAAACCTAACTCGGTTTTCTAAAATATGTTTTATAAACAGTAAAAAATACAGTTAGTAAGTTCTGGAATGCTTTTAAGAAGATAGTGTTTCAGTATATTCAGCTTAGCAGCCGAGATGCAGCTAACAAGCTATTTAGAGACTCATGTTTTCTCGTATTTACTTCATGATACTTAAATGTCAAAACCAAAAGGAAGGATTACAAATTATGCACCCGTCATACACCCCCGTCATTCACCCCTCTAGCGACTATACTCATCATTTAATTTTCTTAGTGGCAACCCTATATGATAAGCCGACAAGTTAAAGGATCGTAGTTCAGTACTGTTAGGTTGTATGAGTTTCAGGCTACAACACACAATATACATAAACTGACTATCAGAGGGTGTAAGATTCAAAATACAGGTCATATAAATTAAAAACATTGAAAAGTACATGAAGGTCATTAAAAAAAAAGAGAAGTACAAGTTAACATAAATAGAACAAATGAAGCTTCTATTCCACAGAGGGATGCAGAAGTGTGCCTACAGTACACCCACATTTCGCACGGTATGAAATTTAATGTGAAGGTCCACGTACTAGAAGGCGAGCCTATATTGCTTTAATCAGTTACCATCGGCTATTAAACAGTTAAATAGAAATATATTTTTTAAATAAATTGTAAATGATTTTTACAATCGTAATGAATTTTTTGAATTATAAATGTACTACCTAATATCTAATCTAATGTCTTAATACTATTTGTTGCATGTCCGACTTGGGCAGACTGTTGAAACCAAAAATGTAATGTTTTAGTAATGTGAACTTAATGTACACATTATGCAATAAATATATCTTTATCTTTACCGGACTTCGACTGCTACTGAGAAATTCCAGATAAAAAAAAAACCCTTATCTCGAACCGGGAATCGAACTTAGGATCACAGGCTTAGCAGTAGAATTTACGACCAATAGACCAAGAAGGCAGTTAACAGAAATAAAAGTGGATAAAAAGAGTCTTCTGGGAACTATAGAAAGATCAGTGCTAATCTAAATAAAATCACCCAGTAATAATGAAATTGTTTTATTGTGAAAATTACCCGGTAAATTATAATGTAGATGTAGTCAAGGCTAATTGATCTGTCATTCCATGCTAATGCTAGGCATTGACAGTACCCTTACGATCAAATCACCATGTGAAATCGTAAGGGTAGGTACTGCCCTTACGATTTCACGTGGTGACTATAACAGAATACGACCGGCTAAGCTTTATCCTACTAATATTATAAACGCGAAAGTTTGTGAGTATGGATAGATGGATGGATGGAAGTTCGTTACTCTTTCACGAAAAAACTCCTGAATGAATTTTAATCAAATTTGGCATGAAGTTAGCTGACACCCTGGATTAACACATAGGCTACTTTTTATCCCTGTATTCCCACGGAAACGGGACCTACGCGGGTAAAACCGCGAGACGTCTGCTAGTCTTTAAATAAGGCAAAAGCAAAAACTAATAATCTAGCATACATAATTATAATGTACCGACTTCCGGTACCCTTAATATAACAGAATGTTTTATATTTTTACGTCGAAATGGTTAGGTCATTAGGTAGGTTCCCCCCTAAATACTAGAATGAAAATTTATTTTCTTTATTATCTTTCTTATGTTTTTAATTGAACATAAACAACGTCGAATTCAACACCGTTTTTTTATAATATAGCAAACGGGTTTAATAAGGCATTTACAAATAATTTTAACTTTAGCACTTTACTTGTGTTATTGAGGAATTTAACAAGAAGATATTTTAAATAGAAAAGAACAAATGAAAGTCAATAAAAATGACGAATTGGTATCCACTTTATAAATCTGTAAAAAAAATCTATAAGATGGTATCCAAGGAAGGTTTAGGACCTTAGACAGTTATCTTATCATCATTGCCATTGCTTGACTGTAAAGTCTATAATATATGGAGAAGTGCAAAAAAAAGTCGAATTTAAACTAATAACGACCACTATGATTCAAATAATTCTAACAAAAGTGTTAAACAGTTTTTTATAAGTTCCAAAATACGACTTCCAAGTGGCGAGCGTATCTGACTTCCCTCCAAGGATACAATTATACGTAAAACACGCCAACTTTACCCAAATGAAGGAAACGTTTGTAATAAATCCAAGATTTATCGTTTTGGGAGCAAAAATTAAAAAGAAAGAAAGTCCGACCTCTTGACGTTTCAACTGTTTGAGCGTTTCTTTAATATGAGTTTTTTTGTGTGTTCTTATGAAATTTCGAAATGTTTGTCGTGAACAACAAAGGAACGTAAGTATAAAACGTGCAAACAACAATTATTATTAGAACGAAGAGAAGAAAATACGTTTTCCTTTCCGCGACATCTGTTAAAAAAGTCGTTTTAAAATAATGAGTACAAATATAACAGTAACAATGCAGTAAGTAAATTCCATTATAAGCGGTAAACAGAATGCATTCAACTCCGGAACGAGGCGGTTGAATCGGGTCGCTACCGCTTCGAATTGGATTAAACCAGACTTCGTCAGAAAAACGTGCACTACTACGCTGGCGTGGTACTTAGTTACACTAAAGAGTAGTGCGATGGGGGATGGGGTACAGTTTTGACTCGCTAATGACGTCACCGGCTCACAAGTATTCAGGATGGTCAGGATTTCAGACAGAATGGGCGGATTCATTGCTTTGGCAAGTAATTACAGTTTCGCTGAGCCGCTAAATGGGATATTTATAAAATGTTACTTTTAGCTTTGGGTACTTACATTTTTAATTAAATTTGTGTTGATATAATAGCTATTTCAGCATTATCCATGAAATTCATCAACCGAAAAACTTATCAATAAAATTGATTTGCATTTAAAAACAGCCTTCAGTTCAAACTGTAAATCAAGAAAAATCCCAGCTGTAACAACTTAACAAACTCCAACACTACGCGACGGGACAAAGTTTAGCAACAATAACATCAACAAAGTGAAACTAAATTATAATACCATTAGCTTTACCACCCCGATTTTCTATTTGAAATGATAACAAACAAAGTTACTTAGGTGACTAGTAACTCTACTCGAAGGACCAAAGCAACTTAATTGTAATAACAATGATTAAATTATTAGATACTAGCTGACCCGGCAGACTTCGTACTGCCTAATTAAATTGTAATAAATTCCTGTCAAAATAATTTGAAATGTGACATTTTTTTGTTCCTACATATTTTATAGTCGGGGCAAAAAAACCTACTGAACAGAACCGTCACCCTGGTGATAGGGCGTTGTGAATAAGAAATATAATTAAATAAATCATATTAAGCATTTAAAAAAAATCATTAAAAAGTAATCCCTTTATTGTTAATCATGTGAATCATAATTATTAGCAAAAATCAGTTTTATTTTCACTGTAGTGCTTTGTGTATATACGATGTTTTTTGTTTGATTATCTGGCGCATATAGACAAACAAATCTGATGGTTTTCCAACACGGGCGCAGGCAACATACAATAAAATGGACCATGTGAGAAACATGGGTTTTCCAGATTAATACCACAAACACTTAATGATTGCCCCTGGGACTTGTTTATGGTCATAGCAAAAGCAAGCCGAACTGGAAATTGTAGTCGTTTAGAGTCAAACGGCACATCATTCGGAATAATTGAGATGTGCGGTATGAGAACGTCTTCTCCTTTATACTTTCCTTTCAGTATAGTTGCTTCTATCACGTTGTATAGTAATTTTTTTATCGCTAACCGTGTGCCGTTGCAAAGACGCGGTTGGTTGATATTTCGCAACATTATAACTACCGATCCAACCTTTAATTGAAGATTGAGGTGGCAATCCTGGCAAATCCAGCGAGTTTAAAAATTCTGGTGGATAGTTCACTACATCATCTTGGTTAGTAGCCGAATCAACTGATTCATATATCCTCGATTCGCCTGTAATTTGTTCTTGCATTTTTAAATTTAATTCATTTACATCTATGTTTTTTGCAGCCAATATAGCTCGTTCGCTCAACCAATCATGGTTCCTGTAATTTTGAGAAACATCTGGAAACACCTCCTGGATAAGTTCATCTTTTGATCGAGTTAACTGACAAAAACTTCGAGAAATGTTAATGCAGCCAGTTAACATGTCTATAGGAAATTTGCCACTACCAATGTCAATGAGTTGTTTAGAGAATATATTTCCAGATTGGTCATTTTGCAATTTGACATGCATATTCTTGCTTAACTGAAGTACTTTGACATGTTTCCACAATTGGAGGCCTTCAGACATGCATTGAGTTCATCAGCTGGCAATGTTTGACGAAAATCTCTTTAGGGGTTTTCCGGCAACTATTCGAATTTTTCTCGCCGTAAAAACCATCTTTGAACTTCAACGAACAATAGAAAAAAGAATTGGCCAAATTTGTCCAGGCGTTGTTGAGTTACGCGCTTACCAACACATTTTGCGATTATTTTTTATAGATTAATAATTAATTATATTCAATAATATTAGTTATTAATAAATAAATAATAAAGTTACTCAAGAATATATTTGATATGAGAGTTACACCGAGATAGTAAAAATGTTTAACTACTACGCTTGAAGCATAAACACTAATAAATAATAGCTGAAAACTGTAGAGGTAACATCCCTACTTCGTGCTGTTTACAGGGTAAGAAGTGACACCGGTAGACACATGGAGGGGATAACTTACCAAGTGATAATAATTGATGTTATCGTGCGGGATAGAAAATGATAAAATTATGAAAATGACTATTAAAAAGCAAGGGTTGGTGATAAAAAAGTGTCAATTTAGAGTTGTATGTATTTTTTGATGCCACTTAATAAAAAATATCAAAAAAATAAAATAAATAAATTTGGGGTGAACACCCCTTATCACTTAGAGGTTAGAAAAATAGATAGTAGCTGATTCTCAGGCTTACTGAATATGCATAAAAAATTTCATGAGAATCGGTCAAGCCGTTTCGGAGGAGTATGGGAACGAACATTGTGACACGAAAATTTTATATATTATTAGAAAGAACATTATTAATATTATTTCTATTACCTAACTATGCACGATCCACATAATTTACACAGTTCAACTTACCACCTTAAAGACAAATGCCTGCTGTTAAAATTCAATAAAAATTTGCACAATACACGTTATTGATTTGATGGTTTCCAATTTAAATGTTAGGAGACGAATAACTTATTTTTTTAATTTTTTTTTTCACAATTCCACAGTAAACACAATGCTTTTCAATATTTACTTTTTGCCTGACATTATGTCAGTTGTCAATCATTCTGTCATTTACTTTTCTCTAATTTTGTGTCTTAGTTTTTCTTAGTGACTATGAAGGTTGCATCTGATTTATGTAATTTAATTTATTTTTATTAGCTCTAATAATGTAATTTATTGTTATTTTTCCTGAATTTTCTTTGCTATAAACCTCACGGAGCCCGAGACCTTTCCAACGAAAGCAAAACCGTGGAAATCGGTTCGGGCGTTCTGGAGTTATATCGTCAGGAAGGAAAACCCGACTTATTTTTATATTTACACAGTTCAACTTACCACCTTAAAGACAAATGCCTGCTGTTGAAATTCAATAAAAATTTGCACAATACACGTTATTGATTTCATGGTTTCCAATTTAAATGTTAGGAGACGAATAACTTATTTTTTTAATTTTTTTTTTCACAATTCCACAGTAAACACAATGCTTTTCAATATTTACTTTTTGCCTGACATTATGTCAGTTGTCAATCATTCTGTCATTTACTTTTCTCTAATTTTGTGTCTTAGTTTTTCTTAGTGACTATGAAGGTTGCATCTGATTTATGTAATTTAATTTATTTTTATTAGCTCTAATAATGTAATTTATTGTTATTTTTCCTGAATTTTCTTTGCTATAAACCTCACGGAGCCCGAGACCTTTCCAACGAATGCAAAACTGTGGAAATCGGTTCGGGCGTTCTGGAGTTATATCGTCAGGAAGGAAAACCCGACTTATTTTTATATAGTAGATTTTTTAATCAATTTATTTGACATTCACTCTATCCGAAATGTTTTTTTACAAACGTCCAAAATAGCTTGTCTGTAATGATAATTATGAAGGTACCATTAGATAAGATAAAATAAGATCATTTATTTGTTCAAAACATAAGTATAGGTACACACATGGCATGCAAGATGTTGTATCAAATTATACTTAGCACAGTTATGTTTTGCCTTAACCACAAAAATTTGGCCACAAGTCCTTACTAACTGTATAAAAAACAAGAAGATATTCTCAAAGCTCTGACAATAATCGGAATATTTCTCGTCGGAATTTCGCAGGTGTATGGAAATGAAGGCTCCCCGCAAAACAACGCTGTAAACTATAGACGCGCAGAATGAGTCTATTTACATGCACAAGTCGGGAATCGAACCGCGACGTCTCCGCCACCTGGCCTCAACTTTTGTCGGCAATTGAAAACCTATTGTGTTGGTCTTCCGTTGTTTACGTTTTTCAGGTAGGGTCGGGGATCGTTTGTACCGCCAATAAGACCAGAATGTGCTCTGAAATGGAAATATAGCTGTATTGTGTAATACACGCTTTTGTTTTGCATCTATTTTTTTCGTATTCGAATTGTTGATGGTTTTATTACGTTGTTAGGTTAGGTGGTTATGATGTGAGGAGATTACGGACTATGGATTATGGGATGGGCGTGAAATATTGAGCTACCAGTTTTTGAAAAGGTAATTTTCATGATTTATTTGCGTTCCAGTGATAGCAAACACTACTATTGAGAACAAAGAATAGAATAGTATACCTACTCTTTATTGTACACCATAAAAACTTATAAAATATAACTTAGGGCTACATAGGGTGACACAATACTCATTTTAACAATGTAAATTGTTTTGCTTTTTTATTTTTTGATCTTTTATTCTGTGTCTGGGTGTAATTTATCTATAATACCTTCTTATATATGTATTTAGAAATATATACGTATGTTTATCAATGGTCTAGTACTCATAGCTCAAGCTGTTTAGTTTGAGACTAGATGGCGGTGTTGTGGAATATTTTATATTATTATTTCGGGATCTTTATTTTTCATATCCTCAAGTTTACGGCCTTACACACGGGTCGGAAGCAAGTGTGTAAAGGAAATTTAAATTGAAAATGTGGATGTTATACGATAATTATTGAGAATGGTGGCTTTTTTAAGAATGTGAAGTGTATGAGAAGGCATTATAGTTTTCCATTAGCTACGAACACAATAAATCCATCATTTTCCCATTCGACGTAGGTACAGTTCACCTCTGTTGCCGTCGTCGTTGAGGCTTGCATTGTACAGGTTAAAAGGTGCCATAAGCTTTAACCTAGGCAAAGGGAACGTTGTTATTAGGTAGACGTGTAGGTATTTGTTGAATGTGTTATACTAAAGTGGTTGGTTGGTGTCTGGCTGCTTGTGTATGTGAGTTTAAATTGTGTTAAACGCACCCATGATACAGGATAAATTCTTTGTGTGATTTTGCGTTTTTTTTTAAAGGAAAGACAGCAGTGGTGTTCTAAACTTACTGTTAGTGTGGCCAATGAGAATAAGAAGGTTAAGAAACAGCCTATTTCTGGCCTATTGCAGTACCTACAAAGGCTTGAAGGGTATTTATTCTCATACAGAGAAAAAGCTTCGCGTTAATCGTCCAGCTTGCTCACAGCAGTTTTAGATTCAAAACATTAATAATTCTACTAAACTAGCAGTTCTCTGGCAAACTCTTTCCGCGTGTATTACCTACGTACTTTAACACCCCTCCACTCTTACTTTTAAAAGATATAGGTAGGTTCAGGAGATCCAGAGATCAAGAACGTCACAAACTTAACCTCTTTATAGATAAATGTCCAAGTTTCATGAGAACAGTGATGTCCAAGATAAACTTAGCAAATACATAGCACACATTACGTCTATATACCCGAAGGGAAAGGCGGAGGCTAGTGTACCTGTGTTGTATAATATTGGAAATTAAAGTTAGCTTTTAGGACTACATTGACCAAAGATTGCTTTTTGAAAGCCTAGTTTTGTAGTTTGAATTTACTTAAATCTTTCTCATTCAGCGTCGCAATATTTCTGTCGCGTCACTCCGACAAGGCGGCTTGGTTAACAATAGATTTTTCTTGGCTTTTTCTGACAAGTTTTCAGCGGCACCTTCAGCTTGGCTGGTCTGTTGCTTGTAACGAAAAACTGCACTTAACAATGTCAGTGGTAGACGGCAAACGTTAAAGAAAATGTTGTAGTATTTTTTTCGCCTTTGGCAAAATTGTAGTTTCTGTTTGCAATTTATATTTGCTTAGGGGAATACTTTACAGGTTTACCGTTGTAGTTGCTTTGATCAATAACTGGGTGTAAGAAAGCTTTGGAACGTGAAATGTTGTCTAAGAAAGTATGCAAACTACATGACACAGATCGTAACTTATAAAACAGACTTAGAGACAGTACGGTAGGAACAGTGGGCGAATGATTGGTTGCTGGGCTGCCTGTCGTGAGTCCGATTCCAGTGTGAAACAATTGGCAACATGTAGTTGTTCGGGTCTGGATGTGTCTTAGTTTTAATTTTTGTATACGCATCCACGGTATAGGACAAATTCCTAGTGTGGAGCACTCTTTTTGACGTGATGATAACGTCTTATATATCGATAAACACCAGCTGCACACACGAAAAAGCATGACTCATTGTCACGTTCCATCAGAGTAGAGCGTGCAAACGAGAGCGCAGAACTAGCGATAGAGAGGCATGATCGGATGACTTTACCTGTCACGTAGTATTATCATCCGTAAACCGACTTGTACCTATTATCATCCGTAAACTGACTTTACAGACAACCATTTTTTTAAAGAGCTGACTCACATGCTCAAATCTACAAATATTCAGATCAGAATCCCCTTTATCTTTATGTAACTTTCTCTCGTCATTCAAAAACCCCACGTCACACGTAATTTCTATCATTTCGTATCACGCATTACTTCCGTTGCGCTTGTCACTTACAAAAGTAATGTAACCGTGTCTTTCGAGACAGCATTTCATTAGGAGTACCGTCACGGGTGAAGCAAAGATTAGAGGATCTACGCATTTGTACCTAGGCCGGGGAGCGCCGAAAAATGGTAACGTGTGAATATACGGTTTATGGTTGAGAAAGACAGGCTTCGTAACTTATTCATTAAAACTTTATGAACAAGTATAAACAAGGACTTAATGCCTTAGGCAATTTTTCCGCCAGTCAACCTTATGGCGATTCAGATAGGACATAGCAAGTGAAACAAGGTAAACAATAACTTTAAAATTAGTAACACAAAAGAACATAATAAATACACATACAGGGTGTAAAAAGACCGATCACATAGCCGATAACCACACATTCTGTACATATAATTGAGTAACTTTAACCAAAAAATAATGCTAGAAAAAAAAAAATCTACTTAAAAAAGGAGATGCTTTTTATTTTATTGCACTTTGACCTTCAATATCTCTAAAACCAGCGAATTTCCAGGTACGTTCTATAAGAAAAAACTATCCCAGTAATGGGTAGAATAAGTAATTTTCGTTTACGTTAGGGGTCTTTTTACACCCTGTATATCATCATCTGTCTACCCTATTCTCAACTAGATTGAAGTTGGTTTCCAGTTTAACTCCATCCAGATGAATCCCAGTGTTTTACATGGAGCTACTGCCTATTTAAGGTCCACAACCTAGTGACAGGCCATTCTTGGAATAACGGCGGCGGCGTGATATAATGTGTGTCATTTTATTCGCAAAAAGCTTTTCAGTGATTTTCTTTAGCTAAACATTTATTGAAATAAAATGGTGGCACAATAGGCTAAGTTATTGAACCTTTACTTAAATTTCTTTAACTAGTCAATTACCGCAATCCAGACACAATTAAATTACTATTGTTTGCGGACACCGGTGTCCACGCGGAGCCTAATGAGTTAACATACCGAGAGATCTATATCGGTATCCGGAACAAAATTATCAACACATACATTATTTTTACACAGTTGTATACAGCAATAAACGCGCGCCACACAAAAAGCCCTGATTTTATTTGTTAAAAACAGCATATCGAATATGTTGAAAATTTATATCTCGGAACTTCACGCGATTCTGACTGGCAGATCAAACTCCTCACCATGTCAGTGTGTAGCACATTTCCGTCCCTACCGCTGGCACGTATGTTTCCACCCTAGGGCCATAATCTTGGCGAGGTGATAACGCGACGCCGTTTGACGTCGGGACAGCCGGGAGAACTTTCTTTTAACGAAGCACGCCTTTTCAGGTGATACGTCTCGATTTTGAGGTACGCGACTGGAGTTTGTAAACTTGTATGTATGGCTCTCCAAAGATATTGTATAAATTTGGAAGAGAAGAAATTTGATGTGGATGAACGGAGATTATTTTTAGTTACCCACTCGTCTTTTTATGAATGATTTCGGAAGCTTGAGACAAATGGCCATCTCAATCACTAAACTGCTTGTTACTGACGTCAGCTGGTACGTCAAGCTACCCCTGATAGCTGTCAAATTTCCCTAATTGCACATGAAACTTTCTCTGTTTGTTATAAAGTTGAAAAACTATCAAAGAAACTTGTCAGGGAGCTTGATGTACTGGCCTCTGTACTTAGATCAAGACTAAGATAATGTCTGGACTTTAAAGAGATCTTTGAGATTGTTTCGGTTTTACTTCTCATCAGCGTCGTAAAGGTCTTTAACGACAAAGAATACGACTGAGTTTGATTTAAGATCCATGTAATATAAGGCAATCGTGTTAATCGGGCACAAATCTAAACTTCAATCTGTTACTGAGAATTTTCAAACGGATAAACCGAAAAACAAGAATCATGACCTGGAAATCTAACACAGGGCCTCCCAGGAACGCAAAAGGCATTAGGAGGAACACGGATGGGTTTTAATCAGTAAGAGTCTGACACTCTCTTTTGTTTCACCCAGAACTGGATGAGACATTTGATGATTTCCCATCCATCAAAAAAGAGGACGACCAACTTAGCAGTAGCGCTTGCGGCCTCTAGACCAAGTCAGTTTCAAAGTGACATATTTCAATAAACTACCCACATTTAGCTTCCAATATTGTCACAATAGAAATAATTTCAATATTTACGAGGCTGTTAAACAAAAGGGTGAGAGATAAAGTTTCTTGTCCATTGTCTTGTCAGATATTGTTTCGATTATGGCTGAAGGTACTTACCTACAAGTTTTCGATAAAGTATCGTATTTGTCGAGGGGGGTTAGTGTCGTAAAATAAGGGTTGCTTTTGCGAAGGTTTAGACTATTGTTTGTGTGAAATAATGCGTGTGATTATACTCTTTTTTTATTTTCTTTTCATTTGCAACAACTGGATGAAGCGCGAGTTTAATAAATTTTAAAGTTTAAATTTAATTACAGAACTGAAGGTGTAACTTTAATTTCGAACGATAGAGCAGATTGCAGATTTAACTTTTTTGGATTAATCTGAGTATTATGTCATTTATAAAGGAAAATATAGTCTATGACACTCACAAATAAAGTAGATTTCTATTGGTAAAAGAATTTTCAGAATCAGTTCTGTAGAGCCAGAGATTATCCACTACAATGTCACAAACTTTACCTTTATAATATTAGTATAGTTAACTAGTTATACACCTTCTAAAGTTTGTTTAACCACTTCTGTTCCATAGATTCAGACCTTCCTAAGACTTCAACTTCATATCTTTATTGTGGATCATAGGTTTGTACATAATACAGGTCTTAAACAATTAAATCGATCAGCTACGTCCCGCCCTTGGGGCATACAATAGTCATATAGGAATACATTATGTTTATAGATTAGGTAATAATATTTCACAACACACATATTTGGTACGCTATTTTTACAAATTATAAATATTTCATATAGACAAATCGCAATAAAGTAAAATAAGGTTGGTAGGTAGACATTAGTGAGCTACTGAACACATCACGACTGAGGAGAATTATATTGCAGCAGTGAGTCGTCAAATAAGTAGTCTTTTATAGAGTAGTAGCACTTGTCTACTAACAGATCATGAAGACTGTTTTTAATGTTTTCATTTCTGCAATTACTCTGATAGGCCCCGGAATATTATTATAGATGCGTGTAGCCATACACAAGACATTCAATACTTACTTATGGGACATCGCGAACAAAATTTGAATCCGATATTTGTGTACTATATAGTTGACTCACGTATATGAGTTTCGTTTAGCTCCGCTACCGCTCCAGTATTACTATATATATGTTTATAGGTGGCGTTACTGAGACGTGGAATTAAAGTTTTTCTATAACATTGGCATGTGGCCTCTCAATAATATTTTAAATCTCTTTGAGACCTTCATTGGCACTGCAAGAATTTGTTACAGTCTCGTCATTTCTCACATCCAACTCAATTCCCAATTTACATACCTCCCCACACTTCACGACAGTCTGTCACAAAATTAACACCAACTATCTAATTGAAACCTCGCACTAAACCTTCAATCGCTAATCTATAACTACTGCTTACACTCAAAACTATTAACAGGCGCCATCGATTAGCGCTCATCATTCCCTTCGACGGAGCGTGAGAAATATTCGAGGCGGCAGATTAGTACCGCGCCCCGTTATTAGTGGATGCTAATATTTATGGCGGGGAAGTTTATTGTGAGTAATAGTGCCTGAGGAGTTAGGTGTAGAAGGCTCAGTCTGAAGTTTACCTATAGGAAAATCTGAAGCAGGTTTATAATGCACCACATACCACAAGCGGCCTATTCATCTTTTCTCTTTCACTATAAAGTCCATCTAAAGGTTGTTTGTAAGAGACCATTGTATCATCCTATGTAGCCTTTAAAGTTATAATTTGTAAGTCTTTATTGAGTATTTGGAGAAATGAGGAACAGGGTGTAAAGTTCCTCATCCACCATTGAAAAGGGAGGATCCTCCGACCAGACAGGTGTTGTGTCTGGTCATGGTGGGCTAACTACTGCCGGACGGATGTAGTCGGGAACTTGTAAACGTTCAAATTGCGCGGATAACTCTGATACCGCGATGTAGGATATCGGTCATTAGTTCCTATGTGGTGAGATAGATGTCGCTACAAGTACAGCAAAGAGTATCTTATTCTATATTAATTAATGCTGCGGTTTGAATTAAATCTCGCACAAGCACACTAGGAAAGCTATTAGCGAAGGATTTGTACATTTCATGGATATCGTACAAGATATCCATGAAATGTAATGTTTAGTGAATCATCATCTGCCAAGTCTATTCCTAACTATGTTGGGGTCGGCTTCCAGTTTAACCGGACGCAGCTGTGCATAGAGCGACTGCCTGTCAGACCTCCACAACCCAGTTACTGGGTAATACGATAGGAGGTATCGTGTTACTGTTGGTAAACATGTTGTCAGATTTTCAGGCTTCTGACCACAAGTAACGACTGTCAAAGATCTACAAATGACAGTCGAGACCAACAGGTTCACGTGCTTTCCAAGGCACGGAGGAGTCTTGGTACGTAATAAATGGTCACCCATCCACGGACCAACCTCTTCAAGCGTAGCTTAACCTTTGATCGACTCGTGCGGCTGTTATAATTTAGCCACGAGCTAAAGTACGAGTAGTTGTAAGTACACTGACTGTGTATATTTGAACAATCTTTATCTTGCAAACGCATTCCTATGTCTAGCTAAGCTTTACCTATTAATCGGCAATACGCAACAAGCAAAGTGCTAATTAGTTAAACTAATGTAGCTATTAATTACGGTCCTTCTGTACCACTTATGTGGTTAAAATACATGGAATATGTAATAAGCTGTGTTAAAGCGATTACGCGTATAACTGAAAACAACAGAATTATGGTCGATATAATTGGGCAATAGGTTATAGAAGATTTGTGAGGTTTACAATGTTTATGGCTTAGGAAGGATCAGCACTTATATTGGGTAAAATATACATGAATAAAGCAAATAATATTTTTAGTAAGTGCCTACATACCTTACTAGCTTTTTTACGGGGATTCGTTTCAGATGAGCTGTAAAATTTTGGCATTAAAGTAGTTTATGCCGAGAAATTACTTTATAATTCCTGAGAATTATAATGTAATTCAATTCAATTCGAAGAACAAAATACAGAAACTATTTAAATTACTATTAGAAAAGATTACTCAGTAGGAACCTGAACACCGGTTGATGGCAAGCTAACCCTTTGCAAATTACAGGCGTGATGTTACCCAAAATCGCTGTTAACAGCAATTGAAAGCTATATTTTATATTTCCTTCGCCAAAGGAAAAGTCAGACTTCTAAGAAATCGGTACAAAACGTTATAAAAGGGTGTCCAAGCATATTTCTCTTTCCCCGAGTAAATAAAACATGTACCAAATACCGTAAAATAACCAAAAGACGTCGATAAACAACCATTCTGGTTCGGCAACATTCGGAGCTCGCACGACATGGCAACATCCAAGATTATTTATGAACACAATCTAAACGAAAGTCGAAGGTTAACAATATTCCAGCCTGCTAGACCTTACAAATGATTTAGGATGAAGGCCCTAAACCAATTCCTATTCCTGAAGGGTTTAACCCTTTCAGACTGAAAGTGAAAGTCTTGGAACGTAAATAAAAAACGGCTTTCTGCCTAAAGGGAGATTGTCTGTGCGGAAATCAAGATTTCTATCTTCAACTCGTTGCTTGAACGAAGAAAATTCGCTTATTTTAACTAGATGATCAAAATGGAGAAGGTACATTAACGTTGTGAACGACAAGAGCAGGCCTTTAATCAATCAAAAAAATCAAAATCAAAAGTCATTTATTCAAATTAGGCTGAGGATCAGCATTTTTTGAACGTCGAAATTACAAAGACAGTCCTCCAAAAAGCCCACCCTTCGCAATCTAACTAATAATTAGTTGTTCCTAACGTTCAGACTGATACAGCGTTGTTAAAACTACAAAACTGATACTTTCACGCCATGATACTTCAGTGAACAGAGAGCAGAAGTAGAGGTATAACAAATCTAGTTCACGTTTGCGGAGAACGGCGGAAATACAACGCCCCGGTTCTGAGCTCGTAGTTTGAGAACTATGCAACAGATGGCGTTGGATACAGATTTAATTTCGTATGCAACTGTAATTCATTTTATGAGTTTATCTTAGCATTTTTAACGATGCGTATGACTATTTTCGACAGCAATTGATGACATCTGAAGGCTTTCGTAAACTGGACCTCTCATGTAACCTATTTCAAATTAAACGATTGTCAATAGTAACACTCTGGATACTAGATCTAGTCTCCAGACTGTCTGACTTCAAGGGAGCACGCATGCCAAGGAGGATACAATCCACGCCAACTCGGTCAGCAAACAATATTGAACCAAGATAATATATTACGTTGTCTACTGTCTACCCAATGAATAATAATAGGTACAGACGCCAGCACGTCAAGTTACCCCAATGTGTAAAATTTCTTTGATCGGTTTTCAACTTTGTGTCAAACAAAATAAGGTTCATATTCAATTGGGAAAATTTGACACATTGGGGTCACTTGATGTGCTGGCGTCTGTACAATATTCAAACCAGGGCTATCTTTTCATTGCCAGCTAACTGGCGTCCAGTTGCACCCGACCGAATTTAGTTCTGAGTTAGCCATGTGCGGGTCTAGGAATAGAGATTTCTAATAGCTGTGTTGTTTCTATGTAGTCTTTTCGAACAAGCTCTTTCTATCTTAGGTTTTAAGCTCGTTCTTGGTGTCAGTAACGTAAAAAATCTTCTTTTTTTCGTATATTCATTAAATCCCAAGCGGACACGGTCCTCGCTGTAGTTGTCTTTATATTGTCTCTAATTGACACGATTGAAAGGTTAATAACCTGCAGGTCTTTTTCTATTTCTATTCTATTTCTAGTATAGAAAGAAAATGACGTATATGGAATCATCTGTTTGTCAACTGTCAACTGTATTTCATTTTCAGCCATATTACAAATTCTACTCGTTAAAACTTGACAGTTGACAAACAGCTGATTCCATATACGCCATGTTCTTTCTATTGTCGCCATATCGATTAGGATAATAGAAATAGAATTTGTGATATGGCTAGGCCTGCTGGAGTCATCCAGCTAAAGAAAAACATACACACATACATATACACACACTTAGTACATATTATGTAGGTAGGTACATATGGCTATACAGGGTGTAAAAAGACCCTTAACGTAAACGAAAACTACACATTCTACCCATCACTGGGATAGTTTTTTTTTCTTCTAGAACATACCTGGGAATTGACTGGTTTTGGAGATATTGAAGGTAATAGTGCAATATTTTTTTTCGTTTTTTTTTAAATTATCATTACTAAACTTTCTTTCGAACAAACACTATCAAAATTATCGATTTTTCAAAAAAAAATACGCATTTGAAGTTACAAAAATGCAATGGATACTAAACAAGCGGGCCGGTCGGGTCAACGACCAAGCGCGAGTGGCCAGCTGATCGAAAGTTGCGTTGCGTTGTCGCGCTATGCAATGTGCGCAATAAAAAGCATCTCTTTTTTAAAGATGAAAAAAAAAACTATTTTCTCAACATTATTTTTTGGTTAATAAAAAATAAATATAATATTTTTATATGTACAGAATGTGTGGTTATCGGCTATGTGACCGGTCTTTTTAACCGACTTCAAAAAAAGGAGGAGGTTCTCAATTCGGTTGTATTTTTTTTTTTTTTTTTTAGGGTTTGTTACCTCAGTACTCCGTCATTTATGGACCGATTTTCAAAATTCTTTTTTTGTTTGATAGGGTATAGTAGCAGATTGGTCCCATTTGTATCAAAACTCATATCTGATGAGGGATCTTCGAGGAATTGAGGGAACTCCTCAAAAAATATAGGCACACACGCACCGATTTTAACATTTTTAGTAACAAATCAAGCATTTTCATTTAGAAAGTATCATTTGGTGAAGAAAAACTGATGTAGAAGACAGGCAACGGAACTCTTCAACGCATAACAGCAAATTATTCGCGATTGCTATAGTCAGATGTCTATGCTGAGCTTTTGTATTCTCACAACATAACATTACGCCATTCTATTTTAAAAGGGGCCGGCAGAGATGTATAGATTAATGTTTAGATAGAACTTCTTTAGCAATTGTTATCCAGTTTCAATGATTCTTTCAAGTTTTGAAAGACTTTCTTTACACACAAAGAAACTAAAAATTACAAAATAAAAAGTTTTTTACAAAAAAAACAACCGACTTCTTAAAAAAAAACTAACAGGTGAAAATAACTCCAGTTTCGGAAGTCGGTGGCCAATAATGAACAAAACAAAACCACCAAAGCCACAGACTTCCAAAACTGGAGTTATTTTCACCTGTTAGTTTTTTTTTAAGAAGTCGGTTGTTTTTTTTGTAAAAAAGTTTTTACACCCTGTATTTTTGATATTCACCCCTTTTCAATATACGTACCTCATAGCTACAGAATTGATACTAGGAAACGCCATTAAAACCAATTACGAGTAACCATGTTAATAAAACAATAGCGTGCAACGTAAACATGAATCGATATTATTTTTTACCGATTGACATTAAAAACGAATTATTGTGCTTGTAAAAAGTCGTATCGTATAGTATTTCAACGTGCATACTTAAAAGTGGTTTTATCTATAGAGAAGAGCTTTATTTCGTATTACCGTATTAGTTTTTCAGTACATACTTTATTATATAGCTATGTAATTACAAAATAAAAGATGAAAAATATTTATTGAACAAGTGTACAACAGGCGGATTTATCACAACGCTAACTCTTACAGACATCCCAAGTATACTCAATACTCAATACTCAATACTTTATTGCATTCCATAATGTATACAAGGCTGGTAGGTAAATTATAGAGAAACAATTATGGACCCTGTCGGGCACAGCAAGTTAGTTTTTAGAGGAGAGGATGAAGCGCTTTTTGTTTAAAAACATAATAATATTGAAATTAAGGAAGTAAATCTTATATTTAGATATTTAAGTAGATATTATTTATGAGTAGATTTATGTTAATTTTGTTTATTATTAATATTTCTATATTTATTTATTTATAAATTTATTTATTTATTATTAATAGATATTTTCTAAATTATATATTAGGTAATTATTTTATATATTTATTTATATATTAGCTGTAATTTATTATTAACTTAGTAGTAAGTAATTAAAGATATTGCACGGTAGATAAGGTAAATAGATGTATTAGGTACTACTAACTTGTTTATTCTAATTATCTTCGTTTGTCTAGGAGGAATTTATCTTTGAAGTATTCGTCAATTGTGTAGTAAGCTTTGTCTAAGAGTAATCGTTTTAGTTTATTTATAAATATATTGTTTGTTTCTGTGTTTTTTATGTATTCAGGTAATTTATTATAGATTTTTATTGACGTGACAAACGCACTAGAGGAGTGCATTTTTAATCGTGAAGTTGGCAGGTTGAGTCTATTTCCATGTCTGAGTTTGATTTCTGTTTGTATGTCTTCTCTTTTGCTGTAGAATTGTGGGTACTTCCTTACAAATTTGCAGATTTCAAATATGTAGAGACAAGGTAGTGTTAGGATGTTTAGTTCTTTGAAGTGTGGTTTACATGAGTCGGTGTCTTCTATGTTAACCAATGTTCTTAAAAGTTTCTTCTGTATTGTAAATAGCGAAGGTGCGTCTGTACTGTTACCCCATAATATTATTCCGTATTTAAGCCAAGCGAACGCGTACGCATAGTATGTTACTATTGCTGTTTTGAGATCTGTACTTTTCTTTATTTCTCTGAGGGCATATGCAAATTTAGATAGCTTTGTTTTAACTTTCTGTATGTGTGGTTTCCAGTCTATGTGTGTATCTATGTCTAGGCCTAAAAGGGTGAATTTATTAACTATTTCTAACTTGGATCCTTTGTATTCAAAATTTATTTTTATTGGGGTTTTTTGTCGCGGGTGGAAACTGACTATTTTTGTCTTACTAAAGTTAATTTCAAGGTTATGTTCGTTCATCCAGTGTGTTGTGGTGTCAAGTATAGATGTTAGTGTTTGGTTTAGGTTTTGGTTATTTTTACATGATGTTATAATAGATACGTCATCGGCAAACAATACGCACGTTTCATTTATGTGATTAGGGAGGTCATTTATGTAGACTAAGAACAATAGGCATCCTATAACACTTCCCTGTGGTATGGAGGCGTTTACAGGTATATTTTGTGATCTAATTAGTTCAATGTGTTGTGTTTGTGTATTGTAGTGTTCTATTTCTACGACTTGTTCTCTGTTTTTTAAATAAGATGTAAACCAGTCATGACTTTTCCCTCGGATACCTATGTTGTAAAGTTTATTTAATAGTATATCGAATTGTACTTTATCATACGCTTTGGTCATGTCTAATAACAGTCCAATAGCGTATTTTTTATTATCAATAATTTTGAGTGCTTCTTGTATGTACTTGTAGACGGCCAAAACAGTGGATCGGTTCTTGCGAAATCCATTTTGGCTATCATTGAAAATACCATATTTTTCACAGAACGCATAAACGCGGTTACACATGACTTTTTCGAATATTTTTGAGGCTGTTGGTAGTAGGGCAATGGGGCGGTAATTGTTCGGGTCAGTTTTATCGTTTTTTTTGAAAATAGGTTTAATGAGGGCCTTTTTGAGTAAGTCAGGAAAAACACCTTCTTCGAAGGATTGGTTAATGAGTATATAAAATGGCAAGGTAAGTTCATCAGCGCACTGTTTTATCAGACTGGGTGGGAGTTCGTCGATTCCGTGGCTGTTCTTGTTCTTTAGGTTTTTAATAATTATGTTTATTTCATAAGGGTCAACTGGGTTAAGGTATAATGTATTTTGTGTAGTTAAGGTTGCCGGTAGCCCCTTTGGTTTGCTGCCGGTTGGTGTTGTAGTTTTCCCACCAATGGAGACAAAGAAATTATTAAATATGTTGGCTACTTCATGCGGTTTCGCCGTTAAGCTATTATCTACTTGTAATGTTATGTTGTGTTTCTCGGTTTTGCGCTTTTTGTTTGAGCGTTCATTTATGATTCCCCACATTGTTTTGACTTTATTATTCGATTTAGTCATTTTATTTTTGTAGTGCAGTTTTTTAGCTGTTGTAACCGCCTTTTTCAGTATTTTTTCATATTTTTTGTAATATTTTATTAATGTAGGATCTTTTGTTTTTGTAATTAATATTTTTAACAATCTTTTATTCATACTGGATTTTTTTATACCAACAGTGAGCCAATATTTCTTATATTTGGTTTTAAGTTTAATTTTAAGTAGTGGGATACACTTATTTAGGATTAAGGTAAGTTTATCGTTAAATGTTTTATAATTTGTGTTAATATTATTTTCAGTTTTAAGTATATCATTCCAATTAATTTTTTGTAATTCCTCTTTGAATTTTAATATGTTTGTATTATTATATAACCTTTTCTTTGTGTACCAATTATTTGTACTGGGTTGTTCTGGTATTTTTAAATGTAGGACTGTGCTATGATGGTCAGAGAAGCCTAAGTCCTCTATAGTTACGTGCATGTCTTTGTGGTTAAAGTTCGTGAATATTAGATCTAAACATGTTGCGGTGCTTGGTGTGATACGCGTAGCGCTTTTTACGTGTTGAGTAAAGTTATTTTCTTGCATGAGGTTTATAAATTTATTAGTTTTTAGATTGTCCTGTAGTATATTTATATTGAAATCGCCTCCTATTATTGTATTTAATTTATAGTATTTTTTATTTATGTATTTTAATAGTTGCTTTAATTTTTCATAAAAAACTTCCTCCTCTCTCCTATTCCAGTATATAATTATAATTAATAAGTTTTCTTTTGGTAATTCTGTGGCACATATTTCTATTATATATTCTGCAGACGTATCGGTGATGTCGTCCTTCTGTATGCTTTCAATATAGTCTTTTAGGAGTATACATACGCCGCCTCCGGTTCTATTACTGCGACAATATGATGAAGCAAATTTATATCCACTAAATTGTATGAGGTCTAGTCTTTCTTGAGTTAGCCATGTTTCTGAAAGGCATATAGCTTTGTAGGATGGATGTTCGTCAATAAACGCTTCAAGTATGTCTTGTTTGTTATTAAGACTTTGTATGTTTTGGAACAATAGTTTAAATGGTGGTTCGTTGTTTACGAAAAGTCTGGTTCTCAGTTTCATCAGTTTCGTTTGTTGTGTAGGGCTGCGTCATGTTGTTATATGTTGTTTCTTTTTTTTGGGTGTTATGTGTGTATTCCTTTATGTTGTTATTTATTTTAAATAATTGTCCGTTTATATATAGTTTGTTATTTCTGATGACTGCGTGCGATCCGTTATTTCTTGCCGTAACTAGTTCCTCTCGCATTTGTGCCCTATACTTTCGTTCATTTTTATCTAAAAATTCTGAAATGAATAGTCCAGTTCCTTGAAAGAAAGTTCTATTGTTTATAATATATTTTGCCATTCTCTTGCTGATGAATTCGATGACGAGTGGTCGGTTCTTAGATCCACCTGGTCTTCCAATTCGATACAGATCTTCAATATATGCTGAAACGTCTACGTTTACTATTTCACGAAACAGTTCAACCAATCTACAGTGGAGTGCATTTTCAGGCTCTTTATTGTAGTCCGCCAGGCCGTAGAGCACAATCTTTCTATGGTGGTTTACTTGCAGACTATTAGGTATTTTAAAAGCTTCTGTAGTTAACTTTCTTATTTCTTTTTTCAGATTTTCGTTTTCTATTTGTAGTTTTTCTAGTTTTATGTTTATGTTTACTATTTCTTGCTTTCTCTGGGAATTTTCTATTGTTAAGGTATTTGTTTTATAATCTATATCTTGTTTTAATTCATGAATTGCTTTATATATTTCTGTGTTTATAGTTTTCTGTAGTTCTTGTACAATAGATTTGTTATTTTCTTTCAGATGTGTAATTATTATTTCACTTAAATCCTGTAGTGTTAAATTTTTTTCCAGATTTTTTTCCAGATTAACTTTATCAGGTTTTTCTGTGGGTATAGTATCACCAAAGAAGCTGAGATCTTCTGAACAAATTGTGTCGTTGTCGGAATCTTTTGGCTTTCTTCTTAAGGTAACGTTAGCTTCCTCGGAGGGTGATGATTGACATTTGTTTGTATCAAGTATTCTGGGGGGACGCAAAGGCGTATCAGTGTTTCCTGTCTTGGGTATTTTACAGATGCATGTTTGGCATTTCCAGGTGTTTTTATTTTCTAGTGTTACCTTTTTAGAATCCTTGGTAACACCAGCACATTCGAAATCATATCTACATTTACAAAGAACGCATATAATGTTTTCCCTTATAGGTAACTTTTGTTTACATCCAGCGCAAGTAGGTGTAGAAGCCATTTCAAATTTTAAATATTTGGCGCTTTATTTTTAGTTCGGCTAACTCCCACTAGGGTCTGCAATGGCAGTAGTGTAGAGAATTAATAAGTGTTGCCAGTACTAAATTTATCTATGGACGGTTGGTAGCACTGATTTTAATTCGTCTATTACCCGCTAGGGGCTATAGTGGCAGTAGTGTTGCAAATGAGTGAATGATATCAGTGTCAGATGGTTGGTACTACTGTTTTTAGTTTGTTTATTGAACACTTGGGGCTGTAATGGCGGTAGTTGTTTAACAAGTTAAGTTTTTAGTTCGTCTATTAACCACTCGAGTTCACTAGCGCTAGTTGTTGGGGTCAAAGTTCTAAATTTAAATCCACATAACCGCTTTTTGTTTTTGTTTTTTATAAAAACTTAATCGTAATTAGGTTTAACAGCTTGATTGTTATTGGGAATATGGTAAACACTCAAATATTGAACCAAGTATGGCCATACAACACTTCTCACTTTTGTATTTACAAAGTTTTTGTTATTGTATCACTTATATTATTTTTGTAGTTTTTTTCCACTTTACACTAAAAGTCTTCGGAGATAACACTGTCCGAGCTTAATTGCAGGTTAACTCGTAGTTGGCACTAGTTCTTTACTTAAATATCACTTGGTAAACAATTTTTTAGAATTTTTATATACGAGCTTAGTGTTTACTGCGTCGCTAGCGACATCTCCCCTCCTCCAAGTAATTTTCTTTCAGTTCATTCAAAGAGTTCTTAAAGAAAATATACGATAGAATGTTGTACGACATTTTGCCTGCTAATTCGTTCGCGTGAAAGAAACCTAACAGAACACACTTGGAAATAGGGTTACTAACTTCGGAGATTACTGACAAGCAAGTACAAATTTTGCCTCTTTATAATATCTTTATAGTTAAAGGTTATACAGGTAACAAAGCGTGTACGAAGTAAAACATATTCGCTACCGATAGATGGCTTCACAGCGCTATTATCCACTACACTAGGAAATGGCAGTACTGCACTTCAGTCTGCATCCGTTTTATACAGTTTTATAGGCTTTAACTCAGTGGTAAACAGAACGGTAGGGTAGGGAAAACTAAGTGAACTTCACGTTTTAATGTTACGAGAGGTATAGCTTCCGTAGCCTTACTAATCCTCCTCCTCCTAAATTAACCTTGCTTCAAAAACGGTGAAGGAAAGCATCGTAAAGGAAACCGGCATGCCTCAGAGATATTGTTCGAGGGCATGTGATGCCAAGTCAGAGACTCAACATGGCCGGTATTAAAACTCAGGATAGTCCACTAACCACACGATCTGGAGGAGGACTAATAAAATCTATGGATTGGGCAATCTGGAAAGCAAACTCGAATATTTTATCGGATTACGATCAGTAACTGTTTAACCTTTCAATCGTGTCAATAAGAGACACAATAGAAAGACAATGTGTTCTTTTGGGGTTTAATGAATTAAACGTTGTACCCTTAGTTTAGTGTTAAGTTTAGATTGTTTTAAGAATGAAATCGCCAATATAGCAAGCGTGGTGATAAATGCTAGTGCCTTCTTTGCATGAGAAGAGGATTTTGCCCTTAGTGTGACAGTTACTATAACCCAGGAGTTAGCAAATGATTTATTACGAAAATATATTACCACAGTTATTATACTAGTTCGGGGTAAGTCCAAAGCTAGGTTTTCCTTCAAACCTTGAGTTCAAAGGCAATTTTCATACATACATAAACTCACGCCTTTTTCCCATGGGGGTAGGCAGAAACTACAGAGCGCCATATGCTACGATTCTTACATTTTTCTTTTGCTTCGTTTACATTCATACATGTTGTCATACACAATTGCAATTTTAAAGAAAGCATAAACTGTTTTCTTCAAACTGTAAACTTGTGGAAATCTATGCAGCTACAAAAGTGCGTGATTACCTCAAATACTCGACATTTTAATTCTAAGCAAGAGTAGCTCTATTTCAACGGACTATTTTAAATTGACAAACGAAACCTTTCAGTGGAATTTAGTAAAGTTTCAGCAAATCCTAATAGTTTTACAATGAATAAACAACGCAGAAACTAAGTCTGGTGGTTCGACAGTTAGTGACAAACTCACGCGATCCAATTACTAACCATTCCATTTACTGAACTCCAACCTTTGGTTCATGAACTCATGGGTCAAAGCTGATGTGCTCTCCCTCACACATGAAGGCATTACGACTCTTCATAAATATTAATAGGGGTAGATACCTATACGATCGAAAATATCGGGCATTCTTACGAGCAAATATACGCATAGCGATTTGAAGCAGGCAAACATATATCGCATGTATCGACAAATTTGCAGATTATGTGTCACCCACTACACAGAGCGTATGAACGCGAGTACTTTACATGTTATGTGAAGAAATAGTTTATTTAATATACCGTATATAGGCTCATACCCGAGGAATATTAAGTGTAAGTATCGACAATACCCGATATCTTTTTGGACTTGATTCGTGATATTAATGGCGTTGGTTTGTTGTGGTTTCTTAAGTCTAAACTAATATAATAAAGATGTGAAGTTTGAGGGTTTGCGACTTTGTGGGGTTTTATTAGGAACAACATAGGAACCATTTTTTGTTAGTACTATATTAAAATTAATGAGTGTACATGTACTTAGGAGGCACTTCATGCGGACAATGAAGCCGCAAGAGATGCCTCTTAAGTAGGTATAAGTATTTTATTTTACCGATTTTTTTAATGAGCTCGCTATGATGCTGCATGTTCCTATAAATATTTTAGGGTCGTGGTAATTATTATTTTTGTTTAATCGAAGCTACGGTGTTTTTTTTTAATGATGATGAAATATGAGGCTGTTTGGCCACGCGCTGCTTGTTTAGTTTTTTATTTCCTGTGCGGCTTCTATTATATACTATAAGAAGAAAAGTATTTTTTATGTACTAATTTATTAATTTAATTGTCTTGGTCGTATATAGGAATATTCATGACAAGGAGATCGAGCACAAATATTACCTATTTTCTAAAATTACGGTCGACCAATTACCATCATATTACATAGCTATTATAGGTACATAGTACTGGTATTGATAAAAAAGGTACGGTTTTATGTTAGGTAGAAATAGTGTGACGATATATATAACCTAACCTAACTCAGCATACCTATCCTATAGCGAACCTAACTACCGAACCTAACTACCTTACTGAAACGCATTGATTTTGAAAGATACTTTTTACATAATTTTAAAATGACTTGCTGCGCTTAAGCTGCTTACAATACTAAAGTAAGTAATAGTATTTGAAATAGTAGTAGTAAGAGGCAATAATTTAACCCGATTGTATATTATCCATTCTTTCATACTTTTGGTATGACTGTATTGATTTCCATCTGTCTGTATTGAGTTTCATCATTATTTGCCACCAACTACCGAAACTAGAGTTATTTTACAGTTTTAAGTGTTTTTTTATAAGGTCGGTTGTATTTTTTGTCCTTCGTCTTCATCTTCAGACCCCTATTGACGTCACAACTCATCTAGGTGTAAAGTTTTCAACCATCCAAATTAATCAAACCATAACACAAACAGGAAATCGTTGAGGAGCTCCTCCTTTGAGTTCCTTTAGCTGTCTTTCGGCTCCATCATCAGATCGACATCAGACCTTTATTAAATTGCAGTGCTTTGAAATATTTAATGAAAAAATTAACAAACGCACTAGTCAGCTCTACGATTTTCGAAAGTTTCCTTCGATTTCTCTGAGATGACACCATTAGATCCTGGTGTCCTTTCCTTGCGACCACTCTTGAAATATCGCCTTTCCAACACAAAAAAATCATCATCAAAATCGGTTCATAAACGACGCAGTTATCCGCAAACACAAAAAAATATATGTAGGTATATTGTCGAATTAAGAAACCTCCTTTTTTGAAGTCTGTTAAAATTAACTTAGTTAAAAATCATACTAATTCTTACTTTGCTATCGTTTAGTAATTATAGTTTTTAATTATAGGTCATAATTGACAATATCGACAATCTTGTCTGGTCTCGAGTCTCGATCCGAAAGGACCGACCGGAGTCCCGGGACTTTGAGACAACTAAAATTACGAAGAGTTCCGGGACTTCGAAACACAAGACGTCCCGAGACCCAATAATAAAACTTTGACCGATCTGGGAATAGAAACCCAGGACGGCATAGTCAGTATTAGCACTTGCGACCACTAGACTCACGAGATAATACTTATACATAAAAATAAAGTGAATGCCTTTTACCCTAATTCAGCTGGCTTATCACATACCTGTAACAAAATGAATAAATATTAGTATTATTATAATACCAAGGTAAAAAATCTAAATTAATATTGTTACATAACATCACGCCTACATTGCTAAGAGTTAGTTAGAGGTTTACCTTAAAGTAAAAACTCACAAAGTAAATTTGAACGTAAAACTTACAAGTTGAAAAAAGTATAAAATGATTCTAGTTGCTCCTTCTAAAAGGTAGTTTCGTAAGGAGAAGAATTGTCAAGAAACTTCATACATACTTTTTAAAATACCGAAGTCTGTTTATAATATTTTGTACACATTTCTCATGCACAAACGTTTAGGATTCACAACATATTATACAACATAGCCGGCACGTGGTAAACGAATGATTATACAGGGTGTCCAAGAACCTGGCGTCCAACTGGATTCCCACGATGCCCCAAGTTCTAACAGTACTCAGAAAAATATTTTAAAAAATCCACCCCATGTACTTACAGAATTATACTGATTTCAAAAAAAAAGGGGAAATGAGCACCCTGTGACATACTTTTGAATGCTGTGACTGCTAATGCTGATAATTTCGATATTTCTTGGAGGTTTTGTAATCTAGGGTATTGCTGTGTCTAAATAGAATGTAAAAATAATGTACTTATTGTACCATTTTAAAATAAAATATTATTTTAACTAAAGGTGATATGGAAAACTATTGAATTTCGCAACTTTGACCGACTGTAGTGTAAAAAAAATGTACCAAAATAGTATGGCAAGTGACGTCAAATTTTGACGCGTTTATTCCTCTTTTTAAAAAGGTATAATACTTACACATTAATTTGAAAAAAAAAATTTTGATAATATTTTTACTCAACAACCCAATTTTTACGAAGTGCCTACCTACTAACGGTAACTGTCGGACCCTTTCTTATCTTAGAAACTGTTATGTTACTACTATTATTTACTTCGGTTCCAAGAGTGAGCAAGAAGGAAATACACACAGGTAGATGGGTTCCCAGTAGAATAAAAGCAAAGAATGTTAGTTTAAAGATATTTTATTACAATAAATGTTCAAAATGTTGACCACCCGCGGCAATACAAGCTCTCACTCTCCTTAAAAAGGACCGCTTTATGTTTCGCGAGTAACTTTTTTGACGTATCACCTGCACTGCTTGTGTTATCTTCTCACGAAGGTCAGCGATGTCATTAATGGGCTTCGCATAAACGAGCTCCTTCATAGTTCCCCAGAAAAAAAAATCCAGCGGATTTAAGTCAGGTGAGCGGGCTGGCCACGGGATTGTTCCTGATCGCCCAATCCACCTGTTCGGGTATTGCTCGTCCAAAAACTCTCTAACGGATACGCGAAAATGTGCTGGACAGCCGTCGTGTTGGAACCACATATCTGGTGGGGTCTCTTCTAGTAAGTTTGGCAAATCATTTTGAAGAAAATTTAAATATGATTCGCCAGTCAAATTCTCGGGCATCTCAAATGGACCAATAATATTCCCACAGAGAATACCGGTCCACATACCGGATAGCGTCACTATCTATCTCACTCGCACCTCTAACCTTTTTCTCCCTCACTCTTACCTGAATAATGGGGTACCATAAAGAAGAACCAGCAAATCGCAAAGATAGTTTCTGTCTTGCTCCCTCCTGTTGTAATAACGAATCACTATGGTGAGATGCATGCACATACCGTCCCTTACGGTCTAACCTGTTTTTTGAGAGGCCTGTTGTTATTTTTATGAGCATACAATAGTAATTCTTTAGAGGTTAGATTCAATTCGTCGTAAATTTTTCTTTCTAAGAATTCTGTAAGACATCGTAAAAATTGGGTTGTTGAGTAAAAATATTATCAAATTTTTTTTTTTTCAAATTAATGTGTAAGTATTATACCTTTTTAAAAAGAGGAATAAACGCGTCAAAATTTGACGTCACTTGCCATACTATTTTGGTACATTTTTTTTACACTACAGTCGGTCAAAGTTGCGAAATTCAATAGTTTTCCATATCACCTTTAGTTAAAATAATATTTTATTTTAAAATGGTACAATAAGTACTTTATTTTTACATTCTATTTAGACACAGCAATACCCTAGATTACAAAACCTCCAAGAAATATCGAAATTATCAGCATTAGCAGTCACAGCATTCAAAAGTATGTCACAGGGTGCTCATTTCCCCCTTTTTTTTGAAATCAGTATAATTCTGTAAGTACATGGGGTGGATTTTTTAAAATATTTTTCTGAGTACTGTTAGAACTTGGGGCATCGTGGGAATCCAGTTGGACGCCAGGTTCTTGGACACCCTGTATTTTGATAATTATAACAATAAACAAGTATGTAAAATCTAGAAGCTGTACCTTGTTTGTATACGACTTTACCTTTGAACCTTTTTTTAATAATACATGAAAGAACTGAATTCAAACGTATCGCACATCTATGGGTACCATCAATAAATAATAATTTTAGCTGTATGTATCATAAAATGGGTGTGATATTATTTCTGTGGCCCTAGTGAAAAGGGGTATAAGTCCAATTTTGTCGAAAATGAGTTAAGTGTACCAAAGTGATCAGAAAAACATGCTCTATCGTTTGGTGAAGACAGATCTAAGCTATCTCTAAAAATAACAAAGTTACTTTGTGTAAAAGGGTCCAACTGACACCAAAAAAAACTGTAAAAGTCGGTTTTCTGATCACTTTGGTACACTTAACTCATTTTCAACAAAATTGGACTTATACCCCTTTTCACTAGGGCCACAGATTTTATCTTGTGTTTTTTACTGTCTGGATAAGGTTCTTATGAGAGAAAAGAATAAGAAAGCTCATTATTAGATGACAATTTGACACATGACAAGTCTTTATACTAAAAGTAAGAAAGTAACAAGTTTAACGTGGTACAGAATTGAGTGTGTTTCCACTACATGTTACGTAACGCCATAAAAAACACATTACAAAAATATATTTAAAAAAACACGATTCAATTGTCAGAAGCAACAGCAATGTAGCATAATAATAGACCTAAGATATTGTTTAACATACATATAAAAACTCACGCCTATAACCCATGGGGATAGGCAGAAACTACAGAGCGCCATCGCCATCTGCTCAGTTTTTACACACTTATTTTGCTTCGTTCATACATCAAGTTACACGCACGCCGGTTAAGAACACCACGCACCTGACTTTTCTGAAAGACATCACCAATAAGGTCTGTGAATTGAAGGCGTTTCCACTCACATCCTTAGCCGTTTGTTAATCACCTTTTATCCATCCTCTCAACGTGACTAAACCAGTTAAGCCAGCGGCTTTAATTTTCGTCACTACATCTTTTAAACCACAACGTTAGTATGTATGTACAAAATTAACATGGAAACCACAGGACAATCCTGAACTCCAAATCACTCGTCCATGACTCCGACCTGTCAATCAATTCCCACAGAACACATAAATACATATACATACTTATATAATAAATAATAAATAAATATTCCACAACTTTTCACACAACGCCATTTAGTCCCAAGTTACGCTTGAGAGCTTGTGTTATGGGTACTAAACAGCTGATAAACATACATATATATTTCTAAATACATACACATTATAGATAAATTACACCCAGACACAGAACAAATGATCGTGCTCATCACACAAACTTTTGTCCTGGGTGGGAATCGAACCCACGACCTCCGGCATAGCAGTCAGGGTCACTAACTACTAGACCAACCTAAATATATCTACATCCAATCCTCGTGCAGATCCGAAAATTTTCCATGAAATCCAATGTCCCCAATTGGTTACCCAGGCACAAGTAACGCGATACGGCCACGAAAAAAATCGATGTGACGTAGTCTTTGACAAACACACTAACATCGGTACATGGTGTACACAGTGCGAGCGACTAAAAGCTGCCACTTCTTAAGGCGTGTTTATAGTGAAAGTTGCCATACGAAAACCACCTCTATTACTATGGTATAAATGCTGTGGATGCTACAAATTGTTTACAGACGCGTGCGGTTCATTGTACGTGGGTACGTACTTTTAGTTGGTTGGAACGATCGGAGGGAAGTTGGTTTTGATAAAGGATTTGGGTACATTTATTTTACTAGATTTCGATTTGCGTATTTTTTTTCTTGTGAAGAGACTTTCATAGGTTAGTTTTTCTTTCTCTGACGTTAGTCTGTTAATACTAAGGTATACTACTGAAGCTGAAAGATTGCTTACAGTTGAGGTAAATAACGAATTTTCAATAATAATTTTTCATTGAAGCACTAGGAACTTTTAACATATCGTGGATACGTTTACAAACATTAAACTCACATACACAAACAGCCAGACCCGAAACAACTACCTGTAGGCCACAGAAATATTTGTTCTACGTGGGAACAGAACTCGAGACACGCAGCGCAGCAGCCAACCGCGCTGCCACTGTGACTAACTAGAATCCATCAACTCCAGTACAAATAATCGGGGAAGGGTCTCTAGAGACCGCCGTCAAATAATTTGTATAAACGCATGTCTGAAAAACAGCTCAATAGAATATGACTGATTTTTTTTTGTCTACGTAATCGTAGCACAAGGTAAAAGTGTTAAAGATTTTTACGAAGTCCGTAATTGAAATGGCACTAATGTTTGAAAAACTAGTAAAAAAAATACGAAACGTAACGTTACAAACGGCCCCTTACCCCCACTTGTGCCAAATCTAGATCCGCATTGGTAGAAACACAAGCGAGCGATAGATCAAAGTCAATCCGCTCACAGATAAGAGCACCGCTCGCTCGGCTCTCACAGCTCCGCTCTCGAGATGCATCTGAGTACATCAGTCGTGTGGTTGCAGTGCACGCTGAAAGCTAATTAATTATCAACACAGCTTCCGACTAATTTAGGTTTAGATAGTGTAGGAGTTTAGCCACCTAAAGTTGGTGTATGTAAGTAGATTAGAATTGGAAACGGTACCTACCTACACTACTTTGGCATCTATACCTAATATTACAAAGTGCACAGATTTTATTTTAGGTTTGCTTGTTTGTAGAGATCTTACTTAAAAACTATTGAACCTTACAAACATTATTTCGCCATTAGAAAGCTATGTCATTACAAAGAAATATAGGCTATATTTTATTTTCAAATCCAAGTGGGGGTGTAGGGGATGTTAAGGCCTCAAGGGTATTTATTAATAGGTATAGATAGGAAAACCAAATAACATTTTAAAGTCTTTTAACACCTTCCTCCGCGAGTTCTAAGACCACAGGTTAAGCCTGTGGTCTTAGAACGCGCGGAGGAAGGTGTAGTGCTTGAAGAGAGTTCACCAACGAAGGACCTTAAAGGTACCTAATATTTACGTATATTTGCCTGTGTATTAAATAACACTAAATCATAATTTAAATTAGGCTGAATATCAGCACTTTTTAAACATGAATATTCTGCCCTTCACTACTTCCTAAGGTTTTGGCTGAGAGAAGAAGCGGCGAAACAAACTGCCCAGCAACACGTCTGTCTGCTACTTATATCTGTCGAACTAGACAGGTTAGTTCTGTTAACAATTCCCGCCTTAAATCACGTTCAAACCCTGACATTCCTAATCCAGAAATTAAAATGCAAACGATATAATCCTCAAAGAGAAAGGAATATCTCAGCTCAAATATGCTTAGTAGTGAAAATATTTCGGCAATTTATCAAACGGTGGCAGCATTGGGGTAGGCACTAATTATATCGGGAGCTATCAAGTTCCAAGATGAATGGGGCTCGGAGCAGCTCAGATTTGGGTAATGGTACCGGCCACTGGCACTACACCTTGGTGTCCGATGTCTTGGAAAAGGTACTATGTAAAAGAAAAAGGGGGAAATTCGGTGGTACATATAATATTTCTAAAGACAAAGCTAATATTTGAAAGGAGCGTGTATGTTACGTGACTTACTTGGTCTTTTTAGGGTTCCGTACACAAAAGGTTATAACGGGATCTTATTATTGAGACTCCACTATCCATCTGTCTGTGACCTGGCAGTATATCTGGAACCATTATAGCTATACAGATGAAATTTTCACAGACGTGATGATTTTTTGTGCCGCTATAACAACAAATACTAACTACTGTTCAAAAAACAGAATAAAATAATTGTCAAAATTACTTATGATACTCCCCCAAAAAGCCCTCCCTTCGCCCCTTCCTCGTGTTTTTGCTGGGAAGGAAAAGTGGCTGAACAAACTTGAATTTGCTATGTCGCTTGGCAAGACTGGTTGGTCATATTATAGGGTTTCAGACTACGCGTAACGACTGTCAAAAATCTAATAATCACAGCTGGGATCAATAGCTTCACGTGTTTTTAAAGGCGCGGGCCCACCGCGGCGCATGCTGTGCACGGGCACGCGGCGCATTTTAGCTGCGTGTATTAATTTGTTTGACAACGTGGGTCTACGTTTCCACTGGAGTGGACCCACGACTATGTATAGCGTGGCACGGCGCACGGAGAGGCTACGCACAAGCCACTGCAATCCACGGACACGGGCTTCACTGCGGGAGGTGTGGGGAGGTGGGACGGGCGGGAAAGCGAGCGACGCCTGCAGTGTTGCCAGCAGGTTACTTTTGTAAACTTTAAGGTGATTTTTGAACTGCATTGGTTACTTTTAGGTTACTCTAATACAAAGGTAACTTTTAGGTGATGTTTTGGAATTTGTAGAATTAAATTTTAATTTCTTAAATAAAGGCAACGTAAAACGAAACCCTCGTTTTAGAATTTTTCGTGTTCGTAAGCTTCGTTAGCAGTAGAACTAAAACCGATAATTGAGCTGTACATAGTCGTGGGTCATATTCGTGTACTCCAGTGGAAACGTTAGACCCACGTTGACAGCGTTGAGCTATATAACCGCTTATTCGAGCAAGCCACGCGTGTATCAATGACGTCAATTCATGCGTAGCCTCTCCGTGGGTTGACACAACCACATACATTTTCTTACAAAGCGAAGCTCAATACACGTGCGTAGCCTCTTCGTGCACCGCGGTGGGTCCGCGCCTTTAGGCACGTAAAGATTCGGTGGTATCTAGTGGACGGACAGACTGCAGTGCGTGATTTAACAAAATCAAAAGTCATTAATTCAAAATAGGCTATCATTAAATAGGTTGTAATTTTTGAACGTCAAAAATTACATAAGTCAGCTTCTCAAAACTCAGGTCCATTACCGCCCTAACCTTGGCTAGTTGTTAAATAATAGAATGCGTAACTTCCATATACTAACTAAGGTGTTATAACACTACATCACGCCTGTAATCCCTGAAAGGTTAGGTAGACTTTCGCCAGTTATGTATAAGTCCCATGTAATAGGGGGCTAGCCTACTGCCATCAGTCGGGCACTAGTCCCGACTCCGAGCCGCTATTGAGAAATTCCACACTAAGGTGTTATCTAAACAGTAATTTGTCATAAAACAATGATCCTTGGAGGTCCACGTCCTTGCTTGTGACAAATAACGGTAGTCTAAAGCCGTCGTGCAGACAATACATCCCAAGTTAAGGGTAGGAAGGTACTCCTAAGTTAGATCCGCACTGAGGTATGTATCAAGGAGATCTAAGGAAGTGTGCCCAAGTTTGAAGTAAGTAGGTAGGTACTGCGATTCTTAGGCGGTAGACTCATTTAGTTAGGTAACGTGATTTGAGCACCCTCAAAAGCACCCTGTGGAGGGACTTAAGATTTTATGAATGCTTTTTTAGGGTCCCGTTACTTAGGGGTGCTGCTAAGAGTACTGTTTATTTCATTTATGATAATAATTTAAATCTTTAGGGATTGCTATGCTTATAAAAGTAATCTTTAGCTAACCTAACCCGAGCGAATCTAACTTGAGCGAACCTAACCTGACCGATGCCAAACCGCCATATTTATTCTCCAGAAAAAAGTTACCTAGCCGTTGAAAAAACCAAGTACCTATTGGAAAACAAAATCGTTTTTTCGGTAATAATAGTTGTATTCAGCTGCGTTGTAATTGTAACCGAGGTGTGTGTATGAATGTAAACGAAGCAAAAGAAGTATGTAAGAATTGTAGCATATGGCACTCTGTGGTTTCTGCTTACCCCCATGGGAAAGAAGCGTGAGTTTATGCCCATTTCTTTTTCAGCCGAGGCGTTCTGATGAAAAGTTTTTAAAATTAAACATTTTAATTTGTTTGCGGTGCGGGACTACACGTTGATTGGAATGTCATTTCATAACAAGAAACACATTAAAATGCATAAAGTGCGAGCGAGGAACGGCTTGTGATGTCGTTATAACAATTAAACACCAAAAGCTTTTCAGCACACAATCGACAGTATTCTTTTTTTTTTATGTGCTAGTAGTACTTAAGTAGGTTATAATTGGGGGTTCTGGATCACTCGCTCTCGCCTCGAGCGCGTGATCCAGAACTCCCCAATTATAACCTACTATCATTGACTTATCGATGTCTTTTTATCCACTACGGTTTTTAAACTGATGAGCGAATGTTGCTACCGGTTCGTTGTAATTGTCTCTCGCTTTGCTCGAGCGCGTGATCCAGAACTCCCCAATTTATACCTATCATCGACTTGTCGATGTATTTTTATCCACTACGGTTTTTAAACTGATGAGCGAATTGTTGCTACCGTTTCTTTGTGATTGCCTCCAGTTCACAGCAGTTCACTCGAACGGTTGATCAGATTCAGAACTCCTCAATTTATACCGTCGCACATTATCGCGATCGTTGGCGTGGCGTCGAACTACAGTGGAGCAAAACTATCGAGCGTACATTACAACAATATCATGTTCGATAGCTGCACCGCGTTAAACCGAAATGTATTGAGCGCTACAGCGTTCAATATATTAGCAACCGTGCAAGTTAATGTCATCGGTGCCTTGGATACGGATAGAAATCCAGAAAAAGAATTGAGGATTGTTTTTTTTTTTTACTTAACTGTATTATGGAGATAGAGTAATTGATTATAATATAAAATAATGTAAAAAATCATAAAAACCAAGCTGGAACTGGAACAAATATTCATTTGTTCTGTGCGGGAATCGAACCAGCAAAACACTTTTGACGCATTTGTTAAGGCATCTATTAAACCTACTATTTACATTGTGATGTCGCACTCTTAACCAATGCGCCAAATGTGTCTTTAGAGATGTGACAAAATATTGGACCACTTTGTCCTAATAATTAATTTATTAAATTTTTGGAACTACAAACATAATGTAACCCAGCAGTTTTCTAATTCCAGTGCAACCAAAAATGATAGTTAAGACCTTTTTCTTTGCACTTCAATAGTTTCAGTTGTTCTAAATTAGATCTTATTTTTATACAATTTAAGTTCATATTGCTATCAGTAGAAATAACGCGATTTGCCAATTTAATGCAAAGGCATTCCGTATAGTACACAGGCACATTGTTGATATCGACATGTTTCGACTTGATTCTACTACCAAGCATGATGTTTAGATAAAATAGGCATTGTTATGAAGAAATTTAAACCGTAAAGACGTGAATTACAAGACATGCATTTATACGCCATAAAAGAATCTGTTTTGTACAGATTGTAGAAGAAAGCTTTTGACTGTAACACAGTAAACACATTTATTTTGTTTGATTCAAGCACAATGTCGGTAAGTAATAGTTATTATTATTGATTTTAATATTTTTAATAATTATAATGTAGGCATTGTATGTATCTATATTTATAACACTATTTATTTCTGTTTTCAGGACGGCGAGGATCTTTTTAATTTTATCCCCAACAAGCAACTGAAGGAATCGGTTTCATCACGACTCAATTTGAAGAGAAAAAATGATGCGACAGGCCCTCCACAGAAACGCGAAAGACAGCAAAACTACTCATATATCAAAACCAGGGCGCCAAATACATCTTCAAGGACATGCGCAATCAAAATTGAGATATACGAAAGTGATAATTTACCAGAGAAATCTTGCGAGTGCAGTGCAAATAAGTGTGTGCAATTTATAACTGAAAATGCGGTCACTAGTGATATATACTTAGATTTAGAAAACCTTATAAGTAAAATTCGCGAGAATTTATAATTAATGATTTTATGTTTATTTTTATATGTAAGTTGTGTGTTATGTGTAAGTAATTAAGATAATTCCAATAAGTATGAACGGTTGTTTTTTTTTTATGTAGTGTAATAAAAATCGCTTCTACTAATATATGCATTGATGTCAGATTAGGTAAGGAATCTGTTATTTCTTAGAAGATTAATTACTCTTTTAATAAATATATGTATTATTATTACCTACTTAAAGTTCTGAGTGTTTGATTTCCCCAACGCTCAATATTCCTTAGCCTATTTCTGTAATATCTTATTAAGAGTTCTATAACAAAAATCACTTAGAAATCTATTGCCATCCCTTTCCATTAATATTAAAATGAGCAGGATAGCTATATCTAACACAGCCTTTACGACTTGAGAGTTTTAAGAAAAAATAAAATAAATAATTATCGCTGGACATTACACACACTGCCATCTAGTGAAGCAACGAGGTTTGTGTCGTGGACACCAGATAGTTGATATACTACATAGATACTTTTTGTACCGAGATTCGAACCCGGAACCCTAAGACCGTAGGGCAGCCTCACTACCGCTACACCATTCGAGTCGTCAAGAATAAGGCAACATTTCTGTATACATGACAAATAACTACCAGAGACCTCATTTTATTGGTTTCTCATATGTTTGTATGTATTCCGACAGAGTTAATGGACACCTCATTCCTTTTACAATGTTCGTCTCAAGTCGCCTCCAAAAACACTAATAAGGATAAAGTGCTGTGAAAACACTTTCCATAACTAGAGTATTCGGAAGCATTCACATTGCGATTTCAGTACGAGAAATTAATAAAATAAAATCTACTTTAAGTGCTCAGGTGTTAGAGATGAAATTCTAATAACAATTTTTTTTAAATAAAATTTTGAAGTCATTATTTTTTGGGAACTCAATTATGACTAAGGCTTTAGGATTTAGGTCTATAAAATAAGCATCTGAGATAATTATCATTTCTTACATCTTGTCATTGTTGTGCTGAAGTGCATTTCACTGAACAGTGAGTTTAAATTTGTTTGTGGTTGTTCATAAGTGTTGCAGTTGAAACAAAGTTTAAGTATGTGAGTATTATAAATTTTACTTTATCATTTTTTTTTTCGTCAATATGCACGACTGTAATAGTTAATTGTTTTACGACTGAAATGAATGAATTAAGTTTAGATAATATGTATATTTGTTTAATATTTCAAAAACTATTGTAGGTTGCTACGTACTTGTACTGTATGTGTATTTGTAGTTTAATGTTAATATTTTTAGAAACGTTTAATAATTCTTGCTTCGTTGCTATGTCATGCAATAAACATAAGACCTGGGTTCAATTCCTAAGTCATCTAAAGTATTCATTACATTCATTTCATGTTCATGTTGTTACGAACGTTGGTAACAAAATATTTATTACATTGTAATCATGTTTTCAGGGCTCAGTCGATGATTAATCCTTTTTGGGTTGAAGAAGAGGACTCCGAGCCTTCAGTGTCTCGAGTAACAAAAGAGAAGCCAGCGGCGGCTCAAAAAAAAAAACCTGTGAAGAGAGTTGCAAAAGTGACTCAGAAGAAGAAGGCGGTGCTTTCCAAAAACCCTTTCGCTTCAGAATCATCAGATAGCGACGGATCACCAGTTGTAACAACACCAGTTCCAAAAAGAAAACGGAATAATACCATCGTTTCAGATTCTGAGGTAAGTTTTTTTTTGTGTTATTTAACATGTTAAATTTTCATTTCATAATAAACATTCATAAACTATCAGTGTTTCACAGTGTATGATTTTCTCCATCAAAAATGTTACTCATTTTGCAGATATGAGAGTTGAAATAGACTTTTCTAATAGATTATATCTATAATTATGGTAACGGTAGATTAAACAATGTGGAAGTCTCGAAATTTACCTATTTTTATTTTTTTATATAGGTATGTTATTTTTAATTAGGTACTTGCGCTCGCGATTTATTATTTTTAATAAATTAAAACTAGATATCTTATGTATTTCAGGATGAATCGTCTCGACCGCTGATCCGTGCTGCCAATCTGAAGAGCTGCTTCACTCAACGAGTCGCTGATGGTTATACCTTCCAATCAGACCCGGGCAGGGTTGGAAAGTATTATTTCGAATTAAAAGTTTATAATACGAACGAAGTGGAAAATCTTGCCCCAAACGAGCGTTGGAAACAATCTATTGCCACGTTAAAATTATCAACTGATATAGATAATGTTGTGTGGAAAGCTTTAACACACCTTGTGAATACTGGAAAGGCTGAATTTAAAGATATTCGGCCTATTCTATATAGAAATAAATGAAATTTAATGTTATTCAATTTCCTATATTTTAACCACGCTCTTTTACGCAAGTTTTTTGTAATTTGCTAATAACTTTAATATAAATCTGTTTAATCTTTTTTTTTTCCTAAGTTTAAATCTATTTTAATTATATAAACAAACTGAAATATAGACATATAAACATGACATAAATTATATTAGATAATAATTATATTAGAATATTTTATTGATTTGAAATGATTATTTTACATGTACTTTTTCAGAGTTTCGAACTAAGAAATGAATAACTCCGAAATTTGAAAACTCGAAATACGAAATTCTGAAATTGAAAACTAAGAAGTTTAAGACCTGAAATAGAAATTTCGAAATTGAAATATTTTAGATACAGTCTTTATTAAGAAATATGAGAATATTTTCTTGATTTAAAATAATTATTTTACATGTACTTTTTCAGAGTTTCTAACTAAGAAATTAAAAACTCCGAAATTTGAAAACTCGAAATAAGAAATTCTGAAATTGAAACTGAGAAGTTTAAAAACCTGAAATAGAAATTTAGAAATTGAAATATATTAGATATAGTCTTTATTAAGAAATGTGAGAATATTTTATTGATTTAAAATGATTATTTTACATGTACTTTTTCAGTTTCGAACTAAGAAATGAATAACTCCGAAATTTGAAAACTCGAAATACGAAATTCTGAAATTGAAAACTGAGAAGTTTAAACCTGAAATAGAAATTTAGAAATTGAAATATATTAGATACAGTCTTTATTAAGAAATGTGAGAATATTTTATTGATTTGAAATGATTATTTTACATGTACTTTTTCAGAGTTTCGAACTAAGAAATGAATAACTCCGAAATTTGAAAACTCGAAATACGAAATTCTGAAATTGAAAACTGAGAAGTTTAAGACCTGAAATAGAAATTTCGAAATTGAAATATTTTAGATACAGTCTTTATAAAGAAATGTGAGAATATTTTTTTTATTTAAAATAATTATTTTACATGTACTTTTGCAGAGTTTCGAACTAAGAAATGAATAACTCCGAAATTTGAAAACTCGAAATAATAAATTCTGAAATTGAAAACTGAGAAGTTTAAAAAAAACCTGAACAAAGAAATTTCGAAATTGAAACTTGATTATTTAAAAAAAAAAAAAAACCCGAAATAAGAAATTCTGAAATTGAAAAAAATTTTTTTTATAAGATAAGTTTAATAAACATGTTTTTTTGTAAAGACTGTAATATTTATGTTTCAAAATTATCAGCACACAGTAGAACAAATATTCATAAATCTAATCGATTGCTCTGCTCCGAATTCGAAAATATTCAAATTATTGCTACAGCGTTTAAAAATAGAATCATAAGTTACAAAGTGAATCCACTTAAATCTAATGAAGTAACAATAACTCCAGAAACGTTTTTAAATCAAATTTCAAAATCCGTATGTGATATTATCAATCTTATGATTCAAAAACATAAAGCAATTAAAGTCAATTTTGAATTATTTGTGTCATATATTTTGCCAAAAAATAATGAAAGCTCTATGAAATCTTTCAATACCAAATATATGATAGCAGTTCCGAATACAAATATTTATAGTATGTATTTTAAATGCTCTGAGAAATTAATATCTAAATGTTTAGAGTTTGAACTCGCCGAATCTGGTTGGACTATTGATTGTATAAACCATTTGGAAATAAACATAAACAAGTACAATCCTTTAAGAGCTGGAACATATTTAGAATTGCCTAAGGTTATAAAAAACACAAAGTCGTGTTTGAATATACGCAACAATGACAATCATTGTTTTTTGTGGTGTATTATTGCCCACATGTTCCCAAAGAGACTAAATGCTAATAGAATGCAATCGTACCCACACTATACGCTGCTTTTAAAAATAAATGATATGTCTTTTCCACCAAGTTTCGATGATATTAAAATCTTTGAGAAAAATAATCCTTCTATAAGTGTGAATGCTTATGGTCTTGAAGCTAATAATCATGTAACGGGTCCTCTATATTTGACATACGAACGAAAGCTTACACACGTCAATTTGTTGTATATAACGAAAGACGATAAAGCCCATTTTTGTTTAATAAAAAACTTTAGTCGCCTTGTGCACAGACAATTAACCAAACATAAATCTAAAGTATTTTTGTGTGATGAGTGTTTTTTGTATTATGACAATGAAGACAAATTATTAAATCACAATTGTAGTAGAATAAAAACAGTTTTGCCTGGTGAAAATAGCAAATTAAAATTTTCAAACTTTGAAAAAACCCAAAGAATTCCAATTGTAATATATGGAGATTTTGAAAGTTTGCTTTGCAATTACTCGGACAAAAATAAATCGCTTTTTACTGAATCTGTACAGGCCCATGAAGCATCATCGTATGCTTATTATATTTGTTGCAAATCTAAACCTGAATTAAATGATTTCGTTAGTTATAGAGGGTCAAACTGTGCGCAAAAATTTGTTGAAACCATTACAAATGACCTAAAAAGGCTGTATAAAATATTACAAAATAAACAGCCAATGTTACCTCTTACGTCTGACGAGTTAAAATCATTCAAAACAGTTCAATTATGCCACATATGTAAAACTAAGTTTGCACAAAATGATAAAAAAGTTAAAGATCATGATCATTTCACAGGTAAATATAGAGGTCCTGCACACAATGCTTGTAATTTAAATTTGAAACAATGCCAGTTCATACCTATAATTTTTCACAATCTATCTGGATATGATTCACATTTATTTATAAAAGAGCTGTCGGATGTAATTGGCAGAATAACTTTAATTCCTAAATCAAAAGAAAAGTACATATCGTTCACAAAAATCATACCTCTTGCCGATAAAAATATAGTTCAGTTGAAATTTATTGATTCGTTTAACTTTTTAAGTACTAGTTTAGATAAATTGGTAAAAATGTTACACTCGGATGATTTTCAACACCTGCGCTTGTTTTTTAATCAGGATTGTTTATTTAATTTAGCGTGTAGAAAAGGTGTATATTGTTATGATTATGTAGACAAATGGGAAAAATATGATGAAACCCAACTGCCAGAACAGTCAAAATTTTTCAATCAACTAACGGGAGAAAATATTTCAGCTGAAAATTATCAGCATGCTTTAAACGTATGGCAAACTTTTAAAATAAAAAATTTAGGAGAGTATACAGACCTTTATTTAAAATGTGATGTGCTGTTATTATGCGATATTTTCGAAAAGTTTCGAGAAATGAGTTTACTTTATTATAATTTAGACCCATGCTATTATGTTTCATCACCATCGTTAAGCTGGGATGCTATGCTAATGTATACTAAAGTAGAGCTTGATTTAATATCGGATGTAGAAATATACCAAATGTTAGAAAATGGAATTCGAGGAGGTCTTGCCCAATGCTCATTAAGATATGCCAAAGCTAATAACAAATATCAACCATCGTATAATAAGGACAAGGCAAGCACATACCTTATTTATCTGGACTGTGTAAATTTATACGGCTTTGCAATGATGCAGAAACTTCCAATGCGTAACTTCCGATTTCTTAATGATAATGAATTAAATAACTTCAATATAAATGATGTTGACAAAAACGGAGATAAAGGATACATTTTAGAGGTAGATTTATATTACCCGCCTAACATTCATAATGCTCATTCGGATCTGCCATTTGCTGCCGAAAAATATTCTCCTATGCAAAGCAAATGTAAAAAATTAATTGCAAATTTACACAGCAAACATCGTTTTGTTATCCATTATATACATTTACAAGAGTGCTTAAAAAATGGTTTAATATTGTTAAAAATATATAGAATATTATCATTCTATCAAGATAGCTTTTTAAAACCATACATTTTATTAAATACTTCTCTTAGGCAAAAAGCTAAATCGGATTTTGAAAGCGATTTTTTTAAGAAACAAAACAATTCTATTTTTGGAAAAACAATTGAAAACAAGCGGAAACAAGTTGATGTGAGGCTCGTAAAATTATGGAAAGATAAGTTAAATACAACCAACAAATTGTATGGCGCTGAAAGGTATATTAGTGCACCGCATTTTAAAGACTTGTCAATTATATCCGAAAATTTAGTAGCTATTCAATTAAATAAGACAAAAGTTGTATTAGATCGGCCTATATATATCGGATTTTCTATTCTTGAAATTTCTAAAACACACTTATATCATTTTCATTATTCTGTAATTAAAAAAATGTATGGAAACAATGTAATTTTATGCTATACTGATACTGACAGTTTACTTTATTTTGTAAAAACTGACGATTTTTATGAGGATATGAAAAACAATATTCGTTATTTTGACACAAGCAATTTTGAGGATAACAATATATATGGGCTACCTAAAGCCAACATGAAAACGCCAGGCTATTTCAAAGACGAATTGAGTGGAGAGATTATTTCAGAATTTGTAGGTTTACGAGCTAAGTTGTATTGTGTACGCACTGAAAATAAAACTATAAAGAAAGCAAAGGGAGTAACAAAGCCGATAACGAAAAAATTGGATATTGAAAAATATAAAAGGGCATTAATGTTTAATGATAACCTTCGAGGTGATATGTATGTTATAAGATCTAAAAATCATCAAGTATTTACACAAAAAATAAATAAGCTGGTACTTAATAGTGATGACGATAAAAGGCAGAGAATTGAAGGTAATTTCAACACTTTACCTTGGGGACATTATAGTTCAATACTTTAGTACTTGTAAGATTATTCTATTTGTTCTACTGAGTTTAAACTATGTTGTAAGATATAAAATTTAATTCAAATTTAATTAAATGTGTAATAAGTGTATAATCGAATACAATAATGTAATAAATGAATGTAACTACTTATAATTAATAAATATATAATCTATATTTATTTGTTTTATTTTCTTCCTTTCCGAAAGATTTTGTCTCTTAAAAACACTGTGTATAAAATGATGTTACGAATAACGTTAGTCTATCGATACTTTTATATCTAAGACTAAGCTTGTCATAACTATATGCAGTGTTTATTCATAAGAGGTATCACCTATACAAACTTAGTGTGATTAAAAACCCAGTATAGAGAATCAATTTTAATTTAATTGTTTTACATTTAATTAAAGAATAACTTCTAAATTGCATTTAAGGTCTGCATGTAAGCGAACTTAATTTTTTAACTATTCAGCTAATTCTTTAGTAAAATAGATTGACTTAATAACATCATCCACAAATCACAATATCTGATTTATTAGGTCTTAAATTTTCTGATTTATTTTATATAAACTGGGATTAGAAATCAAACTACAAATATTTCTTTATAAGTATTTATTAATAATAGTTATATTATAATACTCTTTCAATAATTAGACTGATAGGAGTTTCTCATTTGCCAAGGCTTACAAAGAATTAGGAACACTTAATTTTTTAACTATCTTCCCAACTAAATGTTCAGTCTCTTGCATGATATCATCATAGTCACTTCTTACTAAATATTGCACATTTACACTTGCACTATCGGGATCACTGCAGTTTATTTCACTGTTATCATCCAAGTCATGTATTATAATTTTTACTTTGTGACGAACGCGTCCTGTATCTCTCTTTATAATATAAGATGTATTTTCCAGAGACTTCGACTTGTTTTTTTTCTTTAAAGTTTGTTCCTTTTGTTTTTGTTTATTTATCTGACTCTCACAGACTTTTGGTGGTACTTCAGCAAACCAGCTCTCGCTATCTTGATAATAATAAAAAGGATTGGTAACTGGGCCTGAGTCTTCCATCACATTCTGAAAGAATACCAAGAATATTATAACTAAACAGCATTATCTATGGATTTTAATGTTTAATTTAAGATAATCCTAAAAATTACATACCCTTAAATGTTGTGGGTCGACGGGGCTGTAGGATGGCGAGTGTGACATGTTTCTGTATAAAAAAAAAAACATGTAATTAATTATTACTATTAGTTTAAATAATTATGTTAACAAATTAAAAAAAAAAAAAAAAAAAAAAAAAAACATACCTTGAAAATATAAAATAATAAACAAAATGACCTGCTTTAGGCAAAGAACACCTGCGAAGTGATCGCTTATTTTATGATACATACCTTCGATCAATAATTATTGATCGAAGATACATACAAAAGTTATTTGGAGCTAATGTGTAACATGAGCACAATTTGTACGTACCTATCTTGTAAGATGAGAATATAACTGTTCCTGTAGTGACAAGTTTAAAGATAGTGCAAAATAAAGTATATATGTCTATGTTAGGTATTAATTAAATTAATTGACAAGATGAAGTTGATCAAACAACCCATATCGCTAAACGTTAAAAATATAAATCTTGGCGAGTCTCCTCAAGAGATTAGACATAGCGCTTTGTTGCCAAATACGATTCGTTGTATAATTTGCGGTCCTTCTAATTGTGGTAAAACAAACGTTGTGATCAGTTTGTTATTGCATGAAAATGGGCTCAAATTTCAAAACCTTTACCTTTACTCGAAGACTAATTTCCAGCCAAAATATTGTTTTTTACGAGAAGTATTAAGAAGAGTGCCTCAGATAAAATTCAATGAGTTCAATGACGATAAAGATGTCATATCTCCGAGTAAGGCTTTACCAAATTCTGTATTTATATTTGACGATGTCGTGTGTGAAAATCAAATAAACATCCGGAATTATTTCTGCATGGGTAGACATAAGCAAATTGACTGCTTTTACCTATCGCAAACCTACTCGAAAATTCCGAAACAGTTGTTACGCGATAATGCTAACTTTCTTATAATATTTAAACAAGATGATGTAAACTTAAAGCATATCTATGAAGAACATGTAAATTCTGATCTACTGTGGAATCAGTTTAAAGACATTTGTAAAACTGTTTGGAGTAACCCTTATAATTTTCTACTTATTAGCAAAGAGTCACCATTAAAGAATGGAAGGTATAGACAAAATTTTGATATTTTTTTTAAACTTTGAATGAAGGTTGTTACTTAAATATGAATTACACACATAAATGCCGTTAGTATTATTATTTTCTTAGCTGAATACAGTTGCTTTTTTTTATTGAAAGATGGAGGCAAACATTAAAATGGAATTAGTGAAGTCTGTCGACTCCATAAAGAAAAAAATAAAACAAATGAAAAATCAGGAACATACAATGACCTTGTCACTTGATAAAATGCTAAAACCTGTCACAGATCCTCTAAAAACTCTAGTTGATTCTAATAGATCTGAAGAAAAAATGAAACAAATTGGAAATACAACTCTAAATTACTCTGAAGAAATCGAATCCGATGAAGATAATAGTAGTTCATCTACAAAAATCGATGATTATTACGATGCAAATTTAAATTCTGCCCAATTCGTTGAAGAAAATGCAAAAAAAGAATCTATAGATAATTTAGAAATGTCGTTAGAGGGTGATGATATCTTTGATATTTATGATGGTGTTAGCATACCATTTGGAATTAGAAGTGAAAACAAAACTTTAATGATGGGTAATTTGGCGGTATCATTTTCTAAAATTGATAGTATGAATAACGATAATATCATTTTGATTAAAATCGGCAACAAAGCTTACAATTTAACGGCTGGTCTAAAAGAACTTTTACTTCGGAGAAAACCTGATTTAAAGTTAATATCAAGCGAAGATAAACTTGTATATAAGGATATGTTACAATATACAAATGCACACAAAAGAGATTTTAATCGTAAAGGTCAAATAAAAGGTGACAAAGGTATAAAATATTGTAAAATAATCAAACCCCTATTTTCTGAATCGTCAATCGATGATAAACTTTCTCAAACTAAACTTGGTGGAAACTTGCCAACGCTAAAAAAATACAAAAACAACATCGACTTGGTATATTGGGATGATCCTAACGAATTAGTCGAGAGATTGAAACTATTAGTAGCTTCAAGAGATGCTGGTAATACGAACCATGATAATGAAATTTTATCGATAATTGAAGAATTAAAAGAAGCCGGCATGATTAAAGAATAAATAGTCGTAATAATATGCTTTACATTCAGTATTATACATGAATTCAAGACAAATGTACTGAATTTTGAACATGAGCAAAGCTGATGTGGTAAACGAAATTCATAAAAATGCAAGGGTAAACTTTCCTCGAAGACATGTTATTATGAAAGATATAGATGACCTGTGGCAAGCAGATTTAATTGATATGCAATCAATTTCGAAGGAAAATAAAAGTTGTAGATTTATTCTTGCTGTTATTGATACATTTTCAAAGTACGCTTGGGCTTTTCCTCTGAAAACTAAAACCAAAGATGATGTGTGTAACTGTTTTAAAATTTTCCTAGCTATTGGACGTGTTCCTAAAAATCTGCAAACAGATAATGGAACAGAATTTTATAATAATAAATTCAAAAAGCTTATGAAGTCTAATGAAATTAATCACTATTCAACCTTCTCAACAAAAAAGGCTTCGATAGTTGAACGATTTATCAGAACATTGAAATCTAAACTTTATAAGGAATTTAGTTTTAAAGGCAACTATAATTGGGTAGATAATACCCTTAATGACATTATTTACAAATACAATCACACTTACCATCGGACAATTGATGAAATCCCCGCTAACGTGGATAACAGTAATAAACAGCGAATATTAGAAAGATATTTAAGGTTGGTAAAAAATGATAGTATAAGAAGCAAGTTTAAAGTAGGTGATTATGTACGTATCAGTAAGTACAAAGGAACATTTGAAAAAGGATATACCCCTAACTGGTCAGCGGAAATATTTAAAATTCGAAAAATACAAAATACAACTCCTATCACCTACTTAATTGAAGATACCATCAGAGGCCAGCCTATTTTAGGAGCATTTTATGTGCAAGAGCTTCAAAAGACAAAACATCATAATGTGTATCTAGTCGAGAAAGTTCTCAGAAGAAAAGGAAACAGGGTTTTAGTAAAATGGCTAGGTTTGTCTTCTACTGAAAACAGTTGGATTGATAAATCGAATATAATATTATAAATAATAATAAAATCTACTCAATAGTTAGTCATTGATGAAGCGTGTAAGTATTTATTATAGTGCTTGATTCAGATTCATTAGTCTTATGATGTGTATTGGAGAGAGTAGTCTTCTCAATTGGCTTATAAATAATTTACCATTTGAGTTGCACTTACCCGGATACAATTATTGCGGCCCTGGCACAAAATTAATTAAAAGGCTTGCAAATAGAGATAAAGGTATTAATAAATTAGACGAATATTGCAAAGAACACGATATTGCCTATCACAAATCATCAAACTTAAAGGATCGTCACAAAGCTGATTTAATTTTGTTAAAAAGGGCAAAAGTGCGAGCAGTTGCCTTGGATGCGAGTGTATGCGAAAAAATTATGGCACGTTTAGTAAGCAAGGTAATGTCTGCAAAAATTAAAACCGGCTCTGGCCTAAAAAAATGCAGCAAAAAGCGCTCTCGGAAAATTACATCGGTAAAAGGGTTAAAAAATAAATTTAAAAATGTTATTAGTAAAACGAAAAGACGCTTTAAAAAATTAAAGCCAAAGTGCAAAAAAGTGGCGATAAAATTAGCTATGGCGGCTGCCAGAGAATTAGCTGACGATTCATCCATTAAACTTCCTCGGGTTATTCCTATACCAAAAAGTGGTGGTGTATTACCTTTGATTCCTATTTTTGCTGGATTATCGGCGGTGGGAGCGTTAGCAGGCGGTGCAGCTGGTATTGCCAAAACTATAAATGAATTCAAGATAGCTAAAAAGCAATTGACTGAATCGAAGAGACACAATGAAAAAATGGAAGCTCTTTGCATTGGAAAAGGTTTACACCTTAAACCGCATAAACATGGGCTTGGAATTTTTATATCAAAAGAAAAAAACTAAGATATCGGCTACCCAAACGAGCCTTAACTAACTTTGATATTTTGAAGTATGGAAATAATATTCCTTATTTTCGAGGTGTATTTATGAGAGATGAGTTCCCTAAACAACCTTTTAAAAAAGAGTGTGGAGTTTTTAATTTAGATAGTTCTAAAAATCCAGGTTCTCATTGGGTAGCCTATGCAAAAAACAATGATTATATTGAATATTTTGATAGTTATGGAAATCTTAAACCACCAAAGGAGTTTATAAAATACTTAGGAGCTAAAGTACACTATAATTATGATAATATACAGCGCGACCACCCTTACAATTGCGGACACCTATGTTTACATTTTTTAAATAATTTTTGGTGTAGTCAAGGAATAAAATGAACAGGATCTCCTAAAAGTGTTCAGTCTACTAGCATGTCTATAACGGTAACCATCTCTGGAAATAAATCTGAATTGGATACATTCTTTCAACCGCCTCTGTATTTATCTGGTCAATATGAGTGCGGTTTGTTATACTTTTCAGTATTAAATTCAATACCAAATGTACGTATTAATAACAACATTATTCCGGTGATCAGAATCGAATGTGATCTTGTACACGGCTCATACTCTAACGGGTTACCAACTCATATAATTCATGAATTTGTATCTAATACTGCTACAGGTCAACGAATTATAGAAATACCGCGAAACCTCATTTACTTTCCAGTGAACAAAAATACTATTACATCGATATCTATTAAGATAGTTGATCAATTTGGGTTCTGTATTAACTTTATAGAAGAACATAAAAATATTGAAGTACGCCTTCATATAAGAAAAATAAAATGATATTATATTATAAAAACCCTGTAGTTAACAAAAAGCGTCCTATTTCTCGTACAACCACTAAGGAGCAAAGACGTAAGAAAAAAGTTATAAAATTAACTAAAGCAAATAAAGATTTTCTTAAAGCCCTAGGTTTAAAAGTATGAATATGCTACAGATTACTGAATTACCACACTTCGATACTTCGATTGAAAGTTATGAAGTCCATTCGTACAATCCCTACAACAACAGCTTTAGAGAAAACGATGAAATCAGAATTCCCATACACCAGCAAGACGTATATGTGCTGCCATCAGCCAGCTCAATTTACGTCGAAGGGCGAGCAAAGTTCTTCGGTAAAGATGGAAATCCTATTAAGAAAACTATTACGTTCAGTAACAACCCTGTTATGTTTTTGTTTCAAGATATCAGATACGAAATAAATGGTATAGAAATAGATCGTATTAAAAATTCTGGAATAACATCAACAATAAAGTCATACGTTTCAATGAATGATGGAGAAAATAAAGTCGCCGCCTTGTGGGGTTGGAACATGGATGGATTTAAAAGCGATGGTTATTTTAGTGCTATTGTTCCTCTTAATAAGATATTAGGATTTGCTGAGGATTACAATAAAATTGTAATAAATTGTAAACATGAACTTATTCTGAATAGAAGTAACTCTAACTTAAACTCTTTTATAGTAACTGACGATGTTGCACATTTTCAAATAGATATTCAAAAAGTGCAATGGCGGGTGCCACATATAAAAGTATCAGATCGGGAACGACTGACGCTTCTTAAACATTTAGAAAGAGACAAACCTATTCAGATAGCCTTTAGAAATTGGGATTTATACGAGTATCCTTTGCTCCCTAAAACTACAAAACATTGCTGGTCTGTTAAGACTGCCTCGCAATTAGAGAAACCTCGGTATGTAATTTTTTGCTTACAAACCAGTAGAAAAAATAGTAAAACCAAAGACAGTTCTCTTTTCGATCACTGTGGGGTTACTAACGTAACTTTGTTTTTGAATTCACAATATTATCCTTACGAGCCTCTATGCTTAAATTTTTCCGAGAACAAATACAGTATATTATATGAAATGTATGTGAAATTTCGTCAGTCGTATTACAACTGTCCTGCAGACCCCTTACTTGACTTAATCGGTTTCAAAGAGAAGGCCCCTCTCTTTATCATAGACTGTTCAAGGCAAAACGATAGTTTGAAAACAGGTCCTGTAGATGTGCGTTTGGAGATTGAATGTTCAGCACCAATACCAGATAACACAGCTGGATATTGTTTAATTATTAACGATCGTCTTGTGGAATACAAACCTTTGAGTAACATAGTGCGCAGGTTATCATGACTGCCATTGTAGATGTTCAAGGTTTCAAAACAGAATCAAATTTATTTATCATTAAAGAAATTGCTATATTATGTAATAATAAAATTCAGGTGTTTTTAATTAAGCCGCCATTTCCATTTCGCGGTTTGACGGAGCCAGAAAAACGGCAAGTTACTTGGATTGAACGTAATAGGAAGATATACTGGGGTGAAGGATTTGTGTCTTACGTAAATTATCAGAATTTGATTGAAAATATTTTAAAAGATAAATGTGTTTACACCAAAGGTATAGAAAAAGTATTATGGTTAAAATATATTTCAAATAATAATAATGTAAATAATTTAGAAGATAAAGATTGTCCTAGTTTGTTAAGCTTGTACAAAAAATATAAAGATTGTCATGATATGTATAGTTGTATTTATCATAATTCAATATGTGCTTTAAAAAATGTTTTATGTTTAAAAAGATGGTGTATAGATAATAAAATTTTGATATAAATATTTTCTTGTTTATTTTTTACGATTACAGTATCCTATCCCTCCCAAACCCATATTTTAGTGTAAGAGAGGAGAGCAGTGGTGGCTCAGTGCTAATAGTTGCGACTTACAAGTTGCAGGGCGCGGGTTCGAACCTAAGCTAGCGTATTAATTTGTGTAAATTATTTCATCACCACTGTTCTCTGAGGAAGTAGACCTTTGTGCCAGCAGTGGGGAAAAAAAAATTACATATTGAAATCTTATCGGTAATCATAAATCGTAAGCACATAACCATCTACCTAGCCTTCATGATCTAATGATCACGTATGTGTCGCGATCTCACTTGCTCTCGCTAACACATTTTTTAGAGACGACCAGACGGTTGTTTCATAGTCTTAAGACGCGGAAAACTTTGCTTGCGCGATGTAGGATTTGTGGTTTTTAGTTCATCCGATGTGTCATAGATGGTGCTGTAGTACTTTTTGTAGTGTATACTCACCGAGGATTTAGCCATGCGAATGCACTTGAATTTTATTACCTCATAACAGACGCAGTTTTCCATCCCTCCCAAACCCCTAAATGTTAATCTTTATAAGTTGCAAGCAATAACTATACAGCCTCATTGTGCTTTTATAATTATCTGCAGCAACAAGTACAGAGTGACTAAACAGAACATGTCTCAAAATAAATACAATCCACGCTATGACATGTATAACACGCATAAAATGCGTGAATTTTCATTTAATAATTATTGGGCAACGGCTGATTCGAGGAGAAGATTAGTGATGGAAATGGCTGATGCTGGATTTTTTTATTGTGGAAATAGTGTAAATGATAAAGCAGCTTGTTTCTCATGTGGAGGTGTTATAGAAGATTGGGAGATTTACGATGATCCTTGGTTGCAGCATGTTCAAAACTTTCCTGATTGCTTTTATTTAAATGCTGTGAAAGGAAAATATTATGTCGACAAATCAAGATGTCTATTTATAAAAGAAACTAAAATATAAAACAATTCGTAAAAATATACATCTACAAAAAAAAACAATAAAAAGGAAAAAGAACAAAAGAGACTCGTGAAGGATTTGAACCTCCGACCTCCGTTTCTCCGACCGTAATCGGCGACGCTCTTACCAAACTGAGCTAACGAGTCTCAACGATGTTTCTCTAAAACAATGACCACAGTCGTCAATATGACGTCATGATTATTCGTCCTTAGTACCAGCTGTATTGTGGACCGAATCGCAGGTCACGATAGTACACGGCGGTATAAATTGAAGAGTTCTGTATCACCCGTTCGAGCGAACTGTCGTGAACTGGAGACAATTACAACGAACCGGTAGCAACATTCGCTCATCAGTTTAAAAAACCGTAGTGGATAAAAAGACATCGATAAGTCAATGATAGTAGGTATAAATTGGGGAGTTCTGGATCACGCGCTCGAGCGAGAGCGAGTGATCCAGAACCCCCAATTATAACCTACTTACTTAACTAAAATTTATATCTGCTTTAAGTTATCTGTTAAAAAAAACTTACTATAGGCTACTACATACTAATCCATGTCACTTATCCGTTCGTTAACCTTTTGGTATAGCTGTTGGATTTCCTTTTATTCCATCAGCCCAGCCTTTCCAAACTGTGTTGGGGTCGGCTTTCAGTTTAACTAGATGCACTCCATGTAAAACACTGGTATTCAGCTGCATCATGCAAAAATCATTTATTTAAATTAGGCTAAGGATCGGCACTTTTTGAACGTCAAAATTACATAAAACAGTCCCAAAAAGCCCACCCTTCGCCACTTCCTAGAGTTTTTGCTGGGAAGACGTGGCGGAACAAACTCCCCAGCAACACATCTGTCTGATAAGTTAGAAGAACTTGAATTTATACAATACAATTAGTTACAATTATATAACAATTAATATTTATATTTTAATTATATTTATTGCCTGTCGGGCCTCTACAACCCAAATGCTGGGTTGCAACACGAAACCCGTTGGTTAAACTGGTTGTCAGATTATTGGTTGTGGGTTTCTGACTATCTGTACTAACTCCAAATCTGTTCCTTTTCATAAATAAAATAAAATAAAAAACGGAAAGAAATAAAAACGTATCGACTTCTTATTAAATCTACCATTAGTATGTAAGAACAAACTCACAATAATTTTACCGTTATTACGCTACCTTCTTGCATTCTAATTAAAAGTACTAATTACTAGCTTGAAATTTGAGTTGAACGGCAGTGATACCAAATCTTGCTTACACATACATTCACGCTTTTTCACGAGGGATGTAGGCAGAAATTGCAGAGTGCCATCATCTACAGTTCTCACAAACATCAACACGATAGCAACACTTCAATACAAGTTTTTTTATATTCCAATTTTTTTTTATTATTATTATTGATAGGCACGCGTTTGACCACTACCTCACTTGATGGCAAGCGATAAAGTGGTCGACGATGAACCACGCTTGAATGCCTAGAAGCAACCCGTTCACTCTTGACTTAAAGACCCCTAGGTTATAGCTATCAGAAAACACCGACTCCGACAGAGGATTTCCACTCCTTAGCTGTACGCACTATGAATGTGTTCCCAAAGCGTTTAGTACGTATGGTTGGGATATCTACCATGTACCGGTGGCGCAGTGCCGAACGTTTAGTGGTCCGATGATGAAAAGGGCTTGGTGGAATTAAATCGTGCCTTTCCGATGCACACTCTCCGAAACATAACCGATGAAAAACCGACAGGTTAGCAACTCAGCGTCGATGCTCAAGACTTTGAAGTTTTGACTCAACGAGTGCATTATTGCCGATGATCTTCTTCGCTCGTTTCTCAATAGACTCAAGCGCATCAAGCTGGTATTTGGTGGATCCGTCCCAAAGATGAGAGCAGTACTCCGCACACGATCGAACTTGCGCTTGATAAAGGAAAATATATGGAAAGATAATTATTAAAACAACAAAAGAATCAACTGGTAGTTGAAGATTACTTATAAAGTCATAGATCAAGATTGCTGCTCACCAGTATCTTAGAAATACACATAATTATCTTTCTTGGTATTTTTAATTATGTTTGGACACTAATGTAAGTAATTTATAGGTATATGAATCTTTTACCAATAAATACTATGATTAGACATGTATGTATACACAGGTACATTTTAATTTGACCAATTCCAATAAAAGTATTTGTTTTTTTTTGTATTGTTGTTTTAGGAAACATTATTTATAAATGTTTGTTGAACGATAATCAGTATCCTATTCTATTCTTAAACTAAAAAGCCTGATATTATTATCTATTATGATTTGTAAGTATTAATGGTGTACAATAAAGAGTATTCTATTCTATTCTATCTAGGGGCAGAGAATGTGATTTACAAAAAAAAAAAAATAACGTGTGTACACTTCAGCTACACCTGTGCCTAACCCCTTGAGGACAACAGGCGTGTTGTTAGATATTATAAATACATCTCTTTTCTTCTGGTGTTTTTCATGAGTGAGTTTGCGTGTCTGTTCTCATCATCTTTGAAGGTTACATTTCCAACATACCTTTGTAATTACTGACACATTTCATCTTTGTCCCCGGGATGGGAACTCACCTAGAATGCTTTTGAAGTTTGTTGATGTCAACAATAGTAAAGTAGTTTGGCTGTTTGTCTCTCAGTTAAAGGGTATACCTGCATAAACTGCCTGACGCAATCAGCGCCATGCTCCCTGAGGAAGCCCTGCAGCGTCCTGATGCCCTGCACCGACAGCCTGTACCCGTTGCCGTTCTCCCCGGCGCAGAAGAACACCCCCGGCAGTGAGCCCTCACCCATAGCACACGATCACATGTTGAACACTACACTTTATATCAGATTTAAAACTAAACGGGATAAATTGTTAATTAAAATATCAGCAAACGCTTCAGTTAATTGAATATTAATATTTTAATTGAAATGATAATTTAACGCACTTGTTTATTCATAAACGTCACTTCATAAACAAACACAAACTTCACTTCACAGTTCTACGATACGTCAAGTTCAAACGCTACGCGCTCGTAGCGTCTCGTAGCGTTCAGCCAGCGCGTCTGACGAGCCCGTAGCCACTGCTACGCGCCCGCTACGAGCCGCTCGTAGCTCGACCGTAGCAATGCGACGCGAAAGGTCGCGCCGAATATGACGTAATGGCCGAAAGCCGATTTTTCCCATGTCAGCCGAAAATGTGGAATCAGTCGTACGACATAAGTGCGATGATTTGTCAAACTATGAAGTATTCGGGGCACGTGGTGTTATCCATTTATACGTTTTGGGCGCGAGGTTTTCCGCGCGGAAATAAACTTACTCGCAAACATGTTATTGAAATTAAGTTGCGGTGAACATGGGGAGCAAATTCCGAGCATTTCAAAAGTTTTGTGGAGCACTCAAAACGCGTGGTACGTATTTTGCATTTTGCATTATGAGCCGAACAGTTCTGTACGTAATTCGAATCAGCATGAAAATTAGATATTGTGTGTGAATTCCGATTGGCGTTAACATATACATAAATGAATGTCTAAATATTATTGCTCTGGTTGATTATTGACTCTGGTCGCTAATCCAAAGGGTTGGAAAACGTGTTTTTTAAACGGGCATTATAATGACAATAGGCCGAACGACAGTTTTTCACGTTGCTAGGCTAAACGAAAAATATTGAACATGTATTTTTTATTTCATTTCTGACTAATGACGTCACGAGTCTCGTCCTTTGCACTTTTAATGTCATTTATTTGAAAAAGCAAAAATAAACGCTATTTTATTCTTTTAATAAGTGTCTTCTAGCTAAATATTAGCATCCACACGGGTCAATCAAAGGTTAAGCTTTCCTACGTTATTCCGTGGATGGGGTGATTCAATACATATGATTTTCATACCCCGGCAACATAACTATTCTGCGACTTCCTAAAACGTTGAAATTAACAATACTATTGGCAACTATGTCGCTAATTGCCAATTCAGTTGTCAGTCGGCCTATGAATAAACGAAGCTAATAATTCGTTCAGCGAACGCCTCTGCCTCTAGTTTAACGAGCTGATAATTAAAACTTTCGGCTGGGAAGATTAATTAGTGTTAGCCCCCTTTGTCGAGTTAGTCTTGGGTATATTTTTCAGGTACTTAAGTCAAAGTTTGTTTGAGTGGGTGTTGAATTAAGATGAGTATTATAATCTAATGAAACTAATTTCATAAAGTTGAAAAATATAATATAAACACTTATAACAATCATGCCGTGAAAGTCAGAGGTTAAGGCGTTTACTTCTAATGCACGCGGTTGTGGTTCAATTCCGGGCAAATAGCAGTGCGACTATTTCTATGTACAGAAGCCAGCACATCAAGTTATGTGTCAAATTTCTTTGATCGTTTTTCAACTTTATGTCAAACAAAATAAGGTTCATATTCAATTGGGAAAATTTGACACAATGGGGTAACTTGATGTGCTGGCGTCTGTACTTTCTAAGAATATCTTACGACATCAATTTTTTTTCATTATTTTTCTTTTTTTATAATTCGAGATTTTTATTTTTTATTATGTTATTAGTGAGTTAGTGAGTAAGTTAGTAAGTGAGTATACTTTTTTATAAATTAACCGCACTATTGCTTTGAGATATGTCTCTAGAGATAGTGGCGGAGAAAACTTTAATAAATAAATAAAATAAAAGTCAAAGTCAAAGTCCAACCATTTATTTCAATTAGGCCGTTATAAGGCACTTTTGAACGTCGAACAAAAATTAACTTTAAAAAATTATTCTAGTTGCCCCTTCCAAAAAATAGATTTGTGTGGAGAAGAATTGGCAAGAAACTCCATAAAAATATAATTCAACACGATACCCTATCGTTAAACTGGTTTTCAGACCTTCCTGTAACGACTGTCTGTAGTACAAAAGTGACTTTTTTAATTCATAAAGTACTTTCTAACAATATCTTACGACATCAACACGATACCCCTTGGTTAAACTGGTTGTCAGACTTTTCAGATTGTCTTGTCAGATTTTTAGGTTTTTGACTAGCCGTGACGACTGTCAAAGGTCTAAAAATGACAGCTGGAACCAAGAGATTGATTGCGTGCTTTCCGAGGCACGGATGAAATCAAAATCAAAATCAAAAGTCAGCACTTTTTGAACGTCAAAAAAAATACATAAAGACAGTCCCCCAATAACGGCCCACCCTTCGCCACTTTCTAGTGTTTTTGCTGGGAAGAAGAAGTGGCGGAACAAACTCCCCAGCAACACATCTGTCTGATTCGTTTGAAGAACTAGGTATACAAAGAATCTATACAATGAAATGCTCAATAAATAGCACTAAGTTTTATACACTTTGTAAGACATTACATTTCAGAATGATTGTGGGACTGATTGACTAGCCTGTTGGTCTAGTAGTTAGTGACCCTGACTGCTATGCCGGAGGTCGTGGGTTCGATTCCCACCGAGGACAAATGTTTGTGTGATGAGCACGATCATTTGTTCTGTGTCTGGGTGTAATTTATCTATAATATGTATGTATTTAGAAATATATAAGTATGTTTATGAGCTATTTAGTACCCATAACACAAGCTCTCAAGCTTAACTTGGGACTAAATGGCGTTGTGTGAAAAGTTGTGGAATATTTATATTGTCACGTGTTAGCTAGCACACTCCAATATACCGAGATTTAAAAAAAAGTAAATATAAATATTGATGAGTCTTGACCACCTACCAATGTACCAAGCTCGTCTAGCGTAAGTAAACCTTCAATCGACCCCTGAGGTTGTTATTATGCAGCTACAAACTCCTCCCCACACAAAAATTTGCGTTGATAGTTGCGTTTAAAAGCTTTGTTCATAGGCAGGGAAAATAGGTAGGATATCGGTTTAGTTCAGTACAAGCCCGGCCAAGGCTGGGCCAGAACTAAGCCAAGGTTTTATCTCAACTGCCTTCGCTGTTTCAGTTTGTCTTATCTATTTACCGTTAAGATTGCAGGCACACAAACCTAGAAACCTCCTGAAGTCGAGAGAACGTAGGTATTACAATTTTATCTTTGAAACTTTTTAGAATTTCCGATACAAAATTTCAAATATTGGCCGATCGCGAGTCAGACTCCACACAATGACGGGGGTTCTGTGATTTGAATGATTTTTTAGCATAGCTTGAATGAATTTTGTGCACACACATCATCGTTCATCGTCATCATAAAAGTAGGTTTATATTTCAAAACAGCACTGTTTTTAATAATTAAAAAGCAATGTTTTTTTATGTAGTTGTAATTAAAAATAATCCATAACTCAATAAAAACTATTGACTTCAATAAAAAAGGTATTTTAGACACAATACAATCTTGTAACACAACAACACGTTTATGTGCCCTGTTTGATTTGTTTTATATTTGGTTACATTACGGGAGTGCCACACTTTTTTGGTCTTTTTACTATACTATTGTTTGGGGATTCCTAGAATACAGCTTACTCTAAATTTCAGCGAAATAGTGGCATGTCTCCGAGTAAAAATATTGCGAAAAATCTGACAGCTGGACGAGATGGAATTATAAAAGTTCTCTTTATCTTACTTACCTATAGAACCCTAAACGCCAAGATTTTTAAACAGCTTTTCATAAGTTCTCTAGTATTTTATGTTTATAACTTGTCATAAACTGCAAAATCTATTTTCAGATATAAATCTTACGGAGCGAAAGTAACTTTACCTACGTCAATAAAGTGTATATATATAGTTACTTTGTATTTGAAACAAAATATACATTACAGAGCATTTTTCTTTTATTTATTAGATTGAATGATGAGTTTTTAAATAATAGTAATAAATTTCGAAGATAAGAATAGTAATAAAGTACACAATTCACGCGGAAAAAGTAGCGTGTGTAAGAAAAATAAAACGAAAACATACTATGTGGTCTCACTAACCCATAACTTTCCTTAAACATCATCGGAAATATTGAGTTCAAGCACCAAACTCAATATTTTCGATGACGTACGAGTGTCTAATAAATATCACTTAAGAGCGGGTCGTAAAGTCGATCGTTACAACAAGTCCTTACGACGACAGTTACAAAACTGGAAGCAAAGGTCTTAGCCTAGCAGCCTACATGCCATGACATCGACTAGGATTTTGGCAAATACTCGTACCAAAACATATCCACTGAAATCCTCCTAAAAGCTGACATAAAGTGGAGACCTTCGGATGGGGATTACTGTATCGATAGTGGCGAAATATGTTGTACTAAAAACATTTTGGTAACATTATTTTCGAGACTGTAAAATTCAGAAATGACTGAGTCGTTGACTGTGGCTGGAAAAGCTAATGTTAAGCATGAGGACCTAAGTTTGAGAGGATTTTTACGATCTGGAATTTAACCAGCTTCGAGTCTAGATTATTGTGCTAGCTAACATGTCGCAAATTTATTTATTTTAATGTTCATGTTTAGATATTAATTACCAATGTTGTTTAAGCTCATGTTTTTCTAACATACCAGACAGACGTGTTGCTGGGAAGTTTGTTCCACCACTTCTTCTTCCCAGCAAAAACGCTAGGCAGTGGCAAAAGGCTGGCGTTTTGAGGGGACTGTCTTATGTAATTTCGACATTCAAAAAGTGCTGATTATCAGCCTAATTTGAATAAACGATTTTTGATTTTGATTTCTGGATTCATGACCGGTTGATGGTATAAAGGTACGAGGAGCAGGATATTATGTTCCTCATCTCTCTTAGAAAAGGGAGGATCCTCCTCGCAGACGGGTGTTGTGTCTGGTGGGCTACTACTGTCCAACGGTTGTTGTCGGTAACTTGAATACATTCAATAGCGCAGATAACTGTTAACTAATTTCAGTTCGTATGCAGCTCGCCTCCTTCAACACTTTTCCATAATACAACTAGGCAAATGTTGGATTACTATAGGTACAGACGCCAGCACATCAAGTTACCCCAACGTGTCAAATTTTCCCTATTGAATATGAACCTTATTCTGTTTGAGATAAAGTTGAAAAACGAGAAATTTGACACATTGGGGTAACTTGATGTGCTGGCGTCTGTACATCTCTGCCAAATCTTTCGTTGAACAGGCGTGGTGTTACGTTTAAAGTTGAAATATAGAATTGATTAATGCTCATTTTCTTTGACAAGACCCTAAGGAACAGTGGTAATTAGTGTTAAGTAGTGTAAAACAGATTTATTCGTTGCCAGTCTAAAAAAACGTTTCGGTGTGTATCTAAGGGTCGTATTAAAGAAACTCACTCAAGGCTCAAGCATTATTTAAAACTCGTTAAGAGCCATTTAAGTGGTTGAAACTTGGTTTAAGTAATACTCTAGTTTGAGTACCTAAGGTTCTGTTATACGGTCTTAGGAATGTTACTATTAGCTGACGTCTGGATGCCAATATCCGTAATTAAAATGTTAAATATCCCATCTCAGGGGCAATCAATGTCGTTAAAAAAACCTTCCCCAATCGTAGGACCGTTTACAGACATTAAAGCTCACACACAAACAGCGATGCCGGGAACAACGACCAACTTATTAAACATGTAGGTAAATTAGACGCATTATTGATAGATTGAGACTGAGAACATACTTCAAAATTCAGGCATTGCCCTTCAACTGTCTAAAAACGTAATACTTAGGTATATTTTATGAGTTTTCTAATAGAAATTCTATAACAGAACATTGGAGTAGTGACCGCGCTCGGCAGTCAAATAAGGCATTGCCTTAAAATTCATTTCCATTCCGTATCGGGCTTAGATATTAAATATTATTACAACTATAACTTACACAAGCTGTTATACGTAAAGGTAGATAAAATAGCCACCAGACTCACCCTAGTTCTGGCCAAGAAATATACCTAGACTTTATGCAATGCAAGATACAGTGAAATGAAATTTCTACTTTTGTAAAGATGAAACCTAACTCTTCAGGATTGAAAACTGCAGTTCTAGAAGATACTAAAGATATGGAGTCGTTGTTATAATTCAAGATTCAAGTATTTCATGTGTTCCATGATAGTTTGGGAAAGATTTTCTATGGGATTGTAGGATGTAATGGCGGATTCTTGCCCGAGGCTGGCGTTTAAGGCCTTCATATTCCTCTAGATTTTTGGTGCGAGAAGTATGCTATAAATATTTTCTTTATTAGACTCATGTGTGAGAAAAGGATTGTTACAAACAGGCTGATGAATGTTATAGATACAGTCAAACGGGGTGAAATAGATTTTTAAGTTTAATCAAATTTGTTTGGCACATACTGGGAGTCTTATCTGTCTGTGAGAATGTTTTAAGTGGATTAAAATGAATTGTATGAAAATACTGTGAACATACCTTTTATAGTTTAATTTACCTATTACCCTTTGGAGAAAACAAATCGTAGTCTTAACCAACTGAAACGCAGATAGAGGGTTTTTTTTAAACCTTGAACACCGCCTTGTAATGTGATTTTAATTTTTTCTCCCAGTGTGGATCTAAGGAATCGTCGATCACGTCCACTGCTGATCCCATTCGAAGCAATCAATCACCCGTCAAGTCCTGACGAGTGACGAGAGCCCTCACACTAAGTGTACTTTCTGATTCCAAGAACTGGGAAATCGATCTATCCACTTATTCGTCGTCGGTTGCCGAATTCGGAACGAGATAAAAGTATCGGCTTTCCGCTCGATAAGCAATTTGATAAATTGAACCAATTGGTACTATCAATAATAAAATGTAAAATTAAATTAACGGTGACCAAAATTTTGTTCAGTGAATTGAATTATGTGCAGTGTGCAATTTATGTGGCCACATATTACGTGCAGCGTTCGGCTTGGAAACTATTACGAAGTTTTGAGGCGATAATGGTCGAACGGGTAAGTATAGACTTTAGATCAGTGGGCTGGGCATGATTTAGAACTCGGGCGTTTAAAGTGTCCCGGCGTAAATGCATTTTGTTGAACTTGAGCTTTATTGAAATATGAACACGTAGTACGTAGCATGTATTGTGAAGGGAAATGTTTCATCATGATACTCCGTAGCAATCTCTCGGTCGAGCCTCGAGCCGTCTAATCTGGATGTAGGCATAGATTTCCGCCTCCGAGTCACTTTTTTGAATAAACACGGCTGTTTTATTACTTTGCGAAGGCATTTCTTTGTCGGGACTACGTTTTATATCTTTTTAAACGTCAGCGGCATGTTTTAACTCAACAAAAATAAGGAAGAAAACCAACAGCTTAATTAAGTCGTGAATAAACTTCAGACTAACCTTGTTTAAATAATTTAACCGGCTTCAATTAACCCGTCGCGGGTTGTAAGAACAGTTGTCTGGAAATTGGTGCTGGACAAATGCGGGTAACAATGTTATTGTAAGAACATACTGGACGCAGCGCTAGTAATAAACACGTTAGGGTCAGAAATGAGTTTTCTAATTCAAACTATGAATTTTAACGAGTGTTGCGGACTGCAGATTGCTATTATAATGGCTGGACGTATAAACGCTTGCAGCAGCTAATCTGGACTATCTTACAAGTTTCTGCTGTTAATTCAGAAAGTTCCCAGTTTAACCGGATGCAGCTGAATACCAGTACCTACCAGTACCTGGAACGACTGCCGGTCTGACCACCACAACCCAGTATCTGGGTAACACGATACCCCTTAGTTAAACTGGTTGACAGACTTTCGGGCTTCTGCCTTCAAGTAAAGACAACTTCAAGTAAAAGATCTTCAAATGACAAGCGGGACCAACGGCTTATATTGTTTTCCGAGGTACGGAGGAGTCTTGGTTTGTAATAAACGGTCACCCATCCTCTAACCGACCTCGTCAAGAGTACTCAGCCTTAACCTTCGATCGACCTGTGGGGCTAATTATAATTTAGCTACAAGCTCCTCCTCCACAAGAATATTGCCGTATATTTCGTCACATTCCTTACTAGAATAAGTATGTCGCATCTTGGGATTGTTTCAAGACGTGCCCGTTAAAACTTCGTCCCCGTATATTTCTTCAGCAAGAAATGATTTCACAAAAGAAAACATCTAATCCTTTGTCCGAGGGGAGAAAAAAAGGCGTAATAACAGCGCCGATGTAATAAGAGGCCGAGCTGGGATCGCGCAAGTTTAAGTAACGAGGGTTCTTCATAAGCTGTTTATCATTTAAAGGGAAGGTGCTCTGATTGTTAAGGGGGATTGTTAAGTAGCTAAAACTTTTGCTAGAATAGAATAATCTAAGAAAGGCGTGAGGCATACAAAGGAGGTCTTTATTTAAGTAGATAAAGAGGGCCCGTCTGGTTAGCCGTGTTGAAATTTCAAAGGTTTTCAGTATTGACGCGAAATTTTAACATGGTTGTTCTAAGTTTCTTGTTATGTTTGGTGCTTGTTTTCAAGCAGCTTATAATGCAGTGATAGTGGTGCCAAGTCTTGGGTCTCCAGTTCGGAGGATGCACCTTGGACTTGTCGGATTGATTGTATTATTACCACTTGCTTCAAAAACGGTGAGGGGAAACAGCGAGGAAACCGGCATGCCAGAAATATATTTCTAAACAGCATGTAACCTAGGTCAGAGTCCTGTGGGTGGTATAAGAACTCTGACAGCGGGTGAGTCACTAACACACCTAAAGAAGATCTAACTTGAAGAAATAAGTCGTGAAAATAACAGAAAATAAATATCTAATTTCCTAAATTCACAAGCTACATTTTGCCCATCAAAGCAGACACAACGAAAACAAAAGAAAGACATTACCGACCATTCGAGCGAAGATCCTTTAATCCAGTTTCAAATAAAAAAAAAGTATGAAATATTTACTATTCGGAGAACGTCTTACGGAGCTGTCAGCGAGTTTGGTAAACTTACTTAGACTAGTTAAAAGGGCGGATCATTTATGGAATACATTAAGGCGAGATATTTGGCACGGAGATATTAGCGTGGTACTAAGATATTGATGAATATTTGAAGCTTATGACACACTCAAACAAGATACACTAACATCGTTAAGTGTTGAATATATGGCTACTGCTTGAGGCTATCATAAAGTACATGATTTATCGTGATGCTTGGCTGGGACCAGACGATCTATACGAAAATTGGACATGATATATCATATTGCTCGCAGAACGGGCGTCCGATGGGACCGAAAGGTTCTGAGCCGCGAACGCGTGCCGGAAGGTATAGGTAGCGTCGAAAGGCCTGATGACCCGGTGATGGCCACGGTTGACAGCTGGTTGCGAGGGATTCCTACAGGACCGGTTAATAGCGTGGCCTATGTCCCAACAGTCGTGAACGAAAGACGTCTCTTTCGGCAGAGATTATGATGATGATATTGGAGAGACAGACGGGAATACAACACGCGTTCTTAGATAATTTAGAAAATATTAATTATAAAATAACCAGATACTGCAATGATTGTTTAACGAGAGACTGGTTTTTTACGTAGGTAGAACTGTTCTTAACATGCTCTATAAACAGCTAGGTAATTGAATGGAAAAAAAAGTTTTCTCCATTCCAAACACCCAAGCAAGCCACGTAAAATATGAACAAAATCAAAGCTTATCAAGTTTAATAAACTTCTTCTTTGGAAGCCTCTGGCTTTTATTATTTTATTATCGGGGTCTATCTCTACAACAGCCGTGAAAATATTTTGACCTTGCTTCGAGGGACAATAATTAGAAACGTGTCTCAGAAGCCTTGTATTTTTATGAGCTTGAAGCCTGTTGTTATAAGTGTATAGTTTTCAGATAGCAATCTTGATTAGATTAGCTTTTGATAATAGCTTCAGGCTATGGAAACAGTATAGGTAATCTGATCAATCCATATAAAAAAAACATAAGACAATGCCACAGTCTAAAAACCTACAGTCGTCCGACAAAGCCGTCTAGACAAGACAATCGTGCGGGGTGTGAGGGGCGAGACGCGGGACAGCCGCTCCCAAACTGCGAACAAAACGATGTGAGGTATTATTCAGGGCTAACGCGTGTAGACGTTGTCGGCTTTTTTCCAGAGACCAAAGGTGTCGTCCTACTGTATTAATATTTATACTGTGACAATTCTTACAAAAATAGATCATTATCATCCGCCTTGTTTTTTCTCAACTATGCAGGGTGACTTCTAGTCTGATTGGGGCGACTGACTATCTGACATCCACAACCCAGTGATAAGGTTGTTATCGGTACACTTGATTAAACTAGATGTCACACTTAGTTGTAGAAACGTTCCTGATAGACTTCGGCTGCCACGAAAAAAACTAACATTATTTAAGAAACCCAATTAGTTTTCAAGACTTACCTCTGACAATGTTTAATTAAAAAAATACTCTTCAAATTATTACTGCTTAAAATATATATACTATTGGAAGACAAACCATTAGATTCTGTTATTCGTAAGCTCTATTAATTGACATCGCTGATTGTGAATAAATTTGCACACGCCACGTCACGGCAGGATATGCAAAAAAAAAACTACCGAAACACCTTTTACACCATATTCTGCAAATAAATATTTTTGATTTAATTTGATAGTATAATATATTATTCACTAACTTCAGTAGATATTTTAACAACAAATGGAACCACGAAGTATTTTCTGCCCATTTCCCTATCGCATGTGTCAGCCCAGTAAAAGTATAACTCCACGACATGTAACCATGCACTACAGTTTGGAACCACCAAAACACACCACATTCGGCACGCCTAGACTCGTAAACAAACGCGTCGTGTTATACCTTATTGATACCAGTATACACATAAAAATAAATTGTTCTGTACACTTTTACACAGCCGTAGGAAGGTTGGAAATCGTTTGTTTTTTTTCTTACTTTACTTTACTACGAGTATGCGACGAAGGAGGTCTGTGTTTTCTTTGATTAGGCCTGGGAATTCTGAGAGATTTAACTATCAAGTTGACTGAAGATTGAACGAGCGTTTGTCACACAAGATCAGCGGATGTGTAGGTCGTAATATTTGCCAGATAGATAAATTGATTTTTCATCTAAGGGACAATTACCGTATTTTTTCTAAAAACGTTCGGATTGTTATCTGTTTCTACCTGTCGAAAATACGTCTAAATAAGTCTGGTTTCCGATGTGTTTAGTTATAGGACTTGACTGCCTCGTTGGTCTAGCGGTCGCAAGCGCTACTGCTGAGTATGAGCCTCGGGTTCGATCCCCGGGTCGGGCAAAGCGATATTGAGTTTCTTTATCTGGAATTTCTGAATTTCAGGCCAGAGTCCGGATATGTGCCCGATTAATGGCGATAGGCTCGGCCCTATTAGGTGCAATGGGACCTAAACATAACTGGCGAATGTTAGTGTAATGGTGCACCTCTGCTTAAACTTTCGGGGATTACAGGCGTGATGTTATGTTTAATTACGGGAATTGGCCTTCTTGTTACAATTGTGCTAAGTATTGCCCAATTTTTGAGAGTCAGAGTCTCCTCTATATTGCCATGAAAGAGACCCCATACTCCATTAATTAATTCACCATGAAACCAACATCAACAATCCATTCTGCTGCGTTCCCCTTTGAAATCGTAATTAAAGGGAATTTTAAAAAGAAAATAAAGGGGTCATTTGGACATGGAAAACTGAACCGGGGCTTGCAAAAAGACGTATTATGTGTTCGGGGCCAATTCACCTACCACCTTTTGGTACCCACTGCGGCCGTCGCGCCCGCCCGTCTGATAGAACATTTTGTAAGCGGACGACGCAAGATGGAAGCGTGGAGCGATTCCTCTGCTAGTGCTCCGCATAAGCAAAAGTATATAATTGACATACCGCAATGTAGGTAATAATGCGAATTCAGCATTTTGAAACTTCGCTATCGTTAATGTAAATGTGGCCGAGGTTGGTAGTCGGATGGGTGACTATGGATGGTGGAGCTATTACACATTGTAGGCCGTTGATCACGGCGACAAAATCAAGATGTCTGGCAGTCCTTATGGAATTCGGAAACTTCAACCATCAGTTTTACTAACGGGAATCGCGTTGTTGAAAAACTCAGAAAAGCAGTCGCTTCTTATGAAATGCATGTATACTAAGTTGAAGCCGACCCAAACATAGTCGGGAAAAATCCTATGTATATTATGACACCTAATTGTCAAACCCCGCCTTCTGCTATAACCTGGGCCACAAAATAACCGTAGAGGGGGTTTTCTAATTGAATAGCCGCCCGGAGGCAGTTGCTTTGATTGGCGCTCTCTACCGGGAAGCGTCTATCCCTCGCGATATGCGAGTCTTATTCCAGCACTCTTCTTATTTACACTTTTTAATCTCAAGAACAATGCAATTGTAAGTATTGTTATTAGATTGCAGATACTAGTTTTAAAATCCTCCTTTAAGGTTTCTTGCCTGCTGCGGTCTTCCCGTCCGATTATAATTTAGGTGTCTTTAAGGCTAGAGTGAATAGGCTCTTAATAAACTAGTGCGCTTCACCATCACTGATTGCATCACTACTTACCATTAGGTGGGATTGCAGTCAAGCACTGGTTTATAATATTAAAAAAAAAAAGAAAAAAAAATTAATGTAGGATAGAATGTTAATTGTACTTACTATATTTTTGTAATTTACACAACTTATTTAAGTTAAGCTACGCTTGACGTCTGCGGATAGGTGACATTCATTGCATAATCGAATCAAAATCAAACTAGGCTGAGAATCGGCACTTTATTAACGTAAAAAAAAAATACATAAAGACAGTCCCCCAAAATCGACCCACACTTCGCCACTTCCTAGTGTTTTTGCTGAGAAGAAAAAGTGGCGGAACAAACTCCCCAGCAACACATCTGTCTGATTCGTTTGAAGAACTATAAGGTATACAAAGAATCTATACAATGAATAATCTATACAATAAATAATGCTCAATAAATGGCACTAAGGTTTATACACTTTGTGAAACATTTCTAATTTTTATTTAGTACAAATACTTAAAGGGCTTATTCTAGACGGTCTTCTGTCTGATTCGTTTGAAGAACTATACAAAGAATCTTTACAATGAAATGCTCAATAATTAGCACTAACGTTTATACACTTTGTAAAATATTACATTTCAGAATGATTGTCACGTGTTAGCTAGCATATCAAGACTTATCCGTGCCCCGGAAAGCACGTCAGCCCGTTGGTCTCGGTTGTCATTTGTAGATCTTTGACAGTCGTTACAAGTAGTCGCCCGAAAGTCTGACAACCAGTTTAACCAAGGGGTATCGTGTTACCCAGTTACTGGGCTGTGATTGGCAGACTGGCAGTCGTTCCATGTAAAACACTGGTATGCAGCTGCGTCTGGTTAAACTGGAAGCCGACCTCGATATAGTTGGGAAAGGGCTAGGCAGATGATGACACACTAGAGACAGAGTCGCTTAGGAATAGACAGTTAATTATCTCTCATTTTTCATTAAACAATCCTTCATCGAAATCTTACGAAAAGCTCAACTTAAAACCACATAATTGTCAAATAGTTTGTCCATTAAGTGAACAAGATATAAACTAACTCTTTGTTTTAAAACTAAGCACCGGAGATGTTCTTTATTACCCAAGTTTCTAAAAACAATGTTTATTGCCAGTCATGAGTGGACAATGGCTAAAACGTTTACCTTTTAATGTAGACTTCTGACAGTAAGTGTGTAGAAACACACAGATTAACATTTGGCTAGTCTATTGTCTCGTCGCAGACAATTTTAAAAATAAAGGTGTTTAACCGTATTTGGGATATTTAAACCTTGATTTTTTAATGTTTAAATGTAACCCTAGAGAAACTCCTGCCTGGGGCCTTTATTTATTTATTTATTTAACACTTCAAGCACACTAATGGTAAACAGGCGGATATATATACTTGTCATCCTTTAGGGGATGTAGAGAAAAGCAGTGGTAGGTGTAATTGCATAAAAAAATAAATACTGCTTTAAATAACTATCAAAAGTTTGAAGTCGAATATTTAGCTTAAACAGCACTAAGATACTTTGTCAAGGGGAAGTACGTTTTTTTTTGTTAGTAATGATATCTTCTGTAGTTATGCAAAGATACAAGATTCTGTTCACGACGCCACGTGAATAAAAAAAAAATAAAAAAAATCTTTAAGTGTTTACTCCCATGATCCATACGGAAATTCTCTAAGCTCTTGGAATACTATACATATTTACGTCTCCAGAGACCTTTCAAAAACGTCATTCTTTTGCAAAAAACCGAGTTAGCCAAAACTGAAATAGGAACAAGGAATATGTAGCTTCGTTGCATTTCCCTCCATTAGATTTATACTTTTTACTATTTACAGACGTCAAACGTGTTTCGGTTCCTGATATTTCCTAAAAGCTGCTAATAAAACGAGCAATGGGAAGTTTTTAGACGCGTATAGGCATGCGGAATGGGGGATCAATCGCTGATCGCCATATACCCCCAATTACGGATGCAATAAAACGGTTTATATCCATGTTTCGCCTACATTGGACAGTTATTTTTTATTAGGTAGGTATTCGAACCAATTTGCCAATGGGTTACAATTAATTGGGCGACGAATCGCACATATTTATCAGCCTGTAAGTTGAATTACTTACTTTTTAACGTTTGTAGTGGTATAATAACTCAGTGGTTGCTGGTACAAAATTTAGGATATCCATCCAGATCAGGCGAAACTATAATGTACTTTATTAGTTAAATGCTCGTGCCTTTTCTGTATGAGTAAAGTCTGATATAGAGAAGGCATAATCATTGATCATCACGCTTGCTCACGTATAATAATTCTAAGACTGGGTTTCCTCACGATATTTTCCCTAACTGTACCGTCTGTGAAATCCTACTAATATTATAAACGCGAAAGTTTGTGAGTATGGATGGATGGATGTTTGTTACTCTTTCACGTTAAAACTACCAAATGGATTTTAATAAAATTTGGCATGGAGTTAGCTGACACCCTGAATTAACACATAGGCAACTTTTTACCCCTGTATTCCCACGGGAACGGGAAATACACGGGTGAACCCGCAGGACGGGATCTGCTAGCTTAAGATAAACTGACAAAGTAGGACATTCAATTGTTTCCCAACACAAAACCACTAGGAAGTGCTGAAAGGTAGCCGTTTTAAGTGACTGTCTTATATATTTTTGACGTTCAAAAAGTGCTGATTCCAGCCTAATTTGAATAAACGAGTTTTGAATTTAAAAGTAACTTTGGTGTCTTGAAAATTCAATGACAAAAAAATATGATTATGAGATGTCTGAAGCGCCGATATTTGCTTCCGCCGACAAAATATAAGATGATCACCAATCTGTGTAGTCAGGTACAAGCGCAATTAGTGATTAGAGAGGCCAGTGTTATTTCCATTGTCAACTAAATTTAAAGGTCGCAGAGATGAGAATAAAGAAAGTGAGAGCTCATTCCCTTTAAATTCCGTATGTTTCAACCATGTTTTCTGCGGTTAACGGGCCGCCTATAAATCCGGGTAAGTGCCTCTGGACAAACAAATGTACTGTGAAACTACAAGATGACCGTACAACCTTTGTATCTATCTTGTCTCATGATGGTAGATGAGTAGGTACTTAAGTTAATGGCATGGTTTTAAATACATACATACATATTACATGCGTTTTTTTTATAAGTAATATATATTTTTTTAGCTATTGCATAGCTTCTATCGCGGGCCTTGAGCGCGGGGACCGAATCCAGAAATTCCGTAACGAAAAAACCTCACGCTCCCCACTCCGACGGGCAAGGAGGTGTGGCTTGAAGGCCGAAGCTATTGTATATATATTTATATATATATATTATACATATATTTATATTGCAGGCATAGTGGTGATAGTGAGGAGGGGAAAGGGGAGGGAGTGGGAGGGGAGGGGAGGGGAGGGGAGGGGAGAGGAGGGGGAGGGGAGGGTAAAGGAGGAGGTGAGAGGGGAGGGGATAGGGGGACGGGTAGAGGCAGGGGTCGGGAGGGGTTAGGGAGGGGTGAGGGAAGGGGAGGGAGGGGGAGAGGGGGAGGAGAGGAATGGGGAGGGGGAGAGGAGAGGAGTTGATAAAAAATGCTATGCAATAGCTTTTTTGCTTGCTGTTTTTGTGGGAGTGATTCCGGGAAAATGACAAAAATGTGTTAACAGCCGCGCGTTATTTGATTTGAACTAAGGGCGCGCGTGGTTGCGGAGATGGTACCAACACATTTTGCGTGAGGTTTGTATCACGTCGTACTATCATTTTATTTTATGGCGGCGTATTAACCACGATAACATGTCAGATGAATGATACATCATATGCAACTATACTGTATATTCCATAGGCACTCCCGTATACAGTTCAATGTTTTTGGTCATAGTTAAACATTTAAACCCTCAAGAAAAGTAAACGATTATGTTCCTACAAGAAACGTGTTAGGTACCTACTGCTGTAGTATTTATTACACATAATATTGGTGACAACAACACATTATTAATATCGCCGCGAAAAGAAATTTACTCTGTGTGTTTTTCTGTTCCAGAGAGTTACAATTGTATGACCCCTGAAACGGAATTGTGCTCGTTGAATGGCGATAGTCCATAATCCTGGTATTTAGAACTGTGGGTGCACAAGTCACCAACTAATCCTCATGTAACGATTATGTTTATTTCACTAGTATAAGCTCGGGGCAGTCCCAGTCGGTCCTCGGGTGGGTGACCATTTAGTACTTACCAAAACTCCACTGTGCTCCAGAAACAACGTTTAACATTTGGTCTCGGCTTGTCATGTGCCAGATCTTTGACAGTCGCTACAGGTAGTTACGATTTCGAAAATCTGACAGCCAGTCATCGCGTGGAGGTCTTATGGACGGGTCTAGTTCATAATATCGACAATCACTACATCGATGGTCGCTGTATCGAAAACGTTCCATCGACGGGCTAATATATCGATATCGATGGTACGCTACATCGACAGTACCCTAAATCGTTTGTACGCTACATCGTTAGTACACTAAAACGACGGTATGCTACACCGACAGTAAACCAAATCGATAGTACGCTGCATCGACTACCCGACCCGCGCCAGATTTAAATAAAAAACACCATGTATTTTTAACCTACTTCAAAAAAAGGAGGAGGTCCAAAAATTACGGGTATTAAGCTGTACTGTGGTAAGCGATCCCAATATAGACAAGGAAAAGGCTAGACAGTGATGAAACAAGAATAAATAAATCTTAGTGAGTATATCGTCGGTCGGAAACAGTAGTGGAACATTTCAAAATGATACTGTTCTGAGAAGTAAGGTTTAAAATGATACAGAAAACGAAGTCACTAAAGATTATTTTACTGGAACAAATGGTTTCCTGTCCATTAGAACTAAAATTTGAGTTGAACCGTTAGTGGTAAGTAAAATATTTCAATTCCTTAACATTCTGCATATTTATCTTTCAAAACACGTGATTTCGGCTATGTTCCGGGAATTAAACCGACCGACGATAATCTCATGCTATAACAGAAATTATTCGTCACACAGTCATAGTTACGTAAACAAGTAGAATCTAATTAAACCAAAATCAATTTTTTCTCATTTCGCAAGCGAAAAAAATATTATCGAATGTTTCAGACCTTTCACGGTAAGGAAAACATTTCCAAATGGATTATACTTATTTGTTTTGTAGGTCGGCTAAGCGGGACAAATTTAGCCACATCTGGTAAGATTAAAGTAGATAAGAAAGAAATGATGCGGACGATGATGACGTGTTGCTGCGGAGTCTGTTCCGCGACTTCTTCTTACCGGCAAAAAATTTGGGGGACTGTCATAAGTCTTGACGGTCGAAAAGTGTTGATCCTCAGCCTTATTTGAATACATTGTTTTTTCATTGGCTTGCGTATCGATTTGGAAAGAAACTATAACCTTTCAATCGTGTTAATTAGAGACACAATAGAAAGACAATGACAGCGCGGAAACCGGTGTCTTCTTGGGGTTTAATCAAAATCAAAAGTCATTTATCCAAATTAGGCTGAGGATCAGTACTTTTTGAACGTCGAAATTACATAAGACAGTCTCCCAAAAAGCCCACCCTTCGCCACTTCCTAGTGTTTTTGCTGGGAAGCAGAAGTGGCGGAACAAATTCCCCAGCAAGAATGAACTAAGAACCTCTTTCAGCTTGTCACTATTAAAATACTACTCTTATAAGTGATAACATAATAAGCATTGATAGCCTAGCGGTTAGACTAACGGACTAGCAAGTCATAAGTCTCGAGTTTAAACCCAAGGTTCAACACACTTCTGACTTTTCGAGATTCATGTGCGTATTTACTTGCTTCAAAAACGGTGAAGGAAAACATCGTGGGGAAACCAGCCTGAAAGATATAGGTATAATAGGTATCTCGACGGCATGTGAAGCCAGGTCAAAGGCTAATAGGTGGCTTAAAAAATCCTGACACCGCGTTAATCACTAATCACAAAGTTGCAAATAAACTGCTAAAAGCTCTTAAAGCACAAAAATAAATGATATTCGCGGAATCGCGGCAAAGTTTCCGCATTCTCTTGAAATAACGAAAACAGTTTGAATACCTTGCATATTGCCTGTTATGTGATTGCTCTAGATATGACAACATCACAGCCTAATAAGATATTCAGCGAAATTCAAAACATTGGTGGTAGCACAATTGATTTATGCGCTGCAATTGGTCGGCGAGCGCAGGCTGTGTCATATTGTGAACGGGGACAGATTTATCGCAATGCAGGCTATTGCATGTACCTACTAGCAGGTGTACTAAACTTATTGCTATTTGTTGTTAGCGGTAATCAGGCGACGGGACTGGGAAATAAAGGGGCTGAACAGTATTGATTTTAGTTGGCTGAATTGCTATCAATGTTGCCAGCACGAATATCGTCAAGTCTGTAATCAAAAGTAGCGCACCTAAATGTAAATAATATTTAAGGGTAAGTATGAAAAGGAAAGATCCTCCGGACAGACGGGTGTTGTGTCTGGTGAGAGCTACTACTCCCCGACGGTTGTTGTCGGAATGTTTTATAGGTTCCATTGCGCGGATAACTTTAACATCGCGATGTGGGATATTATGACAGATTTAGATCGTATGTGACGAGATAGATGCCGCTAAAAATACATTTGTGACTGCTGAATTCTAAGATAACTCTGACGTTAACAAGCCGTCTCATTACAAGTTATCAATATGCTAGCTCAGCATTGCACACCTTAGTTGTTCTACCTGTTAGCCATATATAGGTAAATGGCGATGCAACCACGGATTTTTCATATCGACATAATATCTCAACGTTTTCATTTGACAAGTTTGATATAAGATAAACGTGTAGGGAAAAACATGACTGCAAATATTTAAACTGTTGACACCTCTGGCATATACAATCTCGCTTACTGCAATGGAAATGCCATAACCGGTGGATATGAGCGAACTTACTTCAGTATTGACACATTTTCACTACAGAATACAATATAATATAGAGTATTATATTTTATTCTGCACACCATAAAATCTTACTAATAATATCTTGACATCTCACTCACCTGTGGATACCATAATCATACAGAAGTACAGTGCAAATCAACCATCAATCATTATTTTCTGTTAGGTGTAAATATTTTATTTTGTTTTGTTTCTATTTTAATTTTAAATTTGTTGTCTTTTTGATCTCATTAGCTCTCATTATGTATGTACTTGTAATTTCGTTATGTTTTCTTTTTAACTTTAATTTGATTATTTGTAATTTTAATAATTAATGAGTTAATAATAATTAAATGTTTTTTCACTCATTTGAATGTTGGTCGACCTATTATTGGCGACTGTATAAGTCTGATTCTTTTTACTATTATTCTAATGTAATGCTGTATACAGAAGCTGTTGGTTTACCTTAAATAAATAAACAAATAAACCGATTGACCGACAATCGATGACTTGATTTGATTCTTATTTACGACTAGCAGACTTCACGCGGTTTCTCCTGGGTAGTTCCCGTTCCCGTGGGAATACAGGGATAAAAAAAACCTAAGTTTCTCACCCGGGGATAGTGTAAGTAGCTTCACAACGGTGAAAGTATTTTTCAAATCGGTGCAGTAGTTCCGGAGTCTATTCAATGCAAACAATAACATCTTTCCTCTTTATATTATTAGTATAGACTTGTCAAAGACCCTTGCTAGCACAACATTTTCTCCAATCACTAAATCATCTGAAACATTTTACAGATGAGTTTGATTTGCCCCGTAAACCCAGATGTTACTCGAACATCAAAGGTCACTGTCGAATTCTAAAGTACTCCATAGCCTCAACCTTGACCGAAAGCCGCTGGAGCATGTCAGTCAAGATTAGGAAGCTCTTGCGAAGTACCGTTCAAGAAGGAAACGCGTGGGTGCGGAACACATTGACATGTTACAAAGTACAAGTGGGGAAAATAAATTCAAGTTCCGCAAAAGCCTCTTAAACACGCCTGACGTATTCGAGGGACTACTTGAAATGACAGGCTTGTCAGTGAAGCTTAGGAAGATACACTTTTGTAAATTCGTTGGTATTGAAAAAAATATCAGTAGGTAATACTTATAGCGTAAGTACTACATAGTGATGTCGCAGTTTTGAGAGGTCCTTCCTCGTTTGTAGCAACCGATCGATTGATCCTCCCGCTTATTACAACAAGGTTCAATATTTCAAAGCATTTATGTCCTTTTCAAGTTCCGAGTTGAGCTCACGATTTTTGACAAATGCTTGCACTGACTGATCTGGTCCACTCATATCTGTGTGGTTATTTCCTCAAAAGACCATTTCAGACACTAATCTGCATGGTTCTTACATGATCTGTCTGACCAAGATAATGTCTGGACTTTAAAAGAGACTGTGACCTCTGAGTTTCTTTTCGGTGTTCCTTTTCATAGTGAGGTAGTGAAACATCGACCTCACCTTTTAGTTCAAAAATTACATATAAAAGTGTTTGTATGAAGTATGAACCTATTTATACAAATAAATATCATTTAAGAAAGAATCTCAATCATCCCGGTAGCGTATTTGAATATTCTAAACATCATTTTGTCGACTTGCCAATATCATAAACCGCGGCCTTAATTAGACAAATATCCGACGTATTTTGTAGTGATCCAACTCTGTCAATACGAGTAGTCACAGTCGATCTGGCACACATGGCAACTGTACACCCACGTAGTGGGTGGGGCACGCACTAGCCCACATAATAACTGGTGTTTGTACAACCGATTCTATTGTCAGACAGTATTTGTGTTACAGAAGTATATTCAGCTTGTTTGTTGGTTAGAATTTATTGTGAAGTATGGAAGATTTGGCGGTATCGTCAGTGTGTTGGCGTAATCTGGGAGTGCCTTAAGTAAAACCTTATACGATTGTTTTTGGTTGTAATAGTTGGACGAGGAAGAGCAACTCTAATACTATTGAATAATGGCAACCAGAGTCTATTAGTGCCAAATATATGTACGATAGGTATTCTACAACAAAGGTAAACAGCGTGGTATGAAGACCGATAACTTCAAGAGTAATATAAGTTGTTATTTTGACGGCTTCCTCTTTAGAAAATTGATCACTGGATACTGAGAGACAGCATTTTACACTACACTACACTAAAATTTGGTATGAAGATGGATCACATCCTGAAGACGGATATAAGCTATCTGCTGTAGGTATGTTTATTGTATAATAAGTTAGAAAAGCCTCGGAATTCATGGAGTTTGGACGTCCATTACACCCTATAGGTATGCGTTCAAATATATCCCATGTTTGCAAACACCGTTTCAGAGTGGTGACGGAGCATTTCTACGACGAAAGGTTTCGATGTCTGAATGACGGGTAACATTGAACACGTGTCAGTAATGTACCTATCGATGTCGGGCGACGAACGGGTCTCCAATGACAAGTTAATTGGATTCTGATCCTGAGGACATTAATGCGGATTCACGATTGACCTTTCCGTTATCCTATAATTCATCTGAACTAATATTGTAAGGAGGTTAAATAGTTTTGTTTGTTCGCCATTTGTTAAAGGGAGTTCCTGAAACTCCTGATCCGATTTGATTATTGATAGAACGCTATACTATCGCTGATTATCATAGCAGGTGGTTTCAATGTAAAATAAAATTGTATTTAATTATTTGGAGGTATGAGGAACAGGGTGTAAAGTTCCTCATCCACCATTGAACAGGGAGGATCCTCCAACCAGACGGGTGTTGTGTTCGGTAGGCTCACTACTGCCCAACAGTTGATATCCTTGTGTACGTTCAAATTGCGCGGATAACTCTGATACCGCGATGTAGGATATCGGTTGTTAGTTCGTATGTGGCGAGATAGATGTCGCTACAATTACTATATGCGAAAATAATTAATAAGCCTATTGGCTGCTTCACTGTGAGCTCATTAAAAATGTACTCATCGCAAAAATATTGACACTATTAATTTGTAAAGTCGGTGTTAGAAAATAAAGAGTTAACTTTATATTTCTGAGTGAGGATTTTTGAGGGTATAAAAGGTAACTGATTAAATAATTTGTCATCCTATGTGTTATAAATCTCAATAAGTACTACCATACTGATTATATCAGCTCATCTCAAGTCCCATCTAATAGTAATATATTTGATTGTTGACCCATCAATTGACCCTACGTGTGTGGGATGTCCAACAGCTGACATATTATGTACTCTTTTACTCCTTAACTGAACAACAAATTACACGGCAAGACCGGATATTAACCAGTTACTGCAACCTAGGTCCTTTAATCAATCATCGTCTCATTTGAACTTACGCCCAAATGCCCAAGGTTCTCAAAATAGCATAGGAATAGAATAGAATAGAATAGAATACTCTTTATTGTACACCATTAATACTTACAAATAATAATTTTAAGGGCTACAAGCGGTGATACAATGGGCGGTCTTATCGCTAAAAGCGATCTCTTACAGACAACCTTTGGATGGACTTGATAGTGGAGGAAAAAAGATGAGTAGGCAGTGTGTGGTGTACTATTTACATAAATATATACCATACAAGACTATTTGAATATACATATATAATAAGTATAATTATCAAGACAAAAAATAAATAAAATAAATACATAAATACAAACCATTTACAGAGTGACGAACAATTATATTAGGACGTGTTAGGAGAGAGGTAATAATTTTTAAGCAAATTTTTGAACGATTGTAATGTCTGAGCTTGCCTCACTGACACAGGCAAAGCATTCCATAGCCGTACAGCTTCCACTTTGAACGATTTTCCGTAGAAATTAGTGGTGTGCCTGGGCATATCTAGACTCAAGTTTTCCGATGACCTTAGATATCTATTATGTGTGTCATGAAGGAACTTGAAACGTTCTTTAAGATAATTGGGGGTTTTCGGATTAAACAGAATACTGTAGAGCAGGGACAGGATATGAGTATTCCGGCGAAGACGTATTGGAAGCCACTTGAGTTTTTTACGAAATTCGGAAATGTGATCATATTTACGTAAGCCAAATATAAATCTTATGCAAAAGTTTTGAAGTCGCTCAAGTTTATCAAGTTGTGCCTCAGTGAGATCGAGATAACTGACATCAGCATAATCAAGGAGGGGAAGTAGAAGGGACTGTGCAAGCGCAATTTTAGTGGCAGTAGGCAAAAAATTACGCAACCGTCTGAGAGACTTTCCAGACGCAAAAATTTTGCGGCTTACCTCTGTCAACTGAGGACCCCAAGCAAGATGCTTGTCAATCCAAACCCCAAGATTCTTTACCTTCTCGCTAAAAGGAATAATGGTTCCATTAAACATAACTTGAGGGAGCTGCGTCCAGTTTACCTTAGGGGTTAACCGAGAACTACCAACAACAATGACCTGAGTCTTCGTTGGGTTAACTTTTAATCCATACGCCTCACTCCATTCGCAAATTGATGCCAAGTCCCGGTTGACAATATTAACAGCGTTAGTCAAATCTGCATATGGAGCTTGACTATAAATTTGCAAATCGTCAGCATAAAGGTGATAGGAAGAAAGAAGCTTATTAGAAATAGAATTAATAAATGTTGCGAAAAGTAAAGGAGATAAAACGCCACCCTGAGGTACACCGGCAGTGGTATAGCACCAAGAAGAGCAAGACTCTTCTATGCATATACGTTGACGGCGGCCATACAGGTAACTACGAAACCAGCCAATCGCCGTTGGAGATATGTTAAGCGAGCGCAGTATGCCAAGCAGAATATCGAAATCGACGGTATTAAAAGCGTTACTAAAATCCAATAAACAAAGAACCGTCAGATTTCCTCTTTCCATGCCTAACCGTATGTCATCGGTCACGTTTAGTAAGGCTGTAGTGGTACTATGTCCAGGGCGGAAACCGGATTGGAAAGGATTTAGTAGGCTATTCTTGCAAAGAAAAGCACTAAGTTGGTCATGTACAAGGCGTTCTAATACTTTGGAAAGAAAAGGCAAGATGGAAATTGGACGGTACTCTGAAAAGGAAGCAGGATTAGATTTTTTGGGTAAAGGAGTAATTTTGGCTTCTTTCCACATTGACGGAAAGACACCATAAGAAATGGAGTAGTTGAGGATATAAGATAGGATTGGGAGGATTTGCCATGGATTTGTCATAGGCTTAACATTAAACGGAACCGTTTTTGTCGAAATATCTATCGCCCATCTTATTAGTTGGGATGACAACCGCACACGCCCACAGCGCCGAACGAACTGACCGAGTACAACGGGAATCGTCACGTTCTAATTTTAAACTGTGAATGAATGAACTCTAAATGCGTGTGCGCATACAAAAATAGTGCCGTGACCCTCAGGCGGTGTGCCAAATGAGTGTTATTGATTTTTTAAATATTTTAAATTGTGTTTACCTTTGTCACGTAGATGTTACGTGAGTTAGAATTAAAACTCTTTGATTTTCTTGTTGTTTATTTTAGTAAACGCTTAAAAAGATGTTTAATGATTAATGGGAATACACTTACTTTGATCTTCGACGATAATGATTCGTTGAAAACTCGAAAAAGTTAAAGGAACGTACCTGTAAAAACAAAAAAGAAGTTGGTTATTTATCTAGCTACAAAGAAATTCATTTTGCTCGTTGTAAAAGTTCAGAAAAGTATATACCTACATTAATGAATAAATACCTACATACATAGGGTAGACAGAGGCGATCTATAGGAGTAGGTACACTAATATTTTACGAGCTTATTGCCATCAACTGGGTAAAATCCAGACTCCGGGATGCTATTAAGAAAAACAATATAAAATCAACTCAACATACTTATACGCTACTGAAATGAAATGATATTTATTTCTGTACGTAGATCTTCCCAGATACTATTTAAAGTCATTTTTTTTTAAACTAAATGGCATTTCCAAAGTGTCTGATCCCGGAGAAGAAATGCCAAAAGAAACTCAGGGGTCAGTCTCTTTTAAGGTCCAGACATAAGATTGTATTAATTTATTATGCGAGTCTCACGATGCACGATGATACTAACCCATATGGACTCTTGTTCGAAATAAAGTTTTGATTGAATGATTGAGTAACATATGCACTCGATTGATGGCAATAGGGTCGTTCCCTATTACATGAGACTTAACATTACTGGCGAAATGTGAGTGTATCTACTACACACCACACCTCCTACTACACCTCTGCCTAACCATACTGGTATTACAGACGTGATGAAAGAGAAATCAAGACAAACACATTAGTTCTTGTCTTGATTTCTCTCTCTGATTATGTCTGCCCCTCTCTTAATTTTAATACAAAGCCCACAACTTAAAACAATAACGCATATAATCCTAGTACCTACGAGTGAAAAAAGTGAGATAATTAAAACTAACTTAAAATTGACTTCTTTGCTCGGCGAGCCGTGTCAGTAGGTAGGGTCATTGCGCCGGTTAGCGACCAGTTAGCTGAGTTGCCCACTTCAGATGAGTGAAAGAAAATGTTACTTACAAGCCACATAGTATGTGTCAATGCAAAATTGGTCCCAAATATAGTCTAGTTTTGATATAAAACATAAAATAATAGACTTTAGTACACAAAATATTTTAAAATGCTGAAAAAGTGAAAATATAGCGAAAACGCTAGTTTGCGACCACTTTCATTAGTTAACGTCCGCCAGTAAGCTAGTTTGCGACCACTATTTTAATATTAAAAATATGACAATAAAACAATTATAATTGATTTTAAAATGTTCTTAATTTTGGTTTTTAATTAAATATAATTTTAGAAAAATAATTGTTCACAAAAGTCCATTTCCTAACCCACTATTCGCCTTCCTTGGCTAATAGAGGATCTGGTCCCTTTGTCTCGATAGCATCACAATGTCTTCCCACTAAACCGATCTTAAATTGTAGTTAGAGGGATCTGATACAGTCTACACGTTTCACATATCCTGACAGTCCCCCAAAAAACCGGCCCTTTGTCGTATTCCATTGTTTATATTAGGAACTAGCAGACATCACGCGGTTCCACCCGCGTAGTTCCTGTTCCCGTGGGATTACAGGTATAAAAAGTAGCCTATGACATCCGGGAATAGTGTAAGCTTTCCACCAGTGCATTTTTTTTTAAATTGGTTCATTAGTTTCGAAGATTACCCCCTACATATAAACTTACAAACAAATTTTACCTCTTTATAATATTAGGAATAAGAAACGGCAGAACAAACTCCTCAGAATCACGCCTGTTGATAAGATAGAAGAACTGAGTTTTTAAATAATTAGTTCGAATCAAATTATTTTGCTAGATGTTAGCTAGCACACTACAATATACGTAATACTAGTCATGCATAGCTACCGGCACCGACAGCTAAACTGAAACAGAAGTCTACCATTAAACTGACTAAAAAGAAACCTCCAGGTATAAAGGACGTGCCCACTTACATATGCAGAGTTGGATTATTATATCTATAGGTCCTGCAACACAATGTCACATAATCATAATCTAGGACCATTGAAGTTAAATCAATCAGACGTCCAGTAACCACAAGCAGCACCCGTTCACGAGCGTAACGCAAAGATCAGCCTATCCCATCGCCATATTTGAGGGAAGGTGGGAACCCAACCCCAACCCTCGACACTGCCGCAAGCAGTAAACAGAAAAAAAATATCAAACTGGCATTTCAATAACCAATTAAATTTAAAAAATATCACCCGTGGTCGCATACTCAATAAACTTACACACTTATATTTTGGGTTTGCGGCTATTGTTTCTCTCATACTAAAATATGGTGGTCGCAAACTAATGTCTTTGATTTCGTTAAAGTGTATTAACGACCACCTTTGCCACCCAATGTTTGAAGGTAATTTTCTCAAAATTCCTTCATAGAAACTGGTGGTCGCATACCAAAGAATTGCATCCTTACACTTTAACAATGCTATACCTTAAATTGCGACAGTCCCGTGTAAACCATTAGGATCATAATAAGCAAAACAAAATATTGCTGTATTGGTGGCATTGCGACCATGCGGTCGCAATCTAGCGATTATGGTAAATAAACAATTTGGTTACCGACCACTGGAATTTACTATAATATTGAGTATAAAAATAAAAAAATACAACTAGATAATTACGAAAACTTAACTATTGTTCTAATTAAATAACTATCATGCGTGTAAAACATGCCTTAGGTAATAAAACTTGAGTGAGAGCGCCGCGCGTCGTGCTATTTTTTTCTCAAATCACCATAGAATTGCACACCGCTAAATTATTACGCGTATTCAGCAATTTTTTTTCAGCGTTGGGTTAATCCTTATGTTCCAAACTGTAGTTATTCCTGTTGAATAGTCATTTGACAAACGAGTGAATTTTTTTTTTCATTAATTTTTCATCTAGAACTGCTATTATCACGATTTCAAGAAACTTAGTCCATCAAATGGTCGCATACTGGAGGTGGTCGCGTAACCGGCGCAATGACCCTACTAAAAGTCACGTATTATTCTAAGGCACAAAACGACCATAGATAGACGCTAGTTTGTTTACTACGTGAGTCTATGGACTGGCCCCACGTGATTGTAATAACGATCCTATTAACATCGACTGCTTACCACCCAAGTTATACCAGGAACAGCTGAATGGTGTATCTGTATCACCACGTGTTTATAATTAACACTCAATAAATGTATCTCCGACTGCATTTCCAGAGAAACACTGACAAATGTAATAATGTCCGCATTATGTTTTCGAGAAATCGATTCGTTGGTGTCGAAATTTAATTCTTCTTCCATCTAATGTGGTACTAATATTATCAAGAGGATTGATTTTTTTTTCACGGATTTAACTCAAAAACTGCTGAACTGATTTTAAACATGCTTGTACTAATAGGAAGCTATATTATCACCGTGTAAAATAGGCTATATTTTATTTGCAAAACTACGAAAAGTACAAAATCACGCAAAGCGTAGTAATAGGTCTCGTCAACGACCGCAATTGCAGACACAATTAAATTACCTAATGTTTGCGGAAAACGGATTTCGCTTGGGGCCTAATAAATCTACACTCTTTTTGTGTTTATCTTTGTAATAAATAAACTCAAAAAATACTGTGCCGATTTCAAAAATTCTTACACCATTGGAAAGCTATACATTCACCCTGAGTAACATATGTAGCCTTTTATTCCCGTATTCCCACGGAACGGGAAATACGCTGGTGAAACCGCGGGACGTCTGCTAGTTGATCCATAAAAGTAACTCAAACGAGGAGTGTGATTTCGGTAAAAGTTTTTATAGCGAAGGAGTGCAAAAAGCTAAAACAGTTGAATTTGGATCACTAAGTATTTGCTTGTCTGTTAATCTCATTTCTGCCACACTTCATTTGTAGATGCTATTTTCACCACGGTTTCATTCACTAAAACCTCAGTTAAATAAAGGAGAACGTGAGTTTGTCTTCACGCCTACAAAAGCAACAACTAACGCCATCTAGTATCAAAACCGGGAACTACTTGCAGCGAAATACCCATTTGTCTAGACCCCCACATTCGCCGACACTAAAACCTAATATTACAACTGTGACGTCACTTAGCACGCGCCATCTGCCAGCGATGTTTATAATAACCCGCTCGTAAGTACTCGTAACTGCCGATGGCGTCATAATTATAATGCAGTTTACGCGAAGCAGTCGATGACGGGTATACGTAAACATATCTTGGGAACTAATCGCTATTGTATGGAAAATTATGTAATAATGAGAGTAATAGTAGAGTTATTGTATGAAGATGAGGTGTTAAGATTGCTGTTGGGATGATTAGTTACTTTTTTGCGCTTGATTGTAAACATGGATGATTTATTGTGGATTGCTATCTCACGTTAATAACACCAGCATTCTTTGACGACAATCTTAATCTGTATTTAACAAATTAATCTGCCATTTTATTACAATTTATTATAAGAAAAAAACTTCCGATTCACCAAATAACGCCATCTATTGCAGGGTAGTAGAACTAAATCAAAAGCAGAGGCGCTGACTCGAAACAAACAACCCTGTACCTGAACTTGCACCCTGTTGCTTCAGTGAACAGTTCCCACACTCCCCGCTAGGTGGAGGTAGCTTTCGTGCATAAGGGTGAGAGATAACACGTGGACGCGAACGAAGTCACGTATTAAATTGTAAAGGAATGTAATGGGAGCCGAAACAACGGTTGATTACTTTATTACATAGGATATGATGTTACAGGATACACATAAATATAGAAAAGACACGTGCTAACGTGAAAATTAATCACGTAAAACAGACTGTACGTATACTATATTTTTATGATCTGAATCTGTCGCAGAAATACATAATCGACAAAGTAAACTTGAATATTCTGAACATTTACCTAGGGTCCACCTGCTAAGGCAACCCAGAAAGCAGTTGCAACCTACCTAACTAAGACTCCCCTAGTAGACAGGTCAACTTTTTTTTTTATCCTTTATTAAAAAGAACCAGGTTCCTAATAATTAATTACAATCTAGCCTATAAGACTAATAAGCAATTTAAATCTAACCTATTTTTATACGTGATAATTATAAAGGCTCAACTAAATATAGAATTCAGAAGCAAACCGTTTCCTTTGTATGTTTTTAAAATGCATGAGAATCTAGTAAGGAACTGATGAGAACAGTTCTGGCCTGAGATGTTGCCTGATGCTCAGAGAAGCTTAACTCGCTCTTCTGGAGGTCAGACTGGCAGTTGCTTCATGCAAACATAGTTGGATAAGGCTAGGCAGATGTGATGACAACTTTGTTAGTCGCCTTTTATTCTTCTTCTCAAGATGACCAAACTATTATTTTTTTTATTTAGTACTTCATGCACACAAATGTACCTACATTAGGCGGACTTAATGCCTTAGACATTTTCTACCAGTCAATCTTTAGGCCATGCAGAGACAAACAGTGGTAGGTGTAATTCTAAGAAGTAAACATAATTTATTTAAGTTAATATGTTTAATATCATAAACTATAATATATAATAATATACACAAAAAACTTTAACACATGAATATAATAATCATGCCAAGGGAAAACTTTAGCGCTGTGACGATACTATAGCCATTCTAACCATCTTGCAAGCTTTGAAGAAATCCATCCGCAACATAAGTACCTACCTACATCTGGACAATAAGGCCAGATTTAGGTTCATACCGTCTTTCTGCATCCCTCATAACATCACGCCTGTAATTCCTGAAGGCATAGGCACATGTATACTGTAATACATCTACATCTCGCCAGTTTTGTTTAAGTCCCATAGAATAGGGGCTGAGCCTATTACCATCAATCGGACATCTAGATCCGGGCTGCCTAGCAGTAGCGCTTGCTAAACCCAAAGGTTAGTAAAAAAAAATTACATACATGACATACTTTAACTTTTTTAAAGTTGCATACTTTTTGTAAGTCGCATTTCATTAACAATATGACTTCACAAAACTCTTTGACTGGACCTCTCATACCCTTTTTAATTAACCTGAAATGACAAATATAATTGAATAATCCTCACTTCCTTCCTACAAAATTGTAATCCGGTTTCAAATGATCTCTTGTGCACCTCCAGATGTTTGTGATCCCACGAGATAAACCAATTGTGGTGAATGGGTAATTGGGGTGCTCATTGACACAATTGCGATCACAATGCGATATCACGACAAATGTCTTGCGGGTTTCGTATACAGGGTCTTAGTTACAATACAGAGCTTGATTGAATTGGGATGAGCGACGAAACCCACGGCAAAAGTCAATACTCTCTTTATAATGTTAGTTTTAAATTGTGCTTATTATAACACCCCTCTTTTTGCGTCGGGGGTTAAAAAAAGGCATGCGGATCAGAGAATCCTTCAGCTTTAACAATCTAAGAGAAAAAGCACATTTTTCGTGCTTATCAATTGTAAATCAGATATGATGGAATGGACTAAACATAACATAACGCCTTAAGCCAACAAAGGGTTAGGCAGATCTGTACCCGTAGTACACCCACATGTCGCCAGGTAAATTAAATCCCTTTTGGTAGGGGGCGACTCTATTGCCATCAATCGAGCACAAATCGAGAACGTTTTGCCCAACCCGGAGATCGTAGCAGGGACCTGGTGCTTAGCAGTGGAGCTTGTGACTGCTTGACGAAAAAGGTAGTCCATGACGGTACAGACGCCAGCACATCAAGTTACCCCAATGTGTCAAATTTTTTTGATCTTTTTTCAACTTTATGGCAAACAGAATAAGGTTCATATTCAATTGGGAACAATTGACACATTGGGGTAACTTGATGTGCTGGCGTCTGTACATAGTTAAGTTAAAGATGCCAAAAAAATCCTACCATAAGGACACTCAGTCGACGATTACTGCTTAACCGATTGCGTACTCAAGACAGACAAACTATGGGCATAATATAACTTTACAATGACAATACCTCCGAGCACTATAGTTTACTATAGTCACTTTCCCAGAACCAAACAGGCGCGTACAAAAATAAAGTCAATTATCCAATAAACCGTATCCCTGTTTACAGTTTGGCGTCGATTGTTAAAAGCCATTTACTTCGGCAACGATTAACTTAACCGGCGAACAACACACACGATAGATAAGTAAAGAAGGTCTGTTTTAACAGACAGACGTGTTGCTGGGGAGTTTGTTCCGTCACCTCCTCTTCCCAGCAAAAATAATAGGAAGTGGTGAACGGCGGGAGTTCTGGGGGACAGTGTTATTAAATATATTTTTTGACGTTCAAAAAGCGTTGATCACCAGCCTAGTCTCCTTCTTATCGTGTGGTTAGTAACTAACCTGGCCAACCAGCCTAGTTAGAATAAACGACTTTCGATTTTGCTTAACTTAAAACACTGGATATACTCAAGGAGGAAACCAGAGCTAATGAATATATGGATAGCTAGCACGCGGGAAATTGACTTAAGACATTCATTTTTTTAATCATTTAAGCGCACAAATCATACTCAGAGGCGGACTTAATGGGTTTTCTACCAATCAACCTTATTTATTCTCCGTAAATAGGTTCTTAATTAAAAACAATTCTACACGTCATAAAATGAATAAATTTGAAGTAGATTTTGGTCAAAGTTTCAACAAACTCACAGAGAAAGAAGCTCATGAAGTCCAAACTTTATCGTGGACAGTTTGATCATATTATTGTGAGGACTATTGAAGAAAGAACCACACAAGTTTGAGAGGACTTGTCCAGTCAGTAATTGGCAGTCAGTAGTCGTATAGCCCGGCCTAGAACAAGGAGAGGCTAGAACAACGACTACGACAAATTGCAATGCAAAATGTCAATAATTACAAACAACGTACTGTATCCCCAAAGCGCCCGGTATTGCTTATTAATTACAAATTCGGTAACTAGGATTTTAATTAATACAGTATAGTCCTCTGCAAACAAAAATACTTGTGGCATTCTCACGTTTGCTTTTGTAATTTCTCTATATTGCCTGGAAACGAAATGGAAACTTTTTAAGAACACACAAACGTCTCATCTTTCTATGTTCAAGCATGTCTGTTACTTAAATTCCTAGTAAAAATGTTTTAAATGACCTAATACGCCTTCTTTTCTTCTCCACATTGTGGACTATATCCGCCGGCCGGATATAACCGGATTACGGCGGATCGCACCGGATGAAACCAGTTCCGAGTAAGAACAACGGAGTCGCGGAATTGTGAAGACGTTCGTTTGAATAAGATGAGTTTGGTGATTATGAGTATTGAAGAGAGAATGGCTTTTGGTAATTGGATCGAGAATAAGACAGCGGCATGGCTCTGTTGTAATGTAATATAGCGAACTAGGCGGTCATCAAGATACGGGTGAATGAGAACTACGCATTATCTTGAAGTGCTGTATAGTTTTCTAAGGCTTTTCTGTACAACTTCACTCTACCAATTTTGTAGTCAAGCTAGTATCTTAATTTAACTACGGACCTAACCTATCATTATGCTATTTCTGTATGTAAATGTGTTATATGAGAAATGAATTGGTTTATTTTAATTAGAGGTTTATTGATTAATGTGTCTTTTGTATAATTTAACTTGACGAGGTTTTTGGATTTGCACACCATACAAATACCTTTTCTTGACTTAAGGTTTACTTAATTCAAGGGAGTAAGATTTGTATTTGCATTAACGTTTGTTAGTACAGAGGCTAGCACTTCAAGTTACCCCGATAAAACAAAAAAAATGGACACATCAAGCTTTATCACATCAATAAAAAAATACGAAGATTAAGTTCAGAAGCTGGGGTTTGTGACGTCAATCCAGGTAAAAACATACCACGACCTGACGTAACTAAATCGTAGTTTACGTGAGAAAAGAAAAAAAAACGTAACCTAACTGACAGACCAAACATAATTTTGAAGGTAACTACCCTATTTACCCATATTCCAAATAAAAAACGACACCTGTATTATTAAAATAACAATGTCCTTAAACGACTTGAACACAGCGAACACTCGTTAACCGTAAAAACACAAACATTTACAGAACGCCCCAAGTTTGTGCATAAAAAGTATAACATGGTTCACAAACAAACAAACAGCATAACAAGCTTAACTGCGTATACAAATTAGCTGATCAGTTGGTCGCGGGGGATTCTATGGGGAAAAGTTTGAGGCCCATAAGTAGGATGAACATTGTAAAACAGTCTTTATGAACACTCCATTTTATCGTCATCTTGTTTCCTGGCCCGGTGACAAGCTACTCGTATTGTGTACAATATACAACCCGTGTTTTTAATATTCTGATTAATTCGATTTCGTCACGACACTTAATGAAAACACCCTTATAGTAGTTTTATGCTTAGAAACTGCGATGCTATCATATTTACATGAAAGCATCGCAGTTGCTAAGCTTAAAACAGCATAAAAATAAATTACTCGTATTTACGAGTATCAATGTAATTTAGTTTGACCTCAATTAATTATGATTGATGATATCTTCGAAACTGGGCATTTTTGTTGAACCACATATTCGAGGACTTGTTATAAAAAATACAGATTGTGTAAATTAGTTCTACATTATCGTCAATATCAGCGCTAATCATCATCAAGTAAGATATTGGATTTCTTAATTATGTTAGGGTAGGTACATATTTCATTGATGGCACGGTTGGAGTTTGGAGTAGTGGCTGAGCAATTGAAGACACTTTTAGTAGGCCAAACAATGTTTCACATAAATATATAATTAATAATTCTTCCTCTCTCTTAATTCACTTATTTTGCTGTGCACGACAGGGTCCGTATCAGTCTGTAGCGACATCTATCTCGCCACATACGAACTATCCTACATCGCGCTATTAAAGTTATCCGTGCAGTTTGAACGTATACAAGTTCCCGACAACAAACGTCGGGCAGTAGTTAGCCCACCAGACACAACACCCGTCTGGTCGGAAGATCCTCCCTTTTCTATGGTGAATGAGGAACTTTACACTCTGTTCCTCATACCTCCAAAAGTCCATATGATCTAATTATAAGCTTACCGCCTAAGAATTTACATGTGGAATGCAATAACAATATTGAGTATTGACTGGTGTGCCGCCGATCGAGGTATCAATTCCTGAACGAAACAAATATTTGCACGGCCTATAAGCAGTTGTTCCGGGTCTTTATTACAATATGAATGTACAGTCGCCAGCACATCAAGTTACCCCAATGTGTCAAATTTCTTTGTTCGTTTTTCAACTTTATGCCAAACAGAATAAGGTTCATATTCAATTGGGAAAATTTGACACATTGGGGTAACTTGATGTGCTGGCGTCTGTACAATTGTACAAGCTAATAGCATAACGTAAGTTTAAATGTTTGTTATCGCACTAACTTGTTATCGTTTGCTGAGGAGTTTGTACCGTCGCTTCTTCCCAGCAAAAACACTAGGAAGTGGCGAAGGGCGGGGTCTTTGGAAGACTGACTTAGGTAACTTTGACTTTTTCAAAAGTACTGATTATATCCTTTTGATTTAGATGTAGCGGAAAATCTTACAGTGAAGCAACATCAGAAAGAAATCGGCAACATTACCCGTCTAGTAAAACCAAAATTTCTTTCGGAGCGGTAGATTCTTGTCATAAGAGAAAATCAGTTAATTAACTGTTTCGTACCTTTGATGTTAACCCCAATTAGGATGAGTATGCTTGTATCAGGTATAGATTTATCACAGTTGTTGAACAAGACGAGATTATCACTAAAGACCTTTAGGCCCCGGACACGATGACAGCGGGCAGCGAAGCGGATGCGGTGCGCGGCGGTGGAGCAGGCGCGGCGCGTTCAAATGCATATATTTATATGGAACTGACCTAAAAGGCAGCGGCGCGTTCCATATAATCTATGCAGAGAAACGCGTCGCATACTCGCTCGATATTGAAAAACAGCGGACATTCGACATAAAAATTACATTTTAGTGCCGGAAAAAAAATCATTTATGAAAGTAAACATTTTTTTTTTGTTCTAACCTCTAAATTTTAAAAAGAACTATTGCCATATATAATTAAAAATAAACGCGGACACGCGCGGCTTTGTCTGCAAAGGGGTTCAAAATTTAAAAATTTTGACACCGCACAGCGGACGCTATTTTTTAATATCGAGCCAGTGTGTGTCGCCCCGCTCCCGCTGACTTTGTGACCGAGGCCTGAGAGACATTGTTGCCTTAAGGCTACGTTGAACCAAAATTCCGTCCAAGCTTTGTACGCATTCAAGTCAAGCAGGTTTTAGGTTAATAAATTACCATATAACATACAAAATGCAAGTAAGGTATTTTACGCACAACTTACATACGCATGACTTACACATACGCGAAAGTGTTTGTGGCCGATCGAGTAGGTAGGTACATGGAACATGAACTAGTATTTATGAATCTACACCGCATCATGTCAGTTCCATATAACTGCACAATCACAACATCTGGCCTTTTTCCGCGGATTATAAAGGCAAATATTTTTTTTTGTAAAATATAAGAAAACGCTTCGAGACTAGGAAGGCAGTGCCCCAGTGTCTATGGTAAGTTAATAGGATTATCATCGTATTATCTGCTGATCCTTTTCCTAACTATATTAGGGTCTGGGGTGCGCTTCCAGTCCCACCGAATGCAGCAGAATCTGAACTCCACACGCAGTGACACGATACCCGTTGGTACCCAGATGAGTAAATAAATAAATAAATAAATATTCCACAACTTTCCACACAACGCCATTTAGTCCCAAGTTAAGTAAAACCTATAAAAATCCTGGTTCCCAAACTATCTCTGACAGAAGGGATAATTTGCCACGCAGGCCCAATGGAAGGTGCCGGCAGTAAATCCTATAAATCAGCTCAAACTGTATCACTGCCAATATATCAAACCCAACCATTATAAACGTCATTTGAAATACAGGACACGTCAATATAACTTGTCAAACGTGACAAGTAACTCAAGTTATGACCATTCACAATAAGCAAGCCACCGCTGTGTCCTAGGTAGGTACCGGAGACAGTTAAGTCATTGATCTTTACCTACATCTACTCGGTGAGAAAACTTTTTTACAAAAAAAAACTACCGACTTCCTAAAAAAAACAAACAGGTGAAAAATAACTCCAGTTTCGGAAGTCTGTGGATTTAGTGGTTTTGTTTTGTTCATTATTTTTCACCTTTTAGTTTTTTTTAAGAAGTCGGTTGTTTTTTTTTTTTGTAAAAAAGTTTTTATTTTGTAAATTTTAGTTTCTTTGTGCGTAAAGAAAGTCTTTCAAAACTTGAAAGAATCATTGCTAAAGAAGTTCTATCTAAACATTAATCTGTACATCTCACCCGGCCCCGTTTAAAATAGAATGGCGTAATGTTATGTTGTGGAAATACAAAAGCTCAGCATAGACATCTGACTGTAGCAATCGCGAATAATTTGCTGTTATGCGTTGAAGAGTTCCGTTGCCTGTCTTCTACATCAGTTTTTCTTCACCAAATGATACTTTCTAACTGATAAAAACTTTTTTGCAAAAAATAAAACCGACTTCAAAAAAAAACACTAAACGGTGTAAAATAACTCTAAATTCGGAAGTCTGTGGCTTTGGTGGGTTTGTCTTACTCATGATGGGCCACCGACTTCCGAATTTAGAGTTATTTTACACCGTTTAGTGTTTTTTTTTTGAAGTCGGTTTTATTTTTTGCAAAAAAGTTTTTATTTTTCCATTTTTAGTTGTTACCATAAAAATATTTGCCATGAATTTATTTTATATTGTTAATTGTTAACAATACATGTCATCATAATAGGGTTTTCCACTAAGCCCTAATAAATTAAAATTAACATACCTAACTGACGAAATCTAGGTATATTGTACCCACCTGCGTACCCCTCAGAGCATACAGGCGTGATGATACGTCATGATGTTGTATAAACAATAAACATCCAAGCGATTCCAGCAATCACGACAGATTTGCCGTTTATTTTTGAAGAGTTCCGTTGTATATCTCCGAAGATCAGCACCAGATCATCACCAAATTAAAATGGGACCACCTCAGGAGTGTATACTCCTCTTTCAAATAAAAAAAGAATTTTGAGAATCGGTCCACAAATGGGGGAGAAATCAGGTAACATACATAAAAAAAAAAAAAAAAATACATACACACGAACATAGAACCTCCTCCTTTTTTGAAAGTCGGTTAAAAATGCTTGATTTGTTACTAAAAATGTTGAAATCGGTGCGTGTGTGCCTATATTTTTTTAGGAGTTCCCTCAATTCCTCGAAGATCCCTCATCACATATGAGTTTTGATACATATAGGACCAATCTGTTAGTATACTTATCAAACAAAAAAGAAAGAAATTCGGTCCATAAATGACGGAGTACTGAGGTAACAAACTTAACCCTAAAAAAAAAACTTTATAAAAATACTCCAAGAAATCTTAGGTTATACCTTACACTAGTCTGTCGTAGAAGATATCCATGTTATATAATATTTAGTATTCAAGATCACCTAGCCTAAAACTGTTCCTTTCAAACGAGTAGGCATAACGCACGTTAGATTTTTCTTTAAAAAATTATTTCAAAAGACCTTTTTTAAGTAAGTTCTAGCTTAGTAATATAAATACAGATATTTGAGAAATATAAATGGATCTTTGACAGATTACCATGATAATGCCTGTTTGCAGTGGGTAATTTTGGGCATGTGTCTAATCGATTATGATAGGACTTACTCGGGAAGATAACTGATAATATCATCAGTAACCTGGTCTACATTTCACTTTTATATCAGTAACTAGCTAACGTCACGCGGTTTCATCCGCGCAGTTCCCGTTCCCGTGGGAATACAGGGATAATAAGCCTGTCTCTCGGGGATAGTGTAGCTTCCCAACAGTGAAAAAAAATTTCAAATCGGTCCATAAGTTTTGGAGCCTGTTCAATGCAAACAAACAAACAATCAAATCTGTCCTCTCAATAATATTAGTTAAAATGTAATTGGGATTCCGTGAAAAAGAAAACAATTCTAAATACCACGTAGTCAAAGTCACAGCTAGTCAGGAATATAAATTATCCGTTACATACATTATTAATTTGGCAAACAGTACGCCAGGAATGTTCAAGTTGGACGAAAATGAGTTAGAATTAAACTTCAAATAGAAGTGGGCGAAGGCATCTGTGTTGAAGCCTACTGAAGGCAGAGTTCGCCCATTGAGATCATATTAAACATCTTTTTACCAATTTCCACGCCTTTGCCTCCTATTTTTCTTCACTTAAAAAAAGTATTTTGATTAGTCTGAAACCTGACTTCGAAATTAGTCTGTCTTTTGAGCCAAAATGGTTCTAAAAATAAAACTGTACAAGGCCAAACAGTGAAGAACTTGACTGAAAACTTTGAGAACTTAAAATTGCCCTTCAATATAAAGCTCGTGTGAGCGCTGTAGACATATTACGAGTATGTTAGAGCGGGAAGATGGCCTGGCTTCATACTGAGATTATATTTAACGTTTTTAAACTTCTGCACATGGCCTGGGTTTGAATTAAATATAATGTTAATGGACATGCATGGAATGGCATCGAATGAATAACTTGTAGTAGTGTTAAGTGAGTTTAGGTTATATAATTGTTTAGGCTAGTTATTGTAATTAATCATCATTTTCCATCAACATGTACCTATTTATTCTACATCCATAGATTTTTATTAATAGTCATCTCCTTCTTACCCACATTATCTTTCACATAATCTATTGATTTCTTTGGTTTTGAACCGTTCATTTATACTCAAGAAAATCAACAATTGCCTAACCTTTCCCAATTATATTGGGGCCGGCTTCCAGGCTAAACGGATGCCGCGGAATGCTTGAGATTTTATACTTACCTGATAAAGTCGCCTACTGTAACACCCCATGTAGCCCTTAAAGTTCTAATTAGTTAGTTATTATAGATAACAATACAGAGTATTCCGTTTTATTCTGACCTCTACAACTCGGTAACTTGTTGCTGGGGAGTTAGTTCCGCCACTGTTGCTGGGGAGTTTGTTCCGCCACTTCTTCTTTCCAGCAAAAAACACTAGGAAGTGGCGAAGGGCGGGCCTTTTTGGGGACTGTCTTATGTAATTTTTGACGATCAAAAAGTGCTGATCCTCAGCCTAATTTCAAAAAATGACTTTTGATTTTGATTTTTTTATTTTGACTTGATGACAAGAAAATATTCGACACATATTTTTTCTTCATTCAAATATATGCAAAACGGCTTAGATTAAGCGCATTAAAGTTGAGGAGAGGGGGCTTGTAACGTCATTATCTAGTATAAACTGTACTGGCTAGTGATGTCATGCGACATTTTGACTCGATGTATCGCCGTTATTTTTTGATAAGGTGAAAAAAGAAAAAAATTGTGTCGAATATTTACTTGTAATCTAGATGAGGGACTAAAAACTAAAATTTGGTCAAATAGCCACATTGAATCTCGAAGAATTACAGATTTAAGAAAGGCTTTACAGAAAAGGGGCCAGACTATAGTCTGCCAGGAAAGCAATATTTTTGTCAGTTAGCCAAAATCTTACATAGCCCAAGATTTTTATGAAACTCCGAATATTGTAGGATAAAATACTCTCTAGCTATCTGTTTATTTATTTATTAAGTAGGTATATGAGACATTGGCCCACAAACCCAGTGGCGAGCTATCAGCCTGGTATAATAAAATCACGGGTAATTAGCCGCTCTAAACACAGCTAAGTCCCGGGTAAGCTGCTCAGTGTCGTAGAGGATAAATGGGGAGGGTAGTTAGAGGTATTCACTCCAGTGAACGATCGTTTAACCATGTGGATGGATTATTGATTAAAGTTTTAATTTTAATGCTCGTCTATGCTTGTTTAACTTTGTAAAAGTAAATTAAGTTATTGCTGATGTTCATTAAAAAGGTTGGGTGCGTAGTGCTCGCAACCGGCGTGTAGTAAGTAGTACGACCAAAGTGAATTTATGTAACAATCTGGCGTTGTTTGGTGTTTCTGCCTACTCCAAAAGAAACAAGGCGTGGGTTTAAGTATGTATGTAACTAACCTAGACTATATTGGCGGTTCGCAAGGGTCCACCCTTTATGGCAGAACTTTTTACGTCATAATTTTATTTTGCATAGCAACGGATAGCATAAACCTCTTTTCGCAGAAAATCGTTTGGCATACACTCATTTACCATACACCGAAACCCATAATTTTGTAAGTCAGAATCATCTTTAGGCATAAATTTCATATCCATAATAATCAATAAGTATAACCATCATATCGTAGAAAGTTCACAACCAGAATCATCTTTTGGCATATATTTAATATCCATAATAAACAAAAGTAGAACCATCATATCGCAGAAAATTAACAGCCAGAAAAAATATCTTTAAGTTCTTATCTACCATGCATGCGTGCTTTGCAAAAGAGGGGCATCTGGCGCTCGGCGGCCGCTGCCGCGGCACGGTCGCTTCGCTCGCTCGCCTTCGCGCGTGGCGTGGTCACAGTTCTAACCTAACCTAACCTAGCCGTTTCCATTTTAAGTAACTGTTTTACTTGAATTATAATGATTAATATTATGATTATACGATATAGAATTTTTTATTCACAAGGAAACCTAATCTACCATGCATGCTTGCTTTGCAAAAGAGGGAATTTGGCGCTCAGCGGCCGCTGCAAACATTCAGCAGCAAGCATGCAGCGAGCATGCAGCATGCAAGCATGCGGCATACAACATGCAGCAGGCATGCAGCAAGCATGCAGCAAGCATGCCTAAAATTATTTCTATTGAAATTCTGTGATCTTCGTAGTATGCTAAGTCAAATTATGCCAAATAATCGGCGCTCTAAATAAACGTTATGTCAAACGAAATTATGCAAAATTGTAACTCTGACAAAGGTAATTATGCCCAATACAATTCTGCCATCTTAAAAGTACCCCTTTTTAAATTCGGACATAAAAACATTAGGCCAAAAAACAATAATATTGAATATTTTTTATACCTTAACAATGTTCGTTTAAAATAGTTTATGCCAAGTGAGTTATGCCAAATATGTTTCGGAGCAACAAGTTTCTGCCAGATAGAGGGCACCCGGTTCGCAATGGTGTGCTGGTGCCTACACTGATGTATGGAAGTAGATGTTGGACGATACACTGATAACGGTGTTCTTCTGAGAGATCGGGTGGGTAGAACTCGCAACCGGCGTGCATGTATGATCTGATGAATGAACGTAAACGTAGCAAAATGAGTATGTAAGGATCGTAGCAGTTGGCGTACTGTTGCTTTTACCTACTCCGAAAGGAAAAAGGCGTGAGTATATGTATATGTGTAATTGAGCTAAAAGCAAAAGCCACATTTCGTCGATTGCAGAGCACGTGTTGCGAATGAGTATTAATATTTATGAGCATCCTTTAGGCATATCTATATATGTAACCTACTTACCTGTTTGTGTATACATGGTTTGGTTCGGTGCTCTGGTAAAAAAACCAATAAAGTACCTACTCCTATCATCACAAAGTCAGGAGTGGTACGATGAAGGAAAACATTGAGAGGAAACCGGCGTGCCGTCAGAGGTCCATGGGCATCATAATAACAGATATCAGCCAGGGCTATTGGTTTTTAACCGACTTCAGGAGGAGGTTCTCAATTCGATCGGTATTTCTTTTTTTTATGTATGTACACCGATTACTCCGAGATTAATGATCCGATTTACGTGATTATTTTTGAGTTCGATGCGGAATAGCTGCCATTTGGTCCCATAAAATATAACATAGTTTGACCCGGTAGTTTTCATTTTATGTACAATTTTATGAAAATTTAATTTATTTTTGAACACATTTTGTATGTATGTTTACCGATTACGCTGAGATTTATGTACTGATTTACGTGATTCTTTTTTAGTTTGATGTGGACTAGTTTCTTTTTGGTCTCATTAAAAAATGACATAGTTTGGTCTGGTAGTTTTCATTTTATGAACATTTTTGTTTTAATTTTTACATTTTCATTTAAATAGCAGACGTCCCACGGTTTCACCCACGTAGGTCCCGTTCCCGTGGGAATACAGGGATAAAAAGTAGCCTATGTGTTAATCCAGGGTCTAGGCTAACTACATACCAAATTTTATTAAAATCCATTCAGTAGTTTTTACGTGAAAGAGTAACAAACATCCTCACAAACTTTCACGTTTATAACATTAGTAGAATTGCCAGGGATTAACTGGCGTACAGTTGCACACCGGACTTTGGTGACAACTGAGATAATACAAAAAAAAAAACATGGTCCACTTGAAGTGAACTTTAAGTTAAGGTGACTATCAGACGGGGTACCTACTGTGCGCTATGTCACATCTCCGCGAGAGCGCATGCTGTTATCCTAGATACACGCTGACGATAGCCAATTACGAAACTGGCTGTTTGTCAGTAAATCGCTGAACACAATGCACAGTGATCATCATTGTGATTAACGGAGATACGTATTAGCCCTGCAGGAGAAGACGAAGCAACAGCATTTTAATACACACCGACCAACGAAAAAAAAAACCTAGCGGTCAGAACGCCACTCGCTGCCCAATAAGCTGAAAATTTTCAACAAGCCACTTTCAACACAATTTCGGGGCTCTCGCGCCGCCATGCCCGATCCTTCAGAGAACACATTAGTTATTTACAACGTTACGGTCACTGGATGTAACCGCACAGCCGACTGGTAAATGCGTTTAAATTTTCGCTGAGTGGCCCGTATGGTGGCTAATGGACTCAGTAAAATAATTCTACAAAAGAGACGACATGCAGAAGGCTTAATTAAAGACAAAGGAGATGTCAACGATAGATTATAGGTATGCTATGCTTTTTACAACAGATTCACAGGAAGATGAGGATCACTTCTACCATTCATATCGATACCTAATTTTATCATGTTTATAAGAATCACTGACATCGGTGAAGAAAATAATCATGAGGAAGTCGGGACTTACTTATATTTGAATCTAATATGACTAATCCGACTACTCCTACTACTACTGAAGAACTGCAGTGAGCAGCAACTGACTGGTTTGTTTGTAATTATGTCAACGCTAGATACAATGTAATTTTCTAATTATGTTGAGTTGGCTTACCGTCTAATCGGATGCAGCTGAATACCAGTGTTTTATGTAAAGGGACTGCAAACCTGACCTCCTCAACACTCTTACTGGGTAATACGATACCTCTTGGATAGATTTGTTGTCGGGCTTTCGAGATTATGACAAGTAAAACACAAAATTTTGTTATTGAATTTGAATAAACATTCCAAAGTTCTTTACTAACTTTTACGTTTCTTTATTCATAATAATAGGAGTTAACTAACGGTTTGCAAATACCTATGGTTCTTCTGTTCTATTTACTACATGACAATACTAGTCTAAGCTGTCAAGGTCAGGAATTCGGCGAAGCGGATCACACACACAGGACATAATAATATTAAAAGGATATTATGGTGAGATATCGACGATGTTAAAAAAAATTGATTTGATTTGCCTAGAAAAGTAAAAAGTCGCTTTGTTAATTAGTAATCTCATTAGTTTGAACAGATAGAGAATCACAATTGTATACAGTTAAAAGCAAAAGAACATCAAGAAAAACTTGCAAATTACAAAAAGCCTTTAAAAAAAATTCAACGGGGTTTAGGATCATGGGCTGAACTCATGGTGTCGATTAAGTATCTGTCTGTATATTTCGCGAAAATTATTTCCAAGTATACCTTGAAACCATTCGAGTGAGGCTAATATAGGCCGTATACAGTACATTGGGTTTGTATGACGTCATTGAAAGTATTGAAACATGTGTACTTCTCAAAATTGAGTTCTCGATGATTCAATCACTGTTTCGGCAGACGCAATCTAAGTGTATTTTGCGGTGCGCTTGTACAAATAAATTGAATTTGTCTTGAATAGGTTATGGTACATTTGCGTGTACCTACGCCTTTTAAATGACTTTCTGTACTACTACAGGACTTCACGCGATTACACCCGCGCAATGCCCGTTCCCGTGGGAATACAGGGATAAAAAGTAGCATATGGGACAACCGGGGATAGTGTAGCTTCCCAACGGTGAAGGATTTTTCCAAATCGGTCACATAAAAATCCCCAACGCCAAAAATGAAAAGATCACATTTAGAGCCTGCGCGCACTAGCGATTTAAGTTGGCCGATGGTTTGATCGGTCAGAGGATCAGAATTTAAGATTAAAAGTTGTATCTACAAGTGCGCACACTGCCATATAACTCTATACTGATCCTCTGACCGATCAAACTATCGGCCAACTTAAATCGCTAGTGCGCGCAGGCTCTTAATAAGTTATAAATATCATTTTCCTATTGTTGAGCCATGTAATTTTATGTCGCGTCGGGGATACCGCTTAAGTAAGGAATCTTCCAAGTAGGTATGTACAGATATTAGCGGCTGCGGTACCCCGAGTGACATATAATTGAATGACTAAACGATAGGAAAGCTTTATTTTTAACTGTATTATTGTTTACAAAGTAAATATCATATTTTTCTTATTAGGTTACATTGAAATCATCATGATCATGGCATCAGATTGCGTCTATGTCCCTTTCAGCCTGTACCAGTACCCTGTCTGAGATGTTTTTTGAATCTGTTTCTAAAGCAGAAACAGCTATCTCTGTAGACACATACCTGAGCTTAGAGATGAGACTAATAGCGACCCGCTTGATGTGAGGGTTCGTCATATACCTGACGTGTACGTACAGTCAACAGCAAAAGTAGATGATCAAAATCAGAAATTCAATACTAATGAACGGAGTTCGCGCCAGAACTGTGTGGCGTCGAAGTGATTCAAAAGTATGTGATTGTAAATTATACCAAACATTTACTACCAGTACAGCTGCCATATGTTTGTGATCAGTTTTGACTCCAAAAGTTATAAACTCAATTCGCATCAGAACTAAGAAGTGAAAAAAAAATTCAAAACTAGTGAACAGCTAAAATCAAAAATTAAATGATGAAACTGAGGCCACGTAATCGTGAAGCAAATAATTCATCCATACGTATTTTTTTATTAACCCAGTAATTTAATTAGTTATGTTTAAAACAGCTGAATTTGATAAAAAAAAATGCATATTAAATATATTTAATATATTTCATCCAATTAAACCCCTAAAAAAAGCACTTGTTTCACTTTGAAATGTTTTTTTGGAAGTAGGTTGTTTTTTTTGTAAAAATGTTTTAATTTTTCACTTTTAGTGGGTCAGTTTGTAATTTATCTAAGTTACAATAGCCCAATGACAACTGCTCATCACCTATTACAACATATTGCTTTTCTCGATACAGGGACGTTAATTGTTGAGGAGTTCTCCTAGATAGATACAGGAGATCTGGAGCTCCATGGTGAAGGCATCATCACCACTATGCATTTTGACAACCTTAAATTACTTAGCAACTATATTAAAGTACCTAATCGAATCGCAACCCGTGAAATACTTAGGTATAATTGAGTAGTTCCGATGCCCTACTGTGGTCTTCATCATCAGTTCCACTTTAGCAAACGGTGCTTTCCGAGAGCGAATGCACGAGTTACTATACAAAATACCAAAATCACTATAGGTGTTCCTATAACATTTGAGGTTTTCCCTCGATTTCCATGGGATCCCTTCATCAGATTCTGACTTGGTGACAATGAGACCACAGCGAGAGTATACCCTTTCAAACAAAAGAAATATTTTGCAAATCCGGCTATATATGACGAAGTTATGCCCAAACATACATAAAAATATACATATTATAAACATCTGAATTGATAACCTCCTCCTTTTTCAGAAGTCGGTTAAAAATAATATAATTCAAAAACTTTAGTATTTAAACTGGTTTTTTTTTTGTAACTTCTGGCAATGTTTAAAAGTAGCTGATGTGATACAAAACGATAATTGAATAAATATTATCATCTTTGCATGTTTGTGAATTTATGTCAATGTTCAAAAGTAGCTGATGTGATACAAAACGATAATTCAATGAATATTAATATCTTTGCATGTTTTTGAATTTTGTGTCAATGTTCAAAAGTAACTGATGTGATACAAAACGATAATTCGATAAATATTATTATCTTTGCATGTTTCGAGTTTATGTCAATGTTCAAAAGTAGCTGATGTGATACAAAACGATAATTCAATAAATATTAATATCTTTGCATGTTTTTGAATTTTGTGTCAATGTTCAAAAGTAACTGATGTGATACAAAACGATAATTCGATAAATATTATTATCTTTGCATGTTTCGAATTTATGTCAATGTTCAAAAGTAGCTGATGTGATACAAAACGATAATTCGATAAATATTAATATCTTTGCATGTTTTTAAATTTTGTGTCAATGTTCAAAAGTAACTGATGTGATACAAAACGATAATTTGATAAATATTATTATCTTTGCATGTTTCGAATTTATGTCAATGTTCAAAAGTAGCTGATGTGATACAAAACGATAATTCAATAAATATTAATATCTTTGCATGTTTTTGAATTTTGTGTCAATGTTCTAAAGTAACTGATGTGATACAAAACGATTATTGAATAAATATTGTTATCTTTGCATGTTTCGAATTTATGTCAATGTTCAAAAGTAGCTGATGCGATAAAACTCATAACTCAATGATTACTTTTGCCCAGTCGGCTACAATATATTAAAACCGGAAGGTAGATTGATATTTTACATTAATGAGCAGAATAGCTATAATATAATCCTGAATATTGTATAGGTAGCAGATTTCCGTTGAAAACGTAAGAAAATTATATTTCTTGAACATTTACCTATATTATTTGAATGTATGAATTATTTAGTAATCAATAATTTTTCAATAATATTATTAATGATTATAATAATATAATAATAATAGCAATATTTTTTCATACTCATTAATGTAAAATATCAATCTACCTTCCGGTTTTAATATATTGTAGCCGACTGGGCAAAAGCAATCATTGAGTTATGATTTTTATCGCATCAGCTACTTTTGAACATTGACATAAATTCGAAACATGCAAAGATAATAATATTTATTGAATTATCGTTTTGTGTCACATCAGCTGCTTTTGAACATTGACATAAATTCACAAATATGAAAAGATGATAATATTTATTCAATTATCGTTTTGTATCACATCAGCTACTTTTAAACATTTGACAGAAGTTACAAAAAAAGAAACAGTTTAAATACTAAAGTTTTTGAATTATATTATTTTTAACCGACTTCAGAAAAAGGAGGAGTTTATCAATTCGGATGTTTATATGTATATTTTTTTATGTATGTTTGTGCATAACTTCGTCATATATAGACGGATTTGCAAAATTATTTTTTTGTTTGAAAGGGTGGGTATACTCTCGCTGTGGTCTCATTGTCACCAAGTCAGAATCTGATGAAGGGATCCTATGGAAATCGAGGGAAAACCTCAAATTTTATAGGAACACCTATAGTGATTTGGGTATTTTGTATATTAACTCGTGCATTCGCTCTCGGAAAGCACCGTTTGCTAAAGTGGAACTGATGATGAAGACCACAGATGGGCATTGGAACTACTCAATTATACCTAAGTATTTCACGGGTTGCGATTCGATTAGGTACTTTAATGTAGTTGCTAAGTAATTTAAGCTTGTCAAAATGCATAGTGGTGATGATGCCTTCACCATGGAGCTCCAGTTCTCCTGGATCTTACTAGGAGAACTCCTCAACAATTAACGTCCCTGTATCGAGAAAAGCAATATGTTGTAAGAGGTGATGAGCAGTTGTCATTGGGCTATTGTAACTTAGATAAATTACAAACTGACCCACTAAAAGTGAAAAATTAAAACATTTTTACAAAAAAAACAACCTACTTCCAAAAAAACATTTCAAAGTGAAAAATAACTTTAATATTTTTCACTTTGTAGTGTTTTTTTGGAAGTTGGTTGTTTTTTTTGTAAATAAGTTTTTATTAATGAACATTGTGCTTTTTTAGGGTTTCAATTGGATGAAATTTGGCATATTTTAAATATGCATTTTTTTATCAAATTCAGCTGTTTTAAACATAACAAATTAAATTACTGGGTTAATAAAAAAATACGTATGGATGAATTATTTGCTTCACGATTACGTGGCCTGTTTCATCATTTAAATTTTGATTTTAGCTGTTCACTAGTTTTGAATTTTTTTTTCACTTCTTAGTTCTGATGCGAATTGAGTTTATAACTTTTGGAGTCAAAACTGATCGCAAACATATGGCAGCTGTACTGGTAGTAAATGTTTGGTACAATTTACAATCACATACTTTTGAATCACTTCGACGCCACACAGTTCTGGCGTGAGCTCCGTTCATTAGTATTGATTTTCTGATTTTGATCATCTACTTTTGCTGTTGACTGTACCCTGAACTTAGGTATAAGGAATTCGTTTGTTGTATACTAGAAACAGCCGCTCAGGTTAATCGAAAGTTAAGCTAAATCTATCAAGGTCGGTCCGTGAATGTTTGACCATTTATTGGCTGTCATTTTAGTCAGGAGCTCGAAAATCTGACAACCAGTTTAACCAACACGATATCGTGCCCAGTAACTGGGTTGTGGAGGACAAATAGGCAGTTGCTTCATGTAAGACATTGGTTCCGCCGTATCAGGTTAGACTTGAAGCCGACCCTAACATAGTTGGGAAAAGGCTAGGTAAGTAGATGATGAATGTCCAAGTGACCTTATTAATAATACCTCTCTACACTAGAGGAATGCTATGATCTTAGGGCCTTGTTCTACATATAAAATAAAACCAAACACCTCTAGCATGAATATTCATGAAATTGTGGTGCTTGCTAAGCGTGATCTTGATTGTGTTTGCAAAATCTTGTGTGCGTGCAGTTTCAAGTGTTCATGTTTAATAATTAAGAACAAATTGTTTGAATAGTTACCAAATGTACCTACGAGTTTCATGATCATGTATGTTAATTAAGTTACAGATCTGGGTCAAGCTTTGATGAACTTGAACGAGAACTTAAGCAAGATTTTAGAAACCTCTTTTGTAAGATAAGGAAGGACTAACATCTATGTCTACGAATAAAAGAAGACGAAGAAAATACTATTTATTGTAAATAATAAAACTTGGTAATTACAACTCAAAGAGCTACACAGCCTGTTATTTATTTATTTATACATAGGCACACCAACAACTTGATTACAAATATAACCGTTTTCCCCCCAGAGGGAAGAAAACGAGTATTTCAGGTCTTGCCGAGGCTTGACCTTTCGGAGATAACTATCCCTACATTAGCGTACACACATGCTTACTACTTACTTACTTTAGTCCTTGAGTGAGCGATATCTGCTTGGAGGGCGTGACCTTGCGGACCGCGCATGCGCGGAGCGCGACGGCGGCGGCGGCAGGCGCGTGAGATGCGAGCGGGCTTATGTTAGTACCTAGCTCCGAAAGCCGGCAAGGACTTGCTCAGGTCAAGCCTCGGCAAGACCTGAAATACTCGTTTTCTTCCCTCTGGGGGGAAAACGGTTATATTTCAGTTCTGTGCCTTCGGCTTGACCTTTCGGAGAAGTGTTTATCTTCTGCCGGCGCCCTAAAGCGTACTGTGACAGGATAATGTGTGTCAAAATAAAACAAACGTATCTTGACATAAGAAAAAGCAAGAAACTTATTGTCATAAGCGAAGCTGACAATTCTTTTATATTATGTAGCAAACTAAACTTAAAAACTATTCTTCTCTAAACTGACTTGACTTACAGCTGAACTTGTAATTTTTAATATAAGTTTAATGATGAGATCAAACAGTAATATTCAGTCTTAATTCGAATGACATACAAATCAACTAAATAGTAACAAGCACAACTACATCGTAAATGAACCACCAAGAGGGTTAACATTACTATTTCTAGGTTGGCCGACCGGCTTGCAATAATGCTTCAAGAAATGATCAGAGCCCCTCCAGTTCTCTCTTTTTAGAATGTCATCCAAAGGCATTTAATTTTTAAAATCATTTGAGGCCACAGCTGAACGAATCGAACCTGGACTAGTGGTTAATCCTAGTTCTTTTAACGGCACCTTTAACCAACCTGCGATCACTATCGCAGGCCTCAGCGGCCTCAGCGGCTCGTGAGGCCGCTTTTACTACTTCATGTAATAAACAAACGTTGCAAATCAGTTTGTGCCATTCTTCTCTTACTTGATAAATCAATCAACCAATTTACCCATTTAATTAAACTTAAACTTGGATCTCCTGAACAGGTTAGCTGCCAACCTGATTGGCAAAATTTCGCGTCTCTGAGCCAAATCTAGGCCAGAAGGTTATTGTTGAACCGAATCCTTCACAGTGTCCATCGTCAATACTCAGAAAAGTAAGGTCGTAAATACGACGGCATGATGCCAGCAAAAGAAGTAAGGCTAAATGCCGAGAGACTTGATAAATACTGTTTTTATCAGGTACGTTATTTTTTTAACCACCGAATTAAATCCTGGACCTTTCAAATCTGTGACTTTCACAGCGTCGCTTTGCATTTTTTTTTTTTTTTTTTTTTTTTTTTTTTTTTTTTTTTTTTTTTTTTTTTTTTTTTTTTATGGTTCCCACTATAGGATTATTAGCTAGTCGATACTCATGAGTGGGGTCTGCTAAGGTAACTACTACTGATTGCGCACTAGAATTGTAGCAGGGCTAACTTTCTGATGCGTGAGAGGCACCCTTTTAGGTTGCTACTTCCTGGGGTTGAGGACCGCTAGGTGTTATCCCATTTTGTCTCACCACGAGACCCATTGTTTCCACGCTGCCCCGTATGTTCGCCATGTGCAATCACGCCAAACAGACTAAATTAATTCAATATTCGTAGGTTCCAAGCCAGTTTGCTCCACTCCGTATCTTCCAGACCTCTAAGAACAACTCTGCTACTTTTGGTGGAGGTTGATTGGTTGACAAGTCCACTAGATTCCTGCTCAGGTTGAATATCTGGTTGGGAGCTTCTAATACTCTGCGTTTGAGATCGTTTCTCCAGAACACTTTCTCCCAGCGAGGAACCACTACTAGATACGTCCCAGATGCTCTGTTGAGATAATGGAGCACCCTGGGTATGAGAGGAGGAGGGGGAAACACCCAAGCTAAATGGTATTCCCAAACTCGGCTGAATGCATCGATGCAAAGAGCCTGGGGATCCCTTGCTTCTTTTGAGACATACGTCGGAACTACTCTTGATTGACTTGTGGCCAGCATATCTACTTGAGGGGTGCCCCAATTCGAGAACATTTCGCGAGTGAATGCCTCCTTGAGATGTCAAATCGGTAAAGTCTTCTTTCTGGACAGGCTGTCGGCTACTGAATTGTAATATCCTGATAGATAAAATGTCTGGACAGTTACATTATGATGGCAAAGAATAGTATTTTCCTTGTCATTTCCATGAGCAGCACCGACCTTGTACTTCCCTGATTTCGCAGGTAAGATACTACTGCTCGATTGTCGGATTTTATCATAACAGATTGGTCTTTCAAGACATCCTGAAACTCTTGATTGAATGTTGGTCGACCTATTATTGGCGACTGTATAAGTCCGATACTTTTTACTATTATTATTATGTAATGCTGTATACAGAAGCTGTTGGTTTACCTTTAATAAATAAATAAATAAACTCGACTAGGGCTATGTAAACAGTCTAAACAGTGAATATTTCTTTCTGTTTATGTGCCACTTCCTTTGTTCGTCTGTCCACGTTCCTGAGCGGTGGTAATCGCTCAGCTGTACTCCCCAGCCTTCGTTGAAGGCATCAATTCAATTCAATTTATTTACCTATTCAATAACAATTTTTACATTGTGTTTGAATTCTTATAACTAAAATCAATTAAAGAAACAACGTGCACGCAATTGACATCAAAGAGCAAAACACACACAGCCAAAGAGTGGAATTCCCTGCCGGTGTCGGTGTTTCCTGATAGCTACAACCTAGGGGTCTTCAAGTCAAGAGTGAACAGGTTGCTTCTAGGCAAGCGTGCTTCATCGTCGACCACATCATCGCTTACCATCAGGTGAGATAGTGGTCAAACGCGTGCCTATCAGTAATAAAAAAAAAAAAAAAAAAAAAAAAAAAAAAAAAAAAAACATGCGATGCATGGAAATTGCATGCATGCATTGCATTTGCATCCGTGCTTATGAAAATCGTTGGTTCTGGCACAAAAATCTTGCTCGGAATAATGATGTTCTTCATCCACCAAGAACAATCGTCTAGTGCCAGCGGCGTTATTGGGACCTTTTGACTTGGTCGATCCTGTGTCAATTTTCGACAAGCTCTTTCAAGGTGTCGAGTATGTAAACGGCCAAGCGGGGTTACCAGTGATGCAAAACCATGTCTTCCTGTCAGAGCTGTGCATGACCGCCAAGACCAACGCCTTGTTCTTAGTAGTAAACCTATATGTGCCTGTGATCGAACTATCTTTTCGCGTGGCAATCTATGTCGGCGTCCCAAACGCTTCCTAAAAACTCTGTTTGTTTCCTGGGATTTAGAACCGGCTTCTGTAAATTCACGCACCATCCTAAGATCTTGCAGAAGGTTCACTGCATATCTCATTAGACCTTTTACACGTCTGGTCCTGGAACGGAAAGTCGTCTAAGTACGACCACTCGAAATCCTCTCTCCCTCTGAAGGCTCGCTAACCACCTGCTGACTAGTGAGAACGCTAACGACGCGCTGCGCGCTAACGAGTCCAAATGGAAGGGCCGTCATTTAATTTTGCAAGAGCTCGCCTGCATAAGGGAAGGCAAGGTATCTTCGATGACTTTTGTTTATGACGATATGAAAATATTTCTGACTGATATCCAGCTTTCCTGAAAAATCGTTCTTCTGCAGAAAATTCGGGACGTTATTCTGGTTTATTAAGCGAAACTTCACAGGTTTCAGAGAAATAGTCATAGACATAGTCACAGCGTGCATTAGCGCATTTGAGGTTCTTGTCGTAAATCTCTCTAAGTTTTCGTGTAACAGATGGCGGCTTGGTTACAAACGGTATTGTGTATCCGGAGGGATGTTCTTTGGAACTCCTAGCTTTTCCCATTGCCAAGGAGATTCCACCATTGCCCCCCATGAAACTGTCGATCCCTGCGCTTAGGTAAATTTTGATCCCTTCCAGATCGGTTCCGTTGCTTATTAGAAGGCCTTGAACTTTCCGACAACCGGCGCGCTGCTGACTGGGCTGATGCATTGTGTGATGACCTTGTAGGATGACCACGCCAGGATTGCTGTCGTCTTCTCGATAGGTGAGAAGGTACAGTTGGTTTGCGAAAAGGTTCCGAAAACCACAGCATAAACAACAGTTTATGGTAGGAAAAAATCTGTGCTAGGCCACCGTTATCCCCCAAAAATGTTCCGGTGGGACGTAATGGTAGGATGCTGTGTAAAACAGCACCAAGCGATTCATTTTAGGATTTATACGCCCTTTGTCTTGCCTCTATAGCTTCTGCACGATGAGCACCAACGAACTGCAGCAAAACATCCGACAAGACCTTAAATTGGGAGTCATCAGCTAATAGCTTACGTAATTCCTCACCAGCACGATAACAAACAGCCTATCAGACAGTGCTTTCCTCTGTAGGAGCAAACCCAAGGCTAATAGTGCCGAGCACACCCTCTTGTTTAAAACAGCCAGGAAAAGGGATGGATGATTTATAAGGCATCCAAGCTGTATATTAATCTTGAAAGCACTGAAATAGGGGCAGCCTGAAAGACTTCCTCCCTTGTATCGGATTCGATTCCAACCTTGAGAACCCAGTCTTTGACATTTGATGTCCTCTTTCTTAATCGGTTCAGTAAGCTCCGGTAAAAGCGACCTCTTTTATCCTGGGTCAAAATTCAATTTCATTGGATGACCACATTTCTGGAGCGTTCGAAAAACTATCCATCTTAGGGGCATTCCAAGAGCAACCACCAGATGACTCAGAACCTGATTGATTCTCCGAATCTGAATAAATAATTCTCTTTGTCTGAGTCAGGCTCAAACCGTTGCTGACTTTGAGAAAACATGCTGACTCCGAGAGGCTCCCCGACAGAGCCTTATCTGCCTCACAACGGTATGAAGTAAGGGTCGTATATCTTATACAGATTGTTTGAAAAGCTCAGAGCGAGCTGCTGACCCCCTAATGCGATTCGCAATCGAGGGTGGCCCTAGTATGAGAGCGCGTGCAAAGGCCCAATCTAGTAACGTGCACCTTATTCCCCATAGCCCTTGTCAGATGATCCGCTTCCGGGTCAAAGGCTCGAACTAAGCCTACTATGAGGAGGGTGAACATAAGTTTGTTTAAAACAGACGGTTCAGGTTTGTCCCCGAAAGCCTCCTCTTAAGGCTTTGATGACCTCCCACTGAGTCCAACCTTAGGTAGAGACGCTTGTGCCAAGAGCTTGACTTACTCCAAAATCACCTCACCTTGTAGAGTTTCTCCACTCTCGTTAAGTAGCTCCCTAAACGTTGTGTTCAATGTTACCTTTGGACATTGACTCAGCACTCTGCCCGGCTGTGGCGCGGCCCAGATAAAATTATGATTAAGTTGCATCTTACACGCATAGGACACATATGTAATAGTGTGTGTTAAGAAAAAGTAGTATATAAGCTGTAACTTATTGTAAATAAATCAGATTTGAATTTTATATTCTTGTCTCATTACCCCTCACTGTGGTGGTGGTATATGGTAGGGTAGGGCTGTAGGGCTTATAGGGCTGTTAGGCTTGTAGGTCTTAGTAGGTTCCTTAATTTTCCAATTATTATTATTATTATGTACTGTCGTACCCTTACATTATTGCGGCCTTACGTGACATACTTAAGGGTAGCCGTACACGTTGTGTAGGCAACTCAACACATATATGCAATGTAATTTTAGTTTACTACCTGTATATTACTATATTTGTGTAGCTGTTTGTTTTCCCAAAATAAATAAATAAATAAACTCCCTGCGCCATTTTAAGCAAGCAACGAGATCGTTACCAAGCCGTCAAGCCAGTCAACGTTCGTGTCGAAGCCATAACCGACAGTAGCCGTAGACGCAGGCGTATCATTGGATGGTCTATAAGTTAGTTGCACTGCTCAACAATCAAGCTGCGTAACCCTACATTCGAGCCACACCGCTCAGTAATCGAGCCGCGCGGCTCACCAAATCGAGCCGCGCGGCTCACCGAATCGAGCCGCGCGGCTCAAAAAATCGAGCCGCGCGGCTCACCGAATCGAGCCGCGCCTCTCAATATTTGCGCACCGGTCAGTCTACGAGGCATGCGGCTTGTCAGGAGCTTGCTGCGAGGCGAGTACCTGAGTTTTATGACTGTAGCAGTGCTGCTGACGTGTCGTAACTCGTATGGTACAGGTACCTTACGCACCTTGTGGATGGGATGTCCGACAGGGTGGTTAGCATTGTTGCGATAACGAACGCCGCGTGCGTGCAGTTGACGTGTCGTATAGCATAGGTACCTTACGCACCTTGTGGATGGGATGTCCGACAGGGTGGTTAGCATTGGTTGCGATAGCGAACCGACATGAGTGCATGACGTATCGTATACGTATACGTATCGTATAGTACAGGTACCTTACCCACCTTGTGGATGAGATATCCGACAGGGTGCTCACCGCATTGGTTGCGAAAGCGAACCGGCATGCGAACAAATATGCAACTTGGCCATGCGCAGCAAGTATAATTAGGTATATAAACACACAGCAGATTCCTTTAGAAAATTTAAATCACTCACACAAAGAAAAAAAATATCTTAGAAACTTACCATTTCATTACATTTACTTGTAATCCACTGGAAAGTCACTTAACACTTCACAAACGTTACAACAACGTTACTCTTGTCTGTTTTCGCGTATCTTATTACGTAAAATAGTAGCACGTGCGCACGCTAAGTGTGGAAATAGCGTACTAACATAAGCCCGCTCGCATCTCACGCGCCTGCCGCCGCCGCCGTCGCGCTCCGCGCATGCGCGGTCCGCAAGGTCACGCCCTCCAAGCAGATATCGCTCACTCAAGGACTAAAGTAGGTAAGTAGTAAGCATGTGTGTACGCTAATGTAGGGATAGTTATCTCCGAAAGGTCAAGCCGAAGGCACAGAACTGAAATGCAAAATTAATCATAAAAAATCCTGTGTAAGTACCAAGTCAATTACAGGAATGTACATCGTTAACAAAATAGGGTTATCGCTTAGAGCGATCTCTTATTAGATAACTATTGGATGGACTTGATGAAAAGGGGGAAAGATTGTGATGTTATGTAACATAATTATGATACAGATAGTAGATGATAATTACATTCCGCTAGTACACATATCCACAGATGTGTACTGCATATACCCCAAACAGTTTCACTCTCTGTTTAGAAAAAGCTTGCTGATAATATCTTTAGTAACAGAAAGCAAAGCTGTGTTGAAACCCAAGTCTGTTTTACTATAGCATGTACAGTTTATAAAGTTAACTTCAGACAACAAAGTTTATTCCGCGTAAATGAATGAGGGGGTTATAGAATTCTAGCTTCAAATTAGATCTGGAAATCGAAAATGGTAAGGAAAATACCCAAGCATTTCCCGATAAATTCTTAATTACAAATCCCATTAGCCAATCAAAACCACTTTACAGATGAGACGAAGCATCTGTTTTATCTGTCCCTTCACCGCTCTAACGCAGGCACCAAATCGACGGTTAAAAGGTAATAGGGCATAAGCGACATTTTGGTCGGAAATGAGTTATGAATGCCATCCTACTTAAAAAAATTCGCTCTATCGAATCCACTTACTCCCTCGGCTCTACAATGACTTTTTTGTCACTTATGCCCAAGCAAAAAACTGCGTTTTCGAAGTGTCATTTCGGTGTAACCAACAGAATTTTAGGCCTTTTTTACCCTTAAGGCGCTTGTACCCCTGTAAAAATAGCATCACTTTTGGTTTATAGTCGGTAATGTATTTTTACTTCTTACTGGCGTAGGGATTCCGGGTGCTTACGCCTCTTTACAATTAGCACCTATTTTAAAAGCTGGCACTTATGTCTCTTTACCTTTGTCGCCATAAACATTAAGCGTCGGTTATACCTTACTACCATTTACAAGTTTACAATACAGTAGTCGCTTATACGCAATTACTTAAATGTAATTTGATATTGAACTGTCGGTTATACCTTACTACCATGTACAAGCTAACAATACATTTGTCGCTTATACACAATTACTAAAATCAAATTTGATATTGAAATGTCTGTTATACCTTATTACCATTTACTATTTTAATATAACTTTGCCGCTTACGCCGTATTATAATGTAAAATAGTAATGTAGGTAAGTAATCTAGTAATTTGGCATGTGTGAACAAATTTTATCTGACATATCGTAGGCCTAACCTAATTAAACCACAGCTATATCCCTTATCTTTTGAGCTATGTTAACTATAAGGACATTTAAACAAATAAGGCTTTAAAGCCTACATTATCATTAGCTTACTACCTAAATCCTACTCTAGTACTTTTCGTCTGAAAAGTACCTGCCTAATATCTGGAGACCAGCTATGTTAACTCTTATTTTAAAAGAGAATCATGTTGGTTGTGATTCTATTATTTTAAAAACTGACATTTAATCCTCGTTACCATTTGGCCAAATAATGCCGTATGTTGGATGTTCTCGTTTTCCTCTTGATATTGAAATCATGATGTGTGGAAGTATCATGTTACCTTTTTTCCAATCCACTTATAGTGTCGCTAATGTCTAACACCCTGAAGATGTTTTTGCTAAGCATTGTTTCTTATGTTCCATTACCTTATAGCATAATAATGTGAATCGTCACTTATCCTTCTTTACCCATTTAAATTATTCGACAGTCATGTGACATATTCCCTATTACCTCTTGGCATGAGGATATCAAATGTAGCTAAGTCTTCTATACTCTTCGTTTTTTTTTGTGTAGATGTAACTTATGCCTAATTACCTCATAAGGAAAATAAGATCAATTGATCTAAGCGACATAAAACCACATAAAACAACGTCGAATCAAATAAATAAAAGTGCTAATTAATGCCTTAATTTTTTTTAATCTAAAGCTGTTTCCAGTTTCACAATATGACAATAAATAAAAAAGTTACGTAAATTTTTCTACAATTTCAAACTTTAAACTGCTCTCCTGAACAATTCGGTTTTTGTTGCTTATCCCCTATTACCTTTTAACCGTCGAAATAGAGATGGCTATTAACATTCCTTTGCAAGGTGCGATATGTAACCCGCTCGCCTTGACAAGGTCGCCTCGACCGGTTCGACTCGACACCGTGGGAGCAATTCATTCATACTATTGTGTGTGACGCTTTTTTACGTTATGGCGTTGGGTTTTTAGGTGCCTACTGTTTTTTGGGGTTAGATTAGTTAGGGGATTTTCCAAGATTAGGTTATGTTTTTGTTGTCTAGGTGAATAAATTAGCTACTTGTGAGGAATGCCTGAGAGTTGTTTCTCGACGGCATTCTAAGCCAAGTCAGAGGCCCATGGGCAGCATTAAAACTCTGACACTAGCTAACTGCACGAAAAAAAGAAGAAGAAGAATGACCTAAGACTGATATGTTAGAACTACTGTATAGCATGTGGTCCTGGGATCAATGGAAGCGAGCATTTCCAGATGAAATTTATCAGTAACAGCTCGAAGTCTTGATTTGAGCCCTGATGGTGGCAATCTTACATAGGACTGGCAAAATATGGGAGTACAGTTACCTGTGGGTATACATCTGCCTTACCCTTGTGTAGAACAACAGGCTTGGTGATCGCCACTGTCTTTAAAAATTTTGGCTAGGATGCCGACGTGTTACAGGTAAGCTCCAAATAAATACTAATAAACCAAGTTACCTTTCATCGGCAGTAACATATTTTCTTTCCACATTAACCTCTACCCTGTATAACTCAAAGAAAGTTTCTCACCTCAAGCCTTTGAAGGACCAAATTCTCAGAGTAACATATTGCGTAATATCTACAACAAAACAGCTTGAGTACTCCGCACTTGAAACGCGCCAAAACAAAACTTTCCTCCAATATTTCACGCTGATGTTGCAGATAATGGTGAACTCACATCAACTTAAGCCACAGAATGGATGAATACAGTAGTCCCGATTAAAACGTGCTTATGCAATAGAGTATTACTGTATAAAAGTATAACAAATTTAATTCACCTTTTGCCTTAGCCTTTCCTCAATTTTGCTGGCTTCCAGTTTACCCAGATTCAGCTATATACTAGTGTTTTAAATAAAGCGATTGCCTGTCTGATCTCCACAACCCAGTTACTGGGTAACACGATACCCCTTGGTAAAACTGTTTGTCAGCCTTTCGGGCTTCTGGCTACCCGTAACGACAGTCACGCCTCAACGTGCTTTGATTGAACTGTGCTTAAGATTGACTGATTTACTGTAGGTAAATACATCTAAGCTCACGTGACTGCAAAGCGCTCACTTATTATTGGTCGAAGGATTTGACCAATATAAGAGGTAAAAGAGCTTCTGTCAAATCTCAAATGTCAACGATTTGAACATTTTAATTTGACAGATGGTGTGTTATTTCAAGTAAAACTAAAGGCAAATGTAACGCCTCCGGGAGAGGACGCTCTAGAAGGACACACACAGACCTAATTGGTGATGCTCTTCAGATAGGTTAGGTGCGTAGTACTCGTAACTGGTGTCCGTTTATGACCAGGGGGTCGAGTCTGCTATTGCAATCGTGTCTCAATGACCGGTCAATGATCGATTTTTGACGTATAACGTCAAACTTATGACACATTTCCCATACAAAAACTGTCAATGTTGTCAAATATTCGATCAATGACCGGTAATTGAGACACGATTGCAATAGCAGACTCGAGCCCCAGATAACATGTAAGAATCATAGCATATGGCATTCTGTAGTTTTCGTCTACCTTTATAAAAAAAGGCATGAGATTATGTATAAGTACCTAATGAGTTCTCTTAATAAACTTTGTTGTTAGCAATGGTCCTTCTAGCGTCATGACTAAATGGGTGCTAGGAGTACCGTTCAAAACTCGACATGATTAATTGAAGTAATTAAATCACACTGTGTTGATAACTGTGTACACAATCGTGTTGGACAATTATTATTATGAGCGTGTTGTTAATATTCTAATAGTGTCGTTGGGTTATACAGAAAAAAAGTCTCATTCTAAAACCCACACATTTACATGGAAATTACTTGGAAACTAAGTCAATAAAAAATAGAGTATTAAGGTAACGATTTTTAAGTGGACATATAAATAGTCGTAGCAACGTATGGTAGGTTACAAAATCAAAGTTCATTTATTCAAATAAGGTTAAGAATCAGCACTTATTGAACGTGAAAATAACATAAGACCGTCCCCCAAAAAGCCCGCCCTTCGCAGCTTAGAGACTCAGCTTTTTTTTTCTGATGTTCTTCTCAGATTGCCCTCTTATAATGATATAAGTTCCCTAACAGCTAAAATAAAATGGGTCCTACTTTTATAGACAAAATAAACAAAGATCAAGACCAAGCTGGTCATGAAGAGATTTCGAGGAACGGGGCGCAACCCGCGCATCGGAACTAGAGCCAAACTACTATTAATTACTAATGAAATAAATAATTAACGAAAAACTCCCGTCAATTACTGACTGCTAACAAGTCATTATCTGCCCCTATTACCAACGTAACTAGGCACTTAATTACTACAGTCGCTACGTACCTACACGTGTCAAACGAAATGGAAAGATTTTCGGAAACATTGAATTTACCTAGTAGAGTAATCTGTTAAATAAATGTTACTCTGGAAAATATTCTAATTACTACTGAAAGTTATTAGAAAATGTAACAGAAACCTTTAATGATCCTGTTAATTATAACATTCGACTGATAATGTCAGCCTGTCGGGATTTTGTCTATCAGTTCATTGACATCGCTCAAGATAAGAAACGAAATTAATTAAGCTGTCTCGTCAGGATTCAATTTGTAATAAGATGTTTTTGTAAAATCGATTTTCTTATTGGAATGTAGTCCGCAGTCGTTCAGCAGTCATCGAGTGGGGTGGAAGACGCCCAAATCTGTGTTTCCAGCTCTCTGCAGATCCCCATGATGCACAAAAGGCCCTAGTCTTAGTTACTGACCGAATCCTCTAATATGGCGAGGGGGGTAATGGCTGATCTTTGCGTTATGCTCGTGAACGGGTGCTGCTTGTGGTAACTGGTCGTCTTGCTGGCTTTGGTTTTGCTATTGTTTTAACTATTACCTGTTTTTTTTATGTTTTATTTAACTTCCACAATTCTAGTTTATCATTTTGTTACATTGTCTTGCAGATCTATGGATTTAATCCAACTCTGCACATGCAAGCTGGCACACCCTTTTTACCTGGAGGATTCTTATTAGTCAGTTGCTTTTGCTTGAGTTAAGTTAGTTTTATTGTCGGTAGCTGTATATTACTGGTATTCTGTATGTTGAGTGTGCTAGATAACTTGTAGTGAATAACTTATTTTAATTATATTGTAATTTTAACTAATTGTACTGTGCAAATTCAAGTTCTTCTAACTTATCAGACAGATGTGTTGCTGGGGAGTTTGTTCCGCCACTTCGTCTTCCCAGCAAAAACACTAGGAAGTGGCGAAGGGTGAGCTTTTTGGGGGACTGTCTTATGTAATTTCGACGTTCAAAAAGTGCTGATCCTCAGCCTAATTTGAATAAATGACTTTTGATTTTGATTTTTTGATTTTGACATTCTGACGGACATTTTGCAAAAGTTGCCGAATTTATATTTATACACCGCACAAGCGAAAAAGATCATCTCAGACGTTAATCGGTATGGTTCCTCACATGACACACACATGTTTAAAAGAGACAGTGACTTCTGAATTTCTTTCGGTGTTCTTCTCAGAGTATTCAGATAATGAAACACTAACCTCCTACTAGTTAAAAATTACGTGCGAAAGTGTTTGTAGAAACCTATTTACAGAAATACCAAAATATCATTATCATTTAACGATCCAAGAACTAAATCAATTGTTAAAACTGCCTCGATCAACTGGATTATTGTATCCTGTGTCGTAACAAAGTATTTATTAGTCTCCGAAGTAAGCAGCCTGATGTGGCACGCATTTAGGTCTGATTTCGAGCACCGAGTCTGGAGTGAGTATCGACCAGGCTATTTATATCGTCGACGGCCCTACGGAGTGCCCCACACGATTATAACCGGCGGCATTGATATTTTTTTTATTTATTATTTAAATACAAATATAGTAAGCCAGGTCTAGAAAAGGATAAGTCTTTAAAAACTTGATTCTGTTACATCGGAGCTTGCGTTTGAATTAATTCTGATTTGATACGTAAGGATTAGGGACTTGTGGCTAAATAAGCACAGCCGCACGGGTATTTCGAAGGTTAAGCTAAGCTTGCGAGGTCGGTCTATAGATGGGTGAATGTTCATTACATTTTTACATTAAGACCGTTGGACCAGGCTGTGTGTTGTGCACACGCTGGCTGTGTGCCGCTTGGGAGGAACCACGCCATGCCCTCGTCTCTGGAGTAGGCAGTGACTTGTCGCTGCCGGCCGTGGTCGAGAGGATGGTCGGCAGCGTCGAGTCCTGGGACGCGGTGGTGTCCTTCTGCGAAACAGTCATCTCGCAGAAGGAGGCTGCGGTAAGGGAGAGGGAGATCACTTCCACTCACCCGGCCCGCAGCAGACGCACCGGGCGCAGACGGAGTGTGGACAACGTCCTCCTCCAGCCCCCCTGAATGACGACGGCCGCCCCCTACGTACATGGACCTGAGGTGGCGGCGCGTCGTGTTCATGCGCACCCCTCTTAGACGTCGCGAGGGCAGTTCAACACCTCACTCCCCTAGCTAACTTGGCGAGGCCCGCGGGGTCGGCACCAGTCGGGGGTCGCGGAAATATCTTCTGTTTAAGCCTGTTCTGTTAAGCCGTTAAGCTAAACTGTTGCTTGCGCATTTCATCAATTAACATGTACCTATGTACTTTTTAAATTAGGGACATCACTGAATTCGATATCGTGAAAATCTGGACTTACTGTCCTAAAAATCTAAAATTTGCCTTAAGTAAGCGTGGTGAGAGAAGACATTCTTTCTCTGTATGAGAAAAGGCTATGGCCTGCAAAGGGACAGTAACAGGCTGGTATTGCCTATTGTACAAGTTGTATAAGTGTAGTCAGTCCCATAGGAATGAAATAACAATATTATTAGGAACGGGACCGTTAGCAAGTTCATACTGCTCCTAGCACATCGTCCACGTTCGACAGACAAAGTAAACGAAATCCACGTTTAATACTGTTTCCCCGTACCGTTTGTTTATTGGCCAGGGTATTGACTTTACAGCACTTTATCTTAACTTGATAGTTTATCTTAATCTAGACATGCTGTAATCGTTCCTATCTTATTCACGGAACGTTTATCTTGCGTTGCATTTTACTATCAATAGTGCATCGTTGTATTTTCCGTAGTTGCATTATCTGATAACCTACTTACATTGGTATTGGTTTTGTTTGCGACTTCAAGATCAGTGAATACATACATACATGACGTACACATAATACATAAACTCACACCTTTTTCCCATGGGGGTAGACAGAATAACAGAGCGCCGTGCTACGACTCGTACATACTTCTTTTGCTTCGTTTATATTCTTACATGTTGTCATACACACGCCGGTAGCGAGTCCTGACCTTTCTGAAGAACCTCACCAATAAGGTCTATGTATGTCCTTCTAGGGCGTACCCTCCCGGCGTTCCACCTTAAATCTGCTTGAATTCCCTCCCGCGTACACTTGGATTGTGGAATGAGCTCCCTGCCGAGGTTTTCTCAGAGGGCTACAGTATGGAGTTCTTCAAAAGGGGAGTAAATAGGTTTTTAAAGGGTCGGCAACGCGTGTGTGGCGCCTCTGGTGTTGCAAGTGTCCATAGGCTACGGTAACCGCTTACCATCAGGCGGGCCGTAAGCTTGTTTGTGTCCGTCGTGGTATAAAAAAAAAAATCTGCTTGTAAATATCTTTCGTTAGCCGCCTTTCAATAATCCTGTTAACGTGACCAAACCATCTAAGCATACTCTTTTCAATTTTTGTTACTACATCTTCTTTTAAACCACAACGGCGCTTGCGTTGTTGTTGTGTTGTTGCTTGTTGCGATGATCAGTGAATACACTGAAGGTAAATCTAGGAGTAATGCCTGTTGGTCTACTAGTTTGTGGCCCTGACTGTTATGCCGGAGGTCGTGGATTCGATTCCTACCCAAGACAAATGTTTGCGTAATGAGCACGATCATTTGTTGTGTCTGGGTGTAGTTTATCTATAATATTATGTATGAATTTAGAAATATGTATAAGTATGTTTACCAGACGGTCGAGTCTGCTATTGCAATCGTGTCTCAATGACCGGTCAATGGTCGATTTTTGACGTATAACGTCAAACTTATGACACATTTCCCATACAAAAACTGACAAAGTTGTCAAATATTCGATCAATGACCGGTCATTGAGACACGATTGCAATAGCAGACTCGAGCCCCAGTTATTTCGTACCCATAACTCAAGCTCTGCTTAGCTTGGGACTAGATGGCGTTGTGTGAGCGTTGTGGATTATTATTTTTATTATTTTTCCCCTAATGTTAGTTGTGGCTGACTTCTAACTGGATGGAGCCGAATACCAGTATTATACATGGAGCAACTGGCTATCTGCCCTGCACAACCTCAGTTAACAAATCATGATAAAAACGATAACCCTTAGTATGAATAATTATCTGAAATTTAGGCATAAGACCCGTAACGATTGTCAAAGGTCTACAAAAGTACAAATGACAGACGGAACCAACGGCTTAACATCTTTTCCCAGGCACGGAGGGGTCTCAATACGTAATTAATGACCTTCAAAGGACCCGCAGCTTGTTGTTATTTAGCCATGAGCCTGACAAAAAAAATGGAAGTAAGTAGAATGATAACTGGATAAAATTAGGTCAAGTGGAGGTCGATAGGATCAAACACGTTCAAGTTTCAAAGCAATGTACGAATGGATTTCAGGATTAAGGAAAGACCTCTTCAGCTTACTGTTATGAATTCTGTCAAGGAAACTCCTTTTCAGCTTATAATAGGGTGGAAGCACAGATATAGATAGACCTAGATAACGCAACTATAACGATCTGTATGAAAACCAAGCGTGACATTTTTTGACTGTACGCAATGTAATACGAATATTTTGTTTTTCTCAAATTTGGTAATTACCAGGTATTACTGAGGGTAAAAATAATTGTTTTTTTTTTAATTAAATACTCATAATATTAATCACAAAATGACTTACTGATGCAAGGAAACGGAGCGCGAAAGTGGCCACTTACGATTTTTGTACGTAAGCTAGGCACGCGAAGTGGCAAGCGAAGTAGTTGCTCTTGCGTCATCGATGCAAAGCCTAAATCCATTAGTTCAGCAGTGATATTCTGTAAAAATCATCCAGTGAAAATGCAGGTGAAGTAAAGGCTAATTGAGCTCTCATTTAATATTTATGCTAGGCATTAACAGTTCACTTCACTTCATTTTTCACGAGGTGTCTTCTACTGAAACGACCGGTGTGTGGGTTTTTGGACTCCTCAACGTTCAATGTTTTCATCGGCTTATTCCTTATTTCTACGTTTTATCTGAAGTTTATTTTTCTATCTAACCCAAAGGTTTTTAATGAAAGGAAGTGGATTGTATTTATACTAATGTTGTAAAGAGAAACGATTTGATATATAGTTTGCAGGTATTTTAACTCAAAAGCACTGAACCGATTTGAAAAAGTTCTCTCACCATTAGAAAGCTATATTATCACCGAGTAACATAGGCTATCTACGAGGGGTTGTTAATTAATTAAAGTTCGATGAGTACGCAATTCACGTGGACGAAGTCGCGAACGAAAAGCTAGTCCTGAAATAAAAATCTTTTTAATGTTGTTCGATGGAGAAAATGATTTTCTCAATATTTTAAACAGTTTAAAAGTTAAATAGACATCTGGAAAAATCTGGTTGAGCATCGATGTTCCTCTTACACTGTATCTATACATATAATAAATCTAAAATAAAATTACTAAAGTAAAATTTCTGTACATTGAAAATATCAAAAAAATAAATAGCAGGGGGTGTTACTAGACTGACACCGAACCCAAAAATACCGAACAATACAAACGCCAAACATTCACATACTCGTAACTCAATCGTGTGTCACAGAAACTAGCAACAGGAATAGTCTATTAGCTCAGCATCAACATGATATCCTCCTCATAGTCCTCATCCGCTTAGTATCCAGCCCGACACTCCATAATTAGCGAACTTCATACGCATGTGGACGGTATATAAATATCAAAATTATATTTAGTCCACCAGTTAGACTTTAAAAAAATAATACACAAGTATATCGTTACCTTTTCAAATTGAAGGAAAATTACTTAGATTAAGCGCATTAAAATGAAGGAGAGTAGGCTTTTGACGTCATTATTTAGTATAAACTGTAAGGGATAGTGATTACGTGAAAAAACAAAAAGCGCAATCATTTCTAAGCGCAACCATCGAAGCGCAACTAAATTGTTCCAATTTATGTGTGCCTGGTAAATAATTTAGACAGTCGATATAAAACTGTCTGTCGATATTTTTGATTAATCCATCATACGTCCCTCGCTCTCTAATTTTGATCATGGTTGCGCGGAGAGGAATAGAAATATAATATTTTTATTTTGTTTTTTGAGCGCAACTAATGGTTGCGCTTTGCGGAATAAATTAGTTGCGCTTCGAGAAATTCCCCACATTTTCGAGTAATCTAGATAAGGGGCTAAAAACTATAATTCAGTCAACCTATTAGTGAAATTGATAACGTGGCGGTGTAAAGCCTCGGCACACGACGTACATGAATAAATCTAAACAAAAACAGCTTGTAAATACTTCGGGGAGGCTGCGCTGAGTGTTTCCTTTAAATATTACAGCGACCAGAGGGTCTGTGTAAAACTGCCCTCTGCCCTAAACGAGCTTTGGGACCTGTGAATTTGGGCCAAGCGCTCTTGGCTTGGTATTCAGGAAAAAAATCGTAAATTGACGTGTAAAATGATTAAGAGAGATTTTTTTGTATGTACGGTGGGTGAGCAACTATTAACGTTAATTAAGTATTTAATTTGATACTAAAGATGATGACTTAAGTAATAAAATGTACCTAAATACACTACACAAGCTTTTTTCTTATGGGGATAGGTAGAAACTACAGAATGCCATCTGCCGTAGCAGCAGTATACAAAAAAGTATGTTATAATCGTAATTCTATCATTTTTTTTGCTTTGTTTACGTTCATACAACTAGTCATACACTCAAGCCGGTTGCGAGTAGGTACTATACGTATCTGACCTTTTTGAAAATCATCACAAATAAGGTGATATCCCTTACATGCTGCCGTCCACTAACTAAAAGGCCGTTAAGCCACAGTTGGTCGTTTTTCACTTTTTAATGTAGGCTTATACAACTTTCGATGCTCTATCTTTTGGTCTAAGTGTCATTTTTCTATGATTCATAATTTTAGAGATACAGAACATTGCTGAGCAGTTAAACCACATAAATTTCGTTACTTCCTTAGCTAAAAAGTGGCTAAGTCACAATACTTCTCTAGAAAGACGTTAACATACTTTAACGGCAAATTAACTAAAAGTAAGTCATATAGTCATTCTGGACTAAAAAGCAGCTAAGCGTCTTTAACTACCTTCATGTATTGTGTCATACAAATAACCACTTGAACATCATGCCTTAACTATAGAGCAGTTATAAAGAAAAACTACACTAGAAAGCAGTTATACGCCAATAGCGGCTTTTAAGTTATGTATTGAAATTAGTATGAGCTAAATATCAATCGCTAGAGAGCAGCTAAACGACAATACTAAACTAAATAGCAGCTAACCGCTTGTGATTTGCCTTTGCGTTTGACCAGCTCAGGCTATAATTCCATCCTTTTCACTTCGGGCGCTCATGCTTCGTGGCGCGTCTCTCGCTTTTTGGCGCCTCAATTACGAGAATGGCGCAAAATAGGCAAACTAGGTAAGCTAACATTATTATTTCATTTATCGTAAGAAATAGTTATTTGTTATATTATTATAAATGCGAAAGAATGTTTGGATTTAATAAAATAAGCAATTTAAGTACCTACCTAATTAAATGGTTTATTTTATAAAATTATACTTTAGGCTGGAACTTTACAAATAGCTTATTATTAATTAAACAAAGGACAAATTGTATTACACTTATGAAATAAACATCACAATCAGAGATTAATAATTGCAAAGTTGAAATAATATAATTGTGCGTAACACATAACGCCGTAATCAGTTAAATAATAGACTTTACATTAAAAAAATATATATTTGACCATTTTTTATGCTTAAATTCTAATTTAAAACTTTAACAAAATGAGTAAATCAGATTAGGTAAATAAGCAATTATACCTAGTAACACTCGTGTGGAGTGATGGAGTTTTAATGAAGGTATGCAAAGTATTTTTCATAACTACTTTAGGTTACTGCAAAAAAAATGATAAAATATTGCTTAATTCTTTTAATCCTGACAAAGATACTGATAAACGGGGCAGGCACGTAAAGACTCCAGCTTTTAATAGAGATATTATTACGGAACATATTGAATCTTTCAATCCAGCTGCACCGCACTATCGCCGTAAACACGCTCCTCACCGTCGTTATTTGCCCAGTGAAATCAATATTACGTTTATGTATTCTGACTTTTGTTCAAAATATCCAGAATACAAAGCGGGCTATGAGTTATACCGATCACATCTAAAGAGTCTAAACATATCGTTCGATAATTGTACATCTCAAAATTTTCAAATTCTATGCTAATCGACCTCATCAATAGTGACTTAATAGCCACAAAAACTATCACTCTTTATTTATTTCGAACCGGGTCACACATTTATGAGCTATGATCAATTTCAAAAAGTATTTATGAGGTACATGATGTACCTCATAAATACTTTTTGCTAGAAGCCTTTCAAAATGACCATCTAAACATAGGAACTCTTTTATTTTTTTTGTAATACAATATACACTCGGTTATGAACACGAGTTTCTAGGGATACGTTTCTAGTACAACTTCATCCTTCATGGGAAATTAATAGTCGACGGATAGGAAAGGAAATAGAACCTTCACAATTCCCGAGAAAGGTTCAATTCTGAGTAACATGGCCGAACAATGTAACTTGAAAAACACAACCTCTGCCCGCCCGGTCAGAGTACCGGGTACTAGCCACTCATTGTCGTCAATGTTAATAATTAATTGCTGCTTCAGTTGAAAACAACGTTACCTAGAAAATTAACAACTCTCGTTACTCTATTTTAAAACGTTTACAAACGGTGATAACTTGAAGCTTTCAATTTTATGAAACATCAAAACAGAAATACAACTGTTTCACTGTCATAAAACCTATTTATTAAGTTTTTTCGACATTTTGTTATAGCTTGGTTTAGAATACTAAAATTTGAAGGGCGCCTCGTTTATAATATTTGCCTCATTTCATGAATTCACGAAACTTTGAGGGTGATAACTGTATTGATTCGCAATCAATGGCGTGCCAGTTTTATCTAATCATTATCGGTTGGTACGGATGGATTCCTATTCTCATCAGCCATTCCGTTCACTTCATACTGTGTAGATCATTTTTACCAAAAATCTATGTGTATACTAAATACGTGATAACAAATAAATATTATAGAAGAGTCTGTTAGAGATGTCTAAATAACAGCTTGATACTAAACGCTCACGGTATTTATTTACGGTAAGTAATTAATTATAAAAAAAACTGCCTGTATCATGTTTGTTTGTTGGAATTAATTTTCAAAGCGGCTGGACTAATTTCAACAGGTCAGATGGCTGTTTTTATTTGAGGAAAAGAATTAGGAACCATTGCAACAACGTAAAAACCCATGGAATTCTACTAGAACGAAAACGTTAGTAATAAAATATGGGTTAACAATGTACACAAGTAGGTGTCAAGTCAGAGGACGTGTAAGGTCAGTAAGGACGCTCTTAACATTTATGTTAAGTTAAGCCAACTTGCGGTTACACCCACCTACAGCTTGTCACGATATTTGTGTAGGCACCCTTTTATGACGACCTGTTTTTATCTCAATTAAAATAACAGTGTTTTTAAATAATAATAATAAAAAAAGACAAATAACAATATATCACTGACTGTCTTCCGCCAAGATAAGCAGAGGTGTACCTAAAACTACATTTAGCCAATCATATTTAAACCCCACGTATAAAAAGGCGAGCCTATTCCCACCCACCGTGCATGATAAATTCAGATTCAGCTGGTACTACGAAATTACAGATTTAAAATCCAATAACCCCTTGCCTTTACCTCGGAATCAAAACCAGGAACCCCATCCTCTGCTGCGGCATTGCAACCACAAGACAAACAAATCTGCGGCATAACTAACAATGTCTTACAATCGCCATGTTCCTAGCCTTTTTCTAACTACGCTGAAGTAAGCTTCCAGATTAACCGGATCCAGTTGAATATCAGTGTTAAATGATGAAGAAGAAGAAGAAGAAAGAAGTAGACATAGGGTGACCGCCTATCTGACCTTCACAGCCCAATTACTGGGTAACACGATACCTCTTCGTTAAACAGGTTGTCAGACTTTCGGTGTTCCGAATACTGCTAACGACTGCAATAGGGAATATGCATGTAATTGAAATTTGGTTCGAATATTTTTTTTTCCGAATCTTTAACGGCAGAAAATATGAACTAACTCATTATTTTACTTTTTAATAACGTCATAATTATTTAAAATTGAAAATAAAAGTGCTAATTAAGTGCGGGAAACACCCAAAGTAATATTAATTGGATCATAGTAGATGACGTCATCGAAATGGCGCGCGAAAATGGCGGCGTTTAAACAGCTTAAATTTATTCGGTATTTTATTTATTTGTAAACAGTGAATTCAAAATATAAAAAAATCAAAGACGAAGAGGTCTTAATAAGACCCAAAACCTTGTTGTGTCTTAAGTGTGCTGGACACCAATACACGGATCGACTTCGCCTATCATAGCTCAACCTTCAACCGTCTCGTACAGCTGTTATTATCTAGCCACAAACCCTCCAATTTACCTACAAATGATAACTAAAGTACGTTTTCATCATTACAACCTTATTTGAAGAGGAGAACCGCCCAAGAACGAACAAAAATAACAAATTACTTGAGCTCATAAAATCTCAAGTCGATTTTTCACATCGAGCTTGTAACAAAAAACTTGAGGAATCTGGAGAAAGGCCCTAATTACGACGGGACGTTCTGTAAAACATTTGATTGATGGGGCTACGGAACCTCCTATTAATTACAATCACCGTGAGCAAAAATGTATCAAATAAGTGTATTAACGATGGAATATTAATTTATTTCAAGACACGAACTCAGTGAAGCTCCGCCTGTTGTACTAGGAGTTCCTGTACCACAAAAACCAAAATAAAACTAATTGATTTTTATATTTAGGTGCGTGTTATTTAGTTTCATTTTACATAAAACAAATCCCTCAAAATGAGGTGTTTAATTTTTATATAATTTTAACATGTACCTCTTGGAAAAGCTGGGAAACTTACCCCTGAATAGAATAAAGTAACATTTTTTTGATACTTAATTTTAAATGGTTTTAAAGATAAAATAAAAAATGTTTGACCAGTGTCCTAAGAGTTATGACAGACATGACAGGTTGTAAAGATGACGTTTACTTAACCTAGAATTAGGTTATTTTAAATTCGTTCAGTAACTCACTTCAACAATGGAAACTAAAGATTTATGTAACGATGAAATCGTCATACTTAATTATGTTTACTCAAAATATGTACAGACAATAATACTTAGTAATTTATTTTTTACACTACAAGAACGCACATTGTTTTATTATTTTATACGTAACATTGATTTGATGAGACATGATTGCAGAACGAATGAAATATGAAGAAAACGAGACACCATGTTGAATAAAACATGGCAACAATTGAAAAACTATCATTTTTTGTTTACAACAAATCAGGTTCAAATTCACCAGATAATATTTTTTCCCAATTTGCGTTATTTTTTCCTTTTCTTCGATAAATGTACATCGAACATTAAACATCTCCTTTACTGCTGTCAAAATTGAGATCACTAGCCAGAATTATTATAACCAATAAGCTCTTTTTAATAACCCAACTTTTACGAACAGCAAATACCCTTTAGCCTGCCATCCTCCGCTTACACCAATAAGTTTAATCTTCAATACTATTCGAACATAATATGCAAATACCGCCCCAAAAACGTGACCATGCCCATATTGTACCAAAAGGAATGTTGTATTTGTTTTATACAGGGTGATTGGAAGATGGGTGCAAAGCTTTAAGGTGAAGATAGTATAGACAATTTAGGACCATTTAAGCCATGGTTGTCTTAGACGAAGTCTTACCAAATTTTTTTAAACAAATTTTTAAGTTTTTTTTCGGAAATTCTCAAAATTTAATGTAAACTGCATAATTATGGCCAAATTGAATGATAAATGAATTCATTTTTTATTTATTTAATTAAAGTAATGTGTAAGCAACCAAGCAAAACATGTTTTAGGCTTCTGTGTCATTAGACATTTTTTTTACAGATATTTAAAGCTCAGAAAAAATAAAAAATTTGTACAATACGTCTTTTAAACCTTATTTTAAAAAAAAACGGAGGGTGCTTTTTTTGTTCAAACCTTTTTGAAGACATGCTTGATAATCGCTCTTTCTTTTGAGGTATCATTTATGCGGATATCTTACAAATTATTGAAATTAGGACCTAATAAACCAAATCGAGGGAGAAATTTTAAATTTTAGGCAGTCTAACAAAACACAAAATTTTTGCTTAAAAGAATACTTTATGTGCTCGAAATGATAACATTGTTCAATTCTAAGAATTTTTGGCACATGCAGGAACCAATTGAGGGGAACCCATTGAGGGGATTCTCTAAACAATGGCCACCGAGCGCGGTGCGACGGCATTTCCAGGTAGAACGCCCAATGAATAGCAAAAAGCGATAAAGAGTTGGTTTTTACAGCAAAATGGTCTTAGTTACTGAGGCAACAAAGTCGTTTTTCTTTAGTCAGGGTCAGTCGGTCTGTGATGAAGCCGTTACATCTTTTACTTATTAGTCAAACTACTGCCCTTGTGAGTGGACGTTGTCGTGTTGATTCACAATTTACCGTGTTCAGTTGTAGCCCTTTGCGTTCCTGCACGTGTTGTTTGCGTTAGTTTTGAACTTTTTTGTTTCACCGTGTCCAGTCGTAGCCTCGCGCTCCTGCACGTGTTGATTTTTGACTTAATTGTGTTGAGTTGACGTTTAGTGCGCTCCTACGCCGTTTTTCTTAATTGTTAAGTGACTATGGCTACTTTTTCCAATCAAGAATATGCGGATATCGTATTTATGTACGGTAGAGCAGACGGCAATGGATCTTTGGCGCGACGGATGTATCAAGAGCGCTATCCGAATCGCAGGATACCGAATGTCCGAGTGTTTTACAACACGTTTCGTCGTCTTGCCCAAGATGGGTTTCACCGCGTGGAACCTGGAGTCAACCCGGGCAGACACGAAACTGCCGTCGACGAAGACATTTTAGCAGCATTTCAAGCGGAACCTACTACCAGTACTAGAGCAGTAGCTCGAAATTTAAACATTTCTCAATGGAAGGTGTGGCATACAATGCACCAAAATGATAAGTATCCGTTCCATGGCAGGAGTGTGCAAGGTCTAGTAGAGCAAGATCCTCAAAGAAGAATTCAGTTCTGCCGTTTCCTCCTCAACAGAGACATCGAAGATGCGTGGTTTCTGAAATCAATCTTGTGGACGGATGAAAGTAAATTTTCAAGGGAAGGTATTACAAACTTTCACAACATCCATGAATGGGCCGACGTAGACAACAATCCACATTTTAAGAAGCAGGTGTCATTTCAGATGAAATTCTCTGTGAATGTATGGGCTGGAATAATTGGCAGAACATTGATTGGGCCCCACTTTTTGCCTGATCCATTGAATGGCGAAAATTATTTGCAATTTCTGCAAATTGATTTTCCACTGCTGGTAGAGGAATCAGGTGTCCCGATCTTCGAAAGAGACCGAACAGTCATCTTTCAGCAAGACGGCTGTCCAGCGCATTGGACTTTAAATGTAAGGGAACACCTCAACAATTGCTTTCCTGATAGCTGGATCGGCAGGGATGGACCCATCCCTTGGCCCGCTCGCTCCCCAGATCTGACCCCGTTGGACTTTTTCGTGTGGGGCCCAACCACCAAGGAACTGGTGTATAACAACAAAGAAATTAACACTAGAGAAGAATTGATACAAAGAATAAATTCAGCGTTTGAGACAATGAAGCAGGAGATGATGTTGAAAATAACGACTACAGAAGTTAGAAGACGGGGCCGTGCTTGTATTAGGAATCACGGCCGTCATTTTGAACATGAAAAATAAATAATTTTAATTCAAATGTTGTTTTAATTAGTCTGCCTAAAATAAAAAAAATTCTCCCTCAAATTGGTTTGTAGGCCCTAATTTCAATAATTTGTAAGATATCCGCATAAATGATACCTCAAAAGAAAGAGCGATTATCAAGCATGTCTTCAAAAAGGTTTGAACAAAAAAAGCACCCTCCGTTTTTTTTTTAAATAAGGTTTAAAAGACGTATTGTACAAATTTTTTATTTTTTCTGAGCTTTAAATATCTGTAAAAAAAATGTCTAATGACACAGAAGCCTAAAACATGTTTTGCTTGGTTGCTTACACATTACTTTAATTAAATAAATAAAAAATGAATTCATTTATCATTCAATTTGGCCATAATTATGCAGTTTACATTAAATTTTGAGAATTTCCGAAAAAAAACTTAAAAATTTGTTTAAAAAAATTTGGTAAGACTTCGTCTAAGACAACCATGGCTTAAATGGTCCTAAATTGTCTATACTATCTTCACCTTAAAGCTTTGCACCCATCTTCCAATCACCCTGTATATATCTTTGAGGCGTGTTCTTTTAGAGGTCTCTTAAGTATTTTAAGTCAAGACATTTATTAGGCCTGAGGCGTTTTACCGTGTCTTATTTTAAGCTGGGTTTGCGTTGGCGAAATAGAATAGTCTTCTCTTCATTGTACCTACACCATAAAAGTTCTCGAGATTCTAGTTTTCTGCCTAGTGACCTCAATGAGAGGATCACTTTCAGAATCTGAAATGTTGATATGGTTACAATGTCTGGCTAGTTACGTAAGTAGGTATTACGAGTTTAAAGGGGCGGGGAGGGGAGAGGGAGGGGTGGGGTGGAGGAGGGGGAGGGGTGGGGGAGGGGGAGGGGATAGGGGGACTGGTAGAGGCAGCTGTCGGGTGGGGTAGGGAGAGGAAACAGAGGGAGGGGTGACGGAAGGGGAGGGAGGGGTGATGGGAGGGGCGTGGGAGGTGTGGGGGAATGGGAGGGAGGGGGAGAGGGGGAGGAGAGGAATGGGGAAGGGGAGAGGGGGAGGAGAGGAATGGGGAGAGGGGGAGGAGAGGAATGGGGAGGGGGAGAGGAGAGGAGCTGGTAAAAAATGCTATGCAATAGCTTTACCGCGGCAGTCTCCGAGTGCCACAGGTCATTTTTTTTTTTAAATTCAAACGCTGCCGCATATGTATAAACTGGATGGTGGTCTAGGATGGACGCCGTCTACAGACGCTGGCACATCAAGCTACCCCAAATTGTCAAATTTTCCCAATTGAACATGGACCTTATTCATTTCGCAAAAAAGTTGAAAATTTCTCAAATAAACATTGGGGTAGCTTGATGTGCTGACCTCTGTACATAATTCAGTTTTTCTGCTACATGATTTATTATTTATTTATTTAATTTAAATAGAACGGCCGAAGCCAATTACACGATTTAACATAATTATAATTTATTAAATCATTCACTTCACACTTCTCAATCATTATATTCTTCTCACAAAAACTCAAGCATTCTGACATTATCATCTTCCATTCATCCGCAAACATATCAAGACCTGTGCCTGAGTCCAGGAGAGCGTTAATAGACGCTACAGTCCGAGGAATAGGTGACATGGAGTGCGCAATAGTACGGCTAGTTGGAACAGCCAACTTAAACGGTGCTTTCTGCCACGATAGTAATTGTCTGGGACAAATAGATTGCAGATTTCGTTATGCAGATCAGGATCATCGATAATCCCCCTAAGAATTTTGAATACTACAGCCATCTGATCACGCGACCGCCTTACTTCTAGAGAGTTGATACCTAAGAAACCCAACAGGAATTTGGTGGGATACAGGAAGGGATAAAACCCGTACATGCGTTACATGCATTTGAAGAGCATGGAAAACCATCTTTAGAGAAATACAATACAATGTCAGTCACGCTAACATGGCATTGGAAACTACCCAAATATATAGCCACTTCCAAAGCCCAATACAAAACAACAAAGTTCTGTAAAAATGACGAATCAGAGAGATGGCCCAACTTTGAGAATGCACTACAACTTAAAATGAAGTGCCAAGAAGGTGACATGGGCAGATAAAATATACAAAGATTGCAGAATTTCTGAGCCAATACGCCAAGGTACCTAGAAACCTTGGCAAACATATTTCCCAACACAGCAAAATATCTTGATTCACTTACGGCTTCAATAAGGCGAGTAGGTGGTGCTCCAGGCAGAGCGTTGCCTTTAGAAATCAAATTAAAACCCTTCACAGTTCAAAGGAATACAATCTTGCATATTATTGAGTTTTGTCGACCTAGATTGGTATTAAGGTGATATTATGTTTAACGCTGTTGGTTTTATTCAAATACTAGCTACACTTGGCAGTTTGACTCAGTCAGATATTAATTATTAGGGAAGTAAATACAAGATTTACCAAGAAATCTCATCTGTTTGTCTCTATGCAAAATCTAACCTATACTTTGTTAACTGCAAACAACTAATAATAATGTATCTACGCCCAAAAACAACTACAACATGGCCTCCGACAATTCTTCTGCATCGCTATCGACTCGTAAAGAGCAAATGACTGTCGACTTTGCTACGTTTTGTTACGTCTGTCGAAACAGTTTGAAAATGTAATTATTTGAAGAACTGATAATGGCAGAGTTAGGAAAATGTAATGGCAGTGTATAGAAACGCGTAGCATCACACCACAGGCCCACTCATCTTCCATGGAAGAAAAAAAATTCCATACGCGCGCATATACATATATGATGGCAGGATTTGCTAGTACCAATATTGTAAATCTATTGTACCATGTTCTAACAAATAAACATATTTATTATTTTGAAATAAAGACATGCCGTCCGGTTACTTGCCAACGTAGCTTGCCAAGCCATTGGGTTCTAATACAGCCAAAACGACGACGGTGACAAGAGCACGTCGGATGATCTCGTTAATATTCGCGTGCCGTGCTATGCGAGTTGCACTTCGACGGCAGGACAGACTGTGATGTCCGAGGCTGTGGATAACTTCGCCTCAGATGCAGCCATAAGGATAACAACAAGAGACTCCTAACTCCTAGATGTCGAAAAGCAGCGAGGGAAAAATAACTGCTAATAGATTGTTGGCCAGAGGTTAAGCTTAACCTGCCATGTTTTGAGTTTTTAGCACATTATAAATAACTAGCATAAGTAAAATAAATAAATAACATAAAATAAGGCTTTCTATTGGTAAGAGAATTTTCAAAATTGGTTTAGTAGATCCAGAGATTACCCCCCTACAACGTCACAACACAGAAAGTTTACCTCGTTATAATAGTAGTCTAGATAACAGACTGTTACAGTCACACTGCAGGGTTAAGGCCCTTTTTAACCGACTTCAAAACAAGGAGCAGGTTCTCAATTAAGTTATATTTTTTTTTTTCGGAAGTCGGTGGCCAATAAATAATGAATGAAACAAAAACCACCAAAGTCACAGACTTCCGAAACTAGTGTTATTTTACACCGGTTCGCATCCATCACTAATAAATAGTCGATGTTAGTTAGTGTTTTTTACGAAGCCGGATGTATTTTTTTGTAAAAAAAAGTTTCAATACAGAAAAGGATAAATTGATCACTACGCTTGCTGCAGGCGAATCGCCGATTTCAGACTTATAGTATAACTACGAGTCTATTTGAGTTTCTTTGCGATGTTTTACCGGGTTTCTTAGCACATTATTCACAAAGTCGATTATGAAAAAAGACATGTAGCGCCGACAGTTAATTCATCAAATTTTAATTCGGACAATGGCAGGAGGAAAACGAGCGATGCGTAGGATATTTTTAACTTTACTTATTTAGGTTTAGGTAGCTAGGATTTCTTTAAATTCTGTTATGAATTCTTAACCAAATCTTTTATTTTATGATTGTATGTTGTGCCTACTAACATAGTTTATAAGTTGCAATTGTTACTAACCATAATGGATCATTGCTGTCTAAATTAAAAAAAAAAAAAAAAAATTATTATTAACCAAAACGTGTTTTTGAATAGCAAAATGTACTTGTCTAATTAGTGCTAATTACCGGTTACCATATGCTGAGCAAGCCACTTATATTTTATGAATGAAAGGTTGAACCATTTATTTGTGAGTTTTGTTACCGGTTCAATTTTCAATTGTTTGTAAAAGTAGAACAAAAGTAGTCTTTTAATTGAGTAAAGAAGAAACAATTGTGTTTAATTGATGTTATTTAGAACTTGAAATAACAAAGCATTTAACTTAGCAACTCGGCGTGGCTCAATTACAATCATGGCAACGGGATGACCTTTGCTCTTCTAACTCAGAGGGCGAAAATAAAATCTATCTTACTTTAGTAATCTTTTTCTTGTTATACAAGTAATATTACTTTTTGGCTTCAAACTGTTGACGTTTAACATATTTCTTTTCAGTTATTGCTATCATTACAGAATAATGATTCTAAAATGGTCCCAGTTGGGCGCCAAAATGTCGAAATCGTAAATTGAGCCTCATTTCCTTCACCGTGAAAAATCTGCCCTTGATGAATAGTTTTAGTAAATATTCTTACTAATGAACTAAAATACTTTTGGCGAAGGCGTCTTAATACTGAAAATTGTGAAGAAATTCCTTGAAACAAATTAGAATTTTGTTTATACGATCGATGCGGGCGTTAAAATACGTTTTGTGTACTTAGTAAACATTTCTAATTTACTGAAAACGATCTCGGAATAAGATAAATAAATAAACGAGCCCATAGTAAACATAAGGTGGGTTTTCCAACATTCTGGTACCTATAACCATTATATGGAAAGAGTAAATTAGTATCTGCCATACAATAATATATAATAATAATAATAATAATAATTCATTTATTTTCTCTGATCATCATAAACAGTACAAAGTCAATTTTCACTGCATAGAGACTGGTGTCTGTTTTAGGTAAAACCTGTATTACAGATCACCAGGCTGACCTTCCGTCGGACATTTATCTTAAGACATTATAACTGCATACAATTTTCATACAAGGTGAATTAATTCATAAAAAATAAAATTAGCAAATAAATAACAATCTAGAAAATCAATTAAATTCATTAATTAAAAATAAACTATTGGTAAACATTTTCAAGGTAAAATATAAGTAGCGTGTGTGTAGGTGTGTGAGTGTCAGTGAGGGTGAGAGAGAAATCATTCTTCACTAATAATCAAATAGTGTGAAGAACAACTCGTGTCCTACGTGTAGGTATATCGTTCGATGCATTAGTTCAGGGGTTTCAACAAGCGTTCTGTTGCATTGTAATCAATGCCTTGAAGCCACGACAACACTTTCCTCTTGCACTCTACCCTGGAGAGAGGATAGATGATCAACAGTTTGTTCATGTTATTATATAAATACGATCCCAGAAAACCATAAAAATTATGTGCCAGACTGGTCCTATATTGCGTAGTTGGACAGACAGTTGTATTTCTCCTTTTCCCTGAAAATGTTTTTGGGTCGTAAGAAAGTTCAGCATGCTTTTTTGTAACAGTCACTAAAATAAAAAGTTGACGAACAGTCAGTACCTTACAGCGTTTATACAAGTCCACTGTAGGATAGCGCATAGGAAGAAAAGAACTCACCTTTAATATGGCTCTCTGGGCTCTCTCCAACTTTAACAGGAGAGTTTTTGCGGCCCCACCCCAGGAAGTTAAACAATAAGACAGTAAAGATTGACACAAAGCGAGATAAACTGATTTGATAACAGAAGTGTCAGCAATGTGACGAAGAGATTTAAATATATAAATAAGCTTACGAACTCTGGGAACCAAAGCCTCGATGTGCTGTTGGAAATTCAGTCGGTTGTCAATTACAACACCCAAATACTTAATAGCGTTCGTTTTTGACAAACGTGGACATTCACAAGAGCTAGTTAGAGGAAGGCCACAATTGTGTGAGATAATTGCGAGGTTTGGTACATCCTGTTTCCTGATTGTGTAGGTCATGAACTTTGTTTTATCTACATTTAGTGTCAGAATGTTGTCATTTAGCCATTTAGAGACTTTATTAAATCCATTCTGGGCGTGCGTATAAACTTCTTCCCAAGTGTCACCATAGAAAAGCAATGCAGTATCATCGGCGAATGTAATAACTTTCCCATTAGTTAGGTTTGTGTTACATAGGTTGTTTATGTACACTAAGAACAAGGTTGGGCCGAGGATACTGCCTTGTGGGACGCCATAATCAATAGGTAGCTCATCACTCACCCATCCATCCACTTTAACGACCTGTGTCCTTCCCTTTAGGTAATTTGCAAACAAATTCAGTGTTTCACCCCTAACACCCAAGTGTTCTAGTTTGCTTATCAAAATGGGAATAGACACTGTGTCAAATGCTTTGGCTAAGTCCAAGTAGATTGCCAGAGTCTTTTTCTTAGTATCTAACTTGGAAATAATAAAATCTGTCAATTGATGTACAGCATCTGCAGTTGATTTATTAGCGCGAAATCCAAATTGAGATGGAGATAAAAGCTGATTTGTCTCCAAGAACTTAACCAGTCTGATATTCATCAAGCGTTCCAATATCTTAGATAGTGTTGGAAGTATAGAAATAGGCCTATAATTGTTAACACAGCATCTATCCCCACTTTTGAAAACGGGAACTATTTGTGATTTTTTAAAAGCAGATGGCAAATCTCCGGAGGCAAATGATAAATTGCAAATTAATGTTAGAGGGGGGACAATAACGTCAATGAATTCTTTCAAAAAGTTCCCTGAGATTTTATCTATTCCTACCGCACAATCATTTTTGAGGTTAAATATTAATGATTTTATTTCGGACTCATCTGTAGGTAACAGTACCATTGATTTTAAGCTGGAGCTAGTAGATTGAGATGAACTAGCGGTGTTGGTGTACGATAAATTTACGTTATTGCAAGTTATTTTCTCTGCTAATGATTTACCAATACCCGCGAAAAATGAGTTTATATTATTGACTGAAGTGGACGGACTTTTGGGGCAAATTAACTGCGTTGACTTTTCATATTTCTTTGAGGTGTATGTGATATTTTTAATGGTTTCCCACAACTTCTTACTATTATTTCCGGCTTTCTTAATCATATCCTTTTCGTAGCCAATCTTAGCCTTCCTCAAAGTATCATTGCAAAAATTCCGGTACCTCCGATATGTGGTTTGAGTTGTTTCATTCTCTGAATTTTTTTTAGACTTTATATAGAGTTTATCGCGGTTTCGCATACACCTTAGAAGTCCCCTTGTTATCCAGGGCTTTAGAATTCTTTTGCGTCCAGTACTTGTTACGGTTACCGTATTACTTTCAATAGCTTTAGATATCGATCCCGTGAAAAAATCTGCGGCCAAGTTAACATCAGTCATGTTATAAATGGGACTGAAATCAAGACTCCTCATGCTTTCGTTCAAACCTTTGGAATCGATTTGATCGTAGGTTTTTTTTGTAATTCTCTTGGGTTTAGTGTTCAAAAAAAGTATAACGGAATCATGATCAGTAATAGATGTCTGCGCAACGTAGCAATGAGCAGTCAGTTTAGTTCTTAATAATACATGGTCTAAGCACGTACGACTGTGAGTAGGTATTGTGTGGGCTGGGAGCATACCGTGAAACGTAATCATATCAAGGTAGGAGGATGATCTTTGGTCTTGGGTCCCAGGTGAAATGTCAATATTAATATCACCCACTAAGATAACATTCTTGAATGAAGTGCATTTACAAAGACAGTCATTTAGCGAAAGCAAAAAGTTGTCAATATTTCTATTACCTGGTGGACGGTAAATGGCAATAAGGATAGTGTCTGGATCAATCCTCAATATAAGAGTGTTCGCATCCGAGAATTGTGATTCTTCAATCGTAGGGGAATAATAGTCCTTACAGTAGATTACCACACCTTCATTTTGAGTTTGGTTGTTAGCCGTGGAAAAGGACTTGTACCCGTCGATGAAAGGAATAATGGGGTTACGCGTCAGCCAACATTCAGTCAGAGCAATAATATCCCATTCAATATTAGATCTAGCCAGCAACGTTTGAAAGTTCGGAAAGTTTCGATGAATACTGCGGATATTTTGCGTAATGACCTTCAACGTAGTTTCAGAATGTCGCAGCAGATTTTTGCAGTCCTCTATTTCACACGTTGCTGACTGTGCCACAGCCACAGAGTCCAGTTCATTATTAAAAGTCATAGCAAAATCAGCCATACTTAGATGAAGGATATATCAATGTGCACTTAAAAATTGGCCAGTATAATAGGTATACACTTACTTTATTTTAATCAGAACTTGTTTAGTTTTACCTTTTTAAATCTATTATAATTAACAAGTATATTTTTATTACATTAATTATAACGCTTTCGTCTTTCTAATATGGACCTTTTTTAAGCAGACACTATAACTTTAAAGCGAGTACTTAAATGTATGTCATTTTCTATAATATTATACAGGTATGTTTCTAAACGCTGTTGTAGTTTAAAATATTGTTGTTTGCGGTTTTTCAATATATATGACCCGTCAAATTATCTGTACTTCAGTGGTAACTTTATGACCTTGAGCTGGCCTAGTTTAAAACGAAGTTTCAATAGAATTCGAGGTCAAATTATACTGGTTATGTGACCACTGACGTGCGCCCTACCTATCGTACACCCCAATGTTGATTTAGTAATAAAACGTTGCAGTTTGACGAAGCAACAGGTTACTGCGAACGACCTACAATATATAGATAGATACATTAAAAACTCACGCCTTTTCTCATGGGGGTAGGCAAAAACTGATGAACGCCACCTGCGATGATTCTTACATTCTTATTTTGCGTACGTACCTGATTTTTCTGATATCACTAACAACGTCTGTGTTTTTCCTTCTAGGTCGTTCTCTTCCTAAGCAGATGCTTCTACTAACATCTGCCTTATAAACATTGTAGGCATAAAAATGCTCGTTTTTTTCGTCACTTTATCACTCATCTCTCTCTTAAGCCAGAACGTCGTTTTACCAATCTGTCACCTACCTACAATACCTACATTTATAGGTAACCAATCGACCCATTAACTAGAAGCAACCGGGAGACCTTAGGAATGGTTACAAAATTAGATCCAATCCTATCGCCAGAGCTTATTTCGTTCTAAAAATACCCTCAACTTTTAATTGCGCAAAACCTTTTTTCGTTCCCGTTACACGTGCAATATCATCTGGGAAAACATCGAGGCAGATAGATACGGGTCCGTAATTTAACTTCGAGAATCATTTGTTCGATTAATGAAAAGTCGACTGAACGATTGTTCGAATGGAATTTATTGCGAAACAACCTTTTATCGCCAAACGCTACTTCGACTGAACGATTCATCGAATATTTTTTAATCGACGGACTGCTCCTTCGAATGAGTTTTAGTTATTGGAACGAAGTTCCTTATCGCGCGTTGCGAAAGGGGGCTAGACGGAAAAAAAGGAATCTAAAAGTTGTAACGACACTTTTTGCTATAGTTGAGGGCCGTGCGCGTGTTTCTCTGTTGTGTGTGTGTGTGTTTGTTGTGTGTCAGTTGTTGGGAGAGGGAGAGGGTAGGGGGAGGGGAGGGAAGAAATGGGGAGGGGGAGATGGAGAGAGAGGGAAGGGAAGGAAGAAATGAGGAGGGGGAGGAGGGGGAGGGGGGGGGGGAGACAGAGAGAGGATTAAGACCGGGAGTTGTAACTTCTATGACATAAATTTATGTTTCTCTGTCTGTCTCTCTCTCTCATAGAGAGCAAGGCAGCTATTTTCGTTTCGTCTTTCTATTTCGCATTGAACAGTGTGGTGTCGCAACGATAATTTTTGTTAAGTGTATACAGGTTTTTTGTACAGGCGCCAGCACGTCAAGTTATCCCAATGTGTCAAATTTTCCCAATTGAACATGAACCTTATCCAGTTTGACATAAAGTTGAAAAACGATCAAAGAAATTTGACACATTGGGGTAACTTGATGTGCTGGCGTCTGTACATAACAAATAATATAACTAACTATATAACTTTGTTCCATCCGGGTGTCCCTTGACACTTCTCAAGTTTTTATATAGTTTAATAACGGAAAAAAAAGTTACAAAAAAAACGATTTTTCGTCACATATTAATTCATACGAGGAAATCATACAATTTTAAGATACCGTACGTCCTTCCCATAGATTTAGAAACATGTTTGGTGAAAAAGAAGATAATAAAGCACAAACGAAGGGAAAAAGGTTTATTATAAAAAAAAACAAACGTTTTTTAATTAGTTTTTCCGTTAAACTATATAATAACTAAAACTCATTCGAAGGAGCAGTCTGTCGATTAAAAAATATTCGATGAATCGTTCAGTCGAAGTAGCGTTTGGCGATAAAAGGTTGTTTCGCAATAAATTCCATTCGAACAATCGTTCAGTCGACTTTTCATTAATCGAACAAATGATTCTCGAAGTTAAATTACGGACCCGATAGATACAGTTCGTTTATTGTTGGACCAGCAATTCCCCTCAGTGTCGTGTGTCATTACTTATTGTACACATGGCCGGATAATCAGTTATATAATCAATACATGTCCTCCCGGGAGAGAGGCGTTGGAGTATGTGATATTGGCACTGGTTCGTTAATTTTTATGGACACACGACATCAGGAAAAACTGGCGACATGGTGGAGCTGTAGCTCGTTTTTGGCTGAAGCAGTCTCATTGCGCATTGGTCGACCATCCTGAATTCTATTGTTGTTCTTCTTTTTTATAAATATGAAGGCTCCAGGGTCTTGCTTGTATCAATGCAACAGTTTACTGATGAAACGGTTATTCAATGTTAATTCATTAAACCCCAAGCTGACGCCGGCGTCCGCGCTGTCATTGTCTTTCTATTGTGTCTCTAATTGACCCGATTGAAAGATTAATATCGCTTTTCTCGCCATTTTGGTCTTAAGAACTACATAAATAATTAAACAGCACATTACTTATGATTTTTTTCTGATTGCAATACGGATTGGGTGTTTCGGAAATAAAACCATCTTCCCCAGGATTTCTATCATAGCACCACAGTATAGTGCATTAAAGATGATGGTTTCTGAACCGATCAAAATTCTCGACTTCTTCAATGAAATGTATACGGACAGATATAAGCAGCACGCCTTAAAATAACGTATCTTCTAAGTTATTTATGTAACAAGTAGTATGATCGCCTGCCAGATCCTTGAGTAATACAATCATACTAACCACTTTCCTTAAAGATTTGTTAAAGGACATAAGGCCTATTCAAACATTAGGTACCCTTATGAAGACATAAAAATCAAATCTCTGGACAAAAGTTAACGAGAAAATCATCAAGATTAAAAAGCAGAATCCGAGAGACGTCAGCGAAGGAGACGAGTTCATCGACCGTCGACATTCCAAAGAACAAGATTCGTATAATACCCCATTCATCATCAAAACCATTACGGCACGTAGAAAATGAACAAGACAGCGTCAGAGAAAACTAATTCTTTTCATAATGCCTTAAAGTAGAAATTGCATTTGAAGTGTTTCCAAGATTTTTCATTACTCTAACGACCTTGCCTCTTTGCATTGAAGGAGCTATAATCGATATTTGATGTAGTTACGTATTAAAATCAAACAATAAAATATATTTTATGGTATTATCAAGGGTATTTGAGCAAACGATAACAAAGTAACAGTAAATATTAACTTAGTATTGGTTAAGAAGGAAAATATTCATATTGGGCAATTAGTTCCGAATAGATGGGGGCTCAATTTCAAAGACTGTCGTATCGGTAAATTAAGGTAAAGCTGGGAAGGCAATAAATTTGAAATAGTCTTATTTGGAAAATTTATCGTAGATATAATCTACTTCTTTGCCAACTGTTACCGAGTTTCTAAATAAGGTAGCTTTTAGATGAAACTTATTAGAAAGGGTATTCATAAAGATATGAGTAGCGCGAGACGCGGATTTGGTGAAAACGTGGCAAAAGTTATATCCTGATTAAAAGTAGGTACTGTTTGAAAATACTGCTCAGTTAACTTAGTTTACGGGCCTCGGGAATTAATTTTGACTGAACTGTACAACATGCTCATTCACTATGTTCTTTTATGTTTGCTTTTATATACAAATATACTTATTATTATTAAACTTTAATAGCAAATTAGGTGCCAGAAACTTTCAATAATAATACCAGCCTATTACTGTCCCACTGCAGGACAAAAGCGTCTTCTCATACAGAGAATGCAAGAGTATAAAATAAAATAAATATTATAATATATTTCACAACTTCCACACAACGCTATTAAGCCCCAAGCTAAGCAGTGCTTGTGTTATGGGTAGGTACTAATCAACTGATAAACATAATATATCTACACATATGTATAATAAAATTGTAGAAAAGTGGTGTCTGTACAATGGAAATATATAAAAAAAAAGTAGCAGGGGTTGTTACTATATCAATGCCGAACCCAAAATTGTAATTAATATTTTTTTTGTCTGTTTGTCTGTTTGTCGGTTTGTCTGTTTGTCTGTTTGTCTGTGTGTTTGTGCACGCTAATATCAGAAACGGCTTATCTGATTTAGATGGGGTTCTCATTAATATATTGTAGTAAGCTTCACTTAACATTTAGTGTTTATTTCATGTTAATCGGTTCATAAATAAAAAAGTTATGTCAATTTAAAGAATCGCGGCTAACATTTTGTTAAGGTACGTTCTATCAGAGTACGTATACGCCTCGCGCTTGACTGTGGCACCGTAGCGCCCAAACGGGTGAACCGATTTAGATGCGGTTTTTCTTATTTGAAAGCAGGGTTTCTTGCGATGGTTCTTAGACATGATTCATCAAAATCGGTTTAGCCGTTTCAAGGTTATCAGCACTTTTGTGTTAGCTACCTTTGCTATCTTTGACGTCTATGGGTATTAACTTTACATACAAACATATGTGTGGGTTAAAATTTCAAACAGCCATGAGTGTTATATTAATAAGCAAGTGGTATATTTGGTCTGAGGCAGCCAGGATATCTAGCACACTAATACACTCTTGGGAAAATAATAACAGATATGTCGTGTTTGGATTCATTTTAATTGCCAGCATTTGATTCTGCGCACAATGCACTGATGGCAACATGCAGGATGAGCTGATGCTGCAGCCAGGCTATCCAGCACACCAGTAGGTAGACTCTTGACAAAATAATTGCAGATATGTTGTGTTTGGATTCATTTTAACCAGCATTTTATTCTGGACTTTATGCCCTGATGGCAACAGGATGAGCTGATGCTGCAGCCAGGCTATCCAGCACACCAGTAGGTTGACTCTTAAAAAAATAATGGCCGATATGTCGTGTTTGGATTTATTTTAACCAGCATTTGACTCTACATACATTGCACTGAAAAAAACTCATAACTGTAAACTCCATAAAACAAAAGGAATAAATTTAAAAAAATTGAAATAAATACTAAATTAAAAATATAAAAAACTTCCACCGCAAAAAAGTAAAACATTTAAAAAGTAAAAAATAATACTTTCCTATCGTTGAGCCATGAAATTTTACGTAACGTCGGGGTACCGCTAAAATAAGTAAGTACCTACATACCAACGAGCACTAGAAACATTCCTTCCTCAATGCTCCTGGACTACCAGCACATAAAATAAAATTAAAAGTAGGCGTACCCATAATGCTTCTTAGAAATGTAAGCTCCCCAAAACTTTGCAATGGCAGCAGGTTAAAAGTGACCAATTTACAAAGAAATCTGATAGAAGCAGAGATTTTAATTGGGTGTGGAAAAGGTGAAAGTGTTTGCATTCCTCGGATTCGTCTCATTCCAAACAATTTTCCAATTAGTTCTAAACGAGTCCAGTTTCCAGTCAGCCTATGTTTTGTGATGACAATTAATAAAGCCCAAGGTCAGACGCTGAAAGTTGTGGGTGTAGATCTAAGTATTAGCTGTTTCTCGCACGGCCAGTTGTAAGTGGCTCTGTCACGGGTTAGCAATCCTAGGAGCATGTATGATTTCATCCCCGATGGCCATACGTCAAATTAATATCGTATACAGAGAAGCATTACTGTAAAGTAAATTTTTAGCTACCCAAACGACAGTATATGTAATTAAAAATATGCTGCCCGAAAAGTCACTATTCCACGCGAACGAAGTCGCGGGCACAGCTAGTTTCTAAATATACATCTAGAGATACTAATGTTATAAAGAGGCAAAATTTGTTTGTAAGTTTATTTGTAATTTTAAAAATTATTGCACTGGTGGAAAGCTACTATATTCCCAGATGACATAGGCTACTTTTTATTATCCCTGTAATCCCACGGGAACAGGAACTACGCGGGTGAAACTGCGGGACGTCTGCTAGTTATAGATAAATTACACCCAGACACAAGACACAGAACAAATGATCGTGCTCATCACAAAAACATTTGTCATGGGTGGGGATCGAACCCACGACCTCCGGCATAGTAGTCAGGACCACTAACTACTAGACCAACAGGCCAGTCAGTATTTATCACCACCCCAAGTTTGTTAAACTTATATTATCTACAAGTCCAGGTTTCTTAAACTTGTTTTTCTTTCTCGATAACAATGATATCTAAGATAAACTTAGAAAGTACATATGAATTGAGAAAATCACATTAGTAGGTACTTGCGCGGATTTTAACCATAACCTTGTGCATGAGAGCTAGTTACCTCTGCGCCATCACTTTTACGCAAAGATAGAATTATTTAGATATTGTGTACCAGCTTTGGCCAATCACACATTCCTATGCGTCAAGCCAATTTAAACGTAAGCCGCTAGAATTCCTCAGTAGGTATTATTATTTATTTATTTATTTATTAAGCTATTGCATAGCTTCTATCGCGGGCCTTGAGCGCGGGGACCGAATCCAGAAATTCCGTAACGAAAAAACCTCACGCTCCCCACTCCGACGGGCAAGGAGGTGTGGCTTGAAGGCCGAAGCTATTGCATATATATTTATATATATTTATATTGCAGGCATAGTGGTGATAGTGGGGAGGGGAAAGGGGAGAGAAGTGGGGGGGGGGTAGAGGCAGGGGTCGGGAGGGGTTAGGGAGTGGAAACAGAGGGAGGGGAGAGGGAAGGGGAGAGAGGGAGGATAGGAATGGGGAGAGGGGGAGGAGAGGAATGGGGAGGGGGAGGGGAGAGGAGTTGATAAAAAATGCTATGCAATAGCTTTACCGCGGCAGTCTCCGAGTGCCACACGTCATTTTTTATTTATTTAATACTTCCAGCACACTAATGTACAGAGGCGGACTTAATGCCATAGGCATTTTCTACCAGTCAACCTTTAGGTGATGCCGAGAAAAACAGTGGTAGGTGCAATTAAAAATGAAAAAATAAAAGGAATCAAAGAATACTAATACATAATATGAGTATAAATACATAAATATAAATACCAGCCACCAGAACCATTATAATACTATTCAAGATAAATGTCCTAAAATGGGTACTGTCAGTCGATAACTTTGTATTTTGTATTCACAAGGCACCCAAAACATTGATTTTGTAATGGGTCAGATCTAATTCATATTTAATGATGTTCTACAGAGGTGCATTACCCTATATACAGGACATCAATTATTTACCCGGACCAAGAATCGCTTTTAAGGAATACAATATAAGGTGGGTTTTCTTTTGGGGATTTATAAATTATTGTATAACTTTGTTCTTGATATCTTTAGACAACTTTGGGCTTTACTTACTTTACTTGAAAAAAAAACAATGATGATTACTTACATAAAACTTGCCTTTAGAGTATTGTTTATAAATGATGCAAAGAAAGCAATTAAACGATATAATAACAATTGAACACCGAAGAGCGTAAAGCAGAACTTTTTCCTTAAATAATTCATCAGAAATAAAGACCGCCGCAACAGCCATTGATGACAGCGATTAAACCGTTCAGTTGAGTCGATTTTTATTGGTAGACAAGATCCTAGCTGGACTGTAAATGCTTTTGTAGTTATAATTATGGCTATTATTTTCATGTTAAAATAAGGAACGAAAAATAATCTCAAAGGATTAAAGACGCCTAAAAGACTGGCGGGGTAAAAAAAAGTCCAACCAGGACAGGACACGTGAAAACGCTTACCTATTTTCGATGTCTTATTGTATCCACGCTTGTTTTAATAAATAGTACAAGTACAGGTTTCCACATCGGTGAGGGAAACTCACCGATGTCAAAGATGTCTAAGATAAAATTGCAAACCTACATGTGAATTGAAAAGTCACATTGGTACTTGGCCGAACTAATGTTGAACCAAAACAAATAGGTAGGCTGTAAAATCATCTGCGCTATGAAACAATAATATGCAAGATATTATTATTTGACGAAGTTATTAATTAAGTCGATAAAGCGTTTGTGGTAGATAAGGAGATAATTTTAACTGAGGAAGGCTTATAATAGAGACTATAACATACAGTGTCATTGCAAAACAAAACGGAATTAGAAATATACCTACAATCTACATACAAACGCAGCAATCAGAAACAACCTAAAATCTTTGAAGCAATCATGAAATTGGAAAATTCTCGTTTGCTTGATGTAAATGGCAAAGCTGAACTAATTAATTAGATTGCTAACGTTGCTAGTGTAGTTGAGTTCTGCCATTACCTAACACAACACGGTGTTGCCGCGACGACTGAAACGCGTAACAATATCCGAGTGAACGTTTGTATGAAAGGGAACGCCCGTTGTGCACTGATTATCTGCTAGACGCGAATGGTGCAAGGTTTGAGCGACACGGATTTAGCGTGGATATTGCCAATGTACAAGCGACACACCCGGGTTTCGCTCGAGATGAAATACAGTATAAAGTAGCAGTTGACGTTTTAACAACGTTCAGAAAGGAATTAAATGATGGTGCAGTCCATATGCAAGTTCCAGTAAAACACGTTCAATCGAAACAAGGCCTTAAATGAGATTTTCACGTTACTGGTGTCGAAATTATTCATAAAAGAAAGCGACAGAGACGAGTCCCTGTACATTCAAAGACTAATAGTTTAAAGATTTTCATGCTAGTTAAGTAATCCACATCATAGTTTTGTTTCTATTAACCTCTGCGTTTCTCATTACCAGATTTTTCGATACATAAATAGTAATAGCATAATCAGCCAACAATTTTCTCGCTGCTTCTCTATGAGCAGACGTGGGCTGTAATCTACCAAGCAGGCTTGGCTGCGGGTTGGTAGTTGTCACATGTCGAATTTTCGGTTCAGGACAATTCAGTTTTCACACGATGTTTTCCTTCGCCGTTTTGATTAAATCATTTAAACAAAGTAAAGTGCATGTCTGGGTTTGAACCTACGACCAACAACTTGTAAGTCGCGGCCGTTACCATTAGTTTAATTAGTAATAATGAAAGCTTAAAATTGGGAAAACGACAGTCGGGTAGTATCCATAATCGTTCATGGCTACTAATTTTATTGTACTTATACGTAATAATTCCAGAATTTTATCGTAATAGCGGCTTATAAAATTTCCCACATTCTACGGCGTTATAAAATTGCAGCTGTGCATAAAATGTGGGCTACCATCCAAAAGCTAGATTCTTATTTGGTTTTTAGAGCTCGATCTAAATATTTTCCGGAACAGCAGGGCAATTTATTCTTTAATAACGATATGAATGTCATTTTTACGATAGTGGGGATAAAAATATCAACGGATGTTTTGTAGGAAACTCTTGATTTTTCATCAATAGGTATTAGTCAAGTGAACGTTTCTATGATATTATGATATCATCCACATACAGTTTTCTCAGCAAATGTTGAGGCTTATACGGAAACGCCTAGCCCTTACAGATCAAAGTACGGACACGGCCAGTCTAGGACATCAGTGGCTATGAAAGAAGCTGTCGCGCCCTGATTAGTTCGCGGCGACATGGGCGCAGCTAGGTATTTGGTACAAGACATAAAAGGCTTCAGTATCTAGGCATTACAGAAATAAAGAACTTAGTAACAAGTTGAACGTTATAGATAAAGCAAAATGACTGAGTATTGACGAACATTGTCCCTTTAGGGATTAATCAACAACATTAGAAATTACAGAGTATAAACACTTTCTTATTCAGAATAAAAAACTTCTAGGGAGATGAGTACCTATCATTTAAGGACCTAAAGCTATCATTTAAGGTTGTCTGTAAGAGATCGCTTTTAGCGATAAGGCCGCCCATTGTAACACCCTATGCCCTTAAACTTATAATTTGTAAGTTATTAAAGATTACAATAAAGAGTATTCTATCCTATAGCTTTGCACCAAGATAGGGTGTAAAATTAGACTTCAGAGACAAACTGGGATTTAATTTCTACGCTCATTCATTATTCTGCGGTTTCAGATATTTTCTAAAATGGTTACCCAACAATTACATCATGCATTTACAACAATGTCAACATAGTGCTAGTGAAGCGGTGACCATTGTCCAACCATGCGTATCTTCTCACGATCATAACATGATTTGTTTGCATTTCCAACCGTAACGATAGAAACTGAGGTTTCACTTAATTTAGCCCAAAAACGATTCTTACTAAAGTTTATTTGGTTTGTGTACTGTTAAATGGAACACCTAAGGAACTTGGAGGACAATAATAAAGTGTCAGTTCAGTTAAATAGTCAGACAAGACTAACACTCCTGAAAAAGGAAAAAGAAATAAACAAAAGAATATTTTTTTTGCCACACAGAAGATTGTAATAAAGCATTTGCAAATTGTTAGAAAAGAAAATGAGTAGAAGTAAATTCTAATAATGGAATTTAAGCAGTGTCGATACTTAATATGGTGACATGCGTAAGTCCTATTTCTCTTGTATATTTAATTCAGCCCTATATTAACTGGCTGATGATTGGCAGCATTTGAAATGTTCAAGATGCTTTATTATAATCAAGCTTCTTGGGAATCTATACCCAGAAAAAATTTCAAAGAACTGACTTCTTTGAAATCCGAATTCTAAACAGATGTAATCGTCAAAATGAATGGAGATAGGAGCTCTGTAATTGGCATCAGGCATTTCGGTGATATAATAATTATGCCTTTTCATTATGCAGCGAGCCTGCCTTTAAAATATGTTTTATGTAAGCGCATAAGTAACGTCGTCGCAATGTAAATTTTCCTTTACAACAAACTTAGTAACACTAAAACGTTTTGATAGCTACCAGAGTGTAGTTTGTTCATTAAACATTTTAGAAGTATCGTACCTTGAAGTTTCTCTCATAGCTCACTAATTACTATAATAGGATCGCTAATCAACATTCAACACGTTCTTTTATTTGAAAGAAAACACAAACAAAACTTCACGATATTTTTGTCTATCAAAGCGTACACCGTGCTCTGTTTGTATTAATTTTTATTTGTAAAGATACAAGCCTATAAATTAAATTTTAATCTGGTCATATTACCACAAAAAAACGTCGAAACCCACAAAATAGACACGATCACATCGTGTTAGTATATCCCGTTAATTGATCAACAGATTTCCATCCATTACCAACCAGAACTAAAAGCGATTATCTCTACTGGAACCATGAAGATTTGATTGGAGGATCGTGATGGGATCGAATTATGACAACAGGTTGCTTGAGAATGAAGAGCCCACAAAACCGAAAACAATACTCTAGGTGCAGAGCGATGTTCCAATATATCAAACGTAAATTGGTATTCAGCCTTGCATACCAGTTAAATAGATCAAGACATTCATCGCCTTGTGTTAAAGATCGTTTTAATTGCAGACGTCGAACTAAGTTATTTCTCTGGATATAGAATGACACTCATCATAATCATCTGACTATGTGGTTAGAAACATCTTTCTAAAGACACATTTTTTAAAAAAGAATATTCAAAATCGATTCAGAAGATCCAGAGATTACCCCCTAATACCTCACAACCTTTACATACATAAATACATACATAAACTCACGCCTTTTTCCCATGGGGGTAGGCAGAAACTACAGAGCGCCATATGCTACGATTCCTACATACTTCTTTTGCTTCATTTACATTCATACATGTTGTCATACACACACGCCGGTTGCGAGTACTACGCACCTGACCTTTCTGAACCTCACCAATAAGGTCTATGTATGTCCTTCTACGCCCCCCCCCCCCCCCCCCGGCGTACCCACTTACATCTGCCTTGTAAATACCTTTCGTTAGTCGTCTTTCATCCATCCTTTCAACGTGACCAAACCATCTAAGCATACTCTTTTAAATTTTTGTAACTACATCTTCTTTTAAACCACAACGTTGCTTTATCACATCATTCCTCAATCTGTCATTCATTGTTACACCACACATACTTCGCAAGGAACGCATTTCTACGGCATTTATTCTACTTTCATGTCTCTTTTGCCACGCCCAACATTCACTTCCATACATTAGTGTAGGCACCATTTAGCTGAATATCAGAGTTTTACATGGAGCAATTGCCTATCTGACCTCCAGAGTCCAGTGACTTTAAACAAGAAACAGCTTGGTTAAACTGGTTATCAGACTATCGAACTTCTGACTCCCGTATCTAACAACAGTCAAAGATCTACAAATGACAGCGGGTCCTAACAGCTTAACGAAATTGATACTATAAGCATCTAAATCTCCAAACAATAACGACAAATCCCCATAATCCACGATATACGCAAGTGCAATATCAGGATCAATAGTCCCATATATAGGGATCCATAACCGTAGAAACGTCCCGGTGCGCCGTTTATGCGGGCACGGATGAAGTTAAGCGGTATTCAACTTATGATTACGACATCGTACCAAATGGCAATTGGATTTTGATATGGCTCTACTCGGAAAGGTGAAGTACAAGCTGAAATACTGGGAAAAACCTCTGAAGTGGAATGGAAAATTAATTACGTTGTTACAAATGTTTTTTGTATATTTTATTTGCTGTGCGGTGAATTTTGAGGTGTTCTTATAAAACATCTGTGTGTTGAACTCAAGATTCTTCCCAACTTCAGTAGGTATTTAATCTTCACTTCACAAAAGTGGCCGGCTTTGAAGTTCAAATCCCCTGCAAATATTCGAATGTAGCTGAAGCTACCGTAAAGCCTTTCTGGCTGAGGACGCCGGTCGTCTAATCCGCCATCGCCAGTCTAAAGATTCGTGTCGTTCGACATATTATCTGCATTACTGATATTCCTAAATCTGTGCCAGTTTCGGAGTTACTAATGGTTGTTTTCTTATTTATACAAATCACGCAACTCGTATTTTTTTTTCTCCAATTCATCATGTGCTTTAACAGTTTTCTTTAAATATAGTTGCATCATATTGAGATGATGACTTTTTACCCTCGTATAGTTTTTTTTTATTTATTTTAATACTAGCTTTTGCCCGCGGCTTCGCCCGCGTGGATGTCGAACTTCCGTCCCCTATGTTTTCCCTTTAAGGGTTGAATTTTCAAAAATCGTTTTTTATGGAAGACTTACTCTTCACTAAGAACACCCCTTCAAGTTTCATGTCTCTAATACCAGCGGTAGGGGCTGTGCGTTGATATATAAACGTAATAATTTTAGCATAATACTTCCGGATAGACTACTTTCAAAGTTGATCCTTCCGATATGTATGCATAAAGATTTCTGGAACTACGGACCCGGGAAAGAGCGCCGTACAACTGACCATGTGTAAAACAACCGTACTAAGTTTGGTTAAAATCCCTATAATAGTTTTTGAACTATGCGTGTACAGACAGAAAGACAAAACATTCACTAATTGCATTTTTGGTATCAGTATCGATCACCAATCATCTTCCAATATTCATTTTGAATAGATAGGTATTCAATGTGCATAATTATCTTCGTAGTGTGTGATAGTCCATTGAATTGTATGGCGAGCGATATTGTATCTTAAGATTAAATATTATAATATCTTAGCCGTGTGCCCTTTGGTGAACTCCACTGCGGGTGACGTAACCTACGACAAACTTATTATTTGCGGTTGGTACAGTAGTCGTGTCTAGGGATCGAACCGCAAAATTAAGTTTGTTTTTTATTGTATATACTTTTCCGGGATAAAAAGTACCCAGTGTGGTGCCCAGGATATCAAAGAATAAGTATACCAAGTTTCATCGTAATCGAACTGGTAGTTTTTGCGTGATACCTGAACATACAGACAGACAGACAGACAGACAGACAGACAGACAGACAGACAGACAAAAATTTTTTTAATCATATTTTTGGGTTCGGTGTCAGTCTAGTAACACCCCCTGCTATTTATTTTTTTGATATTTTCAATGTACAGAAATTTTACTTCTACAGATTTATTATAAGTATATAGATTTTTTACACGTTAGATATAGTTTGTTGTTTCACATAAATTTCCAGTGTGTCCCAAAATAAATGCTTTTTCTTTCTTTCTTTCTTTCACTAACTGAAATTCACGCTATTTACGTGTTCTCTAACAACTGTTTCATTACGTAATATTATCTACTTCACTGATGTAATAACTGTGTAGTCGTTCGACTTCCATTACTCTAGCATGTAATTCATTACGCGCTTACTTCGTATCAATGTTTTCTTTTGTTTGCAAATCAGTAGCGTCATAAGAAAATGCTTGACGTCAAAAGCAGATGTCTATCGGTAACCACCAACTATCAGGTGCGTCAACAGCCGGTTTGCTTTCCAATAACATAAGCAAAGTGTAAGCTGTAGGTAGTCTTAAAATTGCCCTATTATCCTCAATGAATGTTTTCATTTGAGTCCATTTCCTAATTTAGGCAATTTTATTAGTATTGTTCTGGTCTTTTAAACCTTTAGATTCCTCTTAATAATCACCATTAGGTACGTCATCATTAACTACCTATCCTGTGCTTAACTATGTCGGGGTTGGCTTCCAGTGTAACCAGACATAACTGAATACCAGTATTTAACACGCAGCGACTAGCTGTCTGAATTCCACAACCAGTCACAGGGTAACACAATACCTTTTGGTGACACTGATTGTCAAACTTTCGGTTCTGTGACTGCCCGTCACGTCTGCCAAAGATCCATTTATGACAGCGAAAACATACAGCTTAACTTTCTTCGCTCGAGGAGCTTTTATTAACTTTAACGAAGAACTCGACCGTCAATTGACTGGCCTGTTGGTCTAGTAGTTAGTGACCCTGACTGCTATGCCGGAGGTCGTGGGTTCGATTCCTACCCAGGACAAATGTTTGTGTGATGAGCACGATCATTTGTTCTGTGTCTGGGTGAAATTTATCTATACTTATAATCTATGCTTATAATAAATCTGTAGAAGTAAAATTTCTGTACATTGAAAATATCAAAAAAATAAATAGCAGGGGGTGTTACTAGACCGACAGCGAACCCAAAAATATGATTAAAAAATTTTTGTCTGTCTGTCTGTCTGTCTGTATGTTCAGGTATCACGCAAAAACTACCGATTCGATTACGATGACACTTGGTATACTTATTCTTTGATATCCTGGGCACCACACTGGGTACTTTAAATCCCGGAAAAGTATATACAATAAAAAACAAACTTAATTTTGCGGTTCGATCTCTAGACCCGACTACTGTAACAACCGCAAATAAAAAGTTTGTCGTATGTTACGTCACCCGCAGTGGGGTTCACCAAGGGGCGCTGCAGTCGGCTAAGATAGTATAATATTTTATCTTAAGATACAATATCGCTCGCCATACAATTCAATGGACTATCACACACTACGAAGATAATTATGTTCATTGAATATATATTCAAAATTAATATTGGAGGATGATTGGTGATCGATACTGATGCCAAAAATGCAATCAGTAAATGTTTTGTCTGTCTGTGTCTCTGTTTGTATGTGCACGCATAATTCAAAAACTATTATAGGGATTTTAACCGAACTTGGTACTGTTGTAATCAATACGCCTGGGCAGGTTGATCTTAGTCTCAGTTGTTTTACACATGATCAGTTGTACGGCGCTCTTTCCTGGGTCAGTAGTTCCAGAAATCTTTATGCATACATACCGGAAGGATCAACTTTGAAAGTAGTCTATCCGGAAGTATTATGCTAAAATTATTACGTTTATATATCAACGCTCAGCCCAAACCGCTGGTATTAGAGACATGTAACTTAAAGGGGTGTTCTTAGTGATGTAAATATCCACTAAAAAACGATTTTTGGAAATTCAACCCTTAATGGGAAAACATAGGGGACGGAAGTTCGACATCCACGCGGGCGAAGCCGCAGGCAAAAGCTAGTCTATAATATGTATGTATTTAGAAATATATAAGTATGTTTATCAGCTATTTAGTACCCATAACACAAGCTCTCAAGCTTAACTTGGGACTAAATGGCGTTGTGTGAAAAGTTGTGGAATATTTATTTATTTAATTTAATGCGTCCATTTTTGCATCTAATTAATTATAAGCGCATGCATCAACTTCGGTTTAATTGCAAATAAGAATGCCGTTTTCGACTGCTCATAACCAGTACTCGTTTTAAATGAATGATTTAGTGAAGAAGTACGACTTTCCCCTGCAGATCTGATGCGAGAAACATCATTTGGAAGTGACAGAACCCCAGCTGCCTGTACAAACACTTCAAAAGTGTCGATATCTTAGTAGATCGAGGTAACTGTAAATATGATGGTGCCGTGTGGTGATAGTATGGTGGTGTGGCGGTATAATTGTCGGGCACTTGTGATACAGGAACTCCTAGTACAAGAGCCAGAGCCACACTGATGCTTGAGTTTTTTTGAAGTGAAATAAATAAATTATTATCATTATTATTAAAAAAAAATGTGTGATGGTGCTTGCTTGCTTACAGTCGTCTCGCAAATTCCAACTGCCTGAACTTCCTAGTAGTTTACTATAAAATAAGGTCCCACGTCACTACTTCCACTACCGTGAACATCATTACGCACTCTTGTATGCGCGTCACCATTTTACTTTCCTCTTGTTCAAATGTTTGACGTCTGTTTGCAAATCAGGCGCAGCTTGTTGTGTACATACAGAGAGTCAACAGATTTACTTGGGTAAAGATTTAGACGGAATGTTTAGTTGGTTGGTTCCGAGTTTATCGGATAACGGAAGATGGTTAGCACTTAGCTGGTTACCTTAAGTTTTTATCCTTATGCTTAGATGTAGGTAATTTAATGTTCTGCTGGCGAGTGAATACGTCTTGTCTTGTTAAAATACTCTAATTACAATTTATTTTATCTTTATCACAAGTTTAGATAGATATTTTTCGTTTATTTTGTAGACGGTTAAAATTCGGCAATAGCCCAATGAGTAAGGTATCGGCCTGGCGATCAAGAGGTCGTAAGTTCGATCCCCACCTCGTGCACAATTGATGGGAACCCAATCTACACACAAGCAATATTTAGCTTACTTTGAGAGGTTAAAACGACTTCTAGTAATGTGCTACTAAGTTTATAATCATCCAATCAATTATTTCAAAAGCCTTCATCACGTTTGTGTCTTTTGCATTTTGTTGCATCTCTCAACTGGTCTCATTAAAACTAGTTAATTAACATAAGGAATTTAATTACCATCAAGTTAAAATAATAAACGCTTTGCTCTCAACTACTTAACGACTTGAACTTTATCGTCTTCATCTACGACTGAATAGTGTTTCTCTCAAGCTTTGCTCAACATCTGGCTATCAGCGCTAAGACTGCTTCAATAATAGTAGATTATTAACCAAGGGCTGTATGACATCAATTGCATACGAGGTTTTTGGCGCCTGAGCGAAGCGAAGGCGCTAATTAACCCGAGTATGCAATTGATGCTTACGCCCGAGATAAATACTCTGCTTTACATATCGATTGTGAGGTAAGTAAACAACAAGACAGCAGGTTTCAATGAACATTTATTAAGAAGAAAAAAAATAATTATTTTCGCGATGCTTTCGCGCCTACTAGTAGACTGCCTTTTTTTTTTCACGCACGCAAGCGCGTCAAATCTTGCTGGCCAGTTTGATTTTTAAATCGATTCCATCTAACATACGATGTGGAAACAAATAGTTCCATATTTAAAATAAAATCTTTATAAAAAAAATTGTCTAGATTCCGATTCGAGTAATTAATCGATACTCGATACCGAGAAAAAAAAAATTAACTTTTTAAAAATATTCTTCGTGCAGTATGAGTATGACAGTTCTTTTTTCAAATTCCAAAACCTATGCTGTAATGATAGTCATACACCCCGGCATTCAGGGGTGTAAGGGTGTACTTACAGAGCAAGAGATATGTAAAGATCTTTATCAGCAAGATTTGACGCGCTTGCGTGCGTGAAAAAAAAAAGGCAGTCTACTAGTAGGCGCGAAAGCATCGCGAAAATAATTAATTTAAATACACATTTTTTTCTTCTTAATAAATGTTCATTGAAACCTGCTGTCTTGTTGTTTACTTACCTCACAATCGATATGTAAAGCAGAGTATTTATCTCGGGCGTAAGCATCAATTGCATACTCGGGTTAATTAGCGCCTTCGCTTCGCTCAGGCGCCAAAAACCTCGTATGCAATTGATGTCATACAGCCCTTGGTTAATAATCTACTATTATGTACCTACTTAGTTATTACTTAAGTAGGTATTGCTCGTGACTTCGTCCTCGTGAAATCCTATGGTGTATTTTTTGCAGGCATCCATAATGATTTTTTCTATAATTATAGTAGCCCAAGTTACTCCTTATAACATGAGCTACCGTTCAACCGTTTATGAGATTAGCCTAAACACAACTACTACTACTACCAAAAAAAACACTAACAGGTGAAAAATAACTCCAGTTTCGGAAGTCGGTGGCCACTAATGAACGAAATAAAACCACCAAAAGCCACAGACTTTCGAAACTGGAGTTATTTTTCACCTGTTAGTGTTATTTTAAGAAGTCGATTGTTTTTTTTTAGTAAAAAAAAAATATTAGTTCAAAGGTGTATTTATTTTGCTGCCTATTGTCATATTAACGCATTTTTATTTCCTCCTCGCTTAGTCAAAAGTTGTTATTTCAACATAACAAACAGACACTTCAATTCGACTTAAATGTATGGAAGACGTATAGTCGTGAAGACCGAGACGACGCGTTAACACACATACAAAATCATGGAGACATCTCCAAAATCCCAACAATAACGTGTCAGTTTATTCTAATATCTGCAGCCATAAACTTCAGCGTCGTGTAAAAGAGAAAAGCGGATTGTGTACAACTTTATGCTCCCGTTCGCGCTCTAACGCGCACTGGCTCCAAGCCAATAGGGATGTTTTCATATCGACTTCGTTGCTAGCTTTGTTTATTAAATGCCACAAATAAATACAAATGTACTATAATTGTGATCATGACATTGTTCAAGGGCGGGAAAGCTTGAGACTAATGTCCGGTCAAGATTCGAAGACTTTGTTGAGTCATTATGCTGGAAATGATGTGTTTATATGTAAGACTAAGTGAAATGGTGTTTTTGTGATGCAGAAGTTTGTGTGTTTAGGGTATGAGTAACAGTTTTTTGTAAAGTTTTTCATCCCTCACAGATGAGGGAAGATTCTCCGACTTGACAGACAGGTGTTGTGTTTGATGGACTACTTCCTGTCAGTAGTTGTTGGGATCATGTAGTATGTATACATTTTTTAATTAAAACTTTATGCACAAGCAAAAACATACTGTTCAAAGGCGGACATAATGCCTTAGGCATTTTCTACTAGTTTAATTTTTTTATTTTTATTTTTATTTTAATTGGAACAACAAACAATTGCATAATAAAGAATACAAAGCTAACAAACTTAAAAGTAATAATTATGCAATCAACTACGTTATCCACAGCATACAATAAAAATATTTAACACGTTATAACGACAAAATACAAAAACAGTAACAAAATACATTAAGGATTCCTTGATGTTTAAAACTAAAAGGGAGAGGTAAAGATACTCGTACACAAATCAGCTAAATCTTATGAGGAGGAAAAAAGAAAACTGTCTGACTCCTTAACCGCTTTGAGGGTAGAACTGCGAAATTTTCCGCGTGTTTCATGGAACAAATCAATTTTTTGAAAGAACTTATTATAATTATCGCCAAGCCGCCGCAATGGAGCTCGTACTCCAGCATTAGTTCGACATGCTCTTACTGCAAACAATGGTTGATCACGCACTGTGCGTCTATGCGCTGTTCTCGGGACTATATAGCATATTTTGTTACAAATATCAGGACAGTCATAAACATTGTTACAGAGATCGTATAGAAACGTGACTTCAAGGAATGTCCTTCTGCTAGTGAGACTTAAAAGATTATATTTTCTTAATAAATCGGCATAGGATGCAGAGGAGTAAAAACATTTGTAATTCATGCATCTTAAGAATTTCTTTTGGACCTTTTCTATACAATCAGAATATTTAATATAGAGGGGATTCCACACTGCAACTGCATATTCTAGTTGTGATCGAATTAGGGTTTTATATAGATGCAGGTAGGTCTGGGGGCGCACGAACTTAGTGGCTGCTCGCATGATAAAACCGTACATACGCCAGGCTTTGTTAACAATTGTGTTTATATGTATATCAAGATGGAGCTTATCATCAATAGCTATACCAAGATCACGCACCATGTTGACTCTATTTAGAGGTGTGCCACTTATAGAGTAATTATATTTATAGATGTTCTTGTTCTTTGTGATACTTATACAACAACATTTGGGGACGCTAAGATTAAGTTTGTTACGTACGCAGTATTCAACAAATCTGTTTAAGTCGGTTTGTAAAACAAGACAGTCGTTAAGGTTTTTAATAGGTCTAAATATTTTTAAGTCATCTGCGTATAAAAGGAATTTGGAATTTTTAAAACAACTACCTATGTCGTTAATAAATAATATAAATAAAAGGGGCCCCAGAATGGATCCCTGAGGCACACCTGATGTCACGACAATGCTGGCAGATTGATAGCCATTGATCACTACGCGCTGCGTTCTTTTAAAGACATATGACGAAAACCATCTCAACAGGTTCCCACGAATGCCATTAAACGCGATTTTTCTAAGCAGCAGTTCGTGATCGACTTTGTCGAAGGCCTTCTGAAAATCAGTGTATAGTGAATCCACCTGGATACCAGCATCCATTTGGTTAAAAATGTAGTCTGAGTATGCTACTAGGTTCGTTGTGGTAGACCTTTTTTTAACAAAACCGTGTTGCTGCGGAACAATAGTAGAGTGAATTAGGGGATAAAGCTCACTATGCACAAGTCGTTCGAAAAGTTTCGACAAAGCCGATAATATAGATATTGGGCGGTAGTTTTTGACGTCACTTTTTGAGCCTTAACATAGATGATGCAGAGATAGCACAAGGTATAATGTTCAATCGCGCGGATAACTTTGACATCGCGATGTAGGACAGTTCAGTTCGTGTTTGACGAGATAGATGTCGCTACTGTATCATGTTTTTGATAAATCATACACTACAGTGCGATTTACGCAAATAATCATAGCCGGTTTTCTACATGCGCAGAAAATACAGTTATTTGATAAGCCGTGCATTTGTAATGTATGTAGTGAACTTAAAGAGAAAATATTATTTTGACGATGTTCAACGCCCTTGTGGATCGTATTATCGCTCTGGATTTTGATCTGTTTGTTAATTAATGGAAGGCGCTACAGGCGATTAGTATGTTTGAATGACTGACTTAAGTAAGTAAGCTTGTTTTGCTAAGTATGCGCTGTAGATTCTAAATAATAATCTAGATAGTAAGTATATCGTAAACTGGTTCTTAAAATTTGTTTGCTTGTAAGATTTGATTTAGGGGTAAGAAAACACTGCAACTGCTCGTTCGATTAAAAAAACAACGAAGTTATATGTCAGGTTTCTTACATGCAAACGAGATATATTATAATTTTACGCTTACTGATCTTGGCTTTCATACTATAGCACAGCACTAAATCAGCACCATTAAAAAGTTTAACAGTAAAAGTTAACCAACAAACTGTAAAACATTCATATTTGCTCGTAAATTGTCAAATTACAAAGGTGGGACATGAAGAATCTTTTTAGTCCTGGAATCATCGGCATAATGTAATTGGAACAGGAACCTGCCTCAATTTCTGAGAAGTACCTCAATTTGATAACGGGTTGAAACCTAGGTATTTTATCATTTACCAAACATATGTGTCTGTATTTCTCAAAGGGTTAGGCAGAGCAGTAGCTGTGTACACCCAAATTTCGCCAGTTATATTTTAGTCCCATTTAAGATAGGGTCCGAATTACTACTGAAACATTCGAGATGAAATAACTCAATAACGCTTTGCCGGACTCGGGAATCGAAAGCGGGACCATTAGACCATTAGACAACGACGCAGTCCGCGGTTGTTCGAGTTAGTTTGCGATTACATCAAGACTTCAAAAGATTTCACGGGACCAACAGAACAAACAGTGCTTATGCAACTCTTACATTGAATAAATTTGTGTTAAGTTTATTTATATTTAATTTACGGCGAACTTACGAAACAGCTACCTGTGTCGATAAGGTTTACGTTGGATTTCTCCCAATATCTACAATTTGATTCAGGCCAAATCCCAAAGAAACCTTAGCTTTATGATTACCAGAAAACAAAATCTCAAACTTTCCCACTTTATAACAATTTAAACGCAAATAAAAGGAAATTATTAACAACTATCTGTGCCTGGCGGATTCACCCGCTCTTAAGGGCCGTAACGTGATATTAAATAAACAATAAAACCTGGCTTCAAGAACCAAGCTATACAAACTAAATAGTCTTAGAGATTTGTATGTAAAAATCGTAGCAGATGGGTTTTCCATAGTTTCTGGCTACCCCCATCAGAAAGACGTCTTCTTACGTAGTTACAAACAAAGTCAAATGTATAATAATAATGATAGATCATAGATCATATACTTGGTTAATTGAGAAGCTTGTGGCTAAATACTCTCTCTCTCTCTCTCTCTCTTGACGAGATCGATCCGTGGATGGGTAACCCTGGACCCATTAATCCATTAAACCCCAAGAGGACACCGGTGTCCGCGATTATTTTTTATTGTGTCTCTAATTGACACGATTGAAAGGTTAAATTATATCAAGAGCCCTCCATGCCTCAGACAGCACGTTAAGCCATTGGTCCCGACTGTAATTTGTAGATTTTTGACAATCGTTACGGGTAGTCAGAAGCCCGAAAGTCAGACAACCAGTTTAACCAAGTCACTGGGTTGTTCAGCTCAGATAGGCACTTCCCTCCATGTAAAACACTGGGATTCAGCTGTAACAATGTTATTGTTGGGAAAAGGCTAAGCAGATGATGATTCTTAGTTATTTTTTTTTTTTTCTCCATCAGAATCAAAAATCAAAATCAAAAGTCTTTATTAAAACTAGGCTGAGAATCAGCACTTTTTGAACTTCAAAAAAATACATAAAGACAGTCCCCCAAAAACGGCCCACCCTTCGCCACTTCCTAGTGTTTTTGCTGGAGAAAATAATAACTATGCCAAAAGTATGTTGCGGAATGACCGTTTCTGTACAGGGTCACGAGTTCGACTGCAGCATCGTGACAAACAATTGTATGGCCTACAGATGTTTCTTTCCAATCCAGATGTTCAGACACATAAGATTCGAGTTGAAATGAAATGATATTTATTTCTGTAAATAGATCGTTCCAGACAGACATTTTTACATGTCAAAAAATGTTTAAAAAACTAAATTGACTGATCCCTGAGAAGAAATGTCGAATGAAATCTGGGTTAATGGTACCTTTAAAGTCTAGTCCAGAATAATTTACTATGCGATGCAGGGCAAAGTCTGGAAAGGCCTTTTGAAGAAAGAGTTTCTGAAGACAGACGGCATGCATGCATCAGGCATCGTGTAGCTCAAACCTATTTTAATGAGCTCAACGACCCGTCAAACGACACTACCAAATCTGCTGAACATTTTCCTCAGTTCAAGGACATATGGTTTCTATACATAAGACAGTACTATACATACAACATGTCTCCCCCACAGCGAAGCATTCGTTTTTAATTATTTCTTAGTTTGCCTTTGTAAGTAATTCTTGTTCGCAAGATGGATCTTGCAGAAAAAACTAATTACGCAAAGCAGCCAGCCAGTTGTTACTTAGCTAATTAGTTTCTAAACCACAAGCTATTAAACGCAAAACGGTACTTGTCCAGCTCCGTTACTTGGCTTGCAAGTACGCATTAGGTGTCTTTCAATTATATTATCAATTTCGCTAGTCAACTTTTATTGAAATTCGATTGTTTTTATCGATAGAGAGAATCGATGTGTATTGATATCGATTTTAATTAAAAGTAATTACTAAACCAAAGAAGAAAGTGTATTGTACAGACGCCAGCACGTCAAGTTACCCCAATGTGTCAAATTTCTTTGACCGTTTTTCAACTATAAGTCAAACAGAATAAGGTTCATATTCAATTGGGAAAATTTGACACATTAGGGTAACTTTATGTGCTGGCGTCTGTACTGGAGAAGTAAAGATTACAGATATTCACAGGCAGCGCTTTCCATATTCGGGCACCAGAATGCACCCATTTAATACAAAGTGTTCTAAATTGCGCATATCTCATCATCTGGCTAGCCTTTTGTCAAATATGTTGGACTCGGCTTCCAGTCTAAACGGATGCAGCTGAATACCAGAATTTAATATTTAACAGACTGCCTATCCCACAACCTAGTTACTGGCGTATACATTTAACTATACGGTGGTATATTTTCCATTTCGAAACATTAAATATAAAAAAACATGCATATTATGCAGCTAACTAGAGATTTAGATAAATGATAAATGATGATAAATGATATATGATATTTATTTTTGTAAATAGGTTTTTACAAACACTTTTACACGTCGCTTTTTTTTAGTAAATGGGATCGGTATTTCACTATTTGACTTCTCTGAGAAGAAACACCGAAAGAAACTCAGAGGTCATAGTCTCTTTTAAAGTCCAGACATTATCTTGGTCAAATCATGTAAGATCCATGCAATACCAGATACCCAGCTTTGGTTGAAGAACACAGATAGTTAGAAGTTACCATTGAAAAATTCGTACAATATTACTGTGAACCCAAAATAGTATCTTGTAAGTAAATTGATTAAAATATAATTAAAACCAAAACCCCACTAATAGCTGCCGTTTGACAGCACCGGCATTAGTAGAAAGCGTTCCAAATTATCTCTCCGATCTAAATATAGGGGGCATTAGAAGTTCATTGATATTTTGACTCGGCCACGTTGCTGTCCGAAATAGATGCTTCCGGAAATGTGTAGTGGCATTCTAGGAAGACATTGATTATCCGGAATGTAGGCGGAGCTATGGGCAATATTGTTGAACGGGATGCTTGAGAAAATAGTAGCAATAAAACAGTTTAGGTACCACCGCCGTGAAAAACGGGGTAAAATCCTATTATTCTTGTGTTCAAACGATGATGTAATGCTCTGTTGGGTAGATTATTAAGCTGAGCATGTATTTTATTTAAGGATGAAAACACCTTAAGCACCTAACACAAAGGACACATCACAGGGCTCGTTCACGCCAACAGGACTGCAGCGCTAATAATAGCGTTCAGAAAGCTGTTAAAAAGTTTTTATGACACAGCCGAAACTATGCCCATAATCATAAATATCTTCATTAAACAAAGCTGCTACCGCCTCGACACCTTCTAAACCTTTTTAAACCATTCCAAAGTTAATAACACTCCATTTTGAAACCCTCACGGCTTCGCAACATTCTTTACTGAAAAATTTTCACCGAATTACCTACAGGTACTTTAGGTTTGCTTAATTCATGCAAAATCGCTGACAATCCAGCCTAATTGCGCTACGGATACATTCATAAATCACTGCGAGGAAAACTCTAGTCATTCCCTAAGCAAATTACTTCATGTAAACTCAACACAATTATTTGGATGAATATAAAAAGACGTGAGCGAATTTTGGGTGCGAGAGAGTCCTTTAAATTTTTGGGGTCTTAAGTGATGGATCATTATAAATGGCGGTAAATTGCATTTGAATAAAGGTAGTGTCAAATTATAACTCCTCATGATTTTTAGGTTATTTAAAGACCATGCTACTTAAAATGAGGAAGTAGCAGAGAATGGTGGGCGTGATTCTGCGTGATATTCGGACCAAAGCAAATAAGTGTCTTCTTGAAGGCGACATTCATTGTTTAACGGAACACGACTTCCTGACAAATGTAACCGACGTCGTAACTCAACGCGCAGGATCATTGCAGGGAATGAGTACGAGTTCGTCGAATCGGGACAGGTGGAAAAATCCCGGAACACACCTGACAAATCGCATGTATTTGCGGTAAACGAACGTTGAGCAAATATTTTTATAACCCACTGATAACCGATTTGTGTACTGGTTAGTTATATAATGATGATAAAGCGTGACACCACTCCTATTTTTAACTGTTTTCTAAGATAACAAGGAATCGAGTTGATCGGTCTGAGAAAGGAGCTAAATTGTGCTTAACTTGGGTTTGTATCGTCGCATCGATGTCACAGTAGTAATTACGCTTGACATTAGGCACACATGAAGAGAAGAGACATTTTTTTTTTCCAAGCCGTCCAGGTTCGTTTTAATACTTTGTGGGTGCTTTTGATGCCAAACGGGCTACATAACGGTGATGAGTGTGCAGGAGGTACTAGAGGATGATGGGTGTGCAAGACTTGACAACATAATCTGGCATGCAAATACCTAATTAACCTTTCTACAATATTGATAAAGACTAAATGTTTCTTTCTTTAACAGTCTCAAACTTCGGCGCATATCGTCTTCGACCATGAAACAAAGCAACAAGAACTTAGCTTAATTTGTATCGAAATCGAAACAAAACAATATGATGCAAATCCCAACAGATGTAAATGGGAAATGTGGGCGAGAAAACATTGCCTTAGGTGATGTTAGAGTCATTCTCCTAAAATGTTTCGAGATTCGTTCATTTGAAGCAATTGGTAAATGTTTTTAAATTTAATTACCATTAAACTCAGCTCTTGTTGAAAATCAATCAGATCAGTATTCTAGGAAAGGCATTCCGTTTATTAATCCTGGTCTAATCCGTTTCATCAACGACATCTTCTGCCGAGCCTTTTCCGAACTACAATTGATGTTGTGGTCGGCATCCAGTTTAACCACATGCAGCTAAACACCCGCATATTCACATGGAGCGACTGCCTAGATATGATCTCAACAATCCAGCGACTGACGAACACTATAACCACAGTCTAAAAACATACAGTCGTCCAACGAAGCTGTCTAGACAGGGTAACCGTGCGGGGTGTGCGGGGCGAGACGCGGGAAAGCCGCTCCCGCACTGCGAACATACCGATGTTCGTAGTGCGGGAGGTATTATTCAAGTCTAACGCGTGTAGAAGTTGTCGGCATTTTTCCAGAGATCAAAGGCGTCGTCCTCCTGTATTAATATTTATACTGTGCTATAACCCTTGGTAAAAACTGATTCTCAGACTTCTTATTACCTACCCATTCAAATGACGCCCGGGAACTATTAGCTTAAGTGCTTTCCGCGACATAGAAGGGTCTTATGACATAAAGAGAAAAACACCATCTTCTTTAACTACTAAGACATGTGAGGTCAAGGTTGTATAGCTTGTCTTGAAAGACATGGGTTCAAATCTGTATCAATGGGACTTTTGCAATTTGTATCGTCCTTTCTAAGCATATTCTGGATATCACTGACTTAAGCCACGAATAATATTGTGAGGAAACATGGACTTAGAATTAATAGGAAAGCCCTGCACCTGCAGCACTGTGGGGAGTAAAGGTTGATAATATATTATTGTAGTAATTAAGACATTATCTCAAACAGAAGCCTCTTTTGCAGGCTAGGCAAGCTATTTATAATGGTAAAGCAAAATCATTTTGGCCTATTGAATTAAATAATTTGCAAAGCTCTGCTAATTGACACAATACAAACTAGCTATGGTATACCAAGAGGATCAAATGGCCTGACCAGTTAAAATAACACTGATTTGATAACAGTAATTAGTTAAATTCAGGCTCAATTGGGGAAGAGTAGAAATAGCGGAATGTTCATTATCACAAACTTAATACTGTGCACACATTGATGTTATCAGTACCATGACAATTTTACATAGTGTTAATCTACGGCAGATTTTATCTACATACAGTAACATTGTGAATGATGGTTGACCTGGCATCAATATTTGAATAATGTATAATAATGATAGCATGTTAAATAAATTAAAACCTATCGCCTATACATTGCTGTGCCCTAGCTGGGTTCATTGTTTGGAACTATCATAATGTAACAACCTGTAAACAACATGAAATGCAATAAATGAATGATTATGATTATGATTATGAATATTACTGTTTTCCTTTAATATTATAAAGAAAAACCACAATGGACAAAGTACACATAGGTATATCTCCTTAAATCCTATTGAGTAAATTATTTCCAGTTTATTGTTTAAATTATTTGGTCATACCTATTGAACTAGCAATTGGTAGAAACCACAAAAGCACACTAGAAGTGTGCTTATTTGTACCAACAAACACTTGTCAATAAAATTACTGGACTTTCTAGATACAGACAAACTAGTATTTGGGTGTAGCCTGTGTTACTCTGAGGAGCCTTAAGCCTTCATTGGCAGAAACTTTCAACCTTCAGCAACCTTGTTATGGCATCATTGTGGCAGTAGGTTGCAATATGAGCCAGTACCCAAAGCAAACCTTTGACATGTGAATTGAGAAATCAGTTTGATGATAAAAAGAATAATTTAGTAGGTACCTAATTGCCTAATTGTATTAAATATAATGGTCTGGTGTCCACAACTCTATGTCTCGAGGTGTATTAAGGATTCAGGGTTCCAGTGATTTTAAGAAGACAATAGTTACGTAAAATGAAGATTTCAATGTTACAAATGTGAACACTTGTAACATTGAAATCAAATATTTCATTAGTAAATTAACATAAATATTTGGAATTACAGTACAAAACGAGGCCATAATAAAGATATAATTCTTCATCTCAGTTACAGAATGTGCATTTATTTAATTTGTTCCGTTGGTTGAGCATTATGTTTGCAACTCTCCTTGACACAGTCCACACAGTAACAATATTCATTGTTACTTTACTGCTGTGCACAATATTATTTAAGATAAAGAACCAACATATCAGATTTATATTGACATGGCTCTATTACAATTGATACACAATTGCTTTACCGAATTATAAAGGAGTTTCTTCATTGGGCCTTTCTGCTATTTTCACATAACTGCATTATATTTCTATACAAATTGATTAATTTGTTAAACCCCGAGAGGACACCGGTGTCTGCGATGTCATCGTCTTTCTATTGTGTCTCTAATTGACATGATTGAATTCTTAGGTTAAATTCCTTAAGATCAGGAATACAGAATTAGAAAGCAAATAGTTATTATTGATTAATGTAATATCTTATTGTACTATTTCGAGACTGAACATTTATACTGCTTTGTACTGCTTTATGTTTTACACATTACGAGCGATAAACAAAAAGTAAATAAATCAATATTGCATGATTTTCCTAAAGAACCACCAAATATCTTAGGACAACAAATCAACCCCACATTTATTGCTGTATTTTATTGAACACTAACTACATGGATAAATATTTATAAAACAAGTGTTTAATACTGACTGGCCTGTTGGTCTAGTAGTTAGTGACCCTGACTGCTATGCCGTAGGTCGTGGGTTCGAGTCCCACCCAGGACAAATGTTTGTGTGATGAGCATGATCATTTGTTCTGTGTCTGGGTGTAATTTATCTATAATATGTATGTATTTAGAAATATATAAGTATGTTTATCAGCTGTTTAGTACCCATAACACAAGCTCTTAGCTTAGCTTGGGACTAGATGGCGTTGTGTGAAAAAGTTGTGGAATATTTTATTTATTTAATAGATGGTCTTGTCGCACAGGGCATTATCTTATAGAAAACCATATTTAGATGAACTGAAAGAAAGGAATAGATTTTGAGCTGTTGCTGCAAACCAAAAAATGCTATTATTTTATAAAAGTATAAATTATATGACTGATATTGAAATATATTTGGGAAAGGTACAGAAAAACATACGAGTAAAAGGTGGACGGAAGGTACCTTTACCACTTTCTTAAATAAAAGGTAGCGTGTTAGCATGTTGTACTTCTTTATTCCTCTAAGACCATAACCAAGTATCAGGTCTCTTTTAAGGATGATATGAAGCCGTAAATGGGTGATTCTACGGTATTTGAGTATTTTGTGTCCCCAAAGAAAAAATCATCTGTTTAATTTAATATTAATAATTCAACTACTTGGCATTATTTTGCCTAAGTAATTACAAGGGCCAGAAGATATTTCCATTTTTTTTCATTTTATAGGCTCCAGGGGAAAATGTGTTATCAGGGGAGAGACACTATTGGCAGAGTAGTGACAAATTATAGCAGGAAAGTGACAGGCTACTAAGTATTATCTAAGGAATTTTAATAATACTGTATAAAATGAATAAATAATAGCTTTATCGTTATATTTTTAATGAATAGAATACAATCAGCCTTAACAGTTGAAACATATTCACAATATTAAGTTCTTAAAAAATTAAGTTTCGATCACCATCAAATAATTTAAATATGAAAATAATAATAAAACAATAATAATATCTAATTATAATATAATATATTATATATTAATGCATATCACTCTCGTCTGTGAATTGAACAAAATTAGTAATTTTTCCTATTAAATAATCACAACACTTACTGTTCAACAGTTTTTAATAATTAAATACTCGAAAAAGTGTAATTTCACATTTAAGGCTTACCTAAATAGTAAAATGATACACCTATGAGAGGTTATCTTAGCAAGTAAACTTAAAAATCATTATTATAAATGTAAAATTCCATTTTAAGAAAGAACTGAATCAATAATTTCGGTTAAACTAAGTGTTTTCTACTTATATACTAAACAATAAATAATTAACTTTTTGAGCACATCAACCAGCTCTAAAAAATTGTAGAATACTCTATTACTCATCATAAGTAAACTGGCAAAAAAGAGTAGCACCTTTAATAGATTTCTTTAAATAAAGTAAAATAATAATCTCTCCTTCTTCGTCATCAAATTCAGACTTGCATACGGCAGCATAACTATATTTTTTATCACTTATCTGGTATTCCACAAGTATAAAATCACAGGTATCACTAACATAGTAACATATGAATGATAGAACTTTAAAAAAAAAAATCTCTGGTAAAGTTGTCCATTGTAGCAAGGTTTGTCTACATGCCCATCTGATACCATGTCCGGTTACAAGATAATTCCAAGTAAAATCAGAAAAAAATCAGCCCATTCCCTTTCAGTCGTGTTTAATACACTTAATTTATCCCTTTTCTCCTTTTTGAAAATTTTGCTTTTCTTTCGCTTGTATTTCTGTATTTTTAATCAGATTGTTTTTAATTTTTTGGTAGCGTATTTTTTCTGCTTGGATCTGGTTTTTTAGCCTCTCATCCCTTGTTTGCTTCTTTATCATGTTAGACATGATATCTGCGTAACTAGAACAAATGAAATAAACCGTTTTGAATAGTAAATATTTACAAAAAAAAAATTGTCACTGCCCCTGCATGGTATTATTTTCCCCTGGCATAGAAACTGGCAGAGAAGTGACGCCAGAGAAGTGACAAAATTGGACATAATCTCCCAAAAGTAATACCGCATGTTTTTCTGACCACATTTTACACAATAAATGTCATCTACACACACTAAACATTGCACTGTGCAAATTCACAATTATTTAACGATGAAATATAAAAAGATATACTTACCAAGGGAAATACTGGAACTACTGGCACAAGCACGTTCTCAGACAATGAATTGAAAACTGACGCCACATTGTTTTAGTTGTGCTCAACACTGTTAGCTTGCATTTAACTTCACACTGTCCCACGCGCGTCGTTTATGGTCAAAAATATACTTTAGCACTTTTAGGTGAAAATCACAGTCTTTCAATTTCGCCAGGTGAAGTGACGCTTTTAGCAAGTGACGTGAAAATAAGATTTTTTTAAATTATATAATAAACACTTTTGCAATTTATTGTTATAACATATGTTTCAAAGTTATATTAGCTATAACACAATATTAAAATAAAACACAATACCATAAATATTAAAAGTACTAGGCCATAAAAATGAAAAAAATGCAGTAATGGGGTAGGCCAGGGGAGTATACATTTGTTACTATTTTATAATGTTAATGTGTAAAATTAAACCACTATCGTGAATTGATTAAGTGGTCCAAATGAAAGAAGTTATACTTTATTGCATAAGCACACATTAACGGCAATGTAATTAGTTTAACATAAAAAAAATCTAAAGGCCGTTGGAATCCAAATAGCGTAGAATCACCCAAATGCTGTTTTCGCTCCCTAAAAATAAACTATAGTACAATCAATCAACCCCAAATGCAGGAAGCTTACAGATAGCCAACAACTGAATGGTGCTATCATTTCCTAATCAGAGGTCCTAACCACTGTTACGAAGCAGTAAAAATAACAATAGCACAACAATAGAGTAATGTCTAGTGCAGTTTCTGTTGTCTGGTTCAACCTCATTATTCAATAGACTGGCACTATTGTTGGATTAGATAATTAATGGTTTAAGACAGATTCATTACTTATCATTGAGGTTTTTGTGTATTTTTTTCAATGATGAGAATTCAATAAAGCTAGAAGATATTAGACATGAACTTGAACGTAACTCCAAGCATGACTACATCGTAACCGTAATTGAGCACTATCTGCAATATAAATAATATCCGCTTTTACATAAGCAGCTATGCATTAGCATTCAAGTCACTGACCTGAGGCAAATTGGCGGCGATCTGTCTGTGCAGCGAGTCCCGCTCCTTCTCCACCTCCTTGAGGCGCACCTCCGAGTCACCCAGACGCTCCTGCGTCTCCCGCAGGCTCTCCACCAGCTTATCGCGCTCATCGAGCATAGACACCATCAACTGCTCGAAGTTCGCATCCTCACCGGATAACTGCGAACTCCTTTGACTGATACTGTCCTCCGATATAGTGGGCATCACGTCGCACATCATATTCCACATTTTAATTTAACATCAAACCAGAATACTTATCGTACACGACACACCGAAAAACACAATTTCGATCACCGTTTTATTACTTAAGTCCCGGCACAAACGTTACCTAAAACTAGCGCACTTAACGCGAGCGAGTTGTTTCACATCGTCAGAACATTTGTATAAGACATTAGTCAAGAATTCGGGAGACATTCTAGTTCGATATTTAGAAAGACACACCTAAAAATCGTAATCCTACGATTCCATACTATCATGGCTCAAGCGGCATGTCTGCCATCTTGGAATGGAACGTCAATCAGAACAAAGAGTAGTACTAAAGATACTATTCTACTCACAGAGGTGACACAACTTACTACAAGATACAATATGTAAAATAAATAAAATGTTTTTATGATGATAAATCGTGAATGTGATGATGACGAAATTTGAAGTAAAATAGATAAGATATTTTATTGGTTTAAACTAAAAAAACGAAAAACAATCTACAGAGACAGGGTTAAAAACAAGTTAATAAAATTGATGTTTCACTTTTTGGTAAGTAAGTACTTATTTAGTGTTTTTTTTCAGCAAAAGTCTAGCTTTAAAGTCGGGGTTTTTAACCAGTTGATAATATCGAGATTGATTGAACACCACCTTTTCAACCGGATTAACATGGGATCAGGGAACACGGACATAATATTGTCAGTTTGTTTATGATTTTACAATTTTGTCATCAGCCGTTCCAGTAATATTATAGACGACGACGCCGACGTGCCACAAAGGACAAGAAAGTAATGGTTATTTTTTTTTAAGAAGAAAATATGTAAAATTATCTTATTATTTAATAAGATCACCAAAAATTGTACACCCTGGTCCAAGAAATTTAAACATTGGCAACAAAAATTACAATAAAGTTTGTAGGTAAACTCTTCGTGCACACAAAATAATACTGTCGTAACTTAAAAAAATGACTAAATTAAAAAACACTATCAATCTTACTACTAAGCATTTTCATACAATGAAAAATAAACGCTATTCCCACCTGACGATGTCCGTAAGTTCCGCAGTAGTTAATGCAGTCATGGAATTTAATGCCTATCATGCACGTTCGACTTTTCTGGACACTGTTTTAATCTTTGTCGCCATTTACTCCTAGGTAGTGTCCACAGAGGTCGTTACGATACTCCATGAATGAAATTCACAAAGCAAGTTATGAACAAATATCGTAAAATAATTTAAAAATCCTTTTTGTTTTTTAATTTTAATTTTAATTTGATTTTAAAATGTAAACAGTATATAAAAAAACAAACAAATGTTACTATTTTTTTTTATCAAAAATCATTAAATACGTACCTAGATAAACGCACGGTAAAGATATGAAGATTCTAAATTAAAATCATTCTGAACCGTGTAACAAATATCATCAGTATCGCAGACAATAACGTGATTTTAGGGAGGTGGTTTTAATTATTGAAACTCAGACAGTACAATAAAAAAACTAAGTAGGTACAAGTTTGAACTTTTCACCTCAGACTTTGAGGTAGGTATTTGCATACTAACAATGATCAGAAAAATGGGATAAGTTTACATTAACGGTGATAAAGTTAACATAAGGTTAACATGCTCTTAATAATTTAAAGCAAACAAACAAAAGAAAACTGTGATGTACTGGTAGCCAGCGCCATCTCACGGCCACCTTTAATAACCAGCAACTCGACTAGCAAGCCAAAAAGGATCAAGTATATTGAGGTACCAGTAGCGTTTATGGCTATTGTATTTGTAATGTAGGTAACTATTACAAATTAAAAGGGGATGTATTTTTTTAGCACACTAATGCTCTAGCTAGCGGTACGCCGACGAAAAACCAGCAAGGGAGGGAGGCAAATGATGATGTGTGTAGGGCGGGAGGGAGACTCGGAGGTGTCAATACTTAAATTAGTAATGATAAGCCTACAAATAGGATCAACAAAAAAAGCTCGAACGTTACCGCGTTATCTAGGGTAAGCTACTACTTTATCTATAATTTTCGTAGCCCAGAGATCCAAAAAAACAGGTTGTTGACTAATTTGACTACATTATCATCAGCGATCCCGACCTTTGACGTGACCTTACTGATTAACATCACTGAGCCTGTTTCGTTTGTTCTCCAGTCTTACTAATAGAGTTGGCGAGGACGATTGTGTTTTAAAAATGTTAAAGTTTTTTGTTGTTCTTGCGTTCTGTATTGCGGTAAGTTTGGGTTTTTTTAACTAGGTATTTTGGTGTGCGTACTAACTCCTGTTGTGGAATAAGTAGACATTGTAGTTGTTGAAGGCAACTTTTTCGACAGCATAAATTATTCTCTCAAACAATATAAAGCTCTTTACGTTAGGTACCTAATACGTTTAAAAAAAAGAAGAAAAAGAAAGAAATGTAGCTAGTCCTTGTACTCCTACAAAGACGGGCTTCTAAATATGATTTGGTCCGATCAAGATGTAATCATTTACCTATTAAGAAAGCATGTCTTCTATGGCTACGCTATTTTTATTTATTTCATGACCGGAATTATCATTTCTTAAACGGATGACACAAGTTAATGTTCCAACCCACACAAAACATGCAAAACTGAGTTCAATTGACTAGCATACTTATTTTCACTCTATCATTTGGAAACAGTGATTCCAGTCTTCAAGTGTCATTTTACGATTTTTCTATTTACCAATATGTTCCAATCCACACTTTAAACAAATGAAGCTTAATTTTCTAGCAAAGAATGTTCCAATGGTTTAAAAACGTTTTAGCAAAATAAAATTATGCTCATCTTACTAGCAAAAAACGTACCAATGCTTTTGGAATGTTTTAGCAAAACCAAATTATGCTCATCTTACTAGCAAAAAATGTTCCAATAGTTTTGGAATGTTTTGTTGATTTACTTTAATTATAATTTACTTGCATTTATTTCGGTTTGAAGTCATTGTGGACTGGAACATTTTTGCTTAACTACGTCCCGCTTCCTATCTAAACAACGTTTACCTCATTGATCGTGCTCTCATTAGATACTACTAAGTAGATTCTTTTGTTTTTATTTCCTTAATTAAACTTGTAAAATGTTGGTGGTTAGTTATTGGTTTGCAAATCACAGTTAGGTACCTATCTACAAGGCTTGTAGTCTGCTTACAGCTTCAATTATCTCTTATTAAGTAGCGTCTTGATTCAAATAGGTACAGTCAGCCTCATAAGTCGATAAACATATCCATACTTCCTAAACTCATGAACACCTTAGCTTACACAGATTGCTAAACAAGCCTAGTGAATTTTGAACCTTTAAGACGTTAATTAAATCCTGGCACTAGTCTTGTTAAGCAATTTGTGTAAGCTAAGGTGTTCATGATTCGAGTTTAAGAAATATGGATATGTTTATCGAGTTATGAGGCTGACTGTACCTACCTAATTGTAAGTGTCCTTTAAGATTAACTCATTCGTCAGCCATCGGTGAACTCACTCGCAGTTTATTTATGATTGTGACTAAGTAGCTGCAGTGGTAGGTACCTATTCCATCTAGACAAGACGAGATAAGCTAGTTTATGGCAATAAATAATAATGGCGTTCGTATATACCTATGACAAAGGTACCTATACAGCCTATACAGGTATCGTCGTGGATAGCCCAATTAATAAACGCTCGCGCTTATCTAATTGTTAAATACACACATCAAAAGTGTCTAGGGATCAACATATATTTTGCAATAACTTTTCTCCTGATTGATATTAATTAAAATTTTCTTTAAGGATTCATCAAATAAAGTGTTTTCGTTTGTCGCAGTAACGATAAACCAAGTCACCTTTGCATTAATAAAGAAATTTGCCATTTTCCTAATAGAGGGATTTTTGACATTTGAACCACTAACATTAAAGTTCGAAAAAAAGACTGAAATAACAGTTTTCTTTAAAATTTTATTGGGTAACTTAAACAATTAATAAATCCGTGTTTCTACCGCGAACACTAACAACACAAGAACATCGGTTTGGCATACTCAAAATGAGTTCATCCAAATCACGCTGTGGAATGGCCGCCCATGTTCGTTGCAACAACAAAAAAAGGTCTTCTTGCGACTGGATACCCTCCATATTCGGCAGAGCTCTTCTCTGTAGCATATCCCATGCATGCTCAATCGGGTTCAAGTCTGGCGACTGAGCAGGCCAGGGCAGGACATTGATGTTAGCTGCGGCGAGAGTCTGTCTTACAACTCTTGCGGTGTGCGGTCGTGCATTATCATGCATTAACTGAAATAAGGGACCGATTTGCACTTGTAGAGGAACGATGACGTCTGATACAATCGTCTCAGCATAAATTTGAGCGTTGAGGTTGCCTCTGATCCAAATCAACTCAGTTCTTCCGCCGATCCAAATACCCGCCCATACCATGATGGATCCACCACTATAAGGATGGACTTCCTGGCAGGATTTTAATCGCTGTTGGCGTCCAGGGGTTCTCCAGTGTCGTATACGTCTTATATCCGGTCTCATACCAAAAAGAGACTCATCAGAAAAGCACACGAAACGCCATTGTTCTTCTGCCCAATTTCTGTGTTCAAGAGCCCATTGATATCGAATCCTACGATTGTGCATTGCTATAGGTGGTACCCGTAGCGGTCTTCGGGAATGAAGGTTCACTTCATGCAAGCGGTTTCTGACTGTTTGGTCGCTAATTAAGTTCCCTGAAGAGTGATGAAGCCTCACGGCTAACATCATGGCGGTTATTGTTGGAGCTCTTCGAGTTAAGATTTGAATGTATCGGTCTTGTCTCCGTGTGGTGCAGCGATACCGTCCTCCATGGCGCTCAGCCACGGTACCAGTGCTTCGGTAACGTGTCCAAAGTCGACTGATAACACTCTGACTTGTATTCAGAGCTAAAGCCACAGTACGTTGCCGGGAACCAGCTTCTATCATTCCCACGGCTCTGAGCATTTCTTCCCTGCTTAAATGACGTCGCCGCTCCATAATAACGTTGGTTTTAATCAGTAGTAGGGAAACAGTAGCACTAATAATGTCTTCAATTTGATGCGTTGTATGTTTTTATAGGGAAAATATTGACAGCTGATTTTCATCTTTTACTCGAATTTGATTCACAGTTCCTGATTCAAATTATGTAATGCACCAAAAAGGATCCATATAAATTTATAAAATCATAAATTTATTACAAAGCCACATCTCAATCTCAAGAAATCCGCATAAAAATGCTTGATCCCAAGACACTTTTAATGTGTGTAGTATAAGGTTCATATTCAAATCTGCACATTGTATGTTGTTATGTGTTTTTTGTTGTAAATAGGTAGGTAAATAGGACTATTGTAATATATCGTGATAGAACCTACTCGGCAGTAGCACTTCTGATGCCTACACCAAGGCGGCATTCTTCGCTAAATTATACCCTTCCTGATTAGAAAGTATAAGTGGAAAGCAAAAGGTCCAATATCTCGGTACGACCAATGAGCAGTAAGTCTAAATAGCAATATGTCCATGTAGCAAAACGTCCAACTATCAAATGATCTGTATAGCAGAACGTCTATTTAGCAATAAGTCAATTTTAAAATATGTAGGTACACTCAACGCTTAACCAGCGAATACTAAGATATAACATTTTAAAGATAGGTACACTTGTAGTTTAATCACGTAGATTTGCGTATTTCTGTTTTTATTTTGTGGTCACGGTCAACAAGGTTAGAATTCTTTTAAGTCTTGTATCATTTACCTACCTTGTGCGAATGTTAGTGATTGCTGTCACGCTAACTTTTAGTACAATGCAAAGTCTTAGTAGTGATTTTTAGCAGTGATTTGACCTCTAACCGTGGCTTCTAAGCCCAGTTTTGAAATTGTTAATACATTTATCATCTTGACTGAAATGATCTGTAAAAACAAGACATCAAAACAATTGGCACATTAATTGGCCGGTTGACTGTTATGCCACGGTAATATTTATTACCGTGGTTATGCCGTGTGTTGCTAGTTCGAATTCCACACGGAAGAAATATTTCATGTAGGCAGTTGTTTGGTCTGGTCAGGTCGAAGTGTGAGTAAGTTTATACGAGTATTAACGCACCTGCGACGGAAGACAAATTTGGGCCATTGTTCGGGATTATGAATCAGTAATTCTTCACAGATCAGTTCCAAGGGTATGACTTACTTTGACTTGACTTAATGTCCTGTCCTCCCTGGGGCAGAGGGAGTCCACAGATATTTTCCATCGCGATCGGTCTTGAGCTTCACGCTTCATCTGGCTTCACGTCTATCCGATGCTCGCCGCTTCTTCCAAAACGGTGCGAAGCCAGGTTTGTCGAGGACGGCCACGCTTCCTTTTCCCTTGGGGATTCCAGTCCAACGCTTGTTTAGGTATGTGGTCGGGGTCCCTTCGGAGCGTGTGGCAAATCCATCTCCACTTGCGACGCTTGATCTGATCTTGTGATGCAGTTCAATGTTGGAGATGGTCTCGGGCCAGTCAATTCCGAGAATACGAAGAATACAGCGGTTGACGAAAACTTGGATTTGGCGTGAGATGTCCTTTGAGACCTTCCACGATTCGTACCTGTAAAGCAGCACGGACTTCACAATGATGTAGTCGGAATATAAACGTTTACTTAAATAGTTCACCACAAACTACCTGCATAGGTATCTGTTAGCCATAAGTATCTATTTTTCTTTTAGGAAGATTTAAATTGAAATAATTGTAACGTGTGTTCATTTCAGGTTAGCAGCGGAGCTCCCGGTACCTACTGTGGCACGACACCAGTTGCGGTAAGTTACCCATTCCAGAAAAATAAATAATATGCAAAATAAAAAAAACTTGAGAGGTGTCAAGGGACACCCAGATGAAACGGGGAACTTCGTTTCATCCGGGTGTCCCTTGACACCTCACAAGTTTTTTTATTTTGCATTTTATTTATTTTTCTGGAATACCGATAATTCGTATTTAAAAGAAGATAACAACGTCAAGTAACCATTTTAAAACGATAATCACGTATTTTTTTAACGATTTAGATTTTAGTAAAAACAGTTCATAATTGCTATGGTACTGAAATGTAACTGAAGCTCCCATTTTTAATCGACTTCAAAAAAAGGAGGAGGTTCCTTAAGCCTAATTTTACTACTCATTAATATAATAGTAATGTGTCGTCGTAAAAGTAAAATGATTATGACGAGTTTAGAACGCAACACACGCGTTTTGAAATCCAAACAAACTTTTTTGATAGAACCCAAGGAGTTCTAATTACGTAGGTAGTATTCAAAAGACTTTTTAGTTTTTAACGTTTAACTTGGATAAAGTATTAAATACGAATAATGGCGTACATTTTACATTGTTACGTAAGAAACACGTCATATTTAACTGAAATACCTTGAATTTGGTACGTATATTTCCACATTTTTTCAAAGTTTATAACAAAACGATTCAGTTTACGCCACGAAACTAGAAACTTTTTTTGGATCGCTATTTTTGACACTATGCGAACCAATTTAGGTTCAAATGTCACCTCATGGTACGAAAAATGAACCGACTTGATTTGGCGTCAACCTAAACCGGATCGTTTTAATGACGTCTTGGTATGAAATTGCAAAGCAGTTCATTTTAGGTCGTCAATTGAATCGTAATAATAGTTCATAGTAAGCCTACTGTTGAGGGATCTTTAAGGAATTGAGGGAACTCCTCAAAAAATATAGGCACACACGTACCGATTTTAACATTTTTAGTAACAAATCAAGCATTTTCATTTAGAAAGTATCATCTGGTGAAGAATGACTGATGAAGAAGACAGGCAACGGAACTCTTCAACGCATAACAGCAAATTATTCGCGATTGCTATAGTCAGATGTCTATGCTGAGCTTTTGTATTTCCACAACATAACATTACGCCATTCTAATTTAAAAGGGGCCCGGCAGAGATGTACAGATTAATGTTTAGATAGAACTTCTTTAGCAATTGTTATCCAATTTCAACGATTCTTTCGATTCTGAAAGACTTTCTTTTTGCATACAAAGAAACTAAAAAGTACAAAATAATTTTTTTTTTACAAAAAAAAAAACAACCGACTTCTTAACAAAAACTAACAGGTGAAAAATAACTCCAGTTTCGGAAGTCGGTGGCCAATAATGAACAAAACAAAACCACCAAAGCCACAGACTTCCGCCACAGTTATTTTTCACCTGTTAGTTTTTTATAAGAAGTCGGTTGTTTTTTTTTTGTAAAAAAGTTTTTATTTAGTCGCATTTATTCAAAGTCATCCAGTATGTTAAAGATCTGACTCGTGTGCCTGTCTATCCATCTGTCACAGCTCTGAAACTACTGGACCTAATTGTGCAGATGTAATAAAAGCACATTACACAATACATCCTTAGAAAGAAACTCTCTTTACTCTATCTCCTTTTAAGTTCAGTACCAAACTTATATAATAATAATTGTAGTGCATATTTAGTAGTCATAAACATTCAGTGTGTGCATGTGTGAGTGTCTGTGTGATATCATAACTCACTAACGCATGAACCGAATTTGACGTTACCTTTTTTATTGGAAAGTTGACTAAATCGAGATTAATTAATTAACTAATTCGCAGATCTTTAACTGTATCAATTCTCCAAAGTTGATCAGTTCCGAGGTGACAGCCCAATGTAGCGGTGCAAAGAACGAGGGTGAGGTGAGTTTACAAAACACCACTTCTTTATATTTCTTCTTCTTTATTCTTCTTCTTCGTATTTTAATATTGATATTTTGAAATGATTTTGATTCTTATTCTATTTCAATTGTATATGGAATTGTATTTAAATATTGTGTTTCGTTTTTATTTATTTATTTTAATATTTTTATTTTGTTGAATTTGAATTAAATTTCGAAATGTATTCGAATTGTATTTTGTGGTTAGCAATATTGCGTTGGCGTTGGCGTTATATTGCTGTTTGATGTTATTTTTGAAATTTTCAATAAATAAATCACGGCGCCTCTGTATCCAAAGGTTTAGGCAGTGATGCACCTTTAGATAGTAGGTATTGTAGGTAAATATAGCTAGATTTTGCAAGTTATGTTTAGGAGCCATGTAATGAGAGGCCAGTTATATATATGTAAAGAAGATCGCATTAGCGTTATCTTTTTAATATTATGTTCCATAGATAGATGTCACACTTGACAATGACAGATATAGAAACTATGAAGGAAGGAATGTGATGGTAAGAAAATTATCACGAAAATAATTAGAAGAACATATAGAACGAGTTCCCAATAAATGGAAAAACCAATCCTGAAATAAAGGCTTTAAATGTTGTTTTTTTGTCTTTACAGGTAAATGAATAAAATAATTAAGTTAAATTAGTAAAAACCTTGTAAAAACAATTGGTTAATAAAAATTTTGTCTTTACAGAAAAACGCAATTAATCTTTATTTCACTCATAAGAGTGTGATGTTATTATATATAGGTATATCAAGTTGACACCGGACACAAGAAGGCAGAATCAAATCTCTACCATATCTCGAAGCTATCTCCTATGGCAGTTAGTACTTGATGAACAATTACTTGGAATAATTGTTCTCTTCGAGGGTGGGAGATGTAAAGAAGATCGCATTAGCGTTATCTTTTTAATATTATGTTCCATAGATAGATGTCACACTTGACAATGACAGATATAGAAACTATGAAGGAAGGAATGTGATGGTAAGAAAATTATCACGAAAATAATTAGAAGAACATATAGAACGAGTTCCCAATAAATGGAAAAACCAATCCTGAAATAAAGGCTTTAAATGTTGTTTTTTTGTCTTTACAGGTAAATGAATAAAATAATTAAGTTAAATTAGTAAAAACCTTGTAAAAACAATTGGTTAATAAAAATTTTGTCTTTACAGAAAAACGCAATTAATCTTTATTTCACTCATAAGAGTGTGATGTTATTATATATATTATCATCAATCGGGGAAAATTTTAGAGAACATTCCAAATGGAAATACCCAATAGCATTTGACGGCTCGAGAATCGATTTTGGATCTCATGCTCAGCCTGCGCCCACTAAATCAATGAGGAAGACTCCTACTTAACTATTTTTCTAATTAGCTTGATTTTCAATTTATTAACTAACCGTGCCCCACAGTGCCACTTGTCCTTAAAAGTCGTCAAATAAGTTCGTAATAAGCTTCTTCTAATGCTGGGGTTTTTCAACCTTGTACTTAGGCAGTTTTAGAAATTTTCGCGATTGTTTCCTAATTGTAACATTGTTTTCCAACATTTTCTTTTACTTTAAATTTTATAGATCATTTCCATTTGACTCAATAAAATTATTTTATGTAGACGATATTAAACATATTTTTCATGCGTGAGCGTCGTACATCTATCTTCTATATACCTAATACTTATATAAAAGAAGAAGCTGACTGAATGACTGCCTGACTGAGTGACTGACATATCGACGTAGGGCCTAAACTATAAGGGTTAGAAACTTGAAATTTTGCTCAGGGGTTCCTTTTATAACGTAAGTAGGGAATGCAATCTCGTACGAGATTTCCGCCTAGCGAGATCTCGCGAGAGTGGAAGAATCGCAATTAAAACATGTGCAAATGCTTGTTTTAAGAACTAGTAATTGACATGATATGTAATTAAATAGAAACTGCGTTGCTTAGTTATAAAAATAATGTAAGTTTTATTTTAAAAATCAACAGAGTACTTATTATTTTGTCTCTAACTCTAATAACATTTGTTTATGTCTATAATTATTATACCTACTGTAGCTAATCAGTTCAAATTCTTACAATATTGGTAACAAAACAATAATTATCTATATTTAGGCAACGGCCAGGATTCAGTTCGCGCGCAGCCGCGCTATGAAATACACGACGTCACGCTGCATTTGTCGATCTCGTTATCTCGCGAGATCTCGTACGAAATTTGACGAGATACAATCTCGTAAAATATGGCCGGGATCTCGCGAGATCGGGATCTCGGCGAGACGAGATTGCATTCCCTAAACGTAAGGGAGCACTAAGAAACGATTTTTGAAAATCCACCCTCTAAGGGAGTGAGAGTTAGTATGAAACTTTACCTTTTTTAATGTCATTCGAATAAAATTCAATATGAAAGTTCTTTACTGAAAGTCATGAAACACGTACAAAATTATATTTTCGCACATCATTCCCTAAGGGGGTACAAGGGAGGTGTAAAGTTATTACGAAAGTTCTCTGATTTTCAAACTTATTTAGATAAAATGTAATAAGTATTTGGGTTATAATTTTTTTGTGAATTCAATCCAAAGGGGGTAAAAGAGGGGTACAAATTGAGTACATACATAGTAAATTTTCTACATAATCTAACCTTTTGTGTCAGATAGAAATAAAATGACGATATACATATATACCTATAACCTAACCTAACTTACCATACCTATCATATAGCTAACCTAACTACCTAACCTAACTACCTTGCCATACACTGAATTACTGCCCTGCGTGTCTCTACGTAAAATACAATACTAGAGTAACTAGGTAGTAACAAAGTAATAGGTAGGAGGTAATAATTTATATTTAACTCGATTGGTATAACATCCACACAAAAAGTATTAATTTGACTGGTTGAACGAGTGGTTGCTCACAATGGTGGATCCGCGCTTGCGTCGCGTCTCGGCTGTCTGTCTGTTCGCGATAAACTCAAAAATGACTACGCCCATGCTGTTTTTCACCTAGGTATGGATAGAGTGGTTTTCAAGGAAGTTTTTAGTATATGCAAAATTGTCAAGTTTTTGTATACATTGGCAAAAATACAATGATATTTGTTGGACTGTAAAAAATAAGCCTTCTGGGAGCTGGCCGAAATAACCGGCACCATGCGGGCAAAACCGCAGGCATCAGCACACCTATAGCTAGTAGGTACATTTTATGTACGAATTGAGCTGTCATTCCATTATACTAGGCATTGACAGTTCATTTCACTCGAGTGTTCACGAGGTGACTTTTACTAAATGAGCCGGCAGCTAAAGTTCACTTTGAAAATTGCCAGAATAGTCCACATCAACATTGTATGCTAATTTTGTTACTTTGTAAAGTTAGCTTGTATTAGCGCATTAGGGAAAAATAATGAGGTACAGCATGGAGTATTGTTGTCACCTTTGGGATGGCTCAGCCAAATACCAACTAGCCACACTCGACTCAGTAGAGCGCAGAGCCAAGAGGGTCATTGGTGACGAAAAGCTGGTGGGTACCAAGCTTCATACCCTGGCCCACCGCCGCAAAGTTGCATGTTTGTCGGTCTTTTACAGACTGTATTTCGGTGAGTGTGCTCTAGAGCTCCACGAGCTCATTCCACCATCTCCTTTCTTCCATCGGGAATCGAGACGTACTGCAGGTTATCACCCATTCCTTGTAGATGTTCCACACATTTGCACGAAGCGCTTTGCCTGTTCCTTCATTATGCGCACAGCCAAGGAGTGGAATTCCCTGCCTGCATCAGTGTTCCCGAGTTCATATGACCCCAATCTGTTTAAGTCGCGAGTTAATAGGCTTTTTTTGGGTAAGCTCGTTCCATTTTCGACCTCATCTCTGACCGCAGGACAAGATATATTGAGGTCAAGATTAGACCCATTATACTTATATATAAAAAAATGTGTGTGTATGACAACATGTATGAATGTAAACGAAGCAAAAGAAGTATGTAAGAATCGTAGCCCCTTCCCGAAAAACCAATACCCTGAAGTTGGCTATAGTCAACATTTTAATTTATTTTCTTTTATTAGGTCAAAGAAGTATAACTTCTAACTGTTCTTCTACACACACCCTTTTTGTAATTCTACTTGACAACATGTAATAAAAATGCTTCCAGTGCGCCAGACCGACTTGCTACTTCCGTAAATCCAAATGGCTGGACGGCACAGCAGTCGATAAGACGAAGGTGACCGCCTTCCTCGACCAGTTCGTGAAGGACCACGCGGAGTGGGGGCCTGCCATCCAGCATGCGAAGACGGCCTGCTTGGGGGCGGAGCTGAAGACCCAGGGTGTCATTCTCAACTGTCCTGCTTATGATACCTTGCATTGTATTGTAGCTAGCTTCATCAAGGTGAGTTTTTTGAAATGCCGCCATTTTATTTTTGAATTATTGTTTTTACTAGCGACTTCATTATTACCCATTACTTAAATTTGTAAAATCCAAGTTAGCCACTGACTATGCATTGTTTACCTATAGCTGTTTTAAAAGTTGGTCAAATCGAGTCAATTTCATTCTAATACTTAGATTAATAAACCTACCTGTAATACCTGAAGGGTTAACATGAGCTTAGGTAACCTACCTTGTAAGGCAAACCCTTTTTGCTTTTTATTTAATAATAATACCAGCCTGTTACTGTCCCACTGCAGAGCAAAGGCCTCTTCTCATACAAGAAGACTTGAGCATTGATCACCACGCTTGCTCAAGGCGGATTGGCGATTTCAAACTTATATTAACTATAAGTCCAGGTTTCCTCACGATGTTATCCTTCACCGATGGCAATGATGTCTAAGATAAACTTAGAAAGTACACATGATTTGAAAAAGTCACATTGGCAATTGCCCGGATTTGAACCACAACCTCGTGCATGAGAGGTAGGCGCCTTAACCGCTGGGCCATCAAGCCTACATTTATTTGTTAATAAATAAAATAATTAAATAAAAAAAAACACGTATTTTCACACCTGTAATCCCCGTAGGGTTAGGCTGAGAAGTACCTGTAACAGTACACCCACATATCGCCAGTTATGTCCCATGTAATAGGGGGCGGGCCTATTACCATAAATCGGGCACTAATCCAGGCTCCGGGCTGCTACTGAGAAATTTCATGTGGAAAAACTTAATAACACTTGGCCCGATCCGGGGATCGAACCCAGGACCTCATACCGCTAAACCTGCGACGCAGAAAGGAAACGGACAGGTCCAGTGAAATAGGAGGCGAGCCTATTGTTATGTTCCGGGCACAACATCACACTCATTTGCTAACTCGAAACGACATTTAATTTAATATCTATATCTATCTATACATATAATAAGACTGTAAAAAAACTGTGTCTGTACATTGAATATATTTAAAAATAATAATTGAGGGGGGTTCAGAAACAGTAATAGAGCACGAATCCAAAAAAAAAAGTCTGTCTGTTTGTCTGTTTGTCTGTTTGTTTGCACACGCTAATCTTCGGAACTACTGGACGGATTTCAATGATTTTTTTTTGTTGTATAGATATTAAATCTGGTCAACACATAGGCTATAATTAATCTTGGAAACTGGAACACCTGATGCAGAACCGCAACAGACCAGCTAAACTATAGGCGATACAAAAATGGCCCCATAGCAAAAATTGTTCCACGTGATGAGCATTTTCTGCTGAGAGAATAAATTTGAAGATCCGGAACACCTGATGCAGAACCGCAACAGACCAGCTAAACTATAGGAGATACAAAAATGGTCCCATAGCAAAAATTGTTCCACGTGATGAGCATTTTCTGCTGGGAGAATAAATTTGAAGATCCGGAACACCTGATGCAGAACCGCAACAGACCATCTAAACTATAGGAGATACAAAAATGGTACCATAGCAAAAATTGTTCCACGTTATGAGCATTTTCTGCTAAGAGAATAAATTTGAAGATCCGGAACACCTGATGTGGAACTTCAAGAGCCCAGCTACACTATAACATATATTGGAATGACGTCTTAGCAAGAGTTGTTCAGCATTATGAGGACTCGCTGTTGACGTATAAAAATCGAAGATCTGGAACACCTGTTGTGGAACTCCAAGAGCCCAGCTAGGTACATAACTCAAATAGGAATGACGTCTTAGCAAAAGTTGTTCGGTCTGATAGGCATTTCCTGTTGACTTATAAAAATCGAAGATCAGAAACATTTGATATAGAAATTAAAACTATCACTAATTTCATTGCATAAGTAGGAGGTACTACGCGGTGAAGGCGGGAACAGTTCAGGACTGATTTTCGATGACGATGGTATATCGTTGAAAATTAGACTCTACTGGCTAAAACTCCCATTTTTTTTATCGTATGCCTTCGGACTTATGTTATTTGAGTGTTTAATTTCCTTTTCCATTTATCTTCGTTACACGGTAGCTTACCCGGTAACGCAGGGGAGCAGCCACTTAGATTTTAATTGATCAGGTATCATCACAAAAAAACTATAACCATGCCTAGAAAGAGGTCAAATTTTTCCCAATGTTCCAAAGGTGCTAAATGATTAAAGACCATAAGATCCCAACAATCTACCGAAGAGCGTTAGGAGAGACTTGATGCTGTTCGAGAACATGAGGCTGCAACTCGCTCCGTGGAAACTTCTTGGGATCGCGAAGCACGCCTGCATTCTCAGCGTATTTACGCATCTACATCCAGGTCTCTAGAGACCAGTGAAGAATATGTGCGCGACTGACCGCTGATCGTGAACATCATGCACTGTCTCGCGAGTTGGAGACGTTCACGGAAAAAGCATGACGCTTGAGTTTTCAGCGTATATACGCATCGACTCTAGAGATAAGTGGGGGAAGGAGATGCGCGACTGACCGCTGATCGTGAACGTTACGCAACATATTATAGGCTATAATTTATTTTGGAAAATGGAACACCTAAAGTGAAAGAGATATAAAAATGGTGCCATTGCAAAAACTAAACCACGTGAAGAGTGTTTTCTGCTGTGAGACTAAATTTGAAGATCTGGAGCACCTGTAGGGGAACTCCAAAGCCCAGAGACAATATAACATATACATTATAGAAATGGCGTCTTAGCAAAAGTTGTTAAGTCTGATGGCATTTCCTGTTGACCAACAAACATAAAAAATCTGGAACATCTTGAATCGTCTCGCGCATCCCATTGATTTCCCGTCCCCGGGCTTATAGAATTCGACATCAGATGTTTCAGATCTTCGATTTTGACGACCCCGTTGTCGCTGGCATAAGCAACAGGATCCGCGTACGAAGTCGCGGGCAGAAGCTAGTAAGAAATAAATGTTAAAATAAAAGCACGTTGTTGGCATTTCAACACTCTTACTTTCATGCACTAAGATTTAAAAATCTAAATCATTATAACTTGTATATTCTTAAAGGGTTTACATTGACGTCAAGCATCCATGCTAGGCACACTGCTCATACACTTTAAGGGTAAGTTACTACGAACCTGGTCCCTGTGTCATCTGTGTGGTTCTTTCCTAAAAAGACCATTTCAGACACTAATCGGTATGGTTCTTACATGATTTGACGACGTCAATGTCTGGACTTTAAAAGAGACTGTGTTTCTTTCGGTGTATCTTTTCAGAGTAGTCAGATAGTAAAACACATACCTCACCTTCTAGTAAAAAAATGACATGTAAAAATGTTTGTACGTACAGACGCCAGCACATCAAGTTACCCCAATATGTCAAATTTTCCCAATGGAATATGAACCTTATTCCGTTTGACATTAAGTTGAAAAACGATCAAAGTAATTTGACACATTGGGGTAACTTGATGTGCTGGCGTCTGTACCTATTTACAGAAGAAAATGTCATTATTTTATCATTTTTAACCTGACCGTCTGAAGGTCAGGCTCAATAAGGTCAGTATTTATGTCCGTCTAACTTCTGCTCTACAATGTTCCAGCACGCGACTCCTGCGCAATGGTCTACATCAGAGACGTGTGAGTACCCCCGCGCGTACGCAGCAGCCTGTCCTGTCTGCCCCGAGGACTGTTTCAGCCAGCAAGTGCCCTATGGATCCTGTAACGCCTGTTACTTACAGCGAGCATAAAAAAAATGTGAAATGATTAAAAACCAGTTTAATTTTATATGGAATCGTGGTTTTTGTTGTTTCCTGTTACCTAACGAGCGCGTGAGAACCAAAAATTCGAAGACATGCATGTGATCTATCTACCAATTCGCACTGGTGGCCCATACGCAAAATACGCGCTTTGTCGTGGAGTTGCGGATACCAGCCCGGTATTTTTATCTTTATCTTTATATCGAGAACCAAGCATTTTTTAAGACCACAGAAAAATTAGGTAAGTACTTTAAATCTATAGCTACGTATTTAAATAATTTGAAATATAAATAATACCTATACTTTAATCTACGCTGTGCCAAACAAAATACACTCGTCCTAAAGTCATTTTTTCAGTGATCTCAATAAATGCTCTGCTCTCGGTGTGCACTAGACCTAAAACATCTCTTCTGTTATGCCTTATTCCCGCTGGACATATATAAAAAAAAAAAAATAAAAAAAGTAACAAATATTTGACTGCAGTACTGCACCCAAGTCTAACAGCCAAACGTGCTTTACAATGGCACAGGGGTTGTTTTGAACTTAGACGACCTAAAATAAGAAAATAATATGTCAAAAGAAGATCGAACCCAGAATCGCTCGAACACGTGCAAAAGTTGGAGCAGTCAGGTATTATAAACCGCAAATTGGAAGAAATCTTACTAAATACAAGCATTGAATTTCAATATTTGTAAGTGGTTTTCCGGGATAACTGGAAACACGAGGCATTAGCCAATGTAGCATGTGATACGATGGGTGCCACTGTTTAGACATTGGGCCATGATGGTCGACTCCCGTGTCGGATTTTATAAGTATATAAAATGACTAGCAGTTATCTCAAATATCTTCAAATATTAAGAAGAATCTGACTCTTATAAAATTCTGAGCAATAGAATTAATAAAATTATTGGGCTTCCAAAATACTGAAATCATCCAAATTGAGATAAACACCAATTTATTGGAATGTGAAACTGTCTCAGAAGTCCTTTTAATGTAATGTGTGTAAAAGCGATATAATAAATAAAACAAGTAATAAAACTCAATCGTAAGCAAATAAAACTAAAAAGTAATTTCAATTGTGGCTTTAATTTCCTGCGCCACGTCATATCCTTTCGTTTATCGAGCGCTTCCCACCCACGGTTTCCCGCCCTCTCCATAATTTTCCACTGGTTTCCCGCGCATGCGTCCCGCTGGGTGCCCTCTCTGACACCTGTCAAAATCAGTCTGTCTGGCCCTCCCCAGTGTCGCGTACTGTTTGACGTCACTGCATCCATAATTACGGGAAATCCAAGTGCATTTTGGGGAAACATGTTGAATTAGGTAAGTGGAATACTCCATTTCATTCCCGAGAATAATGTTTTTTAATGAATTCTCTGAATTTTCCGTCTTTTTCCATGAATTTATAGCATGTCGGTGATTCGTATTTAAAATGTCGATGGCTTTAATCTCTTTTCGAGATTAATCTAATCGTACTTTGTTAATTTAAAATTTCTTCTGTCACCGTGTCCCGATCGATCGATAGAATAACTTGAGACGTACAATATGACAGCCTTCGGTCTATTAATAGCCCAATGGTTTATGTGATAACAATTCCATGTACCTGTAGGTACCTCCGAGTGATATTGCGCGTGTCTCGTGACCTTTAATCTTAACTTGTCTGATTTCATGATAATTGATTAAAGGCACTTCATTGATCTACATCGATACATATGTATTAAGCAACATTTCAATAAATTTTAATCATGGCTGTTTTATTTAACTGTACAGGGATAGTTCCGAGTACTTAGTATCTGCCTTGTTTCAGGCAGTATCTTTAGAAACAGTCTGTGAAAACAGCAAAGAAACGACAATTAGTTTCCAGTTTTCATTATTTCTCTCTTAAGATTCTTTTATATTGTTCCGGCTCGATAAATCGACTAGTGTTGTGACTTATACGCATTTTCAAAAAAATATTTCAAAATCGTGTCGTAATGTCGCTTGTTTTGGGGAGCATATACTAAGCCGGTTTCTGTAATATCATAAATGCGAATAAGTACATGAGTTGGAGCTAACGTTTTATTCTTCAAGATAAGCATTCATCCGCATTGCATCCATGGTAAAAATAATAGAACATAGAGAATCGTAAAGATAGATTAGGTAAGCGCCTAAGGCCGAAGTAGATGTAGCCTCAAAATACGTCATCTATTCTGGACAGAGTTCACTTTGATTAGAAAAAAAATAAACAAAAAAGCCGGCAATATGCAAGTCGGTCGATCCAGTGAAAATCACCATGTGAGAACTTGAATAAAGTGAACTGTCAACGCCTAGCATTAAATATGAAATGACACTTCTTTACTTACATTTTCTCGGGGTAATTTTTACAGATTAACACTCCTAGACCTAACGAGGGTCCCGTACCTTGTTAGTCAAAATAATTTTCCATATTCTAAATTATATTTTTTATCTTGCGGACGCAAATCGGAGTTTTTAAAGGGTTTTTGCGGATTACTATAAAATTACGCTAGTCAGAAAGATCTACCCTCATTATAACTCCTATTACAATGACAATAACAAATATTTTCATTTCTTCTTTGGAAAATGGTTAATTTACACAGACGGTTTTTATTAATATTTAACTATATACCTACACTAGAAATCGAAATAAAAACTTGTAACCTCTAAAATATAGCGCCAAAAAACTCAATCGCATCGCTGTCGACAGGAAGTGTACCCAAAAGACTGGCGGCATTGCCACGTTGTGTGTCAATGCTTAGCGTTTGACCAAGGTAGAACGCAAAGTGTCAACCAATTCTTGAACGATCTTTGTACAAACTATGGGCACTCGGACCCCACGACCCGAGTTTAAACCCCATCGGCTCGAAATATAATTTCGAACGAAGTTCTATACATTACCTCCATTTACCTGACGCTATACTTTCTAGGAATTGTCCTCAGTAATTAGTCTTTCAAGTCTAAACACTACTACAAATACTTTGAAATGTCTTTTCATGGGACAATATCCAGCTGAATTATTGCTGCATTCTTGTCTTTATTTGTGCCTTTTCAATTTTGTTGTCAACAATATTTTCGAGTTCATTTACGGGTAAACTATGAATAAATATTGGCCATGTGCGAGTAGTTCTCGCCAGCGGCGGGTTCTGTACAAGATTAGAAATAGGTACATCGATTGTTCAGGTCGAGCGAAAATGACTTTTATTTTGTCCTTCACCAACTCGATGATGTCTACGATAAACTTAAAAAGTGGGTACCTACATATTATTATATATTGAGAAAGTCACATTATTACTTGTCCAGATTTTAGCTTAGTGCCATGAGAGCTTGGCGCCTTAACCTCTGGTCCATCACGACGAAATCATTTTATGTTGTATGTTATTATTTGAGTTGTAATTGAAAGTTTTCAATTTGACACACACTTTGTGAACATTTCTACTCTCAACCTATTGCAGTTCAGGAGATATAGCCCGCTGACAGAGAGACGGACGAACAGCGTAGGCTTTGTAATAGGGTTCCGATGTTACGGTAACCACTGACACAGATGGATAGACGGACGAACAGTAGGGGTTATAATTGGTGACGGTGGTTGCGGAAGTATCTTCTGTTCCCGTGAACCCCGGTGTGAGATGAAACACCGGGTGGTTTTTATTCAGTAAGAGACTGTCTCCGCCCTCACCGGGGCGTCAATCCATGAGGATTTTCCATCCCGCACCAATCGTTGAGTCATGTAATTTTATGACACGTCGGGGTACCGCTCATGTACAGATGCCAGCACGTCAAGTTACCCCAATGCGTCAAATTTTCCCAATTGAATATGAACCTTATTCTGTTTGACATAAAATCAAAATCAAAATCAAAAGTCTTTATTCAAACTAGGCTGAGAATCAGCACTTTTTGAACGTCAAAAAAATACAGAAAGACAGTCCCCCAAAAACAGCTCACCCTTCGCCTTAAAGTTGAAGAACGATCAAAGAAATTTGACACATTGGGGTAACTTGATGTGCTGGCGTCTGTACATACTAGGAAGATTCGTTACTTAAGCGGTACCCTTTAGGTAAACGATGTACGGTGATGAATCATATCTAAGACCAATTGCAAGAAACTTTGCTTTCAATTAAAAAAAAAACCGCATCTAAATCAGTTCACCCGTTTAAGCGCTACGGTGCCACAGACAGACACACACACACATAGCGGTCAAACTTATAACACCCCTCTTTTTGCGTCGGGGGTTAAAAAAAGCAAGGTCTTATTGGTACTCTTTAGGTAAATAACTTTAAAAAGGTAGGAACATAAAAAGGTTTTAAGTCAACTCACTCGAATTAGTAAAATTCTCCATTAACTTTAAAACAGTTTCAGTGATGTCACCGTCACAACGTAATCCTCTTTGATATCTTGTTCATCCCTCCAGGGCGGCCACTGAACAGAGGCTCACTGTAAATAATCTGAATAAAAATAAACTTGCCAACAAAGTCATCAAAACTCATTAATGTTGGCAGCCCCGGCAAGCTTTTAAGACATGACCTTTATTCCGGATTACTTTTTCGCTTAAGGGGCTTACAGCTGTATTAACTACATTGATTGGAAGGCGGACCAACTTATTAAAACGATTAAATATTTAAAAAAAATTCAAGATGACTGGCCTGGTTGGGCTAGTAGTTAATGGCCTTGACTGCTATACCGGAGGTCGTGGGTTCGATTTCCCTCTAGGACAAATGTTTGTGTGATGAGCACGATCATTTGTTCTGTGTCTGGGTGTAATTTATCTAAGTATAATATGTATGTATTAACTACATTGATTGGAAGGCGGACCAACTTATTAAAACGATTAAATATTTAAAAAAAAATCAAGATGACTGGCCTGGTTGGGCTAGTAGTTAATTGCCTTGACTGCTATACCGGGGGTCATGGGTTCGATTTCCCTCTAGGACAAATGTTTGTGTGATGAGCACGATCATTTGTTTTGTGTCTGAGTATAATTTATCTAAGTATAATATGGATGTATTTCGAAATAAGTATGACAGTGTGTTTATCAGTTATTAAGTACCAATAATACAAGCTCTGCTTAGCGTGGGTAAGTATAGGTGGCGTTGTGTGAAAGTAGTGGAATATATATGACATGCTGCTTACTCAAATTTTTTCTAGCACTTTCCTCAAAAGGCTAAACTGGACACAGTTCTGCATGTTTTGTTACACGGAAATATTGATAGCTTAATCTAAATAGTTTTCCATCAATTTAAAAAGCAAATAATTCCTTGTGTATTATTTTTACGTGACTATAGCAAAGGACAGTACATTAAGAAAAACCATAGACACTACGTTATTAAACCGTTTGGTACCTATGTAACGTGTGACTAGCATCAAAAAATGAAAATCTTGTTTTTTACTTTTTCAGCGTCGTATTTTTTGTCGTTGTCGTGTTTTAGTTTTTTTTTTATAATCCATCTGATGACATATAATTTACACCAATACAATATATATATATATCGATACTCTTGCGCCATCCCATCTTCCTAGTTCTTCGTGCTGTGCTGGCGCTGCTGCTGCGGCTGCGGAGAACCTCAAGCGGTAGAAATATAAGAACCTTGTTGGGAATTATATTTTCGAGCCGTTTGGGGTTGAAACTCTCGGGTCGTGGGGTCCGAGTGCTCATAGCTTGTACAAAGATCTTGCAAGACGCTTAATTGACACTTCGCGTGACCCAAGGGCTGGTTTTTACCTTGGTCAAAGGATAAGCATTGCCATACAACGTGGCAATGCTGCCAGTCTTTTGGGTACACTTTCCGTGGACAGCGATGCGGATGAGTTTTTTGACGCCATATTTTAGATTTAGTTTTTAGTTTTTAGATTGTATTTGCATTTCTGATGTCTAAAATGAATAAAGTGCAATGTTGACGGAAGCACTCCGGAAAGTTGATAAAAAAAAAAACAATATAAATAAACTGTCGTATTGTGGTGCTTATCTTCTTTCCTCTACAAAGTCAGTAGAATGCTATATTTAATTAGGATATGCGTTCTTCTATCCAGACAGTAGAATAGAAGGCCGTTCTTCGCACTAATACTGCTGGCATTTCCGAACAGACATGTTTTGAAAACCCAAATCCCAAATTATATTTTCACAGAATATTATTAATAACATGTTGTATATTATATTCGTTTGGATAGCTGATCCTCTGAACCCTATAATTGATTGAATCTAGAGTCACTTTGGGGTAAATCCATTGTGGATTATATTTCGTATCCTTCTCGGCTGAATATCCATCATTCACATTACTGATATCATTTCACTGAGTTTTACAATATGCCTTTATCCTCCCACATCATGTTGGGAGGATTTGGTAAAACGAAATTGTCCTAAATATACTTACTTAGGGTGCTCCTTATCTCAAGCAAACTGGGAGAGATGAAATTTCCGAAGATACGCCAGAAACAACGATGTGTTTCACCGCCTTTTACAAGTACATGATATTATTATAACGTTAATTTTGAAAGTATGTAGGCATGTCCTGGTAAAAGTCTTTTTTTGGGGTTCCGTCGACAAAAGATGCCAACGGAACTCGTTTACTTAATTGCCGCCTCGTAAGCCGTGTGTGGAAGGATTATCTGTATTTATTTAATACTTTAAGCACACAAATCTACATAGGCGGACTTAATGCAAAGAAAGAAAGAAAGAAAATACATTTATTGGCAACGGCTAGATGCACAGTAAAAAACATAATAACACAAAAAAGAGACACAAAAAATTGCATGCCTTAGGCATTTTCTACCAGTCAACCAGTCAGTGTATATTTATAGTTGTGTATGTATAAATTGTCTACCACAAGCAAATCATATTGAATCAAGTAGGCAAAATAAAGGTTAGAGCTAACACGTTGAAATTCTTCGCGTGCGAGTCCAATTGGCTCATGGCCGGTTTTTTTTTACCTATCTGCCATTTTTGAGGAAGAAAGCTAGCTCTGTGGAGAACTTTAGTTAGCATAATATCATTGATAGTCAGAGGACTTATTGAAAAATGGCTTCACCATGCCAAGCGTTTGCGATCTTACTCCAAATTTAAACTAAGTACAACTTCTAATATTGTTCAGAACTTTTTCAATATTGAAGTTGATTTTATGTGGAAATAACAACAATTGGATAAATAACAACTTTATATCTACGATATGAAGTATGAATGTTGTTATTAACATAGTATCAGCCTGTTACTGCTGTGCCTGTTAAGTTATATGTAAAGATACGTAGACGATTAGTTCTCCTCTCCATGCACAAATTATATCTCTTGCTGTGGCCGACAGGGTCCATGATTGTTTTTTGAATTACCACCTAAGCCTACTATGTGAAATGCAATAAAAAATTAGTATTGACTATTGAGTAAGTACTGTTCCACTTCAGAGCCAAGGCCTCTTCTCATACAGAGAAGACTCAAACTCATCAACACGCTAGTTCAAGGCGGATTGGCCAACTTATCGATTTTCTTGGTGTTTTACTTCACCGATGTCTGTAAAGTTTAAGATAAACTTAGAAACTATATTAACATCTTCCTATCCTAATATAAATTGTATGGGTCTTGAGTTCAAACCTACACGCACTTCTGGATTTTCGGATTCATTTGCGTATTGTATAATTATCACTGGCTTCAAAAACAGTCAAGGAAACATCTCAAGGAAACCAGCTTGAAAGATATTTTTCGACGGCATGTGTAATGTAACTAAGTCAAAAGTCTATGGGCGGCATAAAAGCCCTGTCACCGGGTAAGTCATAAGAAATCAAGAATTAAGAAGAAGACTAAGATAATTAAGTACAGTGACACTCTTGCCAATAGCCGTCGGCTAACTTCTCTCTTCAACAAGATACTAGCCCGTTTATCCAACCAATTTTATTACTTAAGATGTTGATGGTAATCTTTGAATTTCGCTTCAATTTCGCAGTATCCGAATCCAAGATGGCGTGTTTGTATTTATTTTTATTTTTCATTACGAGATCGCTGGCGGCAGGCATTAGCATCTAAATGAATTTCGGTCTGACGGTGAGGCGTTAGCACAAATTTGTATGATATTACGCGTTGAAGTACTCAGAGTGCTAATGGACATTATTTTTTGGATAAAACATTGTGCTAGGGAAATGTTTCGTGAAACTTGGCAACTGAACTTTGAATACACTTCGTATTGTATACGTGCTTTACATGAAGCGTAAGAAATAATGTACTGTTGTTACGTTTTCAAAACATAGGTACCTATAACAGTTTTCCAACAGTTACTTGCGGCAGTTATTTTTAAGAGCAGGCAGACGTGTAGAACTGTTTAATATACAGGGCGGAACAAACATTCGGACATCAGTTCTATACTTGATATCAGCCCCCCTAGCCAAGTTACAAACGATTCGTATCTATTCTCTTTCTACAATCGAGAACGCCTCAAATCCCTTTGTTATGACCACGTGACTTAGCGAAAGGTGATAAGTCACGTGGTCAAAACAAAGGGATTTGAGGCGTTCTCGATTTACCTTCTTATAAAGATCGTAAAAAAGGTCAGGTGCATAGTACTCGCAAGCAAGTGTGTGTATGACTAAGTACAGAGGCCAGCACATCAGGTTACCCCATTGTGTCAAATTTCTTTGATAGTTTTTCAACTTTATTAAAACACACAGTAAGGTTCACATTAAATTGGAAAAAAATGAGTTGTTGTTTGCAGTTTGGGGTAGCTTGATGTGCTGGCGTCTGTACTTAAATAATAAAATTAATATTCCACAACTTTCACACAACGCTTTCTAGTCCCAAGCTAAGCAGAGCTTGTTTTATGGGTTATTAAATAGCTGACAAACATACTCATATTTCTAAATACATATATTATTATTATAGATAAAACTACACCCAGACACAAAGCAAATGATCGTGCCCATCACACAAACACTTGTCCTGGGTGGGAATCGAACCGACGACCTCTGGCATAGCAGCCTATCTCTATAATCTCTAACTACTAGACCGATAGGCCAATCAGTATAGTAGGTAGTAGTAAATGAAGCAAAAGCAGTAAGCCACAATCGTAGTAGATAGCGCTCTGGAGTTTTTGTCTACCTCCATGTAAAAAAGGCCTGAGTTGATGTAAGTATTTACTCGTATGTAACATTAAATTGTGAACTTCCACGCGGGCAAAGTCGGAGGGAACAGCTAGTTACCCTATAAATATTACCCTATTACATTGTTGGTAAATTGGTAATTACTTTTTGTTTCATTTATTAGCTACTATTACATAAGCTCTGTTCAAACTTCAAACTACCCTCGGGGCGCCCACACGGATTCAAATTGAGTCAATATTTGAACAGAATTTGAGCTCGCTATTTATTGGTTAGTTAACACTTCTTAGTTATTCAGTTTCAAGTGGATTTCAAATGAACGTTGCAATCCTTTCTTTAAACAAGAAAATAGTTAACGACCTATTACAGACCTAATGAATTACACACAAAATTTCATAAAAATAGGTCAAGCAGTTTCGTAGGAGTTTGGATACAAACACTGTGATAAAAGTTTTTTTATGTAAGAGATTTACATAGGTACTTTTAAAAATATGACAACAAATAGATCCAATAGATATTTAGCCAGTCTCAAATGTGCACTTTAAATCTTTTGTCTTAGATAAAATTCGAATGACAACATATATATGTAGGTATATAACCTAACCTAACTTATCGTACCTATCCTATAGCGAACCTAACTACCTAACCTAACTACCTTACTGAAATGCATTGATTTTGTAAGATATAAAATACAGAATTTTAAACTGAACTACTGCTCTGCGTGTCTCTATGTAACATGCAATACTAGAGTAGATAGTAATATTTGAAGTATTAGCAGGAGGTAATAATTTAATTCGATATTTAGACTAAGTGCCGAATTGTTTGGATTATGGGGTAATGTTATGATTAAATTCAATAAAGTGGAATGTCCGAGAACCGCATCAACAACTCCTACGACTTACTCATGGGTACCTACTACCTAATGCGCCAATTAGGTACCTACACATTATACAAAAACTTTTTTTAAGTTATTATTTTGCAATTTTTGGTTCCTTCCTAAATAATAGTTCATTGAAATCCGTTAGTTAGCAATTGCTAAAGATACATATCTGACTCCTTCTAATATAGACAGGCGCAATGTAAGGTAATGGAAATACATAAACCATGCACAGACATGCGACTTTAGCAATCGCGAGTAATTTGCTGTAATTTGTTGAAGAGTTCCCTCGATTTCGCTAAGATTACATTATCAGATTCCGACTTAGTGACTATGGGGCCATTTGAGAAGTAGGTACCGTACCGTAGAAACCCTTTAAAAAAAGAGTTTTTGAAATCGGTTGGCAAGTGACGAAGTTATGAGCGAACAAACATAAAAAAAACAGGCAAGAGCGTGTCGGGCCACGCTCAGTGTAGGGTTCCGTAGTTTCCCGTCCGTCACAATAAGTGTTCAAAATGCTTGCATATACGATTATCCTACAAACTTAGTCCAGAAATGATTTTGTACATCTTTTTGTCTTTTTTGTAGGTACAAAAACTGTTTCCATCCAAGTTCAAAATAATTTTCCTAGAAAGTCCTTTTATAGTTCTACTTTTCAGATTTTTTTCATATTTTCTAAACTTATGGTTCAAAAGTTCGAAGGGGGGGGGGGGGGGACACATTGTTTTTTACTTTTGGTGCGATTATTTCCGGAATCATTGACACTATCAAAAATTATATTCATTTTTAAATACCTTTCCAACAATATAATTATGTATACACGTTAGGGTTGAAATTAAAAAAAAATCACTTCCCACTTTACGTATAGGGGGGCTACCCTAAAAACATTTTTTTCCAATTTTTATTTTACCACTTTGTCGGCGTGATTGATACACAATTGGTACCAAATTTCAGCTTTCTAGTGCTAACGGTCACAGAGATTAAGCGAGGACGGACGGACGGACGGACAGACAGACAGACATGGCGACACTATAAGGGTTCCTAGTTGACTACGGAACCCTAAAAACAAACATCTGAACTGAAAACCCCCTCCTTTTTTAGAAGTCGGTTAAAAACGACAGACTGTGTGAGTTTAGAAGAAAGCAAACAAAACAAAACAAACAATAAAAAAGTTGTTAAACGTCTGAGCTATTTCAGGATAGTTAAAAAACCGACTGAAATAGCTCAGACGTTTAACAACTTTTTTATTGACGATATTAAACCAACACAGAGGGACCATGGGACAGCACTAAACATGTTAAGCTATAATAATTATAATTCAATTTTCATGAAACCAGCAAACCCGATTGTTATTGACCAAATAATAACAATGCTTAAAAATACTAATAGTACAGGGTACGATAATATTAACACGAAAATAATTAAAAGTGTATCTCATCTCATTTCTCCAGTACTTAGCCACATTATAAATTTGTGCCTTGAACACGGACAGTTTCCTTCGAAACTAAAATTAACGGTTATAAAACCATTATTTAAAAAAGAAAACAAAGAAGATATGAAATTTTACAGACCAATCGCGTTAATACCAGTCTTTGCAAAAATATTTGAAAGAATAATTTATAAAAACTTATACAACTACTTTGAAGCTAATGACATATTTGCAGATGAACAGTTCGGATTTCGTAAAGGTAGATCTACTAGCTGCGCTCTTTTTAACTTTTTAAAGAATGTAATGACAGGACTAGATAACAAACAACATATGACAGCGGTTTTTATGGACATGTCAAAAGCCTTTGATCACGTGGATCATCAGATACTGTTGGGTAAACTAGAAAGATATGGGGTTAGAGGAAATGCACTTAATCTTATAAAATCGTATTTATCAAACAGATTTCAAGTAACCCAAATAACAAGATTAACTAATGATATGATAGAGCAAACATATATGTCAGATCAAAGAACTGTTCTATATGGAGTGCCTCAAGGCAGTATTCTTGGACCTCTTTTGTTTATCATCTATATTAACGACCTCCCGCAAATTATAAAACAGGAAATGATTCTATTCGCAGATGATAGTACAGCTATTTTTACGAACCAAGATAAAGATAATTATGAAACCAACATTAACGAATCACTAAAAGACATTATAAAATGGTTAAATGTAAATAATTTAAAAATAAACCTTGAAAAGACAAATTATATGACTTTTACAAACAAAAATACAAATTTGAAAAAAAAACTTCATATTCATTATAAAGGCGAACAATTAAAAGAAGTTTATGACACTAAATTTCTAGGTATTCATATTGACTTCAGACTAAATTGGAAAACACAGGTTGATCATGTTTGCAAAAAGTTGAATCAATTTTCATATGCCCTTTTTATGCTTAGAAAAGTAGTTAACGAGGAAGCATTGCTAAGCGCCTACCATGCATACGTAGGTTCCACAATAAAATATGGTATTCTTTTTTGGGGTAACTCAACTAACAGGGAGTTTGCTTTTAAAGCCCAAAAAAAGTGTGTAAGAAGTATTTGTGGGCTTAAACAGACAGATTCGTGTAGACCAGAGTTTACAAGATTACACATATTGACTATACCTTCACTTTATATCTATGAAGCAGCAGTAATGATAAAACGCGATTTAAAAAATTACGACACATTGAAAAGTGCACGCTATAGAAATGAATTAAGCGGAATTAAGTGTAGGACAGTTAAGTTTAAAACTAGTATTTTTGGGATAGGAGTAAAAATTTATAACAAACTTCCTAATAGTGTAAAAAGCAGTGTAACCTTAAATAGTTTTAAAAAAACACTAAAGCAGTTCCTGATAAGTAAAGTCTACTATTCAATTAATGATTTTTTTAACGACAAAAACACTGACTGCGTAATGTAATTTGTATGACATCATAAATAATTTAATTTAAATGAATTCATTGAATAATCTAATTACCCAACATGACATAATTTAAAATGTATAAAATCAATTTATTATTTAATTTGTGATATATCTGAATATGTGTATGGAACTTATATTAATGTATTGAATGATGACTTTTTCACGAACATAAACTGTAAAAATATTGTACGCCCTAACGGTATGTAACAGCGAGCCTCTATGTAATAATCATAAGAACTGATATTTTTTCACCTGTGACAAACAATAAATAAATTTGAATTTGAATTTGAATTTGAACACTTTAATTACTTAAGCCACCATTTTGATTTTGCAGTAGTACAATACTATACGACCACTAGACCACCGACCAACGTTTCTACGAATAAATAAAATAGTATAATATCAGTAATATTACTTCGGTATATTTCCATTAAGATTTGTCCTCATTACGTCGGGACAGCTATTATTCCTGGGACTAGGGTTGCCAGGTCGCCAAACCTAATAGCCGGACAGACTAGCCAATTTGGGCGGACAATTGAGTAAAATAAGACCGGACGGACACCCTATATTATTGTAGATTTTTTGTCTCAGTATACGACAAAAAAGATGTAGGTATCGGTATGTAAAATTTGAAACAGTGGTGGAGATTCGAGCCTTTACTCGCCTTTTCTGAGGCACTAAGTGGGGAGAATGGTTGGGTAGTAAATTCATACTCTATTATTAATTTTTGTTTTGTGCATTGATAAGGTATTTAACTAACAAATAGTTATTTTACACCGGTTAGGAAACGTATTTATTAAAACGATCAAACTAATTAATATAAATTAAATATTTATACTAAAACTAACAACCAATGAAACACTAATTTTAATTTTATACTTTTTGCTGCGCCCTACAGGGTCCGTAATTGTACTCTAGCTTTAAGCCCATTGTAAGATCTCAACACATTATGGAATGCAAATAAAGATATGAATGAATATGAATATGAAATAAAATTGTATAAGAAAAAAAAACAAATTGGATCATAAATGCCGACTAAAAAAAACAAGTTTTTATGCTGTTTTTAAACTGCCGGACACCGTTTTTTGTGGCCGGACACGCAATTTTAAAATATTACTGTGACCGGATTCGTCCGGATGCCTGGCAACCCTACTTGGGACGTACTCGGTCACAAGTGTTCCCGTTTACATAAGTCGGAGGAGGAAAAACAGTTGGAAGCTATACAAATACAAAGTTTTCAAGTTGTTTCCTCCTCTCTGGAAAACGATAGAAATTCATGCCTGGGTAAGGTTACGTAGCGCCTTAATGTATTTTTCTTTATTTATCTTAAATGTAATAGGAGGAGCTTGTGGCTAAATTATAACAGCCGCATGGGTCGATCGAAGGTTAAGCTACGCTTGACGAGGTCGGTCCGTGGATGGGTGACCATTTATTACATACCAAGACTCCTCCTTGCCTCGGAAAGCACGTTAAGCCGTTGGTCCCGGCTGTCATTTATAGATTTTTGACAGTCGTTACTTGTAGGCAGAAGCTCGAAAGTCTGACAACCAGTTTACCCAAGGGGTATCATGTTACCCAGTTACTGGGTTGTGGGGTCTGACAGGCAGTCGCTCCATGTATTTATTTATTTATTTAGTACATGGAGGACTTACAGCTAATGAAAACAAACAAAACAAAAAATAAAATAAACCATAGTCACCAGAAAGCCAATTACAAGTCCTCACGTATAGTGAAGGATCCAAATCGTACTCCTTGCACATATCATTAAAATGTCTGCTTGCATGCACAATATAACTATTCTGCCTATAGTTCGAAGATGAATGAGGTACACGTATGGGTGGATTAAGACGGAATGTTTTACATGGCACATTAAAATAAAATTTTGACAATAACTCAGGGTTATCAATATTGTTGTTGAGGATTTTCAATAAGAATAGACAGTCAGCAATTTTACGACGATCTGCCAGTGGTAGAAGATTAAAACACAAGTATTCAGCTGCATCCGGTTAAACTGAAAGCCGACCCCAACATAGTTGGGAAAAGGCTAAGCAGATGATGATAATATATCTTAAATCTAAATAACATTTAAATACCAGCCTGTTACTGTCCCACTGCAGGGCAAAGGTACATTTCGCCTTTACTCCCCTCCAAAGACATTCAATACCTATAGACCGGACATCACGAACAAAATTTTCGTCTATAGTATTTTAAATCTCTTTGCTTTCCCAACCCCTCTTAGTTTTGAAAATAAAATTTGACACTTACAAAAAATGTGGCAAAAGAATAATATAATTTAAAGTGCTGCTATAATTTGGCTATAAGCTCCTGCAAACTGATCAAGATTTCATAATATAAGAATTACCGTCTTCAAGAAACACTTAAGTTACTGGTATTAATAGGATAGCAGATATCTACTACTTTTAATCTAGAAAGTATCTTATCTTGTTGATGAAGGTAAGCTTTATGGTCGGTTATTTTCTATCTAACCGGATGCCAATATTTTTGTTTATATTTTCGGAAGATAAATTGCAAATACAGCATAGTTACAAACCATTCCGTTTCTTAATCTCGGATTAAACTGTTTCATATGGTTGGACAAGACCAAAATAGTTTGGATCCTTTAGTGAGACAGAGAAGCAATCAGATTACTAAATTGAAAGGAGTTTCGGTGCTTATTTTCTATCCTTACTTTTGGAAAAAGAAAATCGGTTACATGGCATTTCACATAACATTGCGCTTGTAAACCCTGAAGGTTTAGGCAGAGGTGTACATTGTAGTACACCCACATTTCACCAGTTACGTTTAAGTCCCATGTAATTAATAGGGGGCCAGCCGATTTGCCATCAACACGAATCCAAACTCCGGATTGCTACTAAAAAATAACAAGCTTGATATTGAGAGGATAATTATTTGTTGTTAGATACTTATACAAACATAAACTCACACCTTTTTCCCACATGGGTAGGCAGAAACTACAGAACTCCACCTGCTAAAATTCTTACATAGTTCTTTTCCTTCACTTGCTTTTTTTTCTTCCTTTACCTAGTCACACACACACGTCGGTTGCGAGTATAGGTACTACGCACCTGACCTTTCTGAAGAACATCACCAGTAAGGTCTGTGTATGTCCTTCTATCCCCACCCAGCGTTTCCACTTACTTACAATAATTTTCCGTACCTAAGTATAAATACCTTTTGCAAATAATTTTCAACCTTTTAAGCGCTTGGCTAAATATTAATAGCCGACTTGCCGTGCCCCTAGCGCCGGCCCAAAATTGCTACAAATCAATAAAATAATACCTACAGTAAATAAGGAGAAACAATTGTTGTATAGATTTTACATAAATAAAATCTACATTCGATATAATGGTTTTAGTTGTACCACACAGTCAGTATTTTGAAAATAAAACGAAAAAATCATGCATGTTCTCTGTCGTAGAAATACGACACGGAAATATGCACAAGCGATTAAAAGGTTAATCTTAATATTTGAATTATATAGGTTAGAATAAGGTACATAGTAGGTAACTAATAATTCACGTGCCTACCGCGTCCACTGTCGTCGGATCAATAGTAGCAGCAATAGGTATAGAAATTAAACTTACATAAAGCTGTGAAAGAAAATAGACAGTGTGGAGTGGTTCAGATGCATAGGGCTCGTGGCTAAATAATATCAGCCGCAAGGTTAGGTAAGCTACCCTTTCCAAGGTCGCTCCAAGGATAGGTGACTATTCAGTACATATCAAGACCCCGCCGTGCTTTGGAAAGCAGGTTAAGCTTTTGATCCCTGCTGTCATTTGTAGACCTAAGACAGTCGTAATCGTAGTCAGAAGCTCGAAATTCTGACAACCAGTTTTGGCAAGGGGTTATCATTTACCCATTAACTGGGTTATGGAGGTAGTCGCTCCATATAAAACACTGATATTTAGCTGCATGCGGGTAGACTAAAAGCCGACCACAACATAGTTAATTGGAAAAAATATAAACAGAAATGGCAGGATTAACTCCTACAATTAATAACTTATTAAAAATTAAAAAAAATCTTTTAAGGGGTTCGTTGCTATGTATGTATATATTTTCATTGTAATTATGATTTTTAGTGTTTCTTTTAAAAGCAATTAAAGTTGTGATAATCTAAGTAGCAGATTTGACAGCTCTTAAAATACTTTAGGTACCTATGTAGTGAGAAGAAAAACAAATCGGTGGATAAGTACCTATACTTATATTGATTTAAAATAATCAAGAGATTATTATCGAAAATTATTTTGTGTGTAGATTGCTTAAAATAGATTTTTGAGGAATTAAGTACTTATTATTACAGGCGCGTTTGTTATATTGATATAATACGACATTATTTACTTTTACTTACTTTTATCTCATTTTGTAAAAGTAACGATATAAAAGATAATTGGTTTCATTCGGTTAAAAATTGATTTAAATCGTCACAACACTACGGTAACCAACCCAAAGACATAACATTGTAAGTAATTCGTCTTGTCGGAATACTAATCAACAATAAATTCGTGTTGTGAGCGCATTTTTTCAATATAAAGTTGAACCGACGTTTGATTCTCGTACCTATCTAATAGATACTCGTAGTTATAGTGTACTAGCAGAGGTCCTGCGGTTTCACCCGCGTAGGTCCCGTTCCCGTGGGAATACAGGGATAAAAAATAGCTCATGTGTTAATCCAGGGTGTCATCTAACTCAAAACCAAATTTCATTAAAATCCATTCAGTAGTTTTTACGTGAAAGAGTAACAAACATCCATCCATCCATCCATCTATCTATATCTATCCATACTCACAAACTTTCACGTTTATAATATTAGTAGGAAGTAGGATGGGGATCATTTTAGTAATTAATTAGGATAAGAAATTTGGCTTTTCAATTTCTTACGAATAGACGTAGGCATAGGTATATTCAAAGTTAACGCGACACAAGAAGCGTGAAACGTCAAATCGCACTTCTTAGATTGTCCCGAATAACTATAACATATTAAATATTCATGAAAGTTTTAGGTCACTTGGATTGATTTGACTTTGGTAGCAATGTCAGCCGCTAAGAAATAGGCTACGTAATATTTTTTGAAGTACAATAAAGCATATTTATTGTATCTATCCAAATATGCTTTAGACAGCTGTTAAAACGCCCACGGATTGACGACTTACATAAAGTTTGTCTGTTGATACAACATAAATGTAAAGGTAGGTACGTGATTTATATACCCACTGTCCCTTAAAAACTCGGAGTATGTAGGACAGGGTTTTTAAATCTCTTTGAGGACAGGTAGGTATTTACAGATATACAGAGTGGAAGAAATTTCGACTACTTACATACCTGAAACTTTGAGTTAAGTAGGTACATTTTCATTTTTTTTGTTCTATGAAAAAAAAACACTAACAGCTGTAAAATTACTCTAGTTACGGACATCTGTGGCATTGGTGGATATTTCATTAACCCACGGCGCAAAAAGACAGGTGTTGGTGAGATAGAATTCCGATAGATGAAACTCAAATAGGTCCCATTTGAGTTTCATCTTATCAAATAAGTTCAGAAACTCAAACAAAACAAGAGTTTTCCAAATCGTATGGTTACGCACTTAAAAAAATAAAATAAAATAATATAATATAATGGAGGTCGAATGGAGAACCTCCTGTTCTCAATTCGACTTCCATATTATTTTAGGCAAATTCGAAAAGTCTCAAACTCAAAACAAAGAAATAACAAAACGAATCAAATGATTGTGCAAGAATTATAATTGCGAGAACAGGTATATTTCTAGGTACTGGATCTTCTTCAAAATCGTTTTATCGGTTGTGTCGAAGTAACTTTGAAAGAGGCGTTAAGTATAGTTCTTAAGAATTTACCATGGAAACGTGAAAACCCCATTGGATTTCCCAATATAATGTCGCTTCAATGAGTTTCTCTCCCTTGTCTGCCATACATTGCTAAACACAACATTAAACACACGTCATACAACGCATCGATAAATTCCGAGATAAGTTATCTCGAGATAAAGCCTCGATACCGAATTAATATACGTTTACTAGAGCAAGCGTGTCCGCGTTGTTTACCAGCTCGGCGACCAATGGGAGATATCGATTTTGTTATTGTTAGAATCGCGCGAGTCGGACGCCTGTCTTCTTTGTATCAAGACGTATCCACCGAAGGATTGCTGGTAAATCTTTTGTTTACATACATTCGTAAACTCACACCTTTCTAACTGATTCTTTGTTTATTTCGATCATAATACTCAAAAATCATACAGCGCGCGCTCTTTGCGTGCAATACAATAACGCATAGAGGGTGCTGATGGGGTTGCCCCGTTACTGCAGCCCATCAGGGATGTTTGCTGAAGCACCCGTGCATGGTTTTTACATGATGATGCGGCGCACGGTGCACATCCTTGGTCCGTAAGGTACGGGGCAGCGCCAACAGCATCCTGTCTATGATAGCGAGCAGGCTTGATTGTGTGTTAGTGAACCATTGCTGCGAGGTTTCGGCTGGGGTTGTCACTTTGCAGCAATGATGTCATTACCTATTTCTGTTTTTGTTTTTATCCTTGTAAGTTACTAACGTAGTTTGTAAGTGTGTTGTTACTAACACTGCGAGTCTTGTTAATTGATTTGAATAAATTATTGTTACTATATAAAATCATACACCACAGGACACGTACCAGGCAGGTCTTTGCAGGTATTAAGAGCAAGAATGGAGTGTCTTGCCCATTCTTCTCCAAGCAAAATGTATCTTTTGGATGGGACAACTTGTAAAATTGACGTTCAAAAGTGCCTTTTGTAATTTAAATTAATAATTTGACTTTCACTTTATTCAGAATAGTTTTGAGAATATTGTCTTTGTATTTAAAAAGTATTCGCTGCAGAGATTTTGTGGGATTTTTTTTGTTGAGATGACTATTGTTATTTTGAAATGTTATTGTAATAAACCTTTGTTTTTGGGCAACAAAAACTTCCTGCCTCACTACGTATCTCGTACACGAATCATGTACCTAGATGGCTTACGAAGGCAATTGGCACAGTTCCACAAATCTCAAACCAGACATCCTTTGTCACGATAATTTAAAATTCAACGCATCTAATCTCTTTCTTTTATACTTTTATTATTAAAGCAGCTCTGAATATTACTGTAGGTACGTGCACGCATTTTTATGTGCATGACTGAACTACGTTGCTCGTCGTCAATGTCATGTGTCGGTAATCTAAGTAGGTACTTGAAACTCGCGAAAGCAGTACACTACTTACTTGGTCCTCCAGCCAGGATTGTTCGTACCTAGGTATCGTAATAATCTGAAGTGATGTTTTGCCACTATAGAATTAAATCAAGCAGGGTTATAGCGATTGGGTATAGAGGGACTTGGCTACATCCCCGTCTTCCTTACAATTCTTTTAAAACAAAATCTGTGGTTTGATACTCGTTTTAAATATGTTTAAACCGTACCGTAAGTTCCGCTTGTATAATAGACCGTTATACTTAGTTTGAATATATTTCTTTGATTTTGGATAAAGTTACAATAAGTTAACTCCACTTAGTTACATTTTTTTTTTTGGTATTATTTTAATGGTTTTACACCGTTTACAACTATAGTTAGGAATAAACAACTTTGATAGTCCTTAAGTTTCATATTTTTTACCCGAAATTTACCAACCCAAGCGCTTCTTAAGAGTTTTGCCTACAATATAGAAAACCAAAGAAACCACCCAAAGAAAATAAAATAAAATAATAAAATAAAATACATAATATTCCTAATTAAATATTCATTCTTTCCCTATCCACGACTCATAAAAACAAAAGAGTTTTCTGTGCAGCAAAGGCTTATATTTAATAAAAATGCTGGTCTATCAAGATCTCGCAATTGTTTGGGCACAATTCCAACCAGCCCTATAGATCTTCGACCTTTGACCTTCGATTCAATAACTTGTACCCATGTATCAAAACAATCTTAATATACATCAAAGACATGAAACTTTTTTGTTTCATTTTTCTTTCTTTAAATCCACCTCAGCTACTAAAGTGGAGGTATATGGGTGTCGCCAGCCATTCTGAAAATAGTCGCGACATCGATTCTGAATAATAAATGGTTTTCGTTGCAACAAACGATACGAGGGAATGAAGGCAGCTGTTTCTTTTAAATTATATAGAACTGAAGGGCACATTGTAAATTAAATTATTATTTCACTTAATTTTTTCGACCTATTTTCTGTATATCGTTGTTAACATCGGTGGAGAAGGAAAATATCGTTTGGGAAACAGAACTTATACTTAGTGGATTTAAGTTTGAAATCACCAATCAGCCTTGAGCAAGCAGTGGTGATCCATGCTCGTGCCTTATAAAAGGCCTTTGCCCTGCAGTGTGTCACAGGCTGGTTTTATTATTATAATATTTATATATCCGTAGAGATGAAGTCCAGCTTTCCTCACGACGTTTGACGTCACTGATGCCAGTGTTATAAATGTCAGACTGTCACGCGTCAACGGCTGAATTGATTTGGATAAAGTAGAAGGCTTATCGAAGACACAATGTAACGGTTAGACCATGACCTCAGTTAGAATATACAGGGTGTAACGGAAAGGGTATATACATACAAACAGGGTGAATAGAGTATTTAATAACGAGTCTTTCCTCAAAATTTCAGCACCCAACTAATAACTTTGAAACTTCACGATATTATTTAATATCGACAGTTTATTAAATGCAAAATCATAACAAACGTGCCACCGCACTATGAGGGTCATAATCCTGTCCGGCAAGGTTCAAGTATATCTATCTCGGGTTCTGCGCGCCTAATACAGACCTATCGGGCTCTGCCTAACCGACAAAGGCGCGACGGCGCGGGCGGGCTCAACTTTACAATTATGTATGTATATGTATAAAAACGTTGCCATGTCATTTCTTATCACCGAGAGAATCCGTGCCCTTCGGATGTATATACCCTTTCCGTTACACCCTGTAGAATACACTTTTTATAAACAAACAAAACTTAACATAACATAACATCACGCCTGTTACCCCCGAAGAGTTAGGTAGAGGGGTACCAGTAGTACACCCACATTTCGCCAGTTAATAGAGGGCGAGCGTATTGCCATCAATCGGGCACAAATCCATACTTCCAACTGTTATTAAGAAATTTCAGATAGAAAAACTCAATAACGCTCCGCCCGACCCGGGGATAGAACCTGGAACCTCGTGCTCAGCAGTAGCGCTTGCGACCACTAGACCAAACAGGCAGTCTTCGGATATACGTAAATATAAAAATAGTAAATCAGCCTGTTTAGGGCGAGACGCCACCAAAGCGGAGACGAGAAGAGATGTGTTTTACAACCAATCAGCTTGCGTCATTTTGACTGCTCAGTGCTTAGCTTCAGCACAATACAATATCCTATTGGTTAATTACGAGACATCTCCTCTCGTCTCCGCTTACTGGAGTCTCGCCCTCATGTAACGGAGAAGGCACGAGCATTGATCGTCACGCTTGCGTAAGGTGGATTGGCGATTTTAGACTTATGATAACACGTGGTACAATTAGCGAGCTTAATTAACGAACGTGGTCGACAAGAGCTCAATGATTGAGATAAATGAGTGATGATTCAACAATCATCACTCATTTATCTCAATTCATTTGGGGTCGTCGCACAGCATGTCTTCTTTAAATACCTGTCCTGTCTACAATAGATAGTATACATGATGATATCATGGAGATAATGATGTTGCTTACACTGTGCTCGCAAAAAGTCAAGTCATGCTTCTAAGGCACCATAAAAATGTATTGTTTTTGGAACGGAACCAAAATGTGATTCAACTTCGTAAGGTAACAGGAAGTGGTTCCGATTCAGCTTGCATCATTTGGGCTAAACAAACTAATTGACGTACATTGCAAGTAAAATAAAATCTTATTAATAAAACATTTTCTTTCAGAAGTGCTAAGCTAAGAGTTAACCCGTAAAAACCTAGGTGAGGTGAAGGCAAACTGAGCTGTCATTCCAAATCCATACTAATGCTAGGCATTTACAATTCACTTCATTCGAGTTTCCACGAGGTGTTTTCAATTGAATCGGCTGGGTAGAAAATCTATGTTAACTGAATATGTTCACGCACAGACACTCAAACACACATGCATACTTACAACTCTGCTTTACGTCTGTGACTCCTTATAACCTCAATTATAGTTAAATATCAACGTCAGGCTCTAATTATCTGGCATCGTTGATGAACTGGACCTATTTGGAGTAGCCGCAAGGCACATATGACATAATTCGTTGTTTTGTCTATTTCAAATTTATTTTAGTTTAATTATTTTCTTTTGTACTTTTATTTATTATCGTGTGCCTGTGTGTTGTGCCAAATAAATGCTTTTTCTTTCTTTTCAAAACAACTTAAAATTCTTGGACTTGAAGAAATTCGTAGAAAGCTGATAGCTACCACGATATTCATTTGTTCATGGAACAGTTTTCTTGCTTAATAAGTTATAGCATCGTGTAAGGGAAACTAGGTGTACTTAGTCAATAACTTATTCATCGATGACATTTTAGTGGTAGCTAGCCGTGCAGCCATGTTGGAACTGTATTGAGGTTAATAAAAGTTCAGGGGTCGTAGTGGCGCATAACTTTTTAATAATTGAATATTATGTCGTCATATTTGCATACCAAGTGAGTCATGGAGCATTCTTTCTTAAGTTTTCCTTGTAGTGGTTCTCTAGTCGTGATGTACGAAGGAGGTGGGTTCAATTAAAGTACCCTGCGAAAACTAGAGTAAAGTGGATTGTCAATATCATACCTATATCATTTATCAATGTTTAGCATTGAATGACGGCTCAATCCGCCTTCACTTCATCTACGTTTTACGGGGCGGTTTGCACTAAAACAATCGACTGTCAGGTGGTCACTTTTGTTGTGTGATTTATCAAAATGTTAAGGGGTTTATTTAACTGGTATATTCAAACATTTCGTTGACTTAACCTGTAACCTGCCATCGCACACGGCTTTCCTGGTGAGCCCACTTTCTCTTCAAGAGAATTGGATTGAAATAAAATAAAATGTTTGTGTATTTATTTATAGATACCTACCTATGTTTACCCCTTCAGGTAATATAGACGTGATTTTATGTTATGTTACAGTTGCGTACAAGCAGCTTATTAATTTACAATGTCGTCGACATGTTAAACTCGGTGGATGTCATGCTCATCATTGAGTCATTCATAGTGTAATATAATCAACGAACGTCTTATCGGAGAAAGATTAAACTTCGATTGATAGAGACATTTAGGGGAATCCCTACCTTACCATTACTCTCGGGACAGGCAACCTCACTGTCCTAGGCAAATTTTTCGTAGCAGTATTTTTTCTTCTTCACACTTGTTAATAAGAACGTGGATTAAGTAATTACGGCAAAAGACAACCAGAGTAGAAATTACCAGCTAAAAAGACTTGCTCAAAAGTAATATCTCAACAACTTAGGAATAAAATCGATTGAATAGAGTCGTTTCTACTAAAATTATCCGAAGGTTGCATATCTGAGTACTGTAGAGCCTTGCCCTAACCCTGGAATACAAAATCATGTAAAAGAAGACATGGTATCAGGTTGTGCTTGGATATCCCCTTTGGCTGTCGGAAAAAGGAATTTATTTACATTGTGTATTTTTCTCTTCTATCTTCAGCTGTTGATCAACCACCGTCACCATGTTTGAGGGCGCGGTTGCCGGCATCCTGAACCGGTTGCTGGGCAAGTACGTCCAAGACCTGGACACCGAGAATCTCAACGTGGGCATATTTTCCGGAAATGTCAACCTTACCGACTTGAAGCTTAAGCCTGAGGCTTTGGTAAGGAATTCAACCTTTCTTATAACCTCTTCCTGTTTACACTGGTTTGATTCTAAGACCTGGTAACTGGACACGAAAGGGGGGCTTTTTGGGGAACTGTCTTATGTAATTTTGATGTTAAAAAAGTGCTGATCCTCAGCCTAATTTGAATAAATTAGTCTAAACCAAAAATCAAAACTAAATCATTTATCTATTAAAGTACTTTTGATTTTGGTTACTACAAAAGAGCTGGAATTTATTTTGTAATCAGTAGTTTAAAGAGCTGTCTAACTTAATTTAATGTTTTAAATGTTCTTATCCACTAAAAGAACTTTTATATTTGCAGTACGAACTCGACCTACCAATAGATGTCAAAATCGGCACAATAGGCCGCATTGGCCTGCAGATTCCATGGTCAGGCCTTTACACCCAGCCTGTCGTGGTCAACATCGAAGATGTGCTAGTTCTCGTAGGACCAGCTATCTCCAACAGCCACTTCGACCCAGAACGCGAGAGACGTCTGACTAGAGCCGCTAAACGAAAGATTCTGCAAGACCTGGAAGCAGAAAGTGAGGTCCTGAAAGGCCCTCAGAATTTCTTCGAGCATTTGTTCACAGCTATCGTGAACAATCTACAGATTTATGTCAGGAATGTCCACATCAGGTATGAGGATTCCATCAGCTCCAAGGATGGGCCCCTCGCGTGTGGACTGTGTCTTCAGAGCTTGTCTATTGAGACTACTAATAGGTAAGAAGGCTTCAAGTGATATTATTTAGGTTTGTCCCATTATTGGTTTGATGAGTCAAGTTTTAAGACTACTTCTATTAAAGCCGAACTTCTATAATAATCTTCTGATCTTCCAGCAAATGGAAACCCTCAGTGACTCCAGCAAACGCGTCAACTGTCTACCAGATGATGCGTATTGAATCCATGTCAGCATATTGGAACCCCACGGCTACTGCCCTGGATGACAACGAGACCGCCCACATCACGCCGATGCAATATTACAACTGGAAGCATTACATGCTCACTGGACTTGACAAGTTCTCGATGCATCATGAGGATTTTGAATTTTGTGAGTAGACTTTAAATGTCAGTAATAATTGCAAGTAAACGTGAATCGCTCAGTCTCGACTTATAATTGTTATGTCTAAAGTCGATGCCATTGGTTCAAAGCACATTCTATTTACCAGACTGACAGATTTTTTTGAAGCATGATATAAACGACAGTTTTTTGAAACAGCCGTGTTGATTTGGTTGGTAAGCTGGTATATTTAATTTAATTTCCTATATTTTTTTCCAGTACTAAAGCCAGTGACCTGCAAAGTGAAGGTTCTAATTAACCGTTCCGGTGAAGCACGAGTTCCTCGCTTGCTGCTGGATGCAGTCCTGCAGGACAGCGCGCTGCAGCTTTCGCGTAGGCAGTACCTGTCGATAAATAACCTGCTGGCTTCATTTGACAGGATTAAGCTCAATAGGTGAGTCAGCTACACTTTTGAATAGACCTTTTGTAAGATTGGCAGAAAGTGGTTATGTTCGTGTAGGTACTTGAGTGGAGACCATGAATCGGGAAACATAAATAGCTAAGGCTAAGCTAATGATAAGGCTGGTGATGAGGCAACGATTTGTAGATGGCTAATAGCAGTTGGATTAGAGTTGCCAAGAAATAAGTCTACAACAGCAGTAGACTACTACCTATAGTTTTAGGATAGAGATCCTTAACAATTTATTTATTAATCAACTTCTTTTCAGAAAATACCGTCACCTCCACCCAGGAATACCTCTCTCAAAGAACATCAAAAAGTGGTGGATATACGCTTTCAACGTAGTAGTTGAACAGAGAGTCAGGCCATACACCTGGGCAGCCATAAAGAAACACAGAGAAAACTATAACGTGTACAAACAGATATACAAGAGTACGTTGCGAAGTCCTAATGATATTGAGCTAAAACTGGATCTTCAGAAGTGTGAGGATAGTCTACCGATCGTGTCAGTTATTATTGCGAGGGAGCAGGCGAAATTTGAAGTAAGTACTAAGTACTAGCTACTTACTACCTAATTCTTAATCTTTTTGCCTTGGCTCAAGTTGTGTGACAGCTAGAAAGATCTAAAAGATCCATAAGTTCGTTACGAAAACTAATACTTTGATCAAAATCAATCAAATCAAAATCAGATCAAAAATATTTATTTGCCACATATGGTCATAAAGGTGCTATAGTGGTTTTGTTTCGGCTTATCCCGCCATAACATGGTGTGCAAATGTATTCACAATTAGCGTCGTCAATTAATCGATTTTACAAATAACAGGATCTATTGATTTGTCTTCTAGATATATGTATCTTAAAAGCAGCAAAGGTAGAATTTTAAGTTTTTGAAACAGCGGCTTCCAGCTGTCAAGAACTCTTGTCAAGTCATGATTTTTTCTGTTTTAGTTACTCGCCCAAGAACCAGAACGCATAGAAGTCGTAGAAACTGAGTTTGACTGGTGGAAACCAACAAGTTCTCCGACCGAAAACGAACCCGAAGTGATGAAGAATCATGTGGAACTGTGCGTGAAGACTGAAAGGAGCAAGACTTTATGGAGCCATCTGTCCAGTCCTGAAAAGAAGAAGGTTTGCGAGCTGATTGGATATGTAGAGGGGGCGCCGCAGAAGGATAAATCGAAGCAGTACATTGGTGAGTAGCATTTCACATCTACGGACATCTATAGTATTCTACAGTCGTAATTTGCCCATGTCTTTCCATTTTAAAGAAAGAGACAAATTCCAAACAGTCTTTAAATTAAGATCTAGTGGGAGAAAATTAAATCTATATATAATCTCATGTTTCAGAGCATAAAATAAATTTGACACTGGCCAATTGTTCATTGACACTGATGAATAGAAGCAAGGAAGTCCTAGTTGTGACCCTTACCCAGTTCCTTGCCTCTTTGGAGACCAGACCATCAGCAAAAGCATACAAGGTATGGTTACTAACAAAAAATTGATATAATTTTGTAATCAAGCAATTCTACGAGAATTTGTTCTCTATCATTTCTGCATTTGTCTTTTGGATAGATTCGACTCCTATGTCCGTTGTCTTCAATGATGATCAAAGCGTCAAGAGGATACACATTTTGTCAGACTGTATTTTTGGTATTTCTATTTTTGTGTTTGTCTTTCCATCAAGATATCTTCAAGCAGTTATGAAGAGGAGTGAGCCGTAGTGACGCACCCACGTGATAACGTTCTACCAGTCTACTACGTGGGTGTGTCATTACGGTTAGCTGACCTCTAGCACAACAACTACCCGCAGGTTTGTGTGAAGAAGATATCAGAATTTTGTCTTGGAATGATAAATAAATGACTTGTGTTGTATGAGGTTTAAATAGGGTGCAGTGTCGATAAAGAACGGAAATGGTGCTTAGGCTTGTGTGTATTTTACTTTATTTTCAATTAAAATGCATTTATGTTTTTTCCTACGAGCCTCAATTGAATACCTAGGCCAACTTAGCAATAATAATTTAAAATCTCTTTAATTCATTAAACCTCAAGAGGACGCCGACCGGTGTCTGCGCTGTCATTGTCGTTCTATTGTGTCTTTGACACGATTAAAAGGTTAAATTACCATTTGTAAGCGAAGAACATCCCATCAAAAACATAAATGTGATAATGGGCGTTAGCAGTGCGATTCTGTAAGTATCACCGCGTGAAAATGTGGGTGAAGTAAAGGCAAATTGGGCTGTCATTCCATATTAATGCAAGGCATTGACAGTTCACATAACTTATATACGGGGTGACTTGTACTGAATCGACTGGCTGGTAAAATACTTAAAATATGCGTGTTGTTGACTTCACTGACCAAAAGAATTCAGGAGCATTGTTAAATAATTTATGTATCATTGTTCAGGAGATTTGAATTGGTGTGGAGGTGCTATTGGAGATGAAGTTCTGTACATATTATAATTATTCTTTAAAAAAAATAGAAGTCGTATTATTTACACACAGCAAATACTGAGGATTATATTTAAGCTCAAGATTTACTTTTATAAAAATACTTGACGAACATGATATGACTTCTACATATAATAGGGTATCGGTATACTGGCCAGTGACACGTTCTGGAATATCAACTATAATTGCTTATTCGGAGATAATAAAGTAAACCACTAGAAAATCGACGCACTCATTCATGAAGGTGAATGGTTTCCAAAGCCGAGCAGGAACCTAACTCTAATTCTTCTTACATTCTCACAGCTATCAGCTAGAGCAGAAAGCGTAGTTGTCGAAGGAGTCACATCAGACGGAGACCTAGTTCCACTCCTGACTCCGGAGCGAGGAGCCGGCGTCACAAGCTCCAACCTGCTGGCGATAGACCTGGAGAAGAACCCTTGCAGTAACGAAGCAGATTATGGACTGTGCTGCCTGATGGAGCCTGTGGAGTTGGTCTATGTTGAGGTAAGACCTTCATCAGCGTTTATTGTAGGTACTCAAAGATATTTTACCATGATATTGGTAGCTTACTTTGTTATAATATGGGTGTATGACAAGTCAAATAATGAGTGAGAATCTGTAGAGTAAATTTCTTTAGTTCTTCTAACTCTAGGAAAAGTTCACATACACAGACAGAACACAAAATTAACTGCCATAATAATATTGGACTTGTTCTCGATGTGATTTAACGCCTTCTTATTGTGTGGCAAGACATTAACCTAGTGGCCTCTGTTTGGACTCCACATGCCGTTAAGAAATATCTTGCAGGCATACCAGTTTCCTAACGCTGTTTTCCTTCGTAATTTTCCACCTTGATAATGGCACAAAACTACCTTAAACACTTTCGCAGCATTCCATTACGGAGCTCATCAACTTCTTCCAAACCCATTCGATGACTGCCGAGGAGTTGGCTCTGGAGGTGTCAGGCGCTGTGATGAAGGCTGGGGCCATCAGCAAGTCAGTGCTGGCCTACGCCATCAGCAGAAGGAAGGTGTTCCATCTCAATGTGGACGTCAAAGGACCCTGTGTGGTGGTTCCGGAACATGGATGCGTGCATAAGTAAGGATTGCTTTGTAACTATACTAATGCTTTAATGTTTTATTATTAATTGGTGTACCTATAATTGTTGCTAAAATTACTTAACATGCAAATGATAACCATCTTATCTCATAACTATCATCTTATAACTATAATTTGGATGTACTTAAAAATGTATGCATGGTACATGTCTTATCAGTTACCTAGTACTCATAGCAACAGCTCTGCTTAGCATTGGGAATAGATGGCGTTGTGGAATATTTCTTTTATACATTTATTTAGGTTTTTCACCTAAATAAAAGAATAAAAGAAATATTCCATAAGCTTGCTGTATTACGCGGAAAGCATGATGATTAAAAAACAAAAATCTAAAATTGTAAAAAGAAGACGCTTCAGATGTACCTGAAGTAAGTGTGCTTGCGACCAATGTTCATGCGTGTTTACTTATTGGTTATCCTACAATTGTTTATTTATTTGGTCTACCAACAATTGTTTACAAACAGCTTGCACTTAAAAAGAATACATAACATTAAAGCTTTGAGCAGTGTAGACACCGCATGAACTATTTTAACTTAAAACTAAGACGTGTTTACACAGATTATAAACTAAAAGCTGCATGCAAAACACTAACTCCATAATAATGTCGATTTTCATAAAATTGATCATAATACGCACACTGGATATACTATCAAAGTCATCAGTAATAATAGAGACCTTCCTCTTCCTAGGTCTGGGCGCGTAATGATCTTGGACATCAGCCGCATCATCGTGAAGTCCGATCTGCAACCATCGAACTTGACGCTTGAGGATGCTACGTGCATGGAGCTGGAGGAGAGGCTGTACGACAGACTTCATGCTGAATGTTCTTGCCAGGTTAGTAGCCTGGTTAACAACATAAAGTGGGAACGTCTAAGGAAATATCAGGGTAGTCCCTGAAGTGATTTATGATAAAGTATTAGGAGGACATAGGCCTCCTCAAGTTCCCTCCTCATTTGCCTGTCCATCGCTGTCCTTCTGCAGCACTTGGGCAGATCGTCTTCCCATCTTTTTTTCTGCCTCTGTCCTGGCCTGTCTGTTTTCATAATGTGCCCAGTCCATTTCCATTTCAAGGTTTGTTTTTCACAAGTATACTTACATAGTATTATATATTTTTTTTAAATTTTTTTTTTTAGTTAGCATAGTTTAATGTTTGGTTTTTATATCCTACTAATATTAAGTATACTCGTAAACGCGAAAGTTTGTGAGAATGGATGGATGGATGGATGTTTGTTACTCTTTCACGTAAAAAATACTGAATGGATTTTAATAAATTTTGGTACGGAGTTAGCTGACACCCTGGATTAACATATAGGCTACTTTTTATTCCTGTATTCCCACGGGTCCGGGATCTACGCGGGTGAAAACGCGGGATGTCTGCTAGTTATAGTATAATTGTGTGGTCAGAGTAAAATAAAGTCTATTTTTATTTATTGGGAGGACATGCGAAGAAATGTTAGAGAAACTGTGATTCCATGTCTCAGTAACGTCAATATAGCAATATTGGAGTGGCAGTGAAGCGTACTAAACTAGTCTCATCGATTTATGTACACTAAGACACAAGTACCTAGGTCATCATCATCTGCCTAGCACAAGTACCTAGGTCATCATCATCTGCCTAGCCTTTTCCCAACTATGTTGGGGTCGGCTTCCAGTTTAACCGGATGCAGCTGAATACCAGTGTTTTACATGGAGCGACTGCCTGTCTGACCTCCACAACCCAGTAACTGGGTAACATGATACCCCTTGGTTAAACTGGTTGTCAGACTTTCGGGCTTCTGACTACAAGTAACGACTGTCAAAGATCTACAAATGACAGCCGGGACCAACGGCTTAACGTGCTTTCCGAGGCACGGAGGAGTCTTGGTATGTAATAAATGGTCACCCATCCACGGACCGACCTCGTCAAGCGTAGCTTAACCTTCGATCGACCCATGCGGCTGTTATAATTTAGCCACAAGCTCCTACACAAGTACCTAGGTATTTGATGAAAATTTTGTTCGTGATTTCCGTCTATATTGAATGACTTTGCCAACAAAATTCAAATTTTTGTTACGTTATAACTTTAAGCCTTTTTAAACTCGTTAGGCGATGATTTGCAATAAAAATACGAAACACGTCTACCATTAGTTTTTTTAAAGAATGTTTATGCAAAATTCGGGAATGATTGGACCTAGGAATCACGTTGTCCCATACAGACTTTGCCCAAGTATTTTACCTCCTTAGGGATAGAATTTTGAAAAATCCCACCCAGTTATAATTTTAGTGTCTTCCAGGTTAGACTAATTTAGTCTAACCTGGAAGACACTAAAATCACATAAAGCACATACGTTTATTGAGAGCCTATTTAGGCTCTCAATAAACTTATATGCTTAAACATCATTGGATGCATAACGCTACCATCAGGTGGGACCACAGTCAAGTACTAGTTTAAAAAATAACAAAAAAGTAGAAGGTAGAATTTGTGAGCAGAAACTCAGGACAAAGCTAATTACACTGTTGTAACTCGTCAGATCCTGTTCAGCGAGTGGACAGACTCGTGGCGCGAGGCGCGGCGACACGCGGACTCGGAGCTGCACGTGGTGCCGCGGCTCAGGGCGCAGGTGGTGTTCTCCAACAGCATCAAGAAGGACTACAAGCTGCTGCCCAAGTTAGTTAACTATCCATTGGTCTACTTACCAACACGCGGACTCGGAGCTGCACGTGGTGCCGCGGCTCAGGGCGCAGGTGGTGTTCTCCAACAGCATCAAGAAGGACTACAAGCTGCTGCCCAAGTTAGTTAACTATCCATTGGTCTACTTACCAACACGCGGACTCGGAGCTGCACGTGGTGCCGCGGCTCAGGGCGCAGGTGGTGTTCTCCAACAGCATCAAGAAGGACTACAAGCTGCTGCCCAAGTTAGTTAACTATCCATTGGTCTACTTACCAACACGCGGACTCGGAGCTGCACGTGGTGCCGCGGCTCAGGGCGCAGGTGGTGTTCTCCAACAGCATCAAGAAGGACTACAAGCTGCTGCCCAAGTTAGTTAACTATCCATTGGTCTACTTACCAACACGCGGACTCGGAGCTGCACGTGGTGCCGCGGCTCAGGGCGCAGGTGGTGTTCTCCAACAGCATCAAGAAGGACTACAAGCTGCTGCCCAAGTTAGTTAACTATCCATTGGTCTACTTACCAACACGCGGACTCGGAGCTGCACGTGGTGCCGCGGCTCAGGGCGCAGGTGGTGTTCTCCAACAGCATCAAGAAGGACTACAAGCTGCTGCCCAAGTTAGTTAACTATCCATTGGTCTACTTACCAACACGCGGACTCGGAGCTGCACGTGGTGCCGCGGCTCAGGGCGCAGGTGGTGTTCTCCAACAGCATCAAGAAGGACTACAAGCTGCTGCCCAAGTTAGTTAACTATCCATTGGTCTACTTACCAACACGCGGACTCGGAGCTGCACGTGGTGCCGCGGCTCAGGGCGCAGGTGGTGTTCTCCAACAGCATCAAGAAGGACTACAAGCTGCTGCCCAAGTTAGTTAACTATCCATTGGTCTACTTACCAACACGCGGACTCGGAGCTGCACGTGGTGCCGCGGCTCAGGGCGCAGGTGGTGTTCTCCAACAGCATCAAGAAGGACTACAAGCTGCTGCCCAAGTTAGTTAACTATCCATTGGTCTACTTACCAACACGCGGACTCGGAGCTGCACGTGGTGCCGCGGCTCAGGGCGCAGGTGGTGTTCTCCAACAGCATCAAGAAGGACTACAAGCTGCTGCCCAAGTTAGTTAACTATCCATTGGTCTACTTACCATCACGCCGAGGATTATTCAATCCATTAAAGTGACAATAAGCCAAATGACTAAGGCATGGCGATCGAGGGGCTTGACTTGAATTCGGTCCCCACTTTTTGCACTACTGACGTGAACCCAATCCAGACACAGGCATATTAAGTTTAGTTGGAGGGGCAACAAGACCTAGTAATGTGCAAAAAACATTACTAAAAAAAGCGTTTTGAATATAAAATATAGCCTATGACACTCACAAATAATGAGTTTTTCTATTAGTAAAACAATTTTCAAAATCGGTTAAGTAGGTCCAGAGATTACTCCCTAGTTACAACGTGCAACGTTACAAACACGCAAACCTCATTCTAATCCATGGAGCAAAGGTTGTTTGCTCCATGTTCTAATCATTTAAAAATCAATCAAGAAATCCCCTTCTCCATTAAAATATCCGTCATACAAAAATTTACAAATTTTTAGTAGCACCAATAAATACCTACTTAGTACAACTAATTACTATATGTATTGTGTTAGATAAAATTAGATTGACATATACATGTATAACCTAACCTAACTCATCATACCTATCCTATAGCGAACCTAACTACCTAACCTAACTACCTTACTGAAATGCATTGATTTTGGAAGATATAAAATACATACTTTTATACTGAACTGCTGTGCTGCGTGTCTCTATGGTGCTTCCAATACTAAAGAACGTGATAGTATTTAAAATAGTAGTAGTAGGAGGTAATTATTTAACCCGATTGTTTCTCTTCAATATAATTATAAAAAGTACTACTTACATTTTTGAAATGGCTGTAGCGATTTAAATCTATGTGTTGGGATGCAGATTTGGCCGGCGGGGGGTTTGTATGACGTCTGATATATTTAATAAAGATTAAACATTAAATAATAATCAGATTATGCTGCCCTGGGGCCTTTTTTGTAAACGCACAGTCACAAACGACACCCACGACGCTGTGTGTGACAGACGTGTGCAGCAGCAGCGCGTTGGCCTCTGATCCTGCGCGCCAACTGGATGTCGCTGTGCCCCTGTTGCTGTGCCCTTACAGGATCCATAACTGTACCTTAGCTATAAGCCTTTGTAACACATTTATCTGAAATTATGGTATGCAAATAAATTAATATGAGTATGTCCCTGGTCATAAACGCATTGCGCTTCGCATGAATAGCGCACAGGTTGGTGTCTTCGAAGAGACCGACAAGATAATCTTCGATGGTCTTTTGGCCTCATCAAACTATGTCTAACCTGGCCTAACTTTGAGAAATATAAGGGTGATGGACGAAGGATGTATGTATTTGCCTAAGTATTAAATTCATTTTCTCTATCTCTAGGTACAAGCTAAACATCTCTCTATCAAGCTTAAAGCTGAACCTCTCAGACCGTATCATCGGCAACCTGCTGGACTTTTGCGACAATCTGCCAGTACCTGTTCCTAACACCGTGCCCGTCTCCTTCATGGACTCCGGAGACTATACTGAAGAGGTGGAGGAACCTGAACTGGCAGAGATAATGAGCATAGACCGGGTGACGGCTGATCCGGAGTATAAGGATCTCATGAATCTGAGGCAGAAGATTGTTGCCGCCTATTTGAGTAGGAGCAAGTGAGTAATGAACTAAGTATACATTTATGTCATCAGTAATATTATGCTCAAAGCTGTATAAGGTACTCACTTTTATGTGTTCGCGAAATGAGTTTCTACGAATGTGTAGTCAAATACGTATTTTTGATAAAACTACTTTAATCTTTTAACTGAGGTAATTAGAGACACAATAGAAAGACAATGACAGGCGGACACCGGTGTCCTCTCGGGGTTTAATGAATTAATACCTACATTACCTGCATAATTATCCAAAAAGTTGCAATACAACTTGAATTATTTTATGAATTTTCCAATAGTGCTACTGAATCTGGAATCAATTGAAAATACAACTTGTAAAAGTTGACATTAGGTGGAAATATGGTCTTGATGGAAACAAAAAATTAAATAAAGTAATAATAAACATACACGCACAACACTGATACACATAATAACATCACACAACAGTAGGTATTACACTTCGCTTAGCTTCAATTTTAAATTGTCGTCGTGTACCTAAGGCTTAGAATATTTGCAAAATCCAGTCATCTGGCATTAGCTTGGTGTGATCGGTTTCGTCCATAATAAATTCGTGGCTACAGCCAAGCTATGACTGATGAGCTATTCTGATAAACTCTTCAGGGCAGCAGAAACGACATTCGACGTAGCAACAGCCAAGCTCGGATTTCAAGCAGCACAGCAAGCATCATCAGTATCGGAGCACAGCGATGAGGACATGGAGGTGTACGCCAGGAGTGTGGACCTGCCAGGGTTTGATGACAACGTGTCGCCTAGCAACAACATCAACACACTGCTGCGGTTCATTGTGGGTGAGTGTTGTAGCTAGTTAGGATGGTAGAACGTTACTGATGCCTTTTTTAGAAAAGAACTAGTGGTGAAACAAGGAGACAAGATCACATTTCCATTAACAATAGTGAAATAGTAGATTGTTTATCTAGGGAGCAAACAACTATTTTAAAGGCGAGAGTGTTTTTTTAATCCAGAGCGGAGCGAAGGATTCTAGAGTAGAATTCTTAAGTAGAATCCTGAGCGCAGCAAGGGATTAAAAGTATGTCACTCGAGCTTAAAATAGTGTTGCTCCCGAGGTGGACACTCTACTTTTTATCACCCTCTATGATAAAATAAGTAAGTGCAACTTATGAACAAGAATTTATTTACGTACAATTCAGAACCATAAGACATAAAAATAATATAAATAATTAGAGGCTGATGTTTATATTTGAACAATATTATGGAAGTGTATCGTAACAATTTTTGCTCTTCTTGCATTTTTCCAAAGGATGAAATTGTTGTATGCTTTGACATAATGTTCACGGGATTTTGTAGGTAAAAGATTTTCCATCACATTTTTAGCGTCCGATACAATATTCTCTGGAGTCAATATAATACTTTCACTTGAGGAAGACGCACTCATTTTTTATAATTCTAAAATCTGAATGTAAATCAACTACGAACGAAAGTAGATTGCATTTAATTTCGCGCGTTGTTTATTTTTCATCAACTTTTTTTAAATTTGGCGCGCTCGCAGTTTTTCAGCCAGTCACATATTCAATACATTGTTCCCACATGGTTTGTGATTCACCTCTTTGCTGATTGAAACATTTACTAACAATATCCACATTCCAAATTCAAATCAATTTTGCTCCCTAGGGATTAATGAGCTATTTTGGTCCCTGTTTACGAGGAATAAACTAGCTCTTTTTGAATAGATGTGATAAAAATATATTTATAGTCGACGTCGACAATTTGTTTTCCTATTTGGACATAATTTGAACTCTCATACTAAAGAGAAATATTAAGCAATTGGAAGACTAGAAACTTCTGCGTACTACCTACCAAAATTAATTTACTAAACAGCATAGTTTTGTTTCGTAACTTGAAGATTGGCAAAATGGGTACCGAACCAAACTGGGTCAATTTTAAACGTTTCAAAAGAAGACTAACTGCAATTTGCAGATCAAAGCACTGTTGATATTTTCCAATTTAAAATGTTTTGATAGCTGTTGGAGATAATAAATAAATCTTAAAAGTTAATTCTTATACAATCGTAAATAATTGTAATGCAAAAACAAAACGCATTAAAACAACTCGTACAATGCGTGTTGCCATATTCAGCAAAGAAATCGGTATAGTTAATCGATCACAGACATCATCCGATTTTAAAACCGGTGCTTATTGTATTAAAAATGGTTCTATATAAGTAGACTAAACATATTTCGTCAAATATTATATTAACGAACATCTATATAAATATAATCTAATCTACATTTCGATCACAGAAATAATTTACTTATTTATAATGATAGGCTAGATATCAAATCGATTTTTTACTGATTTCTGTACTGTGTGATTGATTTCTTTTTTTAGTGATTATTTGATTTAGTGGCAACACTAGTATAAAAAAAAGAAATGATTCAAAAATGTCTTCCGTTTTATCTCGTGCTCTCGTTCATGGTTTGTGGTATTTTCGATACTGCGTAAGTGAATGTGAAGAGCTTTGTGTTTTGATTTCTCGTGTTGTATGTACTAACCTACATACTGTTCACGATTTGTGTTGAAAGCGCTATAACTCGAAGTTGCAACCACTCAGAGCAGGCAGACCGACGTCATTTGCATTAGGGGACTACTCTACAACCCATCGAAGTAAATCTAACCGTATCCATGATCGTTATGAAAAATGCTGTCACCTCTCGGTCTATTAGGTTTAATATTTTGAGGTTAGAAGTCGATGTCAACATCTATATTCCCAACACCTACGTAAAAGCTACGATTACATTTTCTTTAAGATTAAATTAAAGCATTAAAATGCACATATTTAGTTTACGATACGCAACGTCTTTATGCGGTACTGAAATTACATGGACATCTGCCATTCTCCTTTAATTTCTTTTGCTCTGAGACATTTTCTTTCTAAATTGAAATCTTTTTATTTAAATTAACGAGGCTAGTTATTGACTTCTGAAAAAGTTCTGGTGCTGTTATTTCCTGTTTCAGATGTTCAGTAAAAAACTTTTTTGCAAAAAATAAAACCCACTTACAAATATTTGCCATGAATTTATTTTATATCGTTATTTGTTAACAATACATATCACGGTAATAGGGTTGTCCACTTATCTCTAATAAGTGAAACTTAACATACCTAACTGTCGAAATCTAGGTATATTGTACACATCTGCGTACCCCTCAGAGCATACAGGCGTGATGATACGTCATGATGTAGTATAAACAATAAACATCCAAGCGATTCCAGCAATCACGACAGATTTGCCGTCTATTTTTGAAAAGTTCCGTTGTATATCTCCGAAGATCAGATTCACCAAATTAAAATGGGACCACCTCAGGAGTATACTCTTTTAAATAAAAAAAGAATTTTGAGAATCGGTCCACAAATGGGGGAGAAATCAGGTAACATACATAAAAAAAAAATATATATACATACACACGAACATATAACCTCCTCCTTTTTTGAAGTCGGTTAAAAATTTAAATGCGTGCTGGGACACATTCCAACCGCTGCCGCCTTTATTTACGCGATATATCGTCTAAACCCTCCACGTGACCGTCACGCTATTTTGTGACAAAAGAAGTCCTATAACCCCCCGTTTATATAGAAATTTCACTTTAAAATTATTACACCCTTTTTGACACCAGGGGAAATTGTAATCAACCTATCCCGTTCATCCGATCAAATGGAGAAGCCGTATGTAATGCTGAGCATTACCAAGGTCTGCCTGGACGTGGCCCTCATGGAGTTCGGCCCGGCTGTCCAGCTGTCCATCAGCCAGGTGCTACTCACAGACAAGCAGCATCATAGCAGCAGTGGACAGTATCTAGAGCTGATCACCAGTTCTGGGGAGCTGTTCAATTTGTTGTATAGGAAGGTGAGTAAAAAGTGGACATTTAGTTTTAGTAGGACATTAAGTTGTGAAAAGAATCTCACGGGTGCTCGTGATAAAAATGGCACTTTGCTAAGCCAAATACATATTTGACTCAATGTGCTTATTGTTTTTTTTTGTCGTTCTTGGTCAGTACCACAAATAGTTTGTATTACCATTTCATTCAATTTATCACCATCTGCACTTCACTTTAACGACTTACCTAGAATTTGTTTATAGAATGCAGCTGTTTAAGTAGAGGATCTGCTTGTCTGCCTCAAAGCTGTGGAGAGTAGAATTCTATTCTATTGTACAATCAACGTCAACAAACAATTCAAACCAATAAATTTTTAACTGTCTAAATGTCTTTTTTTTTCCAGGTACGTGCAGACTGTCCTGAGTTCCGCTCCCACTTCCACAGTGTGGAGCAGGCATTAGTAGCAGATGTGGGAAACCTGGCATTAGTGCTACATGCTGACGCACTGCCCACACTGCTCAAGTACCTGCAGTACATCGGAGACAAGTAAGTATCACACTCGTAAGTTTAACTTCTGAACTAACATCACCACCAGCGCCAATTTATTAAAAATGTTTGATTTTGAATAAAACCGTAACACATAAAGTATAATTTGGTATTGCCCTTTTGTAATGCTAACATGGATACAACACCTCATCAAAAGCAGATTTTTACAATTGATCAAGCATATTTTTCTGTGTTCCCATCTTCTTTTGTATGCAACTACCAGTCTTACCAAGAGATATCGTGTTACGCAGTGATTCATTTGTAAATTTTGAAGATTCTCATGTCAATACCTGTTTTTAATATTTCTCATATTTCTAGGATCCAGAACCGGCATTCGATAAATTTGACGAGTGTGGTACTACCTAAGTCCAGGTCTCTGTGGGACTATCTGATGCAGCCTGAAGCAGACCCACCTGTTCCACATGGCGCTACTAAATTCAGCTATTCTGTCAGGTAAACATTGCACAACGTGTGAGCCAAAGTGTTGAGTGGGGGTAATTCCTATCCTATGCATAACTTGTTCATTTGTAGACTTAAAAGATGAATTTAAATTTTTAAAATTTAGCACTTTTTGAACGTCAAAATTATATAAGACACTCCCCAAAGCCCGCCCATCGCCACTTCCTAGTGTTTTGGCTGAGAAGAAGAAGTGGTGGAACAAACTCCCTAGCAAAACGTTTGTCTGATAAGTTAGAAGAACTTGAATTTATACAGTACGATTAGTTATTATTATAAAACAATTAAAATAAGTTATTCGCTACATGTTAGCTAGCACACTCCAATATACAGAATACTATTATAGTAATATAGCTACCGACATTAATACTAACTAAACTCCAGCAAAAGTAACTGACCAAATAAAATAGCTTCCCGGTATACAGGGCATGCCCGCTTACATGTGCAGAGTCGTGTTATATCATTGTTACAAGGGCTCCATTAAAGTTAGGAGTCAACGGTTATGCCCAGAAAGACTGTGGAGTCTACAGTATTCAACACCTTATTACTTATGATGAGATTATGTCCAAGTTTTCTAACATTAGGCAAGGCGAACTTCATACATTTTGTTTTTTTTGGCATTGAGAACTAGATTATTTGTGGTAAACCAATCCGCGACTTTAGAACGTGCACTGTTTACGTCATCGAAGAGATGTGTCATCTGCAAACAGTACAACATCACTTAAACAGTTCAGGTAAAATGGTAAATCGTTAATATATACCAAAAATAAGAATAGACCCGGTATTGAGCCTTGAGGTACACCTAACTGAACTGATAGCGGAAACTTTGCACCATTATGATCTACACATTGGAATCTATCATTTAATTATTAATCTAATATATGTATATTATTAAGAGCCTCGTTTTGGACACCGTAATGACTTAACTTACACAGAAGTTTGTTATGGTGTACACAATCAAAAGCTTTTGAAAGGTCACAAAAAAATCTAATTGCGGTTTGCGAGTTCTTCCACGCGTTAAATATATGTTTTAGAAAGCTACACCTGCATCACTAGTTAAACGAACTTTTGCAAAGCCATACTCTTCAGAATGAAGGAGGCTAGATAAGTTAGAAGAACATTTAAAATTTGGAATACCGTTTTTGCAGAAACTGAATAAAATGTCTTTTCGCTTACGAGTCTTAAACGATCAACAAGTTTACTTGGGTCTTCAACTATGATTAGTTTTGTCTTCAACTATGATTAGTTTTGGACATGCAGTTTGCTGACAAACTCTTTGAATCTAACGTCAAAGATTTCGTCGATTACGTTTTGTTGTTTGAACTTGAACTATACAATTATCTTTTGAAGAGTTACTCAGAAATTATTTTTCTTTTTCAGAGCATCGTCAGTATCGATAAGACTCTGTCACTTGGATAGTCCCGTGTTGGAGATGCGACTGGGATCTCTGGAGAGTGATTGTGTGTTCAGGGCCAACGACCGCATGATATTCAAGTTGTATCTCAGTTCACTACATATCGATGATTTGGCTGAAGCTACTCTGTATCCTAAGGTAAGTGAATAGGTTTTGTCGAAACCGTAACCCTTAACTCAGGTGCCTGCGAGAGCTGTGCATCTCGAGTGACATGTGACGTAACAAAATTACGCTGCTATACACGTGATGAATATTATTGTCTCCTTTCTTCTCTTTTTCTTCATATTCTGCTTGTGTATTTTATAAGTATGCTTTTACATGTGAAATTAGGTAATAATTGCGTGTGACAATGCATTAAAAAGATTTTTTTTTTGTTAAAATAACATGGTCTTTGAGTGGGAAACCTGGTTACTATTAACTACCGCAGGAACCAGTGATTCTCAAATATGTCTGTACACTTGTTTAAAAAAAATGCTATGCTATGATTACTAACAATATTTATTTGCAGCTGGTGTGGCCCGATGAAGACAAAGTGTTGGAGATAAAGTACGTGCGCGCGGCGGCGCGGGTGTACGGCGCGGGCGCGGGCGCCGAGCTGCAGCCGCACGGCATGAAGGCGCACGGCGAGCTGCGCGTGTACGTGGGCCGTCTGCACGTCGTCATGTTCTGCTGTGTCATGCACCACTTGCAGGTACACTATACTTATTATAAAGTACGTGCGCGCGGCGGCGCGGGTGTACGGCGCGGGCGCGGGCGCCGAGCTGCAGCCGCACGGCATGAAGGCGCACGGCGAGCTGCGCGTGTACGTGGGCCGTCTGCACGTCGTCATGTTCTGCTGTGTCATGCACCACTTGCAGGTACACTATACTTATTATAAAGTACGTGCGCGCGGCGGCGCGGGTGTACGGCGCGGGCGCGGGCGCCGAGCTGCAGCCGCACGGCATGAAGGCGCACGGCGAGCTGCGCGTGTACGTGGGCCGTCTGCACGTCGTCATGTTCTGCTGTGTCATGCACCACTTGCAGGTACACTATACTTATTATAAAGTACGTGCGCGCGGCGGCGCGGGTGTACGGCGCGGGCGCGGGCGCCGAGCTGCAGCCGCACGGCATGAAGGCGCACGGCGAGCTGCGCGTGTACGTGGGCCGTCTGCACGTCGTCATGTTCTGCTGTGTCATGCACCACTTGCAGGTACACTATACTTATTATAAAGTTATGTTTTTACGTACGTTATAAATTGATGAGTTTTTCCATGTTCAATTTCTTAGTAGCCGCCCGCACGGATTCATGTCCGATTAATGGCAATAGACTCGCCTATTATATGGGACTTCAACATAACTGACGAAATGTGGTTATATACAGGGCCACCTCTGCCTAACCCTACAGGGACTACAGGCGTGATGTTATGTTATGTAATAAAAACGTCATTGCATGCGTGTGTTGGATTTAATTTTCATTCAAACCCATGAATATATCATTACTTTGTTAAGCTCCTGTCAATTTATATATTTGTGAATATCCTCAGCAACTCCTGGAGCCGCTGATCCCGAGCTCGGTTACGTCTTCGGCCGCGCACGCCGCCGAGCGCGCGGCCGAGCGGCACGCGGCGGGCGCGCGCGCGTGCAGCACGCGACTCAACCTCGTCATTGAGGTACTGTGGTTATCAAAAATACAATTGTGGCAATAACATGAAAAGGTTTTAACCTTTTCATGTTATTGCCACATTGTATTTTTTTTTTAATTATTTGATTAAGGGTTTACCTTAACTTTTAACAAATTGTAACATAGTTCCATGGTAAATTTGATTTTGCTGACTTTAACTTTCTTTCATGATGCTTAATACAAATACTTGAAGCAAATGTTTGATTGTTCACTTTCAGATCCATGCTCCTGTTCTATTACTGCCTCAGAAACCATCCTCGCCAAATCTGCTAGTCCTAAATATGGGTAAACTAATTCATCGCTATTATTTTTTCTATAGAATCAAATCAATAGTTGATCAGTAAAATATATTCCATATGTGCGACATAATATTAAATTATTAATCCGAGTGTATTACACTTAAGTTATTTTTTGTTTTATAGGTGATCTTCTAATTGAAAACTTCTTTAAGCAGCTGAATACTGGCCACGAACCGACCAGTCCCATACAAAATGCAATCATAGACAATATACTGATCAAATTGGTCAACATTACCTTCTCTAGAGCCGTCATGACATTGGCTGGTACCCTGGAAGTGCAGGTTAGTCATCATCATTATAACATCTTGTGGTTTTGATTGCAGATTAACAACAAAACTGGACCTAATGTAGAACCTTGTGGCACACTTAAACGTACTGTCTAGAATTTGAAGTTAAGACGCTTATTATTGACAAATATAAATAAGTATTAAGTCTAAATATAAATATATATTACCAGCTACTTTTGCGGTGGTTTATTACGATTTTTGGATAGCCCATTGAAATAATGAAAACTATCAAACGCTATAGAAAGATCAACAATTCATATCAGAACATTGGATTTTTATGAATCAATTTATAAGTAGGGAAATAAGAACGTTTGTTAAACGGATTGGGAAACATTTATTGGTATTGAATGGTTTTTGTTGCCTCACCTTCAATGTTTTTTTTACTAGGAACCAATCCTCGAACCTGTCTCGGTTCGCTGCGACATGAAGCGCGCCGTGTCGTACCAGCAGCTCGTCACCATCAACTTGTACCGCGAGCTGCTCGCGTGGGAGGCGGACGTGGCAATAGATACCGTGCTGCTTAACGTAGGGCAGAAGGACCTGGCTACCATGCTTGCTGTCTGGACTGATAACTTGAGCGAAGGACATTATATTGGTATGAAACTAGTGCAGCAACTTGATTTTTAACCCTTTATGTGAACGTAGCTCTACGTAAGATACAATGGCTTTTTATTTTTTTCTTTAACGATACACTAGTGGTTAAAGTTGACTGAACCGGTTATGAATATTTCTTAAATATCGTTGTACAAATTAAGACGGCGAATAAGAATGTTCAAAAGCATTTATGAAGTATAAAATTCCAGGTAAAATTTATCTATTTCCATAAAAAACTATTGTCCAATATCTTTGTTTAAATAACCTTTAATAGTCCTGTAAGTCCTATACTTGATGTTGTCTTTAGATACACTTGCACTATAGTGTACACAAAGATAATCGGCGTGTCTTTTGAATTCAAAATTTCAGAGGTTTTCCAAAGGTTCAGGACCCAAAAAATTTGTAAGATGCAATTTACTTACAAATCATAAGGCGGTGACAAATTGCAAGAGTAGCTAATTGCAATGATATGGACTCCATAAAATGATCATATCTGTGATATTTATTGTTCTGTTTTATGCAGGAAGCATAGTTCCAAGTTCACCCGTTGACACAGCTACTTCTGACTCATCAGTCAAGAAGCTGCAAGCCTTCTTTGCTCAAGGAGAACCGATTCGAAAAGAAGCGGTTGTAAGGTGAGCTTTAACTTAAATCCTAACAAACAAAACAATAATTCAGGCAAAGCTTCAAGCAAGAAACTTTGACCGAACCATTTTATTTCCAGGTTCATCTTAGATGGCATTGAACTAAAACTGTTCTCTGATATGGATGAGGTCCTAAGCTCTCCAGTCAGAGACCTCAACCATGGGCTAGCAAAGCTCACTGCTGGAGAGGCGATGCTTCAGATGGAGTACAGCTCAGATAGTAGTCTAGATGTCAAGGCTAGTCTACAGAGCTTGCTGGTTGAAGATATTAGACCTGATCCTGGTATTGTTATTAAAAGGTGAGTGGGGATTGCTACGAAAGCAAGTAAGATCAGATATTCAATCTTATTCCTATTGGACCCTATAATGAGTTCATCTGAAATATTGCACTTTCATTTTCCGTAAATGTAACAGATTTTTTAACGGTTTTTTTTTCTAAATATTTATGAATCCATGTCCCCACAGGATCTTCCAATCTCAAGGCGGTACAAACGCTGAAGCCGAGGATTCGTGCATCTCAGTACGTCGGCCTCCCCTGATCGACGCCAGCCTCAGGGTCACGGGCGCGAAGGCGAGACATGCTGACGTCAGAGTGGACCGCACCAGGTTCAACCTAGCTCTGCCGTTCTTGTTGCAACTTGCTAGAACGCTGCTGGATGCCATGCCTGGTAAATTTTCACATATTTAAAACAAAGTGTACATACTACAAATTTGCACATCATTTCAATTAACAATGTCTGCCTTTAACATGTTTCGGCTGTTAGAAAAGTATGTTATGAGTGTAACCTCACGTTTGTTTAGTCGATCACATAGTTATAACCTAAAGGTAGAATGTCTTTTGCACATTATAAAATGACAAATTTTTTTTTACCGCCCTGAAAAGCACTCTCTGATTTATCTCTAGCGTTTGATGGCCTCTAATAGAATCTGTATATTGTGTATCTTCTACATTAAGTAATTCATGAAGATTCAAAACCTTGGTGAAGATTCAATCAATAACAAAAGCAGTATAGGTTAAAAAGTAATTGCAAGGTCGACTCTTAATACTTCTTCCATCCATTTGTGTTCCAGTAAACCCCCCTTCGCCCGTGACCGCAACCAAGAGTGGACGTGTGTCAATTTTTTAAAAATAAATATTAATTATCTCCCCTACCGCATAAGGGATTGTCACCCATAAGTGAATACGATAAGTGAACAAAGTCGCGTCTCGATATCGGGAGGTCCGTAAGTGTACAAGGTGTGCAAATCGCGCGCCCGCCGCCGCAACTTCACCCCCGCAAGAACAGGCCATTCTCCATAATTGGCATCCCGCTCGCACAGTACTTGCGCGCGTTGTGTGATTCATCATCTCTTCGCACTGCATCGCCTCGTTAGCTACGCGCACACGTCGGACACCGCTACTAGTGGCTTCAAGGTATTACGAGTAAACATTATTATTATGAAGCGTACGCCACCTCAATCGCCAGCCACGTCCATAGCTAGCGACTCTGAGGCACTTCATGTGAGAGCTCCAACTATCTCACTAACCGGATCTGCCCCAAATCTAAACAGCAGAGACGCAAATGTCACATCACGCGCAAGTGTCAAACGTAGACGTGAAGATGAAACGGTTGCTTTTATGCAAGAGATACGTGGTTTATTGCAATCGGCTACCGCCCAATCGGAAGAGAAATTCAAATCATTGCAAGAATCAATGCGCGAAATTATAGCACAAAATTTGGAAATGAAAACATCCCTAGCCTTTGTTAATAAACAATATGATGACATATTAATTAAAGTCGGCGAAATTGATAGAGAGCGAAAAATCGAGCACGCCTATATTAATCAGCTGGAGAGTAAAGTGGAGAATCTGGAGCGTATTTTATGTCTCTCAAGAATTGAGATAAGAAATGTACCAAAGAAGGAAGGTGAAAATAAAGATGAGCTGCATAGAATAGTATCCGAAACAGCCAGAGTGCTGGATATGCCTGTTGAACGACAAGACATAAAGGATATTTTCCGGATAAATAAAAAAGGTGGAGGCTCATCTATTATAGTCGACTTTGTCTCGGTAACGACAAAGGAAAATATGCTTCTTAAAGTGCGTAACTTTAATCGCAATAAACCACAAGCTAAGTTAAACACATCCCATATTAACATACCAGGTGAATTAAAACCAATTTTTATATCAGAAAGTTTGACAATAAAGGCACAACGATTATTTTATTTGGCTAGAAAATTTGCAAGCGAAAATAACTATAAATTCTGCTGGACCGCACTTGGAAAAGTATTCATACGAGAAAAAGAAGGAGACCAATACATACAAGTAAAAAGTGAAGCCGATTTAAAACCTAAATCACCACAGTGACTGTATAGTGAAATTGCATGTATCGCTAATATAATTTTGTTTTCTTATAATTTTATTCTGTACTTACAGCCTGTAATTGGATTACTCTTGTTTTTTAATCTGCAACTGCTCTATAACTGTCAAACACATAAACAAAAACCAATCAAACACACTCAAACAAAACCATTTAACACATTAATACGAACAAACAATAACATCACTTACAAACACAATATAAATTGCTCTCGTGTACTTTTGCCTAACATCAAACAATTAAGTCTAACGTCTACCATGACTATCATAATAATTCGGCCCCTATCATGCAACAAAAAATACAAAAAATACAAATGGCTAACATAAATAATAATATAAATAAATAATAATAATAAATAAATATTCCACAACTTTTCACACAACGCCATTTAGTCCCAATTTAAGCTTGAGAGCTTGTGTTATGGGTACTAAACTGTTGATAAACATACTTATATATTTCTAAATACATACATAATATAGATAAATTACACCCAGACACAGAACAAATGATCGTGCTCATCACACAAACATTTGTCCTGGGTGGGAATCGAACCCACGACCTCCGGCATAGCAGTCAGGGTCACTAACTACTAGACCAACTGAACAGGCCAGTCAAGAGTCAATATCTTAACGCAGATAGATAATTTGTCAGTGGCATCCTCTCACCACTGTGATACAGACACCTGTAACAAAATTATGAAAACCTCTAAGACTTCGCTGAAAATTATATGTCAAAACATTCGAAGTATCTATAAAAACTTAGACGCTTTTAAGGTTCAATTGGCTAGGCTATCGTATGAACTCGACATCATTATCCTAACAGAGTGTTGGCTAAATGCTGACAAACCGATCCCGTCTATGGAAAACTATATGACATACTCAAGTAAAAAATGTCTTAATCAAAACGACGGTATTGTTATATTTGTTAAAAACGACCTCCAATGTACGGTTGAGGAACCAGACCCGGTAGGGGCTAACTTTCTCCTGTTAAAAATTGATTCTGACACTTATATTCTCGCTTCCTATAGATCACCATCAATATACTGTATAGATGGCTTCCTTAACTCAGCGGAAAACATTTTGAGTAAATTAAAAGCGAAAAACATAATTCTCATGGGAGATATCAATATAGACATAAAACCTCATAATACAGACAGGAATAGTTCGTCTTATTTGAATCTAATTGCTGAAATGGGCTTCTTACCTGGACATACCTTTCCCACTAGACTGCACAATTGCCTCGATCACGTGATGATTAAAACCACTACTTGTGCAACAACTTTAGTTATAGATTCAACAGTCAGTGACCACGCCTCTGTAATACTATGTCTGGGTAGCACTCCCTCTAAAAATATTACAATAAATACAAAAATTAACTATGAAAGAGCTATTGAACAATTAGAAAATATAGACTTTACTTTCATTACACAAAATTGTGACGCAAACGAAGCTGCGACAAGGTTTGTCGAATGTCTTAGGTCCACGGTATCCCAACACTCAACACTAGCTAAAGTTCCTAACCGTAAAATAGTCCTTAAGCCCTGGATTACACCTGGCCTCTTACGGTGTATTCGACACAGGGATAACCTCCACCGGACTTTCATGGCAGACCCAAAAAACGGGATTGTTGAGCTATCTTACAAAAGATATCGTAACCACTGTAACCTCTTACTTAGGAAATTAAGGAACGCACACGAAAGCTCCGCTTTAAAATCTGCAAAGGACAATAAAGAAACATGGAATATTATTAAATCTATTACCAATCAAACCGGGAAACGAAAATCAGCTGACAAACTGCTAACTAAAGGTACGGACGCGCTCGATGCCACTGATCAAGTGAACCATTATTTTTCCAATATCGGTAAGCAATTAGCTGATAACATTAAAAAAAACCAAAATACTCCAATGGCCCCATACCTTATTGAATCACCAGCTGCGCGGGAGTCTATGGTCCTTCTTCCGCCGGACGAAGCCGAAGTAGAGGCAGTCATTAACAATCTAAAAATTGATTGTGCCACAGGATGGGACTCAATTCCGGCTAAACTCCTCAAACTGGGTAAAGTGATACTGATTCCACCTATCACAAAACTTATTGAAGCCTGCTTTGAACAAGGAGTTTTCCCCCGCATTTTCAAGAAATCTCTTATTACACCTGTTCACAAGGGTGGAAACGAAGATGATTTTAAAAATTATAGACCAATATCAGTTCTGCCGGTATTGTCAAAAATATTAGAAAAGTTGCTAAACCGTAGACTCATGAAATACCTAGAACACTACAAAATAATATCGGACACACAATTTGGCTTTAGGCCCGGGATAAGCACCGCAGATGCAGTTAATCAACTCGTTGATTACGTGACTGGAAAACTCGATACAAAGCAAAAATGTTTCGGTGTTTTCCTGGACCTAGCCAAGGCGTTTGACACCGTCTGTATTCCAACCCTTGTGAACAAGTTGGAACACGCTGGAATCCGAGGTAAGGCTCTGGGAATTTTTGCAGACTTCCTCCGCGACAGGACACAAAAAGTAAAGATTGGTACGGTCATCAGCAATGAAGCCGGAAATGACTACGGTGTGCCTCAAGGTAGCTGCCTTTCCCCCAGCCTTTTTCTGCTTTATGTTAATGACCTATGCCAGCAGTCACTTAATAATGGAAAAATTTTTAGTTATGCAGATGACACCGTACTAGTATTTCACGGAGAGAATTGGGATGCAGCACGCGAAGCTGCAGAGGTGGGGTTACGTAAAATAATACACTGGCTGGAAGCTAACCTATTAACCCTAAATATATCCAAAACCTCATTCTTGCAGTTTACTTTTGCTAATACCAAACCTAAAGCAATGAGTCTCAGAGCACACTCATGTGATACCGCCAACAACAGCTTTCCGTGTACTTGTCTTCCAATCACACAACAAAAGACAGTAAAGTACCTGGGAGTTATCCTGGACGAGAGAATTAGCTGGCGTCCCCACATTGAACAGACCTCCTCTCGTGTTAGGAAACTAATATGGATTTTCAAAAAACTACGACATGTGGCCGAATTTAAGCTTCTCCGTGCAGTTTATCTGGCATTGGCACAGTCCATCGTGGGTTATTGTATTACTGCTTGGGGAGGCACTTGTAAGACTCATCTGATTCACCTCGAGAGAGCCCAACGATCACTGTTAAAAGTTATGACCTTCAAGCCGTACCGATTCCCTACAAAAACCCTGTACGAAAACTGTAAAGTACTTACAGTGAGACAACTATATCTTCTCTCTCTTATATTGAAACAACACGAACTCACACCGGCAAAACCCACAAACAAACGAAAGAGAACCATCAGTAAGGTATGTAGCACAATCAAATGTAGGACCGCATCAGCTCGACGGCAACACCTATACCTATCTACTAACCTATATAACAAAATAAACAGCATTCTTAACTATAACCCATTAACAAAAAATAAAACAAAGATAAAAGTAAACTCATGGTTACAGACACTCGACTACTTGCAAACGGAAAACCTAATTAATGAACAATACTCGAGATGATTAAATAGTTAGGTAGACAAATCACTCACGCCAAACACACGCACAGAGATTCACTTCACGCAAACACACACACACATACACACACACACACAGACACACACACACACACACAGACATAAACACATCATACTCCCCCCACCCACACAGAGACCCATCACACTCACACAAGAGCATGATTGCATTAATTTTAATTATTATAGTACGCAATTTTCGTTTTTATATTGATGCAAAAACTAAAAAACTGATATGAACTAGTTCTAAGTAGGGCGAAGACACTGACTCCTGTAACACAGGTCTCACCTAGCACGGGAGTCAGGGTTTCAAATGAAAACATATTGTATCTTTTGTGTCAATAAAATATTTTATTATTATTATTATTATTATAGTAAACCCGTGTCAACCTATTCTTGGAAAACCACTCTTGGTTCTACTGCAGCTCCGTTTGTTCCTTTCAGGTGAGAAGACGATGGAAGGTGGAGTTGTCAATCACGGGTACGTGGGTGATGTGCATCCGTCAAAGAACAACAACCGTGGTGGCAGACTACCCAGCTCCAGTGATTCTACCAGTGGATATTACTCTACAGGTTTGTTTTTTCGTTTGTCTTTCATGATATTAAACTGATGAAATAGCTACTATAAGTCGGGCGATTAATATGAAAACCAATGCATGTATGACTAGTGTATTGAGCACGAGTATTTAATATATCGTTACGTTAGTTTTAAAGATTTATAAAATAGAAAAAGATAATTCTGCAGCATTTAGGATTAAGTCATAAGAGACGCAATTTTTTAACTGCGGTACCTACCATCATGCGGGCTTTTAATAAAAATATTCGAAAAACGTACCCAAATTCCAGTGTTGGCAAATAATAGGTGGTGTTCTCTAGTTTCTTCCTAGGCGATATTAAGGCGTTAGTTAGATATACTCGTACATTAAAAATTGACGTAACTAAGATTTCTACTCGATAAATTAATTATCTTCTTTTGTCTGTTTCAGCTACATCAATGTCAGAAGAGCAACAAAGCTTATCAATATCCATCCAGTTTCGTCAACCAGAAATCATGTTTTTCACGGATCTCACGAAGACCGAGGGTCATGCTCTCCTTCTGCGCACGGAACTCCTCATCGACTACTCTTGTCACTCCAGCAGTGAATCATTCGTGGTCTCCTTAGCTGGACTTCAGATCATGTCCAAGCTTCAGTCAAAACTGAAAAATCTGCCACCACAGTTGGTGTTGAAGCCATGTGATATTGAATTCTCAAAGGCTTTCAAGAATATTGAGGAAGGTATCTGGGTTAAGATGTCGGTTTCGGAGATCGAAGTTCATGTTGCAGCTACTACTGTCCATACTGTTATGGGTAAGTTTGAACACATCAGCCTGTTGCCACTTGCTACCTCGTTAGTCGCCAGCACTACTGCTGAGCGTGAAGTCCTGAGCTCGATTTCCAGGTCGAGCAAAGCGACATAACTTTATTCCATCAGGAATTTCTCAGTAGACTGGATTTGTGCACGATGACCCATCTGCCTAAACCTTCGCGTAGTTTAGAGGTTATGATATGTATTACGCCGTTAGATTGGGACTATTAGGATCATCTTATTTAACTTGAGTAATGGCCCAGAGGTTATGGCGCCTTCCTCTCATGCACGAGGTTGTGGTTTAAATCCGGGAATTGGACATCAATACATCATTGACGTCGGTGAAGGAAAACATCGTAAGGTAACATGGACTTACAGTTAATAAAAGTAAGATTAAAATCGCCGATCTGCCTCGAGAAAGCGTGCTCGTACCTTTTCTTTATGATAAGAAGCATTCGTCCTGCAGTGCGACAGTTAGAGGCTGGTATTATTATTTTATAATTATTTTAACTAGGTACTTTATCTTTGTTGAACTTACCTAGTCTCATTAATATCTTCCTCACAATGTTTCATGTTTGCCGTTTACAGATATTATCGAAGAAATAACATCAGAACTAACAATCCCTGACGAGAAAGAACCTTTTAACTTCGCCACATACAACCCTAAAGCCGAGAAGCAAGAGGAAGATCTCTGGTCTCCAAAGAAGCTGACTCCATACGTGATGATAAACCCTGAGGATGGGTACACGCAGCCAAAGTACCCGAGCGTCAGACCCTCGGAGACGTTCATCATGTCGGTGCCTTGTGTCAGGGTCATGTTTGAGATGGAGCACACGATCAGGGTCCCTGTTTTGATGATGAAGGTATTTTTTTATGTCTGGCAGATCTGGCTCTAGTTTCATTTAAAGGACATCAACAATTTGCCATTTTTCAAAACAATTGTATTTATTTTCTATATCCACATGAAAGTGCCCAAAAGTAAATAATGCTGTATGGTGTTAGAACTTGTCCTTGTCTGAATAATTATTACGTTTTGTAAAAATTTTGTAACATACTATAAATAATTATATATTTGCAAATTTTTAACATACTTAAAAAAATAAGGATATTAAAGAATATTTTTTTAATAATTATAGATGCTTTAACTTTCATATGTGGACCAAAAAAGTTTTAACTGGTAGAGAATGTCAATCTATAGCTAGTCAACCAGAGAGTCTAAGTAAAAACCTTAGTCTTTAAACAATAACCAACAATCTACATATTTATCTTCCCTAGATGAAATCAGAAGTATCCCTACATGACTGGTCACAGCAACTCCATGGCACAGCCTCCCTTAGTCTTATAGCGTCTTGCTACAATGAACGAGTGGATGCGTGGGAGCCCCTTATTGAGCCCGTGGTCCAGAATGAGAACGTTTATCGACCTTGGGAGATAACTGCTACACTGTTTCAGGTTCGTTTAATTTAAAAGTAGTTTAGTAAAGTATGACAAGATGTATGAATGAAAAAGAAGAGAAACGAAGGCAATGAAGTGTGTAAGAAGCAGGAGCAGGTGGCTTTCTATAGTTTCTGCATACCCCGATAGGCAAAAGCCGTGAGTTTATGTATATCTGTAAAAGTACTTAAGTAAATTTTAGAAGCGATATAAACGCTAAAACCCACTCAATAGAATACGCCGTATTAATTATGCAAGTGCTAAGTATTACTTACTTGACGTTGCCGTGGTGTACTGGTACTTTGGTGTACTTGATATCGTCATATCAAGTCATGACGACATAATCCACATAATATCTGCCACTAACTTCTATCAACATCTTTTGACAGGCAAAAGCTTACCCTATGTCCTCCCGTCTGGATACTTCAAGCCAACAAGAAACTGAAGCCGACTCCTCAATAGCATCTGAGCAATCTAAAAGACCCAAGAAGAGAAACGGCTTCGAATCCGAAACCTCAGCAGACGAATGTGACACTGACAATGAGATGACCTTTATAAAGAATCCAAATGGAAGTGAAAGTAAGCATTACAATGTAGACTTCAGTGCCGGTCATATGTCTTTCCTGGGATTGTTGGATGCTGATGAATCGGATTCGGAGAATGAGAGCGGGCTAATGGATAAACTGGCGACTGCTATTGGGCATCTGTTTACTGAGTAAGTGTTATTAAGATCAATAAAACCAATTAAACAGAAATTGTACAATAATAAAATTTTAAAACCACGAAATGTTAGTAGATATAGACATATCAAATAGCTATAATGCTTTGTAATTGTCAATTTCAGAAACATAAAATATTTCTCATGTTTTGAATATTTTATTCTTTCCATAGTGACTCAAGTGCAGAAGAGATGAGCAATGAAGAAGATTCTTCAGCCCCTGAACACAGTGAGGTCGAAGCAGGTAGTGATCATGATGAGAACGAGAAGGCAGTCACGTTTATAGACGGAGAAATAAAGGGGAAGAAAGAGACGGAACATAAAACTGTGACGTTACAGGTACTAAGGTTTTTTAAATCGGTTGTCTGGTTTCTCTGATCTTGTGGTCTCTACAACTGAACTACTTTTTACGACAATTAACTTTACTTTTTCCTGACTTTCAGTTTCAACCAACAATTTTCTTTCCTCAGGACCCAGTCGTCCGCGAAGACAGCGTAGACTCAGGCCTTGAAACCGAAAGCTACGTTGATAAGTCTTGTACTTATATAGCAGTAGAAGCCAGAGATATGCTCAATGTTACCGTGACACCAGCTGGAGCAAGGGCTTTACTGGATCTAGCTGCGGCTTGCACTGATAGAACTGCTGTAGTGACTGCTATTGTAACGGGAGAGAGTGGGCTGTTACTGGTCAATGACATAGGTAAGCCTTATGTTAAGAACACATTCAAAAATTGACAGTTAAAAGGATTTTGAATACACAATAGATCTTCAATAATACGTTTCAAGTGTTATCTAAATGGCTATTGAAACAGCGATTTTATTGCAGGTCCTGGATCTACTGTCCACTTGAAAACTAAAGCGGAGACAGATTTGGCGGGTAACGAGAGAATCATTGCAATTGCTGATTACGATGTTGACACCAGTCGGCCGAGCACGCCAGGTAAAACAACTTTTTTGTTACCACAAAATTAAATTAACATTATTTTCTTAGTGTAATGTAAATCAAGTAGTTTCCCGTTCTTGTTTTCCAATTTTCGTTTGACTCGGACTACTTTCGTTCACCTTCCTTCTAGTCAAAACATTAAAATACTTTCATTACCGCGACTTTTCCATCTAGGTTGCGACACATCATCAGGAGAACTTCTAGACGAGCCACCGAAAAAATCAAAGCCATTAATGACCGATGTCAGTGACGAATGGGACTGGTAAGCTTCACTCAATTTTTTACAAAAATTTTACATCATAAAAAATTTTTAAGAAAAAGAATAAAGGAAAATTGGTCCTCATTGTGGTCCTTGCGAGACACCGCAATCTTCATAAATGAAAGATTTTTATAATGCCTAATTTTATCATTTTAGTTGCATTAATTTGTGTGCAACTTAATTAATTCGAATATTTCATAGTGCAGAATGGGATAACTTAATCGAATGCTCTTCTATTGTCGATTTATTGCGCTAAGCAAATTAGTTGTAGTATGTGATGATTGTTACAGTTTTGAGGGCGGGTTCCCTGGTGGAGCAGTCTGTCCCCCGACTGCCTGTGCATGGTCTCCAGCACCCCCTCCACCTCCTCCGGCACTGCGCACGAAGTTTACAGATCTCACGCTTACTGTGAGACTGCATGATCTCGACCATCTTACAGTAAGTATCATTTCAAAATATTACCAGCTGATATAAAATAATTGCTTCAATTTCCTGTCTGAACACACCAATTAATTTTTGTATTTCCTCCAGATTCTATGCCCTCAACGTAGCGTGTCTAAGCTTCACGTGCTACACCCCAGCAAGAACTCCACGCGATACTACATCGCAGTGGAAAGGACATCCAAGTATAATAACAAGAAGATCGTTGTCAGGTCTCCATTACAGGTACGTACAAGACTTGTTTTTTTTTTGGAAGCATGCCCTACGTTTTTGTCAAATGCACCTTAGAAGACCAAAATCTCAATGGGTCGAGATTTTGCAAATATGGCAATGGATAGCAAAAGAAAACTTAAAGTCGGTTGAATCATGCAATAGCATTTTACAGAAAATAGATTATTGTCTTAATAAAACAGATAGACTACACTTACTTTATTGCCAAAACTCTTTGTGTTGTCCAGATACGCAACGAAACCTCCTATGCCCTTGAGCTCTTTTACAAGAAGACAGACCTTCAAGCCATCGGAGCTGAGCTGATAGGTTCCCTCACCAACCCCTTCGACGACAAGATGCGGTTAGCAGTGATCGCTCCACAGGAGACATACAATGTGCCAATGTACATAGCTTATCACTGTAAGCTGTTCCTGCTTCCATCGAACTTCGAGTAAGTAGATATTTTAAAGCTGAAAATCAAAGATGTCAATCAGCACTTTTTGAATGCCAAAAGGTTACTATGTTTGATTATGTTTGACCAAGTTTCCCGAAACGCCGCCCTTTTCCTTCCTAGTGTAAAAGTTTCTAAGACCATAATAGTTAATGAAAAAATAAACCAACCAACCTGATCATTAACCAATTTGTCAGTATGACGCGATACCCGGATTTCACAAAAAAAATCAGCTGTTTTGAATATTTTGGTTTTGTCTAGTAAGTAAAAACTTTAAAAACAGCTGATTTTATTTTGACCCTGTGATATGAAATTATATCTTGTACAATCTTTATGATAATAAAATGGGCTCAGTCTTGAATCTTGTTACGGTACCATCACCGGTGGCCCTTGTTTCGATGAGATCCTGCTTTTTTTTTTTCTTGGCTTTCATTAAGGTGGAAAAAGAGAAGGTAATAAAGAACAACAATCTTTTAACTATTTAGTCTCTTCACGCTGTGGTTTGTTCTTTACTCAGGAGTTACCAAACGGCCACACAAGGGATCTGGTGGATGGAACTAGCCAACGAAGTAGGGACTCCACGAGATATGGTCTGTCCAGCCAAGGATGGAGAAGACAAGAGAATATTTGCCATGAGGATACTGCCTGTTGAAGGTAGGAGAAAAATAAATAAGTCGTATGTTTTATTACTATCTGTGAAGAGCAAACGAGCATTTGACGTTTAAGATAAGTCAGGAATATTTATAGTTATAGGCTATCTGGCTAAGAGGACGTACCTTAATAATTACCGTAACGTACCTTTAGTCAACATCATCGCTGACGCCCGCCAGCACATGTTAGTTCGACAGGCCGTCCGCTTCAGGCAAAAATCTAAACTGGATTTGCTGTCGATGATGAGTCCTTCGATAAAGGTTACAGTATAAATGATCATCTTGGCGACAAGATCATGAAATGAATTATAATATTAATGATGTGCGGCTTTTATTACCTCACCTATCTCAATGTTGTTCTCAATGTCTCTATCTCAGGGTGTTGTCCCCAGAGTTTGGAAATCAGCGTTTATTACACCCGTACATAAAAAGAGTTCTAAAACTGAAGTAGCTAATTATGGACCTATATCGAAACTGTTTATTATAAAATATGCGAGCGGATTATTTATTGTCAGTTGTATCCCGTCCTTGCTAACTCCGTCAGTTCCCCTAGCATGGTTTTCTGAGAGGACGTTCCTAACACTTTAAATCTTATTTTTTTAATTATTTAATTACTAAATGTCGAATGTCGTGATGGCCCAGAGGTTAAGGCGCCTACCTCTCATGCACGCGGTTGTGGCTCAAATCCGGGCAAGTACCAATGTGACTTTTTCAATTCATATGTACTTTCTAAGTTTATCTTAGACCTCATTGACATCGGTGAAGGAAAACATCGTGAGGAAACCTGGACTTATAGTTAATATAAGTTTGAAATCGCCAATCCGCCTTGAGCAAGCGTGTTGATCAATGCTCAAGCCTTCTCTGTATGAGAAGAGACCTTTACCCTGCAGTGGGACAGCAACAGGCTGGTATTATTATTATCTATTTATTTAATTACTAATGCTATGGATGACGGCAGGCAGGTTGATGTAGTTTACACTGACTAAAGCAAAGCATTTGAGCGGGTCGACCACGACACTTTGATAAAGAAGTTAGAATACATGGGTATTCGTGGTGAACTCCTGTGGTGGTTCGCCTATTATATCGACAAAAGATCGCAAATAGTAGTGCTCTATAACCACATGTCTAGAACAGTTGGGTACCTGTGCCCAGCGGAGTGCCCAGCGGAGTGCCCTAGGGTTCTTTCCTCGGTCCCCTTTTATTTATTGGCCAGCCAGTACTCATCAGTATTTGCCATGTCTTAAAATCAAATCAAATCATCATTTGTAATGGGTAGGTACATAGATGTTACACTATAAATTAGGTGCATCGCTTGATGATGAGTTAACACTTCAGGCTGACTTACATCGAGGATTACTGTCGTGCTAACAAATTGGATCATAATCCATATAAGTGTTCAGTTGTCACTTTCACTAGGAAACGCGCAGTCCTAGACACCACCTAAACTCTGTCAGGCCGAACTTTGCATTTTGTGATTTGGGCATCCACCAAGACAGTAAACTACTCTTTGACACACATTTTGACGACATGGTCAATAAAGCTTCTAGACTGCTTGAGTTTAAAAGCGGCTCTCAAATTGCTTTTTCGATGCTATAATACTAAAAATTTTGTACTGCACTTATGTTAGAAGTCAGCTGGAGTATGCACTATGAATCCTAAATTTGGAACCCACGTTACCACAAGTACATTAACCGCATTGAACATATCCAAAGACGCTTTATTAAATATCTTTGCTACCATCAAAAGATGAGAGAGAAGAGAAGTGGATGTTTGACCATTCATTATATGTATATAAAGACGCCTCCGTGACTCGGAAGGCAGGTAAAGTCGTTGGTCTTGGACAGTCGTTACAGATAGTCAGAGGCCCGAAAATCTGACAAACACTTTAACCAAGGGTATCGTGTTGCCCAGTAACTGGGTTGTAAATATCGGACAGGCAGTCGGTTCATGTAAAACACTGGTATTCAGCTGCATCCGGTTAAACTGGAATCCGGCCCAAAGGGGAAGGTTAGGCAGTTGATGAACTGGTACCGCAAGAGATATCTTCATTAATTTCCATGAAGTGTATAGCGGCACAGTTTATGAACATCACAGATCACCTTCTCGCGCCGCGAGCTTGCTATAGGAACCTCCCGATTTATATCTGTAATGTTAACACGTTCTTAAAGTCCTGGCATGTTATGCTTTGACCGGCCTTCCAATAATACTGCACGGTACCCGCAGGCTGCACGTCGCACCGCATCACCCGCGCCATCCCCAACTACGTGCTGCGCGTGGTGCCGCCGCTGGCACTGCACAACCGGCTGCCGTACGCGGCGCACGTGGCGGCGGCGGCGGGCGCGTGGCGCGCGCGGCTCGAGGCGGGCGAGCGCGCGCACGTCTACACGCTGGCGCTGGCGCAGCCGCACAGGATCACCATCAACATGCAGTACATGGGGCTGCCATGGACCGGGAGCTTCACATTGTCCCCAGGTAACTAGTTATACACTTGGATTACCAAAAGATCGTCTTCTTCTTTCGGTGTGGTTACTCACAAACCTTGTGTCAAAACCCGCCTAAGAGCCTTTGACGGCTTCACTTACCGTCGAGAAATATCTATCAGGATTCTTCTCGATGTATTCCTTCATTGTTTTTAAAAAATAGGTAAGTGATCATTATCGGCACATGACCTATGACTTTAGAGTCCTCCAGGGACATCACTAGGCTTTCACTCCCAAAGATGGTGGTGACGTGGCTAGAATCATTTACTATTTAGAAAGCATAGACGTAAAAGCTTGTAAATTAGTTAAATGGGTTGTTATGGAATGTATAAAGTCAGCAAGAATACTTCACGGGTCACTTCGGTGTCTCTCGTCACTTTCAATTATGATTGGGATATTTTAACGTAAATGAGGACAATTCGCTCTACTTCACAATGAAGGTACCTTAAAATAAACACAAACTATTCTTCCATTTCAATCGGATTCTTTCTTTTTTTCGTGTGATTAGTAACCAAAAAGGTGTCAAACAAAAGGCCGCCCTGGGCCTCTAACTTGTCTTCATATGCTGTTGAGAAATATCTCCCAGGCGGCGTTTCTCGCGATGATTTCCTTCACTGTTTTGAAAGCAAGTGATCCTCACATTTTAAATTGCGCCTTCCAGATGTAACTGAAAAGAGCGTGACACTTAGCAGTGAATGCGAGACAGAAGGTGGTAACAAGCAAGTACAGGTGTGCGTGACAGTAGAACGTAACGAATGTTGGGAGGTGTTCCTGCACGCGCAGCACTGGCTCATCAACAAGACTGGGTTACCGCTGCAGATGAAGGTACGTACACGCGTAAAAGTGTTTTCGTACCACTTGCTCAAAAAAGTGACATTCTATGCCACAAAAAGCGAACATAACAATAGTCATTTTTAATCTGTTAAAAACAGGGAAAGAAAATTGTACTGGATTTCATTCCTCCCCTAGGGAGAGAATGTGATTTAAATTTGGAATACTTACCGATACTGAACTACATCTGTGTTTACATCATTGAGTTTGTATTTATAGCACTATACATCTTTTTGAAAAAGGAATACGCGTTTTTTATGCAGTTGTGATTATTAATTAAATAAAATTACGAAAACCGACGAGGCCGTATGAGCTTGATGCCTTTGCTTTTCCGACAAAAAAATATTAATCTAGGAATTTGCCGCGTTTTTGTTTTCTTCAAATCATGGAGCAAACAACCGGGTTGTTTGCTTCATGCTTCAAATATTTAAACGTTAAGTTTGTTTTAATTTATTTTTTTAAATAAGTTAATGTTCTAAAAATACGTCTACTTTTAATTGTCATTATTTTTAATAAATGCTTATTATTATTGTGTTATTTTTTCGCAAATGGTACGAAAAGTAGAGTATTTTCCTCGGTGATAAAGCTGTCTAGTCTTGGGTGAAATTAAATCCCTCGCTACACTCAGGACTCGTCTTAAATCCCTCGCTTCGCTCGTGATTTAAGTTTTTAACACCCTCGCTACGCTCGGGAGTAAACCTCGAGTCCTTCGTTACGCTCGCGATTTAAATCGTCACCCGCGACAGAAGACACTGCTTTATCCCCTTGGTTAATAATCTACTATTATCGTTTTTTCATTGCAAAATTGGATCTGACTTTCTAATATTATTTCTTTTTCATTGTTATAATTCTGTTTATTTTTATTGTACCTAGGTACTTACTTCTTTTTTTGTATTTTTATCACACTATTTATTCCTTTTTGTATCAGGTAAATCAGGTTTCTTTTTGTAAGAAACTGCGATGTTTTTGTCAGGGTGGTCAGTCTGACACGTGGTACGAGGTGACGGACGAGCCGCTGCTGTGGAGCCCGGCGCGCGGGCGGCGGCGCGGCGCGCGCGTGCGCTTCCGCGCGCACGTGTCCGCCTGGTCGCGCGCCGCGCGCCTGGCCGCCGCCGCGCCCGGCCTCGTCGTGTGCCCGCACACCGAGCGCCGCACCAACTACAGGCTGCTACTCAATGTGAGCTATGCACGCGAAAACTATTTCTAGGTGTCCTTCACTCCTTATAAGGAACTATGGAACTTCGCGTGGAAGAACCAACTATTTTAATCAAGAAACATCTGTACTCGTATGTACGTGTACGTTGCTGTATTTGCATTGCACAGGCCACAACAAAGCAAATCTTGTATTTTGCGATAATCTTAAACTAGGACTGAAATGAGACTTTGGAGTCATTGCGATATCCAGAATATTTAATTGTTTTTACTTGCTTTTACTAATTAAAATAATGTTAAAAGTCAAAGTCAAATTATTTATTTCAATTAGCCCGTCATAAGACAGTTTTGAACGCCAAACTTAGTTAACTTAAAATATAAAAATGATTCTCATTGCCCCTTCCAAGAAGTAGATTCGTATCGAGAAGAATGGGCAAGAAACTCCATACTAGGTACAGGATTAACTGTATTATTCTTTTTTCACAGGTAACCCTATCAGAGTTGTGCCCACAGCTCACGAAGATCGTGACTCTTCTCCCATACTTCTTGGTTTACAACGACACAAAGCGTCATCTACGTTTCATGGAGGAGAATGAAGCGGCAGACCTGTGGAACGACCTATCGCCCCAGCAATGTACGCCGTTCTGGCCACAGACCGACTCCATGTCGATGCATTGCAAATACCGGGACTCTACTGTCGTGTCCCAACATTTCCCGATAACGAGGAACCATTTTACTGTATTGAGGATGGATAAAGGGGTAAGTCAAATAGTGAATTCTTAAACTGTTGATTTGTTTTTTGTTTGATTAGCAACTTCTCTAAGCTAAGGAAGATTATGTAAGGGACTCTGGTAACTGTACTACATGCCACCATACATGAACTTAAAAATGACTAAACGCACAATATTAGCCATTAGCCAAACCAAAACATTGAAGACATCGCTATTCAAACCTCACGAAGGAGAAAATAAAACAACCAAACTACAAAATAAATTAACTATATTACTGCAACTAACAAAACGCCATTATTTCCCGTACTTCGGTCTGGGCCACTCCGGTGTCAGTGTCCCATCATCATGCAACGTATACGCCGCTCCTTTAGACTTATGAGACCAGATCTTGATGGCCTTCAGATGAGCATCGCTCTGTTCCTTAGCAGCTGATGGCGGTGGGGCTGGCTCGTAGGGTGGTGCTTTGATGGAGGCGGCTGCTGGTGATGGCTTCAGGCCAGTCGATGATGAGTAGGATTGTGATGATGCAAATGATGATGAAGGCGGTGAAGGTGGTGATTGTGATTTTGATTGGGTTACCTGTAACAATAATTGTGTAGCGTGAGTAATTGAGTTCCAAAAAAACTTAGTATTAAAAACTATAACTTTAAATTCAAGACATTCGTTATTGTTGGTCAGAAAATAGACAATAGATTCATTTTGTGAATGGAAATTAATTGGTGTCAATGAAATGCGTTATATTCCAGATAAGGTTTGTAGAACGCAATAAGTAGTAGTAATTCGTAAAAACGCTTTTCCGTTTTGTGTGACTTATCAGCGTCAGTGTCGAGACAAGATCCTACACATAATAAATTTAGGCCATCTTAATTTGTAACGACCGTGTCAAAATAATCTAAAATACTTACAGTATAATGTGGCACATGGTATGAACTGACCGAATGCAACTTAGAATTATAGTTCATCAGCGGTAGATCACCGAAACTCTCCACTTGGTACGAATCAGAAGATTCTGCTTTCACTACAGTAGGGACATTATTCGTGTAAGATACATCAAAGTCTTCCTCTCTCATATTTGTTGGCGGTGGCAATTTTTCTTCTTCATTTGTCTCCGTAAAATCTGAATTACTAAAGTCCGAAGTACTGGAACCTGCGTAAGTATTTGGTTCTTGAAGACTAGTAAATGTTTGGCTAGTTGGACTGTCTTTATAGACAGATGTAGGTAATTGCTCGTCTTGTTGTCCATAAGCTTTGTATTGAGTGGGTTGATCATCTTGAAAAGCAAACGTGTTGTATTGGTATGGGTTGGGTTTTGGACCTGCATCTTTGAATTGGGTTGGTCGGTCACCTTTAGATTTAGTAAGTCCGCCTTGAGAACTAACACTCTTGAAAGGTGGAGGTGCATTATCTTGCTCGGTGTACACTTTAAAAGGTGATGGTTCATTATTTAGTGGCCCATAAAAATTCATTTGATTAGGTTCTGAATCTGTTGAATATGGATTTCTCCTTTCATCTTGTGAAGCATATTTTGTAAGAGTAGCTTCTGTCACATAGTTTACATATTTCTTGAACTCCATTTCATAAGGTTTTTCTGCTTGATATTTGGTGTCGCCATTTCCTCTAAAAAAGTCTTTGGTATGTGTCGGTCTTTGTGAATTCTCTCTCTTATGAGGACGGCTGTAGTCATAGTCTGCGTCTTTGCTTATTTGAGTGTATTTGTCTTTCTCGGAAGCGAATTCTAGTATTTTGTCTAAGTCTTGTTTAGATAAGTTTTTAACTAGGTTACTTATGTCATCGTCCCCTAAGCCGTCGTTAGTGGGACGTTTACTAACCTTGAAAGGTCTGCTGCCAGGGTACGGAGGTTCATCATCCTGCATAAACGGCGGAGGCGTGTAGGAGAACGCGCCTTTGATAGGGAAGGTCATGGGAGGGCGGTTGTAGAACCTTATCGGTGGGCCAGGGTACCTCCCTCGTTTTACTCTCGTGTACGATCTTGAGCGTCCACATCCATCATCACATTGCGCATTTACCACACACAACACAGCGAATGTAATAAATAACACTAGTTTAAACATCTTATCACTGTAGTCTACTGAAAACTGAGCGAAAGTGTGTTTGTGTGCGGGTCTTATAAAAGTTGAGATGAAAGTGGCACTAAGTGCTAATTGAGTTAGTGTGCACGCCCCGGCCGCGGTCGCGTTCTTGTGATGCAACTCTTACGTCAAGGCTTTCATGTTTACGTTAAAAATTATGATCTTTTTTAACCGACTTCAAAAAAAGGAGGAGGTTCTCAATTCGGTTGTATTTTTTTTTTTTTTTTTTTTTTTAGGGTTTGTTACCTCAGTGCTCCGTCATTTATGGACCGATTTGCAAAATTCTTTTTTTGTTTGATAGGGTATACTAGCAGATTGGTCCCATTTGTATCAAAACTCATATCTGATGAGGGATCTTCGAGGAATTGAGGGAACTCCTCAAAAAATATAGGCACACATGCACCGATTTCAACATTTTTAGTAACAAATCAAGCATTTTCATTTAGAAAGTAACATTTGGTGAAGAAAAACTGATGAAGAAGACAGGCAACGGAACTCTTCAACGCATAACAGCAAATTATTCGCGATTGCTATAGTCAGATGTCTATGCTGAGCTTTTGTATTTCCACAACATAACATTACGCCATTCTATTTTAAAAGGGGCCGGCAGAGATGTACAGATTAATGTTTAGAGATATAACTTCTTTAGCAATTGTTATCCAATTTCAATGATTCTTTCAAGTTTTGAAAGACTTTCTTTACATACAAAGAAACTAAAAAATACAAAATAAAAACTTTTTTCCAAAAAAAACAACCGACTTCTTAAAAAAAAACTAACAGGTGAAAAATAACTCCAGTTTCGGAAGTCGGTGGCCAATAACAAACACAACAAAACCACCAAAGCCACAGACTTCCGAAACTGGAGTTATTTTTCACCTGTTAGTTTTTTTTTAAGAAGTCGGTTGTTTTATAATACTCCGTACAATAATATACGGATATGTGAAATTTGACATAGACATATTTTCATCTGCGTGGGATGTTTGGGAGTAGGGTTTCAAATACCTATATCTATAAATGTAGGTTTGCCTATTTGGCGTGGACAATTTTAAGCAAAACTATCCGCTCACCCGACTGCACGCGGGTGTTAACATGTTTTTTTTAGCTTATCATTAATACAACCCCGTTGCTATCATTCTCTCTATAAGTCTGTATTTATTTGAAAATCTGTCTGTGATGTTTTTTTACCCGTATTTGATAATTAGTTGTTATCTATGTCTTGTTATCTATCAAATAAACTTCAACGAGTAACATACAACATACTACGATTCGAGAGTGTAAATTTTAGAGCACATAGGGAATAGTACGTTTTAAAATCACGCGGACAAAGTGCTGTGTAGATATATAGACAGATTTAATAAAGTACATAACCCTTTACATAAGAAGGTAATAAGTAGATATGACGCCGCGTAACGCGTTCCTAGTAGTATCAGTCACACACTAGCCAATTGTCAGTCAGTAGTCCAGGAATCAAATCAAAAAACCACAAAAATAAAACTTTCTTTGCAGACGGCAATATGCGTGGAAGTGACAGGCGGGACTGACCGTCCGTTTACCATAACCTTCAAGCCATACACCACAGGAGACTCACCAGTTCGCATCGACAACCTGTGCGATGACCTGTTCCTGAAGCTGCATCAGGCTGACTCAGGCCAGGTGGCCCTACTGAGTCCCTACCAGTCCTTGCTTTATACCTGGGATGATCCAGCCAAGGATAGGAAGCTGATGTGGAATATTTACAATAATAAGGGCAAAGGTTTTGATGCTCCTTTTGGGCAAGATGGGTGAGTTGATCATAGAAGAAAAATGTAGTGTAGCATCAGCATCAAACATTTGGATAACACTTTCCTTGTTACACTAGTAACTGTATAAAGTAGGATAGATAGGAATATTATCTGCCTAGCCTTTTCTCAACTATGTTGGGATTGGCTTTCAGTTTAACCTGAATTATATTATTTTACATGGAGATCTGCCCGTCTGAGCTCGACGACTCAATGACAAGGTAATACCACAGTCTAAAAAGGTCTGCAAATAACAGCAGGCACCTGCTTAACGTCCGGGTCTTGGTATATAATAAGTAGTCACCCATGCACGGATTGACCTTAGCAAGCATAGCTTAACCGATAGCGATGGATACTTTATTTTGCTAGATTTTTTTTTAAATATTTTATCTTTCCCAGATACGGTGAAGAAAAAGTAAGTTTCCACTCAGTGAAGCACTCAACCTTGGTAGCCACTAGCAGCGTTACATCCAAACTATCTTCAACCCTCAAGAGATTAACGCCCAAGTCTCCTGAGCCCTGCTCCTCCAGCAGTGACGACTCCGACAGCTCAGACCTACCAGAAACTCACGCCAAGACCAAGAAAATGAGGAAAGATAAGGTTATAGTGTACTGGATATCCTACATGGATGGGTACCAAAGAGTCTTCGCTTTAGCTCAAGACGAACGAATAGCTTGCCAGTACAGGATGCGGATCAACGCAGAGAGGAGCAACTATGAGGTCTACATGTCGCTATCAGGAATCAGCATGTCGGTCTGCGTGCCAACTCACACAGGAGTCAAAGAGTTAGCCTATGTCAGCATGACCGATTCTCTGCCCAGATGGGAAGTAAACGTCAATCATAAATGGAAACAGTTGTCTCCCGACCTTACATCCTGGATTGAAGATAAATACCAGACGGAACAGAAGAAATGCCAGCTGAAGGAATATATTCATTTAGACTTGGAAAAAATGCAGATGACGAAGCCTTTCTTCTCAGAACTTCGCCGGACTTACAACCCTGGTGTTTGGTTGCAGTTGCGCAAATCAGACACATACACTTATTGTCACTTGAAATGCCAGAGACTACAAATCGATAACCAGCTACACGAGGCAGTGTTCCCAAGTGTTTTATACCCCGCACCGATACCAAACGATGTCAGATCAAGTAAAGGCCTAAAACCTTGCATAGAAATTGTCGCCTTGAAGCAACATCGACCGAACTTAAACCAGGACGTCTACAAATACGTCAAAATCTTAGTTCAAGAGTACTGTGTGAACTTGGACCGTGGTTTCGTGAACTACATCTTCGACATTCTGAACCACTGGAAGATTCAGGAGAAGCCTGCTGTTAGGTTGAGGGCAGACCTGGCGTTAGTCCACATGCCGTTGCCAATGATAGCTGTAAAGAGTCAGATTAATGCCCAGAAGAATGTGCTTTTCGAGTATGTGCACTTGTCTCCTGTAAAACTAGTGCTGAGTTTATCATCACGAGGGTATTCTGCGGAGACAGCCAACAGTCCTAGCAAGACGAAGTTCGGGAACAAGAAGGAGAACAGGCCTAAGCTTTTCAACAGTGACCTGCTGGAGTATCTGTTCAATTCTTGGGGATCCTCGCTGTGTGATATGAAAGATGTCGTTATAAAGTGAGTCGATTTCCTTTTTGATTTCTTAGTTAGTAACTGTCATAACAAAGGCTGACGTGATTTTAACTTACATCTCTGTAAGAATGCACGAACTGAAGAATTTAAGATTTGGCATGATTAGATCTTATTTTATATAATATTTGGAGGAGTGCAGAGAGCCAGTATTGTCTAATTTAAACCACTGAATGACCCCTACTTTGTATTACTTCCGAGTATGCTATGACTTTAAGAAAAATTACATGCATCACTTATCACATTAAATAGTATTACGGTGGTAATAAAATCATTTTAATGTATATTCACTTATGTTAGTATGATTTAAACCATGTGTTCCAGTTAGAAGTATTATTTTTTCGAAAAACATCGTGCACTAAATAAAAAAATACTTAATGTTTTTTATATATTTTTTTAAATGGTTGCTCCACATCAGAAATTTCTCCTGTATACGTTTACAAACATATTTAACAAGTTCAGCTAAACCCGTAGGCCACAAAAATACTATTGTTACGTGTTGTAATCGAACCCACGAAACGCAGCGTAACAGTCAATCGTTCAGACACTGCGCCATCAAATAAACAAATAAAAAAAAAGAACTATTGAGACTACATTCACCGAGTTATTTATTTATGGTAACATTGATAATATTACAGGATGTCCTACCTGGAATTCCGCAACGCTCCCATCTCGGCAGGCACACTGGTAGACCAGGCTTCCCGACATTACTGGACGCAGCTGGTGCAGCAGTTCTACGTGCTGGTACTCGGCCTCAACATCCTGGGGAACCCGTACAGCCACATAGGAGACTTCTCCAAGGGCATGAAGCAGTATTATGAACCCTGTTTGGTTAGTTATTTTATATTTAGATCTTTACTGTATTATGTTACAATAAAGAGGCTCGTAAAAACAGGAATGAAGAACATTTTGTTTTAAAGATAAGTTAAAACAAATAATAATCAAAACTGTTTTATTATTAATTTAGAAGAATACAAGTGAAACAAAGAACATTCCGTGTATTGTTCATTCCTGCTTCTTTTAGAGTTTTCTTATCATTGACAATGTAATTTTCAACTGAAATGAAATAATATTTTAGCGAAACGAAATCCACAACATCATTTCTTAAAATAAATTTTGTACCGTGTAAAAAGGTAATAATTGTAACATACTTATTGTACAGACGCCAGCACATCAAGTTACCCCAATGTGTCAAATTTTCCCAATTGAATATAAACCTTATTCTGTTTGACATAAAGTTGAAAAACGATCAAAAAAATTTGACACATTGGGGTAACTTAACGTGCTGGCGTCTGTACTTTCCTAACAAAGTGTGCATAAAAATAACCTATTTTTACTTTAGTCTGATGCTACTGTGTCTGTAAATGGAGTATAGTTATATTCAAGGTTTGTTTGTGAGTTTGTGACTTAAGGGGCCGTGCATAAAATTCGCTCGCTGGAGTTTAGGTAACATCATTGCGATGCAATATTTGTATGTACGGTTCACGAACACACTCGTAAAGCTCGAGCGTAGTGATCGCTTAAACTGTTTTAATATTTTATATCATATTTTGAGTTTCTAAGTAAATTAAGACGGTTGAGAAATAAATCTCCGGAATTTTTGTGTATACATATTTGTTTACTATGTTGGTACACATGTTAAAGTACACAAGTTAAAAAATAGTACGAATATATAATAAACTGAAGATTAATATGCTACTTTTAAAATTTCTTAAAAGTGATTCAAACAATAGAAAAAAAAATACTGATTAGTCTTGAAATTTCCGGAAAGTAACGACATTGTTTTTTTTCCGTATGTTGTAGTAAAAATTTAAAAAGTGGTTCCCTCACGTGCAGTAGACTATATACTGGTGTTGGTAAGATTTTTTAATTTTCAAAATCAATTATAGTTTCTTGTAACTAAATGATCAAACGTCAGTCTCGCGTCATTTTTTGGAAAACATGTGGGTGAATTTTAGTGATTTTCCATGAATACGTAATTTATTTCCAAAAATTAATTCCTCAACATGCAAAGCAAGGAACTCATCTTTTCAAATCACAAATAGGATTGTATAAATTCTTCTTCTCTTTCTCACAAATAATGATTACAGTTGATCAAAATCAGTCGATTTCAGGCACGGCCCCTTAAACCAAATAGTGTTCCTCAGGGCACAGCACTTGGTCGCAAGGTGATGGACGTGGCGTCTCGTCTAGAGGACGGAGCAGCAGCTCTACTGGGACTGCGAGCGAGCCCCAGCACTCGCACCAGCGCCATGTTCGACGACCTGCCTAAACCTCAGACACCGAGACGGAAACCAGGTTCGTGACTCTTTAAGAACACAACGGTCAGCTTCATTACCGACAGATAAGTCTTCTTTTCTTTGTGTGGTGATTATCCTGCAGAGCTATTGCACATCTCTGTGGACAGTTAATAGTCAAAGTCAAACCATTTATTTCAATTAGGCCGTGATTATGTATAATTTTTAATAACGTATAGCCTGTACAATATTTCCATAAAAAAAAAAAAAAAATATAATGTATTAGTACTAAATGAATTTAGTACAAATACTTAAAGGGCATATTCTAGACGGTCTTCTTAGCGTTTGTTTATATCCCAAAAAGTCACCCAATTTATGGAAATATTGTACAGGCTATTCATGACATAGTAGTATTCATTATCGTCATCTTTCGTTCACGTTCGCGTTATCTCGCTCAAGCATGCGGGGCCTGCAAAAGCTGTTTTCGTTATTTAAGTTTAACTAAATAGTGGCATATTTAAAAACTGAAATTCGTTTTTTTTAGTTTTGATTACGCAAATATGATCAGTAACAGGTACGGATACAGACCATTTTTTTTTGTTTTAATTAAAAAATAGGGGTGTATTATATAACCTAACCTAACTTACCATACCTACCCTATAGCTAACCTAACTACCGAACCTAACTACCTTAGTGAAATGCATTGATTTTGAAAGATACAAAATACATTATTTTAAGAAAATTACTGCGCTGCGTGTCTCTATGTTACATAAAATACTAGAGAACGTAGTATTTGAAGTAGTAGTAGTAAGAGGTAATCATTTAACTCGATTGGTATATCATCCGTACATAAATAAATAAATAAATTCCACAACTTTCACACAACGCGCCATCTAGTCCCAAGCTAAGCAGAGCATGTCTTATGAGTAATAAAAGACTGATAAACATACTTATATATTGCTAAAAAAACACATATTATAGATAAATTGACTGGCCTGTTGGTCTAGTAGTTAGTGACCCGGACTGCTATGCCGGAGGTCGTGGGTTCGATTCCCACCCAGGACAATTTTTTGTGTGATGAGCACGATCATTTGTTCTGTGTCTGGGTGTAATTTATCTATAATATGTATGTATTTAGAAATATATAAGTATGTTTATCAGCTATTTAGTACCCATAACACAAGCTCTCAAGCTTAACTTGGGACTAAATGGCGTTGTGTGAAAAGTTGTGGAATATTTATTTATTTATTATTTATTAAATGACACCTATTATTATTGTTCAGTGTCTGGGTGTAATTTGCCAACAATAGGTCCTACGAGTGTTTACATACACAATACATTGGAACAACTTGCCTGCTGCGGTCTTCCCGTCCAATTATAGTTTTGCAAAGCTGACAGTAAATTGAGCATTATATAAACATTGGCCTATCGAGCTCAATTTAGGGTTGTGGGCATGCCCACAGTGCCCACAGCGGTGGACCGCGCTTGCCAACCCTTTGGTCTTACTGGCCTCAATAAGTGTTTCGAGCAGTTAGAAAAAATGAGGATTTTCTAGGATCTTACTTTTAAGGATGAGACCCTCAAAGTGTTAAGATTAGGACTGCATATATATAAAACCTCATCATAATAGCAGGAGTGTATTTAAGTATACTGCAATATCAACCGGAGAAAATTTGAGCGAGCTCCTGATTGCCTTATACCCCAAAGTAGACAATCGGAACCGTCGCCAAGGGCGCCTTCTCCAAACCAAAGCAGGCAGTTAAAATTAAGCAATATGGGGCAACACCCATAAATACAATATTATCTCATGTGCACGTGACTGTTTAATTCAGGTGAAGTTCCCCAACTAAGCAACGACATCCCAGAAAGTGTGATAGAGGGGGACAGCAGTAACCAAGCGAGTATCGCGCTAGCTCTCACCGCTCTGGTAGCAAGACCTACATTTGGTGAGTATTTTTTTGAATACATTCTTGTTTCTTTTCATGATCTAACTGTTTATACTATTGTACAGATGCCAGCACATCAAGTTACCCCATTGTGTCAAATTTCTTTGACCGTTTTACAACTTTATGCCAAACAGAATAAGGTTCATATTCAATTAGAAAAATTTGACACATTGGGGTAACTTGATGTGCTGGCGTCTGTACCTAATACTATTGTTTGGTTTTATATTTGGACTGTTATTTTAAAGGTTTTCTTAATGAGATAAGATATAAACTGCTGAATCCTTTATTATCTTGCATCTGCCTCTTTTCTACGTTGATTTAGTCAACTAGTTTAAACTTATTGATTTATAAATGAACTAGCGGACGTCACGCGGTTTCACCCTTGTAGAACCCGTTCCCGTGGGAATACTAGGACAAAAAGTAACCTAAGAGACCCTGGGATATTGTAACTTCCCCCCAACGGTGAAAGAATTTTTCTAATCGGTCAAGTAGTTTTTAAGTTTATTTGTTACAGACAAAACTACAAATATTTACTTTTTTTTAATATTAGTAGTGATATAGATAGGTAATAGTCGCCACACGGCCGGGATAGTTAGTAGGTAAAGCTACGCAGGTCAGGGTCAGTTTATGTAAACTTATTGATCTATACATATAATAAGACTGTAAAAAAACTGTGTCTGTACATTGAATATATTTAAAAAATAATAATTGAGGGGGGTTTAGAAACAGTAATAGAGCACGAATCCAAAAAAAAAAGTCTGTCTGTTTGTCTGTTTGTCTGTTTGTCTGTTTGTTTGCACACGCTAATCTTCGGAACTACTGGACGGATTAGAATGATTTTTTTTTGTTGTTGTATAGATATTAAGTCTGGTCAACACATAGGCTATAATTTATCTTGGAAACTGGAACACCTGATGCAGAACCGCAACAGACCAGCTAAACTATAGGCGATACAAAAATGGTCCCATAGCAAAAATTGTTCCACGTGATGAGCATTTTCTGCTGAGAGAATAAATTTGAAGATCCGGAACACCTGATGCAGAACCGCAACAGACCAGCTAAACTATAGGCGATACAAAAATGGCCCCATAGCAAAAATTGTTCCACGTGATGAGCATTTTCTGCTGAGAGAATAAATTTGAAGATCCGGAACACCTGATGCAGAACCGCAACAGACCAGCTAAACTATAGGAGATACAAAAATGGTCCAATAGCAAAAATAGTTCCACGTGATGAACATTTTCTGCTGAGAGAATAAATTTGAAGATCCGGAACACCTGATGCAGAACCGCAACAGACCATCTAAACTATAGGAGATACAAAAATGGTACCATAGCAAAAATTGTTCCACGTTATGAGCATTTTCTGCTGAGAGAATAAATTTTAAGATCCGGAACACCTGATGTGGAACTTCAAGAGCCCAGCTACACTTTAACATATATTGGAATGACGTCTTAGCAAGAGTTGTTCAGCCTTATGAGCACTCGCTGTTGACGTATAAAAATCGAAGATCTGGAACACCTGTTGTGGAACTCCAAGAGCCCAGCTACACCATAACTCAAATAGGAATGACGTCTTAGCAAAAGTTGTTCGGTCTGATAGGCATTTCCTGTTGACTTATAAAAATCGAAGATCAGAAACATTTGATATAGAAATTAAAACCATCACTAATTTCATTGCATAATTATAAAATAACATAAGTAGGAGGTACTACGCGGTGAAGGCGGGAACAGTTCAGGACTGATTTTCGATGATGATGGTATATCGTTGAAAATTAGACTCTACTGGCTAAAACTCCCATTTTTTTATCGTATGCCTTCGGGCTTATGTTATTTGAGTGTTTAATTTCCTTTTCCATTTATCTTCGTTACACGGTAGCTTACCCGGTAACGCAGGGGAGCAGCCACTTAGATTTTAATTGATCAGGTATCATCACAATAAAACTATAACCATGCCTAGAAAGAGGTCAAATTTTTCCTAATGTTCCAAAGGTGCTAAATGATTAAAGACCATAAGATCCCAACAATCTACCGAAGAGCGTTAGGAGAGACTTGATGCTGTTCGAGAACATGAGGCTGCAACTCGCTCCGTGGAAACTTCTTGGGATCGCGAAGCACGCCTGCATTCTCAGCGTATTTACGCATCTACATCCAGGTCTCTAGAGACCAGTGAAGAATATGTGCGCGACTGACCGCTGATCGTGAACATCATGCACTGTCTCGCGAGTTGGAGACGTTCACGGAAAAAGCATGACGCTTGAGTTTTCAGCGTATATACGCATCGACTCTAGAGATAAGTGGGGGAAGGAGATGCGCGACTGACCGCTGATCGTGAACGTCACGCAACATATTATAGGCTATAATTTATTTTGGAAAATGGAACACCTAAAGTAAAAGAGATATAAAAATGGTGCCATTGCAAAAACTATTCCACGTGAAGAGTGTTTTCTGCTGTGAGACTAAATTTGAAGATCTGGAGCACCTGTAGGGGAACTCCAAAGCCCAGAGACAATATAACATATATATAATAGAAATGGCATCTTAGCAAAAGTTGTTAAGTCTGATGGCATTTCCTGTTGACCAACAAAAATAATAAAATTGGAACATCTTGAATCGTCTCGCGCATCCCATTGTTTTCCCGTCCCCGGGCTTATAGAATTCGACATCAGATGTTTCAGATCTTCGATTTTGACGACCCCGTTGTCGCTGGCATAAGCAAAAGGATCCGCGTACGAAGTCGCGGGCAGAAGCTAGTTTATAAATAAACTAGCGGATGTCTCGCGGTTTCACCCGCGTAGTTCCCGTTCCCGTGGGAATACTAGGACAAAAAGTAACATATGTCACCAGGGGGTAGTGTAACTTCCCAACGGTGAAAGAATTTTTCTAATCGGTCAAGTAGTTTTTAAGTTTATTTGCTACCGACAAAACTACAAATATTTCCTTTTTATAATATTAGTACTGATATAGATAGGTTCTAATAGTAGCCACACGGGATAGTTAGAAGGTAAAGCTACGCAGGTTAGGATCAGTTTAAGTATGGGTAACCATCCGTTACATACTGAGACTCTTCCATAGGTACCTCAAAAATTCACATTAAGCAATTGCTCCCGCCCGGATGTCTTTCTATTTCTAGATTTATAACAGTCGAATTGTTACGAGTAGCCAGAAACCCGAAAGTTTGGCTACCATTCTTAGCAAAGAGTTTCGTGTTACCCAGTAACTGAGTTGTGGCTAACAAAGATGTGCGTAACTGAGTTGTGGCTAACAAAGATGTGCGTAACTGAGTTGTGGCTAACAAAGATTTGCGTAACTGAGTTGTGGCTAACAAAGATGTGCGTAACTGAGTTGTGGCTAACAAAGATGTGCGTAACTGAGTTGTGGCTAACAAAGATGTGCGTAACTGAGTTGCGGCTAACAAAGATGTGCGTAGCTGAGTTGTGGCTAACATAGATGTGCGTAACTGAGTTGTGGCTAACAAAGATGTGCGTAACTGAGTTGTGGCTAACAAAGATGTGCGTAACTGAGTTGTGGCTAACAAAGATGTGCGTAACTGAGTTGTGGCTAACAAAGATGTGCGTAACTGAGTTGTGGCTAACAAAGATGTGCGTAACTGAGTTGTGGCTAACAAAGATGTGCGTAACTGAGTTGTGGCTAACAAAGGTGTGCGTAACTGAGTTGTGGCTAACATAGATGTGCGTAACTGAGTTGTGGCTAACAAAGATGTGCGTAACTGAGTTGTGGCTAACAAAGATGTGCGTAACTGAGTTGTGGCTAACAAAGATGTGCGTAACTGAGTTGTGGCTAACAAAGATGTGCGTAACTGAGTTGTGGCTAACAAAGATGTGCGTAACTGAGTTGTGGCTAACAAAGATGTGCGTAACTGAGTTGTGGCTAACAAAGATGTGCGTAACTGAGTTGTGGCTAACAAAGATGTGGGTTGCACATCTTTGTTATCTCTATTTAAAATACTGGTAATTATAGTCGTCTGTTTAGACTGGAAGCCAACCCCAATATGGTGGAAAAAAAGGCTACGATGTGATAATAAATAAAGGATTCAGTATAGTTACTTATTATTATTTTTTCAAAATTTTTTTTTCGATATAAGCATGCCTTTCTATCGGGGTTTCTGTATACCATTACTATTATACTTATCTACCTACTACAAATTAAAGTGATTATACCTTGTTTTTATTTTTTTTGAGCATGATTGTGATTTAATAAAAAAAAGCGATCCTTACAGTAGTCGCATATGATGCGTAACATCTGATATGTTGTCGTGGTTAATATGCCACCACATTCGAAAAATTACCATCGGATATAATATCTATGCTTCCTATAGACGAGACATCACGAACAACACTTTCATCCGATACTTGTGTTGATTTAGTATACCTGAAAAGGTACGGAAATCTGTTACAGGAAACGACGCGCGCACTATTTGATTTTACCAATGAGCGCGCGTGGCGGCAGAGCTGGCTGTGGGCCAACCCAATTCGCATGTGGTTGGTACCACGTCGTACTGGCATTTTCTTTTATGGCGGCAAACAGATTTAAGATACAATTAAATAGAGAAGAGACACTATAGGGACATGCGAAGAACTGTCATAGAAAAACTGTGATCTCAGTAAAGCCGTCTAGCATAATATCGCAATATTGGAGCAGTAGCGGAGCGTACTCAACTAGACTCATCGACTTGTGTCCACTCTAGTGGACTTTACTGCGATACATACATACATACATACATAAACTCACGCCTTTTTCCCATGGGGGTAGGCAGAAACTACAGAGCGCCATATGCTACGATTCTTACATAGGTACTTCTTTTGCTTCGTTTACATTCATACATGTTGTCATACACACACGCCGGTTGCGAGTACTACGCACCTGGCCTTTCTGAAGAACCTCACCAATAAGGTCTATGTATGTCCTTCTAGGGCGTCCCCTCCCGGCGTTCCCACTTACTCTTCTGCCTTGTGAATACCTTTCGTTAGTCGCCTTTCATCCATCCTTTCAACGTGACCAAACCATCTAAGCATACTTTTTTCATTTTTTGTTACGACATCTTATTTTAAACCACAACGTTGCTTTATCACATCATTCCTCAATCTGTCATTCATTGTTACACCACACATACTTCGCAAGGAACGCATTTCTACAGCATTATTCTACTTTCATGTCTCTTTTGCCACGCCCAACATTCACTTCCATACGTTAGTGTGTCTACTGCGATCACAGTTTTAATTCAAATTCAAAGATTTATTTGCAGATAAATATGGTTACATAGGTAAGTTCTTAAAATAATAGTAGGTACCTACAAGTAGCTTAGCATATTCAATCATTAGTTTCTATGACATTTCTTTGCATGCCCCCCTATAGTGCCTCTATTGTATCTTAAATCTATTTGCCGCCATAAAAATACGACGTTGTACTTACCAACCTTATGCGAATTAGGTTGGCTCACAGCCACCTATGCCACAGCGCGCTTTTTGGTAAAATCAAATAGCGTGCGCGTCATTTCCTGTAACAGATATCCGTAATTTACGAAATATCCGCAACCGAGAACAGATGTCACACTTCACAAAATATTTTCTATGTTTATTCTTTATGTATAAAATAAGTGTTATTATACCTATCTATTTTATGTAAGTATGTAGTTAATTTGTACATTAATTGTGTTTCTCGTTTCTTTTCGTCTGCGATGTGGACAGATGACGACTGTGTTGTCTTGAAAAGTGAGTATCGTAGTGCATGCATATCTACTTTGCTTTCTTATGAGCATGACAAACTTATAATTTGCCAATATTTTCTAAACATCGAAAGCTCTTGGGTTCCAAAAATGTACACAAATAGATGTGTTTCTGGAAAAGCAACTCAAATACCTCAGACCATCAAAAAAAGATACATCAAAAGAGAAGCCAAAAAGCCGTGCTCCTGCGAGTGAAACACACACGCACACACCTACACTAAAACCATGCTTATCAATCTTAATACGTCGCGAGTCGTCAGTGACATTAAATGCGAGGGTTGCCATGATATGATTAATAGATTCCCCATTCGATTAAACTTAAATAAGATTTCTTACTTCCAGATAAAATATAAGTATGTCTGTTTTGCCTTTTAAATACACCATACCTACTCAATTTACTTGTTGCATCCACATGTGAACTTAGGTGGTAGGTTTTACAAAAATACGATCATTTGATTGTGGACTGTCGGGCACAAGTAGGAAAGGGAAGATCGTAGATACTGTTACACTACATATATAGGGTGACTGATAATTAGTAACCGATACTACGTGATTGTACTCATGAATACGAATAACTTTCCCAAAGAAACATTTTTTTATACTCATTAACTTTCAATTAATTCAATCACGTCAGTACTTCACAATGGAAGCGGTAGGGGTGGCGGAGGAGCGTGTGACGCTACTACTAAATAGTAGATTTTGCCCTTCCCAGACTATCAGCTGATAGATCGTGCCGATTCGTGCCTACTGTGATCGATCACAGGCGCGCACGCGGGACTTTCAAACAGCGTTTTTGTTATTTTATTGTGTTAGAAGTTATTGTGAATAGAAAAAAAAGTTTCTTAATTACCAGTCACCCTATATACAATTGAGGATCAATACATATTCTACATTATCTGACTTGTACAATATTAACTTCCACAAAACATATTATTCCCAATGTTATTGGGAGAAAGTTCAATAAATGGCAACCCTTGGAGACACTCATAGATAAAAAGGTTGCTTCACTTTTGATGTTCGTGGCACGCTGTCTTCCTTGTTTTGTTGGTATGAGGTAAAACATAATATGAAGCTATTTTAGTGCAGTTGCCCAGGTTTGACGATCACCTGTTCACCAACTTGTACTATTCACCAGATGTTTGTCGCGAGGCTGCCCGCGCGTCCCTGTCGCGGCAGCTGAACGTCAGTAGCGCGGAGAGTGCGCTGAAGGCTTGCGTGGAACGGAGCGGAGGACGTCTTCTGGCAAGACGACGTCTACCCAGACACTGCGCTCCTATCGAGGTAAGCTTTTAGACTGATAAGTAATGTCAGTTAAAACAGCAGTTATAAGGATGAATGATCCGAAAGGTACTTATTTAAGGCAGACATACTTAAGTGGGAACGCCGAGAGGGGAAAGAGAGGGACTATACCTAGACTTTATTAGTGAGGTTCTTTAGAAAGGTCAGGTGCGTAGTACTCGCAATCGGCGTGTGTGTTTAACACCATGTATGAATGTAAACGAAAGCAAAAGAATTTAAGAATCGTAGCATATGGCGCTCTGTAGTTTCTGCCTACCCCCATGGGAAAAAGGCGTGAGTTTATATATGTATGTATGTATCTAATCTGTAAAAATTAGCCGGTAAAAATGTCATTTACTGATTTTTGAAGTAAAGGCGAATTGAACTGTCATTTCATATTAATGGCATTGACGGTTTATTTCACTCAAAATTTCACAGGTTGACTTTTACTGAATAACTAGCAAATAATAACACTTTCGGACCAACACATATAGCTACAGTCAGCCTCAAAACTCGATGACCATATCCAGCATTTCCTAAACTCATGAACACTTTAGCTTACACAAATTGCGTAACAAGACTATTGCCAGAATTGAAATAACATCTTAAAAGTTAAAAATTAGCTGAACAACACGTTACATGAATTCACATATGTATAAGTCATGTCATCCAGTTTACGATGGGCCGTGTTGTTGCCTTTTTCTCAAAAATATGCTTTGCGAATGAGAGACAGTGTCTTAGTTCCGCGCTATTTTTGGCAACAGTATTTGAACAATAATAAGTACCTACGTCCAACACTATACAGGGTTATTTTTCAATGACCGGCCAAATTTTCACAGCGTGTTCTAGGTACCCATGAATATGAGCAACTTTCCCTATGGGACCAACACGAAAAAAAATCAGCTGTTTCATACATTTTAGTCGAGTAGTATTGAACTTTTGTATGAAACAGCTGATTTTTTTTCGTGTTTTCAGAGTCGGTCCCATAGTGAAAGTTGTTCATATTCATGGGTAGAAGACCCAGTGAAAATTTGGCCGGTCATTGAAAAATAACCCTGTATATAGGCTTTAAAAATCGTTTCGTTTGTTTCGTAATCTAAATTGACGTACCTAGATATTACTGACGTCAATTTTGTGCAAGCTAAGATAGAAAATATGGAAATGGTCATCGACTTTCGAGGCCGTCTCACATACGTCAATATTCCACATTTACGCGGCCAAAATTGAATTTTAAAAACTTACGGTAAACACATAAAATAACACATGCAGAGCTAGAAGACAGTTCGGAGAATCCTAACTGAGCCCCACCACCTACCTGCGATACACCCCGACCACTTTCAGATAGTCGGTACTTGACCGTCAACCCGTGCGCTCGTTTTGCTGCTTAAAGTTACAAACACAACAAAAGTTACAACATTAATATTTTTTTTTCTGTGTCAGTTTTTGAAGTGAAAGTGATGGATTCCAATAACACAGGTATGGATATTTATTTTTATTATTATTTACTTACCCAAACTGCTCAATTCGAATAATTTGGGGGTTTCAAACACATGGGTTGTTTTAGACAAATTTTGAAGTAATTTTGAACTTCAAAGGTCAATTTGTTGTATTTCTCGATGAGATACGATCATCATTCTTTTTTTATTTGAAACTACAATTCTTTGACTAAAAGAAAATACAAAAACCAGCTGCGGAAGAGTGCAGATGACAAAACGGGGGACCTTTTTAATCATTAAGATTTTATATGAAAATATAACCATTTTTTTATTAGTTAGGTAATCTTAACTTTTCGTTGTTTTAGATACTTCAAGCACATCAGGTGTGAAAATTGTTACTCGGAAATACCTTTATCAAATTATGAAAGATGAAAATTTACCGAATTTCAGCTTTCCGAAGAAGCCGCAGAGGCCCGGAATAAACACTTCCGTGTATATCGCGAAAACTTCGCCAGGAAATTTTTCAGGGAAAATTGTAATATCGATGTGTACCATAGATTACTACTGAGTTCGGATCCACTTATTAGCAGCCTGAGGCCCAAGAAGAGATCAATCCCCAGAACATTTTGCCCGGAAATAATAAACATGTTAATGCCAGAATATCCCGCCGAACCAGACTCGGATAGCGAGCAGCAAGATGAATCCATTACGTTATAATATTTTATTTTTGTGTAAAATTCTTTTGTTGTATTAATTTGTTTATAATATTGTACAAATTTTGTTTTATTTTGTGTGTATTTCTTTGGATTAAATAAATAATTATGTGAAATAATGGTTTTTTTTACCTTAATTTATGATTTTTTACCTTAAAAAAAAATACTCCTAAGAGATATTTAATATCATGCAGACGTGATATAAGTCAACAAATAATTTTGGCCGCGTAAATGTAGAATATTGACGTATGTGCGTCTGTACCTACTTACCTACTACCCGACCATTGCTAATTGTTTTTGCCAAAATGGCGGTAAGTAAAGGGAAGGGTTCAGTAACGATAAGCGCGTGTGGTCAGGGCGTGCGGCCGTACTCGCAGCACGCGGCGCTGGGGCTGCAGCTGCTGGCGCTGCTGGCGCGCGGCCACTACGCCGACACCGACGCCTACATCGCGCACGCGCATCTGGGTCCCGGCTCCAACTGCACGCTGCTTGTGTCTACGCAGTAAGTAATAAGTATTTGTAATCTAAATATACCTACTAATATTGTAAAGACGAAGGATTATATTGTTTGTTTGTTTGCATTGAATGCTCCGAAACTACTGGACCGATTTGCAAAATTCTTTCAACGCTGGGAACCTACACTATCCCCGGGTGACATAGGGTTACTTTTTATCCCTGTATTCCAACGGAACGAGAACTACGTATGAAACCGCGTGACGTCTATCTATTTATTGTAGGTTGTGTACACGCATGGGCATATATTTATCACTCCTACGGGGTAAAGGCCTCTTTTCATAAAGAGAATGCACGTACTTTGATCGCCACGCCTCCTCAAGGAGTATTAGAATTTTGTGATTATTTTCGATCCAAGGGTTTTCCCGGGTCAAGCAATTACCTACTTACTTATTTTATTGAGGTTTTTCATTTCGAATTTCTTAGTAGCAGGCTGGAGACTGAATTCGAACCCGATTGATGACAATATGCTTACCTACTCCCTTTTACATGGGACTAAAACATAACTGGCGCAATATATTTAGGTGTAGGTAACATGGAACGTGGAGCTCCACGATAACTGACAAATGCTTGCACTGACTGATCCTATCATCATATATGTCAGGTCTCATATCTGTGTCCTCAAAAGACCATTTCTGACATTAATTTGCATGGTGCTTAAATAGTCTGACCAAGATAATGTCTGGACTTTAAAGAAAAAAGAAGTACAAGCGTGACGTCATGATGTTATGTTTCGCAGACACATATTCATGGTGCGAGCGAGCGGCACTAGCGGTTCCTGGCATGTGGAGTGGGCGGTTAAGCTCGATGACGTCATCGGCTCACCCATCGTCCACGAAGACAAACTGCTGCTGAACATCAAACAGGTGTGTATGGTTGTGAAAGGTGAAAGAGTGAAAGAAGAAGCGTTGGTCGTCCGCCGGCCAGATGGGCAGATGACATTGTTGCCATTGCAGGAGAATCGTGGATAAGGCTGGCAAAAGGACGCGGAGCTTGGCACCAGCAAAGAGAGTCCTATAGCCCCTATAGGTACCTACCCATTCAATCATCTCCACAGGATCGCCCGGCTGAGCAATTCACATCCTCCTATAGGATAACAGCTGCGAGATGCTCCACAAAAAAATATCAAGGAGCTCCGTCGTGTATGCGTACCTACACTAACATTTTTAACGGTGTAGGTACTTCAATAATATGTGAAACAACTTGCCGTAGGATTAAAATATTAGTAGGTAGATATATAAAAGACATTTAAAATGGTTTGCCTACTGTGATATATTTTAAATCAATTTTAACCTGTCATTGTTTTATGATTTCTCAATCATTTACAAATATCTTTCTTGATGACCAAGCTTTAAAACACCAGTGTCACAGAATATTTTGTTCCCAACAAGTCACAATCTTCACATGGTGTAAGGTGTAACACGTTACGGTGTGATTCGTTAGTCGTCGTCAACAAAAAAGTTGTCCTATCGACCAAAGCTGTATACGCACTATGCGGCTACCCGCATGCGGGCAGCCGGTCGGCTGCCCGCACGTTGCGGTTGCGTATGCGGCTGCCCGTGATATCAACGTATAGCAACCGTCCGGGTGGCCGGGGCGGTCTGCGGGTAGCCGCATCGCAGTGACGTACATAATTGTGATTGCGGCCAGCCGTCCGGCTGCCCGCATGTGGGTAGCCGCATAGTGCGTATGAGCTCTAACAGTGTGACTCGTTGAGAACAATCGGTCAAAAACTGTCACCAAAGTGCGTTAAACACGTGTGCAGCGAAAATAAATAAAAGTCCTCGATAACTATTGGCTTCCCTTTGGAGGTTCGAAAGAGCAACTCTACTGCTATTAAATAATGACAGCCAGACTCTAGTGTTGCCAAATATACGTATTTTCACCAAAGGTTAACATGGTCGAGGGTAGACCGATGACTTCAAAAGAGACAGTACCTAAATAGTATTACGAATACTAAGTTTTGACTGGTTCCTACTTATTGTGCCTAGTTCTATTCGTATGTCTGATTATTTCCAGGATGAGCATGTAAATTACTACTCAACGGACGAAAAGGTGATAGAAGTATCGGATCCAGAGGTTTTGACCTGGCTGCATTCCAAAATTGAGTGCGCCCTCATTCTGGCCTTGGAGGACAAGAGATGCGCGTCTAACGAATAAAACTATATTAAAAATAAACTACACTGTTTATAACTACACTATATTGTATGACTGTATTGTTGTATTAAACAAACTATTTGTACTACCAACCTAATAAAGTCTAAGAAAAACATTTTTCATATTGACATTGACATTTGAAAATGGGGGCTGGAACTTTATCACTAGATGGCGCTCAAATGGCATTTCAAACTAAAAAAAACAGAAAAGGAAGCACTGCTACAATTAATTTGTAGCAAAACTAGAAGTGACCGTAGCGCCGCCTAGTGATAATTCTAGGCTTTCAATAAAATTGTTTATAAACAGAATATAAATGACTAAGGCAAACATTCCCTCTGCCAAATTGAAATAGGTGTTTATATAAATTGTTTAACGCATAGAATAATGTAACAGGGATATTTATATATAAAACAATCATTTCATATTTGATGTGTGGTTAAAAATACATTTATTTTGTTAATTATTCATCGATGGAATAATGCAGGGGACATATTATATCAGAACATCCTGAGCCTTAAGTCTGTTTTATAACGACGATTGTTTGAACGATATTTGTACTTTAACTAATATTTTTTGATCTCAAAAACTAGTCACTTTTGCGTACACTTATTTAGATGAAAAATTATGTATTTGCAGTAGGTATTTATTTTTGCAATAATCGCGCCATATAATATTTACAGCTGCAGCAAAAAGCAATTTCTTTATTTAAATATTTTCAAGTGAGTAAGTTTCCTACATTGAAATATGATGGCCTTTAGCTGCCAGCTAAATACTAAAACTATAAATAACGACATATTACTTATTTATGATCAATCAAATATTAAAAACATAGTAAAATTAACTAATTGTCGTGAACTGTAACTTGGATGTTGTAAAAACGAATTTGTAGAAAATATCGGCGAACTTAATGTCGCCACCTAGCGCAAATTATAATTAACTGTGCAATTTCATTGCCTAATTAATTTAGTACACACTGATATTGTATTAAATGTTAAATTAAAAGTATTTTCATAATAAATGACATGAATATTTATATTATTTTGTGTATTTGATCTCTAAGCTTTAGTATGTAAGCTTGTTATCTGTTAATAAATAAAATATAATCATTTGCCGTTAGTGTAGGTACTTACCTATTTATAAGTTACCTACCAGTATTTCGACTAGGTACCTAATTTTAGTACCCGGGCGATAATATACCACATCGGGTATTAGAAAGCGACTGTTGCAAAGATGTACAGACGCCAGCACATGTAGTTACCCCAATGTGTCAAATTTTCGCAATTGAATTTGAAGCTTATTCTGTTTACCATCAAGTTGAAAAACGATCAAGGAAACTTGACACATTGGGGTAACTTGATGTGTTATCGTCTGTACTTGACAAGGACGACGCTCTACAAAACTGATTGGGAGTAATACCTTATGGACATGACTGTCCCATGCATTTATTGTACTACCAAAGCTGATAAATCTAATAGCACCATAATTTTTTATGTTTCACATCAGCTGGGTGTCCCGTGGCGGCCATCTTTTTTTAACCGACTTCTAATTTCAAACTCGATGTGTAAATGTTAACGTCCGGGTGTTTACTCTGTCTGCCCATAGGGTGGCATGAGAATGGATGTATCTTAATTCTTTGGTGTCAATCTATAGATATTTATTTGTGTCCTGAGTGTTTCAAAGTAGAAAGACAGAAGTGTTGTCTCAATGCACAAAATATGTTCTAGTTCACTCCATCAAGCATTTCTCATCTAGTACCTATGCATCGTTTGTTGGTATTTAAATTTATTGCATTAGATTGCACTAATATTTCTGAGGTCTCCTTATTAAGTAGAAGTTTGTTGCGTAAGTTTTACCTAAAAGCAGAACTTGCTAGACTTAATATCTTAAAATATTTTTGAAACCTTCAGAAGAGGCACATTATGTAGAAGAATTCTCAAAAGTAGTTTCTGTAATTCTTGCTTTATATAAAGTATTGAAAGTATTGATAACAAGTGGGTTCAAAAAACGAATTGTTTTCGATTGTTCTATGTTCTGACTTAAGGATTGCGAATAAAGAAAGAAATATGGGGTGTTGCCAGCTGTTATATTATTATCACTCTAGTAACTTAAGCTGTAATTTATTATAAACCCACATTTTTCTGTAGTTAACTGCAAATTGTAGGCCCACATTATTTAGAGCTATTTGAGAATGCTTGGCGGAGTCCTAGATGTTTTCCTATATAATTTTACAGGCAGGCCATATGTAACGAAGCTTCATCCAGTGCGAGTAAAGGGTACATTGCTTACATCGAAAGTTAAATCATGAAACTTGAATGTTTTTTAAATGGGAAAATAAAATGTGATTCTAATGTTTGCAGTTTTATTTTAGAAAATAAATATACTTTTTTTGTACAATGTTAAACTTTTATATTTCACCAGGCGCTCTGTTCATTCAATAAATTAATAGAACTTAATCGGCTAAATCGAATACAGCACATTTTATGGAGTAAATCAAAAGATGTACATTCATATTTATAAGATAAACAATATAGCGAAGACAAATGCCATGCTTCTTTTTTAACATTTTGCCTGGCAGTTTGAGTACTTTATGGGATCAACTCAAATGCTCTTTATTAGGAATTGTTTGCAAGCACGTGAAGCTCCTCAAGTTTCGAGATGAGCTCACGATTTCTGACAAATGCTTGCACTGACTGATCTGGTCCTCCATATCTGTGTGGTTCTTTCCTCACAATACCATTTCTGATACTATTCTGCAAGGGTCTTATATGATTTGATCAAGATAAGGTCTGTACTTTAAAAGAGACTTATGACCTCTGAACTTCTTTCGGTGTTTTTTAGAGTAGTCTGATAGTGAAACGCTAACCTGACCTTCTAGCTACAAACATTGATGTGTAAAAGGTTCAAAGAATCTTTATTTCTCATAAGAACATTATACAGTTCACTTAGATGAGACTTAACTTTTAACTTAAATTAACCGTCGTCTAATGACGAAGCATGCAGGTTTACATAAAATATAATATAAAACTATAACAACAACGTTCGAGAATAACAAAGTAAAAAAAAGTAGGTTGCATATAAAACAATTTAGTACAGCTGGCCAATTTGACACCAAGGTACCCTCATATTTGATAACTAGCTAACTTTGTGAGGAACACGAACAACGATTAGGAAGCGAACTACTGTGTGAATGTGTTTGTGTGTGCTAGCATAGCGCGCGCACGCATTTTTTTTGCTTGTGTGCGACAAATATAGTCTCGGAGACAGGTGATCACTTTTATATTTTGATTATTACGTGTGAGTTCTAGTTTTATGTTTTCTTATTCTTTTGTATCTATTATTTAAGTGTACTTTTTTGTTATTATTCTAATGTAAGTATTTAATTCTGTTTATTTGTTAGTGTTGTACTATAGTTATTTTTTTGTTGTGTTATTTTACGTGTTATATAAGTATATATATTTTTTTTTATCAGTCATTTTGAAGTAGGTAGTATTTAATTGTGTTACTTTGAATGTCCATTTTTAGTTTTTTTTTTTAAGTATATAATTATTATTATTTAGTAGTACGATTTGATGGTCTTCATTTTTATGTAAGTTTTTTTTTTTTAACATTTATTCAGATATTACTTCAATTACTTACTTGTGCATATATAATCCTTAAGTTTCTTTTGTAAATATTAATACTTTTGGACTCTTTGATTTCATTTGGAAGATTATTATATAACTGGACCCCTTCATACAAAAAGTTCTTTTTGCCATATTTTACAGTTCTAGGAAAACGCAGAACTATTTCATTTCTATTTCTTAGGTTATGTGTGTATGTCTTTTTAGTAAGTTTAATGTTGGTTTGTGTAGTGTTATCTAAAAATTTCTTTACTAATATGCAAGTATTGTAGATATATAATTGGCGGAGATTGAAAAGTTTAGTTTTTTCGTATAGCTGAAATCATAACAATATAATCGTTTTATAATTTTGTTTTGAGTTCTCTGAATGTAATTAAGGTTAGTATTGGATGCCGATCCCCTGATCTCAATCAGATATTCTAAATTTGGTTTTACTAATGAATTATAGATAGTACGTTTTATCTTACTTTATATTTTATATTTACAGAAATAATCCTTTCACTTTGAATATTTTGTATGGTATAAACCCATGGATGTACATATTTCTCAAAACTCTGCTTTCAAAGAGCATGTAATAAGTTTAACGATTTCAATATTGTAAGCTAGCCATCAGAACTATCACCACTAGAACTGTAGTCACAAACTAAGGATATGTTTTTCATAGATTTGGTGTCTTCTGAATCACTGTTTATTTTTTCTTTCAAAGCAGCCATGGTGTCCATTTCTTTTTTATCTATTTCAATGTCTATATTGCACTCGTTTTCTATTGCAGGCTTCTTTATGGTATTTTTAGCCACACCTCTGCTCACCTCCTCGGGGAACATAGGCGTGATTTTATACTCTTTATTTTTTTCTTTCAGTTCTGCTTTTTCGATTTCACTCTTATTTTCTGATACATCATTTATTTCATCACTACTATCATTTTCAATTTTTTGTCTTTTAAAAGTGATACCTAAAGTTTGTCTGGTAAGTAAAGCACTCCTACTCAATGATTCTTCTTTCTTCAACCCTCCAAAGCTGGTAAGCAGTCCACTAGAACTGGGTAATGCTGGCATATTGAGGAGTTTACTTCTTGTTTGTTTCTGGGACTCTTCTATGCTTTTTGAAGGTCTGAGAGAGAGGAGTGAAGCCATGTTCCTGTCATCCTCGTTTTCTGGTAGAAGACTTATGTTTAGGGATGATTTGGCTAACAGTAGGCCGTCATTGACTGAAGATTCTTCTAATTCTTTTCTTCGTTTCTGGAATGGAGGTAATATAATGTGCTGTTGTTATTCAATTTTGGTGGGCACTTATGAATTTAGTTTTTGTGAGGGCTATAGTTTCTGGCGGAGCGGGTCGCGTTGCTGCAGGAGCCGTGATTTTAGTGTTTTCTTATTAAGAGTGTCGTTTTTTCAACAAAAGTAAGATAACGCGAATTATTAAGAAAATAGAAAGATTTTTATCTTGTAACACCAAATAAGTATGACTTCTAACGCGTGTACAGACGCCAGCACATCAAGTTACCCCAATGTGTTAAATTAACAGTGTGGACAAAAATTACGAATCGTTCATTACAATAATAAAACACAATCTAAATAAATATATTCCATTGAAAAAAATAAGAATAAAATGCAAACCAAAAAAAGGTTGGCTTACTAAAGGTCTAAAAAAATCTTGCGAACATAAAAGAGTGTTAAGAACTATTATTAATGAAACTAAAAGTAATGTTTTAAAAAAATACTATAAATTATTTAGCAAAATATTAAAATCGAGTGTTAAAAAATCAAAAAAATTAACTTACATTAGACAAATGCAAAAAACTGATAATAAGATAAAGACAATGTGGAATATAATTAACTTAAAAACAGGGAAGACAAAAATAAATAAACGCGAAAATATAGCACTAAAAATAGATAATAAAGAAGTAAAATGCCCGTTAACTGTATCCAACATATTCAACGAATTCTTTGCTACGGTAGGGCACAATCAAACAAGTGACTTTAGCAATAATATTGGAGAACCCGTGGTCAACCCCTCTACTTGCTCAATGTATTTACGCCCGACAGACCAAAAAGAAATAATAAACATAATAAAATCAATTAAAAACAAACATAGCTGCGGTATAGATGACATCCCACCAACTTTATTAAAGCAATGTGCAATAGAACTTTCTATTCCTTTAATGTCTTTAGTAAATCAAAGCTTTCAAGACAGCCAATTTCCAGACGCACTTAAAATAGCTTTAGTAAAACCAGTCCATAAAAAAGGTGACAAACATATCCCAAGCAATTATAGACCCATAGCACTTTTACCAACCTTTTCCAAAATATTTGAAAAAGCCATGTGCAATCGGCTTAATACATTCTTAGAAAAGTTTAATATTCTTGATGACGCACAAAATGGATTTAGAAAATGTAGAGCGACCACATTAGCAGTTTACAAATATGTTCAACAAGCGCTACAACATATAAACGACAAACAACCCGTAATTGGGCTACTACTTGACATGACAAAAGCATACGACAAAGTCCTTTATGACATTTTACTAATTAAACTATATGGTTGCGGCATACGAGGGCCAGCTTATTCGTGGTTTAAATCATATTTACATAATAGGAAACAAATAGTACAAATTGAAAATTACAACCATGATAAAAATGAGATCAAAACTATTCGATCACAAGAAAAAAGAATTACTTGCTCTATCCCACAAGGAAGCGTGTTAGGATGCCCACTATTTCTAATTTATATTAATGACCTTCCAAAAATATTAGACAAACGAAGCGCTTTACCCGTACTATTTGCAGACGATATTTCAATATTAATAAAGTGTGAAAATGAAAGCAACCCTAGTTTGCAAATACAAAATACCCTCCAAACTGTTGATACCTGGCTCCAGAACCACAACTTGGAAATTAATAGTAATAAAACTAAACTAATGGAATTTAGATCATACAAAAAACCACCTCTCAATCTAATAACAACATTTAAAAACACTGAAATAGAAAAAGTGGATACATTTAGCCTGCTTGGCTTAAATATTGACACCCACATTAACTGGAAGTCACATATAGATCAAATCAAGACAAAACTCTCCAGATTCACTTACGCTCTTTTCCAAATAAAACAAAGCACTAACACACAGACAGCTATGGCTGCCTACTACGCATACGCATATTCATGGCTGCGATATGGCGTCATGTTATGGGGCAATAGTGTCAACGTAAATGAGCTATTCATTATACAAAAGAAATGTATAAGAATTCTAGCCCGAATAGATAATACAGAGAGCTGCAAACCATACTTCATACAATATCAGATTTTAACTCTGCCGTCAATATACATTCTTGACATTTGCGTGTTTGTTTTTAAAAATATTGACAAGTTCATTAAAGTAGAAGATACGCACAACGTTAACACTCGCCATAAAAAAAGGTTATGCGCTCCATTCTCAAGAATAAAAATGTTAAGCTGTAGCCCATACTATATGGCAATCAAAATATATAATAAGTTACCCAACACGTTCAAAACTGAAAAATCAATAACAATATTCCAAAAAAGGCTAAAACTGTATTTAATTCAAAAATGCTTCTACTCAGTGAAAGAATATTTAGAGTCTAGCTTGAAATAACGACTTTCCTTCACGTACAAAAGTGGCGATCTGCCCTATATAAAACACAACATTTTATTTGAGAAGGGAGAATTATCTTAAGATTTTAGTTTTTATATATATATATTTTTTTTCTCTCTATTTTTATTGTTGACATTTCAATTTTGACATAATTTATTATTACGTTGCCGTGACCTTACCGGTCTCATGTTGAAACTATAATTTATAATTAATATAACAACTATGTACATCACATGAATGCAATAAACAGTTTGAGTTTGAGTTTGAGTAAATTTCTTTGATCGTTTTGCAACTTTATGCCAAACAGAATACTTATGTAACACACTTTTTTATCATTATTAGTATTGCTTTGCTTTCTTTTATTTCTATTTAAAATTGTACCTACCACTGCATCACCCAAAGGTTGACTGGTAGAAAACGCCTATGACATTAAGTCTGCCTCTGTACATTGGTGTGATTGAAGTATTCAATTTATACATCTGTCTATTTATATAAAAGAAGAAACTGACTGACAAATCAACACAGGGCCTAAACTATAAGGGCTGAAACTGCGTTAAACGGGCACCCGCGCGGTTTCATTCAAAAGTGCTTCGTCGCGGTACCTGCGCGGGCGTCCGTCACGGGAATGCGCGCTTCGCACCCACGCAACAGGGCCCGAAACTAGCGAAATTAATAAAAAAATAAATTATTGAACTAGCGACACTGCGTAAATAAAATAATCCGGTCTCCGGGGTACCCAAGACTCGGACCGTTGCGCTCCAACGGAGCCCACCCGTGTGTCCACGTTCGTAGACGCCTCCGCGGGCGCCTGATTAGCACAGTTTCAGCCCTAAGGGTTAGGAACTTGAAATTTTGTACGGGTTCATTTTGTAACATAGTGAAGCATTAAGAAAGGATTTTTGAAAATTAACTCCCTAAGGGGGTAAAAGGGGGTTCAAAGTTAGTAGGAAAGTTCTCTAATTTTCAAAGTTATTTCGATACAATGTTATATTTGGCTTTTAAATTCCTAATAATGATTAATAATTCAATCCCTGAGGGGTAAAAGAGGGTTGCAAATTTAGTAGTTGGATGTGTGGATTCGATAACCAAAATCAACAAGGGCTAGTAAATAATAAAAACAATAACTTACTCTAAAGTTCCTCCTCAAAGAACAGTTAGCTTCATAGTCGTCTTTCCAAACAGACTCGTTTCTCCCCACCAGCCGCCCTAGCCGAGGTTTATCAAGTTTTGCAGTATCTTCATCCCCAGTTTTGTGTTCCAGCCTGAACATGGCATCATCAAACAGTTTCTTCTGGGTCTCCTTAGTTTCGGGCACAATCTGCCCATTCTGGGTTGGGTCCCACCTGTTCTCTTGACGCCTTGCACCCGATACAATGACATAGTCTAAGTTCTGAAAGGAGAAAATAAAAATGAATAGTAATAACAGCCAAATTTAGTGTTTCAATTCTTTTTTATCAGTGGTAAAAAATATTCCACAACTTTTCACACAACACCATTTAGTCCCAAGTTAAGCAAGAGAGCTTGTGTTATGGGTACTAAACAGCTGATAAACATACTTATATATTTCTAAATACATACATATAATAGATAAATTACACCCAGACACAGAACAAATGATCGTGCTCATCACACAAACATTTGTCCTGGGTGGGAATCGAACCCACGACCTCCGGCATAGCAGTCAGGGTCACTAACTACTAGACCAACAGGCCAGTCGATACTATGTGCGATAATATATAAGTTTTGCACTATATATAACTAAGGATCCAATATTAAGTGCTACTGTTTGTAACTTTAGTTGTCAGTCTGTCTGTTGATCAAAACCATCTGAAACCTATGGTTGTTTCAATGGATACTTGGAGATTAAAAGAATTATGCCACATTTAAGTATATAACAACAAATACTGCTAGATTTATAGATGCTTAAAACACAATTAATACTTACACCGGGATCAGTTTTAATCTCAAAATGATTATCACACAAGTGACACTTCATTCGAAACTGGTAAACAGGAGTAGTGTAGTACATCCCGATCTTCGTCTTCTCAGCATTGTACCTGACTCCCATTCCGATGTGGTTGTTACAGCCATCACACCAGATGTTGTAGGGCATCTCGAAACGAATGATCAGAATCCCCATATGGAGCTTCCTGGCTCTTTCTCGCAATGCATGGGTGCCCATGAATTTATTCAGCCCCCCAACCTTAGGGTCGTAGTCGGGGGGATAGTAAAGGTTCTGACCTTTTCGTTCACCCATCTTTTAGCCTGCGAATGGAAGGTTAGAATATGATAATAGCAGTTTTATCAGGATTCTAGCACAATACGTTCTAGCACAGGTCTATCCAAACTTTACATAGAGTCCTAAATGTGGTTATGTCTAAGAAAATGTTTATGTACCTTTAAAAAACTTCTTGAGTTTCACGAAAATCTTAATTGTAGAGTAGCGAGCGGGCAAATACAATCATTATTACTTGCGAATGATTAAATAATCCGCAAGACTGGAATGAAAAGTATGTGAACGTGCGAAAACAACAAAATCCTTAAAATCCTCTAACAAAACGTCAAAGTCAAACGTTTGTACATATTTACAAGTTCGTTCGGTAATGCTTAAGTCAAATTCAGTGCTGTCACTGTAAAATCTAAATAAACTGCAAATTGTCGGTTGGTTCAAGATCAAGTGGCTGCAGTTTTTTGTATGGGCTCCCAATTTCGTTGTGCGGAATTTTGAAAACTATGCGAAGTTGCATTAAAATCAGGAATTCATTTCACCATAGACTAAAAGAAGATAAATCATTAAAATAGCAAATTGGCAACTCAGTTCGAAGGGACCGTGACAGCTGTTTGACAGCTCCACTTTTATTATCGTAAGAGAATCCTCTTTCGAGAATAAAACTTTTTGTTGATTGTATTTGTTTGTTCATTGTGTATTTCACATTGAACTACTAATTATTTATCGTGGATATAATCGCGTATACCACAAGTAATGTGAAGTACGATGTCTAACACTAATAAATAGATTGATCCGCAGTTAGTTTGATGAATCGTCTGAGTGATGGTTGATCAGACATATTGACGAGTTATTTAGTGAAAATGGGCAGAAGAGAGGAGCCCGCTTGGGCCAGCAACACCGTTGGGCTGGTGGCGGCCAGGGAGCGCGGAGATCTGAACAGGAAGTTTCAGACTCAGCTCACAGTGACCCGACCTATGATTGAAAGATTGGGACTGGAGAAGGAGCTTCACGGGCATATGGGATGTGTTAATTGCCTGGAATGGAACCACGATGGATCGTAAGTATTGCAAAATCATCGCTTGAACTCTTAACGTTTATGAAATGGTACAAAAGTCGTGAATATAATTATAGAGTACTGGCGTCAGCATCCGATGATCTCCACGTAATGCTGTGGGATCCTTTCCGTAACAAAGAATTAATGAACATAGCTACAGGACACACGGGGAACATATTTTCTGTAAAGGTGAGTCAGTAATCTAAAATTTCTTCAAACATGTCTTACAGAAAAATCATGTCTAAATGTTTTAAAAGGGATTGTTTTTTAATGAAAATTACCATTTCAAAACAAATAACATATTTTTTATAAGGACAATCTTATCATTTCTAATTGATATTATTCAATGCCAATTACCAATTAGAATCCATTTAACATTGTCCTTAAAACTGAATGACTAGACATTTTATGAAACCTATATTATATCACAATAATGAGTCTTCAATTTTTAATATTACCATTATCATGCAAAGGAAAAATATGACTATTCTAGTATCTCATGATCCCTTTATGATGTGTATTATTTAAAGAGTAAAGATTTGTTTGAATTGAATAGGCTCCAAAACTATTGGACCCATTCGAAAAATTCTTTCACCATTGGGAAGCTACAGTATCCCCGGATGACATAAGCTACTTTTTATCCCTGTATTCCTATGGGAATAGTAACTACGCGGGTAAATCGCCAAGCATCTGGCTAGTGATATGATAAAGTTCTGGGATATCATAACTTAAGCATGACAGATTTCAGAATAAGCTAGAATGGGCTATTTAACAAAAATATAGATAGTTCCTCATCTAGATTACAAGACAATATTCGACACATAGTTTTCCTTTTTTCACATAATCAAAAGCTAATGTTGATACATTGTGTCACAATCGTATTTACACAACAGAAAAATGTTTGTAGAATTTAATTCTGAATACGAAGAAAATCGTGGTAACAAGAAATTCCGCTGCAAGAAGGGTTTTAAATCTAAGCAAACTACAATAAAGTTAGGTGTTCCACAAGGATCCATACTTGGTCCACTATTTTTCATAATTTTTATAAATGATATTATAAACTATATTCTTAATAAAATACCTAATGTTAAATTGACCATTTATGCAGATGATACGAATGCAATAATTTCAGATTGTAACATTACTCGCCTTAATTCTATGGTTAACGAGACACTAAAATATTTTGATGAATGGTTTGCTGTTAATGGTCTAAAAATTAATGCTAATAAAACTAATATAATGTTATTTCAATCAACCACAAAAACCACTGACTATGTTTGTTGTACTTTAAATGGAGAAAGAATAGACACTGTGAAAGTAGTAAAATTTCTGGGTGTTTGTATGGACAACTTACTTAATTGGAAACACGAGTTATTATCTTTGGTTGGCGCTATAAGTTCGTCTTGTTATGTCTTGAGGAGTTTAAGAGCTGTAATGGACTTAGAACAGCTAAAAACTGTTTATTATGCCCTAGTAGAATCCAAATTACGGTCTAGTATACTTTTTTGGGGAGGTAGCTACCAGTATAACATAGATAAGGCTTTTATTGCTCAAAAGCGTGCCATCAGAACTATGGTACGAATAAAACAAGAACAATCGTGTCGAGAGCATTTTATAAAATTAAAGATCTTGACTGTACCTAGTTTGTACGTAATGGTTTTATTAATGAACTTGGCCAAAAATATTGACAAAGTTGAAACACAAGAGGAAAGAATTAAAAGGGAGAAAACTAGAAGACTTGATTTATCGACAATTTTAACCCCCCGCCTCAAGGTAGTCAGTCATTGTTCTCAATTTAACGCCATAAAATTGTACAATAAATTGCCTAATTCTTTGAAACTTGATTTATACAGCACAGCTTTCAAAGCCCGTCTTAAAACCTATCTTTTAGAAAAATGTTTATACTCAGTTGGTGAACTCTAAAATTATGTAAGCAGGTTTGCAATTATAATAATTATTGACATATTTAAAATTGAATATAAAAGGATTCACTGATTATTATTGTAGTGTAAAATTGATATATTTTTTTTTTTTGACATTGCTTATTTTTATTTATTTTTGTAATTTTCATTGCATCTAGTTTTAAGTATAATTGTAAATGTTATTATTATCAATATGTTCGACACAATACTGATTGTTCTGAATAAAGATAACTACTACTACTACTACTACTACAGCATTGGTAATTAATAAACTTAAATAAATTAAATTAAATAATTTGCTACATGATAGCTAGCACACACCAGTTAGTAATAAGAATAGTAAGTACCAACATTGACAACTAAACTCAAACAAAAATAAAATAACTAACTAAATAAAATATAAGCCTTCAAGTACGTTAATATCTAGTCCTTCGAGGTTGTTGGTGTTTTACAAACATCCCTATAAAGAAACACTAAAGCGGAATTTTATCTTGAAGTCAAAATATAAATATGTAGCATACTGTGTCTACATGCAGATGATATAACAAGACCGGTCGTGCTAGCAAACGTGCTGTCAATTTATTAAATAGTTCACTGGCGCATCCATTCAAAACCAATTGGAGTTTCAATAGCAATTGTAACCATCACTCTGCATATTAAAATGGGGTCACGCAGGGTCTTTATTACGTGTGAATATGTGCAATTTTTGTAGTCTATACTGTATGATAAAATGTTATATTATAAAAAGGAAAGATAAGATTGTTTGTTTGCATTGAATAGGCTCCTAAACTACTGGACCGATTAAAAAAAAATCGTTCAACGTTGGGAAACTACACCATCCCCGGGTGACATCTAACGCTACTTTTCATCATCCCTGTATTCCCACGGAAATAGGAACTATGCGGTTGAAACCGTCTGCTGGCAAAAAATAAAATAAGCAAATTCAAAACTCATGAATACGAATAACTTTCCCAAAGAAACTTTTTTTTTAGATCTTGCGTGAAAGAGTAGGTACGTCTGTACCTACTCTTTCAGCCAGCACGTCAAGCTACCTCAATGTGTCAATTTTCTTTGATCGTTTTTCAACTTTATCTCAAACCGAATAAGGTTCATATTCAATTGGGCAAATTTGACACTTTGGGGTAACTTGATGTGCTGGCGTCTGTACCTAATAAACATCCGTTAAATCTTTCGCATTTATAATATTAGTAGGATTATAATATTAGTTGGATATTAGTAGGATTAATAGGATGTAAATAAAAATATAGGTCAAGACATCATGTTCTGAATAATGATCCAATTTCGTGATGGGTGATAGGAGGTATGAGGAACACGGTGTAAAATTCCTCATCCACCATTGAAAAGGAAGGATCCCCCGACCAGACGTGTGTTGTGTCTGGTGGGCAAACTACTGCCTGACGGTCGTTGTCGGGAACTTGTATACGTTCAAATCACGCAGATAACTTTAATACCGCGATGTAGGATATCAGTCATTAGTTCCTATGTGGCGAGATAGATGTCGCTGCAGGTGTGATATAATTTAAGACGAGTAGAATTAGATGATTCGTAGGCATTTTAGTTTTTTTTTTTTATTACTGATAGGCACGCGTTTGACAACTATCTCACCTGATGGTAAGCGATGATGTGGTCGACGATGAAGCACGCTTGCTTAGAAGCAACCTGTTCACTCTTGACTTGAAGACCCCTAGGATGTAGCTATCAGGTAACACCGATACCGGCAGGGAATTCCACTCTTTGGCTGTTCGCACAATGAATGTGTTTCCATAGCGTTTAGTACGTATGGTTGGGATATCTACCATGTACCGGTGGCGCAGTGCTGTACGTCTGGTGGTCCGATGATGGAAAGGGCTTGGTGGAATTAAATCGTGCAATTCCGATGCACACTCTCCGAAATATAACCGATAGAAAACCGACAGGCTAGCAACTCGGCGTCGATGCTCAAGACTTTGAACTTGCGCTTGATATAGGTTGAGCAGCTGTTCCGGCGTGAAGTGACGTCTCACCTTTGCTAAGATACCTAACTTTTTTGCAGTTATTTGAGCCTTTCCCTCGATGTAAAAGCTAAAATTGAGAGTGGATGACAACGTTACACCAAGAAGATCAAGATGGTCGATATAATTGAAGCATTAAGTGTATTACGTACTTAATATAAGAAAGTAGTGTCTTAAAGAACAGAAGAAATCCTTTAACCACGTGTGTTGTGTCCAGTTCATGTCCCCGGACGTGATCGCGACGTGCTCGGCGGACGGGTCGGTGCGCGCGCGCTGCATCCCCAGCAACGCGTCGCTGCTGGACTGCGCGTGCCACTGCGCGCGCGTCAAGCGGCTCGCCACCGCGCCCGACAACCCGCACCTCATGTGGTCGGCCGGGGAGGACGGCCTTATACTGTAAGTCTATTATACTTTACACTAAGGTGGATGCGCCGACGCACCGTTTGCAGGCGGAGGGAGGACTACGCCCTCGTCCAGCCCCCCTAAATGGGTTCAGGGGAGACGGGCTCGGGGACGTCCAGTTCCCCACATACATGGATCATAAGCGGCAGCGCGTCGTGTTTCGCGCCCGCCCCTCTTAGACCGACGTCTGGGGAGCTCACTCCCCTCGCAGACTACCGCAGGGTTAGCACCAGTTGTGGGTTGCGGAAGTATTTTATTAACTGACACCTGCGCCGGGGGTCACGGAAACGGGACCCCCGGCGCAGGTGTGAGTTAATAAGATACGGCTGAGACGAAACTGCGGTGTTTTTAGACATCAAGATTCTGACAGACCCCTTCGTGCTCCCCTCCCATGAAAGTTTTCCACCCATTATTTAGTTTCAGATGACCCATCAATCTTGTCTTTTCTGCAGCCATGAAGAGGGTTTTGCAGTTCCCTGTAACGCGCGTCCGTCACCAATTCCTGGCGTTTCTCCTAGAGATAGTGAAGCAAGACTGTTTAATCCTTATTTATAACTTCTAATTTCTTCCCCAGCCAACATGACCTGCGCACTTCGCACAGCTGCAACCCTGACTCCTCCAACGTTCTGGTGAACCTGCTGAACCATATGGGGCGGTATGCTGAAGCCAAGTGCGTGGCTGTGAACCCTCGCCGCCCCTACCAGCTGGCCGTGGGCGCCAACGACTTCTATGTGCGCTTGTATGATACCAGGATGATAAAACTGGCTAGGTTACAGGTAAAACACTAATATATTTGCTTGTAAACAATTAGAAAACCTAAAAAAAATAGTACAGTAGGTTAAACGTTTTGATTTATACTTATAACTTTTTGTACTCGTCGTACGTATAAATTTTGAAAGTCTTCTTCTCTTAGTGAGTTAAAGAAGGGTCAGCCCAAAGCAAAACCACACCACCCAGTAATCAAAATCCTATAAGATTAGTAAAGCATGTTGTTGGTTGGCCAGGTGAACGCCCCGGCGTCGCGCCAGGTGTGGGAGCGACAGAACATGCGCTGCGCACGCGCCGGACACGGTGACCCCGACAACAACATCCCGCGCGGAGCTGTCAACTACTTCGCGCCCGGTCAGAAACTTTCACTTGCTTTACTGCTAAAATGGCACCTTAATAATTTTTATGTGTTTTTTAAAAGCACAAAAGTTTTGATTATACCTACTGCACGAGCATTATAATACTCTTGTTTAAGGTGGGCTCTGATTTTAGACTTATATCATACTAATATTCTAAATGAGAATGTTACTCTGTATGTTTGACGTCTTTTCACGTCATTTTTTTTTTATTTAAAAAAATATTCCACTACTTTTTCACACAACGCCATTTTATGGGTAAACAGGTTATAAACATACTTATATATTTCTAAATACATACATATTATAGATAAATTTCACCCAGACACAGAACAAATGATCGTGCTCATTACACAAACATTTGTCCTGGGTGGGAATCGACCCCATGACCTTCGGCAAAGCAGTCAGGGTAACTTACTACTAGACCAACAGGTCAGTCTGACTTAGCTTGGCGCTACGGCCACCTTTTTGCTTTTTGGCGAGCTTGTCAGAACTATAATTCGTTTCAATAATATTCTTCCAATTTAAAATAAACATTTTTAATTAAAAACATTTAAATTTTTCTTTCAAATAAAATGTTCTGCTTCTACGAGGTTCTTTTTTTTAATGCTATTGTAAATGGAGTATAACTATTTTTTTTTGTTTACAGGTCATTTGTCAATGGAGCCTAATGAGCACACTTTTCCTAAGAAAGCCACCACTTACGTCGCGTTCAGCGGCGATGGCAACGAGTTACTCGTCAACCTGGGCTCTGAACAGGTAACTTAAAAGACGTATCTGATCTACGAAATGACGCGTTTCAATTCTAGGTATTGCGTCTAATTGCGCACAAAACACGTAAAGTATCAATTGTATTCGTATAGCGATCTTATTCAACAGGAGTTGCTGCTTGCAAGCGACACAGCGTCCACTCACGACGGTGGCCGAGTGCAAACTAATAATATTTGTTTCAAATTATTGTGCAATAACTCACGTCAGTGATCAGTAAAATAACCCTTAGCTTCAAGCCATTAAGGTTCACGCAATTTAGCAAAATTTGTTTAAAAACTATATTTTGGTAGTTCTTTTTGCCACCTTTTTGTGTTGATCATGTCTCCTTACATAAAATATTTTTAAATAAACACATTACTGTTATTAATTCGTTAAACCCCGAGAGGACACCGGTGTCCGCCTGTCATTGTCTTTTTATTGTGTGTCTAATTGACGCAATTGAAAGGATAAAAGAAAAATGTTCCTAAACTCACAACGAAATCGACAATTTTGTGTGAAGAGGTACCGGAAATGATTTTTTACAATATTATTTACCTAGATTTTACAATAAAAAAATGCGACCTTTTGAAGATGAAGGAGTAATCTGTCTGTGGTAATGATTATTTAAATTCAGTTTAGTTTAGTTCTGCCGCAAAATGTACCGAAAAACTGTTTATTTCGGTCAGATTTGTAAACGCGTCCATAATAATACATGCCTTTACTTACAAAGTGGAATATATAGCCGCACATCGGGACACCAAGAGCAAGAGTTGTCGGTTGTGACCACTCGTCACAATTGCTATTTCGTCCCTGTCCTGAACAGGTCACATTCACTAATTCATTAGGTACTTGTGTATCTGCAGGGCCATTGCATTATTAACTCCGTTGAAAGTTTATAGTGATCACTGGACAAAGTGTCCAACGACTAAAAGCAAAAACGCCACTGTCCAAAGCAATTGCTTTGGACTGTGGCGTTTTTGCTTTTATACCCCTGTGTCCAACAGCTATAGTCCATCCGAGTAGGTAGTAAACTAAAGGTAAACAATCTTGACAAGTCTTTTTACGTAAACGCTTATTAATTAAATACAACTACTTTTTAAACAAATTGTTTAATTGATCATGTAATCGTTTTTGTTGTATCTAAATTTGTTTTCAGCTGCATTTTATTTTTAAACTGTGTTATTAACTAAAAATACATGTCAAAATTGTTTACATTTTGTTAACTACCTAATCGGATGGAGTATAGTCTCGTATTAGCTATCATTAGTCTAGGATGACGTCATGCGCACTCGCAGAGATGTGACGAACCATTTTTTTTGTAAATTCTCAGTTGTCATTTAAAGTTCAGTGAAACCGGTCGCCGGTTAAGTTAAGTACTGGTAATGGAAAAATAGCCAATAGCATTGCTGTTCAGTTTTCTAACTTGTTTCATGCTTTGTTTTGTCTCATTCAAAACTTGTCCGACGCATAATTATGTAGTATGCGTTTCGAATGAGAATAGGAACGTCAATGACCTCTATCTGTCAGATGTCACTTGAAAAGTACGGTGTGCAACGAAACCTTATTCGCGTAATCAATTATTTTTTGTGTTTTGTTTTACCGAGTTGCAGTTATTCGAAATGAAAAAAACGTTTTAAATGAATTAGTCCTGTGGACCGTACTTTTCAAGTGACATCCGACAGATAGAGGTCATTGACGTTCCTATTCTCATTTGAAACGCATAGTACTATCGCTATTTAAGCGCTGAATTTTTAAGTTTTTAACACCCTCGCTACGCTCGGGAGTAAACCTCGAGTCCTTCGTTACGCTCGCGATTTAAATCGTCACCCGCGACAGAAGACACTGCTTTATCCCCTTGGTTAATAATCTACTATTATCACCATTTATAATTTATCTACCGGTGGCGCAGCGCTGCACATCTAGTGGTCCGATGATGAAAAGGTCTTGCCCAAGTCATACTACTTACTTACTGTTTTTTTTTTTATTTTCTCTCCAGATTTACGTGTTCGACATAAACGCAGCCAGGAGGCCGGTCCTCGTGGAGAGTTTTATAATCCAGCACAACCACGGCAACCGCGCTGGAGAGGGCAAGCAGCCCGCGCGGAACGGCACCAACGGCACCAACGGCTCCACCGGCGCGCTGGAGCCGCCCGCGCAGCTGCCGGACCGCGTGCGCCAGCTCAAGGAGAGGGTGAGACTACTTATCACTTGGTGCATTATATCTCATTCTCATATTTCATTTTTTGTCCTATCATTTCTGAAGTGAAAACTTGTTTATTAACAATAAAGAAAGAAAGAAAGAAAATATATACTTATTTGGGACACGCACAGGATTAATGATCATACGTTGATTTTTTTTTATAATAATCATTTATTCATGCTTCTTACAGTTAGCTGTTAGCACCAAGTCGCGAATATGTATACTAATAATACATTTGGGTACTTAAGTTAAACGATAATTTTACTTAAAAAATTGAAAATTAAAGAGAAAAACAAAAACGAGAGATACTACAGAGATGAGGGCACCAAGCGGCATACTTTAGACAGCGCTTACTGACTAAAAATCACCCCAATACTCCGTCTTCTGGGACGGAGTACCGCGGTGGTTGGGAAGGAGTACAGCGCCAGGGGTCACCGTTACGGATGATTTTTCCTCAACAGGTCCAATGGGCTATTTGACGATTTGAATTTTAGTTTTTAGTCCCTCATCTAGATTACAAGAAAATAATCGACACATTTTTATTTATTTTTTCACGTAATCAAAAAATAACGGCGATACATCGAGTCAAATATCGCATGTCGTCACTAGCCAATATAGTTTATTTAAATAATGACGTTACAAGCCCCCTCTCCTTGACTTTAATGCGCTTAATCTGAGCAGTTTTCCATCAATTTGAAAAAGAATAAATTAAGTGTCAATTATTTTCTTTCGAACTAAAATTTTCCCTAACAAATTTATTTTCGAACTAAAATCTTCCCGCCTAAAATTAGCCCATCGACCCGGAACTTCATGTTTCTCGTTTTCCCCAGGCCAATGACTTCGTGAACAAAGGCAACTATCCCACCGCGGTGGAGTTCTACAACGAAGCCCTGGCCGCGTGCCCCGACTGCCCCATCCTGTACTCCAACCGGGCCGCGGCTCTCATGCGACGCGGATGGTAAGCTTACACGCCTATACTACATAAATAATATAAAATGTGACTTACTCAGATGCCTCAGACTTGGCATAACATGCCCTCGAGAAATATTCGTGAGGTATGCCGGTTTCCTCACGATGTGTTTCTTCGCCGTTCTTAAAGCAAGTGATAATATACAATACGCACATGAATCCGAAAGGTCGGAGGTGCATGCCTTGGGTTCGAACTCGAGACCTATGAGTGGTGATATATAAGATACTAGCTGCCCCGGCAAACTTCGTTGTGCCTTAGAGTCAATTTATGTAGCGAGTTTCTACTGTGATTTTATTTCAACATTTTGTGTTCAATAGAATTAAAATTACAACATGTGTATATAACCTAACATAACTGACCATACCTATCCTATAGCTAACCTAACTACCTAACCTAACTACCTTACTAAAATGCATTAATTTAAGAAATACTAAATTACTCATTTTAATCGGAACTAACTAATACTAATTAGTATAATTAGTATTAATAATTAGTAGGTACGTATAAATTGACAACCTTACCTTCTTAGGTTTAGCTTAAGACTTGTCAATGTCAAATTGTCACCTGATAATGAACTGGGAAGTTTGACTCCTGTCATGTCATCCAAGATGGCGCTGCGTTTGAAAAATGTTTGAGACAACGAATATTCTTGATATTTATTTTTTTCGAGGACTTTTCATGTTTTTTATTAATTATTATGCTATTCCGGACAAAGAGAAATCCAAAAAGACCAAAATCATTCAAATTGATCCAGCCGTTCTTGAGTTATAAGTGGTGTAACTAACACGACTTTCTTTTATATACAACGTGGCGCTACAATGGTGACATTAATTTAACACACGGGTAGGGCTAGTGGCCATTAACCACATAAATTATGATTGGTTAAAATAATTGGTAATTTGAACAAAAACATTTTTCAAACAAACTAAATAATAAAAAAGTGACTACAATTGGGATCACTCTGTGCAAAAATTCATTCATGAAATTACTTACCTAGATGCACGTTACTCGTTTACGTTTACTCAGAGCGGCAACGCGTCGCTTCGCGCGCTGGCAACCGCGCAACGCGCCTTGTACTCCTGCGATCCTTTGACGGCATTCTATCAAAGAATCCGTCCGACACAAAAGTACCTACTTACCTACAGCGGAGCTGTTTAGTCAAACACTTATCAATCACGCTCTCTTATTACTATGAGTTATTACCACTATCATCACTAATCACTAGGTACTTTTATTTAATTGTCTTTATTTTAAATTTTCTTATTTTCAATGAGTCCACCTTGTTGACGAATACAAAGGGCCGAACGGCGTTTCATATTTTCCCGCACATTTGAAAATAAATTGTCACTTACAGCCATTCCTCTCAATTCGGATGTGTATTTGCCATCATAAATTCACAAATAATAACGTCCTTAATCGTAGAACACGTAGGTACTATGTAGATCGGAAAACTAACGAAAACAAAGCAAAGCGTCTTTATCGCAGTACTATAATCTATTTACTATTCTAATTACACAAAACTAAATAAATAAAACAATAAGTAAGCGTCTTTTTCGCGAAACATTCATAAAACAACGACGAAATTATGCGCACGACACGAGCGTAAAGATGTGTGTCAAGGTAACGGGTCCGGCTAGCACTGAGAAGGATTCGGGTGCGGCGGGGGTGGAACTGTGGAAGGGAGAGCGCGCGCGCCGACAAAAGGATAGAGGTATTGCTTATTCGTTTCAATTTCTTTGACGCGATGTTATGATCCGTGACCCCGGCAAATGACCGCTGCACTATGATTATTTTTGTACAGGATGCACCAAAATGCTTATTTCTATATTTTTTTATTTTTTTAAATTAATCAGTAAATAATGACGTTTTATGGAAATAAAATTACTTCTTAAAACGAAACTGGGATAACGTATACGTGTGTTAAGTTAATGTCACCATTGTAGCGCCACGTTGTATATAGATTACTGCATGTATATAGGGTGACTGGTAATTAGTGACCGATACTTAAACACGTGATTGTACTCATAGATACGAATACCTTTCCCAAAGAAACTTTTTTTATACTCATTAACTTTCAATTAATTCAATTACGTCAGTACTGCACAAGGGAAGCGGTGGGGGTGGCGGGGGAGCGTGTGACGCTACTACTAGTAGATTTTGCCCTTCCGGTATAGGTCAGACTATCAGCTGATAGATCGTGCCGATTCGTGCCTACTGCGATCGATCGCAGGCGCGCGTGCTGGAATTTTGAACAGCGTTTTTGTTATTTTATTGTGTTATAATTTGTTGTGTATAAATAAAAAAGTTTCTTTAGGAACGTTTATTGAAATTATGAATACAATCACGTGTTTAAGTATCGGTCACTAATTACCAGTCACCCTATATATGTAAATTTTCTGGACAAACCAGTCTCCCTGTTTTCTGTATCCATTTCAGGACAGGAGACACGTACGCCGCAATCAAAGACTGTTACAAGGCCATCAAGTTGGACTCCTCGCACGTCAAGTCCCACTTCCGGCTGGCCAAGGGTCTGATGGACCTCAAGCGGGCCCGGGAGGCGCACGAGTGTCTCCTGTACTTCAAGGACAAGTTCCCCAGGCACGCGACCAGTCACGCCGTGTTCTTGTTGCAAAAGGACATTAACGTGGCCTTGGAGACTATGGAGACCACGCCTGATGAGGGTATGGTGGTATTTCTAGATATTCAGGGTGTAATATGACTCTTAACGTAAACGAAATCATTAGGATAGTTGCACGCTTTTCATTGCGCGCTATCGATCCATCTATTTTTTAAAGATGTATAATAAAAGTTTATTCCCAGCAATATTTTTTAGTCAAAGTTATTTCATTGTACATCATGTGTAGTTAGTAGCTGCACTATCACCTTATTTGCCTTCGTTAGCCTTTATTCTCCACCTCTCTCCGTCTATCTTCTTTGAGGAGCTTGTGGCTAAATTATAACAGCCTCATGGGTCGATCGAAGGTTAAGCTACGCTTGGCGAGGTCGGTCCGTGGATGGGAGACCATTTATTACATACTAAGTGCCTCCGTGCCTCGGAAAGCACGTTAAGCCGTTGGTCCCGGCTGTCATTTGTAGATTTTTGACAGTTGTTACTTGTAGTCAGAAGCTCGAAAGTCTGACAAACAGTTTAACCAAAGGGTATCATGTTACCCAGTTACTGGGTTGTGGAGGTCTGACAGGCAGTCGCTTCATGCAAAACACTATTATTCAGTTGCATCCGGTTAAACTGGTAGCCGACCCCAACATAGTCGGGAAAAGGCTATGCAGACGAGCCTTTATTCTCCACCTTGACATCCCACCCCCTAATAAGTGATTATGTGTTAAAAGCGTAGCGGTTTCTGGGTTAATGTGGGTTTACGGCAAGGCGGTATCATCAGCTTATGTCGCAATTGACGTGTGATCGTTTGTTGGTATGTCTGCTGTTAAGATAAGCTATAATGTTGGACCTAGAACGCAACCCTGCGAGACGCTTGATTATATATCAGTTTATATTATATGTGATTCTTTCACATAGGTTGGTGTATTCCTCGTTATTCTTCACCTGATAGCTCCTCTTATCCAGGTACGATTTGAGTATGTGAAGAAAACAGTACGGTAGCATCTTTTTTAGATTAAATCTAAAGACATCGTGCCATACCCTGTCGAATACCTGACTAATGTCGAGAAAGACCCCGAGCAACATAGTTTATTTTCAAGGCTTCTGCTGGTAATGTCGACAATACGGTGAACTTGTTCGATTGTTCCATGCCCTTCACGGAAACCATGTTTCTTTATTCGGTTGAGGAGTGCTATAACCACAATATTAACTATGCGACGACTCATCCGAACTTGTGGATGAGTCGAACCCCTTACAATTTTGCTGATGAGTTGTCACCTAAATCCATATAATGTGGATCGAGTTGCATTCTGACCTCTGTTTCCGATTCCAGCAGCCGCGGAAGCCGAGGACAGCCAGTCCACCAGCGTGCTGGAGCGACAGCTGCGCGGCGCGGCGCTGGACTACTCGCAGCGCTTCCTGGGACACTGCAACACCACCACCGACATCAAGGAGGCCAACTTCCTGGGACCCGACGCCAACTACATCGCGGCCGGGTCAGTTGCATCCGCACTCTATAGTAGTTCATAGCCAGTACGGATTTGTGAAAGGGAAACCGACAGCTACCAATTTGGTGACCTATATTGAAAGCATTGTTGCGGCGGTCGATGTACTTGAGCAGGATGGTGCATTTTATACCGACTTCAGCAAGGCTTTTGACAAGGTAGACCATGTCATACTGGTCAAGAAATTTAAAATATATGGCATTTCAGACCCGCTCCTAAGTTGGTTCCAGTCATATTTGTCTTTACGGACGCTCAGGGTTGTAGTAAATGGCGGTTCTTCGGAGTCGTACATTGCAAGGTCAGGTATAGCTCAGGGATCTCATTTGGGTCCGGCGATGTTTACTCTTTTCATAAATGACAACTACAAATGCTGCCACGGCTCGGAAGTATTCCTGTTCGCCGATGACCTAAAAGCTATTAAGTACATTAGAAATCCTGTACATAAATGTCCTTGAACATAAAAAAATGCCATCTTATCAAGTTTACAAAAAAAAAAAAATATGTGCGTTCAGTTTACAATTTGAATGGAGTACGGGTAGAGGAAGTGGAAACTATACGTGAGCTAGGCGTTCAGTTCGATAAAAAGCTAAGTTTTATCGAAAATATCAATAGGCACATTAAAAACATCGAAGATGCTTGGCTTTGTTATGAGGGGGTAAACATTTCAAAAACCTTACATTAAAACAACTATGAATAACTTGCAGTGTGGTCTGGTCACCTATACTCTATCTATATATATATATACTTATAATAAATCTGTAGAGAAGTCAATTCTGTACATTGAAAATATATTCAAAATTAATATTGGAGGATGATTGGTGATCGATACTGATGCCAAAAATGCAATCAGTAAATTTTTTGTCTGTCTGTCTGTCTGTCTGTCTGTCTGTCTGTCTGTATGTGCACGCATGGATAAAAAACTACTGAAGGGATTTTAACCAAACTTGGTACGATTGTAATCCATACTCCTGGGCGGGTTATAGGCTATATAACATAACACTAAGACACATAGGAGCCGAGCAGTGACGATAAATTCGAAGCAAGTCGGATGAAAATATGCGCTTTCGAGCTCCTATCCTCGCATACGTTGATCATACACAAAAAGTATGTATTACAAAGATGTTGACCTTCAAAATATCAACAAAAAAGTTCTCAGTAACATATATGTATATCTTATAAATTATCAACAATAACACGTTTACCTAATCGTTAGGCATTTCTTCAAAGTATATTAAATTATAACGTACACTTTTAGACTATTTAATAAAATAAAAAATATAGACATCGGTTTATAAACACACAAGATGAAGATATAGATAAACTTAAACCTTAAACTTCCAAATCTCGCCGCGCCAGTATGGTAGCCTACGTCTGCTATACGGTTGATATTTGTTTACGCGCGATGCGGCTCACCGCGGCACCTGGCGGGCGTTCACGCGCCAAAACGTCACTTATTTGACTGTAGATGCGAAGGGACATGCCAAGCATTGTTCGTTCTTATTGAATAAGCAAGACTTTTATTAATTTATTCACCCTTTTCATTAGATTAGATTTAAATTATAGTAGTTTTTAGATATTATTTTGAAGTAGTTTTTTTTTAGTACCTAAATATAATTATTATTTTTATTTGTTTAACTCTTTTTATTCCGTATATACTTAATTACGATTATTATTCCTTATTTGTTTTTTAGATTTTAAATATAGTAGGTACGTAGATTTGAGATATTCGTTAATAAATAGGTAGGTATAGCTACCTAATATAATTAGTTTGTTTTTTTATTCCATAGGTAATTCATACTTTTTTTTTTTATATTTAAAATAAAAGTACCTATGTGGTAATTTATTTTTAGATATTTAAAAGTTAAGTTAGTTAAGATATTAGTTGATTTAAGTTATTCGACGATTAGCGTCTTTTTGACTTAGGAAATAAACTGTTGCTTCTGTTTTTTTTTATTTGAATTCAAGTAGGTACGATGCCACCTAGGTAACGGTCTTCTTTATTTCGAAATTCGATAAAGCCAAAAGAATGAGAGATGCGCGTTCTTAGGATACGTCAAAAAAAAGAGCACATAGTTTAAACTCTATGAGAGTGAATAATGCAACTGCACGAGCACATGAAAGCACTTCTGAAGTTCTGAGAGAGAGATGCGATTAATTTCTGATAGGGAAAGAAACCTTTTCTCAACAAGAGCTGCGTCTTACAGTTGACCGTAAAATGCATGTTTTATCCCGACTTCCCGAGAGTCGAAAACGTTCACCGAGCGACATTTAAGGCTTACAGCTGATCGCGAACGGCATATATTATATCTCGAGAATCTGAAAGATCTAGGTACTTAACGAGAATTACGACTTACATGTGACCGCGAAAGGCATGTGTTATCTCGAGAGTCCGAAACGTACTCAGAGCGTGAGTTAAGACTTACAGCTGACCGCGAAAGGCACGTTTTGTCTCGAGAGTCCGAAACATATACTGAGCGCGAGTTAAGACTTACAGCTGACCGCGAGAGGCACGTTTTGTCTCGAGAGTCCGAAACATATACTGATGAGTTAAGACTTACAGCTGACCGCGAAAGGCACGTTTTGTCTTGAGAGTCCGAAACATTATACTGAGCGTGAGTTAAGACTTACAGCTGACCGCAAAAGGCACGTTTTGTCTCGAGAGTCCGAAACATATTCTGAGCGTGAGTTAAGACTTACAGCAGACCGCGAAAGGCACGTTTTGTCTCGAAAGTCCGAAACATATTATACTGAGCGTGAGTTAAGACTTACAACTGACCGCGAAAGGCACGTTTTGTCTCGAGTGTCCGAAACATATACTGAGCGTGAGTTAAGACTTACAGCTGACCGCGAAAGGCACGTTTTGTCTCGAGAGTACGAAACATATACTCAATATCACGACCGTCTGGCAGTTGAAAGGATACACCTAAGTTTGTCAAATGAAAGACGACGAATTGATAATATTCGATCGCAGGAAACGGACGAGCAGCGTGAAGCCAGGCTTTCCGCGTATAGAATTAGACATATTTTTGATAACTTAGATGCACATGCAGAGGATTTAGATGAACCTACAAATTTACTACCGTGGGCCAACAAATATAAAAGTGGGTTCACTTATGCTGTCACTATTGATTACAGATCATATTCGAAAATCGGTGATATGAACGTAGTATGTTCTTTTTGCAATGCCTCCGCTGGTCTTAGAGACATGTAACTGGAGCGGGTGTTCTTTGTGAAGAGTAAGTATCCACTAAGAAACGATTTTTGGAAATTCAACCCCAAAGAGAAAAAAATAGGAGACAGACGTTCGACATCCACGCAGGCGAAGCCGCGGGCAAAAGCTAGTTTTTAATAAGATTAGAAAAAGATGCTCGTAAAAGCAGGAATGCGGAACATTTTATTTTAAAGATAAGCTAGTAAAAACTTTTGTTCAAATTGTTTTATTTTAAACTAGCTGCCCCGGCAAACTTCGTTGTGCCTTAGAGTCAATTCATTGCTCTTATTTTTTTTTTATATTAGATATACATACGTTGAATAAGACGACAAGAAATAAATCCAAACCAATAATAACTACTACTACTTTTAAATTACAACATGTATATATACCCTAACCTAACTGACCATACCTATCCTATAGCTAACCCAACTATCTAACCTAACTACCTTACTAAAAAATACTAAATTCATAATTTTAATCTGAACTATTGCCTCTATGTTACATACAATAATTTATGCCTATAGTTTTCCCGGTCTACTTTAATTAAAGTCCTAACAGTAAAATAAGTTCTATTTGCAAAGAATTGTTAAATTTCGTCTCTGTCATCATTGCTAGTTACGTAAATTGATTTCTGAAATATAAGACTTTTTTATGCTACATAAAACCTCTAAGTTTAGTAACAAAATAAATTTCAGAACGTAGGTGCGTATTATAAATTGACAACCTTACCTTCTTGGGTTTAGCTTAAGACTTGTCAATTTCAAATTGTCACCTGATAATGAACTGGGAAGTTTGACTCCTGTCATGTCATCCAAGATGGCGCTGCGTTTGAAAAATGTTTGAGACAACCGATATTCTTGATATTTATTTTTATGATGTCGAACGGGATAAAAAGTATCCTATGTCCTTCTCCTGGGTCTAAACTACCTCCCTGCCAATTTTCAGCTAAATCGGTTCAGCCGTTCTTGAGTTATAAGCGAAGTAACTAACACGACTTTCTTTTATATATATAGATTTAGAAGAATAAAACTGAAAGAAGAACTTGTCCATGTATTGTTTTACACAATAAAATAACAAAAACTGATAGTCTGACCTCGGGAAGGGCAAAATCTACTAGTAGTAGCATCACACGCTCCCCTGCAAACCCCAGCGCTCCCGTTGTGCAGTACTGACGTAATTAAATTAATTGAATGTTAATATGAGTATAAAAAAAAGTTTCTTTGGGAAAGTTTTTCGTTTTCATGAGTACAATCACGTGTTTAAGCATCGGTCACTAATTACCAGTAACCATATATATACCTATAACCTAACCTAACTCGCCATACCTTTCCTATAGCGAACCTAACTACCGAACCTAACTACCGAACCTAACTACCTTACTGAAACGCATTGACTTTGAAAGAAACTTATTACATAATTTTAGAGAGACCTACTGTGCTGGGTGTCTCTATGTTGCTTACAATACTTAAGTAGGTAGTAGTTTTTGAAATAGTAGTAGTGGGAATAATTTAACCCGATTGTGTACAATTCATACATAAAGAGTATTACCTTACTAATTATAGATTGGCTTACTTTTGGTATGACTATATTAACTTAAATGAGTGTTCGAATTGCATTGGCGATTTTAATTATTGTATTTCTGATATATCGTATTTATAAAAAAAAAATAAGTAAATAAAAAAAATAAGATAAAAAAATCAACAACAACAACAACACAACGCGTAACACGTGTAACATATTTGTTACGGTCGCAAATCATATTTTGTTTTACATACAGAAAGTTACCAAACGGTAAATTACAATATACACAAGTTAACTTGAATTTCACAAGCTACCCTGGCACGTCCACCTTAAGATAAGAAGAAAGTATTCGACACACATTTTTTTTCTTTTTCAAGCTGATGGAAAACTGCTTAGATTACCGGGACCCCCACCTCGGAAAGATCTTTGCAGCAATGACCGGGCAATACAATACCAGAGAAAACAAAAATGCACAAAGATCAAAAATATAGCTATTAAATAATATCTACTGAATAAAAAATAAAAAATAAAACTATAGTACAACAAGCAGAAATAAGCAGAAATGTCCAAGTACAGCTTGGCAAAAAAGAGTGTGGATGGAATAAATGAGGTCGCTTTTATCGCGCATGTGGCCACCCTGAATACTACGACTTAACAGGTTTGATACTTGTTATTTTTAGTACCTTTTTAATTCCAAAGCTAAGTGGGGGTTCTGTCTGTCGGATGCTACGCAAACACCATCGAAGGCTTCAATGTCCATTATTAACACTATTAATAGTGGGCAAATGTTTATTACAACAGCAAAAGAAGTATGTAAGAGTCGTAGCATATGGCGCTCTGTAGTTTCTGCCTACCAGCGTGGGAAAGAGGCGTGAGATGTACGTATGTATGTTATAGTGGACACTGAAGCCTTGCACGAAAGTGGTGCATTATGTATCCACAGACAGATTATAATCACGCCCTCGAGAGCAGTCTAACCGTAAGATTGTTAGGAATTAACCACAATAGATTGTTTACAGGGATAATGAAAGAACACGTTTTTTTTAATACTCAATACTCAATACTCAAATCTTTATTGCATTCCATATGTATTACATAGATGGTGTTATCAAAATAATAGACATCAATATGGACCCTGTCGGGCACAACAACATTAGGAGAGAGGAAGAGGGCTAAGTAGCAATTCAATAATATTATTTTAAGTTCTTATATGTGTAAAAATTATGAATAATTATGCAAATATATTTTAAAATTATTAGGTCTGTGTATTAGGTATAATAAATTATCTCAATAATTTTAATTGTGTATTGTATTAGAATAATCTAGATAATTATTATTTATGAATTATTAGAACTATGTTTCATTTTTATTAAATTATATTATTATTTATGTATTTATAATTTTATATTTTCATATTTATATTTGGTTTCCTACATTTAACGGAAGCGAATAATTTTATTTTGCAATACATTTGTCATCCATAAACTCCTTTACTGAGTAGTAAGCCTTGGATTCTAGAAATTGTTTCAATTTATTAATAAATACATTTGTTTTGTTTAGTTCTCGTATGTCATTTGGCAATTTATTATACATTTTTGTTGACATAACTAAAGGGCCGGTTGAGTGCATTTTAAGTCGGGATTGGGGTATGTTTATTTTGTTTTTATTGTGTCGAAAGGTGTACCTAGTTTGTGTTGTTTCACAAGTGGTGTAAAAATCCGGGTATTTTCGGACAAATTTACATAATTCAAAAATATATAAACAGAGAAGTGTGAGTATTTTGTGTTTTTGGAAGTATGGTTTGCAGCTATCTGTTTGTTCAATGTTTGTTAATATTCTAATTAACTTTTTTTGTAAAATAAATATGGTTTGCGAATCTGTACTGTTTCCCCACAGCATGACTCCATAGCTGAGCCATGCCTGGGCATATGCATAGTACGTGGCAAGTGCCGTTTGATGGTTGGTAGTTTTTTTAATTTCGCGTAGGGCGTATGAAAATTGTGATAGTTTTGCCCTTATTTTCTGAATATGAGATTTCCAATTTATGTGGGTATCTATTGACAAACCGAGGAGAGTGAATTCATTTACTTGTTCCAATTTTGCATTTTTAAATGTGAAATTTAGTTTTAAAGGGGATTTTTGATGTGGGTGAAAAGTTATTAATTTTGTTTTGGCGAAGTTAATTTCCAGGTTATGGTTATCCATCCAGTCTACAGCTGTAGAAAGAAGGGAGTTTAATTTGGCGTTAATATTTCCATGGTTCTGGCATGAAGTAAGCAATGATATATCGTCAGCAAATAGGACACATGAGTTTTATTCCATCCATCCATCAAATATTCGATCCCGGAAAAGCTCACATGTTGGCAAAATACTAGTGTTTCTGAAGTTGCAGGAAGCTCTAGCTTCCTGAAACTTCTGAAACACTAGTATTTTCTAATTCTGATAAATCATGTCATGATATTATTTTTCTATTTTCATTACAATATCCTTGATGAATTTTTCCCATCTTAGTAATGTTTGCAAATGCTTGTTCAGCGGCCACCTTTAAAAACAAAAAATAATCATAAACAATGGTTCTAACATAGCAACTTTAAATATGCACATATAAACTAGGCTACATACCTTCACATCAATGGATCCAACATTGACTGAAGTAATTTAATGTTTTGCGATTCCCCATATTAATTCAATTGGATTCACGTCACAATGATCAGGTGGTAACTTTCTTCGGAAATTCTTTCCTTTGAAATGTTTTCCCGGTGTTGAACAAATTTTAATATCTTATTTTTTACCTTCCTTAAACATTTTTCTAACTGTGTTGACAGATTTACCTAAAACAAAAAGATACGGTACTTTATTATTAATTCCCTATTCTTTATCTTCAAGTATCAAATATGGGTATACGAGGCTCTTCAAACTACAAAACATAACCTTAAATTTCAATTTTTGTAAACAAGACAAATAGTTACGTAAATCTGTATATCAACCAAACTACGCATTTAAAACATTTAGAAAACCTTATTTAATGTACAATGATTTAATAAGGGTAGATAAATACCTGTCCTAGCGGCAGTTCTTCAATAAACATTCCCGATATCGGACAAAACTTGTCCCGCTTCAGATTTGGCCAAACACCACAAAAAGACGAGGTAAATCACTGCTCTGATTCAACTACGAATGGTTTTATTAAGTTTTAATCGGTAATTTTGCAACGAAACTTAATAATTTTGTTAAATTTATGAAAAACGACGAGGATTTACGCACTTTTGACACATGATGCACTAGCAGATGACAAATAAAACAATGTTGCCACAATCATCAATTTTTAGTTTCAACTGTCACCGCGTCAGACTCTTTTTTGCCAAGCTGTATATTGATTAAAATGACATGTGTGAGAGTGTATGTGGTGTAAAACTGTGCGAATTGAGAATGATTGTGTGAGTGAGCGAGTAGATGTTCAGAAGAAGAGTGTTCAGTTATGTGTGACTGTGTTGCGAAAATTGGTAGTTAACGGCTATGAATAGTAATTAGGGCTTTGATTTTAGTTGAGTACTGTCAACAAGGTTTTTGTTTTTTGGTAATCTAGCGATTTAAGGTATTTTTTTAAGGATTTATTGCAACTACTTTTTGTTCTATCTTTAATTCTACAATACACAGTCACGAGGTGCGTGCCTTGGGTTCGAACTTGAGACTTAAGGTTCGGTAATCCGCCGGGCACATCAGTAGGCTATCTCTGCTTGACTTAGTTATAATAAGTATTGTATTTTGTTCCAGTTCCGACGACGGCAGCATGTTTATCTGGTGTCGCAAGTCTGGCAACATCATCCGCTGTCTGCGCGGAGACGAATCCATCCTCAACTGCATCCAGCTGCACCCCTCCATGTTCCTCCTCGCCACCAGTGGCATCGAGACCGTCGTGCGGCTCTGGAGCCCTAGGCCCGAGGTACTGGACCCTGTTCATGGAACACTACAGCCACCAAATTGTGGATTTTAAAAGCAAAGTAAATAAAAACACTGAAAAAATAATTTTCATCGTAAACCCAATATAGAACTCAGACAGAAACCCGAAAAGCTTACAACCAGCTTTACCAAGGGGTATATAAGCTTGTATCCCAGTAACTGGGTTGTGGAGGTCCGACAGGCAGTCGCTCCATGTTAAAACGCTGGTATTCAGCTGCGTCAGGTTAAACTGGAAGCCGACCCCAACATAGTTGGGAAAAGACTTGGCAGTTGATGATGAAACCCAATATAAAATTATTCGTTTTAAATGATCGGAAACGGATTTTACTAACTTAACTAACTATTACGTCACTTGTGTATAGTGTATTTTTGCGTGGATTGTTTTTACACGGTGATGCAGCGCACGGTGCGCATCCTTGGTCCGTAGGGTACGGGGCAGCGCCAACAGCATCCTGTCTATGATAGCTGGCAGGCTTGATTGCGTATTTGTGAACCATTGCTGCAAAGTTTCGGCTGGGCCTGTCACCTTGCGGCAATGGAATCACATTCTGTTTCTGTTTTAATCTTTGTTTGTTACTAACGTAGTTTGTAAGTGTATTGTTACTAACACTGTAAGTCCTGTTATTTGTTTCAATAAATTATTATTATTAAAGTCAATGTCAAAAACATCGGGACGAATAGAGTGTTCGAAATTAACTCAACAACAAAGAAAATTAAACTTTACCTTAGTTGGATATATTTTTTTTTAGAATGACAATATTCTCGTGTACCTACCGTCTTCATTCTGAAACGTTCCTTGTGTTATTTACTTAAGATTTCATTTTCTTAGTTCATTAGCCCGTTTTGGACAGGCTCACCGACCCGATATTATTAACGCTAACTGTACAAACGTCCATCCTTCATCGCTCGATCCGACTTGAGATAGATAGTTAAACATTTATTGAGTTCACACAAAAAACATAGAACAACACACAAAAAACAAAATTAAAAATACAAAGAATAATATAAAAAAGAACATCATGCCAATATATGATTAAAAAAAACACACACACACACACTTGCTCTACAATGTTGATTTATAAACATATGACATAACTCGACTGACTCGACGCCATATTGTTGTAGAAAGTGTTTTGACCGCTTAGATAATATTCAGTGCATTTTGTTAAAGTTCGTTTTATAAGAAATACTATTAAAATTAATGTAAATAAATATCATTTGTACGGTCCATATACACTACTAAATAATGTGTGGTGGGTTTAAGAAACTAGTTAAATAGCCTATTCCTAGTGTCCGTATTTTTACAGTACTATTTGTTCCAATCTGTCTTGTCGTTGTCAATAGGATGGCAAAGAAGAGACCCGCATAGTCCGAGACTCGGGCTCGGCCGCTCAAGCTAACCAGCAGCGCATGCGCAGCGATCCGTTTGAAGCCATGCTACTAAACATCAGCTTCGCCGGAGGATCCGACAGGGATCTGCACTCGCCCGCTTGCAGACCTACTTAGGTAATATACTTCAAGGTACATAAATAGAGACTGGAATTGTGTGAGTTGAGTGTGTTTGTTTATGCTGTTGTTGTGTTGGGTGAGTGTTGTGTGAGTGTTGTGTGAAGATGTTTGAATGTTTGTTACTGAAACACGTGTAAACCTGTAAGTTGATTTGGATGAAAATGTTCTATATGTGTGCCAATTTTAATCCAAATATACTGAAACGTTTTTAAATTACCCATTTCTCGTTTCAGGTGACAACAGAAATAAATTATTAAACAATATTTATAGGCGTTATAGGAGCGCGGTCGATAAGAAACATTGTAATCACCACTTCGAGTCATTTGTAAATAGTTACTATTATATACATTATTACATATAATTATTAATACGGCGTTACATTATTTTCTACCTTTTTAAGATATAATACTCAAAGACGGTTCTGTGCTACGTACTAGATGCGAGTTGTGTATTATATTTATTGACATTAACTTTAAGAGTGAGTTCGAATCATGGAGCATGACAGATAGGTCGATACTTTAGTTTGTAGGTTTATGAGGAATAGAGGGTAAAGCTCCTCATCCTCCATAGAAAGCTTAGATCCTCCTCGCAGACGAGGTTGTGTCTGGTGGGCTACTACTGCCCGATGGTTGTTGTCGGGATCTTGTATACACGTTCAATGGTGCGGATAACTTCTAACGGAAACATTGACTGAATGATCAGGATTATTCCAGTACAGAAGACTTAGTTTCTTTTCCACTATAATTACTCAGATAAACTTGCACAGTCACACAGTTATTTCACTCTAAACTTGCTCAAATACAAATTTCTTCTTCGCTTTATCAGTAAGTACATGCACGACCAAACAGACACCCTCACGCACACCCGCACACACATACACACACACATCCTCACATTTACCCCATCTATCACTTTCACATCCACGCATACACTCACACCCCACCCACACACACGCAACAAAAATAAAAACACAAAAAATACTTACATATTGAGCTCAACATACCTTACCACACATTAAAAAGTCCATTGTTTATTGTTATGTAATTAGGTTCTTCAACATCAAACAACACACATAGAAAGGTTTATTGAAGCATTCGAAGTAACAGTAGAACACTGACTCCTAAGGCACAGGTTTCCCCTAGTTTAGTAGGCAGGGTTTCCATTATCTAAACCACCTTTATGTATTTTAACTTGTAACCTAATTGTTTAATATCAAAAGGTTATTATTCTAACTTTAACATCGCGATGTAGGCCCTGTAGGGCGTGACAGTTCCTACATGGCAAGATAGATGTCGCTACGGGTTTGGTAAAGGTAAGATTAGACTACGACACTATACACGGTCCGAGTGTCTCTCTATGAACGTGAGTGTCAGAAAAATGACTGAAAGTGGTTTTGTAAAAGCACAATCTGATAATGTTTATTGCATTCGGGTACAAGCAATACCGGTAAACTGGTTTTTGAACCTTTTTCATCGTGAAATAGTAAGAAGAAAGAAAACACCCTAAATAATAGTATAGGATCATAGTAAATGACGTAATCGAAATGGCGCGCGAAAATCGCGGCGTTTAAACAGCTCAAATTTATTCTGTATTTTAAATATTTTTTTAAGCTTCATTACTGCATTTTTAAATAAGTATGTTTAAGTATATTTTTTTACTATGTTAAAACGTTGTAAACAGTGAATTCAAAATATTTTAAAAATACATGCATATACCCTATTCATTGTGTCTTGTGTGAATAGTACAGAAATTAATGTCTGACATTTAACACACATTTTTTTTTATGTATGTCGTAGTCTAAACTTACCTTAATGGTGATGGGTGTTTGTTGTTGTTCTATATTTAGTATATTTTGCTCAACTTGTACCTAGTACGTAGTACACAGATTTTGTTGATTTTCCTGTGTCGCGGTGCCAAGTTTATTAGTTTTTTTTTTGTTGCCTTTCTGTATGTTTTTATGCTGTGATTTTTGGGGTTAATGAAAAATACAAATAAATATTTAGTTCTGGAGATTTTAATTAATATTATGCTTCTTAGGAAATTGGTGGCTAAGCAGATATGTTGGGTACGGAGATTATTTTGTATGTAAAACGCTGGAAAAGATACTAGTGTAACTTATATTGGAAATTAATACATGTTAACCTTTTGACTGCCACTTCAGAAAAAGCAAAAACGTGCTCTTCGATGCCAAGTTACAAATAAACCTTTTAATGTGTCATGTAGTCGTGACGCATGGCGTTTTGGGCACATTTTAGTCTGTCATACATGACAGTGGCAATCAAATGGTTAATAATATATTTTGACATAGATCTAGTTACAAGAACTGATATATAATCATGGAGTTATAGCCATAGCCTAATTATAATCTGCTGTATCTTAGAAAGTACTTGGGCACGATAAGGCACAATTCTTCCACTGTATCGTTCACGATACAGTGGTAGAAAGTAGCAATATTAGGAAATCTCACTTACCAGAAAATTAAAGTTATTGTTACAGCTAGCTAAATACATACTCAATACTCAATTCTTTATTGCATTCCACAATGTAGGCTTAGGTGGTACTTAAACATTTAAAAAAACAATCATGGACCCTGTCGGGCACAGCAAAAGATACATAATTTATGGAGAGGAGAACTTATCGTCTACGTATCTCATAATATAACTTATTTTAAATTTCCTTTTACACAATCCAACTTATTTTAAGCTCACTTTTAAAACAATAATAATAATAATATTTATAATTTATTTATAATAATGATAAAAGTAAATTATTCGAAGCATCTAATGTGTAATGTGTTTTAATGATTGATCATTTAAGTATTCGTTGACACTGTAATAACTTTTTTTTAATAATAACTTTTTCAATTTGAACGCAAATAAATGTATTTTTTTTACATTTCGTATACATTCGGGTAACATATTATAAATTTTGATAGACATAACTAGAGGACTTGTCGAATATATTTTTAAGCGGCACGATGGTAGATTGAGTCGTGTTTTGTGTCGGAGCGTGTATCTAGTTTGTATGTCCTCTCGTTTAGTGTATAAGTCTTGATGTGTGTGAGCGAACTTGCATATTTCTAGTATATATATACAAGGCAGAGTTAAAATATTCAGATTGACAAAATGGGGTTTGCAGCTCTCTATCTGTGGTATGTTCAATAAGATCCGGATACATTTCTTTTGGACCGTGAAAAGTGCAGGTGCGTCTGTACTGTATCCCCACATTATTACACCGTAGCTAAGCCACGCATAAGCATAGGCGTAGTATGTTACGAGGGCAGTCTGTAAATCTGTGGTTTTTTTTACTTCACGAAAAGCGTATAGGAATTTGGATAGTTTAGATTTTATTGTTTGTACGTGTGACTTCCAATTTATATTTTTGTCTATGGTTATGCCTAATAATGTGAATTCATTTACTGTTTCTATTTCAAAATTATTAAAGGAATAGATTAAATTTAAAGGACTTTTTTGATGGGGGTGGAAGGTTATTAGTTTAGTCTTTGCAAAGTTGATCTCAAGATTGTGTTCTTTCATCCACGTTATTATTTTGATGAAGATTTCACTAAGGGTACTGTTTAAGTTAACATATAAGTATCCTGGCTGTTACCTTCCAATTAGTTTTAAATTAAACTACTTATTATGTTTTACTTTACCATCAGTTTTCTATGTCCTAAGTTCTTGTTCTTTTTGCGTGGCAATTGACTTACAGAGTTTTTTTTGCCACCCATGGGACTCTTGACTTGGCTTCACAAGCCGTCGAGTAATATCTCACGATATTTTTCTTTTACCTGACTTTATTGAGCCATCATACACACCATAATAATTGAATGTTGACGGTCTGCAAACTTAACTCTTTTGGTTACCTTAGCATGGGATATTAGAATTCAAAAAGACGACTACCTTCAGGATACAGTGGGAAAACTCACTCAGAGAGTAACACCCAGTTTCTCGGACGAAAATTATCATAATATAATAATATTGTGAATAGGCTCTGGTTCACTAAATTTAGTTTCTAGTCCCTCAGACTAGATTACTCGAAAATATTAGACACATATTTTTCCTTTGTTCACGTAATCAAAAAATAACAGTGACACCTCGAGTCAAAATGTTGTATGACGTCACGATTACTGAATAATTACGTCACCAGCCCCCTTAATTTTTATGCACGTAATCTAAGTGGTTTGGCATCAAGTTGAAAAGGAAAAAAAAACTTGTCTACTATTTTTTATTGTCTTACTGGTGGACTAAATAGGATTTTGTTATTAATACACCGTCAACATGCTTATTGTGAAGCTCGTGTTAACTGCTGTCTCAAGTAAAGTCTGCACGCGTAGCATGCTCACCAGGGAAACGGAATTTGTTTACAGAAGAATCGACATATTGTATTTATTTATTAAAAGCAAATCAACGACTTCTGTATACAGGATTACTTAACAATTATAGTAACAAAAACACACATCAACATCTAACTTATACAGTCGCCAATAATAGGTCGACCAACATTCTAAGTGTGTGAAAAAACATTTAATTATTATTACTAACTTATTAAAATCTTGATAAGAGAAAACTTAATTACGACTTAAAATTACAAATATTCAAATTAAAGCTATAAAATGACAACAAAATTAAAATAGAAACAAAACAAATGAAAATACTCATAGCTATCAGAAAATAATGACGTTCTTACAAGATTTCAAAAATGTATAATTGTATAATCAAATCATATTATAAACACTATGAATTATAATAAATTAATTATTCAGTTTTATAATAAATTAATTATTCAGTTTTATAATAAATTAATTATTGAGTTACGTTCTTCGGTACTGTTGTATTTTGGCCATAAAGACTTTCAAGGAATCATAAGAATTCATATCTCTACAGAGTCTGTTAACTGGGGAGTTTACACCTAGATTCGTTTTTTATGGCTTAACGTGGAATATATTATTGATAGGAAATCGGGGTATATTATAAGGAACTATAAGTGCAGTATTGTAGAAACATTTATATTGGCCTGTTGGTCTAGTAGTTAGTTATCCTGACTACTATGCCGGAGGTCGTGGGTTCGATTCCCACCTAGGAGAAATGTTTGTTGTGCACGATAATTTGTTCTGTGTCTGGGGTGTAATTCATCTATAATACTAGCAGACGTCCCGCGGTTTTACCCGCGTTGTTCCCTTTCCTGTGGGAATACAGGGATAAAAAGTAGCCTATGTCACCCGGGGATAGTGTAGCTTCCCAACAGTGAAAGAATTTTCCAAATCGGTCCAGTAGTTTCGGAGCCTATTCAAGGCAAATAAACAATCAAACATTTCCTCTTTAGTATAGATAGCGTTTGGGGTGGTATGACTGTATTTCTACGGTTTTGGCTGGTAGAATTGAGAGAGGATTGTGGAGTAAAAAATAAACGCGACTTGTTCAAGGAAACAATCGAGATGCTATATTTTATTATTACTGACAGTTGATTTATATACTTATAAAATAATGGCATAGACACAACATGACAGATAAAGGTTACAAAGAGTTCAAATATAATTAATAAAATGTTGGAGATGCCAACAGATAGATGTATGTAGGTATTTAGAAATATATAAGTATGTTTATCAGCTGTTTAGTACTTATAATACAAGCTCTCAAGTTTAGTTTGGGACTAAATGGCGTTGTGTGAAAAGTTGTGGATTAGTATTATTTTTATTTTTATGTTATTACAATATCGAGCAATAGATATTCAGAATAATCGGCAAGAAGGTTTCTACCATCTGTGCCTTTGTCGTTTCTTACGTCGATATACCCGTTTCGGTGATCATACTACGCATGCTGAAGGCGTCTAAAGTTTCGTTCTAGATACTAGGTGTGAACAACTGACTAATGCAAATGGATTTGTAGTGGAATATGAGGCTGTCATAATGGTAGTGAGAATATAATAGAAGAATAATTTTAATAAAAATAAGGCATTCAATATGTTTCGTTTATCTTTATTACTTACATCTCACAGAGGGGAGGGAAGGGAATGAATAGGAGATTACCTGACGCATATAAAGAATGTCATATATGATCAATATTTTATTTCAACAGTAACAGACTAAATCTACAACAAACAAAAACAACACAAACAAAAAAAAGCAAAAAACACAAACAAACAAACACAAACAAACAAAAAACACAAAAACAACAAACAAACAAAAAACACAAAAACCACAAACACGACAAATGCTTGCACTTACTGATCTGTTCTGGATAGTGATGGGCAAAGGATAAATACTCGAAGGATAAATACTCGAGTATTTATCCGAAGTGGATAAATACTCGTTTTTACTCATTTTTATCCGATATTTACCCAAAATGATGGATATTTATTATTTTGCATGTTTTTTTTTATATTGATAGGCTAGTTTTACTATTAAGGCTTTCAAAATACTTAATACATTATTACTTTTCAAGTTCTGATTGTAAAGACGAAGCAACGTGTTTCTAACCGCACCGCACTATATCCCGGCCTCCTTTTGTCCCATTCCTTTTGTTTTATTACCTTTCCCCTCACACCACCGCGCCTGCGCTGTGCCCAGGTATGTGTCTTAGAGAGCGCTCGCGCGTGTGCGTTTTTAACAACAAAGTAATTATTATGAGGTGATAGTGTTCTAGTTTTATGAGACATTTAAGTGATTTTGAAGTTGGATTATAGCGTTTCAAGGTATGTTTTAAAAGCTGAACCTTTCTTTGTTAAAGGTTTAAACACTTAATAAAATCGGCGGATAAGTGAACTACTAAAAATAAATAGAAAAGTGTAGTTTTATTATTGTTGATAACGCTAGAAACCTACAAAAGACTGAAGAGTCCCTTGTTTTGAGTGTTTTGAAATCTCAGTGCGTCATGAGCCAGCAAATTAATAGTGTTGTGCGCTGTACTAAACTAACTTAGTAAAAAAAGTTTAACAACATTTTTGCCAACAGTTGTGCCTCGAAACTGCACAGCACACTCTTGCTAGCTCATTACGCACTGAAATGTGAAGTTTTCACCAATTTTGTTAAACTCTGCATAGACGTCATCCTCTGCCTAGCCTTTTCCCAACTATGTTGGGGTCGGCTTCCAGTTTCACCGGATGCAGCTGAATACCAGTGTTTTACATGGAGCTGTCTGTCAGACCTAAACAACCCAGTGGCAAGGCAAGGCAGTGAACTGGGTAACATGATACCCCTTGGTTAAACTGGTTGTCAGACTTTGGACTTCTGACCACAATTAACGGCTGTCAAAGATCTACAAATGACAGCTGGGACCAACGGCTTAACGTGCTTTCCGAGGCACGGATGAGTCTTGGTATATAATAAATGGTCATCCATCCACGGACCGACCACGTCAAGCGTAGTTTAACCTTCGATCAACCCATGCGGCTGTTATAATTTAGCCACAAGTTCCTCCGACGACTCCTCTGCATAGACGTAATAAAATCTATGCAAAATTACACGTGCTTGGGCTATACTTTATTTTATGGGCCATATAGTTGGAAGTCCATTTTTTTTTGTAGATAGTACTCATAAATAGAAGGTTTTTTACAATTTTTTAAGTTGCGGAGACTCCCAGTTATAATAAAATAATAAAGAGAAACTCATTTTTTTAAAGTTTCCATATAAATTGAAAATAACACGCCCGGTATCACCACTTTGTCGAATGTCGGGAGGACACGGCGTGGCCTACGCTGGCAAAGTGTGCCACTTGAGAGGAGCCGTGCCGTGCCCTCGTCTCTGGAGTAGGCAGTGACTTGTCGCTGCCGGCCGTGGTCGAGAGGATGGCCGGCAGCGTCGAGTCCTGGGACACGGTGGTGTCCTTCTGCGAAACGGCCGTCTCGCAGATGGAGGCTGCGGAAAGTGAGAGGGAGAGCAACTCCACTCACCCGGCCCGCAGCAGACGTACCGGGCGCAGGCAGATGGCGGACAACGCCCTCTTCCAGCCCCCCTGAATGGGTTCAGGGGCGACGGACACGGGATGTCCGCCGCCCCCATGTACATGGATCCGAGGTGGCGGCGCGTCGTGTTTACGCGCGCCCCAACACCTCACTCCCCTCGCTGACTTGGCGAGGCCCTCGGGTCGCAGTCAGTCGGGAGTCGCGGAAGTATCTTCTGTTCCCGTGACCCCCGGCGCAGGTGTGAGAAGGAACACGGAGTGGTTTTTAGTCAGTAAAGAAAGAAAGAAAGAAAAGAAAAGAAAAGAAAGAAAACATATTTATTTGGCACATGCCACAAGTGCACAAAACAAAGTAAGTAACAGTAAGTCTGACAGACCCTTCCACCCTCCCCGGGGCGGGGGCCATCCATGAGGATTTTCCACCACTAAAAAAAAATAAAAGTAGCGGGGTCGTAGTGAGTGAGCAAACACAGACCCCTCTCCACCTCCTTCGTGGTTATTTTTTTAAACCACCCAGAAGTAGGAGCCCCGCCAAGCGGTTCCGGCGACATCTTGGCAGGTAAACCCTTACCTGCCAAGATGTCGCCGGAACCGCTTGGCGGGTAAGGGTATAAGAATAATAATATTCCTTGTGCTTTATTCAACTTATCCGAAAAATACCCGAAACTAATTTCAAAATGTTAACTTTATAATTTTAAAATACGTATATCTCCGTAACCTTGGGGTTCCGCGGGTTGGAAATGGTACAGGATTTAGGCCCCTGCCACCCTCGCCCTCCCCGGCCCATAAATATATGGAAATTAGAGTGAAAATAATGGAAATTAGTGTTTTAACCTAACCTCAAACTTTAACAATGAATTTCTATTTTTTGGCGATACGAGTCAGCAGACTGGGATGAGATGCGGCATTTTTTTGCATCCTTCTCATGGCATCCAGTGTGCTTTTCTTCGGGTGACCCCACTTGTTCCGCTGAAGCGGTTGCGGATGTGATACGGCAGGGAATGGAATACTACATTCCATTCTCCGATATACCGCTCGGTCACAAAGCCCGCCCTTGGTTTAATGCAGACTGCGCTCGTGCTGAGCACCAAATGCAGGCTGCATACCAGGCCTGGGTACGCACTCGTGACCGCAAAGTTCGAGCTCGACGGGTTCGCGCGAAGAAAAGAGCATTTAATTCTGCCGCTAAGTTCTGCAAGCGGGTAATCCGAAAGGCGCGTTTCGACCACGTCAGCCGTATAGGGGCTAAGCTTGCGTCCTTCCCCTCTGGTAGTAAACAGTTTTGGTCCCTGTCCAAATCGGTCAAAACCAACTTCTGTCGGTCGTCATTACCTCCCCTGCTCAAACCGGATGGGTCGCTAGCTCACTCCGCCACCGAGAAGGCAAACCTATTTGCATCTCTATTTGCGAGCAATTCACGTCTTGATACTGAGTCAAAACAGCCACCAATGATTCCTCACTGTGGTTCTTCGATGCCGGAGATCACAATACACATGAAAGAGGTTCGTAGAGTACTTTGTAGCCTGGACGTGAATAAGGCTAGTGGTCCTGACGGCATACCAGCAAGAGTCTTGAGGAACTGTGCGCCTGAGTTGTCCTCTGTGTTGACACGTTTGTACCGCCTCTCTCTTAAAACGAAAACGGTGCCGAGCTCATGGAAGGTTGCCAATGTACAGCCCGTGCCCAAGAAGGGTAGTCGTGCCGACCCCGGTAATTATCGTCCAATCGCTATCACCTCCATACTTTGTAAAGTAATGGAAAGGGTTCTTGATGGGAAGCTGCTGGCGTACCTAGAAGCAAACGACTTACTAAGCGACCGTCAGTATGGTTTTCGCCGGGGACGGTCAACTGGTGATCTTCTAGTGTATGCTACGCACTGCTGGGGCCAGGCCATCGAGAAACACGGCGAAGCTCTTGCCGTGTCGTTGGATATCTCGAAGGCCTTCGACAGGGTATGGCATGCTAGTCTGCTGGGCAAACTTCCTGCATACGGCATTCCCATTGACTTCTGCTGCTGGATATCTGATTTCCTGAGAGAACGGTCGATCCGAGTTGTCATAGATGGCTGCTCCTCTGACCTTTTTGGTATTGACGCCGGAGTTCCTCAGGGGTCTGTTCTCTCCGCGACACTTTTCCTGCTACACATCAATGACCTCCTTGTTCCTGGTATTGTTGGGTATGCAGACGACAGCACTGTCATGGAGAGTTACACATGTAGCACAAGAGCCAGTGGTGATGAATTTCGGTCTTTGAGAGAGGCCATGGTAGAGCGAACGAATTCAACCTTAAGTCTTGTCTCCAAGTGGGGTGACGAAAATCTGGTTGTTTTCAACGCCACTAAAACACAAGTGTGCCTGTTCACTGCCAAAAGGAGCCCCTTCAATCTGGCTCCTACTTTCCGAGGTGCATCTGTACCAGTTACCGACGGCCTCGAGCTTCTTGGCACGAAGTTAAGTGCAAATCTTAACTTTGGTGCCTACATTGAGTCGAAAGCTCAAACTGCGGCAAAAAAGCTGGGCATCCTAAATAAAGTTAAGCGGTACTTCAAAGCTGACCAGCTTTTAGTTCTTTATAAAGCTCAAGTCCGGTCCAGCATGGAGTATTGCTGTCACCTTTGGGATGGATCAGCCAAATACCAACTAGCCACATTCGACTCAGTAGAGCGTAGAGCCAAGAGGCTCATTGGTGACGCAAAGCTGGTGGGTCCAAGCTTCATACCCTGGCCCACCGCCGCAAAGTTGCATGTCTGTCGGTCTTTTATAGACTGTATTTCGGTGAGTGTGCTCTTGAGCTCCACGAGCTCATTCCACCATCTCCTTTCCTCCATCGGGAATCCAGACGTACTGCAGGTTATCACCCATTCCTTGTAGATGTTCCACACATTCGCACGAAGCGCTTTGCCTGTTCCTTCATTATGCGCACAGCCAAGGAGTGGAATTCCCTGCCTGCATCAGTGTTCCCGAGTTCATATGGCCCCAATCTGTTTAAGTCGCGAGTTAATAGGCTTCTTATGGGTAAGCTCGTTCCATCGTCGACCTCATCTCTGACCGCAGGACAAGATTGAGGTCAAGAGTAGACCCATTATATAAATAAAAAAAAAAAAAAATCTCCATAACCATGGGGCTCCGCGGTGTGGAAATCCGACAAGGGGGTAGCTCATCTCCCTCTCCCTCTCCCCAGCCCCTCTCCGATACATAAATCAATGACCCATAAAGGAAAGTAGTACCCAATTTTTTTATTATTGTGTGTAATCATAGGTTAGACAGGCTTGTTTTTTTAAAAGTTCTTGATAAGTTTTAGAATTTCACTTAATTTCATCCTTTTCTTCGTAGAAATATAAAATTTCCCTTACTAAAATCGTGTATAATACTTATCCGCCGTTTTGGATAAATACTCGAGTAAAAACGGATATTTATGAGTATTTATCCATTTTGAGTATTTATCCGGATAAATTCCCAACACTAGTTCTGGAAGACACCCAACGGCACACTAACGCACGCACGTGTCCGTTGACGGCGCGACGCCACACTGAGGTCAAGTGTGGCTAGTCGGCCGCATTTTAACGTGTCGCTTGCTGAGCGCTTATAAGTTATAACCTATCTACACCTTTTTACTTATAATATCATTGATACCTACAAATAATGTATAACTACGATCTTTTGGGTCCGCTTTGCAACAACTGTTTGTTATATACAGCCAAAGAGGTTTAAGATACGATAGATACTATACATAGAAAAACAATAAGTACCTATATCAATATTGAAGCGGCAGCGGAGCGTACTAAACTCAACTCGTCGACCTGTATCCACTAGGGCATATCTCTTTAGTATTGAATGTCTTTGTCGACCAATAAAACAAAATTAGTCACTAGTCAGGGGGGTTGAGGAAGCATCGTGAGTAACAAATAAAATAGTAACCTACTTTGAATGTAGGTATTACTCTTTATTGTTTACCATGAAAACTTACAAATAAAACTTTAATAAGATTGAAAAACAAACGAAATCAGTATCTTAAAGAGCCTGAGCCACAAAATCTGTAAATTCGAAGTTATAAACTGTCACACAATTCATGCTAAGAGTTCTAAGAATCAAAATATATTTAAGATGAAAATAGTCAGGTACATTTTTTCTTAAACCTAAACCAACACTCTCCTGTGTAGTGTGTGCGCAGTAGTGGGTGCGTTTACAAATCAAAATCGAGTAATTTATTCAAATTAGGCTGGGAATCAGCACTTTTTAAACATAAAAATTACATAAGACAGTCCCCCAAAACGCCCGCCCTTCGCCACTTCCTAGTGTTTTTGCTGGGAAGAAGAAGTGGCGGAACAAACTCCCCAGCAACACGTCTGTCTGTTGTCTATGAACAGACAGACGTGTTGATGTTGTATATTAGAAGAACAGTTTAAACAGCATTGGTAATTAATAAACATACTTATTTAAATTAAATTAAATAATTTGCTACAAACATTTTAACTTACATACACAAACAGCTAGACCTTGAACAAGTAGGTACCTACCTGTAGACCAGGCACACATTTGTTCCGTGCGGGAATCGAGCCCGTGACACGCAGCCTAGCAGTCGGTCACTCAGCCACTAAGCTAACGGTGCCGACAATACATATTATTTATTTATTTATTTAATACTTCATGCACACTAACGTACAAAGGCGGACTTAATTGCTTAGGCATTTTCTACCAGTCAACCTTAAGGTAATGCATGAGAAAAGCAGTGGTAGGCGCAATTTAAATATAAAAAAATAAAACCGACTTAAAAAAAAACACTAACCGGTGTAAAATAACTCTAAATTAGGAAGTCTGTGGCTTTGGTGGTTTTGTCTTATTCATGATTGGCCACCGACTTCCGAATTTAGAGTTATTTTACACCGGTTAGTGTTTTTTTAAGTCGGTTTTATTTTTTGCAAAAAATGTTTTTATTTTTCCATTTTTAGTTGTTCTCATAAAAATATTTGCCATGAATTTATTTTATATTTTTAATTGTTAACAATACATGGCATGGTAATAGGGTTATCCACTTATCCCTAATAAATGAAATTTAGCATACGTAACTGACGAAATCTAGGTATATTGTACACATCTGCGTATATCTCAGAGCATACAGGGGTGATGATACGTCATGATGTTGTATACACAATAAACATCCAAGCGATTCCAGCAATCACGATAGATTTGCCGTCTATTTTTGAAGAGTTCCATTGTATATCTCCGAAGATCAGCACCAGATCTTCACCACCGAGGGATCAGTACGTAGGATCATTATGTCAGGAATCGAGGAGATTACAAATACATATATAGGAGATTTTTTACTTATGGTACATACATACATTATACATATAACAATTTATTGCTGAATAAACGGACGTAGGTATCTTTTTTTTACGTATAATTAGAAGTTTGATTCTTTCACACCTTCATAGGACCGTAGACCTGAGAATATGGTTCAAATCTCAACTTGATACTTTGGTCTTGACACACAGACAGACATACGGATAACAAAGCCGAACCCTAAAAAAGAGAAATAAAAACAATACTATTTTAAGTACTTATTCAAAATCAAAAGTAGTTTATTCTAATTAAGCTGAGGATCAGCACTTTTTGAACGTCGAAATTACATAAGACAGTCCCCCAAAAAGCCCACCCTTCGCCACTTCTTAGTGTTTTTGCTGGGAGGAAGTGGCGGAACAAACTCCCCACACATCTGTCTGATAAGTTAGAAGAACTTGAATTTACACAGTACAATTAGTTTTAAAGATAAAATAATTAAAATGAGTTATTTACTACATGTTAGCTAGCACACTCAATATGCAGAATACAGAACTCAATATATTAATAAACAAAACAAGAATATCACATAATTAAGTAAACCCGTTAAAAATCGTGCAATAAATAATGATAGTCTGTTCAGAATGAGTCTTCAGAATCTTCTCATGAGGAATCTCGCAACTAGGAGAAGGAACTTCGCCCCCGTTGGCGCATAGTCACCGCCAACGGTGGTGGAGTTACCAAGCCCAGGTACGTCTGGAGAACTTCTAGATGCTTCTAGAACACTCCAGAATGTGACCACGAAGATGTTGAAGCTTACTCTTGCCGATGACAGTCCATGGAACTTGCTTGAGTGGACGCTGGGTAGAGGACCCTGAAATAGAAGAAATAAAGGCTTGAGAATCAATACAAATAACATACGACTAATATCCGCGATAAGTCAGGCAGACGTGTAGGTAGATATTTCTATGGTACCATGTTTAAGTCCCATGTGATGGCTTGCGATCGTAAGGCAACGGGCACGAATCCAGACTTCGAGCTGCTAGAGAAAAGTCCCAGGTGGAGGATCGAACCCGGGTCCTCGTGCTTAGCAACAGTACCTACTTACGGCCACTAGACTAAGAAGGCAGTCGAATTTACATACCAAATATTTTTTACTCTCAGATTTATTGAATGAGTGTCTGTGGTAGAGGTATAGCAGTGATAGCTTGGTGTGACCTGCGGACTGCCAAGCCACTGGTCTCGAGTTCGAATCCAAGGCACGCACTTGCTTCAAAACATCGTTATGAAACCAGCATACCTGACAGATGTTTCACGACAGCATGCGAAGCCTAGTCAGAGGCCTATGAGCGGCCTAATTCTTGTCGTCATGCGGCATTTGACTCATTGTATCGCCGTTTATATTTGACTGAATTAAAAACATATTTGTGTCTAATATTTTTTAGTTATCTAGATGAGGAACTTAAAACTAAAATTTAGTCATCTAGCCTAGGTACCCTATTGTTTTTTTTTAATATCTTGTACAGACGCCAGCACATCAAGTTACCCCAATGTGTCAAATGTTCCCAATTGGATATGAACCTTATTCTGTTTTACATAAAGTTGAAAAACGATCAAAGAAATTTGATACATTGGGGTAACTTGACGTGCTGGCGTCTGTACTTCGTCGAACACCGGAACCCGCATTCGGCTTTTAACAATTTTCTCCAAGCGATTGGTTGCCTCTTTCCGTTCAGTCGGCACGGTAGCACGGTTGGCTGGCTTCACAATCACTCCAGATAAATGCAAGAGATATAGTTTTACTTTAACACTGGTAGTCTGTAAACGCCTGGACGGTTGTAATATATTGTTTTATGGGCGATGTAGTTACATTTTATTTTTATCGCGTAGAAGTTAGAAGTTAGTTATTTAGTATAGATAGAGGCGCACATCAAGCTACCACAATGTGTCTTCTTTGATAGTTATTAAAGTTTATGCCAGATAGTATAAGAATCCTCTTCAAGAATTTGTTTCTAAACATCTCGTTTGTATGTCTCTGAAGATACAAAGGGGGGCTCAGCAAATAGTCTTGTAGTAGGGTATATTAGTTCTGGCTGATTTCGAACACAATCCACGAGTTGAGAATCGTTTGTAGGTAGGTACTAGACAAAAATTTGAATGTTTAGGGTATCAGGTAAGTAAGTACGATGTACTTTAAATAAACTTAAGTCGATTCACTAGTGTAGCCCTATTTTTAATTGATAGCTAAGCTCTTGATCCAATAGTAGACGTAGGTAATGCCTTAAAGTAGGTACCTATCATATTGTCAAATTAGCAGTGACTTTGGCCCCGATACAAAATTTATGTTTGATGGAAAATGATTGATTTGAATGTTGATCAATGGCCTTTAATTGCATTGTCCTCTGGGAAGTTAGTTAGTTCTTTAATGTTTGCACGTTTAATTCCTTAATACCTATAATCTGGGGCTCGAGTCTGCTATTGCAATCGTGTCTCAATGACCGGTCATTAATCGAATATTTAGACAGTTTTTGTATAGGAAATGTGTCATCATAAGTTTGACGTTATACGTCAAAAATCGATCATTGACCGGTCATTGAGACACGATTGCAATAGCAGACTCGACCCCCTGGTCTCTAGCTAAGTAAACTAGTACAATTCAATCTAGTCAAATCAAGTCTAGTTAGTAATAAAATACCCAGGACGTATTGGTATTAAGACCAGCAGGGCTATTGCTAACTCCGTTGACAGCTTATAGTGATGTTCGCTAGGTAAAATGTTCAACGATTAACTGTCAAACAGCTAGTTTCGTTTTGGCTATAGGTACCTATCTGTATCTGGGATCACGTCATGCGCAGAGATGTGACAAACCGCACCGTGCTCTGTCTGATAGTAACTTGAAGTCCACTTAAGGTGTACCTATTTTTTTTTAATATTCTCAGATGCCACGCCACGCTCGAGGTTTGCCAGAGAGCTATGGAACGGCGTATTCTGTGTATCAATCTTGAAGACCGGGTTAGGAATACAATAATCCGTTCCATCACAAAAATTACTGATGCCACTCAAAAAACTGTCACGCTAAAATGGAACTGGGCTGGACACATCTGCCGCATGTCAGACGATCAGTGGGCCAAACGCACGACCCAATAGGTTCCTTTACATGGCAAACGACATCGCGGTAGGCCCAAGCGAAGATGGCGAGACGAGCTGGACTCCTTCGATAAGGACTGGTCCCAAAAAGCCCTTGACAGAGAGAACTGCACGCGTAGCATGATCACCGAAGAAACGGTCTTCGTCGTGTCTCGGAAGAAAACAAATTAAGTGTTCATGCTACGCAGGCAGGTTTATTGAAAGAAATTTGACAGATTGAGGTTCCGGTCTATATAATCTGTCACTTTGCCGATTCGTCTGTAGACAAAGGCCGTTTCTTCGGTGTTCAATGTGTTCATGCTACGCATGCTGGAAGGTAAGTAAGGAGGCCTTTGCCCTGCAGTGGGTAAACACAGGCTAGTAATATAATAATATTCTTAGGTGCCAATAAAGTTCAGTGTACAACTGGATGCCAGTTAGTGACTGGCCTGTTGGTCTAGTAGTTAGTGACCCTGACTGCTATGCCGGAGGTCGTGGGTTCGATTCCCACCCAGGACAAATGTTTGTGTGATGAGCACGATCATTTGTTCTGTGTCTGGGTGTAATTTATCTATAATATGTATGTATTTAGAAATAGGTATATAAGTATGTTTATCAGCTGTTTAGTACCCATAACACATGCTCTCAAGCTTAACTTGGGACTAAATTGTGTTGTGTGAAAAGTTGTGGAATATTTATTATTTATTTAGTTAGTCACTGTCTATGGAAAGATAACGAATAGCCCTGCAGCTATTGCTTACTCGACTTGCCTATAGACCTTGTACAACCATCTATCGGCCAATCAATGTCGCGCTCCAACAGCCTTTGTAATTTTAGTTATTTTCGGGACCGATAGATGGCGCTTTTTATTTGAGAACAAAAATTAGATCGCGGTGTTAAGATTCTCCGCGAATACTACAAGATATCTGCATTAATTGATTGATTTGATTGAAGTGATTCTGATATCTGTAATTCGTGCATTTTTATAATGTTACCAATCAACTTGGTAGATTAAACATTGGAGGTGATTGGTACCCTATGTTTCCTTTCTCCACAACCTAGCGCCGTAGGTAGGTAACCATAGTGTCTTTGAGACCTTCACTAAGCCCGGGGGTTCGCATTGAGCTAGTTTCAGCAGTCTATCTACCAGCTCGCAACGTGAGCGAGCATCAACAGAACCCTCACGAAGCCCGAGGGTTCCGGGTTCAACAGACCTTGAGACCTATTGATTATAGTTTTGACCAACCGAAGACGATGCAAGTGCAACGGCTTGTTTAAATTAATTCCTGACTGATCATTTAACATTCACCTTATTACGACACTTTATGGGAAGTGGGTAAAGTTTTTATGACCGGAAACCATGATGGTTTTAAAATTTATTATTTTGGCGTAATTTGGGGAAGCGCCTAGTGACCGTAACACGATAATGTAGGGTGTGTTGCGGCCTTGTGTATAATAGGCCTTTTGTCTGCGTAAACCACAATTTCAACTGCATTTATAGGTAGTCCGTACGTTTAATTGTACCCACATCTTGTCTGGGGCGACGGACACTTTTGCTTCTTCGACATACAATTAACTGTAGTGTTTTTGAATTAATTTTGTTTTAACCATTACCGGAAAAGGACACCGAAGTCAGTCTTGTAATTGTTAATATAAAAATAGCGTTGGCGACATTTATAGATGGCAAATATTTAGCTAACAAGAACACAATCCGGTGCATGGTCAGGAATAGGTACTCATAAAAACCTGGTTTTAATAAAAATAAATAAAAGTCGCACGTAAAAATACAGCCACTTTCATGAACAAAGTGCTAAGACATTTACTTACGGAGTACAAACACAAAGAATTTCGTTATTCACCAGTAAAAGAAGACTACGTTCAACTTAGACACTGTGTTATATTTCTAACTAACTGGAATACGATCCACTCTCTCCCTCACCCCTTCACAACGACCGCCTATTCGAAATTCAAAAAAGGAACGAAAAAGCCGCGCTCGAGCCGTCCGCCATCTTGGATCGGGTTCGTTTGTTTAATTCATGGGCCTATTTGGTTTCTAAAGGGTATAAAATAATTCCCTAATAAAAATGTACGCGGTCTTTGTAAGATTATATTAGTTAATTCATGTCGAAGCCTGAGTAATAACGTTGGCACGTTAATAAATTGCCAAGTGTCGTTATAAATTGATCAAGTGAACTATTTATTAGGAGGGTGTTTAATTGCAGTTTATTGGCATGCTGGTATGGAGGGTGGAATACTGGGGCGATTTAATTATAGTTCGAGCAGTAAATAGGTTAGTGGCACATGTCTTGACATCATTTCCTTTGTTGCTTAGGACAAAGAGCAGAGACTCTAAAGATGGTGCAATATTAGGGGTTAAAGAAAGAAAGACAAGACTGTCTATCCTACCAAACGAAAGAATATAATTATGAAGGGTACTTAAATCTTATTATGACAGCTTCTTCAAAGTGTAGACAAAAAGTTGTTTCCATACAGCTGCACGAAGACTCCGAAGACTGCACATTCTGGAAAGAAAAATCAAAACTGTTTATTCAAAAGTAGGTAGATGTTTGATACACTGAAGGATAGGTAGGTAGGTTAATTAGATCAGACAGATTAGCCGTCAGAGGAGGTCAATTTCTTTATGATCATTATCAAAAGCTTTAATATCGGTATCAGAAATCTACTTGTAGTGGCTAAATTGGTAATACATTAACTATTTTATGATCAGAATTATCATTTCTATAAGCTTAAATAATTTCAGTTCAACCTCAAGTAATAATACGTACAAATTTAACAAGTTAACTGAAGCAGTTAGTAAAGGCACTTACAGCTACCTTAGTTCTTTTGTTAAGCAAATAGAACCTTACAAACACGAAGATGAAGAAGTCATTCTGCAATTACTATAATTAGAGTGGTTACCTAGGCAACTAGGTTGTAAGTAAAGCCTAACTTTTCCTAGAAACATTTACACCGCTTCCCACAGCAGGCAATAACACCGAGGTAAAATTCTAACTAGCACTACTTACTTAAATAATATGTGCCGTATTATCTCTCACATGCTAGGCTCTGGATAGCCAAGTAAATTAGATACTCATTCACACATTCTTTTCCCATAAGATTATTATGTGGTATTACATTATAATAATGTAGAAAAGGCAATTCTTAGCCCAGTTAGGATGCTAGTTTCAAGCTGGGAAAATAACTGCAAAGCTAGAGGTGCAAATGAAACGCGCAAACTATTTCTGAGGCGTAGTTCAAAGGAATGTCAAATAAGAATTTTATGTTTTCTTTTCAGTACACATTTCTAAGGAAGAACTAGAAAGGGCCAGGAATTAACCCTTGAGCCACGCCTATCTTTGTAAAAGACTTAGGACATTGAATTTACATCTAACTGGGGTAATTTGGGGAAATTGTAGGAAATACAATAAACAGCTTATTTTTCAATTTCAGAATGGTGCAAAATACTAGGGATATATATAATTGAGGGACAGATAACAGTATAGAATGTCTCGGACTATTTTTTAATGTAACTGTGAATTGTAGATATTCAGAAGTTCTTTTTGCGTTCCCACAAACTCCAGTTTCTTTTAGCTGATGAAAACCTACCTAATACTATCAAATAACAACATAATGACGTAGGACATTAATCGTCTCATGTACTTGAATGCCAACAGTAGGTAAATAATATTAAATAACAATAAGATAAAATTGTAATGCTTGCGCGACTAAATTCATTTCACATTGTGAGTCAACAGTTTTTTAGCGTGGGCGCATCAACGGCCATTGAATTGTTATAATTGAACAATTATTTGATACTTCTTGCTGTTGCAACAAGGTCTAAAATCGTTTGTAAGGGTATGTAGGTTTGTAGACTGATTAAATTCTTGATGTCAAAGTTATGTTTAGCACCGACACCACAGATCAGATGGAATTAAAATTTTGTTTGGGCTAGGTTCCATTCAATATTTTTTCCCACAAATGCAGTTAATAAATGACCAATTGAATACGAAGCCAACGGAAACAAAAACTAAAGATACATATAAGTTTCTAATTCAAGTTAGCTCCAGTTTTTAATTAACCTTATTCCTGAGAACAAGTTTATGATACCGTGACCCTAAAAAAAGAATAAAAAAGTCTCCCTTTTGCTGCGGTACAGCGGACAATGAAATTAAAAAGTTTACTGTCATAATCACCATAATATTTTCTTCGCAAGCCGATTAGTAATGAGTTACTATTATTAATACACTTGTACACTCTCACCAGTATGAACTCCCCTCAAAGGGAACCCAATGAGGAATGGGTCTGTAGTAGCTTTGTGCAATATATTATATTGAAAACACACGTGTTTCCGAGAAATTACAATATTATAATAATGACATCACAGAGACAGATTGTTTTATCAACAAGGGCCGAATCAAAGGATAATAGATTCAAATTCTTTCGCAGTGACGGCATCAACATACCTACATTTATGTTGAATAAGGGAAACTAAGGAATTTCCTATAAAATGAAGAATGTTATTATAAACAAAACTGGTGCAAGGAGGTCCTTGTGTAACACGTTTTACCTACATGAGTGTGATAGAATTCCTATGTCCTTGCATCATCATTTGTCTTACACTTGTTATCTATAATAATTATACATGGCAACTTGAATGGTTTTGCCTAATTTGCTCGTGTTATTTCAAATTCTACCCATCTTAGCTTCACAATCAAACCAACTGTTTATTAATTTCACCTTCGCTTCTTTAGAATATCAAATCAGTTGATTTTTAGATCTATTCTGACAGTCAGAATCTCTCTTCTATATAGTCTTCTTTTCTCTTTTATTGATAGTATCAGATCAGACCTTTTGGACAAAGACTGTCTACGTGTCTCGTCTTTTTGCTTTTACCTCTTTTTCTGTATTACTGTCAGTTTCTAAGGTAGAACAAATAAAATCTCTAAGCAAGCTGCATCGTGCTGCAACCTACCACAATATAAACTATAAATCAATCTCACTAAAACTTCGTAAAGCCCACACAGATAAGGTTCCATTGACCTCTGTAGCAGACCAATGTATCTGCCCACCCCCTGTTTACGTTACTTATCTATTTTTATGAGGAACCGGAATTGGGATAGGTTGTGGCAACGTGTGAACGAAAACTTGGTGTCGTAAGAAACGTTACTTATAATATTGTAGGTGCATAGCAACCAAAATCGTGGACATTCATCGGTATTAAATATTCTATAAGATATTTACAATTATCGCTAATTTTCATAGGATTTCATTAGATAAAGAATTTTATTTTCGACAGTAGGTATTAGGTAGTAGAATAATAAAAGTATTTTAGTGTTCATTCGTGTATTTACCTTAGTAGCAGAAACTAGATTAGCTAGAAGCTGTAGTGTCTTTGCTTTGACTATAAATATTGATATAGGTACCTTCGCCGACATAAATTTCAGTCAAGAACAATTAGTATTTTAATGAAGTCGTTGATCTTACTCAAAACAAACGGTGAACAACAGTCCTCTTTATAACAAAAAGTTATTACAAACGTAGGAATACGAGAATATTGGCCATTCATTTTAAATTACACATGCAACAAACAAAGTGACACATTGAATCGCAATACTTTCCCCTACGATTGGTGATATTACATCTTTAAATATAAAAGCGTCCGTCCCCAAAACGACCTCAAAAGAAAGTAGTGAAGGTCACTTTAGTCAATATTACAGGCGTTACGATGACATACAACAAAAATGTTACTTGCCAGTGGCCTTGAAAGGAGTCAATGATCGGAAACCCTCGCATCCGTCGACTGCACTCCTCCATCTCACTCTCACTACAGCTAGAATATAACGTCGTCGCTTTCGCACGCCCGCCGCAGCGAGTTGCATCGGCCAATGAGAGGGCGGCGCAAGCGCAACGGCGCGCGTCGTTTGTTCAACTGGATCGTTAGGGGTGTCAGCTTTTTCTAAAGCTCTCATGCGAGCTTTTTGTTGTTAATTGAACGAACTAGCTTGAATTAATGTCGGATGGTATTTTAATACTTCATTACTATACGTTTTCTAAGTTTAACAAATATAGTTAGTTATGTGATATTTAGTTAGGGCTACCACTGTCCGCTGGCCTCGAAGTTAAAGATTTATATGAGTTTTGGAGTATCGTAATCTTTATGAAAAATCTTGTAATTTCAAGGCATAAAATAAGGACATGTTTTACCCAATTAAGATTTCTAGCCTACTAGTATCTTGACGACTGTATTATCTGACTGTTAGAAAGGTCATTTCAGTTTCTAAGAATATTTTTCGTACTAAGATAATGTTGAATGTATAATACATAATACTGTTGCTGGTGCTCCTATACATACTTACCTAATATAACAAAAATGACTTAATATTTGTGCTTTCATAGATGTTTTCTTAATCTATCACTTCTGACCTTCTCGAATGAGTCTTTGTCGAATCTACATAAAAACCACAACATCTGGATCATTGAAAATTCAAATTGATTCTGAATATTCCAAGGACATTTATTTTTCCATAAGTCTTTATTTAATAGACAGCCCTGCGTCCACCCCGTGCTGTACTATTATTATTGCTAAGCGGCCGTGGCTGGAATACATAATGATTTATTTTATAAAACTCACTAACACACAGTATCCTATTCTTATTCCACACCACACTGCCTTTTGTTTTTCTTTCATCATCTTTTTTTCGACTTTCCAGTCTTTGTGTAGTATTTGCTCTTGTCAAGTGGAATGGTGGAACAAATATGGGAGGTATGTCTGTGTTGTGCCGGCTACCCGTTTTTGGTAAAACTTGTTTGGAAGTTCTCGTGTTTGACTGTTTCTGGACGAGATTTGAATCAATAGCCGGTGAAATCGGTGTTGCTAGGTGACAGGTTGACGAAGATAATGAAACGATCGAAAACGATGATTTGAAATTGGTCCGAGTAGAGATCTTTTACAATGCAGTTAGAGATCAAGTATGTACTGGCCCTATTGAGAGGCAACTTTTATGAAATACATATTTATTTAAATCAGTGGAGATGTGATTTATACGAAAGCAAAATTTAAAAAGAAGCTAACAACGTTTATCACATGCGTTATAAAATAAACCATAGGATCAGCGTCTACAGAAGCAGAAATCCAAAACCAAGTACCCATAGTAAAAAGTAACGCGTCTATACAGACAGAAACATAATCCAAGTTACAAATCAATCTAACAAGATTCTCCTAAAGAATTAACAGCATGTCCCAATGAGGAATGAGGAAAACGTTGGCACCTTGATAGACGCCTATTGACTTTCAAATAGCCAAGTTCCCAGGAATCACGGAAAACACACGGTTAGAAAATAGTTGAACGAACTGCAATCCAAATTGATTTGAAAGGTGTCGATGTACCTGACTCAGAAGATTTGAAACTGTTTGTTGAAATACATTCCACTGTCTAAAGCAAACATAATGATCTGTTTTTAAATTTACTTTTAACATCACTTGCACGCTGACAATTTGTTTTGTATGCTGTATGTATGTTTGAGTAAATAAATAATTACGATTATGTGACTCAAAGGTTTAAAAAAAAATATATATTCCACAATTTTCACACAACATCACACAATCTAGTCCCAAGCTTAGCAGAGCTTGTGTTATGTCACTAAACAGATATTATAGTTAATTACACCCAGACACAGAACAAATGATCGTGCTCATCACGGGCACTAACTACTAGACCAACAGGCCAGTCAAATCGCTTGATTCGAATCTTTATGCTAGGAGCAGGAATCATCTGATGATGTAAGTAGCGAAAACACTACGTCGTGAAAGCCCACGTCTGCTATGGTAACAAAATAGCAATCTATCACAATATCCACGATTTGCAATGATCTTATATTTACCTTAAACATAAAGGAACTAGGGACCTGAATATATAAGTAGAACGCAGCAGGTATCATAGTTGAATCATCCTTTATGTAATCTTCCAAAGGTTTTTACGAATCTACTGAAGAAGTAAACAATATTTTCCAAAGTAAACTAAGTAATAATCCAAACTTATCGTTTAAAAACATTGTTTCCATATCATAAAATCTATCCAGTTCACAATACTAATTCGAATGCGCAGACAGAAAGACGCGATGAGAATCGTCACAAAATATGCAGTCACTAGCAAAAAGTGCCAACACATGTCATGTCACACATTACTCCTACATTTTGTCACAAAAAAGTCCGACTGTGTCACGAAACTTGTTCATGTTGACAGGACCGACACGTGTGAAAGGGTCGAACTATAATTATTTCAAACTAATTGTATGTTACAGAGTCACAGCTGAGGACTGACGTGTGACTGACACGAAAGTTGTTCTAATAGTTAGTGCTTTAAATTGTTTTAGAGATTTTACATCTCGTTGTAGGTAATCTGATAACGTGTCGATGCAATTTCTTTTTTTATTAATTTACTCTTGACTCGTAGCCTAGATTCTTAAGGTGATAGAGACAAAAATGACCATATGGAGAGAATTTACGATAAAGAAGTTTGTGCACTCGAACTTCGAATAAGTTAGGGTTGAATGGGTATGAATGAAATACCTAAGTAACTACATATATTTCGAAAAATAAAACGCTGCGTTTAAGACAAAAAAATAGTATTTTCATCATAATAAGAGTTACAAAATTAAACGGAAAAATTACGTAACTTTACATTATAAATATTATCTGCGACAGACACAATATGTTGAGATTCGGGACCGTAATAGCCTTTGTATTTCGAAAAACCAAACTTTGCATTAAAGAAAAAAAGTTAATATACACACACACACACAGTTGTACACATCGTAAGAGTGAGAATGCTCTTGCTAAAATGATCAAGAATAAGTAACTTTACATTATAAATATAGTCTGCAACACAGACAAATAGATTTAGATTTAGGACTACAATAGGAGACACGATAAAAGTACAAACGTCTAAACTCGACGACATAAGTAGGGAATCCGAATGATAAGTTATGTCATTTAAACTATGTAGGATGTAATCCTGTGTCTGTGTATTTTTAAACCCATGTTAACTTAAGAAACTACTCTCGATCCAACAAATTTCCTTGCACTATTAAGAATAATGTTTACCGAACGTGACTCTTGAAGCTACCTACATTAAGTAGTTCATAAATTGAAGCATGAACAATACGCAAATATTTGCTTACACGCAGGAGTCCGCATCACCCTTTCAAAATTATTAGAACGCGTAGTACGTCTTCATTCTGATCCTAAAAACTAAACGATTAAAAGAAATTTCCAATCGACACGCCATCGCCACATGAATTTATTAACTGATTTGAATCCCTCCGTAAAAATGAAGTGATTAGAATTGTTAACGAAAAAGCAGGAGAATACATTCTGAAAATTTATAAGCACTTTCAAAAAGACAGATAGTAATGTTTTTTATACTTTTTTCAAACATTTTCATTCTTTTAGAAATCAACTCAAAAGCCGAGAAGCTAAGGTTGAAATTTACATGAAAAACAGTTGTTACACTAGACTGGATTCTAATTACAATGTATATTAGCATAGGGACGGGACAGGTCTCACTATTGTTTTACTTTTCCCATTGGGAACGCGGAATTTGATTCACGTCAATTTGAGATGGCATCTTGCTTTATAAGGAGAGCTGATGTAAAACTACTATTAAAACTAATGTATTCAGAATAAATGAAGTGTTTTAAAAGTCTGTAGGTAATAAAATGGGTATGAATGTACAGTCTATTGGAGTACTTATTTATTTGTTTCTGTTTAAAGTTAACGAACATATTTTATTGTTATAACTGTTATCATGATGTTCACGAGAGAACATTGCTTGTAAAGCTGTGTCTATGTGCACACATCTGTTAGTAATATGGATTAAACTAATTTGTTAAGTTTAGATAAAACATTATGAAGGTATCCCAGTACCTCTTCCTATATAAGCTAAATAACGATCGAAGCGTATTTGAAATTGTTCCTGCCCTTGAACAGCTCAATTCTTTTGAGGAAATGCAAAATCAGAAGAAATTAGATCGGAACGAGTGGGTATTCCAATTAAGATATTATAATACTTTTGGAAAAGATAAGATCGTCATTGTAAGTAGCAGAAGAACCTGACAGTATATTATATCATTCCATTTCCACATACACCGATCACCGTAAGGTAACTTGTTGGCATGCATTTAAAATTTTCATACAACCCAAAACCTATTTTTACGACTGGGAAATCGATTAGGTATTCCTATTCACTATGCTGCGTTCGAATTTCAAACGTCTATCGCCAAGGAAAAGGTTAAAAGCGTGGTGAAACGGTAAACGCCTAAATAAAATTTAACACGGTAACGATAATAGCAGGGCCGGTCCTGACTGCGTTTCGATTGGGAATATTTTTGTTATTGGAACATTTTTTTGTAGACTGGTTTTAGTATGCTGTGTGTGTAGAAGTAAAAATATTAGGAGGAATTTTTGTAGTATGATTGTTGTAGTTCTTATTTATATGTTGTAGTTTTTCAATAGATAGTGCTGCAACAATAAAATACCAAGCTCTAGTTTTGGTAATCTATCTAAATATTCATATTTTGGTACAGATTGTGGTTAAATAATACCTTATATTAGTCACACCAAAAATGTTGTCAAGTTAACTACAAAATTTACAAGAATTTGTTGAGCAATGGATTTATGACTTCCTAAGTACCATATTATATTTTATCTGACTTATCATGATAGTTCTTTTGTATAGTAAGTATCTACTATTTGTATAGGATGAACTTCCAATTTAGCAGAAAGATGTTGCTATATATTGGGCCACATCTTCTTCCCAGCACAATAACTAGGAATTATTCACTAAATTATTAAATGTTACTTCGAAATTTCAAATTGACCGAGGGGCTATTGACTAGGTATTCATGACGTTCGAAAAGTACTAGTTCTCGGCCTTATTATGATTATTATTATTTAACAAATGACCAATGTATGTATGACTACAGTAGTCAACTCTCGCAATTAGCTAGTTTAACACGACCATGGAAAACCAAATTAATAATGAATTGATCCGATAAAAAAACAGCTTTCAATGATGTTAACCGCGTATTAATATATTGTATCCTCCTATTTATATCAAGGTTGTTAAGATAATACATAGTACCATAAACATTGCCTCTTTATACCGATACCAGTTCGGTGTGGTCGACACTAGTATAGTATCCGTAATTTTACATTGGCTATGGAATTATGTACTTTTTAATTTTGTTTGACTCTTGAACGCAAATTTAGTTCCATGTAATGTGAGCAAGAATAAACTGAAAATGCAATGATTTTAATGATTTTATGACTTGTTGAAGTGCATTAACAAATAAACAATTTGTCACTGCAATCATATTTTCTTTAAGTACCGTTTAGTTCTGTGATGGAATTTTACTTATTTAAGTTTTATGCAACAACTGTTCAGTTACAGGCGTAATGTTTTACATACCTATTATCCCATGTTTAACAAATAAATGATTACTTTCTTTTCTATTCAAGTTTTATGTTCGTGGGACACAATTAATAAACATACAAAAACATTATGTTAACAAGTGTGTACTTATTTTTTTATTTTAAACTTTGACAAAAATAAGGATTTTTTTTAAATTAATATTTTTATTTGTGTGTTTAAGTTAATTTACTTGTAATGTTGTACATGTGTATTTAAATAAATAAATTAATATTTTTTCTAAATAGATACAAATTATTATACTTTATGAGTACCTATGTAGAAACAAGAGAAAAGAAAAAATTGTAGAAGTATGGTAGCTATCTCAAACTCACACTGATATAAATTTTGAATGAAATATAGAAAAACTAAAAGATTTTAACATACATACACACATACATAAACTCACGCCTTTTTCCCATGGGGGTAGGCAGAAACTACAGAGCGCCATATGCTACGATTCTTACATACCTACTTCTTTTGCTTCGTTTACATTCATACATGTTGTCATACACACACGCCGGTTGCGAGTACTACGCACCTGACCTAAAATTAAAACCTTTTATGGAATAATTTTGTAGTTAACCAACCACTGAACATTTATCTGCAGTGAAAACTGAAACATTAACTAACGCTACCAGTACGATGATCATTACAACAACAAAAAGTATTTTTTAGCAAATTATTAGAAAAACTCAGTTAATTTAGTTCCTCATACGTAAACGATGATAAAGATAACAAAATAGATAAAGTGTTACCAGTATGTCCACACCGAGAGCCCTTCCCACTAAGGGCACGTTCTCGTCAAACCTTCCATACATACAACAAACGGCCATTTATTCTCAAGTATCCAACTTTTTTGACCCCTTAGACTTGTTTAAAGCGATCTATTTTTTTTGTTGGTATCGAGTGATACCGGTTTCTGTAACGTCCCATCCCTATCGAGTTGTTATTATCACACGGAGAGCTCCAACTGTGGTCTTTGTTGGACGTTGAATATAAAAATGTTATGTTAGTTGAAACCATTTGAATATTATGAAATGCGTGGTGGTTTATAGAGAGGGTTTCAGTTTTTGTTTTTTGTTTTGTCGTAGGCAATGATGGAATATATCAAATGCCAGCACCCCGAGCTTCGCATGGCTATACAGATGAAAAATGAGACCAAACTTCCCTTCTTTTATTCACACTTACCTCAACAAATACCACACAAAATAATTAGCCATATAGATAGGTTTGTACAAAAAATATTATATGTATAACTACTTATTTATTATGAGTGAGTATGAAGTTCCTTGCCCATTATTCTCCATACGATACATTACATTTAACTCAACTTATAACTTTAACTTTCAAAAAGAAAAAAAGAGCATTTTAATTACTTAAAATTGAAGTAAATATTCTGATTTTTGACTTTGACTTTGGCGCAAACACTTGGAAGTAATGCGTGGACAAACATTTGTAGTAGTTACTTAAGTATTTTTTTTTTAAGTATAGTTACCTAAATATCCCAAAATATTCTAGACAGAGACACTTTTGCCGTGGAAATCCCATCCCACCCCTCTTTGTTAAGCCAGTAGCAAATGTCTCTACATTTTTTTTGTATAAAGTTTAAGTAAAATTCCACTGTAACGCTAAACACACGGCACCGCGCACCGAGGCGGTTGGCGGTGATTCGGATATCATGCCTCACACACGCCCCGCTCGACCGCGCGGTGTATGCGACATTGATATCCGCTTCAACGCTTGCCGCGGCGGTGCGCGGTTCCGTGTGTTAATCGCCTAAAACCTAAATGGTTCATATCTTCAACTGCCTAACCTTTTCCCTACTATGTTGGGATCAGGGTGCCTAGTGCGAGTTTCTTTTACGTTGACGCGCTCGAGTGCTCGACACGTTCATGACGTTCGGCGCTCCGATTGGCCCGCTCCAAGCTTTTAACCAATCACAGTGCCTAGTGCGAGTTTGTTTTACGTTAACGCGATCGACACGTTCATGACGTTCGGCGCCCCGATTGGACCGCTCCAAGCTTTTGTCCAATCAGAGAGCCAAACGCAGTGAACGTTTCGATCGCGTTAGCGTAAAAACAACTCGCACTTAGGGCACTGAGAGCCAAACGCGGTGAACGTTTCGATCGCGTTAACGTAAAAACAACTCGCACTTAGGGCACAGCTGCCAGTCTAACCATATGCATCTGACTACTAGCATTTCACAGGGAGCGACTACCTACCTCCACAACCAACTTTCTGGGTAACATGATACTCCTTGGCGTGAGTTTATGTATGTATGTATGTGTACGATACTCCTTGATTGTTTGGTTGTTAGACTTTCGGGGCTCCGACTGCCTTAAACAGTTCTTATAGAAAATAATATTGAATTTACAGACGTTTTTTTACGTTGTATCTTCTACTAATAAACTGGCATCTGTTTCCGCCACGTGTTGCCAGTCAAAACATACAATAAACACTGTTTACGAAACGCTGTGGGGTGATGGGTGCCCGCCTTAATATATAGGGTAACTAGCAAGAAGTTTTTAACTTCATCAGGGGGAAATGTACAGACGCCAGTACATCAAGTTACCCCAATGTGTCAAATTTTCCCAATTGAATATGAACCTTAATCTCTTTGACATAAAGTTGAAAAACGATCAAAGAAATTTGACACATTGGGGTAACTTGATGTGCTGGCGTTTGTACCTAGTTACTGTTAATACTGGATATAGTATAATTATACTACTCAAAGGAAACATTTTTTTCTATTTAAAAATAAACAAATCTGCATTTTTACACTATATTTATCATCACGCCTGCAATCGCCTTAGGGGATAGGCAGATGTCCACTGTAGTTCACCCACATTTCGCAAGCTATGTTTAAAATCCCATGTAATAGGGGGCAAGCCTATTGCTATCAATCGGGCTTATACAAATCCAGATTCCGGGCTGCAACTCCGAAAGTCTAGATAGAAAAACTCAGTAACGCCGTGCCTGACCCGGGGATCGAAACTGAGATTCCATGCTCAGCTGTAGATATTCAAGTATTTATTATAATCCAAAATGTACAGACGCCAGCACGTCAAGTTACCCCAATGTGTCAAATTTCTGTGATCGTTTTTCAACTTTATGTTAAACAGAACAAGATTCATATTCAATTGGGAAAATTTTACACATTGGGGTAACTTGATGTGCTGGCGTCTGTACATATAGGTAGGAGGTTAAACATTTTCGAGTAGAAATTTTATTATGGCATGTCGCCTGTCGGGCACAGCAAAATTAAGATGAGTAGGAGAGAGGAAGAGCGCTTGTTTATTACATTTTATAAATCTTAAACATTTGTAAAAAATTACTCAATTAAATTATTAGCATTGACCGCTACACCAAGGAGGAAGTAAAACATTTTCGAAATTCCTTTATATTATGGTAGATGTGACTAGGGAATTTTACGAGATTGTATCTCGCCAAATTTCGTACGAGATCTCGCGAGATAACGAGATCGACAAATGCAGCGTAACGACTTGTACCTATTTCATAGCGTGGTAGCGCGCGAACTCAATCTTGGCCGTTGCCTAAATATAGATAATTATTGTTTTGTTACCAATATTGTAAGAATTTGAACTGATTAGCTACAGTAGGTATAATAATTATAGACATAAACAAATGTTATTAGAGTTAGAGACAAAATAATAAGTACTCTGATGATTTTTAAAATAAAACTTACATTATTTTTATAACTAAGCAACGCAGTTTCTATTTAATTACATGTCATGTCAATTACTAGTTCTTAAAACAAGCATTTGCATATGTTTTAATTGCGATTCTTCCAATCTCGCGAGATCCCGTAATTTGCGAGATCTCGCGAGACTGGGTTTTGAGTCTCGCGAGATCTCGCGAGACTGGGTTTTGAGTCTCGCGAGATCTCGCTAGGCGGAAATCTCGTACGAGATTGCATTCCCTAGATGTGACAGGGAAGCCAGTTTAGTGTCTATTTGTATGTTGATATATGATTCCAGACAGCTGACCGGTGTTTTAAAAGGAGCTACTTTCAATCTGACTTCCTCAATCGTTAAAGACGTATAGAATCTACAAAATGACGTGCTTCAATTCTAGGTATTGCGTCTTATTGCGCACAAAACACGTAAAGTATCAAATTTGGTATGTAAAATATTTTGTATTCGTAGCGATCTTATTCAACAGGAGTTGCTGCATGCAAGCGACACACACGACGGTGGCCGAGTGCAAACTAATATTTTTGGTTTCAAACTTTTGTGCAATAACTCACGACAGTGATCAGTAAAATAACCCTTAGCTTCAAGCCATTAAGGTTCACGCAATCTAACAAAATTTGTTGAAAAACTAAAAATCGTTTTGATTTTTTTTCTGGCATTAATTGGAATATTTTGGTAGTTCTTTCTGCCACCTTTTTGAGTTGATCATGTCTCCTTACATAAAACATACTACATACTACACATACTACATACTCTAAGAAGAAACACCGAAAGAAACTCAGAGGTCACAGTCCATTTTAAAGTCCAGACATTATCTTGGTCAGATCATGTAAGATCCATGCAGATTAGTGTCTGAAATGGTCTTTTGAGGAAAGAACCACATAGATATGAGGGGACCAGATCATTTAGTGCCGTTGTCTTTTTTTGTTAGCCGGGCCTAAATGGATTAGTAACGAATCAATCCTTTTGACTTTCAAACATGACTCTAAACGTGACACTTTTAAAACCTAAGCCCGACCTTCGTATTTCAATAGGCTGTAAGCATCAAAGGCCGGTATAAAATGCTGCAGGATAATTATAATGTTTGTGTTCATGGGGTGACATGGCGGGACCTTGGCAGTGAAATGTCTGCGTGTGCGCGTAGGGATGTGCCGAAGTCGATAGAATTAAGATCGAAACACATCGTTTGAGACACTAATGCGCCAATCATTGCCCTAAAACGTTTTGCTGTCGTGCCTATCTTAAAATTATTTAGCTTTTGGTAGGTACTTGTATAGCGTAGGTAAGTACAATTATTTCATTCTCCTACTGATGAAAGAGCAATTGAACTTAAGTATATGTTGCTTAAGTATAAATATTGTTTGTACGGTTATTAGAATTTACAAAATATGAAATGTGTTAATATCATTGTGGTAAGAGGTCAATAAAATTAACTTTATGCCGTAGCGTAATTTGTCATTTACGCAAGTGACGAGTACCTAGCACCTGTAATACCTACTAGCTTTGACTTATTGCAAATGATGATGTTTTCTTGTTAAGTAATTTAAACTTTAAACTTGCATTAATGATCAGATAATCAATGTTCTTCGTTAATGATACTTATATTAAACTTGCATTAAATTATCAAATATTACCCGCCATTATTATTATTATTAAGAAACCTTGCACATTTTATGAGACTCGACAAAAGTGTAATTAGTTAGTTCAATCAGTAAAAGACTGAGAAATCGGGTGAGTCTTTCTGAACTTACATACAAACGAACAATTTGTACCTACCTCATTCAAATACTTGTAAACAGAAATGCACATTTTAAATTCAAAACTATCGAAACCTCAACTAAAACAGCTGACAGCTTCCCCCATCCCTAGAATTGGGGACAAAAAACCTGCCTGGTGGTCACTCATGACCTCACCAGGTAGGGTCCCTCCCCTCCTGCTCCACCCCGCCCCTCGCAGGGACAAATTGTTATAGTTTATAGCCACATATAACCCTTGACTGGCCTTTTGACGTTAGTTTTTAGGTTAGTATAATTCAATATGGCGGATTAAACTAAGGTAGTAGGCGGTAAATGAATTAAATTGTTTTTTCTATTAAACGGAGTTGAATAAGAATTGTAAAGTGTAAGTAAGTGTTACTAAGTTTTTAGTACACAATGTATGTACAAAATATTGAACTTAGTAACACTTTCTAAATTATACTTTACACTTCTCACAAATACAGTCACTAAAAATGATTAATTTGTGACTAAGAAAGTGTTGTGGGTAGTTAGTTAAGTATATTTATTTCAATTTATTAACAAAAAAAACTTTTTGTTTCAACCAAACTAAGTACCTACTTTTGTTTTACACGAAAATTCGCATCAAAGGTTTGTTAATTTTTACATAGGCAAGTTCTCCGTTAAACTGGAGTATATTTTAAGACGCTACATTAATGAAATGGTAACATTTGAGTATTCATATTTCTTGCGCTTTCTATTCAATTCTAAAGTCTAAATTCACTTACAATATACCTACTAAGTCGAAGTAAAATTAGAAGTAAATAGGTATAAATTATATAGTCTTTGTTCTTAAACCAAATAAGTACTTATCCGGAGGCAGTTGAATTAGAAGAACATTGACACGCGAAGGTAGTAAACTGTATAAATGGAACAGGTGCATATTTTCCCAGAAATCTTCAGATGACAGACAGACTACCTGTTTTGTGTTCAAATAACTAGGTACTGGTTTACTGCAGGATATGGATAAAAGCTACTGTTTTATTTGTTAACTAGTTTGTGCTCGCGTCTTCGTTCGTGTGAAAGAAATATTAGGTACCTACATATCTTTCGGAAGTTACCTACTCGGTAATGGTGTTAGCTTTGTGTCGGTGAAACAATAATATATTCATGAGTAGTTCTGGCGATAACTCCTCACTTATAAACTTAGGTATAAAAAATAAATCAAATTGACCCTCATTAGAGGACTAGCTGTGCACCGCGATTTTACCCACTTTTAAGGTCGTAACGTGATCTTAAATAGGCTACTCCCTTTTCTAATAACCGTACTATCGAATGCAAAAAAGCTCAATATGGGAAGAAGCTTGTACCAAAACGCTATGAGGAAGAAGGTGTCTAGTGGACAGAAATGCTATTACCAAACATGAGGGCCGGGGTTAGATTACCGGGTCGGCTAAAGTTTGTGTTTTCCCATTTAGAATATCTCAGTAGCAAAATAACTGGTGAAATGAGGGAGTACTATGGCTACAGCTTTGCCTAACCCTTCGGGGATAGAGATCGTTGTTTTTATGCCCTTTCCATTCAGGTATAGGTACATGACAAACATGTTATTTAATATTCTATCTCTATAAGTGTTTGTTACACAACACCTCCGAAACGGCTTCACCGATTCTTATGAAATTTTGTGTGTACATATTGTGAATCTTTAGAAATAATTCATAGAAGATTATGTTACTGTGTGCCTTTAATAAGCATTGTCTTAATTACCAACGCAGTACCTAAAGCTAAAAGAGCTTCTTACCAAAAGCTATAGTACCCATTCGAAATATCTTCAACAAGTTATGAATGAATTAGTCATCTTACTACGAACACTATCGCACGTCTATCGTTTGACACAAGCCCGTCTGCGTTCGGGCGTCGTCGGGCACCTTCGTCAATGATCGTGAAAGCTCGTGCCAGTGACCTAGGATAACATGCAACTATGAGTGCGCTCGAGTCGACTTAGAAACCGTTTTTAACACAGCCTAGGGTTGGCAGTTGGCAGTAACGACTTGTTTTTCGTTTTGTGTGAATCGGAATGTCGGGTTAATTTTGTTTAAATTTAGATTGCGTTTCATGTACTTAGATGTGGCATTTTATGTTCATAAATACCTATGTACGGATCTAATTAGCCTAATAGGTCTGCTAACTTTTTATTTAACTTTTTATTTAGTCTCTAATCTAAGCCTTTTATGTTAGATAGAATTAGAATGACGACATATACCTATACATATAACCTAACGTAACTCATCATTCCTGTCCCTAGCGAACCTAACTAGCTAACCTAACTAAGTAGGCTATCTTAATTAAAAGCATTGATTTTGAAAGATACAGTATAATGCATAATTTTTAAAATTCCTGCTGTGATGCAGTAAATTGTAAGAAAGAGATCGTTTAAATTGCTAATTTATAAATTTAATAAATAAATAGTCTTTTTAAAAAGTTTATTAACTTTAGAAAAAGACTATTGGTGCAGCATTTTTAATTAAGTAGTTTTTTTTTCAAAAAAATTACGAGTTTCATTAAATTTATAAATTAGCAATTTAAACGATCTCTTTGTCCTTGAACAAAAAAAAAACCAGTTATTTTTTTAAAAAGTAGTTAGCTACGCTGTTAAAAAAAAGGTTTATCTTAATGACTTAGGTATCCATTACAACTAGCCATTACCGTTTGCCTAAGCTTGCGAATGATAAAACCCTGTACGTTGGCACTTGGCACTAGGTAGGTAGGTACCTACTATCCTTTATAATTAGAGACGTATAAAGTCCCACGCCACCAATTCAAAAATCTAGTATTCCAATACGATACCTACTCAAAACAGTGAGTACCTACCTACCTACTAGCAGTAAAACAGTAATAATACTCGTTCCATCGTACGCCGTCTGCCACGTTCAACGTCTAATTAGAATTCCTACATAAGACTAAACAAGAATATTTCTATTCCCGGGAAAGTGCATGACCATGACCGGGTGTATTGACCTGTGCTTCCTCGACTATGTTGGCCTAGGTTAGGCCGCGCGTCACCGCAGCACGGGTGACGTGGTCTTGCCGCCATTTTCTAATGTTAAAATGCCGGGAAAATGCTTTTTTTTCTGTGGAAGAGATTCCGAATTTGGCTGGTGAATTTTGGCGTCACGTTTCTTATTTTTTATGTTAATTTTTTGTTAAGTATTACATTTTTAAAATTAAGAAGAAATAGTCGTACGACGGTACGAACCTCCGCGCTTAGATGGTAAAAGTAGCGAGATTTGTTTTTTTTTATTTTTTTTTAGATTAGTCACAGAACTCATCTTGCATCTCTGCAATAAAAAAAATATTGAAAGAGGTTTCTGGTGGGATGAGGGATTTTTCTCAAATTGTCAAGTAGGCCTAGATATTTTTACTTTTTATACATGTAAAATAAACACTGGATAAAAAACACTAGCAAAGATATTTCAAATAAAAAAATACAAGTGGTTTGGGCTATGAGCCATTAGGTATGGTACTGGACCAACAAATTTAAATTACTCTTGAAAAATATTGGGCGAGTCTTTTTCCGAATTTTTTTACCTAAGTAATTTGGTCAACTTACTAGAAACTTATTAGAAAGGGTCTAGAAAAGGAAATAAAAAAAAACTTACTTCGTTCCCTCCGGGTAGGCCGCTGCTGACGTCATCACACGTGCACCGACGATGTGCAACACTGTGTGAAGTGATGTGTGGGACTGAAGAAAATATCGACACATCAAAACATAAAAAAGAATGCACTTAAATTCGAAAAAAAATATTTTAAAAAATATGATAAAGTTGTCAATGCTTAGCCAGTCAGATGTTATTTGATGTGAGGATATTTTTTTCAAGTTGTAAATGTTAGGTTATGTTGAGTCTTCGGTTGCTCAAGCGTCGTCCGGGACGCGCGAGGGCTAGGCGGCCACTGCGCAGGCGCGCTCCCGCCGTCAGTGAAATTACGTCAGCGCGCACACTGGTCGAGCACACCCCTTTCTTTTTTTTCTGTAATTAATTTCTTGTAAGATTTTTGGCGATGCGATTTTTTTTTAATAAATGATCTTCGGTGCGATAATAGGGAGCCGTTTTCAAGTTCGTATAGTTAGAGTATTTTATTAATAACTTAATGTTTTAATACTATAATTTTTTTTTTTAAATGCGTCTGAAGTAATAAGTTTTATTTCTAAAGACATACCTACAGAAAAGGTTAAGATATGAATACCTATCTGTTACTTAACAAGTTTCCATAGTACTATTTAAAGTAAAATACCCACTTTGCTGTGCATTCTTAGTCTTACAGTTCAATTAATTTACTTCTCACCAAGCTTTATTTAATTCTCACTCCTTTTTACTTTACTTTGAAAATAGCTGGCATTTAAACACAAATTCTCAAAGTATCTCTAAATAACCAACCCACTAAGAATCTTCTAAGACCAAACAAATCTAACAATTTTGTACCGAGTTGTATGAACGCTGCCTATCCCGGCGCACCGCAGACGATCCCGGTTACCTGCGCAAGAGTCGCTTACGCACACAGATGGGCGCGCGCACACACGCAAGCGACGGGAGACGTGACACAGACGCCCGCTCCTAATGCCGGCCGATGCGAATGTCGAGGGAAAATGACGTTAGTGAAATTTGTTTTTTTTTACATTTTTTTTTCTGAAGAGAATATTTTGTCTTGTTGGATTCTTGTACTGTTGTAAAATGAAATCGAGTGCACTAATGTTATTTAATGAGTATCTAAAGAAATTTTCAGTATCCCAGTGTATGTTCAAATAATCAAAACATTTTGTTCTAAAAGCTAAGGTAGAGTCGACCAAAATAATACGAGATTATTATAAATTTATTAAAATAAAAACTCCTGAAAGAAGCTAGCACATCAAGCTATCCCAAAAGGTATAGTAAATATTTCACAATTCAACATGAACCTTGTTCCTTTGAAATAAAGTTGAAAAAAATCGATAGATTGGGGTTGAGGTTTCTAGAACTACGACTCTACTACAACTTAAATTACATTATTTAGTGTGAGTCTTTTCATGTAAGTAGGTTACCTTGATTCTTTGGGTCCAGGTCTTTTTTTGTCGTTTGGTTAATAATGACAAAGCTTATGCTGCTAGGCCTCTGACTTGGCTACATATGCTGTTGAAAAATATCTCTCAGTTTCCAGGTGAATAGTGAAGAAAGTATAAATAAAAAAAAAGAAATATAATCCAATTATAGGAGCAAAACTGACATCCAAAAATTCAATTTTCATCAATAAACGCCGCCAACTATTCTATCCAGCACAATTCAAACTCCATTAAATGGACATTGGCACTAAGGAATTCTCAGTCACCGTCGCTTGCCCGTATCTCCTAAGCTAAGAAAGTATAAATAAAACATAACTATCGCTGGTCGGGTAGGTACACATAGCGAGTTAGGGACGTTGCCCGCCCCGCGCTGGTGTGCGTGATCCTTTATTATGTTCGCTCACGTAACGATGCGCGTGTGTGCGCGGCCTAAGTACACATCGCACACAGCTGCGGTGCTGCATCTCACACCGGAACGAGGCGGTTGGCTTTTTTTTTGTCGGAGAAATTTTTGGTGAACTTGAGGCAAGTAAATTAATACTCAATACTCTATTCTTTATTTCATTCCACAATGTTGGCTTAGTTCGTAGTTAAACATTTAAAGAAACAATCATAGACCCTGACGGGCACAGCAATTTCGACATAATTTGTGGAGAGGACCTGGAATGCAGGACCTGATCTAGTCTGTTTCTTATGAAGGATTCCCATTTCAATACATGGCGAGCGTGATCAAGCAATTCCCGTAATTTCTAGAGTGTTCGCATTCTAATTTTCCTTTTAATTTTGACACGTATGGTCACTGAGATGAGATTCTGTCTGGATTAAGAACGGTTGTAATAACGTAAATAAATTGGCCTTACGATAAAAATACTTTAATTTACGAAGAAATGACAAGGCCGGACAAAGTCTGGCGGATAAAATAGGTACCCTATACCCACGTGTGAATAACATTGATAAAACTACTGTCGTGATTTTAAATAACCAAAGTCTTTCTGAAACCATCAAGACAGGTGTCATCTGTACATTTAAGAGGGAACCGCCCTCCCCCCCTTCCCCCTCTTAAATGTGGGTTCTTTCAGGCTATGGTCATCAACGTTAGCAGAAGTTGTTTCTGCGAAATTTACTTAATTACATATTTTCATTTCACCTATTATTGCTTGAAAACAAATTAAAGCCTGTACTAAACAGTGGATCACACGAGCTCAATATAATGAACCCCTATCTTCCCATATAGGTACATATAATCGCCCTTGAGTGAACTTAGACTCAAATAATGACCTTTAAAGGGTGCAGGAACTAATCACAATGACCACGCAGACGTAACTGAAGATGAACCGAGCAGCCGTTAACTGGACTTTGAGCTGAGCTAGCTAAATTAATTCCATCTTATGTCTGGACTTTAAATGAGACCATGACCCCTGAGTTTCTTTCGGCATTTCTTCTCAGGGATCAGTCACTTTGGAAATGCCATTTGGTTAAAAAAAAAATGACATGTAAAAGTATCTGGGAAGATCTACTTACAGAAATAAATATCGTTTCATTTAAGTAAACATACAGCACATCTCTACGTCCAAGAAATAAGTGTTCGTCATAGCCTAATCGAACATTCGTCGATCCAGTCGTTCGTTACACAACGGTGTGACACACGCCCTCGCTGTGAGTGTTCGCATCGAACTCAGCTAGTCCAAGCCTCCTAAGTAAATGACATATCGTAATTACGTTTGCCGAGACGCAACGTAAGCCTCATAGGTTATGAGTGAATACTTACCTGATGGATGTACGCAGCCAGGAAGTGGTAATGGTATTTTGTAGGTACAGGTTTCGTTGGAGATTTAAGATACGATGGAGAGGATAACAATGAATAAATAAAACATAGAAGAAAGGTCATAGAACAAAACATGCAGGTCTAGCCAAATTACAAATTCTATTTAAGTATATTCTATTGCTACAATAAAATGGCGTAATCAGCTATACCTATGTCAACTGTCAAGTGTAAACTAGTAGAATTTGTAATATGGCTGAAAATGAAATACACTTGACAGTTGACAAACAGCTGATTTCATATTCGCCATTTTCTTTCTATTGTCGCCTTATCGATTACGTTAATAGAAATAGAATTTGTAATAGGCCTGCTGTGATCCTATGTCTCAGTAACGCCATCTAGTATAATATAGCAGTATTGGAGCGGCAGCGCAGCGTACTAAACTAGACTTATCGTCTTGTGCGATTGTTGCTGGGGAGTTTGTTCTACCACTTCTTCTTCCCAGCAAATCACTAGGAAGTGGCAGAGAGCGGGCTTCTTAGGGTACTGTTAATGTAATTTTGACGTTCAATAAGTGTTGATTCTCAGCCCGATTTAAATAAATTATTTTTGATTTTCATTTTGTGTTCTCTATGACACAAGTATCAGATGAAAATTTGGTTCGTGCTGTCCCGTCTGTGGTAACCTTATTGAATGTCTTTGGATAGAACCTAACTTAAACCTAAACCCTAAATATGATGGATATTCAAGGGGGCTTGTAGCTAAATAATAGCAGGCGCACGAGCCGATCAAGGTATAGCAACCTTTGCTGAGGACGGTTGGGTGACTATCCATTAAAAATATATATATATATATTCCAAACCTTTCACACAACGCTATCTAGTCCCAAGCTAAGCAGCGCTTGTGTTATGGGTACTAAGCAAGTGGTAAACATACTTATATACTTTTAAATACATACATATTATCGATAAATTACACCCAGACACAGAACAAATGACCGTGTTCATCACACAAACGTGAACGTCTGTCGTCGTCCGTCGTCGTCGTCGTCGTGTCCGTGTTCGTTGTCTTGGATGAGAATCGAACCTACGACCTCCGGCATAGCAGTCAGAGCCAATAACACCACTCAGTACCACTTTACTTTTGTTTATCAATTAAACTCTAATCTTAAGTACCTAACTCTCAACATTACAACAGTAAGTAGTCCCCAAATAATTAGAAATAGGTGGACCCACAATTCGTAAGTTATGTTCTATAGTTGCCACAAACTGGTTCCTGAGAAATAGATGTAAAAACTTACTGACACTTTGCACGATCCGCCAATCAAACGCAGGACTCAGCAATGTGATACACCTATTCTTTCGTAAGACATGTTGTCAGACTTGCGAACATCGAACTACCTGTCGACCATATCTATGAATGACAGTGGAAACCAACGTATGTGCTGGCGGTGCTACTGCGGCTGCGGAAAACCTCAAGCGGCAGAAATGTAAGAACTTCGTTTGGAATTATATTTTCGAGCCGTTCGGGGTTGAAACTCTCGGGTCGTGGGGTCCGAGTGCTCAGAGCTTGTACAAAGATCTATCAAGACGCTTAATTGACACTTCGCGTGACCCAAGAGCTGGTTTTAACTTGGTCTAAGGACAAGTGCCATACAACGTGGCAATGCTGCCAGTCTTTTGGGTACACTTCCAGTGGACAGCAATGCGGATAAGTTTTTAGATTTTATTTTCATTTCTAGTGTATTACTTAAGTTAAGTATTTATTTTAAAAAAAAATGATCTTCTTAAATACTTTTCAACAAAACGTAGAGAGGGGTCTCTGTCTAAAGTTGATTGTCACCTATTCATGGACTGGTCTCGGTAGGGGCCAGAATCAACCCAGCCTTATTATTTTTTATTTTATTTTCACAGGCAGACACGTTCCGTCTTACTTCCGTAAGTACCAGGGTTAAACCAGGACTAAAAGGTCTAGGTTTGTTACGGTACTAACGTTCATTAAGAATTTGACGTTTAACAATTTAGTACAGTCAGCCTCATAAGTCGATGAACATATCCATATTTCCTTAACTCATGAACACCTTAGCTTACACAAATTGCTAAACAAGACTAGTGCCAGGATTTAATTAACGTCTTAAAGGTTCAAAGTTCACTAGTCTTGTTTAGCAATTTGTGTAAGCTAAGGAGTACATGAGTTTAGGAAATATGGATATGTTCATCAACATATGAGGCTGACTGTACCATAGTTAAACTAGGGGTCACGATTAGGGCTTGCAATATCCGTTCGTTTTTACTATCCGGATAATACGGATTTTAAAAAATTGCTATCCGGATTATCCGGATATTTCGGATAATACGGATATTTTTTTGTTTTTATCATAAATTAAATTAATAAGCTTTTGTTACACGTTCTAATTAGTCTCTCAGGCAAAATGACAAGAAATATTAAACTATTCCAATATTTCAAGTAACAATTACAAAATTGTTAACTTTCTAAAATTTTGCTTTAAAACACCGATATCGCACTATACAATCGAATGTACTTTTCTCATACTAACAATTCTAATTAAACATGAGATCTTACATTTATTACAAATCATAACATCGCAATCCAATCGACCTGTATAAAACATTATAATGTGAGTGCTTTTTGTATTTTTTTCAATATTTTTTTTCTGTTATTACCGTGCTTGTTAGTAATCCTAAGATTTCTGTAACATACTTTGTTTCTACCTGTAATTGGCTATGCGTTGCTTATTTAGTTGTTAACCATCTATTACAGCTGTTGCGTACACTTGGATTGTGGAATGAGCTCCCTGCCAAGGTTTTCTCAGAGGGCTACAGTATGGGGTTCTTCAAAAGGGGAGTAGATAGGTTTTTAAAGGGTCGGCAACGCGCCCCTGGTGTTGAAAGAAAGAAAGAAGAAAGATAATAATATATTTTTAAATGATGCTAATGTTTGATCTTGTCTCCCTGACACAGACAAAGCATTCCATAACCGTATAGCCTCCACTGAGAACAATTTTCCGTAGAAATTAGTGGTATGCATGGGCCTAAAGATTCAAGTTTTTTGATGACCTCAGATATATCATGTGTGTCATGAAGAAACTTGAACATGTTTTGATTGATACGTTTTCAGTTGAAGAAGAGCAACCTTCTTTATATCGTGTATTGTCCGTAGAAGTTATGACTGTTTGATTTGGTTGTTGTGTGTTAAACGTGGATATAATTTTAATAATCGCTAGTCTCACAGATTCGTTGGAAGTTTTTTTGTTCTTAATAAAAATGTGAGAGGTTTTGTAAATGCCACTATAGCGATTGATTTTGAAACTCTGGTCCAGTCTTCTTTTACCGTGCGTGCCGTAAAATACAACACAATCTTGAAAATGCGTGCAGTATGGATGTGTGTCATTTGTTTGATTTAATAAATGAATTGATTGATTGATAAAGTTGGCCAGTGGTCATTAATTTTAATAATAATGTTTGTTAAAAGAAAACTCAGGCATAATATTTGTACAAGCTAAGTTAGGTCGGTCTAATTGGTGTGGAGTGTCCATCTGTAGCCAAGCAGAGCTAAGCAAAGCCTGTATTTTGGCTATGTATATAGAATGTTGGAATTAATTATAATCTCTGCCACTAAATTGACTCAATATTATGATGTGTATGACAGCATGTATGAATGTAAACGAAGCAAAAGAATTATGTCAGAATCGTAGCACATGGCACTCTGTACTTTCTCATTTCAACCTACCCTCATGAAAAAAGGCGTGCTTTGGGAAGTAAAAAAACAAAAGCGAGAGTGATTAACTATATTGAAATAATAAATAACGTAATAACAGTAATGCTCATTACAGATGACAGCTTTTTATTTAATATTTCAAAGTGAAATAGAACTATCCGTAATATCCGAAAAAACCGGATTGTCATGCAAGTAAAATCCGGATTTTAAAATCGGCGGATATCCGGATAATACGGATATCCGGATATCCGGATTGCAAGCCCTAGTCACGATGGTCTTACTTTGGTACCATAGATAGTTCAAGGACTAGCAATGAACTTCGTTTTGTAGTAACGTTTATTCAAGTTCATGGTTTAAACCTAGTACTGAACCCGGTACTTTTTTAAGACCACGTTTTATAATAAGAGGGGTTGTAACAATAGTAATGAGCCACGTACCTATCTTGAGTAATCTGGACTCGGAATGACCTATCAAAATCTGACCATCTTTGGAAATAATTATCAAACAAATTAAAGTTTTATAATACGAGGTATAATTAGTAGTGATAACATAACCCTTGAGATGACGGTGTGGTCTTACCTCCCTGGTCACTGGCCACCACTCAACCGGAGAGTTACTTAACAGGTTAATCAACGTAGATAATCTTGCTGCGATTGTCAAAGTTTTACGATTGTAAAAAAAAAACAAAATCAAATCAAAACATTTTTATTTGTATAACATAGGTAGTAAATACAGATCTTAAATTAGAGTTCATAGATCGCTATAAAAACAGGTAGGTAACATTACTTCCTCCCTATCAAAAGCCTTAGTCAAAAATGTTATATTTTTTTACTCTGTGAAAATTTAGCTTCTCAAATATGGGTCCGTAATTTAACTTCGAGAATCATTTGTTCGATTAATGAAAAGTCGACTGAACGATTGTTCGAATGGAATTTATTGCGAAACAACCTTTTATCGTCAAACGCTACGTCGACTGTACGATTCATCGAATATTTTTTAATCGACGGACTACTCCTTCGAATGAGTTTTAGTTATTGGAACGAAGTTCCATATCGCGCGGTGCGAAAGGGGGCTAGACGGAAAAAAAGGAGTCTAAAAGTTGTAACGACACTTTTTGCTATAGTTGTGGGCCGTGCGCGTGTTTCTCTGTTGTGTGTGTGTGTGTGTGTGTGTGTGTGTGTGTGTGTTTGTTGTTTGTGTGTCCGTTGTTGGGAGAGGGAGAGGGAGAAGGAGAGGGAGAGGGGAGGGCGGGAGGAAGGTAGGGGGGAGAGGAGAGAGGAGGAAGGGAGGGGCGAAAGGGGGGTATGAGGGATGGGGAGTGAGTGAGGGGAGGGGTGAGGGATGTGGAGGGGTAGCTGGAGGGAGAGAAGGAACGGAGGGAGGAGGTGGAAGAGGGGAGGGGGAGGGGTGTGAGGGGAGGGGGAGGGTTGTGAGGGGAAGGGGAGGGGAGGGAAAAATGGGGAGGGGAGTTGGAGGGAGAGGGGAGGGAAGGAAGGGATGTGGAGGGGGGAGGGGGGGAGACAGAGAGAGGATTAAGACCGGGAGTTGTAACTTCTATGACATAAATTTATGTTTCTCTGTCTGTCTCTCTCTCTCATAGAAAGCAAGGCAGCTATTTTCGTTTCGTCTTTCTATTTCGCATTAAAGAGTGTGGTGTCGCAACGATTATTTTTGTTGAGTGTATACAGGTTTTTTGTACAGGCGCCAGCACGTCAAGTTCCCAATTGAACATGAACCTTATTCAGTTTGATATAAAGTTGAACCTCTCAAGTTTTTATATAGTTTAATAACGGAAAAAAAAGTTACCAAAAAAACGATTTTTCGTCACATATTAATTCATACATAATCGAGGAAATCATACAATTTTAAGATACCGTACGTCCTTTTCATAGATTTAGAAACATGTTTGGTGAAAGGAAGATAATAAAGCACAAACGAAGGGAAAAAGGTTTATTATAAAAAAAAAAGTTTTTTAATTAGTTTTTCCGTTAAACTATAGAATAAATTAAAATCGTTCGAAGGAGCAGTCTGTCGATTAAAAAATATTCGATGAATCGTTCAGTCGAAGTAGCGTTTGGCGATAAAAGGTTGTTTCGCAATAAATTCCATTCGAACAATCGTTCAGTCGACTTTTCATTAATCGAACAAATGATTCTCGAAGTTAAATTACGGACCCCTCAAATATCGAATAAAAATGTTTAAGTTCATATATTTTACTCTAATTAATTTTCGTTTATGTGCCTACTTACGTTGAAGATATAAAAGATACAATTATAATTATATGTATGTATGCTCGTCATGCCTTAGATTTAAAAGCTGAAAAAGTATGTATGTATCTATGTATTTATTCTTAATGATAATTTATTTGACTTTCAAGTTTTTGTTACCTTCTTGCGCCTACCATGTTCTGTCTCTGCATCACCTTAACGGTAGACTTCTAGAAAATACAGCATTATGTCTGCCTTTGTTGTTTTTTACTAGTGAATAATAAATAAATTTTATTTAATAGTATTAAAACTTACAAAGTTTGTATTTAATCATCGATGTTTGCGACAGAACTTTGAGAACCTTTGTGCCGTATATTTCTAATATTTAATCTAGATCATACAAAATATATCGTACCGTCTGTCTCTAGGTAATAAACCCTTGGTCTTGTTGAGTTTTAGCACATAGAACTCATTTTTATTAGGTAATATTACTAAGGAATTTACTTTGGTCATAATGTTTACTAAATGTCTCTGAACAAACAGTGTGTGGTTGTGAAGTGTTTCATTATGGAATACTAGCAGACGTTCCACGGTTTTACCTGCGTAGGTCCCGTTTCCGTGGGAATACAGGGATAAAAAGTAACCTTTGTGTTAATCCAGGGTGTCAGCTAACCCCATACCAAATTTTATTAAAATCCATTCAGTAGTTTTTACGTGAAAGAGTAACGACCAGCCATCCATCCATCCATCTATCCAAACTTTCAAACTTTCGCGTTTATAATATTAGGAGGAAGTAGGATTCTTTATTCCAATAAACTTGGCTCCCCTTACTATCAAAAATGTTTTTTTGTGGCTTCATAAGTTTATACAGTGGGTTTGGTATGGGGCAAGGCTTCTCAAGGCTGGTTAGAGAGAATTAGTTTTTAACCGCCTTCAAAAAGGTGGAGGTTGTCAATTCGATTGGTATTTTTTTTATGTATGCATACCGATTACGCTAAGATTTATATTTAATCCAATTTACGTGATTCTTCTTTATTTTGATGCGAAATAGATGCGATAGTATTACATATATTTGTGTTTTCGTGGACGATGTAACTTAGTTTTCATTTTGGATAATATTATTAGGCGTTTCTTTTTAATGTTTATTGACAGACAAACCCACGCGTCATACATGCCATAAACATGTTGCATAGATTGCGTGAGCTTGCAGTTATCCGCTAATGACGGGAACAGGCACTGATAACGTCCCAACCCCAACACGTTCTGTCCAGGACAGGTCCCAACAGGGTGCCTACTTGTCCCGCATTTCATTACGTTTTTCTTAAGCTAACTCCATAAAGAACCAAGTGCATAATTAAGTTTGTTAAGGTCGTTAGTTTTTTGTATAAAAACCTGGCTTATTAGCATGTTTAATATGTTTTAAAAAAGTTTGTGCACTGTTTTGGTTGCGAGCGGAATAATTCAATTATATTTTTTTTTGTTGAGGACACGATTACCGTTCACTTATGTCAATTTGCATAGATTAATTGCGTTTCTTATTATTGTCACTAGATGGTGCTTATTCGGTTTGCAAATTGAAGTTTATGGTAATGCGTTCGAGTTTATTTATGGCGCAGCCCAGACGACAGACTATTCGTGATGTATTTTTATGATTTCATTTCATTTAATTTCATAACTAAAGTTTGACGTTCAAAAGTGCCTTATAGGTAATGTAATTAAAATAAATAATGGGTGTCGTATGTGTTACTGCTTTAATTACTTAAGTACTATTTTGACAGACCTAACAGTGCGCGGTGCGCCACAAATTGTTTGTCATCTGCGCTGCACCTAAAACTATTAAAAGTATTAAGGCTAGTGATGTGACGGATTCACGGATATACGAATCCGGAACCGTATCTATGTCGTTTATCTTTTGGCGGATCTCAAACGGGTTTCTACATAATAATGGTTGCTGGATGGTCGAATTTAGACCCATTTAGCTTTCTGTACTTATCTTCCACATCTATTTAACTTAGATAGGTATTGTCAAATCTCACACTCCACCGTGCAAGCAAAATCTTTAAAAATAAATACTAAGTTTGCGCTTAGTTCATCAATACCTACTTAGATTAAACTTAATTAATTAGATACTTACCTACTGAATAAAAATATATATTTTTTTAATTTTTATTGATCCCCCAGCGTTGAGTTTTTCCTAATTCCTAAGTCTTTACTTAATGTTCTTTTTGGCTTATACCTACTGTATTAAAACCATTAATTCTATCCAAACTATTATAGTGATTTCGATTAAAAGAAGTTAACATTTTAAGGAAATAACTCTTTGGGTCAGATAGACATGAAGATTTTTTCATAGCTCTTTACAGTTTTAAGTAAAAGTAATATAGGTAGCTGTGATGTGGAACGTTGTTTTGCCACCTTGTATTTTAACAGCTCAATACCGTTTGCAGTTTGAGATCAGGGTTTTAATAAGTCGTCGATCGTTGATGGCCTCAAGCCTGTAAACTAACCATTCATACTTCTGAAAAATAATTCATGGTAAGCACTCGCTCTCGTAATTCTCACGCAGCGTGCAATTAGACGCGCAATCTGGTGGCGCTGGCGCAGCGACAGGGGGCAAAAAGTGCGCTCTTTAATAATTTCTAATAACTGCCAGGGGATAGGTTCTAAGGCGGCTGGACCACGTTCCCGGGATACAAGGGAGAGAACACACGAGTTAGGAAAACGTCGCGGTTCTGACACGTCTATAAAATTACACATACCTATTCATAATTGCCGTTATAGATCAATATCATTATCTAATGGTTGTAATTTAAGAGATCGCTTTTAGCGATAAGGCCAACCATTGTATCACCCTAAGTAGCCTTTAAAGTTATAATTTGTAAGATTTTATGGTGTACAATAAAGAGTAGGTATTCTATTCTATTCGATTCTATCATTATTTTCATCTGTCTTTTACCAGCTGTGTTATGGTCGGCTTCCAGTTTAACCGAATACTGCAGGAAACCACGGTTTTACATGGAGCGAGTACCTGTCGGATCCCTACAACCCAGTTACTGGGTAACACGATACCCCTTAGTTTAACTGGTTGCCAGATTTTTGGGCTTCAGACTATCACCATCAGGAGGGGTCCTGCAAGGTGGTGGATCGCGCAGGCACGCAGCGGATCAGTTACATTGCATTCGATTTTTCTGTGAACTGTTCGTGTGGCGCGACAATTCGCGCGGTTTGGTATCTCACTGCTAAGAATATGTACGTTGTGCACTAGTCAATGAAGTTTAAATTCCTATAAAAACAAAGAAGGTTGCGGCCAATACAGGGACTACAGGCTTAAAATTTCGTTATTTAAAAAAAATGTAATTGTAGCCTATTTATATTACACGCTATTACTTATAGGTACTTATTTCGCTTTGAATATAAATTGAATAAAACAAAATGACGAGCATTTATTTGTGTAAGTAGTTTTTTCAAATGTCAATATTTCTTTTGTACAGAGGCCAGCACATCACTACCCCAATGTGCCAAATTTCTTTGATATTTTTTCAACTACTTAAGTATATTACAAATGGAATAAAGTTAATTTTCCATTGGGATGTGCTGGCGTCTGCACATCAAATGGCGCATTTCCAAAATAACTGATCCCTAAGAAAAAAGTTCATGCATGGTCTGTTTGTAAACGCATAATAAGACCTTATCTTTAATCTAAACCAATACAGTAAAACTAGTATTCACAATAACTTCACAAAAAACGCTGCGTTTTTAACACAAGCCTGTAGTATTCTTAACAGGCTCTTATCCATAGATAAGTTTCAAGTTATAGCTGTTTATAAGTATCCTAGATTAATGCATGCATGCAAGCATTGAGCTTAGATCCGAACCTGACCGCAGGTTGGCTACTGATCCTAGCAGGATTGTAAATATTCTATTAACCTGCTTGAATTTTTATTTTATTCTTTGTGAGTGGGAACTGGGAAGGCATAGAGAAAAAGATGTGTGTTGTTTATGATTTTGCGCAAGTGTGAATTTATGGATGACAGTCGGTTGTCTTTTTGTTTTATCTGATTTACTGTAACTTAGCTACTGGTATTTTATAATAAGATTCTTGTATTTCTGCTAATATTGAGACGTTTCTTTTTATTTTAGTTGGAATGAAACTCGACCACCTGATGGTAAGCAGTGATGCAATCAGTGATGGTAATTGGGCTGAATGATAATATTATAACATCAAGCCTGTTTGCCATAAAGGTTTAGGCAGAGGCGTATCTTATAGTACAGACGGCAGCACATCAACCTACCTCAATGTGTCAAATTTCTTTGATAGGTTTTCAACTTTATTCTAAACACAATAAAGTTCATGTTCAATTGGGAAAATTTGACAGTTTGGGATAGATTGATGAGCTGGTAGGTAAACAAACATTTCGCCAGTATGTTTAAGTCCCATGTAGGAAATAGAGGGCAAACCTGACAATATGAAATGATCTGCTTATAAACATTCTTAATATAAATCGGGGACACCGTTTGGTAGATAATAGATATTAATTTTTTGTACTGATTACACATAAGTAGGTACTAGTGCACATCTTGTGTGTAATTGCAAGACAGTCTAAACACTAGCATAACAGCCCTGATCAACTATAATAAAACAAATTTTAAACCCATTCCAAAAACAAAATGTTATTTTGCTGAGACGGTGTCCAGGCTTGAAAACCTCTGCCTACCCTCTTCTTTTGCTCTCACACTCAAGCCCACAGTTATCACAAATACTTACATAACTAAACCATGTATCAAACTGCGCAAAGACAAGTATAATTTGTAGCTCCTTCAATAATTCATGTGCAATGCGACTGCTGGCTGCGCGCGCAAGATGTCGCGACATCTAACAAACGTATTTGGTTTACGCCAAAGACGTTCAATATCTATAGACAGGACATCACGAACAAAATTTATGTCCAAAACTTGTGTCCTACTTGACACAAGTGTATATGTTTTCTTTAGTACGCTCCGCTGCCGCTCCAAAATTCATATATTATTCTAGATGGCGTTACTGAGACATGGGATCAAAGTTTTTCTATGACATTTCCTTGACATGTCCGCTCTATAGTATTTTAATTTTTTAATCTCTTTGGTTCACGCTCAGGGAAAGTATTTTGGTTTAAAGAGTAGGATTTTTAAAATATTATTAATAATACCTATTTAATTTAAAACTAATAAGATAAGATAATATAAGATCATTTATTTGTTCAAACATACATACACACATGGCAAGCAAGATGTTACTATGCGTTTCAAATGAGAATAGGAACGTTAATGACCTATTATCTGTCAGACCTTGCCGCGCTGTGAACGGTGGCTAGGCGCGGTGCGGCGAGCGGTAAGATTCAAAGTATGAAAACGCCACGAGTCGCCGTTCGACCGACTCGTGCCGCCGGGTCATTACATCTTAGACGTGACTAAAAGAGTGATGAATTTCAGGATTGATGGATGGAGACGAAGAGGAAGACCAAAGAAAAGATGGATGGATTGTGTAAGGAATGATGTGAAGGAAAAAGAAGTAAATAAATCATAGAAAGAGAAAAAAGGATGGAAGAACAAATAACATGGGTCAAGGGCCGGAAGATGATGAGTTTATAATAAACAAAGAAGCTAAGCGATAACTTTAATCCCTTTAGAAAAACATCGAAGAAGTTTGAGATTTGACATCGTTAAAATTTAAATAAAGAAATGAGTACAGAATTCTAAAACGGTCGAATCCACTGAGCGAGCCACCACTAGTCTATTCAATTCTGTTTTTGTTCCTGGATTTCTTCAGTGCAAAATATCCTCGCCATCTTAGCATTTAAAAATCAATGGTTTATACGCGATGAAGCCTTAAATAGAAATGTGTTAGCAGTCATATCTTGAACCTTTTTTACGATTTGGCCATTGCCCTCGGCGGTTTTAACGATAACGATAACGAATTGACACTTTTGATTTCTCGTTTTGCTTTTTTACTATTGTGAACTTAGGACCCTGCAGCGTTTACAGGAATGCCGATATAGGTACCTACGTTCAAATATCAGTCAGAAGGCCAATTATTGTACTTAATTAAAACGTATAAATCTAGTCGCAATCTCATCTCAGCGACAAATTGTTGCTGGGGAGTTTCTTCCGCCACTTCTTCCCAGGATTTCCCCTTCTAAAACACTAGGAAGCGGTGAAGGGTGGGCGTTTTGGGGACTGTCTTATGTATTTTTTGGCGTTCATAAAGTGCTGATTGAATTAAAGACTTTTGATTTTGGATCAATGTAAAAAATTATAGTGAAAGTAGACATCTTCTTTTTCTTGAGTGATTACTATTAGTGACTCACCTGGTGACTCTCTCTGACTTGGCATCACATACCGTCAAAAAACAGATTGAGGCTGAGATATTTATGCAATCGTTCCTAAAAATATGGGAATTGCGTCTCTGGTGTCACTTTGGCGATTAACTTTTTTTCATGTCAAGCAAGCAAAATCCTTATTAAGGTTGTTTTGCTATCTGGTTACTTTGAGAAGTAATACCAAAAGAAACTCAGAGGTAACAGTCCCTTTTAAATTCCTGACTTCAAGTCCTATAGACCTACCTTGGTCATATCTTGCGATGCCCATGCAGGTTGGTCGATGAGATGGTTGTTTCAGGAAAGAGCTACACAGATATACGTGGACCTGTTCACTGTTCGATCAGTGCACGCTTTTGTCAGTAATCGTGAGCTCAACTCGGAACTCAAAGAGCTCAACAATTCGACGAACAATATCTAACAAAGGTAAGACCACATAAAGTTCCTACTCCAACTGTCCGACAATAAATCTCTGAGATTCTTTGATCAGCGCACTCATTTCAGTTAGCTTCACCATTTTACTTTAACTCGTCAGAAAATAAGTTAGTTAGCTACTCCCAAGCATAAACTCCTAGGAAGTGGAATGGACGACTTATACTCCTGGTTGACCACTTTTTCTTGATGATTGAGATTGAGAATCTGCGATTATCTCGAACAGGCCCAGATTGCTTAGCGTCAGCACCTTCGACCGCTCATCAGTGGTAAAAAATTACGTTGACAACGTTTTCATCTCGTATCAGTAATTTAATAAGGGCCTTACCAAGAAATTGTCATTACAGGCTAGTAAAAAAAAGTTGTTTCTACGGTTTTCATAATATCTTCACTAATTGCATTAGCAACTATCAATTACCAACTAAACACCGCAGGCATCTAATAATAAACATAAATATATTAAAAAATGATAAAAAGTGTAAAAAAATATGGCCACGATCGCCATCTTGAATCGAATGCGCGGGAACGAGCGATCGGGTGCGTTCAATAAATTGACATACGCCTTATATGGTCGTATAGCGTCCCATTCGTCTTGTTGTAGGTCTAAGACCTTACCTTCAAGTTAGATGGCGTGTTAAATTGGGCCTGTGTGACTGGATAGATAAAAAGTAAGTGACTAACATTTATGGGGATATTATAATGGTTAGTTGACTTCGAGTTAAATGTTTCTAATGCTTGTCGAGTTAAGATTGCGTAAAATATAGCTTGATTTGTTGATATTTTACGATAAATTGTTTTAGGACTTAGTAGAGAACGATAGAATATATTCTTAATAATATTCTTTTTTATCCAAAATGGGTTCCAATATTTTTTTAAGACTCATCGGAAGCAATTGAGGATAATCATAGACTTTATGTGTCTTTGATTAATTGCACACGATATCAATTACGTGGATCGAGCCAATTACAGATCCATTACAGATTCGTAAAAGGACAAAATAGCCCCTCTAATTTTAAAATACAATTAGAACGTGGAAACATCTCACCTAACGTGAGCAACAGTGGCCCACGATGGCCAATCATGAGCAATTGATATAGAGAATGATATAAATATGTTCATATACTGCACAAACAACTATGGCCCAGCGTCCTAACCATTTAGATGTCCCTAACGTCTTACCGACTCTTCACAAGAATGTCGTCGGAGTCTGCGGACGTTTTTACATACATTTATTGACCAGCATGGCTCATCAACCCGAGAACCGTAACAGCCATGAGCTTGCCAACCTAAATACCACTGAAAGAAGACGTGGGAAGGTTTTATTTTCTGTGGGTAGGTTCGCTCTTGTAAATAATGGTGGTGTGGAGTGGTGGTTTGGTACTCAGATGCCGCAAGTTCTTGCGTTAGCGACGCTGGCCGTCAGGTAGTTTGTTGAACGTGATTATTGTCGTCGTTTTGATTTGTAATGATTTTCGCATTGTCTTGAACTTGGAGAAGGGTGCGGAGGCATTTTTATGGTAATTTGTAATTAATTTCATTTGTTAAGGATTTTTAGGCGGGACCTCAATGGAGGAAACGTACAAATACTTATGTAGTTTAAAATAATCTACGATTATATAAACGTACCTATTGCATAGGTTGTTGCCAATGGCTTTATCTTTATGTATCTGAAAGCGATCTCAGACAACTTTTGGAAGGACTTGATAAAGAAAGACAAAAGATATTATGCAGGTAGGTATAACATTATTACCTATGTAGGTGTCAATGTGTGGATGAATTGTCAAATTAAAAGAAGTTTATTCTGATTGGTCAGAATATGGCTTGAATGTAGGAGATATGATATCCAATCAGCTTCATTTTAGTATCAGCCAATCAGCTATCTTACTGGTACAGGTAAGGTAGGTACTTTCTCATAGAGGTTACTAGCCAACCTAAGACAAACTGGTTCTTTTTGCAAAAAATCTAATAAGTATTACCTAAAAATAAAGATTACGTTTTCTTCTTGGATTCTCACATTTTGGGTCTTAGTAAACGAAGATTACATTTTTGCCGTTATTACTAGCTATTACTTGTTAAAAATGTTATTGTTCTGCGCTTTGTAATACCTATGTTTTATTATCTATTACTAGCAGACGTTCCGCGGTTTAACCCGCGTAGGTCCCGTTCCCGTGGGAATACAGGAATAAAAAGTAGCCAAGGTATTGTAAGCATGCAGGGTGTCAGCTAAATCTATACCAAATTTTATTAAAATCCATTCAGTAGTTTTTACGTGAAAGAGTAACAAACATCCATCCATCCATCCTCACAAACTTTCGCGTTTATAATATATTATTAGTAGGATTTTGTGTGGCATTGCATGCCGTATAAGGCAGAATATACAAGGATCCTTTATAAGAACTTATTTTTATGTAGCTACATTGTAAGCAAAGTATTCTATTTAATTATATAAGTAGATTTAATGGCTCTGTAAATATCTACCGATAAGGATTCAGTTTCCTGGAATGATTGACACATTTTGTTTCGATGTTTGAAATGCTTTCATTGGAAATAACAGCACTGGTGTTTTTAAACATACAGCTTAGTGCATTAGTATGATTTATTTCCGAACTATGTTGGGTTAGTGTTCCAGTCCTATTACTTCCACTCACCCGGCCCGCAGCAGACGCACCGGGCGCAGGCGGAGGGCGGACAACGCCCTCTTCCAGCCCCCCTGAATGGGTCCAGGGCGACGGACGCGGGGATGTCCGCCGCTCCCACGTACATGGACCCGAGGTGGCGGCGCGTCGTGTTCACGCGCGCCCCTCTTAGACGTCGCGTGGGGTCTCTAACACCTCACTCCCTCGCTGACTTGGCGAGGCCGGCACCAGTCGGGGGTCGCGGAAGTATCTTCTGTTCCCGTGACCCCCGGAACAGGTGTGAGAAGGAACACGGGGTGGTTTTTAGTCAGTAAGAGTCTGACAGACCCCTCCGCCTCCCCGGGCGGGGGACATCCACGAGGATTTTCCACCCCTCAAAAAAAAAAAAGAAAAAAAAAGTGTTCTAGTCCTAATACCTGAAGTGGTCCCCATAGGGCACTAGGGATCGTGGTAAGCACTAAGTGCACTGCAAGTTTCCATGAATTCCTCGGGGCACGAAGTGGTTTTTAGTCAGCAAGAGTTTGACAGATCCTTCCGCTCGGGTGTGTCAGACTCTCTTGTGACATCCATGATGGGTTTTCCACTCTTGAACAGTAAAAAAATGAGCGAGCCTTAGAGTAGTCGATGACGTGTGACACCTGACATTTGTTACCGTTGTAAATACGCCACAATAAAATAAAATGTCAGTATTACGTAGTACCAACCTTACTGGAAATGGGCTAACTCTATCTCACAGCTATCTCTACGCAACCGCGCGCGCTCATAGGTCAAATCAAATAGCGCGCGCTTCCCTGGTTTCCTGTAGGTACACATTTCCGTCTCTTTTTACCACCAGCAACCGACAGGAAACATATAATAATAATTTAATAATAATAATCAGTTTTAAAGTTTTAAAAATACAGTCAGTAGATTACCTAGTTCATGAAACTCACATTAGGATTCCTGTGTCGTGAGTTCCAGGCTCCTTCGTTCCGTTAATATTACACATCAAAAACTCTTCCACAGTGTAATTGGATGCATCTGAATACCAGCGGTTTTTACATAAAGTAACAGCCCATCTGACCGCCACAACCCGTTGTTAGACTTACGTGCTTAACATTCTAAAAGATACTATCACGACTAAATGAACCATCGTCAGACAAAAGGTATAGTCTTGTTGCTGAGTTATAGTGTCGCCTTAACGATTTAGCAACTGAGTTTACCATTGAAATGAATGGGTATACACGTCGTAGTCTAAAGCCTCCATGAGACTAACAAATCGTCCCTAATTGGAAAGATATTGATGTGTCTACCATCGGGGACTTATTCCTCTTTTTAACCCTCAGGGTAGAATTTGTAGGCAATATATTTTACGATCTACAACATAAGAATTTGTCAACTGTTATGGCTGTAGGCTGTTTCTGTGCAATTACGTTCGAATAAGCTTCAAATTGTAATGTAATTTTGCACAATGTCTGTCGGTATTATATTAGTCACAAGTGCTGCTGCTGAGCATGAGGTCCTGGGTTCAGTTCTTGGGTCAGGCAAAATTTAAGAGTTATTAGATTTTTCTATCTGGAATTGCTCAGTTACAACTTGGAGTTTGGATTTGTGCCCTGTCGATGGCAATAGACTAAACCCCTATTACATGGGACTTAAACTACGCTTTGGAAACACATTCATTGTGCGAACAGCTAAAGAGTGGCATTCCTAGCCGGAGTCGGTGTTTCCTGATAGCTGCAACCTAGGGGTCTTCAAGTCAAGAGTGAACAGGTCAATTCTAGGCAAGCGTGCTTCATCGTCGACCACATCATCGCTTACCATCAGGTCAGATAGCGGGCAAACGCGTGCCTGTCAATAATAAAAAAAAATAAAAAATACACTATCATTATTAATTAGTACAAATACTTAGAGGGCTTATTCTAGACGGTCTTCTCATTATATTCGAAAAGTATCAATAAATAATATTCATAAACAGCAAAGTTATTAGCGTTTGTTTATATCCAAAAAAGTCACCCAATTTATAATGGAAATATTGTACAGGCTATTCATGACATAGGTAGTAGTACCTATTCATTAATGGTCATCTCTCGCTCACGTTCGCGTGATCTCGCTCAAGCAAGCATGACCCGCCTCCAACAGCTGTTTTCGTTATTTAAGTTTAGTAAACTAAATAGATATTTAAAAATGAAATTTTGTTTTTTTTACTTTTGATTAAGTACGCAAATATGATCAGTAACAGGTACGGATACATTCCAATTTTTTTGCTACATATTATAAAATGGTGTGGAAGTTCAAAGGGGGAAATTTAGATGTGAATGAAATTCACGCAGACCAAAGTGGTTTAAAATAATATTATTTTAATAATAGTCTCAGTAATGTCATCTAGCATAATATAGGATGACTGGTAATTAGTGACCGATACTTAAACACGTGATTGTATTCATGATTTCAATAAACTTTCCCAAAGAAACTTTTTTTTATACACAATAACTTATAACAAATGCGCTGTTCGAAATTCCCACGCGCGCGCCTTAGATCGACCACAGTAGGCACGAATCGGCACGATCTATCAGTTAATAGTCTCACCTCGGGAAGGGCAAAATCTACTAGTAGTAGTAGCGTCAGTCGTCACACGCTCCCCCGCAACCCCCACCGCTCCCGTTGTGCAGTACTGACATAATTGAATTAATTGCAAGTTAATGAGTATAAAAAAAAGTTTTTTTGGGAAAGTTATTCGTATTCATTAGTACAATCACGTGTTTAAGTATCGGTCACTAATTACCAGTCACCTTATATATAGCAGTATCCGTCTGATTATAGCTGGAGAGCTAGTGAACCCTGGGAGTAACGGTCTTCCTGTAAGGTTAGAAATTTGTATACTTACGATTTATGACATGCTAAGAGCAATAGCCATGACCTGGCAGGCGTCAGCCCTGCACGTCATCAGCCCCTTTATTTTTTGGACTGTTAAGTAAATTGAGTTTCAAAACTTGTTTCTGTAAATTTGAAAATTTAATAGGATAAAGTTTATTTATTGTACATCTTAAAAAAAAATTGACAGGCGATTACAATAAGCAGAAGTATATGACAGATCAATTAGAAAACGTACAGTTGATGAGGTAAAATAAACTTTGTCCTGTATACTTAAAATTTTTATATGTTTTCAAGTAAACGTCTCAGAGTAAATATGTACAATGCCAGGCGGTTTTGATCAGCATAAGACCTTGACAGGCGAGGGGACAGCTGCTAGACAGTGTTGCCTGAATGCCGTTTACCGTTTATCTAATACGAAAGGACGTATACCTGCTCTCGAGCAACAATGTACAGAGAAGAATTTCGTCAGTTGTGCCAATACAATGATTTTTACTTGTGAAGATGCTTTGAGCTATAACATTTCTTATGTTGAGTGATTTCGGATTTAAAAAAAAATATTGTTATCAATTGTGCAAAGATATTGTGTATTGTTGTACTTAATATTAACATTTTGTAAAAAATGGATAAATATTTCTGAACTACACACATCAAAAGTGTCTAGGGATCAACATATATTTTTGCAATAACTTTTCTCCTGATTGATATTAATTAAAATTTTCTTTAAGGATTCATCAAATAAAGTGTTTTCGTTTGTCACAGTAACGATAAACCAAGTCACCTTTGCATTAATAAAGAAATTTGCCATTTTCCTAATAAAGGGATTTTTGACATTTGAACCACTAACATTAAAATTCGAAAAAAAGATTGAAATAACAGTTTTCTTTAAAATTTTATTGGGTAACTTAAACAATTAATAATCCGTGTTTCTACCGCGAACACTAACAACACAAGAACATCGGTTTGGCATACTCAAAATGAGTTCATCCAAATCACGCTGTGGAATGGCCGCCCATGTTCGTTGCAACAACAAAAAAAGGTCTTCTTGCGACTGGATACCCTCCATATTCGGCAGAGCTCTTCTCTGTAGCATATCCCATGCATGCTCAATCGGGTTCAAGTCTGGCGACTGAGCAGGCCAGGGCAGGACATTGATGTTAGCTGTGGCGAGAGTCTGTCTTACAACTCTTGCGGTGTGCGGTCGTGCATTATCATGCATTAACTGAAATAAGGGACCGATTTGCACTTGTAGAGGAACGATGACGTCTGATACAATCGTCTCAGCATAAATTTGAGCGTTGAGGTTGCCTCTGATCCAAATCAACTCAGTTCTTCCGCCGATCCAAATACCCGCCCATACCATGATGGTTCCACCACTATAAGGATGGACTTCCTGGCAGGATTTTAATCGCTGTTGGCGTCCAGGGGTTCTCCAGTGTCGTATACGTCTTGTATCCGGTCTCATACCAAAACGAGACTCATCAGAAAAGCACACGAAACGCCATTGTTCTTCTGCCCAATTTCTGTGTTCAAGAGCCCATTGATATCGAATCCTACGATTGTGCATTGCTATAGGTGGTACCCGTAGCGGTCTTCGGGAATGAAGGTTCACTTCATGCAAGCGGTTTCTGACTGTTTGGTCGCTAATTAAGTTCCCTGAAGAGTGATGAAGCCTCATGAGTTGTAAGACAGACTCTCGCCGCAGCTAACATCAATGTCCTGCCCTGGCCTGCTCAGTCGCCAGACTTGAACCCGATTGAGCATGCATGGGATATGCTACAGAGAAGAGCTCTGCCGAATATGGAGGGTATCCAGTCGCAAGAAGACCTTTTTTTGTTGTTGCAACGAACATGGGCGGCCATTCCACAGCGTGATTTGGATGAACTCATTTTGAGTATGCCAAACCGATGTTCTTGTGTTGTTAGTGTTCGCGGTAGAAACACGGATTATTAATTGTTTAAGTTATCCAATATCATTTTAAAGAAAACTGTTATTTCAATCTTTTTTTCGAATTTTAATGTTAGTGGTTCAAATGTCAAAAATCCCTTTATTAGGAAAATGGCAAATTTCTTTATTAATGCAAAGGTGACTTGGTTTATCGTTACTGTGACAAACGAAAACACTTTATTTGATGAATCCTTAAAGAAAATTTTAAATAATATCAATCAGGAGAAAAGTTATTGCAAAAATATATGTTGATCCCTAGACACTTTTGATGTGTGTATATACAAAATTGGGACCTTCTATATGCCAAAGCTTGCCGGGATTTTATGCATTAACCGGTTGCGATTTCAATCCGTCCTTTTCAAGAAGAGGTAAAAAAAAACCATTCCAAATATTGCAGAAATCGACTGTATATCAGAAGGCATTCAAAGAATTAGGAAACGCAGAAATAGTACACCCTGCAAACGTGAACTACATCAACAATTATTGAGAACTGCCTACATTACAAATATATGGCGAAATTGTAATTAAAAAGAACCAACAATTCTTACACCTGAAAATAACGGTTGGAACTTAATTGATAGTCGTTACGAATTTAATTGGTTTGAGGGGAATACGGTTCCATCTTCTATATACGACATACTTTTACAAGGACCTGCTGATACTTCCACAGCACAATCGACTGAAACTGAGGAATGCATTTCAGGTAACATACAACTATTTTATTCCGTAACATTTAATACGCAGTCCTATGTAATTTAGCTTGATATTTAATTCTTAACAACCTTATTGATTCATTAAAATATTTTTTTTTACTATTTTCAGATGAGGAAAACATTGTTGAAGAATCAGACGATGATGAAAACAGTGATAGCGAAATTTCGGATGATGCTGAAGAAAATGAATGTTAAAAATAATGTAGATTGCATAAAACCCAATAAAACACATTGCATTTACTGTATGCGTTCATGTAACATTTCTTATTTGCACGCCCTTAGCAGCTGTCCCCTCGCCTGTCAAGGTCTTATGCTGTTCAAAACCGCCTGGCATTGTACATATTTACTCTGAGACGTTTACTTGAAAACATATAAAAATTTTAAGTATACAGGACAAAGTTTATTTTACCTCATTAACTGTACGTTTTCTAATTGATCTGTCATATACTTCTGCTTATTGTAATCGCCTGTCAATTTTTTTTTAAGATGTAAAATAAATAAACTTTATCCTATTAAATTTTCAAATTTACAGAAACAAGTTTTGAAACTCAATGTACTTAACAGTCCAAAAAATAAAGGGGCTGATGACGTGCAGGGCTGACGCCTGCCAGGTCATGGCTATTGCTCTTAGCATGTCATAAATCGTAAGTATACAAATTTCTGACCTTACAGGAAGACCGTTACTCCCAGGGTTCACTAGCTCTTGGACTATTATAATTACGGTGTCTTCAAGGCTTGAATGAATAGGCTCTTAATAAACTAGTGCGCTTCACCATCATCGATTGCATTAGTGCTTACCATCAGGTAGGATTGCAGTCAAGCACTAGTATATAATACTTATAAAAAAATTGGAGCAGCAACGGAGCGTACTAAACGTAACTCGTAGATTTTTGTCCATTAGGACACATGTATCGGATGAAAATTTTGTTCGTGATGTCCCTGTCTTTGACGCAGACGAAGTCACGAGCGCAGTACTAGTCATTAAATACAGTCTGTCTTATTGAACAGTATCTGCAGCTAAGTACATCCTCTAGCCTGCCTATGGCACCGTAAAATTGCAATAACAATCTGAATGATTGTTGACCGGACCAATAACTTAATCTCGGTTTTATAACTTCCTTTACACATTATTGTTGGTATATTAAACGAGTGATTGGTTAAAAGAATAAGTCGTTTTCCAATTATTTTAATTAACCGACTTCAATAAAAGGAGGTGGTTCTCAATTCGGTTTGTTACTTCAGTATTCCGTCATTTATGGACCGATTTTCAAAACTCTTTTTTTATTTGATAGGGTATACCTACTAGCAGATTGGTCCCATTTGTATCATATGATATATCTGATGAGGGATCCTCGAGGAAGTGAGGGAACTCTTCAAAAAATGTAAGTACACACATACTGATTTTTACATTTTTAGTCACAAATCAAGCATTTTCATTTAGAAAGTATCATTTTGTGAAGAAAAACTGACAAAGAAGACATGCGACGCCACTCTTCAATCAGCAAATTATTGATTGCTATAGTCAGATGTCTATGCAGAGTTCTTGTATTTTCATAACATAACAAATTACGCTCTTCTAGTTTAAAAGGGGCCCATCGGAGATGTATAGATTAATTTTTAGAAAAGAACTTCTTTAGCAATTGTTAACTAATTTCAATGATTCTTTGAAGTTTTAAAAGACCTTCATTATAGACGAAGAAACTAAAAATTGCAAAATAAAAACTTTTTTACAAAAAAAAAATAACCGACTTCATAAAAAAACACTACCAGGTGTAAACCATACTGTTTACCTATTACATTGTGTCCTTTTTCATTTCCTTCTACATTTTAGCCAAGGGCCTGCAGTTACACTTAAGTTTAGCTGGCTAATCTTAAGTTTATGTTTACACCCACCTAACATAGGTATAATATATATATTTCGAAATCTAAGAATGTAACCTATCAGGGGCTTGAGTCTGCAATTGCAATCGTGTCTCAATGACCGGTCATTGATCGCATGTTTGACAACTTTGACAATTTTGTATGGGAAATGTGTCATAAGTTTGACGTTATACGTCAAAAATCGATCGTTGACCGGTCATTGAAACACTATTATAATAGCAGACTCGACCCCCTGTTGTTAAGTAACACAAGCTCTGCTTAGCTTGGGACTAGATAACGTTGTGTGAAAGTTGTGTTATTATTAATTGAGAACCTCATCCTTGTTTGAAGTCGGTTAAAAGGTTCCAGATAAATCTAAAATCTAAATAAACAACTAATTTCTGGCTCCCCATATACCCCACGGTATATGGGGAGCTTACTTATGAACAATCTGATCTGTCGGCAGTAGAGACAGGTTCCGATGTCCTTGGGGAGAAAAGTGGCGGCGCGCGGCGCTGCCGAGAGCGGGCGAAAGTGCGCGCTGACCGTGCGCCGGCGCATCCACGGTTAACTTATAATAACTGATGGAACTTGATTGGCCATTAGAATTTTTATGATCGACAGTTTCGACTTTTTTGGAACGTTTTATTGAGTTTTGGTTTTGAAATTAAATGTCTGTTTTAGAAAACGTTCGTCAGACTGTTTGACGGATCCATAGCTTTTCTTTGTTCATAAGTCTTAAAATAATAATTTTGTTACCAATAAATGCAACTGACTTCATAAAAAAAACACTAGCAGGTGTGAAATAACTCTACTTTCGGAAGTCTGTGGCTTTAGTGGTTGTTTCTTTAATTATTGGCCACCGACTTCCGAAACTAGCAGAGTTATTTTACACCTGTGTGTGTGTTTTTTTATGAAGTCAGTTGCATTTGTTGGTAACATAATTAAAATATTTTTTTTGGTACGAGTAATAAAAGATTTTTTTTATGTAGGTAGGTAGATGATTTAGGTATTATTTATCCGATGTGGATGAAACTCAAATGGGATCACACAGGATGTACCTACTTAAGTATATAGCCTAAAGGCAACATCTCAAACAAAAAATAATTTTCTAAATTGGTTCAATAATGACGATGAGCTATGTGTCATTTTTCATAGGTTTTCAACTTTATTCTAAACACACATGTTCAATTGGGAAAATTTGACAGTTTGGGTTAGATTGATGTGCTGGCGTCTGAACAAACAAACAAATTTTGCCAGTTACCTTTTAATCCCATGTAATAATAGGAGGCGAGACATTGCACACTTTTAAAATAAAATCCTTTTATTTCGCGTTCTCTCGAAGTTACAAATACAAATCAAAATATAAATACCATTAAATACCAACCACCATTGTGTCACCACCACCACCATCACCACCACCATTGTGTCATTAAATCGTAAATACAATGTCAAACAAAAATAAAAATTAAATTTAATCAGAAATTAATATTACAAAATACAAATGTAAATCAAAATTCAGGGCAGACTTTTACTTACATGGAACCCATACATATCCGGCGTAATGTTGATGTCTTATAGGTAGACATCTGCCTTATATACTTCGGATAATATCGTCGTAATGTTATGTTCATTGAGTACCCAAAGTATTGAGTTACACAAAACATATTTTCAAATTCATTCGGTTAACCACGACATTGGTTCATTGTAGTCGATCGATGTCTGAAAGTGCGGCGGTTAAGGCGAGACTTTAATATTGTACAATAGTTTTGTATGGCAGTGCCAGTCAGGTGCATTCTTACGTCCAAAGAATGCTATAGAATAGTCTCCGAGTGTTACTAGGCACGCCTTTGTTCATAGCTAGGTGGTATTGTGATTTTTGAACAACAGCTATAGGTACCAACTAAGGAACGGGACTTGCATACCTATCTTACATCGGAAGATACTTTTACTAGACGATAAAAAATATTAACCTGTCATTGAAGTTTTGATGTAAATCATCAATAGGTGAGTGTAAATCGGATTGTTGTCGTGGCGATACAGGTCATAAATTGCTATAAATTGAGTAGGAAGTCAGTTGTCGCAATTGTAAATATATTATTAAATTTTATAATTCTGTATTTAATCAATTTAATTGCTCATAACTAGCCTCCACAGATATTTTGTAAAATTTGTAAAATTTTGTCAAATTGAATGAAAACGAATATTTATGTATAGACAGTCATTATTTTATGAAATATTTTTTTACGAGGCCTACCTCGTAAAAAAATATTTCGTATACAAATACCTATATTTGTATTGCTTAACCTTTTCATTTTGCCATACTTATCTGATTCCTTACGACAGGATCTGTTATTTTATGCATACTTACCTAATGTAAACTTTATTTATGCAATAAACAGACATTATCTCATGGAACAAAATATTTGTAATGCTTTATCTTTTCATTATAATGCCATATCTGATTCCTCGCTTAATCTGTTATTTTATGTATATAACTTATACAAATTAATTCCGATGTATCACTTTTACCAGGCGTCCAGTGACGGCTCACATTTTTTTTTTAAATTTTGGTTGCCTAAGAAATAGCTAGAACATTCTCATTGAAGTTATTTTAACTTTTTCTCTCGAGACACACAAAGCCTGATCGGCGGCGGCGAAATACAACGATTAGAAACCGGTTAGGGAACTGCATGAGCGGCGCATTGCACTCGCCAACTCCTAAACCCGACTCCAGAGTACGTTCCCGACTCAACCCTCTACCACTAACCCTATCTAACACAACCGAAACGCGCGCGTTCCCAACAACATCACTTATAGACTACAGAATTCTATTCAAGTCTGCAAGCCTGCGAAACGTGACTCTCAAAGGTTTTGCAATAGTTTCTAATGTAGTTTGCGGTAGGTAACGCGTGGTTTCCTTGGAATGCAAGTTACAGGCTAGAGGGTTAGCGATAAAATAAGTGGGATTCATTGACATCGGTCATGAGGTTCAGATATGCTGCTTTGACTGGATTAGGTGAAGCTAGATGCTTTTTTATAAGTCTAGGTTTTACTATGAAAGTGTAAAAGGGACCAGATGTGGCTAGTATGCTAATTAGGCGTGTTTAGGAGTTTTTGTGAGACTTAGACCAAGATGAAGTGACATTAGGTCTTGGCTATTGGGCTTTAAGTCTTGGCTTGAATTACAATGGGCTCCACACACGTTCCAATAGCGATGTCATTTCCGCCAAAAAACTGTCAATTTGGCAAACAAATTACTATTATTACCTATAAGTACTTATTTAATTACTAATACTGTTAGCCTGCTAATCCCTCAGCTGGGCAAAGGTCTATCCCCATGACTTCCAGCTTCTACAATCCAGGGCTAAAGTGGCCATATTGTTGGCAAATTAGAGCACTTTTTGCGTCTGTACCCAAATATTTCTAGAATACAGTCTATTTTGCCTAAAAATGTTAATGTTGATTCCTAATTTTAATGATATTGTTTTACTATATTTAATAACATTTTACAGGGTCCATTATTGTGCCTAGTTTTAAGCTTTATTTAAAGATCATATGAACATTGTGGAATGCAAATAAATTATATGAATACGAGCAATTTAAACTCTGAGTTAAGCTACACGATAACGCTGTAAGGGCACCAATTTGACAAATTCATAAATTCTACTGCAAATAAACTGCTTACACACTTTTTCCTATCTATAGTTTAGACATGTAGGTAAGTTTTAATTTTAGTATTTTACTATGCACGAAATGTTAATTTATTTGTTTTAAGTATACCTAGATATTTATATGCCTTGTAGCCTGAAACACACGTTCAACCTAGTTCAGGCAAAAAATCAACTGTGCTCTATTGTAACTGATATTATCTTATTGTAAATGTGCCCTTTCTTATAAATAAACGATTATTATTATTATTATAGGTCCACTTAGACAAATTGTTGTGGTCAGGTATAGGTGTCATTCCTAAAAGTTCAATATTTCGCCCTTTTGCCACGAAGTGGCGTAATTTTTCCGTTACAATTCAAAAAAGGTAATTAATAATAGCCTATGTGCTAAGTCGGTAAGTAAAGTTCACGAGACTGACATTTAGATAATAATATCCCCTATGTTTAATTATCTGTATTGACCTTTGCCTGTAAGGGGTGGTTTGATGCAAAAAGTGACGAAATAACTGGCTCACTGGCTTTTAAATACCTAGTAAGTAATACAAGTAGTATAAAGATAAGTACAGAAGTATCATTATTTGTGCAATAATAAAGAAAAATACAATCGTGGTAAATAAATTTATCCCATTGCACGGAAAAAAACTTCTTTTCATGCAAAGAAGGCACGAGCATTGATCACCACGCTTGCTCAAGGCGGGTTGACATTTGGAACGTGACATTTGGAATACGCTTCTTTTATTTTGGTTTTCTCCACAGTAGGTATTGCCAAACCACTTCACTTTTCATTTCACTTGCCAAATCAGAATTGAAGTCCTACGAGTCTCGGAGAAATAGCCACTGAAAATGTGGCTGATATTATTGTTTGACCATTTTGACGGAAATTACTAGTTAGTGGCAAATTAATACGAAATACGATATAATTAATTATTGACATAGGGGTCAGCGCACTCAGAGAATTTTATTTTAATTATGACTCAAAATCTAATCAAATGACGTCGACACTTTATTTAAAAAAAATCTTCTTCGTCACCGCCGATGTAATTTGTGGAATTAGTAATTTTGCAAGCTCTATCTTGAGTGGACCTTCTGATGTAAGATTTTACTGTCACATAGCTTAAAAACTAAGTACTAACATAATTACAAATAATTGTTTAACTTGTATAATCCACGATAGTCTTTAAATTCACAGCTGAAATAATAATTAAATTAAACCTCATCCTTCAAATTGATTAAATTAATTAATTATAAAAATAGGTGAGCGTAACGACGTTACAGGGCCATAAACATGAACAATAAATGGCATTAGGGGACCCTTCAAAGTACTTGCACGCCACCTTATTTCTTCTGATATTAGGGGAAAACCGTAAGAATCTAGGTAGATAGTTATTAGGAGCCTGGAACCTAAGATAGAAACACGCTTGTTCGATATGACTTCATATAAAAAAGTTTCGCCGAAAAGCTTGTTGATCGAAATCATTGAAATGACGTGATATTTAAATGAAATGATATTTATTTCTGTAAGTAGATCTTCTCAGATACTTTTACATGTCATTTTTTTTCAAACTAAAACTAAATGGCTCTAAATGGAATTTCCAAAGTGACTGATCCCTGAGAAAAAATACCGAAAGAAACTCAGGGGTTTTTTAAAGTCCAGACATAAGATTGTACCTATACATGTATTAGCGAGTCTCACGATGCAGGGCAAAGTCTGGAAAGGCCTTTTGAAGAAAGAATCAATTCAGCTTTGAGTTGACCTGTCCCCACAGACGGCATACATGCTTCAGTCATCGTGTAGCTCAAACCTATTTCAGGGAGCTCGATTGTCTGTAGAAGTGTAGACACCTTGGTATTCGGAAGCACTGTAGACAGAGATCTCTGTTCGTACATAGCACTTCTTGCCGTACACTTTATTCATAGAAACCACTGTTTTCAGATACCTTGGTTCATAGAAAGAGCCTCAGCAAAATATTTACTGGGTGGCAACTCATACGGTTACAAAAATGTGAATGAAACAGCCCCAATAATTAATAAAACTTGTGTTGGGGGTTAGTTTTATAATATTATGATTACGCATTGCGTCGCGTCGAATACTATGAATATTATGGTAAGTACGTAGTGGTTGTGGTTACAGGGTGTCTCATTCAAATCGGTCAGTATGGGAAAGTCTGAAACTATAAGACATACGAAGATATCATACCTACCTACATTAACGTAACAAAACTGTTAACTACTGGACAACATGTTACCCTAATTATGTATTTATTCAATAAGTGAACAATGTATGTTCTTTTAGAATAAATAAAGAATCTTTAAACCCAAGATCTGTTCTGAGGAACCATGTCATCGATTTTAATAACAAGAAAAACTGCATTCATACATTTAAAAAAAAAAACATCTGTACTCCGTTCGGGAATCGATCCCGGTTATTTTGAAAAAAAAACCTACACTAGGTATTTCTATTTAGATATCGATTGTGTAGGTCTTATGCAGTAAATGTCTGTTTGAAACATGATGTCTAAAATGAATAAAATGCATTGTTTCCACATACTTTAATTTATTATAGTAGGTGCTCGAAGTGACCATGTTTACAATATTACTACAAATAGTACCTACAGATGTTTTTTTAAATGTATGAATGCAGTTTTTCTTGTTATTAAAATCGATGACATGGTTCCTCAGAACAGATCTTCGTATGTCTTATAGTTTCAGACTTTCCCATACTGACCGATTTGAATGAGACACCCTGTATAGCGACTGACGTATCTAGCGCATGTCTGAATCTGAGCCAGAAAAGCGAAATTTAGTAACGTAACTAATAGTGAACAGTTGCTTTCAGTGAACCAAGGTATCTGAAAACAGTTTCTATGAACTGACCAGATATTATCAGTAATCGTGAGCCAACTCGGAACTTGAGGAGATCCACAGTATTGGACAGTTTCCACGGTATGCAATAGAGAGAATAGGTATCCCACCAAAACGATTCATGTAAAATGTTGCCAAGACTACCACATAAGGTTTGCCTTGTGAAAAAGATATCAGATCTCAAGTAGAGCCAAGCTTCTGAATCTACACGGCCTAACCTACCGACTGTAACTTCATAAATTCTACATTATCAGTATAAAAGTATGGCTTCGCGTAAAGTATTAAAGCTATTTTTTTTTCTTTTTTTTTTTTAAACAACTTTTCACACAATGCCATTTAGTCCCAAGTTAAGCTTGAGAGCTTGTGTTATGGGTACTTAACAGCTGATAAACATACTTATATATTTCTAAATACATACATATTATAGATAAATTACACCCAGACACAGAACAAATGATCGTGCTCATCACACAAACATTTGTCCTAGGTGGGAATCGAACCCACGACCTGCGGTATAGCAGTCAGGGTCACTAACTACTACACCAACAGGCTAGTCAAATTTTCAAAAAAAATCAATTGAGACTTTGTATGTTTAATTAGTCTATTAATTACATCATATCCTGAGAATATGAACACTCTGGTACATCGGAAACCAACTCTATGAGTGTTCAAAAAAACGACGAAACACTTCGAGAAAAGCCCTTGCGCTTCGCTTGGCTTGTCTTGGCGGGGGCACTCCCGTGCTCCCAGATTGTATTCTATTCCAATTTGAATAATTAATTTATCATTTCAGTTCCATGTTAAACTTTTAATACCTACAATTTAGAATTCAGAAACCCACTTAAATATTACATCAGCTTGTTTTACAACTTGACAAGTCGAGTAGCCTCTATAAATATCGCTATCTTCACATACTAATAACTACGTAACTATGAAATAATTACACATCCCTCCGATATTACTGGCATTATAGTAATTCGAGCAATTCATCAGGAATGACTGTTTAATCGACCAATTAGAGCTGCTGTGTGTCTCAGCCTTTATGTTGTCCTAAGAGCCTTCGAATCAAATGCCCACCTGTAAACGATCCTTGATAATACGCATGTTGACAGAAAATGAATATCAAATTATAATAAGTCCATCAGTTACAAAATAAAAAAATTAATACACAAGTATTTTTTTTAATAATATCAATGACATTATCAGTAAAAAGGTGTTGATAGGTTACCTATACAACATTCGATCTCAAAAACGCACGAACGCGTCTGTTGACGGCGCGACGCAACACTGAGTAAAATGTCGCTGGTTAGCCACATTTTAACGTGTCGCTTTCTTAGCGTTTATATACTAAGTATCTACACCTTTTAACTTATAATAAATATCATTAATGATTATAGTACAGACCAGCTGCACCGAAAAACTTTGTCTGGCCTTACGATCAATTTCATAGGAATCGGTCAAGCCGTTTCGGAGAAGTGGCACGAGAATTTTATGCAGGTGTTAGAAATACAACTTTTAGGATGATATTTTCATTTATATTTTTATTTATTATCATGTGCCTGTGTTTGGGTAAAAAAAATGTTTTTTTCTTTCTTTCTTTCTTTCAACATGACAAATTGAGAACAAATAGATCCAAAACTTGACTTTGACTTTGTAAAAAATAAGTATAAATAAGAAAAATTACAATAAGTACCTACATAAAATACTAATCAAGTTATATAAAGACGTGCTAAGAGAGCGGTAATAATTATAGTATCTCTAATCTTTTTGCAAACAAACAAACATTAGTTTACAGAGAGAACTAGAAAAAAAACCCTGCATTCTGCTTCTTTTGTCTCCTGAGAAACCGCCATTAGATGCATTATGTAAAGTACGTTTTTTTTTCTGTATACTTATGTGTCCAGTCATTTAAAGACTCAGCTCTGTAACGAGAGAAATAAGATATAAAACACAGGGTTGAACAAACGGCGGCGGTTGGACACTCCTTATTTGTAAACATTGGTAGCCACCGATATTTAAAGCTCGGGTGCACCAGGGAGCAGAGCGTGAGCAGCGCTATAGTTTAGTTAAGAGGTGGTTGTAAATTGCATGTTGATAACAAAACTAGAACTATACGGAGCTTCCTTTTAAAAGTATACCTTCTAAACGACTTCTTGTTTTGACATGGTTTTCCTACATAATCAGATAGACAAACGGATATGTGAAACTATGTGAAAACCGGAATTTATTTAATTTAATTGCCAAGATATTGACTAACATGCTGCATCAAAAACTTGAAATGGCTATACTTACAGAAGAATTTAAATTCTTGGAAATTAAATATCGCCAAGTCTTGTTTTCAAATTGCGAAATACACCGATTTCATTGATTCTCTTTTCATTTTGGTTTAAGGGAATCCGAAATATGGGTTTAACTTTATCTATTGAGTGAGTTTTTTTGGTGTTTCATCTCAGAGTAGTAAGATAGTGAAACACCAAAGAGATTTAAAATACTATAGAGCGGGCATGTCAAGGAAATGTCATAGAAAAACTTTGATCCCATGTTTCAGTAACGCCATCTAGAATAATATATGAATATTGGAGCGGCAGCGGAGCGTACTACAAAAAACTCATCGACTTGTATCCAGCAGGACACACTTTTTCGGACGAACATTTTGTTCGTGATGTCCGGTCTATGGGTATTGAATGTCTTTGAGAAACAACGACCTCACCTTCTAGTAAAAATGACGTGTCGAAGTTATTGTAATAACCTATTTACAGAAATAAATGACATTTATCACGTATGTAGAACATGTTCATGTTGTAGTGTTCAGTTTCATTAAAAAGAGACCAATGAAATTTAGTTGCCATACTAAATATCACTTAGGTACTAAACTAAACTTAAAAGCTCACTACAAGTTGATTTAGTAATCAACTTGTAGTGAGCTTTTAAGTTTAGTCCGTGGAAATAAAAAACCAAGTGATCCGAAACAAAAGTCACTTTTCACTTCGAACTGATTTTCTTAGGAGTCAGTTTTTTTTGTTAAAAGGTTTTTAATTTTTTATCAGTGAGGCTACACAAATCTTTGTCTATTCCCTTTCTAGACGATACCAAGTTTTACTGATTCAGGCCATAACAAAAAAAGATAGTTCTCTTAAGGTCAAAAAACATAGCGTTCAGTGTGCGACAGTTTCTAAGGCATTCGTGGACATCTTTTTGCTTGCCTAGGCGCAGGCCGATTGGAGATCCGTAAGTAGATTATTTTTCTAGTTGGTAACATTGAATTTTATTGCCAAAATGTTGGTTTGAACCGGTAATGTGTGATATACTTATAGAATTTTATTTAATAATTGTCATTTGTAATACCTAAGTTTACAATATTTGTAAAACAGTAAACCTACTAATATTTCAAATTACACTTTCACGCAAAAACTACTGAATGGATTTGACCAAGGAATATTTTATAAACATTTACTAAAACTAACTCTTTTAAATTCGGTTATTTATTTCTTAGGATAAATATGCACGTAAGTAGGTAAGAAAGGACTTACTTTTAGAAAATAAACACTTTTGCTCGCTTTCCACTGACTATTTCATTATCTGTCTAGTCTTTTCCCAACAACGTTAGGGTCGGCTCCCAGTTAAACTGAATAGGTACAGCATTTTACATGGAGCGACTGCCTGTCTGACCTCCACAACCCAGTATCTGGGTAACACGATACCCCTTGGTTAAACTGGTTGTCAGACTTTCAGGCTCCGGACTACAAGAAACTACTGTCAAAGATCTACAAATGACAGCCGGGACCAAGAGCTTACCGTGCTTTTCGAGGCACGGAAGAGTCTTGATATGCAATGAAAGGTCAGCCCATCCACGGACCAACTTCGTCAAGCGTAGCTTAACCCACGATCGACGGGTGAGGCTGTTATACACACACACACACAAACACTAGGCACATCACACTCACTTGTATACACCATTCAAGAGCACGATTGCATTAATTTTGATGATTTAAGTACCTATATTCCATTTATAAATACTCTTTCGAATAAAAAAAGAATTTTGAGAATCGGTCCACAAATGGGCGAGAAATCAGGTAAAAATACATACACACGAACATAGAACCTCCTCTTTTTTTGAAGTCGGTTAAAAAGAGGCTCGTAGAAGCAGGAATGCAGAACAATTTATTTTAAAGATACGTGAAAACAATTTTTTTTTTCAATTTTCGTTTTTAATTTTGATGCTAATACTTTTACTCACATTAACTTTAAAAATAATTGAGCGAAGACACTGACTCCTGTATTAACACAGGTCTCACCTAGCATGGGAGTCAGGGTTTCAAATGGAAATGTATATTGTATCTTTTGTGTCAATAAAATATTTTATTATTTCCTGAAACATACTTAAGTACTTACATATAAATTATATTTTTCAAATGATTTAATACAAAGAAAAAAAAAAACATTTAAAAATTTGACTTTGTTAGATTTTGACATTACCTACCTATATTTGTTTTTGTCATGTTCTGATTTTGACATTATTATTGCTGATTGTTTTGACATTATTAGTAATTATTATCAATATTCCCCAAATGTGTGTGCCTGTGCTTAAGTTGTAAACTCATTACTAATAAATTGGATTGTGTGATCTGTTGAATAAACGATTATTATTATTATTAAAAATGTAAAGAATAGTAGCCCACCGGTATGGGGTTCAAGCTACCGGTGGTCAGGGCTTCTGAGAGAGGAAACGCGTAACTATTATTACCTATTTTTATTTAGCGACAATCTCCTTTCACTGACCATTTATTGACTTCATATTAAATACTTTATTCAAACCTACTATCCAACGTACTCCTACAGAACCCACCCAAGGGTCTAGCATCTATTCTATTGAATATATTTTTCTGTATGTGTTATAACCGGTCGTAAGCAATCGTGTGAAAATAATACAAGCCGCGTACGAGCCGTCTGTGACAAACGCCTTCCACGGGCCCTTGGAGCGTAGGTTATGTGCCTCTAGCATGCTCCCATATGGTCAACCACCCGATGAATGAAACCTCATATTTTTCAATTAAAGGTGCGAAAGTAATACATGGGTATTGAACACTGGAATTGATCTCTTTTTATTTTAAAAGGATAACGATGTGCAATTTTATTTATTGTTATTTTTAACCTTCGACGCAAAAACGATGGGGTGTTATGAGTTTGACGTCGTGTCTGTCGGTGCGTGTATATGTCTCTGGCTCCCGAACGGATGAACCGATTCTGATTTTGTTTTCTTCTTGTTTGAATGTTCTGGAATTAGTCGGGAGTCGGCATAGTGGCGGATCTTAAATTTAAGTGTAATAGTGTCTGTGTGTGTGTGTGTGTCCGTGTGTTTGTGTGTGTTTTAGTTTCTTTTTGAGCTGTGTTAAATAAACGCGAAATTGTAATGATTATCTAAGTTGGAACCCACCAGTGCTCTTCCTCCTCTCTCCTACTTGATCTGTGCCCGACAGGGTCCATAATTGTACCTATTATTATTTTTCTCACCAACAACACATTATGGTATGCAATTATGAATTGACAATTAAGAATGCATATTTATAAAGGTTGATATAAACAGAGAAGACAACGGGAATCAGTACCTACTTAGTTACAATTTTTAGTAGCCTAGAATTCCCCCAAAAATGTTGCGACCAACTCTACCTGTCTTACCGGATGTGTGATGATACCTTTTTGTCTTTTTTTGGGGTGTTTTGAAAGCAATAGGTACTTAGGTACATTGTATTGCACAAGATGATGTATGTAGGTAAGTACAGTCGAGTTCATTAATATATTGGCACTGTCAAGGATTCAAAATATTGTGAGCGTTGGAAAGCTCAATAACTTCTATAGAACCTATAGATCAAAAATATGTCCTCATGTGAACCGTTCAATAATATATGCTGTGCATTGTGCAATAATATGTGATCATGAACAGTTCAATAATATGTGATCATAAACGGTTCAATAATATATGCTGTGCATTAGGCAATAATATGTGATCACCCTTTTCAAAAATATAGTATTGGCTTTTATAATATCTGAGCAGGAAAAGCTTCTTTTTTTTATTATCTCTACATGCATGGGAAAGTCAATTATTTGCTCGAACAAATAAGATCTAGTTTACATTGTTACAGAAATGACAGTAGTTTCCATTGTTTTAAGCGCGTTTGCGTTTGTTTTTTAAATGAGTGTCTTTCAATCGTTGAATGACATGTGCGTCAGTTATAATTTTATTAGAAAAACATTTAACATCATTTGAAGTTAATCTAGCCAGTGATAAATGATGTAGCAAACTCCTTGACCATGCAATTTTAAGATTCATCATTCAGAGTAAAATTATCTTTATACCGTAAGTAATAAGGTTGAATTTGAATTACATTTACTTGTTTAGATATTATTGTATTTATGTGTGCCAAAGAGATTTATAGTTTATTGAATGTCTTTGATGTGTGCATACATAATTGTGAATCCTACAATGTTCAGATAATATGATCTTAATGTTGTTCATATAATAATGTGCTTTTGGCTGTATACATGTTACTGAGAAAAACCAGTCACATATTAATGAATCTAAATCTTGACCACAATTTAATGATGCTTTAGTTGTCACAATGTTATGTTTTTTTTTACCGGTCATATATTTTTGAAGCCTGAAAGGGCCAATATATTAATGAACTCGACTGTACTTAAAAGTTTATCGTTGAGGGGGCTAACTTCTGAAGTCAGCTAATAAAATAAAACAAAACCGGTTCTAAAAAAAAATAAATCGGTCCAGTTGTTTAGGAGCTATACTGCCACAAACAGAAACACAAGAAAAACTTATAACACTCCCATTTTTACGTTTGAGTGTAAAAAGAAATCGCACAAACATGTAATCGGAAATGCGTAAGTGATAAGGCAAAGAATCGTTGTGCAAACGCCCTACATATCGGTCGTACCAATCCCCCCTTTTCCAATTAAGTAGTAGGCCTACCGTCTTTATTATCTATACCATTAAATTACCGAGACCAATTAATTAGATACATTACCGTATCAATTTGTATAAATTAATACCTACAACTATCTTGTTTCTTATTCTATTTGTTCATTTCTATCTGGGATCCAAGTTTTTATCGACAAAAGAAGTTGTGCAGTTAATTGGCATAAGAATATCTTCAAGTATGCTTATTCTGCCGACAAATAAAACCAATAAGCATTGTTTGTGTCAAACTATTATTTTGTATTTTCTAAAACGATATAAGTAAATTCATATTTATTCTAAATTAACTGGTTACCTAAAAATAAACAAACAAAAGAACAGTAAACCAATTATAGGGCAACCAAAAACTCATCCGCATCGCTATCAACGGAAAAGTGCCCAGAAGACTGGCCGCTTTGCCACGTTGTATGGCAATGCTGATTCTCTGACCGAAATGAAGGCCAAATTAACTTATTAAATAATTTAATTAATGAATTCTAAATTAACCAGTTAATATACCTACAATAAATATATATATCGTTTTAGAAAATACAAAATAATAGTTTACACGAACAATAAAAGTTTTATTTTTCAAAAAAAATAAGCATTGTTGGGATAATAATACAAGTAGGTATGTTACTCTCCCACATCAAGACATACTGCCTCTTATCATACAGATAATTAAGGCACGAGTAGATCGTAGGTAAAGCTAAGCTTGACAAGGCTAATCCATGGATGTGTGCCCATTTATTACAAATCAAGACTACTGCGTGCCAATAGTCAATATTCTCGGCTGTCATTTGTAGATCTTTGTCAGTCGTTACGGGTAGTCGGGAGCCCGAATGTCTGGCAATCGGTATCGTGTGGCAAGGGGTATCGTGGTAACCAATCACTGTGTTGTGGAGGTCTGACTAGCAGTAGCTCCATGTTAAACACAGGTATTTAGCTGCATCTGGTTAAACTAGAAGCCGACCCCAATATAACTATATTCCCGCCTTGGGACCTGGAGGCAAAAGTACTCGCGTCACTGTACCGGTGGCGCGAGGAAACTCAGGCGCGCGGCCTTCGTCCGATGCAGCGACACATGGAGTTGCGTCGGTCGCAGCTGCGCGAGGTCCTGGTGGCGGCATGGCGGGACAGGCTTTCGAGCCCTACCTCGTCACTATCGAGGCGGTCCGGCCGGTGCTCGAGCGCTGGCTCGGGAGGAGGCACGGCTCCCTGTCGTTTCGGGTGACGCAGATACTTTCCGGGCACGGTTGCTTCGGAAAGTACCTGTGTCGCATAAATAGGGAGCCGGACGCCCGGTGTCACCACTGCGTCGACTGTCGGGAGGACACGGCGCGGCATACGCTGGCAGAGTGTGCCGCGCGGGAGGAGCCGCGCCGTGCCCTCGTCTCTGGAGTAGGCAGTGACCTGTCGCTGCCGGCCGTGGTCGAGAGGTCGAATTTATTTAACATCAATTAATACTGGAATGAAAAGTTGACTAATGTCTTCGTAAAATGATAGTTTGGAGATAAAATAAAATTGCAATAAATATTTATATCGTTTATTACATCAAATGCATTGCATTGTTACATGGAAACAATAAATAAACTGGTGTGTTATTATTTTGTATAACGATAAACTATGTTTGCAACCATTTTATACACATAAACTGCTGTTGTATTGATACACATGTAATTATTAATGTTTATGGACCATGTAAAACCCGTAAGATTTGTACACCTACTACCTAGGTATAGCATTATGTATTGTAATCTACTCATGTTAAACAAATAAATTGATCTTTATCTTTGTCTTTGGAAATATTGAGAAGAGGACAGTCCTTTTAATTTGATATTACATTTGGTCCTAATCATCATTATTAATTTCAGCCATAGGAAGTCCACTGCTGGACATAGGCCTCCCCTATAGATCTCCAATAAGACCGGTTGGAAGCGGCTCGCTCGCGGGTTGGTCCTAATAGAAATGCATATAAGGAGCATTCAAAACATTGCCCAAACAATAAAAACTCCTTATCGTTCTTCACTTACATAATTAGCAAAATTAATAATTAAATAAATCAAAGTGGAATCACTGGAATAAAATGTAAAAATCACTTTGCGATAATTGCATGTTAATTTAAGAAATGTATGACAGACAGTAGATAATTATGGTAGGTATACCAATTCCAATTGAATCTAATAGTGCCATGTGTATCAATTCAACCAATAAGAGAATCTATTTAACATTTCAGAACTATAGTCTGTTCGATACATGAAGAAATTTACATTAAGCCAAAAGTGAACAATATTCGTAAACAAAATTAAGAAACAATATAAAATATATGAAAACTCTCTCGTCTTTGGTTCCTATAAAAGCTTTGGGATACCAGCAGAGAAAAATAACACAAAATTGTACTAAACAGGCGAGAAAATAGATACAGATTATTATCAATACATCTTGCGTCAGTTTGCCTTAGTTTAGTTTTATTGCGTTGCAAAAACAACCTTACTTGATATTTACATAAAAAATTCAAATCGCTGGTGCATTACATAATTATTACTTATGTACTCGCAAATAATCATTACAGGTCAACCGATTACAATACCAAAAAACGTACACCTTTTTTTTCAAAATAGCACCAATATTTTAATATCAGCACATCGCGTGTACCAAAAAACGATTGCTGGCAACATTGTTGAACAAATTAATAACTAGCAACACCAAACTTTATGCAAAATTCGCGCGATAATATCATTACAACCCTTAATGGAGTATTTTTAAGTATTTTAGTACATTTAGGTGTAAAACAACGAAAAGATAATATGCACTGAATAACAGTATACGTATTAGTGGTATCTTTGATTACAGATGCCTAAAGTATTAAGATATGGTAAGTTAGACACTGAAGGATTATAGACTTCGCACCTTATAATATCCAATCACACATCTTATAATAGAAAATATACATTTCATTCTTGTATAAATAGATATGTATTAAGGTAAAATTAATTAAACTATGGTAACACTTTGTCTACGGAATCATAGATAAATAGAAGCCAACGAAACTGATATACTCTGTGGATTCGTTTTTTTGCTTACTAAGTTTGTTTTTTAACGTGAAGCATAGATGTTTATTTCAAATTATCCCTATTCTTAAAATAGGAATATGATATAGTATTTAGTAATAGTTTTCGAGTATTTATTGATATGGTTTAATATAATTCCCAGGAAGACTTTTACCTAGATATGGTGTTAGATACCTATTGTTAAATAGAGTCATAACCAGTAGAGATTCAACAAAGACTGTTCTAGTATCAACTGCAAGTTTGAAAGTATGCATCAAGTTAAAATAAGCGATGATTATAATTAAAATTACTTCACAAAAAATTATATTAACAACAAATGTGAACATTAACATTTTAATTTACAATCTACAAACTAATAGTTCTAATATACAATGACATAAGTAGCTTTCAAAGTTTATCTTGTTCCGTATTAGTAAATAATTTGACAGTATAATGTATGTCAATGTTTGCAGAATTAGTCATTGTATAAAGGAACCATGTAAACATAAATGTTGCCAACTACGAAAAAACCTTTTCGAATTATTTAAAAAACGTACCTAAATTTATTTGGTCTCATTTTAGTAACGGTTATTTATTTATTAACAGAAATCGATTAACAAATTAAATCTATACATATAATGGATTTACAGTTTATTATATTCGTATTTATTAGCCACTCTTTTAATTTCCTACGTCGGAACCGTTCAATACTGAACGTTTTATTCGCTTGTTTGAGATTTATCATCCAATTACTTTCAACTCACATTTATCACGAGTGAAATTTTGTCATTTTATTTGTCATGGTTTTAATATCGAGTCGTGAGTCAATTAATTCGATTAAAATCATATAAATAAATCGCTCGGCAACGCGTGCCGTCAAGCTGATTGTACGTCATGATTTGCGCATTACAAATATTAGTATCTTTCCTATCTAATTCAGCATATCCATTTACAATACCTCATTGTACTCAAGAGTACTCATTTATCATTCCCTCCTTATTATAACTTCACTCATTACTTTATCTTTTAACACCATATTCGACTCAAAAGACAGAAATTGGTCCTTTCTCTCTTACGGAGAAAATACCCTGAGGCTTCTCAATAAGGTAGCCAGGACATTTGCTAGACATTCAGCTCTTAGCGCTAGTTGACCTTCCAAGGTGGAGTTGTTCTCCTGTCCTTGACCTTGAGACTTCTTGGCGTTGTATTCGTGGATTATTTGTGCCATTTCAGCGCCAGCTAGTTCTTTGAAGGCTGCCGTAACGTCGTGGACTCGAAGGACCAGGTTACGGGTTTGCAGAGGTGCTGATGTGTGTCTGCCGAGAGCCTGGGTGGAAGAAATCAAAATTAATTTATAGAGTACTTACCTTCCTAGCAAACTTTGTTCCGCCTTATAATATTTTTTATATTTTGTTACTAGTTTACGTTCCATCCTCTGACCTACAGATTATGCATACAAAATTTCATATGAATCGGCATCCAGCCGTTTCGGGGGAGTTTTTTTACAATCACTGTATGTAACACGAGAATTTGGATCAATTTATTTAAATTATTGAAGCTTCCGTTTGACCACTACCTGATAGTAAGCGATTATGTGGTCAAGGATGAAGCACGCATTAAAAGATATATTAATATTCAGTGTTAGTTGTAGCGGAAATGTGATAGAAGTTTGACCTATTCTTCTTCTTATCGTATGGTTAGTAACTAACCTGGTGTCAGAGTTTTAATGCCGCCCATGGGCCTCTGACTTGGCATCACATGCCGTCGAGAATAGTCTCTCAGGCATGCCGGTTATCTCACGATGTTTTCCTTCACCGTTTTTGAAGCAAGTGATAATTTAACAACCTATTAGGAATATTGAAAAGGTCGTGTTTTGTGTAATTTAAAAATATTGCGAAATATTAACTTTTTGGTACTAAACAAGTTTTGATCTTTATTGGAACTTCATTATCATCATTTTAGACAGAAGATGTTCACTGCTGGATATAGCCCCCTCCCAAGATTTTCAGAACGATCGGGTCTGCGTTGCCTTTACCTACCTTCTTGCGATACTCACTAGATCGTTAGTCAACCTTGGAATTGGTAATAAAACTTACCTGAGCCAAATCGGACAGTCTTCTCAGCGGCGTGAGACAGTCGGCGAGCGCGGTGGCAGCGGGCCCGGCGCGCGCGGCGCCCAGCGCGCCCACCAGCGCGCGCGAGCCCGACACCAGCGTCACCGCGCACGCCGTCAGCTCGCTGCGGGCGCGCTGCACACACAAAGAGAACAGTGTTTAATCAATGATATTATAGGTGAAAAGGTGTAGATAGGTTACCTAAACAAAACAAACGACGACACTTTTAGCCAAGTGTGGCTAGTTAGCCACATTTTAACGTATCGCTTGCTGAGCGCTGATATCATATCTACACCTTCTACATTAAATTTAGAATACTATGGAGCGGGTTTGTCATAAAAAAACTTTGATCCCATGTCTCAGTAACGCCATCTAGAATAATATAAATGAATATTGGAGCGGCGTACTAAAAAAAACTCATAGACTTGTATCCCCAGTGGATACAAGTCTATGAGTTTTTTTTAGTACACAAGTTTCGGTTGAAATTTTGTCCGTTTTGTACTGTCTATAGAAAGTATTAAATGTCTTTGACCAGAAGCAAATATGTTTAGTGAGCACTTGTATGAATACTATAAAACATCTTCAATCCCTTCATTAATGGACCTTTAATCTCGCCCTACTGAGTGAAATTTAAAATCCAGCTCACCTGAAACTTAGCCTCATCAATATCCTCGCCACCTCCATGTGCGTGCTGATGGGAGCACTTCTGCGCGACCTGGTGCAGCCGCTGCAGTAGACCATCCACTGCCACCTCCGTCTTGCACAGCAGGTTCTCTATCGACACGTGCCCGTTGTTCCCCGACTGGAACTCCGGAAACTTCACCGTAGGAGGTGATGGTGGCGTAGGAATGTCGTCCACAACGTCATCTTTAAACCTCACGTGGTTCTGTACCTTCGGAGTAGGACTGGCGCTGTTCCGACGAAAGGATTGGCGTTCTGTTAAGGGTGGGCTAAAGACCCGCTCGCCAGGAGCACCGTTCAATAAATCTGGACGATTGCTAAATCTCCTGTTCATTTGTGGTGAACATAATGAAAGCGCCGTATTGTTCTTCAAGATTGTGTTCTTCGTCTCCGAGTTCGATCTCACATGACGCGTCTGTAACGTCATCGAACTGTAGTTTGGTGATGACCGAATGTTCTGCGTTTCCTCATCAGTCAATCTGTTCTCAATCTCTAGGTTCCTGTACGTGTTTAGGTTCCGCTGAAAGTGTGGCGAGCCAATGCTGGCTAAACGCTGCTCTGGGTTCCTGATAGGCGACTGCTTTTGGGAATTCTTCAGTCGAAGCACTTCGATGCTCGGGACGGGAGGTAATGGCGGCTTTTTGGGAGGTAACAGTATCGGTGGCGGTGGTGATAGAGCCTTGTTTTCTAATCTCGGAGGCAGTTGTGGAGCATTCTGCGTACATTGCTCGTTAATATCGCAGACGACTTTGTAGTTCAATTTTCTATTGTTCAGTGTACTAAAGTGATTATTTGTTATCTCAACAGCTGTGAGTTCGTTGTTGAGGCACGTGAATGAGTTTGATCGAGGTCTTGGCGCAGGTGTAGGTGGTGTCTTCGGTGGTCTTTCGGGCGCTTTTCTACAATCAGAGTTTTTTCTCCTTGGCGGTGGTCTTATTTCACAAACATCAGGAATTGAGTCAGAGTTCTGAATTTTGCTTTCTACTTGTTCATTTTCGTCGGAGTTCTCCTCCGACTTATTTTTGTCTTTACTACAGCAAGAGAACATTCCTTTTCTCTCAACAGTTGGGTATTCTATTACGTGTGCGGTTCCATTCGCCTGCTTTTCACCAGATACACTTTTTCTCTTTCCTTTAGGGGAATCTGATTTCGTTTGAGTAGAAGCTTTATTCTTATCTTTAAGTAGAAGACTGTTTCTGGCGTCGCTAAGGCTTTTAGCTGCAAACATATTCCTAATCTCACTGACACTTAATGTACCCTTAACGACATCACCATTGGCAGTTTTTGCTTCGGCATTCGCTTTTTCGTTTTTTGCTTCAAGTATTTGACTATGATTAGCGTAACTAACTGGTTCTCTATCTAACGTTGATGAGTTCGAAGCCGGTGGAGGTGGAATGATATACGACATTATTTCTTCTGGAGTCAGTTCTATTGCTGGCGTGACTTTAACAGTCGGTGGTTGTATTGTAACATTAGCTATAAATTCCTCAAGTGCATTCTTTTTTGGTGCATTCGATAAATTCTCTTGTGAATTTATTTTGTCATCAGCAAACGATGGCGGTACTACGGGTAAAATTTGAGGCACTTGCGAAGCACAGTCTAATTCGTCGGGCGTTTGTGGGGGAGGTATCAATGTTAAATCTATAAGCTCAGCATCATTATCTACAACGCTTTCTTGAAACAAGTACGGATATTCAGCCGCTCTCGTTTCCTCTTTACTACTATTTTCTCTAAGTTGCTTCAAATATTCTTTAAGATTCGGCTCCTTATTGTCTTGAGTTGCGTCAGGACTAACTAGACCAAAACTGGTCCTGACCCCTTTAGTCGGGGTTTTGTTCTGATGTTTGCGTATAGGACTATTTGTGGGTGTGTAAAGCGAATCATTATCGCTCTCCGAGTGGCATATATCATTGTTCAAAGCTATCAAAGCATCAGTCAGCCCACAGTTATTAAGAATAGCACTGAGACCTTGCGATTGTCTCGAGGTAAGGCTATTATTGTCTTTTCCACTCTCCGGTACACTTAAACCATTCAGCCCTTGGTTTATAGTTTCAGTCAGCAACAGCAAGGAATCACTATGTCTCAATATACCAGGCGCGTCATCCGTCATCCTACTAGTATTAGATTCTGTATCACTTTCTACATTATCTACACAGGTTTCTTTACCAACTAACTCGTCTCTTAAATCTTCATGATAAGCATCGTAATCACAATTCTCAGTCAAATATTGTTCGGAGTTTTCTACTAGTTTCTGCATTTCTGCCACTCTTCTTAGCACCTCTTCGTTCTTAGCTTCTACAAGCCTTGGGTTGTTCGTCGCATTCTCTAAGAGTTCCATGGATAGAACACTTTGAAGGTCGAAACCCATTCCATCGTCAAGGTAGCAAGCATCGTTTGGATCAAAGAGTCTGAAATCATCATTTCTCTTGCATTTTTCGAAGTGGACATCATGACCTAGGAGACCAGATCTTGAGTCATAGCCTATTAGAGGGCTGGAGTTGTTGCTATGGTTTCTGTTGTTGATGTTGGTGTTCATGTTGGTGTCTACCGACTTGTTCTGGTCGGGGGTGGAGTGGTAGGGGGGAGGCATGCTGAAGATGGCGTAGTGCTTCTTGGACAGCGTGTTCGGGTCGTCGTAGTGGAGGTAGCTCCATTTAGCTGGCACCACGTTGTGTTGCGACAAGAATGGTGGAGCTAAAACAGAAATTAACATATTGAGTACTGAAATGTGTTAAAGATAATTTTATCGTCAGTTTTATAGTCTGAACCTAGACGTTTTATCAATCTTTTGCCTAGCTTTTTCCTAACTATGGTGGAGTCGGCTAAATAAATGCACCTGAATAACAGTTTATTTACAAGGAGTAACTGTCTGTCAGATCTCCACAAACCAAGAACTGGGTAACACGTTACCCCGAAACTGATTGTCAGACTTTTATAGTCGGGACTACTTTACTTTACTTTACTACTAAATTCGAGGCAGCGCCGTGCGGCAGCTGTGCAGTCGCGGTGCCGTTATAATGTGCCATGACCTTAAGTCTCCGAAGCGCGAGATACTGCGTGGCGCTCGCGATCGCTTGCTTGGCGTGTATCGTGCTTCTGACTGTTCTCGAGGGACCGAGCAGTCTCCGTGTGGATAAGCTAAAGACTTTATCTTTGCTCTCTCTTTGTATCCGTTTCGGAAGCGCGAGATAAAGAATGACGCTCTCGGTCACGCGCAAGTCGTATCCCACGCTCCTGACTGCTCTCAAGAGATCTAGCAGTCTCAGAGCGGATATTCTGAAGACTCAACCTCTGATCCCTCTGTATTTGTTGAGGCACGGAGGGGTCTTTATTTCTAATAAATGGTCACCCATCTACGGAACGACCTCGGCAAGCGTTGCTTAACTTTAGATCGACCCGTATGGCTGTTATTATTTACCTAAGATTTCGTTTTTAGGGCCTAAATAGATGGCCTAAATATTACTATAAGTTGAATTAGAACTCAGCGCTGTGTCGAGCGTTGAAAATCCAATAGTAGGTACATACTCGTATTTCAAACTGGTATGAACTACTTACCTATATCTTCGTTCATTGGTTCTCGTTCTTGTTCGACATTCAAATCGTGACCAGTCACAAGGCGGTAATATCTGCAAAAGTACAAAAAAAAAATGTTACAATTTATTATACATTTTTTTTGGCGGGCATGCTTTCTGCTAGTTTTATTTAAATTATTTATTAGCCTTTAGAAATGTATTAAGAAAAATTGAAGAGACAATAAAAAAATGAAAAAGATAGATCAGTATTATATTCTATTCCATTGTAATTGGTATGAGTAGCCGTTTAATACGATTACATCATAATAAAAAAAAGAAAAGATAGGTATAGATTATAAGTATGTAAATTAAACTAATTTCATAATACGTTCTTTACTCAAAATTGTTCACGAAATCACGACCTTATCTTTGAACTGTCAAGTTACTGTTCATTTAATAAAAGTCAAACTTTAAGTTATTAAGAATGAAGTCTTGAAACGTACCCAGCAATGATGAGCGGCATCTCAGCAGCATCCCGCTCGTCCATCAACAGCGCGAGTACACGATCTCTTTGTAAGAAGATGGCGACATCAGCTCCACCGCTGGACCAGTCTCGTTTTACTCTTATGCCCTCCAATTCCTCTAGGGAGGCGATGGGTTGGGGCTGAAACGTGATAAGGCAGAACATGAGAATCGCCACCAAAAATATACCATAAGTATGTAAGAATCATAGCAGATGGCGCTCTGTGGTTCTTGAATGGAAAAGGGCGACATAGGGTATACCGGTTTCCTCACGATGTTTTCCTTTACCTTTTTTTAGGCTAGTTAAGTATAATACTTTGGGTCAAACTCGGGTTCTGACATGGCAGTCAGCCGGCCATCAGTATGCTACCACTGCTTCGTTTTATTAAGTGGTTACCAGCTTTATCATAAAAATGAATGAACAAAATAATGAATATTCTACAACTTTTACACATCGCACATCTAGTCCCAAACTAAGGACAGCTTGTGCTACAAGTACCTACTATAAACATACGAGTAGGTTATATATTTTTAAATATATAGGGTGACTGGTAATTAGTGATCGATACTTAAACACGTGATTGTATTCATGATTTCAATAAACTTTCCCAAAGAAACTTTTTTTTACACACAATAACTTATAACACGATAAAATAACAAAAACGCTGTGTGACAATCCCACGCGCGCGCCTGTGATTGATCACAGTAGCACCAATCGGCATGATCGATCAGCTGATAGTCTGACCTCGGGAAGGGCAAAATCTACTAGTAGTAGTAGCGTCACACGCTCCCCCGCCTCCCCCACCGCTCTCGTTGTGCAGTACTGACGTAATTGAATTAATTGAAAGTTAATGAGTATAAAAAAATAGTTACTTTGGGAAAGGTATTCGTATTCATGAGTACAATCACGTGCTTAAGTATCGGTCACTAATTACCAGTCACCCTATATAGGGTAACTAATAATTTGTGACCGATACTTAAATACGTAATTGTTCTCATGAATACGAATAACTTTTCCAAAGAAACTTTTTTTTATTCTCATTAAATTTCTTTTATCGCAATAACACAAAAGCTGTTTAAAATTCGCGCGCGCGCCTTTGATCGATCAACTGGAAGCGTGTGACGCTACTACTACTAGTACATTTTGCCCGTCCCGAGTTCAGACCATCAGCTGATAGATCGTGCCGATTTGTGCCTACTGTGATCGACAGGCGCGCGCGCGTTAATTTCAAACAGCATTTTTGTTGTTTATTGCGTTATAAGTTTATGTGTATAAAAAAAAGTTTCTTTGTGAAAGTTAATTGAAATCATGAATACAATAACGTGTTTAAGTATCGGTCACTAATTACCAGTCACCCTATATACATATTATAGATACATTTTACTCAGACAAAACGAATGATCGTGCTCATCACACTGATATTGGTCCTGGGTGGGAATTGAACCCACGACCTCCGGCATAGCAGTCAGTTAACTAACTACTAGACAATCAGGCCAGTCAAATCACCAAAGTAGTAGAAGTAGTTTTTCCTTAACCGTTTTTAAGCAAGTGTTAATAATACAATAAGCGTGGAGGCCTTGGGTCATTTATTCAATTTAGGTTCAGGATCAGCAATTTTTGAACGTTAAAGTCCCATCAGACAGTCCCTCAAAAAGCCAGCCGTTTACGGGCTCGTTAGAGGGATATACCAGACTACTGGCACAGTCTATAATCATACAGTCGTCCGATGAAGCCGTCTAGACAAGGCAATCGTGCGGGGTGTGAGAGCCGAGACGCGGGAAAGCCGCTCCCGCACTGCGTACAAAACGATGTTCGTAGTGCTGGAGGTATTATTCAAGTCTAACGCGTGTAGAAGTTGTCGGCATTTTTCCAGAGATCAAAGGCGTCGTCCTACTGTATTAATATTTATACTGTGCTACTAGTAATGTGCAATTCACATCGGTATAAAGCCTTTCTAGCTTCACTGACTTCAATCCAGTAACTTACCACAGAGTTACTTCTGCCAACGATCTGACTCAGGCCGAACCGTGGTGACACGAGGAGTACTCTCTCAGGTCTGCTGCTGCTGAAGCACTTGGCGCCGTAGCTCGGTAGACCAGCCACTATGTCTAGGTAGTGGAGCTTTGCCTGGAAGAGATATAGGGTAATTGCTGTAGTAGGTCAAACATAGTATATGGGGTGAAAGGGTCGGACAACCTTGTTGAGTTTTCAGTACATGATACCCAGTCATACCCAAAAAAATGTCACCCCCACTGGTGACATTTCTTTAACCTGTATTAATACAAATCATCTCAGCTACACATAGGTATATCCTCTCAGATTAAATGACAAAAATTGCACAGAAAATTCTGAGTTTTTTTTTTATATAAAAGGACTTATTAGGTAGACTTTTCCTTATTACTTCTTAAAATTTTATTGGGTTAGATAAAAATATTTTTTTAAAATAGCTTACGTGCTTCACCTATGTAAATCACGTAAGTAAGTTTATGTATGTATGTATAGAAATGAAGAAATTCGGAAAAGCAGGCAATTTTATTTAATGGGGTAGGTACCAGAAATATGAACGGTGTATCAGGTTGCTTTATGATTGACTTCGCTACTCCACGACCCGTACGGGGGATGACACAGCTAGTAGGCATTGTGTTTGTCCACCGTCTCCCAGAATCCTTAAGTATTTACCTGTAACTGTGTCAGCTGCCGCTGACTGCCAGTCATCTGTGAGTTCAGCTTCAGGAAGTGCGCGATCAGTCTGCGGAGTTCCTTGCGTTTCATACTCTCTAGTAGTCCACTGGGAACGAACCGCTCTAGACCGAACTCTCTCCTGAAACGTGTTAAAAATTACGTTATTGTAGCGACATCTGTGTTACCACATACGAACTACAGACCGACATCCTACATCGCGATGTTAAAGTTATCCGCGCTATTTGAACGTATACAAGTTCCCGCCAATTGCCATCGAGTTGTAATAGCCCACCAGATACAACACCCGTCTGGTTGAAGGATGCTCTCTTTTCTATGGGGGATGAGGAACTTTTACACCCTGTACCTCATACCCCTAAATTATCATTATCATTACTCATCAATTGAAAGCCTTTGTAGCACGAGGTAACCTGGACTTTTATACAGAAATATTATCTACAAATCAAAGTAAAATGCAAACACTCTTAGTAAATTTCATTCACTCAGATGTGGCTGGTCGCGCGGTGGCACATGACTGTCTGTCGAGTCAGAGCGGTAACGTCTTTGTATATGTAACTCAGGTTAATAGTTTTAAAATTAATGACATACTCGATACCTACGTAAACAACTGATAAAACACAACGTGTTCAAACATAATTAAAACAAAAAGCAGTCTTGTGAATAAACTACGGTTCTATTTCATTAAGTCTTGGTGTGAAGCCTGAAAGTGGTACCAAGTGTTTGCGATGTAAAAGGATGTCCTTCTATTTTTTATAGGTACCTGCAATAAAAGTCTGAAATCGCTAGCCCACCTCGAGCATGCAAGTGATTGATGTTCCTGCCTTTTATTTATGAGAACAGGCCTTTACCTTGCAGTGAGACAATAGCAGTCTGGTGATATCATAATTAGATTACTCACTCGACAGCTTTGACAGTCAGCTTAGCCGGTGACATGTTATTGGCTAGAGCGTGCTGGTGCATGTGCAGAGCCGCCAGCCTCAGCGCCACATCGGGCTGCAGCTCCGGCGCGAACCTCTCCTGCGCCACGTCGTTGCAGCACTGCATGTACAGGTAGTCCAGCGCTGCCAGGTCCCGCTGAGCCAGCTCGGCTGCCGAAGTCGGCATGAAGACGATGCGGAATAGGCAGCGCATCTTGTAGGACCCAGGACGAGCTGCGATCTGGAAAGATTGATGAGAGGGTTATATAAAGGTGTCGGTTAGTTAGCTTTACCCAAGTCTAAACTAGTGTCTGGCACTACAGCACTGGTATGTCGACAGAAGAATTGAAAATGACAGATGCTAGAAACATTTCTGCCGATTATAGAAGAAATAATGCTGGATATTGTAGACTATCGTCGACTAATCATCATCATCATCCACAGCCACCCACTGCTGGGTATAGGCCTCTCTTTTCATGTACCAATTTCCACGTCCCTGTGCCGGTCTCATCCACGGTACTCCCGCAATGGCAACAATGTCGTCCACCCATCTCGCCGCAGTACGCCCTACACTTGTCCTGCCGTTTCTTGGACGCCACTCGGTCACAGCTTTACTCCACCGGCCATCACCGCGTCTAGCTAGGGCTCTTGCCCAACTCCATTTGAGTTCCATAACGCGATTTCCAATATCGATGACCTTTGTGCGTCTCCTGATTTCGACGTTTGTAACTCGATCTAGTATATTGATGCTGAGCGTGGAACGCTCCATGGCTATCTGTGCTACTCTGGGTAATTGGTATGCCTATTTTTTAATTTTATATTTTTTTTATTAACTGACTAGAGATTAGACATAATGTCGGGTCGTGGAGCTCCTTAACCATAAAGTTGAGCTCACGATGGCTGACACATACATGCTGCTTGCCCAAATTTTTTCTGGCACTTTCCTCAAAAGGCTAAACCCGACACTGCTCTGCACGGTTCGTCACACGAAAATTAATATATTTTTTTCATGTCTGGACTAGAAAAGAGACGAGAGTCAGAGGTAGTCAGTTAGGAAATGCCGACTTCAACTAGCTTTAAAGGAAAAAATGACGTGTAAAAGTGATTTCCATATCCTACTTGCATAATAAATAATTTCATTTCATTTCATTTCATTTCACTCTGAGTCTGTACACAACCTCCTGTGTGAGCGTCCACGTCTCGGCACCGTACGTCATGGTTGGCAAAACACACTGATTATAGCGACGGGTCTTCAGACAGTGTGGAATTTGGACTGATTCCAAGATGTCGTCCAATTTGCCAAACGCAACCTACCCCAGCTGGATTCTTCGCGATATCTCCGGCTAATGAATCTAAACAATTCTTATCTTCATTCTTGACGTTTGTCGTGCTTAAAACTAAAGAGATGTTTCCACAATTTGTCACTTTGTCGATTCTACTGTAGACTAAATAACTTAACTCAGTGTTGTATTGACACACGCAATTTTTACCCACAGTTAGACGCACACGTATGAATAAATCCCATGAATGCATGCATTGTAATGCCCAGTACCTATGCAATTCAGCATTAAGGTACCTTAAGGAGAAGCATATAACCCGCTGTCGCCCATTTTCCGTTTAGATGGAGTTGAATTCATAATTTTCAGAATATTTTGTTTTAATAAAAATAATCATTTATTTTAGGAAAATTCCCATAAGACTAAAATTTGATTAAAAATACAAATTACACGAAATATTAAAATACATTTGATTAAAATACAATAATACTTAGTTATTAAAATAAATTCATTTAAAAATATAATGTCAATATTTAGAAAATGTCTGTCAATTAAATTATTAAAATTATTAAAAGTTTTATGCGTTAGTGGCACATTACTCAATCGCAGGAGGACTTGTTGCGGTTTTTCAGACATCACATTTTCTTAATAATAATATAAAACATGACATTCGATATTTTGCCTATAAAAGTCATTTGTTCAAAATGGCCCGAGGATCATTACTTCTTGAACGCCAAAGTTTAATAGACAGTCCCCCAAAAATCCCTGCCATATGAGTGAATGGTGCCGATTGCACAATTGTGATGATGTCATGGTGCCTCCCACCTATAGATCTGTTACCAAGTTCCAAATTAAATTTACCTTCGCTAGCTCATTCTAAAAATGTGCTGTTTGCAAAGTTATCCGAGAATTGATTGAACAATCCGGATTTCTATTGCATCTAAATCTAATAAAACGTTTTCAATTATTGACGGGTTGTCTACTAGCCGTATCTCTGTCATAAGAGTGGCTTAACCTCCACCAATACCACTAATTTTGACCTTAAATCAAATTCTTATTTTAAGGACTTGACTTACCCAACTGATTACCTGGGGATGGAAAAAACATATTGTTTTATACATTTTACATGGGTAGGTAAAGTATTTTGAGTCCTTAGCAGTCCTTAACAAATGGAACAGGGTATTTCATCTATAACTAAACTGTTATATTAACCTCAGATTATAAATAAATAAATAGAATAATATTTCAAAATGTTTTTAGTCTAAGCAATTGTTGATTGGTACCTAAGGGCATTTGCACACTACGCTTTTTTATGGTACTAATGACGCGCGTTTTTTGAGCGTATTATTTGCGTCGTGTGCAAATGCCCAGATACATAAATATAACCGTTTTCCCCCCAGAGGGAAGAAAACGAGTATTTCAGGTCTTGCCGAGGCTTGACCTTTCGGAGATAACTATCCCTACATTAGAGTACACACATGCTTACTACTTACCTACTTTAGTCCTTGAGTGAGCGATATCTGCTTGGAGGGCGTGACCTTGCGGACCGCGCATGCGCGGAGCGCGACGGCGGCGGCGGCAGGCGCGAGAGATGCGAGCGGGCTTATGTTAGTACCTAGCTCCGAAAGCCGGCAAGGACTTGCTCAGGTCAAGCCTCGGCAAGACCTGAAATACTCGTTTTCTTCCCTCTGGGGGGAAAACGGTTATATTTCAGTTCTGTGCCTTCGGCTTGACCTTTCGGAGAAGTGTTTATCTTCTGCCGGCGCCCTAAAGCGTACTGTGACAGGATAATGTGTGTCAAAATAAAACAAACGTATCTTGACAAAAGAAAAAGCAAGAAACTTATTGTCATAAGCGAAGCTGACAATTCTTTTATATTATGTAGCAAACTAAACTTAAAAACTATTCTTCTCTAAATTGACTTGACTTACAGCTGAACTTGTAATTTTTAATATAAGTTTAATGATGAGATCAAACAGTAATATTCAGTCTTATTTCGAATGACATACAAATCAACTAAATAGTAACAAGCACAACTACATCGTAAATGAACCACCAAGAGGGTTAACATTACTATTTCTAGGTTGGCCGACCGGCTTGCAATAATGCTTCAAGAAATCATCAGAGCCCCTCCAGTTCTCTCTTTTTAGAATGTCATCCAAAGGCATTTAATTTTTAAAATCATTTGAGGCCACAGCTGTGCGAATCGAACCTGGACTAGTGGTTAATCCTAGTTCTTTTAACGGCACCTTTAACCAACCTGCGATCACTATCGCAGGCCTCAGCGGCCTCAGCGGCTCGTGAGGCCGCTTTTACTACTTCATGTATAGTAATAAACAAACGTTGCAAATCAGTTTGTGCCATTCTTCTCTTACTTGATAAATCAATCAACCAATTTACCCATTTAATTAAACTTAAACTTGGATCTCCTGAACAGGTTAGCTGCCAACCTGATTGGCAAAATTTCGCGTCTCTGAGCCAAATCTAGGCCAGAAGGTTATTGTTGAACCGAATCCTTCACAGTGTCCATCGTCAATACTCAGAAAAGTAAGGTCGTAAATACGACGGCATGATGCCAGCAAAAGAAGTAAGGCTAAATGCCGAGAGACTTGATAAATACTGTTTTTATCAGGTACGTTATTTTTTAACCACCGAATTAAATCCTGGACCTTTCAAATCTGTGACTTTAACGGCGTCGCTTTGCATTTTTTTTTTTTTTTTTTTTTTTTTTTTTTTTTTTTTTTTTTTTTTTTTTTTTACTGTTAATTGCTTTTAGAAGCTAGTCGATACTCTTGAGTGGGGTCTGCTAAGGTAACTACTACTGATTTGCGCACTAGAATTGTAGCAGGGCTAACTTTCTGATGCGTGAGAGGCACCCTTTTAGGTTGCTACTTCCTGGGGTCGAGGACCGCTAGGTGTTATCCCATTTTGTCTCACCACGAGACCCATTGTTTCTACGCTGCCCCGTATGTTCGCCTTGTGCAATCACGCCAAACAGACCAAATTAATTCAATATTCTTAGGTTCCAAGCCAGTTTGCTCCACTCCGTATCTTCCAGACCTCTAAGAACAACTCTGCTACTTTTGGTGGAGGTTGATTGGTTGACAAGTCCACTAGATTCCTGCTCAGTTTGAATATCTGGTTGGGAGCTTCTAATACTCTGCGTTTGAGGTCGTTTCTCCAGAACACTTTCTCCCAGCGAGGAACCACTACTAGATACGTCCCAGATGCTCTGTTGAGATAATGGAGCACCCTGGGTATGAGAGGAGGAGGGGGAAACACCCAAGCTAAATGGTATTCCCAAACTCGGCTGAATGCATCGATGTAAAGAGCCTGGGGATCCCTTGCTTCTTTTGAGACATACGTCGGAACTACTCTTGATTGACTTGTGGCCAGCATATCTACTTGAGGGGTGCCCCAATTCGAGAATATTTCGCGAGTGAATGCCTCCTTGAGATGTCAAATCGGTAAAGTCTTCTTTCTGGACAGGCTGTCGGCTACTGAATTGTAATATCCTGATAGATAAAATGTCTGGACAGTTGCATTATGATGGCAAAGAATAGTATTTTCCTTGTCATTTCCATGAGCAGCACCGACCTTGTACTTCCCTGATTTCGCAGGTAAGATACTACTGCTCGATTGTCGGATTTTATCATAACAGATTGGTCTTTCAAGACATCCTGAAACTCTTGATTGAATGTTGGTCGACCTATTATTGGCGACTGTATAAGTCCGATACTTTTTACTATTATTATTATGTAATGCTGTATACAGAAGCTGTTGGTTTACCTTTAATAAATAAATAAATAAACTCGACTAGGGCTATGTAAACAGTCTAAACAGTGAATATTTCTTTCTGTTTATGTGCCACTTCCTTTGTTCGTCTGTCCACGTTCCTGAGCGGTGGTAATCGCTCAGCTGTACTCCCCAGCCTTCGTTGAAGGCATCAATTCAATTCGATTTATTTATTCAATAACAATTTTTTACATTGCGTTTGAATTCTTATAACTAAAATCAATTAAAGAAACAACGTGCACGCAATTGACATGCGATGCATGGAAATTGCATGCATGCATTGCATTTGCATCCGTGCTTATGAAAATCGTTGGTTCTGGCACAAAAATCTTGCTCGGAATTATGATGTTCTTCATCCACCAAGAACAATCGTCTAGTGCCAGCGACGTTATTGGGACCTTTTGACTTGGTCGATCCTGTGTCAATTTTCGACAAGCTCTTTCAAGGTTTCGAGTATGTAAACGGTCAAGCGGGGTTACCAGTGATGCAAAACCATGTCTTCCTGTCAGAGCTGTGCATGACCGCCAAGACCAACGCCTTGTTCTTAGTAGTAAACCTATATGTGCCTGTGATCGAACTATCTTTTCGCGTGGCAATCTATGTCGGCGTCCCAAACGTTTCCTAAAAACTCTGTTTGTTTCCTGGGATTTAGAACCGGCTTCTGTAAATTCACGCACCATCCTAAGATCTTGCAGAAGGTTTACTGCATATCTCATAAGACCTTTTACACGTCTGGTCCTGGAACAGAAAGTCGTCTAAGTACGACCACTCGAAATCCTCTCTCCCTCTGAAGGCTCGCTAACCACCTGCTGACTAGTGAGAACGCTAACGACGCGCTGGATAGTCCAAATGGAAGGGCCGTCATTTAATTTCGCAAGAGCTCGCCTGCATAAGGGAAGGCAAGGTATCTTCGATGACTTTTGTTTATGACGATATGAAAATATTTCTGACTGATATCCAGCTTTCCTGAATAATCGTTCTTCTGCAGAAAATTCGGGACGTTATTCTGGTTTATTAAGCGAAACTTCACAGGTTTCAGAGAAATAGTCATAGACATAGTCACAGCGTGCATTAGCGCATTTGAGGTTCTTGTCGTAAATCTCTCTAAGTTTTCGTGTAACAGATGGCGGCTGGGTTACAAACGGTATTGTGTATCCGGAGGGATGTTCTTTGGAACTCCTAGCTTTTCCCATTGCCAAGGAGATTCCACCATTGCCCCCCATGAAACTGTCGATCCCTGCGATTAGGTAAATTTTGATCCCTTCCAGATCGGTTCCGTTGCTTATTAGAAGGCCTTGAACTTCCCGACAACCGGCGCGCTGCTGACTGGGCTGACGCATTGTGTGATGACCTTGTAGGATGACCGCGCCAGGATTGCTGTCGTCTTCTCGATAGGTGAGAAGGTACAGTTGGTTTGCGAAAAGGTTCCGAAAACCACAGCATAAACAACAGTTTATGGTAGGAAAAAAAAATCTGTGCTAGGCCACCGTTATCCCCCAAAACTGTTCCGGTGGGACGTAATGGTAGGATGCTGTGTAAAACAGCACCAAGCGATTCATTTTAAGATTTATACGCCCTTTGTCTTGCCTCTATAGCTTCTGCACGATGAGCACCAACAAACTGCAGCAAAACATCCGACAAGACCTTAAATTGGGAGTCATCAGCTAATAGCTTACGTAATTCCTCACCAGCACGATAACAAACAGCCTATCAGACAGTGCTTTCCTCTGTAGGAGCAAACCCATGGCTAATAGTGCCGAGCACACCCTCTTGTTTAAGACAGCCAGGAAAAGGGATGGATGATTTATAAGGCATCCAAGCTGTATATTAATCTTGAAAGCACTGAAATAGGGGCAGCCTGAAAGACTTCCTCCCTTGTATCGGATTCGATTCCAACCTTGAGAACCCAGTCTTTGACATTTGATGTCCTCTTTCTTAATCGGTTCAGTAAGCTCCGGTAAAAGCGACCTCTTTTATCCTGGGTCAAAATTCAATTTCATTGGATGACCACATTTCTGGAGCGTTCGAAAAACTATCCATCTTAGAGGCATTCCAAGAGCAACCACCAGATGACTCAGAACCTGATTGATTCTCCGAATCTGAATAAATAATTCTCTTTGTCTGAGTCAGGCTCAAACCGTTGCTGACTTTGAGAAAACATGCTGACTCCGAGAGGCTCCCCGACAGAGTCTTATCTGCCTCACAACGGTATGAAGTAAGGGTCGTATATCTTATACAGATTGTTTGAAAAGCTCAGAGCGAGCTGCTGACCCCCTAATGCGATTCGCAATCGAGGGTGGCCCTAGTATGAGAGCGCGTGCAAAGGTCCAATCTAGTAACGTGCACCTTATTCCCCATAGCCCTTGTCAGATGATCCGCTTCCGGGTCAAAGGCTCGAACTAAGCCTAGTATGAGGAGGGTGAACATAAGTTTGTTTAAAACAGTCGGTTCAGGTTTGTCCCCGAAAGCCTCCTCTTAAGGCTTTGATGACCTCCCACTGAGTCCAACCTTAGGTAGAGACGCTTGTGCCAAAAGCTTGACGTACTCCAAAATCACCTCACCTTGTAGAGTTTCTCCACTCTCGTTAAGTAGATCCCTAAACGTTGTGTTCAATGTTACCTTTGGACATTGACTCAGCACTCTGCCCGGCTGTGGCGCGGCCCAGATAAAATTATGATTAAGTTGCGTCTTACACGCATAGGACACATATGTAATAGTGTGTGTTAAGAAAAAGTAGTATATAAGCTGTAACTTATTGTAAATAAATCAGATTTGAATTTTATATTCTTGTCTCATTACCCCTCACTGTGGTGGTGGTATATGGTAGGGTAGGGCTGAACGGCTTATAGGGCTGTTAGGCTTGTGGGTCTTAGTAGGTTCCTTAATTTTCCAATTATTATTATTATGTACTGTCGTACCCTTACAGTATTGCGGCCTTACGTGACATACTTAAGGGTAGCCGTACACGTTGTGTAGGCAACTCAACACATATATGCAATGTAATTTTAGTTTACTACCTGTATATTACTATATTTGTGTAGCTGTTTGTTTTCCCAAAATAAATAAATAAATAAACTCCCTGCGCCATTTTAAGCAAGCAACGAGATAGTTACCAAGCCGTCAAGCCAGTCAACGTTCGTGTCGAAGCCATAACCGACAGTAGCCGTAGACGCAGGCGTATCATTGGATGGTCTATAAGTTAGTTGCACTGCTCAACAATCAAGCTGCGTAACCCTACATTCGAGCCACACCGCTCAGTAATTGAGCCGCGCGGCTCACCAGATCGAGCCGCGCCGCTCACCAAATCGAGCCGCGCGGCTCAACAAATCGAGCCGCGCCGCTCACCAAATCGAGCCGCGCGGCTCAAAAAATCGAGCCGCGCGGCTCAACAAATCGAGCCGCGCGGCTCAACAAATCGAGCCGCGCGGCTCACCGAATCGAGCCGCGCCTCTCAATATTTGCGCACCGGTCAGTCTACGAGGCATGCGGCTTGTCAGGAGCTTGCTGCGAGGCGAGTACCTGAGTTTTATGACAGTAGCAGTGCAGCTGACGTGTCGTAACTCGTATGGTACGGGTACCTTACGCACCTTGTGGATGGGATGTCCGACAGGGTGGTTAGCATTGGTTGCGATAACGAACGCCGCGTGCGTGCAGTTGACGTATCGTATAGCATAGGTACCTTACGCACCTTGTGGATGGGATGTCCGACAGGGTGGTTAGCATTGGTTGCGATAGCGAACCGACATGAGTGCATGACGTATCGTATAGTACAGGTACCTTACCCACCTTGTGGATGAGATATCCGACAGGGTGCTCACCGCATTGGTTGCGAAAGCGAACCGACATGCGAACAAATATGCTTCTTGGCCATGCGCAGCAAGTATAATTAGGTATATAAACACACAGCAGATTCCTTTAGAAAATTTAAATCACTCACACAAAGAATAAAATAAATATCTTAGAAACTTACCATTTCATTACATTTACTTGTAATCCACTGGAAAGTCACTTGACACTTCACAAACGTTACAACAACGTTACTCTTATCTCGTTTCGCGTATCTTATTACGTAAAATAGTAGCACGTGCGCACGCTAAGTGTGGAAATAGCGTACTAACATAAGCCCGCTCGCATCTCTCGCGCCTGCCGCCGCCGCCGTCGCGCTCCGCGCATGCGCGGTCCGCAAGGTCACGCCCTCCAAGCAGATATCGCTCACTCAAGGACTAAAGTAGGTAAGTAGTAAGCATGTGTGTACTCTAATGTAGGGATAGTTATCTCCGAAAGGTCAAGCCGAAGGCACAGAACTGAAATAAACTTATATTTTGTTTCCCTTTTTTGACAGATTAAATGCTTAGCGTACCTATATATTGTTATCTGCTATCATAAAATTATGTTTTATTTTTTATATATAGGTACTCTAACTGATGGATGGACTAATTATATTTTGATATAATTCATATTGTGTCAACATGCTTATTGATACAAAGAACAAGAAAAGACAGTTCATAATTACCCTAGCGAGAGACTCCTTGGGGTCCAGTAAGGTCAGTTTATTCCTTCTCAAACTCTTGACGTGTTCCACCACCAGGCTGAAGTGTTCTTCGGCGGTGATGCACAGCTTATCCTTCAGACTCGTCACTACATCAGCCACTGTCGTAGTGGTGTCGTACTTGAAAGACTTGGTCTGACCATTCTCCAGGAACACTTTGAGGACATTCGCCATCGGAGGCAGGCAGAGGTCGCCGAGGGAGAAGGCTGATGGCTGAAATGGAAAGTAGAAGATATTTGGATAAGTAGAAAGTTAAGGGTTGGTAGCTAAAAAAGTCTATCGATCAATTCTTTTGAGAGCTACGAAGCCACACACAATGGGCGCACACATATCATTAGTAGACTTAATTTTAATTTATGTAATAATTAGTACGCCGTAAGGTACCTACACTGTACTTATGTACAACATCCAAAGCTCTTTTCAGACTACGCTATAATATTGTGATATATACTATAGCACATAAGGACCTGTTGCTGTACTATGTAGCATGGCGTTCACATTACGCGATATAATCGCAAGCATTTTACAGTATATGGCAACTCAGTTGATTGCGATCTTTGAAGAGTGTGCACACGATCGACACGTAGAATTGAATACTGAATAGTCTTGAAAGCTCATCGCGCAATGATGACACGAAAGAAAAAAGATGCCGGCGGTGAGGGAGGATCTAGCACAATATAGCACAGCATGAACTGAGCACACGCTCAATCGAGTCGTTACGAGAAGTCAGAAACTCAGAACTTCGGAGTCTGAGAACCAGTATAATTAAGGGGTATCATGTTACGCAGTCATTTGAAGTGTGGAGGTCGGATAGCTAGTCCCTACTCAGTTGCATCCAGTTAAACTAGATGTTGACCCCGCTGGCAGAGTGTGCCGCTTGGGAGGAGCCGCGCCGTGCCCTCGTCTCTAGAGTAGGCAGTGACTTGTCGCTGCCGGCCGTGGTCGAGAGGATCAAATGCAGCGTCGAGTCCTGGGACGCGGTGGTGTCCTACTGCGAAAAGGTCATCTCGCAGAAGGAGGCTGCGGAAAGGGAGAGGGAGATCACCTCCACTCACCCGGCCCGCAGCAGACGCACCGGGCGCAGGCGGAGGGCGAACAACGCCCTCTTCCAGCCCCCCTGCATGGGTTCATGGACCCGAGGTGGCGGCGCGTCGTGTTTACGCGCGCCCCTCTTAGACATCGCGAGGGGAACATAACACCTCACTACCCTCGCTGACTTGGCGAGGCCGGCACCAGTCGGGGGTCGCGGAAGTATCTTCTGTTCCCGTGACCCCCGGCGCAGGTGTGAGAAGGAACACTGGGTGATTTTTAGTCAGTAAGAGTCTGACAGACCCTTCCGCCTCCCCGGGCGGGGAACATCCATGAGGATTTACCACCCCTAAAAAAAAAAAAAAGATGCTGACCCCAACATAGTTAGGAAAAGGCTGGGCAGATGATGACACATTTACAAAAGTCCAGAGTTATCTATTAGCTGCAATAGCAATGTTTAAGATAAAGTTGGAATCTCTCCTGCTCCTGTGATTTCACCGGCATCGTAACTTTCAAACTAGAACGCAGCTGCAGCAATGTTAACTTCAAGGCATAAACTTCCCAAGATGCAAGTTATAAACTAGGAGCTTTACTACACCTTGCTAAATATACATAGAGCATTAACATAATATAACATCATGTCAGTAATACCCGAAGAGTTAGGCAGAGGTGTAAGTATCTGTATTGCGGCCACATTTTGCCAGTTATGTTCAGTCACATTTAATGAAGGGTACAAGCCTCATCATCATCATCATCATAGGATATCCACTGCAGAACATTGAACCACTACTTACCCTAAAATCCAATGATACAAATTCACGCTTTTTTCCCAGAGATTTTAGGGTCTTAAGGTAAGGCTTAAGACCCTAAAATCTCTAAATGGTTTATATTGTTATTTATAGTTTTAGCTCTCTATATCACCAGAGTGTGTTTATTTTCACAATAAAGCCCCGTATTCATGGTAAACATTTGTTAAGCAACAAAGTTGAATCAACGTGTTGCGGTGTTTACGCTCGATGAGCGTAAACACCGCAACATATCGAGCGAGAGCTGTTATCAACTCTGCAACACACAGTGTTGCCAGCAACATGAAGACAGGAACTTCGCAACACGTTGATTCAACTTTGTTGTTAAACAAATGTTTACCATGAATACGGGGCTTAATACTTGTAACCATGTGACTTTCATTTCACCTCTAAATGACGTCAAAATGTAGCCTGAACTACTTCCTTCGTGTTTATAAAAAAAAATTAAAAAAAAAACTGTTGTTAGTCTATCTTTTCTAATTCAATGTGTTAATCTAAAATCGTATCTGTCAAGTGTCAACTGTTGACAATGTCATGTTTGAAGTTATTTATTAGTGTATGTTGTATGTACTGAAAACGTGGTAAAGACTTAAAGCTATTCAGTCTACGAAATGACGTCATCAGGAATAATACTTTAAAACATAATTTAAAAAAAAACTGTATCTTGGAAAAAAAAGCTTAAAATTAGTGGCGAAATAAAAATATAAAAAATACCTGAAAAATACTTTACATACCGAATTCTTACATACCTACTTCTTTTGCTTCATTTACATTCATTTATGTAGTCATAAACACGCGCCGGTTGCAACTACTAGGTACTGAACTTTCTTAAGAACATCACCAATAAGTTCTGCGTATACATGTCTTTCTAGGGCGTCCCCTCTACTTACATCAGGCTTATCTTTTGTTAGACGCATTTCATTCATCGTCTCAACATGACCAAATCGAAAAACCTTGTTGCATTTGATAACTCAATTCTAGAGTAAGGTTTTTGAAGTCACACCAAACCTCAGGTCAGGCCTAGTTAAATAACTAGGCCTGCCTTAAAGAAGCCTATACTTACAGCTTCGCCTGCATAATAACCTAACATTCTACAAAACTTAACTTGCCAAAGATTATCCCAAAGTAACACATCCAGGAAGGTCTATCTATGTGCCAGTTTTCATCCAACTCCGTTCAACGTTTTTCGAGTAATTAAGTAACAAACATCCACATATCTACACAAACTTTCACAATTATAATACTAGTAGAATATAATAGAATACTCATTATTGTACAGACGCCAGCACATCAAGTTACCCCAATGTGTCAAATATTCCCAATTGAATATGAACCTTATTCTGTTTCACTTATAGTTGAAAAACGATCAAAGAAATTTGACACATTGGGGTAACTTGATGTGCTGGCGTCTGTACATTTACACCATAAAAACTTAAAACATATAATATAAGGGCTACATAGGGTTATATGGGCGGCCTTATCGCTAAAAGCGATCTCTTACAGCCAACCTTTGGATGGCCTTGATAGTGAAGGAGAAAAGATGAGCAGGTGGTTCGTGGTGTACTATTTACTTACTTACTAACTAATTATTTTTAAGCATTTAGCATTAGTAGGATTTTTCTCTTCTATTTCTGGCAACCACATTCTCAAATACGAGTATATCACTTAGAGTACGATCTTAATGAATAGATATTAATAATGAACATTCTATTAGTGAGAGAATTATTAATAAGCGTGTTTACTGACATGTATTGTCATACGTCATATAATATCCATAATGAATTCATTATCAATTAGTTAATGGGTTTGCATCACCAAAAAAAGTAACCGAATAAATGGTAAATATTTACAGAACTGACTTACATGTTCAAGATTAAAATGCCCATGGATAGTTCATACCATTAATAAAATACACTTACAGGATACATAGGAGCTCCATTCAGCTGCACAGAATCAGCGAACCTGACCCTCGGCGGCCGGGCTCTTAACCGCGCTCTCTTTGCGGCAGACAGCAGAGCTGATCTCCTGGCAGGGTTCCCACTCCTGGCCGGCTGGCAGACGCGTAGGGTGACACGTTCGGAGCAAGCCCGCACTGCTGTGATGACGTGTTCTCTGGCAGCCAGGCTAACGTCCTCGCCGTTGACGCAGAGGATCTGGTCTCCAGGTTCCAGCTGGAATTGAAGAAAATCAGGTAAGGAGCTGTTGACTCAATGGGTTTTTACGGGGTGCAAGGCTAAAATAACACCAGAAAAATTGATCAAAAAAATTTAATCGACTACAATCAGAGTTCCTGCGTAAATAACAAGTAATAGCTAGCGGCATGGTTCTTGAGCGCTGGATGTAGTATTGGGGGTAAGTTCACGCATATGCATTTCCTGAATTTGTACATAAGTGTGCTTGAACTATTAAATAAATAAATAAAAATTGTTCTCTTACCTTCCCCACACTAGGTGAGTTATCAGTCACAAATCGCACTAGCACAGGTCTCTCCGACCCCGCAACGAACCCGAAGCCAAGTTCCTGGTCCCTTTCCAGCACCACGTCTCTGGGCGCAGGAGGAGACTCGCAGGAACAGCCTTCTGGAGCCACGTACGTCGTGGTCTTGTTAACGTGGCTGGAAGTTGGGAAAAAGCCATTATTTGAGGTAATGATAAACTGTCAGATTCTTACTGACTAAAAACCACCCCGGTGTTCTGTCTCACACCTGCTTGGGGGTCACGGGAACAGAAGATACTTCCGCAACCCTCGAGTCGGCCTCGCCAAGTCAGCCAAGGGTGTTTGACTCCCCCCTCGACGTCTCAGAGGGGATTGCTAGGGATTAACAGTTCACTTCATTCAAGTTTTCAAGGGTCGACTTCTATATAATAGGAACATATTATTTAAAACCATGACGTTTGACGTTTGTTGGGCAAAATGTTTTTGAGCCTGTAGTGAAACATTTTGCCCAACAAACGTCAAACGTCATGGTTCTACCAGGAGCACTTGCGACCAATTCACCACTCAAAAACACGGAATCACCCAGCTTACCCGCAGCCTTTAAATAATATGTTCCTATATATCATATCGGACATTTTCCCTTCACTTCTTTTCAGTTTTCACAGGGAGTTTTTTACAGAACCGCTATTTCATAGATTTATACTATAGATTGAGTATGTAAAAGTCACCTCGTAAAAACATGAACTATTTATGCCTATCTTTAGTATGGAATGAGAGCTTAATTCGCCTAAGCTTCACCTACATTTGCTAAAGACATAATACAGTACTTACTTGACATAATAAGGTTTCCCATGGCAGTCGAGCGCCTGCTCCCAGCCGTAGGGTAGTTCCTCTTCATCATGTTCGCTGCCGCTACCACTACCTTCTTTACCAGTGGGCCAGCTCTCCGCAGGAGGCAGCCAGCTAGCAGTTCTTGTGATGTGGCTGGAAAAGGACAAAAGGGGATGTTATTACAAAGCACATTTTGGATTTCATCTGTATCTTCAATATTTGTGAGTGCTAAATAAAAATAAGAAGGCCGATAGATATGAGGTATAGGGTCAAAAGTTCCTCAACCTCCATAGAAAAGGGAGGATCCTCCGACCAGACGGGTGTTGTGTCTGGTGGACTACTACTGCCCGACGGTAGTTGTCGGGATGTTGTTTACGTTCAATCGCGCGGATAACTTTAACATCGCGATGCAGGAGTAGGCATTCAGTCTTTAGTTCTTATGTTGCGAGATAGATGTCGCGGTTTTACTTTTGATGAGGATACATTTTGCCAACAATGAAGGCAGCAATAAGCAAGGTGATGTTTGTCTTTTTGAATATAATGAAGTGTTCGGTTGTTTACGCTTGTTTAAGATAATTATATTATATCTAAAAGTGGGATTTAATAAAATATTTTTGTATATTTTTGTGCGTAGTACTCGCAACTAGCGTGTGGGTCAACATGTTTGCAGGTAAACAAAGCAAAGGTATGTAAGAATCGTAGCAGATAGCGCTAGTTTCTGCATGCCTATGTATGTATTTTTGCATTTGTTAGTAAAATTCTTGAGGTACGTTATAGGACGGACTTAACTTCAAGCTACGGCTCTTAGGAATGAGTGAAGCTAAACTACGATACACAACTACTCTTATAATACGTAGATATAAGAGTAGCTCGCAGTTCCACCCACCTGAAGATTCCTATACCTACATATAGGAATCTTCATCTTCAAAAAGGGTCAGTGTTCAGTTATGTGGTAAAAAAAGCTCTGGCAAAATACATACTCCGTCTAATTTTTCTAACGTATATTTAGGCACTACTTAAATCGCGACGCAGAAGACCAGTTTTTGGGGCCCAGGCCCCATTTTCTTTAACTATTACGAAGTATAACTTAATCCGACATGGCTTTATCGAACTTCATTATCGTTAGTGAAAATGTGACATTGTTAAGGCCTTCTCGTTCTTTAGCATTTTTTTGTTCGAAAATAAATAAAGGTTCACAAGCAACTTATAACACTATTTACATGAATAACTACAAAGTCTGGCTTACTAATTATACAGTAACCTAACCATCCTTTCATCCGCAGACACAAAACGGCGAACAATAAAATTATCTCGAATCATATGCAGAGAGTTAACCAGCGGCTATGATAGCGGCATAAATAGGGGTTATTTTAAATGTACGAGGAAGGCAACCATGTGGCGGAGTGCCAGAACCCTGGCTGCACTTCCTCCATGCATACTAGTTGGCCTTGTTCCACCATCTGCGGTAAAAGATCTTGAGTGACACATTGTTCCTTTGTGTTGGCAATCCTTAATCCTTCTGCCAGAGAAACTGATATTAGCATCCTTCTATCAGGCTACGAATTGCTATCGCCCGTTTGTTATTTTTTTTGCAATAATTTTTATTTTTTATACCCGTCTAATATTTTTATTTTTTATACCAGTATAATAATTACCCGTCCAAGTCACATTTTTAAATGAATTAATGAATGGGATATTTATTAGGACATTTTTTTTTATTTACGTACGTTCTAAACACTTTCAACGCCACGCCGGTCATCGATGAGCCGCGAACAATAAAATTTCTATCTTGTCTGGAAGTCTGGCAGTCAAAGTGTATGTATGGGTTTCACTATATTCGGCATTTCAGATTTACGGCATTACGAATACACAGATTTTACATACTAATACACAATTAAGTAAACAAATAATAAAAATAAAACATTAATAATAGACAAAACTCTTCATGTCTACATCGTCCGCGTCCTACTTAATTATATGTTATAATCAGATCAATAATCCCTATCCAAATTGATAATCATAATTGTATAAAGTGTTATTCATTATAAAAAGGTGTAAAAAAATATAGGGTGTAGGTGCCTACTACACCCCTGCCTAACCCTTAGTGGATTGCAGGCGTATTGTTATGATGTGATGTGTAAAAAATACAACGTACTTAAAAAAAACTTTTTGCAAAAAATAAAACCGACTTAAAAAAAACACTAAACGGTGTAAAATAACTCTAAATTCGGAAGTCGGTGGCCCATTATAAATAAAACAAAACCATCAATTTTTTTTATTTTTCCATTTTTAGTTGTTCCCATACATATATTTGCCATGAATTTATTTTATATTGTTAATTGTTAACAATACATGACATGATAAAAAGGTTATCCACTTATTCCTAATTAAAATTAACATAGGTACCTAACTGTCGAAATCTAGGTAGGTATATTGTACACATCTGCGTACCACTCAGAGCATACAGGCGTGATGATACGTCATGTTGAAACAATAAACATCCAAGCGATTCCAGCAATCACGACAAATTTGCCGTCTATTTTTGAAGAGTTCCGTTGTATATCTCCGAAGGTCAGCACCAGATCTTAACCAAATTAAAATGGGACCACCTCGGGAGTATACTCTTTCAAATAATAAAAGAATTTTGAGAATCGGTCGGAACTCGTAAACTCTGGTATTGAATCATCGTCACCTTCCAGCCGTTATCTCAGTTAATTTATGTTTGGCGTTTTATACCTTTTTCTTCTTTTAATAATATGTAGAAGAAGAAAAACGTATCATACAATAATATTATTCTCTAATCAACTCTCCACACTCATCATTTTCCACGCACCTAAGTAGGACAAACCAATCCGACAATAAACATGCATAGGTACCAACAGAATACCTCCGAAATTTACAAACCAAAGCTAAAACAGCTTAAATTCTTATCAGGAGTACCTCAAGTAAGTATAATGTGGCCGTATCCGGTGAGGCTCGTTACAATAAAAGAGATAAAGCAGTAAAAACGTTACGCTTAAGTGTTGCGGTCACTTTAGCAGTAGCTTTAGTAATGTTTTGTTGGAAATCTGAATATAAATAACACAATTTTCACACAACGAACGTCGAAGTCAACGTCCGAAGCTAAGCAGAGCGTGTGTTATGGGTACTAAACAACTAAAAACATACTTATATATTTCTAAATACATACATACATAAACTTACGCCTTTTTCCCATGCGGGTAGGCAGAAACTACAGAGCGCCATATGCTACGATTTTTACATATTTCTTTTGCTTCGTTTACATTCATACATGTTATAGAAAAATTACAACACCCAGACACAGAACAGATGATCGTGCTCCCGCAATCATTTGTCCTTGGTGGGAATCGAATCCACGACCTCCGCCATAGTAGTCAGGCCTACTAACTACTAGACCAACAGGCCAGTCAATGTATAAAATTCAATACGAAGCTGGTAGAAGCACCAGGGTAAGTAAATTCATTTTTTTTGTGTTTTTTTTTGCAATTTGCTATTTAGTATCAGGCTGTAAGTGGAACAAAATATGATTTGCGACCGAATACTATAATCATTCAAATTATCATTAAGACAACAATCCTCTAAGTTCTTGTGATATGATCACATAGAATGATTATTTCTTGAAATAGCACGAGCATTGATCACCACGCTTGCTCAAAGCAGATTGGCTATTTCAGACTTATATTACCTTTAAGTTCAGGTTTTCTCACGATGTTTTCCTTCACCAATGTCAATGATGTCTAAGATAAACTTGAAAGTACATATGAATTGAAAATGTCACATTGGTACTTGCTCGGATTAGAACCACATCCTCGTGCATGAGAGAAAGGTACTTAGGCATCTTAATCGCTGGGCGATCACGGCACCCGTATATACCACTTTCATGGTCTGCGGTAACTTTAAATGAGTTATACAAGCCTCCTTAAAAAAAAATTAACAGCTTTACCCCTGTAGCGACATCTATCTCGCCACATACGAACTATCCTACATCGCGCTATTAAAGTTATCCGCGCAGATTTAACGTATACAAGTTCCCGACAACAATTGTCGGGCAGTAGTTAGCCCACCAGACACAACACTCGTCTGGTCGGAGGATCCTCCCTTTTCAATGGTGGATGAGGAGCTTTACACCCTGTTCCTCATAGCACCAAACTGGTGACCCCGAGCATGAACGTCAGCGCAGCCTTCGTGCAGAGCTACATCAGCGTGACGTCATCATCACTTCCTCAAGCTTTCGAGCAGAGAGTCACCCAGCCAGCCAGCATCTACGGCTTCAACAGGTATCCTGACCACCAGTAAATACTACATAGGACAACCGAACGACGACAATAAACAGCTTTTGTCTCATAATATACTAAACTTGCAAGTCACGGTGGCATTCATGTTACATTTTAATTTAGGCAAGAAAAATGCTCAAGAGTGGCGCTCCAATCGCTTTGTTGTAAGACACAATACCCTGAGAGCCTTAAATATACATAGATAGAACCTACTGTTTTTTACGACCTAATGATACTAAAATATACGTCGCAGAAGGGCAACTCCAGAAGACACACGGTAAAGCAAATGATAAGCGCAACAAGAACAACAGTAATGTTAATCTAATTTATTTTATTGTTCTGATATTTGATCATTTTTATTCATATTTTAATTAATGTAAAACAATATTGTATGTAACTATTCCTCTGTTTTTATTTATTAATCTTGACGTTTTTTTTTTATTTTATTAACAATTATTTTACATATTTGTACATCGTTGATGGAAAGACAGCGCTTATTTTTATTAATTTAGACATCTTTTTTACCCATGCTCCAATAATAAAATGTTTTAATTTGATAAAGTACACAGGTACAAATACACGGGTGAGTATTATATAGTATGGTGTAGTATGGTATTTGTGAGATTTTTAATTGTATACGCTGATTTCCTGAACAACAAGTCGGATTCCCAATATTTATCTGCTACCCATTTCTTAAGGAAGGTTATAAGGCTATTAAAATCACATTTTAGAATACATTTAACACATTATGTATTAATTAAAAAAAACACATTTTCCCGCTAAAAAGTATTCCCTCTACGTTTATTATAATATGACGTTCTAATATTCTAATTCAAGCAGGCTAACATCAAAACGTTCTGCCTTGCGTATTATAACATTTTTTAAACAGCTGATCTAAAGCCGTTTTTAAAGCATTGTTCACAAAAGTTATTCTTGAATTTTATTACTTCGATTACATTATTTTACGTTTTGACATTAAAGTAGAATAAAATTCTGTGCACTACGCAATCGCAATACTAATCTGTGATGTACCTAAATAGACTAAGGAAATGTGAATATCATAAAATATCTTTATGGTTTAAAAGATGAAGCCTGCAGTAACAGGTTGGTATTTTTAACGACGCGCGACGTCAAACGCGTTCGTTCAGTTGTTACCGATACCAATCTCGCGCGAGTGGGACTTCTGCGTTCTTTTATTTATATCCCATTACTTTTCCGTGAAGATTACTTGTCAAATATGTATAAGTACGTTCGTTTGATTCGTTCGTAATAAATGTTATCCTTTAGTTAGACGATGTTGTTTTGTAGTAAATTTAGAACACACTGTGGCGAAGTGTACATATAACTTGATTAATATTGGCTTTTCTTTGGATATTCGGAAGATCAACTCATGAGCTATTGACTAATGGCAGCCAGACTCTATTATTAAAATGCTTTAATTTAATAAAATTTAACACCGAACTAATATTTGCTACAGCTATGGCTATGGAAAGCACCTATGACGCGCGCCTTGCATACACTAAACGATATCGCGGAAAGTTTAGATTTATTTTCTTGTTCTCTAAATGAATTTTCAAAAATTGCATTACATGTAATGTGTTATTATTAAGTAATTATGTTTAGTACCTAGTATAATATTGTAGAATGCCACACTACCGATTTGGGGTAACCTGTTATGAGAGATGTGTTGTGAAATAAATAAATAAATAAAATAAATAAAGCTATACTTAAAATACAAATAAACAGGTAAGTATTATGGTATGGTGTAGTATGGTATTTGTGAGATTTTTGATTAAACACGCTGATCTTCTGAACAACAAGTCGGACACCCAATATTTATCTACAACCCAGTTCTTAAGGAAGGTTAGGTATAAGGCTATTAAAATCACATTTCCGAATGCATTTCACACATTATGTATTAAAAAAACACACTTTCCCGCCAAAAAGTATTCCCTCTGCGTCTTTTATAAATTTGCCAAATACAAGGCGTTTAGCAAATTTATAAAAGACTTTATGATGACTTCAAGAGAGACAACAAAGAGTAATACGAGTAGGCTAGGTTTTTTTTGTTGGTTTCCCTACTAAGAAAATTACTCCCCTCGCTACTGATAAGTAGTGCGTGTTATATAATCACCACTTGCTTAGAGACATTTCTTAACGCCATTTGAAGCCATGTCTGAGGCCGTGGGTGGTACAGAAACTGACATCAAGTTAGTCAATAAACACACAAAGAATATAGAGTACCTATCTACAACTATCGATTAACGTAAGTTTATGTTAATCGCTTTGTTTTAATCCTGCGAGTCACACATGACAGCAATTTCAAAATGGCGACAAACAGATGCCATCTTGTAAAAAAAAAAGTCGACGAATAAAAGTAAGTGGGGTTTACTTCACCCACTCAAAATCGAATAATTGTTAGGGCACAAGCTAAACAAACTTTCTGTTTAAACGTAGACAAAGAAAATAAATGTAGCTTAAATAATATTACATCAAGAAAAAGGGATCTTTTTTCATCTTAAAAATAAAATAGAAAAATACGTTGATCAAATAGCTTGTTAGCAAAAAATAAAGATAAAGTTTATTCGTAATAAAATTTATGTGGGTCCGGAACAAAACGCCCGCGCGTCCGCCAACCTGTAGCCAGTGTGATGAGGTCGGGGGGTGTGGTCATAGTGTTGGCACCCAGCGGATAACACTTGTCTTTAAAAAAATATTTGACTTTTCATAATAGGGTATATGCATGTATTTTTTTTATATTTTTAATTCACTGTTTACAATGTTTTAACATAGTAAAAAAAATAAATATAAACATATTTAAAAATGCAGTAATGAAGCTTAAAAAAATATTTAAAATACAGAATAAATTTGAGCTGTTTAAACGCCGCCATTTTCGCGCGCCATTTCGATTACGTCATTTGCTATGATCCTGTTACTATTACTTAGGGTATTTTTGTTCTTCTTACCATTTCACCATGAAAAAAGCTCAAAAACCAGTTTACCGGTATTGCTTGTACCCGAATGCAATAAACATTATCAGATTGTGCTTTTAAAAAACCACTTTCAGTATTTTTTCTTAAATGTTAAATAACCTCACTATGAAGCTAAAATTACACTTGAACATTAAATTAGTTCACAACACACACGGCAATAATTATGTTTTCGAATAAAAAGTTCATTCTAATACTTAATGTCATACTTACACATTGTACGTTGAGTTGTTGTCGTAGTATTTGACGTAATTTTTCGTTATAACCAATGGTGATGCGTTTCACAAATTTGAATTTCCCGCGCTTAATTCGCACTTTTATTTTTAATTTTAAATAATTATGACGCTATTAAAAAGTTAAATAATGATTTAGTTCATATTTTCTGCCATTAAAGATTCGGAAAAAAAATATTAGAACCATATTTAAATTACATGCATATTCCCTATTATGGAGAATGTTAAACTCTTCCGTGCAGGCAATATTCTTAAAAAAGATCTAAAGGTTTTGCTCAGCATATCGTATAACATAGAATGTTTTTTTTTTGTATTTGTTTCAGTTTTGTATTTTGTATTTCATTTTACATACCGCAAATCAGCCATATCGTTCGGAGCCCAGCGCGCTTGTGAGCGAACTGTGCTAATACATACGATTGTGTTTTTTATTTATTCCAAAGCTTTTTTTTGTTTTGTAGTTGTAAATTACTTTACATACCGCAAATCAACCACATTGTTCGGAGCCCAGCGCAGAGCGAGCTGTGCTCAAAGTTTCTTTGAATGAAAATTTAATTATCCGGTAAATAACTGGAGGTACCGATATAGTTTAAAGAGCTAGCAGGCCAAGGTTGTTGAGGATATTTATGTCGAAAAACAAATGACCACCAAGCGACCACTAGTTATTATTAATACCATCACGCCTGTAATCCCCGAAGGGTAATGAGTACCTGTAGTATTATTAATAAATCATCATTGTCATATTCTGAGAGCAAAGTCTAAAATATCTCGCTTGCACTGTGACCACATCTTTACCGCAATTACAGACATCGCCGAAACTTTTTTATTTACGTTACAGGACATAATCTAGCGTAACGACACGCATTACGTTTACGCGTTACGCGACGCCGCCGTAATGCGGGCCAAATTATTGTGGCAACACTTTCTGGCTTAAGGTTCTTCTTATTACCGGAAAGGATTTTGGTTTATTTTGTAATTTATTTATTACCCGGGGGCTTTACTCGTGTTGTGGCGGAGAAATTTTCGTTCCGTCATATCTTGAATTATCTGGTTAAAACATGGATATAATCGAACATCTTTAACTTGCCTACTTGACTGTTGAAATTCGATAATTTTATAATTGGGACGATAGAATGTTTTGTACTGGGACCATGCTACGAACTATTCCCTTCTATGTTGGGTTCTGCTTTCAGTCTAACCGAATGGACCTCAATAATTACACTACAAGTATTTCACACCAAGGGATTCTCCATGGTCCCTGCGTGACCTAATCATAAATGACGATATCCGCAAGAGAACCTAGGTCACCGACATATCCCGAAGAATCGCTAAACTTAAGTGGCAGTGGGCAGGACACATCGCCCGCAGAACAGATGGTCGTTGGGGCCGAAAAGTTCTGGAGTGGCGACTACGTACCTGAAGACGTAGGGTTGGAAGGCCTCCTACAATGGGGACCGGCGACTTGGTGAGAGTCGCAGGAATTCGATGGATGAGAGACGCACAGGACCGGACGTTGTGGTGACATTTGGGAGAAGCTTATGTCCAGCAGTAGACGTCTTTCGGCTGAAATGATGATGATGATTTCCCATCTGGCCCAGCTCAGAAAGCCGGGTGACTAATGGCTTCGCATGTTTTTCGGAGCTTGGAGCGATGTCAACAAATGATCATCGACACACTGACCTTGGCAGGCACAAGCGTTGCTTAACCAGTGGCTGTAAGTAATTAGCTACGGATCCCTATTTGCGAAAGCTAGTTATAATTTAGCACTGTTGTGAGGTGTTTAAAAGTGCTCTTTTTATTCGTATATAACGATAAGTATATTTTTATTATATGTATTCAGATGTCGCCTAACATTAGTGAAAATGGGCATAAGGCCTTCCTTCGTTTTCTTTATAACCCCCTTTTCCTAAGTGTCTCCATTAGAGAAACTTTTTTGGTGATCTGCGACACACCTCAAGCTCGCATGAAGAACATTAAGGTAGCTACTACACTTTTTAGGGTTCCTTATGTACCTACAACAACAATTTGCCACAAGCGACACTTCACTAGAAAATGCAAAATTAGGTAAATGACCGCTATGAACGGCAACGTTTAATAACATGAGTACTCGACGACGATTATTGAGCACTGCCATGAGTCGGACGAGATATTTTGATACTTTAGTTTTTATTATTTATTTGCATATTATTTATTTTCCTGGAATACCGATAATTCGTCCTTTAATGAAGATAACAACGTCAATGGACTATTTTAAAACGATCATCACGATTTTTTTTAACGATTTAGATTGTAGAAAAAACAGTTGATAATTACTATGTTAGTGTAACTTAAGCGCCCATTTAATTATTTCGCATTTATTCAAAGTCACCCTGTAGATACAATACAGAAAAATTGTCCTTGCTCATCACACAAACATTAGTACTGGATGAGAATCGTAACCACGACTTCAGGCATGGCAGTTAGGCTCACTAACTACTAGAGCCACAGGCCAGTCAACATAAAAGATGCTCAAGAAACTCTAATAAAAATCCTTCGCAATCCATCCGTCCGTCTGGCTGTTAGTGAGCGGTATCTCATGAACCTTTAAAGACATTTGAAGTTTTCAACGAGTGTGTATTACTATTTCCACTTTAGGGGTATGAGAAAAAGGGTGTGAAGGTCCTCATCCCCTATTGAAAAGAGACGATCTTTCCCTACTAATGTTCAATCGCGCAGATAATTTCAACATCGCGTTCCAGGATACGTCAGATTAGTTCCTATGCGGCGAGATAGATTACACTACACTACCACAGTATTAATATTAATACAGTAGGACGACGCCTTTGATCTCTGGAAAAATGCCGACAACGTCTACACGCGTTAGCCCGAATAATAATACCTCCCGAACTACGTACATCTTGTTCATGTAACATTTTGTTCGCAGTACGGGAGCGGCTTTCCCGCGTCTAGCCCCTCACACGACGTCGGACTACTGTAGGTTTTTAGACTGTGACACTACTGTTGACGGTACATAAAAATCTAAGAAAGGTGGCTTCCCTTGCACAAGAAACGTGACCTTTTTTGAAAACGGTGAAGGATAACATCGTCAGAAAACCAGCATGTCTGAGAAATATTTCTCAAAGGCATGTGCAGCCAAGCCAGACACGTTTGACACCAGGCGAGTGTCTAACCACAAACCACACCAAAAGCAAGGAGCGCAGGAGAATGACGATGATACTGCGGACGGAACCCGTCAAGTGCAACCCGACTCGCACTTAGCCGCTTTTTTATATTATCCACATTCATTATTTAGAAAGGTTAACTCACATTTTGTTGATGTTACCATTTCCTAAGAAAATCATGATACCAGTAAATTGTTGTGGCATTTTTTTCTGGCAAGTTTTCTTTCCTTAAGAAAATGTTCACCTACACTGGTTGTGTTTGTGTCGAGGCTAGTTTTATTGAGAACTTTTCATGGAAATAATCAAGGTAATGTTATAGAGAGAAGTGCGAAAAATGATATGAAAAGACTGTTGTTCTATTAGTGTGGTTAGTTCACAGATGTGAGTTGTGTCGTGTGAGTTGTGGTATATAATAATAATAATAATAATAATTTATTTCAAGTTTCACAGACTCATTAGTTTAAACAATCATTATCACACAGTCACATCAAATAATCAAATACAGAATTAATAATAAATTTAGAATTTATGATAAATTAACAAAAATAAAATTCACATTACAAATACCTATGCTCAATGTGCAACCTGCAGCAGTGGTTAATGTAGGCGCAATCGAGCCTTTCCGCAAGCGTGGCCAACATGCTGTTGGAGCTCCCCCGCACTCGCCGAACCAGCGAGGTTCCTCTCTTGCGCATTGTTGTATAAAAACAATCTACACGCGCCTCCGCAAACATAGACGAAGCGCTGCAGTAACGGGGGAGGCCCAACAACATCCTGAACGCATTGTTGAACTGAACTCGAAGGGCGCTGTACGATCTTTGCGTGTACGCACTCCATAGACTGCATGTATATAAAGTAGTGCAGTAGGCTCTAAAGAGAGTAATTTTAACTTCTGCAGAGCACCTATATGCGCGTATGTTGTTTATTTAGCACTCTTTATTGTACCTATACCAGGCAATTAAGGAGCTAAGAAGAAAATAAGGTTAACCTGCGCTTGACGAGGTTTTTCCGTGTTTGGGTGACCAGTCATAACATATCTGCCCCCCTAGCCAAGTTACAAACGATTCGTATTTATTCTCTTTCTACAATCGAGAACGCCTCAAATCCTTTTGTTTTGACCACGTGACTTAGCGAAAGGTGATAAGTCACGTGGTCAAAACAAAGGGATTTGAGGCGTTCTCGATTGTAGAAAGAGAATAGATACGAATCATTTGTAACTTGGCTAGGGGGGCAGAACTCCTCCGTGCCTCGGAAAGCACATTGGTCCCGGCTGTCATTTGTAGATCTATGACAGTCGCTACAGATAGTCAGAAGCCTGACAATCTGACAACCAGTACAGTCAAGGGGTATCGTGCTACCCAGTATCTGGATTATAGAAGTCCAAAATCAAAATCAATCAAAATCAAAAGTCATTTATTAAAATTAGGCTGAGGATCAGCAAAAAGAAAGAAGAAGAAATAAAAATTACATAAGACAGTCCCCCAAAACGCCCGCCCTCCGCCACTTCCTAGTGTTTTTGCTGGGAAGAAGAAGTGGCGGAACAAACTCCCCAGCAACACGTCGGTCTGTATTCAAGTATTCAAGTATTCAAGTATTTATTGCAATCCATAATGAACATACAGGTGGAAGGTTAAACAGATTCGAGTAACAATTATGGACCCAGTCGGGCACAGCAACATCAAAAATTAAGATGAGTAGGAGAGAGGAAGAGCGCATTTTTAAACATTTTTTTAAAAATTTTAATTATTTGTAGAATATTACTCAATTAAATTATTACCTAGTTATTATACTGATATCTTGTACCATATATTATATTTATTATAGTATTTATTTATATTCAATTATAATTATACAAAATTATACATTTATATATTTAATAGTCAAATCAATTTGTCAAATTATCTGTTAGAAATTCTTCTAAGGTGTAGTAGGCTTTGTTAATTAAGAGAAGTTTCAATTTTCTTAAAAATGAGTTGGTTTTTTCTATTTCCTTTAGGTTTTCTGGCAATTTATTATAAACTTTTATGGACATTGAATATGTACTAGAAGAGTGCATTTTAAGATGGGAACGAGGCAGATTCAACCTGTTTTTATGACGCAAAGAAAGAGTTGGTTGTATATCTCCTCGTGTTTTATAAGAATCAGGGAACCCACGGACCAGTTTACATAATTCCAAAATATAGATACTGGTTAAAGTGAGAATTTTATGTTTCTTAAAATACGGTCTGCAGCTATCTGTTTGTTCTATATTTGTAATTATTCTCATTAGTTTTTTTTGTAAAATAAATAAGGAAGGGGTGTCTGTGCTATTTCCCCATAGAACGATACCATAGGTGAACCAAGAATGAGCATATGCATAATAAGTGACTATTGAGGTTTGTAGGTTGGTAGACTTTTTTATTTCGCTGAGAGCATAAGAAAACGTTGAAATTTTTGATTTAAGTTTCTGTATGTGTGGTTTCCAGGTGATATGTGTGTCTATTGTTAAACCTAAGAGGTTAAATTCGTTAACTGTTTCTAATTTGTTTTGGAGAAATGTAAAGTTCATATTAATCTTTGATTTTTGCCGGGGATGAAAAGTTATCAGTTTGGTTTTAGTAAAATTTACGTCAAGATTATGTTCACTCATCCAGTTTATTATTTTATTAAGTATGTTATTGAGTTTTTCGTTGAGATTAGAATTTGTTTGGCATGAGGTGAGAATTGAGATATCATCTGCAAATAATACGCATGGTTCTTCTATGGTTTTGGGCAGGTCGTTAATGTAAATGAGGAATAGGAGGCATCCTATAACGCTTCCCTGGGGGATGGAGGCTTGTATTGGTCGGACATCAGATCTTATCAGCTGTATTTCTTTTGTTTTTTTGTTGTGGTATTCAACCTCGACTAATTGCTCTCTACCTTTTAAATATGATGAAAACCAGTCGTGAGCTTTCCCACGTACTCCTATTTCGTGAAGCTTATTTAGTAATATTGGAAATTGAACTTTATCATAAGCCTTGGTCATATCAAGTAATATTCCTATTGCATATTGTTTATTATTTATAATATTTAAAGCTTCTTGGATGAACTTATACACTGCTAACGTTGTAGATCTGTTTTTACGAAATCCGTGTTGACATTCATCAAATATCTTATATTTTTCGCAAAAGGAATATACACGATCGCACATCGCCCTTTCAAAGACTTTGGATGCAGTAGGCAAAAGGGCAATTGGTCTATAATTATTTGGGTCCGTTTTTGCGTTCTTTTTATAGACTGGCTTTATTACAGACTTTTTCAATAGTTCAGGGAAAGTGCCTACCTCGAAAGATTGATTTATCAATTTGTAAAAAGGCAAAGTAAGCTCGTCCGCACACTGTCTGAAAAGAGTAGGTGGGAGTTCGTCTATGCCGTGACTACTTTTATTTTTTAGGTTTTTTAAGATTCTATTTACTTCATATCCATCTACTGGACTTAGAAACATCGTGTTAAGAGTGGAGTTTATTACTGGCGCATAGGTTTGTTTACAACCAGTTTTTTGGGAGGTGTCTTCCCCAATTGATGCGAAAAAATCATTAAAATAGTCGGCTACTTGTTTAGGGTCACTTACTAAATTAGTTGTTTGTAATGTAATATTTTGTTTGTCCTTTCTAGTTTTCTTGTTTGTTCGTTCCTTTACAATGTTCCACATGGTTTTAATTTTGTTTGTCGATTTATTCATTTTGTTTATGTAGTGAACCTTTTTTGCTGTTGTTACTGACCTTTTTAAGATTTTTTCATATTTTTTATAGTATTTCGTAAGTATGGGGTTGTTAGCTTTTAGGGATAGAATTTTCAGTAGTCTTTTATTTTTACAGGATTTCTTTATACCAATGGTTAGCCAATATTTTTGATGTCTAGGTTTTAGTTTGAAACTATGAGTAGGGATACATTCGTTTAGAATATCTTTCAGCGTGTTATAGAACGATTCATAGTTTTCATTCAGATTTTTATCCGACTGTATGATGGTATTCCAGTTTAGTATGTTAAGTTTAGATTTGAATTTTTGTATGTTACTTGAGTTAAATAGTCTTTTCTTGATAAACCATATGGGCTCTTTAGTTTTTTGTTGAAATATCATATGCACAATTATTGCACAGTGGTCTGAAAAACCCAATTCATCTACGGTTGTATACATTTTGCGGTCGTTAAAATTTGTAAAAATTAGATCGAGACATGTTGAAGTGGTCTGTGTAATACGCGTAGGTTCTCTTATTTGTTGTACAAATTTATACTCTAACATGAGATTGACAAATTGGTTTGCTTTTATGCTATTTTCTAAAACATTAATGTTAAAGTCACCACCTATAATGACATTTGTTTTTTTGTATTTGTTATTTATTATATGCATTATTTGTTTTATTTGACAAAGAAAAACTTCTTCCTCCCTTCTGTTCCAATACATAGTAATTATTAATAGGTTATGTTTTGGAAGTAAACATGCACATACTTCTATACAATATTCTATAGTTAGATCTCTTATTTCAGAACATTCTATACATTCTATAACATCTTTTAACATAATACAAACTCCGCCGCCACTACGGGAGTGACGACTATACGATGCTGCAGTTTTAAATCCGCTTAATTGAAAAGACTCTAATTTGTCTTTGGTGAGCCAGGTCTCGCACATGCATATTGCTTTGTAGGTTGGTTTGTCATTAATGAAAGCTTCTAAAAGATGTTGCTTGTTACAAACGCTTTGAAAGTTTTGGAACAAAATTTTAAATTGTTGGTCTGGGGTGTCGAAAAGTATCGGTTTGGTAGCTTCTATCTCCATTTATGTAGGGTAGGGTACGGTTTGGTTCGTTTTGTAGTTGGTTATTGATAGTGTGTGTGTCAGTTTGTTCCTTTTGTATTTCCTTTTGTATTTCTATTCTTTTGCCTTCTATAAATAAGTGATTATTTCTAATAATTGCATACAACCCTTTATTCCTAGCTTTCAGCATTTCTTCTTGCATTTTCCTTCTTTGTAACCTAGCATTTTCATCTAAGAATTCAGATACAAACACTGTAGTTCCTTGTAGGCAGTGTTTATTTTCTACGATATATTTGGCCATTCTTTTGCTTATAAATTCTACGACTAGAGGCCGGTTTCTGTTATAGCTTTTTCCTACTCTATAAGTGTCTTCAATATAGCCTGTGAGGTCAATGTTAAGATTTTCATAAATAAGATCAATTAGGCGGTGTTGTTGATCATAGTTTGGCTCCTTATAATATTCGGGAAAGCCGTACAATACGATTTTTTTAGCGTTGTTCGCAGTGCATTGCAATTGCTTTTCCGTTATTTGTATCGCCAATGTATTAATCTCATTCTTCAATTTCTGATTTTCTTTGGTTAAATTGTCTATTTTCTTGTTTATTGTTACTATATCATCTCGTCGTTGTTCGTTTTCTTTGGATAATATATCAGTTTTCTTTTCAATATCTTCTCTAACTTTGGTAATCGCCTTGTTAATTTCAATCTGGATAGTATTTTGCAGCTCCGTTATTATTGCTGTATTGTTTTCTCGTAAACGAAGAATTATTATTGCGTTCAAATTGTTTAAAGTAAGTTCTTCTTGCATATTTGTTCTTAGATATGTATGTTTGCCTTCATTTTCTTCATTTTCTGTGAGCTGTGTATCACCTAATAAGCTCTGCGACAGGGATGTATTTGGGCTGGACTTAGTAGTTCTTTTTCGTAAAGTAATATTATTTTCCTCGAAAGGCGAGTTCGCTTCTTGGGTTTCGCTACTAATAGGCGCCCGTATGGGGGTATTTACATTACCAGTTTTTGGTATCTTACAGCTGCAATCCTGGCAGACCCAAAGTTTCTTTTGTGCTATCGTCATGGATTTATTGAACCTAGTAACAGTAATATTTGCGCACTGTAGGTCATACCCCTTGTTGCATAATTTACAGAGGAGCTTTTCCTTGTCAGGCAGCTTTTGAAGACACCCTGCACATTGTGGTTCCATTTTAGCCTTATCCAAACCTTTGTACTCTTGTTTACCTTATTTATTGCGCCCTCTCTTGGCGTAAGACGTTACTAATGTAGTGATCGATAGACGTCTTAGACAGCTTCAAGTGAGTTAGTTCGTATTTATATTGGTTGCGCACGGCGAACATAGATGGCGCTATTTAGAATAAAGCCAAGATGATAGTGCGTTTTTGTTTTGTGACTTAGGGGTCAATTTTAGGGGAAAGGCTATAAATCATTGGATTTGACAATGCATTATCATACCTTTTATAGGTTAGGGGTCCTTGAGGTTATTCTTGACACCAAATTGTCGTTTGTTGTGTTTGAACCAATTGTTGTTATTCGGTAAAATTTTAAAAACTGTCCGTTACACTGCACAATTTTGTTTTATTTCACTAGTAATCAGTGGAAACTGATGATCTATATTTTAAAACACTTTAGTTGTACTAGTTCCACAGTTATAATAGGCTTACTTCACTTAAATTTAGCTTTTTCTATTTTTAGGCACTTTAATAACACGGAGCTAATGTTTACTCTGCGCACAGTAGCGCCCTCTCCCCCGTCTGATATGTTAGAAGAACAGTTTAAACGGCATTAGTAATTAATAAACTTATCATTTAAATTAAATAATTTGCTACATGCTAGCTAGCACACACCAATATACAAGACAGTAGTAATAAGAATAGTAAGTACCGACGTTGACAACTAAACTCATGCAAAAAAATAAAATATAACTAACTGAATAAATATAAGCCTTCAAGTAAAAAGGGCGTGCCCGCTTACATGTACAACATCAACATGCAGTCGCTCAATGTAAAACACTGGTATTCATACACATAGCCGGTCAAAGGCTAGACAGATCAGTGATGAGTGTATGAAAGAAGAAAACAAGTACAATTTACATTCTAGAACATTTTAATACGTAAACCCATTCAAAACTTTTCCGTACCTGAGTTTGAGCCTAAAAACAAACAAAGCAAAGTAATCTAAAAAGCGGTTAACACCAAGCGGCTGCGGTAAACGGTTAATAACCGTCCCGTTACCGGAACCGGGCTGGGGGACCGGACAAATTGCAGGTACGGCCAAACGACCGGGTGCGACGGCCATGATGGAATTGTAGTTGGGACTGTCGTGTGAACTAGTGTCCCGTGTGTTTTATTTGAAAAAAGAATTTGATTGCTTTACGCGCCTTGTTTTGACACGTGTTTAAAAAATAATGTAACGGGTAGAAACTGACATTCGATAGAAATGGGCAAAGTTTGCTCATTTCTATCAAATATCAGCCCCCCTAGCCAAGTTACAAACGATTCGTATCAGATAGATTCTATTCTCTTTCTACAATCGAGAACGCCTCAAATCCCTTTGTTTTGACCACGTGACTTATCACCTTTCGCTACCTTTCGTTCTCGATTGTAGAAAGAGAATAGATACGAATAGTTTGTAACTTGGCTAGGGGGCAGATGTTTTTGTAACGAAACGTTAAATACGATTTCATAATATCAGACCTACGCTAATATTATAAAGAGGAAAAAAATTGTGTGTGTGTATGTTTGTAACGAATAACCTTATAAAATATTGTGCCGATTTCAAAAATTCTTTCACCATTGGAAAACTCATCCTGAGTAACATAGGCTACTATTTATCCCTGAATTCCCGCCGGAACGGGAAATACGTGACGAAAACGCTGAACACCCCTTCCACCCCTCTTAGTTTTGAAAATAAATTATTATAGAATAAAACACTCACAAATAATGCGGGTTTCTATTGATAGTGGTGGTGGTGGTAGTTTAGTAGTTTCAGAGATTATCCCCTACAATTATTAGCATTCATTGTGCGTATAGCTAAGGACTGGATTTCCTTGCCGGAGTCGGTGTTTCCTGATAGCTGCAACCTACCAGAGGTCTTCAAGTCAAGAGTGAACAGCCCCCCTAGCCAAGTTACAAACGATTCGTATCTATTCTCTTTCTACAATCGAGAACGCCTCAAATCCCTTTGTTTTGACAACGTGACTTATCACCTTTCGCTAAGTCACGTGGTCAAAACAAAGGGATTTGAGGAGTTCTCGATTGTAGAAAGAGAATAGATACGAATCGTTTGTAACTTGGCTAGGGGGCCAGGTTGCTTCTAAGCAAGCGTGCTTCATCGTCGACCACATCATCGCTTACCATCAGGTGAAATAGTGGTCAAACGCGTGCCTATCATTAATAATAATAAAAAAAAACTGTCTCCTCCAAGTCATGGTCACAACGCAGCATGAATTGACCGGACGCTGGACACCGAACGAATACGTAGTTAGGCCTGATTGTACTCTCCCCTCAAATACACGTGACTGTGATTGTACTCATCTGAGTCCAGTTCAGTTGAGGACAGGAGAGAAAATAGGGGCATTACTAGATTAGCTCAATTAGGGGGACGTGAAAAGGGCGGGAAGAAGGCGGATTTATCGTCAATTGATTTTTTTTTGTTCGTGTGATTAAATCATGGAATAGAATCAAATATTGAAATATGCAAAAATTTTACTTAAATCAAATATATTTAACTAATACCTATTATAAAGAGGAAAGATTTGATTGCTTGTTTGTTTGCATTGAATAGGCTCCGAAACTACTGGACCGATTTGAAAAAATATTTCACTGTTGAAGCTACACTATTCCCGGGTGACATAGACTGCTTTTTATCCCTGTTGTTGGCAACCAGCTACCAAACTCTTTGATAATTTTTATATTTTTCTTCTTTTTTGTTTAGAAGTCTTGTTGTTTTGTTTTATAAGAAAAAATCAGTCGGTAAAAATATGTGCTGCTGTAATAAATCAAAAAGCTGTACTTGTGGTTTTTATTCTAAACTAGCTGCCCCGGCAAACTTCGTTGTGCCTTAGAGTCAATTTATTGCTCTTATTTTTTTTTTTTTATATTAGATATACATACGTTGAATAAGACGACAACAAATAAATCCAAACCAATAATAACTACTACTACTTTTAAATTACAACTTGTATATATAACCTAACCTAACTGACCATACCTATCCTATAGCTAACCCAATTATCTAACCTAACTACCTTAAAATGCATTGATTTAAAAAATACTAAATTCATAATTTTAATCTGAACTATTGCCTCTATGTTACATACAATTTATGCCTATAGTTTTCCCGGTCTACTTTAACTAAAGTCCTAACAGTAAATTTGTTCTATTTGCAAAGAATTATTAAAGTTCGTCTCTGTCATCATTGCTAATTACGTAAATTGATTTCTGAAATATAAGACTTTTACATGCTACATAAAACCTCTTAGTTTAGTAACAAAATAAATTTCAGAACGTAGGTGCGTATTATAAATTGACAACCTTACCTTCTTGGGTTTAGCTTAAGACTTGTCAATTTCAAATTGTCACCTGATAATGAACTGGGAAGTTTGACTCCTGTCATGTCATCCAAGATGGCGCTGCGTTTTTAAAATATGCAAAATTAAATGTATACTTTTCAATATTTCTGAGAGATTTTCTTAATATTTTTTTCCGTAACAACCATCCTTGGACTTCCACAAACATTTAAAAAAAAGAATTATCGAAATCGGTTCAGCCGTTCACACGTGATGCCGTGACAACGCGAAACGGGTTTCATTTTTATATATATAGATTGATCCTGTTCTCAACATTGGTGTCAGAAGTGAACGGTTAAATGCCCACCACAAGATCGCAAACAAAGGCAGCTATGGCGGAGACTGGTATGGCAGGTATCGTTCCAACAGGTGCTCCTCAAGAGGGTGGTGCCTCGACATTCGGTGCCATCGCGCCGGCACCACCCTGTGCCAACCGTAACGAGACATTATCGTCCGCCAGCAGGACCTCGTCAAGCATCGTACCTCAGAGTGCGCGGTCAGACCATTCTAGCAGCACATTAAAAGCACAAATTCTGACTGCAAAGGCGGAACACGCTCGTCGGCTCGCGAACGCCCAAACGGAACGTGATCTCAACCAAGCGGAACGTGAAACCGCCGTGGCGGAGTTGGAATTGCAGGCGCAGCTGGCCGTTATTAAGGCCAACTCTATAAGTGCAGGATCCCGCCATTCCGGCAACTCCCACGGCACCAGACCACAGCACAAAGTCGAAGACTGGTTAGCTGAATCATTTACTATGCTTCCTAAGCAAGATAACAAAGCGCATTCATTTGTTGACAGGGGGGCAAACAAACCGAGGTTTTCTAGCTTTGTACCGCAGGACCGGCCGCGTTCGACGCCCGCCACAGCTTACGGAGATGGCCCAGTAACACTGACACATCCTCCCCTTGATGTACTGGACCGTACCCGCGGGACACGCCCTGTCCTCGCCTGCGCGCCACCGCGCCAGGCTCCTACTTGCCCGTCAACGCATCCGGCCCCGGCCGGCATGTTGATGCACCCGGTCCCCTGTGTCTGTACGCTCCCTGTGGGCGCGTACTCATCAGTTGAGCCAGCTGAACATACACAACATGCACTAGGTTTAGGCACACTTACTAATGATGAAAATTGTTGCTACAAAAATAAAAATCATTGCCCAGATCTAAGTACATCATTTAATCAGCTGGTCGACGCAATTAAAGGCACAGGGAAGAAGACAACAAAGGTTTGTGATATAACTAAGTTTGATGGTCACGTCTCGGATTGGTTTCACTTCAAGAAGTCCTATGAACTATCCAAGGCGTACTTTTCTCCTAGTGACGCGGCGCTGCACGGTGCTGCTAAAGAAGCAGTCTCCATCAGATTAATAGCAGCTGACGACCCGGAGCAGATTGTCCAAGCGCTTGAGACCAGGTTCGCTCAGCCGGAAGTCATCGTACTACACCAGATTTCTGAGGTCAAAGCCCTCCCTAAAATAAGTATGTACGAGTCTGCACGAGAGCTGAACATCTTTGCCTGTCGCATCCGTAATTGTGTAGAAATCATCCGCTTGTTAGATCTGCCCGAGCACCTTGCTTCACCGGACCTTCTAAACATCATCTTAGGTAAGTTGACCCCACTCCTCAGATCTAAATGGAGAGATTTTGCATCGTCGAGAGTTGGCTCTGGTAAGTTTAAATTAGAAATTTTGGCCGATTTTCTCGAAATTGAAGCAAAATTACAAATTAAATTTGATGTCATACCGGAGCCAAATCTTGTCAAAAATCAATGTCATCCCATCAAAACATCAAGAGACAAAACTTACGCAATTGCGACAGAGTCAAACGTCACGTCAAAACCTAAAAGTTTTTATTCATGCCAATACTGCCATGACGGTAAGCACGAAGTTAGTGATTGTGAAGGTTTTAAGTCTCAGTCTCTGGACGATCGGTGGCAATGGGTGATGGAGAACAAGGTCTGCCGTAGATGTCTTAAAAAAGGTTCGCACCAATATCGCCATTGCAAGAAAAAGTGTGAGTTCGAAGGCTGCCCGGTTGAAAGGCGGCACCACACCCTCTTGCATAGACCCCAACCTGTGTCGACAGCCCATGTTGAGATACATTCGGCCACGGAAATCCTCGACCCCAAGGTGCAAAAACCAAGCACGTCGAAGGAAGAGCAGCGATCTGTCACCGTGGCCCACAACTCTTCTCCACTGAACTCATCCTGCCTTAAGCCACTCCTAAAGGTTTTAGCAGTCACTATTTCTGGACCCTTGGGATGCGTTAATACGTATGCCCTTCTTGATGATGGGAGTTCCGTGACTTTATTGGACCAATCTGTGGCGGACTCAGTGGGAGCTGAGGGCCCTATGTGTAGGCTAAAAATTGACTGCATTGGTGGATTGAGTACGCAGGCCGACGTGAGTTATGTTAATATCCAAGTTAAGGGTCGATATAGTATGGACAGTTTTGACATCAGAGCACGCACCATTCCCAATTTGGGCATCAAAAGGCAAGCCGCACGTTTAGACGACGTAGCCAGGTACGATTACTTATCTGATTTAGTGGACGTCGTCTGTTATGATGATGCGAATAGGTGCGGACAATTGGCATGTGTCGCTCCCTTCAGAGGTTCGTCACGGCACTCGTGAACAACCTGCAGCCGTTCGCACTGCGCTTGGTTGGGTCCTCTACGGTTATATTTCTAGTAGTTCTTACGCCACCACTTTCGTTAATCATATTTCAGTCGCCGACGACAATGATTCACTGGACAACCTCATCAAGGAATACTTTCGACTGGACTCTATAGGGATAACAAAGGTAGACCATCGTAGCGCTAGCGAACAACGTGCTTTAAACATTTTAGAGGAGACTACCAAGCGCTTAAACTCTGGCAGGTACGAAGTGGGCCTATTATGGCGCGATAATATCTCTACCGTCCCTAAAAGCCGCGACCTAGCCTTATCTAGATTCGTTAGCCTCGAGCGTAAAATGGCTAAGGATAGTGCTTATGCCGATGACTACAAACAAAATATTCAAGGGATGATTAGCAAAGGGTACGCTGAATTATGTTCGGGTCCACCGTCCGGCCAGGTTCCGTGGTATCTTCCGCATTTTGGAGTTATTCACCCACAAAAGAAGAAACTACGCGTTGTCCACGATGCGGCAGCAAAATGTGCAGGTGTTAGCCTCAATTCGCTCTTGCTGACTGGACCGGACCTTTTGCAGCCGCTTCTTAGCATCGCGATGAGGTTTAGGGAAGGCCCGGTTGCCTTGACAGGAGATATCAGGGAGATGTTCCCGCAAATTAAAATTAGACCGGAGGATAGGGACTCCCAACGTTTTTTATGAAGAGATAGCCCAGGGTTGCCGCTTCAGGAATTCCGTATGTCCTCGATGATATTCGGTGCAGCATCTAGCCCGTGTACCGCGCTTTGGGTGAAAAATAAAAATGCTAGTCAATTTCAGTCACGATACCCGGACGCCGTACGTTCTATCGTCGAGGACCATTACATGGACGACTTCTTAGGGAGTTTTGACAGTATTAGTGAGGCGACCCAGCGAGCATTTGAAATATGGTCCATACATAAAGCAGCTTGCTTCGAGATGCGTTCTTGGGTTTCGAATTGCAAAGAAGCCCTAGCGTTAATCCCTGCAAACTTATATGCAACAGAAGCTACTACTGAGGTAAGCTTGGGTCCGACGTTTCCCTCACAAATTCGGGTATTAGGTCTTACGTGGAACATAAGTGAGGACAATCTTCATTTCGTCAAGAATCTTCCAAAGGCCCCTACTAAGTATACAAAACGTTCAGCTTTGTCCCTACTGATGTCTGTCTATGATCCTTTAGGTTTTTTAACTCCCGTTCTTATGAAAGGCCGCGCACTATTCCAGAAAACCTGGAAGTTGGGCATCCACTGGGATCATACACTGCCGGTTGATCTGATTGAAGATTGGAAAGGTTGGTTGTTCGAAATTCAAAAATTAAGCAACAGTTCCGTTCCCCGATGCAACTTTCGTGACACCGGGCGCATTAAAAATGCCCAACTTCACGTTTTTGCCGACGCTAGTGAACGCGCGTACGCCTGTGTGGTCTACTGGCGCTTCACTGACGACGCTGACAACGTAAGTTTATCCCTGGTAGGAGGAAAGGGTAGGCTGGCGCCCCTGAAACCCGTTTCAATCCCAAGATTGGAGCTCCAGGCTGCCCTGATCGCTTCGCGTTTCGGTGCGTACGTCATTGAAGCTCACAGACGAACACCAGATCAAGTTTATTACTGGACGGATTCTCTAACCATTCTAAAGTGGCTTCGTAGCGACGTTTGCACGTTTAAAGCCTTTGTTTCGTTCCGGTTGGGAGAGATAGCTGAAACCACAAACATCCACAGTTGGAGATACGTCCCCACGGCTTTAAATGTCGCAGACGACGCTACGCGGGACATTCACAATTTCACGACTTCATCACGTTGGTTCACAGGACCCACATTTCTTTTGTCTCCACCCTCTGACTGGCCATGTGAACCAAAGTGTGCCATCCCTCCGGTAACTGAAGAACTTAAAAGAGCTTCGGAATCGGTGGGACTGATAGTTACCTCACCGGGACAGCTACCTTCACCGGTAGTAGCGGATCACCAACGTTTTAGCAGTTGGACCCGGTTTCTTCGTGCCACAGCACGAACCCATCAGTGTATTGATAAGTTTCGATCAATTTTGTGCCCAAATTCAAAATTCTCTCAAAAAGCACTTCGAGATGCTCGTAACCTTTTTGCCCTTTCCGTTGAAGACCTCAACGTTGCGGAGGTTCACCTATTTCGTAAAGTTCAAATAGATTCCTTTTCCGAAGATTTGATGCGCGTTCTAACAGCACGTCCCGTTTCTAGTGATAGTAGGCTTCGGAACCTGTCGCTTTTGCTCGGTGAAGACGGGCTCCTTCGTCTTTCTGGCCGCACTGCCGTCGCAGAGTATGTAGAGTCACGCCCGATTGTCCTGGACGGCCGACATCCTATCGTCAAGCTACTGATACACTCCTATCACGCCAAATACGCCCATGGACATAACGAGCTAGTGGTTAATGAGCTGCGCCAGAGGTTCTACGTTCTAAGCCTCAGACCAGCCGTCAGAGGAACTTCGCAGAGATGCCAGTTTTGCCACAACCGGAAGGCTAAGCCAGAATCACCACCAGAGGGAGACTTGCCAAAAGCCAGATTAGCACATCATCCGCACCCTTTATGGGGGGCTGTTGGGAGCGGCTAGTCCGCTCGGTGAAAAATGCTATCGCCGTCACATTGAAGCAGCGGACTCCCAAGGAAGATGTATTAAACACCCTGCTCTTAGAGGCTGAGTGCATTATCAACTCAAGACCACTGACGCACGTCTATGTGGATGCGGACGCAGAGTATGCCCTGACTCCATTCACTTTTTTGATTGGAAGCCCGAGCAGCGAGCCTGACATTAATGTCTTCGACGACGCCGATTTGCTTCGACGTGTTGACTGGAGGAAAGCGCAAAGGCTGGCAGACCATTTTTGGCAGCGTTTCGTACTCGAGTACCTGCCCACGCTTACACCTAGGAGGCGGTTGCAGGAGGTTCGTCCGTTAAGGGTGGGCGATCTAGTCTTCATCGCAGATGGCACGCTACCCACGAACCAATGGCCTCGAGGGCGAATCGCGGCAGTGCACCCGGGAAAGGACGGGATTGTCAGAGTTGTGGACGTCACCACGGAAGGGGGCGTGCTGCGCCGACCCACTAGAAAGGTGGTATTGCTGGTCGCCGGCCAGTAAATTGGTGCTTCACACCGTCGGGGGCCATGTTGGCGACCAGCTACCAAACTCTTTGATAATTTTTATATTTTTCTTCTTTTTTGTTTAGAAGTCTTGTTGTTTTGTTTTATAAGAAAAAATCAGTCGGTAAAAATATGTGCTGCTATAATAAACCAAAAAGCTGTACTTGTGGTTTTTATTCTAAATTGATCCTGTTCTCAACACCTGTATTCCCATGGGAACGGGAACTACGCGGGTGAAACCGCGTGATGACTGCGAGTACCTAGTAGTAGTGAAAGGAAAATTCCCATTTCTGGCCACGTTTTTCCCATCTATGGAATAAATATATACCAATTCATTGATGTAGTAACTTAAATTATTTAAAACCTATTTTTTTTTCTGATTTTAGTTTTGCCTAAAACTGTAAATTATTTAACAGCATTATAGTTTAAACGGCAAAGCATTCATTAAGCTTAGTGGCGGCCATTTTAACTGAATTATAAGCCACTGTGATCGTATGTTATAAATCTAATGTAAGCTGTGGTATAGGATAACCATTCATTTAAGTTATGTGGTTAATGGAACAAGTGGAGACTTATGTACAGACGCCAGCACATCAAGTTACCCCAATGTGTCAAATTTTCCCTAACGGATATGAACCTCATTCTGTTTGGCATAAAGTTGAAAAACGATCAAAGAAATTTGACACATTGGGGTAACTTGATGTGTTGGCGTCTGTACTTATAATTAAATGTCATCATTCATTTTATTTCATATGCAACCACTTTTGTACGCCTCTTGGCATAGTTTAGCGACCTATGAACATCAATTTAATCGCGTGTTTATGTATCAGTCTCTAATTACAAAATTAAAAAATTCCACCCTGTATATAGAGATATACAGGGTGGAATTTTGTACTGCCACTTCGAGGAAAAGTACTCTTAATACTGGATATAGACAATTTTACTCAAAGGAAACTTTCCTTTTTTTTTAAAAAGGAACAAAACTGCATTTAAAGATTTTAGTTTTGGAGTTTGCATAACTTGTCCCATAGAATTTATAAGTCCAGATTTCATGGTTTTTCATCCTTTTTGACCCTAACGATCGATGCCATAGTAATTTTTACTGATTTTAGACGATTCGATTAATGTAACAATTTTATTGAATCCGGACATGTGAAATTGAATATGTAAATTTTTAGTTTTATTACTTTTTATTTTTTTATGTTTAATACTAGTAAAATTGTAATAAGTGCCATTGTAGAAAATTTAAGACAAGTGACATTGCATGTTTAATTTTATTTTATTTTTCTAAGCTATTTAAATTGCAATGCCTTAACAGGCAACTAAGTTATAAGACCTACCTAAATTGTTAACATCTAGAAATTCCATTTTTCTGTACACTTAGTTCGCAATAAAGAATTTGAATTTGAATTTTGAATTCGATTTCCGGGTGTGGCAAACGAATTTTCTAAATTCTTTCAATGCAGTTTTGTTTCTATTCAAAAATAAATTAACTTTTCCTTTGAGTATAATTGTCTATATACAGTATTAAGACTACTTTCCCTCGAGGTGGCATTACAAAATTCCACCCAGTATAATTATATACACAGCATACCAAAATTCCGAGGAAAAGAACTGAACTACCCACTTTAAACCACTATGATTGCTTTTAACCCCCTATTTATATGAGACCGGACTACTCGAAACTGCTTTTTGAAAGCTAGGCACTTTCTAAAACGAGGATTATTATATGAAAATGGACGCCTGTGGGTTCATTCAAAGGTGCTTGAGGGTTTCTACAACAATGCAGGATTACCTAGATCGCCCCAGGCTATTGTGCAGCCCTGAGATTATTCGTAGGGTTGCCTTGAAATGGTTTTCAGGTGTGGATTTTGGTAGATACGCACACCGCACACTGTATCATTCAACGCTCATTGTTTTATCTATCTATACTTATATCTATCTTTATTAAAATTATTTAGGTCCAATTTGCGCCTTACGATTACTGGCAAATGTCTGCTCTGACTGGACAAATTACCGTATATATCGGTGTGGTTCTTCCCCCAAAATACTATCTGGATGTATGTCTAACTAATGCTATATTTGAGGAATACTTACAGGCGTGATATTAAATTGTAAAATAAATATTTCATCTTAAACCGCAAGAAAACGGCCTCGCTCCTGAGAAGAATAAGAGGCAGTCACAATAGCATCCTGAAGGCTGTGGCGGCCGATACTTCCTCTATATTTATAAGGCAGTTTGTGAGAGTACTTATACCCTAGTTCGAGTTCTTTGTTCTGGTATCAACCAGAACAGGGAACTTGGGCAAGGGCGGTCTTCTTATTATTTCGTCTGTAGTTTAAGTTGCTAAAAATAGTTTATAAGTGTATAAGTACCTGTTACTAATAATTTGTATGGATTATGCAGTTGTCCGAAACAAAATGTTTTTTTTTAAACGTAAACTCGTGTCCTAAACGATATGGTATATTTCGTAAGAAGTAATTTTCGAAACTCACATTTTTATACTAATGGAAGGGTTACGTTATGTTTGAGTTTCCGATTCATATTAAGTTTATACAAGAAACACGTAGAAAAAGTCGCAGGTAGAAACTGGTCTGTACTTATTATACTTATATATATTTTTTAATTTTAAGTTTGTATGTGGGCGTATCACGAACAAAATTTTCATCCAGTGTGTCCAGAACTTGTGACACAAGTCTATGAGTTTTTTTAGTACGCTCCGCTGCCGCTCCAATATTCATATATTATTCTAGATGGCGTTACTGAGACATGGGATCAAAGTTTTTCTATGACATTTCCTTGACATTCCCGCTCTATAGTATTTTAAATCTTTTTGACCGGCCTGTTGGTATGGTAGTTAGTGGCTCTGACTGCTACGCCGGAGGTTGTGGGTTCGATTCCCACCCAGGACAAATGTTTGTGTGATGAGCGCGATCATTTGTTCTGTGTCTGGGTGTAATAAATCTACCATATGTTTGTATTTAGAAATTGTTGTTTAGTACCCATAACACAAGCTCTGCTTAACTTGAGACTAGAAGGCGTTGTGTGAAAGTCGTGGAATATTTATTTATTTTATTTATTTGTATGTGGGTGACCGTTTAGATTAGTACAGACGCCAGCACGTCAAGTTACCCCAATGTGTCAAATTTCTTTGATCTTTTTTCAACTTTATGACAAACAGAATAAGGTCCATATTCAATTGGAAAAATATGACACATTAGGGTAACTTGATGTGCTTGGCGTCTGTACAATAATATAGCGGTCTTCTACGAAAACGAAGTCACGAGCACACTTCACACTAGCATACAATAAAACAACTCATATCATACATATTACAACATGTACCTAATGAGCTCCAGTTTTAACACTAAACCATAATATATAACATAATTGCCTAATTCAAACTTCGTCCCACACGAACACGAGGCACCCCTAAACGTCGCACTGTTATTACTTTAGCACTTTGGCGCACATTTGCCTGAAAATATAAATATGAATGGGATTTAGCCGGAATGTGGATAATACCGCCGAGCTCTAGTAGGATAATATTGCCAGCTTCCAGTAGGGCAATACTGCCAAGTTGTGCCCGTAAATACCTTATCTTATTGTTTGGACCACCGGTTTTTGAGGGCTTAAAAGTGTATAGTTTGCGGTTAAAAGCGAAGATTTTGTGGCTTAACTGGTTTTAAATGTAGCTTTTGTTATGTGGTTGCTGACGACTTTAAGAGATTCTACACCACTAATTTTTAATTAGTACAAATACTTAAAGGGCTTATTCTAGACGGTCTTCTAATTATTTTTGTAAAGTATCAATAAATAATATTCTTAAACAGCAAAGTTATTAGCGTTTATATCCCAGTAAGTCACCCATTTTATGGAATAGAGGCTATTCATGACATAGTAGTATTCTTAAATCGTCATCTCTCGCTCACGTTTGCGTGATCTCGCTCAAGCAAGCCCCGCCTCCAACAGCTGATTTCGTTATTTAAGTTTAACTAAATAGTGGCATATTTAAAAATTGAATTTCGTTTTTTTTACTTTTGATGATCAGTAACAGGTACGGATACAGCCCATTTTTTTTGTACTAATTAAAAAATAGTGGTGTGTAGTGCAGGACTTTATGTTGTATGAATAGTGAGCAGAAAGACAAAGAATCATCTTTTTGTAAAAGGGAAGAAAATACTCTTGATTTAATATAACATAACATAACATCACGCCTATAATACCCGAAGGGTTAAGCAGAGGTGTACCAGTAGTACACCCACATTTCACCAGTTATGTTTAAGTCTCTTGTAATAGGCGGAGGGTTTTTTGCCATGAATCGGGCACAAATCTAGACTTCGGGCTGGTGCTGAGAAATTCCAGATGGTAAATCTCAATATTGCTTGCCCGACCCGGGGATCGAACCCGGGACCTCATGCTCAGCAGTGTCAAATTCTCCCAATTGAACATGAATCTTATTCTTTTTGTTGAGTATAAATTTGAATTACTATTCAAAAAAATTGATTTGATTTGTTAACTTTGTTTTTAATTATGGCCTTATCGCTAAAACCTTAATTGGCCATTTTTACATATAGTCAAACCAATTGGATAGACAGATTAGATCCGATTTTCTAGTAAAAAAAACAACCGACTTCATTAAAAACACTAACTATATCTGCACTAATATTATACAGAGGAAAAAAATGTGTGTATGTTTATAATGAATAAACTCAAAAACCACTGTGTCGATTTCAAAAATTGTTGCACCATTGAAAAGCTATATTTACCTTTAGTAACATAGGCTATTTATATCTACGTATTCCTACGGGAACGTCTGCAAGTTATACACAATTTAAGTACGATGACTATAAATAGTCTATGAGATACCAAACAATAAGTAACATCTACCAATACCTACTTACTATTACTACTAAGTACTAATATGTATTGTGTTAAATAAAATTAGAATGGCGATATATATATATATATAACCTAACCTAACTCATCATACCTATCCTATAGCGAACCTAACTACCTAACCTAACTACCTTACTGAAATGCATTGATTTTGAAAGTTACAAAATACATAATTTTAAACTGAACTGCTGTGCTGCGTGTCTTTATGGTGCTTACAATACTAAAGAAAGTAGTTGTATTTGAAATAGTAGTAGTAAGAGATAATAATTTAACCCGATTATATATCACCCATAGGGTCAACTCACACCAAAAGAGCGTCGAAGCGCAGCGCAGTTTCAGTGTCATGTGAATTTTAACTTTATTTTCATTACTATAATACTTATTATCGCATGCCATGCACCGTTTATGAAATTCGCCGGAATTCCCGTGGCGCCGCGGGCATCCGCGTGACTCGTTCGAATTTCTCATGCGATAATAAGTATTATAGTAAAGAAAATAAAGTTAAAATTCATATGACACTGAAACTGCGCTGCGCTTCGACGCTCTTTTGGTGTGAGTTGACCCTTACTGTTTAAAGTGTGTTTATTTTACGGTAATGTCAATAAACGTATTTTCTTTTTTTCATTCTATAATATAATAAAAATAGTTTTCCTAGGGAGCATGAATTTTTGAGAACTAACTCACTAATATCAATGTTCAGAAATTGTTTACCGTAAATGTGTTTGTTTGTGATAAACAAATTGATCTTCATCCTACATCTGCCTACAAACCGCCTTGTAGGTAGAGGAAATAACTATATAGTTGTATTTATTTATTTATTTAATACTTCAAGCACTCAAATGTACATAGGCGGACTTAATGCCTTAGGCATTTCCTACCAGTCAACCTTTAGGTAATGCAGTGAGACAAACAGTGGTAGGTGCAATTCCGTAAGAAAATTTGAAGAGAAGTAAACATTATTTATTTATAAATAGGTATGTAAACAATAAATATGATAAATATATTTACAAAAAACTGAAACACATGAACATGATAATCATGCTAAGGGAAAACATTAGCGCTGAGACGAAACTACAGCCGTTTTTTGTACGAATGTTCAATTTAAAAGTAAGTTGTATCTATATATTTCTGTGAACTAACTATTATTCTTTTCTTTTTAAAACTAATCTCCAAAACGTTACAACCCACCGGCCTGTAACTTGTACGTTTGACAAACAGAGATGAAACTTCACAATTAAAGGTACACAGTATTCGCGTCTCCGTATCTCAAAACCGTGTTATATTTAGCAATACCTCCTTACGGTTTATCGCTCGTAAATTGACCGGATGGCACGGTTCCGGCAACGTGTTAAATGTACCGGAACGGCCACGATACGGCGACGGACGACGTAATTAAAGTTTAAACTGTTTGGGGCTAGCTCCTGGACTATGGAGGTGATTAGGATGTTTGGGTGTTAATGTGTGCTTATTAAATAAAAGTGTTTGTGACAAATAGGGGATTACGCAGTGTCAACGCAAATCAACGCCTGCATAACATAACGAAGAATGGGTTATTAGACAAAATTTTATTTTTTAGTCCCTCATCTAGATTACAAGAAAATATTCGACACATATTTTTTTCTTTTTGACTGGCCTGTTGGTCTAGTAGTTAGTGACCCTGACTGCTATGCCGGAGGTCGTGGGTTCGATTCCCACCCAAGACAAATGATTGTGTGATAAGCACGATCATTTGTTCTGTGTCTGGGTGTAATTTATCTATAATATGTATGTATTTAGAAATATATAAGTATGTTTATCAGCTATTTAGTATCCATAACACAAGCTCTCAAGCTTAACTTGGGACTAAATGGCGTTGTGGAATATTTATTTATTTTGAAAATTATTTATATTTACCCCTAAAACTTCTTTGATACTTTATCAACTTCATAACAATAGTATAAGGTTCATATTCAATTAAAAAAAAATACATTTTGGCATACACCACAAGAATAAATGATGCAGTATTTCAAACCAGATGAATTCCTTACAATGTAAGATTTCCACACAAAGATTTCCTCGCCTCTAACTAACTCGCAAATTAATTAGATACTAAACTCAAAATATGAGAAGGTTTATTAATTAATTAATTTTCGCGATGGCGTCAAAATGTAAGAGAAAATTATTATATTAACTGCGCACATATTGCTCTTACATAAAGCTGGTAATAAAGGAAGTAAATAAGGTCAGGACAGAGAAAGTATTGAAACCAGTGGCTTAATAAAACTATTCAGGTCGTTTGAAGGTTAAGATACGCTAACCAAGGTTAATCTGAAGATGGATGACCGTCGGCTGATATATCTAGATATTTGATAGACATTACAGAACAGAAAGATGGGAATTTCCAATGCCAATGGGCATACTTTATTGATATAATAGTAATGTAAAATACAGAAAACACAATAAAACTAATTTAAATATATTAAATATGTACACTTAAACTAACTACAAATAAAATAGTAAAAAATCGGAACACTCAGGCGTCAAAGTACTCCTCCCCATCGCTGTCATCTGGAAACGTGCCCAGAATGCCAATATGTAGGTATGTCAAATGAACACTATTTTCAGGATCAATGTTACTAACATTATAGGCGTAGACCGAAATAAATGATAATTATTTTAATAAATATCACGAATAGAAAGAAACGCGAAAGTCTGTAAAATAGTTAGTCTGAAAAAATATTGGTATTAAGCTGGAGCCGGTTAGACTGGAAATCGATCCTAACATAGTTCCAAATTAGTCAAAAAGCAATAGTTAGTTAGGAGTTACAGGTTTAGGCATAAACTATTAATTGTACAAAATATCGGAGTTTAAAATGTATTTTAAACCCTTAAGATTAACTATAGGTAGCTTACGAAACGAATCATCACATTAGATTTTTATTTCAGTATTAATACTTAAAACTTTCGTCACAGCATGAGTATACATGTGATCCCTTAGGCTTAGTGTGCCGCTTGGGAGGAGCCGCGCCGTGCCCTCGTCTCTGGAGTAGGCAGTGACTTGTCGCTGCCGGCCGTGGTCGAGAGGATGGTCGGCAGCGTCGGGTCCTGGGACGCGGTGGTGTCCTTCTGCGAAACAGTCATTTCGCAGAAGGAGGCTGCGGAAAGGGAGAGGGAGATTACTTCCACTCACCCTGTCCGCAGCGGACGCACCGGGCGCAGGCGGAGGGCGGACAACGCCCTCTTCCAGCCCCCCTAATTGGGTCCAGGGGCGACGGACGCGGGGATGTCCGCCGCCCCCCACGTGCATGGACCCGAGGTGGTGGCGCGTCGTGTTCACGCGCGCCCCTCTTAGACGTCGCGAGGGGAGTCTAACACCTCACTCCCCTCGCTGACCTGACGAGGCCCGCGGGGCCGGCACCAGTCGGGGGTCGCGGAAGTATCTTCCGTTCCCGTGACCCCCGGCGCAGGTGTGAGAAGGAACATGGGGTGGTTTTTAGTCAGTAAGAGTCTGACAGACCCCTCCGCCTCCCCGGGCGGGGGACATCCATGAGGATTTTCCACCCCTAAAAAAAAAAAAAAAAGGCTACGGTCACTAAGTCAGCGGGCAGCGGGGTGCCAGCAAAGCGGCGGCGGCGGCGAGGCGCGAGGCTTTTTTGTTTAAAGGCATCTCGCAGTTATCCTAGAGAAGGAGGAGAACTGCGTAACCAGGCGGAAACTGTGTAGATGACTTAACTTAAAAAAATATGCCAGCCAGGGTATAAACACTGAAAAACTAATCGACTACGATATCGACACCATCAGCCCGGCGCCTACTGGCGGCATGGCACGTCAAGGGATTTATGATTTTGAATTCTGTTCAACGCTCTTAGCACTCACATTTCATTGATACCTTGCCTTAGCCTTGCTTCCTGTGGCGTGTTCCAAATTCAAATTCAAAATAGTTTATTGTGGATCATAGGTTTATAGGATGTTTAAGGTACAAGTTATTACATAGGTCAGCGATGTCCGGCCATTGAGGCATACAAAATTCGCAGAAATAAAATATTCAAATCACTAAATTGACATGCAACACATTTTGAGTGTCGTTCAAATTATTATCAATAATGGAGACCCAAAAATTTGGTTACTTTAATTTCTACGGTGTGGCATTCCAAAATGTAGATGCTTAGCATGACAAAATGAGATCTTAAATCATTTACACGTACTAAAATCCCTTGACGTTCCGTGCCGCCCGTGGGCGCCGGGCCTAAGGGTGTCGCTGGGAGAGGACAAGCAAGGGACGAGCTGGATCTGAGTGAACGGGCTTGTACTAATGCAATTTCTATGGACAAGCCTCAAAGTCATCGTTGCAGCGCTGTTACGCGCCAGTAGAGCGTTGTCCGCTCCGCTTTATCCTCGCTGCCCGCTATCTTCGTGTCCGCAGCCTTACTCGTCCGCATCACACATATTCCGACATCAGTAAAGATATTAATATTCATAGCAATTCATTAATATCTGTCGTCAGAAGTAATATCATTTGCAGAATTAATAATTTTAAAGTATTTCATATAATATGATCGTCCAAATGTCAGCCAGCCAGGGCTCCCATGTGTGTACGATCGCGAGTACATGGCTTTTAGCTTGGTTACATTACGTTATTAATATCTATCTACTAATTAATTCAAATTTGATATTGTAAGCTAGCGAGATCAGATGTAATAAGCTGATGTGTGCAAAGTCTCACACGTCTTATTTTATTCTTTGACATGCCTGTTGGTCTAGTAGTTAGTGACTTTGACTGCTATGCCGGAGGCCGTGGGTTCGATCCCACCCAAGACGAATGTGTCTGTTACGAGCGCGATTATTAATTTGTCCTGTGTCTGGGTGTGATTTATCTATGATATGTACAGACGCCAGCACATCAAGTTACCCCAATCTGTCAAATTTTCCCAATTGAATTTGAATCTTAATCTGTTTGACATAAAGTTGAAAAACGATCAAAGAAATTTGACACATTGGGGTAACTTGATGTGCTGGCGTCTGTACTTATGAATTTAGAAATACCTGTATTGTTTACATGTTTATTAATACCCATAACACAAGCTCTGCTTAATTTGAGACCAGATGGCGTTGTATTAAAGATGGGAAATGTATTTATTTAATATTAAGTAAGTAATATCAAGTAAGTTAGGTACAGGTATAACTATAGTACAACCACAATTGGCCAGTTTTATGTAGGTTCAATCAATCAAATATAGTCTGCTTCTAAGAAATGCCAAATTGAAAAATCCAATACCTATAACCCAACTTGAATAAACAAGTAAGGATCCGCGCATTACTTCGAAGCTAGGTATTTGGTTAACTCCTTATTATTGTATTTGTCTGGAAAAGGTTTGTATGAATGATTATTTTTTTTAATAGCTACTAGGTAGTAGGTAGGTTTAGATGATAGTTTTGTATTGTAAATCTCAACACAAAAATAGTTGCACCTTTGCACAACCGGGGCGGCTCACTAGTTATTATACATAAAATTTGTGGTTGTAAGTATGTGAATCACTAAAAAAAGGTCAATCTGTAACTTTTCAATCATTCTATCGTTCCTACCATACAAAGTATATTTCTAATTACTCCTTTAATTAAATGTACCTCTTTGAAGAAATGCACTTTAAAAATACAACGAGTTCTTTGTAGAGTACAAATAGAATAAAAGTGAACTGAGGACAGAACAAATAGTGTGTCCGAGAAGAAGGAAGATTAATCCGTGCTCGTAATAACAGAACCGAACAATGTAGTGGGGTGTGTGTATGAAGTAGGGTGTACGCGTGTGTAGTGGAGTGTTTGTTGTTTATGAGACGGAGTGTGTGTGCGCCGTAATTGTTAAAAAGTTATTAAGTTTAAGTAGAGCAGTATGTTGTACCTTATTGTATGCTGGACTGTAAAAGGAAATTATTATACTTAATGTTAGTTGTGAGTTTCTTTTGTTTACATTAAGACTCCTCTAACACATTTATGTGTGTTTATGTCTCAAATGAATGTCTTATAGTTTCAGACTTTCCCATACTGACCGATTTGAATGAGACACCCTGTATAGTGTCTAATAAAATCTTTTTCAGACTGATATGAAAAAGAATAATGAACGCCTTGCCTGTAGAAGTAGCACGGGGTGGTTATTAGTCAGTAAGAGTCTGACAGACCCCTCCGCCCTCCCCGGGGCGGGGGACATCCATGAGAATTTTCCAAACCTCAAAAAAAAAGAGATTCACCTGTAATAATAGTATACCCTAGAGCAGTATTAGCTTAGTAGTGAGGCACGCGCTTATGTCTGACTTATCGGATTCATGTAAGAGCAGGAGGGCTCGGGGATCTCAAATGATAACGATCAGACATCTTGTAAACACTTTTAATCACTCACAATAGTCACAATAATAAAGATTCACAAAACTTAGTTTTGTACGAGATACACCACAGTTCGAAATACAAATGAATACTGTCCGTTCTGCAACTAGAGCGAGCCTATTTATACGTTTGAACAAATGTTAACGTCACATAGCAACGACTTCCGTTAACATTTGTTTTACAATAAAATTTAGATTCAATTTAGTAAAAATAATGTAATAGCGCACAATATTTGATTTGTAATTAATAACACTTTTTAAATACTATAAAACTTAATTCAGTTAGGTAGCAATAATTTCATTTGAATGAACTGACAGTTACAATGTTCCAATACTTATACTTTTTATTTTAGAGTTGTAATGATCGATATCGACTTATTGTTATCAAGCCTAATACTAGATGGCGTTACAAGGCTCGCCCAAACATTCATAATTAGATATTTTAGAGATGTTTGACAAACGAGGGTGGCAGAAAAAATAAATTATAGGAGACAGACGTCAACCGGCAAAAAGTGAAGGGAGAATACGAACGGCTGCTCCGTAATTAATTGTGATCTCTGGAAATTAAAGCCATCATTATTTTGAAATCACTGGGAATATTATATACCTATGATAGGTGTTATCGTTGGTGCAATATTGTGATTTTGTGTGTGAGTAGTGGAAGTAACGGGGTAAGTGTTTGCGTTTATTTAACGAACGGTTGGCTGTTTAATTGTAGGAATTTTCCAAGGCTGACTATTCTCATTTTGTTCTCAGCTTGCGGAAACGCCCTTGTCCTTCAGGCGGATAATAATATTGTGGTTACAGAAGATCCAATCTGTACATTTTATTACGGCACGTTAATCTATTGCGGAATAAGATCTTCATATTCGCCACGGTTAATAAGAACACGGCTGACCTCGGGGAATAGCTCGGGGACTGACGATTCCTGATCTCGGGTTCAAACCTGATAGCGTATATTTCTTTTTGTGTTTTTTTAGCCAATACCTTTGTATGTTTTTGCAAGTTTTACTTGTTTGGCCAACCTATTATAGAAACTTACATTTATTTTTGTATTTCTTTCCAAAACATTAATTGTGCATTTTCATTTGTTTGGCTAATGTATTGATAGAAACTGATAGTTAAGGTGTTTGTTTCTCTTTAGGTCGCGTATTAATTTATTGATTAAATTGTATGTACCACCTATGTTCTTCTCTCATTAATCAGTTTACTCCGAACCCTGGTCATCACATTGGCGCCCACGGGTTAACTGAATGAAAGATAAACAAGGCGTGTAGGGTCATTACTATTATGTCTATTTAGGTACCTATTTTGGCTACGAGGATTTTGTAAATTCGAATATTTTGTAAGTACCGAGTTTTGTCGAGTCACTGTTATTTTATACACAGACTGATTTACGTACCGTCTATAGAAATTGTATTGTATCTGATCATGGATGTTAATGCACTCCATAAAGATGAGCTTGAGTTTGAACTGGCTTGTCGGGGTATTTTTGATTGTAAAACCGTGGCGACTATGCGGAAGTTTTTGCGGGAAATTTTAGTACGGGAGCTATCAGGCGAGTCAACTATTTCCTTTAAAGTACCTAAGTCCTGTATTGATAACCCGGGTAGTGAAATTTTAAATTGTGAAAATAAATTAACGGCAATAGGTTTACTTATATCAGAAGTATCGCACAGTCCTGAACATTCGTTTCTTAGACGTATACACTCTCGTTTGACACACTTATCAAACCGTGCTAAACTTATTATACCTTCTGAGACCAGTGAAACGGAGAAGCATTTGGCACTACTGAAGAATATTCAGGACACTTTATCCCTACTGAAGCAGTTTGAGCAGGAAGAAGATAAGGAAGAGGATATCATTTCGGAACATGATAAGGATATTTTGCAGAAGTCATTGGGTGAGGAGGCTATACAGATTATGGAACAATTGAAAAAATGCCGAAACCCAGATAAAACTTCCGGGTCAAAGGATGGTGAGACGGAACTTCACCAGAATCAAATCTCGCAATCTACTGTTGCCAACACTAACATTCCCAGAACTACCTTAGATAAACCTAGTACTTCCTTACGACATCCGGGACTTCAAAGGTCTTCTACTTTTGACAATGGTTTCCACAAACGGAAGTTGGTTCCCATTAAAGATTGGGGTGTCAAATTTAGTGGTAAGGGCACCGTGGGAGTGAATGCGTTCTTGGAAAGGATTGATGAACTTAAAGAGGCGCGGAATGCTGCTGATGAAGATTTATTTCGCTATGCTATAGACTTCTTCGAAGAAGAAGCCTTAATATGGTTTAGGGCCAATAAAGGCACAGTAACAAGTTGGTCTGAATTAGTGAATCTACTGTTGGACACATTTCAACAACCGTACTACCAAGAAGAACTGTTGGAGGAGATTAAGCGAAGAACCCAAAGCAACCAGGAAAGCGTTTTAATTTATATGGCCATTATGCAAAATATGTTTAATCGACTGCCGACTCCCATTTCTGAGACACAAAAGTTGATGATACTTAGACGGAATTTACAACCCTATTTTCAAAAAGCCATATGCCGAGACACGTTTGACTCAGTGAGTGAGCTAACATCAATTCTAAGGATAATTGAGCGCACTAAGTTGAGCTGTGATAACTTTAAGGAACCGACTCTGAGTGAGCAATCTTTGGAAAGAGATTTAGCATATAAGGGAAACGCTTCGAAAATATCAAGAAATGGGGACACGACTGATTTGGCAGCCATTAATGATGAGGAAGTGCTTAGTGCTGGAACAAAATGCTGGAACTGCAGAACTCCAGGACATCGTTTTAGGGATTGTAAGTTGCCAAAACAAAGGCTATTCTGCTATAGATGTGGGCGTTTCGGGAAAACGACAAATAGATGCTCATGTAATGTTACCGATAAGGGAAACGACAACTCGGAGTCGATGCCTGCCGATCGTACCCCGAAAAACTAAGTCGTCCTACCTCGGATGACTGGCAGCAATGGTTACACACAGTCTCGAGTTTTTTTAAAACGGGGAAAATCTGTAATATTAATAAACATAGTCAAGACAATCGATACTATGCTGAAATAAAAATTTTAAACCAGTCATTTGCGGGATTGTTGGATTCTGGAGCTACTGTTTCAGTGATTTCGCAGAGATTTGCAATGAAAATTACGAAATTGGGGTTTTCAGGACATAAAGTCGACAAAGAAATGATCTCAACGGCTGATGGCACCTATCACACAATGGATGCCATTGTTCATTTACCAATTGAGTTTGCGGGAAAATATAACGTAGTAGATTTTTATATCCTGGACTGCTTAAAACATGATATTATTTTAGGTATGAATTTTTTTGAGTCATTTAATCTGACTATAGGGGCGGGAAAATCGATTGCTGACATCACGGAAATTAACGTCTCGCAACCAGTAACGTCACGGGATGAACTTTCTGATCAACAGAGAGAGTGCCTAGACAAATTGTTAGAGGAAATGGCAGCAGAAATTGGTCAAGGTTTAGGTAGAACATCATTGATCGAGCATAGGATTGACACCGGGGACAGCTTACCTATCAGACATAGACAGTATCCTTTTGCACCTCCTGTTATGGCAGAACTTGAGAAGGAGATCCAGGACATGCTGAACAATGATGTAATCGAACCTTCGTTTAGCTCATGGCGTTCACCAGTATTACTAGTGAAAAAATCATCTGGTAAGAATCGATTGTGCCTCGACAGTCGTCAATTAAATAAGGTAACGGTTAAGGACTCTTATCCCTTGCCTAGAGTTACTACCATCTTAGATGGTTTAAAAAACGCTCGTTTCCTGTCAACTATTGATCTTCGATCAGCTTTCTGGCAGATACCGCTAGAAGAAACAAGCAAGGAGAAGACTGCTTTTGGACTCGCTGGAAAAGGACTATATCAATTCAAAGTCATGCCCTTTGGACTAAGCAATGCATCTCAGACACAACAACGATTGATGGACCGCTTGTTCTCACCGGAATTTGAAAAGAGAGTGTTCACTTATTTGGATGATATCGTCATATGTGACGACAACTTCGATAGCCATTTGTTGTCATTGTCATATGTAAAAAATCAGCTTAAGGAAGCAGGATTGACTATCAACCTGGAGAAATGCGTTTTTGCGAGATCTTCTTTAAAATACTTAGGCTATATTGTTGACAGGGAAGGATTACGTACGGATCCGGACAAAGTTAAAGCTATACTTGAGTATCCCAGGCCTACAACTTACACGGAGCTAAAACGTTTTATTGGTCTAGCCAGTTGGTACAGGCGGTTTGTAGAAAATTTTGCCATCGTCGCAGCTCCACTTCATGATCTAACTAAGGGAGGCAAGAAGACTAAACGTATTACATGGAATAAAGACGCTGAAGATTCTTTCTTAAAATTGAAGACTGCACTGACTTCGACACCAGTTTTGAGAGTACCAGACTTCACGAAACCATTTTCTGTTCAATGTGACGCATCTAACAGGGGGACTGGTGGAGTCTTAATTCAAATAGTTGATGGCCTAGAGGTTCCCATTGCTTACACGAGCAGAAAACTGTCAGAAAGGGAATGTAATTACTCAGCGTCTGAGCGAGAACTATTAAGCGTTCTTCATGCTGTAGAACAATTTCGTCCATATGTTGAAGGGAATCATTTTAAGGTCATTACGGACCATAGTGCTCTTCAATGGCTACACCGCAATAAAGACCCTCATGGCCGTTTGGCAAGGTGGGCTATGCGCTTACAACAGTTTGATTACGAAATAGTCCATCGTAAAGGGAAATATAACATTGTACCGGATGCCTTATCAAGAGCGATTGAAGAAGAAATTAATATATTAGAGATACAACCAGGAGATAAAGATGAGTGGTATAAATCGATGGAGGACTTGGTACTTGCTGGGAAGAATGACCCAGATTGGGAAGTCTGTCAAGGACAACTGTGGAAATACACGAAATTAAAACAATTTCCTAATGAAAGTGACAGTTGGAAACTCGTGATTCCAGAAAAACTGCGTCAAGCAGTCTTAAAGGAATGTCACGATGACCCCACATCTGGTCATTTTGGTGTCAAAAAATCTGTCAATCGCGCAAGACAGCGCTATTTTTGGCCGACATTGATCCAGGACATGAAAAATTACGTACGGAAATGTGAAGTATGTGCAAAATACAAACACTCACAAAGTAAGCCATCGGGCTTAATGGGAAAGCAACGAGAGGTAACAGAACCTTTCCAAATCATATCTATGGATCTGATGGGGCCTTTTCCGAAATCCAAGCATGGTAATACTATGCTGCTAGTCATAACCTGCTGGTTCAGTAAGTTCTGCTTCCTGTATCCGCTCCGAAATGGAAAATCATCCTCTATAGCTCAAATACTAGAGGAACATATATTTTTAAGGTTTGGAACCCCTAGTGTAATAGTTTGTGACAACGGAAAGCAATTTGTATCCAATCAGTTTAAAGAACTAGCATCAGGGTACGGTGTAAAGCTGTGGTATACTCCGTACTACCATCCTCAGGCCAACCCCACTGAGCGGGTAAATAAGGTAATTGGTTCAGCTATAGCTTCCTACGTTGAAGATAATCACAAAGAATGGGATAAGTATATACCGCACATAGGACATGCAATCAACACATCGGTCCATGAAGTGACAGGCAAGACACCAGCCTATTTGTTCTTTGGACGTGAGACGACAGTTCAGGGCAAGAGACCCTATAGTTTTGAACAAGACGAACCGATTACCTTCGACAAAGAAAAGTTTGAAAGCAATATGGCCTTCAGAAGTAAAGTTTATGACGAAGTTTGTGAAAGGATTCGGCAATCGCATGACACCAATAGCGAACACTACAACAAGAGACGTCGCATATGTGATTATAAAGTTGGGGATCTGGTTTGGAAACGCACTAAACTCCTTTCAAACGCTGACAAGGCTTTTATGTCTAAATTGGCCCCTAAGTTTGAAAAAGCAGTCATAGCAGAGAAAATAGGCAGCGACGTCTACAGATTAAAAAGTTTCAGAGGCAAGGATTTAGGAAATTGGCATTCTTGTGACCTGAAACGTATGGTTTGAATCCGGTTGGATTCTTAAGAGGAGAGGGGATATTGTAATGATCGATATCGACTTATTGTTATCAAGCCTAATACTAGATGGCGTTACTAGGCTCGCCCAAACATTCATAATTAGATATTTTAGAGATGTTTGACAAACGAGGGTGGCAGAAAAAATAAATTATAGGAGACAGACGTCAACCGGCAAAAAGTGAAGGGAGAATACGAACGGCTGCTCCGTAATTAATTGTGATCTCTGGAAATTAAAGCCATCATTATTTTGAAATCACTGGGAATATTATATACCTATGATAGGTGTTATCGTTGGTGCAATATTGTGATTTTGTGTGTGAGTAGTGGAAGTAACGGGGTAAGTGTTTGCGTTTATTTAACGAACGGTTGGCTGTTTAATTGTAGGAATTTTCCAAGGCTGACTATTCTCATTTTGTTCTCAGCTTGCGGAAACGCCCTTGTCCTTCAGGCGGATAATAATATTGTGGTTACAGAAGATCCAATCTGTACATTTTATTACGGCACGTTAATCTATTGCGGAATAAGATCTTCATATTCGCCACGGTTAATAAGAACACGGCTGACCTCGGGGAATAGCTCGGGGACTGACGATTCCTGATCTCGGGTTCAAACCTGATAGCGTATATTTCTTTTTGTGTTTTTTTAGCCAATACCTTTGTATGTTTTTGCAAGTTTTACTTGTTTGGCCAACCTATTATAGAAACTTACATTTATTTTTGTATTTCTTTCCAAAACATTAATTGTGCATTTTCATTTGTTTGGCTAATGTATTGATAGAAACTGATAGTTAAGGTGTTTGTTTCTCTTTAGGTCGCGTATTAATTTATTGATTAAATTGTATGTACCACCTATGTTCTTCTCTCATTAATCAGTTTACTCCGAACCCTGGTCATCACAGAGTTTTAAAATAAATCAAACCTTATAGGTTAATACATATGCCAATACTTCATGCAAAATCACTTATTTATTTAATCCACTGATTCACGTTTCCGTTACGTTCGTCAGCAGATATGACGTTTGTTTTAGTCTGTGGTACTATTTTTATTTGCCAGCGCTATCGTTCATGTGCGTATTATATTATCACTTACTTTAATAACGGTGAAGGAAAACATCGTGAGGAAACCATGCATGCCTGAGAGATATTTGTTAACGGCATGTGTAGCCGAGTCAGAGGTCCATGGGCAGCATTAAAGTTCTGTAGGCCTACCATCAACTTTTAGTTAGACATTCAATTCCGATGCTAACCAGTTTAGGTTCCTAAACTGATTCGCTAATATTCAAACCATGAAGTGCCTATAACTGAGTGGCGTTTGATTCGCTCATGGAGGAATGAAAGAACGAAATTTGTCGGTGGTCCGCGGTGTGAGAAAGAGATGACGCTAGACAATTGTTTTATGCAATTGTTGTATAAGTTTGTCTCTTTTACTCCAACCTATGCGTTGCGTTCCGAAACCTAGTAGTTATGATTTTACCGGTTTTATTTGTGTATAAAATTTCAACAAATATTTATTTATTTATTTATTTATTTATTTATTTATCAAAATATGGAAGACTTACAGCTTAAAAACTTAATAAATAAAAACATGGAAGTATAGTCAACAGGAAGCCAATTACAAGTCTTCGCGTGTAGAAGTTGACTGGTAATTGTGAAGAGAGCAAGCAACAAAATCAATCACGCATTGCATTTATAGTAGAAGGGAATACAGCTACAGTTTGTTTAAAACAATTATGGTGAAGTAAAAACTAAAAAAAATAAAGACAATAACCTAAACAAATTTAGTTCAACGGCAATTTAAAAAAGTTAAGGCTCAAGCACCTTCTAGCAGTTGTCACACTAGTTGCAAAAGGATCCAAGTCATACTGTTTACATATTCCATTAAACTGTTCGCTTGCACGCACAATATAACTATTCTGCCTATAATTCGTAGACGTATGAGGTACACGTAAAGGCGGACTAAAACGAAATGATTTAATTGGTACATTAAAATAGAATTTAGATAACAACTCGGGACTGTCAATGTTATTGTTCAATATTTTCAACAGAAACAGACAATCGGCAATCTTACGTCTATCCTCAAGTGGCAGCAAATGGTACTTTTTGCAGAGTCGCAGATAATCAACCGATTGGTATGGAATCTTTTGGTGGTAGCAAAGATATTTAACAAAGCGTCTTTGGATATTTTCAATGCGGTCGATGTACCTGTGGTAACGTGGGTTCCAAATTTGGGATGCATACTCCAGCTGACTTCTAACATAAGTGCAGTATAAAATTTTTAATGTTTTAGCATCTAAAAAGCATTTAGAGAGACGCATTATAAACCCTAGCAGTCTAGAAGCTTTATTGACAATGGCGTCAATGTGTTTGTCAAAGACTAGTTTACTGTCTTGGTGGATGCCCAGATCACGTATATTATCGCACCTTGGCAAATTTTGGCCTGATAGAGTATAAGTGGTGCCTAGAACTGCGCGTTTCCTAGTGTAAGTGACAACTGAACACTTCAATGGATTAAGATCCAGTTTGTTAACACGACAATATTCCTCAAGGCGATGTAAGTCAGCCTGAAGTATTAACCCATCTTCAAGCGATGAGATCTTGGCAAATATTTTCATATCGTCGGCGAAGCATAACAGTTTAGATGAGTGCAGGCACTGATCGATATCGTTTACATAGATTACAAATAAAAGGGGACCGAGCAACGAACCCTGGGGCACTCCGCTAGGCACTGATACCCAACTAGACATGTAGTTATTGAGCACTACCGTTTGAGATCTATTATCGATATAAGAGGCGAACCACCTCAGGAGGTCACCACGAATACCTATGTATTCTAACTTCTTTATCAAGGTTTCGTGGTCGAGCCGGTCAAATGCTTTGCTATAGTCAGTGTAAACCACATCGACCTGCCTGCCGTCATCCATAGCACTAGTAATAAAGTCATTAAACAAAATAAGATTTGAAGTGGTAGAACGTCCTCTCAGAAAACCGTGCTGGAAGGCACCGAAGGAGTTAGCAAGGGCGGGATACAACTGATTATAAATAATCCGCTCAAATATTTTAGCTATGATGCACAGTTTCGATATAGGTCTATAATTAGCTACTTCAGTTTTAGAACCCTTTTTATGTACGGGTGTAATAAACGCTGATTTCCACACTCTGGGGACAACACCCTGAGATAGAGACATTGAGAACAACATTGAGATAGGTGAGGCAATAGAAGATAGAATATGGTATATAATTTGACTCATAAGCGCAATTTTAAATAAATAAAATAAAATAAAATAACCTTTATTTCGGACAAGTATCATCCATAGTGGGTTAGTAAACAGAAATCTTATAACTATGTTAGTAAAGCTTAATTATTATTATTTTTCACAAGATTACTCTGGGAGATACATCTCTTCATAATGCTATGCATTATCGAAGAGTCGTATCTCCCAGCTATGATTTTCAGGATGGAGTTGGAGCTCGCCCGCACTCTACAGAGCAATGAGGCAGATTTCTGTCTTATGATGGCATGAAAGCCATCAACGTGACTCTGCGCGAACATAGTAGATGCACTGCAGAAACGGGGTAGCCCCAACATCATCCTGAAACCATTATTATATTGCACTCGTAGGGCGCTGATGGCCCGCTGGGTATAATTGGTCCACAGGCTGCACGTGTAGAACACCTGACAGTAAGCTTTAAAGAGAGTTACTTTAACTTGTTTACTACACCGTGCAAACCTGCGTGCCAGCATGTTGCATCGGACCGTCAGCGCCCTACGCTCGCGCTCAATATCCATCCGGTCATCAAGGTCGTCCGTTACGTAATGCCCCAGGTACTTAAATTGATGGACACGTTTAAGTTCGGCACCGTTCAGGGTTATTGTGGGCACGGACTCTGGGCATTTGCCACCTTCAGCCTTGAAGACCAGGAACTCGCTTTTTGCGACATTGTATAACAGACCATGCGCGCGAGCATAAGACTCACAACACGTGAGTAGTTCTCTTAGCGCCCTGACCGTTGGGCTCAGCAGCACCATATCGTCAGCGTAACTAATATTATTGACGGTGACGTCATCAATGCGACATCCGATTTTCTTACTGCTGAGCTCAACGATCAGGTCGTCGATGTACAAGTTAAAGAGCTTTGGGGATGTTATCCCCCCCTGTCTCACCCCACACTCCAGACTATACGGCTCAGAGCACTTATCGGCCCACCTCACACTATTAATCTGGTTGTAGTACCAAAATTGGAGGATACTCAACAGTTCAGCCGGCACTTTTCTCTCTCGTAGCTTCTCCCACATGATATCATAAGAGACCAGGTCGAAGGCACGGGAGAGATCTAGAAAACAAGCATACACTGGTGTGACCGTTTCACCACTTGGCTCTGAATAGCGGCATCTGACAAAATTGATACAATATTCGAATACATATTATCAAGAATTTCCCTATGCGCAGTATTATTACAATGTGTATTGCTGCACAGACCAAATTCTTGATTGTAATCAATTAACCTTAGCTGCGTATTACACATTTCGTAGTAAGCATTAATTTGATCACTGTCCCTTTCTCCCCAAATAACTTTGTTACAAGACATTTTAGCAGCTTCAGTCTTAGGTTTAATTTTGTCTAACCTACATTCAACAAATAGGGGAAAGTGATCAGACCAATACACATCGTGAACTACGCCTACATTAGAAACCGTTAACCAAGCTGATTGTGAGACAACACAGTGATCCAACCATCGCCTACTGCCATGTGCGTCACTGATAAAGGTATAGCAGTCTGAACTTAAACCTAATTTTACTATGTCCGCACAGATCCACTTTTGCTCGGTACAAAAGTCTACAAGTTCATGAAAAAATGACTCACCGGGGTGGGCGTTAAAATCACCGAGCAAATACACAGTTTCAATGTTAGTGGTTTCGATTATCGCACTTATCTCACTTAAGCAATCGGTAAATTCCGCAAAGTTCTCACTCGAGTCTGTCGGCATATAAACGCTGAACACTAATATAAAACTATCCCCGAGCGACAATTTTACAGCCGTCAAACGCGCACTAGCACAGCTGATTACGGTCACTGACTTGAAAACTCGCTTGCGCCACAGGATCGCAACGCCTCCATACGGCCTCCCTCTCAGGACTTCAGCTGACGTGTCAACGGCTGACTTTCCTGTGTACTCGAAATCAGTATGTATTTGACCAAGGTAGGGTATGTCATGGGGAAGCAGCCAAGTTTCCTGGAGGGCAATTACGTCGGCTGACTGGCACAGAAGTTTTATTGCATCGGCCGATCGTTTCACTGATTTGCAGTTAAAACTTATGAATCTACTAGTTTCATACTTGTTGTTATCCATAATGGTGTTATGATGTTTGCTTTGACTTATAGCTGTCGTTTATAAAACGCCGAAAAGTAATGCCTTCGGGCCAAAACTTGTTATCAAGAAACAGCTCCAGTTTCGATTTAGGTACATACAACTTAAAAGAGTTATATGTCTTTTCCGTTTTCCTATTAATTTTAAACAGTGTTACAACTTCCTGAGTGTAGTCTTTTATGTAGGCAATAATATCGCTTTCATTTGTTTGTTTACACACATTCGAGATAAACAAAGGTACTCTAATATTTGCTGCCTTAAATTTTTCTTGAGGTCCGACGTCAGCTTTGCCCATCATTCCACTAGAAATTGTCTTTTGTTTCTTTTTAGCCACAAGCTTCCAATTGTCCCCTACTATTTCCTTGCACTCAGTACTCGCTTTAAGAACATCGGCCATCGACTTTCGTTCGGTACCAGTAACAATGGTAGAACAATTGTTGTTCACTTTCGAGTTAATGAGATTTGAACACGTAGTAGGAGTTTTGCATACTTCATTCGACCGGTCCGGTGCGAGCGAGACAGCATCACTCGGATTCAAATTATTACCAGCGTGCGCGCAACCAGCTGATTGCTTCGCACCGCTACTAGTACTTTCTGGAGTCGACAACAGTTTTTTCTGCACACCCTCATATTTCGGAAAATAGTCACTGATATTTGATTGTGATAAGGATTGAGGAGATTTATCCTTACTTCCCGAATTTGAGTGTTGTTGTAAAGCCATGGGACCGCTGTCGAAATTGTCCAGATCTGCAATAAAGGCGCCTCGCCTCATATTCACAAACTCAAAGTTATTGTGGACTATTGATGCATTCTTTAGATTGTTTAATTCAGTTTTTAACTCCTGCAGCTGACTCGCTGTGACACAGCAATTTTTAAGAGTTTTAAGCTCTGATTGTAGCACTACAATATCCTTTAAAAGTTTTGTTACGTCGACATGATCGAACGTTACCGGTGGCAGCTTTTGAAGATCTCGCGCCACGAAGATGGGGACTAACTCAGGATCCGTTTGCTTCATGAGACATATGATGTCGTCAATATCTCGAACACTTTTCCCCTTGCTTTTACGAACTTTTAGTTTTGAGTTGGGAATTGAGTCAAAAAGCAGTTTTTTCGCCGCCAAGATTTCACCGTCCGTAAAACTTTCACTGCACATCCTTGTGAGGGAAACTTCATCCATCACATCCGCCTTGTTTTGGATAAACGTAAGCAACTCGTCTATCACTACGTTACAACTTATACATTTTACTATATTTGACGCCATTGCACTTCGACCAAGTACGCTGGTAGTACGTACGTTCCCACTCGCGCGCGAACGACGACTGATTTTAAAATATATTTTAAAATTGCGCTTATGAGTCAAATTATATACCATTAAGCCCAATTTTACTACTCATTAATGTAATAGTAATTTAAATAATTCTTTAAAATAAAAATTAAAGGTTTGCTTAGTGTCGTCGTAAAAGTAAAATGATTATGACGAGTTTAGAACGCAACACACGCGTTTTGAAATATATACAAACTTTTTTGATAGAACCCAAGGAGTTCTAATTAGGTAGGTAGTACTCAAAAGAGTTTTTAGTTTTTAACGTTTAACTTGGATAAAGTAATTAGTAATACGAATAATGGCGTACATTTTACATTGTTACGTAAGAAACACATATTTAACTGAAATACCTTGAATTTGGTACGTATATTTCCACATTTTTTCAAAGTTTATAACAAAACGATTCAGTTTACGTCACGAAACTAGAAACTTTTTTTGGATCGCTATTTTTGACACTATGCGAACCAATTTAGGTTCGAATGTCACCTCATGGTACGAAAAATGAACGAACTAAAACAGCTTGCGATTCAAGTGCCGACTTGATTTGGCGTCAACCTAAACCGGATCGTTTTAATGACGTCTTAGTATGAAATTGCAAAGCAGTTAATTTTAGGTCGTCAATTGAATCGTAATAATAGTTCATAGTAAGCCTGCTGACACAAGTTCTAAATGAATAAGCAGGACAGCGTCTGACAGCATCACCTGTCTGGCATGAAAGCTGGCGCAGCCGTGAGGCACACAGCACATGATGTGTACGTACTATTGTATATTGTCTATGTTTCATAAATTATTGTGTGTATGTGTGTTTTAATGACTGATGTCAAATAAATATTTTTCTTTCTTTCTTTCTTTTCAGCATTACATTTTTTTAAATACTTGACTATTTGACGAAACTTCCGGGCTATTTACAAACCGAAAAACTCGAACCGCACTCCCACATGTGTAACAATAAACAAAAATCCCTCAACCAACATAACGCAAAATCTAAAACTAAATAAAACTCTCACTTCATATAACTCCCGTCAAAAACACAAAATTAAAAACGAAAGGACATAACAGGGATACAGGCGTCCGGACAGCGGACACCAGACAGCTGTCCGGGGCGCGAATGTCAAATTATCCGGACGCGGACGGATCGGACACGGCCCGTCCGCCCGTAACTTTGTTATGTTACTTGTACCATTTTATTTCTAACCTTTTTTTTTGTTTTATTAAAGAAATAGAAAGATATTTCGAGGAAGGGTTACATTTGTAGCAACGTAAGGACTTAATATTTTGGACCAGTATCCTTATAATTAACAAAATTCTGGGTTGGAATTAGACTACAGATATTCCCAGTATTTTTAAGCTTATTAACTTGGGTTTGCGGGTAAATTTTGGCCTGAATACGTGATTACATTAATTGTCTGATAGAATTTAATTTCGTGCCTGGTTGTATATCGTACATATTTTACGTAATATATTTTCAAATATATAAGTTTTGTTTACACGGTGGACTACCTTCCACTTTGGTACGACGTCTTCCTCGACGCACCATCATTATATCGAAACGGATGTGCTTGTGTTTGTAATTAAACTCCTAAACGGCGGGACCGATTTTAATGTTTTTTTTTGTTTGATGTGGACTTTACCATAGCAGGCGAAATGTGGGTGTACTACAGGTACAGGTACACCTAAAATAAAATAGCTAACGAAAAATTGAAGTCAACTTAGAACTATAATTACTCACTGGATTGAATACTATTAAATTTGAAGTGGGCTTAGGTAGCGTAAAATCGATAGATGGAAGGATCGAAAGGAAGCAAGTTCATTCCCAGCAGTGGGTCAGTTAATAATTATAGACTTTTGACACCCTCTAGAACGAAAATTTAACAGCATGTAAGTAGAGGTACCTTGCTCCCTTACAGCAATCCCGCTGACGTTGTCAAGTAATTAATTTTAAAATAATAATTTCAGCGACAGGCACTCGCTAGCAATTTCACGCAATTACGACACTTTGAATGACGTCAAAATGTGTGAAACATAACGTTTGACGTCGACGTTAACGAGTACCTGACGCATTTAAGTGTCGAAGTTTATTAACTCCTTTGTATAAAACGGTGCATGTTCATTTGATACGTTGGTCGGTTGTAATACATTAACCTTTCACAGTTTACAATTTCATTTTATTTAATACTATCTGACGTCACGCGGTTTCACCCGCGTATTTCCCGTTCCCGTGGGAATACGGGGATAAAAAGTAGCCTATGTCACCCGGGAATATTGTAGCTTTCCACCAGTGCAATAATTTTTAAAATTGGATCATTAGTTCCAAAGATTACCCCCTACATACAAACTTACAAACAAATTTTACCTCTTTATATTATTAGTATAATAGACTAGCAGACTTATATAATCATATAAAAAGAAGTCTTTGTGTTCATTCAGGGTGTTAGCTAACTCGGTACCATCCACCATTATTAAAATCGCTAAAGCCGTTTAGACGTGAAGAAGCAACAAACATACACACTAACAAACTTTCGCCTTTATAATATTAGTGTGATTAGTATATGCTTTGCCCGTGAGTTTGTCCACGTGCAATGCGTATTTAAGCATTCCCTACACCCCTCTTAGTTTTGATAATAAAATAAAGTCTATGGTTACTTGCTGCAAATTAAATTAGCTACTTATTAGCTACTAACTAGTTACTACTGCGGCTAGCGACAGCCTATGTGCGTTTCCAGAATGATAAATATAAAACTAAATTTAATCCACAACCTTTTTCACACAATAAACGCCATCTAGTCCCAAGCTAAGTTAAGAGCTTGTGTTATGGATACTAAACAACTGATTATTATACATATTATAGATAAATTACACCCCAACACAGAACAAATGATCATGCTCATTACACAAACATTTGTCCTGGGTGGGAATCGAACCCACGACCTCTGGCACAGCAGTCAGGGTTACTAACTACAAAACTACCAGGCCATTCAGAGGTCAGTCAGGTCAGTCAGTGATCTCCTTGCCAAATTTCATTACGATCCGTTCAGCGGTTTAGTCGTGACATGCCGACAAACAAAAAAACAGAGTTACAATCTCAATTATAATATGGAGTATGGATATAATAGTGAAAACCAATATGTGTTTATTCGTGTATACTTACTTACTACCCTTGCATGCAGTTAAACCTTTGTTCCAATAATAATAAACTGTATTTCTGGGAAACGAGCACGATCATTTGTTCAGTGTCTGGGTGTAATTCATCTACAATAGGTTAACGTTTGTATTTTTTAGAAATATAAAAGTGTGTTTAACAGTCTATTATTTAGTAACAACACAAGCTCTGCTTGGGACTAGATGGTGTTGTGTAGAAGTGTGAAGTGGAGTGTGGTGCGAAAATGATAGAGCAGTAATAGAGAGGCGGCTGTGAGATAACAATACAACTGTATTGTTATCTCACAGCCGCCTCTGTATTACTGCGCGCGCTCGTTGGTTAAATCAAACAGCGCGCGAGGCCCCAGTTTCCTGTAACACATTTTCGTCCCACACTTCACTTCACACTTCTACACAACACCATCTAGTCCCAAACAGAGCTTGTGTTGATACTTAATAACTGATAGACACACTTTTATACAACAATATACAAATATTGTAAAAACTATTTTAAAAGAGTAAGTATGGAATTTCTTGCCCATTCTTCTCCATACAAAACTACCTTTTGGAAGGGGCAACTAGAATCATTAAATTTTATTTAACTTGTAAGTTTAACGTTCAAAAGTGCCTTTTAAATGGCCTAATTGAAATAAATGATTTGACTTTGACTTTTTGACTTTATATTTCTAAATACAAACGTATTGTAGATGAATTACGCCCAGACACTGAACAAATGATCGTGCTCGTTTCCCAGAAATACTTATTATTATTGGAACAAAGGTTTAACTGCATGCAGGGGTAGTACAACAACAATACAACTGTATTGTTATCTCACAGCCGCCTCTCTATTACTGCTCGCGCTCGTTGGTCAAATGGGATCTAGCACTTGTTACATACTTTTTTAAATTATTGCGTGGTAGGATCAATAACCCGGGTGTGCTTAAGGAAGTGTGCCTCTACGTGCCGGATAACTACGTGTCGCGGAGACGGAGACCGCGGTTGCTGTCGGTGCCGTGCGGCCGGACAAACTTGCTGGGGAAAGCACCTATGACGCGCGCCTTGCATACACTTAACGATATCGCGGAAAGGTTAGATTTATTTTCTTGTTCTCTGAATGAATTTACAAAAATTGCATTACATGTAATGTGTTATTATTAAGTAATTATGTTTAGTACTCTAGTATAATATTGTAGAATGCCACACTACCGATTTGGGGTAACCTGTTATGATAGATGTGTTGTGAAATAAATAAATAAATAAATAAATAAATAAATCAAACAGCGCGCGCGGCCCCAGTTTCCTGTAACACATTTTCGTCCCTTTGCAAGCAAACACTCCCACAAAAAATATCCAGTAACTAAGAAGAAATAAGTGTCAAAACCAGACCCGAAGAACTGTCACGTGTACTCCATAAAAAAGCCGGTCTATAGAAATGTTTTACTAAACTTTATCAATGTCCTCAAGCTAAGTTTTCTGATAAAAAAAAAACTTACAATAAGACGTATGTAACGCTCGGGGGTAGTTCCCAGTAAGATATTAGCTGCTCGAAACTTTGCAACCAACTCGTTACAGTAACGTGTTGCTCCAGACAGGGTAACTTTTCGCTCATGTGAAGTTAGGGTAACCAGATGGAAAAATAAAAAGTCCGGAGAAAAGGCCTGATTTCCATTGAAACATCCTGAGAATTGTAATTGTTTGAGAATTCTCTCTTAAACGTACCGATTTAAAAAAGTCGTAATATCGTCGTTTTTATACACTGCGGATCTCTTTTTATTAAAGAGAGTTTTTAAATGTCTTGTATGGTATATAAGTATTGATTTCAATTGTGATACATAACCAAAAATACTACCAAACCAATCCTACATATTACCAAACGAAGGTCGTTTTTTATTATCTTACTTTTTTTAGAGAGATTTTTTACATGTTTTATTGAAAATTCTAAAAATCCTGAGATCTCATAATATAATATTTGCAAAATCCGGCCGCAGTCCTGAGATTAGTCCAAAAATCCTGAGATCTCAAGACAAATACTGAGATATGGTTACCCTATGTGAAGTTAGATTAGCCTTTTCGTAAAGGTAAGTAAGGCTTTTTAGAATGATGAGCGTTGACATGGCGTTTTGGTTATAAGTTGAAGCAATCTTTGTTTAATATTGTACGTTGAAATGAAGATCGTGTTGTGTGAATAGCTTAGAGTGTTAATATTGAAGGTTAAATGTGTAGGAGAGGACAAGGAAGTGCTCAAGGCGGAATGTCGATTTTAAAGTTATATTAATTACTAGCAGACGTTAATACGCGTTTACACCCGTGTAGTTCCCGTTCCCGTGGGAATACAGGGATAAAAAGTAGCCTATGAAACCCGGAGATAGTGTAGCTTCCCAACGGTAAAAGAATTTTTCAAATCGGTCCAGTAGTTTCGGAGCCTTTTTAATACATATATATACTATTCGCTAATGAGTTGTTGACTTTTTGTACGGAACAATCGTGGTCGTGTCTAGACATTGAATGGCTGTCTCGCGATACGTATACATTTGTGAGTGACGCGCACGGGTGCCAGCGATGGCTCGATCACTGTATAGTGACAGGTGCGGCGCGGCGCGCGGTCGTTGATGTGCGCGTACTGTACGATACATACTGGTCTGATCACTTTCCGTTGCTAATTAAATGCAATGTGAATATTATTAAACCTAAAGTTACAACAAGTCCTATTACTTTCGATTCTGTTAAATGGGGACTTAGAGACAGTAATCAAATACTAGCCTATACTACTTACTGTAATTTAAGATTAAAGCAGATTGACTTCCCATTGGAGTTTTGTAATTGTGCAGATTTAATGTGTGGCGATCGGAACCACAAAATGATAATAAATGGGATGTATAATGAAATTGTAAATATTTTGACTGAAGCCGCTAAGAGAAGCTGCATTAAACCTAAGCGCAACAATTTAAAGTATGTAACGGGGTGGAACAGACATGTTAGTGGCGCTCACCGGAGGGCCAGGCATTGTTATCAGACGTGGGTGTCTTATGGGCGTCCTAGGTCTGGCCATTATTATAATAATATGTGTGAGACTAGGAAACTATTCAAAGAAAAGTTAAAGTTTTGCCAAAATAATGAATGTCAAATAAAGATGGACATTATTGCGGAACATCACGGTAATAAAGATTTTGGTAATTTTTGGAAAGATACTCAGAAACTGAATCCAAGGTCAGGCACTCCGGTCAGTGTCGGTGGTCTGCATAAGCCGCGGGACATAGCCAGCGCCTTTCAGCGGCATTTTAGTGTGTTGTCACCGCTCGGGCCCGCGACGCAGGTGCTCGAGGCTGAGGATCACCCTGGGCATCCTAAAATTAGATTCTCTGCCAAGGATGTTGGCCGAATAATAAAGAAGATGGTTAGAGGCAAGTCCCCAGGCCACGATAGTCTTAGCATCGAGCATTTGAAGTACGCGGGCGTACACCTTCCAAGAGTCCTTGCACTACTGTTTAACTTGTGCATTAGCCATGCTTTTTTACCCGATGATTTGATGCACACAGTTGTGGTGCCAATTGTTAAGAATAGGACGGGTGACTCATCGGACATGTCTAATTACAGACCGATCTCGCTTGCGACTGCCATAGCTAAAGTGCTGGATAGTTTGCTTGATCGACAGTTGGAGACGCACCTCCACCTGCATGATGCACAGTTTGGGTTTAGACCCGGTTTGTCAACTGAGAGTGCTATCCTCTGTCTCAAGCAGACTGTGCAGTACTATACAGACAGAAACACACCAGTGTATGCATGTTTTTTAGATCTTTCAAAAGCTTTTGACCTGGTGTGTTATGACAAGCTGTGGCAGAAGCTAAAGAGTGAAACTGATGTGCCACGCGAGATTGTGTCTTTGCTGCGGTACTGGTACAGTAAACAGAAGAATACCGTTAGATGGGCGGGTGCGCGGTCGGACGTGTATGGGTTGGAATGTGGTGTGAGACAGGGAGGATTATCCTCTCCTCGCCTTTTTAACCTGTACATGAACCGGCTGATCGGTGAGCTGAGCAGCACTAATATTGGTTGTTCCATAGACGGAGTGTGTTTTAACAACATTAGTTACGCGGATGATATGGTGCTGCTGAGCCCATCGATCGGTGCGCTGCGGAAACTTCTGCACATTTGTGAGTGCTATGCGGAGGCCCATGGGCTCAGTTACAATGCTGGAAAGAGTGAGTTCATGATTTTTAAAGCCGGTACCAAATGTTACTCATCTGTGCCTCCTGTCACTCTTTGCGGTACTCCTTTGAAAAGAGTGCAGCATTTCAAGTACCTGGGTCACTGGGTCTCTGACGACTTGTGTGATAATCTGGACATTGAGAGGGAGCGCAGGGCGCTGTCTGTCCGGTGTAATATGTTGGCTCGCAGGTTTGCACGTTGTACTAGACCAGTGAAGTTGACTTTGTTTAAGGCATATTGCCAGTCGTTTTACACGTGCAGCCTGTGGACCAACTTTACGCAGCGGGCGTACAGCGCGCTGCGCGTGCAGTACAACAATGCTTTCAGGATACTGTTAGGGCTTCCGCGGTTTTGTAGTGCTTCAAATATGTTTGCCGAGGCGCGAACCGATGACTTTTTCGCAATCATAAGGAAGCGCAGCGCTTCACTACTAAGTCGCCTGCGAAGCAGCTCAAACAGTCTCCTGAGGGTGTTGTCCGAGCGGTGGGATCTATCCCTAATAAAGAGGTGGATGCAACTTCATGTTAGCGCTTCTCCTCGTTTAAATTTTTTATGATTAATTATGTGTTTTACATTGTTTATATGGTGCATGTTTAATTTTATTTTGGATTATTTATTTTAATGTATGTAATTAATTTTTAAGTTATTTTATTGATTGAAAGGTATTTTTATTGTATATTGTAATTTTAATTTTAATTTCCCAATTGTATGGACTATGTCTGAAAATAAAATATTATTATTATTATTATTAATACAAAAAAAAAACAAACAAACAAATAATTCCGCTTCATATTATTAGTACCTATAGATAAGTCCAGATTTCCTCACGAAGTTTGCCTTCACCGATGTCAATGATGTCTATAAGTTATTAAGAATTTAAAAACTCACATTGGAACTTTACCGATTTGAGACTAAGAAGGTAATTTATTATCATTTAATACACGCCACATATATCATGCAGCACATCACGCCTGATATCCCCGAAGGACTGGACAGAGGTGTACCTGCAGTAAACCAAGAGCCAGTTATGTTTAGGTCCAATGGCATGCCATATGTTAGTTTTTAATTATTAAGTGTTATTTGTGGAACAAAAATAAACCATTTTTATTATTGTTATTTTTATTTCAATGCAATTCGGCGTACTTTTAGGTGATACATTTAAAAATATCTTAGGCAACAATTCGTTCTAATGGTCAATACAATGACCTAGATTATGTATGTCACCACCAAGCTCCGACATTAAATACACGTAAATACATAGGAATGGATGTGTATAGAGGGGTGTTATTTGTGTGTTGTATGATAAAAACCGCAATATGGATGGCATGCCGCCGGAACGCTTCACAGATAGCGAATTGAGACCACATGCGTCGCCCACATAGCGCTAACCTATTTTAGGTTTTGTAGTTGTTGCCCAGAGGTTAAGATGCCTACCTCTCATGCACGAGGTTGAGAAATTGGTTGAGGTTGAAAAATTTACATTGGTATACAAGTATACCAATGTAAATTTTTCAATTCATATGTAAGTGCTTTCTAAGTTTATCTTAGACATCATTGACATCGGTGAAGGAAAACATCGTGAGGAAACCTGGACTTTTAGTTAATATAAGTTTGAAATCGCCAAACCGCCTTGAGCAACCGTGGTGATCAATGCTCGAGACTTCTCTGTATGAAAAGAGGCTTTTGCCCTGCAGTGGGTCAGTAACAGGCTGGTATTATTATTATTATATTATTCCTGAGTATGATACCTAGACCTGTCTATACCAGAATAGAGTCTATATTTACTCGGAAACACAATGCCAAGGTTCATTAGATAACACTAAATGTCTAAATTGTAAATTTTATGTTTTACACCGTTACTGCTCCTTGCTACGGAAAGCACATCTATTTATTCATTAATTGGGCAACTCTTCACGTGACCAGAAGGCTGGCCTTTATTTTGGACGGATAATAAGCTTTGCCATTCAACGTGGCAATGCTGCCAGTCTTTTGGGCACTTTTCCCGTTGACTATAATTAGTTATTGTAAGGTTTAGTCAACTTCTTATAGGTTTTATTAAGTGTATAATATAGTTAAGGTTTTTATACATTTTATAAAAAAAATGGAAACAATTCGTAATCACTTGGATAATAAGCATCATGTGTCACTTTTGAACTTCATTAGGCTGAATCAAACCCCTAACCTTGCTCAGCAGCGGCGCTTGCAACCCCTCAACCACACTTTATTAACAAAGAATTGATTGAATGTTATCCTAATTTCATAAACCAACATGGCCGATGAAAAAGGCGATCGCCAGAATCACCTACACACACGCACACACCTGAACACCAGTAAAAAAGGTACTTCTATAATGGTTTATAAATAAAATAAAAAACTCGGCATTTCATACATTTTCCCGGACCGAGGTCGTTGGCAGTTTATTAAAGGCTCTTCAACAGGCCCGGGTATAAAATACGGCAGGCGATTCGCCATCCAGAAATATCTTAGGTATATCATTTATTTTTTATCTCGCTCCGTATTGAATGATCGGAATTTAATATCCAATGCGGAGAGAATGGATATCCGATGATACAATAAAAGGAAAGAATAAGCTTTTGGGGTGTGTTTGTATCCATTCTTTTTAGGGTTCCGTGTTGGAATAGTGCACTAACCCTTGACATGGAGTGTCTTTGTCTGTCTTTATGTATGTCTATCTGTCATGGCTACTTATTGCAGATACTCTCTCTCTACTCGGTACTCTCTCTTGATGCTAGTTGTTCAGGACTTCAGGAGTATGTCAGTAACATATATACGTACTCACAGAAGAGTTATGTGTAGACAAGAACCTTTAGTTATGTCTTTTTTTTCTAACGTATTGCACTACCTATATAACTATCTCTGCATCAACGCGACGAAGAATAATAAAAGCTTCGTTTGCACTTCATTTCTGTTTTCTAATTTTCTGAATAATTTTTGATTTACGATATAAAAATTCCATTCCAAGAGTAGGAATGGAATTGTTTGACTAAAAAATCCTGAACAAGAAATTTTTTATTATGAATCAAATTATTGGAGCTTTTTGTAAATATTACTCGAAATTTCTTACGAGCACTGTTTTTTTTTGTCTTTTGCAAGATCTTTTTACAAACTAACTAAGAATAAAATAGAATACTTAATTGTACACCTTAAAAACTTCTAAATTATAACTATAAGAGCGTAATACATAGGGTCTTAAAATCTTTTGGATGGATTTCATAAAGAATGAGAAATTATAAACATCAAGCTCAACAAGCTTCAAGCTTTACTAAACCGTCAAATTTTCCCAATTGAATATAAAACTTATGTACTTTTATTAAAGTTGAAAAACTATCAAAGAAAGACAGATTGCGGTGGCTTGAGGTGCTGACATCTGTATTCGATTTAAATAAACTTTAGTATGCAGTTGGAAAATATAACAAAAATACTTCTTACAACTGAAAAATGATATTTTTTTTTTTAAATAGGTTTTTACAAACACTTTTACGCGTCACCTTTTTTAGTAAATGAGATCGGTATTTCACTATTTGACTACTCTGAGAAGAAACACCGAAATAAACTCAGAGGTCATAGTCTCTTTTAAAGTCCAGACATTATCTTGGTCAAATCATGTAAGATCCACGCTGATTAGTGTCTGAGATGGTCTTTTGAGAAGAGAACCACACAGAATGAGGGGACCAGATCAGTCAGTGCAAGCATTTGTCAGTAATCGTGAGCTGTAGTAAAATGATTTTCCATTCTAGTACCTACGGAACCCGCGTCAGGCACTATTTGTTTGTTATTTTTTACACTTGACTTACTATTTTGGTCCGATTCGGTATTTATTTGGGAAACATTCGGACAGACGGATGATGGACAAAACTAATAGATATATGTGTTACTATAGTGTTCTTCAGGTAAAGTAGAAAACGTTTTGATATACTCATAATAGAAGATGTAGTAACAAAAATTGAAAAGAGTATGCTTAGATGGTTTGGTCACGTTGAAAGGACGGATGAAAGGCGACTAACGAAAGGTATTTACAAGGCAGATGTAAGTGGGAACACCGGGAGGGGACGCTCTAGAAGGACATACATAGACCTTATTAGTGAGGTTCTTCAGAAAGGTCAGGTGCGTAGTACTCGCAACCGGCGTGTGTGTATGACAACATGTATGAATGTAAACGAAGCAAAAGAAGTATGTAAGAATCGTAGCATATGGCGCTCTGTAGTTTCTGCCAACCCCTATGGGAAAAGGCGTGAGTTTATGTATGTATGTATACTCATAATAAATTACTTTATCATTTTATTTTGTTCCTTACGTACTGATGATTGTCATGATGGCCCAGAGGTTAAGGCGCCTACCTCTCAAGCACGAGGCTGGGGTTCAAATCCGGGCAAGTACCAATGTGACTTTTTCAATTCTGGTCTATGGCGATGTTGATATGTAATAAACTTAAAAGGTAACTTAACCCTTGAGCGATCCGAGCATCTGTAATTATAGCCACAAGCCCAGTTAGGACCCTGTTGGTCTAGAGGCCTTGATTGCTATGCCGGAAGTCGTGGGTTCGATTCCCAACCAGGACAAAAATGTTTGTTTGATGAGCACGATCATGTTCTGTGTCTGGGTGTAATTTATCTATAATATGTATGTATTTAGAAATACATAAGTATGTTTATCAGCTATCTAGTACCAACTCATCTCAACTCAACTCAACGCCATTTTTAGTTTGGGACTTAAAATGGCGTTGTGTGAAAGTTGTGGTTTATTTATTTGTTTACCTCTGCCTAACCCTACTTTGGGGAATACAGGCGTTATTTTATGACGAACTACAAACGTAAACTATACGAAATAAGTCATAAACTGAGTCAACAATTTTCTTCTTACAACACGGAACTTCGGATTCTACCGCTCCGCACAAACCCATATTTTTTATTCGAACGCTCGGTAAATCGATTTCAATCACATTCCATTAAAAACCTTTAATTACAGCCATTTCAGTTTAACGCTGAAACGATTAAGTTTTTCTCGTAAAGGACGGGGCACACTGAGGCGGGGCCCGCGCGGGATGCGATTCGCGACGGTTGTTTCAATTATTAGGAAGTCACTAGACTATTTGCTACAATTTTAAACACCTCTATAGAAAGAATGAAACACATGTGTATGTATATTGTAGGAAGAAAAAAATAATTTCTAGTGTTAGTTTTCTATATATTTACTTCTATACTACTACAAGAAGAATGTTTTGATTTGTTTGGAGGAATTTTTAAGTTTAGAATTACTATGAAGTTGACTGTTTGTAGGAATTTTTAATTTCAGAATTACTATGGGGTTGAAGGAATGTTAAAGTTCGGTGCTAATAGTTAATATTTGGCTTCAATTATTTTAACGAGTCTTCGCTAAAATCGCGTTCGTCTAAACGCAAATTTAAGGCATAACACATATGTGTAAAATTCTTGGCATAGAAGTTAGGTGAGATAATAGCCAAAAGCGAATTTCATCCCGCATCCCGCGCGGTGTTCGCCTCAGTGTGCCCAGGGCTTAAAACCTCTGCGATGCGATAAAGTGTACGTTTACTTACTTATTTAATTTGAAAGCGAAATCGTTGCGACTTCTGAAGCTTTCAAACGTATTTGATGTTTGGTATTTTTTGTTAATTCGGATCATTATTGAATGGCAAATAAGCGTTAACAAAAATACATTTCTATTTCTTTAAATTAATTGCAAAGTCTTGAAGAGCGGGCAAAGAATACAACATTCCGTTACATCACAATAATTACTTACTGCCGTCACTCAAGAAACTGCTTTACCCAAATGGAACTGAGCTAGACCGTTTTTTTTTTTAATATTATAAACCACCACCGGTGACTGCCTCGTTGGTCTAGTGGTCGCAAGCGCTACGGCTGATCAAGGTCCCGGGTTCGATCCCCGGGTCGGGCAAAGTCTCATTGAGTTTTTCAATCTGGGATTTCTCAGTAACAGCCCGGAGTCTGGATTTGTGCGCGATGCATGGCAATAGGCTCGCCACCTATTACATGGGACTTAAACATAATGGCGAAATGTGGGTGTACTACCAGGTACACCTCTGCCTGGCCTTTCGGGGATTACAGGCGTGACGATATGTATGTATGTATTATAAACCAGTGCTTGACTGCAATCCCACCTGATGGTAAGCAGTGATGCAATGAGTGATGGTGAAGCGCACTAGTTTATTAAGAGCCTATTCACTCTAGCCTTGAAGACACCTAAATTATAATCGGTCGGGAAGACCGCAGCAGGCAAGCAAATACACGACCCAATGAGTTCCCTTACAAACGACATCGCGGCTGACCTTCGACGCGAAGATGGCGGGACGAATTGGACCTTCGATAAGGACTGGTCTCAATAAGCCCTTGACAGAGAGAAATGGAAAGAAAAAAGGGAGGACTTTGACCTGCAGTGTAAAAATATAGGCTTGTAAGAATAATAAAATTACAGTTTTGTTTTTTTTTAGGTTTCCTTTGCCGTAGGTACCTACGCTAACAATTCCTCCTGTATCGTTAAGTCAGAAGAGCAGAGGTGGCCCAGTGGTGGCAGGCGATAACTTTTTGTAGTTTATTTCATCATCACTGCTCTCAAAAACGGTGAAGGAAAACAACGTGAGGAAACCGGCATATCCTAGAACCAAAAATTCGAAGACATCTACCAATTCGCACTGGGCCCGCGTGGTAGATTATGGCCCATACGCAAAATACGCGCTTTGACGTGGAGTTGCGGATACCAGCCCGCGATCTTTATCTTTTTATTTTTATTGTTAAGTCAGACATGTCTATTGAGACTTTTTTATTTTCACTGTTTTGTCCGAAGTCTGATAGGCAGTCGTTTATCAGCAGCACAGACCAGAAGCTGACCTCAAAATAATTGAGAAAATTATAGGTACATATTCAGCGTATTTAGCTATCAATGTTTCACAAAACACGATAATAATTCATATTAATTCGTTAAACCCCGGAAGGACACCGGTGTCCACCTGTCATTGTCTTTCTATTGTGTCTCTAATTACCTCAATTGAAAGATTAATGTACAGACGCCAGCACATCAAGTTACCCCAATGTGTCAAATTTTCCCAATTAAATATGAACCTTATTCTGTTTGACATAACGTTGAAAAACGATCAAAGAAATTTGACACAATGGGGTAACTTGTTATGCTGCTGTCTGTACATAGGCTAGCACATCAAGCTACCACAATGTGCCAAATTTCTTTGATAGATTTTCAACTCTATTCCTAGCAGCATAAGGTTCATGTTCAATTGGGAAAACTCGACAGTTTGTGGTAGCTTGACGTCTGTACCTAAAATTAAACACTTGTACTTTAAGTTTGTCTTATATGGTATGGATGCGTATGGTTTATTTCTCTCTTTGCCAATCTGTACTCACTTTTGGTATAACAGTCTGGGGTGGTGCCCTGAAATCGAAGATGATACAACTGGAGAGAGCCCAGAGAGCTGTTCTCAAGGTCATGACTTTCAAGCACTTTAGGTTTAGCACCACACAACTGTACATAGAATGTCAAGGCTTGTCCGTGAGGCAGCTCTTTGTGCTAAATATCATCCTACGCAAACATGCCTCCTTACCCCTAAATCTCAATCGTCTAACTAAACGGAGGAATACGGAGATCTGCACTATAGAGAGACATAAATCAAAGTTAGCAGCTCGACACTTTAAAATTATCAGTAGTAGAATATATAACCACGTAAACAAACATTGCAGCATTTACACCTGCAATAAATATGAGTGTAAAAGAAAAGTGAGTAAATGGTTGACAACCTTAAATTATGAACAAGTGGAAAAAATCTTTGACGTGGATCGATGATATACACACACACATGAACACACATTCCTTGCAACACATTTACACAGACACTCTTACAGATACTATCATCTACATTCATACTCTATCTCATACATTCACACACACAAAACACACAACATACGAAACCAATTAAACCACTGCTATAACATGTTATTATAATTTTATAATTACAATTGTAAATAATAGTCAATCTTGCCTCTGTTAATGTTGTTATTGTATTTAATGTTTTTAATTTATAATTTTAATGTTGAATTCTAATAATTTTGTTTTAATTTTTAACTCTAATCAAATTAATTTATATTTACAATTTTAATCTTTTCTAAAAAGAAAACGTAAAACCTATTTTATCTGTTAACTTCAACCATGTGCGATCACTAAGGAACACTGTAACCAAGTAACTACGTTTTCGTATTGTCCAATGATAGTGTCAACTAAGAGAGCCCTGTCACCCATAACACAAGTTCAATCTTAGCTTGGGTGGCAGTGACTTAAACATTATACTAACTTACAATTTATAAGATAAAAATTACCTGTTTCTTTAGTTAGTGGCAAACAAATTGTAATACTGGAAATAAAGATTATTATTATTATTTCCATTTATTATTTTAACATACATATAAATTACATTTTTAAATATTGACATAAAAATATAAAAACATTTAAAAATATAAAAAATAGTGAACCACCGATGGCGGGAGCAGGGTCCAAGCTACCGGTGGTTAGGGCTCCAGAGACAGGAACCTCCTCACGATACGGGCGGTATCAAGAAGTACTGCCTTCTGGATCAGGTTCTTGACCCAACCGTGCAACGAAAGCCTCGAAAGATGCTCATCGAGGCTTTTAGCTATAAGGCCATTCGCTGTAACGACTATCGGCACAATGACAGCCGAGTCCACATCCCACATGTCGACAACCTCGCGTGCTAAGTCGAGATATTTGATTTTTTTCTCTTTCTCAGCTTTCACAAGGTTCTCGTCATGAGGGATGGTAACGTCGATTATCATTGTGCGGCGCGCTAATCGATCTATCACCACTATATCAGGCTTATTGGCAACAACAGTCCTGTCAGTGATGATAGATCGATCCCAGTACAGTGTAACATGGTCATTCTCGAGAACTGGGTCGGGCACATACCTGTAATACGGTACTTCAGAATCCACAAGCAAGTATTTCAAAGCAAGTTGCTGATGGATAATCCTGGCCACTTGGTTATGTCTGTGCAAGTACTCACTGTTAGCCAGACGAGAACAACCGGAGATGATATGTCTGATAGACTCGCCCGGACAGTGACATGCCCGACACACGTCAACTGTCCCGTCCTTCATAATATATCTCCGATAGTTATTCGTCAAGATAACTTCGTCCATAATTGCACAGACGAACCCTTCAGTTTCTCCGAAGAGGTTACTGAATCGTAGCCAGGATACGGACGCTAAGAAGTCTACATCGGGCCCATGAAGAGCCCGGTAGAAGCGCCCGTGAAGCTCTTTGCTTTGCCATACCTGTCTGCGGTCATCAGTACTCAGTACTATAGGTTTGCGCCAGTTCTCGTTAGCCATGGATAGCGGGGTAAGGCCCTTGTCCACTGCGACCACATCCCGATGCATCCCCACGTCGGCTTTGAGAAAGTATTCTCGGAGGCTGCACACCTCACGGTTGTGGAGGGTCTTAGCATTTAGGAAGCCTCGACCCCCGCACTTCCGCGGGATGTACAGTCTCATAACCGAGGATCGTGGGTGATGCATCCGGTTTGCGGTCATCAGTGTACGAACTCTCCTATCCAGGGCGTCAAGTTCCGTTTGAGTCCATTTGAGTATGCCGAAAGAGTACATCAACACTGGCATGACCCAACCATTGAAGGCGCGCACCTTGTTTCCGCCTGACAAAAGGCTATTTAAAACCTTCTTCAGGCGGCCAAAGAAGCGCTCCTTCAACGATTGCCTCATGTCAGCAGCATCGATGCCTAACGCTTCCGACATACCCAAATATTTATAGTTTTCGGATAAGGAGAGGGATCTAAGGTGTATGGAATCCGAGAGTTGAATTCCCTCGGATTCCACAATCTCCCCTCGCTTGACATGCATGACTGCACATTTGTCCACACCAAATTCCATCCTGATGGCACTACTGAAAGTTTCAGTTACCTTCAGTAGCTCCATCAGTCGCAAATTGTTGGGGGCAAAGAGTTTCAGATCATCCATGTATAGGAGGTGAGATATGACCTGACCACCTCTCCTTAACCGATAGCCTAGACCTGAATCCTCCAGCAGCGTGCTGAGGGGATTCAAGGCCAGGCAGAACCAAAGCGGACTCAAACTGTCACCCTGGAATATACCCCGCTCAATCCTGATAGGTTCACTGTTTCCCCGGATCTGTCGACATCCTGGATAGCGTAAGACCGTAGTCCACTGCCGCATACACGATATCAAGAAGGTGCGAAGAGTTGCATCTATTTTGTACAACTCCAGCACCCTCATGAGCCATGTATGCGGCACCGAGTCATGTTTGTTTTTTTTTTTTGTTTCACCAGTCATTATTATTATTATTATTATTATATTGAGGAGAGTTTACGATCTTACACACGGGCCGGAACCAAGTGTGTAAGGGGAAATTTATATTGAATATGTAGATGACAGTGTAGAAGATGTTAAAAATTTTCGGGTGATGCGACACGTGTTGAGTATAGTTGCTTTTTGGAGCATGTAAAGTGTGTGAGATGGCATGTGTAGAGTGTTAAGGCTTTGTGTGAGAGCTTTTGGTATAACACCGGTGGAGGACAGTACTATTGGGACTATGTGTACGGTTTGTGCTCTCCATTGGGTCTTTATTTCAATGGCGAGGTCTTGATATTTACTTAGTTTTTCGGATATTGTAGTTTGGATATTGTGCGAGTTAGGTATAGCTATATCTATTATGTAAACTGTTTTATTGGATTTGTCTTGCACGGTGATGTCAGGTCTATTGTAATGTATAGTTTTGTCTGTGATTATTGTTCGGTCCCAATAGATTTTGTAATTTCTGTTTTCTAAAATAGTTTTAGGTTTGTATTTGTAATATGGAATCATTTCCCCTATAAGTTTGTATTTATGTGCTAAGTGTTGGTGTATGATTGCGGCAACTTGGTCATGTCGGTGTTTATAATCTGTTTGTACTAGTGATTTACAAGCCCCTGTAATGTGTTGTATGGTTTCGGTGGTATTATTGCAGTGTCTGCACAAATCAGTCGGTTGATTAGGATCTTTAATTATAAATTTTCGGTAGTTACGAGTGGCTACTATTTGATCCTGTATGGCCAGCATAAAACCCTCGGTTTCAGGAAACAATTCGCCTCGTCTGAGCCATTCGTTCGACTTAATTTTGTCGACGTGTGGCTGGCTCAGGTAGGCTCGGTGTCTTCCGTGTAGGGCTTTTTCGGACCACGCTGCAATTTTTTGTTGTGTACTAACAATGTGTTCATTTATCAGTGTGTTCTTGTTTTGTAGGTTTAATGGTGTTAGTTTTTTATCTATTTCCGTGACGTGTTTGTGCAGTAATGAATTCTCAGATTTTTTATGGAAGTACGTTCTTAGAGTGAGTATCTGTTTGTTGTGTAAATTTTGTATATCTATCAATCCTCTTCCTCCTTCTTGACGTGGTAGTGTAAGTCGTTGTATGCATGATTTCGGGTGATGTTTTTTATGTTTTGTGAGGAGTGTATTGACAGTACGCTGTAGTTTTTTGATGTCAGTCTTTGACCACTGTATAATTCCAAAAGAGTATGTGAGAATAGGTATTGCAAATGTGTTGATGGCTTTTATTGTGTTTCTGGAGTTTAGACTGCTTTTCAAAACAAGGTTGAGGCGGTGTGAGAACTTTTTGATCAGTTCCTGTTTTGACATCTTTTGTTGTATTTGTCTGGACTGTTTAAAACCCAAGTATTTGTATGTGCTTTGTTCGTCCATTGGCTCGATCAATTCACCTGACGCGAGTGTGTAATTATTATTCTGAATTTTTCCTTTAACGACAGACAAAATTTTGCATTTATCTACTCCGAAAGACATACAAATATCATCAGAGAAATGTTGCGTTGTGTCAGCTAGTTGAAAAAGAGCTTCTTTGTCAGGTGCATATAATTTTATGTCATCCATGTACATAAGGTGTGTCAATGTGTATTGTGTATTATTGTTTGTCAGTGTAAATCCTGAGTCTGTTTTATCTAGCAACTGTGAGAGTGGATTGAGTGCCATGCAAAACCACAAAGGACTTAGAGCATCTCCTTGAAAAATTCCACGTTTTATATTTATAGGTGCAGTAGCTACAGTAGATGACGTTGAATTGATTTTAAGAACAGTTTGCCAGTTTTGCATAGATGTTTCTAAGAATTGTTTTATTGTTGGGTTAATTTTATATAGATTTAAGACGTGTAATAACCAGCTATGTGGAACTGAATCGAAAGCCTTTTGGTAATCAATAAACATTGTGTGGATATCCTTTCTACTTTTAATAGCACTGTTTATTATTATTATTATTATAAAGCGACTAATCCAGTCTCCTTGGCACTAAAAACTTTATCCATATCACCAATCCGCCATTTTGCAGAAACATGATACTTTCCATTGTACTCATTACTTAGGTATAAAACTTTCTTAACAATACCAGTAAAAGATCTGACTTGTCTAAATTAAATAAGTATTCTTATTCAAACATTGGAATTCTGTTGACAATATTCAAGATTGTTAACTGAACTTTTAATCTGTGTGCAACAACTTACAGTACATATTTAGACAAGCAGATTTTTTTGGTTTCATAGAAAGATTGCTCATAGTGATAAATTTAATGACATCTACTATAATCGTCGACAGTTTAGCTTTAAACATGAAAAAGATAAAAGTAGATTATTAAGTAAAAAACCTTGTCAGTGATCAGACTTTTACGCCTCTCAAAGGCAATTGATATATCGATATAACAAGTAATGAAAAATGATATTTATTTTGTAAATAGGTTTTTACAAACACTTTCACACGTCACCTTTTTCAGTAAATGAGATCTGAATTTCACTATTTGACTACTTTGAGAAGAAACACCGAAAGAAACTCAGAGGTCATAGTCTCTTTTAAAGTCCAGACATTATCTTGGTCAAATCATGTAAGATCCACGCAGATAAGTGTCTGAGATGGACTTTTGAGGAAAGAACCACACAGAATGAGGGGACCAGATCAGTCAGTGCAAGCTTTTGTCAGTAATCGTGAGCTCATCTCGAAACTTGAGGAGCTCCACGTGCCGACGAACAATGCCAAAGAAAGAAACATTTGGGTTTGTCCCATAAATAACTCAAACTGCCAGACAAATTGTAAAATAAATAAATAAAAGAACTTAAAAAGATTTAGAAAAGAAAAAAAAAAGAATCCACATAGTCCTTACATTCACAATAAAAATAATATAATAATATACTTTCAAAGTAAAAAAACCGGTAGTGTAAAACCAACACAAAAAAAGGCTAAAAACAGTATTTTGAAAACTAAAAAACCCGACTGCTTTTCTGCTTACCGGTATTCATGAAAAAGTCTTATAACAAGAAAGTCGTTGTACCCGATCGCACTTAACTTAAGAATCGACAGTTGCTAAAGCGATGCTTTTAAGCAAATCGTAACAAAAATGTCAATTTAGACCATACATAATAGTCTTGAGGCGTTCTAAGAAGTTTATTGCAAACGGGCACTCGACTAATAAGGGTAGGTGAATTATAGAGACACCTTTCAAGCTTAAATCCAACGAACCGTTCAGGCTGCAGAGCGTGCCAAACAATCATACATACATACTCTCGAAAAACATAACCCTCCTTCTGGCACAGTCGGGTAATGAAAATAACACAAAGCCCACCCAATCATGTAAAACATAATTATGAAATTATGTAAACATACCTACAACAAAAAAACTACTTGCTTACACTTTAAAATGCTAACAAAGATGGCGCGCACTCTTGTAACAAAATCATAGACGAAACACACCGAACATCTTCAAAACTGTTCAAGAATTTACTACATTTTTAATTAAATATAAGTTCTATTAATAGTCAAGCTTTAAGTTTGTAGTTTTCAGTTAAAAGCGGAACGTGAATATCATTAACATAATTTGCGCGTATACTAAGTTTTAATAATTTCCACGAATTTCTTACCATTACTTTGCTACTGTTTGAATATTTACCATAGAGCTTTGCGTGAATTTTTTTGTTTTACCAAAATGATTTATGGTAATTGCTCACTTATGACAGGACTTTTTAGCGCAGAATGAAAAATGTTAGCGGCATTGTAATTATAGTCTACTGCCTTTCAGTTATTTAGTCTGGGAAAATTGCTAGACGTTCAAGGCATGCTCTTTCTTTAAAAAAAAAAATACAAAAATTTAAAGCTTATTCTTATTCATGAGTCTAACAGCCAGTCTTACAAATTGGTATCGTGTTAGCCAATAACTGGGTTGTGGAAAAATTATATGTTTTTATTTTCGACGACGGATAAATATAGGCATTCGCTCGATGTATAAAACTGGTATTATAGCAGCATTGCTTTAGACTGGAAGCAGACCCAGTAGCTAGGAAACGTTCCTTGATTTATTTCATTTATTTAGTAACTAGCAGACGTCCCGCGGTTTCACCCGCGTAGGTTCCATTCCCGTGGGAATACAGGGAAAAGAAGTAGCCTATGTGTTAATCCAGGGTGTCAACTAACTCCATACCAAATTTAATTAAAATCCATTTAGTTGTTTTATGTGAAACAGTAACAAACATCCATCCATTCATCCATAAATAAATAAATAAATATTCCACAACTTTTTTTCACAACGCCATTTAGTACCAAGTTAAGCTTGACAGCTTGTGTTATGGGTACTAAACAGCTCATAAACATACTAACATATTTCTAAATACATACATATTATAGATAAATTACACCCAGACACAGAACAATCCATCCATCCATCTATCCATACTCACAAACTTTCGCGTTTATAATATTAGTAGGAAGTAGCATAATCTACATTGTGTTTAAATGTTTTACAAAACACATCTTCATTTGGCAGTATCGTTGAGTATGATTAGCGTAATGGCAGAGCCATTGCCTGCTGCGTTGCGTATTGTGGGTTCGATTTCTGTACGGAACTAATATAATATGGCCTACAGGTTCATCCGGGCCAGGGGCTCGAGTCTGCTATTGCAATCGTGTCTCAATGACCGGTCATTGATCGAATATTTGACAACTTTGACAGTTTTTGTATGGAAAATGTGTCATAAGTCGATTATTGACCGGTCATTGAGACACGATTGAAATAGCAGACTCGACCCCCTGGTTGTTCGTATTTGTGAATATTTAAACTCACAAATAGACGCACTTACAATACAGGAAAAATGTCTAGTGTGGGGCAAAGAAAAACAATTAACCGTCTCTCATCCACGGTCCGACCTCAAAGAGCAGCTTAACCTTCTATAAAACCTAACATCATTTAGCCCCACACATCCTAAGCAACTGTAGAGAAGTTATTAAAAAGGAGTCACAGAGCGACTTCCACCCGACATAGGTAGTAGAATCCTCTAGAGATCTGAAGCGAAATACAATTTCTCTTTGCTATCCAATCACGTTTCAGAATCAATAAGTTTTGTGAAAACAAGAAATTCATTTTGTTCTTTTACATTACAGTCTAGGAGTTCACTCGCGGCTTCGTCTGCGTAAATTTCGTACTTTTTCCCTTCAAACTTTAACATTACCACCTCATTGTAATTAAGAAAATAAAATTAAATAACCTTATTATATGTGTCCAGTAGGTAGTGTCATTTGTAGATCTTTGACAGCCATTGATATATAAAAATGACGTGTGGCACTCGGAGACCTAGTGGAAGTCGCGACGTCCCCGTCAGGGGACGTGGCGAGCGGTCACGGGGCTACGCCCCCTTCCCGCGGAAGCCATACCGTGACCCGCAAATGCGGGCCCGTCCCTATGTTGCCTGTTTGGCGTGGCGGCGTGGGACCTGCGGCAAATGTGATTTGCGCGGTCCGCTCTGTGTGAGTGATTGCTTGTGTTTTTCCCGCAGGCGCGCCGCGGATCTGTCAACACGCGACGCTGCCGAGCAGCGTCACTGTGAAGCTCCGCTTTCTTCACGGCGTCCTGGCGGTCTGTGCCCACCGGGTGAGACCCCCAGTTACCCGGGGGAGGCCCAGTGAGCACGACCAGCGACAGAGGCGCCGACTTATGACGCACCTGCAGGTGGCGGATGAGTGGTACCCGTCCGTCTCGTTTTCCAGATCGAGCCGGTCGCGTTCCGGACTAAGGTACCGTAGTGTATGTGCGGGCGGTATTGTACTGTGTAACACCGCCCGGTGGCTACGTTGACCTGCGAGCCCGCGCTGCCTGGTACAACGTGTGGGTTAAGAGTTGTATTTTGTGTGGCTATGGTGGGCGACGTGCCTATTTTAACTTAGCACACGCCGCGACACCGGTGTGAGTACGGTGTGGAGTCTTAGTGTATGAGTAAGCCGCGTGTAGACTGGTACGGCTTACTCAAGCGTCAATCCGGTGGGGTGGACTCGGAGACTGCCGCGGTAAAGCTATTGCATAGCATTTTTATTAACTCCTCTCCTCTCCCCCTCCCCATTCCTCCCCTCCCCCTCTCCCCTTCCATCCCTCTCCCCCACACCTCCCCCGCCCCTCCTCTCACCCCTCCCTCACTTTCCCCTCCCGTCCCCTGCCTCTTCCCTCCACCCCCCTCCACATCCCTCCCCTGCCCCTCCGTCCCCTCTCACAATACCCTCTTCCCTCTCTCACAAACTCCCCCCTCCGCCCCTCCGCCCCTCCCCTCGCCCTCCCCCTCCCCTCCCCTTTCCGCTCCCCACTATCCAATACGTCTATACAATACGTCTAATCGCACACAACGCCGTGTCGAAGACTGCCGAACTGAAACGACGTTAGACGATGCACGGCCTTCAAGCCACACCTCCTTGCCCGTCGGAGTGGGGAGCGTGAGGTTTTTTCGTTACGGAATTTCTGGATTCGGTCCCCACGCTCAAGGCCCGCGATAGAAGCTATGCAATAGCTTAAAAACCCAGCAGTCTTATATTGAGTAGTATTATATTGATAAATGTTACTTATCCATCACTTGTCCCCAAAAGTTTTTTGAAAATCAGCGTCAGGCAGGATCTCAGCATCTGTCTGGCATTACCGCTGAAATGAGCCTTTTGACGCAGCCGTGAGACATGCCATTTTTGTGCCTTTTTTTTGTTATTTGGTTTTTTTTTTTACTGTGCGTGTATCCAACTGTTGCCAATAAATGTATTTTCTTTCTTTCTATATTCTAGTCAGAAGCTCGAAAGTCAGACAACCAGTTTAACCAAGGGGTATCGTTTTACCCAGTAACTGGGTTGTGGAGGTCTGACAGGCTTTCGCTCCATGTATAATGCAGGTGTTCAACTGCATCCAGTCAAACTAGAAGCTGACCCCAACATAGTTGGAATAAGGTTCTATGTAATTGTCACTTGCTTGAAATACGGTGAAGGAAAACATCGTGAGGAAACCTGACATGACAAGTATGGCATGTGAAGTAAAGTCAGAATCCCATGACCGGCATAATAACTCTGACAAAAAAAAAACGACGATAAAAAGAAGAAGAATTGGTGATCTTTCTAATAGTAAAGAGTTTTTGAAATCGGATTTGTTGAGTTAGGTCTCTCTACAGGCAAAAAATCAAACCTTTTTCTTAGTAAAATTAGGATTATTATACAGTTTTTGAAATCATGGGACCAGCACGGAAATCGCGAAAAAAAAGTTTAATACATATTCGACTAAAATGTATAAAACAGCTGTTTTTTTTTTGCAATTTCCTAGTCGGTCCCATAATAAACGCTATTCCATTCATGGGTAGAACAGGCTGTGAAAAATTTGTCCGCAATTTTAAAAACATCCTGTAGATATAAAATGCAAAATGTCAGACGGAGCGAAGTAGTCAGAGACACGGAATGGTAATCAAAGATCTTGATCTCATAACGAGTTTATTAAGTATCAATGGAGTGCTCTTAGAAGTAATGAGTGTTTTTTGCACTCTCAATACTGTGCGCAAAGCACGAACGAGCTTCATAAACGTAGCGTCAATAAGAGTGAATTTTAAGCCTAAAACATACTTGGTATTATTTTATTTCGTTACAATTACCGTTTGATTTCTGCTTTATTTTATAACAAAGGTTTTAATGGTTTCTATTTTTGAATTTAGCTATAGACTAGACTTTCAAGAAATTTTTCGCTATCTTATGACATAAAAGGTGACAAACATCTTACCAGTTCATTAATAAATCGGTGACAATTTGACAAGTCTTAAGCTAAGAAGGTAACACAACAGAACATAAATTAATTCTAAGCGAAACAAAGATTGCCGGTGCAGTTTATTATAATTTTGTTTCAACATACTGTTTAGATTTAAAGTAACATAAAAATAAGAATTCGACACGTAAGTACTTATTTGCCAAAGTGTTAGGTAGAGGTATTCCTCACATTTAGCCAGTTATGTAAACGAGTAATTAAAATCAACTTTAAAAGTCATTATTTTAAATAAGGCTACATGTCAGCACTTTTTTAGTGTCAAAAATTACATAGGCAAGATAGTCTCCCAAAACAACCGCCTTTTACCACTTCCGAGTGTTTTTTGTTGGGAAAAAGAAGTGGCGGAACAAACTTCCCATGTAAAAAAGGGCGTTTTTAAAATCGTTCGAATTTAAATAAATAAATATTCCACAACTTTTCACACAACGCCATTTAGTCCCAAGTTAAGCTTGAGAGCTTGTGTTATGGGTACTAAACAGCTGATAAACATACTTATATATTTCTAAATACATACATATTATAGACTAGCTTCTGCCCGCGACTTCGTACGCGGATCCTGTTGCTTATGCCAGCGACAACGGGGTCGTCAAAATCGAAGATCTGAAACATCTGATGTCGAATTCTATAAGCCCGGGGACGGGAAATCAATGGGATGCGCGAGACGATTCAAGATGTTCCAGATTTTTTATTTTTGTTGGTCAACAGGAAATGCCATCAGACTTAACAACTTTTGCTAAGACGCCATTTCTATTATGTATATGTTATATTGTCTCAGGGCTTTGGAGTTCCCCTACAGGTGCTCCAGATCTTCAAATTTAGTCTCACAGCAGAAAACACTCTTCACGTGGAATAGTTTTAGCAATGGCACCATTTTTATATCTCTTTCACTTTAGGTGTTCCATTTTCCAAAATAAATTAAAGCCTATAATATGTTGCGTGACGTTCACGATCAGCGGTCAGTCGCGCATCTCCTTCCCCCACTTATCTCTAAAGTCGATACGTATATACGCTGAAAACTCAAGCGTCATGCTTTTTCCGTGAACGTCTCCAACTCGCGAGACAGTGCATGATGTTCACGATTCAGCGGTCAGTCGCGCACATATTCTTCACTGGTCTCTAGAGACCTGGATGTAGATGCGTAAATACGCTGAGAATGCAGGCGTGCTTCGCGATCCCAAGAAGTTTCCACGGAGCAAGTTGCAGCCTCATGTTCTCGAACAGCATCAAGTCTCTCCTAACGCTCTTCGGTAGATTGTTGGGATCTTATGGTCTTTAATCATTTAGCACCTTTGGAACATTGGGAAAAATTTGACCTCTTTCCAGGCATGGTTATAGTTTTATTGTGATTATACCTGATCAATTAAAATCTAAGTGGCTGCTCCCCTGCGTTACCGGGTAAGCTACCGTGTAACGAAGATAAATGGAAAAGGAAATTAAACACTCAAATAACATAAGCCCGAAGGCATACGATAAAAAAAATGGGAGTTTTAGCCAGTAGAGTCTAATTTTCAACGATATACCATCGTCATCGAAAATCAGTCCTGAACTGTTCCCGCCTTCACCGCGTAGTACTACTTATGTTATTTTATAATTATGCAATGAAGTTAGTGATAGCTTTAATTTCTATACCAAATGTTTCTAATCATCGATTTTTATAAGTCAACAGGAAATGCCTATCAGACTGAACAACTTTTGCTAAGACGTCATTCCTATTTGAGTTATGGTGTAGCTGGGCTCTTGGAATTCCACAACAGGTGTTCCAGATCTTCGATTTTTATACGTCAACAGCGACTGCTCATAAGGCTGAACAACTCTTGCTAAGACGTCATTCCAATATATGTTATATTGTAGCTGGGCTCTTGAAGTTCCACATCAGGTGTTCCGGATCTTCAAATTTATTCTCTCAGCAGAAAATGCTCATAACTTGGAACAATTTTTGCTATGGTACCATTTTTGTATCTCCTATAGTTTAGATGGTCTGTTGCGGTTCTGCATCAGGTGTTCCGGATCTTCAAATTTATTCTCTCAGCAGAAAATGCTCATCACGTGGAACAATTTTTGCTATGGGACCATTTTTGTATCTCCTATAGTTTAGCTGGTCTGTTGCGGTTCTGCATCAGGTGTTCCGGATCTTCAAATTTATTCTCTCAGCAGAAAATGCTTATTACGTGGAACAATTTTTGCTATGGGACCATTTTTGTATCGCCTATGGTTTAGCTGGTCTGTTGTGGTTCTGCATCAGGTGTTCCAGTTTCCAAGATATATTATAGCCTATGTGTTGACCAGACTTAATATCTATACAACAAAAAAAAAATCATTCAAATCCGTCCAGTAGTTCCGAAGATTAGCGTGTGCAAACAAACAGACAAACAGACAAACAGACATACAGACAAACAGACAAACAGACAGATTTTTTTTTTTGGATTCGTGCTCTATTACTGTTTCTAAACCCCCCTCAATTATTATTTTTTAAATATATTCAATGTACAGACACAGTTTTTTTACAGTCTTATTATATGTATAGATTATATGTATAGATAAATTACACCCAGACACAGAACAAATGATCGTGCTCATCACACAAACATTTGTCCTGGGTGGGAATCGAACCCACGACCTCCGGCATAGCAGTCAGGGTTACTAACTACTAGAGCAACAGGCCAGTCGAATTTAAATTACTTTTACTCCAAACCGTTCATGCTAGCCCTCACAGTAAAAACAAACAGACGAAACGTAATAATTGTATACTTCAATCACAAGTACGAATGACGAGAACAATGTTTAAAAATATGTAATAAATTCGGGGAATCGGTAATTGAATTTGGGACTCACATTAATTAAGAGTGAAGTCATTAATTAATTAATATGAAAAGTTAATTTTATCTTATAGGGTAGGTGCCGCTGGTAAATATGGCTAGGCAAAGAGATTTAAAATACCATAGAGCGGGCATGTCAAGGAAATGTCATAGAAAAACTTTGATCCCATGTCTCAGTAACGCCATCTAGAATAATATATGAATATTGGAGCGGCAGCGGAGCGTACTACAAAAAACTCATAGACTTGTATCCAGCAGGACACACTTTTTCGGACGAAAATTTTGTTCGTGATGTCCGGTCTATAGGTATTGAATGTCTTTGTGGCTAGGCTATTTTTAAAACTGGTAGTCAGAATTTCGGGGGTCTGAGTACCAGTAACGTCTGACAAAGCCGGAACCGACAGCTTAATGCTGCGTAGAGGCATTAATGTAATAAATGGTCTCCCATCCACGGACTGTCCGCGGTAAGCGTAAATGTAGCAAATAATTTAATTTGATGATTTATAATTGTAACTAATATTTCTGTATAAATTCAAGTTCTTCTAATTTAACAGACAGACGTGTTGCTGGGGAGTTTGTTCCGCCATTTCTTCTTCCCAGCAAAAACACATGAAAATGGCGAAGTGCGGAGTTCGAAAAGTGCTAATTCTTGATTCAAAATCAAATCAAAAGTCTTTATTCAAACTAAGCTGAGAATCAGCACTTTTTGAACGTCAAAAAAATACATAAAGACTGTCCCCCAAAAACGGCCCACCCTCTGCCACTTCCTAGTGTTTTTGCTGGGAAGAAGAAGTGGCGGAACAAACTCTGTGTCTGATTCGTTTGAAGAACTAGGTATACTAAGAATCTATACAATGAAATGCTCAATAAATAGCACTAATGTTTATACACATTGTAAAACATTACATTTCAGAATGATTGTCAAGTGTTAGCTAGCACACTCCAATATACCGAGATTAAGTAAAAAAAAAGTAAATTCATATTAACATTGAAATCTAAACTCAAGCAAAACAACTACAAAACTGAAAAATAACAGCCTCCAGGTATAAAAGGCGCACCCGCTTACATGTGCAATGCTGGCTTATATTCATAAGGCTGTGACTCTAAGTTTAAAATGATAATCTAGGACCATCGAAGTGAAACCAATAAGCAGTTAACTGTTATAACAATAAAAAAAAAATGATTTGATTTGATTTTCATTATTTATCCACCATATATGCCTTACACTTATGTTCTTACTGAAATATTAATATACGATAATCTAAAAGCCTACCCACGTAAAAGAAAGTCGCGTAACAAATATCTAAACAATTCCATTACGCCTTGTTCCACGGTTACTAACTCGCTACGTAACTCCGGGCGCGTGCTACGAATACGTAGCGCTACGGCTACGAGCTACGCCGTAGCTATTAGTTTCGCTGCTGATTGGATTGTAGTGAACTTATATTTTATTATGAAGTTTATTTATGATCTTTTAGTTTTATTAACCGACTGAATCAAAGGGGGGTTGTGTTTTTGGTATATTTCGTTAGGTGGGTTTAAAGTGTTGGTACCCATCCGAGTGGTCTTTTAAGACCCTAGACACGGTCCGTAAAGGTTTTTACAAGTTTTACTTAACTAACAGAACGTCACGCATGTTATTTATTTTTTTATGGATCTGACATTGTTTGTGAATTAAGTATGTATTGTATTTATATATTTTTTTATACTTTTTAATTATAGCGTTACAGTCTTATAACATAACATAGCATCTGCCAAACTGCAGTGCAATTTATGCTTAAATTAACCGTGTGTTTGTGAGCTGAGTGCTTAAACAATAACTGCTATTATTTTGACTGTAAGAAAAGCAAAACAAAGTTTAGTTATTAAATTTGTACATTTTGTTAAGGGAATCGAACTAGAGACACGGAACGCAGTAGCCAGCACTGTGACAGCACCAACCATGCTTTCAAATAAGCTACATCAGTGCTGTTCTGTAGAAATCACCCCGTGAATACGAAGGTGAAGTAAAGGCAAATTGAGCTGTCCATTCTTACTAATTTTGGGCATGTCAGTTCACTTCACGCGGTTTAGAGATCAACGAGGACGAAGCATCGGGCAAAAGCTAGTAGGTATTAAATGACAAACAGTAAAAAAAAATGATGGAAATGATGATGATGTTGTATGATACACAGTTTGAGTTTGACTTTGAGTTATGAAAATCACTGCTAAAAAAGAAAAGCAGTGCTGTTTAGAAGCGATTACATACGCACGGATTCTACTAGGTCGTGCAAATAAAACAAAGCACTATAGGTGTTCGCTAACGAGCGCGTGTGTTGTGCACGCGTTTTCTATATCACCTTAGGACATAGATGTACCTTTTAAGGATGGGAAATCATTAAATGACGTCGTAAATCAGAAGGCGGTGTCAGACTCTTACTGACTAAAACCCATCCGTGTTCCTCCTAATGCCTTTTGCGATCCAGGGCCGCGGTGACTCTTTCAAACAAATGCCGCGACCAGATGTACCTACAGATTTTTTTTTTACATTTCATTTTAATTATCAAAGTGTTAGGTAAAGTCATGATGGCCCACAGGTCAAGGCGCCTATCTGAGGTATTCCTCATCTCTCTGGCACGCGGTTGTGGTTCAAATCCGGACAACTACCAATAGGACTTTTTAGATTCCTTTGTAGGTATTTTTCAAGTTGTCTTTCTTAGATCATCATTCACGTTGGTGGAGGAAAACATCATGGGGAAATATGGACTTGTAGATAATATAAACTTGAATCGCCAATCCGCCTAGAGCAAGCGTGAAGATCAATGCTCGAGCCTTCTCTGTATGACAAGAGGCCTTTGCCCTGCAGTGGGACAGTAAGAGGCTGGTATTAAGGTTAATGAATGCACAACTCGATACCATGAATAATAGTGAATGCGTAAATTATATTGCGTTCTATTTTAAATTTTGCTTGAGTACTATATGGGGTTTTTTAACCTATACCCTATTTACAGAAGCATTAGACAGAAGTAAAAAACGGTTAGTTTTAATGCGCACTGTGTAACGAAAGTACATTCAAGCTTGGTACAGACGCCAGCACATCAAGTTACCCCAATGTGTCAAATTTTTCCAATTGAATGTGAACCTTATCCTGATTGACATAAAGTTGAAAAACGATCAAAGAAATTTGACACATTGAGGTAACTTGATGTGCTGGCGTCTGTACAATTACGATAGACGCCGAATTTATTAGAATGTATTGTTACGGTAGCTGTCACAATTATTTGTAACCATTGCAAAAATTTTAAGAAATAATGTGGATTTCATTTAGTTATATTATTTCATTTTAGTTGAAAATTGTAATGTGAATGATTTAAACCTATAAGAAGCAGAGATGGACAATACATGGAGACGTTTTTCGTTTCACTTCTATTCTTCTAAATATTAAATATTTAATTTGAATAAAAATTGTATTAACTTATCTTTAAAATGAAATGTTCTGAATTCCTGCTTGTTCGAGATTATTTTTTCTATTGCTATTATTAGTGGAGTATACACTTATAGGTATTATGTATAAGTATGAAATCGAAGAGCCTCTTGCCCTACAGTAAGACAGCAACAGGTTGGTATTATTATTATAAGTCAATTCAGTGCCGAGGAACGAACATTATTGAAGCTGTCGCGGATGAAGTCGAGTAAGACTACAAACTTCAAGTCTTACATCCTTCAAATTCCCGCGACGCCTAAAGCAGTCTTCCTCGGTACTGACTTTTGGCCGGCTGGAATAGTTTTCAGACGCACGACATAAACCGAGTGTGGTTTAATTAATATTTTAAAATATTTTTACTGTGCTGCATGCTATGGGTTTTTATAACCAGAAATAAAGATTATTATTATTACTATTTTTTACAAACACTTTTACGTCAAAAGTGCAGTAAATCCGCTCATTAAAACCTCTACAGACCACAAACCAATTTAACTCTCTACTGTCTATGTTAAATCTACAGCCCTCCTATGCCCCAAACAATTAAACATCAAAACAGCGCAACATCTAAAGCTCTCACAGACTAAACTAACAAGTACAAATGTAAATATACCCACAGCGCCGCGCGTCGAGTGTGCGCCAAGGCTCGGATAACGTTATATTTTAACTACGAAACGATTTAGTGTGGTTACGTTCGAACAGAACGTTATAAGTAACGTTATTTGAAAAGAACATAATTGAAATCGTTCTAGTTGACGTGACAACGTCTAATAAATCGATGAACGCCGGCTGCATGCACGAAAAAAGAATGACTCATTGTAACGTTACGATCGGAGCGAGTGCGCTGCACGAGCGAGCGAATGTTTTGTTATGAAGTGGTCACCTTAAACTATCTTCCGTAAACCGATTTTATAGACAACCAATTTTTGTTTATTTGATGTTTCATACGAATTGCATTCGGTTTAAACGAAATCAAACGGTATCTAACTACAAGTTTATGCTTGCCACTGCGGCTGTGCATCTAGCGAAATATACCGGTTTCTGAAAACGTTCTCACTTCGTTTTCGTTCCGAACAAAATGTAGTACAAACAGCTGTTCGAAACGTTTCTAAAACGTTTTTTTAAATAACGTTTCCGGGCCCAACTGTGTGTGTGTACTCGTGTGTGAGCATATGTGTTTGTGTACTTATGAACTGGGTTATGCCCGTGTATGAATGAATTTTTTTAGCACAAGTCTCTCTGTAATTTACTTTCGTCGCTATACAGAGTTTTTTTGTTGGTTCGGACTGAGTTTTGAAGAGTTTCGCTGTTGTAGTGTGCGGTGAGGGTCGGTTTGTAAATAATTTGGTTACATGTTGAATTTTGTGTGTTGTCGTTGTTTTCGTTGGGCCTTTTAAAAAGTGCTTAATTGTTACAACCGTTTTAATTATGGTCTGAAGTTCTGTGTACACGAATTCTGACGAAACAGAGGGTCTAGACAAAGTTACAGTTTCATAAACAACAACAACGAAATTCGTATAATTCAAAATGTGACCTTGTCTAGACTTTTAGGCCCACTTAATCTTAGTGGTTCTATCCTTAAAAAAATATCTTCGACTGACCTGTTCGTCTAGTAGTTAGTGGCTCTGACTGCTCTGCCGGAGGTCGAGGATTCGATTCCCATTCAGGACAAATATTTGTGTGATGAGTACGATGATCATCTGTTCTGTGTGTGGGTGTAATTTACCTATTCTTATTATTATTTAGCCTAAACTGTCCCACTGCTGGGCAAAGGCCTCCCTCCATTCCTTCCAATTTATCTATAATGTACATGTATTTAGAAATATATAAGTATGTTTATCAGCTGTTTAGTACTTACTCTTAAAACTAGCTCTGCTTAACTTGGGACTAGATGGCGTTTGTGAAAGTTGTAAAATATATTGTAATGATTACTATTTATTATGAATGCCTTTTGGAATGTGCAACTAGAATCATATTAATTTATTTAATTTGTAAGTATAAAACGTTCAAAAGTGCCTGTTACCAGGTCTAATTGAAATAAATTATTTGACTTTGACTTTGACAATGATATTAATATCAGCCAATAAACTATGGAGGTCACAGTTTAATTAAAATCCACACATTACCTATTAAGTTTTTCTAAATACTTGCACATTATAGATAAATTACACCCAGACACAAACATTAATAATAAACACACACATTCATTAATTCTCAAGTTTTCTAAAAAAATAATCATGATTGCCTTATTAAACGACACTTGGGTATCAAAACAAAACATCAATCCATCAAAATATATCACAACGTTAAACAATTGGATAACAAATCATTAACTGAACCCGATTTCGATAATCAAACAAAATCATCTACGATTCAATTTGAATAACAAACAGCATCGATCCTTTCATTGCATGCAAAACAAACCTCCGAACCTCCATTCATTACAGTAACCGGTGCGAGCGTCAATCGACTAATTAGTCGATTTTCAAATAATCGAGTCGAATGCGTATTCGTATTCGTTCGCTGAACATTAAACTCAATAGGCCAGAATTCCTTTGATATAGGTTATGTTGAAATTATAATGCAATTAGCGGGTGTAATTATTGTTGTTGTTAGTAGAAATGAACACAGTTTGTAATAATCATTATCCTACTGTTATTAATACGCAAGTAAAAACAGTCACTCAAAAAACTTCGTCTTTCCGTACTAATCGTAGGCATTGACAGTTCACACAATTCACATTCAATTCAAATCGGTTTAAAGAAATTTTATTCTCATAAGAACATACAGTCCGCTTATAATGAGATACAAAGAAATGTACAGAGTAATAATACAAATAAAAAAAAACAGATTCATATTGTTTATTTCTTTAACAAGATTACAACTACAGTTAGTTTTGTGATTGGAGCCTTCTTTAGCAAACAATGCCTGTATTAGAAGACTCCGCTCTTCCATAACCAAAGATAGAAAGAAAGAAAAACATGAAAAGCAAATGAAACAGCATTAGAGCATTCTATTCTATTCTATTCTTAAGCATGTAACAAATACAAACATGAAAAGGCAAGATGTACAGACGCCAGCACGTCAAGTTACCCCAATTTATCAAATTTTCCCAATTGAATATGAACCTTATGCTGTTTGACATAAAGTTGAAAAACGATCACAGAAATTTGACACATTGGGGTAACTTGATGTGCTGGCGTCTGTACATAGATTTACATAGGTATAGTTCGTCTGTGTGTTATCATGGGATGACTTTTACTGAAACGACACGAGCTGTACTGCATTTTACCCATCTTTTAATCCCATCAACGCTCGAGATTTGCCAAAGAGCTATGGAACGGCGTACTCTTACGATTGTTCTCTCGTATATTATCAAACTTGAAGACTGGGTTAAGAAACAACAATCCGTTCCATTACAAAAATTACTGATTGCACTCCAAAATCTGTCACGCTAAAATGGAACTGGGCTGGACACATCTGCCGCATGTCAGACGATCAATAGGCCAAACACACGACCCATTGGGTTCCCTTACATGGCAAACGACATCATGGTAGGCTCAGGAGGAGATGGCGGGACGAACTGGACTCCTTTGTTAAGGACTGGTCTCAATAAGCCCATGACAAAGGGAAGTGGAAAGAAAGAAGGAAGGATTTTGCCCTATAGTGGGAAAATACGGGTTACATAAACATAACGTCACGCCTGTAATCCCCGAAGGGCTAGGCAGAGATGTACCTGGTAGTACATCCACATTTCGCCAGTTATGTTTAAGTCCCATGTAATAGGGGGCGAGCCTAATGCCATCAATCGGGCACAAATCCAGACTCCGGGCTACTACTGAGAAATTCCAGATAGAAAAACTCAATAACACTTTGCCCGACCTGGGGATCGAACCCAAGACCTCAAGTCGCGATACGACCACTAGACCAACGAGGCAGTCAAAAAAATACGGGCTAGTAATTAAATAATAAGTCAAAACATTGAATCCCTCTCTAACCCGTCATAGATTACAGTCTTGATGTTTTGGTAATCATTCCTTACACAAGGCAGATTTATACAGTGAATACAGAAAAGAACAAGCAAAAAACCTTGACAAATTGCTCATTTTCATAAAGTTAAATTATACTACTACGTTACTCACATGAAATGAGAGTGGGTTCATGTCTCGTCTCCGTTAATATTCCTGTAAATACAGGATCAACAGGCTTCACGCAGGCATTTTTATTACGAGCATAAATAAAAATACTTGTCTAATCCCAAGAAACCAGGTGAAAAGTGCCATTGAAACTTTTTTACTAGCAAACATTCATTCAGCCAACAGCTAAGTCTCGGCAACTTCAATAAAAAAGATGGCGGCACGGGAATGCGCGGGAATTGGTAGACATTTTGTAACACGTCAACGAGACGCGGTTCTACAATTTATGGTTTTTATTATTTGAGAGATTACGGTGGTTTTGGCGGGAGTTCTGGTGACAATTTGTTAAAATTGAGAAATAATTTATTATTTGTATCTTTTTTTGTTTGTTTTGCGTTGATTTATAGCTCTCACTTTCCCTAATTTGTCATAGTTTTAACAACTATAGTTTCCATTAATAAAGTGAAGTCTAATAAGGTAATTTAACAAGTAACATTAGTAGTAACTTAGTAAGAATTAAGTAAGTAAGTATTTAAATTACTGTTGCCCTTGTTCTATAAATTACAAATTAAGGAATCAGCTGTTTGTCAACTGTCAAGTGTGTTTAATTTTCAGCCATATTACAAATTCTACTCGTTAACACTTGACTGTTGACAAACAGCTGATTCCATATACGCCATTTTCTTTATATTGTCGCCTTATCGATTGCGATAATAGAAATAGAATTTGTAATATGGTAATATTTTTTTTTTTTTAATATTAAAACTCCACCGGTGATAAAGTTTCCGATTACATGAAATAGTAAAGCCACCAAAAATAATAACAACCAACAATATTTAAGTCCCACAAAATCCAAGAAGTAACACCATATTTTGACTTTTTCATTATGACACTTCTCGCTAACGCTACTCAAAAAATGCAGACATTTTTGTCCGCAGAAAACTCGCAACAATTTTTAATATATCCTGATGAAAAAACTTGCTCTGCAAGACTTCTGCAGTTCCCCCCACATGCCTACCATATTTACTTACCAGCCAGTATACTGAATGACAAAAGCCACTACGCGAAATGGGGACCACGTCTCGTTGCAAGAATTTTAATAAAATGTCGTCGCTCGGAATAATGAGCTCGGATAGATAAGAGGATCAACCGCATAACTTGTTATTTTGTGTGAAAATGTAAAATGTTTTCATTAAATATATTTTGTTGAAACTTTTCTTGTTTATGGTGAACGTGTTTGTAATAATGGCCGGCTGTCAAAGTAAGGTTGACAGTTCGTCTACATAGGTGCATAGCTATGGAAAGAAAAAACATTTATTGGCAACATGTAAAACATAATTATACCTACGCACTGTAAAACACGTTAACGCCATGGCATTCATAAACAGACTCTATGCGTGTTATAATAATAATAATTTTTATTTATTTCTCTCAAAAAAGGTACAGACGCCAGCACATCAACCTACTCCAAACTGTCAAACTTTCCCAATTGTGTTAAATTGGGAAAATTTTACAGTTTGGGATGGAAATGTGACAACCTTATTGTGTTTAGAATAAAGTTGAAAACCTATCAAAGAAATTTTACACATTGGGGTAGGTTGAGTGCAGGCTGGCGTCTGTACATAGGTTAATAGTAACAGCAGTTATCGTAACAATGTGTCCTTTGTGAGAGCAGCACGCGTAGCATGATCACCGAAGAAACGGTCTTTGTCGTGTCTCGGAAGAAAAGAAATTAAGTGTTCATGCTACGCAGGCAGGTTTATTGAAAGAAATTTGACAGATTGAGGTTCCTGTCTATATAATCTGTCACTTTGCCGATTCGTCTGTAGACAAAGGCCGTTTCTTCGGTGTTCGATGTGTTCATGCTACGCATGCTGGAGTCTATACTATGTAGAGACCTGTGTGACGGATCTCCTGGGATGTATACAGTCTTTTATTTTTTTTATAGTATGTGTGTAAAAATTTCAAGAGAAATAAACTATGTTTACTTCTCTTGTGGAATTGCACCTACCACTGTTTGTCTTTGCATGTCCTGAAAGTTGACTGGTAAAAAATGCCTAATGCATTAAGTCCGCCTATGTACATTTGTGTGCTTGAAGTATTAAATAAAGAAAAAGAATCCAAAAAGCTCTTCGTCTGCATGAATACAATAAAATTAAATGTCTTTTTTAAGCATCTCATAAAGTATAAAATCGAAAATGCATTAGAATTTGAAGCACTTTTTTGTATTGAAAATATTTGATTGATTTCTAAATGAACTTTACGAATAACTATTATGATTTACACCCGCTGTTAAGCCTCTTGCCTCTTGTGTGTCGAGTACTACATAATATACAGCTGCCTGACATTATTGTTTCGCAATATACATCAATATGACAGTCCAGACTTCTCTTGTCAGTTGTCACACACCACTTGTGTACAAATGTGTTGTTTTAGCTCTTCACACGTCGTGATAAGAGCTAGTTTTGTTTGCTTTTGGCAAACAGTATTGCTTTTGTTAAGTGTCTTGTAAGTCTACCCGTGTCTTTTATAAGTTAGAAAGACAAATATATCTAAAGATTTTTGGTTGCGAGATATTTTTGTAAACACTTTTTTGACATTTTCAGGGGTATGAAAAAATAATAATTATAATATTAATAACTTTCACATAACGCCTTTTAGCCCCAAACTAAGCAGAGCTTTTTTATTATTATTGATAGGCACGCGTTTGACCACTATCTCACCTGATGGTAAGCGATGATGTAGTCGGTGATGAAGCACGCTTGCCTAGAAGCAACCTGTTCACTCTTGACTTAAATACCCCTAGGTTGTAGCTATCAGGAAACACCGACTCCGGCAGGGAATTCCACTCCTTAGCTGTACGCACAACGAATGTGTTCCGAAAGCGTTTAGTACGTATGTTTGGGATATCTACCATGTACCGGTGGCGCAGTGCCGTACGTCTGGTGGTCCGATGATGACACACACAGACTATACACAACTCACACACTACACACACGTTACACACGTTTACACTATTCATTGGAGGATGAGAAACTTTATACCCTGTTGTTTGATTAGCCTGTTGGTCTAGTATTTAGTGACCCTGACTGCTATGGCAGAGGTCGTGGGTTCCCATCAAGGACAAATGTTTGTGTGATGAGCATGGTGCTCATTCATATGTTCTGTGTCTGGATGTAATTTATGTATAATATGTATGTTTTTAGAAATAAATTTAGTATGTTTCTTAGCTATTTAGTATATACCCATAACACAAACTCTGCTTAGCTTGGGGCTAGATGGCGTTGTGTGAAAGCTGTGGTATATTTATTATTATTCATTTAAGAAATAATTACAGTAATTAGTTAATCAACATAAGAAGTTTAAGTTAAACAGCAAAATAGTTTACCCCGTTAACTCGGCAGTTTAGACGGTAGTACGTCAAGTTAATGTTGTTCCCGGTTAATTGCCGATTGCCGGCACCCGCGTTATTGCTCAGCTCGCTAATTTATTGCTCCGACAAGAAATATTGCCCTTTTGCGTACGATAAGTCGATGTTTGACATAAATGTGACGTATTACTCAATTTGACGGTAGTTTATCGTCGCACCTTAAGTTTCAAATTAGGTTATTAATTATTTTGAAATGTTGCTTGCAATATTAAAGGCTTATATTTATTAGCAGGTGTTTAAAATCTACGTATTCGAAATTATCGAAGAATATAACTTTACTATAATTAATATAAAACATTTTAATCACTTTTTTTCTATTTCATAAGGGTAACTGAGTACAAAGGCACATTCAAGATGTTAATTAATTTGTAAAAACTGGAAATAAAATGCCTTTCATTTATTAGCCGGTGTCTCTGATTTGAACCTAAAAGCACCCTTGAATATAATTTTTCAATCGTTATTAATTGAACCGAAGCTAAAAGGACTACTTATTTATTTACACTGCTTTAGTGGTTTAGTGGGCACAAGCACTGCTGACCTTGAAGTCCTGGCTTCGATTTTGAGGTTAGACAAAGTGGTTTTAGGGTGTTTTGTAGATACCCGCCCAGTTTCTGGAATTGTACCCGTGTCATAATCTGAACTGGAAATATATGGGTGTACTAAAGCTGTTATAGGTAACTCTGCCAAACTCTTCGAGAATTACAGACGTGACCTTGCTATTAACACATTCTTTGATGGTATAGCTAGTTCAAAAAAAATCTCATGGGTTTAGATAAAAAATAAGATTAATTACAATAACTTAAGGTGCCTACTTACAAAATATTTCATAGGAAACTTAGAAAATAAAACCAATAAGGTGTATAGTTTACCAGCACTAATTTATTGATACGTTTGCAACACTGAACACTTCAAACATCGATACTGGATGATGCTAGTGCAAATAATATCTGGGCCAAACACTACGCAGCGCAGGAAAGCACCCAGTAAGACAACTCTGGTTTGAAATATAACGTACATACGGTACATAGAGGTTTTATTAGAGTGATGTTAACTAGTGCTTGACTGCAATCCCATCTGATGTTAAGTGGTGATGCAATCGGAGATGGTGAAGCGCACCATACCAGCGGGCAAAGTCACAATCAAATAATTTATTTTAATTGGACCATTAAAAGACAATAGACACGCGCAAACTTATTAGTTAACTAAAATAATTTCAATAAAACGAACTGGGAGTTGCCCATTGTCGACTTAAGTATTTACATTTTAAAATAGTATTGCCCGTGGTCTTGTGTGTCAATTATATACGAACCAAGATGACTATAAATGTTTGGTAGTTTTTTTCTGAAAAACAAACAAACAAATGAATGCCGGAAAAACAAAATAATATTAAAAACCACTCGTGAAAAATTTGTGATTAAGATCGAACAAAAACGCGGAAAAATAACATTTCATGTATGGGGACCCGATCACCCTAATTTGTCTATAATATGCACACAGATGTAGGTGCTGTTGGTAATGCAGGTGGACCATAATTACCCGTGGTATACCCAGGTGAACTAAGGTAGACCACGGGGAAAAAAATTGGCCGTGGTCCACCAGGTGGACTAACGTGGGTGGACGGGCAACGATAACATGACGGGTGACAAATGTCTTCACAGTCCATTATTAGCTGAAAATTTTGACATTTGACGACTTTTAAGGTAAAACTAAGCAGGTAAAAAAAAACATAAATTGTTTCCAAGGCGGAACAAAGATTGCCGTGGCAGTGCAGCATTTAATAAATAAAAACTACCTACTAAGCTCCTTAAGTGATAAGTGGAGTCATACATTTACAGTGTCATGAGGCTGGTCCTTCTTCGTAGAGCTCCTCAAGTTCCGAGTTGAGCTCACGATTACTACCAAATGCTTGCACTGACTGATCTAGTCCCCTCATATCTGTGTGTTGTTGTTCTTTCCTCAAAAAACCATCTCGGGCACTAATCTGCATGTATCTTACATGATTTGACCAAGATAATGTCTGGACTTTAAAAGAGACTATGACCTCGGAGTTTCTTTCGGTGTTTCTTCTCAGAGTAGTCAGATAGTGAAACTCCAATCTCATCTACTAGTTAAAAAATGACGTGTAAAAGTGTTTGTGAAAATCTATTTACAGAAATAAATATCATTTATGATTTATTTATCCTTCTGCCTACCCTGTGTAGTGGTTATTAATAAGTGTGTGCATATGAGACGAAGTTTCCGGCGGATATAACGTCAAGAGGTGAACAAACACATCGCTCCACTCAATACTCAATACTCAATACTTTATTGCATTCCATAATGTGTACATAAAAGTTGGTATGTTATAACATCAAATCAATTATGGACCCTGTCGGGCACAGCAAAATTATAAAAGTAGGAGAGAGGATGAAGGCGCATTTTATTAAGAGAAATAATAATTTAGATATAATTTAAATGGAACATTAAAATAGTAATATTTGGTAAAATTTATTTAATTTATTAATAACTAGCTTCTGCCCGCGACTTCGTACGCGGATCCTGTTGCTTATGCCAGCGACAACGGGGTCGTCAAAATCGAAGATCTGAAACATCTGATGTCGAATTCTATAAGCCCGGGGACGGGAAATCAATGGGATGCGCGAGACGATTCAAGATGTTCCAGATTTTTTATTTTTGTTGGTCAACAGGAAATGCCATCAGACTTAACAACTTTTGCTAAGACGCCATTTCTATTATGTATAAGTTATATTATCTCTGGGCTTTGGAGTTCCCCTACAGGTGCTCCAGATCTTCAAATTTAGTCTCACAGCAGAAAACACTCTTCACGTGGAATAGTTTTTGCAATGGCACCATTTTTATATCTCTTTTACTTTAGGTGTTCCATTTTCCAAAATAAATTATAGCCTATAATATGTTGCGTGACGTTCACGATCAGCGGTCAGTCGCGCATCTCCTTCCCCCACTTATCTCTAGAGTCGATGCGTATATACGCTGAAAACTCAAGCGTCATGCTTTTCCGTGAACGTCTCCAACTCGCGAGACAGTGCATGATGTTCACGATCAGCGGTCAGTCGCGCACATATTCTTCACTGGTCTCTAGAGACCTGGATGTAGATGCGTAAATACGCTGAGAATGCAGGCGTGCTTCGCGATCCCAAGAAGTTTCCACGGAGCGAGTTGCAGCCTCATGTTCTCAAACAGCATCAAGTCTCTCCTAACGCTCTTCGGTAGATTGTTGGGATCTTATGGTCTTTAATCATTTAGCACCTTTGGAACATTGGGAAAAATTTGACCTCTTTCAATGGTTATAGTTTTATTGTGATGATACCTGATCAATTAAAATCTAAGTGGCTGCTCCCCTGCGTTACCGGGTAAGCTACCGTGTAACGAAGTTAAATGGAAAAGGAAATTAAACACTCAAATAACATAAGCCCGAAGGCATACGATAAAAAAATGGGAGTTTTAGCCAGTAGAGTCTAATTTTCAACGTTAAACCATCGTCATCGAAAATCAGTCCTGAACTGTTCCCGCCTTCACCGCGTAGTACCTCCTACTTTTGTTATTTTATAATTATGCAATGAAATTAGTGATAGTTTTAATTTCTATATCAAATGTTTCTGATCTTCGATTTTTATAAGTCAACAGGAAATGCCTATCAGACCGAACAACTTTTGCTAAGACGTCATTCCTATTTGAGTTATGGTGTAGCTGGGCTCTTGGAGTTCTACAACAGGTGTTCCAGATCTTCGATTTTTATACGTCAACAGCGAGTGCTCATAAGGCTGAACAACTCTTGCTAAGACGTCATTCCAATATATGTTATAGTGTAGCTGGGCTCTTGAAGTTCCACATCAGGTGTTCCGGATCTTCAAATTTATTCTCTCAGCAGAAAATGCTCATAACGTGGAACTATTTTTGCTATGGTACCATTTTTGTATCTCCTATAGTTTAGATGGTATGTTGCGGTTCTGCATCAGGTGTTCTAGATCTACAAATTTATTCTCTCAGCAGAAAATGCTCATCACGTGGAACAATTTTTGCTATGGGACCATTTTTGTATCTCCTATAGTTTAGCTGGTCTGTTGCGGTTCTGCATCAGGTGTTCCGGATCTTCAAATTTATTCTCTCAGCAGAAAATGCTCATCACGTGGAACATGTTTTGCTATAGGGCCATTTTTGTATCGTCTATAGTTTAGCTGGTCTGTTGCGGTTCTGCATCAGGTGTTCCGGATCTTCAAATTTATTCTCTCAGCAGAAAATGCTCATCACGTGGAACAATTTTTGCTATGGGACCATTTTTGTATCGCCTATAGTTTAGCTGGTCTGTTGCGGTTCTGCATCAGGTGTTCCAGTTTCCAAGATAAATTATAGCCTATGTGTTGACCAGACTTAATATCTATACAACAAAAAAAAATCATTCAAATCCGTCCAGTAGTTCCGAAGATTAGCGTGTGCAAACAAACAGACAAACAGACAAACAGACAAACAGACAAACAGACAAACAGACAGACTTTTTTTTTTGGATTCGTGCTCTATTACTGTTTCTAAACCCCCCTCAATTATTATTTTTTAAATATATTCAATGTACAGACACAGTTTTTTTACAGTCTTATTATATGTATAGATATCTTACACACTCAGCTGTTTGTTTTGTATTAATGTGTGAGCGTTTGTAGCGTTGATGGTTTAATTCAATTTTATTTTTTAGCGACCACGAAAGCTCGTTCATAAAGCTTTTTTGATGATTATTAGGAAGCTAGGCTAGGTTCGGTAAAGTTTTATTTTCCCTGTGTTACGAAAATGAAAGTAAACTTTCGTCCACTAGAAAGAGAATGAATGAAACTGATTCTTTCACGGTGCAAAGGATCATCGTCAGGGTGGGGTTTAACCTACCACAAACTGTCAAATTTTCCCAATTGAACGTGAACCTTATTGTGTTTACAATAAAGTTGAAAACTTATCAAAGAAATTTAAATTGGGGTAGGTTCATGTGCTGGGTCTGTACATTGAACCATTGCTATTTACAAAACAGTTTATTATAGGTTCAAGTCCTCAAAAGAACCAGACGCAGTTTTTTCTTCCCAGCTTAATAATAAATATAATAAATAAATAAATATTCCACAACTTTTCACACAACGCCATTTAGTCCCAAGTTAAGCTTGAGAGCTTGTGTTATGGGTACTAAATAGCTGATATACGTACCTATATATTTCTAAATACATACATATTATAGATAAATAACACCCAGATACAGAACAAATGATCGTACTCATCACACAAACATTTGTCCTGGGTGGGAATCGAACCCACGACCTCCGGCACAGCAGTCAGGGTCACTTATAACTACTAGACCAACAGGCCAGTCGAATCACTAGAAAGTGTTTAAAGGTGGGCGTTTTGGGGGACTGTCTCATGAATCTTTGACGTTCAAAAAGTGCTGATACTCAGCCTTATTTGATTAGATGAGTTTTGATTTTGATTGAGATATTTCTTACAGAGGGTTCTGTACTGAAATATTAATGTTTAAAAAATATATTTGACTTTGAGTTTTATTTGTTGGTACGAAACCTTATAACTAAAATGATTTTTTTTACACAAAGCCAATGAAATAACGTAAGTATAGGTATTCAAGAAAAAAATGTCTGTTCGCATATAAAACCTACTTGCTCGAGAAATGTCGTGACGATTTTTATCGTGTACAAAATTTCATGTTCTTTAATATTTCGTTCACATCGACACCGACAAATGGTCTGTTGAATTTGTCTAGGGACATAGAAATATCATACCGAGTTGTGTGGACAGTTGTACAATATTCGAGAGCACATAATTATACCTACATGAACAAAACTGTAACAAAAGTAGTAAGTACTTGTTTAATAGTACTCTACTTTTGTCCCAATTTTCAGGGTATCTGAAACTTTTAGCTGCACGAACCCCTCCTATTGGAAGTTTAAAATTAAAGCAAAACTTGATATTAAGAACACACAGTCATGAACATACATCGTACATCGTTTCTTTATATGTATGAATTTAAAAGCTCCCGGCGTGTTTGTATGACAACATGTATGAATGTAAACGAAGCAAAAGAAGTATGTAAGAATCGTAGCAGATGGCGCTCTGCAGTTTCTGCCTACCCCCATGGAAAAAAGTCGTGAGTTTATGTATGTATGTATTGATATTAAGACAAAAACTGATGCGTACTGACTATTTGTATGACAAAATTTTTAAAGAAATGTTTAAGAGCATACGTTTTTATTGATATCAATTTAATGTGTCGATTTTCAAAGCAATTTGTTTTCAATTTCCATTTTTAATCAACGGATACCTGGATTTTGCTCTGAACATGACCCGGTGTAAGAAACCTACTCTCATATAAGTAAGTTGCCACAAAAGGCAAAACGGAATTTCACCGGCTACAACATATAAAAAAAAAATGTTGCAAAAAGAATTAACTGACATTCCCAAAAGTGGTACGCGTACACCACTTTGGGAAACCCTGGTCTTCAAGTGAACGTAGTCCGCAACCGTTCACGCGATCCAGTCAGAACCACCTTAAACCGATTTACAGCCAGTTCGCACCAGTAAATCCGGTAACGTACCAAAGAGGTTTTATACAACCTTATAAACTCCCCCGTGAAAACTTTTCTTACACGAAGTTAAAAATGTACCTAGTTTATGAACGAGTTGACTAACTTTCAAGGGGAAACTTGCGAATTGAAAAGCTCAGCTTTATACTTAAAAGAGAGTATAATTTAATACTTGTACTAGTACGTCGGTAAGCTGTGCTTTACGTAAAGTGGAAGGTAAATTAAAAGGGGGATTCGTTTGAGTTACGTCCTGATTAAAAAACAGATTGGAAAGTTTTTGCGGTTTATTTTTTGTGGATAAAAAGTGCTTTCTACGAGTAGGTACCTATTTGGTCGAATAACGTAAATGGTGGTGGTAGCGGAAGATTGTGTTGACCAATTTTGCTTCTGATTTTGTTAACATATTTTTACACCACACCTTGCAGTCTTCTTCTTGTCGTGTGATTAGAAACTAATCCGATGACACAGTTTACACCAGCCCATGGGGCTCTTGGCTTCACAAACCGTTGACAAATATATCTTAGGCATGCCGATTTCCTCGCGATGTTATTCTTCACTGTTTTAATAGCAAGTGATCATAAAAAAAGATAAAGATACCGGGCTGGTATCCGCAACTTCACGTCAAAGCGCGTATTTTGCGTATGGGCCATAACCTACCATCGCGGGCCAAGTGCGAATTGGTAGATGTCACATATCTTCGAATTTTTGGTTTTAGGACATGCCGGTTTCCTCACGATGTTTTCATTCACCATTTTTGAGAGCAGTGGTGATGAAATGCACATGAATACGAATAGTCAGAGGTGCGTGCCTTGGGCTCGAAGTCGAGACCTGTGACTTGGAAGTCCGCCGGTAACACCACTAAGCTATCATCGTTTTTTCTGTTGATGCTTATCTGTCGATGGCCCGTTGATTCTTACCCTGTTGGGTACGACATTGTTGCAATTGCAGGAGTATCGAAGATGAGGCTGGCACAGGAACGTGGAGATTGGCACCAAAAAAAGAGAGGCTCATATCCAGCGGTGGGTGAAGTCAGGCTCTGGATGATGATAATGATGATGCTGGGTACGACTCCAGTCTACGTGCTGTTACTAAGAAATTACAGAAGGACATTAAGACGCAAAATGGTCGCTATCCGCATTTTGGAAACCTAAAACAAACCTAACGTACTGACGCCAGACATCAAGTTACCCCAATGTGTAAAATTTTCCCAATTGAATATGAACCTTATTCTGTTTGGCAAAAAGTTGAAAAACGATCAAAGAAATTTGACACATTGGGGTAACTTGATCTGCTGGCGTCTGTACAAGTACATACGTTTTTGCACATAAAATAAATAAATAAAAGGAACATAACATAAAATATTATAAGTGAATAACGTGAGGTAATTTCCTGAGACGTAAATAATGATATTACCAATTTAAATACGAATTTCGGCTGTCAAATGAAACGTCTGATGTGTCGAGACATTCTCTTTCCTTCCGAACTTCGTGGAAAGGAAATAAATATATGATTGGGTAAATGTTGTATATTCTAATGTTGTGCTCGTTTGAATGAAATAAAGGTTAAATGTAGCACGGTGTGGAATGTCAATCGCAAATGGCTGTTCCGTAAACACATAAGATACTATACATAAACTCACCACTTTTTCCAAATGGGGTAGGCAGAAACCACCTGCTACGATTCTTACATAGTTATTTTGCTTCGTTTACTTTCATACATGTTATCATTCACACGCGCCGGGTGCGAGTAAAGAAAGAAGAATTAATATACTTACTGCTTATCTGACCTCTAAAACCCAGTGACTGCATAACACGATAATCCATAGTTAAACTGGTTGTCAGACTCTTGTCCGTTAAAAATAATGACTCTAAAAGGCATTTTTAAAACCCGGGTTCAATACTCAATACTCAATACTCAATATCTTTATTGCTTTCCATATGTATTCTTAGGTGGTAGGGATATAAATGAGATCATCAATCCTCGCGTCGGGCAAGTGATATTTAGTTTTAACATCAGGCATTTCTAAGGAACAGCCCGGAGGCTGGGTTTGTGCCCAATTGATGGCAATAAGCTCGCCTGCTATTACATGGGACTTTAATTTAACTGGCGAAATGTGGGTTGACCACAGGTACACCTTTGCCTGACCCTCCGGAGATTACAGGTGTGATGTTATGTTATGTGGTATGTTTAAAAACATTTTTATTGTTAGCCGCAAACATAACCCAAGAATGGTGTTTGAAGAATTGAAGGGCACAAAACGTAAGTCATGAAAATATTTAACTTAACACATGGCATAAAAAGCATTGGCAGCTTTTAAGGACCACGTGAAAAAGTATGTTATTCATACACGAAGCGCTTCACCCCACTGTATAACATCTTTTACCGTAGATATTATTACCGCACTTGGCAGAGTTTGGCAAGCACTCAAGAATACCTAAGTGGCATTTCGTGGTTGGGCCCACTTGGGGTAATGATTTTTGTGGACACGTGCCTTTCTGTATGAAAGATGGAGCACATGCCACTAAAAGAGTGATGAATTTGAGTATTGATGGGTGAAGAGGGAGAGGAAAACCAGAAGATATGATGAAATGAAATGATATACCTATACACGGTTAAATTTAAGTCGTTTTAATCCCTCTTTTATGTGCGCATAACTCTTTAAAATGTAGGGAACAGCTGATTATTTTTCCGCGATTTCGGGTTTGGTCCCATAGTAAAAGTTGTTCACAATGATGAGGACAATGACCCCTGAAGAGGATTAAAACGACTTAAAGCATATCCAAATTGACTGAACCCTGAAACAAAATGTCAAAAGAAACTCATGACACAGGACATGGTTTCTCAGTTCTAAGTTTCTAAGTTCAGATATCAGTCAGTATAACGATGCAGGACAGTTTGACAAGAGCCTTTTGAAGACAGAACCATTGTAGCTTCGAGTTGATCCTATAGACGGTATGCAGTCATACGAAAAAAGTCATAGGATATGATGAAGGAAGGAGTAAATGATAGTATGACGAATGACCAAAGAAAATGGAAGAAAAAAAACGTGTTGAGCTGACCCCGTATAACATGGGACAAGGGCAGAAAGATGATGACGCCTTTCTGTATAGACTGTGTGACTGTTTAGACTGGCCTGTTGGTCTAGTAGTTAGTGACCCTGACTGCTATGCCGGAGGTCGTGGGTTCGATTCCCACCCAGGACAAATGTTTGTGTGATGAGCACGATCATTTGTTCTGTGTCTGGGTGTAATATATTATAGATAAATAAGTATGTTTATCAGCTATTTAGTACCCATAACACAAGCTCTCGAGCTTAACTTGGGGCTAAATGGCGTTGTGTGAAAAGTTGTGGAATATTTATTTATTTATTTGTATGAAGACTTAAGATCTGGAGTTTATTTTGGATTACTGATAAACTGCATTTGCCGGGTAAGTCCGTGTATGGATCACCATTCAGACATAATATCCCCGTCTTCGTGCTTCGGAAACCTCGTTAACATGTTGGTCCCGACTGTCATTTTTCAGGAGTTGTGGAAGTATCTTCTGTTCCCGGGACCCCTGGCGCAGTTGTAAGACGGAACATCGATTTGGTTTTTAGTCAGTAAGAGTCTGATAGACCCCTTCGCTCTCCCAGGGCCTCCAGGACATCCTTGAGGATTTTACACTCCGCACCAAAACTGGTTACCACAGTCCGGTTACAAGGTGCCGTGATGCAAAAAAACATCAGAAATATAAAAATAGGAATTAAGAAAAGTTGAAACAAATTTTCAAAGCTGGGAAGTCTAGAATCATGTACTAAACTTACGACATAAAGTCAATGTTCTTTTCTCCTTCCATGTATCTCGCACTCTTGACCTTAATAAGAACCCATATAAGCCCTAAATCCCGGCAATACAGTGGTATCTCCACATAACTCAGTATTCAAGCCCTATGTTAAGATAGGCTGTCTTCGTGACACGGGTCGTTTTGGAGTCTGGGGCATACAAAAGGGTTACTTATATTTTTTATTCATGTTGCTACTGTTTTTATTACTTTAGTATTAGTTACTTAAGTTAAGTATTAGTAATAGCCACATAGCCCAGCGGAGTAGTATTAGTGGCAGTGTGCAGGGCACATAGCACGGAGGACTGATGACCGATGGGGTCGAAAGGTTCTCGAGTGGAGACCACGTCTCGGCAAGCGCAGCGTAGGACGTCCACCCACAAGGTGGACAGACGACCTCATTAAGGGCGCGGGAACGCGCTGGATGCGAGCCGCTTCCAACCGGTCTTATTGGAGATCTATAGGGGAGGCCTATAATGTCCAGCAGTGGACTTCCTATGGCTGAAATGATGATGATGATGATGATGATTAGTAAGGAGTGTTGGGCTTAATTTTCAATAGTCTTTTAGTCTCTAGTTAGATATTTTATGACGCCCGTGGGTCATCATTTTTTTTGTAGGGATTTATCTCAAAAACTGCTTAGCCGATTTAAAAAATTCTTTGACTGTTAGAAAACTTTATTATCACTGTGTAACCGTAACTGTAACCTGGGGTCAGAGTTTTAACTTGGCTTCACATACCGTCGAGAAATATCTCTAAGACATCCCCGATGTTTTTCTTTACTTAATTTCCATAAAATGCTATCCTACAAATAAAACTACCACTCTTGCGGTACAGAGCAAGATCTAAATCAGAGGTTACGATTAAATGCGGCAACAAGGTGGCACGGCACAACAACTGGAACAAATGAACTGGCTTACAGAATCACTCAATTTGAGAGTTTTGTCGGCAAAGTACCTATGTCAAACACTACCTTAGTTTAACAAAACCGCAACAGAAATTGACAGAGCGTAACCCTTTGAACGCCACAGTCATGTTTATATGACAAGCTAAAATGTGCCCAGCGCGCCACGCATTACGACAACATGTCAAATTGAAATGATTTAGTTCCTTACGGCAGGCTTATGCTGCGTTTACAACATTTTTTTAGGCAATTAGCCAATATCTGCAGTCGGAGTTTGAAAAGCAACCGTCATAGGATTAATCCTAAAAATGCTTTTACAGGCATGAATATTAAAAGTCCGTCATAAAGATAATAAAAAATACACCGTATTGTTTGCTTTTATTTCTAAAAGCGCATAAAAGTTAGAACCCACGTCTCGATCTCCAACGGCTCGTGACGTCACCCGATATTTTGACTGTTATTTTGTATTGTTTTTTCGGCGGTTGTTTTACTGTATAAAATGTTTTTTAAATCCACAAGACGGACTAAAAATTATTTTTTTGACAACTAGCCCATTGTTTTGGCCAATCTATGGATCAGCTGATATCGTTGCAACCTCTAAGTCTCGTCGTGTTATAGGCACCTGTCTCAAACAGGTTTGACTAAAACCCCGGGGCTTATGGAGGGGACAGTCTCACAAATTAGTTCCGAATAGTTCAGCTGAAAGTCGGAATTAGGGCTACATTGTAACTCAAAGAGAGGGTTTAACTCATATCTGTCGGAATAATTTTAGGGCGTAGGTTGGTAATGTTGGTATTCGAAATGGAATTGCGCTGGAGTGTTTGACCTTTAAGGTTATATTATTTACTATTTTTAATTGTAGACGACTATATCTTGAAGCTCTAGTTATACGGTTGAATCAAGGTATTCAGAAGGACTTTCATCTGCTATTATTAATTGCCTTTACTCCGTATTTTGTCATTGCTAGCATAATTTCAAGCAAATCGTTTATTAGGTACTACTTAATCAATGGAATAGCCGTTATCTTTATTTAGGTTTAGTTTTTCTGATTGGTTATGGTATACACAAAGAAAGAAAGAAAACGTTTATTTGTTTGAAACTAAAACAAAAATTGTTTAAAAAAAAAACGCACTTGCTCGCAAAACAGATGGCAAGTTCTGGAGTGGCCTCCCCGTAATAATAAGGTAGCGTTGACATTGTTCCTGTAGTGCTTTCAACTACGGGTGTCATTCCCAAACAACTACACCAATCATTGAAAACTTTGGACTTAGCTTCTTCCACCTATCATATTCTACAGAAAGCTGCTATTCTGAATACCTGCAGAATTGTCAGAAAATTCTTGCAAAACGACAATGACACAGAAATATCTCATTCACAAACCCCATGCAGCTCAAGAAGACACACACAGCTATCACCAGTCACACAAGTACACGATCACACTAACGCAACGCAAAGTCATTATACACCATCACACCATATATTATCATCTGTCACTTAGGTTAGTGCTTCTGGGTTAGCACTTGGCTTCGGCCCGTGTTATCCTAAAAAACCGGCACATATAAGCCGAGATACAAAAATGTATACTAAGGAATAATAATAATAATATTTATTTGTTTAAAAACATGGTACAAAAGATGGAAAATAGAAAAATTCAAGAGCATACATGTTTTAGCTTTAGTGGTAAGCGTACAAATTTTGTTACACAATTTTTAACATTTATTTTCAAAGAAGTCTTTGAGACTATAAAAACTATGACTACACAAATATGCATACAATTTATTTTTAAATGATCTTGCATAGCAGAAGATGCAGCGTTGGAAGGCCTCCCACAAGGTGGTCCGACGACTTGGTCGCGGGATTACGATGAGTGTGAGACGGTCATCAGTCGTTGTGGCGACATTTGGGGAAGGCCAATGTCCAGCAGTGTCTGTCTTTCGGCTGAATTGATGATGATGATCACTTGAAAAAGCCTTGAGCGAGCGTGGTGATCAATGCTCGTGCCTTCTCTCTATGAGAAGAAGCCTTTGCCTGCAGTGGAACAGTTACAGACTGCTATTATTATTATTATATCGCTTGAAAACCTCTGGATCGATCTGGTTAATTCTTGTATGAAAGGAAACATTTGAAAAATCGTGCGAAAATCTTGGAAATAAGTTGAGTGAGAATCTACATCGTTACTAATATTATAAAGAGGAAAGATTTGTTTGTTTGTTTGTATTAACTTTGTTTGGAATTTAACTCAAAATCCTTCCACCATTAGCAAGTTATACTATCACTGAGTTACATTAGGCTTGATTTTATTTTCAAAACTACAAGGGGAATGTCCAAGTTTAAGGACGAAGTCGCGAACAAAGTGCTGTATAAAAAACTCAATGAGAAAACCTTTTGCGCCGGGGATAGGTCGCTAATACTTTTATATTATATTTAAACATATAAATCTCTCATAAAACTAGCCATGCATTAACCACAAGCCCACTCCAGGTTCCATTATAATCTATGCGCACATTACACAGATTAAATAACCTTAAGGCCGAGTTCCACTAAGGTACACTGTTTAGCCGGTGAGCATTTGGACTGCTTATTTTGTGTTTTTAATTTTCTTTTCATAGACAAAAAAATGCCGTAATTTTTAAATTATTTTTTCACTTCAGTAACTCAAACATGTAGATTTTGCTGCCTGAAATCGGTGAGCAAAATGCGATTTTGCTCACTGAGTGAGACAAAGTAACTTTTTATTTTTGTTTCTAGAAAGCCGCGAATATGTACTTTATTCAGCCTTGAGTTAGTCATAAAATTCGTAACATTCACACACTAAGTATCTCTTTCCCGCCATTAGAAAGATAGAGAGACGAAGACCAGCCCTTTCGAAGTTCCAATTTTGAATTCGACCCCAAAGACAAAAACGTTCGGAATTTCGTGCTAAATATTTTTTTTTTTTTAAATTTAATTACGTCTTTTAATGTAACTTATTGAATTATTGACTCGTTGTTAGATTTAAACGAAAATAAGTATTTACTGCAAATAAAACTGATATTTAACCTGTAAACATTTATTTCTAGTTTCAAAAAGTGTTCTCGCTGCTGAAGTGAAAAGTTATGCGTGTTACACGAGAGCAAAGTTTTTTTGCATCTCGTGCCTTTGAATCCCTCGTCACACTCAGGATTAAACTTTAGAATCACTCGCTACGCTCGTTTCAATCGTTGAATCAAATCAGCACTCGCAGCGAAAAATGACTTTGCTCTCTTGTTGCACAAATAACTATTTCACCACAGTGTAAAAATATAATAGTTCCTTCTTTGGATATAACTCTGCATGGTTTTACGACGGCATTAAATTTTTACTAAATTTACAGTTTTTAAGAATTACTGTAACCTCGCCCTTAATAACTTTAATGTGTTGAAACGCTGTGCTGACTGCAGAAGCTTTTAGCTTGGTTACATAATTTTAGTCAAAATTGCACAAAGCAAGTAGATCTTATGTCTAGCCTGTGATTATTTAAATATGAGTTAAATAGTTTTACTCACAGAGAATAAGGACGAGAATTCGAATAAATGAATGTTGGTTTTGAAACCTCATGCTGAGGATTCGGTGCTAGGCTACAACACAAAACAGTGCTAGTTAAATAATTATACTTTGTCTAATAACATAAGGTGACTAACACACTGCCCCGCATGATGCAGCATAGCGCGTGGATGCGTGTTCTTCCGTTGCTTGTAAGTATCTCCGTTTGTATGGAAAACACGCACAGTCCAACACACAGAAAATGCATCCACGCGCGTTCAATTCAGTTCAGAGACACGCAACATGCAGCGTGATGCGGAGCAGTGTGTTAATCGCCTAACTCTAGACTAGAAAAGAACAGGGCTGGACACGACTGCCGCATATGAGTGGGCTAAACTCACTACCTCATGGGGTCCATGGAAACGTTATCGTGGTAGCCGGTATGTCTAGGCGAAGATGGCGGGACGAGCTGCACTCCTTGGATGAGGGCTGTTACCAAAAAGCCCTTGACAGAGAAAAGTGGAAAGAAAGTAGGGAGGCATGAGATTTACTCAGAATAAAAGTTCTGCGGTACCTAATTTCTTTTTTTACTATCGTAGCATAATGCTGAGATGCGACCTCTTTTGGTTTCGCGTTGTGAGAAGTCGATGTGTATTTTTAACCGACTTCAAAAAGGAGGATGTTCTATGTTATGTACCTATGTGTGTGTTTGTATTGTTTTTCTTTTTATGTATGTTACGTGATTTCTCTCCCATTTGTGGACCGATCCACTTTTTAATTTTTGAATTCGGTTTCAATTTTTATTGTTAACCCATTACCCAATTTTTTTTTAAGTTTAATATTTTGTTGTTTTAGTTTCCGCACGTATCCCAAATAAATGTTTTCCCTTCTTTCTTTCTTTGTATTAGGTACTATAAGTATATGAGTTTTTTTCTGCTTCTTCTAGAAAGGCATGAAGTTCCACAAAGCCTTTATAAGCGCCAAGCTTTTATAAAAAATAGGTTACGTGGAGGTATTGTGGTTCAAATAATGAATCTATCTCATTATTTTTCTTGTTTGTCATTAAGAATTCAGGACAGCGAACAAAGGAAGAATTGTTTTGAAGTCGTCTTTCATTATGACACCTCTGGAAAAGCAAGTTTTTCAGCGACTTGAGTCAAGGAAAACGTATTTTCTTTGAATTGTTTTGTTTTCGCACCTGAACATTTTTGATAAGAAAAATTACATTCAAACGCCTTTTTTTGCCCCTTTTTATTCATGGATGAAAAGTAACTTTTATTTTTTTCCTTTCTAACATGGAACGGAAGTATTTAAAAAGACAGTCACATAGTTGAGTAACTACATACTCTGAACTACTACTTGTTGCCTACACACGTTATATCGTCATCACATATAATCTGATTATGTACATATACAAATTATTGTAAAATCTACTTTAACTTGTCAATTAGAGACACAATAGAAATACAACGACAGCGCGACAGAGGTGTCCTCTTGGGGTTTAATGAATTAAAAAAGTAAGTATAGAGTTTCTTGCACATTCTTCTCCATGTTTTTTTTTATATGTAATGGGTCTACTCTTGACCTCAATCTTGTCCTGCGGACAGAGATGAGGTCGACGATGGAACGAGCTTACCCAAAAAAAGCCTATTAACTCGCGACTTAAACAGATTGGGGTCATATAGACTCGGAAACACTGATGCAGGCAGGGAATTCCACTCCTTGACTGAAATTAATCATTTATCTTTTGGAATGTGCAACTAGAATCATTCTCTTATTTTATTTTATTCGTAAGTCTGACTTTCAAAAGTGCCTTTTATGGTGATTTGACTTTGACTTTGACCTGCGGTTTTATTCGAACTCTAAATATACTAAAGTTCATTACCCTATTTAGGTATTAAATCAGGATATGATCTATCTGAAGCAAAACTTAATCAAAGTTCATGAAACCATTTATGCGTGGTTGAGCACCAAACATAGTCACAAACTTTCATTGTATAGTTAAACCGCTGAGTACCGAGGTTCTGCCAACTTCAAGGGTAGTAGTGTAATGTTTATTAATTTATTTATTTGTTTAGGCACACCAACGACTTATTTACAAAACATTTACAACAATACATTCTGAGTAAAAAAGTCACTTAAAGGTATGCACAGCATTTACAATTCACAATCTAATCTGTAATCAGTCTTATTGAATACAAAATAAAAAATGAAATACATTTATTTCGAGCAACAACAACTCATAGGTACACATCACAAATATAAATAAAAATAAAACTAAAAATACATATCAGAAGAAAGATTTGAAATCTAAACGGCCCTGCTGACGGTAACATGCCTATCACAGCAGTGCCGTATGTATGGGCAGGCCATCCGGTCCGCAATCATTGCCAGGACGGTGTAATTAACAATGAATGATAATGGAATTAATGAAAAAAAAAAACAATTGAAAAAAATAACAACAATTTGATTGATGTTTTATAGCCTTCATTTCATTTCATCAATGTGGCTTTTTCAATTCGTATGTCTAGCCTGTTGGTCGAGTGCTGTGCCGGAGTTGTTGTGCTTCGATTCCCACCCAGGAAAAATGTTTGTGTGATGAGCACGATCATTTGTTCTGTGTCTGGGTGTAATTTATCTGATCTTAATATGTATTATTATTTTATCTACTAATATTATAGAGAGGAAAGATTTGCATTTTTGAATCGGTAGGTATGTAACAAATAAACTCAAAAAGTACTGGACCGATTTGAAAAATTCCTTCACCGTTGGGAAGCGACACTATCTCCGGGTGTCAAAGGCTACTTTTTGTCCCTGTATTCCCACGGGAACGGGAACTATGTCGCTGAAATCGCGTGACATCAGCTAGTAGTTAACTTAAGTCTGAAATCGGCCAATCAGCATTGAGAAGCCGTGGTGATTTTTTATTTTATTTTATTTATTGAGGGATAACAAACAACTACAACATATATTTAAAGCAGGAGGTTAACAATTTTAAGTAATAATGTTGCAATCAACTGCATTATCCGCAGATATTCATATTCAAGGAACAGTGGTAGCCACTAGACAACACTACCTACCACAATTAAAAATTAGGGATAAATAAATAAATGACAAGTTACTATAGAGCTATAGCTACAAAATCAGATCAGATTAAATCAAAAATAATAAATTAATTTACAAATTAAATTATACAGTGAAAAAAAAGAATAATAATCTAAAACAATAATTTCAATGATCAATGTTCTTGTCAGTGATTTTATCAGTGATCAATGCTCTTGTCTTCTCCGTATAAGAAGAGGTATTTGCCCTGCAGTGGGACAGTAAAGGCTGGTATTGTTATTATCATAGGTAGTTCCTGAGATTTACAGATCCTAACAAACAAACACTTCAGCTTAATAGCATATAGCAGCATAGCTATGTAGAATATACCTACTTATAAAGTAAAGTACAGATCCGTTTCCCAACATATACTACAATATAATATACTTTACGAAATGATTACGTTATGTATATCCAATTAATTATCATAATGTGTCAATACTCAGTTGTCAGATTGTCATCTTGGACATGAATTATGCAAGTGAGACAACATATTAAATTCAAATTGACTGATATTATTATACATTACATTACGCCTGTATTTGCCGCAGGGTTAGGCAGAGGCGTACCTTCTTACTTACATACATACATTTTTAAATAAATATAATAATAATAATCTTTATTACACAAGAAATGGTTACAAAGTTGTGTGAAGTCCCTGACTCCTGTGCTAGGTGATAGACATGTGTTACAGAAGTCAGCGCCCTCTCCCAAGCGGAGATATTACAGAATCTTATGCAAGAAGATTAAGAAAAATAAAAACTATAGTAACAATAACAAAAAAAAATAAAATAATAATTTATAAGCGTTTAAAAGCCTGTATTGAATTTGAGTGTATTTGTTTGAGTCTGCGTGTGTGTAAGTGTGTGTGTGTAGGTGTGTGTGCAAGTGTGTGTGTGAATGTGTTGTATGTGTGTGTAATAGTGAGTGCGGGTGTGAGTGTGAATTGAATTATCAGGGAGGGTTATCATTCAATGCCAGTGAGGTTTGAAATTGAATGTCTGACACATCTTGGCATTAATGTTAGGTGATGGATAAAATAATTTTCTCAGTTTCTTCGTAATTAAGCGACAGTAACCATAGCTTAAACTCATATCACACATACATAAACTCACGCCTTTTTCCCATGGGAGGTAGGCAGAAACTACAGAGCGCCATATGCTTCGATTCTTACATACTTCTTTTGCTTCGTTTACATTCATACATGTCGTCATACACTCACGCCGGTTGCGAGTACTGCGCACCTGACCTTTCTAAAGAACCTCACCAATAAGGACTATGTATGTCCTTCTAGGGCGTCCCCTCCCGGCGTTCCCACTTAGGTACGTCTACCTTGTAAATACCTTTCGTTAGTCGCCTTTCATCCATCCTTTCAACGTGACCAAACCATCTAAGCATACTCTTTTCAATTTTTGTTACTACATCTTCTTTTAAACCACAACGCTGCTTTATCACATCATTCCTCAATCTGTAATTTGCTTACTCATAGTAAAATAACATTTTGCCAGTTATATTTAAGTCCCACGTAATAGTTGGCAAGCCTGATGCCACCACTTTCATCTTTGTTCAACGTGGTAGCCTTAAATTTATTATAAGCTATCTTATATAAAGTCGTCAAGATTACAATTTCATCGACATTAAATGTCAATCATTGATCACCGTTTGATTTCTATAACCGATTCGTTATTAGTACCAAATACTTAATCAGACTAACTACGTTGATTACTGACGATCTTGTGGCGTTGTCTATCGCAACACGGTTAGCAGTAACCACTCAAACCGCTAGTGTTGCGAACTGTCCGCCAATGTGGCGTAAATAATGTCGATGCATCAAATTGTGGATAGATACGTCACAGCGCACCACTATTTCATGCTGTTTGTGACAGCTCAATCCGTCGAACATCGATAATAATCTTTGGTATGATTCGCGTATTTACAATCAAGTTCCGAGTTGAGCTCAGAATTACTGATAGATCTAGGGGATCATATCAGTGTGTTTCTTTCCCCGAAAGACCATTTCAGATACCTACTGCATGCATGCCGTCTGTCGGGACAGGTCGGCTCAAAGCTGATTTGATTCTTTCTTCAAAAGGCTATTCCAGACTTTGCCCTGCATCGTGAGACTCGCATAGTAAATTAATATAATCTTATGTCTGGATTTTAAAAGAGACCATCACCCCTGAGTTTCTTTCGGCATTTCTTCTCAGGGATCAGTCACTTTGGAAATGCCATTTAGTTTAGTTTAAAAAAAAAGACATGTAAAAGTATCTGAGAAGATCTACTTACAGAAATAAATATCATTTCATTTCACTAATCTGCATGGTTTTAACAACCAAATAATGTCTGGACTTTAAAAGAGACTGTGGCCTCTGAGTTTATTTCGGTGTTTCTTCTCGGAGTAGTCAGATAGTGAAACACCGACCTTACCATCTAGTTAAAAAATGGCATGTTAAGTATTTGTATGAACCATTACAAAAAATAGACAAGTACAGTAGAATCCGTTTATTATGACATTGAAAGGAATTGACAAACACGTCATAATAAGCGGACGTCATACAAAACGTTTTGTGAAATGAAAAACCATTTTTATGTAAATATGTATGTACTTAAGTATTTTAATACAGAAACATAGTAAATACATATGTATACATACATATTAAATCAAAATCAAAATACACATATATACACATATATATAACACATACAAGTGTATTTTTTACTGTAAGAAATCTGTAATTTTTGACTGCTTTTGTTTTTTCATTTCATTGTAAAAACAGTATCTAATACTATTGTGTATAGAAGACATAGCTATGGTCAAATTATGATTTTCAATATTGCTGTGAACAAATCGTGATAATAATTCTGCAGCTTTTAATGCCTCTTCTGCGAAAAATGGGTCATAATAAGCGACATGTCACTGTAAGGGAAGTCATTATTTCCGACTTTTTATAAAGAATTTATATGAAAACCAAACTTCGTGGTGTAATTACGTCATAATAACCGGTTGGTCAATATAGGCGGAGTCATAATAAACGGATTCTACTGTACCATTAAACACAAATATTGTCATAACTACGCTCAATACATACTAATGAGCGCAAAAACCGAAGTAGAACTTAAAATGACATTGGATACACCCGTATTTCATGCGTCCCACCATGTATTAAGGAGCAAGCTTCAATGGAAAATTCTATAGGCGTAAAATTTATCAAAATCGGTCAAAGAGTTTTGGAATAAATCCATTACAAACAAACAATAAATCAAATCTTAAAAACCACTGTTATATTAGGGACATCGGGTCAAGACAGTGTCTAGGTTTAATAAATAAATAATCTTTCCTGTTAACAATATAAAGAACAAGCTTCTGCTAGCAGCTTTGCCCGCGTAAAAAGTGTATTTTCTAAGATTACTCCAAGGTGCATCTCAACATATTATGTGTAATCTAGGAAATAGTATATCTTTGTGGCAATTTTCATCCAAATCTGTTCAACGGTTTACGCGTGATTGAGTTACAAACATCAAAACATTTTCAATAAGTTTCACTTTCATATTAATTGTAGTATAGAGTTATTTATTTATTTATTTATGACTTACAGCTAATTACAATGGCGATAAGTAACGTCTAGAGCTTGTGTAAGATAAAAGTACTGTGGAACATGCCTGCACATTATATGACATGTAATCATTGTAATCGTTTTATCATTTTACTTTTTCATTAATTTTATATTCATAATGATTAATTATTATTCGACATTAACATCTATTCTGCTAGTATATTTAATTTACATATTTAAACTGATATAATTGACTATTAAGCATGGATTTATATTTATATTTGTACGCTTCAACGCAAGACGTAGATGGACTGCTATATTTAATTTATTTGTAACACCCGTGTACAACCTATGTCTACAAATAAAGATTTCATTTTCATTTTCAACAATATACATTGCCATACATACGCATACACTGCCAAGTAATGACACAAAAAATACTACAATCAACAAAATTACAAAAAATACAAAAATAATATATTACTAACAAAAACTACAATTGTCATCACTGAATAGTATAGTTTACGAGTATATTATTATATTTTTACCTTACCTTTCTCCCCTACTATATACCAAATAAGTACGTATTAATTTGTGAGATATATTGCAATACCCAAAGAAAATAAGTTAATCTCATAAATCCATATTTCTAAATATATCCGAAGAGTAAGTTAACCCAATAATTCACGACGTGCCAAAACCCCCACGTGAAACTACACGCGAAGGATTAACACGCCGAATAGTTGGAAATTAAGTTTGTCGTACAAACCGACCGGAGTCGGGGCAAACAATTAGTTTTGGGGATAATTTTCACTTCCTGAAGCTGTGAAATGGCGTGTTTTAGGTGTCAGTAAAGGGAGGACATATATTAACATCACCGTTTTTGTCTATACTAATATCGTAAACAGGTAAAGTTAGTTTGTATGTGGGGAATAATTTCAAAGTCATCCCGTAAACATTTTTGTAAAGCGAACTGACAATGCCTTGCACTAAGTCTCAAAGTCAAAGTCAAAGTCAAATCATTTATTTCAATTAGGCCATTCAAAAGGCACTTTTGAACGTTAAACTTTAAAGTTAAATAAAATATAATGATTCTAGTTACCCCTTCCAAAAGGTAGTTTCGTATGGAGAAGAATGGGCAAGAAACTCCATACTTACTCTTTTAAAATAGTTTTTACAATATTTGTATACAATAAAAAATATATTATATATGTGAATACGATGTACCTAGAATAAACAAAGTAAGTCTCTAAATATTGTATAATTTTGTAATTTATTATCTTAATATATTTAATAAAAACAAGTATTCTTATGTTTATTAAAGCTGTTATTTAACTTTATTGTGTAATTTGAATGCAATTGTAATCATGCTTGTTAGTACTTAATGGTACTATGCCCTTACTGGTTTTACAACTGTACCTTAGATATGTAATACCTTTATCAGATAGTATGGTATGTAAATAAATGAAGTAGAATGATTATGACTAGTCTGGAATGACAGTGCAATCTTCACCAACATTACCAAGAGGTAATTTCTAAAGAATATCACAGCAGATTTCAAAAAAGATTTCTCTTATAGAAAGCTTTACTATTTCCAAAAGCCAGATAAGCTAGATTTCTTTCAAGCTCACGAAGTCGCGGGCAGATGCTAGACATCTATCATACATAATTGAAAGACAGATGGAACTAAGAGTACAGCACTTTTTGTGATAAGTGACTAAACTGGGTCAAAGTTTTCATGTCACTGTAACACGGCGATGACTTAGTTATCTTAATAGAAATATTCGCAGAAATTGGTTATCACGTAATTAATTTAAAGAGTGCAGGACAACAAACCATGTATGGATTGTGTGAAAGATGATGATGTTAACGACACGATATGGAATCGTCAGAGGGCGTGCGCGGAGTATGTGCGAAAGAAGATCGAGTCACGGACTGCGATCTTCTTTTGCGAGTAGACAGTGACATTAGACAAGAAAAAGTCAAACTATTTCGCCACATACGAACAGACGTATCCTAGATCGCAATAATAAAGTTACACGGGTGATTAAACATCGTACCTACACTTGGGAGGCCTCTAGATACCGTTAGGTGTATTCAATAATCTTACTTCATATCGCTTATAACTAGAGGACAAGCAAGGCGCTTCCACGACATCACATTTTAAGTTAAGAAGTTTTGAGGGAACAGATGAAAATACATTGATCTCGGTCAAAATCACAACCCTTCTTTTTACTTCGCCAAAGACGGGTAATAAGGAAGTGGCTCGATTTCCTTGCTCCTAAGTGCAAAAACAAGAATTCGACAATAGCCCACCAGATATAACACCCGTCTGGTCGGAGGATCCTCCCTGTTAGTTTAAAGGATTTAGTAGAAAGCCATAATAAGAAATTGATAACAACCCAGTCCCATAAAATTCCAATTCCTTTCGATAAAATGCCCACAGTCAAAACGTATCAGTACCAACAATCAGTTTCGCCATTCAAGCGAGAGTATTCACAAATATTGGTGTACTCACGTTCGATAAGGTCCCAGGTGACACGAGGTCCGTAAGGTCATTGGGTCGCACTTACCTGAAAAGAAAAAAAGAACATTTAAATATCGGGTGAATGTCAGGGGTCTAAAAATGTCCCCGCATAAGCAGAAGCAAATATTTTTGGTACGTGACCTTAGTCTAAGTAGAAAGAATTCGTGTTTGAGGTCCTGTTCTTGTTCAAAAAGGTAAGTAACGGATGGTATCAAGTAAATATGTAATAGTGTAGACATAAGAAACATTGTCTTAATAAGTTTACTACCGTAACCTAGTTTACTACGTAGTAGTAACAAAATATATATATAGCCTTGTGGGGCGCGGGGACGGCGGGTTTGCTTCGGCGACGACCCCAGCTGGCCGTACCTAGTGCTCGAACGCGAGCCGCGAGAAACGCAACGTAGTCTCACGCTACTCAACTCGCTTATACAGGGTGTAACGGAAAGGGTATATACATCCCAAGGGCACGGATTCTCTTGGTGATAAGAAACGACATGGCAACGTTTTTATACATATACATACATAATTGTAAAGTTGAGGCCGCCCGCGCCGTCGCGCCTTCGTCGGTTAGGCAGAGCCCGATATGTCTGTACTAGGCGCGCAGAACCCGAGATAGATATACTTGAACCTTGCCGAACAGGAATATGACCCTCATAGTGCGGTGACACGTTTGTTATGATTTTGCATTTAATAAACTGTCGATATTAAATAATATCGAGAAGTTTCAAAGTTATTAGTTGGGAGCTGAAATTTTGAGGAAAGACTCGTTATTAAATACTCTATTCACCCTGTTCGTATGTATATACCCTTTCCGTTACACCCTGTATACAAGATGTAGACCTGTTTACCGATAATATCAATAAAATTGTATCTGCAGCTAAAATTCACCTTACATAATATTGTTAGTTTATTGTTAGTTATGAAAGGCCTATTTGTCATATAATCTATATATATATAAATGTTATGTTGGTTTGTGTACGCTTCAAAAACTCAAAAAGTTCTGCACCGATCGAGCTGAAATTTTAGCATGATATACAGGGTGTCTCATTCAAATCGGTCAGTATGGGAAAGTCTGAAACTATAAGACATACGAAGATCTGTTCTGAGGAACCATGTCATCGATTTTAATAACAAGAAAGACTGCGTTCATACATTTTAAAAAAGAAAGCAAAGCAAGTAAGTAAGCGAAGCAAAAGAAGTATGTAAAAATCGTAGCATATGGCGCTCTGTAGTTTCTGCCTACCCTCATGGGAAAAACAGTGACTCGTGACTTAAACAGCTTTGGGTCATATGCGCTTAGGAACACCGATGCAGGCAGGGATTTCCACTCCTTGGCTGTAATAATGAAGGAAGAGTCAAAGCGGAAAATCTACAAGGAATGGGTGAGAACCTTCAGTACGTACGGATAGCCCTAATCTTACCTAATATAAGTCTGAAATGCCAAATGCTTTGTGCAAGCGTGCATGGTGATTAATGCTCGTGCCTTCTCTGTATGAGAAGAAGGCCTGCAATGGCAACAGTAAAAGGCTGGAATTATTATGCAAGACAAGTTGCTGTACAAATAAGTAGTCCATTTACTCTGATGAAGAAACTTTGATTAAGCATTAGGTACTTCTATAGCATACTAATTATCCAACACTAACTCGATTAAAACATCACTCTGAATTTCTAAAACAGCTTTAGACTCTAAAATTCTCAGGTAGACATTGAAACTATCTAGATTCAAAACACGAATCTTTATCCTTTTATTATTTCAGTTGTTTTTACGGAATAACATTCGAGGCCTGTTGCGAATAGATCCAGAAGCTTTTAAGAGCTCTTAAAATAATTGGACAAGATACTTTTGTGGGGACCAGAATTTTAAGTTGAGATTTCGAAGGAAGGTAAGTTAAATTTTGGTTTGTAAGTACTTCTTCTGTATAGGTACACCTGCAGGGTATTATTTTAATGAAGGGACAAATCCCAGAGTGTTCTACTCACAAATATATACAAATTTCTCTACCACAACTCTCTCTTTACTCTCTCTCTACAACTCGAATAAAAACAGCTATTTCATATAGTTTGGTCGAGTAGGTATCATACTTTTATATAGGTACAGGGTTATTTACAGACAAAAAAAAACAACTCTCCATACAAAACTCGATCAACTGTTCGGATATATGTATGGAGAGTTGATTTTTTTTGTCTGTTTTCGAAAAAGTCGTAGAACAAATGTTGTTGTTTATGATGTTAGTAATCTACTCCTGCGAGGTTGCTGGTGTTTTACAAATAACCCTGTATATGCAACAGCTGTTTTTTTTCCGAGTCGGTCCTATCTTGAAAGTTATTCAGATTCATGGAAGTTATTCAAATTTTCACGAGTGTTCTACTCAGTAAAAATTTGTCTTTTGATTAAAATAACACTCTGTATAAAAATCTTTTGTCACGATGTTGTCCTTGATTAACACCGGTGCAATTTGCAATTTAGTTAACTGAAGAACTAAGGTACTTAATTTTTTTTATCGATTATTGACCACAGTATTTTTTAAATAGCAAATTAAATGTTTTGCATGTCTTCGTATCATACTATTGTTGTATTATTATAGGCATAATCATATCAGCCGATCACTGTCCTACAGCAGCGTAACTATTTCTTCTTATGAAAAGAAGACACACTCTACCTAAGGGTCGAATTTTCAGACTTACAATGATTGTAAGTCCAGCCTTACAATTTTGTTGAACCAATCAAGATTTCTATTTCGTAAGCATATTTCGTCTACCCCATGTAGACCAAAATCAAATCCAACTCTAGCGAAGACTAATTGAGTTGGGAACAAGGCTGATCAAGAAGATTTTGGGACTAGCTGAATTAGGCAAATTGTCTATGATAAATACTGGCTAGACTTAGTCAGCATACTCTTTAGGGTGCCTGTTCCAGCAATCAGTTATGTAAATAGTGAAATATCTGCCATAAATAGTAATAATAATAGAATATGTAGATGACTAGAACAGGGATTCTCAAACTGGGTTCCGCGCAACCTAGGGGTTCCGTAGAATAGTCATCAGGGTTCCGCTAAAATTATTTATGGTAGCTCTTAAATAATATCACAGTAACAGAGCAAATACAGGTCTTGATTGGATTCTAACCCAGCTATATTACGCATGCAATTGTCGGACATAATACCGAATTATAAAACAATTATTAACTCATTAATTGGCTTCAGTACCTCATAAGACATTGGTATTACCATATCTTTAACGTTAAAAAAAAGCTGTTGAGTTATCTATCAATAAATATATAAATAAATATTAAAAAAAAAAACATTCTTCACATTGAAACTTTAAGTTGGGGATATTATTGTGTTTCAATCATATTACCAATTTTTTTAAAAATGTTTTCTGATATAAACCCCTGTGTTGATTTGTAATCATTTGATATGGGGTTCCATAAATTACAAGGTATTTGATTGGTGTTCCGTTATCTTTAAAGTTTAAAAAAGAGTACGTGGTTTGGTCAATTTGAGAGGATGAACAAAAGATATTTTACAGATGGTAGTGGAAACACCGGCAGGGACGCCCTTGAAGGACATTCATAGACCTTATTAGTGAGGTTCTTAAGAAAGGTCAGGTGCGTAGTACTAGCAACGGCGTGTGTGTATGAAACATGTATGAACGAAAACGAAGCAAAACAAGCATCTAAGAATCGTAACTGATGGTGTTCTGTAGTTTCTGCCTACGCCCTTGGGAAAAAGGCGTAAATTTATGTATGTAGATGACATCATGATAGCCCAATTCTTAAAGGTTTGGCTTTAATATGTATGAGGTTGTGGATTAAAATCTGATATTGTTACACTCTGGTCAAGTTTATCTTCATTTTAACCCTATCAATCACCTTGCCCATAGGACTTTAACAAGATTAACCAAGTCCAGAATATATTAGCATCCATGGACGACGAAATACTGTTAGTTACAAGTTCGGACACTAATTTAACTGAGACGGATCGATGTCTTCATTAGTTAAATCTGCGATGCAAGCACCACGGTTCTCTATAATAGCGGTCGACATTTTATCGACGTGAATTTCATAGTTTTTGGGATAAAATTGATAAAATCTTTATCAATTTCTTTTGACAAAAGTGGCGCTGACCAAAACGACAAAACGTTTGCAATTTGCATCTGGTACGTGTACGTAAAAACTATATTTTTACCCCCGACGCAAAAAGAGGGGTGTTATAAGTTTGAACGCTATGTGTGTGTGTCTGTCTGTTTGTCTGTGGCACCGTAGCGCCTAAACGGGTGAACCGAGTTAGATGATGCGGTTTTTTTATTTTTGTCTACAAAGGAATCGACAAAGTGACAGATTGTAGAAACGATTCTTTTGTTTTGAGCACGACAATGTCAAGAAGAAAGAGAAAAAATGTGTAGATTATTCCTTCAGTCAACAATAGTCTACAATATCGAGCACTATTAAAATTTCTTCTATAATCGGCAGAAATGTCATGAGTTCTACAATCGGTCAACGGGGAAAATTTAAAATAAAATTTAGTTTCCTCAGGACAGTGTAATAAAAATGCGGTTTTTTAATAAATAGGGAACCGTAACTAAACTGGAGCATGCTGGAAAAAACGCTAAGATAAAAAATAAAGATAGACTTTTCTAAAGAACTCTTGAATTAACAAGACTACTTCGCAAGCCGCGCACAGCTTGAGAACTTACCTAAAAAATATTACTTTTTGAAACACCTCTAGACTTTTTTCTGATTAAACAAAGCTTATCTTTGTTAGTAATCTAAACTAATACTAATAATATTATAAAGAGGAAACGTTTGTATTTTCGTATATAAAAATAAACTTAAAAACTGCTGGACCGATTTGAAAAAATCTTTTACAAATTTACACTATCCCCGGGTCATATAGGCTTTTCATTCTTGTATTCCCTCGGGAACTACGCGGGTAAAACCACGTGAAGTCCGCTAGTCCATGCTAATGCTAATAAGATTAGCTACAATAATATTTACCTTATTAATTATAGTTTTTGTATGTCCGCAGAACGACAGCGCTACAGTATTTATTTATTCGGTAAATAATCGCAGCGTTGAGACCTTCCATTTTCGTGGAGTATTTTCCTGGCTTCCATTGCCCCTTCAGATAATTGGCCAATATTGAAGTGTTTCGTGCTCGGTTTAGTTGCATTTTAACACTGTATGCCACGCCGGTCACGGTGACCTCAAACAACTGAATTTCTATTGTGTCTGGTAGTCGGTAGTCAAGGTGTTACAGTAGAATCCGTTTATTAAGACATCGAAAGGAATTGACAAACACGTCATAATAAGCGGACGTCATACAAAACGTTTTGTGAAATGAAAAACCTTTTTTATGTAAATATGTATGTACTTAAGTATTTTAATACAGAAATATAGTAAATACATATGTATACATACATATTAAATCAAAATCAAAATTGTACATAATCAGCACATTATAACTAGGGAATGCAATCTCGTCTCGCCGAGATCCCGATCTCGCGAGATCCCGCCCATATTTTACGAGATTGTGTCTCGTCAAATTTCGTACGAGATCTCGCGAGATAACGAGATCGACAAATGCAGCGTGACGACGTGTATTTCATAGCGCGGCTGCGCGCGAACTGAATCCTGGCCGTTGCCTAAATATAGATAATTATTGTTTTGTTACCAATATTGTAAAAATTTGAACTGATTAGCTACAGTAGGTATAATAATTATAGACATAAACAAATGTTATTAGAGTTAGAGTCAAAATAATAAGTACTCTGTTGATTTTTAAAACAAAACTTACATTATTTTTATAACTAAGCAACGCAGTTTCTATTTAATTACATATCATGTCAATTACTAGTTCTTAAAACAAGCATTTGCATATGTTTTAGTTGCGATTCTTCCAATCTCGCGAGATCCCGTAATTTGCGAGATCTCGCGAGACTGGGTTTTGAGTCTCGCGAGATCTCGCTAGGCGGAAATCTCTTACGAGATTGCATTCCCTAATTATAACACATACAAGTGTATTTTTTACTCTGTAATCTGAAAGGAAATCTGTAATTTTTGACTGCTTTTGTTTTTTCATTTTATTGTAAAAACAGTAAGTATCGAATACTATTGTGTATAGAAGACATAGGTAAAAATGGGTCAAAATAAGCGACATGTCACTGTAAGGGAAGTCCTTATATCCGACTTTTTTAAAAAGAATTTTATATGAAAACCAAACTTCGTGGTGTAATTACGTCATAATAACCGGTTGGTCAATATAGGCGGAGTCATAATAAACGGATTCTACTGTATTTGAATTTGTGTTAATCTCTGATGATCATATTACAATTTATAGTTTTTTTTACACTTTTCGGAAAACTTCTAGGTGGACAAAATATTCAAGGAAATAACAGAATAATGGCCAATTACAAGTCCAAAACAAATCAGAACTAATTGACACTGGGGAAGCTAGAGTCACACTTTTTACATTAGGAATTGTCACTTAGTTATTAACCGACTTCAAAAAAAGGAGGAGGTTCTCAATTCGACGGTATGTTTTTTTTTTGTGTGCTTGTTACGCGATCACTCCGCCATTTATGGACCAATTTTCAAAATTCTTTTTTTATTTGATAGGGTATAATACCAGGTTGGTCACATTAGTATTAAACCTCAGATCTGATGAGGGATCTTCGAGGAATTTAGGGGACGTCCTCAAAAAATATAGGAAAACATGTACCCATTTTTACATTTTTGATAACAAATCAAGCATTTACATTTAGCAAGTATCATTTGGTGAAAAAAATCTTTTTTGCAATCTTTGTTCCCATACAAATATTTGCCATGGATTTATTTTTATATTGTTACTTGTTAACAATACATATGTCATAGTAATAGGGTTATCCACTTATCCCTAATAAATGAAACTTAACATACCTAACTGTCGAAATCTAGGTATGTTGTACACATCTGCGTACCCCTCAGAGCATACAGGCGTGATGATACGTCATGATGTTGTATAAACAATAAACATCCAAGCGATTCCAGCAATCACGACAGATTTGCCGTCTATTTTTGAAGAGTTCCATTGTTATATCTCCGAAGATCAGCACCAGATCTTCACCAAATTAAAATGGGACCACCTCGGGAGTATACTCTTTCAAATAAAAAAAGAATTTTGAGAATCGGTCCACAAATGAGGGAAAAACGCGTAACAAACACACAAAAAAAATAAAAACACCGTCGAATTGAGAACCTCCTCCTTTTTTTGAAGTCGGTTAATAAAAACTGATGAAGAAGACAGGCGACGGAACTCTTCAACGCATAATAGCAAATTACTCGCAATAGCTACAGTCACATCATGTGCGTGTGCATGGTTTATGTATTTCCATAACATAACATTACGCCTGTCTATTTTAAAAGGGGCCCGGCAGAGATGTACAGATTAATGTTTAGAAAGAACTTTTGCAATTGTTAACCAATTTCAATGATTCTTTCAAGTTTTGAAAGACTTTATTTACATGCAAAGAAATTGGAATTTGCCAAACAAAAACTTTTTTACAAAAAAAAAACAACCGACTTCTTAAAAAAACACTAACAGGTGAAAAATAATTCCAGTTTCGGAAGTCGGTGGCCATTAATGAACGAAATAAAACCACCAAAGCCACAGACTTCCGAAACTGGAATTATTTTTCACCTGTTAGTGTTTTTTTAAGAAGTCGGTTGTTTTTTTTTTGTAAAAAAGTTTTTTATCTTTAATTTTTTATTTAATTTAGTCACTGTTTTCACATATTACTATATCCCCATTTTCCCCTTGTTCTGGAGCTCAGAGAGTCACATCTTATTGTAATGCAACTACAAGCGAGCCTCGACCGAACTTGCGCGACTACTTACACAACTGACGCTAACTATATATTTTCCGAAGTTAAGTATAACACGTAAACAATAAATACACTACATAATTATTCAAGAAATAATAATAATAATAATACCAGCCTGTTACTGTCCCACTGCAGGGCAAAGGCCTCTTCTCATACAGAGAAGGATCGAGCATTAATCACCACGCTTGCTCAAGGCGGATTGGCGATTTCAAACTTATATTAACTAAAAGTCCAGGTTTCCTCACGATGTTTTCCTTCACCGATGTCTATGATACAGAAATAAATATCATTTATCATTTTATCATCATCATTTATTAAATAACATTAACAATCCCCAACACGACACAAACCTCCTTGGAAACTCAGGCTTCTACCTGATTCTTTTACCCTAAAAATCCTCAAATATACACAAAGCCGGCAATAACAATGTGTCTCAATTTGTTAGGCTACTGCTTCGCTGAATATTCCTACTCTGCGTATTACCATATTGTGAAAGCAAGGTGTTCACGTAAGAGGCAGTTTGTTCCGGATGCAAATGTACTGCAGACGTGAAAATATGGTGTGAAATACGTAGTTTTATTTACTATATTTGTATATAAAAGTCAGCTCATATACATTTTGGCTACATCACGGATATCGAGGCTACATGCATATATAAACTCATGCCGTTTTCCTTTTAAGTTGGCATAAACTTGCTACGATCCTAACCTACACACGTTTTACGCTTATGTATCGGGGGGGCCTAGATATAGGTAGTCAAATTTTCACTAACAATTTTTCTTTTAAGCGTGTGGTTATGGGCTTTAAAACAGATAACGTGTTTCTTTCGGTGTTTCTTCTCAGAATAGTCAGATAGTGAAACACAGACCACACCAACTAGCTAAAAAAAGACGTGTAAAAGTGTTTGTAAGAACCAATTTTCAAAAATAAATATTATTCATCATTTGTATCCTTCTCTCTGAATTTTAAACCCTTCCCTAAAACTAGAATTTCTAACAGAATAAGGGTAAATTCCACTAAGAACGTAAAGTCCAACATTGGAGTGGACGGCGGCCATCTTTTATTCATAAGTTCTATTAAGCTCGCTCCTTATATGCGACCCAGAGCAGATTTGAGTGGCCTCGGGGATGCGATCAAATTGATAGTCCCACAAACGCGGGATTAAGTATTTACTGAAGATTTGAAATTCAACCGGGATTAGAGAGGTGCTGTGGTCACTTGGGAGGTTTTTAGTAAGCATGTGTTGGGTATAAGTTCAAAGTTTAAGTTTTTTTTGTATATTTTAACCCCGTTGTTAGCCTTTTAGCAGACTTGAAAAAAAAAGGTACCTATTTTGGCTGCAACTCATGCCATGCTCATGCTGCATATATGCCTAACCTAATTCCGACTATGTTGGGTTCACCTTCCAGTTTAATTAGAAGCAGCTGAATACCCATCGTCATCATCATACATATATGTCTTCCATCATCTTTATTTATTCTATTTTATCGTAATACTTATTTTTAATTTCATTTCATTTATTGTAATATCTTATTATTTATTTTTTGCACTATAATAATAATAATAATCATTTTATTTCAGGCTACGTAGGCCCATAAGTAAAATACACACAATTAGATAATACAATAATAACAAACTAATACATATTAAACAGTGATCAGTAACTAAACACGTAACGTCGGCGTCGTGTTTCGCTGCGAGGTGTCGCGAAACCGTCCTCGGAAACGCCGGAAAACGACACCTTTCGGCCAAAAGTCCTCCTTCAAAAAGGTCTGGAGATGTTGGGTTGGAACACGTACCACAAATGATTTAAAGTTTATGTTGTGGCGCGGTTCCAACCTTTCGACCCTCAGAGTCCAACTGGTCTTCACTTTCAGATACTGCACGACTTCCTCAATCGTCGTGGAGTGATGCCATGCCATGCTATGGGTGTGTGTGATTGCCTGAATTAATGCCTAATTTTTTTTTATATACCTTTGTTTTACATAAAGCGACTGCCTGTCGGACCTCCACTACCCAGTTACTGGGTCACACGATACCCCTTGGTTAAAATGGTTGTCACATTTTCAAGCTTCTGACTAACGACTGTTATAGATTTACAAATGACAACCGGGACCAATGTCTTTACGAAATAAATAAATATTGTAATGAGAAATAAATGTTTTGAACCATAATTTCATACATGGCTTCTTATAATAATGGCTGGACGGTCCCACTTACTTGTGATTTATTCACACTGGCTAATTCTTCCGGCATGGTGTTCTAACGGTTGCATGCACCATAATGCGCAGTGCGACGCCTAATATCGATCCCATGAACAATAAGTGATCCTAATGGCATTATAACACGCTAAAAACACCATAAAAACTCAAATGGGACACTGCAGTTTTCACTTGGCAAGAAAGTAGTCTATTTCTAGGTATTTGCAAACCGTATTGAACATAACATCACGCCTGTAACCCCCTAAGGGATAGGCAGAGGTGTAACTGTGTACAGACGCCAGCACATCAAGTTGTCAAATTATCCGAATTGAACATGAACCTGTTCGGCATAAAGTTGAAAAACAGTCAAAGAAATTTGACACATTGGGGTAACTTGACGTGCTGGCGTCTGTACAACGCACATTTCGATGGCGAACTAAGTTACACCAACAAATTGAGATCAAAAATAAACTTTTTTTACTTGAATTATGATTATTATATACGCGCGACACAATTGCTTTTCAATTGTTTCTATAATTACGGCATATTAAGCATGTTACAATTACGATAGACGCCGAATTTACTATAATCTATTTTCACAGCAACTATCACACTTAGTTGTAACCATTCCAACCATTTATTTCAAGAAATTATGTTGATGTCATTTTAGTTGAAATTAACAGTGTCACTGATAAAAACCTCAAAGAAGCAGAGGGATGAACAATACATGGATACGTTCTTAGTTTCACTTTTGTTCTTCTAAATTTTAAATGAAACAATTTGAATAAAAAATGTTTTCACATAATTTAAAAGAACATGTTCTTCATTCCTGCTTCTACGAGCCTTTTTTCTAATGCTATTATAAATGGAGTATAAGTAGTTGTGTTTAAATAAAATAAAAATAAAATCTTATTGCTATCAATCGGGCACAAATCCAAACTTAGGGCTGGAACTGAGAAATACAAGAAGGTTACGTTAAACAACATTTACGTTTCTTCAGCCGCGCAAATCAAATCGAAATCAATTTATTCAAAATGTACTCGTAGCACGGATAACGCAGTGGTTGATAGATACGGTGTTACGCTACGTGTCGCAGTTTCGCTTCCCGCACGGAAAAAATACTTGTACGGGCTACTGGCATACCGAGTTTCCGGGCTTATTCCGGGTTTTACTGTTTGGGTATTTAAGTTAATTTTGGTAAGCGAGCTCAAAGGAGACTTTTTAAGTGTAGGGCAACGTTTAAAAAGCTTTTTAAGTTCTAATTCAAATAAAATACCTACCTATATACATATTGTGTTTTGACTGGAAAGAAGAAGTGGCGCAACAGAATACGTCTCATCACTTTGATGGAAGAACTAGTAGACCGATACTTATCGAGCAATATTAAAAAAAAATGCACGCATGCATTTAAACTGTATTTTTTCTGGTTCGATTGCATTTGTTTCATTTGTATTTGTAAATGAATTTGATTTATTTCGAATTGTATTAATATTTTATTTAGTGGTAGTAACATTGCATTGGCTGGCCTGTTGGTCTAGTAGTTAGTGACCCTGACTGCTATGCCGGAGGTCGTGGTTTCGATTCCCACCCAGGACAAATGTTTGTGTGATGAGCACGATCATTTGTCCTGTGTCTGGGCGTAATTTATCTATAATATGTATGTATTTAGGAGTATATATGTCGGAGATGGCTTACGTTTGGGGTTGAATATTCATCAAAAATCAAATTCACTCAAAATCAAAAGTCGTTTATTCACTTTAGGCTGAGGATCAGCACTTTTTGAATGTCGAAATTACATAAGACAGTCCCCCAAAACGCCCACCCTTCGCCACTTCCTAGTGTTTTTGCTGGGAAGAAGAAGTGGCGGAACAAACTCCCCAGCAACACATCTGTCTGATAAGTTAACACATAGTCGAACATGATTATCACATCGTTATCGGTTACAAGCAGAAATGTTTCTTCAGGATAACTTTACCGTTACATTTTAACACTTTACAACGAAACGAATGACAGTTCCGGGACGTCTTAGCTCCACTGCGGTCGGGCACTGAATGTCGTCCTCGCTGCAGGCTTAAAACATCACGACTCTGTAGAAGCGCGCCATGGTGTCGGTAGATCACGTGCTATCGCCTTTTGGCGCGTTTGCGATTCGTTGTGTCCGTACTATTGACCGGATCCGACATATAAGTATGTTTATCAGCTGTTTAGTACCCCTAACACAAGCTCTCAACCTTTACTTGGGACTAAATGGCGTTGTGTGAAAAAGTTGTGGAATACTTATTTATTTATTGGCGTTAGGTATAGCTGTTATAGTGCTATTTACCTAATTAAGTATAAAAAAGGTAACAATGTTCATAAGATTCATAAGTAGGTAGATGACCACGCGTTCTTTAAGTACAGAAATAAAGACAAAGCGGTTCCAGTGGACGCGTACCGTTACTTAGCTCAGTCCCGGACACCCGGACACCCGGACACCCGGACACCGGGACTCAGTTATCTTATTAAGTGAAACTTTTAATTGCTTGCAAAGCCGTGAACGTAAAGACGTCGGATATAATCCGTTTAGAAAGAAAAACGAAGATTTGAAAGAGATTAGCAAACGAATTTATTATTTGACGTTTTATGTTGGAAAGATTAAAACTTTTTACTTTGTTAATTTTGCTTATTTTGTGCCGGTCGTTGTATTCGTAACCTGGTATTTTTAATGCCTACAATACTGCTAAAAGTGTTCATTTATTTACTATTAACATACTAATATCCTTACAGACCCAATGTGATATTTTAGCACACATGACATCGATTTTTATTATATTTATTAGCAGACGTCCCGCGGTTTCACCCGCGTAGGTCCCGTTCCCGTGGGAATACAGTGATAAAAAGTACCTAGCCAATCTGTTAATCCTAGGTGTCAACTCCATACTAAATTTTGTTAAAATCCATCCAGCCTGCTTATCATGAACACCGAAGAAACGGCCTTTGTCTACAGACGAATCGGCAAAGTGACAGATTATATAGACATTTCTTTCGTCTCGAGCATGACAATGTCAAGAAAGATGAGAAGATATACGTCGATTCGTCAGTATACAAGAATCAACAATGCCGAGCATGAAGTGCGTACCTATTTTCTCCACTTTTGACAGTTCTTTTCGAAACATATCCTGTCAACAAGTGTCAAACAGTCTACATCAAATGAGACCTAGACAAGCAATCTACACGTCTAGCTGTGTAAATTTCTTTCTCTACGTACAAACGCTTGTCGACGAGTCGCCTCATGCTCGGGTAGAAGAAATGTCAAGTTGGACAGAAAGAAAATTGTCGTGTCGCGGAAGAAAAGAAATTAAGTGTTCATGCTACGCGGGCAGTAACTTTACGTGAAAGTGTAACCAACATCCATACATCCATCCTCACAAACTTTCACGTTTATAATATTAGTAGAATTTACCTATGTCATTAATTTTATTTGGGAAATTTACAGCTTTAGTTTATTTATTTAAAGTATATACCTAGTTATAATTGTATCTTGCAGAAGGCCAATTACAAATTTAAACTAAGAAAGCATTTTTACTGTTTATACCTACCATATTAATTTCTATAAGGAGGAAAGAACATACAATGTTTTTATTAACGTCAATACACCAGAAATACTCAAAGTATAAAACAATAAACGATTTCCACATATATCTAAAAAAATATTATGCTCAAAAATACCTAAATCTGTTGAACAAAAATTCGTTCCACTCACTACCCCGTCCCGTATTTCATCCCAACCACAGACATATATAGCTCTAGACAGCGCAAGAGCACTTCCTTTAGCTCTGTGCTTCAACAGACAATGTAAACGTGTGTGTGTGTATGTATAGCCTAGCTTGTTGGCCTCGTATATTTCTTTTGATTTTTTCGTGTTAATTTGAACTTTTTTTATACTCGAGACCGTTAAATACTTAATACTTTTTCTTTTCTATTTCTAAATGCCTAAAGAATTGAGCACATTTATTCAGCTTGATTCAGCTTTAAAACGTAAAATTATTGTTCAATTAATCACTATTACAGAAACTTACTACTTTATAGAATAACTGGATACATAATTGTTTTTTCTTCGTACCTATCAATCCATCCAAAGGTTTTCTAGAAGAGATCGCTCTAAGCTATAGGGCCGTCCATTCTAACACTATGTACTCTATGTACAATAAATACTATGACCAGGTTTTTACAAGGCAGATGTAAGTGGGAACGCCGGGAGGGGACGCCCTAGAAGGACGTACACCTTATTGATGAGGATCTTCAGAAAGGTCAGGTGCGTGGTAATCGGAACCGGCGAGTGTATATGACAACATGTATGAATGTAAACGAAGTCAAATAAGTATGTCAGAACCGTAGTATAGGCGCTTTATAGTTTCTGCCTATGGGAAAAAGGCGTGAGTTTATGTATGTAGCTAAAAATAACTATATAATTATACTCTATTCTATCTAGGTCTATGTATATCTGTGATCCCGAGCAATACTGGACATGACTGCGTGCTAGTTCGGTGCGTGATTTGCGGGAACTATTCATTACAGCGTGACGCGGCGCGTTCGCCGGCGGCCGCCTACCCGCGTCAACGAGCCGCGCCGCAGTAGTGCGGCCGCACCCTTATTGAAAATAGTGGTGTTGAAAGATTTGGGGATCTAAAGGGCTCAAGTGATTGATTTGGAAATCTATGGGATCTTGACTTATGTTTCGTTGGACGTGGCGAACGGAATATTAAATTTAATATACATTTAAGTTAAAGTGCCTCCACGTGCTAACCGTAACCAAAAGGAATGTAAGCGAGGGAAGCGAGCTCAAAAACTTAGCATTCAACTCAGATGGGTTGGGAGAAGAGCGCCTTTACGGGCTTGGCATCCTAGGCGACAGCCGACAGGGGTTAGCCTGGAAGCACAAGCGACTTTGAAATTAGTGACTAATTTTTCTGTTTAGGACTCCATTTAATATAATATTTAAAATCTAATTGAATTAGTAGGCGTATTATACATACATATTGCATTAGCACCTGAAGAAAATCTGAGCGAACGAAGCGAGCTCGAGACATTTTTAGACTAAACAGTAATAACTACTATTAGGTACTTTTTATTTAGTGAGTCAGTAATGTGCTTTTTATACTTTTTTTGTTAGAAAGAATAAGAATATATATACATATAACCTAACCTAACTTACCATACCTATCGTATAGCGAACCTAACTACCGAACCTAACTACCTTACTGAAATGCATTGATTTTATAAGATACAAAATACTTTATTTTAAACTGAACTACTGTGCTATGTGTCTCTATGTTACATACAATACTAGAGTAGGTAGTAGTATTTGAAGTAGTCGTAGTAGGAGGTAATAATTAAACTACATTGGTTGGTATAATACTACTTGGACTGGCCGTTGATTTAGTGGTTAGTAGCCCAGACTGAGACTATGAATACTACTTAGACTGCTATGCCGGAGGTTGTCGGTTCGATTCCCACCCAGGACAAATGTTTGTGTGATGAGCACGATCATTTGTTCTGTGTCTGGGTGTAATTTATCTATTGTATGTATGTATTAAGAAATATATAGGTAAGTACTCTTAAATCAGTTGTTTAGTTCCCCATAACACTATAGCTCTGATTAGCTTGGGACTAGATGGCGTTGTGTAAATATTGTGGAATATTTATTAATGTTATTTACATATAGAGATAAAGCTTGTAAAGTTGTAGGGAGAATCTCTCAATCTCCTAAACCGATTTTGAAAAGGCTTTTACCAATAAAAAGCCACTTGATTAGTGAATGTTATAGGCTACATCTCTAATAAAGACAATAACACAATCTTAAAAAAACTTTAGGGTATATTTAATACATTTGTAAAAACTCCGATCCGAAGTTAAGCTCCGATCATCTTGTGTTTCATTGAGTGGTAAATTTAGTGTATCAGGCAAAAAGGAAAACTTAAAAAATAAATGCAAGATCTTCCCTTAAGTGAATAGTCTACGGCCAATAAGATAAAATTCCAGGATAAGTCTTCGTGTTTTCCTTATTGCGTTGGCTTGGCACAGAAACTGCCTTTCAATTTGCAAAGTTTCGTATTAATTTTTTGCAATACCTACTACTACATAGCTAAACTTCTGCCGATAAAAGTTTGAAGGAAAACGGTAGCTTTATTGGTAAATAAATATTTATTACATAACAAGCCTGTAATCCCCAAAGGGTTAGGCTGAGTTGCACTTGTAGTACAACCAAGTTTTGGCATCAAAATCAAAATCAAAAGTCATTTATTCAAATTAGGCTGAAGATCAGCACTTTTTTAACTTCGAAATTTAGCGACCAACCGGCCGGAGCGGCCTTTGTCGCGGGCATTAAGTCCGCCTTTGTACATTTGTGTGCTTGAAGTATTAAATAAATAAGACAGTCCCCCCCAAAAGCCCACCCTTCGCCACTTCCTAGTGTTTTTACTGGGAAGAAGAAGTGGCGGAACAAACTCCCCAGTAACACATCTGTCTGATAAGTTGGAAGAACTTGAATTTACACAGTACAATTAGTTATTTATAAGTTATTCACTACGTGTTAGCGAGCACACTCAATATACAGAATACCAGTAATATATAGCTACCGACATTAAAACTAACTGAATAATAAGAAGCCTACAGGTATAAAAGGTGTGCCGTCTTAGACGTGCAGAGTTGGATTAAATCCATAAATCTGCAAGACTTATACAGAAGCGTATTATTTATATTTAAGTTCTATTAAATAGTGGCCAAGCCTATTGCCACGAATCAAGTACAAATTCAGTTACGAACATTCTAGATGGCATGCTAATTAACACATTTCCCGACTCGGGGATCGTACCAGAGACCCCATGCTGAGCAGTAGTGCTTGCGACCACTAGGACAACGAGGTAGTCAATAAAAAAGCTTTAACTAACTGACTAGTCCAACAGTGTAAGTGTGTAATGTATAGTTTAAAGGTTTTACCAAATTACACGCAGTAAACAAAAGAACACCGGCGAACTCCCAAACAATTTTTTGTTGACATTTTTTTTTTGCGTCTGCCTATGAAAAATATCTAAAAGTATAGAGTTTGAATTTCTGAACAGTTTTTTCTTTGGTTATACTTTTATAGGAAGTCAGGAATTAAAGATATTTTATTTTTAAGTTTTAGAGGTTAAAACTATATAAAAGGTTATGTCCGCTATAATCTTAGCACAAACAATCGTGATTATTTTAATATTTGTATTCTGATGCAGACATGTATTTCCTAAGTATATTAATGCATTATGTAAAGCCAATCATTTTAAGCAACTTGACTAAGATTTATATTACATGGCAACATTAAAAGTATAGCTAATCCAAAAGCCATGAAGTCAAGCCAGAAAGAAAAAAACACAAAGCTATGATTATTTATTTCATCAATAATCTAGTAATTTAAGCTCTCAATTATGAAGATTTTTTTTCCAGACTTTGATAGGCCTTATGATTGATTTGATAAAACTTAGTAAATTATTTCGTTGGTATCTATTACGGTGACATACGTAGACGCTTAATAATTTAATCAACAATTCCCTCGCCGGTGTTCTTTCATGACAAATAACTAATAAGTTGTTCCGGAGTTTTATCTCTAATAAAAAGGGCTTTGAGCTAGCTTTACTTAATAGAATTTAAGTAGAAGGGTTCGTTGTATAAGACTGGATAGTCCTTTTCTCAAACAGAAACTTCGCCACTCAGTACACAGACGTTAAGGCGAGGACAGATTAAAAAACTTGGCGCTAGGAAATGGCGTTTCTGCAATGGGATCACATCTTTTGTACTTCAATGCATATTGTATTACCGTGCCTTTAATTTACGTTGTTTTTATTACAAAAACATACTTGTTAGTACCTACTTACAAGTTTGTTCGTAACGTCTGTTCAATACATACCTAGCAGTGACTGTATTAACCCGGCGAGGATGTGGTGAAAAAAGTTACGTGGAAATTGTGGAGGGTCATTCTGACCCTGTATATTAAATGCGTTTGAAATGGCTAAATTAATAGTTTTGACTATGTATTCTGAGGTGTTAAGTTAAGTTCTTCTTTATATTTATGGCTGGACAAAAAAATACGTATATAATAGTACAAAATATTATAAATAGGTTTAGCAAACCACTACAAAATAATCACTTTAGCATAACATTTCTATACAAAAATAAAAATAAAATATACAAACATAAAATACAGACATCTTTTGTCAATTAACTTGTAATTCGTTATGTACGTCGATCATTCAGTTTTACTTACATTCTTAACATCAATTATTATAACCTACACATCATTATTGTCTGTGATTGTAGCACAATCCTGGCAGAACGAAACGGTGTGTTCTGAACAAATGTATGTGTTGCTCCCGTCGCAGGCGACGGCCGTCTGAGTAGTAGGGCGCGGCGCCCGTGCCGGGCCCTTAGTGACAGCTACTGAGACGTCCAAATGCTTACGATCGCAGCAAAGAAAACTACACACGAATCAAAATTGGCAGGGTCAAAATGACCCCTCCACATGCTCGCCGGGTTAAGAAGAATACAAATACATAATTTTTTTTTTTTTCCATATTTGTAAAGTAATAGAAAAATCTAATACTTTACTGAAATTACGATCTAGTCTACAGACTAATAAGTAATTTTACTTTAACCTAAATTATTACAAAATTATAACTAAGAAATTGTCCACTGACGTAATCTTAGAGTCTGTTAAGGGGAAGCACTTCGTTCATGTGCCTAATGTTTGTAGCATTGTTGCACGTAACACTGACACAACACTACATTTCACTATCACTTATCATTACACTAACTCGAACGGTTTAGTCCTTTTGAGTCTTCTCACCAGACCCGTGTTGTCAAGGAGCTGGATCGCCTCAACGTTCACATGGTGATGAAGTCTCCGTTCATGTGCTGCAGCATATTTTTGAATAACTATATCTACAGTATCCATCTGTAGATCTCTATGGATGTCGCAGTTCCTGACATACCAAGGTGCAGCCACTATGTTTCTGAGTACTTTATTCTGGAACCTTTGAATAACTTGGATGTTACTTTGTTTGGCACAACCCCAAAGTTGAATACCATAAGTCCAAATGGGTTTTAATATTTGGTTGTATAAAAGAAGTTTATTTTGTATCGACAGAGTTGATGTCCTGCCTAATAGCCAGTAGATTTCTTTGTATCGAATTTCCATGGTGTCTTTTTTCTTTTTAATATGTGCTTTCCAGCGTAGCTTAGCATCTAGAGTCATTCCAAGATATTTTGCAGTATTCGCATAGGGGACTAGCCTATTATTTATTTGAATGGGATGGTAATTATTTGAATTTTTTTTTTTTTTTTTTTTTTAAGAAATACATAATGACACAAACAAATTCCCGCAATGTCGTACACGCAGAATTACACAATTTATTTTTTTCGCGGATCTCATTATTTTACTGAATTAAATCTGTTATTGAAGTCCTATCTAAGAAGTCCAGCTGTTTCAGATTAGGTCAAACAAACGAAACAGGCCGTCTGAAAAACAAAAAAATAAATAAAATATAATTTCAAAGTTTATATTAGTTTTACTTTTTCTTAAGGAAATGCACCCAACACGGTTTTTCCCTACGACACCCAAAGGCTAGCAGAAAATGTTCAAATCTGTACTTTCAGTTGTGTGTCTAAACTATTAAATATGTGTGATGATGTGATGATGATGTCGTTAATATTCGCGTGCAGCGCTATGCGTCCCGCACTACGGCTGCATGACAAGCCGTGGTGTTCGAGGCTCATGACAACTTCGCCACAGTGGCAGCGATGACCACCTTTATTAAACCTTTCCGAGAACATAATTAATTTTGTGAATGCAACTGTTGAACAGTGACACAGCAGCAAAATATAACACTAAACACACAAATAACCAGACAGATTTTCGCACTAAAAACACACTTCAAAAAGGACATAATAAAAGCTCCTTTCTACACACTTCAGACATCTCTTGTGTCCCACCCCACACGAATATTCCCCTTTTAATTACACCATACAGTACGTAAACAACCAGAATGAACCACTACAATCAAGTTTGAAACTAATTAACCTGCTTGATTCAATACCGTGATGATCGTAACGGTCGTGCAAAGGTTGAACTTCCCTGATAAATGTAAGGGGAGGGGTGTCAGTAGTCTTAATTACGAGGTATATCACGACAGTACTGTTAGCGACAGAGGTTGAAATAAATATTCCACATCTTTTACACAATGCCATATGGTCCTCAACTAAGCTAAGCTTGTGCTATGAGTACTAGATCGGGGGTTGTGTAAATATCTTCTGTTTTCGGTGGTTGCGGAAGTATTTTCTGTACCCATGACCCCCGGCGCAGGTGTGAGATGGAGCAAACGAGGTGGTTCTTAGTCAGTAAGAGTCTGACAGACCCCTCCGCCCTCCCTGGGGCGGAGGCCATCCATGAGAATTTTCCACCACGCAACAAAAAAAATAGGAACTAGATAACTATTAAACATACTTATGCATATATGTATTTCTAAATACATATGTATTTGTAAACAAATAATTGATTGGTGGTTGATTAACAGTTTACAATGTTTGAGTCAGTAGTTACAAACATTTGTTTCTAAGTGTATATTGGTCGCCAGGTTTTTAAATTTTGTTTGTTGTTTAAGACTCTTTAGACAGTTCTTTATTGTGTGATTATCTGTTTATTTTTCTGTCTTTTTCATTTGTGTTTGACGTTTCTTTTATTTCTAAAAACCTGTGCTTTTTTATTTTGTTTATTTATTTATTTGGGGAAAACAAACAATTGTGCAATATTTGTTACAGTACATAAAACAGAATTTCAAAATAGGCTAGTGTACAATCTACGACGTTTCCACATATGACTTTAAACATAGATACAGTGTGGACACAAAGATTTAAATATAATTTTAAAGCCGAAAGTGTAATTTAGTTGCAAATTAATCGTATTTTAAAATTTAGCTTTTTAAAACTTTTTAGACAACTCCTGCGTTAATGGCAGAGGATTTTGTCGCTGACTGTACAGCAGACGGATCACTACGACACTGCAACACGACCGCAACGCGAATTAATTAAAAAGGAATGGTGGTTTTTTTATCTCGTGCCTAGAGGACTTTGTAGATGAAGAACAAAGACAGTTTCAGAGGAAAAAGACTCGTGGTCAAAAATAACAGCCGAACATTTTTGATATTAAGGGTTATGCAGCACTTGCCGAGGTCGGGTTATGGATGGGTCTTTTTCTTCATGAGGTACTGACTAACCTGGTCTCAGAGTTTTTATGCCGCCCATGGGCTTGGATTCACATGTCGTTGAGAAATATCTCTTAGGCGTCAGATGTTTCCCTTCAGCGACATTGAAGCAAGTAATAATTATACAGGGTGTATTTTTGACCGTGGGACAAACTTCCACAGGGTGTTATACCTACTCTTGAATATGAACAAAAAAAATCAGCTATTGCATACAAAAGTTTGAGACCTTCTCGACGAAAATATATGAAATTGCTGATTTTTTTTTCGCAATTTCAGAGTTATTCCTATAGCGAAAGTTGTTCATATTCAAGAGTAGAACAGGCTGTGGAAGTTTGTCCCACGGTCACCCTGTATATAACACGTACACGAATCCTTAAAAAGTCGCATTGGTACTTGCTCGGATAAGAACCAAAACTTCGTCTATGGTAGGTAGGTGACTTAACCTCTATCCCACTATGGCCAAACCACCCTATACTATTTTTAAATTACCCCCAGAACAAAACCGTCACTCCCAAGTTTCGAAAATAGACCGATTTTTTTACCCTATTACTTTACCTGATCCGTGGCATCTTGGCACATCCATTCCATCGAGACGAGGGTCGATTCACACATCACGAAACCTTGACGGGACGTATCTCTGACAGTAATTTATGTAGTCGTAATTTACCTACGAACCGGGTGACGGGAATATTTTAGGGGTGTCTTTTAGAGCTTCGCGGTGTGTGGATCGACCTCAGGGTGGAGGTACGAGCTGGGATTTTGGTCATATTGTGGTTGGGATTTGTATGTAATGTATCTTGAATCTAGAGATATTTGCATTCGGAGGTGCATGTTGGAGCGGGATATTTCCTCTTTGTCTGGAGAGTAGACAACTGGTGTTAAATTTGTAAAGATTTTATTTGTTTTCGAGTACCTAGCCAAGCCACATCGTCGCTAATACGGCCACCAAGTCTCTAATGCTTAATACCTAAGGCATTAAGTCCGCCTTTGTACAGATTTTTTAACTTCTGCATATTTTTTTAAAAAACACAGTTCTGTTCTGTTTCTCCTCGTGTTTTCTTTAAAAGTAAATAAGCTACTTATTTGGTGTAACATCTCATTGGGTTAGTTAAAAACAAAATATACAGTTTAAAGCAAAAAAAAAACAATAAGAAAAACATGGAAATAACCGACGCAAAATATAGCTATGAGGGTTAGAATCATATTAACGAGTAGGGCGTTGATTCCACCCTGTATTAAGAAGCAAAATCCCTCTTGTACAAAATTTCATGCTTCCTAGACTAAAATAATTGCGAAAATTTAATCAGTGAACATTAATGTGAGCGTTTCTATATTCCAACGTGGTACGAAAATTAACGGATATTAGAGGGAAGAACAGCCATGTCTAGTTGGCTTAACGGTTCCATGCGCTTCTGCTGAGGTCCTGGGATCGATTCTCGAGTTTGGCGAAGCAAACCAGATTTTTTTACCCACTCAAAGGAAAAAGACTCGCCCCATCCCATACGTTTCCACTTATTACTTTAGTCACCTTTCATTCATCCTTTCAACGCGATCAAACCATCTCAGTCTACTCTTTTAAATTTTTGTAACTACTTAGGTACTTCTTTTTTTAAACCAAAACGTTGCCAACGTTGCCAACGTTGTATCACATCATTACTCAATCAAAATGGCTAGACATAAAAACTATTTGGCTCCTAGTTAATGTGAGTATATTCTGTGATGAATATATGAACGTATGTATGTACCGAAATTGCAGCGAATTCTACGGAACCCACACCGCGTCTGTTTAATCCTCAAAGCATCGTGGTGTATGATCACCTGCTTATTAGGTGCTTGATCCCCGAACAACTCGTGCAGGCATGGAGTTAACGCACTCAACGCTTGTCTACCGAGCTTCCCTTTACAACCGTGTGGAAAGATCCAGAAGGCTCACACTACAAACTACTAAACAATTAGACAATTGTACAATATTTCATTTTAGCGACATCTATCTCGCATCTAATCGAACCCACGACCTCCGGCATAGCAGTCAGGGCCACTAACTACTAGACCAACTGGCCAGTCTAACAAATAAGAACAAACGACTGACATCCAACATCGCAATGTTAAAGTTATCCGATTAAACGTATACCATATACATGACTCCAACTACAACCGCCGCGCCGGGCAGTACTAACCATCAAAACACAACACCCGTCTGGTTGCAATATCGTCCCTATTTTATGGGGGATGAAGGGATGAAGAATTTTATACCTTGTTCCTCATACCATTGCTAGGGAATGCAATCTCGTAAGAGATTTCCGCCTAGCGAGATCTCGCGAGACTCAAAACCCAGTCTCGCGAGATCTCGCAAATTACGGGATCTCGCAAATTACGGGATCTCGCGAGATTGGAAGAATCGCAACTAAAACATATGCAAATGCTTGTTTTAAGAACTAGTAATTGACATGATATGTAATTAAATAGAAACTGCGTTGCTTAGTTATAAAAATAATGTAAGTTTTATTTTAAAAATCAACAGAGTACTTATTATTTTGACTCTAACTCTAATAACATTTGTTTATGTCTATAATTATTATACCTACTGTAGCTAATCAGTTCAAATTCTTACAATATTGGTAACAAAACAATAATTACCTATATTAGGCAACGGCCAGGATTCAGTTCGCGCGCAGCCGCGCTATGAAATACACGTCGTCACGCTGCATTTGTCGATCTCGTTATCTCGCGAGATCTCGTACGAAATTTGACGAGATACAATCTCGTAAAATATGGGCGGGATCTCGCGAGATCGGGATCTCGGCGAGACGAGATTGCATTCCCTAACCATTGCCCTGTCTGATCCATGCTTAGTATGAAGCCGAGTTCCAGTGAATCGCCAATCTCATCTAGCTAAAACATGACGTGTAAAAGTGTTGTTTTTGGAATATAAGTTGGAATACAAACTCCCCACCATTCCATAGAGTATTTATGTTTTGTTTGTTTTATAAAGTTTACTTTTTGTCTATGTCTCTCTATATTTGAACCATTGTCTGTCACCGTTTGCTAGATTGTACTCCTTTACATTCATTATACATAATGATATATCTAGTGTTTCAATTTATTTCAACAATATTTACAGAAATAAATTTATAATTTTATTATTTTTTAATTATGTAAACCTTTTTTAGGTGTCTGATTGTAAATAAAGCAAAAGGCAGGTACTGGAGTTATTATAATAATGTGTAAAAAGACTTGAGTTTGTTTTTTTATATCCAAATCCATAAATACAATAGCTAGGCTAAGCAACCTATATCAACTGTTCTAATATTTTTATCAAATCATGTGGGTGAATAGCCCTTCTGCGTAAACCTTCTATGTACACGCTTTAACCCTCTCTCGCTGTCTAGCTTGAACAGGGAAAAGCGAATAACCGCCCGCGGGCCGTTTACCGCGATATTCGCCGTATCCGCGGGATTTCGCTCGTAAACAGATAATCACTCGTCTTCCATATTGCAAGCACAGACTGTGAAACTCAGGTAGTGTGTAACAAGTGGAGAAGGTGCTTCGTGAAATATAAAAAGACGAAAGTTGAAATAAATCATATTATGATCCTTCGAATCTTTTTTAAAATTTAATCCTCGATTACGATTGGTTAGGCCGAATAAATTGTACCTATAGTACCTACACCCACATTTCGTCAGTTGGTAGTTGTAGTTGTAGTGTTGTGTGTTGTTAGTTAGTTTTTAAGTTGTATACTTTAACTATTACCTTTTGACTGGACTGTTGGTCTAGTAGTTAGTGACCCTGACTGCTATGCCGGAGGTTGTGGGTTCGATTCCCACCCAGGACAAATGTTTGTGTGATGAACACGATCATTTGTTCTGTGTCTGGGTGTAATTTATCTATAATATTAGTATGTATTTAGAAATATATAAGTATGTTTATCAGCTATTTAGTACCCATAATACAAGCTCTCAAGCTTAACTTGGGACTAAATGGCGTTGTGTGAAAAGTTGTGAAATATTTAGTATTTACCTGCCTAGTATTTTCCTAATTATGTATGTTGGGGTCTTCTTCCAGTCTAACCAAATGCCATTAATATATGTATTACTTGGTGAGCCGCTCCCCACCTCTATACAATAATAAACCATTTATTTCAGGTAACAAGGACTCATTTTTTTTCAGGTAGGTAACAAATACTCATATAGATAAATACCTGTATAACAATAACATTTTTGTTAATATAAGCAACTCACTCCACTCCAATTGCTCGCTTTGTGCGTTCTTGTGGGATTTGTCCGCGGAAGCAATAGAACACCACATCCTGCCGCCAAGAACTTTGTTCCAGCACCAAATCGAACATACACCTTGGGATTCGCACCACAAACGCCTAATTATCAAGTATCACGATACTTAACGATAAGGCTAGCTGTCAGACTTTCAGACTACTCTGACAACAGTCAAAGAATAGATCTTTATTAAGCGACAGTAAACTGTTTGTGATTCTCATAGTACTATTGCAAAGTCACTAAATGAGTTCAAGTAGTAGCGGAAACTGTAGGTACTTAACTCATAAAGTCAGTTTCTGCTACAACTTGAACTGGGTACAACTTGGGTGGGTATCATATTTATTTCCAAGAACATTTTTTTAGGCAGTTGAACACTGAACTGAACAACTCAGGATAGATTAATAAATAATATATCTTGTAAGTAATACTTAGTCCCAAATAATATTTTAATGTTACCATGAATACTCTAAAACCGCCTTCAGGAACTTGCTCAATAACCACAGCCAATAAGCTTAGGTCTTTTTTTTTGTAGATTGGATAGTAGGGTACCTACTTACTGTACTTCATTTAAAAATCTACTAAAAATAACATGCATTTCTTCTAAATGTGCAAGATTAAGCTCACAGTTTAATTCGTTCATATCGCCGCACATAACGCTATTATGCCATTTATGTCGCTTGGCACAAAGCGACGTGGATGCGAACGTAATTTAATTTAACATCGTAAGCGCCATTCTTGCGTACAGAGGAGTCGCGCTAACCGGATTTCTGTTGCAAAACTTCATTATTTACACGCTTTTCAGGTTCAAGAGTAGTCCGCTGTGAAAGATTTGCTTTGCTTTTGCTATTATTCAAGATTCTGTAGTTGTTTTATCTAAACATCTTTTTATACATGTAAATAGGTACATCAAATTGCCGTGTCTTTATGTAATGTTGAAATTAGAGTTTTTTACTTAATACAAATGATATAAAAAAATATATGTCTATTTGTATATCTATCTATTTTTTGAGCTCATCTCCGAAATGGGTGCCACAATTTTAACGAGACTCACTGCATGTTGGCTGATGTTATAAATAATAAGTAAGCCTAATTCTTCTGCCTTAAGGCTTGTTTAAGCCTTGTTCTCTAGTTTTTATTTCTGAAATAAGGCTAATAAGTATACATTTAATATACTTTTTCTCATATTACATTCTTTTATATCTTACTTCTTATATCGCAAAGTGCTATACCTGGTGATCTGTAATACAGGCATTTTTATGCCTACATCAGACACCAGCTCCTCACATATTCTAGGCTATGCTCATATCTGTTGTATTTAACTAGATATAAGAATTATTGTAATTATGTAGAGTCTATTTTGTGTGAGGAGAAATAAACGTTATTATTATTATTATTATATTATTACTAGCTGTACCCTGCCACGCTTCGCTGTGGCACATTGTGATTGAATGGTTAAAAAAAAAGAGAAAATGACGTGTGGCACTCGGAGACTGCCGCGGTAAAGCTATTGCATAGCATTTTTTATCAACTCCTCTCCCCCTCCCCTCCCCCTCTCCCTCGCTCTCCCCACGCCCCTCCCCCCACCCCTGTATCCCCTCCCCTCACCCCTCCCTCAATTTCCCCTCCCTCCTCCACCCGGCTCCTGCCTCTTTCCCTCTCCCTTTCCCTTCCCCTCTCACCTCGCCCTTCCCTTACCCCTCTCCTCCCCGTCTCATTCCCTCCTTCTCCACCCCCTCCCTTTGTCCTGACCTCCCTCCTCTCCCACTCCCCATCCCTCCCCTACTCCCCTACCCATCCCTCCCCCACTCCCCTCCCTATCCCTCCCGCTGCCCTGCCCCTCCCCTACCCCTCCCCTCCCAACCCTCTCACAATCTCCCCCCTCCCCCTTACACAATCTCCCCCTCCCCCTCTCACGATCCCCACTCCGACTCCCCTCCCCTTCTCCCCCTCCCACTCCCCTCCCTCTTCCCTCTCCTCGTCATAAATAATAAAAAAACATAAAAAAAATAAAAAAATAAAATTTGGGGTGAACACCCCTTATCACTTAGAGGTTAGAAAAATAGATAGCCGATTCTCAGGCTTACTGAATATGCATAAAAAATTTAATGAGAATCGGTCAAGCCGTTTCGGAGGAGTATGGGAACGAACATTGTGACACGAGAATTTTATATATAAGAAGATTCTATTTTGAAAAATGCTTAGTGTTCCACCCAAAAAAAACCCTTACACTTTTGTACACCGCATTTAATGCAAATTAATAATAAAATGAAACATGTTGAATTTCTTTCAGATGTTATCCCTCTTTTGAAAGGCAAATTCTAAGATACGGCCAAGTCACTGAGCCGGTTAGTTGTAAAACTAAACTAAACTAAAATCCACGTGGATGAAAGCGCAAGTAACATCTAGTTAGCTAGTAACACAATCTTCATCTTATCGTGTGGTTAGTAACTAACCTGGTGGCAGGATTTTAATGCCATCCACGGGCCTCTGACTTAGCATCAAATGCCTTCGAGAAATATCTCTCAGGCATGCCGGTTCCCTCACGATGTTTTCCTTCACCGTTTATAATAAAAAAAGAAGCAAACGTATCAAATCCGTACTATATCCATCTTATACGTAAACATCTAATTTTATACTTTATTTACATCTGACTTGGATCGTTTTATTTCTGTCCGTCTATTGACGTAGGCCCTGAAATTGATGTCGTCAGCCAATTTGGGTGGAATATTGGAAGCATTGGAGCTAACATTGGAGCCAGTTTGCTCCAATGCTTCTTCAGGTTTGTGTTGGGTTACAGGTCAGGCAGATCGGGTAGGCGTCTGAGAGTTATGTATCTAGATTTCCTAGAATGGTATTACATTACATCGCGCCTGTAATACCCAAAGGGTTTGGCAGAGGTGTGCTCAGCCACACAACATAAACTCTGCCTAGCTTATTTCCGGATGCATTTGAATAGTGTTTTATATGAAGCGACTATTTACATGACCTCTACAACCCGGTTACTGGGTAACCCGATACCCGTTGGTTAAACCGATTGTCAGACTTTCGTGCTTCTGACAATCCGTGTCTGTACTGTCAAAGATTTACAAATGGCGGCCGGGACCAGGGCCGAAGCACGGGGAAGTCTTGATAAGTAGTTAATAGCCACCCATCCGCGGACCATCCTTGGCCAGCTTATACTTCGATCGATCCTTGCGGCTGTTAATATCTATAGCTACAATCCCCTTTGATGCCATCATAAAAATTAAATAAACAATAACGATAAAAAAAATATACAAAATACGCAATTCCAGCGCTCGCAACAGTCATACAATTCCTTCCGGTCGATTCAGTAAAAGTCACCGCGTTAATATTTGAGTGAAGTGTACTGTCAATCCCAAGCATTAGTACTTAGTACTAATGGAATGGCAGCTTTTTTTTGCCTTAACTTCACCTACTTTTTACGCGTTGATTTTAATAGAATACGACTGCTGTACCTTTTAGTGCAACTTGCCATTTAGCTTTTGTTTTTATTTAGTTCCTAGTAGGTTCTTAGAATATCTGAGAGCCTTAAGGCGGATGCGCTTGGGTATCCCGCGATCGCGAACCATATTTTAATCAAAATACAACTTGACACTGAATAGCAAATTGAAAACAATCACAAGTTAATTTGAATTTCGCGGGATACCCTAGCCGTCTACCTTAATAGGACATGAACAACGCAGTGATGTATCATAATAAATTTACGACATCAATATGTATGACCCAAGTTCTAAACTCCAGAGCTCCTTACAGCCCTAGCTAGCCTCAGCACCCTATTGAAACGTCGCCAAGTGTACATTTTAATATTTTTTCTTCGCTATCTCTCTCTCTACGAGGATATTAGAATTTTTCCATGCATACACAATCGAACTTTGATAGATTTTTATTTGAGCTTCTCTTGGTTTTCGATTTTGGAGTCGATACCTATTTGTGTCGTGGCTGTTCGAGAAAATCACGCTTTATTTTTTACTAGCACAACGCTCGCGACTTCGTCCGCTTGCATTTAGTACTTTTATATCCCCTCAACTCTCTTTGTTTTAAAAATAAAATATAACCTACACCCAGGAACTTTGTGGCTGTTCAAGCTCAATAAAGAGCAGCTTTAGTTCAATTCATGGCGTTGTACAATTTATTACGTCATCATAGAACATCGCGGTGTAAAGATTCTTCGCGATTTAACGACGAGATATAATTTAGGTTTAAGGTTGAGAATAAAACATAGTACAGTACTGCGTCCTGAGCGTGAACAAGGCTTAAATAGTGGACTTTAAGCCTATTCCTGCGGACGAAGCGAAGTTTTAGTTAATATGCATTATGAAGACGATAATTATGTCTAAAATAAAAGTACTACTTACACGTAGTAAGATATTTTCCTTAAATTTGATCACATAATGTTAATTATGACTGATATTATTAATTTAGACTAGAGCTTGTGGCACAACTTAATTATATGTTTATTGGACATGCAGTGCCAACCTGTAAGAAATTGTAACATTGACCTTAGCTAATGATAGATTTATTGTGTAAACAAATGTTGGTTGGCCAATAGGTAAAGGAAAATAAAAAAGTAAAGATATTATGTACAATGTAATGTAAGAAATACAAAATACATAAATAGGAAGAGAGACCTTAAACCCGGTAGCAGTGCTTGCAACAGTTACACCACCGAGGCAGTCATTACAATCTTTCCACGAATATAGAAAAGTACCAAGATATTTTTCTTTACATTAACAAAATAATGTAATAGCGTGAAAACGTGGTGTTGCCATCCATAAATATTCGCAACACGTTATCCGTATTCGTCAGTCGAAGGCGTTAATATGTTTCATGTCAACTCCGTTTAGAATTCAGGCGCAGTAAGGCGTGAGTACATCGACCACATACATGTTGATATTCTTACGGTAGGGAAAGGAAGCAAGATCAATCTATCTATACATATAATAAAATTGTAGAAAAGTGGTGTCTGTACAATGGAAATATATAAAAAAAAAGTAGCAGGGGTTGTTATTATATCGGTGCCGAACCCGAAATTGTAATTATTTTTTTTTTGTCTGTTTGTCTGTTTGTCGGTATGTTTGTGCACGCTAATATCAGAAACGGCTCATTCGATTTAGTTGCGGTTTTCACTAATATATTGTTGTAAGCTTCACTTAACATTTAGTGTTTATTTCATGTTGATCGGTTCATAAATAAAAAAGTTATGTCAATTTAAAGAATCACGGCGAACATTTGTTAAGGTATTCTATCAGAGTACGTAAACGCCTCGCGCCTGCTGTTCCGTGGCTATATAAAGCACGCTGAGAGCCGCGCCGCTGCCATTGGCTGGAGGTCTTAATTTTTTAAGTCATCTCCACAGGAATGCCTGGTTAAGCTGTACACGTCCTCTTCTACGACTCGACAGCGAGATGCCCCTCAAATAAAAAAATAAAAAAAAAAACGCGACGTTGCCATTAGGATTCAGTTATTCGTAGCGAACGCACGTATCCTGGAGACTATTATCATCTATGTATGGAAACGCAACGCACCAACTTGCGAAAGTCCAAGCAGCAACAATAAACGCTGAAATTTTGAGCTATGTTCCGGGGATTATGTTGAGTAAATCTCCATCCAACAGAGTCATGGAAGAAGGAGAATCTACAAGCTACCCAGTAGAATTTTTAGAATCCCTCAATGCTCCTGGACTACCAGCAAATAAAATAAAATTAAAAGTAGGCGTACCCATAATGCTTCTTAGAATTTTAAGTCCCCCAAAACTTTGCAATGGCACCAGGTTAAAAGTGACCAATTTACAACGAAATCTGATAGAAGCAGAGATTTAAACAGGGTGGGGAAAAGGTGAAAATGTTTTCATTCCTCGGATTCCTCTCATTCCAAACAATTTTCCTTTTAGTTTTAAACGAGTCCAGTTTCCAGTCAGCCTTAGTTTTGCGATAACAATTAATAAAGCCTAAGGTCAGACGCTGAAAGTTGTGGGTGTAGATCTAAGTATCAGCTGTTTCTCGCACGATCAGTTGTACAGACGCCAGCACATCAAGTTACCCCAATGTGTCAAATTTTTCCAATTGAATATGAACCTTATTCTGTTTGACATAAAGTTAAAAAACGATCAAAGAAATTTGACACATAGGTGTAACTTGATGTGCTGGCGTCTGTACGTGGCTCTGTCACGGGTTAGCAATCCAAGGAGCCTGTATGCTTTCATCCCCGATGGCCATACGTCAAATATCATGTACAGAGAAGCATTATTGTAAAGTAAATTTTTAGCTACCCAAACGACGGTCTATGTAATTCAAAATATGCTGCCCGAAAAGTCACTATTCCACGTGGACGAAGTCGCGGGCACAGCTAGTGATAAATAAAAAAAGTGTGTGTGTGTACTTATGTACACGCCTTAATAATTCTTCTTCCGCGTAACATGATAAAAATTGTTCTAAAAAACAAAAAACGTTGACTGTAAGTAACTTCGGGGTGTCGGTTTTTTTGTGACGGCGGGTCATGAAAAACCGACACCACAAATCGCATCGTAATTAAGTAGAGTAAGTAACTCTGTGTGTTTGACAGCTGTTCAAGACTAAACGGCTGAACGGATCGTAATAAAATTTGGCATCGACATAGATCATAATCTGGGAGACGGACTTAGGCCATCTTTGGTGATGACAATTTGACATTTGATAACTCTTTCGCTAAAACTAAGAAGGCAATAGGTTTGCCCCTATTCTAAGTGACTTTTAAATATAACTGGCAGAATAGTGTTTGTGCATACAGCTTACCCTTTTGGGAATACAGGGATGGTGTTATATAATTAACTAACGCCTTGAAGTTTTACTATTAGACACGACGAACGAACCTTAATATTGAAGTGGGTACTTCAGTCCCTCAGTGTTAAACTGTTGAACAGATTAGTACAACTTGTTGTTGTTGTTGTTATTACGGGTTCCGCTGTTCAGGGTTCCGTACATAATGTATGAATATAATGTGAGAAGGGTTAGGTGGTGAGTGCGAGTGATCTTCTATACTAATATTATAAAGAGGAAAAGTTTGATTGTTTGTTTGTTTGCATTGAATAGGCTCCGAAACTACTGGACCGATTTGAAAAATTCTTTCACTGTTGGGAAGCTACACTATCCCCGGGTGACATAGACTACTTTTTATCCTTCTATACCCACGGGAACGGGAACTACGCGGGTGAAACCGCGTGATATCTGCTACACTGAGAAAACTGGTCTCCTATCAAGTTGAAATTTTGCTTGATTGAGTAAAAAACGATTAAATGAATCATTAACCATTTTAAAACAACAAACCACAATTGATTGTGATAATCATCTAAAAATGACTGTACGCTTATAAAGTGAAATATATTTAAAACAATAAAATTTCTTATTTGATTTTGGTGACGTCATAAACCATTATTAATTCTAATAAGATGTAATGATTGGGGTATTTTAATCATTTGCACTTATTTCAGTTAAAAAGCTACGTTATTGATGTAAATGTAGTTCATGATAAATCCTAATATGTACTTGATTAGCAACATTAATAAAATATCTTTATTACTTTTATAAATGTCTTCATATAAGTAATGTTCGGAAAATAATATGAGAAATCATTTAACTTTTTTAAATTAATAATTATTCTAAAATGGTAACTTCGTCTTTATTTTTTCAATCAGTCGTTGTTTAATCTGTGTGGTGCGACCCGTGCGCGCGCGTCTTTTCAACTGTATTTCGTTCCTGTCGAAACTTGTAGTTGTTATTTTCTTTCTTGAAATTTTGCAATTGTCCCGTGTTAATTTAAATAAAATTTCTGTTAATTTTCCATTAGTATAGTATTATTTAAAGTGGTCCGGGTATCAAGTGGCGGCAAGTGAATACCTAGTGTTAGATGGAGGAAGCTGGCGACTTACTAGAGGCGTGGGGGGGCCTCTCGGATTTAAAACCCATTTTCACCAGTAAGTATTTTGCATCTACTTTCCACATAACTTGCCATTAGGTACTGCTTAGTTTCTCTTCAGACCAATCACAATTTCGTAAGAATACCTACTGGCGGGAACTGGTAAGGGCGCAGTGCGAGATTTTTCTGGTAATTCTAGAATGGTAGATAGGTACTGTCTGTGGATTGTAACCCCGTGGTTTACGCTCCACTGGCTGGAATTATTAGCTAGTCTATAGATCTTCATTTTAAATTTCAAAATTGATCGATCGTCGTAAAGTCAGTGTTTCAGTTCAGTCTAGCTTTCAAGTAATCAATACTTAACTATTAAAAGTACATTATTAGAAGTGTTTTTATTGCTAGTGTTCGCACAATCAATCCAATTGTACCTACTTAGCTACCTACTTAGGGTTTGATGCTCAAATTCTTGTGTAGGACCTACTTTGCTTGCCACAGGCACTGCATCACTCGTTCAGTAAGCGGTTTCTCTCTGTTTGGCAAGTGATGTCGAACAATATAAAAAAACTTCGCAATGGAATCCGTCTTCACTTCTGTGGTGTCCGAAGTAGGTAATTGGTACAACAGCCATATTGTTTGTTACAGAAAATGCAATTAATTTGCACGCCCTAACCGCCCTGTCGCTAGAAGATATTAAAGAATTAATCCCTCAATTGGGGCCCAGGGCTTTATTTCTAAGGTGCTGGAAAAATTGGCATTCAGAATACACTACAAGCACTACTCTAAATATATCAGCATCAGATCTAAACAGTATTTCCATAAGTGTAAGTTCACCCTACTTACTATGTAGCAGTACTTAGCTTACTTTTATGATATAAAATAAAATAACATTTTGCCTATTTTTCTTCCTGTGCTGTCCTGAAGCCATGCTATTTAGTGGCAGGATGAAAGAACTGGAAGATTGTGCTGTATTATCAGCAGCACATCAACCTACCCCTATAAGGGATCAAGTTATTCTGGTTATTCTTAGTAATGTATTTGTAGTAATGTGTGTGTTACATGTAAAACTAGTTAAGTTGATCCCTTAAATGGGTAGGTTGGTGTGCTGCTGATTGTACAATACACCTTTTTTATTACTTTTTAGGCACTAGTCTTAAAAATATCAACCGAGATGAGATGTGATAGCAGTGTCTAAGTGGTAACTTAACTTCACTCCGATGTACCATTGTCATCATAATGATTTTACATTATGTACTTATGTTTGTTACAGGATCTTAATTTTGAGACAGAATCAGGAACTCAAAATATTTCAATTCCGGAGTGTACTGCTACGGTTTGCCCTTCAGTTGTATCCACAGTGCCAGCTACATACAAATCAAGAGATGCTTTTACATCGCACACTACATTTGCGGCATCAGCTACAGTGCCAAGTACATCTTCAGGGGTTATGCTAACGAAAAAGCTAAAAGAAAGTACATATGTAAAAAAAAATCTTTCAAAATATTTTCACATTTAAAGGTTTAATTCGAACTTACAATGGAACCAATGAAGTATAAGTAAGCAGTCAATGCTTACTTATACTTCATTGATATATATATGGAACCCTATAATGAGCGTGGCCGACACACTCATGGTAAGATTCTAATATTTGCTCCTGTTGTGAACCCCACACTGTAATACAGGGTGAAAAAAAATGAGTCGGAAATACTATAAGGGGTGAACCAGCCCATGAAACTTAACAACTTTACCCTAGAAACATGTGTTCTTTGAGGAAATCGGAAATACTTTAAGGGGTGAACTAGCCCATGAAACTGAACCACTTTACTAATAATACTATTTTTTTTACATCCTGTATAACAGTGTGGGGTTCACAACATGAGCAAATATAAAATCTCACCATGAGCATGTCGGACACATTCATATTATAGGGTTCCATAGTCAATGCTTACTTAATACTTCATTAAAACAACGTACCTAGTTCCATTGAAAGTTCGAATTAAAGCTTATGTGAAAATATTTTAAAAGATTTTTTTTTTACCACATAATTATTTCATATTGCATTATAAATCTATCTATCTTCTTGCAAATTGTCATGTTGTGAACAAGTACAGAAATTTGAGTTATATTGAGGTAGGGCATACAAAGGACAGACAGATATGATAAAATGATAAAGGTTCCTAGTAATAACGAAGCACCCTATTAAGTTAAGCCAGATTCTCCTACTGGGCGTTTAAACACCCTTATCATAATTATTTTTTCAAGAAATAAAAATAATCTGTCATTATTTAAATTAACGTGTTAATAATTTAGAATAACAAATGTTATTTTTTTCATAATTTTATTTATTTCCGGGGAATCTGGAAAAGAGTACAAACAGGGTCTTTTTCAGTTTTTTTGTTAGCACTGTCTTTAAAAAACTCCGAATGCATGATCAACAGCATCAGTTCATGAAACTAAACATTTTTCACAAAAACTCAGTAAAAGACTAAAAATCTGTACCTTCCAGAGAATCAATCATTTCCTATACAGAAACTAAATTAGAATTCAAAATATTTTTGACGTTTCCTGATAAAAAAAAATGTGAAAATTTGTTTAGTTCCATGGACTGATCACTCTGCGAAGTTTTCGGAAGGCCGTCCCTAACACCCGTTTATTCTTAGGTTATAACAATTTCGTTCATTTTATGTTGATTATTTAACTTGCTGTTTTGAATAAAAATAAATGAGTCAAATTACTTGATTATTTTATTTCAGTAACACTTAAGAATATTTCAAATTATCTTTATTACGTTTAAGTTGTATGTTTGTTGCTATTGTTTGTTTTGTTGCGTTTAAGTTGTATGTCTTCTGTTACTATTAAGTTGTTTGTTTGTGAGTTGTTTGTTATGACTCAATTTACACCGAAATCGAATCGAATTTTTGCAACGAATTTGTTTATAGTATAATGAACCTTGTGTAACGTACGTAATTTGTACGTTAACCAATTGACATAAAGTTCATTATGCTATGTAAAATTTCGTTGCAAAAAGCCGCTTCGCTTCCATTCCGCGGCGGTGTAAATTGAGCCTAAACAAACAACTCAATAGCGAAAAACATACAACTTAATAGCAACAAACATACAACTTAATAGCAACAAACACACAACTTATTAGCAACAAACATACAACTTAATAGCAACAAACACACAACTTATTAGCAACAAACATACAACTTAATAGCAACAAACATACAACTTAATAGCAACAAACATACAACTTAATAGCAACAAACATACAACTTAATTGCAACAAACATACAACTTAATAGCAACAAACATACAACTTAATAGCAACAAACAGACAACTTAATAGCAATAAACATACAACTTAAGCACAACAAAGAAGTACTTAATTCAGATCAACACTTTTATCACTTAACTTTATTAAGCTACATGATCTATATAAAGACGTACTTACATCAATCAATTAATAATCATTATAAAATTTATCATCTGGCATGATACTATCAAACAAATCGCCTATCGTCTTATGTATATTTCATTTTAAAACTTACAATTTTATTGATTTAATCTATCAACGAAGATGTTGAAATCAATCAAGTGACTTTTAAACATTGGTCAAGTGCTTTTTAAACGCAACAACTGCCATAGTTAGCATAAACAAGAGACCTAGACGCTTTGTTATAGGGCATGTTAATATCAGTCAAGTTATTTATTCAAATTAATCAAGAAAATTTATAAAGCGACTATTTTTCTACTTATTTACGCTTTGCGACTGGCCAAAAAAGTAAACAAGTTCTTAATAAAATCTACAAAAATCATAGCAACATCCATAAAGTAATCTTACTACGGACAACTCAATGTACTTTATTACTGTAATCGTACACCTTTGTGCGTTCCTATATAAATAAGTTACATGAATGACGGAGACACATTCTTGATTCATAATATCATTTATTTTTCTCAGTGTAGTGTTTAATAAACAGCTAGTGTATTGGGAAATATCGAAACAGGGACAGAGCAAACAAAATTTTAACCGAAACTTGTGTCTTATTGGACTCAAGTCAATTATTCTAGTGTAGTTCCGCTGCCGCTCTAATATTGTCATATTATGTTAGATGGTGTTACTGAGACGCGGGATCACAATTTTTCTAAGACATATCTTCGCATGTCTTCTCTATGGACAAATGGTATTTTTAGTATGGGCTTTATCACACTAGCGAGTTGCGAGCGAGTGCAAAGCGGGGCGAGTGCGCAGCGATCCCGCCACGAGTTCACGTCTTGTGCGCAGCGAGCGCGCCGCGTATGAGCAGCGAGTTCGCGGTGCACGACCGCGGCTTGTACATTCAGTGCCAAGTACAATGTTCGCCGCGAGCTCGCTGCCCACCCGCGGCGAGCTCGCTGTGCACTCGTTGCGGATTCGCGGCAAGCTCCCTGCGCACCCGCCCCGCTTTCCACTCGCTCGCTACTAGCTAGTATGATAAGGCCCTATGAAATACAAAAAAACAACTACTGCACATTTAAAAAGAAACTGGTCAGTACTATGCGTTTCAAATAAGGATAGGAACGTCAATGACCTCTATCTGTCAAATGTCGCTTAAAAAGTGGGTACTGCCTGCAACAAAACCTTAATCGCGTATCAATTATGTATTTTTTTTTGTTTTACTGAGTCGTAGTTATTAAAAATGAAAAAAACGTCTTGAATTAATTAATCTTGTGGAGTGCTTACGTTTTATTTATTAATTCTGTTTGTTACAGGGTTGTTTGTTGTTGTTGTTGATATTTGATTTTGTTTTCATCTCCCTGACTGCTGGGAAATGTGTGAACGAGGCGCTGTGTTGTATGGGAGGGCTCGAGAGATTATCTCCAATGTAAACAAATACTTTGACAGTACAATTTAGAAAATTAGTTGTTCGTGATTTGTAAAAAAAAACATATTTAGAAAAAAACTTGTTTTGCTGATCTTACCCAATTTATTCAAATTGACAGCAATGACGTCACAACATGGCGCAAGGTCATTCCTATTCTCATTTGAGACGCATAATAAACTTTCCCAGGGTTGTGTAAACCCTGAAAGAGTTTATTATGCGTCTTAAATGAAACAATTATTGGGTTAATTAACAAGCAGTTACAATTATTGGGTCTTCTAAATATATGTATTTAGCCTCAGATACGAGTTTGAGAAGAGTTATTATTGTCTGTTGTCTATTTTTCTAGTTAGGTGTGCTATTATTATGATGGTTATTTTATTATTTTCGGCCTCCTAGAAGGTTATAGAATATAAAAAAAATAAAACAAACTCGGATATTGCGTGTAAAAAGCATCCGCAGTTTTTTTACATTTTGAATCAAACGGTTAAACCTTTGTATAGCAGCTGATGTTTTTATTTTTGGGTCCCTAAGTAACTAAAATAGTAACAAAAAAATACCCAATACCTTTGTACATCATTTAACTTAAAACTACGCCCCTAATAACAAGAATAACTTACATTAATCTAAACAGTTTAGTGCAAACTAACATAAGTACAAACATTCCTTTCTCCCTACTATAAGGGTGGGGACACAACACTGACGTCTATGATCGTCGAGAGCACTTTATATGACATAACTCACATTAAGATTATGTTTTCTTTATTGTTCTTAGAAACCTTTTTGTCGCTGCTGGAGCTACAATCTCTTATGTCTATAATGTATCTAAGCTTGTTTTGTGTTTTCGTGAAAAATACCACCAAATATGTACTAATTTTGTTTATGAGTTTTACAATACATTAGATACCTACACAAGTCCCCATGATCTTTCAGTTTCTTTCGGTATTTTGTTCTCACGGATCAGTCGACTTGGACATTTAGCGAAATCATATTTTTTTAAATAATGACGTGTAAAAGTGTGTAGAAAAAACCTACATTACTTGCAGAAGTAAATATTAGTAAATTGTTGGTTTAAATTTAACAAGTACTACTCTTTATTACTAGTTATAGACATCTTAGCTTCAGACAAACTCAGCAAGCAAAGTCAGTGCTAAAAAATGACATACATGAACTAACCCCTTTTTCTAAGGAGGTAGACAGAAACTATAGAATGCCGCGTGCTAACGATTCTTACATGGTTATTTTGTTTTATTTTAAGTAAATAAAATAATATACCTAAATTTAATGAAGTAAACGTCAATGACTAGCATTAGTGTGCAATGACATCTCAATTCGACTTCACTTCACGGAGTGATTTTTACAGTATAGTACTGTAGCAACGCTACTCTGTAAAAATCTGTTGGCTATAATGTGAGTGAAAAAAGGCGAATTGAGAGCTGTGTTTGACAGTTAACGATAACCGAAAGATTATTCACTTACAGTGCACCCACATTTCGCCAGATATGTTTAAGTTTCATGTGTGAGAAACTATCAACTGGACACAAATCCTGATTCCAGGCTGTAACTATGAAAATCCCAGTCAGTTAAGTTATATTACCTACTTTAAAACCGTAGTGTGTCCAGACCTTTACACATGGATGCCAAGTTCGCCCCTGTCAAGCCGTGAGTTATTAGCGCCGCTAACTTGGACAAGCAAGTTGGATTGAAATATAGCTTAGCCAAGCATCCATTGATTACAACATATTACTCAAACTATGAGTTGCAGGAAGCGCTTGGCACTTGGCAAATGGAACTGCAGAAGCTCTTAGTATTCTTATAAATGGATAAAGTGCCAAGTTTATCTGCCTGTGAATAAGTAATTTGTGAAGCGTTTTCAGAATCAAAATCAAATCTAATTTATTCAAATTAGGGTGAAACTCAGCCCTTTTTGAACTTTAACGTTCGTATTACATAAGTCATAAACGTCCGCCCTTCATTTGTCAACTGTTCATCATCATGAGACGGTTGTGCGTTCCCTTTGAGGGATCACCTCTCAATTTTGATCTTTTTAATCACCTTCATTTTTCAGACTATTGATCAACTGTTGGCTGTTATTATTTAGTCAAATCATCATCATCATCATCATCCACAGCCCGACTTCACCCACTGCTGGGTATAGGCTTTTTAGGTACCAATTTCCACGTCCCTGTGCCAGACTCATCCACGGTACTCCCGCAATGGCAACAATGTCGTCCGCCCATCTCGCCACAGGACGCCCTATACTTCTGTGAGAGTCAAAATGGCGGGTGTACCATAGCGAATTAAATTATACCAATTACCAAAAAAACGTACCTAAAATGTACTATTTAGTACCTACCTAAGAAGTACAGATTTTTTAGACCTAGGTAAGGATAGGACATCCTTACCTAGGTCTAAAAAATCTGTACCTCTTTCACAATGAAATTATTTAGAAAGTAAGGTACACCCGCCATATTGACATCAAGATGGCGGGTGTTCTATAATATTTTATTATTTAACCATTACTCATAAAATATAATTACACCAAAAAATTGTACCTAAAAAGTACCTCTATTAAAAGAAAACGTACACTTGAACAGTTGGATAGTTCCTGAGAAATAAAACAACCGTGTCTTGTGTGATACTAAACACGATACTTAATTATAATGATATTATTGATATAGTTACATATATTATAGGTCTGTTAATTAGTGCGCTTATATTATTATAACTTAAAAGCATTTCGTTCGCAACTTCATCCGCATGAATTACGTTCGCCCTCGTAGTTTTAAAATAAAATATAACTTAATATTACTTAGTTATAAAGTTGCTTTCTAATGGTGAAAGAATTTTTAAAATCGGTTGAGGAGTTTTCGAGTTAAGTCCAACAAACTAAACATCACATCCTTCTTCTAATTTAAATTTAGAAGTACCTACATACTACGTTATTGCGCTACGTTCTAGCTAGAACTACAGGATATTAAAGTCATTAGATTAATTACTTGTTTAATGATCCAACAAACTAAATGCAACGCTGATGAACAGACTATCAAAGACTGGTTCAACATGAAAAGATCAATCTTAGACAGCTGCATACCAAACTAGATTCAAATGAACTGGTGTCGGAATTCTCTTTGGGGGGAATATTTTGTCAATTTGATTGATGTTATGGGCGTTTAGAATCCCTATGAAATTGATTCCGTGCGCGGCAACACCGCGGCCGCAGGTTGCGCGCCGCGGCTGCATGCTTCAATTTCAAAGAGATTCATAGAAACCCGTGCAGATTGCGGTCTGTGGCCCATCTTGGACTTATACCTTTAATAGAGACATCCAAAGACAAAGTGGAACTGGTTGCCGATGGATGACAGCACCGCAGGATCAGTCGATGTGGAATAAGCTTCCGTCCAGGAGTGGCGTCCTTTGGCCTAATTGAGGATAGGACGGTGATGATAATTCCCTATAGTACCATGGCTAGTTTTACATGTGGATGTGTGGAGAGGGAGAGGATAGCAGGACGGGTGACAGGATAGAATGGAAGAAAAAAACGTGTTGCGCCGACCCCAATAACGTGGGATAAGGGCAAGAAGATGATGATGACCACGGCTGGTTTCAATTTGTATGACTGCATTGTTTATCTGCCAGCGAGTCCGGCAGTAGTATCAAGAGTGTGACCTATGAATACCTCTTTTAAATCTACCTTCTTAGTAGATTTAAAACAAGTCTATTGTCTTCTTCTCAAAACACATTATAGTTAGGTCACTGTGTGTGTGGAATTAAGTACATTTTTATGATGAAATCGATTAGAAAACGTGTTTGGAGAGATACTCCTATTACTATTTAGAAAATCGATAATCATATAGTCACTTGTTTTTTGGATAACCGACTCTTGTTGTTGATTTCAGTCTCAGTTTTTTTTTTGTTAGTTTTTTATGATAACAATATACTTATTATTATATTCAAAATTACAGTCAAAACTTTTATTTCAATTAGACCATTCAAAGACACGTGTGAACGTCAAACTTAAAATAAGATATTAAATTAAGTTAATGATTCTACTTGCGCATTCCAAAAGGCAGTTTTGTATGGAGAAGAATAGGCAAGAAACTCCTTATTGCACACAGCACAGCCCATAATGTGTACCTACTACCTATTGTATATTTTGTATGTTTCATAAAATATTGTGTGTATGTGTGTTTTAATGACTGATGTCTTATAAAGATTTTTCTTTCTTACTTTCATATTTATATAGGTTTTAAAATCCTTTATAAACATTAATCATATTATATGTGAGGACGATGTACTGTATTGGACTGGGGATATTGGAAACCTCTCCTGTGTTTAGGCAGTTTCACCAATAACATCATAATATAGATGAAGCAGAACAATACTATTTTTCCGTAGTTGAATGTTCATATTTTCAAAATGCACCTTGGCAACATGACCCAAACCAGTATTGCATTTTAACCGTCTTTTTATCAGATGCCTGCCCTAATCGGTCTCAAGCCGTCAGTAACACAAATTTGAAGTTTCTCGGCAAACCCTTCGAATGCGGACCATGTCCTCTCTTATGTTACACAATTACGAAAGGGATCGCTATTTACATACATTAAGTAGGGAATTTACACTGACGTTATCTCAGAACCCATCTTGCCTGCTTAGTCAGTTAATGGGGAATTCTCAGGACAATTTAGAAGGAAATATTTCGGGTGTGTAACTAGAGTGACCTTATTTGATGTTAATTTCGTGGACTCCATAAAACAGTTTGTTTAGCACTGAGGAGTGTGTCTTTACAGCGATAATATATGACGAAGTCTTACTCAATATGGTAAAATTATAATTAAAATATCAAAATGAAATATTTATTGAAACAAAACTACAAACTACTTATAGGTATAAGTAGGTATAGGTTCTAAAACATGGTAGATACAAAGCGATCTTACAATAAAATATGACACACATGTTTTGCTTAAAATAAAGCATACAAAGTCACAATATAAGATAAAATACAAGTTAATTCTTAAGATCTAGAAAATCCTTAGTGCTATAAAAATTGCATTTATTTAGCCATATAAAAAGTTTTATTTTAAATTGTCTCGTATTCAGACATTGGAGATCAATGGGGATTTTATTAAAGATACCAATACTTATAGCCCCGCAGTTTTGTTGATTGTGGCCTTGTGGTGGCAGTATCGCTGGGTGTATGATAGTACACCGTTTGCTGAAGAGTTTTTTCCGTCACTCCTTTTTAGCAAAAACACTAGGACTTTCTGAAAGTCAAGATTTAGAACTCTTCGGGGATTACAGGCGTGATGTTATGTTAAAATAAAAAAATCGCTGTAAAAAAATAGTTTCTAAATAGTTAGTTTATAATTATATTTAACATAATAAATCCAGTGTTACCAGGTCATGCATGCTGTGACATCTTAATATGTTGTACATTTAATATTATTTTAGAATAACACTAACTGAAGAAGAATTCTTAAATGTAACAACTACTGATTGTCCAAATAAATAAATAAAACGAATATAAACTAACCCAATGCTAGAGCTAAATAATTAAAGTAGATCTGATTTTAAGTGAACTATGTTCTTATAAGAAATAAATTCTTTAAGCCCGTAGTATGAATATTGAAATTGTACCCAAGTCCGCAGTGTCAACGATGGAACCAATGCATTTGATAAATGTAATGTATAATCTTTCAGTGACTAGAGCAGGCGAGTGCTACACGCCATATTATAATCATAATTATGATGTATCAAGTATATTAAACTCTTATTTCAGTTCAGTATGCGTGTGTGGTTCGTAGTGCTTTTGTCTGTTGGATCTTGTGCCTACAAGAACAACAATGATGTCTTCGGTAAGTAGCATTTTTAACCGACTTCAAAAAAAGGAGGAAGTCCTTATTTCTGTTGTATTTTTTTTATTGTTTTATTGAAAGAAAGAAAGAAGAAAAGAAAGAAAATACATTTCTTAGCAACAAATAACATTTTTATAAGTCGGGTTTTTTTGATATTCTCATACTTATAAAATATCATCCATTCCATTCAAGTTTCCGACGTTTCTGCTTGCGTTTCCAAATTCCAGTAAAATTGACTTTAGTTTATCTATACATATAATAAAACAGTAACGACAGAAAAACTGTACATTGAGAATTTTCAAGAAAAAATAAGTGGGTTTTGTTAGAAAAACGTAACTGGTGACAAAAAGTGACTTTTTAGAATTTTTGTCTGTTTGTCTGTTTGTCTGTTTGTCTGTATGTATGTCCGGGGTGAACTCAAAAAGTACTGCATGGATTTGCTTCAAATTTTGCATGAATATTACTAAGAGGTCGGGTCAACACATAGGCTATATATTATCATGCTATCACCTACGGGGGAGGAGCAGTGAATCTTTATTCTTCTTACTCATTCTGTGGAAGCGTGTAATCAAAGGACGCATATTTAAATGTTGGTTTTGTGTAAGCTATGCTATTATCTAGCTTTACACTATAAAAACTTCGCCATTTATGTAACTTTGGCAGAGAAACATAGTTTAATGAATGTTAGTAGTATAAAGACAATTTGGAATCAGCGCCATCTATGAGAATGTATAAAAATCAAATCAAGTAACACACATGAACACTTTTTGAAAATTAATTTAAATTTTGATCGTGTTGGTGAGGTTAGTAGTTAGTTATTCTTTAAATTCATAGATGGCATTGTGCATTTTTTTCATCTACATATAATAAAACAGTAACGAAAGAAAAACTGTACATTGAGAATTTTCAAGAAAAAATAAGTGGGTTTTGTTAGAAAAACGTAACTGGTGACAAAAAGTGACTTTTTGGAATTTTTGTCTGTTTGTCTGTTTGCTATCACCTACGGGGGAGGAGCAGTGAATCTTTATTCTTCTAACTCATTCTGTGGAAGCGTGTAATCAAAGGACGCATATTTAAATGTTGGTTTTAAGTAAGCTATGCTATTATCTAGCTTTACACTATAAAAACTACGCCATTTAAGTAACTTTGGCAGAGAAACAAAGTTTAATGAATGTTAGTAGCATAAAGACAATTTGGAATCAGCGCCATCTATGAGAATGTATAAAAATCAAATCAAGTAACACATAAACACTTTTTGAAAATTAATTTAAATTTTGATCGTGTTGATGAGGTTAGTAGTTAGTTATTCTTAAAATTCATAGATGGCATTGTGCATTTTTTTCATAAAAGTTGTATCGTATAATTCGTTTTGACAAATTGAAGTTCCAACAAAACCCTCAAAATCTTGAGCAGAGTTCGGATCGTATCATATGGGATCGTATCAGTGTACGATTTTCAAAAGGAAGGCAGTTGAGGCCGTGGACAGAACCCTGCAGGGCATCTGCAGGAACGAACATTTGATGGGTAGTGTCACAGTTCTGCTCAGTGGCGATTTCAGGCAAACGCTTCCCGAGTTGACGCGGGGATCGAGGGCTGACGAGATGAATGCTTCGGTGAAACGATCTTCGTTGTGGTCACAAGTTCGTACGCTGCGCTTGACCATTAATATAAGAGCTCGGCTCGGCGGCATTGCACGCGCTCAAGAATTCTCCGATGTCCTTCTAAGTCTTAGCAAAGGCACTCTACCAGAAGAGAGAAGTGGACAGGCGGTGCTTTCAGAGTCTCTCGGTAGAGTGGTATCCAGCTTCGAAGAACTCATTCGCTGTGTGTACGTGGACATCAGTCGTATAACGCACCAGCAGAATTCGTGTGAGAGGGCCATTTTGGCGCCCAAAAATGATCATGCTGCAGCAATTAACGAATGCATTCTCTCGGACATTGAGGGGAATGAAGTGGTCTATACGTCGATAAGCACTGTCGTCGAGCAAGATGACGCCACACATTATCCCGTGGAATTTTTGAACTTCCTGTCAGCAAGTTGACTTCCAGCGCATACCATCAAGCTGAATGAAGGTCGGCGTCCCGATTATGCTTTTTAGGAACAAATCTCCTCCAAAGTTGTGTAACGGGTGGTGCCTTAAAGTCATCTCTCTCCACAGACACCATTGAGGTGGAAATTATTACGGGTTGTGGCGTCGGCAAGGCAGTATTTATACAACGCATTCCCCTTATACTTCATAGCTTCCCGATCCAGTTCGAGCGCGTACAGTTCCCCGTGAGTGTTTGCTTAGTGATGACAATCAATAAATCGCAGGAGCCGATACTCAGAGCAGCGGGTGTAGATCTCAGGACGAGTTGCTTCTCACACGGGCACCTGTACGTCCCTTGCTCCCGCGCCACCAGTCCTGACTATCTTTACATTTTGGCTCCTGGCAGTATAATTATCAACGTAGTTTATAGGAAAGTGTTATAAGGTATATACCTTTGAACGTATTTTTAACCGACTTAAAAAAAAAGAGGAGGTTCTCAATTCGACGGTGTTTTTTTATGTGTGTTTGTTACGCGATTACTCCGCCATTTATGGACCGATTTTCAAAAATCTTTTTTTTATTTGATAGGGTATACTACCAGGTTGGTCCCATTAGTATTAAACCTCAGATCTGATGAGGGATCTTCGAGGAATTGAGGGAACTCCTCAAATAATATAGGAAAACATGTACCAATTTTTACATTTTTTTTTTGGTGACAAATCAAGCATTTACATTTAGCAAGTATCATTTCGTGAAGAAAAACTGATGAAGAAGACAGGCGACGGAACTCTTCAACGCATAACAACAAATTACTCGCAATAGCTCGCAGCCACATGTCTGTGCATGGTTTATGTATTTCCCATAACATTACGCCTGTCTATTTTAAAAGGTTTAGAAAGAACTTCTTTTGCAATTGTTAACCTATTTCAATGATTCTTTCAAGTTTTGAAAGACTTTCTTTACATACAAAGAAACTAAAAATTGCAAAATAAAAAAAAATACAAAAAAACTCTCTTCATGTAACTTATATTTTAATGCTACTAGCTTTTGCCCGCGGCTTCGCCCGCGTGGATGTCGAACTTCCGTCCCCTATGTTTTCCCTTTAACGGTTGAATTTTCAAAAATCGTTTCTATGGAAGACTTCCTCTTCGCTAAGAGCACCCCTTCAAGTTTCATGTCTCTAATACCAGCGGTTGGGGCTGTGCGTTGATATATAAACGTAATAATTTTAGCATAATATTTCCGGATAGACTACTTTCAAAGTTGATTCTTCCGATATGTAAGCATAAAGATTTCTGAAACTACTGACCCGGGAAAGAGCGCCGTACAACTGACGATGTGTAAAACAACTGATACTAAGATCAACCTGCCCAGGCGTATTGATTACCTACAACCGTACCAAGTTTGGTTAAAATCCCTATAATAGTTTTTGAACTATGCGTGCACATACAGACAGAAAGACAAAACATTCACTAATTGCATTTTTGGCATCAGTATCGATCACCAATCATCCTCCAATATTAATTTTGAATAGATATTCAATGTGCATAATTATCTTCGTAGTGTGTGATAGTCCATTGAATTGTATGGCGAGCGATATTGTATCTTAAGATTAAATATTATAATATCTTAGCCGTGTGCAGCGCCCTTTGGTGAACTCCACTGCGGGTGACGTAACCTACGACAAACTTATTATTTGCGGTTGGTACGGTAGTCAGGTCTAGGGATCGAACCGCAAAATTAAGTTTGTTTTTTATTGTATATACTTTTCCGGGATTAAAAGTACCCAGTGTGGTGCCCAGGATATCAAAGAATAAGTATACCAAGTTTCATCGTAATCGAACCTGTAGTTTTTGCGTGATACCTGAACATACAGACAGACAGACAGACAGACAGACAGACAGACAAAAATTTTTTTAATCATATTTTTGGGTTCGGTGTCAGTCTAGTAACACCCCCTGCTATTTATTTTTTTGATATTTTCAATGTACAGAAATTTTACTTCTACAGATTTATTATAAGTAATAATAATAATAATAGATTTTAAAAGTTGTTAACTTATAATGCTATAGCGACACTAAAATCTTAGGTAGGTATATTTGGTGCTGTAGAACCTTCACGCAGACGACGTCGCGGGCAGCAGCTAGTTATATAAATAAAACACTAAATTATGTAATTCTGGTGTTGCTCGCGTGTCTTTCGATCTTCATCCAAGCTGTTTAATAATAATACCAGCCTTGTAGTGTTCCACTGCAGAGCAAAGGCATCTTCTCATACAGAGAAGGTACGAGCATTGATCACCACGATTTCAAACGTATATTATCTATAAGTCCAGTTTTCCGCACAGTGATTCCTTCACCAACGGAGATAAGATACTTACTTAAATAGTACCTACATACGAATTGAAAAAGTCACATTGGTAGTGGCCCGGATTTGAACCACAACCTCGTGCATGAGAGGTAGGCGCCTTAATCTCTGGGCCACCATGACATCCCAGCAATAAGCCTTCGTAAAATCTTTCCCACAAACAAAACTTTTCGTAAACAATAGAGTCGAATACAGCGCTTATACCGCTACTATACAACATATTAACCGCTTCCCTACCGCGTCGTACCGCAAACATGGCCACTTTTAATCCTCACCGGTAGATTATTCCCCGCTCGGCTGAGCAACGTCGACGCAATTAACTTGTAATACTTCTCAAGGTTGAGCTTTGTCGAGCATGTGTTGAGCTTTGTTGAGCTGCCAGAATGATGGAGAGATATTCTTATTGTTGAGTCTGGTGGAGATTGGGATTTGATTAATAGGTTTTGGCTATGTCGGAGTCTGTCGCGGATAGTATATTGAATATTGTGTTAGGATGTACGGAATTAGGTACTTAAGAACCAAAAAATATACCTTAACTTAGAATTATAATCGTAATTAATTAACAATGGTTGGACAGCTAAAATACTAGGAAGTGGGGTAGAGCGGGCTTTTCGGGGGACTGTTACGTAATTTTGACGCTTAAAAAGTGCTGATCCACAGCATAATTTAAACAAAAACCTTTTGATTAGGAAATCTAAAGCTCTATACGTTAATTGTATTTCTTACTAACACTGTAATTAGTCAAAACTAATAATTACTTATAATAAACTTTTGTCTTTAATTATCATATAAAATTTCGGTCTTAGAATTGGAATGTTTTTTTTTATCCGACTTTGCGAAACATGGATAAATAATACGAGTAGGTAAGTCAGAGTAAAAAAATACACAAGCGCTTTAGGCGTTACCGGAACCCACTTCACACAAGTATTTTTACGAAGCGACTACCTATGAAAGCTCCAAACTTACTTAGTAATCATATTAGACGGTCACCCATCCGCGGTTGACCTTGGGAACGTACGGCTAAACGCACGGTAAAATTTTTATATTTTCTTTCTTTCTTTCTTATTAATTATCTTCCTTCTTTCTTTCTTATTAATTATCTTCCTTCTTTATTTCTTATTATTTACCCACAATCACGGCAAAAATTATTTTCCTTCTTTCTTTCTTATTATTTAGCCACAAGTACGACTAAATGTATTTTCCTTCTTTCTTTATTATTATTTAGCCACAAGCACGGCTAAATGTTTTTTTGTTTTTTTTTTTTTACCACGACGGTGGCTAACAAGCTTACAGCCGGCCTGATGGTAAGCGGTTACTGTAGCCTATGGACACTTGCAACACCAGAGGCGCCACACGCGCGTTGCCGACCCTTTAAAAACCTATTTACTCCCCTTTTGAAGAACTCCATACTGTAGCCCTCTGAGAAAACCTCGGCAGGGAGCTCATTCCACAATCCAAGTGTACGCGGGAGGAAATTCCTCTGAAACCGGCTCCAGTGTGTGAGCATGAACTCCCTGTCGACGGCGAGCGGTGCGATGATAGAAAGTGGTCATGGGCATCATATCAAACAATTCTTCGGAACACAACCCATTATACAACCGGTAGAACACACATAGGGAGGCAAAGTCTCTCCTATAAGATTTAGGGGCTCAATACCGCTTGTGAGTACGGGATCGTCGACGAGTCTCACAGCTCGCTTTTGAACCGAGTCAAGGGGCCCAAGCTGGTATCCAGGTGCTCCCGCCCAGAGATGACAGCAGTACTCCATATGGGGCCGAATCTGCGACTTGTATAGCAGCAGTCTTTGCCCCGGGCGGTGTGAAGTACCGCTTCGCACTATTAAGGACACCGAGTTTTTTGGATGCCAGCTTGGCCTTGTCTTCCAAGTGACTTCGGAACTGAACGTCGCTGGAAATGTTGACACCAAGGATCCCTATACTCTCACTGATGGTAAGGGTTGTGCCCTGGAATTGTGGGGCCACAGTAAGTGGAGTTTTTTTTAACGGTGAACGCACAAACTTATAGTACAACAATAGTTGGGAAAAGGCTACACAGATGATGATTTATATCGCTGTAAGGCCTCCGTCACGAAGTCAGCGGGAGCGGGGTTGCAGCGACGGCATATAAATCTATGCATTGTAACGCGCCGCGCCCGCTCCGCTTCTGCCGCCGTTCCGCTGCCCTGCTGTGTGGGATCGTCTGATAAACTTTAGAATTCCCTTCGCCTTCACTTCGACTACATTTGCACTTGAATTGAGAACCTTCATTTGCAGAATAACACTGCTCTACGTACTATGAATGAATTAAATGAATCTTAGTTCAAGCACGCACAGGTGGACAGGATTTGCCAACATATATTATTAATCTGTGCCCTTAGGGAGTCAAGCAGAAATGATAAACGAAGTTGGTCCTCCACGGCCCGTTGGTCCCGATATCAAAAATTCCCGGCTTATAAATATTTATGAGCGAGTGGGTACCGGTACAAAGTTGTTTTATTTTTCAACAAACACACCCTTTGTTAACATCTATTCAATTCGCGAGGCGATTGTTTTTTTGCCTTCTAAATAGGATATTATCTGTCGGCGTGTCTTTCTGACCCCGTTTGGAAAATTCCCGTTTTAAATGTAAAGAGACTTGTAATGAGGGCTTTAAATGTTAGCATTTTCAATGTTATGGTAGATTTTTACGTTTACTTTTTACGCTTGAAGATTACGATGGTGACCCCAGTTTTTTTTTTTTTGTTATTTTCACATTGGTTTTTATCGTTTACATTTTGCTTTTTTGAATTATTTGTGTCTCTGAAAATAAGCGAAAGTAGTTTACAAAAAATACCATGAACTAATTCAGAAAATAACGCCTGTTTTCCTTGAGGCGTCAGGCACATATGTACCTAAAAGAACACCTACATTTTGCCAGTTTTGTTAAGGTCATTCCAAATAAAAATTACAATATTAGTGTAATAAGATAACTTCTCTCTTCGCTGCCGCCTCGACGATTCCGTGCTCTATGCTAGCAATTCTACAAACTTACGCATACACAGATCTTCCTTCCCTTATAATCTTCATCCTATTATCGGGGTAACAATTAAACAAAATGTGAATATGTGAGTGGTTGACCAAAAAGGGACCTCAAGGGAAAATAATTGATTTCGAGTAAATCGCGTTTGAAATTTCGTGTAGAAACAAGTTTCGACTCGTGCGCGGCTCACAAAAAAAATTATAAAAAAAACACTACAGCACCTAAAAATATTCTGGTTAGACCAAAACAAAGCTAAAAGACCACAGATTAAAAAATTCAAAAAAAAAAATTAACGGTTTCCAATCCCTCCAGGTCCCTTTTTGGTCAACCACTCACATATAGACCTAAGTACAGATACCCATCAGTTAACATTTTTAATACTTTCAATCCTTGTTACTAAGTTCTTTTTGTAACAGATTGTATTTTTCACCATGTTGATATTTTCCCATTTGTTTTGTGAAGAAAGTTGTACAAATGGATGCTATTATTTTTGATACTGAGTTAGGTAGGTACTCATCACTTGGCTACACTTGAAGAAAGACTAGTGTTATTGAAGTGATAACTTCTAATGCCAGGGTAATTTGTAAGTTTTTATGGTGTACAATAAAGAGTATTCTTAAACGATTCGTATCTATTCTCTTTCTACAATCGAGAACGCCTCAAATCCTTTTGTTTTGACCACGTGACAAAACAAAGGGATTTGAGGCGTTCTCGATTGTAGAAAGAGAATAGATACGAATCGTTTGTAACTTGGCTAGGGGGGCAGGTTCGTTACGTAACGCGTTACGGCGCGGCGCCAGTCTCCCTGGCTTACCTTCCTCTCACGCAAACGGCTGCGGTAGGCAGGCTCCTACCCTCTTACTTCAACCAACAGCGCTAGATATTGTATTTCAGAAATAAAACATTGAACATTAAATACGAGACACACACAATTTATTTTTTATTTGTGAAGTGCCCAATACAGTCGCTAGCCTGATATGTCCGTCCCACACAAATTTCTCTCAGGACAAGTGGGGGGTCCCCTCTTAGACCTGTCTAGACAGGTAATTAAGTCTTAAATTAGGTGTCCCAAAATATCTTGACACTATTAACATAGGTACAAGTTCAAGAACCTATAATTGATACGACTAGAGCAAGCCTCTTAAGTCCGTAACGCTTCTCTATTGACACTAGTAGTTAGTGGCTCTGACTGCTATGCCGGAGATAGTGGGTTCGATTCCCACCCAGGACAAATGTTTGTGTGATTAGCACGATAATTTGTTCTGTGTCTGGGTTTAATTTATCTATAGTAGGTATGTATTTAGAATGATTTATACATCTGCTTATCAGTTGTGTAGTGTCTATAACACAAGCTCTGCTTAGCTTGGGACTAGATGGCGTTGTGTAAAAGTTCCGAGCAAAATAGTTTAAATCGGTCGTCACTGCATAATTACCATAGAAAAATGAACACCACAGTGAGTGTGTTAAAAACATAAAATATTGTATAGTTTACAACAATACGTAAAGTAGCACAAAAATCTTAAAATAGCATGCTCGTCATTGCTCGTGCTTCGTAATTCTTTTTCATTCATGTCAATCTCTAACAATCGTACTACAACATTAATACTTTAGTTAGTTTAAAGTTACTTTAAGCAACGCCACCGCTTTCGTTTTCATTTTGTTTTAATTGACGCGTTGTTTTGAATCATAATCTCCTTTATTGAGCTCGGAGAGTGGTCGAGTCGTCGTGCAACTGCAACTTGCAAGCACTTACACAACTAGTTCGCTGGAGTCAATACCTATTTTTCGCACGCCTTGTTCGCTCAGTGCAGTATTAACATATTACCTGTGTTTCCTCATAGACCGCTACATCATCGCTTGCCACACCACAGACTTCGAGTGCTTCAAGCGACAGTACAGATCTTTACGGGACAATGTCCTTCTGGGTAACGACAGATTCAACATCCCCACGTACGAGCACTATATCTTCGCGTACGGTGGAGGCACCTGCATCAAGCTGACAGGGTTGCAGGACAGCGAGCTCTCGGTTATCACGTGAGTATCGTCATTTTTATTCTCCAGTCATAGCAGTGATGGCTTGGTGGTGTTACCTGTGGATTGCTAAGTTATAGGTCTCCAGTTTGAACTCAAGCCACGCACCTCTGTTATTTCGGAGCCATGTGCATTCATTAATTCATTCATGGAAAACATAATCACAGCGCTAATATTTTCTCTTCTTTCTATCTTTTTGTGTTTTATGTATTATAGATATTATATTTATAGTATAAATACATAAACATGTGCTGTTTATGTATTTATACTCAAAATATGATGTATTAGTATTATTTTTCTTTCTTTTATTTTCGTTTAAAATTGAACCTACCACTGATTTTCTCTGCATCACCTAAAGGTAAAAAATGCCTATGGTATTAAGTTCGCCTCTGTACATTACTGTGCTTGAAGTATTAAATAAATAAGTACTAAATTTGCAAAAAGCTTAGGAATAAAATTTAAATTACTAACGGTACTACGGTCTTGGGACCAATTTTCAAAAATAACTTGCACTTTACCGTGTTCAACCACCAGTCATCACTTTGTCCCCATTGGCAATATTCACTTCCGATGGTTTTGAACACTGATATCGATAGAAAACCGGCTATGCCTGAGAGTTTTTTTGCGACGGTATGTGATGCCAAGTCAGAGGCCAAAGTCTGACACCAGGTGAAACAAACGAACGATTCTCCAGTCCTAAGCACATAGGTGTAGGCCCTAAATAGCAGTCGATTCCCAATGTTTTTTTTATTACTCTATCAGGATTTATGCACGACCTAGGGATATGCTCAGCAGTATGACACTGAAAGTTTCAACTAAAATGAAATAATATAACGAAATGATATCACATCATTTTTTAAAAAAAATGTCGCAATGGATACAGCTAAGTGTGATAGCTGCTGTGAAAATAGATAATAATAAATTCGGCGCCTATCGTGATTCTAAAATGCTTAACTTTCGTTAGAAAGCGGGCATTAAGAATAACTGTTTGGAAAATGATATGTTACTAGCGGTATGGTGTGGACTGTATTTTGCGGAGCGGGTGGAGCGGGAGAACGAGAAAGGAAAAGAAGGACTCACCAGTCTTGTAGCTCGTTTCTGACCTGCTTCTCCAGCATCAGCGTCCCGTAGTAGAACGCGAGCGTAGGTATCTCGATACACAGAGAGTTCTCACATGGTTTTATTATTAGATTCACTGCCGGCCGGCTATGTAAACACTAGATTAGTAATTTTTACATGGAAGTTCCTTTTATATGGTTTTTTGCGGTTAAGATTAAGACGTGCACGCAGCCATGACACTGATTTTCACACACTAAAACAGTTTTCTTCCTTTTTGAAAGGATGCGTTGCGGGCGCTGCAGTCGCGCGGTGACGCGCGCTCTCTGTCTCTTTCTCGCTCGGCGTTTGGTGGTGCGTGTGAGTGGGAAAAGGACAGGAAGGGATAACAGTCCACTTAAAGAGCGCGAATTTAAATAAAAATGGGATAACGGCGTAAACAATAACCTTTTTTAACTTGTGTCTAATGCTATTGTAAATAGTAGTATAGTTTCAGCCTATTAGATACCCATGGGAAAAAGGTGTATTTACCTTGGTCTTATTTCCTACATAATTCACCGTGCAAATGTTTTCAAAACACCTTTTATGTTTTGATGACAATTTCTAGATCCCATTCATAATTAGTAGGTAATTGTGGGAGGCTCCAATCACTACCTAGTTATGTAAGAAAACTTGTTAAAACTAATGAACATTTTTTTATTTTTCTTTTCATTTCATTTTCCATAGTGTTCATGATTACCCAGGAAGGGAGTTCTGCTAGAGATATGATTTATAATTAGTTTTCCTTTTCCTGGTACGGCGGGTTGTGCTGATGCGGCTGCCGCAGGTGCTGAAAACCTCAAACGGCGAAAATATAACAACTTTATTGGAAGTTATATATTTGAACCGTTTGGGGTTGAAACACTCGGGCCATGGGCTCCGAATGCCCATCTAGTTTTCCGGGACATCGCCAAGCGTTTGGTCGACTCTTCACGTGAACAGAGGGCTGGCCTTTATTTCGGTCAGAGAATCAGCATTGCCATTCAACGTGGCAATGCGGCCAGTCTTCTGGGCACTTTACCCGTTGATAGCGATGCGGATGAGTTTTTTGATGCCCTATAATTGGTTTACTGTTTTTTTGTTTGTTTATTTTTAGGTATGTATGTAACCAGTTAATTTAGAATAGTTTTATTGTATAGTTATAGTATTAATTGTGTTTTAATAAGTTTTCCCTTAGATTTGATTGCCTCATCGCGGCCACCACTGATTTTAATCTAAAACATGTTATGTTAATTTGATTTTTAGTTTGGAATGTGCAGCTAAGAGGTTCACGCTGGTGATAGACCTTCCACTGAGGATCCATCAGGTGAAGGACACCATCAAAGTCTGCGAGAGACCTAACAAGGGTGAGTAACCTTTCTTTTTTTTATTTAACCATTCTGAGGACTTGAACTGGTTTTTGAAACATGCACAAATGGTACATACCAAATACAAAAATGTCTATTATGTGACCTAGTGAAATCATAAGTTCACTTCACGCTTTCTTACTTCACCGAAGTTTTTGCAGAGTGATTTACTCGTATTTATAACTAGTTGTCCCGACAAACTTCGTTTCGTGTGTTACCTTCTTCGTTTTAACTTAAGACTTGGCAAATGTCAAATTGTCACCTGATTATGGACTGGGAACAGATTTGTCACCGGTAATGTCATCCAAGATAAATAATAAATAAATATAAATAAATATTCCACAACTTTTTCACAGAACACCATTTAGTCCCAAGCTAAGCTTGAGAGCTTGTGTTATGGGTACTAAACAGCTGATAAACATACTTATATATTTCTAAATACATACATATTATAGATAAATTACACCCAGACACAGAACAAATGATCGTGCTCATCACACAAACATTTGTCCTGGGTGGGAATCGTACCCACGACCTCCGGCATAGCAGTCAGGGTCACTAGCTACTAGACCAACAGGCCAGTCAGATGGCGCGCCATTAGAAAGATGTTTAAGAAAACGAATTTTATTCATATTATCTTTGAGACAAAAGACAGTCTATGTCTCTCTTCAACACGCGTAGCACATGATCATCTTGTTACAAATTGCTTGTCGACAGAAGGATCGACAAAGTGGCAGATTGAAGAAACATTTCTGCCGATCATAGAAGAAATTATGCTCGATATTGTAGACTATAGTCGACTGAAGAATCTAATGAACGTAATGTACCTACCGTGTTTCAAGTTAATCATAATCTTTTCCACTACACAGTACACACACTATCACACCTTTGTAACAACAATATTCTGACAAATAAATTTTATTATTATTATTATTATTCCTAGTTATTTCTCGGAACCCTTGGGTTCCGGACCTTTGGAAGGCGTACGAGGAGCCGAAGCCAACTCGCAGAGGCCCTTAGTCGTTTTTAAAGAATTGAGGCACCAATCGTAGATTTTCCCTGTATGCACTAGACAAGTGCACCCAAGGAAAACCTACGACTGGAGTAAGACTATTGCAGAATATGGTAACAACAGTACTGGACTATTGGTTAGGGTAGCTAAAATGGACTGAATACCTAGAACTATGAAAGACTATGGCCCCTGCCTTATCAATGTTACATATACACAGATTAAATGACAGGGGGTGACTTGCACACTCAATAATGGGCCCTCTAAAACGGCCGCTAGCACATAGTGACGTAGCGACAGAGGGCAACATGTCCTGAGGTGCTAAAGGAGTGGAGCGGCATTCCACGGCTATCAGGACAATCCCGGAAGTACGGTCAAGATCCCTACCAGCACCTTACTGGAATGCTTCCTTCCTCCGAGCACGTTTGCTCTTGCGAATCTCCACTCTAGCCGGCCAACTAAGGCAAGAAAGAGGTGGGAGCTCCGTTCCTCGTCAGAGTTCACTCTGGCCGGCCAATCAAGGCAAGCCGGAGATGAGGAACAAGATTATTATTATCGGCACACTATACATATGAAATACATCCACCGGTTATTGATTTTCTTAAACAGGTTTTTAGGCTACATTCTATCTATTTATCCCACTTCTCCCACTTGTCCCAAAGGTTCATTTGAAAATCAGCGTCAGGCAGGATCTCAGCATCTGTCTGGCATTACCACTGAAATGAACCTTTTGGCGCAGCCGTGCGACATGCCATTTTTTGTCTCTTTTTTTTGTGTTTTTTGCTGTGCGTGTATCCAGCTGTTGCCAAAAAATGTATTTTCTTTCTTGCTTTTTTCTTTCTAAACATTTCTTCTCTTAATTCTTGACATTGTCGTGCGCAAAACAAAAGAAACATTTGTACGATCTGGAACTTTGTCCATTCTTTTATTGACAAAATCCGTTTCTGCGGAAGTGATGCTGCGCGTGTTGGGCACGCATACCCAGATATCTATCTCTTTGCCAGATTTCATTTCTGTTCAGCCGTTTAGTCGCGAAAACCCGTCAAACAAATAAACAAACAGACAAACAGAGAAGCAGAGTTACTTTCCCATTAGTCATAAGTATTAGTATGGATATGCGATGAGTAGGAAAACCTCAAAAATAAACTAAATACAATCTTTATTGAAGTGGTAATTACGGACTTGTTGATTAACATTTACATCTCTACTTATTCATTTGTAACACGAAAATAAACAAGGCTATTTAAGTTAACAACTTTAATTTATTTATCAAAACTTTGTAATTGTTCATTAACATATTTTGAGTTAATATTTATTATTGTTGCAGAGTTTCACATCAACGAACCACAGACTCGTAAGTTTATTACGATCTTATTTAAATATAGGTACTAATTATTGTTAGTTGGCATTGCGCGTGACCCAAAGGCTGGCTCTTACCTTTGTCAAAGGATATTGCCATACAACGTCGCAATCCCGTCAGTCTTTTGGGCACACTTCCATTAGACTGCGATGCGGATGAGTTTTTCGACGCCATATTTTAGAGGTGTTGTGATTATTATGTAGTTTTAATTTTATTTGACTAAGTTATTGTTTATTCTAATATTTTTTTATTTAAAAAAAAGAAGGCAGGAGCATTATTGAACCCGCTTGCTAAAGGCTAGGAAGGAACCTCCATTCCCTTAACTACGAATAAAAAATACACAATAAAGAGAATTATTGGTAACTTTTCTCTTTCAATTATAGTTAGTTCTAGTACCTATTCATAATTATGTAGTTTATCTTATACTTACCTATTTTAATTAGGTTAATAATACATTTAAATATAAAAGTTAGAAAATTTAAATATTGAAATCTTTTGTACAATTTCAGACCCCTTAATGAGGTTCTCAGGAAATGGTGAGTGTTTATTTATTAATTACTTGATGACAACAATAATTATAGATAACGTATTTATGGGCGGATGCCCGTAATTATAATAATCTGCCATTTCTTCATTAGATGGTAATGTGTGTAAGAACCAAGAAGAAATCGCTTGAGTTACAATCAAAACTCATTTATCGCACAAATTATCTTCCTTACAGAATCTTACAGAAATATATTCACAGTAGTTAGAAAATCACTAAGTCCATCGGTAATGATTATTTCTTGTAACAAAAAGCAAAAGATCACTTGGAACAAAAGCGATTCGTCGGATACGTTGACGTTCAAATCACCATGACGTTCAACATGGCCGCGCTGACCATCGCCCCGACGCGACGCGACGCCCCGTCAGTCTGACAGCTGTCAAATCTCGTTCCTTGTTCTTTACAATGAGTTTCTAATATGCTTAGACAAATAAACTTAAGCCAGTGGTACATAACAATAATACAGGTACTAAGATATTTAAAAGACTATAGAGCGGGCATGTCAAGGAAATGTCATAGAAAAACTTTGATCCCATGTCTCAGCAACGCCATCTAGAATAATATATGAATATTGGAGCGGCAGCGGAGCGTACTAAAAAAAACTCATAGACTTGTGTCCGGCAGGACACACTTTTTCGGACGAAAATTTTGTTTCTGATGTCCGGTCTATAGGTATTGAATGTCTTTGTACAGGTAGAACCATCTCAAACGAATCGAGGAAGACGTTTTCGCAGAACTCAAGTAAATCAATTTATTATTCCGGGCTCTTAAAAGTGAGAACCAAATTAATTTGGAAAGGTTCTACAGTTCGGTTGAAATTCGATTTGACTATTTTGTTACTTCCGCGTCTGATAAAGTTTTTAGGTATCCGTGATGGAACCTATTTTTAACCGACGCAAAAACGGAGGTACTAATATTATAAAGAGGAGAGCTTTGTATGTTTGTATGTAACGAATAGACTTTAAAAAACTACTGGGTCGACTTGTAAATTCTTTCACTGTTGAGAAGCTACTTTATACCCGGGTGAAATAGACTACTTTTTATCACTGTATTCCAACGGAAACGGGAACGACGCGAGTGAAAAGGCTACGTGAAATCAAATTATTGGCAATACTGGATCGGTTTTTTTGACGATTGAGAGAGTTAATTGAAAGCAATTTATAGAAATATCAACATCATTTGTGATGTCACCCTAATCTATCAGGCATGTGCCTTCTAAATCGTATGGCATATTACATGGCACTTAAACTTAACTGACGAAATGTATGTGTTATATAATACGTACACTTCTGCCTATCTCTACGGTGAATATAGGCGTGATTGTTATGTTATCTTACGACTATAGTCCTGAATTAGATCATCTATTCCATGTGTCGTTGTTCGTGTTCAACCACGCACTAATTGGAGCCTGTTCAATGGCTCCCAGTGAATACCGAGCCCCTTAGCCCTCCAGGGCTTATTGTTTAGAAATCCCTTTGTTATCAAGAGTACAGGGCATCCTTGAATAAGTTTGTAAAGATTAACACTTGATATACGACGATACAAGACGAGGAGACTGATGACAAGGAGGATGCGTAGGTGGCTTTTGTAAGGAAGTATTTATGTAACTAAAAGAAAGAACGAAAATAATTTGGCACATGCGCAAGAAATAGCCACACACGGCTTCATCTGCGAGTTCATCATTATCTATGTATACTTCCCTACTAATAGTATACAGAAAAACCATTTGATCAAAATCGAAAGGAGTATGCTTAGATGGTTTGGTCACGTTGAAAGGATGAAAGAAAGGCGACTAATAAAAGGTAATTATAAGGCAGATGTAAGTGGAAACGCATCCGGGAGGGGACTTCCTCGAAGGACCTAAACAGACCTTTTTGGTAAGGTTCTTCAGAAAGGTCGCGTAGTACTCGCAACCGGCGTGTGTGTATGACAACATGATTGTGTACATGTAGCAGCAAAAGAAGTATGTAAAAATTGTAGCAGATGGCGCTCTGTCGTTTCTGGCGACCCCCATGGGAAAAAGGTGTGAAATGTTTTATTACAATAAAACTTTTACCATTAGAAAGCTTTATAAGGCTGGCAACAGACTTATAACACACCATGCAAAAATCTTTTCAAAGGATTAGAAAGATGATTTTGTTTTCTTTTATTTTCAGCAACAATCAGCGTAACGTACCCATATACTATGAAAAAGAAGAGGGGTTCCACCTACATGTACCTAGAAGACGAGAACCTGGATGTCATCCTGGATATTCCAGACCTCAGCCACTTTCATATGAGAAGCGAAGTCGAAGGTATGCCGCTTTACCACTCTTGATAAAAAATCTTTAAATTGAAAGGGGTATGCCCATTTTCTGAGGATACTTTGGCCAAGTGATGCACATGGAAGATAGGTACCTACAAATGATAGGCATTAGGATTTTCAATGATAAAGAAACAACGGCAGTTTTTCACATAGAACTCGGTGGGGTTTTTTATTAAGAATCTATTTAGGTATTAAGAAATACCTTTTTTTGTTATTGATCGCCGACCGAAAATATTAGAACGCAATAAACAATTGAGTGTCATAAAGAAATCGGCTTTTGATACCTTTGTACTAATGACTAATTGGTAATATTTATATTTAAATTAATAATTTAGTACATGGCCAGAAATGGGCATTTTGCCTTTACTAAAGTTGTGACAATCTAAGAAGTACGATTTGACAGCTATCAAAATACTTTGTGTAGTGAGGAGAAACATCAGTTGCTATAAAGTCCGATTCATGAGACATAATAATGTCGATTTAAAGTAATTTAGAGATTGTAATCGATATTTAATTGTATTTAGATTACTTAATGTTTTTTTTACACGCACAAGAGTTTGTAAAATTGATAATAATATTATATTGTTGTTGTTGTTTAATATTGTTTACATTTCCTTATTTTTTAATTTGATGTTTGTAAAAGGTTTAAAGAAAATCGATTTTAGGTTAAAAAATGGCTTAAGACTGTCACTCTTATGCACTTTCTTCAAATTAAAGTTAAACCTAAAGCGTCGTTGTAGTGCATGAGTATCTTAGCATTTAATTACGATTATGTATTTAATTTTCAATTCCTTACGTAGACGTTTATACAACGTTATCGCGACTCAAAAAGAGAAAAACGGCAGATGGTCTTAGCCGCGGCGCGGCGCTAGTCTTGTATATTTTTTTAATGTGTGTCGCTTTCTCTTCCTGTCACTTGTACTTTGACAGTAGTGCAACAGTGACAGATATAGTGCTGAATATTGTGTTTTTATTGACTAAAAGCTTCATCTTATAAGCTTGCTTAAAACCAACTTCTGCGTCCACATGCAGCTAAACTGTACCAGTGGTCGGAATGGGCTTACGAGGTGGTCCAGCACGTTGATGCAGCGGAAAACTTCGCCCTACCCTACACCAGGCAGCTTCGGACCTTCTTGGAGCAAATACCTTTAAACAGGTCATTATTACTTTTTAATTAGAGATAACAAACAGCTACAACATACAATTAACAGACATAATATAAAACTATCAAATAATAATGTTGCAGCCTATATAATCCACAGATTAACAATTTTAAAAACAAAAGATGCCACTAAAACAACAATAACATGCTTAGTTCAAAGAGAGCTTAAAAACTATCATTAATTTTATACTAATATTAACTACCCCGACAAACTATGTGCCGCTTTAAAAAATAAATAGTCTACAATATATTCTTAGACCTATTGAATGTACACACAAAATTTCATAAGAATCATCTAGCCTTTTCGGAGGAGATTTGAAACAAACACTGTAACACACGACAATTGTATACATCTACACTAATATTATAGAGAGGAAAAAATTGTGTTTGTAATGAAACAACTCAAAACCTACTGTGCCGATTTCAAAAGTGCTTTCACCATTGGAAAGCTATTTTCACCCAGAGCAACATAGGCTACTTTTTATCCCCGTATTCCCACGGGAACGGGAACTACGCGGGTTAAACCGCATGACGTGTGCTAGTAAGTTTATAAAGAGGAATGTTTTTTTTTAGTATAACAAACAAATATTTGTTCTACGCGGGAATTGTACCCGCGACACAAAACGCAACTGCGAATCGCTCATTCTCTGCCAAATCCGTGCCATCAAACATTACGTTAGTAAACGTTTTATATTTATTATTCTTACGCAGATATCCTCAGACCCGATTACGTTTAGGTTAATTATTCAAGCCTGTTTTCGACAGTGTAGAGAGAAAGGTACCTACTTGAAATTCTTTCAAAGTGAACCTGAAACATCAAGTAAATTGGGAAAACTAAAGGCCAAGTACAAAAGTTCATAGCTAGTGATGTACCGATGTACGGATATCTATAGGAAAGGAAAGATCCGTACCGTAAACGATTACTTATTTAAATGTTAGTACGCGAATAATAAATTCAAAATTCATCATAAAATAAAAACATATTATTATTTTATTTATTTTATTTTTTACTTTTATTTTAAATTCGAAATTCATCATCTGATTAGCCTCTTCCCCACTATGTTGGTGTCGGCTTCCACTTTAACCGGATGCGGCTGAATACCAATGTTTTAACTTCTCAAATGTCCTTATGAGCCCACGGGGGATTGTAAGACGGCACCCTTTGGTCAAACGCGTTTAAAAAGCCAAGCCAGCCAGCCAGGCTTAGGTTTGAAGCTTTGAAGTGCCTTTTAAATGGTTAATTGAAATAAATGATTAGACTTTGACTTTGACTAAGAAACTGATTGTCAGACTTTCGGGTTTTTGTTGAAAACCCAGTTAATGGGCAGCTTTTGGCGGTCAGACAGGCTGTCACACCATGTAAAATACTGGTATTAAGCTGGATCTGGTTAAACTGGAGGCATTGTTGCAGTCGGGGGTCGCGGAAGTATCTTCTGTTCCCGTGACCCCCGGCGCAGGTATGAGAAGGAACACGGGGTGGTTTTTAGTCAGTAAAAGTCTGACAGACCCCTCCCCATGAGGACATCCATGAGGATTTTCCACACCTAAAAAAAAAAAGGCATTGTTGGATAAAGTCTAGGGAGATGATCATTAGTAGGTATTGAATGATCCGCATTGATATCCGTATCCGCTTTAGATAATATATTTTTAACGTTCCCGGCACATCACTAGTCGTAACTACAAAATGTTTTGAAGGCGAAGCGACCGATGAAAGTACCTATAGATAACATCGAAATAACAATAGCGAAATTTTAGAGGTTAACTCGGTTTGACAGTAGCGATATTTCATTACAATAATCGTTAAAATAGAAGAGCTTTCGCTCGTGAAAATTTAACCGAAGGTCACTTGAGGTCAAATTGTATTCGTCGTTGAAGTTAGGACCGTGGGCGTGTTTCAAAAACTTCTTTCATATTGTTTAGTTATTTATTGCTATTCGTGTTTTTTGTATCTTTTTGTGTTGCGTATCTTAATTGGTGCCGTTATTTTTGTTGCCACAGATGCCAGCACATCAAGCTACCCTAAACTGTCAAATTTTCCCAATTGAATATGAACCTTACTATTTTGTAATAAAGTTGAAAATCTATCAAATAAATTTTACACATTGGGGTAGGTTTCACTGGTAGGGCTTGCAAAGGATCCGCACTTGATCCCATAAGAATTTAGCTGATGTCTATAAATTTTTTATAGAGATTCTATAAGATTTTAATTGAAACAAAAATGCGTTTTATTACTTTACACGTTGATATATTTAACAAACTGAAAGTGTGAACTATTTTGCATGTCTCCGCGAATGATAGTCTAATAAAAATTATATTTTGTTTCCAGATTAATATCGCTTTACCCAGATGAAGATTACGACAACCTGCATTTTACCTTTTCGGATGCTGCCGCAAGGAACAATCTAGACTTGACGAAAAACTAATGTTATAAAGGATTATTTAAAAACAAATATTAATATTACTAGAACCTTTTGTCAAGTTGTGACTTTTAAGATAAGAGAATAGATTTAAGGTTATTATTTTCCTGCAGGGAATAAAATTCGACATACTTACCTACTTATAGTAGGTAATATTTTGTTGTTTTTTTTTTAAGTTTTTTTTTTCTCAAACCGTAATGGGTCCCTTTATTACTTAGTATTAAACCTAGTTTTGTGTGAGTGTGAGTACCTAAGGGCAAATGATGAGTAAACATAACGGTTTTTAATACATATAAAATGATTGGAACACTAATACCTAAATTTCATAAAAAAATAGTTTGTTAATTTCACTTTACTATGAAATTCGTAAGATTAATACTTCTATAAAATGTTTATCGGTAATTAATAAAAATAATATTGCTTTTTTTGTTGACCAATCTAACTTAATTATGTTCAGCTAAAGTAACTTAGAAAATGTAAAATATTAGCGGCGTTCATAATAAAGGGAATTAAAATTATTTGCGAGCTAATACGGTATTTTTTCTCAGATTACGAAACAGACATACTTAATCGCCGAAATATTATTTTTAGAATTTACGGTACGACTACGCTACGACATAGATAAAAAAACTGGCCACTTGAAAGGTTCCATACAGCGTCGAAAAAAGAATCCGCTATTCTATTATATTTTGACGAGTTAACGAGTTAAGTGCCCATAAATATTTCTAAACTGCATATTACTGTTTTTCGGTTTCGGGATTCGCCTTGTTACAAAAACACACAGTTTTTGAGAATTTCAACTGACTACTTATTACGGTTCATGAGACCGTAATACTGACCGTTGACAAACGGACGGACGGATATCGGAGGTTTAGTAAGTAAGTAAGTAAGTAAGTAAGTAAGTAAGTAATTTATTTCATAACAATATTACATTGTGTTGAAAATTTAAATAATAATAATAACGTTAACATTATACAATTGCAATTAAATTAAAATTCATTACATACATTTAGAAAGGTCAATAAAAACAAGAATCAATAAATCAATAATAAAAACAAAAGTCAATTAATAATTAAAGTATATACAATAAATCATGAATAATAAATGGAAAATAAATAGTAAAAATTTCGAGTTACAATGTCATAGTATGTCATTTTGGAATTCATTGATACTGTAATAGCCTTTCCTCAATAAATAGGTTCTCAATTTGTTTTTAAATAAATAAACACTATATATAGTTTTAAACTCAGCGGCTCGGCAGCTTGTTGTACAAAAATACAGACTGATACCTCGGGCTATGTTTGACCACTTTTAATTTTGGTTTAAGTAATAGGGTTCTATTAGCAATCTTTGGGTAAGGAACTCAAAAGTAAGAGTTGTATTTCTTTATTTTCCAATAATACGGTACTTGATAGAATTTGAACATCAAAATATGATTCGTCCATTAGTTAGATTCTAAAAAATAATACACAAGTATTTTTTTTTCTTTTTCGAATTGATGGAAAACTGCTTAGATTAAGCGCATTAAAGTTGAGGAGAGGGGGGCTTGTACCGTCATTATCTATTATAAACTGTACTGGCTAGTGACGTCATGCGACATTTTGACTCGTAATCAACAAATAACGGCAATACACCGTTATTTGTTGACGTGAAAAAGAAAAAACAGTTTTTTTTTTTCAAATAACTCATTGGCATTTATACCATAGTATACTATGTTCACATCAATTTTATTTTAAATTAGCGGACGTTACGCGGTTTCACTCGCGTAGTAAAGTCAAAGTCAAAGTCAAATCATTTATTTCAATTAGGCCATTTAAAAGGCACTTTTGAACGTTAAACTTACAAGTTAAATAAAATTTAATGATTCTAGTTGCCCCTTCCAAAAGGTAGTTGTGTATGGATAAGAAAGGGCAAGAAACTCCATACTTAGTAACAGTTCCAGAGGGAGTACATAGTTTATCTCTTTATAATATTAGCATAGATAAAAACTATTGTGATTTGTAAAAGATAAGTCAATCAACGTGTATATTAGTGTTGTTAGTTTTGACAGATAAATTAATATGAAGTTAACCACTCTCCCACTGTTTTTGGAAGGGACAGTCCGGTCTGGCAGCTATCATTTTCAGGATGCCATTGTCACTACCGTGCAGGCGCTGTTCACAGCCGACATTTTTTTATTACTAAACGTTGCCCCACATTAGGAATTTCTCCTGTGTCGTGAGTGCGTTTACAAACATTTTAACTCACACAGACAAACATCCAGACCGGAACAACTATCTATAGGCTATACAAGTATTTGTTCCGTACGAGAATGGAACCCGCAACACCCAGCGCAGCAGTCAATCGCTTAGCTTACACTAACCGTGCCTAATTTGGGTGTACAGTGTTCTACTTAGGTACCTATACAACTTCATTAGGTACCCTTAGTTTACCATAACCAAGTTAAAATGTATTTTTTAAATAAATTCTAAACTAAATTAATAAATCGTTGGCACTTAAAGTCCTCAAAATTAGCCATTACACGGACTCAACATAATAGGCCTTTTGAAAAAAAATAATTAAAAGTACCGCTTTAGTACCAGCCAGAGCGATAATTTATCCGGGTCACTGGTGCCGGTTAAAACCCGGTTGAGGATAAAAATGAAGGAGAATTAATCCCCTCGCGAAATTGAGGGTGTCGAGAAAAATCGACAAAACCTCGACGAATGGATACATCGACTGTCTGATTGTTTTTACAAGTAATTTATGGAATTTAATTAAATAAAAAGTTATCCGGGCTTCGGAGAGGACGTCAAGCCATTGGTTCCGGCTGACATTTTTAGATGTTTGACTGTCGTTACGGGTAGCCAGAAGCTTAAAGGTCTGACAACCAGTTTTTAAAGTCAAAGTCAAAGTCTTTATTTGCTTCAAAACATGGTATTTAGAGGTGTTACAGTTAAAACAGGAGTTCAACATGTTTAGCTATTAAATCTATAGCATGCAAAATTGAGTAACATTGTAGCTTATTTATTAAATTTGCTAAAATTTATTTTCTAAGAATGCTTTAAGGGAGTAGAAATTATGAACATTCAACCATTCCAACATTTTACTTTTAAACAGTCTACTATTTATTGTTTTTAGCTCTATTGGTATTTTGTTATAATTTTTTACACACATAGCTAGACAACTTTTGCTGTATTTGGACAATCTGGGAGTGTCATAATAAACTAGTCTATCTTGATCTCTCCGGTTCCTAGAACTTAAGTCAGACACTTTTACAAATTTATCTTTATATTTCCATACAAACATGCATACTTCGTAAATATAGAGACATGGCAGCGGTAATAGACCAAGTTTTTTAAATATTGGCTCGCAGGACTCATCAGGCGCTAGCCCATAAATTGCCCTGATGCATTTTTTTTGCGCAACAAACACTCTATTACTTTCTGTACTATTTCCCCATATTATAAGCCCGTATCTTAGAATAGATTCTACATACTTACCCATGGTAGCATTAAGCTCACTAACAATATGTGTTGCACATTACTAGAAGTCTTACCGAGCCTTCTTGTTTAACCAAAGGGTATTGTGTTACTCAGTAACAAGGGAGTAAAGTACCCACTTCAATAACCTAACCTGTCAAACGTGTCAATTAGAGACACAATAGACAGACAATGACTGCGCGGACACCGGTGTCCTCTTGGGGTTTAATGAATTAAGGTAAATTCGTTCGTCTAATAGTCTGACAGGCTTTGGTTAATTAAACAACCTTGTGACTAAATAATATGATGGTCCTAGTCATAGGCATCAAACCGCGGGAGGGGCTTGTGACCTGTAATGCAGGTTTTTTTTATACAAACCTACTTCATGCACCAGTCTCTCACAAAGTTGGCTCTGCGCTCGGCACATTAAATGTTAGCTGTAAGTATACAGGGTGTAAAAAGACCGATCACATGGCCGATAACCACACGTTCTGTACATAATATAATTAAGTAACTTTAACCAAAAAATAATGCTGGGAAAATACTTTTTTTTTCATCTTTAAAAAAGAGATGCTTTTTATTGCGCGCATTGCATAGCGCGACAACGCAACGCAACTTTCGATCAGCTGAGCGTATGGCCACTCGCGCTTGGTCGTTGACCCGACCGTAGAATAATGTACTTTTTCGTACCACTTGCTCAAAAAAGTGACATTCTATGCCACAAAAAGCGAACATAACAATAGTCATTTTTAATCTGTTAAAAACAGGGAAAGAAAATTGTACTGGATTTCATTCATCCCCTAGGGAGAGAATGTGATTTAAATTTGGAATACTTACCGAAATTTATACTGAACTACATTTAATTTTACACCATTGAGTTTGTATATAGAGATACATCTTTTTGAAAAAGGAATACGCATTAATTACGCAGTTATGATTATTAATTAAATAAAATTACGAAAACTAACGAGGCCGTATGAGCTTGATGCCTTTGCTTTTCCGACAAAAAAATATTAATCTATGAATTTGCCGCGTTTTTGTTTTCTTCAAATATATAAACGTTAAGTATATTTTAATTTATTTTTATAAATAAGTTAATATTCTAAAAATACGTTTACTTTTAATTGACATTATTTTTTATTAATGCTTATCTCATATTATTATTGTGTTAATTTTTTCGCAAATGGTACGAAAAGTAGAGTATTTTCCTCGGTGATAAAGCTGTCTTAGTCTTGGGTGAACTTAAATCCCTCGCTACACTCAGGACTCGTCTTAAATCCCTCGCTTCGCTCGTGATTTAAGTTTTTAACACCCTCGCTACGCTCGGGAGTAAACCTCGAGTCTTTCGTTACGCTCGCGATTGAAATCGTCACCCGCGACAGAAGACACTGCTTTATCCCCTTGGTTAATAATCTACTATTTTTACGCCCTGTATAACTTGTGTAGAGAAAATAATCGTGTTAAATTATTATTATTATAATAACAGCTTTACGAGTCGATCGAAGCTTAAGCTACACTTGACTAGATTGCCCCAAGGATGGGTGACCATTACTTACAAATCAAGACTCGTTTGTGCCTCCATCTCCTTGGTCCCGGCTTGCATTTGTAGATCTTTGAGTGGCTTGAAAATCAGACAACCAGTTTAGTTACTCAGTAACTAGGTGTGGTGGCAGTAGCTACATGTAAAACACTGGTATTCAGCGATATTCGGTACCTACAATGGGAAACCCACCCCAACATATTTATTTATTTCCACATATTTGCTGTAGTTGGACTAAGGCTATGCAGATGATGAATAAAAGAAAAAGTTACCTGCTAGTGGATCCAGAGTCACCTCATATCATAAGATCTTGAAACTTCACTTACCTGGAAAAAAAACGAAAACATTGTTAATATAAACATTATTTCAAAGACAAAGTCATTTTAGTAATTTATTTCTGTTAGACCATTTAGAAAAGACATGTATTTATACGTAAAATAAAACGGTATCCTACTAATATTATGAATGCACTTTCACGCAAAAACTACTGAATTGATTTTAATGAAACTTTACAATAATATAACTTATACAACAGAATAACACATAGGCTATAATATATAAAGATATTGAATGAATTGTCCAAAATATAACGATAAGTGTAAAGTAAGTAGGAATAAACTCTGCCATCTGCGATATATTCTGGCGTGCTAATCCTGCACAGACGAAGTCGCGGGCACCAGCTAATAATATTATATTTAACTCATATAATACGATGGTTTTTAATTCAAAAGAATGCGCATAAAAATCTGTTTCAATAAATGCTATTTTAATAAAAAATATAAGAATTACATAAACACATCGATTTGACAAGTTTGTAAATAAGTTTTACACACATAACACAACATTCAACACGGCTATACTTAATACTGGTGCCTTCTCTGTATGAGAAGATGAATTTGCTTGCAGTGGGGGAGTAAGTAACAGAGTGGTATTGTCATTACATAACGTCACGCCTGTAATCCCCAAAGGGCAAGGCAGAGGTGTACCTGGAAGTGCAAACACATTTTGACAGTTATGTTTAAGTCCCATGTAATAAGAGGCGAGCCTAATGCCATCAATCGGGCACAAACCAGGACTCCGGGCTGCTACTGAGAAATGCTAAAATACTATACTATACTTAAATACTATATACAGGATGTCTCATTCAAATGGGTCAGTATGGGAAAGTCTGAAACTGTAAGACATACGAAGATCTTTTCTGAGGAACCATGTCATCGATTTTAATAACAAGAAAAACTGCATTCATACATTTTAAAAAACCAAGCAGACAATATTTTTAAAAGAAACAAAGTGTTGTTTCTTTTAAAAATATTGTCTTAGTTTATCTCTGTATTTATTTATCGTTGCTAGTGTCACTTTCTAACACAATATATTATATTTATTTTTTAAATTTATGTATAACCGACCTCTTGAATACACACTTAACTGATTTACTTATTCGTTTTCTATTTATTTCTTACCGTCACTGGGTACCCCTCAAGGTTCATTGGAAGACCAGCGTCAGACAGCATCACCTGTCTGGCATGAATTCTGAAATGGACCTTTTTGGCGCAGCCGGGAGGCACACAGCACATAATGGTGTACCTTCTAAGTATTGTATATTTTGTATGTTTCATAAATTATTGTGTATATGTGTGTTAATGACTGATGTCAAATGAATATTTTCTTTCTTTCTTTCTTTATAAATGAGTGAACTGAGTGGTATTGTTGTTTAACATATTATATAGTTTAGACAGCGCCTTCCAAAATACATTCCCAACTTTACCTATCATTCTTAATCCAACTTGTCTAAAATTCCAACACTCTTAAAACACAGGCCTGAAAAATAACCCCCGATCTTAATGAAACAAACGAAACTCGCCAAAAGGGAGTGTTTTCAATGAAAAACAGAAGTTTATGAAGTTGTGCGAATATTTCACAAGTTAAAATGAACTGGCTGTGAAGGGTTCTAAATGACGGCGGTATTTCGCGCCGACAACCATTGGAGACTGGGTCATGGAGTTTTGGGTTTGTTTTAGGTATTTATATAGGTACTGGAATGGAGAGTTTTGGAGAAAATTCCAATTAATATCGATCGAGTGGATTTTGAAACACTATTGGACTGATATCGATAGAGATACGATTATTCAGTGGGTTCGAGGGTTTATTCAGTGAAAGCTTAACTCATTTGAATATAAGGTTTATTCATAACACCGATAGATATTACAATTTTGATTACAATGATCTATAATAACATCATCATGATGTTCCGTCTCGCAGACTGTTATCGCGTTACTGGCAACATATGCGATGCTACTGGAAGATCCCAAATGTACGATTTGAATCATCAAACAGGTTTGTGAGACTTCTTAGTTTTGTGTGCGATTAGCACAGTATCTGAAATGTCAATCAAAAGTGACTTTGCAATTCGACATCTGGGTCCACGCAAAACTTCTCTAAAGTATAATTTTGCCTTACCTGCCTATAAAAAACACACTAATGAACTGCCAACTATAACATAACATAACGTCACGCCTGTAAACCCCGAGGAGTTAGGCAGAGGTGTACCCGTAGTACATTCACATTTCGCCAGATGTTAAAGTACCATGTAATACGGGGCGATCCTATTGCCATCAATCGGGCACGAATTGAGACTCCGGACTGCTACTGAGAAATTCCTATCAAATATATGTACTAATACTTGACTGGCCTGTTGGTCTTGTAGTTAGTGAGCCTGACTGCTATACCGGAGGTCGTGGGTTCGATTCCCACCCAGGACAAAATGTTTGTGTGATGAGCACGATCATTTGTTCTGTGTCTGGGTGTAAATTATCTATAATATGTATGTATTTAGAAATATATAAGTATGTTTATCAGCTGTATAGTACCCATAACACAAGCTTTCAAGCTTAACTTGGGACTAAATGGCGTTGTGTGAAAAGTTGTGGAATATTTATTTATTTATTTATATGTTATGTTTCTTCTAATCCCAACAACTATCTCAAAAACTACGTTTAATACAACCATATACAGACAAATGCGTGAACCTAACCTACCCTGCTAAATATGGAGTGGGGCACCATACCTACAATACCCAAATTATATCGTACTGTTGTAGATACTGCTGCTATCATTGCAGACTTATCGAGTGTAGACTTTAGTGGCGTTATGAACAGCCAAGATGCCAATTATGCTGCCGAACTTCTTGTTTCTTTATTAGGCTCTGTTATTAAACAACACTCCAAAACGGTTCATATTACTTCTAAACGCAGGGTCATCAAGCCCTGGATTACTAATGGTTTGCTTAGGTGTATTCGTAATAGGGACAACATAGCTCGCAAATTAAAAAAAGACTCTGATAACTATACGCTTAAAACTACTTATACAAGATATAGAAATTTTTTAAACAAACTATTAAAAAACCTAAAAAGAGAGTTTGAGAGAGCAGAATTTTCCAAGGCTCAGAAAAACCCTAGAGCTACCTGGAACGTCATTAAAAATATTACCTCATCACGTCGTAATGTTTCCCCACCCATAGAATTGTTGAGTTTGACTCCTAACAGTATTGAATCTATAAACCACGTTAACGACTATTTTGCGAATGTGGGCAGAAGATTGGCTGAGTCATTTAGTTCACCCTCAACACCGAATTTCTCGTCTTGTTCTGTACCGTCTAATTCTTTTGTACTTTTACCTACAGACGAAGCTGAGGTGGAAGGAATTATCCGTGGTTTGCGTGTTGATGCTGCAATAGGATGGGATGGAATATCACCTAGAGTCTTAAAATCTTGTCTGTCAACATTGGTCCCTGCCATCACTTATGTCTGCAATATTTCAATTTCCACGGGTTGTTTTCCGAAGGTGTTTAAGAGGGCGGTCGTACATCCCATCTTTAAGGCTGGGGACAGACACAGTGTTAATAATTATAGACCTATATCTATTCTGACAGCTACTTCTAAAATCCTGGAAAAAATAATTAACAATCGTCTAGTATTATTCTTAGAATCACATAATTTCTTAGCATCCAATCAGTATGGCTTCAGAAGAGGTAAGTCTGCAGAAAATGCTGTTGCCTCCTTTATAGACGATGCTGTAGCGAAATTAGATAAAGGTATAAAATGCTTAGGCATTTTCCTTGACATTTCAAAGGCTTTTGACACTGTGTCTGTTCCTCACCTCCTATCTAAATTAGAAGCGGTTGGAATCCGTGGAATTACCCTTGATGTGTTTCGCGACTATCTCAGCGATCGTTCCCAGTACGTAAAAATAAACGATTTCGTGAGTGAAAGCAAAACACTTAATTTCGGTGTGCCCCAGGGATCAATTTTGGGTCCAACCTTGTTTCTGGTGTACATAAACGGCCTCTGCAACCTCTCTCTTGCGAACTGCTCAATATATACATACGCAGACGACACGGCATTACTTGTGCATGGTAAAGATTGGTCGGAGGCGTACATGCGCGCAGAAAATGCACTTAAGGCAGTGATGCAATGGTTCTCCGCCAATCTTCTGACTGTTAACCTAAGCAAAACAATGTACATGCCCTTCTCGCTTAAACCTTCTTCACTCCGCACTCTTGATTCCCTATATCTCAAAGCACACTCCATAAATTGTTACATAAACCCTTGTGATTTATCCTGTAATTGTCCACAGTTAACACGAACTGATACTGTCAAGTATCTTGGTATCACGATTGATAATTCCCTCAACTGGAAGCCCCATCTAGAAAATCTGTCCTCTAGAGTTCGTAAGCTTATTTATATTTTTAAAAAATTAAGACAATCTGCAGATATTAGTACACTTAAGACTGTTTATTATGCTCTAGGTCAGTCTATACTCACATATTGCATCACTGTATGGGGTGGGGCACCAAAATCTTATTTCTTGCAAGTGGAACGAGCGCAGAGAGCTGTTCTCAAGGTCATGACCTTCAAACATTTTAGATCCTCAACCACAATGTTGTACTTGGATTGTAAGGTTCTGACCGTCAGACAGCTCTTTGTCCTCCAAACCATCCTACGCAAACACAAAAGCTCGGATTTCGATGCGAGTGTTGCTAATAGTCGGCGACCATATAATGTCTGTACCACGAAATTCTCACACACAGCTACTGCCCAAAGGCATTATAATGCTGTTGGAAGCCACTTGTACAACTTAATCAACAAACATTGCAATATTTTTTCTCTCTCTACAAGACTGTGTAACGATAAGGTCTGCAACTGGCTCCGAACTCTCAATTATGAAGAGACAGAAAACTTAATCAAAATAAAACTATAGTACATATAAATCTTTATTAACTCACTCACACTCACTCACACATTCCTGAGTGACTCTTCAATTAATTACACACGCATACGCTTTCTTTACACACACACACATACACACACAAACATACACACATAAACACACACACTAACACATGCATACATGTCATACTGAGGCTTATATTTATCTTACTTTTATTTTTTCTCTGCTTATAATTTCTTTTTTAATTTAATATTGTGTTGGTCCACCAAAACCACGTCCTCCATCTTTGATAATTAATGTAACTCTGTGCTAACCGTGAGAGAGCACTGGTACCCATAACACAAGTTAAATCTTACCTTGGGTACCAGAGTTCATTTTACTGCTTACAATTTTTTACAAATTTGAGTTATATAAAACTTAATAGATTATAAAATTATTAGTCTGTAAGTGGAACTGTACATTCTATCTGGAAATAAATATCTTATCTTATCTTATCTTATCTAGAATTCTTCAAAAACACCGAACGTAAAAGATTGCAAGTAGGTAAGTTCATAAAACATTTCTTACAAACAAATTAACAACCTACCACAAACAGTCTCCTAATTTGGCTGGTTTTCATACACCACACAAAAGACCCAGTATACTGGTACACAAGGCACATTAATTTGCCCCATCATTAAATGCTGAATTCCATTCATTAGAGCTTGAAGAAAGAAGCCTTTTGCAGCCTCACAGAGTTACGGGATGTTTCAGCAAGGACAAGTGGGCAAAATACACCTCTTTATGTAAGTGGGGATGGTTCGAGTTAGTGGTGACCAGCGGGGACTTAAGAAAGTGATATTTATTTTTCGATTATCGGTATTTCACGATTTGACTACTCTGAGAAGAAACACCGAAAGAAACTCAGTGGTCATAGTCTCTTTTAAAGTCCAGACATTATCTTGGTCAAATCATGTAGATCCATGCAGATTGGTGTCTGAGATGGTCTTTTGAGGAAAGAACCAAACAGAATGAGAGGACCAGATCAGTCAGTGCAAGCATTTGTCAGTAATCGTGAGCTCAACTCGGAACTTGAGGAGCTCCACGTGCCGACGAACAATACCAAAGAACGTAGGTACGTAGGTACTTTGCTTGCCTCGGTTGCTCCGTGGATGGGTGGCTATTCAATACACTTGACTAGGCTTTGCTTTGTGTGATGAGCATGATCATTTGTTCTATTTCTGGGTGCCATGACAAACTTCATTTCGCCTAAGGCTGGTTTTACCGTCACGCGTTTTGGAGCGCGCGCGTTCGAAGATGTATGGGGTAGTAGTTTTTAGCGTTTCAAAGTCACGCGCTTGAGCAGCGCCGTTCAATAAACGCGCGATGTTCGCCGGCGCTGCCAAAGCGCGCGTCGCTCATTCGCTTCTACGACCAGTATGCGTTTTAGTGTGACGTCGATGAGACGCGTAGCCATTGCCTTCTTTTTCGTAAAAAATAAATAGCCAGTACTCTACCCGTATTAACCTGCATATTGTACACGACTGGCCCACAGCAGCGGAACGCACGGTAAGTACTAAACTCGTTTTACCGTGCACCGCTGTTCAAGCGCGTGCTGTTAACAGCGCGCTGCTCAGCGGCACGTCTAGCGGCGCGGCGTGACGATAAAACAATCAATTTATTAGTCTTATTTCGTTTTTATTACTTTACATCCTATTCTCAGATCTACTGAATTCGAAGTGTTTTGTCGTTTTTTTGAACCCTCATAGAGTTGGTTTCCGATGTACCAGAGCGTTCATATTCTCAAGATATGATTTCATTATTAGACTAATTAGACATAAAAAGTCTCAATTGAATAGCTCTAATACTTTAGATTTTATTGATATCTAAAATACACCGATTTCGTCACAGATACACTGACACACTGATGAACATCAAAATGTTTCACTACTTCCTGAAGTGCTAGAAAGCTGAAATTTGGTATGTAATCTAAGTTTCTAAAAAAAAAATACTAAAAGTCTGCCTAGCAACTTACAAAAAAAACTGAAATCCCACCAAAACATTTCATGTAAAATGTTGCCAAGACTACCACATAAAGTTTACCCTGTGAAAAAGATATCAGATCTCATGTAGAGCCAAGCTTCTGAATCTACACGGCCTAACCTACCGACCCTAACTTCACAAATTCTACATATCAGTATAAATGTATAGCTTGGCTGTTTCGTTACCTACTTCAGAAACTAAATATTCGCATCACCCCCACGACGGTAGCGAAACGGCGAAGCCATAGGTACATTTTTACTGATATGTAGAATTTGTGAAGTACCGCGAGCAGTAACATCTGACACTTGCTGAGCGCAGCAAGGGATTAAAAGTATGTCACTCGAGCTTAAAATAGTGTTGCTCCCGAGGTGGACACTCTGCTTTTTATCACCCTCTATGAGAAAATAAGTAAGTGCAACTTATGAACTAGAATTTATTTATGTACAATTCAGAACCATAAGACAAAATATAAATAATTAGAGGCTGATGTTTATATTTGAACATTGCATTTTTCCAAAGGATGAAATTGTTGTTTGCTTTGACATATTGTTCACGGGATTTTGTAGGTTGACTTTCCATCACATTTTTAGCGTCCGATACAATATTCTCTGGAGTCATTAGAATACTTTCACTTGAGGAAGATGAACTCATTTTTTATAATTCTAAAATCTGAATATGAATCAACTACGAACGAAAGCAGAATGCATTAATTAATTTCACGCGTTGTTTATTTTTCATCAACTTTTTTTAAATTTGGCGCGCTCGCAGTTTTTAAGCCAGTCACATATTCAATACATTGTTCCCGCATGGTTTGTGATTCACCTCTTTGCTGATTGAAACATTTAAGTACTAACAATATCCACATTCCAAATTCAAATGAATTTTGGTCCCTAGGGATTAATGAGCTATTTTGGTCCCTGTTTACGAGGAATAAACTAGCTCTTTTTGAATAGATGTGATAAAAAGTATATTTTGCAATGTACAGAGCTCAGCACAATTGATTGGGCATCCCTAGTGACATTTGGCAATGATGGCGGCTGGTGGATGTTGTTAGTCGCTTAAAATAAGCTTAAAATACTATTAAACATTCTGGCATACAGCTAGTCCGTGATGCAGAAGTATTTGCAACTTCCATAATAAAAAAGACAATTTTTATCGTACCTTCCGATACTCTTTAATGCACAGGGCCATTTTGGTCATTGTCTTTTGTAAGTTTGGAGTAGCTTAATGTGCTGGCGTCTGTACATATTCAATTTTCAATTCTTTATTGCATTCCACAATGTAGGCTTAGGTGGTAAACATTTTAATTTTGTTTGATGTTAGTTATGAATTAATGTTAGATTTTATAACCTTTTTTTAAGACCGAATAACTATGTATCAGGTAATTTTTTTCCTGAACAATATGATGAAATGATGATGATATCCGATTACTAATCGACATGATTATTGTTCAGGATAAAATGAAACAGTGAGTGTTTATTTTGGGAATTATTAGCTAGTTCGATTCCCGGTTTTAGTTATGCTAGTGGAGAAATCTAGTTACAGGTGGAGTTTCTTGCCCATTCTTCTCCATACAAATCTACTTTTTCGAAGGGGCAACTAAAATCATTATTAATGTTATTTTTTTTCGACGTTCAAAAGTGCCTTATAGGGGCCTAATTGAAATAAATGGTTTGACTTTGACTTTGACATTTGACTTTGAGTTTTAATTCTTATTAAATCGAAGAATGTTTCCTTTACGTAAAATAGTCTATTTTAAGAGTAAGAAGTGGTTTACCTTCAGGTTCCATTGATTATTTGCACTCAGTATACATACATAATATTAGTTTTTATGGTCATTTCAAAGAACACATTTTGTCTTAAAAAACAAAGAAACTCTTTGTCTTTTTCCATACTTAATCGAATCAATTAATTTACTTATAAAAGCAAAATATATTTTTAACAAAAAGTAAATGTATCTCGTACCAACAAAAGGTAGCACGAGATACTTACATAATATAAAAACTGCCCTTTAAGCAATTTGTCGTCCATCCAATTGAGTCTCTTAGAAAGCATATTTTATATTTACAACCATTTTTAACGACATCTACGCTTTTGAGATTATTTGCATTCAAGATTCAGTTATTTTGTAAACGGGGGGAGAATTTTAATTGGATCCTTATCATGGGATTTTCCATAAAGGCTGCGTACTTAGGTACTTACCTACTTATTCAAGAGCTATTTGTAACCCTTCGTTGTTCGGCATTTTATTTATACAAGAGGTCAATTAGTTTAGTATTTAGCTGTCTTACGCTTTATGTACAGACGCCAGCACATCAAGTTACCCCAATGTGTCAAATTTTCCCACCTTATTCTGTTTGACATAAAGTTGAAAAACGATCAAAGAAGTTTGACACATTGGGGTAACTTGATGTGCTGCCGTCTGTACAAGTGACTCTCTTGTAATGGGAAGCTGCTTGATATTTAACCAAACCACCACCGACACTTTTCTTTTTTTTTTTTTTATTGAACCTATCAATACGGCGGTGATCTATAAAATCGAGGCGCCACAATCAAAATGTTAAGTACCTACGTTTAAAAGGATCCGTTCATTTATACAGTCTGTCACATAAAGATTAAGTTGAATCCTTGAAGCAACAGGTTGACCTTAAGTTTTGCTCACATATTATTTTATGAGACCACGACTGGGTGTTTGAGATTTTCTGCCAAATAAATGGCTTTGCGGCGGTGAAAGTTTATCATCGTTATCTGCCTAATAGCCTTTTCCGAGCTATGTCGGGGTCGGCTTCCAGTTTAACCGGCTGCAGCTGAATACCAGTGTTTTACATGGAGCGACTGCCTGTCAGACCTCCACAGCCCAGTTGCTGGGTAACACGATACCCCTTGGTTTCTATTTATATTCACTGGGTAAAATAATATAATGAATTAATGAGTTATATGTTTTAAAGCCCCTAACAAAAAGGTGTGTAAATATTATACTCCTGATAGTCTGAAAGAATGGAAAAATACTTTACTTAAGTACTTACTTAATTAAATTGTCGCCACATTCACATTTATAACAATAATATTCCACAAATTTCACACAATGTCAAGTAGTCCCAAGCTAAGCAAAGCTTGTGTTACGGGTACTAATTAACTGATAAATATACATATATATTTCTAAATATATACATATTATAGATAAATTACACCCAGACACAAAACAAATGATCGTAGCTCATCACACAAACAATTGTCCCTGGTGGAAATTGAACCTACGACCTCCGTCATAGCAGTCAGTTCAGCATGGCCACTAACCAGACCAGCAGGCCAGCCAAAAAAAAAATCTTCTTTTAAAAATGTAGGTGAGTACCTAGCCAAGTCAGGGCCCATAAAACTCCAGAGTTAATCACTAACCACAAGAGTATATTACCAATAAATAAATAAATATTCCACAACTTTTTCACACAACGTCATCCAGTCCCAAGCTAAGCTAAGAGCTTGTATTATGGGTACTAAGCAGCTGATAAACATAAATCAATAAATTGCTCCATATCTGTACTTAAATTATTCCTACTTTCTTACAGGTGCTTTCTGTACCTACATGCCTGTAGTAAGGTATGTACTACAGGTACGTACACAAAGCAGCTAACTACGTACCTACCTACCTTTGTGTAAAGGTATGAAGCTGCGACGAAGCGCTTGAAATTCCGACGAGAAGCGATGCGCAGTGCTTCAGTCTGCTAAACACTTGACTGTCGACACCAATATAGTGATGGGAAATGTCGATATTTCGATGTTTTTTCAAGAAGGATTAAGGCAAAGGTAGGAAGTAACTGCTATACAACTAAAAATTAAAGGGAAAATACCGAATACCAGAAGACCATTTTAGGTACTTATACACATTAAAAATCTAGTCACCATCTCATCTCAGCGTTAATTAATGACAAAAATGTAGGGAAATGAGACGCATTTTTCAAGTTATTTTTATATTTATAAAGCAAGCTTGGTTGTGTGCTTGTGAACCATTGCTGTATAAATCCTATTCTATTCTATTCTATTCTATTATGTCTGTTGCTTGTTTTTGTCTCTGTATATTACTATAAGATGGTATAAGGTATAAGTACATTGTTAGAATGAGTCACAATATAATAACACGATGAGTCTTGTTGCTTAAATAAAAATGGTTGTTATTTTTAATATAGAAATAATTATAATTAAATTAATTATATGTATTGTGTTGTATTATTATATTGTGTTAATGAAAGAAAAATTCATTTTGTACGAACCCGAAATAAACCTAGCTTTTTTGGCACTAAAATGTAAAAAGGATAAAACAAATCAACTTTAGGCTAAAATTATATTTTAATTCACATATAAATATAAATACCCAATAGAAATGGTTGTTTTCTTCGAATACCTAAAAGCTTTAGGACCATACATTATTCACAAGTGCAGTAGTTTAAATGCTGGTGACTTTCTACGCTAAAACTTTTGCTATAAATCGAGGCGCCTTGCATGCATCGGTTTTCAATTAAATCGACTTCGCACTTCAGATATAACGGACCTACACTTTACATTGCTTGCTGTTCATTTTTCCGCAGCACTCTAAAATGAAGACATAGGATATTACAATCTATTTCTCAATGATTAAAAAAAATGTTTTATTTCATGTCGTGTTTGAAAAGTGTTTGTAAAAACCAATTTACGGAAACCAATATCTAGACACGCGGTAGCGTGTTAAGCCAAGTCCAAACTAACAGAACTACCGAGCAGCACCGTGTGTTTTTATACGAACCATTTGGCCTTTGATATATTGACACTTGCAAGGTATTATGTGCTCCAAATTTCATAAACACACTTCGAACAGTTGTTTAGATATTAACGTCCAAAAGTCGTCATTTTTATCACTGACTGACCAAAACTCTAACCCAGTTCCAGATGATCTAGAGAGTTCAAATTTGGCATCCAGATAGGTAGTATACGAAGGAATAAATCAGAAACTAGTTACTTTTTATCATTTTACCATAATTTTTCAATTAATTGATTCGATTAGGAACACTAACTTACTTGTAGCGCCTGCATGTAGGTAATGTAAGAATTATTTGGCTCTCATTTTACATTTGTTTTTAATGGGATCATTAATTAATTGATCATTTAACTATGTTTAAACTTGTCTAGTCCTTTTTGTTGCCTACGCGAATGTTATTTCTTTGGGATTGTCCTTAAGTTCCGTCAATTATTCATTTACAATTAGTAAAACAGTGAAATTGGGACCACTATTTTATTTAAATCGATAACTTAACTCCCACCACTACAACTTGCTGACAGGCGGGATCGCACGCAAAAGTTGTTTTAAAACAAAATTGGCTCGCAGTAACACAGCGTGCCAACTATTGATCCCTAGAGGTTGATGGTGAATTTTATTTGAATCTACTTAACACTGTTGGTGTTTCGTTAATTAAGTACTACAAAATTGTCAATATGTAGCGTGTTTCATTAACAAGTTTTGTTTATTTTTAAAAGGTAAGGTTAGAACTTTTAAGTAAAACAAAGGCGTCTATATAGGTACTGGAGTTATTTTCGTGTTAGTCAAGAGTTATTTTGCAAAGAATTTTTAAGTGACCGTCAGAATGACTGGACCAAGTGAGATATATCCTTAAGACCATGTGCACTATTTAATACCTATTTGCTACTATTTAGTACCTAAAGTGAAATATTTGGTACATTTGCACAAAGAAATATATCTATGAAATAAAGTGGCCAGCCATCCTGACGTCAGGGTGGCTGGCCACTTCCAAGTTCTCGTAGTTTTAGAGTTGTATTAACCGCGTTGTTAATGTTAATATTGACTACCTTGTTGCCTTAACAAATATTTTTTACACAATTTTAAAGGCCCCGACATACGAACAGTAAGTCGTGGGTTCGAACCCAGGCAGGCACATTACTTTGTGTAATTTATTTCATCACCACTGATCTCAAAAACGGTAAAGGAAAACATCGTGAGAAAACCGGCATGTCCTAGAACCAAAAATTCGAAGACATGTGACATCTACCAATTCGCACTGGGCCCGCGTGGTAGATTATAGCCCATACGCAAAATACGCGCTTTGACGTGGAGTTGCGGATACCAGCCCGGTATCATTATCTTTTTTTTATGTATTTAAAAATATCAGTTGTCAAGTAATCATAGCACAAGTTCAGCTTAGTTTGGTACCTGATGGCGTTGTGTGAAAATTTCAAAACACATGTCTCACGTTTTAAGCCTACACCATTAAGCCACAATATCCTTTGTGTAAACCTTCAAAGTTCTGATACGTAGCATACCCTAATCTTCTCTAGGCCGTCAGAATTCAGTTCCATCGACCTAAACTCCCAAGCCTGCCAACACATCCCCTAATCTATCTCTAAGGTGCTTTTAACTCGAACCTCAATTGAACCTAGAAGATTTTACCCATCCATCAGTAGGTAGGTACTAGACAATAGACTAACATTTATTTAAATCCTAGATAGTCTACCAACAAGATCCGTCTTGTAAGTGCGAATTGAGTGGTGGATTTAGATAAAAGTTGGTATAAAGGGATTTATTCAACTGTCTTCTTTAGTACTTTAGATTAGTGATTGTGCTCGTCTGCGAATGTTTGATGGACCTGTCTAGATTTGAATGGTTGTAAAGTTTCTAGCACTTTTTAGTTTTGATGTTCTCAAAATGTCGGTACCGGTGAAAGATAAACGATCCCCGGGTCGGCCAAATTGTTATTATTTATTTAATTAAGCTTCTCAACAATGATTACCTACACTGTAACATTCGGAGAAAAACATTTCAAACTTAATTTTTTGTAATGCTCTTCTATAAGAGCCCTACATGCACCACAATAAGCGCCTTAACAGCAAAAGGAAATATAAATACAAACACAACGAAATCGACAAAATAACTATCAATAAAATAATTGAAAACATGATCAATAAGTTTATCTTAGACATCATTGACATCGGTGAAGGAAAAACATCGTGAGGAAACCTGGACTTATAGTTAATATAAGTTTGAAATCGCCAATCCGCCTTGAGCAAGCGTGGTGATCAATGCCTCGAGCCTTCTCTGTATGAGAAGAGGCCTTTGCCCTGCAGTGGGACAGTAACAGGCTGGTATTATTATTTTATATTATTATTATTATTTATGATCAATATAGTTGAGCTAAACTTGGTCAAACAGAATCAGACTCAGTATGTGACAAATTTCAGTTAAACAAATGAACACCCTTTTGAGGCATTGCGTTGATTATTGACTTTTTCATCTGGAATTTCTTAATAGCAGTCTAGGTTTGTGCCTAATTGAAATAAAGAAAGAAAGAAAAAGCGTTTATTTGGCACGACACAGGCACAAGTTAATAATAGAAATAGGTACAGAAAAAAGAATTGATGGCACGCTGCCCTATTATTGCCATATATTACATCTCTTGACACCGAAAGACCAAATCAACCTAAATACGGAATGTACCAGGAATTCGAATCGAGTACCGAGTATACATAGAAGGTTAATGCAGGTAAATCCAAGCCTAAAAGCCTTTACAAATCGGTTCCCAACTACTCAAACTACCGGGCCGCACTGACGAGCACGTCATTCGTCTGATCTCTCAACCGTAGCAATCTATCGAGATCTCAGGTCAAATCTATAAAGATTCCCCACAGTCCATTAGTACTGCGAGGCAATAAAACGAAGCTTGCAGAGGATCCAGTCTACACGATATCTCAAAAAAAGCGTAGACATTCGCTAGTTTGGGTGAAACTGCGGTTAAACCGTACACCACACGTTTGTATCTTAGTTCTGCGGTCTCGCTTTGGTGTAGCTAGTCAATCGATGCAAATCTAAATCTGTGCAACTAGTGCAACTAGAATCATGCTCTTAATTTATTTAATTTGTAATTCAGACGTTCAAAAGTGCCTTTATAGGTCTAATTCAAATAAATGATTTGACTTGGCCGTTATGCTAATAATATAAAGAAGAAAGGTTTGTATTTTTGTACGTAAGGAATAAACTTATATCTACTCATTTGTGGTCAATGGCCGACACAACAGTAAGACAATAGACAAAGACCAATTTGAAAAAAATCTTTTACTGACGGGAAGCTACATTATCTCCGGGTGACGTAGGCTACTTTTTGTATTCCTCTATTCCCACGGGAACGGGATACTACGCGGGTGAAAGCGCGCGACGTCTGCTAGTCTTCTAACATATAACAATAAATGAACTAATAAACCCATAATCATTGGACAAATACAGATAAAAAAAATGGTATTTAAAAGGATAAGAACTCAAAATTCAAAATCGAATAAGTAACTACTAAGTACTTTGTGTAGGTTATTATTAAGCCTTAAATAATGCTAGGAATTAACACTTAATTGAAAGGTTTCAGTTTGTTAAATAACAAAGTCAGGCTTTAGTAACAATGTAATTGTGGTTTTGGAACTTCTGTTTTTACCTTTTCCGTGTACCTAGTCTAACCGGACGTGTCCCGGACGACGACCGGACATATTCCGGACACCGGACAGCCATCCGTCCAGTTGTAATCGCAGTTATCTGGAATTGGGATCAGCTCAACTCCGACGTTTCACTACGATGTCTCAATTTCCACACGGATTTAGTTTATTCCGTATTTGAATCTCTGGTAACGTATCTTTTCTTCTACTTTCACACTGATAGAAGCATTTATAGTAACCTTTATTAAAATAAAATTAAAAAAATAAAAACCGATTAAATTTAATTAAATATGTACAGACGCCAGCACAACAAGCTACCCCAATGTGTCAAATTTCAGAAAGTGGGGAAGGGCGGTCTTGACTTTTGGTACTTTGACGTTCAAAAAGTCTGCAGCCTTATTTGAATAAATGAATTTTGATGGCATTAGGCTCGCCCTCTATTACATGGTACTAGCTTAACCTGACGCAATGAGCATGTAGAGGTGTACATCTCTGCCTCTCCCTTTAAGAATGAAAGGAGTCATGGTATAAGTTATTTGTTAATAGAACCGCAATTTTCCTACCCCCCAGCTAGTGGATGAGATTAATTATAATATAATTAACATACACAGAACGCGTAGAAAGCAATTTAACCCCACTTAAAATTTTGATAGGATTTATAATTGAAATAAGTTTGGAGTGAGGTATAACTCTCATACATATTCACACAATTCTAGCTATATAAAAACAGCCGCACGGGTGGGTTGAAGGTTCAGCTACCCTTGCCGAGGTCGCTGCGTGGATGGGTAACCACACATTATACATACATACAGGGTGTCTCATTCAAATCGGTCAGTATGGGAAAGTCTGAAACTATAACACATACGACGATCTGTTCTGAGGAACCATGTCATCGATTTTAATAACAAGAAAAACTGCATTCATACATTTTAAGAAACATCTGTACTATTGTAGTAATATTGTAAGCGTGGTCACTTCGAGCACCTACTAAAATAAATTAAAGTATGTGGAAACAATGCATTTTATTCATTTTAGACATCATGTTTCATACAGACATTTACTGCTTAAGATCTACACAATCGATATCCAAATAGAAATAGTGTAGGTTTTTTTTTTCAAAACTACCGGGTTCGATTCCCGAACGGAGTACAGATGTTTTTTTAAATGTATGAATGCAGTTTTTCTTGTTATTAAAATCGATGACATGGTTCCTCAGAACAGATCTTCGTATGTCTTATAGTGTCAGACTTTCCCATACTGACCGATTTGAATGAAACACCCTGTATATTACTTTCAAGATCAATTATTGCAACGATGGTCCTGGTTGTCATTTATAGATATTTGACAGCTTTTACAAATACTCAGGGGGTTGAAATTCTGACAACCAGTTTTGCCAAGGGGTATCTGGATCTGGTAAGCGGTTGTGTAGGTTGGATAGGCATTACTCCATGTAAAATACCACCACGGATATCTATTTATAATACAGATTTTTAGTAGCTGGAGGCTGACCCCAACATAGGGAAAGGTTTGGCAGAATCATCAGAATTACGTAAACATATTGTTCCAATCACATTACAATAAACACCACGAACTAACTGCATAATACTTAATATCTTTTCTTCTTCACTATCAAGTCTATCCAAAGGTTTGTTCGTAAGAGATCGCTTTTAGCGATAAGGCCTCACATTGTTAGACCGATTATGTAGCCCTTAGAGATATAATTTGTATGTTTTCATTGTGTACAATGAAGAGCATTCTATTTAATTCTATCAATTCAATTTTACTCTAACATAGTTGGCAGAGTGCCTCGTAGATCCAGTGGTCACAAGCGCTACAGCTGAGCATGAGGTCCCGGGTTCGATCCCCAGGTCGGGCAAAGTGTTATTTATTGTTGAGTTTTTCCATCTTGTATTCCTTAGTAGCAGCCCGGAGTCTGTATTTGGGCCCGATTGATGGCAATAGGCTCGCCCTCTATTACATGGTACTTTAACAGATCTGGCGAAATGTGGGTGTACTCAGGGACACCTTTGTCTAACCCTTCGGGGATTAGAGGCGTGATGTTATGTTATGTTATTGTGGGCAGTTCGATAGTATATTTTTTTTAAAGGTGCAAGGCAAACTTTTACTTTAGAGAATTTTTGTATGGACCAGATGTCAAACTGCAAAATCACTTCAGATTGACATTTGAAATATTGTGCTAATCGTACACATAAACTAAATAAATAAATAATATTCCACAACTTTTCACACAACACCATTTAGTCCCAAGTTAAGCTTGAGAGCTTGTGTTATGGGTACTAAACAGCTGATAAACATACTTCTAAATTTCTAAATACATACATATTATAGATAAATTACACCCATACACAGTCGAACAAGTGATCGTGCTCATCACACAAACATTTGTGCTGGGTGGGAATCGAACCCATGACCTCCGGCATAGCATTCAGGGTCACTAACTACTAAAAAAAGTCCCACAAACCCGTTCGAAGATTCAAATCGTACTCACACATAAGAATTCAATTGGGATCTGCCAGTAGCACGGCATACGTTGCCAGTAACGCGATAACAGTCCGCCAGACGGCCAGTTATCTGGCATTACGATCATTGGGCCGCGGTCTCGTGCGGATTTTACCGATCACTGGCGATTTTCCAGTATCAACGATATTAGAGGATTTGTTCGGAATTGTTCGTACCGTACGATAAAAGATGAAGGATATTTTGTTTTAGTGTCCTGTGAAAGGTAAAAAAATGTTTTGTAGTCTTTAGTGCTCTGGAGGGGATTATTGCTAAATAACAACAACCACCCAGGACAATTAAAGGTTAAGCTACGCTTCTCCAGTTCGGTAGCATAGCTGGGTGACCATTTATTACCTCTTTTGTATCTCAGAATGCTCGAAGCCGACACCAACATAGTTGGGAAAAGGCAAAGAGATTTAAAATACTATAGAGCGGGCATGTCAAGGAAATGTCATAGAAAAACTTTGATCCCATGTCTCAGTAACGCCATCTAGAATAATATATGAATATTGGAGCGGCAGCGGAGCGAACTACAAAAAACTCATAGACTTGTATCCAGCAGGACACACTTTTTCGGACGACAATTTTGTTCGTGATGTCCGGTCTTTAGGTATTGAATGTGTTTGGGAAAAGGCTAGGCAGATGATGTGCCTCGGAAAGCAGGTTAAGGCCCAGCTGTCATTTGTAGATCTTTGACAGTCGTCAACGGTTGTCAAAAGCCCGAAAGTCTGACAACCAGTTAAACCAAGAAGTACCGTGTTATCCAGTAACTGAATTATGGAGTCAGAAATGCGGTCACTCTATATTAAATACTGATATTTAGCTGTATCCAGATAGACTGAAAGTCGATAACTTTAGTGTATAAGGTTAAGCAGACTATGATGATGATGATTACCATCACGATTATTAATTGAATTAAATAATGACATGATATTTGATTCTGTAAGTTGATCTTTCCTTTTTACTTCTTTTTCATAAACATAGTAAAATAAGTAACAATTTTTTTTCTTTTTATCATAATACTAGCGAACGTACCGCGGTTTCACCCGCGTGGTTCCCGTTCCCGTGGGATTACAGGGATAAAAAGTAGCCTATGTCATCCGGGAATAGTGTAGCTTTGCACCAGTGCCATAATTTTTGAAATTGGATCATTAGTTCCGAAGATTACCCCCTACATACAAACTTACAAACAAACAAATTTAAGTAGATCTTTTCTTTTTACTTCTTTTTGATGAACATAGTAAAATTAGTAACAATTTTTTTTTCTTTTTATCATAATATCTGTGCTGATTACCTACTAGCTGCCTCCTCTATCCTCTTGAACCTATTTATATGTTGAGCCAGCCTGCGATGCTGAGCCGCTAGCTTCAAACAGTCCCTAAATAATCTAACTCAGATTCAGCCGTCCCCATTTTATTCGATCAGTGACACCCTAAGCCGAGGTCCGAGCCCCACAGGGGGCGCCCTTAGCGAGTGTCACTTAAATTCTGACGTAATGCTCCTGGCTGGAGGCCTTGTGTATTCAGGTCGTCCACAGGTTTGACCGGTTGAGAAGATAGCAGCGCCACCCCTCAGGGTGCACTGCGAGACGCCCTCTATCAAAAAAAAAAAATGTGAAAACTTTTAATTGGCCTTACATTGTTTATTCACTCTTTCCTATTTTTGTACATAGCTGTAAGTTTTCTGAACAAGCAAAAATAAATTAATTAAAAAAAATTTACGCCTATCCCCCTCAGACCAATAAAAAAGTATAGACGGAGCCGTCGTAAACAATCGCGACTAAAAAAGTGAGGACTACTTTTGGCGTTGTGTGCGTAACTTGGTGTATGACAGGCTCGGCCTAGTTTAGGTGTTAGTGGTCATTCGAATTGTGTTCAATTGCAGAATAATTTTACCTACTGTTTACCAAAATCAACTTGTAAATATTTTTTGTGTCAATAAAGCTTTTTTATTTTATTTATTTTTACATCGCTGATTTGCGCATGTGTGCTAGAGAAAAATGTTGCAAGCGTTGCGCTGCGACTACCAAGTGCGAGAGATACTTTGGTTAAGTTTTATTATTATGTATGTAGTATAGTGTTTATCTTGATTGTATGAAATGAAAGATATTTTTGTTTAATTACAATAATTAATTTTCTGAATAAGTAAAATTATTAATGCCCCTTATGTTGTGTCATCTTTTTATAATATGTCTGACGTTTTGAGACATAACTTTTGAGTAAAGTTTCTTGTTTCGCAACATGATGTAACCTTATATTTATGTACGAGTTGCGAGTAGCATAGACATAATTTGTAGATTATCTCCATATTTGTTTGCTTTAAAACTCGGGTATTTATGTTAAAATGAATACTTTTAGGTATATAAAAGTATATAAAGCGTAGTCTATAATAAAAAAAGACTTATTTTGTTTCAACTTGAGACGGATTTCCATACTTCGTTGGTCATGATCCTACTAAATTTTGAAGGGACCCACTCGTTATTATTTCTGTTGTCCCGTATAGTTTTAATTCATTTTTCTTTCCACGTTTTATGAGCTGGGAACCTAAAAATATCGTATCAAACATACTATTATTTGATTATATTTGACTGTGTCCAATAGTAAAATTATAAAAAAAAATGCTGTGAAGTGTCCGTAAAACATTACGATTTTCCTTATTTTTTGGGAAAAAATAATGTTCTTAACTTGCAACACCGACACAATGGCGTGTTCCGAGAAATTATTTCTGATATTTTTACGATTTTATTTAAACAAACGTTACTTTCTTGTAAAAAATAATTCCAGAAGCTTTATTTTGGAACCAGGAATTGTTCTTGCAGCAGTTTATGATGCGGGGCGGCATAATTTCGTAGTTATGATTAAAACAAAACAACGTCACGCGCTCTCGCTTGCTAGCGGCAGACTACCGAGCGGCCGTCTTCATATTGCGAATCGTCTTCATATTACGTGCCACACTTTTAGGAGCGCAATGCTCTGTCTATACTCTTTTATTGGTCTGAGCTATCCCCATTACGTTTATAAAAAGCCTTCTATTCTTTTCGGTATGATATTAGGGACCTGCCTATAGCATGCTCGTGAAGCGAATAGGGTCGCCTATTATTATATCAATCTGCCTAATTATAACATTGGCTAACGATAACCCAATATCGATTAGGTATTGGCCGACCTTGTACTTAGTGTCACTAAAACCACCGACTTGTATTATATATGTATAACGGTCTTCAGTTCACAGATTTATAGTTTAAACTGATATTATAAAAAGTCACTTGTGAAAACTTGTATGAAGTGAACTGTGCATCAAATGTCTGGCTTGAGTATGGAATGACTGCTTAATTCGCTTTCACTTCACCTACATACATTGTAACCGGGTAATTTATATAGTATAGCACGACAGTTTTGACTGGCCTGTTGGTCTAGTTAGTGCCCCTGACTGCTATGCCGGAGGTCGTGGGTTCGATTCCCACCCAGGACAAATGTTTGTGTGATGAGCACCATCATTTGCTCTATGTCTGGGTGTAATTTATCTATGTATTTAGAATTATATAAGTATATTTATCAGCTGTATAGTACCCATAACACAAGCTCTGCTTAGCTTAAGACTAGATGGCGCTGTGTGAAAAAGTTAGAATATTTATTATTATTTATTAGTATCTATCAAGCAGAAGGTGGGCATTTTGGAGGACTGTCTTACTGTAATGTTGACGTTCAAAAAGTGCTGATATTCAGCCTTATTTAAATAAATTACTTTTGATTTTGATTTATTAACACTCGATAAGTTTTGAGTCTCTTTCGAAGAATATTGCGCTCTATAAAGAGTGTGAGATTTAGCACAGACTACTTTAGGAACTGATGATGAAAAGAAACCCAAACTTCACCAGTTATTGTTTAAATCCCATGTAACTTTTGTTCCCAATACCTATCGAAGCCAAAGCATTATATCATAAACAATGGCGAGGACTTTCATCCAACTCCAAACGTGTTCTCGCTTCATACAAACTCTTCGGCAAAACACGCAGCTTATCTCATTGAAATAGTTGTGGAACTGGACCGCGCATAGCGCTGAGTTTCAGACCAACATAGTTGTTTGCAATATTGCGTGGAACGTCCACAACTTCACAGGTATGGATGTTATGATGATGTAAGGGAACTGGGTGGTTTGTTGGAGGTTGTCGAGATACGTTCATATAATATTGAAAGGTTTTTACAAATAAATGTATATAGGATGACTGGTAATTAGTGACCGATACACGTGATTGTACTCATGAATACGAATAACTTTCCCAAAGAAACTTTTTTTTATACTCATTAACTTTCAATTAATTCAATCACGTCAGTACTGCACAACGGGAGCGGTGGGGGTGGCGGAGGAGCGTGTGACGCTACTACTAGTAGATTTAGCCCTTCCTGAGATCAGACTATCAGCTGAAAGTCAGCAGGCGCGCGAGCGCGAATTTCAAACAGCATGTTTGTTATTTTATTGTGTTATAAATTATTGTGTATAAAAAAAAGTTTATTTAGGAAAGTTTATTAAAATCATGAATACAATCACGTGTTTATGTATCGGTCACTAATTACCAGTCACCCTATATTATGACAGCATGTATATAACCGAAGCTAAAGAAGTATGTTAGAATCGTAGCAGATGGCGCGGGCGCTCTGTAGTATGTGCCTACACCCATGGGGAAAATGCTGATATTCAGTTGTATCTAGGTTGTTTACCATGTCGCAGCCAACTTGCTTAATCAGCCGTTCAATTAACAGTCTAGCCTCTTTACCAAACAGCGCCGTTCAACTAGCGGCCTAAATGTTATTCAGCCATTTGGTCAAACAGCTAGGTTACTTGGATAGATGACGTTCATTACTTGCCTAGCCTGTTCAATTCAATTTAGTTCTAATTTTTGCCACCTAATGCCGAAACACTTCACTGACAATATGGCGTAAGCAAACGACAAATTTGATGGTGTTTTCCAAAGTTTCATAAAAAATAGTGACTTTTCATCGACATAGACTAATAATGGAGTAAGTAATAAGTAGTCGATGAAGAATCCTGTCGGCGAAGAAGAGTCCCGCCGAAGTAAAGTCTTACGTAACATTTAATAAACTAGCAGACCACTCGTTGAACGGCGCTGTTTAGTTAAAAAGCTAGGCAGTTAATTGAACAGCTGATTAAGCTAGTTGGCTTCGACATATGTATTTAATTTATAAAAATCATGTTAAAAAAAATGTTTTCTTCTAAAAATAGGTTCATAAAACACTTTTTATCTAGAAGGTGAGATCGGTGTTTTATTATATACTCTGAGAAGAAACACCGAAATAAACTCAGAGGTAACTGTCTCTTTAAAGTCCAGACTTTAGCTTGGCCAGATCGGTCAGATCATCAAAACATTCTTATAAGGGGAAATTTTCTTAGAGAATAGCTACAGTGGAAGTAAATACATACACAATAACCAAACAATGTTACACTAGAAGCAGTCGGCTGCGGGCCCGTCACGCGGCGACCCTCGTGCCACCGCAGCTGAAACAGACACGTGATCGGTAAAATTTTCTCGAAGATTTTTCTAAAAACCGTTTGGTAAGTTTAAGCGAGTCTTGGAGTGGAAGTCGATGCTTTAATTTTTGCTCAAATAATAGTTGTTAATTGTTTCATAGAGCAAGGACCTTTTCTTATACAGGGAAGACACGCGCGTTAAACACCACGCTTGCTTAAGGCGAACTCGTAAATTAATTTATCAAAATTAAAAGTTGTTTATTCAATTCAGATTAAGAATCAACACTTTTCTATCTTGTTGCCAAACAAAACGATCTGTCCAGCCTAAACAAAAAACCCGGCAAACAAAAAAACTAACTCACTGGCTCATTTATAATTGAGTTTGGATTTATGTCCGTCCCTTTCTCGTTAATAAATGTAGCAAAATATGGAATAACTTGTGAACAACATTCAACATTTCCATCCACTACTTCCTGCAAGTTTATGCGATTCCATTTTTATTTCCAACAGCTATCCAAACAGGAAACTTATTCTACTTGTTTGTTTCTTTACAATGCACACTAGATGGCGTGCATGTGACATAGCGGGTATAGTAACGTATTTGTTTAGTCGACTGTACCTTCTGATATTGTACTGAGCGATTGCGTTCCAATATAAACTGTACCAGATCTTACTTTGAAAGTGATAGCTTACAATTTGTGGTAGATTGCAAATAGGCTCGACAATAAATATATATTTGAATTTGAATAAACTCACTAGGTGCCCTGCCAAACTTCATGTAGGTAATTTAGAACACAGACTCACAAACTGTACTACTATTTACCACTAAACGAATAAGTTCACGAAAATAGTCAATTTTAACTTTTCATTTAAACTTACTTTTTGTAGGTACGGTTTTAATTAGTTAATGTCTTAGTTTGAAAAAACGTAGAGAATTAATTAAATTTCATTCGTTTATATTATATGTCACTTCTACACACTAAAATTTAATTTGAATAAGATTCTGCCATTGTTCTTTATGTTGTGTTACCTTTTTAGTTTCATTACTCGTTAATAATAACGTTCGACTGGCCTGTTGGTCTAGTAGTTAGTGACCCTGACTGCTATGCCGGAGGTCGTGGGTTCGATTCCCACCCAGGACAAATGTTTGTGTGATGAGCCCGATCATTTGTTCTGTGTCTGGGTGTAATTTATCTATAATATGTATGTATTTAGAAGTATATAAGTATGTTTATCAGCTGTTTAGTACCCATAACACAAGCTCTCAAGCTTAACTTGGGACTAAATGGCGTTGTGTGAAAAAGTTGTGGAATATTTATTTATTTATTTATTACCTTCCGTTCAGCCGTTTAGTCGCTGAAAGCCGACATACAAACAGAGTTTTTTTAATTTTAATACTTCAAGCACACAAATGTACAAAGACGGACTTTATTCCTTAGGCATTTTTTTTTCTACCTTTAGGTCGTGCACATACAATCAGTGGTAGGTGCAATTCCGTAAGAAACACGTAAGTAAAGTATTTCTTACGGAATTGCACCTACCTACTACTGCTTATAAATACTTTCTCATTTAAGAACATTAATACTAACTCATTTGTAATTTTGTATCTCATTGATAGGTTGTATATTCATGAATTCGGAGTGGGGGACATCACAAAGAAAGTAGACGTATTTTAGATTTAATGAGACTGTGAAAAAAAGACAACATTCTTTAAAATACTGGCACTCCCCCTCAGATACCTTGAGTTTAAAGAGAGTTAGTACCTCAATAATTCTGAACTTATAAATCTATCCTAATGAGCGTTTTAATGAAGAAGTAAATAATTCATTTCTTTCATAAAGTCTTATTGAAGAAGATAAAAATCATGATTTTTAAAATCAAAATCAAAACTCATTTGTTCAAATTAACCTGAAGATCAGCCCTTTTTAAAAGTCAATATTGCATAAAACAACGCTCATAACGCCCGCCCTTCACCACTTCGTAATTTTTGCTAGGAAGAAGAGTTTTCACAGTTATAACGAATAAATTCGGAAAAGCCGTCAGAAAATATTTAGAATCAAACCTATCAGGCGTTATCGGGATGTACCTACCACCCTGTCAGGGATTTAGCCAATGTGTTATATGGTCTTATCAGTCTTGCTACAATGCTTTTGTCGTGGTTAAAATCCAAATTCCAATAAACAAAATGTAGGTAAATCACATATTTTCAACGAGAATTCTTTTCTTTCAGCAAACTTTTCCTGCAACTCACAATACAATATATCGCAAACAATATACAAGTAGCACAGTCGGCGTACAATATTTGCCGACATTCTAGTCGAGACACGCATCCGGTAGTTCGCTGGATATCTGCTGTTCTTCAAACCGTGTTGTGCCGAGATGTAGGTATTTGTGCCTGAACGCACTGAAAGCAAATTAGAGCACGAAGCTGGAAGCGCTTATCAATAAAAGATTGTTACTATTGAAATAAAGACAGAAAGAAAACACACACACACACACACTGTAACAATATGAAAATAACGAAAAAAAACAGTAAATAATATAATTGATGTTTTAAAAGCTTGTACTATTGCATGCTATATGTATAACATTAACCAAAGGTGAGTAACGAAATATTTTATATAAGAATTTCGTGTACCATATTTGATACACAAAAATGAAAACAGCTAGAAAAAACCCATGTATCGCAGCAGATAATAATCTTTATTAAGATATTAGATATTAAATTGGTAAATACATATTAAATCTAAGAAATAATATAGGTATAAAAAAGTATAATGCCTGTACTAGGTTAAAAATCTGTATCACAGGCGATTGCTGATCGCTTAGCAGAAAAACTTGTAAAATTTTACCAATATCTATCGTGAAATTTCTTATGTGTCTTGGGTGTGTTTACAAACCCTAAAACTTAAATACACAAACAGTCCAACCCAGAACAATTTACCCGTTGATCTTACAAACATATTTTTTTCGTGCGAGAGTTGTACCCCCGACATGCAGTTCAGCAGCCAATCGTTTAGCCACTACACCAATGATTTAGACTTCAGACAGCTTTATACAAGTACCTAAAGCTCAAATCAATTTATCAACAACCCCGCCGGCGTTTTAGTGGATAAAGATTCTGTCTCGAAGGTACAAAACTTCGTTGAGGACATATTAGATCATATACAAAAGGCCTAGAATATCGTGCCCTAGGGTATATCTGGGGATATCCTATTACCTACCAACCCCTAGGACATAAACAACGTTTCTCAAAGTTCAAGTAGCGGCCCCGGCGGGTCGGGGATCAGAACATTTTTAAATTAACGGAATTTAAATTTTGGATTTTAAACTTATTGTTCTTACTTAATGTTGTGGCTCTTTAAAGTCGTTTTTAATGTCAGTACATCGTTCGTCATATTATAAGAAACTATTTTATTTAAGAGTAAGTAAGGAGTCTTTTGACCATTAATCTCCAAAAGATACTATTTTATAGTTCAGAAGTGCGACTGATAATGATTTAATAAAATAAATTATCATGTTTGAATTTGAGTCATTGTTGAAAAATGCCCCTATTTGATTAGACAGCCCATCACAAAAACCCCTGACATTTTAACGATGTATCCTGAATGATGTCACGTGAAGGAATAGTGTAAAGAAAACCTAACCTGTTTGAGACTAGATGCAAAACATTCTGAGCTCGCTTCAGCTGTCAAAGTATCTCCGAGGTGGAGAAATATATCGGCGTTGACAGTGCAATTCCGGATAACTACAATTGTTATATACTGGGAATATACACCTTATACACAATCAGCGAAGGTGTATTATTATATAACTAATATAATTATATATATTAGGTGTAGTATATTCGCATATCGCTTATTTTCATTGTCTGCGTTAGACACGGGGTCGACCACGACCACTTTTTATTTGGGTCGCTTCCAGCTTTGAGAACCACTGGACTAAACTATTGTCATTTATTTGGTCTATTTCTTGCTGGGACACAAAAACTAACAAAGAAACATAGCAAAATATCACGCCTGTAATCCCTGAAGTGTTAAGCAGTCGGGTACCTAAAGTGTTTTGATAGATACAGACGCCAGCACATCAAGTTTCCCCAATGTGTCAAATTTTCCCAGTTGAATATGAACCTTATTCTGTTTGACATAAAGTTGAAAAACGATCAGAGAAATTTGACACATTGGGGTAACTTGACGTGCTGGCGTCTGTACAAAATATTACGCTGCAAGTAATGTAGCGTTCGTGTGGTTATTGACTGACATGGTGATAGTGTTTTTATTCAGCACATTGGCCTCTGATTTAGCTTAACTTACCGTCTTGAAATATCTCTCAGTCATGCCGGTTTCCTTCCGATGTTTCCCTTCACCGTTTACAAATAATAATAATAAATGACATAAGTGACATCGCCAAGCGGTTGATCGTCTCTTCGCGTGACCAGAAGGCTGGCCTTTATTTAGGTCAGAGAATCAGCATTGCCATTCAACGTGGCAATGCGGCCAGTCTTTTGGGCACGTTTCCCGTTGAGAGGGATGCGGATGAATTTTTTGATGCCTTATAATTTTCTTTTCTTTTAGTTTTTATTAAGTATGTTATAAATGTATTATTAGTTAGATAAAAATAATAAACGCTGGAATCTTATCCCTAAAAAAAAAAAGAAAAATAATAATAATAATAAATACTTTTATTTCAAACCATGGTGTCCATTTTGTTAGTAACAATGTTCTTAAATACTAGTGTTAATAAAACTTAAAACTACCCACAACAAAACATTTAAAAGTTAAACAAACTCAATAATCACATACTTACAGTCCAGCCGACTAGCAATCATGCTAAAGATGCTGTTGGCGCTGCCACGTACTATATGCACCACGGATGCGCATCTGTGTCGCATCGTAGCGTAGAAGCAGTCTACGTGATGTTCAGCAAACATCCCCGATGCACTACAGAATCGCCGCAACCCCATCAGCACCCTGAACGCATTATTAAATCGGACTCGGAGGGCACTGTAAGACTTTTGAGTATAGTCGGCCCACAGGCTGCACGTGTAGAATGATGTACAATAAGATCTAAAAAGATCTAATACAAAGATCTACAAAGCAAGTGATAGATTTACAATCATCTGCCTCAGTGGCGAAGTATCTATACTTCTCGATGCCTATCAGCTTCCCTTTGAGGGTTTGGAAGAGCAACTCCATCACTATTAACTAATAGCAGCCGGACTCAAGTATTGCCAAATATAAGGCATTTACACCAAAGGTATACACGGTGGTAGGCAGACCGATGACTTTAAGTGACTTCAAGAGAGACAACAAATAGTGATACAAATACTAAGATTTTTGGCGGCTTCCCTCTTATTCAGAACGTTTGATAGCAAAAGCTTTTATGCAATGGATCACAAATTATATAATAAATTACCAGGACAAGTTATCTCAAATATAAACATGAATGAATTTAGGAGTAAGTAATCTATTCAAATTTTTAAATAACAAGGTGTATATTACTCTGTTGACGAATATTTGAATGACAAATTTTAAACGATGAGTGTCACTGTAAATAAATTGGTTAATTTTGATTTTTATTGTATTAATGAATTAGTGACATTGTTATTTTATTTTATTGAAATCTTTTCACTTTGTTTTATTTTATTTTATTTATTGACATTTAAAATTTGTCATGTTTTGTATTATTATTGTAATTGACAAAATCAACCTGGTTGCTAATCTTATAATGTACCTACGTATTGTTTTCTATTTATTGTTTTATTATTTCACTTTTTTAAAATTAATTGTTATTACATTTGTAAATATGTGAGCACAATGTATCTAGCTGTACCAACTTAATCACGTAATTATCAACTCCATTGCTTATTTTTTATTTTATTTTGCTTAAACCTATCTTAGTATAGTACTTTTTATTCTAGGTGCATCGTCCTCACATACAATCTTATTAATGTATACAAAGTTTTTGTAAAATCTATTTTAAAAGAGTAAGTATGGAGTTTCTTGCCCATTCTTCTCCATACAAATCTACTTTTTGGAAGGGGCAACTAGAATCATTTTTTAAAGTAAATATTTTTTCGACGTTCAAAAGTGCCTTATAGGGGCCTAATTGAAATAAATGGTTTGACTTTGACTTTGAATTGTACCTAATTTAATTTTTTGTTTTATAATGTAATTCAATATTTTGTATGCCTTTGGGCGGGACACAGCTCGGAACCTTTTTATTATTATAACATCTTGATGTACCCTATAATCACAAAATAAATAAATTTGATTTCATTTGAAAATTTACCCCTCGCTTCTCATTTATCTAGCCAATTCCCAACTATTTTGGGTTGGCTTACAGTTCAACTGTATGCAGCTGAATACTGTGTTTTACATGGAGCGACTGCCTGTCGGGCCTCCACAGCCCAGTTACTGGGTAACACGATACCCATAGGTTAAACTGGTTGTCAGATTTTCCGGCTTCTGACTGTCTGTAACGACTGTCATAGATCTACCAAATGACATCTGGGACTTTGCGTGCTTCCGAGGCACGGAGGAGTTTTGATATACAACATGTAACTTAATTAACGCACATCCTGAAAATAGTTTGTTCAGAATCGTTTACTGAATCGATTTATATCATTTTTAATATAGGTAATTTTTTATCCCAAAAATAATTAAAACTACGGAAATTATTGTCATGTTAACCTTGTACAGTCAAAACAAATTAAAATGGACCGTAAATCAAAGTAATAAGACTTTTAAAATTGCAGTTTTATTTGCATTCATACAAATTTCATAATTCAATACAAAATAAAGAAAATTAAACCTTATTCCAAGAAATTGGTATAACTAATTTAGTAAATAACAATGCATATACATGTTAAATTAAAAATTCAGTATATGTATTATGATTATAACATAATATTCTAATTGGGGTGTTTGAGGGTGTGCGTTGATTACGTTACATGTTGTATAATTAATGGTCACCAATCCACTGACAAACCTCGTCAGCGTAGCTTAACGTTTGATCGATCCGTGATTATGTTATTATTATTTTGTATGGTAGTAAAAAAAAAAAGTATGATTGAAACATAATTCATATGCCAGTTGATTCTTTGATATGGTCTCAATCATACCCTAGAGTTATGGGATATAAAAAAAACACGTTGCATTGATAGATAGATTGGTAAAACAGATCCTTTAACATGTAAGTCGTTCATCTAGATTTACTTCAAAAGATTAAATTAGTGCGATCAAATACAATCGTCCCTCTAATTCTCAACTTGACGAATCACTTCGGCCAACATCGGCCGTCTTCGGGTTCCTTCGGAGCGGAAAATTAATTTCTCTGTAGCCATTGAATTGACCGCGAATCTAAGGCTGAAAGCTTCAAGGTTTAGTTTAATTGTGGGGTGGGTAGGTACCCAAATGGTTGTGTTTTGATGTGTGGCAATGGCAACCCTCACTGAGTTGCTTTGTTTTGAGGTCTGGCAACCCAGAAACTTAATGATTGGAGTACCTGATAAATGATTTAAATGTTATTTATTTCTGTAAATAGGTTCAAAACACTTTTACATGTCATTTTTTTTAACTAGAAGGTGAGGTCGGTGTGTGTGTCTGACTAATCTGAGAAGAAAAACCGAAAGAAACCCTGAGGTCACAGTCTCTTTTAAAGTCCAGACATTAGGTATCTGAGTCAGATCATGTAAGAACCATGCAGATTAGTGTCTGAAATGGTTAGTCCCTTTTCATTCATCCTCTCAATGTGATCCAAACCAACTACGCATTCTCTTGTCGATTTGTTGTATTTATTATTTTTTTCTTATTCATACATACTTATTTTAACCATCTATTGAGATAGTCATGTATGGTATATATTTATCTAAATAGTATCTACACCACAAACTGCCTACTCATCTTTTCTCCTCCCCTATCAAGTCCATCCAAAGGTTGTCTGTAAGAGATCGCTTTTAGCGATAAGGCCGCCCATTGTTACCACCCTATGTACCCCTTAAAGTTATAATTTGTCAATTTTTATGGTGTACAATAAAGAGTATTCTATTCCATTCTATTTAGCACACTTTTTATTAGCATAAACACTAGGAAGTGGTGAGGGGTGGACGTTTTGGGGGACTTGTTCTGTGCGGCAATCGAAACCACGACACGCCGCGCAACAGCCAATAGCTCAACCACTGCACCACCGTAAAAAAGTGAATACGTAAATTTTGAATTTTAATGTTGTTGTCCAAAATTGTGCAGCTGACTGTACAAACCAGGTATTATCCTACATAATATGCTCATAAATCTATTGTATGACTTAATCATACAAATAATAATGTGTTCTGCTTTATACCGAAGCTACGTAAATAAATGCCGGCGTTAATCCAAACATACGTAAAGTATTGGGTTTATTGAATGCTCATCATAACATGCTCATATTTGTTGTTATTAATGAGAGCTAAAGTTCAGACCACAGCGTTAGCTATAGGAGATGCGATGCTTTTTTTATTTGTAAATAATTAGGAAATACAAATAATCCTTACTATAAGTTCAATACTCAATACTCAATACTTTATTGCATACCATAATGTGTTACAGGGTGTTGTTCAATTTCGTAAGTATCAATTTATGGACCCTGTCGGGCACAGCATAGTTTGTTAGAAGAGATGAGGAAGAGGAGGAGTTCGTTCGCGTTAAGAATGCAGTAAAAATGCAGTGCAACTGCAAGATAAAGGTGTATTCCACATTGGTGTTAAATTCAAACAAATTATATTAAAAAGATTAAGTTTAATGAATTTATAAAAATGAATTTGAAAAGATTTGATTGGTTAAGGGGCGGGGCTAGGCCGACGGATAATCATGACTTTACTGCATTCTTAACGCGATCGTACTATAGTACCAATATTATAAATGCGATAGTTTGTGAATGGCTTTTAATAAAACTTGTACACCTGGCACATGTTGGCCTACCTCCATGGGGAAATTATATAATCGCCCTAAAAATGATTAAACACTGAGCTACAGTATTGCTCCACTCTAACTATGCGCTCGCTACGCTTTGTCTACGCTACATTCTTAACAATCTTCCCAATTTCCACCAAAAATATAGAACAGTCAAACAATAAACAACCTCTGTACATAACATCTAGTTTATCACAAGGGATTTAATATAACTAAATACTTCCCTTTGATTTTATATTATTTGTTCCGTCTACTAACAAATATTTGTTGATCCTTCTTTCAACACGCGAACATCTAAAGATTGAGGAATGAATCATAGTGAGTTATTTACACACCATAGGAAAATCAAAATGATTTATAAAGGTAGGATCCTATACAGAGTGTGAAAAATAAATCAGAATATAAATATTCTGACTAGCAGTCGACTTTCAGTGCCTGTGCGGTACCTCTCCACAGACCATGGCCCACCTTTTGTCTTGCGCCAGGTGCCCTGCCACCTGCACATCAGCAGCATCACCGAAGAAACGGTCTTTGTCGTGTCTCGGAAGAAAAGAAATTAAGTGTTCATGCTACGCAGGCAGGTGTATTGAAAGAAATTTGACAGATTGATGTTCCTGTCTATATAATCTGTCACTTTGCCGATTCGTCTGTAGACAAAGGCCGTTTCTTCGGTGTTCAATGTGTTCATGCTACGCAGGCTGGACCTTATGATTGCGTTGGTGGATGGTGTTGCGGTAGCCGAATTCTGGGCTAAACATGCAATTTAGATACTTGGTGTCTTTGTTTGCCATCGACAGGCTAAGAAAGAAAAAGCAGATGTCACGTTGTTTCACCTGTGTAGTTCCCGTTCCAGTGGGAATACAGGGATAAAAAGTAGCCTGTGTCACCTGGGGATAGTGTACCTTGCAAACGATGAAACAATTTCAAATAATTTACAGTTTAATATTAGTATAAACTAGGGAATCACTCGCGACTTCGGCTACGTGAATTTCGACAAAAAGTAGAAATTTTCACTTCGAACTTTAACATCCCTTCACCCCCCGTAGTTTTGCAAACTAAAATGTACTTAGCTTAAGTTATAATTACGGTTTCTAATGGTAAAAGTTTTATTTACAATCGGATGAGTAATTTTTGAGTTAAATCCCTTTAAACAATGCAAAAATCGAATCTTTCCTTCCTCATTATACTTAATTTCAGTATAGATATAGATAGATAGTTTTCGTCGCCTTTTCCTAATTTTGACGTTTAAGTCTTTGTACGCCGCGTCGGTCACACGTTGACCGCGAACAATTGAATTTCTATTGTGTTTGGTAGTTGGCAGTCAACGTGCCAACGTCCTTTTATTTAATTTTACTTAATTCCTTATTTCAAGTTGTGATCCTTTTGTTTCTTTTTCACTTACTTCAACCTGTGATAAAATATTGAAGATTTTAATTAAAAAAAACTGGCACTACTCCCTTTAAAATTTTATTGGGTTAGAAAAAAAATTTCGCTATTACTGGATCGATCTCTGTGTTCTTTTTTTGGAAACTCTGAGACCCGAAAACTTTTGGACGTGATACAAAAAAAAGAGAACTAACCCAAATGCAGTATCGAAGGTACTAATTAGAAAACTTTCCGAAACCGAAACTAGGCCAGGCCTAAATGCGATACGTATGTAGATAATATGTAAATATCAATATTTATCCAGTTTTCGATCCAGGGCTAAAGTGCGCCATCTTCTTCGGGGTCTGCCGCGACGCCCGCCTTCTAGCTGTGTCAGGGCTCCACGTGGTGGTTATTTTGGGCCACAGCTCATTGGGCATACGATAGACGTGGCCTGCCCAGTCCCATTTTAGTTTAGCGGCTTTTCGAAAAACGTCAGTGATCTGTGTTTTGGAGCGCAGTGCAAACGCAAACTGGAAGTCACGGAAAAGGCCATTGCCCAGCAGTGGGATGATGCAGGCCAGCAGTATCAGCATCAGTAATATTTATCTAATCGTTCGTATTTTGTTTAACTTGAACAAGAAAGAATATGATAAGAATATTCGCACTCATGCGAAGTCAAGGCGGGTCACTAGTATTTTCCAAAAACATAAATATACTCCATAAAATGAGTCATAGTACCTATTTTTATATTTTATGATAATAAACTAGTGTTTGACTGCGATCCCACCTGATGGTAAGCAGTGATGCAATCCTTGATGGTGATCTGGCAATATTTGACAAAACTGTAAACCGACTTACTACAGTTAAATGGACTGATTTCCATGACGTTTTAAACCTTTACTACCCACCCAGTCAGGATCATCTAATCTAACCGTCTAAATGGATGTTAATATAATAATGATTGATATCACAATTTTTTTTTGTTTTTAGATTTTGTGCAGTAATGTGTGCCTAATTTTAACGTACAATCAAGGCCTTTTTATTTATTTTTTCTTAGCTTCTTTAACTAGTCAATTACCGCAATCCAGACACAATTAAATTACTATTGTTTGCGGACACCGGTGTCCACGCGGAGCCTAATGAGTTAAATAGGTTCATCAGCTCCCTACTATTCATAAAAAACACCACCAACCCAGACACAAAATTTAAAAGTTAAACCCACAAACAGTACACACATATAATCCCACCTCAAACATGCATGAATTTCCGCTCAAACTACAGGGGGTTGCCAAAACGAAAACATGAGCGCGAACAAAATGTTGATTTAATAGAGGTAAAACAAAGATGGTGGACCGCTTGGCCGCAAGCCAAGCCGGCGACACTTTATACGGAACTTGTTTAGGTGAACCTGGACTACCTAACTTTTTATCTAGATTTCTGTGTTACTTCTGACTAGTCTGTTGGAAATGTAACGGGAATAGTATTTACTCCGCTGCCTAGATTGCTTCATTGCTTGTAAGGCTATCTCCTTTTTCGAGAAGTTATGTGGTTTCGATAATTTTTTTGAAGGACCACGACCAATGAAGAACGGTTAACTTATGGGCTAATTTAAAAAAAAATGCTAGTTTTAAAATTCGTATTACTTGTTATTCTGTTTTGGCTACACTAACACTAAAGGTATAGCTAACTAAGGCCAGCTATTTATTTTTATTTTATTTTTTGTATTAACATAAGGACTAATTTTACAATTGTTAAATACATTTTATATGAAGAATAAATATAGTTTGACATACTGTCTTTACAAAAGCTGTCAAACTGTCATTTTTATTACTTAGAGTGTTGATAAAAACACTGCTGTGACATGGGAATTTTATACATACATACTTTAAATAAGATAACAACAAATTGATCTAAACAATAATGACTACGAGTACCTACTACTACTTTTTATTTAGGGAGCCTCTAATGTCGTCGCCTTAGAGTGAAAACCTCGTAAGTGTAAAAGAAGTAACTTTTCAGGAGGAAGAAAAAACTGCGCGTCTAACTGACAGATGCGAGTATTTACGAGGTTCTCATTTACTACCAGAGATGGCGCTGATGATCAAATGAACAAATTAGTCACATCAGGAGGTGCGTACTAGAAACGCAATAAAATAAATTTGAGCAAAAATGCATTCCCGAGGTTTTCACTCTAAGGCGACGATGTGCTCTTATTGCTTACATTTAGTGTGAGAAAGAATTAGAATGACAACATTATGTTTAACCCAATTCACCATAACTATCCTGTAGCTAACCTAATTACCTAACCTAACTACCCTACTGAAATGCATTGATTTTCAAAGAAACAATACGAATAACTTAGACTAAACTACCTACTGCGCTGCGTGTCTATATATTACATATAATTTACTTAGTGTTCCCGGTCTATTTTAAAGTCTAAAGAGCATGCATGCCTATTTGCAAAGAATGTTGAAGTTCATCTCAGTCTTTCGTCATCATTATTTATTACGTAAAGACGCCAGCACATCAACCTACCCCAATGTGTCAAATTGCTTCGATCGGTTTTCAAATTTAATCTGATTTAATTCAGGTTCCTTCATGTTCAATTGGGAAAATTTGGCAGTTAGGGGTAGGTGGATGCGCTGCCGTCTGTACCTAAATTGATTTCTGATATATTATTATTATTAAATCATGTTTTGTTCAACATACAGCCTGACACTGTAAATTGCAAAAACCGGATAAGTGCGAGTCTGAGTCGCCCACCAAAGGTTCCGTACGTAGGATAAATAAAAAATAAAATAGTAAACGGTTCGGAAACAAAACGCGCAGTTATTTGGACCAAAAAAATCGCGTTAGTTGTATGGGAGCCCCACTAAAACACTTATTTTATTATGTTTTTAGTATTTGTCGTTATAGCGGCAACAGAAATACATAATTCGTGAAAATTCCAACTATCTAGCTGTCGCGGTTCTTGAGATACAGCCTGGTAACAGACGGACAGACAAAGAACTTTTAGTAATAGGGTCCAGTTTTTACCCTTTCGGTACCGAACCCTAAAAACACAAGATAATTTGTATTTCACGGGGTAACCTACCACATCCGCCTTAAGAAAAATGCTATTTGATCTAACCATTTTCCCTCCATTCATCACTTATTTTATCCACTTGGCTACAGCAGCAGCGCCCCCAAGAGTCCATTATTAATAACACATATTTATACTTCCTCAAGCCAGCAGGTATTACTTCGCGCCCTCAACCCTCAGGGTCGCTAAACAAAATCATTTATTTAAGTGCTGTTTGCAAACGGAATGAGGAAGCCTGTTCCTCATTCGCATCTTTTTGGGGTGATTTCGGATTATTACTTCAAAAAATTTCAAGTTAAGTTTACAATATTCAACAAGTTCAGGTATTTAAAATTGTCTCTATGGTAGTTTGTACCTCTTTGCTGATGTTGCAACTTGATACATACACCGCTTTACATATTTTAACGCAAATTCACCACATGAAGATACAAAATGCAATTGTAAGATCGTTACCTAAATGTGTTGAATATTGTATTGAAAAAGGCGGTGGTCACTTCGAGCACCTACTAAAATAAATTAAAGTACGTGGAAACAATGCATTTTATTCATTTTAGACATCATGTTTCATACAGAAATTTACTGCTTAAGACCTACACAATCGATACCTATCTAAATAGAAGTAAGTAGTGTAGGTTTTTTTTCTCCAAAATAACCGGGTTCGATTCCCGAACGGAGTACATACAGATGTTTTTTAAAATGTATGAATGCAGTTTTTCTTGTAATTAAAATCGATGGCATGGTTCCTCAGAACAGATCTTCGTATGTCTTATAGTATCAGACTTTCCCATACTGATTGATTTGAATGAGACACCCTGTATATATACTATTTACACTTTTTCCCCTCAACACGGACAAAACTACTTTCTACTACTAACTAAAACATCAAGTTCCGAGTTAAAACTTCAGAACAGTAAAAGGTATGTAACTGTAAAGTAATTAGCTTGGGTTTGGCGCCGTGCCAGTACACTACACTGGCTTGTTGCGGCACAAAAGTAGACGGTATTAGTGATATTTGATCGGGACTATTCGGGACATGTACTGAGGAAAAAGCGGAAGTTAAAAGACGGATCATGCAACCGGAATTTAGTTAAAAAACGAGCGAGACTTACAGTGGTCTCGCTCACCGCATTACGATAATTATGTAATATCGTAATAAATATTCCGCCCTAATAGTACATTATGATATAAGTGCGGTAGGTTGATAATTACAGCCGAAGCAATATTGCGACGTTCTATAACATAATTTGCAAGGAAATTAATAAAAATCGGACAAAAATTTTGTAATAAAAACAATACAGCGAAAAGAAAAAACGCGCGTAATAATTATTACTTGATCACAAATTGACGATGCGCGCGCATCTGTTTTTTTAAGTCAAAGGCACAAAAACAGCCAGTATTACTAATAATGTAAATTAATTATTTTTTTTTGTTTTGGTTATTAATGGTTGTTATTTATTGTCAAAATTAATTAAATTTAGGAATTAAATGTTTATTTTTTATATATAATCTCCCAAAGTTAATTTTATTCATAAAATGTTGACCACTTTTCTGACGTAAAAACTCTTTGCTAAGATTTAAAAAAAGGAACCGTTCGTTTTAGTCGGAGCATCTTGCAGACCGTGCGTTTTACATTACTATTACGCACAAGTGCGTAATGAGATAAATTACGATACTGAATTTGGTCGAATAAGATACCCTTTACGAACAAATGTGTTATAAAACAATATTACAGTACCCACGGATCTACTGTGAACATGCCTCCGGGTGCTGGAACACGGAGGCATGTTCTTGTTCACAGTAGATCCGGATTTTGTCTACAGAAGAATCGACAAATTGACAGATTGTAGAAACATTTCTTTCACGTTTCTGTCAAGAATAAAGAGAAGAAATGTGACGATTCTTCAGTCGACAAAAGTCTACAATATCAAATAAGGCAGAAAGGCTTCTTCTTATGTGACTTTGTCAATTCAGTCGACATACCCGTCTGTATGATGATCATGCTACGCCTGCTGGTACCATAGAAATAGAGAATGGATTGAGTGTTCGGTCATCAGCTCTCTCAGTATAGGAGTCAGTTGGGCTGCCGCCGAGGCGTGTCGACGGCAGCAATTGACATAACAACTTTAAAAATCAGCGGCAACGGTCATCAGCTCTCTCAGTATAGGAGTCAGTTGGGCTGCCGCCGAGGCTTGTCGTCGGCAGCAATTGACATTACAACTTTAATAACATACATAAAAAAAAAAAAAAAAAAAAATCTGCGGCAACGGTCATCAGCTCTCCCAGTATAGGAGTCAGTTGGGCAGCCGCCGAGGCGTGTCGACGGCAGCTGTTGCGTCTACCGTTGGTAACATGCCGTTCGTGTGTAAGAAATCTAATCGAAAATTATTTGCTTAAACAAAAATGAGCACACAGGTTCAAACAGAGTTCTATTTATCACCATAAAAAAATACTTTCCCGTAATCTTATTCAGCTCAGAAATGTATAACAAAACCTTTATTTTCAGCCTGTTAGATAATAACGGTGGAATAAATTAACTTTGTTTATCTAGGACCCAATAAAAACGTGACATTCGCAAACGACGTAACCAAAGCCGCTCCAATAAAGGTCTTTCATATTTTTTTATTTCATCGTCTGGAACAGTGGTGCTCAAAGTTTTACTGTCTCCTTAATCTTCTAGAATTATTTAATGCATTTTTATAACAACAATAAAAAAATAAAGTCTAAATCTGTTAAGTATTAAAATAAAATACTTTTTCTAAATTGACCTAACAGACATTTCTACAGGCACTGTTGTTTTTAAGTATTTTTACTAATGAAATTTAGAATTACTTTTGTACTTTTCACAAAAATCTTGCAGTGTGTGCTTCCTCACACAATCCTATATTTAAATTGTTGTTTTTAAAACTTTGCCCTTCAGTACATCTTTCACTACCAATTTTTCTAGTGTTGTGGCTGCGTTCACAAACATTTAAACCAGGGACCGTACAACCCCGAATATGAGTTAACTCTTTCGAAAGGGTTACGGGTTGCGCGCCCACAGTAACGGAAGTGGTTACCTCTTGGTAGTGGTAGTCCTTTCATAACACTAACGTTAGGGTAACCCTTTCAATAAGTTAACTTGTACAAGATGTTACCGACTCTTATTTGATATTCAATTGAAGAAGATAACCCTTTGAAAGGGTTTGTCGGGGTAATCAAAAGGTTTTAAATCAAATCATTTTAAATTACGTTGGAGTGGAGGAATAAGTATTGACCTTGGACGTTTACGCAACTCTCAATACTTTATTGCATTCTGCATGTTTATTTTTAGGTGGTAAGCTTATAATTAGATAGGTACTATGGACCCCGTCGGGCACAGCAAAATAAGTCAGTTTGGAGAGGAAGCATTATCTCTACATAGTATAAAACAAAGTAGCTCCCGCTGTCTGTCTGTCCCTATATGTATATGTTTAGACCTTTAAGAGTCTATTACGTATACCTACACCTCAGCGCAAATTCGGATTTCACCTACACTTCCCCGCGCCAACTAACTCTCTATCCCGCTCGCACACAGTGCTCCCGGTACCACGCGGTTAAAGCGATTGTGTGAGGGTAAACTGCACTTTTATTGTATTACGGGTACTGATATAATATAATGTAATTTTAGTTATATTATACATAAATAAATTTATGTAATAATTTAATTAGTAAAATAACAGTCTGACGCGTTTTAAATAATTATGTAAGTACCTACGACCTCCGGCATTGCAGTTAGGGCCACTTACAACTAGACCAACAGGGATCTGACTTTGCCAAAGACATTTGCGCGAAGAGACTAATGCGCGCATGGAACTTGCGCGATTGGACTTTTGCGCGAATGGACTTTTGCGCGCCAGGACACCTACGTGAATGAACTTTTGCGCGTAAGGACAGATGCGCGACTTAATGGCCACTGAGGTTTACTCAGTAGAGTAAACATAATTTCGTTTTCGTGGTTTTCGGGGTCGTTGATTATGAAAATGAGGTTAAAATGAAAATCCAAGATGGCGCCGAGGAAAATTTTTGATTTTTCATCATGGGTGTCGTTTTCGAGGTTTTCGAGGTCGTTGTTAACAAAAATGAGGTCAAAATAAATCAAATATGGTGCCGAGGAGAATTTTCGGTTCATCAAATACAACTGGAATTATCAATATAGAGATCGGTTCAAAGAATTGAATGAATTTCATTTTAACCTAATTTTCGTAATCAGCGACCCGAAAACTATGAAAACGGCACCCATCATGATGGAAAAACATAAAACTTTCGTCGGCGCCATCTTTGATTTTCATTTTAACCTAAACTTCGTAATCAGCAATTCCGAAAACCATTAAAATGACACCCATGACGGAAAAACCAAAAATTTTCGTCGCCATCTTGGATTCTTATTTTGACTTCATTTTCATGATCAGCGACCCCGAAAACCATTTTGCCCGCGGCTGCGCCCGCGGGGATATCGAACTTCCATCTCCTATGTTTTTCCTTTAAGGGTTGAATTTCCAAAAATCGTTTTTGAGTGGATACTTACTCTTCACTAAGAACACCTCTTCAAGTTTCATGTCTCTAATACCACAGGTTTGGGCTGTGCGTTGCTATATATTAAACGTAATAATTTTAGCATAATACTTCCGAATAGACTACTTTCAAAGTTGATCCTTTCGGTATGTATGCATAAAGATTTCTGGAACTACTAACCAGGGAAAGAGCGCCGTACAACTGATCATGCGTAAAACAACTGAGACAGTTTAGATCAACCTGCCCAGGCGTATTGATTACAACCGTACATACCAAGTTAGGTTAAAATCCCTTTAATAGTTTTTGAACTATGCGTGCACTTACATACAGACAAACCAATGCAATAAAGAATTGAGTATTGAGTATTCTTCTTCTTCTTATCGTGTGGTTAGTAACTAACCTGGTGTCAGAGTTTTTAATGCCGCCCACGGGCCTCTGACTTGGCATCACATGCCCTCGAGAAATATCTCTCAGGCATGCCGGTTTCCTCACGATGTTTTCCTTGAGTATTGAAACCGACAGACAAAACATTTACTGATTGCATTTTTGGCATCAGTATCGATCACCAATCATCCTCCAATATTAATTTTGAATATATGACTGTATATTCAATGTACAGACTTGACTACTCTACAGTATTATTATAAGTATTATTTATTATCTTAATAGTGTGTGATAGTCCATTGAATTTTATGGCAAACTATGTTGTATCTTAAGATAAAATATTATAGTACCTATCTTAGTCGTGTATAGCGCCCCTTGGTGAACTCCACTGCGGGTGACGTAACCTACGACAAACTTATTATTTGCGGTTAGTACAGTAGTCGAGTCTAGGGATCGAACCGCAAAATTAAGTTTGTTTTTTATTGTATGTACTTTTCCGGGATAAAAAGTACCCAGTGTAGTGCCCAGGATATTCAAAAATAAGTATACCAAGTTTCATCGTAATCGAACCGGTAGTTTTTGCGTGATACCTGAACATACAGACAGACAGACAGACAGACAGACAAATTTTTTTTTAATCATATTTTTGGGTTCAGTGTCGGTCCAGTAACACCCCCTGCTATTTATTATTTTGATATTATCAATGTACAGAAAGAACACCGGCGAACCCCAAACAAATTTTTGTTGACTTTTTTTGCGTTGCCTATGAAAAATATCTAAAAGTATAGAGTTTGAATTTCTGAACAGTTTTTTCTTTGGTTATACTTTTATAGGAAGTCAGAAATTAAAGATATTTTATTTTTAAGTTTTAGAGGTTAAGACTATTTAAAAGGATATGTCCGCTATAATCTTAGCACAAACAATCGTGTTTATTTTAACATATGTATTCTGATGCAGACATGTATTTCCTAAGTATATAAATGCATTATGTAAAGTCAATCATTTTAAGCAACTTGACTAAGATTTATATTAGGTACACATGGCAACATTAAAAGTATAGCTAATCCAAATAAATGTCTTAAACCTTAAAAGCCATGAAGTCAAGCCAGAAAGAAAAAAACACAAAGCTATGATTATTTATTTCATCAATAATCTAGTCAATTAAGCTCTTAATTATGAAGACTTTTTTCCAGACTTTGATATGCCTTATGATTGATTTGATAAAACTTAGTAAATTATTTCGTTGGTATCTATTACGGTGACATACGTAGACGCTTAATAATTTCATCAACAATTCCCTCGCCGGTGTTCTTTCACTTCTACAGATTTATTATAAGTATATTTTTACGTTTTTTTTTTTAATTTTATTATATAATCTAGATTTTTACTAACATTCGTAGTTAAATGCTTGTTACTAACAACTTTTATGGACTGTTTTGTCTGAAATAAATCATTTTTTTTATTAAGGATATACAAAAAAATGGTCTAGGTACCAACAACTGGGAAGGTTTACCCTATTGCAGATAATAATATTTATTTTTATAGCAGTAGTAGATACTTACTTCATTTCGTTGCTTACATGTTTGCCTCTTTTTTTTACGCCAACCGAGTTTATTTTCTGTTTTATTCCGAAAATTTCGTAATTCACGAAAAACTTACTGGAATTATTTTATATCAAATAAAATTAGTTGTCCCGCCGCGTCATGTTTCGTAATCGTGTGGCTTGAGCGCAAGCGACATAGCTCCAAGTTCGTAAGCCGAAGCGAGACTGAGCGGGGAGCCGGGCGGCAGGGCGGACAGCTCCAATGCGCGATAGTTAAGGTATTTCTTTTTACAGTGTAAATAATGGTAATTTTCCAAATTTAAAATATATAATTACATATTTTATGAAGTTTCATGATCTAATCTATTAATTACAAAGTGATTTCTGCAGTCGTTTTAATCTTAAGAGGTTTTTGCTTAGCAAATTGAGGTATTAAAACTACGCAACGGATTGTAATTGGGTTTGTAATAGATAGAGTCATTCAAGAGGAAGGTTTATATGTATAATACATGTATAATATAGCAAAGAAACACTGATCATTTTAGAGAGATTATAATACGCATGCGTTTGACCACTATCTAACCTGACGGCAAGCGATGATGTGGTCGACGATGCAGTAAGCTTTCCTAGAAGCAACCTGTTCACTCTTGACTTAAAGACCCCTTGGTTGTTGCTATCTCTGGAACACCGACTCCGGCAGGAATTCCACACACATGGTTGGGATATCTATCATGTATCGGTGGTGCAGTGCCGAACGTCTGGTGGCCGATGATGAAAAGGGCTTGGTGGAATTAAATCGTGCAATTCCGATGCATAACCGATAGAAAACCGATAGGCTAGCAACTCGGCGTCGATGCTCAAGATTTTGAAGTTTTGACTCAACGAGTGCATCATTGCCGATAATCTTCTTGGCTCGTTTTTCAATACACTCAAGCGCATCAAGCTGGTATTTGGCGGATCCGTCCCAAAGATGAGAGCAGCTGTGCTATTCTGTAATAGCAAATCACTTCGAAAGTCATTTCGCAAATCATCTCGAAAGTCATACTCACTACGCTTCTCATGTCGCCTGTACTAGTTTCGGTATTAACATGTCAACGTCAAAAAGCTCACCCGTTTTAGTTCCTCTCACTTTGGTCATCACTTGGTGGCGCCAGTGTCGAAGTCACTCCATTTAAGAATACGATATTTTTTTTTTTTTTTTTTTAATTTTTTTTTTTTGTATTTTTTTTTTTTTTTTTTTTTTTTTTTTTTTTTTTTTTTTTTTTTTGTTCTTTTTTTTTTATATTTTAATTTCACATGATTTCACTGCGGATTCAGAAGTGATTTCGCAAATAAACGTTTCAGAATAGCACTGCAGTACTCCATACACGATCGAACTTGCACTTGATAAAGGTTAAGCAGCTGTCCCGGTGTGAAGTAACGGTTCGCCTTTGCAAAAAGTTAGGTATCCCTAACTTTTTTGTAGCTATCTTGGGCCTTTGCCTCGATGTAAGAGCTATGAGAGTGTATGACAACGTTACACCAAGAAGATCAAGATGGTCGGTTATCGGCACGGTTACACCTCGAAAAGATGGAGCCGGGTGAAATAGACTCCGCTTGGCGGGAAACAGACACGTCTGGGTTTTCGCAGCATTGAACTCGACCAAATTGGCATCACCCCACTCGGTGACTGCCTTCAAGGATAAGTTCAAGCGCTCAACCATAGCTTCTTGGAGAAACTGGATCTGTGACCCACTAGCCCGTGCGTCAGACATGTAGCTCTCGTCAACAGTGCTGTCGTCTGCATACCCAAAAGTACCGAGCTTAAGCAAGCGCAACTATCTTATTCCGCAAAGAGCAACCGTTACTTGCGTACAAAAAATATCAATTACAACTCGGATGGAGCGACACTCAGGAACTCAGCAATCCAATCACATAGACCAGTGGGCAGACCGAAAGAAGGAAGCTTACCAATGAGACTTTTGTGCCAGACCCTGTCAAAAGCCTTCGAGATATCGAAGGAGACGGCACAGTGTTTGTAACTAAACTCCTCCGAAGCGGCTAGCCCGATTCTTATGAAATTTTGTGTGTATATTTATTGGGTCTGAGATTAGGATGTTAACTAATTAAAAAAAAATGGTAATGAATTAAAGCTAAAGCGGAACGAAGTTTGCCGGGGCACCTAGTTATAAATAAAGTTTTAAAAAAAGTAGAAAAAATAAATAAAATGTCAAAAAATAGAAATTTAAAATTCAAACGTCAAGTAAAAAAAACTTGTTTACAAAAAAAAACAACCGACTTCTTAAAAAAACACTAACAGGTGAAAACTAACTCCAGTTTTGGAAGTCTGTGGCTTTGGAGGTTTCGTTTCGTTCATTATTGGCCACCGACTTCCGAAACTGGAGCTATTTTTCACCTGTTAGCGTTTTTAAGAAGTCGGTTGTTTTTTTTTGTAAAAAAGTTTTTATTTTGCAATTTTTAGTTTCTTCGTATGTAAAGAAAGTCTTTTAAAACTTCAAAGAATCATTGAAATTGGTTCACAATTGCTAAAGAAGTTCTTTCTAAAGATTAATCCGTACATCTCTGCCGGGCCCCTTTTAAAAGAGAAGGGCGTAATGTTATGTTATGGAAATACAAGAACTCTGCATAGACATCTGACTATAGCAATTGCGAATAATTTGCTGTTATGCGTTGAAGAGTTCCGTCGCATGTCTTTTTCATCAGTTTTTCTTCACAAAATTAAACTTTCTAAATGAAAATGCTTGATTTGTTACTAAAAATGTAAAAATCGCTGTATCTATATTTTTTGAAGAGTTCCCTCAATTCCTCGAGGATCCCTCATCAGATATGAGTTTTGATACAAATGGGACCAATCTGCTATATCCTATCAAATAAAAAAAGAATGTTGAAAATCGGTCCATAAATGACGGAGTACTGGTAACAAACCCTAAAAAAAAATACAACCGAATCGAGAACCTCCTCCTTTTTTGAAGTCGGTTAATAATCAAATCTAAATAATCTAATCTAATCTAAATAATCTAATAATCTAATCTTTATAAGTCTACAGACTGCTAGGTAATCGTTTACAGAGAAAGTAGCATTTATTTAACAAAAAAAAAACCTGAGTCTCTTAAAAAATATATTAATTTTCTAAGACACAAATTGCATTTGCTGCTCTGAGAAAGTGCATCGTATTCATAATATCTATGTACGGCATCCCGCCTCGGTTGTGATTTTTTAAAATCTTACAGTTAGACGCAGCTCTTTTCCCTTCGGGCACTAACACTAAATGATGAGTGTGATGATCGAATAACATAATTATGATTCCGTAAAAAGACAACATTATACATAAAACAATCCCGATTATTCCAGAAAAAAAATACATTGAACTTTAAAATCACTGTGATAATAACTATAATCGTATGTGTCGGAGTTGTATGGAGTCGCTAGGGCATAGACTGCGTGTTGCGACTTGACGCATGTCTGCCGAATGCATGCAGTTTAGTACTTTAAAGTAAAGGCACGAAAGATAAAATTACAATACATGTAGTCTGAATGGGTAACTCTGTTATAGTCGTTGAAGGGGTAACCCGTTCCAAACGTGTAACCATTAAAAAGTATAACCCAACAAGAATGCACTCTAAAAAAAAAATGGTTGCTCCTAACAGGATTGTGATTATTGCAATCAAGAATCTTGATTCCATACGAGCCTAACAAGACGTTAGATAAATCAAATAAGGTGATTTTTATTGCTCTTACTATCTGCTTCTTAACTAGAACAATTATAACCTTAGTCAACGTCAACATGAAAATGACCATTATGACGAATTCAACATAATAGATTCATCTATAATCTTGGTCAATATAAATCTGAAAATGACTACCATAACTACTTATGATTACTAAATTTGACTAAGGACTTGGTCATTGCAACAAATGCATCTTCGTAGATTCGACTAAGAACTTGGTAAGTTTAACTAAGTCATCTTCGTAGACTCAGCTAAGACCTTGGTTATTTTAATTATTTGAATGACTATTAAACTATTTTACCATAATCAATTCAACTATGATCTTGTTCAAGTTAAATCTCTTAATATTCATATCAATCAATTTGTTTATTTGAATAAGCTACTAATCTTGTTAGTTACTAATATGAAACATTATTAAGCCAGCAAAGTTACTCTTAATCGAATGTACTGAGACACTTTGTCTCATTAACTAGCGCCAATCTATTAAGTGGGTCAGCACTTCAAATGGGTATTTAGGAGCCAGTATTAAGTGTTTTTTTATAAATACAACCCTTACCTCCGGTTTCTGAAATCCAGGTCAAATTTGAATATACCTATGAGTATCACCTCTTGTGATTCGTTAATTTTAACGATGATCAAAATGACAACCAATCATATGACTTGACATGAGATTTAACATTTCTCAAAATTTTACCGGCATTTCAGAAATCGGGGTTAAGGGTTGTATTTATAAATATCACTAAATACTGAGAGTGCTCTTATTTACGCATTTGAAGTGCTGATCCAATTAATGAACATACCCAGAATACTGTCTGAATTGAGAGCAATATATTAATAAAAGTATGATATCAAAACATGATCGTTTTTTCTCTATTCCCAAAATACGAATGATTAACTACTCTATTTGGATATTTAAACTGTCTTGATAGGTAACTATTTTGTCTAACAACATTTTTCTAAGTGGCTGACATGTTAGGTACCAACAAAAATTTGGTCAAAATGAAACAAAAATATAATTACAAACAATAAAATATATTCATGGAATGCTTAAATAGTACAGCGCAGAGCGGTTACATATTTTTTCCATTAGGTGCTTAAAGTACATAGCGGGTGTAAGTAACAGTAGCCCAAGGAACTTTGACTAGTGACTTATTTTGACATATTTTCAAAGTGGAGCAAAATAATTGTTTCTCACCTAGATTTTTTGAAAACGAATTTATAACAGGACCTGTGCGAAAAATGTCATCTAGTTTACCTTTAAAAAAAATATCTTTTAGTTGTGAATGAAGTACCTCACAGGGTATGTGTCGATGCCTTACTCTGCATTAAGGGCTTGATTGCTTGACGGATTTCTGCACTCGATTTCACGTGCTTTATAAAGCCTTCCCGGGCTTAAACTTTACTTGGTTTCCAGCTTTGACCTGCATCCGAACTGCGTTTCTTCTTTTGTTTAACTGCCGCAGTGTTTAATAAAAACGATGAATCTTCTTTCGATGCTGTAAAAAAATAGAAGAAGTAAGCAACAAATATTATCACAATAACAAATAAAATAAAACTTTTGTATTGTTATATTATATGAGCAGTTTCCCATCGGCAAACCACCTATAGGTAGGTACTCCATCCGAGTAGGTAGTTAACTAAAGGTAAACAATCTTGACAAGTCTTTTTACATAAACGCTTATTAATTAAATACAACTACTGTTTAAACATTTTTTTTTAATTTATCATGTAATCGTTTTTGTTGTATCTAAATTAAAATAAATAATAATAATAATAATAATAAATATTCCACAACTTTTCACACAACGCCATTTAGTCCCAAGTTAAGCTTGAAAGCTTGTGTTATGGGTACTAAACAGCTGATAAACATACTTATATATTTCTAAATACATACATATTTTAGATAAATGACACCCAGACACAGAACAAATGATCGTGCTCATCACACAAACATTTGTCCTGGGTGGGAATCGAACCCACGACCTCCGGCATAGCAGTCAGGGTCACTAACTACTAGACCAACAGGCCAGTCAATAAATATATAATAATATAATAATTTGAGCTGCATTTTATTTTTAAACTGTTTTATTAACTAAAAATACATGTCAAAATTGTTTATCTTTTGTTAACTACCTAATCGGATGGAGTATAAATTTATATAGATATTTCTTTCATACTTACAATTGGTAAGAGTGACCAGTTCATGGAAAAATGGTTCTGTTGTTTTTTTCTTATAAACAGTTCCTGTAGCTCGATTTTCAATAATGGAAAATTAATAAACAAATTGTCTTTGTTAAAACCATGTGCAGCATCAAATTCTATATGCATCTGGAAAATAAAAATACATATTTATTAATACAATGAACATTAACAGAAAAAGACACTTTTATTTTTAATTTTCTGTCAGTTATATCATGCCAAAACAATACTGTATCAATTTCAATTAATTATAAATTGGGAATGCTTATAAACAATATTACGGCTAATTATCTTGAAATTAGACAAAGCAGATCATGTAGGTATTTAGTGACTGATGCAAATATAGTTTTTTATGTATGGACTACATTTAATTCCACAGGATTACATAGTAACTCCTTACATACTCGTACCTACAGGTTATTAGAACAAGGCGAGAACGTGAAAATGGGAGAGAAAGAGTTCCCACATCCACTTGTCTCGCAATTATCTCTCGTTATTATATGGAGCAAACTCGAAACAGTATGTGATAGGGTACCTACCTATTTCCTTACACAACATGAATATCACCTGGAGGCCTCCGAGTTTAACACATTTTCAATCAGCACCATAAAAATAAACTAGCGAGTGAGATACTTACGGGTGATACTGGTATTAGAGCCTCTAACTCCCATGTCTTGAGGAGTTCGCTAACGTTTTCCATTTCAATCCTTAATAATAGTATCTATGTTACACTTTTAATTTATTAGTCACTGCACTTGTAGCTAATTAGTTAATCTAATCGACAGTTATGCCAAATACTCTTTAACGACACTGATAAACACTGAAATTACTTGATACTACAAAGATTCTTAGAATAGGAGCATTGGGAGCACAGCAGAACTAAGCGGCGCGTGCGGAGCTCTCAGCTCAGCCGCGCGCGCGCGTGTGTGCGGGGCGGGGTAGCCGGTAGGAAGGAATAGGGAAGGGTGGATCTCTTGAAGTCTTGAATAAATAGATCAAACGAATGATAAATTCAACAAATATGAAAGTCGATTCAACGTTTTAGTTATAATAGAATGTAACATTTCATTTTAGTTGATGTAATTATCAGATCTTAGTTAAATCAACTACGACATGTTCGTTAATTTTATAAATAAAGTTTATCGAAACTGTCATTTGATTTGATTTCTTTTACTATTTTATTCTGAATTGATTCAACAGACGTATTTGTCTATGTTGACTAAATAAAAATGAATAAGTCATACAAAAAACGTTTAGAGTGATACAATCAACAATAATACATGTTAAAATTAATAAACATACCTATATTGTTCGTTCAATCACAAATGAAGTTGCTGTTGTAATTAATCAGCTATGGTTGAGTTGCATAATATCATAGTTGTTTTATTCAATTTAACGTCAACTAAGAGAAAACCTCTCTTAGTTGGCTTCAATTTTTTAGAGTGTGGGTTTTTGAATATACAGGTAATCAAATCGAAAGGGTTTTGAAGAGGTTATCCATTGATGAGGGTTTTCGTAAAAAAGGGTAACACATATGAAATTGGTTTTGAAACAACACTTTGTCAAAACCCTATCAAAAACCCTTTCAATGGGTAACCAAAATCGTCCCTGATTTAAACAATGACACGGAGCATAGTAGCCTATCGCTCAGGCCTATTTTTTTTTGTTACGTGTCACACCGCGCCGGGGGTTACGCGAATAGAATATACTTCCACAACCCCTGACAGATCGCTCAGCCCAACCGTGACGCCTTTTTTCTATCCCCCCCTGGGGAACTTGTCAAGTTAAGTTTGAGAGCCGCTGACTATCCCACAGAGAGTCTGCCTCACTTCCCCCTGTTTGCAGAAACGTAACGATCTGCGATTGCGTGAACGATAATAACGAAGCGAATGTATAGACTCCGGGCTTTTTCTAATTTTCCTCAGATTTATTTGAATATAAATATGTTATTTTCTTTTTGTTATCGCGGAGAGTAACCCGGGATTGCTCGCGGACATATTATTTAAGATAAAGATGAAAGATTTCTGGAGTTTACATAATGGATTGCGAGATGTATCTAAGGGATTATTTTGATACACGATCGTTCGGGAATTTCTTGTGCTTTAAATCAGATGCGCGAAGTGAAGCAAAAGAAGTATTTAAGGATCGTAGCACCTTGTGTTCCGCATAGTTTCTACCTTCCTCAATGGAAAAAGGCTTTGGCTTATACAGTATGAAGTGTACGACTTAACACCGACAGACACTACGCCGACAGACTGAACACCGACAAGACTTTACTTCGACGGGACTCTTCGTCGACAGCACACTTCGCCGACAGGGCATAATAATGTAGGTAAAATATGCACACATAATCAGATACTTATTTTGGAAACCCATTTATTTTAGATTCAGGCTCTCAGTTTTAGCTTAACCATTCGTTGCACTGTTGGCGACGAGTCCCGTCAAAGCAAAGACCTTTTTCTGTGGCAACACTACAGCTAACAGCTGATTAGAATTAGTATCAGTAATTTAATCTTTTAATTTATTTATATAATTTATTTTATTTTAAGGAAGGCTTACAGACTTACAATCCAATGAAGAATATAATATTTTATATAAGACTGCACATATAGTTTAAAAAAAAAAAACAAAAAACAAAAAGTCGATGAAAAGAAGACAGTGCAAGACATTATAATTTGTTATGAGTCGATAAATCGACTTGGTATCAAGAAAAAAAGACTGTGCCAAAAGCCGTCTTAAGGTCGAAACACGGTCAATATTCGATTATATTTATATTTCTAGCCTATTTTCTATTGATTCATCAAGCTAAAAGTGTAATTATGTGTTTTATGTTTCAAAATTACGCACTAAGAGTAAAACAAGTGTAAAATCTTCATTGTGATACGGTGACAGTTACCGGCTTGCGTATGTTGCATTCAGTCGGTCGGCGTAGTGTATTTCGGCGTTTAGTCGCACATTGTACTTAGTATGTGTGTATTTGATTGAAAAGTGCAAAACTTCGAAGAGAGAATATTATAATTAGGTAATTCACTCCGGAAATGCCAATCTTCGTAACTTCTGCCTATCTAAAGTTACTCAAGTAAAGTGTACGCGTTCCAAAGAGCCTCCCGCAGCTTATAAACCAGACTTAGCTCTTTAATCTTCCTGTATATACAAATTAAGAGTGACTTCCACTTTTCCATTCCCCTGCGATTCCCGGAAAAAGGTTTCAGTGTCTGAAAAGGATGATAAGAGTAAGTAGAGTGAAAAATATTATATGTTTATTGGAGTGATGGCTGTTAAGTAAAAGCTTTTCCAAAATCAAAAGTCATTTATTAAAATTACTACACTATTTGGACGTCAAAAATTACATAAGACAGTCCCCCAAAACGCCCGCCCTTCGCCACTTCCCAGTATTTTTGCTGGGAAGAAGTGGCGGAATAAACTCCCCAGCAACACGTCTGTCTGGTATGTTAGAAGAACAGTTTAAACAGCTTTGATAATTAATAAACATAATCATTTACTTAAATTTAATAATTTGCTACATGTTCAAATTCAAATTAGTTTACTTGTGACACATAGGTATAATGTATGGTTAGCTAGCACACACCGATGTACAAGACAGTAGTTGTTTATTTAAGTAGGGTTTTGTTTCACTGTTTATTTCTTCTGATCAAGGAAACCAAGAAGAAAATCTTAGGTTAAATAATTAATTAAAACTGTACTGTGTAAAATGCGCGTTGGTATAACATTATCCAAGAAGAAGTACGAATCAATTTACTGCAATTAATAATAATTGATAATGGTCAGATCGATATCTTATGAGGCCTAGGTAGATGTCTGAGATAGGTCAAGACTCAAAGTTAAACAACGATTGCGGAGGCTGTATTTCGTAGATATTTGACTGTTATTACGCGTAACTAAGAGGTCAGAGTCGGTTTAAAAGACCAGCCATTTACGAGTATCTTGTTCAGATCGAAATCTTATAAAAGTATGTAGATGTCTGAGATGCGTTAATATTCAAAATTAAACAACGATCGCGGAGGCTTCATTTCGTAGATGTTTGACTGTTATTACAGGTAATCTTTAGCTTTACAAATCAAATCATATTTATTACTGTAAATAGGTTTATTTAAAAAACGGTATCCCTGATCTGCAGATTGCGTGGCAGCCGTAACAAAATCTTGCAGACTGTAGCGACAGGATCTCATCCCCGCTCTGGAGGTCCTTCGTGAGGCGAGTAATTTAATTTTAGTTTAATTTAATGGAATTTATTGTAATTATAATTTGTATTTAATTTAATATATGTATTTTTCATGTAATTAATAATTTAATTTGAATGTAATTTTAATGATATCTAAATTGAAGTATGTATATTATTTAATTTGATCTTTTGTGATATGGATCCGAGATATCTGAAATAAATGTTTTTTTTTTTAAACTGTTTTACATGTAATTTTTTACTAGAAGATGAGGTCGGTGTCTCACTGTCTGACTACTCCGAGAAGAAACACCGAAAGAAACTCAGACGTCACATGGCAGTCTCTTTTAAAGTCCAGACATTATCGTGGTCAGATTTTGTAAAAACTATGCAGGTCAGGGGTCTGAGATGATCTTTTTCTGCAAGCAGTCTAACGCCCGATATTAATATTCTATCTCAATCCAAATCCCGATCCTTTGTTTTTGACGGCTGCTTCTGATTGGACATCTTTAAGACTCGGATAGGCGAATTCGGTCGTTGATTGGTTACAGACAAAGATCGGGATCAAGATAGCAACCGAGATAGATTATTATTAATATCCAGCGTAAGTCAAGGACCGATTGCCTATCTGGCTACGAATACAACTTCGATTACTTACTATGTGTTATTTCTCGTCACATATTTAAAAAATAAAACACTCGCGAGATGAACCATAAATAATTAACAATAATCTTTACTCCTAAACAGAGTCAGATGTCATTTTAATTTACGTAACAAACGTTAATGCTTTGGTGTTCAACATGGGTACCTTCCGGCAGAAATCCAATAGAATTAACCACGGATGAGATAGAAAATGGAATGCTCATAAAACTACCCGAAAATGTGGGAGTCTGTAGACATGTTTTGGTAATAGAACCGCATTGTAGCACTGTAACAACGATAAAGAACACAACGTGAGAAAATAGACAAAGGGTATGCTCTGCCCCCCTAGCCAAGTTACAAACGATTCGTATCTATTCTATTTCTATAATCGAGAGCGCCTCAAATCCCTTTATTTTGACCACGTGACTTATCACCTTTCGCTAAGTCACGTGGTCAAAACAAAGGGATTTGAGGCGTTCTCGATTGTAGAAAGAGAATAGATACGAATCGTTTGTAACTTGGCTAGGGGGGCTGGAACCAAAAAGGTAACAATCAGAGACATGTAGCTATCATGTAATATCAAAACTCAATATCTTTATTCAGAATCAGAATAACCGGTTTATTGATTTCCAGTATTCTTAGGTGGTAGGTATATAAATGAGATCATTATGAACCCTGTAGGGCACACCAAAAATGGTAAGAGAGAGGAAGCCTTGCTTAACGCTTGCTTATCTGTAAAGGTATGGTAATTAATTCACCATGCCAGGGTCAGGGAAAAAATGCGTGATTCCTGTGAGAGGGAGTGGACCTATAACGCCAGAACATTAATCACACTGCATAACAATCTGTTTAAGTCGCGAGTAAATAGCAGTCCCGAGTTCATAGGAATGAACTCGGGAACACTGATGCAGGCAGGGAATTCCACTCCTTGGCTGTGCGCATAATGAAGGAACAGGCAAAGCGCTTCGTGCGAATGTGTGGAATATGTACAAGGAATGGGTGATAACCTGCAGTACGTCTGGATTCCCGATGGAAGAAAGGAGCTGGTGGAATGAGCTCGTGGAGCACTCACCGAAATACAGTATGTAGTGTAGTGTGTGTAGTCAGTATGTTTTAAAATTATTAACTCTTCTGGTAGTAGGAGTAGGTAATAATGTGATTTCTGTTTAGGAATTATTCAACAGCAAAACAGGGCTATCCTTTCATTGCCAGACTAACTGGCGTTCAGTTGCACACCAAACTTTTATGACAATTGAGATATTGCAAAAAAACCGGCCAAGAGCGTGTCGGGCCACGCTCAGTGTAGGGTTCCGTAGTTTCCCGTCCGTCACAGTAAGTGTTCAAAATGCTTGCTTGTACGATTATACAACAAACTTAAATTATTTTGTACAACTTTTTGTCTTTTTTGTACAAAACTGTTGTTTCCATCCAAGTTCAAAATAATTATCCTAGAAAGTCCTTATAAAGTTCTACATTTCAGATTTTTTCAAAAGTTAAAGGGGGGGGGGGACATTGGTTTTTACTTTTGGAGCGATTATTTCCGAAATTATTGACATTATCAAAAAATTATTTAAGTAAACCCCTATTCATTTTTACCTTTCCAACAATATATCACACGTTAGGGTTGAAATTAAAAAAAAAACACTTCCCACTTTACATATAGGGGGGCTACCCTATTAAAACATTTATTTCCAATTTTTAATTTACCACTTGATACACATATTGGTACCAAATTTCAGCTTTCTAGTGCTAACGGTCACAGAGATTAAGCGAGGACGGATGGACGGACAGACAGATATGGCGAAACCATAAGGGTTCCTAGTTGACTACGGAACCCTAAAAACGATATCTTTGGGCCATTTCTAACATTGATCTCTCATCGTAAATCATCGAACCTCTTTCGTGTCATTGCTTTGCTAATTTCATATCAACTATCTATTGACCCGTTTGAGCAGTACGTGTGTGAATACTTAGAACTCCATCTGTGAATACTCCATGTCACTACATTACAGGTAAGTACCAGGGGACAGGGACGCAGTTTAAATATTTATTTATGGCAACATCCACTGATTACAAGTCCGGATGGCTTCCGCTTCCAATGCGAAACGTGCGGCGCCGGGGGAATGGCTCTGTTTGGAAATAATGTGTACCTACTTAGAACTGTATCAGCTTGTTGTGATTGAGAGGGTTAAGTATAGAATATAATAGAAAACTCTTTATTGTACACCGTAATAACTAACAAATTAGAATTTTAAGTTTCGTTTACATTCATAAATGTTGTCATAGACACACGCCGGTTGCGAGAACTATGAACATGACCTTTCCGAAGAACCTCACCAATAAGGTATATGTATGTCCTTCTAGGGCGTCCACTCTCGGCGTTCCCACTTACATCATCTTACGTTAGTCGCCTTTCATTCATCCAGAAGTATGTAAGAATCGTAGCATATGGCGCATGTAGTTTTTGTCTACCCTACCTTTAAGGCCGACCTTATCGCTAAAAGCGATTTCTTACAGACAACCTTTGGATGGACTAGATTTAGCTTATAAATAGTATCTATTCTATTTTCAAATTATTATAAATAGATTTTCTTTCTTTTTGGGTCGAACAGTAAACGTATGGTGAGTTATTTTTTCAGATTTTAGTCAGTTCAAATACCAAGTGTAACAAGAGATTTCTCGAAATCTTCGAATGCACTTCAAATTGTTTTAAAAATAAAAACTAAGCATTCATTCAATAGAATTTTCTATCAAGTATTTCAGTGTTTTTTTTTCTACGTGGCAAAGTCGTGGAACGTCCTGCCAGTATGGAATGAAAGCTCATTTTACTTTCATTTCACCTTCATTTTACCAGGTTTGCGGCTGTTTAGAAGACGTTCAACGTAAAATATACGAAGCAATGACCGTCTCAAAGAATCAACTAAAAGATCATATTAGGTAACCATTTATTCGGTTGTGAAAACAGCAAAGAAAACTAATTACTTTCGAAAGGTCTCGCTCCATAACTTACAAAGAATTACCATTACACATTAAATCTTTCGAGAAACTCAACAAAACTCATGAAATAACCTTATTTATTGCCCTCTCAACATGTTTTAAAAACACACCCACATTTTGGCTATCTTATTATCCTTAAAAAGAGCTCCGGCAAAATGGAGACGTTTATTTTCATCATTTAAAGAGGCCAAACCTCAAACGTCGGAAATTAAACGCGTCTGTTTGGATTTTATTTTTGGGGTTCTCTAAGCAGACAGTGTGACCCTTTTGCTAAATCAACAGCGTATGTTTGCTACGAGGCTCTGTTTCCTTTACAGTAAACGATCACTTGAAGAATTCAGTTTGTCGGGAGAGACTATTTTTGGTTTCGAGTCTCAGCCTAATTTAAGTAAATTTATTTTGTCTTATAAACAGCTATATAGTCCTAGCCGGTAACTCTGGCGTTTAAATCGAAGAAAAATAAAGCACTAATCTCGACAAAAAATATTGATATTTCTATATTAAGTATAGGAAAAAATTGAAATGAATATCAAGTAATTTTCCAAAAATCGATACATAATTAAGCATTTTCAATTCTTTTAGGCATTTCCGACATCAATAATTTATACCGATACTCTTCATTAGGTACGCTATTATTATGTATTACCAATATTAAATTCATGAGTACCTGAATAAAAGCCATTAATTATTAATAAAAGCTACATATAGTCCAGTTGCCAATTCCTGCCGCTAGAGACCACTACAGTGCGCTTCGTTTGTTTTGCGGTTTTGATTGTTGCAATATCATAACATTACGCCCGTACTCCCAAAGGGTTAAGCAGATGATTACACCTATAGTACACTCGCATTTTGTCAGTTATGTATAAATCCACAAATAGGTGTTTCGGATGGAAAAACCCAATAACATTTTGCCTGACCTGGAAATCTTACCCAGGAACTAATCCACAACAGCTGCGCTTAAAACCACTAGGTGACCAGGCCAACGACACAGTCAATGACAATGGCGAGGGCAGTGGCGAAAACAATAACTTAAAAAAAAAACTGTTCGGTGCACATAAAAAAATGTAAAATAAATATATTTAGTTTCAGAAGTCTGTAGCTTTAGTAGTTTTATTTCATTCATTATTTGCCACCGCCTTACATCTTTTAGTGTTTTTTATGAAGTCGATTGTATTTCTTTTGTAAAAAAGTTTTTTTTCATTCACCTTAACCAAAATATTTATGTCACTACAGAACCCACCATCCTTTCTTATTTAAAACTCGCACTTGACAAAAATTTCGTTATTTTCTTTTCATTCTGTCTCTCAAATAAATGTCACAGCTGGAAGTAAATAATATCATCAATCTGGCTCAAAAGCGGTCTAAGCAGAGCCCGGGCCGCGGGATAATCCCCTATTTAAGTAAGGAGTAGGCAGGGTCGTAAGATACACCGACCAGTGATGAGACTACAATAATTCCCTTCACTCAGTGGTGAGTATTTTTTTCGTTGAGTGAATGAGCCGGACTTACCCTTAAGATCAAGGTTCCCAAGTAGCACAAAACTGCATTATAAGATGTCACAAGAGGTAACATCGGTAATTTTAGCACTTATGAAGTGTTATTACAGTACACTCGACCTGCAATAGGTCAAAAGTGAGCTTTCACCTGAATAAGAACGTTATTATGCGTCACGGAGACCACACTGTAACGCTTGCAGCGTTAATATAGGTAACAAGTTCAGTATTATGCAGCTTTAAGCAATTTAAAGGATTTTGGTGGACTTTAACTAAGCTATATTCTGAATTGAAGACCACAAGTGTACCCTTAGACCACTTGCATTTTAAGAAAGAACAAGTGAGCTACTATAATGTAATCAGTTATTCTGTGGCTTCAAATAACAAAGATATAATGCCTTTTGCTGCACACAGTGGAATTTGTGTAATGTTAATCAGCATGTTTCACGCAATCGTATAATAGCTCTTATAAAGCCCACATGATCACTATGGGTGATCATTATATAATGCTAACTTAAAGCAAATTGCTCTATATTAGCTCACATGTTACCCATAATCTCCGTGAGAGCTGAATACTTGTACTATCGTTGACAATTAATCTGCTAGTGCCGTTAAATAAGACCTTGAAGACTTCTTTATTCAGCACTTGGTAGGTAAGTATACTCATCGCGTCGTTTAAGATATTCTGATATGTGGAAATATAAAAAAAGGACTGGCGGAATACCTACATCGAAAAATTAATACAGAATATTTGAGGATTCTGAACAGAAATACAGATGATACAGTGAACCTACAGTTATTTGCATACATGTTACCCACTAACAAACTTTACGTGAATCTGTAGCTGACTTGTGTAACACAAGAACCACTCGTAACAGCTCGTTACTGATTCATGTACCACGAGTGGACACATAAACAGCTCATGCCGTTTGATTGTGGTTAATACGGTACGCATTGCATGTCTGCCATTTTTAGATTCTAACCTATGTATACAATTATAATAACAATTTGTTTTTGCTTAGTTAACTAAAATAACAACAGAATTTGAATATAAAATGTAATCATTTTACACGTAAACAGCATATTGTCAAATTATAAAGGAAAAATAAAAAGACTTATTTTTTTATAATAATATCATCAAACTATTTTATACCATAATTTTCAAGTAAACTGTGATATTTTGAGAGCGCGTGAAAATTTTCGTCTATAACTATATAGTATTTGACAATAAACTCTCTTTCCCATTCGAATTTCATGGACATGGAGGAAAACAAAGTTTTACTTTCCGATAATATTAAATTTGCCTATATTTCCCACAAACACTTTACAAAATGGTTCACACAAAACATATCAAAATAATAAATAGTAGGGTGAAAATTATTCACAATTTTGCCACTTGTGAATTGTCCGGTCCATAAAAGAGTTACTAATATCCTGGAGTGTATTTTGTGCTGAAAAATAGGTAATAAGTACTCTATTATTCAGCCCTTGTGGTGTATAAAAGGTAACACATACCCTGATAATCAGTCATTATTCAACTCTTGGGGCGACTGTTACCTTTAATAATGCTCTAATAACGCTGAATTAGTGCAACCAGCTACATTATTCAGCTAACAGCTGATTAATTTGTGCCCAAATCAGAGTTATATCAGCTGAGTATGCGCCTCTAACGCTCTTATTCAGCAGGTTTATTCAGCTGAAGATTCCATTGTGAACAGTGATTCAGCTACTATTCAGCGCTTCTGTGCTACTTGGGTTATTACTCTCTTAGGGGTAGTGTCAACTGTTATTATTTCAAAGCTGGGAATACTAACATAGAAGCCGCGTTTAGTACAAAACACTGGCGAAAACGTATGTCCACTTTATTATCTTTGCGTCCGACGGTACGTGACTCTGAGTGACACTGACACGGCTCGCCGAGCTAAGAAGCCAATTTTGTCACAGCTTTAGTTGCCTCGCTTTTTGCACTCGTACTAGACTTCTATGCGTTAACTTTCAAAGTATTGATTTTATTTATTCAGTATAAGTCTTAAATGAAATCAATCAAATTAAATTATTTGCTACATTTAAGCTAGCACATTCCAATATAAGCACATAATACTAGTAATACACACGGTATTTTTTAATCGTCTGATTAATTGTCACTCATACCTAGATATGAACAACTTTTACTATGGGACCAACTCGGAAATCAAGAATACAATCGGCTGTTTCATAATATATTTTGGTTGAGTAGGAACTTTTGTATGCAACAGCCGTTTTTTTTCGTGATTTCCACATATGTTACAGTCACAGATATCTATGGTTTTTTTTTTAATATTATAAACCAGTGCTTGACTGCAATCATACCTGATGGTAAGCAGAGATGCAATCAGTGATGGTGAAGCGCACTAGTTTATTAAGAGCCTATTCACTCTAGCCTTGAAGACACCTAAATTATAATCGGACGGGAAGACAGCAGCAGGCAAGTTGTTCCAGTTGTTGTTATAGTGTTTAAATGAAAGATCTGGAGCGGAACGTCTCGAATCTCTTAGAATTCGACATCAGACGTTTCTGATCTGCGATTTTGACGACCCCGTTGTCGCTGGCAAAAGCAACAGGATCCGCGTACGAAGTCGCGGGCAGAAGCTAGTAAAAATAAATTTACTGTATTAAATTAAGTAAGTGTACGAGAATGCAATGGTTGCTTCAATGTACCCCCAGTCCCCACGTCTCTATCCACCCCATGTTCCTATTCACCCCTGTGATTCTCTTTACCCCGTCTTACCAGTAGTTTCAATAACCGTGCAATAATTACTTACCTACATCTTAGCAAATACATTAAATAATACATTTAAATTAATAATAATAATAATAAAGAACATAAATAATTTTAATCATTTTAATCATTTCATAATTTCATTAGGTATATACTTAATACTTTATATACATACCTATTTATATTGTTTTATATATCTAATAGTAGTTTGATAAGTAATATTTAAAATTTATTTTTTATTTAATAAAATATTATCTAGAATAAGCTTCTTCTTTCCTAAACTCACTTATTTTGCTGTGCCCGACAGGGTCCATGTCATGATCTAATTTTAAGTTTTACCTAGGTGGTAAAACTTAAAATTAGAATACATGTGGAATGCAATAAAAGTATTGAGTATTGAGTATTGAGTAGTTGCTAATATCAGAGAATTCCTAGAATACCAGCTCGCCTCTGTAGTTCTCAAAATGTAATTAATAATGGCGTCTTTGAGTCCGTTAGAGTATTTCTAGCCGAGATTAGAACATGATGGATGCTGGGAAGCTTGGATAAATGGAAAGATGTTATTGATGTTCTGTTTGTAGGAGGTTGTATTGATTGAATGTGAGTCGTGTTGTATGGAACTTGAATTAGATTGGATAGTGGATCTGGTATGTTCAGGCATTTGCGGAGTGAAAAATTAATTGAACACCATTGTTTTAACACCAACTTCGTGTCTTTATGTTACTATTTGGCTGGCCTATTAGTCTAATGGTTTGTGGCCCTGACTGCTATGCTGGAGGTCAAGGGTTCGATCCCACCTAAGACAAATGTTTATGTCATGAACGCGATCATTTGTTCTGTATCTGGGTGTAATTTATCTATCTATACTAATATCATAAAGCAGAAGAGTTAGTTTGTTTGGTTGAACGCGCTAATCTCAGGATCTACCGGCTCGAATTGAAAAAATATTTTTGCGTTGGATAGTCCATTTGTTGAGAAAGGCAATAGGCGATATAACATCACGCTATGACCAATAGGAGCGGAGCAGCAATAAGAAATGTTGCAAGCGGGATAAAGCTTCCGTTGCGTGCGCTGCGAAAAAGGTTTAACGAAACGAAATTTTACCGCTGTAAACGCGAACGAAGTCGCGGGCAGAAGCTAGTAATAAATATGTATGTATTTGGTATGTTTGTCAGTTGTCTAGTATCTACTTACTTAGTAGTACTTTAGGGACTAGATAGGCGTTCTGTGAAAGTTATGTGGTGTAGTACACCCACAGCTCTCCAGCAATAGGATATTACAGCCATGTAATAGGAGGCGATCCTATTGCCATCAACGGCGCACAAATCCATTCTCACCATTCGCCCGTCCTGTGAATTGAAACCAGGACCTCGTGGTCAGCTGTCGCAATTGCGACGACAAGACCGATGGAGCAGTTAGTGATTCAAAGACAAGACGGTGTTATGAAGGACCAAACACTAGTTACAACCCCTTTAATAAAGATCACAAGCCAAAAAACTCTATTACTTATTTTCCTGCCAACAAATTGATTTTCTCTATATTTATATCAAAATCTAATTCAAAATTCATTCAACCAAATGAGGCCGAGAATACGTACTTTTTAAACGTCAAAATTACAAAGACAATCCTTAAAACACACTTTACCTAACCTAGCCTTAAAAAAAGTATTTATCCACAAAGCATTCCATAACATTATCTGAACCTCAGCCCTTAAAAATATATTTCCCAAGGTCTCTTTTTTAATCCATTATATCTGTGGGTATCCCTCCATTTTCGGAGATACCCTTAGCCGTCCGTAACTGTATTGCGGCTCGCCCTGAAATTCTATTAATCCCATCTCGTCAAGTCGTCACGTAAATTAGTTAGGGGAAACTTAAAACGTGACTTTACAAGTTACGAGTTACGAGCGGTTTGATTATGAGCGGAGCGGCGGTGGTATGTTACCGGCGAGTGCTGGTAAATGCGTAGGTATTTTTATTAGTTGATTATTATTTTGTGTCCTTATTTTAGCAAGAAAAAGCTTAAGACCATGTCGGAGGAATTCCAAAACTCTTAATTGAAATAAAAATAATGACTTGGTATTCTATTCATTAACCGAGGAATTATAATTTTTATAGCTGTTGTGCGTGCCTTGTCTAAGGTTAGCCGTACGCCAAATATAGGAACAACACATTAAATTAAATACATCTTCAATCTGTTAATCTAAGTGCAATAAGAGTCAGTATAATATTGATTCTTCGTTACACGTTTTAGAAAAGAATATATTTAGATTCAATATATGCTAATGAAGAAGAAAAAAATATATAACTAGAAACTTCTTCTTCATAAACTCTAGGTACTTTACCGTAAGCAGAGATGAAGACTGCACATGTCTTGAAACGGCACTTACCTGGAAAAAAAACAGCGATGTTAATAATAACACTTAATTTGTTAAAAAATGTTGGGCGATACATTTTTCTCTTTATAATTGGTTGTTATACACTACACTCATAAAGCATTTCCACGCTAACCAAAACGCTGTAAGCTTATCCCGTATACCAACCGTAAAATATTAAATCCTTTACGACTCCATCAAGCCAGGTAATAGAAACTGATAAATTAATTTGTCAAAAACTTCGTAAATTCATTGAAAATATTTGTTTTTCGCCATTGTTTGGTTGGTATTAACGTAATTGTAATCAAGTTTTAAAGTTGGCAGGACTGATAGCGTCCACAGATTATAATGAATTTAATTCAGTTTTAGACTTTGGTTTTGTTTGACGATTGTTTAAAAGGGAACGTGGACTGATGCCCTTTAAGTTTCCTCTTCGTAGAAAAGATAATTTAACCTTGTTAGGAGTTGTAATGGCTGTTAATTGGGGTCTTGTAATTATTTAATTTAAAAGAACATTACTTCAGATTAATGGCGTCCGATAATTATATTGGTTGAGATCCTAATTACTGTAAAGATTCTTCATCTTTTTACGTTCTTCTTTTTCTCTCGTAGTTTAGATACAGGAGTCCTTTTTAAATTTTAGGTGATATGAAGGTGACGTGTACTTCTAGGTCAACGCTAGGGATTAACAGGTCACAACAATTGCTAGTGGCAATTGTTGGTGGTAGCATCGGCGCGCACCAATATACTAAAGCAAGCGCCGATGTCGCGCGCACTGCGCACAATCAACGCGGTAGCCGATCGTATCAAATTGTTCCACTGTTCGTTGAACGACTTCACAACAAGGGAGGCGTATTCAATAACATGTTATGAGAATGTTAGTTAGGTTTAAGTTATGCAATTTATATAATAATTTTTAATAATTATTAATAATAATAATATTACTTGTACTATAATGATATCTGTAATGTAAAATAGCTTCTCTATCGCATTAGGTTCTAAATAAATAAATAAAACTAAATAAACAAAAGTCGATCGATTTAATAAAAATGAATGTCCCAGAACTGTCCTAAGAGGGCCTTCAGAGAAATTCCACACGGAAAAACCTAATACCACTTTACCTGACCTAAGAATCAAACGCAGATCAACCAGCCGAATATTTTTAACCGAGTTCGCTTTTGCCTGGGTAAATCTGATTCTGTAACTGCCGTAATCCAAACCAGAACCAAACAGTGCTTCGCCTAAATCACCGCCTACCAAATAACACAGTGCCCCGTTTCCCCAATTTACACCCTTACAGCCGGAACTAATACCCTGTACCTTTTCCTGTAACATACCTACGTACCGAACTTGCGGAGCACCCCTGTACCACAACAAAAAGAACGGTACAGAAAGTCATCTCTGTGCAAACTCAAAGACCGAAACAAAAACATTCAGGCAATGATGTTGTAATAATTTTGTTTTGTGATTATTATTTACGTGTTACTTTATTTCAATTATTTTCTTTTTCATGTACCTATTTCTATAATTTATTACCGTGTGCCTTTTGCGGCAAATAAATTATTTTTCTTTTCTTTTTTTTTAATCCATGTAAAGCAGGAATAAGTATCGGCAAAGCGCATCTTCAAAATTAGTATTCGTAAACTGCAGTACAACCAAGTTTACATTCGTTCTGTAGTTACAGTTACCGGCACGTAACTTGGCAAGAGATTGTCGTAGTGGGGGAAGTTCGCGCATATAAAAATGTATGAAATTGGGCGTGCGCAAACTTCCCCCACTACAAAAACTCTTGCCAAGTTACGTGCCGGTAACTGTACAGTACATTATAATTATTATGCAGGATGTGTGCGTACTGAACTGATTTTTTTTTATTCTGGACCCACGAGTAAACACGCCTCTGCGTACAGCGAATGCAACCACAGTTGCGATCAGTATAACATTACTTATAATTGACAATTTCCGTACTCTTAATAACGTCAGTATTCTCAAGAGTGTATGCATCTGTCAAATAATATATACGTTTAATTTCCCTATACTTTTGGCAAGTTCTTGACAGTGACTGACGCTGAGATGTGATTGCGACTTGATTTTGAACACTTTAATTCCGGGAATTAGCGACCGCATGCTCGCGTCTACTAGTGCGAGCGCCTGTCTTCGCTCGTTCTATGGACCTTCTGTGCTTAACTATTTTGTGCCTATGCCTTACACAGGTACCCGTAGCCTGCAGGCACCATTAGCCACCCTCCTTGCTGACGCGAAAAGATAACCAGTCGATACATTCCACCGGTCTGTTCGGGGTTAAATTGAATTAGGGATGCTGTGCCAGTTCTTATATTACGGTTCATTGCGATGTTGGGGTGGGCAGATGTATCTACAGGTGATTTTCTAACTGACTAACGACAGATACTTGTGATTTTGGGATGTGTCTCGGCAAAAATTCATTTGTTATTTTCTTACTTCTTTGCGAACTTTACAACTAAGTGTAAAGTTCGCAAAGAAGTCAAAATCCGATAAAAAAAATAGCCTCTCTTACTTGCTAATAAAATACCTTTCTAAGTAATAGGTCAATTTGAAATTCAGACCAGTAATTTTTTCAGTAGTTTTTTTGTAGTTTTTAGTAGTCTTTTTAGTAGTGTAAGAATCGTAGCATTTGGCGCTCTGTAGTTTCTGCCTACCCCCATGGGAAAGAGGCGTGAGTTTATGTATGTATGTAGTTTTTAAGTTTATTCGTTGGAAACATACCACAAAATAAGTCTTTCACATAACATTGTGCCCGTAGTACACTCACATTTCGCCAATTATGTTTAAGTCCCCTGTAATAGGGGGCGGACGGAATCCACACTCTGGGCTGTTACTGAGAAATTCCAGATGGAACAACTCAACAACACTTTGCCTGACCCGGGGATCAAATCCGGGACCTCATGCTCAGCAGTAGCACAGTATAAATATTAATACAGTAGGTAGGACGACGCCTTTGATCTCCGGAAAAATGCCGACAACGTCTACACGCGTTAGGCCTGAATAATACCTCCCGAACTACGAATATCGTTTTGTTCTCAGTTCGGGAGCGGCTTTCTCGCGTTTCGCCCCTCACACCCCGCACGATTGCCCTGTATAGACGGCGTCATCGGACGACTGTAGGTTTTTAAACTGTGGCAGTAGTGCTTGCGGAGTATTCCCGTTTGAGCACCTATTTATTGAGCACTTATGCATTAACCTATGGAAAATGGGAATACCTTTGGTGCTAAATGCATAGGTGCTCAAAAAATAGGTGCTCAAACGGGAATACTCCGTGCTTGCGACCACTAGACCAACGGGACAGTAAAATGTAAAACACGAGACAGTCATTTAAATGTGTTCTGAAATCAATTCTGATTAACACACACCGAAATCATGAAACTTATCTAAACTTCTTTGCTATAATTATAAAGAGAAAAGATTTGATTGTATGTTTGTTTGCATTGAACAGGCTCTGAAACTACAGAACCGATTAGAGAAATTCTTTCACCGTTGGGTAGCTACACTATCCCCGGGTGACATAAGCTAGTTTTTATCCCTGTATTCCCACGGGAACGGGAACTACGCGGGTGAAACCACGTGACGTCTGCTAGTTTACCGATAATTCGGCAATTTGCAAAAAACCTAGGGTTTTAGTCAACAAAACAGTTTTGTCCACTTATCCTGCGAGCACGACAATAGTAGAACTAATGATTACGATCAATCAGTTCAGTTGGGTGTTGTGGTGTGAATCGGAGGCAGTCAGCAGTTAATAAATATGCTGATTGGCTGACAGGATTAACGATTGATTGGCGGCCGTGGGCAGCTGTGATCGAACATATATACCTTAGCTTGTTTTGAAGTGAATTCGCTATACTATGAATGCTGAAATATGCTTAGAACGACAGATTTCCCGCGGCTGTATGGAAGGGCTGATCATTTATTTATTTATCCAGCACGCGTAGCATGATCACCGAAGAAAAGGTCTTTGTCGTGTCTCGGAAGAAAAGAAATTAAGTGTTCATGCTACGCAGGCAGGTTTATTGAAAGAAATTTGACAGATTGAGGTTCCTGTCTATATAATCTGTCACTTTGCCGATTCGTCTGTAGACAAAGGCCGTTTCTTCTGTGTTCAATGTGTTCATGCTACGCATGCAGTTTGCACAATTTGTGAGCTTAAGTAAGTAAACATTACAAAATAATATAAGTCGCCACTAACAGTTACAATAGGTACAGACGCCAGCACCTCAAGTTACGCCAATTTGTCAATCCTTTGATCGGTTTTCAACTTTATGACGAACAGAATAAGGTTCAATTTCAATTCGGAAAATTTGACACATTGGGGTAACTTGATGCTGCCGTCTGTACCTCCTGTGCTAGTTGATACTATATTACAGTAGGGTATTATTGCTAATTCCTGTGACTCTTAACAGCGTGTGATTATGAACAACTTTTACTATGAGGCTGAGCGGAACCTAAAATATAGAAAAAATCTGCTATTTCATACAAAATTCAATATTTACCAAATGCAGGAAATGTATGAAACGGTTGATTCTTTTTTTAGTATAGATTTTTTTGTCACTTTTTATCGTGATAATATTATTATGTGTTTTTTGTATTTTAGATTTTATAAACAGCACTCTCTGTGAAAATTTAGGTTGTTACGGTTCATTATATGAGATATTATGTAGGTACAGACCAGACAGACGGACATCGGAGACTTAGTAATAAGGTTCCCTTGGCACCCTTTAGGTACAAAAAACTGACAAATGTACAAAATTGCCACAAGAATTCAATGAAATCACAATCGGTTTAATACCGCCCATTCCCACACATTTCATTGACATTCCTCCCCTTGGCTTCGTCTAGAGGGCAGACTTATCGAAATTTTAAATATAAAAATCCTATTACAAACTAAAGTGTTGAAATAAAAAGAATATTGCACATTTAATACCTCGAAAGTGGAACTTAAAAGAGAACAAATGAAAAGGCTGGGCTCTCAACATAACTTAATAAAAATCATATTTTAAATTTACTGGGAATAAATTTCTTCTCGAATTATCCAGGTATTGTACGGGATGGGTGTAGATAATGGAGCTGGTATAGGTTATACGGAGGAGAAGAATAATTAATTAACATTGAGAACCATAAACAATGAAAGACAGATTGCAGAATGATGTTATAAAGCAACGTTGTGGATAAAAAGAAGATTTAGTGACAAAAAGTAGGTATGCTTAGATGGTTTGGTCACGTTGAAAGGATGAATGAAAGGCGACTAATGAAAGGCGACTAACGAAAGGTGTGTACAAGGTACAAGGTAGATGTAAGTGGTAACGCCGGGAGAGGACGCCCTAGAAGGGCATACACAGACCTTATTGGTGAGGTTCTTCTGAGAGCTCAGGTGCGTAATACGCAACCGGTGTGTGTGTATGACAACATGTAACAAGAAGTATGAAAGAATCGTAGCAGATGGCGCTCTTTAGGCGCCTACCCCCATAGAAAAAAGGCCTGAGTTTATGTATGTAGAAACATAAACATCTCACATAAGTATATATTTATTATGTATGCCTTGAAGAGTTAGGCAGAGGTGCCTATAGTGTAGTTCATGTAGGTACCCGTAGCTATGTTTAAGTCCTATTTAATAGGTGGCATTATGTTTAATTGCTAATTACTAGATAACAAATACTAACTTAACTCAAGCAAAAGCAACTAACTAATACCAAGCCTCCAGGTATAAAGGGTGTGCCGGCTTACACGTGCCGAGTTGGATTAAATCCGTAGATCTGCAAGACAATGTAACAAAATGATAAACTAGGACTATCGAAGTTAAATAAAAGCTGCCCCCCTAGCCAAGTTACAAACGATTCGTATCTATTCTCTTTCTACAATCGAGAACGCCTCAAATCCCTTTGTTTTGACCACGTGACTTAGCGAAAGGTGATTAAAACAATAGCAAAACCAAAGCCAGCAAGACGACCAGTTACCACAAGCAGCACCCGATCGAAAACTTTCAAAGAAAGACACATTGTGGTAGCTTATTGCCACTGTTCAATCGTAAAAGGTCAAATATCAAGTGCGGCCTGTCTGTTAAAAGAGAGTTAGGCGGCCTGACAGACTTTTGTCAACCCCTATCCCACCAAAAGATATCGAAGGAAGCGCACTTGCAAGTTATCGATATCAAGAGCAAAGTAGGTCTCAAATAACAGTGATAAATACACAAAAATAACAGTTAGTTTCAAACTATTTTTAGTTCTTTCCTGTTCAAAAACGTTGCTCCACTCTCGGAATTTCTCTTGTGTCGTGGGTGCGTTTATAGACATTTGAACTCACATAAACAAACAACCAGACCGGGAACAAGTACTTGTAGGCTATACACTGTGCTGGAATCAAACCCGCGACACGTAGCACTGCAGCCAATCGCCTATAATAGCTACTATCCCAACCGTGCCGTACGTAAGGTATATATTTGACTGGGCTGTTGGTCTAGTAGTTGGAGACCCTGACTGCTATGCCGGAGGTCGTGGGTTCGATTCCCACCCAGGACAAATGTTTGTGTGATGAGCATTTGTTCTGTGTCTGGGTGTAATTTATCTATAATACGTATGTATATAGAAGTATATAAATATGTTTATCAGCTATTTAGTGCCCATAACACAAGCTGTTAGCTTAGCTTGGGACTAGATGGCGTTGTGTGAAAAGTTGTGGAGTATATTTATTTATCATTATTTAGTCGGACATCTGACTTCGGTTTTTTAATATGTAGGTATTCTGACAACCCTATACCTAGGTGCTTACCTACCCGTCGCCGTCAGCACGCTCGCTACTTGATTAAATGCATAGAGATTGTATGGACTTAAAGGGGTTCATGTTGTTTCGCCATTGTGAAGACTTGGTGCCAATTTTCTGAGTGAAATTGCTGACGTCAAACTATTTTATGCCAGATAAGTTTGTGGTTGTTACTATGTGCGTTAAAATTGGATGATAAAAAGGTTTTACATATATAACCTTTATGTAAAATAAAATATTATTCTTAATTATACTATGTTTTTCTTTTTATTTATTATTATGTCGTTTATTCATTTGAAATTCTTATCAATTACATTTTTAAATATTAATATAAAAATAAAAACATTTAAAAATATAAAAAATAGTAGGCCACCGACGGCGGGAGCAGGGTCCAAGCTACCGGTGGTTAGGGTCTCAGAGACAGGAACCTCCTCACAATGCGAGCCGTATCGAGGAGTACTGCCTATTTAAAACTTTGCCCACTACTTATTTAAAAAAACTTTGCCCAACAATAGAAATTTCTTCTGTGTGTTGAGAGCATTTTAAAACATTTAAAAGTTAGATACAAAACAGCCGACCTGTAACTACTACCCATGAATATGAACAACTTCCACTATGGGACCGACTCTAAAATCACGAAAAAAAAATCAGCTGTTTCATACATTTTAGTCGAGTAGGCATTGAACTTTTGTATGAAACAGCAGATTTTTTTTTCGTGATTTCAGAGTTGGTCCGATAGGGAAAGTTGCTCATATTCATGGGTAGAACACCCTGTGAAAATTTGGCTGGTCATTGAAAAATAACCCTGTATACATACATACCATACAGGCATTTATAGTTACTATAGCATACATTTGTATTTATAATAATAATGACGATGTTAGCGGATGTAAAAGCACCCGGGCGAGTTCCCCGCGTTTCTATACTCTACAAGGAATCGGATTACCCATGTTATTATTTTATGCAAAAGCTCTTTATTTCCCGTGAATAATCCCTGCTATAATCCGACAAAACTATCAAGACGGTTATATGAGTAGTTAACACGAAGGATTAACGTATAATTATTTATGATAGTGTAAAGGTTCGCAGACAGGCTCGTCGTCGCTACAAATCGACACGATTTTGCGATATTCAACGTTATTTGTATAAAACGCTAACAAAGTGACCAAAATTAAAAGGTATAGGTTATATGCTAGATGGTTTGGTCTCGTTGGGAGGATGGATGAAAGGCGACTAGCCAAAGGTATTTTATAAGGCTGATGTAAGTGGAGACGCCAGAGGACGCCCTAGAAGAACATACACAGACCTTATTGGTGTAGGTCTTCAGAAGGGTCAGGTGCGTAGTACTCGCAACCAGCGTGTGTAAGCTGCATGTATGAACGTAAACGAAGCAAAAGAAGTAGTATATAAGAATCGTAGCATATGACGCTCTGTAGTTTCTGCCTACCCTCATGGGAGAAATTTACAAAACAGCAGATTATTTTTGGATCCTTAATATACTACATAATTATGTCTATGGAAACGCGTGCGATACTTTAATCGGGTAATTTTAACATAATAATGCCTATTTGGTGAAGTAAACGCCTTATCTTGAACGGAGAAGGCTTGAGCATCTGCTGATTTTACTGTTCATTTATGTTAACTTTAAAACAAACCACACACCATAACATCACGCCTACACCCACAGAAACTACAAACACATTATTAAATAAATAAATATTATTTGGTTTCCTTCACCGATGTCAAAAAGGTCTAAGATAAACTTAGAAAGTACATGGCTATGATTTGAAGTCTCATTGATACTTGTCCGGATTTAAACCCGCAACCTCAGGCACGAGAAGCATTATTTTAACCACTTGAGCCATCATGACACACGGAAATTTAATTTTACTTCATACACATGTAACATAGTTAACACCTGAAGTGTATCTCACAGTTATAAATGACTAAATTCAATTCAGAGCCGAATGTAAAGTTTAACCCGAACTTTGAAATCCAATTAGTTAAGTAATGTATATTGCGATCGATGTTATCTATCAGATATAGTCATGCCTTCCACATGTCTGACTCCTATGTCTGCTCCTCTTCTTCTTTTTTGGGTGATAAGTGCATTTAATAAGGTCGGACTGTCCATTCATACATACATACATACATAAACTCACGCCTTTTTCCCACGAGGGTAGGCAGAAACTACAGAGCGCCATGTGCTACGATTCTTACATACTTCTTTTGCTTCGTTTACATTCATACATGTTGTCATACACGCACGCCGGGTAACCATTCAAGCATTCATCGAAAGCACGTAGAGCGGTTGGTCCAAGCCGTCATTTGTAGGTCTACGACAGTCATTACAGATGATTGGATGCCCGAAAATCTGACCACCAGCTTAACCAAGGGGTATCGTGTTACCCAGTGCCTGGGTTGTGAAGGTCAGACAAGCAGTCGCTCCATGTAAAACACTGGTATTCAGCATCCAGTTAAACTGGAACATAGTTGGGAAAAGGTAAGGTGATGATGATGTATAGATGATGAGTGACCAAGTGTCTTTATATCAAGTTATCGAGGGAGGGGCAGAGGGGTCAGGTGAGTGCAGAGGGTTCGGGGCAGCGCTAACAGTCTCCTGAATGTCATTGCGGGCAAATTTGATTGTTCAATTGCAAATGGGTTGTCGCGTTAAAATGTTCACTAACATTGTTTTTTAAGTTTCTATGTTTACCAACAATGTATGGTTTATAATTACTTAATTAAAATGGTTATTATTTTATACAATAAGTACATGAATTAGAAAAGTCAGAGATCTTGGGGGGTCTTGGGGTCTTGTGTTTTAAATCGAAACCCTGACTTGGTAGTCCGCGTATCTCAACCACTAGGTTTTCTTTGCTACTTACATTTTAATTTTTTATGCTAATAATAATCGCAACGCAAGCTTAAAATTTAACTTCTTCACCACTACTATCCAATTTTGCTGAAGCTCACGAATACATACTTCATAGACACATAAATGTTAAGGCAATCCAGACTAAAAAATAACTAAACCTTTTGAATTAGTGTAGTGTACAAAGTGAAGTAGCAATGTTGTGCTAATACATATTTAACACACATGAACATAGTGTTTTTGCATAAATATAATCAGTCTATAAGAAAGTGCCTCTGACTTGTGTAAAAGTGCCAATGGATTCTTAGTTTTTAACATAATCTATCACGTCTTATATTAAGTTAGAATTAAATTGCACATTACTCTTTTAAGCAAAATCGTAATTAATTATTAAGAATGTTGTTCTTACTAATCGGTATAGAAAAACAGATAGTATATATCTATACTTATATTATAAAGAAGATATTTGTAGTTTTGTATGTAACGAATAAACTTAAAACTGTTCGACTGATTAGAAAAAATCTTTCACCGTTGAGACTACACTATCCCCGGATGACATAGGCTACTTTTCATCCCTGTATTCCCACAGGAACGGGAACTATGCTAATGAAACCGCGGCAAGTCAGCTAGTATACGAGTAGTTCAACAACTTCAACAAATCTAACTCAATTTCACACTTTCTAAACTCAAGCCCTATCGCAACCTAAGGTCAAACTGATAAACAATAAAGTGAAGTACAACTTCGTAGATAACTATTGTAATTTGACGTAACCATAGCCCAGTTAAAGATAACAGTGCCAGTTTGTAATTGACGTTATCAGATCGGCCGGCTCCCCGACTACATCGGACTTAACACAACTTGCTTCGTCAGTTCTTCTGAATTGAAAGTTATTTAGTTTAGATTGAATGTTAACTTTTGTGTTTTAATTGAATTTAATTAAGTAATTGAAATGCTTTCTACGGGGATTAGGTAATTTAGTAAAAGTGGTTTCTTAAATTGGTTTTTTATTGTGAAATTGGTACAGTAAACGCGTAGGTAGTGTAGATAAGAACTTTGAAATTATTTTATTTTACTGAAAAACCTGGGAAAATTTGAGTTGTACTGCCTACATTATTGACAAAATCACCTTATCCTATACCAACATTCAGGTTAAATTGGGTTCTAACGACTAAAATCTGTTATTGGAACGCAAATCAATATTTAATTGGTATGTAGGTAAGTCAATGAACTGTTCACAAAGGAAACAGCTCAATCAATAGAATACGCGCAACCGATGTATTGTATTACTTGCTAAGTTACAATGAAACTGTTTTTTTATGATACAATTGTTTAAAAAGCGGACGAAATTCACTAGCGGACGTCACGCAGTTTCACGGGCGACTACTTTCATCCCTGTATTCCCACGGGAACGGGTTATTACCCGTTCCCGTGGGAATACGGGGATAAAAGTAGCCTATGTCACCCGGGGATAGGGTAGCTTTCCAACGACAATTAACTACTTACTGACTACATTTTTCTCGTTCTAGAACCAAGATCCCCTTACAAATTACTAAAAGATACTACAACATAACGTAACACGCCGATAGTGGGCCGAAACATCTTGAATGGCCAATCAATATGCCCAGAAACATTACAGACCCACTGAAAGACAGATTAAGAGGTCCCAGGGGTCTCACGTCCAAACATATCCCTTCAGAAGTACCGTTTGATACATTAAAGGGTCTTATCGAATACAGAGGTGAGTAAACGTTTATCGAAAATACTTACAACTTTCCTTTGAGTATTTTGGCTTGGAAGCACAAATTAGCATTACTTAAAGATTTGAATAGTCTTAGAACCAAAAACTTAACTTCGTCAAACAAATACCAATTTTCATAAATAAACTCACATCTTTTTCCCATGGTAATAGGCAGAAACTACAGAGTACTATCTGCTACGATTTTCGCAGTCTTCTTCTGCGCCGTTCACGTTCAGATGTATGGACGTCATACACGCACGCCCCGGTTGCAAGTATATAAAAGCAACTGACCTTTTTGAAGAACCCCACCAAAAAGTTATGTGTGTGTTAGGCGTCTCCTCCCGGCGTTTCTAATTATTACTTATTTTACAATAGCAATATCGCGTTATGTGCCCCAGATTTACTCAAGAAGACTTTACTTACTACAACATCATCATCTGTCTATAGCCTTTTCCCAACTGTGTTTGGGTCGGCTTCCAGTTTAACCTGATGCAGCTGAGTACCAGTGTTTTACTTGGAGAGACTGCCTGTCAGACCTCCACAAACCAGGAACTGGGTAACATGATACCCCTTAGTTAAACTGGTTGTCAGACTTTCGAGCTTCTGGCTACATGTAACGACTGTCAAAGATCTACAAATGACAGCCGGGACCAACGGCTTAACGTGCTTTCCGAGGCAGGGAGTAGTCTTGGTACGTTGTAAATGGTGACCCATCCACGGACCGACCTCGTCAAGCGTAGCTTAATCATCAACCCATGCGGCTGTTATAATTTAGCCATAAACTCCTCAATTTATTTACTACAACACAAAAACAAATTAATAAACAAAAAAACATCAGTTACCACAAACAAACAAACACAAAGTCAAACACAAAGTCGAATAATTTAATTTAATTAGACTATTAAAAAGGCGCAAAACTTATAAGTCAAATAAAATTTAAACTTATTTTAGTTGTTGCTTCCAAAGAGTAAAGCAACACTCTATGAGTACTTACGAGCTTTTTAAAAATTGTTTTTTTATTATATTTTTGTACTTTTACAAATCAAGCAGTAGGTAGCCTAGCCGGCGGACTGCTATCAATAGTTCCCGAGTTAGTTAGTCACCAAAGGCACGCACGCCTCGACTTTTCGAATTCATCATGTGCGAATTGTATAATTATCATTTTCTTCAAAAACGGTGAAGGAAAGCATCGTGAGGAAACCGGTACGCAAAGACATTCAATACCTATCCGACCGGACATCACGAACAAAATTTTCGTCCGAAAAGTGTGTTCTGCTGGATACAAGTCTATGAGTTGTTTGTAGTACGTTCCGTTGCCGCTCCAATATTCATATATTATTCTAGATGGCGTTACTGAGACATGGGATCAAAGTTTTTCTATGACATTTCCTTGACATGCCCGCTCTATAGTATTTTAAATCTCTTTGCCGGTATACCTGAAAGATATTTTTCGAGGGCATGTGATGCCAAATCCGAGGTATATTTACTAACCACACGATAGATCTTAAACTGTTCCAAATAGTCCTTCTAGAGGTTCTTATTCAGTGACATTCCAAAGGACATCTCCATTTAAGAGGGTAACAGGATATTGGACCTTTAGGCCTTTGAGTCGAAATGAGTTTCCGATTCGGTTTTTTTTTCTACCTAATTCAGCACTGGAACCGTGTCCGTCGATACGTTATTGTAAGTCCTTTAATGGGCCGTTTGTATTTGATTTAGTGAGACTAGAAAATTAAAGCCTAGAATTTATCGCCGTGATAAGAACTGGGACTGTTCTAGTAGAAGTAATGTAGAATCGTTAGGAGTACGTTGACTATCGTAGGCCACAGCTGAAAGCTTAGCATTTACCGTAGAAACAGAATCAGAACGTTATTTGCTATGAGTTTAGGTACAGGCATAAGATGTTGTACAGACGCCAGCACATCAAGTTACCCCAATGTGTCAAATTTCTTTGATCGTTTTTTAACTTTATGTCAAACAGAATAAAGTTCATATTCAATTGAGAAAATTTGACACATTGGAGTAACTTGATGTGCTGGCGTCTGTACATTCATTAATAAGATCGCTACAATTTACCTTACATTTCTGCCGATTATTGTAAAAAAGATGCTCGTCATTATTAACACGCATGAGGATGAGGAATCAACGCTAAAGAGTGAGCCGCGCTCGGAGTCTCTTTTTAGGATAAAATCATAAAAAAGACTATCCGGAAAAGAACCGGAATTACCAGAGTTTATTCCGTCACTTCTTTTTTCTAGCAAAAACACTACTAAGTGGCGAAGGGCGGACAGTTCTAGGGTACTTTCTAATGTGTTTTTAACGTTGAAAAAGTGCTGATTATCAGCCTAATTTAAATACATTGATTTTGATTTTGATTCCACAAATATAATAGCTTTCCTTTCGATCGTATTTGCGTTAGAAAAACGATAAAAAAAATCTGTGTATGTCAAAACATCGTACAACTTTGCTTGTTGTCCGAACAGCGAGACATACTCAGGTCTTAGTCTAAAAACATACAGTTGCCCGACGAAGCTGCCTAGACAGGGCAATCGTGCGGGGTGTGAGGGGTGAGACACGGGAAAGCCGCTCCCGCACTGCGAACAAACCGATGTTCGTAGTGCGGGAGGCATTATTCAAGTCTAACGCGTGTAGAAGTTGTCGGCATTTTTCCAGAGATCAAAGGCGTCGTCCTACTGTATTAATATTTATACTGTGCTCAGGTATAGTTTATCGCTCCCTGCATAAGCTCGGCTCAGCAGCTGCCAAATAAAACAACGAAAATCAGCTTTGTTTTTATACGAGGATACGTAAAGGCATTGTTATACTAATTTTCTATCGCGCGGCCCGCATGGCATTCAAAATTAAAGAAAAATACTTAAAATAACATTGTGTGCCTAAATTAAAATTTTATAACATGCCGCCTGAATTCTATACGAACTAAGGAATGGGGGAAATGCAATTACAAAAATAAGTACCTACTTAGATTCTGACATTTATTTTAAAGTCCTTTCCATCGATGGGCACGAGTCAAGTCTATTTTTGGCCGGGCAATTATTTTTTAACACAGTCACATACGGCCAGACTGAACATGTATGCGGGTGATGGCAACAAGCTCGCCCTATTACATATGGGCCTCCTAATAAACCTGTAAAATGCGACTGTCCCATTAAAATATGGATGTCAGGCCCTGACTGCTCTACTGGAGCTCGTGGTCCGATTTCAATCCAATACAAATGTTTGTGTGATGTGCAGAATCATTTCTCCTGTGTTTTTTGTCTGGGTATAATTCTGTGGCCCTAGTGAAAAGGGGTATAAGTCCAATTTTGTCGAAAATGAGTTAAGTGTACCAAAGTGATCAGAAAAAAACGCTCTATCGTTTGGTGAAGATAGATCTAAGCTATCTCTAAAAATAATAAAGTTACTTTGTGTAAAAGGGTCCAACTGACACCAAAAAAAAACTGTAATAGTCGGTTTTCTGATCACTTTGGTACACTCAACTCATTTTCGACAAAATTGGACTTATACCCCTTTTCACTAGGGCCACAGAATTTATCTGTAATATCATGAATGTATTGAAGTAATGTTTATCAGTTGTCCAGCACAAGCTCTGCTTAGTTTGGTACAAGATTATGTTGACATTAAATTAAATTATACCTATTTATTTCTGTAAATAGGTTCATACAAACACTTTAAATAAGTACAAAGGCACATGGTGATTATCATTTAGTTCAGGGTTCATTTTCAGCCGAGCTATCGTGGGTAGGCGGGCGAGGAGAATAAATCCACGTGCTTAGATAATTAGCAGTGCACTATATTACTATATTTTAACCGACTTCAAAAAAGGAGGAGGTTCTATGTTCGTGTGTATGTATTTTTTTTTGTATGTTACCTGATTTTAACGTAATATCGACAGAATCACGATATACTCATTATAATTAATTGGAATACGGCGATGCTCCACCGAATACGTTTTGCTTCACCGTGATGTCAACGGTCCTTCAATAGAGCCCGGAGTTGCGTCAGAGTGCAGAAACGTCAACCCGCGCATGTCAGATGATATTCTAGAAGTTTCTTAACACTCTAAATATCGCGGCGCCGGCGCCGTCAAGTATATGTAATTTTTAACCGACTTTCAAAAAAGGAGGAGGTTCTATGTTCGTGTGTATGTAAATTTTTTCTTTTTTTTTTTATGTGTGTTACCTGATTTCTCCCCCATTTGTGGACCGATTCTCAAAATTCTTTTTTTGTTTGAAAGAGTATACTCCTGAGGTGGTCCCATTTTAATTTGGTAAAGATCTGGTGCTGATCTTCGGAGATATACAACGGAACTCTTCAAAAATAGACGGCAAATCTGTCGTGATTGCTGGAATCGCTTGGATGTTTATTGTTTATACAACAACATGACGTATCATCACGCCTGTATGCTCTGAGGGGTACGCAGGTGGGTACAATATACCTAGATTTCGTCAGTTAGGTATGTTCATTTTAATTTATTAGGGATTAGTGGAAAACCTTATTATCATGACATGTATTGTTAACAATTAAGAATATAAAATAAATTCATGGCAAATATTTTTATGGCAACAACTAAAAATGGAAAAATAAAAAACTTTTTTTTTAAAATAAAACCGACTTCCAAAAAAACACTATACGGTGTAAAATAACTCTAAATTCGGAAGTCGGTGGCCCATCATGAGTAAGACAAACCCACCAAAGCCACAGACTTCCGAATTTAGAGTTATTTTACACCGTAGGTATAGTGTTTTTTTGAAGTCGGTTTTATTTTTTGCAAAAAAGTTTTTTAACTAAAAGGTAAGGTCGGTTGTTGGGTAAAAGTTGTGGAGTTGTGAGTTGTAATATATTGGTTTATAGGTACTTACCTACCTCTGTCTTCAGGAACCGCAGGTGTGTGAGTATAATGTTATGTAAATAATCCATTATAATAGTGGTTCCTTCCTTAAATTATTTCCCAATCTCTCGTCTATCGTTACGCAGATCTAATCTCCTACAAAGCAGTTTTCATCTTCAAACGCCGTTCGAAGCGTGTGTACATTCCATTAAGGCCTTGTTACCGAATACCCTGGATTAAGGTCGCAACACACGATCCATTCAACATGTCCATTTACGAATAGGGATGTGCTTTAGAGATGACAGGGATGACGGCTTTAGCCTTGTTATGACGTGTCGAGGTACAGATATATCCTTGCTTAGTGGCGACAATGAGTAGGTAAGTAAGAGGGTGTGTTAATTGTTATGAAGGTATTATTTAGTCTTTTCATCTTTTTGTATGACTTTTGTATGGCCTAGCTACAGGTAGTTGTTCCTTTGGATGATTAAGTGCAGATAAGCGCATCTTTAGAAAGATAGTGGTCTCATTCATGCATCACTTGATTTTCCCTAATAGTTAAAGTAACATTAAGCCATTATCAAACAATAGCCTGCTTATGTCTATTTGAAGCGAGTCCTACCCTTTACAGGGCTTAAAGTTAAGCTAAACTAAACTAGTTTCAACTGTTTCAAGTTTCCCATCCATGAAATCACCCTAAATTCCCGGGAAGCGATCTATTGTCCATGGTCGTCGTGACTATGACAATGTGTTCTTCCTAACCTCTGTTCAACACAAGCCTCCTGGCCTGCTCCCATAGATAACCGGGATTAAAGTATTGTCAGGGGCGGCAAACGCGGCGACCATGAATTATTCAGTGTTCCGCTACGCTGGCTGGAGCGCTGCTTACCAACTTTTTCGGTGGTTTAGCGTGATTTCCGTAATGTGGGTAAACTTTAGCATATATTTGCGAAGTTTTGTGAATATTTTCTTTTGTTTGTTTGTTACGGAGCGATAGTTTCGTATTTTGAGTGATTGACAAAGAATTTTTGTTTGTTCCGCCACTTCTTCTTCCCAGCAATAAATAACACTAGGAAGTGGCGAAGGCGGGCTTATTGGGGGACTGTCTTATGTAATTTTGACGCTCAAAAAGTGCTGAAATTGAATAAATGAATTTTGATTTCAATTTGATTGGATGCCGTAGAACGAGGTTAGTTTGATTAATACATACAAACATACATAAACTCACGAATACTTTTTCCTATGGGGCTAGGCAGAAACTACAGAGCCCCATATGCTACAATTCTTACATACTTTTTTTGATTCATTTACATTCATACATGTTGTCATACACACACGCCCGCCGCGCCGGTTGCGAGTACTACGCACCTGACCTTTCTGAAGAACCTCACCAATAAGTTCCATGTATGCCCTTCTAGGGCGCACCGTCCCTTACCGGCGTTTCCTCTTACATCAGCCTTGTCTCTTTTCACTCATCTTTTCAACGTGACCAAACCATCTAAGCATACCTACTCTTTTCGATTTTTGTAACAATATCTTCTTTTAAACCACAACGTTGTTTTATCGCATCATTCATTAATTTTATATTGAAATAAAAATCCGTGAACCTACGTTTTATAATTGTTAAACAAATAATATGAGACAGAATTACCTATTTACCCTGTAAACATCTTTTCAGGCAAGATACACACCTACATACATCACACACACATCTATAATTTCCCCATAACGACGAGTACCAAATAAAACCGAACGGTTAGATTGTAACGAGCTATCTGTTTGTTGAACTGCTATAAATAACGTTCATTCACGTACCAGTATGTACGCACTCAGATTATCTCACTCGATATATCAATCAATCGACTTGGTATATTGACCTGCTCTTCAATATTTTATGATGGCAAGAAGGATTAGTAAATATAAGTCTGCAATCGCCAATCCGCTTTGAGAAGCGTGGTGATCAATGCTCGCGCCTTCACTGTATGAGATGAGGCCTTTGCCCTGCAGTGGGACAGTAACAGTATTATATTATTATTATTCAGAAGAAATCAATTAAGAATTACAAATCTTTATACATATAAATAAAAATAAAAAAATAAAATAAATAAATATTCCACAACTTTTTCACACAACGCCATTAAGTCCCGAGTTAAGCTTGAGAGCTTGTGTTATGGGTACTAAACAGCTGATAAACATACTTATATATTTCTAAATACATACATATTATCATTGAATTAGAACAGCTTTTCTAATTCAATGCATATTATAGATAAATTACACCCAGACACAGAACAAATGATCGTGCTCATCACACAAACATTTGTCCTGGGTGGGAATCGAACCCACGACCTCCGGCATAGCAGTCTGGGTCACTAACTACTAGACCAACAGGCCAGTCAATAAAAAAAAAGTAAATAAATCAGTAAATAAATCTTCTGTGCGTATGTTTGTAATTAAACACCTCCTAAACGGCAGACACGGTTTTAATAAAAAAAAATTGTGTTCAAGCGGGAAGAAGTGACGGAACAAACTGCCCAGCAACAAGTCTGACTGATAAGATTAAAGAACATGAATGTATGTATGCTGTATCATTTGATTGATTAGTAGATACATGGGCGTACGGCCAGGGACAGAAGAAGAGGGCCGAACATCCTGTAATGTTCAAAACACGTGTCCAAAAACATCAAATAAGATTTTAAACACACGTGGAATCGTGTGTGAATGCGCAGTGGAAGCGTGCTGGGCCCATAACCTAATAAAACGACAGAATTCGGTGAAGAACAATGAACGGTTTTATTACCAATGTTAAAGCATAAAACATACAGACCACAGACAACATAGAAGACCAAAGAGCTGCATAGAGTTGGACAATGGCGCTAGTGTGTTTATTTGATGTTACAGTTTTAAATAAAATAATAATAATACTTCTTACAATTATGATTCAACGAGTGGTTACAGTTATAGTTGGTCAATAATTCCAAAGTCGCATAATTATGTTTCTTCTTATCGTATGGTTAGTGACTTATCTGTGATCAGAGTTCTGATGCCGCCCATAGGCCTCTGTCTTGGCATCACATGCGGTCGAGAAATATCTCTCACTTTACCAGACTCCGGAACTGAACCCGGGACATGATTAGCAGTAGCACTTGCGCTGAATATACCAATGAGGCAAGACAAGGTATCACCAGTGACGTTTCAATAATTAACGAAGTCAGTTACAGACAAACAAATAATCGACTCAATTAAGTTTCCCGATCAACCGATTTGAGAATGGAAAACAAAAAAACGATCAAACACGAGTGGTTCCGATCTTAAACGGTTCCATTGTTGCCACTATAAATAGTACCCATTCACAATACAACGCCATTCCACACAGTTTACGCAATGAACTACTATTGAATGGTTACGTAGTTAGTAGGTACCCAACCAGGGAGGTACTCTCTAGGAAACGGGAGTGCCAGACTGTCGGCACGTGAATCAAAACCGCTTGATAGAATGAAAGCTTCCGAAAGGTGCGTGTACATTGTGGCACGGTAATCAAATGGTGTTTACGGGAACATGATATTAGCTATCGGATTTATTTGCTACTATCTAAAATGAAGAGTTAGTGTGCGTCCACAGTGAATCCGCGGTGGCTGGGGCCTGTGGCGAGCGCGACAAGCGGTGCGGTGCGGTGCGGTGGCCACATTGACGCGCGAGCTGTTGTAGCGTTTGGATGTGATTCAGGGGTAACAGACCATGGACGAGGATTTGATATTAGTACAAGACAGTCCGATCCTGAGATGGGAGGTGTTAAGCACTCGAGATGGTGTGCACCAAAAAAATAAAAACAGAGAAATAAGTGGTACTTAATATTTTTAACTCATACGAAGAATTGAAATTGTACCCTACAAAATGATTTCGTTTTAATCCATAATTTTCTTGTTATTGTGCGATTATTGTGATGTGGATGCATACTTTCCACTTAAAAACAATTCAGTATTTACCGCCATTTTAGCGCAAACGCCCTAACGCCGAGCGACAAGACCAAACTGATTTGATATCCCCGCCGCCCGCGCATTGGTTCGCTCGATGACTAGGCCCGTAGTGTGGCCAGAACGCGCGGACAGAAGCGTTGGAAAAGTACGCGCGCTTTCTCGCTCAGTCCCGTCGCGCTAGGCTTCCGCCTTAGTCACTACAATATGAACGCAAAAGGGCGTTTCATATGTTTGATACTTCGCGCCCGTCGTCGCAACCGCGCTAGGCTCGCAGTGTGGACTCACACTAAGACAGCCAAAGTAATCCGCTCCTTGCCCGAGGTACAGTTGCGATTGCGACAGTCCAATTGACCGGACCATTGTTAAAATTACGTGCGGTATTACAAATAAATTATTTACGTGCGGTATTAATATTATTATAGCGCGCTGATGAAGAACACAATCAATACGCTCAGCTCATACGTGAACTATCTGCTTAATACGCGTTGAGAACGCGCAGGGAACCCGCCTATCAAAAATTCGCCTCATGAGCGCGTTAAAAAAACGCGGTGTGCACAGGCCCTAATCACTTAATCAGATTATGTTTATTTAGTTATTTTTTTTATTTAATTTAACTTGCCAGACACTATTCTTCCAGGATTCCAGTTTATCTTAGTATAGTACTTTTATTCTAGGTGCATCTTCCTCACATAATAATCTTATTAATGTATACAAAGTATAGTAAAATCGATTTTAAAAGAGTAATATGGAGTTTCTTGCCCATTCTTCTTCATACAAATCTACTTTTTGGAAGGGGCAACTAGAATCATTTTTTAAAGTTAATTTTTGTTCGACGTTCAAAAGTGCCTTATAGGGGCCTAATTGAAATAAATGGTTTGACTTTGACTTTGACTTTGATTACATCTAAGCTTCATACTGATTAATTAGTCAAAGTTGCATCTTATTACCAATGTTTTATTTATGTAGATACTTCTTAAAAGTGTCATCTCAAACCGCAACACAGTATTCCACGAATCACTAATCAGTATTTAACACAGAATTTTCTTCATTTATAGATCGCACGTCATTCGTTCTTAAAACTATGACGTACATCATTGGACACGCACAAACACATGTGGGTCACCGCAGCTGATAGTGATATGAAAAGATGTTGTAATGTCGTATTGTGTGTATCCGAGAAGTAGCCGTGGTTACCGGGAACATCTACTTTATTGTGTACCATTTCGTATTGTTGGGAATAGGTTTCAACCTCGATTTAGATATACTGGGAACTTTTTATTCGTTGAACAACTTTGCCCAGTGATCAATACTTGAACTGTCGACGACACACACATAGTTGATTTGAAATAAGAAAAGAAATTTTTCATTCCACCATCTCGGAAAGAGTATTTTTAATCTTCAATATCTGAGTGGAAAAGCCGTTTTTATTCTCTAGAGGATAAAGTAAATTGAATTTAGAACATCGTGTGCACTAAGTTTGTGAATTAAAAAAAACATTAAACCTATTTACTGCTACCTCTATGGTGCCGAATATATCATACAACTTTTTTTTAATTTGTTAAAAACTCAGACTCGGAACCTTCTTGGTGTTCTTTTTCAATTTGCTTTGTACGCGGTTCTTTACGCGGCATTTTTTCACGTCATTGTTAAACCTTATATTAAAAACAAGAAACTTGAAAACAAGTGAAAAAACTAAAATGAGTGATTCTAGCGACGAGGAAGTTTGTTTGACGCCAACAGAATTGACTGAAATTGCACAAATGAGCTTTCTCCCTCAACAATCACGCGAGAAGTATTTAAAACAGTACGATATGTTCAACACGTGGCGACTAGTAAAAGGAGCCAAAACTTTCTCAGAAAACGTTTTTTTTTTTTGCATTTAGTCATTTCCTCGCTGAGGTGGAATGAAAAGTTACGTGTTGCACTCGAGTGCAAAGATTTTTCACCTCGTGCTCTTTTGATTCCCTCGCTAACGCTCAGGATTCTTATTTCGAATCACTCGCTGTGCTCGTGATTCAATTTTAGAATCCTTCGCTTGCTCGGTCATCAAAATTGAACACGCGGTTAAAAAGCAACTTTGCACTCTTGTATAACAAATAACTATTAATTAACCGTTTTAACAGTCCCTTCAACAGATTTTGGAGTTCTATTACGTTGGTAGCATGACAAATGGCAGCTGCAGGAAACAATTGGTATTGTATCTGCGTTTTTGCTTATAATGCCACCCTTATCATTTAAATTTCATAAAACAATTGAAATGGCCAGTTTTAGCTTAGTGTCAAAATACTCAATGATATTAGTAATTTTTCATAACAGACTAGTTTGCTGGCTGGATCTGACAACCAGTTTAACCAGGGGACCCATTATTACCCAGTTACGGGTTTGTAGAGGCCAGATAGGCAGTCAATCTATGTAAAACACTGGCTGCTTCAACTAGAAGCCTCAAAATAATTGGGAAAAGGCTAGGCGATGACACTGAAGGACAAAAAAGACAAAGTATTTTTCATCAACAAGTTCCCAGCCTTTTGACGCCCACGCCTCGAACTAATAAAGTTATGAGAGCAAATAGTTGCGTTGTAATAACAGCAATCAAAGATTTAATTAACGGCTCGTAAACAGCAACCCTCCCCCCTCCCTCCCACCAGTTACTGCCCCCCTAGTCGCCTGGGTCCCTCCGCGTGAAAATATTTAACAATACTGACGAAATTGAGTGAAGCTTCAACATTATAATGTATAGTGATGTACTTTGTTATAAATGACTAGCTGTGTTCCGCGATTTCACCCGCTCCTAAGGCCGTGGACATAAAAACAGCGGGCAGCGGGGCGCCAGCGGAGCAGTGGCGGAAACAGCGGAGCGTGTTCTGCGCGTTACAATGCATAGATTTAAATGGAACTAGCCTCGAAGGCGGTGGGGTACTTTTAACTGCAGTCCACCGGTCACACCTCGTCTAGTGGTCTCTGGCTCGAATGCTAAGTTATAGTTCTAGAGTTTGAACCCAAGGCATGTGCGCCGAACCCGCTCCGCCACTGTCGTTATGTGGTCGCTCCGCTACCCGCTGCCTACGCGTCCGTGCCCTCGGGGACGTAGCATTGATGGTCTTCTTCTTACCAATGATGGTTAGTGTGCAAGTCTGCACTAGGCTTTAAGTTTTGAAGCCTTTTTTTATACCTTGTGCCTTTTGTCTATGTTTTGATACGTATTGTCTGTGTTTATTTTATTTTTATTTTTATTTTATTGTCTGTGTGTTTTTAACCTACTTAAAAAAAAGGAGGAGGTTCTCAATTCGGTTGAATTTTTTTTTTTGTTTATGGTTTGTTACCTCAGTACTTCGTCATTTATGGACCGATTTTCAATTTCTTTTTTTAATTGATAGGATATACTAACAGATTGGTCCCATTTGTATCGAATCTCATATCTGATGAGGGATCTTCGAGGAATTGAGGGAACTCCTCAAAAAATATAGGCACACACGCACCGATTTCAACATTTTTAGTAACAAATCAAGCATTTTCATTTACAAAGTATCATTTGGTGAGGAAAAACTGATGAAGAAGACAGGCAACGGAACTCTTCAACTCATAACAGCAAATTATTCGCGATTGCTATAGTCAGATGTCTATGCTGAGCTTTTGTATTTCCACAACATAACATTACGCCATTCTATTTTAAAAGGAGCCGGCAGAGATGTTCAGATTAATGTTTAGATAGAACTTCTTTAGCAATTGTTATCCAATTTCAATGATTCTTTCAACTTTTGAAAGACTTTCTTTACACACAAAGAAACTAAAAATTACAAAATAAAAACTTTTTTACAAAAAAAAACAACCGACTTCTTAAAAAAAACTAACAGGTGAAAAATAACTCCAGTTTCGGAAGTCGGTGGCCAATAATGAACAAAACAAAACCACCACCAAAGCCACAGACTTCCGAAACTGGAGTTATTTTTCACCTGTTAGTTTTTTTTAAGAAGTCGGTTGTTTTTTTTTGTAAAAAAGTTTTTTGATTGACTTATTACACTTTTGTTTTCACTACCAAGAACCAGCGCCTATTATTTCGGTACTTAATAGTTAATACTTATGTAAGTAAAAAGTATTATTTTTAAGTTACGCTATAGCGCTTAGGAGCTGGTGAAGCCGCGGTCGAGACCAAGGCTTTGGAAGTTCACAGGTCACACCTAGCCTAGTGGTGTGACCGGCGAACTGTTAATAGAATAGAATAGAATAGAATAGGATTTATTTGCATAAAATGTAGGTTACATAGTGATGGACAGTAGAAATTAACAGTACCGGATACATTTTGCCGGTATGCGACATGCAAATATTTTAGTAGGTACATACTAAATCTTAATATTTAATAGAATTATCTGTTTACAACACAAAATACACTCAATAGGGTATATGCATGTATTTTTTTTATAATTTTAATTCACTGTTTACAACGTTTTAACATAGAAAAAAAATATAAACATATTTAAAACAGCAGTAATGAAGCTTAAAAAAATATTTAAAATACAGAATAAATTTGAGCGGTTTAAACGCCGCCATTTTCGCGCGCCATTTCGATTACGTCATTTACTGTGATCCTATTACTATTACTTAGGGTGTTTTCGTTCTTCTAACCATTTCACCATGAAAAAAGCTCAAAAACCAGTTTACCGGTATTGCTTGTACCCAAATGAAATGAACATTATCAGATTGTGCTTTTACAAAACCACTTTCAGTAATTTTTCTGAAATGTTAAATAACCTCACTATGAAGCTAAAATTACACTTGAACATTAAATTAGTTCACAACACACACGGCAATAATTATGTTTTCCAATAAAAAGTCCATTCCAATACTGTTTTGTAGGCGTAACTTGTCTTGTTGTCTTAGTATTTGACGTCACTTTTCGTTATAACCAATGGTGATGCGTTACACAAATTTGAATTTGCCGCGCTTAATTTGCACTTTTATTTTACATTTTAAATAATTATGACGCTATTAAAAAGTAAAATAATGATTTAGTTCATATTTTCTGCCATTAAAGATTCGGAAAAAAAATATTCGAACCATATTTAAATTACATGCATATTCCCTATTCAGTAACAGTTCAGATACAGAATAAAAACATTTGTCTATCAGCCATATTTTTAGTTTTGTTTTAAATCGTTTTGTAGGCAGTTCTCTAACAATATTTGGAATTGCATTATATATACGTCCACACATAACATAGGAGTTTTTTGCATACATTGCCGACCTAGGTACACTTCTGTTGACAATTCTGGTTGGATTCCTGGTATTCCTGGGAAAAGGGTCTCTAGCTGTTTGAAATAGTTTTGGATTTAATTTAACAAACATTGCTGCTTCCAGGATGTATAAGCAAGGTAATGTAAGTATTTTATATTTTTTAAAAAGTGGTTTGCAAGATTCCCAAGGTGGAATTCCCTCAATAGCCCTGACACATTTTTTTTGTGCAAGAAACGCCTTTTGGACTTCGGTCGAGTTACCCCACATTATGACACCATAGCTTAAAATAGAGGAAACATATCCATGGTACGCTGCTAGTAAGGTATTGACCGTTGAAGTTTTACGAAGTTTGTGGAGTACATACACATATCTATTGATTTTGTTGCACACTTTGGTAATATGTGATTTCCAATTGAAGTGTTTATCAAGCGTTATACCCAAAAAGGTCGTTTCATTTACTTCCAATAGCTGTTGATCTCTATATTTAATTTTCATTTCTTTACGAGGACCTCCATATGTACTAAATTGAATGAAATTTGTTTTAGATAAGTTAACCTGTAAATTATTATTATAAAGCCATTTGATAATCAATTCTATACAGTTATTAATGTCAGTTATATAATGATTGATATCAGAATATTTATCACATGTCACAATTAGAGATATATCGTCAGCAAACAAGATACAAGAGTTAGTAGTTATATCGGGGAGGTCATTAATATACAATAAGAATAATAAAGGCCCTAGGACACTGCCTTGTGGTACACCATGTTTATTCTTCATAGATGTAGATGTGTAGGTTTGAAGTTCTCTACATTCATCAATATTTATAATTTCAACAATTTGTCGTCTATTTGTAAGGTAAGTCGTTAGCCAATCTAGTGCTGGTCCCCGTATTCCATATTTATCAAGTTTATCAATTAGTAATTTGTGAGACACAAAATCAAAGGCCTTGGTCATGTCGAAAAATATAACTGTAACTATTTTGCCCGAATTCAAGTTTTCTAACACTTTACTCACAAGATCAAAACACGCTAAAGTCGTTGATTTACCCTTTTGAAACCCGTATTGAGTGGGACATAAGATATTATGTTTAAGAATGAAACTCGTTAGCCGTCTATGCATGGCTGTCTCAAATACTTTTGAAAGTATGGGTACCAGCGCTATAGGTCTATAATTGTCTAGGTTCGTCTTGTCCCCCTTTTTATGTATCGGTTTTACACAGGTTAATTTTAGTGAGCTTGGGAAGCAACCATCTAGAAATGACAAATTAATGAGGTGTGTTAAGATTGGAGTAATTTCTCTGGCACATGATTTAATGATTTTTGTTGCTAGTCCGTCATATCCTTCAGCATTTGTGTTATTTAAAGACATAATAATATTATAAACTTCTTCTGAAGTACACGGGTGCAAGAAAATGCTACTATTTAAGTTAGTTTTACATGTGGTGTACAGAGAATTACTAGTGGAAGCTATATTGGTGAAGTATTCGTTAAAAGTTTGAGCTATACTGACTGAATCATTTAAAAATACATCCCCTTTTTTTATCTTGGCTATGATGTCTACTTGCTTATTTGATTGCGACTCATGTTTTATCAGCTGCCAAGATGTTTTACATACATTTTTGGAATTTGTAAGTAATTTTAGATTATAGTTTTTTATCGATTGATTAATGCATTTACGTAATAATTTGGAATATGTCTTATATCTAATTTTTGATGAATTGAGTTGATCTACATAGTACTTGTATCGCAGGGAACGTTTGGTTTTACAACTAATTTTCAGACCTTTTGTTATCCAATCTAATTTACGAACTTTATTCGACCTTTTTACTCTGACTTTAGGAAAACATAAATTATAGAATAATTTGATATCCCTATGAAATGAATCAAATGCAGCCTCCAATTGATTTTCACTGTACGCCTCGTAAAATGTAAGACACGACAAACATTCTTTAAATTTAAGTATATATTCCTTATTATAATCTCTTTTATGAACAAAGTATTCTGATAACGGCCTTTCTTTTCCCGCTGTAGGAATTTTTAATAACTGGGCAGTGTTATGGTCAGAGATGTCTAGGTGCAACAATTCAGATGATGCATTATTCATATTACTTATAATGTGATCAATACACGACTTTTTACGAGTAGGGTTTTTAATGTGCAAATGTAGATTGTAGTTACTTATAAGATCTATCAAGAGCTTTGCTTCTTTGCTGTTAGTTTTTAACGTGTCAATGTTTAGATCCCCAGCTAATACTATTTTTTTATTGTATCTGTGCGTAATTCTAGACAATAATGCTTCAAGTTTGTTTATGAATAAGTTACAATCGGCGTCAGGTGTACGGTATAAGCAAAATAATAGCATATTGTGGTTTATAAGCTCGGCTGCACAACATTCGAAATGTTTGTCTATAGAGTATTCATTCACAAAGTTAACTTGTTTGTATAAGTCAAAGGTCTCAAGTTATAACGAAAGGGGCAACCTCAAACTTCTCGGGTTCATATGCGTATTGTATCATATTCACTTGCTCTAATAAATGTGATGGTAACGCTACATGTAAAGCACTAGTATACAGCTGCACCTAGTTGCTACAAACTGAAAGCCGAGGTATTCCTCGAAGCGCTACTATTTTGAGGCGCTCCTAATGAGGCGCTCGTATTTTATTCCTTGGAGCGCACCTTTTAGGAGCGCTCCCGATAGCAATTAAAAAAATATAATTTTTTTTCGAGAAAAAAAAAAACAAATATTTTTAATTGCTATTTATCTGAAAGCCGACCTCAACATTGTTGGGAAAGGCTAGGCAGACGATGACGACATACACTCGAAAAACATTACTCTTCTGGGACGGTCGCGATCGGCTAAAACTTAAACTCTTACGCCCTTATTAATAAACGTTGAGTAAAGTATAAGATATCTTAATCCTCGAAAAACATATGGTAAATCCGGAGATGATAGTTGTAGTCAAAGATATTATAAGTAAAAAGGTGTAGATAGGTTACTCAAACAACATTCGATCTTCAAAAACACTAACGCACGCACGCGTCCGTTGTGGCGCGACACCACACTGAGGTGAAGTGTGGCTAGTTAGCCACATTTTAACGTGACACTTGCTGAGCGCGTATAACCTATCTATTGTGTCTCTAATTGACACTATTTAATGGTTAATAAGGCCGAAGTTCAGTATTTTTCTTTTGGAGTAGTTGAAACTAACTTGATGTCAGTGTAAGCCACCCATGGCAATCTGACTTAGCTTCCAATGCGGTTGAGTTATATCTCTCAGGCATGGCCGGTTCCCTCACGATGTTTTATATGTTCAGTATGACGATGCTTCTACCCACCCCTTTTATATAAACGTTGAGTTCCATCTGTTGCAAGCAAGATCATTAACCCACAAAGCATTTTAGTACCTAATATATCAGTTTGAGCCCCACCTCCCCTAGATTTGGTAACGACATTGAAACGTCAGCAAATCCCAGCACATAAGCACATTGTATACGATTGTCGTCTGTTCGCGACAACGGTAATTAACTGGCAACACTCCAAATAGAAGCTGGTATTGCCATACGGAAGAATATTTGCAGAGAATCAAATTTTTTTTATCGTGAATTCAATATTGTAGATTTTTATGACTATCGTTACAAAATAAATTGTTTTTAATAATAACGAAGTATGTTATCAATGTGGGGGTTTTATTCTACAAACATACAATCAATTTTTATTAAAACTCTTCCGAATCCCGTAATATTTTTAAATAAATGCTGAATATAAAAAATGGTGGCCACGTATATTTTAACTTGATTGGAAATTATATACCAAACAAGACTCCACTGAAAATATTTGGTTTAAATCAGTCCACCAGTCTTTCTGACGATAAAAATATTATTTTATAACACATTTGCTCGTCAAGGGTCTCTTATTCCGCCAAATTCAGTATCGTAATGTATCTCATTACGCACTAGTGCGTAATGGTAAAGTAAAACGCACGGTTTGCTAGTTGCTCCGACGTAATACGAACGTTTCCTTTTTTAAAATCTTAGCAATGAGTTTCTATGTCAGAAAAGTGGTCTATATTTTATAAATAAAATTAGCTTTGGGAGATAAATATAATAAATAAACATTCAATTCGTTAATTTAATTAATTTTAACAATAAACTACAACCTTAAGTAACCAAAACAAAAAAATATTAATTAATTTACTTTATTAGTAATACTGGCTGTGTGTGTTTTTGTGCCTTTGACTTAAAAAAAACTGAAGCGCGCGCATCGCCAATTTGAGAACAAGTTAAAATGATTCCGCGCGCTTTTTCAGTCTGAGTTTTATTTATTTCCTCGCAAATATGTTATAAAACGTCGTATGACATACGTGCGCTTTGATAATTACAACCTCTGCTTTCTTGTAGCCCCCGCCTGCGGCTCGGGCTAGCAATATTGCCTCGGCTGTAATTATCAACCTACCGCACTTATATCATTGAACTATTAAAAAACTAGTATTTTTCTTTTGGTGTTTTTTAATGTTTTGGTGTTAGAGTTTTAAAGCCGTCTATTGGTCTATGGCTTGGCTACAAATGCCTTCGAGAAATGTCTCCAGGCGTGCCGGTTTCCTCACGATGCTTTACTTCACCGATTTTGGAGCAAAACGCACTAGAATCCGAAAAATCAGAGCTGTCATGGTTTCAAACTCGAGTTCTTTGCTATGCTATACCTACCACGATATTAAGCCCATTCGTAGAAGACGTAGTGTAATGTTAAATAGCCAATTACTATTGACTGGGTTGTTGCTCTATTCGTATTAATTAGTGGCCCTGACTGACGGAGTAGGTTCGATTCCCATCCAAGAGTGTGTGATGAGAACGAACATTTTTTCTGTGACTGGATATGGTTTGTGTACAATATGTATGTATTTAGAACTATACAGGGTTTTTTTTTATATTTTAGTAATATTTCTTTTTTAAGAAATTTTATTTGTAACTCGAGGGGATTGGCGCTGTAAGCCGAAAAACAGGTTCCTCCTAGTTTGGTTTCAGAAGCTAAAACTTTTGTGTACTTTTTTTTTATTTTAGCACTTACTTGTAAATTAATTATGTACTTTTTTGTGAAATAAAGCTTATTATTATTATATTATTATTTGTAAAACACCAACAACCTCAAAGTCAACTCTCCATACATATATCCGAACAGTTGATCCAGTTTTGTATGGAGAGTTGTTTTTTTTTTGTCTGGTTTTTAAAAAGTAGTAGAACAAATGTTGTTGTTTATGATGTTAGTAATCTACTCCTGCGAGGTTGTTGGTGTTTTACAAATAATCCTGTATAACTATGTTTATCAGTTGTAGAGTACCTAATAGCACAAGCTCTGCTTAGTTTGGGACTAGATGGCGTTGTGTGAAAATTGTGGAGTATTATTGTTATGACTAGTGCAAAAAGAACTTTTCAAATCCAACTTGCAGTTCCAGAGATTAACGGTTGCAAACTTAAAATGCAATCAAGTGTGTTATGTTTGTTTAGAGAGATGGTACAGATAGGTATACACCAGACTCTGTGTGGTCGAAATATATCGTTTTTCATGGCGAAATGAACAAACCTGCATAATCGAGCGGTTTAGCGGCAAAACCGCCTAGATAACAGTTTCAGAGCGTTTTCCGATACTCCACTACATTATAGACTTTTTTGCTCGTGTAGATATGCATTAGCGGTGGAGTTTAAAAATAGAATGCCTATCTTTAGTACCAGATTATGAATGGAAAATGCAGTCAACTACACTCCATATAAATAGCATTAGACAGAAAAAAATAAAAAAAGGTTATTTTTAATGCACACTTTAAAACGAAAGTACTATAAGCTTGTAACAATTACGATGACGCCGAATTTATTATAATCTAATTTCATTATAGCTGTCACACTTAGTTCTTACCATTTCAACAATTTGTTTCAAAAAATGATGTAGATTTCATTTACCTAATTATAATAATTTTATTCATCTTAGTTGAAAATTACAGGGTCAATGATAAGAACTTAAAGTGAGCAAGGATGAACAATACACGGAACGTTCTACGTTTCACTAAATCAATTTTGATTAAAATTGTTTTAACTTATCTTTAAACCAAAATGTTCTGCATTCCTGCTTCTTCGAGCTTCTTTTTCTAATCCTATTGTAAATAGAGTATATCCAATAGTTGTTTTCAAAGAGCCAATTAATGTTTCATTGCTTTTAAAAGAGCCTCTACACAGTACATAGGTTTGTTCTGAAGTGCATCAGGCGAATGACTTCGAATCCACCTGTAATCTCTGAAGGGTTAAAAAGAGGTTGACTTACATTACCTACATCAGTTATGTTTAAGTCTTACGTAATAGAAGGCGAGTCTATTGCCATTGTAAATGACAGTAGTAGGTTATTTATGGAGTAAAACGCGAAGCTTAAATAAACACTTATAATTTTGTAAAAGACACGGATTAAATTTTAACAAATTGTACAGACAGAAAACAGAACACTAAATTTAAAAACTCCCGCTCTTTTTTTCTTTTTTAGCAACTTAACCATAGACAAAAAATATTATTGTATGTTACCAAAGAGGATATTTACAAAGGTTGACAGGTATGACTAAAACTATGAGCGCGTCGCTAACAGCCATCAACACTTTTCCCGAGCCGAAAATCAATCCTAAGACGTCATGATTAACTTCTACTTCTAAACTGTTCAGTACAACAAGACAGTTAATAATATTGTTTCCTTTATTAATTGCACTAATAAAATAAAACCAAAAAATCTAATTTAATAAATAAAAAAAAACCGAGTACAGGGTCCTAACTGGTAGTCAGGGCTTTTGAGAGGAGAACTATTACTGAATAATTTATAATTATGTATTTTTTCTTAATGAAAAATCGCAAAATGTAAGAAAATTTTACACCGCTTTCGAAAACAGAACTTGGAACGAAAATAAAAGCAAGTTCACAAAGCGCCGTTGATATTAAAACATGTCTTCCACACTTTCCTTTGAGATTCGCATTAGTGATAGTATGAATTGGCATTCCCCTCGCATCGCTTTGTACGCGTCTCCTGAAGTGAGAAAATGATGATAACTTTGAACGTTGGAGAAATTAAAGGCTTCATATAAGCAAGTAGGAAGATGAATAGATACTCTTCAAAACTATCTTAGTATTATTAAGTAAGTAGGTATTCGAATAACTTAACAAATATCACTTATTTGAGTTGTAAGAAATGGGGAATTTGACAAAATTTTCGTTTTTAGTCCCACATCTAGATTACAAGAATATTCGACACGTATTTTTCTCTTTTTCAAATTGATGAAAAACTACTTAGATAAAGCGCATTAAAGTTGAGGAGAGGGGGCTTGTAACGTCATTATCTAGTATAAACTGTCTGGCTAGTGGCGTCATGCGACATTTTGACTCGATGTATCGCCGTTATTTTTTTATAACGTGAAAAAAGAAAAAATATGTGTCGAATATTTTCTTGTAATCTAGATGAGGGGCTGAAAATTAAAAAATTGGGATATAGCCCATTAAATCATTAATACAACCCTTATAAAAAACAATAAGTACCTACTTTATTTTGCATAATTTGAACAATAGTACATACATTCCATTATCAGTAATACAATGTTATGTTTGTATAGATAAATAGCGTATTTTAAACCCTATAGAGTAATTTAATCCTATTAAATAACCTTTCACGAAATAGTAATCCAATGGGAATATATATTAACTTAGAGGACTGTCTTGATGATTTGAATGATAATTATTATGTAATGACGTGTGCTACACATACATATATACAGGGTTATTTGTAAAACACCAACAACCTCGCAGGAGTAGATTACTAAGTTAACATCATAAACAACAACATTTGTTCTACGACTTTTTCGAAAACAGACAAAAAAAAATCAACTCTCTATACAAAACTCGATCAACTGTTCGGATATATGTATGGAGAGTTGATTTTTATGCCTCATTTTTAAGCCTGACACTAAATGGCAAATTGCAAAAACCATAAGAAAACTTTAATTTCGCGATCTACCCCGGCGCATCCGCCTTAACATGACATGTTACTGATATTGGTGAAAGAAAACATCCAAGGAAACCAGCCCCCCTAGCCAAGTTACAAACGATTCGTATCTATTCTCTTTCTACAATCGAGAACGCCTCAAATCCCTTTGTTTTGACCACGTGACTAAGCGAAAGGTGATAAGTAAATCCCTTTGTTTTGACCACGTGACTTAGCGAAAGGTGATAAGTCACGTGGTCAAAACAAAGGGATTTGAGGCGTTCTCGATTGTAGAAAGAGAATAGATACGAATCGTTTGTAACTTGGCTAGGGGAGCAGAACTTATAAAACATGTTTGGCTAAAATCCATAGCCCGCTTTTAGCAAGCATGCTGATTACCGCTCGTGCCTTCTCTGTATGAGAAGAGGAGCTTTGCCCTACAGTGGGGCAGTAACTCGTGTGGATTATTTATGACAGACACAAAATACAGAATTTTTTCCGCGCTTATTTCGACACCTGCCAAAGTGTCAACACTGTTAATAACGTTTCCAACGCATCCGCCAGCAAGTATACATATAATAGGAAAATATCACCTTTTGTGTATACATAACCATGTTAAACTGTGAATACTTTCAACGTAAAAAATATGGCAGGAATACCGCCAAAATTTTCCCGCGCAAACTGTAGGTACCGTGACAATGTGACATCTGTCATCGTAACAACTTTTTCGACACATCAATTAACGAGAGTATATCACTATCCTATTGTTTCATGGCAGGAAAACAATAATCAAAAGCGTATTATTTAGCTATAGGCGGATGTGTGCGTATAATTTACAAGCGGATATCGCGTACATTGTCTCAATTCAATCCGTCTAATGAAGGCGGGAACGAGTGACGCGCGTCCGCCATGATGGCTTAGCATTAGGGTTGTACTCGTAGAATTGCAAACATAGAGCAAAATCCAGTATAATCGAGAATCTATTGACATGTTGATAAATGGGTTTATAAATACCTACCTACGTGAAGCAGACGTTGTCTTAGAAACAGGGGTGGCTTCGGAGAGTAAGCACAGCCGTAAGAGCCAGAGACTAAGTCCGTCCAGGCATTGTCCTTACATCTACATATTTATGGGTTTTCAGAGTGGGGAGGGACACTACCCAAACCGTTTGAAGTGGGATTTTCGACAATGATTTAAATAATGGTAGCTAATCGTGTTCACTAAGACATAATCGTAAATTGGTATTGCTTCAGAAAGCTAGTATAAAACTTTGAGATCAACTAACAGTTACACATCATCACTCTCTTGTCGTTGTCTCAGTTAATTTGGAGTCTTTTACTTTCATATAAGTCTATTTACCATTATCTCAATAGTCTCCTCTTCCTAGTCATATCTTTCACACAATCGATTCATCGTTTCTTTGAGACCGCCAAAATATATTTCTTTGTAACCAGTTCTTCAGTAACAATCCAGAAGATACTGAAAAATTGGCGTCGCCACCAACCTTCTTTCAAACCAAGGCACAAGACCACGACAATAGATTCACACGCAGCTAATGCTGAAGCGATAAATTAAGAAAAATCACATACACGCTTAGTGTGATTGGTTGATTACCGTAAAAACGGACTTTGTCCATGGAAGCAACAACAAAGTGACAAATTGAAGAAACATTTCTTCCGTTTTGATCATGACAATATAATAGTGAAGAGAACCGTCAACTAAATCAACACATTATGTTGATTTAGTTGACGAGAGTCTTCAATGTTGATACTTAAACAAATAGCGTGTGACCTAAAGGGTAGATTTTGCAGCTTCTAAAAGTTTTATACAATATCAGTTATGTCACCGAAAATCTCACTAATAAATACTTTTACTTTGACATGATTCCTACAATCGGCAAAAATGTTTCTATACAATCTGTCAGTTTGTCCATTCTTTCGTAGACAAAATCCGTTACTACCAAAGAGATTAAGATATAGTATCTTCAATCTCTTTGGTAGTAACGGATTTTGAGAGAGAGGACATGTGAAGAAATGACATAGAAAAACTGTCATCCCATGTCTCAGTAGCGCCATCTAGAATGAAATAGCAATATTGGAGCGGCAACGAAGCGTACTAAAATAAACTCATAGACTTGTGTCCAATTTTGTTCGTAATGCCCGTCTATAGTACGCATTTAATGTCTTTGGTTTCTATGGTGACAATGCTGCTTATTCAGACTTGAATGAAAACAGTGAAGATCATTTTGGCGATAAAATTAGCCTGCAGGTACCCTTCTGTTTACTACTACCATGTCCCACAACCGTACTCCAAGGAACCACACCTCGCACAGTGACAGGCAACGCGTGTTTATTTACACAGACACGCGTATTTGCATGCAAATTGAATGAAATAGCTCCCTCCGAACGTTCGTGCAATCACATTCAAATCTTGTACCAACACTTGGCTTGCTATGTGTTGAACTAATATTGCCTGAAGGATTTCTGTTTATTTATTGTCTCTGTGTTAATGTTTTGTGTTTATAAGTTAATCGAAATGAAACGTAATACTTTTATACTTCACAGGCTTTACCCGCGGATTCACTCACTCCTGGTGGTCATAGAGTTATGATATATAGCCCATAACCTACCTTAAGAATCGGACTATCAAACACAAATAAAAATTTTAAAGGTTTCAGATATTAGCACGTTTAAGCTCTTCAGATTTATCTCATTTTTATGCATTCTAAAGAGTTTGTGCCTCTTGTTCAACTGAGAGTCATCCCCAACATACTTAGTAAAGAAAAAGCCTAGGCAGATAATAATGATGATATCATTTTGATAACTTTTTTACATTACGAGATACATTATTACAGTAAAACAATGTGTTAAGTACCTCCTAAGAGAGTGGCTGTAGCATATCTGTAATTGAAGTGACTGCATTGACAAACACTTCTTGGACAAGTGACAATTCAAGCAGAGAAACTCAATCGAAGCATGTTAAAATGTTTCCAAACCCGGGCGAATGGAACGATTAGTGAATGAAATTAGGGACGCAAATAATCGTGGCAGTTTTCCTCTTAGATTTGTCCTTCAGTTTTTGCAACTTGAGGGAGGCTTTTATAGTTATTTACAGCGTGCCTTTAATTTACTTGACGATTAATGTAATATGCTAGCTTATTCCTTTGACTGAGAAAATACTTGACAGACCAATGCCAGAAAGACGATAAACATATCCAATGGGATACGTCTATCCAAATTGACCATTATTCATCTGCCGAGCCTTTCATAAGTAAGTTGGGATTGACCTATAGACTGCCTGTCGGACCTCCAACGTCAAATAACTGGGCAACACAATACCCCTTGTCTAAACTGGTCACCAGACTCTCGACCGTTTGACTACCCGTAGAAAATTATCAAATATCTACAAATGACAGGGACCAACGGATTAACGTGTTTTCCGAGGCACGAAGAAGTCCTGAAATGTAATGAATGGTCACCTAGCCAAGAAACAAGTTCAATTGGCGATTCCTTTTAATAATAATTGTATGCACTAGCAACCCTAAGACATGACAATGGAGGGAAAATATTGACGTCACAAGCGCGTGTTCACAGCTGACGGCGACGCAGTTCTGCCATTGTAGTGTCGGCCGCGCTCCGCCTCCCTGCGAGCGAGTCGGCCGGCCAACGCACTCGATTATTATAAACTAGTGGTGCGGAATCGATAATCGGATGACATTGTTGTAGACAGTACTAATGTTGCCTCAAAACAAAGTCTTTGTTTGATTTGAGAAGAAGAAATAATAAGTACCTACCTTAAGAAAAGAAAACCATGGCAGAACACGCAGATCTACCTGTTAAGCTAAGACCTTACACATAATTTTTTGCTGTGCACTCGTGTTTTACAATACAATACAATACATTCTAATTCTAATTCTACATTCTATTCTATCCAAAACTTAAGAGGACGCCCTAGAAGGAAATGCACTGACCTTATTGGTGATGTTCTTCAGAAAGGTCAGGTTTGTAGTACTCGCAACTGGCGTGAGTAGGGAATGCAATCTCGTCTCGCCGAGATCCCGATCTCGCGAGATCCCGGCCATATTTTACGAGATTGGATCTCGTCAAATTTCGTACGAGATCTCGCGAGATAACGAGATCGACAAATGCAGCGTGACGATGTGTATTTCATAACGCGGCTGCGCGCGAACTGAATCCTGGCCGGCCGTGCGGCCGCGCCTGGCGCATCTGACAGACGACTTCTGATTTTGCATGCAAAATCAGAAGTCGTCTGTCGGATGATACTCTCGACATGATGTGATTTTTGAGAAGCCATTTTCAGACAAACTAACTTGCCTTTCCGTACCTTGATAACTTCATCTGACTTCTACTTTAAACTTCTTTTATTTGATTAATACGATCTCACAACATTTATTTAAGAACTTGTGAAGTTGAGAGACAGACGACTTCTGATTTTGCATGCAAAATCAGAAGTCGTCTGTCGGATGATACTCTCGACATGATGTGATTTTTGAGAAGCCATTTTCAGACAAACTAACTTGCCTTTCCGTACCTTGATAACTTCATCTGACTTCTACTTTAAACTTCTTTTATTTGATTAATACGATCTCACAACATTTATTTAAGAACTTGTGAAGTTGAGATTTTGTTTTGTTGCATTTATTTACCATAAGTAATGTTCCTATTACTCATAATTATTGAAACTAAAGTAATAATTTACAAAAGACTAAATATAGATAATTATTGTTATGTTACCAATATTGTAAGAATTTGAACTGATTAGCTACAGTAGGTGTAATAATTATAGACATAAACAAATGTGATTAGAGTTAGAGACAAAATAATAAGTACTCTGTTGATTTTTAAAATAAAACTTACATTATTTTTATAACTAAGCAACGCAGTTTCTATTTAATTGCATATCATGTCAATTACTAGTTCTTAAAACAAGCATTTGCATATGTTTTAATTGTGATTCTCCCAATCTCGCGAGATCCCGTAATTTGCGAGATCTCGCGAGACTGGGTTTTGAGTCTCGCGAGATCTCGCTAGGCGTAAATCTCGTACGAGATTGCATTCCCTAGGCGTGAGTGTATACCTAGCAGACGTATGAACATTAACAAAGAAAAAAAGTACTAGCCGTTTTAGAGATTAGATCAAACAAACATGTAGACATAAAAAGAGGTTAGTTTTACTGTTTTACTATATTTTCATTATATGTATTTAGTAAAAAGCTGTTATTTTGACAACAGACATATCAATTTTATTTATTTACGAGTTGCCGCAGAAAACTTCGTAACGCCTTTGTTTCTAAAAAAAATGAGTAAGTAGTTTAAGTCGAATTCCCAGACCTACCGAATACACGCACAAAATTTCAAAAGGATCGGACAAGCCGTTTCAGAGGAGTTATGTAACAAACACTATGTATGTCACGAGAAATAAATACATTAAACGATTTAGATATACTTAAACCAATATTTTGATATCTATTTTAGATCCATAAACACAATTTAGCCAATGCGAAAAACGGATCAGGGAATCGCATCGAAGTAAATAAATCGATTCTATATTGCCATCATAAGCAAGTGCGATACGGTATTGGTGACACGTTGGAACTCTTATTGCGATCAAATCATACCGGAGCATCGATACACGGGTAATAACCAATAAATTTTGCTCCTTCGGCCTCCATTTACTGCCGTCTTCAAATAAATATCGCTGTATTTCGCTAGATGGATAGTAAAAGATACCAAAGAAAGGATTTTGTCGAATCAAAACTAAAAATCTTGCACTAACTTTTAATTTTTATAAATATTTATGTGTATAAATAAATACCGCAACAAAAATTAGATACTTTATCAAAATTAAACATGCGGCTAAAATATTTGTGAAGTTAACAATATGGTTTATTAAATTTAGCTAGAGACAGACACTAAATTGCTATAGTTATAACGTGTTCAACAGTTAGATTTTTCAAAGATAGACCTTCTTATGAACTATGTCGACGTAAACCAGATGGAATACAAGAAAAAAATAACATCATCATACATAACGTCACGCCTGTAATCCCCGAAGGGCTAGGCAGAGGTGTACCTGGTAGTACACCAACATTTCGCCAGTTATGTTTGAGTCCCATGTAATAGGGAGCGAGCCTATTGCCATCAATCGGGCACAAATCCAGACTCCGGGCTGCTACTGAGAAATCCCAGATGGAAAAACTCAATAACACTTTGCCCGACCCGGGGATCGAACCCGGGACCTCATGCTCAGCAGTAGCGCTTGCGACCACTAGACCAACGAGGCAGTCAACATCATCATCTGCCTAGCCTTTTCCCAACTGTGTTTGGGTCGGCTTCCAGTTTAACCTGATGCAGCTGAATACCAGTGTTTTACTGGGAACGACAACCTGCCGGACCTCCACTACCCAGTTGCTGGATAACACGATATCCCTTAGTGAAACAAGTTGTCAGACTTTCGGGCTTCAGACTATCTGCTGTCATTCTACGACTGTCATCTACAAATGACAGCCGGGACCAACGGCTTTACTTGTTTTCCGAGCCACGGCGAAGTCTTGATTATGTAATGAATGCAGGTTTCCCCATCACGGACCGACCTCATCAATCATAGTTTTTATGGGTTTACTACTCTTTATGTTGTTTGAAATAAATACTTAACTTTATACACTACAAATGAAAATAAAAACTAAAAACTAACCCTAAAATATGACGTCAAAAAACTCGTTCGCATCGATGTCCACTGGAGTCTGGAAGTGTACCCTAAAGACTGGCTTAAAATTAAATAACATAGAAAAAACAAAACCCCTATGAGGTGGTGCTCCTGAGTATTTCAAAGTACCGTCAAGACTAAAGTTAAATCTCCAGATGTTTGAAAAGTAGTTTCACGAACAGAATAATATGCAGACGTCAGTTTAGTTAACATTGCTTCACATCGTATGCTTAGTTCGTCAGAATTCTTAGACAGGCTTCCGAATGAGGAGTAAGTTAAATTGCTCAAAGTTGCTGATGTTGGCCCACTGAATGAAATAATCAGAAGTATCAATCCCGACAGATTATGGAACAAAAGTCCTTGCACAAAATATTCGTCAGAAAGTACGTTACGCAAATGTTAACTGATGTAGTTCGAATCTGTTTAGATACACACATAGTTTCATGCCCATTATTCCATACGAAACTACAGAGACAACCAAACCACATCGTCTACCATTTGGAGAGGAAACTAGGATCATTTTCTATTTCTATTAAAATAAGTCGTTCAAAATTGCCTTTCAACGGCGTAAGACTTCCATTAATTTACCACCACGCACCAAAAATCTAGGCTGATGAATCAAGAAGATCCTAACAAGACGCGATGACAAATACAAGTAAGATTAAACTGTTTTCACTTCCTAACATGCGGTCCCAGGTTTCATCACCGATTCGGGCGGAGCGTTATTAAGTTTTTCCATAAGGGATTTCTCAATAGCAGCTCGGTTTTTGAATTTGTGCCCGATGGACGACTATGGGCACGCCCTCTTTTACATGGGACACACACACATAACTAGCCGAAATGTCGAAACAGGTAAACTAAACTCTTCGGAAAAAGGTGGATATCACACACACCGGTGTGAGGTGCTGCGTGTTTTAAACTTTACACTGTAGAATCTTGATTTGCATACAAAAACCGCAGGCTATTGTTGAGTCACTCCGCATCGCTGTGCGGAGGCGCGGCGCGTTCGACGATACTCATTTTGTCTCCGCAGCGGAATGCAGCGGCAACGTAATTACCGCCTAACTCAGGCATGTTATTTTGTCAATTTTCATAAAACGGCCGTCATCCAATTCTATGATCATTCTGACCCTATTTACGTTGTAAGATGTTGAACTTTGAAAGTTAAATGCGGTTGCATTCGCCTCGACAATTGAATCTCTTGTTCAACTTTGAATTCGAACACTGTCACTGTTCAAACAGTTATCTGTTCTCCTTAGACACATGGCTTGGTCTATGTAATAGACACATAGATACATAAATGATAAGTGTTCAATACATGATTCTGTACTCTGTTTTTATCCAATTAAACCACACCTACCAAAACACTTAAACCAACATATAAAGTTTTAATAAATAAATAAATTCAATAAATAAATAAATTCCAGTAAAATTTTCCCAATTGAACATGAGCCTTATTCTGATTGCAATAAACTTCAAAATCTATCAAAGAAATTTGATATATTGGGCTAATTTGGTGTGCTGGCGTCTGTACATAGTCACACAGTCACTTTCAAATCAAATCACGCCTTATAATTTGTTAGATTTTAAATATTGTGGTAAGAAACTAAATTTATAGATTTATAATTACCTATTTAGCCACGAGCCCTTTTTTTTATACAAAAGTAGGTTATTACTAGCATATTATAAAAATACAACATCGTTTAGATTAGCATACGACTGATGGAATTCAAATCGGATTATTTTTTTTACTTGTCATACCACTTACTCTTTATAGGATCTCGGAATTTTCTTTTATTTTCTAAGAGGGAAGCCAATTAATTTTTTGCTAGACTTTTCTGTCGCAAACGATAATTCCAGATATCGCTTGTTGGAAGTAGATTTCATCTTTTATTCTATTTTCATGCAGCAGTACCTTCCAAGGCCAGCAAATTGATATTAATTGATTTTGTAGCTGGCAGTAGGTGGTTATCACCAAGTAAAACGAGAATGTAGCTTAAACACAAGTATATTTTGGAAAAGGACACGGAGAAAATGGACAGACAGGGAACTACAGAACACATACGAAACTCCCGCTTTTTTTGTTGGCACGGACTTAAGCATAGACAACTATGTATAATTATTCTTTTGTTATTAACCAGGATGATATTCTCAACAGTTTACTTCTAACTTTGATTGATTTATAATGTTTACTGTATTAATTCTATTCTTCTAACTTATCAGACAGACGTGTTGGTGAGAAGTTTGTTCCGCCACTTTTTTCTTTTCACGCAAAACACTAGAAAGTGGCGAGGGACGGGTTTTTTGGGGGACTTTCGTATGTAATTTTGACATTCAAAGTGCCTTATTTGAATAAATTATTGGATTTTGATTTTTGACATAAAGCTACGACAATCTGTCAATTCTGTGATAGTTTTTAACTATATTACATAAAAATCTTTTTTGCAAAAAATAAAACCGACTGAGAAAATTTCAAGAGCTAAGTTTTACGTCTCAGAATTTAGGTAGATGATTTATAGATATTTATCTTTTACGAATAACGTAGCAATAAGTTTCGTACTTAAAATAGTACTTAAAGACCCTTGTATCAATCCAAATTGACGTTTTAAAATTAATGCAAACGATTTTATAGCGCGCTATAAAATAACTTTGCTCATAAAAATGTTGCGTGTAATAAAATGTTTACGAAAATTGTCCTTGTTAAATTGTTTTTTACTTTCTCATTTATTCATGATATTCGTTGTGTAGGTCATTATAATTACACAGGGTGTCCGCAGAAACAGTACGACATATGAATATTATTTAAGGGTAAGAAATGGAAATACTGATAGCTACGCTAAACTCACTTGCAATAATACAGTCTCCCATCTCTCCCTGTGTGCACCGTCCAGCCCTCCTTTAATTCCGCCTGCAGCCTCTCCAGCGCGGCCTCGTCCTCCAGCGCCGCCCGTCCCAGCTTTGGACTCCCAGTCCCCAACCTCGGACTGCCAAACTTTGGACTAGCGCCCAACTTGGGACTATTGCCGCCCAACTTGGGACTATTCGAACTCGAAGCTCCATCGCTCAAACTTGGACTACCAGTCGCTCTACTATTAAAACTTGGACTTGGATTAGGTCTGGGACTGGGAGCTAGTTTGGGACTCGCCGTGCCGCTGGGACCAGGCGACGACGACGCCTGCTGCAGCAGCATCGCTTTCACGTCATCGTTTCATAGTCGAGTAGTAGTTCATCTGAAAAGAAAGAAATAACGGATTAAGCAAAAATATTAATTAAAAATATCCCACAGCAGGTATTCGAGACATTCAAACAACAACGCTTCAAAAAAGGACAGACAAATGAAACGCTCTCGTCGGCGAGCTCTCTAAAATGGCAACACCGATTAAAACTGGCCGCAAAAAGTCCACTGGAAATACCGCCCAAATTGCCGCGAAAAAAGAACCCGACCGTTGCTTCGCAAACCGTAATCGTTGGAACGCGACGAACGAAATATGAATGAAAATGGACGCCATTTTCGCGATGGCATTTTGTTTACGCGCGCTTTTTTGCCCACTCGATAAAGTGGGGATTAGGTTATTTTGGAAAGTAGGGTAAGATAACCTTTAGCGGGTGCGGTGTCGGTTCGAATAAATGGGTCGGATATAATACCAGACTGATAAACCAGAAAATTGGTAATTGAAAACTTTGGCGTTTGTTAAAGGTTAATTAGTTAAGCTCTTAAGCGATTTGCAAAAAAAAGATAAAAAAAGATCGTTCCCAATGTTTTCTGTAGAAGAGATGCTATTAACTGTCAAATTCGGCTTAAAATCATTGACGTTAAAAATACATAGAGACAGAAATATCAAAAGGAAGTTATTTGAATATCACCCGGAACATTAAATATTAATTAACTGTGCTGTGTTTCGATAAAACAACATTTCAGTGAGGAAGGATTACCGACGATCGCTCCGCTTGACGCGGAATTCGTAAATTGTTTCAATAAAAACTCCCGCCAGAACCATTGTCTCTGGTACGACGTGGACGGATTAAACGACGCCATATTGCCGATTCGCGCCAATCTATTTTTTTCTTTTACATATTTGTATCACATTAAATTTGTTTTATTTCTGTCTATATTGATGTACTGACGCCAGCACATCAACCTACTCTAAAGTGTTAAATATTCCCAATTGAACATGAATCTTATTGTGTTTAGAGTAAAGTTGAAAACCTATCAAATGAAATTTGGCACATTGGGGTAGCTTGATGTGCTGGCGTCTGTACGTTCTAAGCTATAAATAATATCTACTTATAAAAAGCTAATCTGATTGTTAACGGGCAGAATATATTTAAAATTTTGTTTGATGACTTGTTTCATAATCACCAGTGACTGAGCATTAAGACAGCAATAGATACAAATATTTACAACAAAGAATATTAGGTATTTATTTACAAAAAAAAAGGATGGTACCTTAATCGTTACATAATTAAATCAAACCTCCTAAGCTTTTCATTATCATGATTGTTATATCAATACCAGGGAGTCGAGTTTGCTATTGCAATCGTGTCTCAATGACCGGTCAATGATCGATTTTTGACGTATAACGTCAAACTTATGACACATTTCCCATACAAAAACTGTCAAAGTTGTCAAATATTCGATCAATGACCGGTCATTGAGACACGATTGCAATAGCAGACTCGAGCCCCTGAACACGTGTTTCTACAAAATGTTCTATTCTAGTAGCCATTTGCGACTTTGTCCACCTTCTGACTTTAAAAATTATAACCCATGTGTTATTGGAGCACTTTTTAGCCTCACACATGTCTTATTTTATTGAGAATCTAAATGAAAAGATAAAATGAAATGGAACTAGATCTATCTAGACAGGTGGTTTTAGATGTCAATTTTTTTTGTCAATACTTGTTGAAGTACACACATCAAAAGTGTCTAGGGATCAAGCATTTTTATGCGGATTTCTTGAGATTGAGATGTGGCTTTGTAATAAATTTATGATTTTATAAATTTATATGGATCCTTTTTGGTGCATTTTTTTTACTGATTAAAACCAACGTTATTATGGAGCGGCGACGTCATTTAAGCAGGGAAGAAATGCTCAGAGCCGTGGGAATGATAGAAGCTGGTTCCCGGCAACGTACTGTGGCTTTAGCTCTGAATACAAGTCAGAGTGTTATCAGTCGACTTTGGACCCGTTACCGAAGCACTGGTACCGTGGCTGAGCGCCATGGAGGACGGTATCGCTGCACCACACGGAGACAAGACCGATACATTCAAATCTTAACTCGAAGAGCTCCAACAATAACCGCCATGATGTTAGCCGTGAGGCTTCATCACTCTTCAGGGAACTTAATTAGCGACCAAACAGTCAGAAACCGCTTGCATGAAGTGAACCTTCATTCCCGAAGACCGCTACGGGTACCACCTATAGCAATGCACAATCGTAGGATTCGATATCAATGGGCTCTTGAACACAGAAATTGGGCAGAAGAACAATGGCGTTTCGTGTGCTTTCTGATGAGTCTCGTTTTGGTATGAGACCGGATACAAGACGTATACGACACTGGAGAACCCCTGGACGCCAACAGCGATTAAAATCCTGCCAGGAAGTCCATCCTTATAGTGGTGGAACCATCATGGTATGGGCGGGTATTTGGATCGGCGGAAGAACTGAGTTGATTTGGATCAGAGGCAACCTCAACGCTCAAATTTATGCTGAGACGATTGTATCAGACGTCATCGTTCCTCTACAAGTGCAAATCGGTCCCTTATTTCAGTTAATGCATGATAATGCACGACCGCACACCGCAAGAGTTGTAAAACAGACTCTCGCTCGCCGCAGCTAACATCAATGTCCTGCCCTGGCCTGCTCAGTCGCCAGACTTGAACCCGATTGAGCATGCATGGGATATGCTACAGAGAAGAGCTCTGCCGAATATGGAGGGTATCCAGTCGCAAGAAAACCTTTTTTTGTTGTTGCAACGAACGTGGGCGGCCATTCCACAGCGTGATTTGGATGAACTCATTTTGAGTATGCCAAACCGATGTTCTTGTGTTGTTAGTGTTCGCGGTAGAAACACGGATTATTAATTGTTTAAGTTACCCAATAAAATTTTAAAGAAAACTGTTATTTCAGTCTTTTTTTCGAACTTTAATGTTAGTGGTTCAAATGTCAAAAATCCCTTTATTAGGAAAATGGCAAATTTCTTTATTAATGCAAAGGTGACTTGGTTTATCGTTACTGTGACAAACGAAAACACTTTATTTGATGAATCCTTAAAGAAAATTTTAATTAATATCAATCAGGAGAAAAGTTATTGCAAAAATATATGTTGATCCCTAGACACTTTTGATGTGTGTATTGTACTGAGCGTGTCTCAAATAAAGGTTTTTCTTTCTTCAAAATCATTTCAATATTCTTTTGTGAAAGAGTTACAGCTTGGCAAAAAAGTGTAGAAACGGAACTAAATTTTTGTCTGTTGGCAACATTTTCAAAATAATGACATCTCATAATAAACAAAGTTCACGATTTCGTAAAATAATAAATTCGACCACCAAACGTTGATTCATAAACGTAAAAAGTGAATAAAAACGAATAAAACTATTCGTAGTGCTGGCAGGGAGGTTATTTATAAGGTGTACAGGCGATATCTGGCGGAACATGAGGCCCAAACTATTCTTCCTGAACTTAGCAATGTTTTCTAGAGTTCCGCTTATAATACAGATATGTAAGAGTTTGTTTTGTTGATTTTAGGTAAATCAAGAGTTAGTTGATGAATACAAAGCTATATTAATTTGCTTGCATAAGGAATAACTAGAAATTTGAAACAATAAATGTCGAGCACATAGGTTATGTTTACATTTTTTCAGCATTACTCTGGTATAGTGCGCTGAAATAAATTGATACTTTGGTGACTTGACTTTTAACTGAATGAAAATTCACTTTCTACGTAAATTTTACTTTAAGTGCGATATCAAGGGAGAGAATTATTTGTTCTAACGTTTGAATTGGAAATGTAAAAGAAATTGTCGTGCCATAGTCTAAATCTATTATTTAATTCAGGGAAATCTGTTATCGTTCTAAGCAAAATCGTGCTGGGAGGAGATAAACAAAGGGGTATTTTCTATATCTGGCTTATTAGCAGTATGTGATAAAAATGTTTTACTTTTAATATTGTTAGGGATAAATGAAATATTTCGTCTTTACAGGAAGCAGCTGAACATGCATTCCAAGCTATTACCGAGGAGAACTCGTGATTACATGTAATAAAAGTAGAAAAGGATTACTGGAAAAAAAATAACTATGAACGAGGAAATAGAGCGATTAGTAATAAATGTTATGTGATGTGATGATAGCAGCTTCACCTTTCAACCCGAACATGACTCAGATGAGTTTGCGGCCTACGTGTTCGGGATAGAATATTAAGAGGAAGATTTACTGAATAAAACATGTTATTATGTTATACAATGTAATGTTTTCTTTTTTTATAATTCCTAAACAATGTTGTGATCTCAGGAGTATTTACCCTATTTATTATTTTTAGGTAAGTAATCAGTTGAGTGACGAGAACACGTCCTTGTTCAATAATTAATTCATTACACCCCAAGAGGACACTGGTGTCCACGCTGTCATTGTCTTTCCATTGTGTCTCTAATTGCCACGATTAAAAGTGATTACTTACTGATTTAAAAAAATAATACATAATTAGATTAATTTGTCTAAAAAACAGCTAAGTATCAAGACTAGGTTGGTACGCTATGCGGTTGCCACGCGGGTTGCCATACGAAGAGCACAGTGGCGCCTCCATTATTTTCTACTCTTTTTTGCCAAGCTGTACAAACATACACACCAACTTTAACATTTATGTATGTAGGCACAAAGTAAGATAGGATTAGTAGGATTGCAGCGAGGTTAACAGATTAGCTAATCGAGTGTCTATCACGCTAATATTCACTTGTCACCTGCGCATTAGCGCTGTGCAGTAATTAAATGCAGCGCCGCCAGGTGGCGACACCTGTCTCAGACGCATAACATTAACCGCTGTACTAAGTTGTTTTATTTTGTTAACTAGTTCTGCCTGCGACTTTCCCCAAGCTATCCCAATGTGTCAAATTTATTTGATAGTTTTTAAAAATAAGGCTATTTTGATTTAGAATTGTGACCTGGATGATTTAACACCTGGGCACAGGAATCTACGAAGTCATTCCCTTCTCCTTTTTTTTATATAGTTTTTCTTTTTATAACATCAGTTATCTAACAATAAAAGTAACGTCAAAATCGGTCGAGCAGTTTCGGACATGAGCCGGGCTTAACTTTTTAAAACAGTTTTATTTTGGTTTTATGTTCCTACCGGACATTATTTCAAGTGTTTTCCGAGGTACTGAGAAGCCACGAATAGAAAGGTCATATAGGTCATCAATCTACGGACTAACCACGATTATTATTATCTGTAATTTTTGCTAAACTAGACCTATTAGGCGCAACTGCAAGGTACAAAATTCTTTGTTTTGTTCACTTCTATTAGGTACCTATTTAATTATTTTCTTTTGTACTTTTATTTAATAACGTGTGCCTGTGTCGTGCCGAATACCCATGCGGCAATTATCACTTATCCACGAAACTTCAAAACCAAAATTCCAATCCTTAGCACAGAATATTGTCATGAACACATTGTATGTAAAGTATCAAACGGTACTAAAAATATGCGTCAGTAGTTTAGTACTACACAGTAGGTACCGCTACAAAAATCTGACAGTAACAAAAAGGGAATATTTTGTGACGGTGACAACTTGCCAGTTGCCACCATAACACAAGCTTAAGTAAGTATCAAGAAACCCGTTTCAAAATTATTTGAAACTTTTGGCCAAATAACGGTTATGTTCCATATTCGAAATTAAGGTAGGTACTTACGAAATAGGTAAACGAAAAAAAAAAACTCTGGAGGGTAAACCAATGGTAAAGATCTAATCTCATGGTAATAAGATACCTCAAAAATACTAAGGACTCACTCATCTAGGCCACAAAATGTCGATTTTTTTTTTGAATACCTAAAGACCTCCTCCTCCTTCCTTGTTATCCGAGTTTTTCAAAAAAAATATTATTATTATTATTTTCATTAGCTTTTATTTCTCGGAACCCTTGGGTTTTGGACCTTTGGAAGGCGTACGAGGGGCCGAAGCCAACTCGCTGAGGCCTATGTGCACTACACAAGTGCCCCTAAGGAAAACCTACGACTGGTGTAAGACTATTGCAGACTATGAAAACAAAAGTACTGGACTATAGGTTAGAGTGTCTAAAATGGACTGGATATCTAAAACTATGAAGGACTATGGCCCCTGCCTTACCAATGTTTCATATTTTTTTTTTTTTTTTTTTTTTTTTTTTTTTTTTTTTTTTTTTTCAAATTTCAAATTTCAAATCAAATTTATTGAATAATTTACACGATATACCCAGTTAGATATAAAGGCCACAAAATAAATCTTAAAAAATAATTATTCTAGTACTCAACATATAACTACATTATGTGTATATTAACAACCAGGACTTATGGAAAATTTATTTTAAACCTAGAATTATATGTATATTAGCGACTTTCCTGAACTAGGTTAATAAAACCTGTGTTTCAGGCCATCACTTAAAAAGACGAATTATTACGAGTGCATGTTACATTATATCATTATAGAATAACAACTTACGAACTAAACCTTACATACAATCATACAAGAACTTCCAATAGTTTCTCTGTGTCTGTGTAATTGAGCTTTAATAAATACTCCGATATTAATTTACTACATTTAATATAATTTACGCTATATATATCTAATAACTTGTTTAACTTATTGTACAAAAAAGGTCCTAAAAACACGTAAAATCTATGAGCAAATGCATGTTTCGTTTGTGGTTTTATGCAAACCAAGTCTTTCCTCCTCCTGGTTGAAGGTACTGGGTCAAAAGGAAGCTCAGAGTGCTGATAAAGTGTGACGTGCATTATAAAAAGTTGACGTACTGTTAGTATTTTACATGCTGTGTATAACTCATGTGTGGGAAATCTAAAAGGTCGGAAGGTTGCAACCTTTAGAATTGCTCTTTGAGCGCGTTCTAGAGGAAGTAAAATAGTCTTTGCAGTTCCACCCCATGAAGTAATACAGTAGGTAAGTACAGATTGACACAGAGCCAAATAAACCTGTTTAATTAACTTATAGTCGGCAATGTGACGTAGGTGCTTAAAAATATAAATTAATTTACGCACTCTTATGCACAGTAAATCAATATGTTTACGGAAATTTAGATTTGGGTCAATTGTAACACCCAGGTATTTTATGTGGTCAGCTTTAACTAATGTAGGGCAAGTACAAGCAATGTCAACATGCTTGCAATTATGTGCGAATATGTTTAGGTTAGTAAGCGGAAGAGTAATATTTCTCATTGAAAATAAAATGTATTTAGTTTTATCTATGTTTAATGTCAGGAGATTCTGATGAAGCCAATTAGAGACAATATTAAAACCGTTTTGTGCATGTTCATATGCTTCACCTCGGGATTCAGCAGAAAACAAAAGAGCCGTGTCATCCGCGTATGATAATATTAGCCCATTACGAAGAATTAAATTACAAAGGTCATTAATGTAAATTAAAAATAAGGTAGGGCCCAAAATACTACCTTGCGGTATTCCGAAACAACTGTTTTCCGTCTCAGAACTTGTGTACTGCCCTATTTTAACACATTGTTTACGTTCTCTAAGATAATCGGAGAATAATGAAAGTTGCACTCCTCTTATCCCAAGTGTTTCAAGCTTGTGCAGTAATATAAAAAAAGAAATTGTGTCGAAGGCTTTGGCGAGGTCTAGAAAGATTCCAATGGTGTGCATCCCCCTATCTAGTCTCGTACTTATGTAATCAGACAGCTTGTGAACCGCTTGGTTAGTTGATCTTTTAGGTCTAAACCCAAATTGATTATTGGAAAGCAAACCGTTAACTTCAAGATAATCTATTAACCTGCTATTTATAATTTTTTCTAAAATCTTTGAGAGTCCTGTTAGTACTGAAATAGGTCTATAATCGTTGACACAGTTTTTATCTCCCCCTTTGAACACTGGTGTAACTACTGCTTTCTTAAGCAGTTTGGGGAAAATGCCGTTAGATAGACATGACTGGAAAATATGGGTTAATGGAGGGGCGAGAAGGTGTTTAAACCTTTTTAGTATATTATTAGAAATGTTATCCCATCCTACAGCGCAGTTATCCTTCAACCCTGTTATTATTCTTAAAATTTCATTAACATCAGTGTCTAATAAAACAAAAGATTTTGATGTTTTCGTAAGAGTATTCACAGCCGATGTTTGGTGGGGAAGACTGTTATCGTTTACGGATTTTTCAGCCAAGGTTTTGCCGACGTTAGCAAAAAAAACGTTTACTTTATTCGCGGCTACAATTGGGTTTACCTCTGTTGACAGTAATTCGAGTGGAGGTTCAGGATTTTTTGATCGAAAGGTATTAGTTTTAATAAATTTCCAAATAAGTTTACTGTTTTTGCCTGCCTTCTGTAGTTCGCTCTTCTCATATTTATTTTTTACTTTTTTTAAAAGATTATTGCAAAAGTTTCGATATCTTTTGTATGAAATAGAAAGTATTTCATTATCAGGTGCAAGTTTCGACTTTTGGTGTAGTTTATCCCTATGTCGTATACAACGAACGAGACCTGAAGTGATCCACGGTTTAATAGAATTATACCGTCTAGACATTACTTTATTTACTGTGTTTTTACTTATTGCGTGTTGTAGCGAATGTATGAAATACTGTAAAGAAATATTTGCATCATTCGTTTTGTAAACAGGGTCAAAGTCAATACCGCAAATGTCTCGTTCTAGATTAGTCATATTAATTTTTTTACAGCTATGCATGCAGTTTATTCTAGGTGAGGATTTTTGCATTGTTAGTATAATAGCTTGGTGATCCGTAAGCGAAGAATTAGTTACCAATGTTTTGTTTGGGTGTTTTGTTTTTATGATGAAATGATCCAAACACGACCCACTCTGGTGCGTGGGGTAGTAATGAGTTGGTAAAAGACCATGAAATGAACAAATATTTAAGAAGTTATGAACATGCTTATCTAGTCTTTCGGAAACAATATTAATATTAAGGTCACCCATTACAACGATATTTTTAAAAGCTGATAGATGTTTTAGAGTTACATCAAAAAAATCCAAAAATCTATCTATATTTTGAGATGGTGGCCTGTAAACAGCCATAATTGCAGTATCCGTACTAATTTTAATAATTAAACAGTTACTGTCTTGACCTTTGGGCTCTTCAACAAGTGCTTTTAAGTTATGTTTTATGTAAACCACAACACCATCATTTTGGTTAATGTTTGAACTAGTTTTGTGAGTGCAGTAGCCGTCAAGGGAAGGCAAATTGGTTGTCTGAGCAGACAGCCAACATTCTGTAAGGACAATAACATCACAGCTGATGTCAAGACTCTGTAACAAAACTTCAAACCCATCCATGTTGCGATTAATGCTACGAATATTTTGTGTAAGCAGTGTAAGCGTATTTTCCCCAGAAGGAAGAAGAAATTTACAATCCTCTACATTACAGGTAATGGCTTCAGACACAGAAAATCCATCCAAATCAGCGATTAGCTGACTGGTCATTACAGCCAATAATAAAAGATAAATTAACTCTAAGTAACTGTAACTTAGTGCTAAGTGCTACTAAAAAAAAAAACTATATGTGGGCGCTCTTAGGCGCCTTCATAGTCTATTGAATTAATATAATTAACCTCGGCGTATTTACGTGCCGGACAGTCTACGTCACCGGTCTGATGGTCACACTTCCTCTTGAAACGCTTGCACGTCGCACATTGAGGTGGAGAAGATTTAGCGCTACACTCCTTGTGGGAATGACCAGACTCTCCACAGTGGTTGCAAGTAGGACTGGTTTCTCGGCAAAACTTAGCTGCGTGGCCAAACTGCTGGCAATTGAAGCATCTCGTGACTATAGTGAAATCTTTCACGGGGCATGATGTCCAATTTATAAAAATCCGGCCTTGGTTTATTAAGACTTTCCTGACGCTAGAGGGTACTTCTAAGATATAGTTGCAGGTAGGAAGTCCTTTCTTACCCGACTTATGGCTGAATTTAACAGTAGCAAGGAAGGACTCACGATTAGTGTTCGCCAATTTATCTGAAAGGTTCTGCTCATAAATGCAGTCCAATACTTCCCTTTCAGACAATGCTACTGGAACTCCAACGACAGCAATCCTAGGTCGCCGTTTAGGAGCTTCTTCTACAGTGAGTCCTGACGATACCAGCTTTGTGGAATTTTTAAGTTTGTCGATATCACCTTTACTTTCGGTGCTAATAAGCACACCCCCGTTTTTAACTTTCTTTAGGCCACGGACATGAAGCTTCAGTTCTTCGGGAGATATTATTTTCTGCACAAGTGACTTTGTGTCTTCACTAGTTTTAGTCTTGTCGCAAGGATAAATGGCCACGGAACTAAGATTTGCTGGACGGATGAAGGTTTCGGAACTTTTTTTGACCATACTAGCGTAAGAAGAAGAGGTAATTTCAGAAGGTGTTAATTTGTTAATTACCGCCTCTTTGATCTCCTTTACAGATTCCGTGAGGTCCAGCTGATCCTTTAAGTGCAGTACTGTGTTGTGCGTTAGGATAGTTTTCTGCTTTAACGCTTGGTAGAGGACGGCCATCTCAGATGTCCCATTGGTAACTTTGCGGCAAAGAGTGGAGACACGGAGCTTTTGATCACTGTTCATTTTTCCTTCCGAAACTATGGTACAGACCTCATTAAGTATAGCTTCTATTGTCCCCATCCATTTCTGGATTTCTGGCGTCGAAATAACTTCTTTCGGAAGCTCATCAGACGACACGGTTGGAGCTCGAGGTGATGTTTGCTCCCTGGGTTGAACTGGTACTGGTTGGGTTGGAGTCGGCGGAGGACTTCGCCGTAATAGTTGGCTTCGCCCGAATGGGCTATCCCCTTGGTTAGACATAACTAACACAAAACAATGACCATGAAAAAATTTAGATCATCTTGCACAATATACAAATACTTAGGTATCACACACGCGACACACTTTACTTTTGTACTGACACCGCAGATAATTACGTAGTATTATTTGTTATACTAAAGTTGTTTTCCAATTTTACATCATTAATAAATGCTAAGTACACGTCTACTTGGTCTCGCGTCTCGCAAGCGAATCTCATATCTCATATACAGGTATTAAATGGCAGGGGGTGACTTGCACACTCAATAATGGGCCTTCTGAAACGGCCGCTAGCACATAGTGACGTAGCGACAAGAGAGCAACATAACCTGAGGTGCTTGTATTATTATTAAAGCAAAAACAATACACAGATTTAAGAAAATGCGACACACACAATACAATAATAAGTATACTACTTTTTAACATTTCCGACATCCCTAATTCATTAATTTGTCCACGAATTAGCGCAAAGGACAAGCACACTTCTTGTAAACGGAAAACCATCAATCCTTAAATCTCAATACTAATGCACACAATCCAAACCTCGCCGTGTCCGATATTAAATTGACACGGTGCCAATTCTCACTTCTCACACAGACACCGAATAAACCGCCAACTAAGCATGAAACTAAGTATCTTGTTGGAAAACAACGATTAAGAACTCCTAACAATGCCTGTCAGTTACACGTTCGACGTCAAAGAAAGAGGGGGATAGGTGATAGAGAAATTAACATGGCAGAGTGGGATAAGCATAGTTTTATGTGACAGGTAGCCGGTCGTTGACCTCCATTGTAAGTGTATGAACAGATTTCGTGAACGCAACCCAGTTGGTGAAGTAGTTTATTGTTTTAATAAAAATTACAACAGACGTTTTATAGACTAAACATGTTAGTTTAGAAGAATATGCCCCAATTACTGTTTTTACACGCTGTTGCGGCAGCCAGACGCACCTATGTTTAAACTTATAAATAAGTAAATGGAAGTAAAATGAATAGTGAAAGCAATGATTGGGGTTTGAGGTGTTGAGTGAAATCAATATTTATTAAAAAAATTTTTTTGTTTCTTTGAACGCGCTATTTTTTTGTAACCATCAGTCAAATGAGATAATACTAAGTAGCGGACGTCACGCGGTTTAACCAACGTAGTTCTCGTTCCCGTGGGAATACTGGGATGAAAAGTGTCTAGGTCACCCGGGGATTGTGTACTTTCCCAGCGGCGAAGGAATTTTTCAAATCAGTCTATTCGTTACATTACAAAAATACATATTTTTCCTCGTTATTAGGTAGTGACTAGCGAAAGCGAAAGACGTTCTCCTGCCTTAACGTTAGCTTCGAACTCGATCGCAGCGCCACCTACCGGGTCCAATCTTAACCATCCAGGGACCAACAGAATTACAACAATACAAAAAAATATATATCCAATTTGGTGCAGTCGTTCGCAAGGTACTCGTATTGGCGTACATAGATTCCGACAATTCATTTATATACACACAGATAGATTGGTATAGATTTAATTTTCATTCATTAGCCTTACTTACTTAATGAAAAAGTTAATTAGCTATTGGACATTACGATGCGGCATTTAAGAGCGGGTACAGCACGTAGCGTATGAAAATATAATGATTTAAACTGTTAACTGGAATATTGCACTACAACCGGCGTGTGTATATGACAAATTGACAACATGTAAGTATGAACGTAAACGAAGCAGTTTCTGCTTAACCCCATGGCAAAAAGGTTTATGTATGTATGTAGTCTTACAAATCTTGGAGTAACTAAAGCAAGAGCTTTAGTTAAGCCACACAAATGCGCAAGGTGTGAAATCCTGTTTAGATCAGCAAAGATAATTTTATATCCTCCTTACAAAACCACCTGTGCTTTCAGATGTTTCAATCCAACGTGTTGGACTTGGGTGGGTGCCAATACTGTCAATAGTATCTTAATCAATGTGTTTTAATTAGATAGAGACTCAAAGAAGATGTTGTAAACAGACATTAGTGTACCATTCGAATTTGTATTTCCTCGAAATATTTTGAGCCTACAACACACACTTGTTCGAGACTTAAACGACGTCAAGCCACCAATTTATTCTTTAGATTAATTCTTTAGAGAATTTTTCTAAACAATACTTAATTGAAATTGCCCATTCCGGCTCACCTTCACTTTCAGGGCCCATTAAGTTTATCCACCATGCATATTAGTGTATAAAGTGCGCATTAAAAATAATCTTTTCTTCCAACTATGCTTTAATTTCATCACAATCACACTAAAAACTCAGTACAAAGCGAGTCTTCAATGCTCTAGAGCAATAAAAATTTATGAAATTTCATTATTATTGCACAGTTTATTTTTTAATCGCACCAAAAAGAGCCAATCTCAATGGATTAGCTCTATTCAGCCAGCCGATATCAATACTTTTTTTTTTAAAGTACGTATTATTCGTTTCTAAACCGACTTGTTCCAAATTTAAAAAAATCTTTTTTGCAAAAAATAAAACCGACTTAAAAAAAACACTAGCCGGTGTAAAATAACTCTAAATTAGGAAGTCTGTGGCTTTGGAGGTTTTGTCTCATTCATGATGGGCCACCGACTTCCGAATTTAGAGTTATTTTACACCGGCTAGTGTTTTTTTTAAGTCGGTTTTATTTTTTGCAAAAAAGATTTTTATTTTTCAATTTTTAGTTGTTCCCATACAAATATTTGCCATGAATTTATGTTTATATTGTTATTTGTTAACAATACATGTCATGGTAATAGGGTTATCCACTTATCCCTAATAAATGAAACTTAACATACCTAACTGTCGAAATCTAGGTATATTGTACACATCTGCATACCCCTCAGAGCATACAGGCGTGATGATACGTCATGATGTTGTATAAACAATAAATATCCAAGCGATTCCAGCAATCACGACAGATTTGCCGTCTATTTTTGAAGAGTTCCATTGTATATCTCCGAAGATCAGCACCAGATCATCACCAAATTAAAATGGGACCACCTCGAGAGTATACTCTTTCAAATAAAAAAAGAATTTTGAGAATCGGTCCACAAATGGGTGAGAAATCGCGTAACAAACACACAAAAAAAAAAAAAAAAAAACATACCGTCGAATTGAGAACCTCCTCCTTTTTTTGAAGTCGGTTAAAAATGATTGCGGCTAACTCTGATTTAAAAAGGAACGAAATTTAAAAAAGTGATTTGGCGGGAACTTTGTTAATTCAATACCTACTCAAATCTTCATTGCATTCCACAATTTAAGCTTAGGTGGTAAACATTTGCTAAAAGAAACAATCATGGACCCTATCGGGCAAAGCAAAAGAGACGTAACTTGTGGAAAAGAGGTCATTATCATCTACGCATATTATAATATAACTTATTCTGAACTCACTATTGCAAAATCTAACTTAAGTATTTGTCTAATGTTATTTAATTTGTATGTCGTGAGAGTCTTACAAAAATACTTTTAAGTATTTTTTTCTTAAATATGTAAAGTAATAACAAATTTTAGTTCTAGCCATTCACAAGTTTAGTTCTGTACTTAATAGAGTAATTCAACTCTGTTAGTCAACAAATAAGTCTGTCCTTCTAGCAAACAAAATCGCACACCCTGTTGATTTGATCCGAAATTGCCCGAATGTCATACGCCAAAGTTGGAATGACCCAATCAGCAGCTTATGTAGGGCCGGCATTTAAAGTGAAAAGTTGAAACAATTTAAAGGCCAGTAAATGTCAGCTGATTAGACGGGAGTGGGCCCGATCTAGACTAGGCACCAGTATACATATTGTTCAGATAATGTGGGAAACGAACTTTGACCTTTGGAGCGTTAAATGTCTGGGACTAATTCAAGTGTTACATTTTAATGTCTGCGTCTACCTTATTTCAAATGTTTTGGATTTATTTTCATAGTCTACTGTGTGGGATTCTATTTTGTTAATTCTAGATTGAAGTTTCGTGTTATTTTGCTAAATTATCTGTGCGATTGTACTGTGTTTTTACTTAGTTATGTTTTATTTTTGAAGATGGTCTGATATAACAAGCTGGTATTTAATTTTAGAGTGATGTCTCCCACTCTAAAATTAAATACCAGCTTGTTATTTATAGAGAAAACATTATGAAAATGCTATTATGCACTGCTGTTTTTAATTTTAAGTTTTCATAAAATCATGCCTTGTATCACGGAACTGTTACGATCTTTACTTTATCATTTTGTTTCTTTTACATTCATACATCTGGTCATACACGCACGCTGGTTTCAAGTGACCTTTCTGAAGAAAATCACCGATAAGGTCAGCGTATGTCTTTCTAAGACCCCCCCTATACCGCCTCTGGACTATTTCTTGTGGGGTTACATTGAGGATGAAGTGTACAAAACAAGCTATCACACCGTTGTAGACCTAAAAGTAGCCATAGAGACAATTTTAACGCAAATTCACCACATGGAGATACAAAATGCTATTGTAAGATTGTTACCTAAACGTTTTGAATATTGTATTGAAAAAGGCGGTGGTCACTTCGAGCACCTACTAAAATAAATTTAAGTATGTGAAAACAATGCATTTTATTCATTTTAGACATCAAGTTTCATACAGACATTTACTGCTTAAGACCTACACAATCGATATCTAAATAGAAATAGTGTAGGTTTTTTTTTTTTAAAATAACCGGGTTCGATTCCCGAACGGAGTACAGATAAGATAAGTCGAATATAGTGAGATTAAAATTGTGTTACCATGTTACTATGTAAGTACCTATATTCTGGCAAATAAATAAACTTCATTTCATTTCATTTCAGATGTTTTTTAAAATTTATGAATGCAGTTTTTCTTGTTATTAAAATCGATGACATGGTTCCTCAGAACAGATCTTCGTATGTCTTATAGTTTTAGACTTTCCCATACTGACCGATTTGAATGAGACATCCTGTATATCCCCTTAGATATCATTCCACAAATATGTTCTACAATTATTAAGCCATAATTAATTATAATAAACAATTTTACACTAATTTCCCTAGCAGTTATGTAGGTACAACAAGTAAACGGTAATTACCGTTGTTAACACCGAAATTCAGTCAAAAACCCTTTGAACGTCATCCAACAGGCTTAGCATCAGTTAACTAAAGACTTTTTCCATTAATCCGTCAACACAGGTCCTACGACAGCACCCTGTGGAACACGTTACACTGGCTATATGAATTTACAAAAAAACCTGGGTCTGCCTTTGACATGTACGACGAGCTTTATCGAAAGCTTTCGTAAAGTCGCTTTGAGAACATTAAAGCTGGCAACTCCAGCAACGTTTACTTTGTCATAGGCTGGTATTCCAAACGTTTCAGTAACTTCATTACCATACCCTGTTACACACTTGGTAGCGGTGTAGGTATGACATGTGGTTGTTGTTCTAGTGGTCCTGAGTTTGATTACAGAGTCGGGTAAAGTGTTATTGAGTTTTTACCATCTGAAATTTCTTAGTATGTACATCATGGAGGTTGCTCTTATTTCCAGGAAGGTTAGGTAGGCATACCTGCACGTATGTCTACCCACATTTTGCTAGTCATGTTTTCCAATCCCACGTAACAGCGGGCCTATTGAGGTCAATTGGACACAAATGCAGACTCCGGCCTGCTACTAAGAAAATTCAAATGCAATAACCAAAATAACATTTTGCCCAACCTGGTTATCTGACGTTGTAACAACTAGACCTATAAGACATTATTGGAAAATATATGTAAACAAAACAGTTAAGCTCAATGAAATAATGGCGATATTATAAAATATTTAACGTATATGCATCCCTCAACTTTACTTTCACACAACTACAAGATACTCGTAACACTGAACTAAGTAATAAACAGGTAACGTTATAAGTTAAAGTTTGATCCACAGGTCGCCGCGGTTAACCTTTATAGTCCAAAACTTGTTCCGTTTCCTCTATGAGGCTTAACCTTTTGGAAGTTGCTTGTATGCCTTCGGAAGTGACGACAAATTAATTTTGATGTATCGCTGCTGAGGGGAAACACACCATTTATATGGTGAAAAGACTTTTTAACACTCATAAATATACATTATGAGATTAGTGAGTGCAAATGGGTTGGTTTACATCGTGAATTTTATCAAGAAACTTTTCGTTCAACAAGTAATATATAGGTATATTTTTATACTAACACAGTAATACACCAGTGTTTTAGTATCATTAATAAAGAAAGAAAAAAGCAATAGACTCGCCACCTATTACATGGTACAGACGCCAGCACATCAAGTTACCCCAATGTGTCAAATTTCTTTGATCGTTTTTCAACTTTATGTCAAACACATTGGGGTAACTTGTTGTGCTGGCGTCTGTACTTAAACCTAAATGGCGAAATGTGGGTGTACTACAAGTATACCTTAGCCCAATCTTTTGGGGATTAAAAGCGTGATGTTAGTATATATGATAGAAGACAGGAAATCAAATGAGGTGGAAAAGCGATATGGTTGCGACTAGGGAATTTCAAGAAAATGCTATTGAATTTCACATATGTATATAAATAAATACTGCTTGCTCCGACATGCCTCTTTCAATGAATGCCCAAAAACAGAATCTTCTATCAGATAATTTCACGTGACATTGATTTCAACCGAAGTATATCCCATTTATTTTTGAAGTACGTATTTCCACTAACAAACTCTCTCTCAAAAAGACTGGTGTTGAACTCATGTTAAATCACCATGGCAGATCCCACGCACCATTAATTCCCCTACCAATTATGGTGGATCAATAAACCACAGGATGACCTCCTGACCTCTGGGAAGGAAGATAAACTCTTATCAGTACACAGCTGACTGCATTGTATTCATAAGGAACGTCTTTCCACTGTTTGGTAACAAGGATTTCCGCAGCATTCAATCAATTGACATCGTCTCATTTATGATGCCTTAGTAACTGAAGATGTTAACCTAATGGCCTGAACGAATTGTGGCTAAATTAAAAAAATACACGGGTCGATCAAAGGTTAAGCTACACCTGGGAAGTTCAGTCCGTGGATGGATAGCCTAGCACTATATATCAAAACCTCTCCGTGTCACGGAAAGCTCGTTAAGCCGTTGGTCCCGGCTGTCATTTGTAGATATTTGACAGTCGTTACAGGTAGTCAGAAGCCGGAAAGCCTGTCAACCAGTTCGACTAAAAGGTAACTAGGTTGTGGAGTTCATAAACATGCTTATATATATATACATCAAATCACGCCTTTTTCCCATGGGGGTAGGCAGAAACTACAGAACGCCACCTGCTACGATTCTTACACACTTCTATTACTTCGTTTACTTTTATACACCAGCAGGCCTGGCCATATTACAAATTCTATTTCTATTATCCTAATCGTTATGGCGACAATAGAAAGAAAATGGCGTATATGGAATCAGCTGTTTGTCAACTGTCAAGTGTATTTCATTTTCAGCCATATTACAAATTCTACTCGTTAACACTTGACAGTTCACAAACAGCTGATTCCATATACGCCATTTTCTTTCTATTGTCGCAATAGAATTAATATATTATGTCGAATTTGTAATATGGATAGGCCTGTAGATTAGATAATTGATTCTACTGACGTTTTCTGTAGCTAGGACGTTTTGGCACTATTCCTACTTCAAAAGAATTAGTTGAATTTAATCATCTCGATAATAATATTACGCAACTTCAAACAACGCTATCTAGTTCCAAACTAAGCAGAGCTTGTGCTATGAGTCCTTACTAGACTTGTCTATGAGTACTAGAATTATATAAAATAATAATAATAATACCAGTCTGATACTGTCCCGCAGGGCAAAGGCCTCTTCTCATACAGAGAAGGCTTGAGCATTGATCACCACGCTTGCTCAAGGCGGTTTGGCGATTTCAAACTTATATCAACAGTCCAGGTTTCCTCACGATGTTTTTCTTCACCGATGTCAATGATGTCTATGATAAACTTAAAAAGTACATACATACATACATATCGTCACGCCTGTAATCCCCGAAGGGCTAGGCAGAGGTGTACCTGGTAGTACACCTACATTTCGCCAGTTATGTTTTGAGTCCCATGAAATAGGGGGCGAGCCTATTGCCAAAAAGTACATATGAATTGAAAAAGTCACATTGGTACTTGCCCGGATTTGAACCACAACCTCGTGCATGTGAGGTAGGCGCCTTAACCTCTGGGCCATCACGACATCGTATAGAACTATTATAGGTAATTTATTTAGATGAATTACACCCCGACACAGAACAAAGGATCGTGCTCATCACACAAACGTATGTCTTGGGTGGGAATCTAACCCACGACCTCCGATATAGCAGTCAAACCAGAACCACAACCACCAAACCAACAAAAAAGCTAATGAATATGATCATTCATTTTAAATTTCTGGTTCATCTGTGTTGAGGTAACAACCCATGCATTCCTATTACGATTGATTATTACTTATCTGTGACATGTGTGTATAGTATTTTAATAATCTGTGGTTGGTTCTCTCTTGGCCAGAATATCTGTAATGACAAGATGTGTTTCCCTCATGTTTTCTAATAATAAATATTTTAGAAGTACAATGTGGCTTTGGAATAATAATATAAAACAACATCAATAATAGTTATGGGCCCAGTCCCAACGAAAGTGAAAGAAAAGGAATATAAGGTACGATTACAGAATAATTACTCGATAGAACAAAAGGAAGAAGAAAAATAAGATGGAGTCAGTAAAGTTTAAGATAGAACCATTCTGCGGAAAAAACTTTGCTACGTGGGCGTTTCGCATGAAAAGTATTCTCACTGAAAATGATTGCTTAGCGGCAATTCAGAGTGAACAGTTTGTTGTTAAAGTTGAAAATAAGAAACTCGAGTCAAGGGCGCAGGCATTACTAATTGCCGGTGTGGCGGACTCCCACATTGATTATTTAAAGAAGAATTCGGCCTATCTTATGTGGAAAAGCTTAGAGGAAAATTTTATGAAAAAGAGTACTGTTGGGACTTTGTTTTTAAGGCGAAAATTATCGGAAATAAAGTACAATGAAAAGAAGGCTCTTCAAGACCACTTAATTGAGATTGAAGGAATATTCAATGAATTAGAAGGAGCTGAGGTTAAATTATCTGAAGAAGAAAAAATAAACTATTTGTTACTATCAATGCCAGAAAGTTATAATATAGTAAACTCATCGCTTGAAACCCAGAGTGAGATAACATACATTTTTGCAAAGAGAAGGTTATTGGCAGAGGACGAGAGGCGCCAAGGGCATAATAAAAAGGCAGGTACAAATCCACAAGCGGCATTTAATTGTTACACCTGCGGGAAACCAGGACATAAGAAATTCCAATGTAGAATGAATAGAGGACGTGGATACCTAGGTCAAGCAGATATCAGACAAGGAAATTATAACAGACAACAAGAAAATACCAGGCAAGGATATGACACGAGACATCGTGGAAGAGGAAGTAACTGGAGAAATGGGTATAGACGAGGAAATGGACCTGGCAACCGTGGAGACAACTGGACAAGAGGGCAAAGTGATGCAAATTTAGCAGGTAACAATACAGCACAGAACAATGCATTCCTGAGCTATGAAGAGCAAGGTAATATATTCAATGATAATTATAAGATAGAGTTTTGTGTAGATTCTGGATGTACTGAGCATTTAATTAATACGAAAGAACATTTTGAAAATTATGTTGAATTAAAGGTTCCAATTAAAATTGCTGCAGCCAAGAATGGAATAAATTTAGAAGCTATAGGTGTTGGTAATTTGCAAGTAAAAAGTATAGTAGGTACAAGGGAAAATGAGTGTTATATAAATAATGTTTTGTATGTACCAGAATTAAGGAAAAATTTATTAAGTGTATCTAAAATGGAAAGTGCAGGTATGAAAGTAGTATTCAATCAAGGAAAAGTAAGAGTGTACACTCATGACAATTTGTTATTAATTGGAGATAAACATAAAACTTTATATACTGTGCTTTTTGAAACTAATCGACAAACATGTAATTTTACTTGTAAAACCAAAGAAGATGAGATTGAATTATGGCATAGGAGGTTTGGCCATTTAGGTAATACTAATTTGAATTTATTAGTTAGGAAAAATATGGTTGATGGTTTATCAGGATTAAAAAATAAAACAATAGAAAATGACTTGTGTGAACCATGTGTTTTAGGTAAACATTGTAGACAGCCATTTAATAAACCAGGGTATAGAGCTAGACAACCTTTAGAACTCGTACACACTGACGTTTGTGGGCCAATCTCTCCAAGTACATATGATGATAAAAATTATTTTGTAACATTCATTGACGATTACACACACTTTACAATGGTTTACTTAATGAGAAATAAATCAGAGGTTTTTGAGCATTTTAAACATTATTACTATTTGGTAATAAATCATTTTAATATTAATCTTTATAAATTGCGATTAGACAATGGGCGTGAATATCTCTCTAATGATTTTAAAGACTTTTGTAATAGGAATGGCATAGTCATGCAACATACAGTAGCATATAACCCAGAGATGAATGGTGTGGCTGAACGCATGAATAGGACACTTATGGACAAAGCACGGACAATGTTAATTGATTCTGAAATGAAAAAGGAATTTTGGGGAGAAGCCGTATTATTCTCAGCCTATGTGACTAACCGAAGCCCAGTTTCAGGAAGAGAGCAGACTCCTAGTGAACTATGGGAAAATAGGAAGCCTGATGTGTCAAATTTAAGAATTTTTGGATGTACTGCATATAATCATGTACCTAAAGAATTAAGAAAAAAGCTGGATGATAAAGGTAAAAAGATGATAATGATAGGATATGCTATTGGCGGATATAAACTCTATGATGAAGAAACAGGATCAGTCATCATCGCAAGAAATGTTGTTTTTGATGAGAGAAGAAAAAATACTGAGAAGAATATTCACTTACCTAGATATGATGATCAAGAAGACACAGGAAAATCTGAAAAAGAACTTACAAATAAAATGTATGAGGAAAGTATGGAAGAAAAAGAACATGGCAGAAACTTAGGTGAAGAAAAGAAATTTAGTAACCAAGAAAATGTAAGAAGTATAGAAAAAGAATGCAAACTTTAAGAACTCTTTTATCAGTGGCTGCTAACAAAGATTATCATATAAGTCAGATGGATGTGAAAGGAGCATTTTTATATGGACGCATAGACGAAGAGGTGTATCTTAAACCACCAGAAGGAATGAACATCAAGTCAGGATTGGTACTCACGTTGAAAAAGTCCTTATATGGCCTAAAGAAATCACCAAAATATTGGTATGAAAAATTTAATGAGACTATAACATCTTATGGTTTTATGAGATCAAATAATGACTATTGCTTGTATACTAAAGGGGAATTATACTTACTTCTATATGTAGACGATTTATTAATTTTTGGTTCAAGTCTGAGAGATATTGATAATGTTAAATGTTTTCTTAAAACTAAATTTAGAATGAAAGATCTAGGTAATGACAATTTAATGTATTTAGGAATTTCTATTAAAAGGACATCTGAAGGGATTTCTGTTGACCAATCCAACTATTTGTTTAATATTTTAAAAAGATTTAGCATGCTAGATTGTAATGGGTGTGACACGCCAATGGATGCTAATTTTAAGTATGATGAAAATTCTGAGATTGATTTATCTTTAGAAAAACAATGTCGTTCATTGATAGGTTCACTTATGTATGCAACGATAGGTTCAAGACCTGATTTAGCAGCATCTGTTTATTATTTAAGTAGGTTTCAATCCAAGCCAAGTGCTGATTTATGGAGAAGTTTAAAGCGATTGTTACGTTATGTTAAGAAAACTGTAAATGTTTCTTTAATGTATACCAAAAATAATTCTAGTATGCCTTTATTAGCTTATGCTGATGCTGATTGGGCTAGGGATTCTGATAGAAAGTCCACATCTGGATATTTAATTAAAGTTTTTAATAATACTGTTGTATGGAAATCTCGTAAACAAAACACTGTAGCATTAAGCACAACAGAGGCAGAGTTTGTTGCATTATGTGAATGTATAATGGAAACATGTTGGATGATTAAGTTACTGATTTGAATATAAAGGTAGATAATGTTGTAATTTTTGAAGATAATCAAAGTACAATTAAAGCCATTAAGAATCCTGATCAAAAGGGATTGAAGCATGTAGATGTAAAATATAATTTTATAAAACAAAAGGTTGAAGAGAATTTGATTTCTGTGAAATATATTAATACTAAGAGACAATTTGCTGACATTTTAACAAAACCTGTAACTAAGAGTGTATTTAATAGTTTGTGTGAAGGTTTAAATTTATGTATAGGAAAGGCATGTGTTGAGGAAGAGTGTTGAGGTAACAACCCATGCATTCCTATTACGATTGATTATTACTTATCTGTGACATGTGTGTATAGTATTTTAATAATCTGTGGTTGGTTCTCTCTTGGCCAGAATATCTGTAATGACAAGATGTGTTTCCCTCATGTTTTCTAATAATAAATATTTTAGAAGTACAATGTGGCTTTGGAATAATAATATAAAACAACATCAATAATAATCTGCTACATTACTATTACTAAGGAAATCACGTACAAGATGGTATGATTCAATTCTTGGAGTAGAAAGTGACAGGTCTGTTGGAAAGCGGTCAGTCTGGTCACCGGTAGATCGCAATAGTCTATTAACCGCATCTGTGCCGTACTTGTTATGTTGCTGGGTAGGCAATATTGTTACATAATAGGTTAAGCTCCGCTCGGCGAGGTCGATTCGTGGATGGGGTTACCATCCGTTACATTTCACGGCTATCTTTTAATTGCCAGTATATTGCTAATAATTAAAATCTGAGGTATTTAATTATCACCAAGCTAAGACACTATAAGCAATACAGCGGCGCCTATCGAATTAAAGACGAACACCGTCTACTCAAAATTTTGTCAAGATTACAGTTAAAAATAAAATTTGTAAGTATAAGTAGTCGTGATGGCCCAGAGGTTAAGACGCCTACCTCTCATGCACGAAGTTGTGGTTCAAATCCGGGCAAATAACAATGTGACTTTTTCAATTCAAATGTACAAACGCCAGCACGTCAAGTTACCCCAATTTATCAAATATCTTTGATCGTTTTTCAACTTTATGCTAAACAGAATAAGGTTCATATTCAATTAGGAAAATTTGACACATTGTGGATTTGTGGTAAATTGATGTCCTGGCGTCTGTACTTTCTAAGTTTATCTTAGACATCATTGACATCGGTGAAGGAAAAAATCGTGAGGAAACCGGCATGTCTTAGAACCAAAAATTCGAAGACATGTGACATCTACCTATTCGCACTGGTCCCGCGTGGTAGATTATGGATTTATGGCCCATACGCAAAATACGCGCTTTGACGTGGAGTTGCGGATACCAGCCCAGTCTTATCTCATCTTAAGTTTTAAATAAACATAAGTACATTTAAGTTATTGAAATAAACATTTATTTATTTTTTTATTTTATTTAAATAAGGAATGTCAAAATCATTTATTTCAATAAGGCCATTTTAAAGGCACTTTTTAACGTTAAACTTACAAGTTAATAAAATAAAATAGTAGGTACCTATTCATTTCTGTAGGTAGATCTTTCCATATACCTACATTTACACTTAGGTACATGTCAATTTATTACATGTCTTTTTCATTACATATCAATTTATTTTTTAAACTTTATGGCACCAGCATTTCCGAAAATTACTGATCCTGAGAATAAAAGCCGAAAGAAACATTGGGGTCATCAGGGTCATTGTCTCTTTTAAACTCCAGACATAAGATTGTAATAATATATTATGCGAGTCTAATAATACAAGGCAAAGTCATGAAGCACACACAGTACTTAGTTACTTACATAAATTCTGTATAGAAAAATCTCAGGCATTTTAATGTCACCTAGCTATTTTAACTGCGATAGAAACCACGTATCGGTTTTTGGAGGAAATACCATAAAGTTCAGTCTATCATACACCATAAAAAGCAGGTGATAACTCCCACATTTCAGCTTCATAATCCGGAATCTATTCGCAATAAAAGCACCATAAAACATTTTAGTGGCAGAATGAAAAGGGCGCCATATTTAGCATGTATGACGCTTTTTGCTTCGTTCAGTAATAAAGTCACTCTTTACTGCAATACATATTAAAAGAAATTGAAATGTCCGTTCGTAATGTCAAAATAACTGCTGTTAATTTCCCATCTATTCTAATATATTACTATTTATTATAGAATACTCCTTATTGCACAGCCTAACCCCCCACCTTTTTTCCCGTCTGTTTGTTTGAGCTAATCTCCGAAACGCCTACAATGATACAGACTAGACTTTCATTGGCAGATAGATTATATTATAAAGAAAAGAAAGGAAGAAAAAGCGGTGATTTATATAGACACACGTAATATTAAATAGAAGCACAAAACAAAACATAGAAATAACAATACAAAATCATATGCCTTGCGGCTGCGCCAAATTAGGAAGATTTGGCTCATCGTATGCCTAGCCTTTTCCCAACTACGTCGGGGTCGGCTTCCAGTTTAACCGGATGCAGCTGAATACCAGTATTTTTCATGAAGTGACTCCCTACCTGGTTGTCAGACTTTCAGGCTTCTGAGTAGGTACTCGTAACGACTGTCAAAGATCTACAAATGACAGCCGGGACCAACGGCTAAACGTGCTTTCTCGCGCCATGTGAGTCGTTTGATAGACCTGCAGGCCTAGCTATATTACAAATTCTATTTCTATTATAGAAAGAAAATGGCGTATATGGATTCAGCTGTTTCCCAACTGTCAAATCTATTTCTTTTTCAGCCATATTACAAATTCTACTCATTAACACTTGACAGTTAATTTGACAAACAGCTGCCCCCCTAGCCTTCCTTACCCACGTGACTTAGCGTGTCTCGCTAAGTCACGTGGTCTAAACAAAGGGATTTGATTTCGTTCTCGATTGTAGAAAGAGAATAGATACGAATCGTTTGTAACTTGGCTAGGGGGGCTGATTCCATATACGCCATTTTCTTTCTATTGTCGCCTTATCGATTATGATAATAGAAATAGAATTTGTAATATGGCTAGGCCTGCTGAACGGAATTTATTATTTAGCTACAAGCTCCTAAGCAACAAATATTTTTATTTTTATTAAATAAATAGGCAAAACAATTATAAATGGTTAAATTTCACATGAACGAAACCACGGGCACAGCTAGTTTTACTGGGAGAATAAAAACAGCGCCATATTTAGCATGTATGAAGGAGTTTTTGCTTCGTTCAGTGATAAAGTCACTCTTTACGACAATATCGGAGCTCTGACGGCGGGCGCCGACCTTTTTACAAAAGGTTCACACTTGACTCTAAGTTTTCGTAAGTGATTTTCGTTAAGTTAGTTATGTTGGGGTGGATTTAGTGGTAGTTACGCTGAGGAAAAATAGTGAGAACCTTACTTGAACGTTTTGAATAAGAAAGGCAAAAATAATATATTCAATTTAAAAATAAAATATAGCTTATATTACATAGGTACATAAACTCATGCCTTTTTCTCATTGTTGTAGGCAGAAACTACGAAACACCACATACTTCTTGCTTTTCTTTTTGTTTTTCAGTATATACTAACCTTTCTAAATAGTTTTAGTCTTTGAGTTAATAGTTACAAAAAAAAAAAGAAAATACAGTTTTGGGAGTGCCGAAAGAAATGAAAACTTAACGTCAGGAAATAAAAATTCTATCTACTTATTGCTTGAAAACGTACCTAAATATTACTTATACAGATGTCTCGGTAACGGTAACAGTGTCTATTCCCATTTCAATAATGATCAACGCATCGCTTCGAAAAATCTTTCCTCTTTATAATTTCATTACAAGTTATAGACTAGATTTTGTGAAAAGTTCCCACACAAAAATCTCACCGCAATTTTATTATAAACCAACTTCTGTATACAAAACTAATCAGACTCCTTAAGAAACTACTCCCCATTCCAAACAAATTGTAAGTCTGTTGTTACCAACTAACGAAGAAAGAGGTGATGTACCAAGTTTCTTTCAAGTTATTACAAGTTTTCTTTTCACGAACGGATTGGAGTTTATACCAGAATGAAGCCGAAGCAACGCAATCTATGGATAAAAGTTTTGTTTGACATAAAAAAAACCCTTTATTTACTTCTAAAATAAGGTTCTGTGGTTTAGAGATCGCAAGTGCTGCTTTTGAGCATGTGGTCCCGGCATCGATCCCCGGATCAAACAACGTGATATTGAGTTTTTTCCATCAAGACGTCGGAGTATGTATTCGTACCTCATTAAAGGCAACAGGTTCGCGCCCTTTTACAAGGGACTTGAACATAACTGAGGAATTATATACTATGTACCTACTACAGGTAGATACACCTTTAGTTTACCGTTCGCGGATAAGAGGCTTAATGTTATGTTAAAATAATGAGAATTGTTAGTAAGATTAACTTAAAAAGTAGTAGCAGCGTCCTCCTATTAACTAATAGTCACAAATGGTCTATTTTGTATCGATTAGCTGTTCTAATAATATATATTTATTCCCATAATTACAAACGTTCAACATTTAGTAGCAATCGCATCTTAAGGACAATAAAATTTATGTCGCTGAAACTTGGCAAATTAATCGTACTTTATTTTAAAATAAAGATGATGATGTGAACATAAAACGTCTTAAAAATACAGATTTTATAATAAAATAAACGAAGTCAAAGAACTATGCAAGATCGCAGCAAATGGCGATCTGTAGTTTCTGCCTACTCCCATGGGAAAAAGGCGCGAGTTTATGTATGAAATGGTGAGGATATAAAGAAGGACTACAATAATTAAAAAGAAAAAAAAATCTTTCACTAAGGAAGCTCCATTAGATTTTATGAAACCATAACGCCAAAGTGGCCAGCATTTTCAATTTCCCCCACTATAAATAAGACAAATGTTTTATTTCGACGTGGGCCAAATAAAAAAAAGAGTACTATGCGGGTCGGGGGCAGAGAAAGGAGTACATATTATGAATGTGGGCCACAGTGGGCCACGGCATCGAATGCTTGGCATCCGCAATATCCACCTTTGTCCGTTTTTATTGTCCAGACGTGTGACAGGTGGCGTGGCGGGGCGAGTCACTTTTAATGTTCCATTCGGGTCCTCCGAAGATCCCCGAAGTCTCCCGAATTTCCCCGAAGCCCCTTCGAATATTGAAATAGAGAATGTAAAAACGTTAGGTATTTCTTCGTAGATCGCTTTATTTAGTAGGATACCTCGATACTTGTTTGAAGGTGAGAAAACTTCTGCTGTTGAACCATTCCCTTTATACCTTTTTTTATTCGCTGAACGTGATGGTGAGAGGAAAATACTCGGCTTACGTAAGTTTTAGGGGTACCTTTTTTCAAGTATGAATTGTTAAATCTTTGGGTGTCAAGACCGGAGATCTTTGTAAAGATTTGCATAGCAAATTAGGTGAATTGGAAAGGTTTAGGATTCAATGTTGTGGTAACTACAACGTAGGGGATGCTATCAGTAGAGAAATGTAGAAGGGCAACGTTATTCATATTCATATTCATATTCATATTCATATCTTTATTTGCATTCCATAATGTGTTGAGATCTTACAATGGGCTTAAAGCTAGAGTACAATTACGGACCCTGTAGGGCACAGCAAAAAGTATAAAATTAAAATTAGTGTTTTACAGATTAATGTTCAACAAATTCGAAATTTGAAATACAATTAATACGAGATAAATCAACAATTATAACGTTAAAGAATAGATTACTATTCTAAAATAACTGTTGTTTACTTTCGTGTAAGTTTTCATAGGTGTACAGACCGCCAATAAATACACTGTAAGTGTTATCCCTCATTAAAGGTTTCTTAGCCTTAAAAATAAGTGATATGATCTAGTTTAATATTGGTGTTAAGTGTGTAATCTTGATTTGTATCTCCTCTGTAATTTAACAAGAAGACTTTTAATTGGTTTGCAGTCGATTATTTTCTGCCTATTGTTTTAGCTGTAAGTCAAAAAATCAGTAGGTTAAGAAGAGATGTGATGTACTACTAAATGAACCACACAACTGAATGAGCTTGTGGCTAAATTATAACAGCCACATGGGTCGATCGAAGGCTAAGCTACGCTTGGTGAGGTTGATCCGTGGATGGGTGGCCTTTATTACATACCAAGACTCCTCCGTGCCTCGGAAAGCACGTTAAGCCGTTGGTCTCGGCTGTCATTTGTAGATCTATGACAGCCGTTTATACAGATAGTCAGAAGCCCGATAAATCTGACCATCAGTTAAACCAAGGGGTATCATGTTACCCGGTTATTGGGTTGTGGAGGTCTAACAGGCAGTAGCTCCATACACTGGTATTCAACTGGTATTCATGACAACTGAATGGTAGCGCCGCAGGAGAGTCCTGATCTAGCCCTGGAGGAGACCAGACGTTTTCTTTGAGTCGTAGTGTGCTTACTGATAATTTGATTGTTTAAATATAAACCCGAAGCCCTAATTAGTGATTCCTAGTGAACACAATATCCAGTATTAAAATTTTGATTATTTTAAAATATACTTAGGTAATACGTTAGTTATTAAGTACGCAAAGACAGTTTTTTTAGTACACTCCGCTGCCGCTTCAATATTCATATATTATTCTAGATGGCGTTAATGCGACATGGGATCAAAGTTTTTCTATGACATTTCCTTGACATGCCCGCTCTATAGTATTTTAAATCTCTTTGGCATTGGCACAACAGGCGTGCTTGTAAGGTAAGATGTATGAACGATGCAAAAAGACTAAGAAGGCTTGCTGGTAACTTTCTGCAGTTTCTGCCTACGACCATGGCAAAAAGGTGCGAGTTGCTGTGTGTGTAACAAATTATTTTTAGCATAAACTGTGACCCTAAGTTAGTCAATATTGTTATATCGTGAGCAAATGACATTGAAATTGATTCAAATGTTAATGAATACCACAAATAGATTGCATGGCAATTGATTAACAAAATAACGATCTAAGGTTAATCGGTTTGTTAAACTTATTTGGTTTAGTCACGCGCTTGGTTTCAATGCGAGGTGAACAGGACAGTCAAAAATACTTTGTTTAAACTTAAAATTAATAAACACTGCAGTAGGTATTTGAACTTGGATGTTTTTTGGAAAAAATCAATCTTAGTTTTTGAGGTACCTATCGTACCCTAAGGGTGCCGTACAACAGAACCCTAGGTACCAAGCTTTTGCGGCCTGTTAACACATCTTTCTATCATCAATCTGTATCTTATGAACAATAATAATAGAAAGTTAAAAGTTAATTGTGTCTGTGTTTAATGATCATTCGTATTGCCGCCATTACAAGAAATAAGTAATGAATTGTAAATGTATTCAGAAGTGTCTGCCGATTACAAAACGGAACGAATCAACTTAAAATCTCCTGGACCGATTTTGTTCACCGTTGGGAAGCTATGCTATGCCTGGTGACATAGGCTACTTTTTAATCGACTTGAAAAGGGGCCTGGCAGATATGTACTGATTAATGTTAAGAAAGAACTTCTTTAGCAATTGTTAACCGATTTTAATGATTCTTAAAAGTTTCGTCTTTCTTTACATACGAAGAAACTAAACATTTCAAAATTAAAACATTTTTACAAAAAAAACAACTGACTTTACTGACTGTTAGTGCTTTTTTGAGAAGTCGGTTGTTTTTTTTTTATCCCTGTATTCCCACAGGAACAGGCACTACGTGAGTGAAACCGCGTGACGACCGCTTGTAGATCAATAAATGTAACTTATTTAAAATTAAAAAATGTTTTTTTTTTTCTCTTTTCTAATCCTAAATGTTTTATGTGTATTGATTAGGTATGTAAATAAATGAATAAATGTATTGTGTCTTTCTTGTTGCACCGAATAAATGATTTAAATCTGTCAATTTTACTTCTGGTCCACCGTATTTTTAACCGACTTTCAAAAAAGGAGGAGGTTCTATGTTCGTGTGTATGTATTTTTTTTTTTTTTTTTTATGTATGTTACCTGATTTCTCCCCCATTTGTGAACCGATTCTCAAAATTCTTTTTTTATTTGAAAGAGTATACTCCTGAGGTGGTCCCATTTTAATTTGGTGAAGATCTGGAACTGATCTTCGGAGATATACAACGGAACTCTTCAAAAATAGACGGCAAATCTGTCATGATTGCTGGAATCGCTTGGGTGTTTATTGTTTATACTACATAATGATGTATCATCACGCTTGTATGCTCTAAGGGGTACGCAGGTGAGTACAATATACCTAGATTTCGTCAGTTAGGTATGTTAATTTTAATTTATTAGGGATTTGTGGAAAACCCTATGATGATGACATGTATTGTTAACAATTAACAATATAAAATAAATTCATGGCAAATGTTTTTATGGTAACAACTAAAAATGGAAAAATAAAAAACTTTTTTGCAAAAAATAAAACCGACTTCAAAAAAACACTAAACGGTGTAAAATAACTCTAAATTCGGAAGTCGGTGGCCCATCATGAGTAAGACAAACCCACCAAAGCCACAGACTTCCGAATTTAGAGTTATTTTACACCGTTTAGTGTTTTTTTGAAGTCAGTTTTATTTTTTGCAAAAAAGTTTTTTATTCATACCATCATATTGGAAAATAAAAACATAAAATAATCATACATTTAATTTTTGATAAGCCTGTATATTAAAGACTATTCAGTCAGTACAATAAAATCCCACTTTTCCACCCCTTTGGTGAGGGTAAGTCCGTCTTATACAAACCCCTTTAATAAGCTTGTTGGGTTGCCCTGTCTAATCGGTTCAATTTCATCCCTTATCTTTGTGAAGCTGGGGTGACAGGAAAGCAATTAATTGACCCAATCTTGTGATAGATACTGTACAGGGTTTGCAAACTAAGTATGGAACTACAGATTTTCCAAAATTCTGTCTTGAATGGGATATGTAAAGCAATAGATTTTTTTTTTTGTTGAAAGGCTCGCCTTTGACTTTTATCCCACCTGATGGTAAGCGATGATCTGGTCGACGATGAAGGACGCTTGCCTAAGAAGCCTATGCACTCTTGACGTAAAGAGCACTAGGTTGTAGCTATCAGGAAACACCGACTCCGGCAATGGAATGGGGAATACCTACCACTCCTTAGTACCGGTGGCGCCGGTATTTATTCAACTAGTAAGTAATGTGAAATCGGTGTTTCACCATCTGGTTACTCTTAGAAGAAGCACCAAAACAAACTCGAGAGAAAAAAAGCACTGGAACCGGTTGATTTTACAGCTTGGGAAATTTTTCTTTGGTTTCTAATTTTTAGGAACTTTTGTATTGTGATGTTGTTTTACTTTCAACTCCATAATAAATCCATAATTACTATTTAACCCAATGATATTCATTATTGAAAATATTGAATCATTCACGGCATAGAATTAATGGTTAGGTCACAATTTTTGCTGTCCTTTGTGTGTTAGTTATTACATTATTAATTAGAAACTATTCCTGAATAAATACCGTCAACTTTTTTACCGACTCAGCCTCCAAAAAAGAAAATAAATGATAATAATATAGGTATTGAATGATATTTATTATTGTAAATTGGTTCTTAAACACACGTAATTTTTTAACTTCTAGGTAAGCAACGTCGGTATTTTACTACCTGACTACTCTGAGAAGAAACACCGAAAGAAACCCAGAGATCACAGTCTCTTTTAAAGAGCAACTTTGTAATAATTAACTCGGATTAGTCTGAAAAATTGTTGAAGTAAGTAATTTAATTAAAATATGAAGAAAAACAGGAAATGGGACGTGAATAAAGTCTGAGTTGGTCGGCGCCAATCATGGCGTGGCGTGTCGAGGAGATCATCCCAATTATACGCAGCGGTTGACCTGACCACTTGAGGCACTTGCCTGGCTTCCGACTGACACTCGCTGACGAACAGAAGGTTCACTAGTTATAACGAGAGGAATCCGCAGCATAACAAAATCAACATCAAAATTTGATTCTCCAGTAGCGCTTGCAACCAGTAATGTGCAGAAACATCATTCTTAAACTAAATATTTAAGACACTGTTTTCATCGTCCATTTCGTTTTTCCCTATGCAGCACAAAAAAGGACAAAAGCTTCACTAGAAGATTATTCAAGACTATACAAATAAATAAATAAATAAATAGTCCATAACTTTCACACAACGACATCTATTCCCAAACTAAGCAGAGCTTGTGTTAGGAGTACTAGATAACTGATAAATATACTTTTTCTTATATATAAAATTCTCGTGTCACAATGTTCGTTCCCATACTCCTCCGAAACGGCTTGACTGATTGTCATGAAATTTTTTATGCATATTCAGTAAGCCTGAGAATCGGCTACTATCTATTTTTCTAACCTGTAAGTGATAAGGGGTGTTCACCCCAAATTTAATTTTTTTGATAATTTTTATTTTTGTATTCTGTGGCATCAAAAAATACATACAACTCTAAATTTGCACAGGGTGAGGTGAGAGGGGAAGGGAAAGGGGTAGGGGAAGAGGCAGGAGCTGGGTGGGGGAGGGAGGGGAAAGTGAGGGAGGGGGAGGGGGGTGGAGGGGTGAGAGGAGGGGCGTGGGCGGTGTGGGGAAGAGGGGGGAGGGGAGGGGGAGAGGAGTTGATAAAAAAAGCTATGCAATAGCTTTACCGCGGCAGTCTCCGAGTGCCACACGTCATTTTCTCTTTTTTTTTTAACCATTTAATCACAATGTGCCACAGCGAAGCGTGGCAGGGTACAGCTAGTATATATGTATATATAAATATAAACATATTAGTATAGAATAGAACAGAATTGAATACTCTTAATTGTACACCATAAAAACTTACAAATTATAACTTTAAGGTCACTTATTATTATAGATAAATAACACCCAGACACAATATGACAAATGATCGTGCTCATGACACAAACATTTGTCTTGGGTGGGAATCGAACCTACCAACTGCATAGCATTCAGAGCCACTAACCACTAGACCAACAGGCCAGCCAAACAATTTATACCATTCCTCTTCTTCAGAAACGTACCTATAGGTATTTAATTAGGCTATTTCCATCTTGTTTTCTCTTATAAAACAACAAGAAAGAGGCGGTTATTTATGAGAGCGGTCAATTTACATGTTAGTCGACATTTCAAACGCATTGATTAACAAAACATGATGAAGTTGAAGATAAGAAGTAATAACATCTCTGATGTTCTCAGACTCAAACCTTTTCTAAAGCTCTTTATTATCAGTTAATGTGAATTACTTCTATTCTAGTTCGGAGAGCAAAAACACCATTTTTTCACATAACTGGCGCATGAGTGGACCTTCTGTCCAATCCAAATGTTCTTCAACCCGCCTCACGGCTGACGATTGGATCAAGACTCGGTTTTGCATTAAAATGAATTTATAACTATGCGATGTAGCTATTTCATGTTCCTATTGTGTTCAAGACAAGTGTGTAATATGAGGCAAATATTTTGGCCGAATATATTAATATCCAGACAATAATAATAATATCAGCCCATTTTTGTGCCACTGTACTTTACACCATGATTTCTGAATGGACTTATATTAAACTTTACAGTATACTTATTTTTAGTCAACGAATATGCGCGCACAAAATTCGTAAAAAGACATCCGAAGTTCATCCGAAGCTTCAGATATTAATATTTCTGAAGAAAATAAACTCTGAAATTCAATGACAATATGTACAACATACATAATTACACATACATAAACAAACGTCTTTTTCCTAAGGGGGTGAGCCGAAACGACAGAGTGCATCTGACATATAGGTACTTCCCTTACTTCATTTAGATTCATACATGTTGTCATACACACACTCCATTCTTGTCATTCAATGACAAGTCCTGAATAATACCAGTTCCAGTCATTTTGATGGACTGAGACCTACATACATACATATATACTTGGAAGCAAATAAATCAAGCCCTTTGCACATATATTTTTGGTAATAATAATAATAATAATAATAATAATACTTTATTTTCAGATAACAAGATCCAATTTGTTAGTATTAAAAATAAAAACTTATAACTAGTGTTAGTGAGACAATCTTAATCTACTCGCCCTCTGCCGGACCCATGAATCGATGTATCAATACTCATGTGAACATTAATACATCGATTCATGTACGGACAATCAAGCCTACGTCCTATCATACTCAGAACGCTGTTGCGACTAGCCCTTACTCTGCTAAGCATTGACGCGCACCGTTTGCGCAGAGTAGCGTAGAAGCAATCGATGCGCGCCTCCGCAAACATGCGTGATGCACTGCAGTGCTGGGGCAGCCGCAACATCGTTCTTAGTGCGTTATTAAACGCAGCGACCGCGCGCGACCGCGCGCGACCGCGCGCGGTGCGTGTTAATAGGGAAGGCATTAATTCGAATGCATGCACGAATATCGCCTAAAAGTTTATTGAAAAACCTTTACAAACAGAGTAAAATTATTGAATTACCACCTAAACTTAAAATCTAACTTTGTTAAATGACTAATCTGGCTCTGAAAGAGAAATGGCAATTTTGATCGAAAATTTAGTAAAAAAGATGGTGGCTCAATTTATTTGCTCCCAAATTTATATTCCTGTACCCACTTCAGCCTGCATCCAACGTGTAAACGACCTATTTAACCTACAAAATCCTGCAAATCTCATACACATTATTCACCATCCTATTTATAACCAAAAACACCGTAAAAAAAACCCACCACGTACTTTACATTGTTTAATTCATGTAACGGCGCTGTTGGCCATAACCCCTTATATTAAATTAGGTGCCCGTCAGCATACAAACGAACCAAAGGGTCCCTTTACACAATTACTGTATTAATGGCATTGTTTGCTCAACTTTTGGGAGGACCCCGTTGTCCCATTATAGGTCTATATCCTTGGCTAAGCAGGATTTTTGGGTTGGATGAAGTGGGGTGTGAATGCTCTTTGGGTTCTTTGGAAGTTTCTCTTTAATGTAGGTATGTACAGTATGATACAGCTCACACTACTGCCGAGCGTTAAGTCTTTAGTCTTTTCTCGGTCTGGCAACACTTTGCCAATATTGGGTTTTATTCTATCAGTATTTCTCGTTAGCAACCTGGAATCTGTGTTTGTACCCAGTTGATGGCAATCAGCAATACCAAACTCTTTCTTTTCTGAGGTTCTATTCATAAAAGACAATGGAATAGATTGCCAGATTTGCCAGGCATGTTGCAAAAAAAACATTTTTTACCTACTTCTACAAAATAGCGAATCAATAGGGATCGGCATTAATTGTTTAATTAATGCCCTATTAATTTGCTATTAATGCTTTGGTACTAGTGGTCACTGGTGATCCAGTGGTCGAATTTCGACCCTTTTACCTTCCTGCACTCCTACATTATAAACTTTATCTAGTCTCACACTCTTCCGTACGTAGGTACCTGACTTTTCTGAAGGATATCACCCATAATGTCTGTGTATGTCCTTCTGGGCGTCCCCTGCCGTCCACTTAGATCAACCTTATAATGACCTTTTGTTAGTCGCCTTTCATCCATCTTCTTAAGGTGTCCAAACTATCTTAGCTAGCATACTATTTTCAATTGTTTTCTTAAAAAGGTATCGTATGTTTTCCTTTACGTATATAGGTAAATAACTCTTAAAATATATTACCAATAGTAAACCACAGAACCACGTCATGATGACCACTAACAATCTCTAGATATTATATTTACGCATGTTTAGCCGAATAGTTGAGCAGTTGCGCGGTATCCGTCAAAGCGAATAACTCGGCGAATAATGAAATTCCACGTGTCAAGCTGAACTGAAGTCCTGGGTCAAAATATTCAGACTAATTCTAGTCTTGCTGTATTATATTTTGGGATAGTTCATAATATTTGTCTCATAGTTGTAGGAGGGTGTGCTGTAAAGTTAAAGTGTCTTGGTCGATTGCTGTTCAAGGCAATGATTCCATTAAACTGATACTGTTTTGGGAAACACAGAATCTCCTCGTTTTCCTCCACGTCTGTGTGGTTCCACTTGGCCTTGGCTTTAGCAAGGTAGGAGTTACACTGGAATAAAGCTTTTTTCAGACTACGCTAAACTATTTTCAAATAAAGTATTGCAAGTAGTAGTAAGCCAATAATATACATATAGTAGGTACAGTCATGTGTAAACTATCCATAATAATGTATGGTGAGCGATATTGTTATACTATATGAACTATAAATGCGATTATATTACTGCGTAGTCTGAAGAGCTTAAGAAGTCAGTTTAAACTGATTTGAACCACTAGTAAATTATGTTTGAGTACGCTTTTAATCTTATTGGATGCAGCTAAATACCAATTTCTTACATGGTTCTCCACAACATAGAGACTGGTTAACACAATACCCCTTGGTCAAAATGGTTGTTTTACTACTAATGACAGCAAGGACCAACGTGCTTTCCAATGTCCGTGCAATCCCACAGTTATGTAGCACAATTAATGTCTCTCAAAAGATCAATCTACTAACCGAAGTACTTCAAAAGTAAAACAATTCAAATAACAACTCAACACAACAAACTTTGAACAAGAAAACGAAAACCCATCAGAAACAAATATGGCCGACAACCGTAAGAAGTCTCATAACCAACTTCATGAACACACCGCATGCATTGTCAAAGTAACCTTACTTAACAAACTTTAATTAAAATGTTTTCAAAAGGAGATGAAAACAATCGGGAGCTCATAAGCCGAATCGCTCAACTTTCCGACGGGGGATAATCTGTCTAAACCTGTCAATGGAGATGTGGATGAAGGGATTAGTAGGGGGATGGCAGGGAATGGTTTCGATGTAGTGGTTGGACAAATTGAATAATAAAGAAGGCTCTTCTTGTTAAATGAAACAAAACATGGTGTAAACAAACATACATTACCATTAACCTTTCAATCGTGTCAATTAGAGACGGAATAGAAATACAATCACAGCACAAACACTGGTGTCCTCTTGGGGTTTAATGAATTAAATATAAAGAAAGAAAATAGCGATTTCAGCAAAATAAATACACCTTAAAACTATAAAAAACACAGAAAACAAGGATTGTAATGCAAAAAGGGCTTCAGCTCAGCATAATGTCAGATGAGAACACAGGGTCAACTATCTGACGCTAATTTACAGCTGCAATGCAACCCCGAGTTCTAATGCAGGAAGAGGAGGTAGGACGGGGGCGGTATGTATTCTCAGTAGCAGACCTATAGGGGTTTAAGAAACAAGGTGTTAAGTTAAGTTTTTCATGCCCCATAGAAAAGGGAGGATCCTGCGACCCGACTAGTGCTGTGTCTGGTGGGCTACTACTACCCCGTGGTGGTTGTCGGAACGCGGATAATTTTAACATCGCGATGTCACTTTTAGTTTTGTATGTGGCGTGATAATGTCGCTACAAACCGGATTTGTGTTAAGTTGATGAAAATAGATCCGCGCGTATTACGTGGGACCGAAACATACCTGCATTACCCTTTGTCTAACCCTACATGCTATACAGGCTTTACAGGCGTCATGTTATAATGATGAGTAATAAATGTTACTATTTCTGTCTGTTTTATAAAATAGGGGAAATCAAGAAGAAAGATAGATATGGCTATGCGTTAGCAAAAGCGACACAATTAAGGGAAAGGTAAAATGTATTGTGTTAGATTTAGTTTTTAATGAGAAAATTCCTGTGTGCGTCCTCAATAAATGAACTTTCCTTCTTTCTCTCTTTAATTCCTTTATTAATAGAAACATGAGTTAATCAATCAATCTCTTGACACAGCCCTTTCAAAACAATAGCTCGAACCATTCTAAACCTAACATGAATTTCAACCACACCCAAACGTATTCTAGTCGGAAGAAAGTGGAAATGCAATTAAAAATACAAATGAATGCCACCACAGTGATCAATGAACGCGTCAACTTGTCGCCAAATTAGTTTGTATGGACTTAGTGCTGTTCTGTACTGCCCCGACGTGGGTTGGAGTATGAATAAGGAATAGAGTGATGAATGGTATCGGTAAGAAAAGGAACTCCACGTTGGAACTTCATATCTCCATGTTATCACATGATCTGACCAAGATAATGTACGCGTAGCATGAGCGCCGCAGAAACGGGATATGTCGAAGGACGATTGTATAACCTTTGTCGCTTAAAAGTCGTAGAAATCATGCTTGACATTGTAGACTTGTCGTATAAAGAATCGACATATTTCTTCTCTGCACTCTCGACATTGGCATGCCCAAGGCTGAAGGTCAGGACCTATCTACAATCTGTCGCTTTACCGATTCTTCCGTAGACGAAATCTGTTTCTTTGATGATCATCCTACATTTGCACTTCAAAAGAGATTGTAATCTCTGAGTTGCTTTTGGTGTTTCTTCTCAGCAGGCCTAGCCATAGTACAAAATCTATTTCTATTCTATTTCCATCATAGAAAGAAAATGGCGTATATGGAATCAGCTGTTTGTCAACTGTCAAGTGTATTTAATTTTCAGTCATATTACAAATTCTACTCGTTAACACTTGACAGTTGACAAACAGCAGCAGGCCTAGCCATATTGCAAACTCTATTTCTATTCTATTTCTTTTATAGAAAGAAAATGGCGTATATGGAATCAGCTGATTGATAACTGTCAAGTGTATTTTATTTTCAAATTCTACTAGTTAACACTTGACAGTTGACAAACAGCTGATTCCATATTACGCCATTTTCTTTCTATTGTCGCCTTATCGATTACGATAATAGAAATAGAATTTGTAATATGGCTAGGCCTGCTGATTCCACATATACGCCATTTTCTTTCTTTTGTCGCCTAATTGATTACGATAATAGAAATAGAATTTGCAATATGGCTAGGTCTGCAGATTAGAAACAGTATTGAAACACCAACCTTACTTCACTGTTAAAAAAAATACGTGTTAAAGTTTATGTGAAAACCAGTTCACAGAATATCATAATGATGTAGGTCTGGAAATCTTCACATCATTCTTCCCTAGTACTGCCTTCGTCGTGTAATCTCTAAATAAACCCTTGTTAGGTGTCACTGAATCAAAAAGGACCAATGGCATCCAATACTATTATTAGCGAATCAATAGTGATCGGCACTGGTTGCCTATTTTAAGAATTTGTGCTTGTTTGGAATTTTTGTTGGCCCTGATATTAAGGCGCCTACCTCTTATGCACGAGGTTGTTAGTAAGTAATCTATTTCATAACATTTTAGGTATAGTAGGTAGCTTTGTGACTTTTTCAATTCGTACTCGTAAAATATACTTATCGTGTCAAAGATTTATTTGCAGAAAAATTTGGTTACTTAAGTTCTTAAAATAATAGTAAAAGTTTAGTAGCCTAACATATTCAATCATAACATAGTAACATGCAAATTTTAGAATATAATTGATTAACCTTTCAATCGTGTCATTTATAGAGACACAATAGAAAGACAATGACAGGCCAGACGCCGGCGTCCGCTTGGCGTTTAATAAATTAATTGATAGAATTTAAAGTCAAGGAATTCTATGTTTGATCATCGATAAATAGATCGAAAGAAAACATCGTGAGGAAACCTGCACTTATAGTTAACATAAATTTGAAATCTCCAATACGCCTTAAGCAAACGTGGTGGTTAATGTTTGTGCCTTCTCTTTATGAGAAGTGGCACTTGCAGCAGTTGGGCAGTAACATTCCGGTCAATTTTTTTTTTGTTAGTACCTACAAGTGTGTTTTACCCATATACAATTATCATAGTACGAGGAAACGTTCTAACTCCTCAAATCTCAGTTTACAGAGTTTGATAGGTACTTGATAACCGTACCTCTAATCTGTAACCACTTTTACCTGTTACGAGCAGTAAAACGCAAACCGCAGCATTGAATATTCAATAGAATTTTTCCGTTTGATTTCCGTCGACAAAATTCACTAGCGTACCACAATTATTGCAATTTTAATTCTGACCAACGCAGCAGGGGGTCGAGTCTGCTATTGCAATCGTGTCTCAATGACCGGTCAATATTCGATTTTTGACGTATAACGTCAAACTGACACTGACACATTTCCCATACAAAAACTGTCAAAGTTGTCAAATATTCGATCAATGACCGGTCATTGAGACACGACTGCAATAGCAGACTCGAGCCCCTGGCTATTGTGAATATCCGTTGACAGTCCATAGTGATGATCACTGGGCAAACTGTTCAACGATTAACTGTCAAACAGCTATTTTCTTATTGGCTATCATCAGTGTGTATCTAGGATGACGTAATGCGCACTCGTAGAGATGTGACGAAGCGCACAGTATACCGTCTGATAGTCACCGTAACTTGAAGTGTAATAGACCAATATTTTTGGAAATTAAAAATATAAATAAATATTCCACAACTTTTTCAAATTCAATTCAAAATTGTCATAAAATTTCGGTGTTCAAATAGACGCTGGTAAGTCACTGGCAATAAAGGTAAAGGTAGTTAACAGTCCTGCAAAATCTCGTATGCACATTGTAAGCTTGTCTCATTAATACCCCGTCAGTAGTGACTGGCTCAGTTAATCCGGGATTAAGCAGCTCTTCTGTGCAGGAACGGTTTTTCTCCAGCGCAAGGATTAAGGAATGTCGGCTCACAAATTGTTGGCCAGAATTCGGAGTAATGCGGTGAGTAAACAGTATTTTGTTACGTGTTCTATCTATAGAGGATATTAATATATCTTTAATCACGGGCCCAATTTCCATTCCACAAAGTGTTCTACCCATGACTATGAAAGCTTTCAATTAGGGACCAACACAGAAATATCGAAACAAAATCTGCTGTTGCAGACAAAAGTTTGATACCTACCTACTCGAAAAAATGTGAATATTTTTTTTTTGAAAAAATAAAAACTTATTAGCAGGAGTTTCGTTCGCACTTACAAAACATTACACATAGTAACGTACAGAATATACACACAACATTTCATAAGAATCGGACAAGCCGTTTCGGAGGAACACGACTGGCTGGACATACTATTACTTAGTTGAATCTTATTACTTAGTTGTTACTACAACTAAGTAATAAGATTCAATCTAGCTTGCATAACAGGCCTTGGCAATGAATTATTACAACCTACGGACTGCGACGGTATTAGTAGTCGAGCTGGTTGGCCATAGACAATCAATTTGAGCTGGATAAAGAGATTTGTTACAAATAATGAGCAGATCGTGCCTTCATAGCCGAGTTGTTTGACGACTTAACCTACCAACCGATTTAAATTGAGAGCCGTGACGGAAAGCGTGTTTGTTTTGATTTTTAATACAGACTAGCTGATGCCCGCGGCTGTTCCCGCGTGACTCAGAAGGCTGATTTTTTCCGACACCTCCAACCAAAGACATTCAATACCTATAGACCGGACATCACGAACAAAGTTTCGTCCGAAAAAGTGAATCAGTAATCGTTGAACACTGCCCAATGATCATCACTACTACGAACTTCTAAGACAGATACGCAATATCCCTGCTGGTGGCTGTTCGTCCATCGGAATCTAAATGCTTTTAAACCTAAGACATTCAATACCTACTTATAGACCGGACATCACGAACAAAATTTTCGTCCGAAAAAGTGTGTCCTGCTGGATACAAGTCTATGAGTTTTTTGTAGTACGCTCCGCTGCCGCTCCAATATTCATATATTATTCTAGATGGCGTTACTGAGACATGGGATCAAAGTTTATCTATGACATGTCCTTGACATGCCCGCTATAAAGTATTTTAAATCTCTTTGCCTCCAACAAATATTTTAAGCCAATGTATACAAAAACTTTTCAAATTTTAAACCTACTGAAACCTACTTCGAGAACCACTCTATCCATTACTGAAAACAGCATGAAAATAGGTGCAGTAGGTTTTGAGTTAATTGCGAACAGGCAGACAGACAGATGCGGCGGAGGAATTTGTTACAATATTAAATACAGATTTACACAATTACATACCGTGTACATAAACTGACGCCCGTTTCCCATGGGAGTAGGCAGTAATTTAATTACAAAATTTAACGTTCTACGAACTTCCTTGTGAGTATACTTTTTTTGTTTCGTTTACTTTCATATATCTGGTTAGGTATACACTCAAGACAGTTGCAAATAATACGCACTGCCTAAACCTTCTCCTTCTGCGATTACAGGCGTAATGTTATGTATGTTATCATCAATAAGGTTATTGTATGTCCCTTTTATTAACTTCTAGGTGGTGGTTCAAGAAATCCTAGGTCCGTGAAAATATAGTATAATAGAATATTTACTTACTATTTATTTCACACCAATACCACTCGCAAATTATTAAATTTAAGAGCCATTTTACTAAAACACAACCAATTCTTATTAAAAAGATAGTACAAATTTGAGTTCAACCTAAACAGTTTGTTGTAGGTATTTTGAATTAAAAAATGCCGTTTTTAAGCTACAGGTTTACACACTTATCAAGCGGTATAAACAGTACATTTATACATGTACATCTTTCATGAAAACTGACCTCTCATTATAAAATCCTATAAAATGCAATATCAGCTTTTACTGGAAATATATAGCTTCATTTATGGAACCCTGTGTACCAAAGAAATACACAAACAAACAAACACATGATGAAAAGGCATTACCTTCCGCCTCGTACAGTCGAGTAAGCATTAAGCATGTGTCATTTCAATTACCATAAAATAGACTTATACCCATATTCCCATAAAATTCTCCTTCCCTCTTTTTAACCAGAAGCTACAACGCAATACTTGCTAACTAACCCAATTAGTCATTCATTACATTTTGAACCCTCCACATATTGGCGACAGTGTTCAGTTTCACTTTTACACGGATATAGAAAGTGGATGGGTCTTTTAGGTCCGTGAAAATTAACGAAAACCAGGTAGGTACTACTTATTTGGTTGAGTAATCTCTTTAGCTTACATACATACATAAACTCACGCCTTTTTCCCATGGCGGTAGGCAGAAACTACAGAGCGCCATATGCTACGATTCTTACATGCTTCTTTTGCTTCGTTTACATTCATACATGTTGTCATACACACACGCCGGTTGCGAGTACTACGCACCTGACCTTTCTGAAGGACCTCACCAATGAGGTCAATGTATATCCTTCTAGGCCCTAGGGCGTCCCCTCCCAGCGTTCCAAACCATTAAAGCCAGCGTTCATAAAACCATTAAAACCTCTAGGTAAGTTATTTTCTCAAGTCGTCGAGTTGCTTTACAACTTGCGTTATCCATGTAATCTCTATATCTGTGTGATATCAGTGTAACACAATAGGTATAGTGTCGCAAAGTTTGCGGTCTCCAACCTAACCTAAGGGCCCGCGCGAAATCCCAGGACAAGACCTATTGCAACACGACGCTGGTAAGGTCTTTAATCCTTTGGGGACGTTTGTAGGCTTCTATTCAGGCGGCTATTTCCACAGACGATTTGATTACAAGCAAAATAATGAAGGAACAACTCTAGACATACGGCGCTGCGCCACCAGTACATGGTGGAAATCCCGCAAAAACGGACTAATAGTTTCAATACTCAGTTCTTTATGGCATTCCACAATGTAGACTTAGGTGGTAAACATTTGCTAAAAGAAACAATCATGACCAGTCGGGCACAGCAAAAGAGACATAATTTGTGGAGACGAGGACTTATCATCTCCGTATCTTAAACGCAACCGCCTTCGCGTATCTTCGTTTTAGGAACACATTCATCGTGTGTACATACAGCTATGAAGAGGAATTCTCTGCCGGACTCGGTGTTTCCTGATAGCTACAACCTAGGGGTCTGTAAGTCAAGAGTGAATAGGTTACTTCTTAGACAAGCGTGCTCCATCGTCGACCACATCATGGATTACAATCAGGTGAGGTTATAGTCAAACGCGTTCCTATGGATCCTAGCAGATTTTGCTTACCGAGACGTTCTGAAGTTTTTGCTTACCGTCATAAGAAAATGGTGTCTGGTTATATGTGAAAAGTTAAAATAGGTAACAATCTATACTAGTATTATAAATAGCCTTTTTGTACTTTGTACTTACAAACAAATAAACAAATTTTACCTCTTTGAAAGAGGTAAAATTTGTTTGTATGTAGGGGGTAATCTGCGGAACTCATGATCCAATTTAAAAAAAAAGTTGCACTGGTGGAAAGCTACACTATTCCCGGATGACATTGGCTACTTTTTATCCCTGTAATCCCACGGGAACAGGAACTACGCGGGTGAAACCGCGGGACGTCTGGTAGTATTTTATAAACTAAATGCCAACACTTTGAAGTTCTAACAAATTCGATTGAACCATTTAAGAAAAATAATTGTGAAACAATGAATCGGCTAAAATTAATCATGAGTAATGATTCTAATAGGAAATTCTCCATACCTACCTTTAGAGCTGATATTCCTTCGTAAACAGAGGGGTAGGTACTTATTGGCATGTCAATCATCCCAGTGGATGTTTGACGCGCGATTTAAAACATTTCGTTCGGATAATATCCGCTTTCAGAAAGATTTACGATGCTTTACTTTATATATTTTGCATGGATACGACAGCAAGTAAACATGATGTGTACCACAGTGTAAATCAGTGTCAAAAAATAAACATTTCTCAACTTTTACACAACACCACCTAGTCTCAAACTTAAGCAGAGCATGTGCTATGAGTTCAAGACAACTGATAATGTCAGATCAGTTGTTTCATGCATTTTAGTCGAGTAGGTATTGAATTTTTGTATGAAACAGCTGTTTTTTTTCGTGATTTCATAGTTGGTCCTATAGGCAAAGTTGCTCATATTCATGGGTAGAACACCCTGTGAAAATTTGGCCAGTCATTGAAAAACAACCCTACCCTATATGTTAAAATAAAATAAATATGTACACTAAAACTAACCACAAATAACATAATACTAACAATAATAAAACCCCAAAGGAAAACTAAACTGGGACACTCAGGCGTCAGAATGCTCCTCCCCATCGCTGTCACCTGGAAACGTGCCCAGAAGACTGGCAGCATTGCCACGTTGGATGGCAACGCTAATTCTTTGGCCAAAGAATAAGCCAGCCGTCTGGTCACGCGAAGCGACGACTAGTTGGCGAGAAATCTCCTTATATGTATAGACTGTGTGCACAGGGGCCTCATAACCCCGCGTTTCGACCCCAAACGGCTAAAAACTATAACGTCCAATGAGGTTACAGTATTTGCGCCGCTTGAGAGCCTCAGCATGTATGTTATATATTTGGTACAGCAAATTGCCAATATAAATGAATAAAGTTAAGTCTACAATTCCATCGTCTCACAGAATCACAAAACATTCTAAGCGAATCGTCTTCCATTTATCAGAAAACAGTTGATGATCAGGGACCAACCCTTTAAACCAAAGTAAAAAGATGCAACAAATGTTACAATACAACAAACAATACACGTTTTTCATTTCATTCTGTTTATTTGCAGTTTTGTATGACAACATGTATGAGAGCCCAATAGTGTAGTTGTTTTGTACTATTTGCAAATACAGCAAGATACTATCTACAACAGCAATTCAAACTTTTATGGCTTTTAAAACATGTTATTTGATTAACGAGACAAACGCGAGTTTCATAACCATTAACCCTCCACATTTATGAAAAGTGTAATGCACAATCAGCGCTAATTGGTACTCTGCTGATCCCCTCCGGGATTTCATGAATATGTATGGGATGGCAACCCATGGTGTAATTACTTATACAGGCAGTGTTGCCACCCTTCATTCTGTATCACTGTGGATTGTCTATGGGCAGCAACCATTTGGTAAATCGTAGAGGCGGACTAATGCGATTGAAACTGTGTTTTTGTTGTCTATGATTATTTGTTAAATGATTTAGTTACGTAGTTTTTCAGTGTTTGCTTCTGGATCGAATTTATTCCAAAATGTGGTGTTTTATTAACAATACAACAGTAAGAGGTCCAATGAGGGCCTTCGTTTGATATTCAAGTCGGACAGTGTAATTGGGCATTTCCACACGGGATTTTTGAGCAGCAGAGGAGCCCGATGCCTTGTTGATGGCAATAGGCTCGCCCCAACGGTAACGGTAACGGGTAAGGCACATCAGATTTTGTAATTATTGTAACAAGTTAGAATGTTGTTGAGAATAAGTAATTTCTTATGAGAAATAAATACCTATCTATAGTAAAATATCCAACCTTAACTAAAGCACAACTGAGAACAACCAACATTTCAGCAAATCACAAAGATTTCCTTCAGAAGATTTAGACGTGATTACGTTTACAACATCATCTGCACTATCGTCATTTCAGCCGTAGGATATCCACTGCTGTGGGTTTTCAAAAGAAACGGTTGGAAGCGGCTTTCATCCTGCGCAATCCAGTGGCCTTCAACAAATCGTCTGTCCTTACGGGTGGACGCCCTACTCTGGTCTTCCCAGTGCGTAGTCTTCGTTCGAGAACTATACGGTCCCATCGGCTGTCAGAGATAGCCCAAGGGACTATGGAGAGTGCTCGAAAAAAAGATGGAATTAGAATAGAATAGAATAGGTACTCTTTATGGTTCCTGCACATGGCAACCACCTTATGTAGCCCTCAAAGTTTTTAGTTAACGGGCGGCCATATCGCTAAAAGCGCAGACAACCTTTGGATGGACTCACAATAATCAGAAATTACGAGATTCGTAAGTTTCTGACATAGCCCAGCGAATTGGCAAGTTATAGATGCAGTAAGCAGGCCATAAAGCACGCGTTTGCAACGAAAAAAAGACAAATTTAAAGTTACATTAACATTACATTATCACCTGTTAAAATAAACAAATGTCCCCAACAAACAACGCGGAACTTTCAAAATATTCACAAAGTTTTAAACGCCGTTAAGTTTTAAGCGCCCATCCCCCGATTCAGTCGAGTAGTTAAGTCAACGGTCGGGAGATCACTGCTGCCTCGCGACAGTTTAACAGCCTAGTTTTAACGCTAGTTATTGAAATTCTTGAGTCTTTGAGTACTAAGTTATTACTTAATATGCCTCCACTTGGTAGTTTGCCTACCTCGTAAAGACACGTCGTAATAATATTACGGCGTCTACATCTTACGAGTAAGTTGGGATTGAGAGGAGAATTTAACAGCGTCTAGTGATGGAGGTGGTTTGGTTTAAGTACCAATATAAGTATTTAATTGTACCTAACTATAATGTTAGGTTAAGTAGTTTTAAAAGTAAAATAATTACTTATGTAAGTGTGTATTGAGATTTGGGAATAAAAACCGCTGAAATGGATATGGCAGGCGTGAAATAGGTATGACATTTTTTTCTAATATCTTTTTATTAGGCGTGTTTCAACCCTTGCACGAATTCTTGACGTCAATGCAACACTAATTAAAACGATGTTATAAATTTATAAGGGAAGCATAATTAGTATCACCCAAAAATTAAAAATTCTTGAAAATAAATTAATATTCGAACCGTTACTATTACGTCAACCATGCGTGCTAGAAAATCTAGTTATAATTATGTCAATAAATACTTATGTTAACATTATAATATTTGATAGCCAATCGTCCAATGATTTTGTAGTAATTAGGAGCTATATTAATATTAATCTAGAAATTTTCTACTCACCGAAACAAAACATAGGTAATTAAAATATAGTTAGCTACTTAATAGACTTTTCCAACAGCGTAAACAACAATATGTCAGTGCGTAACGTCCAAAAATAATTAACTTCTGTTTGCAATCAAACAAAGCGTAATGAACAATTAATAATACATTATTTAATCTTAATTAATACTTGCAGAGCTATAACGTCAAAAAGAGCTGTCAAATTGGCACATGTAATCCATAAACATTTGATAGACGACCCGGTTTAAAAAAAATAAAACGTCAAACGTCAATTGTACCTTCTTCGACGCAAAGGAATGCACGCATAAATTGTAGGTATGTGTGTCACTGCACCACAGTTTGTTTAATATTCCGAGCACATAGTTACATTTAGTGAAAACAATTAGTTTGGGAAAGTACCTAACTGGTGAGTCGAGAAATTGGGTTGTGTGTGTTTAATTAATTTTATTTTATTTATTTATTTAAATTCGGACAACATAATCCACTTTGTTAGTAAATACCTTATTTATCACTATATTAAGAAATAAACCCAAGAGTTAAGTATTTTATTGTATCTACAAAGGTGCTCTATTTAATTCAGCTAAAATATAGTACCTATATGTATAGAGTTTTGCATTTTAGATTTTATTTTATTTTTCTAACACAAATAGTGTTAAGTAAGTATTGTAATATGTATTAAAAAATAATAATAAATTGACAGCAGTCGCCATTTCAACAAATCAAAATTCTGGTAAAATGACAAAACCTAACAATTTATATTTTAGGCTCAAATCTTAAATTCAGTTCACATTCCACCAAAAATTTAAATTTAAAATACAAATTGAGCTCTCATTTACATTTAATTCTGTTCAGAATTGCTACAACGAACATAATCCTTCCTCTAACTCATTGTCCCTTTATTCTTATTAAAATATTCAAGGCGTTTCTGAAACTATTTAAAATTATATCCCTAACAGCTGTTCCCAGTGCTCATTTGAGTGGAAAAGACGAAAATTAGACAATTACGGAGCCTTCACAGCTCCGCAGTCTCGAGTATCTACGTCAGGGACTACATTACAGTCCGCGAAATTCCGCTTCACGTCCATAATCGTTCACAGCTTTTGTGTCACCGCGGGTGGAGGCACTGGCGCGGAAAATGGCGAACCGAGTAAGACGAGCATTTTATAAAATCAGAATAAAAGAACGAAGGCCGCCGCTTCCTCTCTTCCTCACTATTAGGTACACTAAATTAAATCGACTGACTCGGTTATTTCGCGAGCGTTAAGTGCTGGACCTACGTTTCATGAAAGTAACGCGCAAATCGTATTAGGGCACAATAAAATCTATTTCGGGCAAGCCCATACACAGCTCACAAAGCGGCTCACACACGATAGAATTTCTCTACGCTGAACCGACGGCGACAACCGCGCGCATTTCAAAAAAGGAACGTGACCTGATTACTGACGGAAGCTGTCAGTTGTCTATGGTGAGCCTTAAACGTCACAGGTGCTTTGCAGCGGTCGGTTTGACTCTCGACTCTATTTTAAATTGCAGAAGTTAAAAAGTTGTTCGTTTAAATGTTCCCTCCATCTTGCAATTTGCTCTATGAACAGTTTATTGTTCGCACCGAGTACGCCATTCCTTCACACTCCTCAGTAATAGAACGACTTAAACGGGTCGACTTTATTATTTCCAGTTCAATTGAATTGTTTCTTTCTCAATTGTAGTGTTCGTTAAAACAAATCCCGTTTAAACAAAATTGGAGGGGTTCGATGTCGACCCCCTTAACACGATTCCTGAAAGGTAATGAGTTCGTATTTAAAATCACGAAATCCTTCCCTGAATTCTTGACGCTGCTTTGAGATAACCTTTTGTGTATTTGTCGTTTGTTTAATTGAGTTTTATTTTTATTTGTTTAGTAGATATTCTCTTTGTAACACAATGAGTCTTTTTTTACAGACAGCTGAAATAAACAATTAGATTCTTGAAAAACTTAAAATGTCCTAGACTCGTTTGACTTTCCCAACTCTACAGATAATGTTTTTTTCGAAAATTGCGAGCGGGAAAAAGGGAACGTTAGTACCTGAAGTGAGTACCAAAGAAAGTCTAACAAAATTTACAATAGAAGTCTCAAGGCAAAACTGATAAAAGGAAGAAAAGGCTAGTTTTAAAATTCGTTTTACTGGCTTCCGTTTTTGGCTACACTGACAATAAAGGCACAGCTAAGGAACTTTTTTAATGGTCATAAAACTTTTACCTGAAGAATAAACATGGCCGTTTGACATAATTGTCTAAACAAAAAACTTTTTTGCAAAAAATAAAACCGACTTCAAAAAAAACACTAAACGGTGTAAAATAACTCTAAATTCGGAATTCTGTGGCTTTGGTGGGTTTGTCTTACTCATGATGGGCCACCGACTTCCGAATTTAGAGTTATTTTACACCGTTTAGTGTTTTTTTTGAAGTCGGTTTTATTTTTTGCAAAAAAGTTTTTTATTTTTCCATTTTTAGTTGTTGCCTTATAAATATTTGCCATGAATTTATTTTATATTCTTAATTGTTAACAATACATGTCATGATAATAGGGTTTTTAACTGACGAAATCTAGGTATATTGTACCCACCTGCGTACCCCTTAGAGCACACAGGCGTGATGATACGTCATGATGTTGTATAAACAATAAACATCCAAGCGATTCCAGCAATCACGACAGATTTGCCGTCTATTTCTGAAGAGTTCCGTTGTATATCTCCGAAGATCAGCACCAGATCTTCACCAAATTAAAATGGGACCACCTCAGGAGTATACTCTTTCAAACAAAAAAAGAATTTTGAGAATCGGTCCACAAATGGGGGAGAAATCAGGTAACATACATAAAAAAAAAAAAAAAAAAAAATACATACACACGAACATAGACCTCCTCCTTTTTTGAAAGTCGGTTAAAAACTGTCACACAGCTTCTTTATACCTTGGATAAAAGTTATCTGATGATTCCAAAATCAGTGCTGACTCACGCAATGCTATTCCTAAAAAATAAATAGCTATCAGAACAAACAGTCACCCATCCACTGAGCGGCCTCGGCAAGCGTCGTTTAACCTTCGACTAACCCGAGCGGCTCTTAGCCCCACGATTTGACATGATGTTTTAAGTAAAAAGGTGTAAATAGATTACCTAAACAACATTTTTCCACACAGATCCAGCCGTCCCTTGCTGTCCTCTCCCAGCGACGCCCTAAGCCGAGGCTCGTACCCCGCAGGGGGTGCCCTTAGCGTAGTCGCTTAGTTTTTAAGTTTTTATACTCTGGCTGGAGGTCTTAACTTTTTGTTTAAGATATTTATTTATTTATTACGAAAAAACATACAACTATCATTACAGTCACCCAATTCGATAGTGTAGTGACATACTTACATCTAATAACTTATAATAGAACTAAAATCTAACCTATTATCTAACCGGCAAAAGTCTCCGACGAAATGATACAGAAGGCAGTCCGTGTGAATTCACTCAGTGAACAAAAAAAACAGTCAATCCGTTGTGACACCGCATTGAGTGTACGCAGTGCGCGCGTAAGTGGCGCGTGCTGCAGCAGGTTGGTGCGTGTGGGTCGCACCCACAGCAGAGGCGGCCGTCGCCGTCGCCCCACGTACTTATCAGGTACACACAACAGAGACGCCCGGTTAAGCTATATAGGTCCTCTTCAAGGACACGATATGCGATACGCCCCTCAAAAAAAAAAACCTAAACAACATTCGATCTTCAAAAAAGGCACACTAACGCACGCACGCATACGCGACGTTTGACGCGACACTGAGGTCAAGTTAGCCACATTTTAACGTGTCGCTTGCTGAGCGCTTATAATATAACCTATCATTGGTAACAAAGGTAACTATCCTAACCCACTTTCACATCAATATAGGTAACTAGAATTTACTTCCAATCTAAGTTAAAAAAAATGGCATTACAACACGAATTCGCGGAAGAAACACAGCAACCAACATTACAATTTCAAATAATACTTAATTGGTCTTATGTAGCGAGTATAAATTCTCAAACAGTAATAAAACGCGAAGTGTTCGAAGCTACAGTTAATGTTACCGTTCTAGTAAAACTATCGATCAGTGTTGCCACTAACTGCGTAATGGTACAATATGAGCGACTGGAACGGAAGACCAATGTTGTCAGACGTAAATTGTGTGATTTGAGACCGTTTTTTGTTTTATTTGTGACGAAATGGTGTGAGATGTGAATTTATTGGCAAGAGGATGACGGAAAAAGTTATTATTGGAAATTTACAAAGTATTTTTTTTTTAAATAAAAACGTTTCTGACCTCTGCTTGAAGAAAGCAAAAAAACCGGCCAAGAGCGTGTCGGGTCACGCTCAGTGTAGGGTTCCGTAGAATATGGAAACGAAGTTAAAAAAAAATGCTTGCATATACGATTATACTACAAACTTAGTCCAGAAATTATTTTGTACAACTTTTTGTCTTTTTTGTACAAAAAACTGTTTCCATCCAAGTTCAAAATAATTTTCCTCGAAAGTCCTTATAAAGTTCTACTTTTCAGATTTTTTTCATATTTTCTAAACATATGGTTCAAAAGTTAGAGGGGGGCACATTGTTTTTTACTTTTGGAGCGATTATTTCCGAAATTATTGACATTATCAAAAAATTATATTAGTAAACCCCTAATCATTTTTAAATACCTTTCCAACAATATATATCACACGTCAGGGTTGAAATTGAAAAAAAAGCACTTCCCACTTTACATATAGGGGGGCTACCCTAATAAAACATTTTTTTCCAAATTTCATTTTACCACTTTGTCGGCGTGATTGATACACATATTGGTACCAAATTTCAGCTTTCCAGTGCTAACGGTCACAGGGATTAAGCGAGGACGGACGGACGGACGGACAGACAGACATGGCGAAACTATAAGGGTTCCTAGTTGCCTACGGAACTCTAAAAATATCACTTGAGGCTTAAAACAATTCCGAGAGTGGAAAATGACGACACACAAAACAAACAAAACGTTAGAACTGTAGTAGAAAACTAAGGAAGTTTCTTAAGAAAACAATATTTATTTAGTACACGCAGTACTTGTGTATGTGTTATTGCCAATTATTGATTTATTAAGTGAAAAACATATACACATACGTATACATATACATACAGACTTACATCGCGGTCAAAATCATAACACTCCTTTCTGCTTCGCTGAAGTCGAGTAAAAGTAGAGAAAATTAAAAATTTAACAGAACCCTCACCGCAAAAATAATAAAACATTTAAAAAGTTAAAAATAACAAAATAAGTACCTACATACAGTACGAGTACTAGGAACATGCCTTACTTAAGCGGTACCCCGACGTGATATAAATTTTCATGGGTCAACAATAAAAAAGCGTTATTTTTTTTAAATGTTTTACTTTTATGCAGTGGAGGTTTTTAATTTTTTAATAAAAAAAATATATATTTTTTAAATGTTTTACTTTTTTTTTTTTGATTTTTAAATTTTTAATAAAAAAAATATTTTTTATATTTTTGAACGCATTAGTTTTGTTTATAGAGTTTACAGTTATGAGAATTTTTCAGTGCATTTGAATGTAGAGTCAAATGCTGGTTAACACGAATCCAAACACGACATAATCTTCATTTTGTATTTTAATTTATTAGTTTGGTACCTACTCTCTATACCAAGACATCCATCACAAAGTAGTCCAATTCCAAGCGGTTAAATACGCAGATGATGCAATGTTTACCTCCATTCCCATTCAACGAGCAAATAATAAAAAGGAATTAATATGTCCTCTAAAATTTATCTTAATCTAGGTTCTATTTTAAGACAGACTAACAATTGAGTCAGTTTTTTTGCAACTAACAAAAGTTAGCAATTATACTAGCGACTCATGTAACTCATTTAAATGCTGAGCTAGAGATCATACCAATTATAACATTGACGAAAACTAGGAAAAAACATGACATCACTCATCATCATTATCTTTGTAGCTAAATAATAGAAGTCACTCCTGTCGATTGTCGGTAAAGCTATGCTCTTCGAGGTTGGTCCGTAGATGGGTAAGCTATTCATTAAATTTCTAGATTTTTCAGTGCCTCAAAAAGCACGATATGTCGTATATATCTTTGACAGTTGTTAATCGCGAAAACTGAAAGCTGCTTCAAGCAAATTTAAATACCTACTTTATCAAAATGTATACATGTAACAGCATTTTAGCAAAAGTTGTTCATTAACATGGGTAGCTCGCCCTACGTGAATTAAGTTAGTAATAAATCCGAAACGTACGGAATTGGCAGAAGCTATCGAAATGCTAATTCCATATAATTCGGATTTATGGTCTTTAGTAAAAAATGTGACTTTGTCAAGGGGGACTTTACTCACGGACCACACGAAGCAGCTCTACCTCCATTTTTTATTGACAGGCTAAACCGCGAGCAAAACCAAACACGTTGTCGGTTTGGTCGGTCTAAAAGCAACAATCCACGTTGTTATTTCCCCAACACTTATCGGAAGTTTCGCAATACGATAGCGACGTTAATGGACGCCGGGTTCGATTACCGCGCGCTAAAAATGCGTGAAAATCAATTAAATTATGTTGCGCAAACAATTACTTAACTATAAGTCAATAGTAATCATCACTTTGGATAATACTCGGTGCTGTGTTGTGGGTAGTTTCATTTTTTGGTTAGTCAGCTGTCAGAATGTATTCGGTATTCAAATTCTTGTTTCCGATTGACGTTATTGTCACTTCAACAATTATCGATTCACTCGATCGTTGAACAAATTGACGATTGCACAACGATATGACAACTACTGTTGAAATTTTATTTAACAGTCGTTACAGGTAAATCGTAAGACGGAGATTTGACAACCAGTCTTACCAAAGGATATGGGTCCATAGCTGCTAACTGGGTTGTAGAGGTTTGTTAGACAATCACTCCAAACGGGCACAACTCTAAACTTCAGGCTGGCCAATGAAAAATTCCAAGAACACTTTGCCAGACTCATGAATCAAACCCTTTAAGAGACTTATAATTAATTACTAATTCAGGCGTGTTGTTCTGTTTCATAAACTCCCATAAAAAAGGTATGGATTGCCTCATTGTTTCAGTTGTACGAGTAGTTGTCCTAATTTCAACACCCTATAAACGTTTAAAGCGTTTTCCGGATCACGATTTACGATCTTACGAAGTGGGTCACACGGTTCAAATTTAAACTAAGGGAACATGTTTGGCTGCTTTGATTTGTAATTGTTAGCTCCATATACCTTTCATAATGATCTTCACAATTAGAAATTTAGAATACTAGGAAACCAGTTTTTAACCGGCTTTAAAAAGGAGAAGGTTCTCAATTCGGGCGATTTTTTTTTGTATTAAGTACCTCCGTCATTTTAAAAGATTTGGAACTGTGGAATAGATAGGCATTCCGTTCGATTCTCGGGTCGTAGGCGTTCCCCCCGGAGTTTTTATGCGTGCACGGTTGATGGCAATAGGCTTACCCCTTACTTCATAGAACTTAAACTTAACTGGCGAAATGTGGGTGTACGATTGTTCCCAACTAGTCATACTATAACGTGTATACTAAAGGTACGCCTCTGTGCAAGCCTTGGGCTATAGCAGCCGTGATAATGTTATCTTAGTAAATGACTAGTCACGTAGTAATTATAGCTGTTATTGCCGTTTTGAGTGTCAATGCCCTATCCGGCTCGAAGGACCGTATATTAAGTGCTCCAGGTATGTTACTGGTGATCTTGCTTGACTAGTGAATACAACGAAGTGGCCCAATGAGTTGTCACTTGAACTTTTTACAATTTATTTTTCACTGTTTAGAACTTAATAATTGGTCCAGATACCAGCATGACTACTGTGCAGACAATCACATATTACACCCCTAAAGGGTTGCAAGTTATTAAAAGTTAGCTCAACAAATCCTAAACCGACATTGTACGCGGATAGTTCTGTGTTTGTGTTCGTGCTGATGGCCCGATCAGACGGATTAAATGACGGTCAGTACGACCGATGACAGCGGTTTCGGGTCTGACTATATGTCACCAAGCTTTGTCGGCTATTGTGTTTGTTTGTTCATGGATATTTTCGTGGCCATTTACGTACGTTGGGGTGGTCGTTTTGAAATTAATGGTGATTTAAGTGACAACGTACATTACAGTATTACTTATCAAGAAGTAACATTACAAAAAAAAAAAACAAAAAAGTAATGGACATTAAAAGGCACTTTTGAGCGTTAGACTTACTAGTTAAGTAAAATATGAAGATGATTCTATTTACCCCTTTCGTGTGCAATCAGAATAGAACTACCTTCTGGTGCTGACACAAGCCCTTTCGTGAACATCGACACTAGTTTGCCGAGACTACCATTACAAGGCAGTTCCCAGGTATCTTAGTACAAAAAGGTTGAGTCCCTATTGATCGCGGGTGCATTAAATACTAAAAAAAAATATAATAATAAAAAATGAAAAATATTGAAGATTAAAATCCTGGTAACCTTTAGTCACTTACGCGCCAATATAAAAAAAAAACAAAATGGTGCCGCTGTAAATTCGATACTTCGACAACCAACTAGAACCCGAACCCAAACGAACTCTTTGAGCTATGATTCCAAATACGAATCACATCAAAAATGTCGTCGACATTTAAATTCAATGTGCAACTACACTAAAGTATATTCCATGCAACGTTAGCGAGACTTTGAAAGTCTCGCTGGAGCTGCACAATTACGTAGGGAACTCAAAGACGTCGCCTTGCCTCACTTTGTTATACCTAGACTTGCTTTTTATTCCCTCCTCCTCACTCAAGCCTGCAATTATAATTTCAAGGTAATTTCTTAGTAGAACTGTGACGTTAAAGGAAGTAAGTTCTCGTTTGAAATGTAAATTCATTGCATCGGGCGGATTTTTTTAAATGAGATTGGATGTTGTTGGGGAATTCATGTGTTTTTAGATAAGTACAGATGATCAAGACAGAATAAAGAGTCGTCAACTACAATACAGGGCAAACTGGTTTGGTTATATATACTTCTTTTTCTTTTCGAATAGAATGTAATAGATAGATTCTATTCTTTTGCTTTTCGATTAACCTGATGTCAAAGTTTATGCCGCACATCGCCTCTTGCTTGACTCTACATGTCATCGAGAAATATCTCTCAGGCATGGCGGTTGCCTCACGAGGTTTTCTACATCGTTTTTGAAGTAAGTTATAATTAGCATAAATAAAAGAATGTGGTAAATATGAACACAGCAATGGATGAATGAGAGAGTATAAATGTGCGAAGAAGAAAGAGGAAGGATTTGAATATTTAAAAAAAAACAAGAAGGAAGAAAAGGTCATACTTCTCTTTCTTCTTCCTTTTTAAAAAATAAAATAAAAAGAGCGAGCGTCAAGATGAAAAGATGTGTTTTTTATATAAAAACCTTTACTCATAATATTTTATTAAAGAAGTAAAGAACATGTTTTTATTTTATAACTGTGGTGAGTGAGTGAGTGGTCCATACCCTTACAAGAATATTATGATTTAATATGTTCAGAAGCCCCTTCTAAATTGGTTAGTGGTCGCTAAGTTACTAGCTAAGCTTGGTTCTGGGTTCGTTTTTTGGGGCGGTCTTTCCATCTGGAACCGCCCGGTGTTTAAGATGTTTGCCCGGTAGATGGCGAAATAGGCTCGCTTCCATAGGACTTAAGTTACATAACTGGTAAAATGAGGCTGTACTAAGTATAAATAATAGGTTTACCTCTGCGTTACCCTTCGGGGAATACAGGACGCTATGGAAATGAGCGCCTCAAAGGATTAACAAAATTATACGTAGATATTAATACCAAGCGCTGAATAAACAATATTCTACATAACATCCTTTTATTCTTTGCTCTGAACAAGACTTGACAATTTAAGTGCGCAAAAAAACATAGTTCAAATGTCATTGAAAATATTCTCTATTTTTAATTTAAAAAATGGTTTAAAAAGTGCGAGGGTTCCGCTGTGTATGAACTTTCAATTTCAAATTCATGAACTTAGCAGAAACAAGCTTTTGATGAAGTAGATCAATTTATAAGCAATATTGGCCTGTAAAATGTTCTTGATTCCGGATCGGCGGACAAACTAACTTTGCAATTGATAAAAAAATCTGTTAACTGTTGATTTTATAAATGTGCACCTAGGTAATTTTGTAATATTATTATTTTCATGTAGTTTATTTACTACTAGAACTTCGCCTGCGACTTCGTTCGCGTAGTTTTGGAAATTTAAATATAGCCTTTGACACTCGCAAATAATGTGGCTATCTTTTGGTAAAGAATTTTCTAAATCGGTTCGGTAGATCCAGAGATTACGCCCTACAACCTTAGAAGCCTCGCTGTATTTTCATTTGGCGTTTCTCAGGGAGTCTGGATTTGTACCCGAATGATGGCAATAGGCTCGGCCCCTATTACATGGGACTTTAACATAACTGGCGAATGTGGGTGTAATTCAGGTTACATTTCTGCCTAACCCTTCGGGGATTACAGGCGTGATGTTAAATGTGTGTAATACTAATTTCAACTTTATATCTTTACCTGAGAAATACAAAACATATTGGCATAGGTACCTACTAACTGCAAAGTGATAACAAATGGTTTAACTTTTTACTTTTAAGGCACAGAACCCTAAAAATCCACTCGTGCCGGTTCCAAAAAGCTAATACCTACATACCTATGAAGTGTTTTGTGTTGAAACCGAGCGCGTTAAAAATTTAATCTGGCCATCATTCTAGTCTAAAATTAGAATCGACGGCTGCAGACCCCTCCACTCCACTACAGTTAAGCACATCACTATCCCGATTTTCATTAAATCAAATCGACGAATCGGACGCTTCCGTTTTTTCGTTGCGTAATCTTAAAGAGTTTTTTGTATAATCTGTGGGCGCAAGATGATGCGTTTGACATCTCTGAAGGCGGGCAAAAGTCTTGAAATTGAACTGCCTTGTCAGAGAATTTCAATATTGATGTTATGGAATGCTGTTATGTTATGCGAATTGATTAAATTGTCGTTTATTATTTACTGTTGTTATATAAAACAGGAGGTTACGGTACGGATGTGGCTGCATGTCGACACACAGGAAGATGGGTATTACGTTTTAATCAATTCACATTGTATTACCCGCTACAATTACTTAATCGACATGAATAAGTAATGCTGAGTTTGAAGTGATTTAATTATTTATAAGGTAAGTAGATATCTAATTGGGTGCTTCGTTACTGCTACAGCTGATTAGCACCAGGAGTAGGATCAGTGAACCAGGGATCGATTCTTGGGTCGTGCAAAGGGTCATCGGGTATTAGGAATATCTCATTTACAACCGGGGGCTTAGATTTGCCTGCTTGATGGCAATAGGCTTACCCATAATAAAGGGCTCTTTATGAATGAAATGTTATTAATCTAATTGGCTGATTTGCTAGATATAAAAGAGGGTTTGTGCACATTGTTCTTATCTGACACATTCAAGCCGTAAATAATTAAAATCCACAAAAGTTTATATTTGCCCCTGCAAATAGTTTTTCTAGAACATACATTAATAAAGTAACTACTATAAAATAGATAGGTACAAAGGTAGCTATAATAATAATCGGAGACTCAGAATCAATTTAATTTCCGCTTCCTGGAATTTGAAAATTAGAATATTTTCTGTCTCCCCCTCAACGGTGAAAGAAAACATCGTAAGTAAACTAGACGTTAGTTAATATAAGTCTGAAAAAGCCAATCTCTCTTGATCAAGATTCGTGATGTATGCTCGTGCCTTCTCTGTATGAGAAGAGGCCCTTATTACGGTAACAGGCGTCAGGCTGGTAAGTATTTCCTAGAATATAAGTAGTAACTAAAAAATAATAAATCGAATAAAATGTAAGCTGCTACAGTACTCCAAATAATCTTAATTCAAATCAACAAAATCCTAAAATCATGTAACACGAAGCTACAAACACGAATTTACATAACATTATCTCTCATTCACATTACGATCAGCACAACAGGCTAAAAGACTCCAGAGTTACAAGCGCAAAAAAAATACGCGCTCTTTTTCTGATGTTCTAATTAAAAAAGTTGCCAGCGCACATAAAATCGCTTCGCTTAGTTATCTCGGCGCACTACTGACAGACATACTTCTGTTTACATTCCATGGATCGTTCTGATCTGACCGCTTCGTTGAAAGATTAGCTATCTAACACTTAGTTTGATTGCTTCTTCGGTGTGTTTATTTTAACTGGCAACTTTAATCTTATGTTTATTTCGGACAGAGTGGATTAGTTGCCTGTTTGTCTTAGTAAATCTTGGAGGTACTATTCTCTTGGGTCCGTGAAGGGTTTCCGTGTTTGTATGCTATTTGAATAATAATGTTTTATCAACTGCGTTGTTATGAGTTGCCCACTCATTGGCCGTTTAAGGATTCTCTGTGTCGTTGATATTGTAATAAATCGACTGTCTTTGCTGCGTTTCCCCTTCGACAGACAAATTGGTTGGTTATTGCGCTGCGTGCCTGCTCGTCTAGTGGTTGTCCGAGGGCATCGATTTTGAGAAGGTTGAACACTTCTATTTTATAAGTAGCTCAAAATAGTGTGCAAAACTTAAGTGGTAAAAACAATATAAGATGGCCTGGTATTTTAATAAAATTCCGTTCACATATACCGTGTAAGATAAAATTAGAATAACAACATATATACATATAACCTAACCTAACTTACCATACCTATCATATAGCTAACCTAACTACCGAACCTAACTACCTTAATGAAATGCATTGATTTCTAAAGATACGAAATACATCAATTTAAACTAATCTACTGCGATACGTGTTGCTATGTTCCATACAACACTAGATCTAGGTTATTGTCCTAGGTTAAAGTAGTGCACTGACGTGCAATGGACTATACTATAGGACTCCTAGGACAAACCCTTTTTTTATTAAGTAGGTCAGTAAATTCGCAATGCAAATTTTATAAAGGAACAATTGCACTTTTCTGATGTTCTAATTAATTCTGCTTCCACTACTTTTAATCATGTGAATTTTACTGGTGCTCTTAAATGCGTGACACCGCAGAGCCTATCCCTAGGGCTATCCATATACTTACATTACACTAGTACAACCCAGTATTAAAACACAAATCGTAACAGACAAGTACAACGCAAATGGACATAACTTTAATTAATCATTATCATTAACTGCGCTCGTAAGACAGTTGCTCGCCACACATTTTAAAGGAACGCATATTTCAACGTGCTAAAACCATTTCAACGGGACCTTTCACTCAACGTAGAAATAACAAATTGTCTGTGGGGCTCAGACGCCATGACAGTGTTTTTCCCGCCTTTCTTTTTTTTTCTTTTATCTGTGATGTTCTGATTTATTGCGTCTACAGTCAAAGTATTGTTACTGACAACAGTCGCAGCAGACGTAGGGTGGATTTCTGAAGGATCTTCGTGAAATTATTTGTAATTATTATTTGCTAAGTGTAGCTTTGGAGGGTCTGGCTGTTTGTGCGTGTGCGTTTAAATTAGTGAAACCGTAGGTACTTACGGCAAAGGAGAAATTCTTGGACTGTAGCAACAGTTTTTTAATTAAGAAAAAATATAGGAATAAAAATTTTGCTTCATAGATTAAATTTTACTGACCATCGTGTTACTATTTTCGCTGCCAATATTTCTTATAGCCTTAGACAAATAAACTACGATAGGAACTTCTCTATCTTATTTAAAAAATGTATTCCGTATCTTGTAGGTACTTATAAATATTAAATGTATTAAACTACGAACTTATATGAAACATCTGAACAGCCCGACTTCAGAATCGTAATAGTGAAAGTACTATTAAAATTCTTAGGGTAATTATTACGTGGTGAGAATGCTGAACATTATTATATCTGTGTGCACAAATAAAAATGCAAATCTGAGGTAAACAAGAACATTATTGTGGTCATTGAAATAGAAAGTGAAATCGGTGAAGTTACACTTTGTGCTTTATTTTTCGTTTCCACTTTTAATGGTCAGATTTCTATTTACACTTTGGATAAATGCCTGTCATTTCCGAGTTCAAGCTTCAAAGTATCTTTAGATATTATATTTTTTGGTGCGGGGGGTTCAATAGTGGATGTTCTCCGCCCTGGGGCGACCGGAGGGGTCTGTCAGACTCTTACTGACTAAAAACCACCCCGATGTTCCGTCTCACACCTGCGCCAGGGGTCACGGGAACAGAAAATAATTCCGCAACCCTCGACATACCTTTTAATCCTACCTTAACGTAATGTCTCAATTCCTTTTTAAATCCATAGAAAGTCTTTAACAGAAAATGGCGACGCATTACCTATACCCCGATACGACATCGCTTACAGCAAGACCGTAGAAAGAAAGCAACATAAAAATACAAAACAGAAAGAATTTACTACCCAATTTTAATAAAAACGTATGTAGTAGAACATCAATCTTGAAAGACAATCGCAGGCGACGTAACAACCACTATAAAATTATATTAGCAACATTGTGACTAGACGCGCCCGTAAAATTTTGTGCTGGCAACACAGAACCAGTGTTGTGAAAAATTGATAGAGCGCGCGCTAGTCGATCGATTGTAATGCTATTTTAGTCGAGCACGACGCGTACTATCGAGTTATGTTGAAATTGTGGATATCAAGTGAATAGTGATCACGGGATTATGGATTGCTTCTGTTGAGTCTGCAGTCTATAAAGGGTTTGTTTTTACATGAAAGCAAGAAGGTTAAGGCACTCTTTGAGCTGTAGGATTATTTACCAACATGTGTAGTTACTGTAGTTAGTTATTTCGACGACTGTATTGTCCCAAACGTTAGCTAGAGGTGTAATTGAACATCTAATGGAGTTAAGCTGTTCCACACTTATAGTACCTATGTACGTCCATCCAAATTTCGTCAGTTATGTTTAAGTCATATGTGCAATCACCAGACTCCGGGCTGCAACTGAGTAATTTCAATAGAAATCGTCAAAAAAGCGTCGGGAGATGGCTAAGAGGAACATATACACCTTATTAGTGATGTTTTATTTAGAAAGATCACAACCGTAGTCACAACTGGCGCCGGCCAGAGGTACATTAGTAAAGTTATTTTTAGTCAAGATCACATATTATTTTAATAGGAGTAAGTGCGGAGTTTCTTGCCCATTCCTCTCCATACTAAACTCACAAGGGGCAGCTAGAATATTTTTAATATAATTAATTTAACTTAAGTTTGATGATCTAATGTGCCTAATTGAAATAAATTATTTGACTTCTACTTGTTTTTTTAATGCCCGCTCCACACACTCAGATCCATATGCATGCAATACACGTCGGCTCACCCCGTAACACAAAACGCCCATAAACTCACAGCAATTAAACCCCACGGAAACACGGACCACGACAAAATCTACGCTTCACACGAACTTAAAAATAAACAGTCCGTATTCAAATAATGAAACATGCATAAAAACTCCTTATTACCGTCGTCACTTCCTGCTAAAGAACCATGGGGTAACCCCTCTATTTCTGAATCCACACATTGGAAAAAGAACCATGTTGGAAGGCAGTTAAAGTTTAAAGTCGTACGGTCGTCGTTAATCATGCCTTTTTAGTCTCGCCGCGTTAGTAAGTTGAAGTTCGTTCCTTGAAATACTCGACTAAGAAAAATGTTTCAAGATTTTGTAGCTGAGTTAGCGATGCGATATCTTATCGTACGTCAATCTTATTTCTTGGTAGTTAAGTTACACCAGCGTAAGGAGCTTGTGGCTAAATTATAACAGCCGCACGGGTCGATCGAAGGTTAAGCTACGCTTGATGAGGTCGGTCCGTGGATGGGTGACCCTTCATTACATACCAAGACTCCTCCGTGCCTCGAAAAGCACGTTAAGTTGTTGGTCCCGGCTGTCATTTGTAAATCTTTGACAGTCGGTAGGTACTTGTAGTCAGATGCCCGAAAGTCTGTCAACCAGTTTAACGAAGGGTATCGTGTTACCCAGTTAGAAAGAAAGAAAGAAAATACTGTATTTGGACGCACAGAACATAAAACAAAAGAACAATAATACAGATAATAAAAAAAAACAAGAAAAGGTTAAAAAAACTAAAGGCAAAAATAAATAGGAATAAAAAGACCTGTGGGAGACCAAAAAGGCGCCTATCAGCAGGCAGGCGGTCAGTTACTAGGTTGCGGAGGTCTGACAAGCAGTCGCTTCTTGTAAAACACTGGTATTGCTGCATCCGATGAAGCTGGAAGCCGACCTGAACATAGTTGGAAATTTACTAGGCAGATAACTTCGCACACCCTTCACCGCTTCCTTGTGTTTATGCTGGGAAATAGAAGAGGCTGAACAAACTCCAAGACAAGAAACTAAACAATTATATCAATCAGCAGGTAAGTACTCTTGAATATGGACATCTTTCACTGTGTTGGAAATAGGTAAAACAGCCACCTGGGGCTCGAGTCTGCTATTGCAATCGTGTCTCAATGACCGGTCATTGATCGAATATTTGACAACTTTGACAGTTTTTGTATGGGAAATGTGTCATAAGTTTGACGTTATACGTCAAAAATCGATCATTGACCAGTCATTGAGACACGGTTGCAATAGCAGACTCGACCCCCTGCTCCCTTGTACTAAACATCTGTTTTTTATACACATCCTATAGTTTTTTATACACTTAATCGTGGACTAGAGTTGAAATTTTATGTCGATTTTTACAAATTATCAAGTTTTTCCTGATGCTCATTTAACTTTAAACTGTTTAAAATCGTGTTTTCTATCTAATAAAACTCAATAAGATTTTATATAAAAGAAGTGAATATGACTTATTTTTTCTTTTTTGGTAAAAATGTCACTCTCACACACACTACGACATTCTACATTTGTTTATTTCGTCATTTATGGTTAGAGATTAATGATAAGTATTTTCAGTGATGACTATAACAACAAATAATAATAAAAAAACTGCGCGATCAGTTCGGCATATTTCCTCGAGGGTATGGAACACTTCCGCGTATTAATCGACTCGAACTTGGCGTTTTTTTTTACTTTTAATCCTCGTAATAAGTAATTTAAATCGAGAACGCCTTTTTACAGCCAGTCTTTGAAGTTTTAAGCCCCAAAGCACGAAAATGTAAAAAAAGTTTGTATTATTGTTCGTAATTGTATCAATTTCAAGTTGAACAGGCTTTAAGAAGTGTAATTACTTTCCATTTAATTGGTTTTTTGTCGTTTAGACAGGTTACAAAAGCGCTTTCAAGTTAAAATGAAACAATATGAGTATCTTGGAACCGAAATTAAGCTTCAAAAGTAAAAACAAATGTGTGTTTTAGGAAAAATATATTTTAGTGCTCACAAATAAAGTTCAGTTTGCGCTAACTCTTTATCGGCTCAAAAAAATAAGAATTCAGGAATAAGAAAAATAAACAACAACTTTGAATATGTATAAATCATTCTAAAATCAACTTAGGCATTATTGTCGGTTTTTGTTAAAGTAAGTGGAATTAAATTTAATTTAAAACAAGGATTATAATATAATATTATGTAGAAAAGGTAGGTACGAAGTAAATACAGCCGAGCCTAATAATTATAATTTTATTAATCTGGCAATAAACTTTATTGTAACCAACACATAATGAATTATAAGCATGCCAAAGTTATTCAACCCTCGCGTTATAATTAACATAATAATAAAAATATACCTAGGGTTGCCAGTGACTGTACTGAAAAATAATAGTATCGTACTATATCTTGTGCAATTGTACTCCACTTATGTTTTTATTCAAATTTTATATTTAATTATTTTCGTAACTACCTAATTCAACAGACAGAGAGATCTAAATTGATCGAAAATGATATCTAAATTGTTCAGATTACTATAATATTTTTTTTAATACAAAGGTACAGACGCTAGCACATCAAGTTACTCCAAACTGTACAATTTTCCCAATTGAACATGAGGCTGCCTTATTCTGTGAGCGATAAAGTTGAAAATCTATCAAAGAAATTTGACAGATTATCGTAACTTGATGTGCTGGCGTCTACAACAAGTACACATGGAAAAATAATCATCATCATCATCATCTACCAAGCTTTTCCCAACTATGTTGGGGTCGGCTTCCAGTTTGACCGGATGCAGCTAAATACCAGTATTTTACATAGAGGATCTGCCTGTCGGACCTCCACAACCCAGTAACTGGAAAAATAATAATAATATGAATAATTCACAATTTCACAAAAGTGCATTTAAAAAAAAACATTTTTTCTAATAGCAACCCTGAATACACTGGCTCAGTAACTGGGTCACGTCTGCACGCAACCGATACTTGTGTGCGTCTGTCGACTGTCGAACACTGAGGAGACTGGGGCCTGCTGGCCCACAGAATATAAAATGGACCCTCCCGCTTTGAATACACGGAATAATCCTGACTCACTTCGTAAACAGAATATTTATGATAAATGCTATTCCTATGGAGGAAAACATGATCGATGCCTTTTCCATAGTGTGGTTGGGATGAAGGGAAAATAAGTTTGATATCCATGAAGGAAAATGTTCTATTGAATAGCGTTTTATTTGTGGGTGTGTGTCGTAGGATAATAAATTGGAAAAATTAAAGACACTGGTTATTTGAAAGATTTTGGGAATAGTGACATAACGACTGATATTTTAAAAAGGGTAATAGGCAGAATTGTACTTGTAGTACACCGCTATTTTCGTCCCATGTAGGTAATAGGGGTCTATTGAGAGCAGCGGTGGCCCAGTGGTGCCGGCCCCGACTTACTAACAGTTAGTCGTGGGTTCGAACCCAGGCAGGCGGCATTACTTTGTGTAATTTGTTTCATCACCACTGCTCTCAAAACGGTGAAGGAAAACATCGTGAGGAAACCGGCATGTTCTAGAGCCAAAAATTCGAAGACATGTGACATCTACCAATTCGCACTGGGCCCGCGTGGTAGATTATGGCCCATACGCAAAATACGCGCTTTGACGTGGAGTTGCGGATACCAGCCCGGTATCTTTAATCTTTTTTTGTAGGGGTCTATTGCCGTTAATTGTATTCCGAATAACAGAATTCCAGGCTCAGGGCTGCAACTTAGTACCTATCTCCAAATGGCTCTATAACCTTTTAGACATCCTGGAGATCGAACCCGAGACCTTAACCTCAGCAGTAGCGCGAACTATACCAACGACGCAGTTCGTAATGAGGTTAACTCGTATATTACCGAGAGGACACCGGGGTCCTCGTGTTGACAACCTCAGTCAATCCCCGAGAGGACCCCGGGGTCCTCTCCATTGTAGACCATAATTCCGATACTTAGAGATTAAATACGAGTAAGTAAATGAGGTTAAATTAGGATTTTGTTAAAACAGTATCCAATTATCCGGCAAAATTATGTTTGAAAGTATAATTTTTTGGTCATAATTAAATATGTAGGTAATTTAATAATATTCTGTCTTGTATAGGTACTATCTATACCCGCGGTGTCACCCGCATAATTAAGTAACTCAAACGATTCTCGCAGTGAACGCCGAACGAAAAACCAATTTTATCAGACTTATTTGGCGTGTATTGGCCAATTTACACATACATTATGGCCTATAGGGTATTCTGATGTAGGTACCTACTATTATAAGCTTTATAACTGTCAAGTTTCATAAAAATCCATAGACATAGAGAATGGACTGAGTGTTCCTTATCCAGCCGTGAAGTAAATACTGGTGAGAAAGTGTGAGAGAGATAAAGCGAACGTGCAGCCAATAGTTGTCTCTTTCGTTCTTTAACCACAGACCTACAGAAAAGAGACAGATATTGGCCGCAGAGTCCCTCTGTCTTTTTCTAAGGAGTGGTCAATTTTGTGAGGGTATTCCTCAGTCCATTCTCTATGTCTATGTTTAAATCCAATCAGTAGTTCTTGCGTGAAAGAGAAAGAAAAACATTTATTCATATTAAGATACCAATATTATAAGCCATAAATTAAGGGAAAGAGCGAAACAACCCCAACACAAATGTTATTTAATTACTTTCTGGGACTGTTTCATTCAAATTTGTAAATGAATCCGTTTGAATAAACAATTTTTTTTTAAGATGACAGCACTTTTTGAACATCCTCCAAAAAGTCCACCCTTCGTCACTTCCTAGTGCCTTTAATGGGAAGAATAAGTGGCGGAACAAACTCCCAGCAATCCTAATAAACTTTGACATTTATAACATTAGTAGGATATAACCATCAAGCATTGTAACAAATAAAATCAACCCAAAACATAAATTACATTCCGGCTGCCTCCTCCGCATAAGAAAGACTCGAGATAAAGGTTAATTCAGAAAAGGTTACGATGAAATAAATGTCTAAATAATGAGCTTTGCAAAGCGTAGGTGCTATGGGGGTTGCAATTGCAAAGGTCACACTTGCTTTGTAAATCCACTCAGCATTGGGGATTAATATCACTCACTTTCACTCGCAAAATCAATGCTGAAGTAAGTTGAAAACAAAGGAATAGATTACTAGACTACAGAATACGAGTAGCATAGAACAGAATACTCTTTATAATTTTATTATCCTACTATAATAAATAATTATTATAAACGCGCAAGTTTGTGAGGATGGATGGATGGATGGATGTTTGTTACTCTGTCACGTAAAAACTACTGAATGGATTTTGAAAAAAATTGGTATGGAGTTAGCTGACACCCTGGATTAACACATAGGCTATTTTTTATTTCTGTGTTCCACGGGAACGGGACCTACGCGGGTGAAACCGCGGGACGTCTGCTAGTAATACCATATTTATTTCCGACTAGCAGACGTCCCGCGATATCTTACAGACAACCTTTGGATGGACTGGATAGTATATCAGGTAGTTTGTAGGTGTACATAACTACTTATTTGACTAATTAATTATTTTTCCTCGGTATACATTCGTAGGTTGGCAGCTGAAATCAGCGTCAGATAGTACAACCTGTTTTCTCATCTCACATTATGCTGAACTGGGCATTACAATCTTTGTCTTCTGTGTATTTTATAGTTTTATAATTTATGATGATGATGATGTTTTTTGCTGTAATGCCAATATATGCATTTTTTCTTAATTTCTTTCGTTCTAATTGTAAATTAACACAACATCACGACTGTTTTCCCAAAGGGACTAAACAGAGGAGTATAGCACAAACACATCGCACCATTTAGTTTAAGTTACGGGGCACTAATTTAGACTGTGTTACTGAGATATTGCAGATAAAAAAACCCAAGAACACCTTGCCCGACATAGAAATTGAACCCAGGATATCAACCTCCGCAGCAACACTTACCTTCACTAAATCCGCAACGCAGTGAAAGGTGAAATTTATAAATATTTAAATATAATTTGTTCGAAAAACGTAAGGGATATGAGACAGCGTGAAAATATTGGTATGCCCGTCGGAAACGACGCGTAAAATTTTTAGAATACGTAATGACGTTTCCCTCCTGTAAATACCTACCTTGGATAGGTATAAACGAAACTTTTACAGTTATTTTTTCCCTTTGAGCCGCCCGCTTCCCTTAAAAACGAGTCTAACTGGGTATTGCAAGCGATTAGGGAAGTGTTTTCTTTTATTTATTTTACTATTACTGCAATAGAATGGTTTTACAGAAACATTCGAGCTTTTGCGCAATCAAGCAAAATGGCCGTCTTGTATTTGAACATCAATTTCGAATTTAGAACAAACATTTCCGCGCGAAAATCTCAATTCAGTAACCACAAACAATAAAATTGTTTAAGATCACACATGGAGAAAATCATGCGAATTTTAAACAATACGTTTATTACGAAATACTTGTACCATGACAGTTTTTGGGGAAAGAATGGCCCATGCTTTACCATTGCGTTAAAGAATTTATTACGGAGATTGTTCCCACTCAATTTACAACAACTGACCCGTGACGGTTGCCTTCTATCGTTTTATTATTTTTTTTTTCCGCCATTGTTTATGTTTCGTAATGAATGACGCCGTAATATTATGGCAACGCGGGCACACTTTCTTTTATAACCGCAAATATTGCTTTGTACCTACTCTCAATGACTTGCTTTCTTTGCTGTTGTAGTGTTAGATAAGAATGACATTCAAATAATGAAAATGAAACGGGTCGGTACATTGTCAAAAACATAAAAAGAAAACGGAGTTTGGATTTATAATTGTATCTAGAGAATACGTGGCGCAATTATTTATACTCATAACTTCACATTCACCATTTCTCAAAAAGCCCTTAATTCATCGTCAACAAAAGCGCGATAACAACATTTATAATATTTCTATCTAATCCCGTTTGATTCGGGAGGAAAAGCGGACTTTTGATCTTTTAGTAATTTTAGGGTTACGTGAAGAAGTGACAAAACGGAACACTTCTAATAGTCCTGTGAGAGTCTCGTCTTTTAATATATAATCGGTCTAAATGTTCCAGGAGACTTAGGCACTGTACCTTTGTGTGAAATTTGGAAATACCCTAATTAAAAAGATTCCGATGTTCATATTATATAAGTGCTTGTAAATCTTATTTCAGTCAATATTTGACAAGATACACCCTTGTAAAGTTACAACTGCATTATCAGTCTGCGTTTCACACTTTTTTTTCGCAAAATACTATGAAACACAAACAATTTTTACAACCGATTCATTCAACATCGTAGACCGGCTACAGAACCTTTTACATTGTGTAGTTGAACACGCATTTGGTTTATTTTTTCCTTTGCCTGCGTTGTCAAAGGGAAAAACGGGGGAAATGAAGGCTGGGATATACGAGGCGGTCGTGCGTGCCTCGCGCCATGTTGTGTCATGTCCTGTGTATTTGTGTAGCGACTGATTGATCGGCAGTCGGCGCGCTTCGGCTCTCCCGATTGATTTCCGAACGTCATCTTCCTAACCACCAAAAAAATTGAGCCCTTTTTTTGTGAAATAGGAAAATACGGAATTATCGCGTTAATAAAATGTAATGTAGGCTTCTTTGGGCTCGATTTGTTTAATATTTTTTCCCGGAGAGGTAAATTAATTATGTATTTGACCTTTTCGGAAAAAAATATCTGGGTGGTAGCCTCTAGGGAAATGTTTGATTTAATTATTTTTTATTAGAAGGGTAAACGGAATACATATTAAAAATGGTACCTAGCTACTAAGTATTTTAAAGGCACAATAAAAGGGCGCAACTTAGTCGGAACAAAAACAGAAAGGCAATTCCCGTATTGTAAGAATTTTCAAATCCAGTCGGTCGTTTCAGTAAAAGTCAACACGTGAAAGCTTGAGTGAAGTGAACTGTCAAAGCCTACTACAGTTTTCTTCTATAGAATAGCACTGCTAATGTCAGTCTCAATCTGTCAAAAATACGATTAATTTCTCTACGTTTTAAACAAGTCTTTAACATTGAATGGCTAATTTTGACTGGCCTGTTGGTCTAGTAGTTAGTGACCCTGACTGCTATGCCGGAGGTCGTGGGTTCGATTCCCACCCAGGACAAATGTTTGTGTGATGAGCACGATCATTTGTTCTGTCATGTCTGGGTGTAATTTATCTATAATATTGTGTATTTAGAAATATATAAGTATATTTATCAGCTGCTTAGTACCCATAACACAAGCTCTCAAGCTTAACTTGGGACTAAATGGCGTTGTGTGAAAAAGTTGTGAAATATTTATTTATATTTATGTCGCTCAGATAAGGTTGTAACTAGATTTTGAACAGTTTTAATAACGGGAATCGACCTTCGGGCCTCATATTCCCTTGAACCTCCATTCTCCTCCCTCGTTGAAGGTCAAAGTGTTTCCGATGAAGTGCGGTTGTCTGTACCCACCAGCTTCAACCTTCAATCGTAGAACCAACAAAAGGACCAAAACGAAGTGCTAAAGACTGCGATCCATTTGCTATCCTTCTAAAGATTCCCCTGCTAATGTTTCTTCAAACGGATACTCGGCACTCGCTACTAAAGCTCTTTATCCGTCTGATAAGCACAACTAGGATTCCCAATGGTCCTTTGTAAGTACAAAGTCTTAATTTAAAACTGGTCCTTGATGTTAGGCTAGCACCATAGATATTTAATAGAAGTTTTTAATATTTCTATGGTTTGGACCAACTTTTAATTCGTAGTCTGTACAATTAGGTATCTGTATTTTGTAGACCTTATATATGTTGAAAGATGTGAATGCTGAGGTGGACGTCAGGTATTACGCGGATGGATAGAATAAGAAATAGTTAAGTATGTTAAGACAAAGTCCGAAAGTGGCGAGAAGGGAGGTTATTATATTATTTTATAGCAAATACTTAAATAAATAAATATTCTTTATTTCAGATAATTACAATCCATAAGAAACCAAATTGACACATTAAAAAAGAAACTTATAATTAAATGACTTTGCGAACTAAAAACCTCCACAGAGGGGATGAGATCCTGTCCGCTACAGTCATCAGAATTTCATTGCGGCTGCCACGCAATCTGCAGATCCAGGGATCCTGCTTAACAACCTTCTAGAATTCTAGATGATAAAAATATTTCAGCCATTTTGGATAACAAACAACCGACCTACCAACCAAGAAATAACCTTTTATCTCGCAAACGATAATTATTCATTGTTTTATTGCTTTAATTGTCTACGCCATCTTTCTTAAAAAGCTGCCTACACGTATCTTTAAAACGCTTTTATAGTTGTTTACAAAAGAAAATGATTACATTTAGGTACTTAATTTTCTTTTGTTCACGAAAACATTTCTTAATCAAATTATTAAGTTCTTTTAGCTTAAAAGTGCAAAGAAGGTACTATTACTTAAGAACTTAAGCGGCCAGAGTTTAGTTTCGCTAATTATGAACAAAATATAAGCTTTGGTATAAGCTTTAGTAAAGAGTTTTAATAACGTTGGTGTTGCTGGGTAAATAACTATAGAAAATTAACTAAAGCTCTGCTGAAAAATGAACTCAATAAAATGGTCTTTAATATTTGTAAATGCAGTGGCAAAATAAAAGATATTAAGAGTTATTATTTCCTCCTCTCTCCTAACAAACTATGCTGTGCCCGACAGGGTCCATAATTGATACTTATGTAATTGAACAACATGCTGTAATACATTATGGTACGCAATAAAGTATTGATGAGAACTGAGTATTGAAAAATCTAAAACAAAATCTTAAAAACTATTTCTGGAACACTCTCTAAGCTTGTCCTTAAAATATTGGGATCAGTTTTTAGTCAAATGCAGCTGATTAGCATTACTTTGCATGAAGCAACTAGCATATCTAACCTCCATAACCTAGTTCCTTCCTATATATATTATGACTTGTTGAGACAGTAGGTGTACAACTGTTAAAAATCTACAAACGACAATTGATGAAATAAAACGAAATGATGATGAACTTAAATTAAATGAAAAATGATTAGGATTCCCTTTTTTACTAAAGGAGCTTGCTCTTGATCTCAATCACGCCTGATGGAAAGCGTTGGATGAGGTCTATGATGGAATGAGCGTGCTCAGAATATGCCTGTTCACTCTTTCTTTGAAGGCAGACGGTTACATGTGGGAGGTTCACAGACAGCAGGGAGTTCTACACTTTTTCACCCATAGTAAACGTGGATGACCGCAACTCTGAGAAACTCGTCGGTCGGGATTTAAAATTACACTAAAATAATAAAATTAAATAATGACAAAGGCTTTCTGTAACACTTGATACTTAGTACTAACTGATTTGTTAAGATTATCACAGTAATATTCCTTATTTACCACCCTTTCTTATAAGTGTTAGGGTTCGCTAATTTACACTTATTTAATTAAATTGAAACCTTTAAAGATTAGTTTATAAGCCTGTAACTATTTGATTTGAATATTTTGTACTGACCACACTTTACTTTGTCATTGGTCGATGGACGCTTCCGATTGGCTGTGGCTAACCAATCGGAAGCCGGCATGGTCATCTGGATTTTACCGCGAGAATTAAGAAAAAATACGAGAGTGGCGGGAATTTGGTTGGTTGGACGGACGGAACTCGAGCGGTGGTATGAAAAATTGGTCGGAAACAAGATTAAAAGTTGTGTCTCCTATTCCCGTATTTTCTCTTCAATACTTCACACCTAGACATCCTAAAAGTCTTAATTCAATCATTAGTCTCAGTTATTCTTTGTTTATATAAGGTGCATCTTAATGATCGCCAATTTAGATCAGCTTGGCGCATACCTACTGGCTCTAGACGATTGATCCCTGTTTTAATATTAGGACGAGAACTATTTTCAAGTTATACATCACACATTGTTCGACAATAACCAACTGTAGCTCATGAACCAGTCACCTGCCTCCACGCATACATTTCTGCGGTTACAAACACTGCAGTATGCTTTGTCAATCAGTTGAGTCACCCTTCTCGCGTGGAATACTAAGCAGCTGATATACTCCACATTCTCCTCACTCCGTCAACGGGACTATGTTTTTGTCATAAATATTTACGGTTGGTATATGTCAGTTGCAAACAGTGCTTGTTAACCTACCTACTTCATATTCAACGCGCCACATCAATGATCTATGACAGGCCCTGTTGACGCTAAAAATAAATGCTTCGAACAACATTATATTATATTTTTGCAGTTGAAAAGTCATTGTGAGATGATTTGGGATTTCCACGGGAACACTTTAGTTTTCGGGATAAACAGTAGACTAAGCATTAATCCAGCGTATGACCTACATCCGCAAGGGAATTTGTCCAAAACCGTGTAGCCGTTTAGTGTAAAAGAGTAAAAAATATCTGTAAATCTTTTCCATTTACAAACTTTAAGTATGCCAAATCTCAATTCAATTCTCAATTATTTAAGGTCCTACCATAATGTGTGTTTACAGTTGGTTGAGAAATGAAAGACGCGCTCACGCTCTTCCGTGATCGCAAACTTCATGAACAGAGATTTCGAGAGAAGAAATTATAGGAAATAAAATAATGAAGTAGTCCGCAACACTGTTAATGGAAAAACTACCCAAAATGCTGTCGGCATTGCCATGTGGCTCCATCCGTTATTTTCTTCAAACCCTCACAGTTTTGGATCAGCCAAGTTTGCTGTTACATACTTACAAAGTTCTTATTTAAACTTGGACGTATCTCAACACCCGATGAGGCGGCGGTTTTAGGAGTTGAGATAATTTGAGAAGATTGACTACGACAGAGGTTGGCACAACGATACGTTTACATGATAAAGAAGAAGACAAAATGGACATGTTAACTTTAAACAGAGAAACATCGTGACAGGAATTTTGTAGAAGAAAAAAGGTTTCATAATATCCAAACGAAAGTATAAAGTCCTCTATCTAGGTAATGGATACAAATATTACACATCCAATCATCCATGTTTAGTAATAATTGATTCTTCATAACGTATTACTAACATAGCCTTTTAGTTTTATTTCCATGTAACTACTAACACTATATGAACTTGAGTTAAAAATAAACAGTTTGAACTGATGATTATTACAACATTATGCCTGTATTTCCCGAAAGATTAGATATGGATAAAACATTTATTTAGTACACACAAAAGGCACAGACAAACACACAATACAAAATCAAAAGTGATAAAACAATAAGCGATGAATGATACAGTGTGCGGTGTCTAAAGCTGCACCAAATAGGAGTCCAGCTCAGTATGTACCAGGCAAATGTACCCCGCGCTGATATTCTGCTGGTTCCGTGACAAAATAATAAAATTAAAAAAAAAACAAATAAGATTGAGAGAATGAAGAGGTGTTGTGATTGATTAAGAAAGAAAGAAAGAAAGACAGAGGCGTACACCACCTTGGGTACACCTATATTTTACCACTCATGTTTAGTCCCATGCAAATAGGGGGCGAGTCTATAGCTATCAATCGGAAACTAATTCAGAGTCTGGGCTGCTACTGACAAAAAATCTGGTGTATTAACCCCCTCTTTATATGACTGGCCTGTTGGTCTAGTAGTTAGTGACCCGGACTGCTATGCCGGAGGTCGTGGGTTCGATTCCCACCCACGACAAATGTTTATTGTGAACGATTATTTGTTCTGTGTCTGCGTGTAATATTTATCTATAATATGTATGTATTTAGAAATATATAAGTATGTTTATCAGCTGTTTAGTACCCATAACACAAGCTCTCAAGCTTAGCTTGGAACTAAATGGCGTTGTGTGAAAAGTTGTGGAATATTTATTTATTTCAATATTTATTTAATTTTCATTTCTCTTAATCCTCTTTACCCTCGGGAACAGAACCCAGGGTCACAAGCTCAGCAATATCGCTAGAGACCACTAGACCAACTTAAGGCAGACCTAGAAGAGATTCATCACAAGAAATAACTCGACAAAATATCCAACCACTTGAAACTAAGCTTCACACAAAACATATGCAATAACCAATAACATTCCCAGTACAAATCCACACATATGTCGACCGCAAGTCCCTTTGGAGATATATCAGAAAATATTCCCCTTTTTCCAATCTGGCGGGGGAATAAAAACGGTATCGGCAGCTGGTTATTATTCAATGCGAGTGAAAAGCCACAGAGGGATCGGGTTACTATGATTTTCAACCGACTTCAATAAAGGAGAAGGTTCTCAACTCGACTATTTGTTTGTTACGCGTTTGATGCGCCAGTTATGAATTGATTTTGGTGATTCTTTTTTATTGTTTTGCAGGTACAGCCTAACCTATAACCTAACCTACTACTTCAGAGGTGGTCCCATTTAAAATTGATCGAAAACCGATTCGAAAATAATAAATTCATTCACAATCATTATGTATTTGCTGCACTGCTGAATTTCCTCTAGTTCAAATTCAATTGCCTGATGCAAACATAACGCAAATAGTATGATTTTCAGAATTGAAACGGTGATTTTACAACTTTTTCAAATCTATGAGTGACTTTTGTGTTTACCTTATTAATTTAAACTTATACGCTGCAGTAGTTTTGTCGTCAGGCTAAAGTCTAGCAATCGTGCAAGGGCTACTGTGGGCACTAGCACAAACTCGCGAAGTAAACGATTGCCAGTTCGAATATCATTAGAGATTAGTAGCAGTCTAGTTTATTTTTTCAATCGCCAACCCTTTCTTGATAACCTGCGCGATGATAGCGGACATTTCCTCCCTTTTCGTACAGGTGGAGATACCATAAAGAAGCAGTAGGTAACGAACAGAGACCCAAACACGAACGAGCGTAAAATGAAGTAAATTCAAACGATTTTTGAATAACTAGCCCCAAGGCGAGGGGCTAATGGAAAAAGAATAATATCCCCAAGGGTTGATCGAAGGTCAAGCTACGTGCGTGGACAGGTGACTATACATTGCATATAATATATCTTTTTTTGACAGAACTTTGGCAGTTGTTACTAGTAATCAGAGCCCCGAAAGTCCGACAACCAGTTTTGGCCAAGGGGTATGTTACTCAATCACTGGGTTGTCAGTTAAGGAGTCACTTCTGTAGAACACTGGTATTCAGTACCACTTGCATCCGGTTACACTGTAACCACTGGTAGCCGAACGGTATATGATGATGAATTTGCTAGTATTTATCAAAGCTGTCCACGGACGATCTCGACAAGTGTTGCTTAACCTTCGACCGCCCGTGTGGCTAATAATATTTGGCCACGAGCACCCCCAAACATCCCCTGTCATCACCTCCCTGCATACTGGCAAATTATTCATCGCAAAATTGAAGGCACGTCCATAAACTAAGTAAAGGTAGAGTCACGTGGTCGCGCTGTACGCCGCCATACCGATAGCGTGGCGGGGCGTCACGTCAGCGGACGTCAGGACATCAATCAGCCGATCGAGTGATTGATGTACTCGGCGATACACCCGCACGCCAGTACATACGCCGTGCCTGAGCCTACATGTGCGTGTTGAATTGATTAATGAAATTAATGAAGCGCCGTGGACATGTAGTAACAATTGATTGTAGAAGCCTAATGTGTCGTTAGTTTGGCCTCGAGCGGGGTTAACGCACCTCCGAGCTTGTAAATATTTAGAGGCAGGCCGAAGGTCAGACGTTTTGTTATCACACACAGTTGTATTTATTTTTCGAGGGAGTGTTAGGGTTAATTTGGGAGCTTTTGGCTAAAAGCCGCACGGGTAATCAATCAGCATATAGGTTGTCCGGTGGTCAAGCAATAGGATAAGCAGTAAACGGCATCAGACGGCACAGTTAGCGAGTGAATGAGAAATTTCGGGAGTTGCGGAAGAATGATCGTTCCCGCGACCTTCGGCGCAGGTGTGAGACGGAACACCGGGGTGGTTTTTAGTCAGTAAGAGTCTGACAGACCTCTCCGCCCGCCCCAAGAAGGAGGACATCTATGAGGATTTTTTACTGGGAATAAAAAATAAGTTTGAGCAATTGTCTGGTGCGCAGCGTTTCTGATTCCCGCAACAATCAAATTCTTATATGGGCTCCAAGTAGTTATTCCGAGTCTGACTGTTTGTAATGTGAGGTTAAATGCTAGTAAAACGCACCTATGATATGATACAGGGGAAATTCCTAGTAAGTACGGAGTTTCATCGACATCATACTCCTGCCCTTTCACCAATTCAGTTCTGGTCGTCGCAGAATGGCTTCTTCAAGCAAACATCTGTATTTGCCGTCTTCAAAATGGGGGTAACTATCCTACCTAACCATTCTATCTTTCACACAAAATATCCTTTGTTTCTTTAGTCTATCTCTACTTTTGAAACCCTAGCATACTTTTTCAGGGTCCCATCATCATCTGTCTAGCTTGTTCCCACGTATGTTGGAATCGGCTTCCAGTTTTACCTGATGCAACTGTATACCAATGTTTTACACTGGTACGAAATATCAATAAATAGATTTCACCCAAGTTTTCACGGTTATTTTTACAGAATTGACTGTCTGCACTAATGTAATACTTTCTTTGAGGTATGAGGTACAGGGTGTAAAGTTTCTCATCCACCATTGAAAAGGGAGGATCCTCCGACCAGACGGGTGTTGTGTCTGGTGGGCTAACTACTGCCCGACGGTTGTTGTCGGGAACTTGTTTACGTTCAAATGGCGCAGATAACTTTAATACCGTGATACTGACTGATATCCTACATATCAGTCATTAGTTCGTATGTGGCGAGATAGATGTCGCTACACTTACTACAAGAAAGTAATACACACAACACAAGAAATTCAGAGTCCATGTTCTCTTTCACGTTTTCCCTTCAGACTGGGATAATCTTCAATCTCTGATTACAACACGTGATAGTCATAACCCGCGCCGGCTGGCACATTACTTCGAATACTTAAATATGTTTAGTACCTACCCTCATGATTATGAATGCGTCGTTCATTCAAATTCACGTCACATTTAATCACAATTGTTCTACCCATTCCCCCCACTACCCGGGCTCATCGCGTCTGGCTGTGACATAATATATGGACGACCCTTTACTACGTGTAGAACAATGCTGTTAGCACCTCATATATTTTTCTTACAACAACGTACAGATTTGTATTTAATGCATCAATTTATTAAAAAATACGTTGTTGTAGAAATAAGCTGAAAGAGGTTTTTCTTTAGTTACAATTTTGTCTTTTTGTATTTATAAAAGATATTAAAATATGCGCTTAGATTTATTTACAACGCACGCCAAAATAAGTATGTCTCATACATACATACATACATATACTCACGCCTTTATCCCATGGGGTAGGCAGAAACTACAGAGCGCCATTTGCTACGATTCTTACATACTTATTTTGCTTTGTTTACATTCATACATGCAGTCATACACACACGCCGGTTGCGAGTACTACGGACCTGACCTTTCTGAAGAACCTCACCAATAAGGTCTATGTATGTCCTTCTAGAGCGTCCCCTACCGGCGTTCCCACTTACATCATTCATCCTTTCAACGTGACCTAACCATCTAAGCATATTCAATTCAGCAATGTCTCAATTCTACTAATTTGAGATCTTTGATAATATTTTGGCCAATTTACACAACATCTCTATAAATTAGGTACCTACTTAAAGCCTATTTTTATTTTATTCTCATCATGGCTGTTAAGTTTCATTAAAATCCATTTTGCATTGTTTGTGTAAAAGAGATAGGTACACATCGCGAATGTCATCATTGAGAATGTTTTGAATTATTGTAATTGATTTCAAATTGACTGCTCTTGTTTGGCTATCGATTTTTTGTGTGTAACTATATTGATTAGAATTTTGTAACATTTTATATTATATTGTATATTTGTACGCCTGAATGGTCAAACATGACAGATCTTCTTTAAACTGACCTATCTTGTAAAAGATCAGTTCTAAATCTCAGAAATGAAACCAGGGTTGGTGTAATTTAAACTAATTTATTACAATAATAACAACGTTCAAATCAACAGTTCAATCATTAATGTCACTCATGTCAGTCATGGTTTTCTTTTTTAATTCTCATACGTCAAAATCAATTCATAGTGTTGTCATAGGTAAATTTATAATTCGGTAAATAAAATAACAAGTTAAACAATATCAATAAAATAAACTAATCATTCTAATCTTATTCTCATGTCAACATGTTCATAGTTTAGGACTAAGTAATAGGTTACAAATGTAGTATGTAGGTACCTAGCTGATGAACCTTACACTTGCATGCTCTGTATGTACACTCATGTTTATACAAATAAAATATCTTGAATCTTGAATCGCCTTTTTTGCCCAAGGGAAGGTGGAGGGATCTGTCAGTGACTAAAAACCTCATCGTTGTTCCGTCACACCTGTCCCGGGAACGGACGATTCTCCCGCATATCTATGTAAGTAAATGCTATTATATTCCGACGCCGATTTTTAGATGACGGCTTGGTAGAGTCCGTTAGATATCAAACACGTTATACTGAAGGTAGTTTCAGTTCCACCAGGTCGATTGTCGATTATCGGAACCTCCCAACTGCAGCGTATTGCTCCAGCCATTTTCGTCGACCCCTAATCTTTTAAACCGAGGAAATCCGGTTAAATCCGATTAAAACTTCGGCCAGTTTAATTAAAATTCTACTTATAAAGGTGTTTTTTTTTTGTCCGTCTCATTGGTTTAGTTTTCGCAGGTAAATACGAGGTCCTAGGTTCGATCTTCGTGTCGAGGAAACTATTTAGTTTTTTCTATAATTCTGTCTGTATGTAATTTCTAGTTTTCGGTTGGTGTCAATAAGCCCGCCCCTTTTTTACATAAGACTTATTTAAGGGACCCAGGTGTACTGAAGGTACACCTCTGCCTAATCCTTCGGAGAATTCGCGCATGATGTTATGTTTTTAGGGTTCTCTACCTAAAAAGTGCCAAAGAAACCCTATCACTATGCCTCCGCTGTCAGTCCATCCGTCTGTCTGTTTATCAGCGAGTCGTTTCTCATAAACCGCAATAGGATGTCTAATTGTGTTTTTTATATTTTTATAATTTTTGTGATTTTTCAAAAACTTTCTCTACAAGTCGAATATCACCGCCACCAAGACACGTGGTTTCATTATACATAAGTCAGTTTGACACAAATTGTACAAAAGGGTGACATAACATTATACACACCTCCATGAAGGGTAGGTTGACACATATCGATTACAATCTCCCCTCAGCACTTAGTTTACGAGCCATCAAAATCAGAGAGTTGATACAGCACGAGTAATAGCCCATAACATTTGTAGAAATTGATCAAGAGAGTATATTGTGTAGCATTTATTGTAGAAACAATATGAACAGTGTAAATCATGTGTTCATGCTCTAGTTAACTCGTAGTGATCCGAGCACTAGGTGATAAGTGGTGGGTACGTGTGCACTAGCTGGAAAACAGCATTTAAAAATCAAATGTAGCGGGTACGGCAGGGCCATTGGCCAGTAACGAACTAGCGTCCTGCACACGAAACTTTGTTAACAACTGAGAATTTACAAAAAAAAGAGTTATTCGTCATCTCACCCGACCAAATCTCGCCCGATCGGGGGAGATGGCACAAAATAATTTAATTTATTTTTCTTGTCGTCAACTCGCACGACACTTAAAATCATGCTATGCTAATTTGGTACAGTCAACTATAAAAGTCTTTTGGAGTTATGCAGCAAAATAATGAGTTTACAATAAAATAAAACAAAATTCCAATTTAAGTAATATACATATTATATGTAATAATGAACAACCTAGAATAAAATACTACTTATTTATCGTTATAATGCATCGAGTGTTATGAAGAATTAAACGGATTTCTTTTTTGTAGACCACTTTGCTCTTGTCAACATATTATAAAATAATCGATTCTGTGTGAAATGTATTTTATATTTGACTGTACTTTACACCGCCGTGCGAGTTGACGAATATAAGAATAGGTAAATTAAAAAATGTGCTGTCTCGCCCGATCGGGCGAGTTTATTGAGGGCGAGTTGATGAATAACTCAAAAAAAAAAATTGCACTCTAAGTGGAGTTCAAGTTACGGTGACTATCAGACGGCGTACGAAACGCTTCGTCGAATTTCTGCGAGCGCGCATGACATAATCCTAGATAGACACTGATGACAGCCAAACCAATGCGAATCAAGCTGTTTGACAGTTAATCGTTAAAACACTTTTCCTAGTGATAATCACTATGAACTGTCATCGGCAGCTCTAATGTATAAAAGCTTCATTGGCATCGCTCCAAGGATTTATAAAAAAATACCATATGAGATAAAAAAAAATTACCTGTTCACTTGTTCAAGAAAAATTTGCAAAAAAAAATTAATTGAAAAACGTTAAATTTACACGATTGACGAGTTTTTTAATTGATTAAATTTGTAACTTCAACATTAAGTAATTTCGGTGGTGATTTTTTTTTGTTTTCTCTTTCTTTAATATTTATGAATCTTTTGACATTTTTGTTTTTTTTTTACTGTATACTTTAAAACTATACCCATATTTTGTATGTCGTACCATAGACAAAACATAGCGCACTGTATCTACTTTTAAGATCTGTATTTTCTGTTACCTATGTTTTACAAATAATAAGTTATTGATTGATTGATTGATTGATCGGAGATACGATAGAAATGTCAGATAGAAATACAGAAAGATAATTGTTGAACTGCACGTGTAGCATGATCACCGAAGAAACGGTCTTTGTCGTGTCGCGGAAGAAAATAAATTAAGTGTTCATGCTACGCAGGCAGGTTTATTAAAAGAAATTTGACAGATTGAGGTTCATGTCTATATAATCTGTCACTTTGCCGATTCGTCTGTAGACAAAGGCCATTTCTTCGGTGTTCAATGTGTTCATGCTACGCATGCTGATATCAGACTGTCAGAGTTTTGATTTCTTGCGTCCTTTGAAAATCTCCTGTAGTGTGACCATAGACATTTTTAGATTTCTATGAGTGTGACCATCCAGCGTTTAGCCACCAGCTCCTACTTCCAGAGGGTATTTTTTTAAATACATTTACGTTTAACTGAGATATTAACACAGAAATCACTTTCTTGACGTCAATACATTGCACGCGTAAGTACAAAGCAAGGGCGGATCGCTAGTCTATTCTATTCTATTTTTGTTTATGGCAAACAGAGCCGATGTCGACTATTCTGCCAATGTCTAAAGTGTATTGGACAGCAAGTGCGCAAAAAAAAAAAAAAAAAATTCTTCAGTTGATACAGTTGGACTCAATGTAGATCTGCATGGGTTAGTATGGGACTGAAACAAACAAAAAATGAAATTACATAAATATTATAATTGTTAGTATTGTTAGTACGGATCGCTAGTCTGTCTTATAATTTTCAACGTTATGACAATCATGTCGTATAGTAGGTACTGTAATTGTTATAGGTACTAAACAATTCATAGCTCTACACCTGGTGTAGGTAAGTCACATGACCTTGTAAGAGACGCATGATAACACAGGATATAGATATCCGCTGTTTATATCTCGTATGAGTTAAAAGTCAACTGACGAACTGGCCACAATATAAGTACTAACCTAACCTGAACCTGGAGAATGACACTCATGAGTCATGAAATCAGAAATACTTTATTTGCTATGAATAGTGGGTAAGTAAACAAGGCAATATATACTTACCTTGTTTCTGAATAAAATTTGTTATTTTCATGTTTATTTTTTAGGAAGGCTACTGAACTTCTAGTATGAAGTGAAGTTTGCATGCCGTAAAGTAGTGCGTTGGAACAGTTTTTACAACGTTTACATCTTATCTGTGTCCAAATTCATTGCAAATAGAGTATTTCTGATTGCATGACGAAATTTTACATCAAATAAAACAAAATTAATGTTTTTTTACATAGTATAAAAACTTTTATCGATCTATCAATACAAGAGTAAGACTATTTTTGTTAATACATATTCAATGCATGCGCCTGTAGTCTTTAACAGGGTAAGAAGATTGCTGTCCCAATTCTTACAGTACGCTGGAAAAGTAATGAGACCCAAGTATAGTTGCAAATAAACTGTCAAAAATAAAGACTGGATCGAAACCCGTTTTAAATTGGTTTAAAACCGTTTAAAAACAACGACCACGTGCACCACATGACCAAAAAGTAATCAATGTACTGTTAAAACCGATTTCAAGCGGGTTTTGGACCACAGATTTTGCAACTCAGGAAACTAAAGCCCAGTCTAACTTCCATAAATATCTTCTAGTAATTTTAGACTACGAGTTGTTTAACCTGGAAACCAAGTATTACTCGATACAAGATTATTTATTTTGCTAAAACATGAGTGCAAGATGTAACATAAAGTTCAGTTAAGTCACTGTCATGTTTTGTCTTAATGGCGTACAAAATATAATTGAGTCGATAGTTGGTAGGTACATATAGTGCGCAAATAAAAAATACTATAATAGTTACTAGCTTTTGCCCGCGGCTTCGCCCGCGTGGATGTCGAACTTCCGTCCCCTATGTTTTCCCTTTAAGGGTTGAATTTTCAAAAATCGTTTTTTATGGAAGACTTACTCTTCACTAAGAACACCCCTTCAAGTTTAATGTCTCTAATACCAGCGGTTGGGGCTGTGCGTTGATATATAAACGTAATAATTTTAGCATAATACTTCCGGATAGACTACTTTCAAAGTTGATCTTTCCGATATGTATGCATAAAGATTTCTGGAACTACTGACCCGGGAAAGAGCGCCGTACAACTGACCATGTGTAAAACAACTGATACTAAGATCAACCTGCCCAGGCGTATTAATTACCTACAACCGTACCAAGTTTGGTTAAAATCCCTATGATAGTTTTTGAACTATGCGTGCACATACAGACAGAAAGATAAAACATTCACTAATTGCATTTTTGGCATCAGTATCGATCACCAATCATCCTCCAATATTAATTTTGAATAGATATTCAATGTGCATAATTATCTTCGTAGTGTGTGATAGTCCATTGAATTGTATGGCGAGCGTTATTGTATCTTAAGATTAAATATTATAAAATCTTAGCCGTGTGCAGCGCCCTTTAGTGAACTCCACTGCGGGTGACTTAACCTACGACAAACTTATTATTTGCGGTTGGTACAGTAGTCGGGTCTAGGGATCGAACCGCAAAATTAAGTTTGTTTTTTTATTGTATATACTTTTCCGGGATAAAAAGTACCCAGTGTGGTGCCCAGGATATCAAAGAATAAGTATACCAAGTTTCATCGTAATCGAACTGGTAGTTTTTGCGTGATACCTGAACATACAGACAGACAGACAGACAGACAGACAGACAGACAAAAATTTTTTTAATTATATTTTTGGGTTCGGTGTCAGTCTAGTAACACCCCCTGCTATTTATTTTTTTGATATTTTCAATGTACAGAAATTTTACTTCTACAGATTTATTATAAGTACTAGCTTTTGCCCGCGGCTTCGCCCGCGTGGATGTCGAACTTCCGTCCCCTATGTTTTCCCTTTAAGGGTTGAATTTTCAAAAATCGTTTTTTATGGAAGACTTACTCTTCACTAAGAACACCCCTTCAAGTTTCATGTCTCTAATACCAGCGGTTGGGGCTGTGCGTTGATATATAAACGTAATAATTTTAGCATAATACTTCCAGATAGACTACTTTCAAAGTTGATCCTTCCGATATGTATGCATAAAGATTTCTGGAACTACTGTCCCGGGAAAGAGCGCCGTACAACTGACCATGTGTAAAACAACTGATACTAAGATCAACCTGCCCAGGCGTATTGATTACCTACAACCGTACCAAGTTTGGTTAAAATCCCTATAATAGTTTTTGAACTATGCGTGCACATAAAGACAGAAAGACAAAACATTCACTAATTGCATTTTTGGCATCAGTATCGATCACCAATCATCCTCCAATATTAATTTTGCAATGTGCGTAATTATCTTCGTAGTGTGTGATAGTCCATTGAATTGTATGGCGAGCTATATTGTATCTTAAGATTAAATATTATAATATCTTAGCCGTGTGCAGCGCCTTTTGGTGAACTCCACTGCGGGTGACGTAACCTACGACAAACTTATTATTTGCGGTTGGTACAGTAGTCGGGTCTAGGGATCGAACCGCAAAATTAAGTTTGTTTTTTATTGTATATACTTTTCTGGGATAAAAAGTACCCAGTGTGGTGCCCAGGATATCAAAGAATAAGTACACCAAGTTTCATCGTAATCGAACCGGTAGTTTTTGCGTGATACCTGAACATACAGACAGACAGACAGACAGACAGACAGACAGACAGACAAAAATTTTTTTAATCATATTTTTGGGTTCGGTGTCAGTCTAGTAACACCCCCTGCTATTTATTTTTTTGATATTTTCAATGTACAGAAATTTTACTTCTACAGATTTATTATATGTATAGATATATAGAATAGATTTGTCCAACAAGAGAGCAAAGTAATTTTTTGCTGCGAGTGCTGATTTTGAATCCTGAGCAAGCGAAGGATTCAACGTTGAATCACGAGCGTAGCGAGTGATTCTAAAGTTTAATCCTGAGTGTAGCGAGGGATTCAAAGGCACGAGATGCAAAAAACTTTGCTCTCGTGTAACACACATAACTTTTCACTTCAGCAGCGAGAACACTTTTTGAAACTAGAAATAAATATTTACAAGTTAAATATCAGTTTTATTTGCAGTAATACTTATTTTCTTTTTAACCGACTTCAAAAAAAGGAGGAGGTTCTCAATTCGACGGTATGTTTTTTTTGTTTTTTTTTTTTTTTTGTGTGTTTGTTACGCGATTTCTCCCTCATTTGTAGACCGATTCTCAAAATTCTTTTTTTATTTGAAAGAGTATACTTCCGAGGTGGTCCCATTTTAATTTGGTGAAGATCTGGTGCTGATCTTCGGAGATATACAATGGAACTCTTCAAAAATGGACGGCAAATCTGTCGTGATTGCTGGAATCGCTTGGATATTTATTGTTTATACAACATCATGATGTATCATCACGCCTGTACGCTCTGAGGGGTACGCAGATGTGTACAATATACCTATATTTCGACAGTTAGGTATGTTAAGTTTCATTTATTAGGGATAAGTGGATAACCCTATTACCATTATGTATTGTTAACAAATAACAATATGAAAATAAATTCATGGCAAATATTTGTATGGAAACAACTAAAAATGGAAAAATATCAGTTTATAAGTTTTGTCATATTCATGATGGGCCACCGACTTCCGAATTTAGAGTTATTTTACATCGGTTAGTGGTTTTTTTTAAGTCGGTTTTATTTTTTGCAAAAAAGATTTTTATAAATACAACAATAAGTTAATAATTCAATAAATTACATTAAAAGATATAAGTTAATATCTTTTTGCAAAATTTCTTTAGATCGTTTCTAATGGCGGGAAAGATATACAGAGAGTGTGAATGTTTCGAATAGTATGATTAACCCAAGGCTGAATAAGATACTTATTCGCGGCTTTATAAAAACAAATATTAAAAAGTTACTTTGTCTCACTGATTTCAGGCAGCAAAACCTACATGTTTAAGCTACTGAAGTGAAAAATATAATTGAGTCGATACTTTGTACATATAGTGCGCAAATAAAAAATGCTATTAAAGAAATAGCACGTCAGCACGTCGTCACGTCTGCACGTCAGCACGTCGGGTGCAATATGTCATTTTGTTTCATCAATCATTTTGAATGGAAATGTTTGCTTGTGGTTTGCGGGCATATCGAACAATCCCTTGCAAATTGCAATATGGACTTAACAATAAAATTATAATACCGATATGCGATAGTCTTTTTCCTTTATACTGATACAAACTTACATGGTTTAGTTACGGTGAAAGGATGAATGAAAGGCGACTAACGAAAGGTAACGGAAGGAAATAGATGAATGAAAAAGAAAAAAAATAAATGTTATGAAATGAAATGAAGGTATTTACAAGGCAGATGTAAGTGGAAACGCCGGAAGAGGACGCCCTTGAAGGAAATAAATAGTGTTTACAACATGTATGAAGCAAAAGAAGTATTACGAATCGTAGCATTTGGCGCTCTGTAATTTCTGCCTACCCCCATGGGAAAAAGGCGAGAATTTATGATATGAATTTATGTACGTATGTATGATACAAGAATAAAAGCTAGGACTTACGCTCAGAAACGTGAGGAAACGTGGAGTCGGCGCCAAGCTACAAATATGAATATACACCACTATTTTTTAATTAGTACAAAAAGGGCTTATTTTAGACGGTCTTCTCATTATATTTGTAAAGTATCATAAAAATAATATTCATAAACAGCAAAGTTATTAGCGTTTGTTTTTCTTAAGATTATTATAGATTTAAATTTTAGTATGTTTGCATTTTTGTATGTTACGAATAAACTTAAAAACAACTGGGACAGATTTGAAAAATACTTTCACCGTTTGGACTATCCCCGGGTGATATAGGCTATTTTTTGTCCCTTTATTCCCGTGGGAATGGGAACTACGCGGGTTAAACCGCGTGACCTCCGCTAGTCCGTTATATTCGTCATGTAGTCGCGACGCTTGGCGTGCTGGGCATATTTTAGTTCGTCATCTATACATTGCTGTGGCCGTGAAGACGTTAAAATGGTACTTGAAAAGCTTTGATATTTGTAGAAAATTGTTCTTAAAAATCACAGTTGAGCCAAGTTTGAGCTAGACATGGATAGTGACGTCATTTATGATACTTCTACCGTAAGCCGTAAGCTCGTGTCTCTGAACCAACCTAATTATAGTGATCTAAGACCGCAGGTGGCTGATCCCTGTCTAAATACAGCATCAGTGGTCCTAAAATAACTGTCTCACTTAGTATAGGCCTAAGATAAACATAGGGAGATGATCGTAACTAGAAATGGATGCAACCAGGAAAAAACTTTCATACAAACTGTGAAAGAAAGAAAGAAAAATATTTATTTGACATCAGTCATCAAACACACAATAATTTATACAACAATACAAAATATACAATAGTAGGTACACATCATGTGCTGTGTGCCTCACGACTGCGCCAAAAAGGTCCATTTCAGCATTCATGCCAGACAGGTGGTGCTGTCTGACGCTGGTCTTCCAATGAACCTTGAGGGGTACCCAGTGACGGAAAGAAAGAAATAAATAGAAAACGAGTAAGTAAATCAGTTCAGACCGGTTCAGTAATCGGTTCAGTTCAGTTGTGGACGATTGTGAAGATGTGAAAGTTTATTTACAGGGGGTCGAGTCTGCTATTGCAATCGTGTCTCAATGACCGGTCAATGATCGATTTTTGAAGTATAACGTCAAACTTATGACACATTTCCCATACAAAAACTGTCAAAGTTGTCAAATATTCGATCAATGACCGGTCATTGAGACACGATTGCAATAACAGACTCGAGCCCCAGGTTTCTTTACTCGTAGTGGAGTTTTTGAGGCTTAATAGCTAAAATATAACTAAGGCATGATGTGAGGAGCTTGTGGCTAAATAATAACATCCTCACAGGTCCATCTGAGGTTAAGCTACGCATGACGAGGTTGGTCCGAAGATGGGTGACCATTCATTACAGTATATCAAGACTCCTCCGTGCCTCGGGAAGCACGTTAAGCCGTTGGTCCCGGCTGTCATTTGTAGATCTATGACAGTCGTTACAGATAGTCCGTAGCCCGAAAATCTGACAACCAGTTGAACCAAGGGGTATCGTCTTACCCAGTTACTGGGTAGTGGAGATCAGACAAGCAGTCGCTTCATGTATAACACTGGTATTCAGCTGCATACGTTTAGTATGGAAACCGACCCCAACATAGTTGGAAAAAGGCTAGGCAGATGCCAGATTGTAATGTATGATGTTTATTTATGTTAACTGAAGATATACTTAATACTTTCACTTGAAGTATAAACCACCAACTCCCTTCATCAAAAATCTCAATAAGTTACATAGTAAACCGAGCACCGAGGAACTGTTTCACGTTTTATAGAATCCATACCAATAGGGAATGCACACTATGCATGTAATTAATAAATTAATAATGTTTTTGCATTCGGGTACAAGCAATACCTGTAAACTGGTTTCTGAGCTTTTTCATGGTGAAATGGTTAGAAGAACGAAAACACCCAAAGTCATAGAGTAGGATCGTAGTAAAAGACGTCATCGAAATGGCGCGCGAAAATGACGGCGTTTAAACAGCTTCAATTTATTCTGTATTTTAAATATTTTTTTAAGCTTCATTACTGCATTTTTAAACATATTTTAAATATTTTTACTATGTTAAAACTTTGTAAACAGTGAATTAAAAATATTTAAAAAAATACATACATATACCCTATTAACTAGTGCTAAGTTAATAAGTAGTGTAAGTTAGTGAAATTACAAGTTTATGAGCTTTACCATAGACGAAGTAAACAATATTTGGTCATAGACTATAAATCATAGTTTATTTATGAATCACGACAAAGAATGCAATCCTGATCCCATATTATGGTGTTTTGCTGTTTACTGCTTGTAGTACTTAATGCAATCTACCAATCAGAAATAAATACTGTGGTAGGTACGGTTAGGTTTTTCCCTTAAACCCTTCTAAATACGGATATTGAGTTCTTGATTGCAGCAGACACTCAGGTTTCGCTCGTAACGAGCAAGATATTAAAGTCTACAGCACAAAATTACGCACTTGAATGGCTGGACTTCCATTTTTCAATTCCGCGCACAGATTATTATAAGAGCTCCGTTCTAGTTAGGGGTGGCTACAAAAAAGTACTTAGGTACTGTGTTATGGAACCTGCATGTAGATAAAAATTAAATAAAATATTCCACAACTTTTTCACATATCACCATTTAGTCCCAATTTAAGCTTGAGAGCTTGTGTTATGGGTACTAAACAGCTGATAAACATACTTATACATATATTTCTAAATACATACATATTATGGATAAATAACACTCAGACACAGAACGAATGATCGTGCTCATCACACAAACATTTGTCCTGGGTGGGAATCGAACCCACGACCTACGGCATAGCAGTCAGGGTCCCTAACTACTAGACCAACAGGCCAGTCTAAAAGATGGATATTGAAGCAGTGATGGACCAGTCAGGTGGCATTATAGTTTTTGAATCTTATATACGAAGTTGTATGAATGGCAAGTACCAATGCTCCCAATGCCATCTCTGTATGAGAATATGCCTTTGTCATACAGTGGGACAGTTACTAATTATAATTAATTTGTATCATGATGACGATGTGACTAAGAACGATGGTTTTTAGAGAAAATAGAAAAAGTAGATCAGGGGGTCGAGTCTGCTATTGCAATTGTGTCTCAATGATCGGTCAATGATCGATTTTTGACGTAAAACGTCAAACTTATGACACATTTCCCATACAAAAACTGTCAAAGTTGTCAAATATTCGATCAATGACCGGTCATTGAGACACGATTGCAATAGCAGACTCGAGGCCCAGGTAGCTTACTCTTAAGTTAATTAAAAATCTCTGATCGGATATTTTCTAACACTCTTTAATTTTACATACTTAAGTCTGTTAGTGCATTGATATCGTCCCGACAGTGCTATACGTAGTGACCACAGAACTGCCTTCATAAAAAATAAAAATATCATGCACTATCCATTTCACAAAGTCGGTCAACCCTGAACTAAATGTTGGATGGTTGTAACGGTAGCCGCGGAACCAATTACTGAAGTTGGACAAGTCTCAACTGTTTCAGACATTTAACTGTGAAATAAACGATGGAAAGGAAAAGTTTGTAGCGCAATATTATTAATTCCTTGTTTTCATTATTTTATTTTGTACTTGCACTGTATAAATGTACACTTTGCCGCCACATCAGGTAACTTTACCATTAAATTAAGAATAAAATTGACGTGACGCCATTTTGTGACGTACGGCCCAACTGCGGTCATCATAAGAATGGGCATTAGTTACTTAGATTTGACATCAGGTAACTTTACCATTAAATTAAGAATAAAATTGACGTGTCGCCATTTTGTGACGTACGGCCCAACTGTGGTCATCATGAGAATGGGCATTAGTTACTTAGATTTGACATCATGTAACTTTTCAAATAAATAAAGAATAAAATTGACGTGACGCCATTTTGTGATGTTCTGTCAAACTGATGTCATTATGAGAGGCTTTGGTCATTTTGATTAAATATTATTTCAAACACTTTTTGCGTGTGTGTAAGTTGATGAATACTTAAATGTACTTTAATGTGCATAGTACCTATAAAGTTACATGGAAAACATCGATTTCTCGTAATATCGCTTTTGATATATCAAGTTACCCCAATGTGTCAAATTTTCCCAATTGAATATGAACCTTATTTTGTTGAATATTATAAAGTTGAAAACGATCAAAGAAATTTGACACATTGGGGTAACTTGACGTACTGGCGTCTGTACCTATGTACAATTTTAAATTCTCCGAAATGGGAGGACTTTTGATTGCATCCGAGTTTAAAATGAAGCCGTAAAAGTAATCTAGGAAAGCTTTATTCAGCGTAAATATAAATTGGGTCCAGTTGATTGAGAATTTGTTTCCATTTTATTTTTTTCATCATTAACTAAGTATCTATAATTCTTTGAATGTCATGTAGTAGAATATGTAGGTGATAATCAACGAGAAATAAATGTTGCCAATGACAATTTAAGTAAGTAAGTACCTAGTCCTTGAATAATGTAGGTTGGTCACAATGTGAGAGGAGGGTAACTCTGGTTGTAACTGTATTCCAGGTTTATCGATAATAGGGTAGATTAGAATTCAATGCTTTAGGTACCGATGGAGTGGTTAGACTTTAAACTGTAGATATTGTATTTTTGCTGGGAAATTTGGAAGGAAGTGTTGAAGAGCAGACTTTTTGAGGGATCGGCTTAAAACAATTACAGTGACGTTCATATAGTGTTGATCCTCAGCCTAACTTAGGCAAAGGAATTTTGATTTATTTTTATTTTGAGGTAAGTAGGAATAAGTTTAACACAAACTGTATTGGAAAGGCAGGAAGAGTACTACAATGGATCATTAACCCCTGACACATTAGCTATTTGGAGTCTCCCCTTCTGATACTTGATCGCCACTTGTTGCGATCATGAGCCGTAGCTTGCGTCAAACCTATGCTCATATACTTGGAGATGGTCCAGGTGACCTCTGTCTCTCTTCCCTTCAAGAAAACCACAATTATTTAGGTAGGTACATGAAAAAAGGCCTCCATAAAAATTAGTACTTAAGTAACTATGAAGTTTCGTGCCAACTCTGACTTTATCCTCGTATTAATATTTTTAATTATCACAATTCTAATGTGAATTATGATAATAAAAAATCTTTCTTTGACGAATCAGCTATGGTCAAAATGATTTTAAACTGTTCGTAACACTACGTGAAAGGTGAGCTGTCAAAGGTGTTATTGTCAATTTTTTCAAATACAAAACATTGTGCTATGGATTCGGCAGCGAGTTTTTGTCTTTACTTGTGCATTGATAGTTGTTGAGTTTGTTGTGCTTTATATAACTTATCATTGCGTTCTGTTCGTGTCCAGTCGAGTCTACAAAAGTACCTATAAAACCTCAGTTAGCTTGACTAACCTATGTAATAATATTTGTTTGGGATCATTTATTGATTTGTTGGTAGGTACTATTCTATGTTGTCTTTCGTGAATTCAAATCATATTGCAGCAAAGAGCTGCTGCTTTTAGTGGAAAGTTCGTTACTGAACTAACCTCAAACCCGAACAAAAAATAAAAAAAACAACAAAAACCCCTCAAAATAAATGGATGATTTTTATTTCCTTTGAAAGTACGATATCACCCCTCTTTTATATCTTATTTATGCCATCATACACAATGTTTTGATGCGGAATGGCGCTCAGTAGAAAATTGGGCATACTCCTTTAACGTTCTAAAAGTTTAAAGTGTAAAGGAGACAGTTTTTTTTGGGCCCACTATTAAACGGTAACGTTTATTAATCATATTACACATGAAGAAAGTGATCATCTTATTACTATTAACAAACCAAAAATTATTTATAAATGTAACCGGAATACTGAAATAATAGTAAAAAAGTGTTACGGCAAAAAATGCTTGTTTAGGAGCGTTTACATATTTGTTTTCACATTAAAATAAACCTATTATTTTAATGTGAAAACAGATATGTTACCCCGGTCGCAGCGGTAATGACTTCGGCGTTTTATCCGTTTTAAGAGATAATTATTAATTGGTACAGTGAACTTGTTTTTAATTCTTTTACTAACGGAATATCAAGTAACGTACTTTAAAAACACAGTGGAACGAAACGTAATTAATAGCCCGGTGTAGATGCTCTGTGGTCCAATTTCAATCAGTTTGACACTGACAAACAACATTATTATTTCCGTTATTATTGTTTCCGATTACTAGATAATTGCATGTTTCTTCTGTTCTTTTCGTATTTTTTATTCTAAAGATTTTATGAAAATGGCATCTGTAGATACAGTGCATAATCTACAAAGCCATTGCAAGCAATTGTGCAGCACCATTTCAACGGAATTGGGGCTGCTCTTGCTGGATACTGTTGTAGTTGTTTAGTGGGCAGAGGCACTGTTGGCTGCTGTGCACATGTGATGTGTATAGTGTGGTTTTTATCTTGGGCGCGGCATCAAGTTAAAGTTGAGCCACCGGCATCTTTTTTAGATGAAATACTGCTTTTAAGAGAAGAAGAAAATTATGACGAACAGTAAAAAATACTTCTTGTGACATACTATATTGTGTTTTTTTTTTATCTCCTGACAAAACCAGCTTATAACACATCACCTTATTATTTTAGATCTCCAGTCCAAGAGATTTAAAATACTAAAGGTAGGTACTACTAAGGTATACTACTTTAGGTATTGAATATCTTTATCTACAGTCTATGGCTGGAAAAAGTGTGTTTCGAAATGAATACAACTAATCTATTTTCGTGAATATCTCTGTCTTCAAATCGTGTAAATCACATCAAAATCAGTACAGACGTGTCTTTGTTTTATACTTTATATTATTGAACACTGAACAGTGTACTATTTTAACTTAAAATACCAAGGAGACCTATCCTCTTATTCAACAATCGCTCTTGTGAAATTTTAGGTTATTATGAGAGTCATGTTTTGACTATCGTATTTCACAGTATTCCGGTTACATACAGTTTTGCTAATATTAACACTGTAATCTACAGATCATAAGGAATAAACTAACGTACATTTCATTGCTAAACGCCACAATTTGTGGTGGGCCTATTCCCCAAACAAAAAAAACTGTCTCCTTTGAAGTCAAACGATCGAATTGGTACATCTAGGTATTTAAAGTGACATAATAACAAGATTATGTCAACACATTTAATATTTATGACAGAAAAAGACAAGCGCCACGTAACTTCGTTTACCTTTTATTGCTCTCCAGTGTAATTATGTCAGCCATTAATTCAATGCGCTGGGGTGGGTTGATTTATTGGCGGGAAGTGTAACGTCTTGCGAGATGTAATTTGCGAGAAAACTACTTGTGTGTCGAGTCTGTTGGTTGTAATTGACTATTGACGATTGGTGGGGATTAGATCGCTTTTTCTCTACATCACACATTGTAATTTGATTTTTTATTTTATTTTTATTTTTATTTTTATTTTAAGTAAGTATTAACTTCATGATTATTTATTTTCTTTTAATAATCAACTTTGGATTAAATATTATGTAAATATGTGAGCACCACGTATCTTACAATTAACGCTCATACAATTTTACCAGCCGCGTTGCTTATTTTATATCACCAATCTCAGGATAGCTGTTTTTTTTTTCATGGTACCTACATCGTCCTCACTTATAATCTGATTATGTATAGGTACAAATATTGTAAAATCTATTTTAAAAGAGTAAGTATGGAGTTTCTTGCACATTCTTCTCCATACAAAACTACCTTTTGGAATGTGCAACTAGAATCATATTAATTTAATTTATTTGTAAGTATAACGTTCAAAAGTGCTTGTTTTCAGGTCTAATTGAAATAAATGATTTGACTTTGACTTTGACTTTTGGGCCCGAGATCTTGTTCGCTGCATCTACCTGGTAAAATTGTTGAGTATTTTTCCTTATCAGTATGCCTGTGTCCCCTAAGGGCTAGGCAGAACTTTACGACACGACTGAAGACCGAAAGTCAAGGTTGTGGTTGACAATCGACTAGTGGCGTGGATTGAATCGCTTTGTGTCGAGATCTTGCTCGCTGCATCTACCTGGTAAAACTATTGTGTAATTCTTGTCCTTATCATTTACGCCACAAACAAATTTCACTTATCCTTTTATGTGAAATAACAAATATCATGACCCAAGGATTGAAGCATAAGGTCAAAATCACCTTTATTCTCACCTTTGAACCACACAAGTCTTTCTTCTTATGTCGCTTCTGACTGAGGGTCACATTTTCTCAAGATTTTTCCTTATTCGATCTCTTGGGTCAAACCCGTATGTCGATATTTTGGCTTTATCTTTGTTCGTAGATAGAATAAATATCCTGATTAGTTAAACTTACATACATAGGTATCGCTTTAGCTGGTGACGTCACATGTTTAAGCAGACATGTTGGTTTTTTTTTGTTTACTTGTCACCTTTTTGGAAGCCATAAAGTAACATGTCGTGTGATTGTTTGTTGATATAGCAACTTTTTTTTTTGCTCAGTAAATGTGTAGATAGAGCCTGTAGTGTGTAGATGCCATTTAAACCCCAGCCTGCGTAGCATGAACACATTGAACACCGAAGAAACGGCCTTTGTCTACAGACGAATCGGCAAAGTGACAGATTATATAGACAGGAACCTCAATCTGTCAAATTTCTTTCAATACACCTGCCTGCGTAGCATGAACACTTAATTTCTTTTCTTCCGAGACACGACAAAGACCGTTTCTTCGGTGTTCATGCTACGCAGGCAGATCATGAAAGAAAACCACGCAAAATACCAAATTTTTTACGTGTTGCTGGGGAGGTTAGTTCCGCCACTTCTTCCCAGCAAAAGCACTAGGAAGTGGCGAAAGGCGGGTTTTTTGGACGAGTGTCCTATGTAATTTTAACGTTTAAAAAGTGTTGATCCTCAGCCTGATTTGATTAAATTACTTATAATTTTCAATTTTGTATAGCTCATTATTGATTTTTATCTACTGTTAAAAAATATTGGGTAAAAATTTCAAAGTAATTCCAAACATGAAAGCAAAATTATTCCTGTTCTGGTAACTCTAGCATTATATCTTTTCAACTAATAACAAAAGCAAAAAAGTTAGGAACTTGAACATATTTTTTTTAAATTAAAGGGTCCTACAATCTATGTGGACTGTTATATTTATTTATTAATTTAATACTTCAAGCACACAAATGTACATAGGCGGACTTAATGCCTTAGGCATTTTCTCCCAATCAACATGAAGGTCATGAAGAGACAAACAGTAGCAGGTGCAATTCCGTAAGAAATATGTAGGTACAGACGCCAGCACATCAAGTTACCCCAATGTGTCAAATTTCTTTGATCGTTTTCAACTTTATGCCAAACAGAATAAGGTTTATATTCAATTGGGAAAATTTGACATATTGGGGTAACTTGATGTGCTGGACTATTTGTTTGTTACAAAATCATAACACAAAACTCCATTATACTAACAATCTGAATCCAAACAGACACATTTATCTCCTACTTTCCTTCTAGATAGATATTCACGACACCGCAGACTAACAATGTGTCTCTTACATAATACATTAAACTCTTTATCTATGTGAATATCCACTTATTCTGTAACAACTATCTTTCTTTTACTTTCGACCATTTATTTTGCAAACATCGCAATAATATTTCATCTCTAGTTCAGCAATGGTTGTGTTTATATTCTCATCATTGTTTCAACATATGGTAAGAACGCTTATCACTGTAATTTATCATCAGTTAAAGCTTGGAACTAGCTGGTGATTTTATGATTAAGTGGCGAGATAAAAACATTGTAGGTGGCTAGAATAAAACAACTTTATTCTTGGCTAGAAAAGACCGAGACAGTCGTTTTATATAATCTTATTAGCATGGAATTAAACAACTGTATGTCAAAACTACGACTTTTATGTAGGTAATATGTTCCCGTTCCTGTGGGAATACAGAGATAAAAAGTAGCCTATGTCATCCGGGGATAGTGTAGCTTCCCAACAGTGAAAGAATTTTCCAAATCGGTCCAGAAGTTTCGGAGCCTATTCAATGCAAACAAACAATCAAACATTTCCTCATTATATATATTAGTATAGACTAGCAGACGTCCCGCGTAGGTCCCGTTCCCGTGGGAATACAGAGATAAAAAGTACCATGTGTTAATCCAGGGTGTCAGCTAACTCCATGCCAAATTTTATTAAAATCCATTTAGTAGATTTTACGTGAAAGAGTATCAAACATCCATCCATCCTTCCATCCATCCTCACATACTTTGGCGTTTATAATATTAGTAGGATAGCATCAGTTCATCAATCTTTGCCAGGACTGTTGGTCTAGCGGTTACAAGCCCTTACTGCTATACTTACCTAATAATTCAAGGTACGCACCTTTGCCTTTTCGCTGCTTCAAAAATGATGATGAAAAACATCGTGAGGAAACCGGTATGCCTGAGAGATTGTTCTCGACGGCTTGTGAAGCCAAGCCAATGGGCAGCAACACGGAAAGAATAAAAAAAAATCAAATAGGCAAAGGGCTTATTATACTAACTATAGGAACATAGTTAGGATCCAACCAAGCGGTCAGATCCTCTGATTTACCCTAAATCGGATCCAATATGTACTAACTGCGAGTACCTACATCTACCGATTTCCTTGTTAGGTTTCCTACAAATTTAATAGTATAATAAGCCAACTCACGTCTCTGATTTCTTTCCGTTGAGTCAGTTTTTACTTTTACGCACTTCTAATTCTAAACTGCTTCATTTAACCGAAGTAACTACTATAAATTAACTTACTAACTGAACTATCCTAAAGAACGTGAGAATCAATGCAAAACCAATGCAACTTTTTCTTATACTACCATATCAGCATGAAAATAACTAACTAAGAATATTCATAAGTTTGCTGTCCATATCTGATAATGTAAGCAAACTTTTTGCAAACTTGCCTATTGTAGCGAAACGTGGACCCCAGCGCAGTTACGTTAAGGAGAGGTTGCAAGCATTTTTAAATGTTTAGACCTTGAATTAAAATGTTGGGCTTAATAAAAATTAATTGAACGTACGGCCAAGCGATGGGTAAAGACAGATACGAAATTTACATCTACTCGACAAAAAGTTACACAAAATCGCTTTTATAGAACGCTTTGCTCAAAAAAGCCAGATACGAACTGCCTCGGCAAACCTCGTTCCCTCTTGTATTCGTTTTTATTCGTTTATGTCCTATTTTCAGATTTACTAATTACCTACGTACAAAATTTCATAAGAATCGGTAATGCCGAGAATTTTGTATTATATTAGAGACTAGCTGCCCCCGGCATATTTCGTTTCTGCTTAGAATCAATTTGTTAGTCTTGTTTAGTTTTTATTACTTTACATCTTATTCTTAGAGCGTCTGATTAACACACAATTTTAAATAGAAGATATACTACGTTTAATAAGATCCAAACCAATAATAACCAAATTACTTTTGATCTCTACTGTGATCTTATTTATATTTAATAAACATTTTGTGTTCGATAGAATTAAAATTACAACATATATACAAATATAACCTAACCTAACTTACCATACCTATCCTATAGCTAACCTAACTACCTAACCTAAGTACCTTACTGAAATGCATTGATTTAAAAAATACTAAATTCATAATTTTAAACTGAACTACTGCGCTGCGTGCCTGTATGTTACACATTATACAATCCAAACAGATAATTATCTTTTAACAACGTACGTACATATTTTTATTTTTGAAATATAAGATTTTTTATGCCATCAAAACCTCTTTCTAAGTTTCGTAACGAAAACGTAGGTACGTATTAGGTATAAAAAATATATATATATGTTGATACGTTGCTGTCATGGTGACATTGGTGACACTATTTAAGTTTTCGTATTTTTTTAATCTAAATACGCAATAATCCCAACTTTTTACATGTATGTTGACGATTCAAAATCCTTATTTAAATACGTTCTTTAATTTGAGTGCAGTATACTGTACCGACAACGGGACGAACATCAAATATAGGTAGGAATATTTTCTAAGGGAAAGCCAAATTGTTGTTTTTACTATATTTAATTTTTTTTTCATATTTATGTACCTCTAAAACCTTCCCTGAACTTCTACAAACATTTCAAAACCAAAATCAGCTAAATTAGCCCAGTCTTTTTTGAGTTTTAGCGATACTAACGACAGCAATTGATTTAATATAGATACAGCTTTGTACTATTTTTTTAGAGTGTGGTGACAATAAGCAGATTTAATTAAGTTATAATTGCATTATTGTTATCAAAAAATAATCAGAGAATACTGCTTAGTACTTGGTGCCCGTTCCTTAATGCAAGCCGCCCTTAATTGGTCAGAAGTGGAGTGTTTACGGTAATCAGTTAATATCTTAATTGATAGCCCATCTGCGGTCGAAGGTAAACTGACCTGTGCCTGCACGGGGCTGTGCACCGAATTACAAACTCATTACCGGTTAGCTCCGGTTACCGCCGGTTGAAACTGGATAGAACTGGTGCATCGCCGTCATTAGAGCTAGCAGCAAAATACGTTAATATTCCCAAATTTTTTTAACCGACTTCAAAAAAGGAGGAGGTTCATAGAACCTCCTCCTTTTTTCATGTGTGTTTTTTTTTTATGTATGTTACCTGATTATCTCCCCCATTTGTGGACCGATTCTCAAAATTCTTTTTTTATTTAAAAGAGTATACTCCCGAGGTGGTCCCATTTTAATTTGGTAAAGATCTGGTGCTGATTTTCGGAGATATACAACGGAACTCTTCAAAAATAGACGGCATATTTGTCGTGATTGCTGGAATCGCTTGGATGTTTATTGTTTATACAACATCATGACGTATCTTTACGCCTGTATGCTCTGAGGGGTACGCAGATGGTTACAATATACCTAGATTTCGACAGTTAGGTATGTTAATTTTAATTTATTAGGGATAAGTGTCCATAACCCTTTTATCGTGACATGTATTGTTAACAATTAACAATTTAAAATAAATTCATTGGAAATATAAGTATGGGAACAACTAAAAATGGAAAAATAAAAAACTTTTTTGCAAAAAATTAAAACCTGCAAAAAAGTTTTTTGACATTGGTGTCGTTGAGATGAAGGAGCTTGTGGCTAAATAAAAACTGCATTACGGGTCGATCGAAGGTAAAGCTACGCTTGACGAGATTGGTCCGTGGATGGGCTCCTCCGTGCCTCGGAAAGCACGTAAAGCCATTGGTCCTGTCATTTGTAGATCTACGGCCTCAAAAATAAACAAGAGCTATTAGGAATAGTCAATGTTTGTGTCCTTCAAGAACTCTGTTTAGTTTCCTTTTATATAAATGCTTCTACACCATTGCAGAGTTCATCTCTGATAAGTTGCTCTGAGATACGAGGTTTCGACTAGCTAACTCAAAAAACTATTATAATTTGTTGTTAATTCGTTTATTTATGTGACCCAATGGTTTTTATTTTTATTTGACATTGTCTTTAATTCATGTAGGTATGTTCAATTTTGTTTGTTTTTTCTTGCTTTTGCACGCCATCACTTGGCAAACATAGTAAGCATATATTTTCAAACCATTTCACCTGTAAACCTATGTTGGCAAAATAAATGATTTGATTTGATTTGATCTACGAGTAGGAAAAGAAAGAAAGAAAGAAAATACATTTATTGGCAACAGCTGGATATACGCACAGTAAAAACACAATAACACAAAAAAAGAGACAAAAAATGGCATGTCTCACGGCTGCGCCAAAAGGTTCATTTCAGCGGTAATGCCAGACAGATGCTGAGATCCTGCCTGACGCTGATTTTTAAATGAACCTTTGGGACAAGTAACGGATGAGTAGCAATTATCATTATACTTCTTAAATAAATAATATTTTACGTATATAAAATTAAATAGATAGAATGTAGCCTAAAAACCTGTTTAAGAAAAATAATAACCTGTGGATGTATTATTATGTATAGTGTGCCGATAGTGTGTGTACTGTGTGTAGGTACTGTGTAGTGGGAAAGTTTATGATCAACTATGATATTATGATTATGACAGTTGTTACAGTTAGAAGCCCGAAAATCTGACGACCATCTTATCGTATTACCCAGAAACTGGGCTGTGGAGGTCAGACAGGCAGTTGCTCCATGTAAAACACTGGTATCCGGTTAAACTGGAAGTCGACCCCAACATGGTTGGGAAAAGGCTGCAGACGAAGGTATCGCCGAGACTTAATTTTAATCGATTTTATGTGGGAACAATAAAATTGTCCATCAATTTTAATCAGGATTATATTATTATCACAAATCTAGCAACATATTGTACTATCAAGGCACTTTGGAGAATGCTCTCTACCCGTTAGTAAATAGGGAAAAAAACCGGACGCTCTATAGGTCAAAAGCAACCATTAAGTTTTCCGTTGCTGAACATTTCGACGCTGAAAATCTTTTGCAGGTGCTCTTTTTATATGCGTTTCAACTGTTTCGTAATGTGCACTGAAAGTTACTTTAGTTGCTGAATTTCAGTAAGTATGTGTCTGTTTTTGCTATCCTATCACTGAATATTTGATTTCTTTATTTAGGTTTGAAGTATTGTGAAAATAATGATTCTGAGTGAGTAAAAAGAATAACCTATTGATATAATATAAGTATATTTAGAAATACATATAAGTAGATATGTTTATCAGTTGTTTAGTACCCATAACACAAGCTCCGCTTAGATTGGGCGTTAAGTGTGAAAGTTGTGGAATATAATTATTATTAACTCAAGGTCATCATAAGATTTGTCACAAAAGAACTCAGATGCTTTTAGGGGAGAAGGGTTTTAAAACCCATTAGACCCCTTCTAGATCCACACAACGCTATACAAACCCATTGATTAGCACTGTGAAGCACTTGGCACACAATATACGGTTTGTTTCTGCAACCAGTGAGGCGTGCTACAAGACATGTTTATGGTAATTCTGCTCACACTCGGTTACACAACAGGTACTATTATTGTAGTGTTGCGCAACAGTGAACTTCTAGTGTGATTTATAAGTCGGGGAAGATTCCCCGGCTAACCATCTTGGATGGAGTTTCTTGTAAGAACAAAATTAAGAAAGAAAAATTAAGTATTTGGAACACGCATAGGTACGAAACTTACTTATAAAAACTATCTGATCCAACATATAAGAAATACAAAAACAAAAGACCCCTATCTCATCAAGTCATCACACATACTAGCTAGGTCCTTTAGAAATGAATGCTCAAGTTCAACCAACAGTTTTTCCACTGCTATTGGAAAGAGATCAATAAATTGGGTCTTCTCGTAAAAGACCAATGCAATGTCATAATTAGATAAAATATCATCATTATCAACCTCCTGTTTATCCTTACTTATTTCTGGAAAACGCAGCAAGATTTTTATCTATTTATCTTTATAATTTACCGTTATCTCAATAGTTACCTCGTTTCTAACCATATCATCTTTGATACTATTCATCCATCTCGTTTCAAATTCTGAACAGAATATATTTCATTTGCAATAATACGCAGCAAAATTTTATAGTCTATCTTTCCGGGCTGTGCCGAGTAATTGTGAACGAACTTTATAGTGGTAACCAATCTGCAGTGCGATTCTGGTCAAATCACCGCGTGAAAATGTAGGCGTAGTGAGGGCGAATTGAGCTGTCATTCCATACTAATGCTAGGCATTGACAGTTCACTTCACTTTAGTTTTCACCGCGTGACTTTTACTGAATCGACCGGCAGTATTATAGTCAATACGCGTAAGACGCGTAAGTTAGTAAATGCGTGTAAATATTTTAGTCTCGGAAGAATTAAGAATTTTTAACGAAGTGTGGTAAGAATTTTACTGTGACAAATGTAATTCTTAGAAAGGCTTTACCTCATCTACTTAAAATCTTTACCTACTTAAGGATAAAGTTACCTACTTAAGTAACTTTTCCTAGTTACCTACTTAAGTAACTTTTCCTAGTTACCTACTTAAGTATCTTTCTTAAAATCCTATTGAACATCTAATTACCGTTTTCAGTTGAATTTATCCGCCATCTTTATCTCGGTCTGTATTTCTATGTATATATCCGAAAAACATTCCTGCTTCCCTTAACCACAGCCTCACTTCATTCAATTCCTTTGGGACCGAGCGAAATCTTAATTCTACGTGATGGGGGAGAAATATCCCCTTAGGAACGTTGCTTAACTTGTAACTAGCCTCGTAACGATGTTCTTTACTTGCCTTTAACGTCTGAATACTTTTGTTTATGGCTCGGTACCGTTTAAGACGAGGACATACACTCGGCAGAGGCAGCTGCTGAGCTGCGTCGATAGCACCTCAACAGCAGCCCAACTGACTCCCATACTGAGAGAACTGACTACGGCTGCCGCTGGTTTTTTGAAGTTGGAATGTCAACGGCAGTCGCCGACGCGTCGACGGTTACCTCTGCCGTCGCGGTGTCCTGCGTGAGCGACGACCACGAAGCGACGCGACGCAACACGACGCGACGTAATGCGACGCGATGCTACACGCGACAAATGTCCTACGTGATTTTGGTCATTACTTCGCGAATCATTGAGAAGTACAGTACAATTTTGCTTGAAAGTTCATATTTAATGTGGTGTCGCTTCTGGTCGCCCTCAAAACAAGTCCGCGTTACGTCGCGTCTCGTCGCAGACGGTCACATAGGCCGCAAGTAGGGTATGCCGTTGAGTTGATCGCGTTCGTCGCGTTCCCACAATCCCACCGTCGCATCGTGTCGCGTTCGTCGCTCACGCAGGACACTGCGTTAGCAATATTACGCTCGTGTGTAAGAGGTCTAAGACCGCAACTGCCTAGTGATTGGAGACCCTGGGTTTGAAACCCTGGGTAGGCAGTGTTATTGAACTTTTCGACCTGAAATTTCTGTGTAGTAGCCCGAGCCTGGATATGAGTGCAGTTGATGGCAGTACGGTCGCTTAAATTAGACTTAAGCACATCGGGCCATCACCATAACGAAAAAAATAAACGAAAAATGCAACACTGGAAGGCTAAGTCATTTAATAACTGGTGGACTCGAAGCACAATTTCAGTTTGACTAGCAGCGCCATACTGTATAATTCATAAGAACAATATAGAGCGCTGTCCATTGACTTCATAGAACACCCGGTCCCTACTTAGCATGACATGCCTAAATGTTAATCTCCTCTAGGCAAAGCTACTTAATTTGCTTGCACGCACCACAGCCTAACGTAATTAAGTACAACACGCGGCTACCCACCAGTTATCGGTCTATCTAGATTGAACTACGTGTACTATGTTGAATGAATTTAACTATACTACACACATCAAAAGTGTCTAGGGATCAACATATATTTTTGCAATAACTTTTCTCCTGATTGATATGAATTAAAATTTTCTTTAAGGATTCATCAAATAAAGTGTTTTCGTTTGTCACAGTAACGATAAACCAAGTCACCTTTGCATTAATAAAGAAATTTGCCATTTTCCTAATAAAGGGATTTTTGACATTTGAACCACTAACATTAAAGTTCGAAAAAAAGACTGAAATAACAGTTTTCTTTAAAATTTTATTGGGTAACTTAAACAATTAATAATCCGTGTTTCTACCGCGAACACTAACAACACAAGAACATCGGTTTGGCATACTCAAAATGAGTTCATCCAAATCACGCTGTGGAATGGCCGCCCATGTTCGTTGCAACAACAAAAAAAGGTCTTCTTGCGACTGGATACCCTCCATATTCGGCAGAGCTCTTCTCTGTGGCATATCCCATGCATGCTCAATCGGGTTCAAGTCTGGCGACTGAGCAGGCCAGGGCAGGACATTGATGTTAGCTGCGGCGAGAGTCTGTCTTACAACTCGTGAGGCTTCATCACTCTTCAGGGAACTTAATTAGCGACCAAACAGTCAGAAACCGCTTGCATGAAGTGAACCTTCATTCCCGAAGACCGCTACGGGTACCACCTACAGCAATGCACATTCGTAGGATTCGATATCAATGGGCTCTTGAACACAGAAATTGGGCAGAAGAACAATGGCGTTTCGTGTGCTTTTCTGATGAGTCTCGTATTGGTATGAGACCGGATACAAGACGTATACGACACTGGAGAACCCCTGGACGCCAACAGCGATTAAAATCCTGCCAGGAAGTCCATCCTTATAGTGGTGGAACCATCTTGGTATGGGCGGGTATTTGGATCAGCGGAAGAACTGAGTTGATTTGGATCAGAGGCAACCTCAACGCTCAAATTTATGCTGAGACGATTGTATCAGACGTCATCGTTCCTCTACAAGTGCAAATCGGTCCCTTATTTCAGTTAATGCATGATAATGCACGACCGCACACCGCAAGAGTTGTAAGACAGACTCTCGCCGCAGCTAACATCAATGTCCTGCCCTGGCCTGCTCAGTCGCCAGACTTGAACCCGATTGAGCATGCATGGGATATGCTACAGAGAAGAGCTCTGCCGAATATGGAGGGTATCCAGTCGCAAGAAGACCTCTTTTTGTTGTTGCAACGAACATGGGCGGCCATTCCACAGCGTAATTTGGATGAACTCATTTTGAGTATGCCAAACCGATGTTCTTGTGTTGTTAGTGTTCGCGGTAGAAACACGGATTATTAATTGTTTAAGTTTCCCAATAAAATTTTAAAGAAAACTGTTATTTCAGTCTTTTTTTCGAACTTTAATGTTAGTGGTTCAAATGTCAAAAATCCCTTTATTAGGAAAATGGCAAATTTCTTTATTAATGCAAAGGTGACTTGGTTTATCGTTACTGTGACAAACGAAAACACTTTATTTGATGAATCCTTAAAGAAAATTTTAATTCATAACAATCAGGAGAAAAGTTATTGCAAAAATATATGTTGATCCCTAGACACTTTTGATGTGTGTATATGGACCCAATTTTATAATTTCCTAATTTACGAACATTAATTCTATTTTGCTTACAAATTGGCTATTTTGTAACACGTTGTACGATAAGGCGTATTAGTTAAATTTTTCTGTTTTTCTAGGTGTATCCTGTCAAAGATTCAAAATTCAACCGAGATAAAGAACAATAAATATTATAATGAACTATAGGTAAATGTAGCTTCGGAAATCGGTTGCTAACGTTGAATCAAACAAAGTCACCGACTTTCGAAACAAAGTGTGCAAAGTCAAAGTATTTATTAGTGTTATTTTGGTAAAAGCCTACCTTTGGACATGACATGGACTATTAATGATACGTATGTCTGAGGTTACATAGTATTTTAATTTAAATATGACTTACTATACCTATAACGTTAAAGCTTACGTAGTTGTTTTACACCATTTAGGGCTGATTGTTCAACAGTCAGATTATTTTTATATGATGAATTACCTAATATGGCGGTTTGACATACGTCAAACAGCCATTTTTATTTCTCAGTTATCACTTATCAGTTATTTGACCATTGAAAAATCAGCTATTAGTGAGAAAATGTCCAACAGACTTTAAAAAACCTGTTTTTTAAAGTCTGGTGGACATTTTTGAAAGTCGGGTGAATATTTTTTAAAGTCAGTTGAACTTTTTTGTAAAATAAAGTGTATGTAGTTCTGTGTACTTATGTGTACAGTACTGATAAATTATACAGTATTTATTTATACGGTGTCCTGCTGACCCAGGGAGACGGCCACAAATAGATATTCAGGTGATGTGCGTAGGTTGAAACTGTGTAAGTAGGTGAATGGCGTTCGTTTGCGATGTAAACGTTGTACGATTATTTATTATTATAAATATCTGCTTTGCGGTAATTAATCATTTTTTTTTATTTAAAAAAAGACGGCATCTTTTTAATGATTCTCATGGCAACATTCTGTAGATCTGTACAAAACATCAGTAAAATCATGTAGCTATGTTGTGTTTTGAGCCGAGGACTAGGTCTCTAACCTTTTTAGGGTTATTTACTACCTACTTACATCAAAAGGGAAAATCTTCATTGACCGTCCTTCTCGAGAACAGGTACCTACATAGCCAAAATTAATATCTACTTAATACTAAGGTCTACGGTCCCTAGGACAGGTGAAACTTTCAAGCTTGTAACGTAGACAAATCAAGCGATGCGGTCAATTATATCATGTAGGTATTTTGTTAATATTCTTACTTTTTAAAACCTACTAACTAAGGTACTTTCCGTGAACCTTAAAGCATCATTGGCAAGAAGCAAGTGAACAAGAAATAATCGTCCAAAAACTACATTACTTTTTGCGAATACCTACAAACTTACCTACATTTGAAGTTGGAACAAGAACCGTGAAGATCGATAGGTTTGTCCTTCAATACGGAATAGAAAATTTATAGTCCACTACTTTTTGCGAATAACCTCCAATTGCAGTTGAAGCAAGAACCGTGATGTAGATCGTAATGTATGTCCTTCGATACGGAATTGAAAATGTATCGTCCTCTTTTTGTGTAGCCGCGGGCAATCGGGCTCGACTTTGAAACGAAACTCTCCAGCCAGTCATACTCTCACAAGTCCGACTTTTTTGCTTAGAAAAGACGAACACATTGGTCTCCTCACTCTTGTCTTTAGAGATGTATAAATCAGCGGCGATCCAAGTGAGAGGTTTAAACTGGACGTGGAGCTCCTCAAGTTCCGAGTTCAGCTCACGATTTCCGACAAACGCTTGCATTGACTGATCTTCTCCCCTCATATCTGTGTGGTTATTTCCTCAGAAGACCATTCCAGACACAAATCTCCATGGTTTTTACATGATCTGACCAAGATAATGTCTGGACTTTAAAAGAGACTGACCTCTGAGTTTCTTTCGGTGTTTCTTCTCAGAGTAGTCAGATAGTGGAAACACCGGCCTCGCCTTCTATAGTTAAAAAATTACATGTAAAAGTGTTTGTAGGAACCTATTTACAGAAATAAATAATCATTGATCATTATAAAATGTGTTTTTTGTGGAGCTATAACCAGTCATTGGCAGCGACCGCGCCTGGCATGAATATAGTTCCTTACATAAATGTACGATCAAAGGAACCACGAAGGTAGGTAGGTAGGTAAGGACCACACACCATAGGTAAGTACCATAAAAGCTCTATGTGTCTACCTACCCTCAATTGAGAAAGGCATGGCATTATTACAAAGCTTATAAGACGGACACAAGACCGTTGAAACAAGACATCAGTATTCAAGTCAATATACTGAATGGAGCTTTTATCTAGCTGGCAGCGCATAGGAAGATTGTGAAGGTTCATAGGTGGGAATTATTTGTGTAAAAATCAGTTGTAAGAACGACGTCGTTCGGGAATTTATTCATTTAAACTCTTGAGATTATTTTTCTAAAATAAGCAATAGTTCTTCTCATAACAACCATGTTGTGAAATGTCCAGTGAAAGTCCCAACAAAATCAATCCAGCTCTTTAGGAGATTAGCTCAAAGAAATAAACAGGCAGAAGAAAATGCACGGGATGTTATCGGGAACAGCAAGGGAGTTGTATTACTTTGCATCACCTTATAAAGTTTTATGCTAATGAAGCTAGAAACAATCTCTTCCCAGGTTACCCCCACACTAGGTATTTGTCAAAACAACTACCCACATTGTAATAAATCTAAGCAACAAATATTGCACATTACTTTTACTCCTATCACACTTACGACACAAGTTGTATCATTTGCAGTTGAATCAACATCTCTTTAACTTGCTTGCACAGCACACTGAGAGGACAGGCCTGGTTCTTTCTTCAAATGACCATCTCAGACAATAATATGACCTTGACAATGTCTGGATTTTAAAAGAGATCCGAGAAAAAAGAGATCTTTAATTTTCTTTCAGTTTTTCTACTACAATTAGACAGATAGTGAACGACCGAGCTCACTTGTTCTTTAAACACATATTTTGTATGTTAGGGTTGGCTTCCGGTCTAACTGAATACCAGTGTTTTACAAGAAGCAACCTCCAGTAACCAGTGAAAAAAAAAATGGTTAAAATAAGTCGGGACCAACGGCTTAATGTGCTAACCCGCGTGTCAATGGCTAAGCGATGTCTATTAATTATTTGAATGTGAAAAAAAATCTCTTTGCGCACTTCTTCGTCTCCAGACCTTTAAGTACATTTATAAAACGTCAAAAGCACATTAAGTAGGCACCCAATTGTTTCCAGATTTGTCCAAACCGAAATAGTACCTCAAATTACGTTTGCGCGTAACAAGTGGCCAGTTAAACCGGTTAATAGCATCGTGGGGATGTTGCGCAAACCAACGGACTGGCCGGAGACGAGGTGCAGCCGGCTGACGGTTTTATTGATAGATTTTACTACTGATTGTTATTATTAACGTTTTAATTAGTGTGCTGCAGTGATAGCCTAGTGGTGTGAGCGGCGGATTGCCAAATCACAGGTCTCGTGTTCAAACCCAAGGCACGCACCTCTGACTTTTCGGATTCATAAGAAAGAAAGAAAGGAAATATGTTTATTTGGGACACGCACAGAAATTTAACAGTATAAAACTTAAACTAAATTTAACATATTAAAGGAATAACAAAAAGACCTGTGCGAGGCCAAAAAGGCCCCTATCTCAGCACGATTCATTATATCGGATTCATGTGCGTATTGTTAAATAATCACTTGCTTCAAAAACGGTGAATAAAAAAAACATCGTGAGGAAACCGGCATGCCTGAGAGACTATTCTCGACGGCATGTGATGCCAAGTCAGAGGCCTATGGGCGGCATTAAAACTCTGACACCAGGTTAGTTACTAACCACACGATAAGAAGAAGAATTAGTGTGCTATTTTATTGTGTTACTAAGTTGTCAGGTACCTACTTATATTTGTTTAACGGATAGATTTTTGCATAAGGATTCTGACTGATTGCTTTTGCATTGGTAGTAGTCGGGTGTTTGGGCTTCTGCCCTGACGCACGGTAATTTACTTTATTTTATTTTATACTTATTGGAAAACTTACAGTTAGACAAACAAAATATTTAAAGTAATAACGATGAGTGATGGCCAATTACAAGTTTTCACAGATACCTACATGGTAAACAAATCAGAACTAATTAACACGCGGTAACAGACAGTGTTACATTCGAGTTTACTTTAATTACAGTACAAAGGCTTTGTTACACTATCGAAAAAGTGATTGCATAGTCTTCTTAAATTTTTACACGTTTGTAATAAAGAGCAAGCTTTATTGTATGTACATACGGCGCGCCCTAATTATGTAAGAATTGCGTCGGTAAGATCGCAGTGTATTTAGTACCATATTACTGTTATCAGTTACAAAGTGTAAAAGTGTTAAAAAAGAACGTAAAGGCTAGTGTTCTCAAGACCTCAGAAGTTCAGAAAAGATTACATACTAAACAGAATTTCGAGTTCCGTTGAGTAAGTAAGATCCAGCTTAATTAGAACTGTATGACATGAAGTATTGGTTTTGATCAAATTAAGTACATGTAATTCATAAATATCTGTTAATAATAATAAATAAATAAATAATAATACATACAATCTCAATAGATTCTTATAACATCAAACAATAAGATCTTATGAGATTTTAATAGAATAATAGCGGAAATGAATTGAGTCTCAAGAGAATCTATTGTGAATACAGCTACCTACATGAATTGAAATTATCAATGCCTAAATGAGACGCATCTTGATTTGAATTAATTTATTCCACACGTTGAATCGTAAATTAGCTTATAAATGTATAAAAACGTAGCTAGTTGTAGAATTACCATATCTAATAGCCAGTGTAGGTACATGAGTCATCCGAGGATAACGGATAAGCAGTAGTGGGCGATAGATCTAATAATCCGAAGCTATTTGCGTCGATAGACTTTGGCCAATGTCTGTACCATAACCTACTCAACATTATTTCTATATACGATCTTCTTCTTTGCATGTCGATGGCAAACATAGACACTAAATTTAGTATTCAGCTATACCATCCACTGAAGCAGTCTTTAGGTCCTCATGTGTGCAGGTGACAGTTCACGCGGCACAAGGAAAAAGATGCTCCATGGTCTGTGGTGAGCTTCCGAAGGTCGGTGCTATCTGCGAAACCCCACTTAAGGAGATCTTGCTGCGGCTGCATACGATACATTTTAGAACAAATAACCACATTAATACTTAAGCCTAATTCACAAGTACCTACGTATCAACTTGGGACCATATTCGGTATAGTCGCCATTTTGAGTAAATTCGATTCACTAGTAAGTGTCAGCCGTTAAAGTCTAGTAGTCAATATGGGACTCCTAATCGGGCACTACAATGAACATTCGAAGTGAAGTATGGCCCATCATCATCGCCCTTTACCATCGTATTAGTGAACATAGCGCAGGTATTAACCGGTGTTCTTAAGTAACAAAAAGCCTTGGCTGTGCTGTGGCCATTTCAACATCCTTGGGTATATAAGATTCATCACCTGCCTAGCTTTTTCCCAACTATGTTGGAGTCGGTTTCCAGGTTTTGCAGCTGAATACCAGTGTTTTACATGGAACGAATGCCTGTCTGACTTCCACAACCCAGTTACTGCGTACAGTTCGGTTTCAGAGGAATTTCCTCCCGCGTACACTTGGATTGTGGAATGAGCGGGAGCCGAGGTTTTCTCAGAGGGCTACAGCATGGGGTTCTTCAAAAGGGGAGTATATAGGTTTTTAAAGGGTCGGCAACGCACGTGTGGCGCGCTCTTGGTGTTGCAAGTGTCCATAGGCTACCTACGGTAACCGCTTACCATCAGGCGGGCCGTAAGCTTGTTTGCCATCGTCGTGGTATAAAAAAAAGCACGATACCCCTTGGTTAAACTGATTGTCAGATTTTCGGGATTCTGACTAGGTATCTGTCGACTGTTATAGATTTACAAATGCCAGCCGGGTCCAACGCCTTTTATTGTTGCAAATAACTACACATAGTTGACTATGGCACCTGGAATCTCTTGAAGAAGCTGTATAGGACTTAAGGATGTAGAAGTATTAGGTACTTAGGTCCTAAACTTTATAGCGTCTACTCTCATTGAAAGCCATTTATTTACAACCATTAGCATCAATGCTATCAATAGTCATCTCTATTTTTATAACGAATTACTTAAAAATACAATACAGTTCAATCAGATATTGTCAGAACTACGAAAAACGTCCGTTCGGACTGTCATCCACATGAGTTAATTTCCGAGAAATCAGTAATATTACGTCTATCTAGCCACATAATTTCACAATTTTCATGGAAATCATTTTTAAAAGTAAAGAATTAAAGCAGCTGTTTCCGAAATTAAAGTATTCCGGATAGTGGGTTGACCGCAATCCTTGTTTCGGAATGCTTCAATCCAAAATAGATGGAGTGGAGAGGGGTGTGGAAACATGCAGCATTTCCGATACGGATGCCGAGCAACAAAGCGAGCGGGAACATAAGGAGACTAATCCCCATGTGAGATTAACAAGAATAGGGTTACCAGATGAAAAAATCAAAAATCCGGAGACAAGGCCTGATTTCCATTGAAAAATCCTAAGATTTGTTACAGTTTGAGAATTTTCTCTCAAACGTAGGTTCACAATTTAAAAAAGTCGTAATATTGTCAATTTTAAACACTGCGGATCCTTTTTATTAAAGAGATTTTTTTAATGTACTCTATACGATATTGCTTTTATATTTAATGCAATTTTAGACGAAGGAAATATTTTTAAATGATTTGTTAAAAATTCTAAAAATCCCGAGATCTCGGGACAAATCCTGAGATATGGTAACCCTAAACTAGGCTCCACGCATTCAAAACACTTAAAAGATGTAACGAATCGAAAGCTGTTGTTTAATATTCCATTTAGTACTGAAACGTTTCGGACGGATTATCTTAATGCGAGGCAATTTCGTTTGTAAGTGTAGGCATACTACAATAATACATAACATCACGCCTGCTATCCCCGAAGGATTAGGCAGAGGTGTATAAGTAGTACACTAACATTTCGCCAGTTATGTTTAAGTCTCATGTAATAGGGGGCGAGCCTATTGCCATCAAACGGGCACAAATACAGATTCCAGACCGATATGAGAAATTCCAGATGGACAAACTCAATAACGCTTTGCCCGACCCAGGGATTGAACCTGGGACCTCATGGTCAGCAGTAGCCCTTGCGACCACTGGACCAGCGAGGCACTCTACTACAAAAACTGTCAACTAAATGTATTTTTTCTAAAGTCAACGTAAGTAGGTAGGTAATGTAGCTAGTTGTTCTTAGTAAATCTATTCGTTCGTGTTGTCTACCCGGAAATGAGTTAGCGTGAAGATATGTTCTCTAGTTGAAAACCAGTTGAGCGCAAAACAACATTAGTTACCGCACCTAAAAAAACAAAACTTCAAACAACAATACAGAAATTAATTGTACACAAAAGAAATCGGCAAACGGATACTTTCAATTGGCGTAACAAGTAGAAAATTACTTCCAGGCCATAAAACGCGAGGAGAAATTTATTAAGACACATGATTTGAATGTGACATTAACATTTTATTATATTTATAATTGCTTAGAGCAGCGTCGTCGTGGTGAACATTAAAAATATTACACGTATGTCAAGCGCGTACGGCCGCTGCTCTTATGGCGTTAGGCCTTACGTTTAAGGCATGGAAACACGCATAAGGAATAAATATTGCGAAAGTCCAGTTACTGGCGACTCGGTACACTCGGATTCTAGCCGATTTAGACGTCCAATTCACCTTGTTTTAGCTAAAACTCACAGGAATACATCCGACCAATCGCAGACAACGTAAATAACCAAAATAGAACTAAGATTTTTAAGAAAAACATACCTTATGAGGCGTCCTTCCTCATAATCGGGTTTATAAATCCATTCACAATACGAAACAAAAACCACTCGAGCACTTTGCAAAACACAAAATAACGAAACTTAGGGCCTCTTACGTAGTAACATATATGGCGGAACGTAAAACACACACATCCTTTTACGTACGTTTTTGGGGAAACAATAAAAAAAAAACTTGCACAATATTTGAACAGATGGATATTTATTTTGGTTTGACGCGCGACGTAAGATCGTGTGGAGTGATACCACGCCGTACCGCCGTCCGCGCGGAGGGAATCTCGGCACTGAGTCGGGAAACCGCGTTTGTTTGGTTCCCTTCCCTTTCTAATAAGAATTTGACGGCAGCTCCATCTAACGGATACTGGTCGAACCAAGTACTGTGCTGACTGGCCGTTGCCAGACACAAACAAATGTAAGTTGTAGTGCTACAGGATTCTTGTTAGTGTAAATACTATTTTTTCCTACAGATGTCGTTAGTTCGACAACGCAACAAATTATGAAAACTTCGCAACTCCGCCCCGCTTCAATTTCAGAGTAACCTACTTTTCTCCGGCTTCGACTCTGCAGACACCTTTTTAAATATAACGTCACTTTCATTGACTTTTAAAAACTTTTAGGACATTGAATTCAACTGTATTATCTGAAGATTTTTTTTTTTATTTTTGCGCACTTGCTGTCCAATTCACTTTAGGCATTGGCAGAATAGTCGACAACGGCTTTGAATGCCATAATAAAAAATAGAATAGGACTACAAGAATCTTGCAATAATGTCTAAAACAATATCTTTATGCGATTAAATATTCAAAAGCTTAAAAATTTTAGATGAAATATTAGGATCTGATAGTCTGCACTACTTAGTTAAAAAAAAATACATAATCATAGACTTTAGAACCTCTTCCACTTTTTTTCCTTGGTTATGCCTTGCAAGAGTAGGTTTATTACAAAGCAGTAGAAATTGATGTTAAGAATAGGAGTGCTACTGAGTGACCTAGCTCTATTGACTGTCTTTGCCTAGCGCCCATGTTGTCTTAGAAAGAAAACTGCAACGCTAACAGCGTGTGCTTCATAAAGTAAAAAATATGATCAAAACTAAATTTGACCACACCTAATGCTAGGCTCTGTTGATCCAGAACAAACTCACTGCTAAATGCATAGGTACCTACTGTTTTTTCAAACGAGTAGTTTTTGGGAAGCCATAGGGCGGTGCGCCTTTTCAGATAAACCGAAATATATTATAACAACGAAATAAAAACAACTACCTACCGGAAAAATTCCTATATTAAAAAAAAACAATATTTCCGTGATTTACACTTATTATCCTATCATTACTTTACACGACAGTTGCGTATCAGTTTGTTCGGCTACCACTTTTATCATGTTGCTATTGGCTAACACATTTCTGGGCTGATAGCCCGCCGTGATCCACGAATCCAACATTTCTGTACTAGGCAGCATCGTTCTTAACGTGTTTCTAATATAAATGTATGCTTGCGGGGAATACTTGTAAATGCTCAGCGCAAAATTCTTTAGGTCTTCTGTCTGTCTCATTGGCATAGCCAAAACCAGTCCTGTTGAATCTTCCTTTATTTTATCTTGCAATGAAAGCAGGATCCTGCATTTTTTCTTCCGTTTCTGATTTAAAACCTTTTTCTTCATCTCTATTATTTCTTTTATTCTTTTTAAGAATCTATTTTGTCTGTTGTGTACTTTCATGTTGTATTTCAGTTTGTCTTTTAGCCCGATGGCTTGTCTCTGGAGTCTTTGGACTTCAGTGAACAGTTTGAGCAGTTCAATACTATCTAGTTCTTTTTGAGGTATGTTCAGGTCTAGAGAAGTGTTAATGGCAGCGGTGTCCACCTTTCGTTCATCTTCATCGGTGGTCATGTAGTCTTCATCCTCTTCATTTTCCAGGGTTTCTTCATCTATGTACTCGACCTGGTGAAAAAGTGAACCAAATAAAATACACGCCAGAATTACTTGTTAAACTCACCATAATAATATATTAACTAAAATAACATGAAACACAGAACAAGCAACTGACCTTTATTTCATCATTCCATAGATTATGTCTGTGCAAAACAGATATGATTTAGCAGATATTAAAGGGATAAGTAATACAAAAGATACTATAACACATTGACTGTCATGCTTTAAACACAACACTATAAGGATTCTAATTAAATCAAAATATCCCTATAGTGGGCATAGGTTTGGTGTCAGATGTTTAACAGTAAGGGTGCATCTATACTGTGCATGTAGCTGGAGCAAGTAAAGATGCGGGTTACACGCGCGAGTAATACGCGCAAGCTACTTGTTCAAGTTATTCACTTGTACTTTTACATAATGCAAATAACTGGAGCAAGTAAAGACCTGGGCTACTTGCGCAAGCAGTACACATAAGTTATTTGCTCGTGGTCAAGAACTACATGTGCAAAAGACCCACGCGCGCGCTCAGAGTACGCGGGTTAATTGCGCGAGTGGCTCGCTTTGGTACATGGTCGAATCACTAGACCCGCACATGTTTTTAAACGGTAAAGTTTACGATGCATACAACCTGCGCGAGTGTCTCAATATGCGCAAGCTACTTGCACCGTGTAGAAGCACCCTAAGTTGCAGTTCGAGTATGTTCTATGTAATGGGCATACAATAACTACATATTAATCATTATATATTTTTACACATGCATTACAAATGTTAAATTAAAGAATGTATTTAAAAATGTTAAAAAAAGTTGTACTTAGTCAATTTTAACACACACACACACACACACACACATTCATACACACACACACACACACACACACACACACACACACACATTACACACACATCTTACTAATAAAAAAGCTTTTCTTATTGTGTCAATCTTTCTGTTCATGTTCTATTTTATTTTATTCCTGTTTTTTGCTGTATCTTTTAATATCGGCTTAAGTCAATAAAATTGTGTAATTGGTTTGAGTGGTGGAAACCTGGTGACCTGTAATACAGGTTTTTATTACCTACCACAGGCACCAGTGATTCACAGCAATGTGTACAATTGTTTATGCCAATAAAATATTATTATTATTATTAATTGTTTAAGAATCTTGGTTCATTAAACTATAGTCCGACACTTAAAAATGTGGGAAAATGAAAAAGAAGCTAGAAATCAAAACTACCCACCTCTAAAACGTGTCCTGGTAACTTAAGTGAAGGTACTGCCTTTTCCACTAGGACCATTTGGTCATCCTCGTCACATTTAAAGCAATCAATGGAAAAGTGTTGCATGCAGATGTAGGAGAAGTCTGTAGGCGTCCAGTTATTGCGACCCGTCAGGTCTGTCCATATCTGTCGGAGACTGGGGTCTTCGGGAAATCTAGAGAAAGACCAAGAAGGTAAATTATTTATAATAGTTTTTCTTTTAGTTACATTGTGTTTGTTGTCAATTGGTAAAACATTTATATCAAATGAATAAGTAAGGAGTTTTACTACTTGCTCTTAAATTGAGTGGCTTTGAAGACCTGCTGTGTCTTGCCAGTTTAAACTGTACATAAGCAGACTATGGATAGACATTGTCTACTTCATTTTTATTTGTTTTTCATCATAAAGCAGCAAAAACTTTTAGATCCTTTACCAAACTGGTCCTTAGCATACAACAGATTTTATCAGTGTACGTGAGAATTAAAATATTAAGGAATGACTTCAAAATTGTTTAAAAGAACTTTAGCTCTGGTTTTTATTCATCTCATCTCAAATAAGCGGGTACACTTTTTGCACTCATATTGTTTTTTTTTATTTAATTTTGGGGCATTAAAGTAAAACTATTTACCTACCTAAAAAACGACTCTGCATCTAAATTCTTGAAGTCTTCACATCCCAAAACTGCACAAGTTTTAGTTATTTCTGTATTAATATCAGCATACTGCTTTAACTCTGGTGCCACCATTGCTGTTGAAAAATTGTTATACTTAACATAAAATTCATAGAAATTCTATTAAATTCCTGCTGAGTCTATCTTTAGCAAACTAACCAATCACCAGATAGACAGCTTTGGAATATAGTTCTACAAACTAACCAATCACCAGATAGCTTTGGATTATAGTTCTAACTTTTATTAATTGGATAACTTTTATTGATTGGATAAATTTTACTAATTGAATAACTTTGATAAATTTATTGAATAAATTTTAATAATTAGATAAATTGTGTTTAGTAAGCATTCAAGCGCTTTAATTCATCATCATGATGGCATTCCACTATGCCCGGTCATAAATAAAACAGGTTTTTAAACAATAAATTCTTTTACACACTTAGTGCAAATTTTCTAACTGTTTGAAAGAGTTGTAACATATTATTGTCTTCATTTTATTACATTTAACAACGAGATTGTTCACTGATAAAAGAGCCACAGTTATTAATAAAATACACTCAAACTTTTCCTCATTTTTTTTGTTAATTCTGTTTTACTATTTCAGTCATAGAGTTACTTTAAATTATTGAAAAATTCAGGTAGCAGGCTAAATTTAGTGTGCTCCGTAATCTTTAAAATCTAGCAGAAGCCCTGGTATTGCTCTATGCAATAGAATCGTCGTGCGTACTAGCGCCTCAAAAATTTGTATTCGAAAAGTAAACAAACTGAAGCCATTTAGCACTAGTCATAAATTTTGAAATTGAAACAACAACTTTACTTACCTATGGGAGTAGATTTCGCTTTACTATCGCCGTGCTCTGTTGCATTCTCCTTCATTTTATAACTCTGGCTTGTATTCATCATACTATAGCTAGCTGAAAAAATATGTCAAAAGTATTTCAATGAGTATAGAGTTCATTTTCTCCAAATCAAATGACAAAAAGATTGGTTATGTTGCTCTAAAAAGTATGCAAATAACGTAGAAAAGAGTCTACTTGCAGTAGGCCTTTAACAACGGGAACTTACTTGATTACTTTGCCCAACAACACATTAGGGCTGGAATGGCCGGCAGAGAAATTCATAAGGAAATAGGTTAATCGCATCTATTTCATTTAAACTATATTAACATTTCATCGATACAACCGGTATAGTAATCAAACTACAACGTCTATTACTTTAAACAACGCAGTTGTAGTTTGATTGAAGTCACACTTAAGCGCGTAATTGAAATTTTAAAACACTCCCCCATTGAAAAACTCCTGAATGATTGGGATTGGAGTATTGAACAATTATTGAATGGCATAAACAATGATGACGATTTTCGTAACAGTCAAGAGTTCATTCATTATTGAACGATTTTTAAATTACGGAAATGAATAGGTATGTTCTTGCTTCAGTACCTAGGCTTCTAGTTTAGTTTACGGTTTTATAAAATAGTTACTTATTTAGTAACTATACCCAAGAGTATACTTTAAAAACTTGTTGACAGTAATTATCTTATTTTTATAAGCTTCCATTTTATCCTAAAGTTTTAATGTTTTAAATTCCGTTAAGGAAATTTACCACAGACAAACTAGAAAAGTTGTGTGTGCTCGTGAAGCAGTGCTACGATTATTTGACTGATGTTTCTTGTTTGTCTTGTCACTTTTTCTAAAATACGTAATTTTTGACGAGACCTTTGTTGCTATCAATTGATGTTATTGCAAGTGCATCTAAAAAATGGTTGATCCAATATTCGATTACCAGTTTAGGCTTATCCTAATAGGTGATAGTACTGTGGGCAAGAGTTCTCTCTTGAAATATTTCACAGATGGGAAATTCGCTGAGGTGAGTACATACAATCGCCTTTGTTTTGATGTTATTTATAAATGATTTGTGATTTAAATTACGCGTTAAATTTTAGCTGTCAGACCCTACAGTGGGAGTGGATTTCTTCGCGAGGATCATAGAAGTGCAAGATGGTACAAGAATTAAACTGCAGTTATGGGACACGGCGGGACAAGAGAGATTTAGATCCATAACAAAATCGTACTACAGGAACTCAGTTGGTGCATTACTAGTTTACGATGTGTGTAATAGATCTAGTTTTGAGCATATACCTCTGTGGATGATGGAAGCAAAGAGGCACATAGAACCTCACCGGCCAGTGTTTGCTTTAGTAGGTTGCAAAGTGGATCTGGTTGGCACAGATAACAAAAACGGTGCCAGAAGGGAAGTTACATGTGAGGAGGCCCGAATGTTTGCAGAAGAAAATGGTAAGTTTATCAACTATTTCACAATATTGTTAAAATTGTTTCTTATTTGAGCCAATATGTTATCTATCACTGGTTAAATGTAGGTCAATAGTAAAGTATGCTAACTGATCCTGATATACCTACCTTGTTTGGAGCATACTTATTTTAAAATAGGAACCATTTAGTTGTTTTTCTTTTTATTTTTTTTTATTCTATCTCTGTTTTCCGTGGCCTGCAGCATTATAATATATTATGTGTTAGTAAACACAAACACAGGTGTTTTAAGCACTTCAATAATAGAAACATGCTTGATTTTCAAAGACAATGTACCTAGAAACAATTATTATAAAGAGAGAATTTTAAATAATAATGGCACAGATAAAAGTAAATTTGTTCGTTTGTAAATCAGTCAACTACTCAAAACTCAATATATTTATTGCTTTCCATATGTATAACTACTTGAATACTTGATAAGGATATAAAAACATAGTATTATCTTATGCTCTGTGCATTGTTCTTGTTGACACTATCTCTAGATCTTTTATTAGCTATGAAAGGTCAACAGGAAATGTCCACTTATGCTCTTTACCAGTGTTTAAGATGACAAAGAATATTTCTATAGGGTGGAAGAAGCTTATACCATGATTTACAATTTTATTAAAAGACTAAAGGAAAAAAAACTTAAATTACCCTGCCTCATTGGTCTAGTGGTTGCAAACACTACTACTGAATGTGAGACCTAGGTACAATTTCAGAGTTGGCTACAGTGTTTTTTATGTCTAGAATTACTCAGTAACAGTCCAAAGCAATGATATTGTTAGTATAAAGGAGTAGATAGGTTATAAGCGCTCAGCAAGCGACACGTTAAAATGTGGCTAACTAGCCACATTTGACCTCAGTGTCGCGTCGCGCCGCGAAATGAACGCGTGCGTGCGTTAGTGTGAAGAGCGAATGTTGTTTAGGTAACCTATCTACACCTTTTTACTCATCATAATATCATTGGTCCAAAGCCTTAATTTATGCACAGTTAGTGTCAATCTTGGTCTCGTATTATACCTATACATATAATTCGTAAAAAGTGTGGGTAATAATACTGCCCCGCTAAATGTAAAAGTGTTATCTCAGGGAAAGCTTCTTCCGAGAAAATTGAAGTTTCATAAATATAGTTTTCTGTGTGCTTTATAGATTGACTGAACTGTTTAAGGGTTTTTTTTTCATAATGTGTTTACAATAAGATAGGTACTGCAAATTGGTTTAGTTCATTGGATGTGTCTCTCTTTAAGCTATCCAATGCCATAAATAGATATGACCGTATGCACCTTTACCTAACCATACAGAAAATAAAAGCACGATATTTTGTTAAAAAATAACATTTGTATTAAGTTGTGCGTCAATGCCCCTTCTACTCCCATACAAAGATATAATAGAGCAACAAAATGTACAGACGCCAGCACGTCAAGTTACCCCAATCTGTCAAATTTCTTTGATTGTTTTTCAAGTTTATGTTAAACAGAATAAGGTTCATATTCAATTGGGAAATTTTGACACATTGGGGTAACTTGATGTGTGGCGTTTGTACAGACGCCAGCACGTCAAGTTACCCCAATGTGTCAAATTTGTTTGATCATTTTTCAACTTTATGTTAGACAAAATAAGGTTCATATTCAATTGGGAAAATTTGACACATTGGGGTAACTTGATGTGCTGGCGTCTGTACATGATTGTAAAAGAATATGTAGAATTGTCTTTATCAATGAGATTAACAATATAAAACTACTGTAATCAAAACAATCACAGATAATCATTTTATTATCCAATTTTCCTTATTTCATAGGTCTACACCATGTAGAAACATCAGCAAAGACAGGTCTGAACGTGGAAGAAGCATTCGTGCTAGTGGCTCAGGAAGTATACAACCGCATTCAAACTGGCGAATACAAAGTAGAAGACGGATGGGACGGAATCAAGACCGGCTTCAACCGTCCCAATGGCATGGACTTCAACCTTCTTGAAGCCGAGACGGTACAGTCGACATGTTGCTAGGAGAGTAAGGAACAAGTGTATATATTTGACTCACAATAGTTTAGTTATATACAAAGTGTAAGCATACTTTTATATAATTATGTTATGTAGATAAGGTGTGGGCAACTGCTGCAAAAGGTTTCATTTGTTTTTTATAGTTGAACTTTTACTTATAAACATTTTTGTTCGTTTGATGGTCATAATTTGAATAAAATGAATATTGAAACAAGTACCTACTCGGAAGGCATCTGCGTGTATCCATAGGTTGAACAGTCAGCATCAATAATATTGGGACAAACACACTATTCAAGATGATCTAAACAACTAGGTATATAAATAAAATATTAACTCAGGAGGACACAAGGGTGGTATCAAGAGTGAGGACAGTACACAACAACTGTCATTGTAAAATAACTTTATCCAATTAAGATAAAGTTTAATTCCTTAATTGGAGTTCATTTTGAATAGTTTGTTTGTCCCAATTTTTGTATTGCGCTGATGTACAAACCTTCGTAATGTAAATCAGAGGCCTTCCCAAATATTGGTTAATGTTTAGCTTTTTGAATGATTCTTACAGTTTATTAAAATAGCAGATTCTTCTGTTTATCAACTTCATCGTTTGTTATTAGTGGATGTTATGACCATCATTATATTTTAAGAACTGAAGTAGGTAACTTCTACTTAAAATATGGCGTAGTTTAAAACGTAGAATATACTAACAAAAATATATATGGCAACTTTTAGCAACAGCTATTATAAAAATAAGATACTGTAATGGGATCCGTTAATGTAGTCCGTGAAATTCAAAATTTCTTCTTCTAAAGCTACTTAAAAATTGTCGTTTTTAATTATTATAATTTAGTCATTGATTCGGCCTCAAACATAGCGTTAATTCTCGTATATTTAAGAACATTCGCATTATAATCTTGCTCTATATAATCTATCAAAAATATACGTATTTTTGATAGATTGTATCAAAAATACGTTTAAATTACCTACATTCTGGACAAGTTTTTAACCGATCTCGAAAAAGGAGGTTATGTCTCTATATGTAAGTTTTTGACATAATTTGCGAGTAGATTTTGAACGTTTTTAGTTACGGGAATAGACTTACACAGTAGCCATAGTGTTTAACAAAAAAATAAATATTTTTCACAATTGTTTAATCACGAAGTTAGTACACAATTCAAATGATAATAATGTTTATAAGCAAATGTCGTATAACTCTCCTAATAAAGTCATAATTGTTATATTTTTGTACACTAAAAAAAAGAACAAGATTAGGTACAGTATGACGCACGTTAAAGTAACAAAACCAGTATAAACAAGCCTATTAATTTATTTTTTTAAATTCATTACTACTTTAGACCAGCTTAAGGTAAACGTGCCAGGGCGGCCCGCAAAATTATTTTTTTCTTGTGTTTTTTTGCAATTTGCCGTACAGTGTCAGGCTGTATGTTAAATAAATACGATTTAATAATAATAATAAATTATTTATTTATTTATTGGCCTATTTACAATTGTTACACTTCATAGTACAGACGCCAGCACAGCAAGTTACCCCAATGTATCAAATTTCTTTGATCGTTTTTCAACTTTATGTTAAACAGAATAAGGTTCATATTCAATTGGGAAAATTTGACACATAGGGGTAACTTGATGTGCTGGCGTCTGTACAAACAATTTACTCAAGCATAGTGTACAATGATGCGATAGACACAGCATGCAATAACAAAATTAAAACATTAATATAATATGTATAACAGATAGTGCAGAAACAACGCTTATCCGTAAGGACTTAAATACTATTTTTTTTGATATGGCGCTTTAGTTTTTGAAGTGTTATGGCAAAAATCAAATCATTGTGACAACCCTCTAAGTTCATAATTTTAATCCCATTGAATGACAAACAAAACTAGCGAAAGTCATTAAATGAGATTAAATTATTTTAGATACAATACAACCTGTATTAGTAATTTAAATGATTATACTTAACTCAGATAAACCATATTAGTTACTCTCGCGACTCATATTTTAAACAATATACAAACTGTAACTGAACGGCAAATTGCAGAAAACACTATAAAGGTTAAATTTCGCGGGCTGGCTTGATGCATCCACCTTAAGGTCAAAGTGTTACCAGTGACGTGATACCTACTGTACTACAATTTGTTTAAAGGAAATGATAACGAGTACCAAATGTAGTATTGAAACAGAAAAAATATATCATTTGCATTGCAAATCTACACAATTAATAATGTAGGAGGTACGAACAATAGTATCGTTTATAGTTGTACAGAAATCATGTATTATTGTGTCTTCTTTACGCATTTGTAAATACATACCTTGAGCAGTAAGTAATATTTTTCACGCCAATTTTTCTTGCAATTTAAAACGGCGAAAAGTACAAGTGAAGAAAAATTTACAATGCAAGCACTAGTCTCTGACTTAAAAACTTAAATGTCCACGGCTATTTGTTTTTAATAAAAACTTTCTTGTGATAGCCATTAATTTGAAATAGGTAGGTATATAATGTACCTATTGCAATGCAAATTATAGACTTTTCTCTCCAAAAGAACGTAAATATCTATATTTTGAGAAATCCTTTTTATTTACAAACCCAGATAAATTGTAGCTCTCGCTATAAGTGACTCGTTTACGAGGCGATGTACATATTGTAAAAAATATATGCCTATAAAGTATATTTATGATCCAAATGCCACTGATTTTATTTCAATATCGCAACCGACGCGTATGACTTATTTTAGAAATCATAAAAAATGATATTATAGACTAGGCAAGTACTGGGTTAGCTAGAGGGTAACACAACACGAAACATAATTTTATTGATTACTCGAATAAGTTTTCGTTTCTGACCGTACTTTTCAAGTGACATCTGACAGATAGAGGTCATCGACGTTCCTATTCTCATTTGAAACGCATAGTATCAATTTTGAACTGATTTTGTCATTGAGTGCAGCAACTGAAAGCAGTTGCGATCATAGAAACTCGCAACTAAAGTTACTATATCTGCGCAATTTCTTTATGTCTAAAGTAATCAGCGAGTTGCCTAATGCCACGATACGGAAATCGAAGTTGCTCTACATGCTTAGCGCCCTAATACACCTTGTCATCAATATGTACAGTGGTACCAATTTATCCTTGAAATAATTGGTGGCGCTGCTCGTCAACAAGAAGCCAAAAATTACGTCAAAAGCGACTTTAAATCTATAACATAATGCTAGTTCCAAATACTACCGTTTCACAAATAAGTTGGCTTGATTTTAAAGGGTTGGTTTGTACGAACAAAAAAATGACGGCTACTAACCGTCATTCACGGTGGCATTTGGACCGCTTTATACATTTACGCGTGTAATTTGAACCAAAGAATTCGAAAATGATCCCTACGATTTTGTTTCTTTCAAACTGTATAGATATACTGTTGTTTCATTAATCTTTACTAACTATAAGTTAAAAAAAAATGTACCTGCGACACCTTATTATAATCGTTAGATAAAACATTGTAATTGTTTAATATTAACCCATATTCAAAATGGTTCCATTTATGTAACGTCCTCCACCTTGAGTATTCTATAAATGTAAAGTTAAAATGGATAGAAGAAACCTTTGAAAGGATTATCCACTGTTTTTCTCATTGAAACCTTAAGATTAGCCCGTAGATACAAATACTCTACGTAAACACAATTCAATAATGCATTAGGCCCCAAAGTCTTGTCACGCTAATTTAGTACTCTTTGGTCATCTAAATAGAGATCATAAATCTTTAATAGATGAGATCATTCAAAAACATACATAAATGAGCCGTCCATTATCATGGACGACAACTTTAAAATTATGAAACTTGAATTCGTATTAGGATGCGTAAGTAATACACAAATGCAAGATATTATTATAAAATAACTCCCTAACCTACAATAACGAAGTAAAACGCTTTTGTAGTGACAAAAAGTGCTAAAAGTAGGCGTTTTCATAAAGGTGTAATCACATAGGTACAGGGGGTCGAGTCTGCTATTGCAATCGTGTCTCAATGACCGGTCAATGATCGATTTTTGACGTATAACGTCAAACTTATGACACATTTCCCATACAAAAACTGTCAAAGTTGTCAAATATTCGATCAATGACCGGTCATTGAGACATGATTGCAATAGCAGACTCGAGCCCCTGTTTTAATTAACAACGTGTTCATGAGGTGCATTTTTACGTATGCTATGTAGGTACTCAAAGTTTGACGTGAGAACATTTTAAATGTAAGACCTTGTAATGTGCTATATTATATTCTGACAAATAAATGATATGATATAAAGTACAGTCACTAATATGTACGCATACGCACCTTAGGTTTTGAAGTTAAATGTTCATAATAAAGAAACAGCTACTTAAATGAATTCCCAAATAAAAGCGCGCAGTTGGATTTTTAATGTTCGGCTTACCACCGAAAGTTTATATAATCCATCGTCTTTTGTTTATTACATTTATCATGACTCGTAACGCCACTGTAATTTGTCTTAAATCTTTGCAATTAAAAAAGATGCAGTACCTAATAATTAAGTTCTGAATTACCTATAATTATGACATGCTTATGATAGTCTTACGCCTAGAAATATTGTAGTGATGAAATTAAAATTACTGATAAACCGCTAGGTTTTGCGCGGCACAAACATTTTTTAGCGCTTTTCCTCAAATAAAAATATTGACATGATCACAATTACTAAGAAAGAAGGTCTTTGTTGTTACAGGCGCAAACCCAAGTTCTATCAGTACTGTTTAAAATTATAAATTCAAGTGTGATCTACTAAATTCACGTAAAAATAATTGACATTTCCCGCGTATTATGCGCGCCTGATGACATGTGACCATAAACTTTCTTGACATTTTAATATTGGGCACTAGTATGTTTAATACGGATAAAGGAACGAGGTATACAGACATGTTGTAATAGGTACCGTTTAAAACACGAGTTATGTAATTTAAATAATTTTAAGGTCATCGCATAAGACTAAAAGATAACAAGAGACAAAAATATAGTCGATTGACAATATAGTAGTATTGTCGTAACGAACTTATATAGGTACTTTTGGACAAATGATTTAAAAATGTTATTTTTTAATCTTATGTTTAACAGTTTGTTTTAATTGAGTAGCTTTTAATTATGCTGTTATGATAATGCTTTTTAAGAAGTAAAGTTTTTTTTTGTTAATTACGTCTCGTTTTATTTATTGTGAAGATACTACGCGTTAGTCCATTGAGGTCACACTAGCTAGACAGTGGGTCAAGTAAATGACCCAATTTCTAGAACTAGATACTAATTAGGGCATACATTAAAGTTATCAACCACGGATATAATTCACAATTAGATAATTGTTGTACCAACTGCTTGCGCTGTTTATCGTATTGTTTATATAATATTAAGGTAATGCATATGTGAAAATATATGTATTATAGGCACCTACACTAGACCTCACGCTTGTGGCACAAAAGTATTAGGCGGCCTCGCATCGAATTGTTTTTTTTCTACGCTAGGCCAGTTCATGAGCGAAGTGTTACCTCTGATATGGCACATTGAGGCCCCTACATTATGGCCACCAGTCGCCGCTACTAAACGCGTCCACCAGTGGTTCAGTCAGACCACTGCACGCCGCCACCAGTGGCAGCCACCGGTGGCTGTATGCGGCCTTCTGTGGCTGCCACTTGCAGCATTTGTTCAATTGGTACCTACTCGATAGAGGCTGTGGCCGTGTGCGCGGTCGAATTGAACGAAAAAACGCGGCCACATCCACAAGTAGCGAGCGCGGTCGACTCCCGCAGCTTGTGGCTCGGACGCGGCTTCTCAAACGCTCGGTGTGCGCCGATGCTATACAAGATGTAAGGAGAACCGCGTGCGCAACTTGTGGCGGCCACTAGCTAGTCGTTCTAATGTGGTCGCCACTAGAGGCCCACTGTGCGGGGGCTCGTAGAGTACCATAGCCATAAATCTTTTTTTGGGAGGGTATTTCCCGTTGTAACTCTACTCAACGTATAAAATTGTCCACATCCTGTGCATACCTAAATATACTAATCGACTAGTTAGGCTTTTAGTGCGTCCTTTAGGACGTATGGACTTCCGATTGAGGCGTTGCTGGTGGCTAATGGGAAAGCAGCAAGGGACCAGCTGGATCAAACCAAGAGCTTATTTAGCTTGAGCATGGGTTAGGGCGCGTATAGGTACTAAGTGTACTAACAGATCCGCCTGTATCATATGAGCTCGCTTGGCCGTTCCCACGCCCCTGTTTAGACGCCTTTGAATTACTAAGAAGTGAAATGCCTAATGGCCCCTGATTATTATGTGGGTACCCAAAGGCCCATGGCTTAAGACAATTCTACCTATCAAAGTAACGTTTTGTGAAACAATCTGTGAACTCAAATAAAATTAAAGTAACCCCGACATAGAAACAAAGCTAGATAGAAAACGACTAAATAAAAAACGGCCTTCCGTAATTCAATTCGCATATGTCCGCTCTCCCTGCTAACTTGGCATGACGAAAAGTTACGTGATATGATATCATATTGCATGATTAAAACTTAGAATTTCTAACTCTGACTTTTGAATTATTCAACATAACAATTAAGAGAATGTGAAAAAAAATAGTAAAACCAATATCATCCTTTTGAGCTGCACCGCATATATGTGGGGAAAGGGCGTAGAATTTAAAGAGATAGGTGCTTTATTAGTCGTTCAGTGCCCTGCCTACGTTTTAGCTTGCTCCAATTTATTACAAGCTTTTATTTAGTTTCATCTGTCCCAATGTCTGTCTGTAATAGAATTTTGAGTTTAGACACACTTCCAAGTTTCCGATTGACCTATTTTTTTAAAATTTAGAACTTATCTTAGCTATTCAAAAAATACCACAAAAATGCATAATATTCACCCGTTCGCGCTGTTTTCTGATAATTAAAAAAATTCAAATTCAAATTCAAATGTTTATTGCTCAACACAGTACATGGTTATATATTTCTATATGTCAATTGAATGTAGAGCGATCAAGAGAAGAGATTTAAATTTTACGCCATCTAGTGCCAAGCAAAGCAGAGCTTGTGTTATGGGTACCAGCTGATAAACATACTTATATTTTTCTAAATACATCCACATTATACATGAATTACGCAGACACAACAAATGATCGTGCTCGTCACACCAACTTTCGTCCTGGGTAGGAATCGAACCCGTCTTGGGTTCACAGCCTAGGTTGCGTCCTACACACCAAAGCATCTTCCAAGGCAACAACGCGATACCATCTGGGTCTCTTCCCATCATCGTCCCGTACCAAGCCGTTAGGTTCGGAAACAGCTGGTTAGCCAGGGTGGCAACACCAAGGCAGATTATATCGTTTAATGCTGGCTTGACGTACTCCTGCAAAACTAGAAAAAATTGTAATAATTAAATTGTTAAAATAAATGATATGTTAGAATCGTCTAGTATTAGAGTTTTTTTAATCCCCTTAAAGTCGTAATTGCTACGCAGATTTAGAAGCCAAACGGTTTCGGTGTTTAACGTACTACCTTTATACCAAGGTCGAAGATTTCCTGATTTCTACATGAACACTACGAAGTTGCATGAATTGATGTGTGACGCTCGTATTACGAAGATGGATTAATATCCCCGACCTATCGAAGTGAACGAACTATTACAATAGTAATAGTTACATAATACTAGGTAACTATTCCGTAAGTGGCTACTATATTGATTTTCACGAGCGACGACCCTGAAGGGCCGGTTACCCTTTGGCCAATCCAATTATCCGTCTCCTCCTCAAAGGATCAGTACAATGTACAGGCTGCGGATAGTTTAGAGTACGTCAAGTTAGTTTACGTAGTTTAGTTTACGTTTGTAAGTCATGGGGCAGGTTAAAAAAATACAGCAGTCTCATAAAAATCTGGAAGATGATATTGACATGCCAGACCCAAAGTGAACAACAAAGGCCTATTTGTGTATTTTTTCCCTTTGATCCGTTCTCTCGTGTATCCTTAAATTACAATCCTCTATGGTTCTCTCCCTCATAATATTATATTATGTTATGATGTTATGTCACTTAGACAATGACACTTTGACAGTTGACGTCCTAGTGGAGTGGCTGATGTGAAATAATGTGAATGCTGTGCGTTCCGCAGATTTAGCTTCAGAAGTTGGTTATTGTTGCATTAACGAACAATAAATAGTGTGCTTTCGCTGCGAATGCAACTGAAATAGCAATAATTGAATGTCATAAATCTTGTTATTAAAGAAAACCCTCCCTTTATTATTCAGTAAAATAAGTCGTTTCTTTTGGTGGTCTTACATTTTTCAAGTGAAATTTAATAGCTATATTATTATCCTGATTAAAGTGAAGTAGTTACCTATTACAGGATACAGTGTCCTTAGTAAAAACGTTAAAACCATGTCGTCTAGTCGATCCAAATCGTCAATTCTCGACAAACCTTTAAGCAAAGGCAAAGGGGAGGTTTCTTTGGCCTTTTATGCACTCTTGTTCTCTGAAATAGTCCAATATTGTCAGAATCGTTCACATTCTATTCATGAACTCCAAACCAAGTAAGTTTTAAAACATTTCTGCACTCCAGACTGTTAAAAACGACATAATGGTTAACAGCGAACTCTAAATTCGGATTTTATTATATTCCAGATTATCAGACATCGGTCACGATGTAGGGACCAGACTCTTGGATCTATACTTTGTAAGAGAAAGAAATAGCAAGCGAGAAATTAAGCTTCTCAATATGCTACTGTTTGTAAAATCCACTCTATGGAAGGTAAGATATTTACTAAGTAGAATATAACATCAAATACTAATGCAGCTGTTGTCTAGTAAAGTTTTTTTTTGTTTGTTTTTATTAGCTGTAAGTCCTCCATGTACTAAATTAAAAATAAATAAATTACTAAAGATGACCATCTTCCTGAATTTTTACTAATTAGGTATAATGTTAATGATTCCAGGTCCTGTTTGGCAAAGAAGCTGATAAGTTGGAGCATGCAAATGATGATGAAAGAACTTACTACATTATTGAGAAAGATGCACTTGTAAGTAAAATGTCTTAGTTATTTACCATTATTTGAATTATCTGGTTAGAGCAGCTATAAGTTTTTGCTTCTATGGGGCAACTTCTCCAGAAACTTAACTTAGACCTTCTGCACATATATTTATAACACGAAAGTAACATTCTCTGTTAATTAATTCTTATTCTATATTTGAAAACTTGTCAATGGCCATCAACATCCAGATACTAATCCTCTTTTGTAAATTTTCCAAAAAATATGTTATTAATATGAATGGGTTTTGTCCCAGTGGTGGGATCTATCCCTGATAAAGAATTCGATGCAGCTTCATGTTAGTGCTTCTCCTCATATTATTTGAACTGATTAGGTGTGTTTATATTGTGAATTTTTAATTTTATTGTCAATCATTTACTTTAGTGTACTATTATTAATTTGCTAATTGTTTTGTATGTATGTATTATTTTGTATGTAATTTAATTGATTTGATTGTACTGTATTATTATTGTATGTCATGTGCTTTTAATTTTAAATGTATGGGCATGTCTTTTTTTTTTTATTGTTAGTTTTAATTATTTACTACCGATCCAACATTTAATTGAAGATTGTTGGGCATGTCTGAATTAAATATTTTTTTTATTATAATTAAAAATTTGTGTTTTCAGATCAACAAATTCATAAGTGTGCCAAAGGACAAGGGCTCCCTCAACTGTGCAACATTCAATGCTGGGATCATAGAGGCAGTGCTTACTAAGAGTGGATTTGTTAGTATAACTTTTACCATTGATTTAAAATGTATATTATAAATGTTATTATATTGGTTGTAGGTATAGACTACAACCAACATAATAACATTTATAAATTTCAGTCAGAAGTCAGATTGGCAGATCCTCCACGTAAACCACTGGTTTTCAGCTCCTTTCAGTTACACTAAAAGCTGACCCCAACATTGCTAAAACAAGGCATGTCAGATGATGAGGAACATCTACATTTTATCAATCTTATATGAGCGAAAATTGCTTATATTAATGAACCATCAATCAAACGAAAACAGGGTGCATTGAAACAAAATTTACTCATATTAGTTCTCAATTTTATTGGAACTAACAAGGTGTTGAAATGATTAATTTAAATTAAATTAAAAAAAAAAAACTTGCATGTAACAAACAACTTTAATCTAACAACACCTATGTTCTTATTAACTGTCGTTAATAAATTTTATATCCATTTCTGTTGCAGCCCGCCAAAGTAACTGCCCACTGGCACAAGGGCACAACCTACATGGTGAAGTTTGATGACACAGTCATAGCCCGAGATAAGTCCCTGGATGACCGCTAACTGAACTGCATTAATTTAGCTTTATACTTGTTTTGTAGTCCATGCTAAAATTAATAAATAAGCTATGCTATGTTGTATGAAGTTTCCAAGTTAATTTATTAGACTAATAAATTTATATTAAAGAAAAAATGAAGACTTTAATTATTGGATTTTTTTTATTTATATTATATCCTGCAAAAGGATAATAAGTAGGAAATAATAATAATAAGGAATATGATTGAGGTGTATGAAGCGGGTATGAGAATAATAGGAGCATGAATATGTACAGGACAGAATTTATCAATTTAGTGTGCTTTTCCCCATTTTCCAAAAGAGTTTGGAAAAGACTACAAAACACCACCTGCTATGGTTTTTACATAGTTCTTTTGCTTGGTTGGTTTACATCTGGTAATACGTCATTAAAAATTGTCATTAGTTTGAACCACATTACATACTAGCAGACGTCACGTAGTTTCACCCGCGTGGCTTCCGTTTCCGTGGGAATTCAGGGATAAAAAGTTACCTATGTCTAACATGGAAAGTGCAGCTTCCAACGGAGAAATATTTTTTAAATAGGTCCATAGTTTTGGAGCCTATTCAGTGCAAACAATAAAATCTGTCCTATTAATAATATTATTATTAGTATAGACTACTTGAAAGACGAAGCAATAAAGAGAATCTAGTTTATGCTAGTTTATGACTGCGGTCCTTCGGTTTGAGTCTGCCGCAGCGTATTTCGCGTTCCCGTTGAGTTCTCCATGTCCATAATACGTAACCAAGCGAAGTCATTGGTAATACAATAGACAACAATCCGAAACTGATCGTCCTCATGTTAAATGGGAAGAACTCCAGCGTAGTGTCCTTCATTGATATGAAGTTTTGGATCCCTTTGTCGAACTGAAACATTAGAAGTAAATTGTACATTGCCTCTAGCTAGATAATAGCAATCTGTAGAGTGATTGCGACTTGCGAGTATTTTTTTGCAGGCGCTTAGGTATTGTTGAATAATAAATGTTTATTTATTTATTCAGTTTGCACATTTTGTAAGCTTAGGAGCTAGTTAACACGGTATTACAGGAGAGACTTAATATAAATCTATTTTTACATACATACATTAACTCACGCCTTTTTCCCATGGGGGTAGGCAGAAACTACAGAGCGCCAAATGCTACGACTCTTACATACTTCTTTTGCCTCGTTTACATTCATTCATGTTGTCATACACACACGCCGGTTGCGAGTACTACGCACCTGACCTTTCTGAAGAACCTCACCAATAAGGTCTATGTATGTCCTTCTAGGGCCTCCCCTCCCGGCGTTCCCACTTACATCTGCATTGTAAACCTGTACCATGCAATATCAGCTTATACTGGAGATGTATATCTTGATGCGTAGTCGTGCTTACAGAGGTGGAGGATGGTGGCAGCAGCGGCGGCGGGCGGTTTGTAATAAAACTCCTCCGAAACGGCTTGACAGATTTTTATGAAAGTTTGCATGGATATTTAATAGATGTGAGAAAAGGACGTAAGGACCGTGGCAGCTAGTTATTTTTATATCATGCAGTACTTTTCCACTACAACACCCTATTTCCCACTAAGTCTGAATATAGTCGCTGGCCTGCCACTGCTAATCTATTGTCTTGCTGGGCTGTGTTTGGATTACAATTTGTATTTTGGACTATCATATTTGTAGGTCCACTTATCCAACTATCACCTATTGGTTTTTGTATGGTATCTTGATAACTTACAACATAGCCGGCCTGTCTGGAATGTTCACAAGGATCAGTCCTTAGTTTCAAAAACTCTTTTCTATATTTGGCTCGTCTCTCAATTTGATTTAACATTATTTTGCACTCAAGGTCAGAAAATCCATATTTATCAGACATATTGGTCTACAATAGAACAAACCCCTCGTGAATGAATGACAGTGACACAATTAACTTTTGTTTTTTTTATCTTAGGGTTATTATACCTGCTCAAGACTGCCAGTAACATTATAATTGGTAAAATCAATAAAAAAATCAATGGGTAAAATCATATTTATGTGCTTTCTGTTACAAAATTTTTTATATCAATAAAATAAATAAATCAATTTAACAGTTGTTTTTATTATTTCTACATAATTCTTTTATCCTACACTGAATTCAACCCTTACTGCAACTTGAACATTCTATCTTTGTAACGAAGTTCTCCTGCCCTGATTTTGTCTTCACGGGTTGTCCTGTGTTTCCAGAGAACGTATCCGTAAGTAAACATGGGAATTATAATAGCACAGACTCCAAACAAGCTAGTTCTAGTGTTAGCAGTGAAGTGTTCCAGCGAGGTTACTTTCATTGACAGAAACTTCTGTATGGCAGGATCAAACTGAAAATTCAAACATATTTTCTTAGTTCACGGAGTATCAAAGAACCTATTTAAAAAGTTATCGTTTGTTTATAGTAAACTTTTAACAATACAATTACGTAATTCAACACTCACGACATAACCAGCTTCTGATGCATGTTTAAATGGGTTAGTTTTCTGTTTCAGGAACTCTTTCCTGAGCCCAGCTCGCCTTTCGGCTTGTACCTTGATGAGGTTGAACTGCGCATCAGATAAGCCGTAGGGATTCGTCATTTTGAAGCCCGAAACTGAGCAATAAATTGTTTGACTTTTTGATTTGGGTAGGAAAGCTAGCTAAAAGCTAAGGAATACTGTCATTTGATTTTGACACTAATGACATTATTGTTGCGGTTTTGCCAATGAAGTTTTGAGTAACATTTTTGACAATAAAGCAAACAGACTCTGCTAAAGACAAAATCTTATCGCCTTACCGGTTTTTCCTTGGCTACAGCACTAGTGACGCAGGAGCGATCATAGAGTAACAAAAACGAGAACTGAATGAGTAACCGTCTTCCGGCAACCATCTTTTCGTTTTCTCTTGTTGTCGTTGTCAGATCGGCGATTTTTATTAAAAGCCGCAGCCATGGGTCGTATGCACGCACCTGGGTAATTTTATATGTAATTTATAGTGTACATCATCATATTAATGTTTCAGCATAGATTTTGCATTGTTGAAAGTTTTTGTGACATTAACATAACCTACCGAGTGAGTGGTCACCACATGGTATTACAGCGAAGTGTGAATTTTATGTTTTCAGTAAGGGTATCTCCCAATCAGCTCTGCCATACCGGCGCAGTGTGCCGACCTGGTTAAAACTGACTGCTGATGATGTGAAGGAACAGATATTCAAACTTGGCAAGAAAGGCCTCACTCCCTCCCAAATCGGTAAGTGGAAAACTTCATCACAAATTCAGTAAATGTGACTTGGATTTGTTGCTGACGATTTAATTTCATTAGTTTTTATGAGTTTTTACGCATTACTTGTCTTATCATGTAGTATTGTGGTCTAAATATGATCATTCTGCTTGAAAGCATGAGATTATCCCTGATAGATCATGGATTCTTTACTGATCTAGTTGGAATGCAAATAAGTAAACAACCTTCTCATTAGTCCTGATACCCAAATCAGTTCCCAGGCCCTTGCTTTTCTTTTCCTGACCCAGTGAATGTATGTGCCATGTTACAACAACATAGCATAGAAATAGTGGGATTGCAATAGAATTCATGGTTTAAATTTACTAAAAACAAATAAAACACTTATTAAACACACATACTTTTATGGATTACCAATATCCAGCATTTACAGAACTCTATTGTATCGGATATTGGAATATCAAGCACTAACCTTCTTTTATAGCTATGTCAGATGCAATTAGATGATTACTGAACATGTGTTATGTCCCCTGAACTGGTAAGTGGCTCTTGACCATCAGGAATACAGGTTACTACACTGGTTAGTGGAAGAATAACACTATCAGCAAGTACTGATAACATTGAATTTCAAGGATTTGACTCCTGTTCTTGTTAAACTAACAGGATTGTCAGTAAACATACATACCCCTGTACCAATTAACATTTCAATTAGAGACACAATAGAAAGACAATGACATTGTTGTCCTCTTGGGGTTTAATGAATCCATGTACTCATATATAGCACTAACTCTGCTTAGTTTGGGACTAGATAGCGTTGTATGAAAGTGGAATATTTATTAATGTCTAAATCTCATCCATCTCTGTCAGGTGTGTGATACCAAGGAATGCAAACCATGTTTTTAAGAAATGTGAATGTGTATACAAGAGTACAGGAAGACTATTATCCCTATTATTACCTTCATAAAATTGGGGTAAAGGCAGGGATCTGATTATGTCCATCAGCTGTTATCTCAATATTATTTGCCCAACGCTGATCAACTCTGTTGGGTCGGGTTTCCTCCAGTCTGACCAGATACAGCTCAATCAATACCCAGTATTTTATGTAGAGACACTGCCTGTCTCACTTCTACTACTTTTCTTTCTAATTCATCTCAATATGCAGAGAAAGACTTTGAATTAAAGTTGCTTCAAAGTTTCTAAAGGCAACAGTTGCGATTTGTATGGAAAATATAACTGAAAAATTAATGAAAAATGTTTTGTTGTTGTTGAAACTTTCTTTTTACAAGTCATTTTTCAATTATGTACTATTGGATTTTCCTACAATCATGAATACAAACTTGGATTTTCTAATAATTTTTTTATGTGTTATTGAGTCTCCATGACATTTAAATTATATTCCTTAGATGGAACCATTCTCAAAACAGTATGTGTTGTTTAAAATATCCTTTTCTTCTTTTCCAGGTGTCATGCTCAGGGATTCCCATGGAGTTGCACAAGTCAGATTTGTTACTGGCAAAAAGATCCTGCGTATCATGAAAGCCATGGGTCTCGCTCCCGACCTACCGGAGGACCTTTACTACCTGATCAAGAAAGCAGTTGCCATGAGGAAGCACTTGGAACGCAACAGGAAGGACAAGGACAGCAAATTCAGGCTGATTCTTGTCGAGTCCAGAATTCACAGGCTAGCTCGCTACTACAAGATTAAGAGTGTGCTCCCACCAAACTGGAAGTATGAGTCAAGCACTGCATCAGCTCTGGTGGCTTAAGTTATAATAAACTAAATAATTTCCAATTTTATTGTTTTATTTGACATACTCAAAACACTATCTGGTAGGTGATTTCTTTCTTCTGAAAATGTGGCAGTGTAAAAGCAAATAAAACAAATTAAATTATTATTGAAAGTTCCTATTTATTTACACATTCACATCTACTATATACACTTATCTCAATTAGATTGACAATCATTTTTACAAAAAAGATATCACAAACAATATTTTGCTTATTGTAAGCATGACGATGGTGTTGAGTTGCCTCGACCCGCAATCCCCGTGGGGGTGACTGGGAATCAATGACATTAGAGGGTTGAGGTCCTGCTTGATCTCACATGAATAATGTTTATAGACTCTAAGCAAAGCAATAAGTCATGTTCATCCACCATAAAGTTTGCATAGGACAACAAAAAGAAACATTTATACTGTTGGAATTTTCATAAAAAAAATATGACAAGGCAAGACAACTCTTCAGTGTAATATTGAGTTTCCTTGTTATGATTATTCTGTTTTTATTATGTTTCTGTTTAGCAAATTTTAAGTACTCTTTCAATAAGCCATGTATGCAGTCAACGGTTCTTCAACCTAGCTGTGGCTTATACCTTTTAGTATTTCATTATATTGAACTTTGATGAACTGAAAAGCTAGGCTGCATTGCGTAAAATGAATGAATTGATGGCAAATGAAATGAATTTCTGCAAGTAGATCTATTCAACTATATTTACAAATCAATGATTGGTCATGGGACTTAAACATAACTGGCGAAATGTGGTGTGTACCAGGTACTCCTCTGCCTAGCCCTTTGGAGATTACAGGTATAACATGTTATGTTTATGATTGGTCAAAATGTTAAAACTAAGGTAGACAATTAACACTTTGTTAGGATTCGTTTTTTGAGTCCAATATATCAAAAACTTGGTATAAAATGTTATCTTTTGTTCAGTCATAATGAAAACCACATAATTTCATTTTAATATCATAAGTTTCAAACATAACAGTACATAGTTATTTTAGTCTAGTTTGACTGATCTACATTCTCAAGGTAATTTCTGCTTCAAGAGACTAAACATAAGGATTCCAATTGCTACCATCTTCCGGGTGTAAACTATTTGTAATAAGTAACACAACATCGACGATCCACCATATTCCCAGTCCTCCTAACGTAAGGAGTTTCCCCACTGCAGTTCCTGTTTGTCCGAGACAAAATCTGTCCATTCCCAAGAACCCTAACAATATACTATAGATTAACGTGGTTGTGAAATAGTGTCCGGAGTATCTCACGCAAGGAAAACCGTCTCTCAGAAAGCTCCTGCTTCCAAAACATTCGATGCCATCTAAAGCTTTGCACTGCACTCTTGTTCTCTCCACTTGATCGTATTTAACACCTCCAAATTTCACGCAGCCGTGACCAATCGCTTCTCTTGCGGAGTGGTTCCCTTTATGGTCGATTGGTTCGTCACAATCCAAAAATTCCAGTGGTAAGAAATTACATTTTACCAGAGGACCAAGAGGCCGATATGGTTCTTTCGAATATGGCTCGCTCTCTGACAACATCGTTGGTATGTTTGCTAAGAATATTGATATTACGAATAAAGAACATCTTGGACACATTTTGTATTCGTTTTCTTTTGTCACATGTGAATTATTTCATGATTCATTTACAAAAACAATCGTATCGTATCGCACACACAATGAATGACATTTTTAGCAGTTTATAAAGAAAGCTATCTTCACTATCATTTTGACGTAGTTAATATGAAGTTAAATCTCCAAATCTTTTATTTTAATACAGACATTATTTGATTCTTTACTTACAAATTTTACTAATTTGTTATTATCATGATCTCATTTAATAAGCAGAAAGCTTTCGCCTGTAGGTTCTATTCTAGCCAAAATAACTTATTTTATTAAGCGATATTTGTAAATAGTCACTGTAAGCTTCGTTCTAAAAACAGCTGTTTCTACCTTGAAAGTCTCGCAAGTCTTTTCTACTTGACTTTCTCAGTCCATAATAACCACTCTTCATAATCCGCAGGTTTATTTTATTCCTATGCTGTTTTCTTTACACCAAATGCATTTTTAACGAAAACAACACAGCACCCGAAATTCGTGAACTCCAATAAAAACACAATTTCCGAACTAAAATAAATATGTCAAACTCAAAGTGACATTTTATGTCCGTACATTTTTGTCTGGCTCCGTAATGATTTTTATTTTTACAATACAATAAAAAGTTACAAGTGTACCTAAGTCGGACATGGAGGTCTTTAACAAGTTTTATTCGTCGGTCAGCAACACAGTATCGCATTTATCTGGTGTTTTACCTGGAAATCCTGTGACAAGAGAGTTCGAGGCAACTCAATTTATTGCGAGCGCTGGCCCAGGTAAAAAACGATTCATGTATCTTGCATTCAGACACAGGTGATGTCTATTGTATACCTTATTTGCTTTGATATTGAACTCTTTGATTACTTAGTTCAGTGGTATAGGCGAGCTGGGAGTGCTTTACATTTTATTCAATTTGTTTTTGTGTACATAGTAGTATCTGTCGGTGATTTTTATAATTGGCTAAATGAGACCAGTTTCCTACAGCGGTTATTTGGCTTCTATATTTGAAAATATTACAGAATTTGAAAAAAAAAATTGGGCCACATTTTTAATAAATGTTCTGAATGTCAAACTATTCAGGATAGATACAAGAAATGCTTAGGAGCTTGTAGAAAAAAAAACAGTTGGTTGAAAATAATCACCCATGATTTATTAAATTACATCAGCTACCAGATAACTACCTTGTACCAAATAAACCAATAATTCTGTTTATAAAATTAAATAATACATCCCATTGGTATTCAATAAATAATAATAATAATAATAAATATTCCACAACTTTTCACACAACGCCATTTAGTCCCAAGTTAAGCTTGAGAGCTTGTGTTATGGGTGGTAAATAGCTGATAAACATACTTATATATTTCTAAATACATACATATTATAGATAAAAAACAACAACAATGATTTAATAACTTTACCTATTGTTCTATGTTATAATCTAGTTAACCTTCCATTTCATCTTGATAGCTTGTGCAGTAGGATTAATAAGTTTGTTTATGCTCTCAGACAAATAAAGAATATTACGAACAAAAAAACAGCAATTACAACATATCATGCATCATAGAATCCATCTTACAATACGGCCTTATATTTTGGGGCAACAGCACGGATAGACATAGAGCATTTATTGCACAAAAGAAATGCAACAGAGCTATTTGTGGCATCCGTCCTGACGAGTCATGTAGACTATTATTTGGTAATCTAGGTATATTACCACTTCCGTCACTGTACATTTTACGAAATCTGTAATTATGTTTTTAATAACAAGGGATTGTTCAAAAAAGCTCATCAAATAAACCCTCGAAACTGAGATCCATGCAGACTTGTATTGCAGGATACTCCAAAATCAGCCAAGTTTGCGAAAAGTTTCCTAGTCATGTGTTATACGCATTTATAACAAAATTCCACAAGAAATAAAACTGTTGCATAACATTAACGCATTTCAAAACAGATTGTTGAAATGGCTGAATGAACAGATGTTTTATGACATAAAAGAGATTTTTTAAATTTAAATTATTATTTTAATTGTAGATAATGTTGACATAAAACTACTGTACTTATTAATATTCCTTCTATTTGTGACATTGAACTACAATTCCCTAATGAATATTATTTTACTTACCTATTGTTTATTATTTTGCATGCAATTATACATATTATTTTGTATAGCTAAACATGTGGACTTAAGATTTTGACTGTAACAACTTTATACCATGTTTAAGGCAAATAAAGACTTACTTACTTACTTACTTACTTTGTTTCAATTAGAGACACAATAGAAAGACAATGACAGAGATAAATAAACAAATTTATTATTATTATTAAAAAATGACAGCGCGGACACCAGTGTCCTCTTGGGGTTTAATGAATTTCTTGAGATTTCATATTTTCAACTATTAAGTAAAAGAAAAACTAAACTTGAGTATCAAACTGTTTTCTTAATTTACACAATAAACTAATCCTTCATCAAAACACTGAAATAAAGATAACACTGAAATGCAAAATTTTAGTTTACTATCAAATTGTGAAAGTCTTAACAAAACTGTTTTAGGAATATCCCAATGTGAAAGATATTTACTCGTAAATAAAATGGATCTCCTCTGCCCGCTTAGTTAGCAATAATGGTTTTCTCCTCTGCCCACTTTGTTAGCAATAAAGGTGTATCTCCACTTCCCACTTTGTCAGCAATAAAGGTGTATGTCCCTTCAAATTGTCAGACACAAAAACACACACACATTGCTGCCTTTGTTATTTGTAACTGCATATTGTGTATTGATCAATATTCTTGTTAAGAGACATTTTTGCTTCTATCAATTAAAAAAAGTAGGTTTTTTGAAAATAAACACCAATATTGTTTTTAGGTCTACTATGGAAAATTTACAAAGGCTACAAGAAATCAACGAAGCAAGAGGCATCAATATTTGTTTTCGAAAAGAAACATTTAGAGAGATGGTCAAAATCAGACCGAGATATAATGTTGGATACATTGAAACGCGGCATTGTGCAATTGACCAAGTTGAGACATCCGCAGATACTCACAGTACAACACAGTCTTGAAGAAAGCAGAGAGAGCATAGCTTTTGCAACAGAACCTGTCTTTGCTAGCTTAGCAAACATTTTAGGCAACACAGAAAACATGCCGCAGCCCGTACCAAACCATTTTGTCAACTATAAATTGTATGAGCTCGAAATTAAATATGGTCTGATGCAAATTGCTGAGGGCTTGACATTCCTACACAATGACGTTAAGCTTTTACATCACAATGTATGTCCGGAATCCATTATAGTGAACCAACAAGGTGCCTGGAAGATATTTGGGTTCGACTTCTGTATTGCTAACCAACGAGGCCCGGGAGCAGCTCCATATTGGCCGTTCCAGGAGTACTGTCCTGCTATGCATGCCTTGACTCAACCATCACTAGATTATTTGGCTCCGGAGTATGTTCTTTCAGCTACTCACTCCCCTGGCAGTGACTTGTATTCGTTAGGGATGGTGATATATGCTTTACATAGTACAGGACATCAGACTTTGGGTAATGTAGGAAATGATTACACGAAGTTCAAGAGATTCGTAAATGAGATCAGAAATCTGCCGACGTCCAGGTTGTTGTGTGTCGCTGACGGCTTGCGGGAGTATGTGAAGCTAATGTTGAACGCTACGCCGGAGTTGAGACCTGACTCTCATCAGTTTTTGAAGGTGAGCATGATGAATAGTTTTGTTTTTATATTGAATTTGCAAGTTAGTCTATCCTGCAATAAAAGCAAAAAGGGCTTTCATATTTTAGATTAAGGCGGTTATCACCGTTCATACTACGCCGGACATCGCTCCAGTGTGTAGTGTTGCGGTTTTTAACTATACACTGTAGGTAGAATCTTAATTTGCCTACAAACACCGCAGGGTATCCTCACACCGCGTCTCCGTGCGGCAGTGCGGCGCGCGCGACCGTATCGATTTTGTCTCCGCAACGGGATGCGGCTATGTGATAACCGCTTTACCAGAATATTTTAGGCCTGTCCCCAATGACATGGGAACTAAACAAAACTGGCGCAATGTACTATAGGTACCTACATCACTCCCTAAAATTTAGGGGATTAAAGGTAAAAACAAACCCATTTTTATTTTCAATTCTATTTCACAGATACCATACTTCGAAGATGTTGGTGTCAAAACGCTTAACTACTTAGACTCTCTATTCCAATGGGACAACCTGCAAAAGTCTCAGTTTTACAAAGGCCTACCCCAAATCCTTCAAAAGATGCCGCATCGCATTTGCATCTATCGGGTTCTACCGTGCCTGACAAAAGAGTTTGTCAACCCGCCCATGGTTCCTTTCGTCCTACCAAACGTGTTACTAATAGCTGAGAACAGTTCTAAAGAGGAATATATAAAGTACATATTACCAGTTCTGAAACCAGTCATGTTGATACAAGACCCCATTCAGATCCTACTGATATTTATGCAGAAAATGGAATTGCTACTAAAACTGACACCGGGAGAGGAGGTCAAGTCTGATATTCTACCAATGTTGCATAGGGCGTTGGAATCGGATGCTCAGCAAATACAGGAGCTCTGTTTGTCTGTGCTACCAACATTTGCCTCCTTGATAGATTACCCTGCGATGAAGAATGCCCTTCTACCGAGAATAAAGAAATTGTGTTTGGGTACCAATTACTTGTCTGTGAGAGTCAATTGTTTGCTGTGTTTGGGCAAACTGTTGGAGCATTTGGACAAATGGTTGGTTCTGGACGAAATTATACCGTTCTTGCCGCAGATACCGTCGAGGGAACCGGCTGTGCTGATGGGGATTTTAGGTACGTATCTTAAAACTTTACGTAGTAGTAAAACTTTAATAAAGGTAGAGATTTAAAGATAAAATGAGTAAAGGACAGTTAAATATTTTTTTTTATTCCTGTAAACTTTTATGTCGTCCTAAGGTTCAGAAAAATGTATTCTTATCTTCTTATCAAGAGATCCTACTTGTTTTTTTTTTGTGTGTGGAAAACCCTTGTGGATGTCCCCCGCCGGAGGGCGGAGGGGTCTGTCAGACTCTTACTGACTAAAAACCACCCCGTGTTCCGTCTCGCACCTGTTCTGGGGGTCACGGGAACAGAAGATACTTCCGTGACCACCGACTTCCCGCCAACCCTGCCGCAGGTGTGAGATGTTGTGTTTATTCAGTAAATAGTCAGTCATATCCCCCGCGGTGCAAAGTAGGGGACATCCGTCGGAATTTTCCACCCTAAGGTATAAAAAAATGGACTGAGGAATTCTTGCGCTACTTCTTTCAACTAAAACACTAGGAAGTGGTTGGTGGACTGTCCTTTGTATTTTTGACGTTCATATACTCAGGAGTCGCAGGTTATTTAAAATAAATATTTTATAAATTCTCCTAATCTTCTTTACAGGTATATACAAGTTAGCTCTTAGCCACTCGAAGCTCGGAATCACCAAGGAGGTAATAGCAACCAAGGTTCTCCCGTTCCTCATCCCTCTTTGCGTGGAAAATGGTCTGACGCTGAACCAGTTCAATGCTCTGATAAGCTTGGTGAAGCAGATGATATCGAAGATGGAGACGGAGCACAGAGCTAAGTTGGAGCAGCTAAATTCTATCAATAATGAAGCCAGGTGAGAAAATATTATCTTATTGTCATCAACATCTGCCTAGTCTTTACCCAACTATGTCAGGGTCAATTTTCAGTCTAACTAGAGAAGACAGCGGAATACTAGTATTTTACATGAACTGCTTATCTGGTATCCACAACTCAGTTACTGGGTAACGCGATACCCAATGGTAATACTCGATTTCAGATTGGCTGGCTTCTGACTATCGGTGACAAAGACAGCCGTAATATTCTATTGTTTAAATTTTACTTTGTCATTACCTATTTACCTGTGTCCTTTTATGTGACATTCTTTTTATTTAACTATGTAAACTGTTTATGATTAAATTGAATTGAATTAATTTGTAAATATGCAGACTATCAGATCTTCGTCAGCCTTAAATAATATTCTTAAAGCGCATTCACACTGTCAACACACCTAGATGGTTATTTTTTCTTTCTGGTTCAAAAAGTTTCCGCACAAAACCTTTCTCCTGTATCCAGACAGCCAGCCAGACCAAACAAATATTTGTTTCATGCAGAAATAGAACCCGAGACACGAAGCACAGTAGCCAATCTAGTAAATAATTTAGCTAAAATAAAGTCGAAGTCAAACCATTTAATTCAATAAGGCCGTTGATACACTTTGAACGTCAAACTTAAGTTAAATTAAATGTAAAAATGATTCTAGTTGCCCCTTCTAAAGGGTAGTTTCGTATGGAGAAGAATAGACAAGAAAATCTATACTTGTCTTACTCTTTTCAAATAACAAAACGAATTTAAACAAAACTTAGCTATTGCGCCAACCGTGCCGTCAACCAATGTTCTCTTGTCCATTCTTCAACTCTTCAACTCCTCTCTTCAGGATAATGGAGCACACGATCGGCCCACCAAACGACAACCTGGTGAACGCGCCTCCCCCACAGTCAGACCTGGACAAGATGTTCACAGGTCTAGGCATAGACCCGTTCTCTTTCAACCAGCCTAAAGAGAAGGAACCAGTCCTGCCGACCGTCAATGACAACCGGGGAACACTTTCAATGGAGGACAAACAGAGGTATGGGATATTTAATAGCACCTGCGGATGACATGACAGATAATTTTTAATTTGTCAATTGATTTTAATACTTATCCAATTGTTTTAAATACTTAACTATAAACACTAGACATTAAAATGAAAACTAATAACCATCGCTATAATATGGCGTCAAATAACTAATCCGCGTCGCTGTCCACTGGCAGTGTACCCTTATTTAATTGTGATAAGGTTTATAGTTCAATGTTCGGTAATCGTCGATGATCTTAAAAACACTGCGTTGTGAATTTGCAACGCGTGGAGTCGATCACCGATCATTGAATTATACCTTATTTCGATTACGATTAAACCTTAAATAAAACTTTTTTGGTGACCTTTCTATTTTTTCGTCTAATTCAAAATTTAAAATAAAATATTCCTATAACTATTATAAAAATAATTTACACAGATATTGGAATGTTAGATGCCTGTACAAGGTGGGATTAACCTGTACAATAGCGGTAGGAGCTCTTACATAAGATTAAATAGTTTAAGTGACAATAGCCTTAACATGGTAAAAGGGCCTAGCCTAGGACGTATCGACGCAGGCACATCACGCTACCCCAAACTGTAATTTTTCCAATTGAACATGAACCTGTTAGTAATAAAGTTGAAAAACTATTAAAGAAATGTGACACATTAGGGTAGCTTGATATGCTGGCCAAAAATTACAATTAATTCACGCTGTGGGTTGCAGAAATTATGCACCGCCCAGTGTCAAAAAGTTTCGCCTACTTTTCATAATTTCTACGTTTTTTATTTACTGATGTTTTTAAAACACAATAATTTGTCTGTCTATCTAACCTAATGAGATTTCCAATGACATAAAAATACTGTTTACTTTTTAATTACAAAATATCATTGCGTTGTATAGAAATGAATGTTTTTCAAGCAAAAAATTAGGAGCAAAACAAAAAGGATTATTTAATTTTTAGGGGTCCAAAATTATGTTCTGAACTCGTTGTACCTAGATGTGCGTCGTCCCTTCCAACAGATCCACCCTGTATATTTCTTGTTCAAAAATTGGATCGTTTTGCAGGTCTCAAAAGAAAAAAGAACAAAAACACATATATTTTGGTCAAGAATTTAGGTAACTTCCGAAATGTATCTAAACGTAGTTGATCATAGTTACACTCATAATATTATACATTGACTATTTTTCTCTTAACTTGTATTATGTAGCAAAAATCTTATAAAACTATCGTATTGAATAAGATTTCAAACAGAAATTTTAATTTTTCCAGGATAGCTCATCAGCAAGAAATCGTACGAAAGTTCTCGACACAGCCTCAACCAAAAGCGATACCTGCTCCTCGGAAATCTGCATCCAAACCGATGGACCTTACGTCCTCGCTGCTGCAGTCCAACTTGAACCAGTTGACGAAACCGCTCCCAGTTACATCATCGCATCCGACGAATCATGGGGCACAACTAGCCAATTCTACCTACAGCACCCCATCAATGGCCTCCAACTATTCCTACCAGAGTCAGTTCGGAGGGTTCGACAATCTGTCTACGTCATCAGCCGGGCCAGCAAACTTTAACAATAAATGGGCGAACAACCAAAATCAAAATCAAAACAAAGCCAAACAGGACTGGTCAGCATTCGAATCTCTATTACCAACAGCCAATAATAACTCGACCCCCACTAATGACGTCAAGAAACTAACAGATAACGAAATGATGGATCTGTTGAGTTAAAAAAAACTGTTTTAAAGTATTAGTTTTCAGGGACCGCCAGACAAAAATGGTAAAATAACAAAATTGTGACTGCGATTCAAAATACGAACAAGTGACGTCACAGTAATACGTCAAAGTACTGTCAGTTAGTTTGACAAATTCGAAAAAAAATCGTATAATTTTAAAATGATAGTTTTTAAACGCTTTGCATTTAATTTCGATTGCTTGTAATTTTGAAACGTCTTCTTTAACATTCCTATAATTTACGTATTAATTTGCAAATTATTTTAGTTTAGGTGCCACTAAAGTGAGGGTAGTTTTTATTATATTTGCTTATCCTGTCTGCTTGGCAAAGGCTTCCCCCAAGTCCTTTCTGGGACACTTTTCCCGCGCCACCTCGAACCAGGGTTACACATTAATTTAATTAAAATTATGAATTTTGTATTAAAAATATTATTTATTCGAATTATTAATTACAATATTAAAAATAGAATAGTCTTTAAAATAACTTACTTTTTACGAACATATCATATTTATTTATTGAATTACTTCTTGTTGGCCAGTAAGTGAAACTAATTAAAAATTAAATATAAAAAATGCCCTTTGGTAGTTCAAAGAACAGTTTTATTATTTCTACTGTTTTTCTATGGTCTTAATAACGACGTGAGTGTAAAACCAAGAACAGCCGCCAGTACACCCAAACTATATTCCCAATTGAATATGAACTTTATTCCATTTAAATTAAAGTTGAAAAACGATCAAAGACATTTGACACGTTGGGGTAGCTTGATGTGCTGGCTTCTGTATATACTTAATTATAAAAGTATTCGTTATTCCTTTACTTACCAAAATGATATTAAAGATTGCCTAAATAGTACCTGCTTTGCCCTATACTTTGTAACTATAAGCATACATAATGTATAATATTCACGGGCTGTTTTTGAGGCCAACTAAAAGGCAAAAAAAGAGACTTGATTATAGAAACGATATTGCAATAATATTGTGATTGAACACTGTCAGACATATCGAAACTTTTCACTGATTTATCTATGCCCATCTGTATCACTTACAGGTCTACAAGAACTTTATAATAGGCGTAGCGAAGATTTGATTTTGGGGTCTCCAAAAGGTGCTTTTTTGTTTTTTGTTGAGTATGAAATTAAGTAAATATGTATATAAAACTGACGCGTGAGGGATGATTTCGAGACACGCTTCGCCTTTAACATTTTAAGTGTTTGGCTAAATATTAGTTGCCGTGCCCCTAGCGCCGGGCCAAAATTGCTACAAATCAACAAAACAATACCTACAGTAAATAAGGAGAAACAATCGTATCGATTTTTAGTTTTTGTTACATACATATCTCAATTCGATAATGGTTTTAGTTGTACCACACAGTCAGTATTTTGAAAATAAAATGAAAAAGTCATAATACATGTTCTCTGTCTCAGAAATACGATACGCGCGGTAGGGGCACGAAAATATGTGTCGTATTTATGCGACACAAGCGGTTAAAGGGTTAAATTTACTTTCCGGTAATCTGCAATACAACATCTCATTTTGTTCTAGGTCTGTTTTTGGTCAACCAATTACGAATCCTTTTTCTTTTAAGTAGAGTTCAAAATCGATAATCACGCTATTTATGATAATACGTTGTAAAGCAAAAGACCGCGAACGTTTTGTTCCTTGTATTGAAAAGTCAATCTTATATTTTTAACAATAAGATATTAAATCGTATAAATCCTCTTTTTCACATATGGTATTCTGTAGAAAGAGGTAGGTGACGCTCTAGGATGAAGGAAGACTCCTAAAGCAACGTTGTCTATGACTTACGCAGCTATTCTACCTAATGCGTCTTCTACGGTAAGTAGATGTGATACATCATAATTTTATTTATACAGACTGCAACAGATGTGATCTCTTAAAAATAAACAACTTACAAGATATTTTTATCGTTTTAATAATTTATTGTTTTTATTTTTCTTATGAGAATAATAACACATAGAAGCCGCGTTTAGTACAAAACACGGGTGAAATCGCGTGTCCACTTTATTATCTTTGTGTGCGTGAGCCTGAATGTGTTTACTCGCGAACTGTATACGACGGAACGTGACTTTTAGTACCTACTGATACTTTTTGCACTTGTACTAGGTTCCTTTGTGTTATTATTCTAAGGATTTTCTGTAATTTGTTACGTATGGCAAGATAATCACGATATTTACACACAATAGCACAAGTCTTAAAACAAAACATTTTTTTTTGTCCAGCTGATCGATTCTGTAATAACCGCGTGAAAATTTAAGTGAAGTGACCTGTAAATATCCCTAGCATTGAATCGACGGAACGGGAAAGACAGCTCATTTCATTTTCACTTCACCTACATTTTCACGGATTGAATTTTACGGAATAACAATGCAGTTTGTTATGCTTCAAAACGAAAATACAGAAAAGAAAAAAAATACAACTCTTAAAATACATTGTACAAAATATATTGTTGCCGTTCTTAAAAGTTATATATTCTACTTACATAATACTTAAACATAATTTAATCTTTATGTCGATAAAGAGTTTTACATAATCTTAAATACACATAGTCTGTCTCACAACTTCCTGAATTTCTGTCAAAAAAAAACAAATTCTTTTATTTTAATTTAGGCGGTAGTTGTGAAACTTTCGCTATACGATCTGCCGTCGTCCATGTTTTAGCTAGATGGCACTGAATTCAACATTTTAGTTTATTTTGTTTGATGTGTACTTGGCATATCAGTAAGTCGTAGGAGAATTTGTTGCGGTTCTAGGACTTTAAACTTATTTTAGACATATATACTTTAGAATTATTTCATAAAATTACCTAAAAATTCTTCCTATGACTTGCTCATGTGTCAATTACACATAAAACAAAATAAACTAAAAATGTTGAAGTCAGCGCCATCTAGAGGGAAAATGGCGACAGCAGGTTGTTTGTTTCACCTTAAAATACAAAATTACCGTCTCCTTCTAAAAGACAAAGCGAAGAACATGCAAGCAGTCACAGTTTGCAGCACACTGGCTGTCAAGAAACAAGTTCTATATTCGTAGTTATAGGCCAAAGACCACGCCATAATAAAGATGGCGACGATTGTATTTGAAGCTGTCATGGTGGCTGTAGTGTCAAATTCGTTGAGTGTACTGTTGTACAGCGGTTGTTGGAGTATGCTGGAGGCGGCTGTCGAGAAACTGGCCAGCATGCACCATACCACTAGTAGGCTTTTGTTGCTTGACAGTGTGATACCTAGAAAAGAGAGGGTAGTTAGAACACTTAGAACCCAGTACTTATAACGCAATTGAATTACAATCTACCTTCCAACTTTGATGTTTTCGTTTTTAGATATTTTCCTCTTTAATTGACTGTTTATTTCATGAATGTTGGTAGTTTATAGTAGAATCATATAATAGTAGAATCTACGGCCGCTCCTCGCACATCAAGCTGTCCAAAACTATTAAATTTTGCCAATTAAACCTGAACCATGCTTTTGTAATAAAGTTGATAAACTATCAAAGTAATTTGAGTTGACAGATTAGGGTAGCAATGTGCTGGCCCAACAAGGATCTGTTAATTACTGATGTAGGTATATACAATAAATACCAATAAAATTCTAATGTTTTCTTTTATTTTCGCAGGACTGAACTGAGCGTCAATGTGAATGTTTGTGTGGCTGAATTAGTTGATCCTTTCTGAAGATCAGCTTTGGCAATGGCATGGTTTTAACAAGATTTAGCTTATGTTCACTGTTCAATACACATGATCCATAAGTGCCTATCCTATCCAGTATTGCCCGAAAGCGGTGATCTCAGTAGAGTCCAGGAACTTACCATAAAATCCCATGGCACCAGCGACGCAGAACGCAGCGCACAGTCTTGCCTTTTCGTTGATTGACTTCGGCAGCACAACACACAGCATTATGAAGCATAACGCTGAGCCGTGGGCCACTGCTATCAGAGTTGATACCTGGAAGATGAAATAGACAATGTTTCAGTGAAAGGTTTATGATACGAAAAGAGATTCTACCTTGTGGAAATGCTGACGGATAATGAATTTGGTCCAAGCCGCGAGTGACTTGTACGTCATCCACGGGTCAATGGTGGCTTACTTTTGTAGAATTCGGAATTTTTAGTACTTAGTCTAATATCCAAATTTACAAACGTTTCGTAGCTTTATGCCCAATTAAAATTTGTATAAGAACTTCTATTTGTGTGGTTATATGACTAATCTGGTATCAGCGTTTTTATGCGGCCTACGGGCCCGTGACTTGACCTGGCATGCTGGTTTTCTCACGATGTTTTGCTTCACCGTTTATGAAGTAAGTGCTAATTACACATACAAAACGCATGAGTCGAAAAAGTCACAGGTGCAGGCGAGGCAGAAGGCAGTCAGCCGGCGCGCGGCGGCACCAATATCACTGCTTGCATACAATGAAATGGATACTCACCGACCAAATATTCATCGTCGGATTCTGCTCCCAAATCAAAGGCGGGAAGACGACACCCAGGACCAAAATCGAGAACGTCGTACAGAGATGCAACAACGCATACAAATAGAAATTGATGTCCATCAGCATGTTGGTAATCGTGATGAAGTTTTTCTTCATTGAGGCCGTCCTTCTAGCTGTGCCGGGAGACACTTCAGCTGCAAAGACCACACTGTTCGTGGGCGCGTTCACCGTCGTCTCCCTATACAAAGGCTGAGGGACCTGTCTGTCAATGTTCTCCAACTCCTGATACCCATTGACTCCTCTCGCATAACTTGTGATGTCCAAAGTCCCGAAGTCAGATGAAAACCTATCGGCGGTTGTGTCATAGATTGAGCTGAAGTCTGACGAAAACCTGGATTCTTTAGCTGAAACGGATCTACTCTCTCTGTACTGTACAGCAGGATCCAGAATTTCTTTGGCATTCTTCTTTGAGTTGAAGACTACGACATCAGTGCCGTCTTCTTCTTGAGCTGTGCTTTGTGATGGTTCTTCTTGTGCGATTCTTTGCGCGTTTTTGTTTTCATGTTGACGGGCTTGATTCGAGAATATAACTTCATCTTCATCCTCTACAGCATCTCTGAGCATGTTGTACGTGTGACGTATGACTTTTTCGATGTAGATAGGTCTTGAGTATGAGGCCAAGAAGATACAGTTTTGCATGACAATAGCTCCGTAGATCATGACGACCACGTCTCCGGTGTAGACGGTACATAGGTAACCGATGAGGATGGGTACAAGGCAGTTCCCGACAGAGGGCGCCATTCGCACGATTCTTTGGGCCATGGTCAGTTTCTCCCTGAAGTAGTGGGTTATGATCACTTCGGTTTGCTGCCCAGTCAAAGCGCAGCCGATTCCTGCAAATAAAAAAATATTTTAAAGTTAAGTAGGTAGGTAATTTTCTTTTGTTCAAGGAATAATTCTAATTACAATAATTTTATTGTCCGATGATTTTTATCTGAAGAATAAATAAGTATGGCGGTTCGACATATCTAAACGAATATTATAATGAGGAAATACTTGATTGTTTGTTTGCATTGAATATGCTCCGAAACTGCTAGACCAATTTGAAAAATTCTTTCACCGTTGGGAAGCTACACTAACCCCGGGTGAGATAGGGTAGTAAGTGTACTTTATATAGGGTGACTGGTAATTAGTGAACGATACTTAAACACGTGATTGTACTCATGGATACGAATAACTTTTCCAAAGAAACTATTTTTTATACTCATTAACTTTCAATTAATTCATTTACGTCAGTACTGTACAACAGGAGCGGTGGGGGTGGCGGGGGAGCGTGTGACGCTACTACTAGTAGATTTTGCCCTTCCCGAGGTCAGACTGTCAGCTGATCGACAACAACGCGCGCGCGCGGTAATTTCAAACAGCGTTTTTGTTATAAGTGTATAAAAAAAAGTTTCTTGGGAAAGTTTTTTGAAATTATGAATACAATTACGTGTTTAAGTATCGGTCACTAATTACCAATACGGGAACTACGCGTGCGATATTTAATTGCGACGTCTGCTAGTTGTCTATAAGTATAAAATCTGACCGGCATATAATTCTTTGGATAAAATTTAAGTTATCTCTGATGATTGTAAAATCGGCGCTAAACATGGTCTACCCACATGTAGGTATATTATAGGTACCTAAACAAAAAAAAAATATTTGCGCGATCATGATCTGTCAAACCGTGTTAATTAATTTGCGACATTAACCTTTATCTAAAGCACTTAAAGTTAATGAATTATTGGAACAAACGTAACACGGTTATTTAGTGAAACCGCGATAGTGCTATTCAAATACCGACTTACTTACTCGGTAATTTCTTTTGACAATGACATGGTTGGTAGACCACAGACACCAGCACATCAATCTACCTCAAACTGTCAAATTTTCCCAATTGAAACCTTATTTTGTGTGGAATAAAGTTGTAAACCTCTCAAAGAAATTTGTACCTGTACCTACCTACTTAATCGGTATCGAATAGTTGAGTAATTACTTCAAAAGAAAACCAGACTATTTAAATATTTCTGGCGTTGGCGTTTTGATAGCTATAGGTAGATAGGTACAGACGCCAGCACGTATCTAGCTACCCCAAACTGTAAAATTTTCCCAATTGAACATGTACCATAGTAAGTTTGTAATAAAGTTGAAAAACCATTAAAGAAATTTGACACGTTGGGGTAGCTTAAAGTGCTGGGCCCTGTATATCGTCGTGACATCCAAAGATCTTTGATAGTCGTTGCGGGCAGTCAGAAGCCCGAAAGTCTGATAACCAGTTTAACCAAGGTTTATCGTGTTACCCAGTAGGTAACTTGGTTGTGGAGGTACTCAGCTGCATCCGGTTAAACAGGGAGCCGACCCCAACATAGTTGGGAAAAGGCTAGGCAGATGATGATGAGATAGGTACACAATCACGTCTGTATTCTCGAAAGGGTTTTGCAGAGGCTCTGCTTGTGGTTGTTGGTGTACTACCATAGGCGATTAACACACTGCCCCGCATGATGCAGCGTAGCGCGTGGATGCGTGTTCTTCCGTTGCTTGTAAGTATCTCCGTTTGTATGGAAAACACGCACAGTCCAACACACAGAAAATGCATCCACGCGCGTTCAATTCAGTTCAGAGACACGCAACATGCAGCGTGATGCGGGGCAGTGTGATAATCGCCATAGATCCACGTCTACCGCAGAGGCGGCTCTATTGCCATTAAGGCATTAACTGGGATCACAAATCCACACTCCGGGCTGCTGCTGAAAAATTCCTGATGGAATAATCCAATATCTAGACAACTAGATTCTTTACCCGACTCGGAAATCAAACTTCATGCTCAGCAGTAGCGCGGTAACACCAACCAACGCGTGCAGTCATAATCATATTATTTACTGCATGTGTCCTAGAACCAAAAATTCAAAGACATGTGACATTTAGGTACTAATTCGCACAGGGCCCGCGCGCGTGGTAGATTATAGCCCATAGGCAAAATACGCACTTTGACGTGGGGTTGCGGATACCAGCCCGGTATCTTTATATTTACTGCTTATATGGCGAAGTTTTTGGATAGACGTTGTGATCCATTCTATTTTTAAAATCCATTGGGTTCGGATTAAAGTTAACGTGGTAACGCAAATAGAGAAGTTCCTATCTACCTATCTATTTATTTAGACAGTCAACAGTGCCAATATCTACTTACACATATTACCTATGTAGGTACATCAAGGCACTTCCGTCGTGTATGTAAATAAGAGAAACAATTATATTGGATAGATAACTGACATTCCATCGTGCGGGGAGCTCGGTACCTATTCTAATTGTCAATTTTAGCATCTTCACAATTCGTGACTCATTCATTTACTCGTATTCCAATCATTTTGAAGGTTGTTATAGTGATTTTGCACTGTAAAAATGTCGAATTAATAACAATCATTGATTCGGTACCCTACTTGACTTTAAATATTTATTCCATTTTTTTTTGTTTTGTATTTAAAACGTGGTCTTACGTGGTGTGCCTGTCGATCACTCGCTGCCGGACCGATTTTAACTGATATTGTTACAAGGAGTACCTTGGCTGTTTTAATCATAGAAATACAATTAGGGTTCCGTGCACTAAAATAAATTACTAAAATCCACGTGGACCGCGAATAATAACTTAACATATAACAACAAACATAACATCACGCCCGTTATACCCGAAGGGTTAGACAGTAGGTGCACCTGTAGGTACACCCACATTTCGCCAGGTTTGTTAAAGTCCCATGTAATAGGGGGCCAGCCTTTTGCCATCAATCGGGCACAAATCCAGACTCCGGGCTGCCACTGAGAAATTTCAGATGACATGATTCGATTAACAGTTTGTTGTAAATAATGTTAATATTTCAATTTTCAGTTTTTTTTTAAATTGTGCGAGTTTCTTGGACCATGAAACCACCTGTTTAAATAACATGACATCTCCATATATATACATACATACATAACATACATAAACTCACGCCTTTTTCCCATGGGGGTAGGCAGAAACTACAGAGCGCCATATGCTCAATATATATATACTCAATGTCAATACACATTGTTCTTCCAATACGTACAAGAATCAATTTTACGTTTTTAATACAGTAATAGCACATCCAGGTCTCCGAATTTGAACATGAATCATTCTTTTGTTTTACATTCGAAAAACTATAAAAAAAAACATGAATCATATTCATGGTCATATTAATTATGAAGAGGTGAATTTTGTGACGTTGTAGAGGGTAGTCTCGGGATCTACTACAGAACCGATTTTGAAAATTATTCTACCAATAGAAAGCCACATTATTGAGTGTCATAGGCTACCTATATTTTTTTGTCTAATCTACCTAGGTATATGTACGAAATGCACGCCGACGAAGTCGCGAGTGAAGTGATAGTTTTAGGAAAGCATTTATAGTATCTTTGATCTGTGACATCGGCAACGAAGATAAAAACGTCAGTACAAGTAATTGATTTTAATTATTTAAAAATGGCTGAACCGGTTTTAGAAAGCGTAGTGATGAATGCTCGTGTCTTCTCTGTATGAGAAGAGGGCTTTTCCCTTCCAGTGGAACAGTAAAATGCTATTGTTATTCAACAACATTCGTAGGTAGGTAGGTAAAACCCTCTTAATTTGAAAAGACATTAATTTAATGGATGCTTCTTGTTTTTAGTGTAATGATTTTATCAATTAGTACGATAAAATGTCATGATTCAAAAACCTTTGTATTTTTAGTAATCCTTAAATGAAGATAACTGTATTCGTTAATGTTTACTTGTTTTGAAACACCAGCAAAGTGTGAGTTGAACTCTCACATCGAAGGTTCCGTAGGTACTTAGTAGAAAATATTTGTACTTACCTACTCACTTAGATATATTTTGAAAAGTAGGCAGTAGGTATAACTAGGTTTCTTTGTAAAAGGTTTTTGCTATTTTCTCTATAAACTATTTTTCTTTTGTGTAGGTATATAGGTATATTCAGTGTCACTAACCTAGTTTTTAAGTTTTACTCGTTTTTAACCTTCTCGTTTTAAACCTAGTTTTTAACTTTTCGAAATTATCAAAAATGATTGAGCCGTTTCGTTTGTTTTTTAGATATCCCTAGTAAGAAAATGCACGACTCTCGAATAGTTTTCTTTGTAACGGTAGGTATGACTAATTAATTAGTTTAGTACCCTCTTGACTATTTCTAAGTATTACTTTTTCACAATCTAGGACGAATAGATGATTTCATTCAATGTTTCTGAGAACTACAAGTACCTACCTACTTACGTATATACTTATACAATACTTCAAGTAAGTATAATCTACTATTCATTAGGTACCACGTTCCGCTAAGTAGGTACTTTTGCACTAAACTATTTAAAGACGTTTTTATTATTCTATTGATTCTATTATTCAGTGACCTTGAGAACGAAGCGAGAGTAATGATTACTTTACCTGTAAGTAAACCGGAGAATATGTTTACAATGTGGTCGTTACTTGTCGCCTCTGTTGAGTAACTGGACAGCAAGACTCCGGCCACCGTCAAGCAAAGTCCCGACAGAGCCATGAACCTCGGCATGTGGAAGATCTTCACCACGGCTCGACACCAGGACTCCAGTAACAGTCGTATCACCACAGCTATAACTGGCACTAATGCTATATCCACGTCCCATATCTTCATTACATCGTCCCCCTCGTGACCTTCCTCCCGAATCGCCTTCAGGATAACGAGCCCGTACATTGACAACAACGCTGGCACAGTGATATGATATATCACTGCGGACACAACAATCAGCCATCCATACCCGCCGTCGGGTGGCGTGGGACCAAGCTCCGGCTGTGAGGCCACCACCCTGTCCAAATGCAGGTCGTCCACCCGGCTTTCTCCTCTCTCCACTCGATTCACTCTCGGATTTTGCTGAACCTCCATGATTTCTTCACAAAAACAATCACTTCATGTTAAAACTATGTGTAGTCAGTAAGTTATCTTTATGGAATGGGTGTGTTATCTTATCATTATCTTTTCGCGTAATCACTTGTTCTATATTTTTAAAATCAGCGCCAATTTTATCCAACGCAGTACAACACAACTGAAGCACATTCTTATATTTTTGGAACTGTTTATTTAAGCTACAAAATAATAATGCAAACAGCAATGGCAATAACAGCTGCTTTTTATCCAAGAATAAAAATAAAACATTCTAAAATAAAAACATTGTTTGAACTAGTGGTCAATTTCTGAACGAAAGCGAAAGAAATAAAATGTATTGCTTCCAAATTAAGAAGTCCTACCAAGTTGTAAGAGAAAGACAGACATATAGAAGTAGTTACAGGTTGAAAAAAGACTTCCGATATTTGATTACTGTACAACGTAGCTTGAACAAGTTTGGCTTGTACAAAATGAATGAATCCGTTTGATCGACATTCGTAAAAGACGCTCTAATAGGAATTTTCCCGTTTATTTCGATAATGCAAAGGTATTTTCAATGAAAACTTATACGGAACCTATAATACTAAGTTTATCATCATATTTTACTGGTGTAGTGAAACGTTAAATGTGTTACAAATTGTTTTACATCGTGTTCATACCCCGTGAAGCATTTTAATTGCTTGTAATTTTTGTGGTTTCATTTATGTGTGTTGGTGCAGGTGTTTCTGGTGCAGTGCTGATGGGTAGGGTCGTGGAGTGGCGGCTGTACAATGGAAACGGAGTCTGTGAGGTCTGAGCTGAGCGGCCGGTCGCGAAGAAGCTCGAGGCACCGGCAGCACACTCATCGCAGCACCCGGTAAGATAGGCCTCCAAGCTTGATTCTTAGATCTTTAGATGCTGAGAAATAAACCCGTAAAAGTTCAATGTTCTCCCTATAAATCTGAGCAAGATATTATTATGCTACAAGTCCAATGGGAAATTCCCCTAAGTTAATTACACTGCGATATGATCAAATAATTATAAGTTACTGTTACTATATTCCCAGCTTGTAGTTTAATTGCTAGACTGGCCCTAATGTCATCCAAGTTTAACTAAAGTTCAAAACAGCCAGTATTATACAATTGCCCTCATTAATATTCTCCTGTTGTTTTGGAATTATTTTAAAACATGTAGTATTCATAGCAGGTGTATGTAAATGATAAGTAACAACTATTTCATGATTGTTTTGTTAAGAAACAGGATGTTTTTGTCTGAGATGAAGCAGTGAAATGTAAAAATCCTTTTAGTTACTACAACTATTCAAAACTATGTTTAAAAGAAGTTACTAACTACCTTTTCTACTTCTAAATTGTACTGTTTAATATGTATGTCCACTTGAATATTACCAATTGCCAAGCCAGTTAATTAGAGAATGTTAATGTTTTTGGGTTTTCCCATCTGAAATTGCTTAGTAGCACTCCGGGTTTGTGAGTCCAGTTGGTTGATGACATAGCACATAACTTGAAAAATGTGGGCGTAGGCACACCTCTGCCTCACCCTTTGTATGTTAACCTTTCAATTGTGTTAATTAGAGACACAATGACAGCGCGGACATTGGTGTCCTCTTGGGTTTTATTTAATTAAATTAGCTAATGTAATTGTATACTCACCTAAGCTTTAGTAACATAATATAAAACTAGCATATCACCTGTGATTTTGTCTGCATTTTAACATCCCCTTCTATGGCACTCACAAATGTTGTGCTTTCTAATGCTTAATGAATTTTCAAAATCGGTTCAGAAGATCCAGAGATACCTACAATCCTACAATGTCACAGACTTACAAACTTTATAATATTAGTATAGATAAATACACATTCTTTAATCACATTAAATTTCAGGAGCACCAAGTCACAAAGAAAGGAATCTTCAGATAACACAATGGCACCATTCCAAACCAGTGTAAATATTAACCCAGAAATCGGTAGAGATGGTCAGGAGGTCATTGAGGTCCAAATATTGCCACAAGATGAGAACTGGGGAGAAAACACAACTGCGGTCACAGGAAACACTTCAGAGGGTTCACAGTCCATGGAGGATGTGAGTAACTGGCCAATGGAGTCGGATAATGGCATAGGTTTTGTCTGCACAAGATATTTTGGCACAACTGTTGCCCTTGGACTGTCTTTTGTTTCCTTTGTAAGCCCATTAGCAATGGTTGTCCTGCCAAAGATTGGATTCTTCCCCGGATTGTCAGACAATATTGCAATACAACCAAGTCAGAGGATACAACTGCTGTCTTGCACAGCTGAATGTAAAGGCATACTCCTTTCCTTAGCCTTTAAACTGGTATTACTTGCCATAGGAGTTTGGGCAGTGTTCTTAAGACCAAGAAATGCAATTCTGCCTAGGATATTTGTTTTCAGAGCTATGACGCTCGTCATTTTAGCTGTCTGTATATTTTCATACTGGTTGTTCTACATTGTGCAGATAACGGAGGCGACAAAAGCCCTTGCAGTAGGCGAGGAAGCAATGGATTACAATGCTCTAGTTTCTTATGTGTCCAGCTTTGCTGACACATTACTGTTTATACATTATATAGCTGTTATTTTGATGGAAATCAGGCATTTAGAGCCTGTGTATTATATAAAGATTGTTCGAAGTCCTGATGGAGAAAGCAAGTCATATGCTATCGGGCAGTTGAGCATACAAAGAGCAGCAGTATGGGCTCTACAGAAGTATTACACAGAGTTTCCAATATACAATCCGTATTTGGAGAAGATACCAATATCTAAATCACAAAGAAAAGCTCAGTCTAGTATTAAGTTCTATGAAGTGGATGGGTCTACTAATGTTCAGCCTGGACAAGCAAGGTGAGTCAACAAAATTATGTTTTATTTCACTTCATTATAAAACCTATAACTAGGATTCTGCCTAGCCTTTTCCCAACTATTTTGGAGTTGTAGATTTTATTTTTTTCGACAGGGGTAGGCAGAAACTACCTGCTACGATTCTTACATAAGTACCTACTTCTTTTTTTTTTTTTTTTTTTTTTTTTTTTTTTCCTCTTTGGCAACTGAGCCGATGTCGACTATTCTGCCAGCGTCACGTATTGACGGCAGATAATCAATATTGAGCCGTCGAACCTTGCACTTTGTGGTAGGTGTTAGTGGCTGGAAAGACAAGACAATTATTTTTGTTAGTTATTTTTTTTTAAATATACATAAATATTAATAGTATTACATACATTTACAAAATTATAATTATAATTACACACCATCTTACATTTTAATTTCATTGTCATTCAAGAATTTTGACATGAGTTGGACCAGTTTAGGAGAAAAGTTAGTGAGAAGGGAATGGAAGTTAGTAGGAAGAGTAATATTAATTTTGGGAAGCTTATGATACAAGTCAAAGGATTGGGAATTCAAGGGACAGGAGAAAAAGATGTGTTCCAGAGTACCGTCGTCGAGGCCGCACTCACATAAGGAACTATCACGAATACGGATCTTATGTAAGAATACTGGACTGCAGCAGTGACCAAGTCTAAGTCTACACAAAGTCGAAACAGTTCTCTTTGACAATTTATTACATTTAAAAAACCAAGGTTTCCGTTGGATATCTGGCTGAATACTGGCATAATACGCTCCCTTTTTTCTTGAACTTACCTGCCACATTGCTGTCCACGAATTCGACAATTTGACTTTGGTGTCCGCCCGTAAGTCGTAACTGTGAACAACATAGTGTTTACGGTCTACAGGGTTAGACGTAGCAAATTTAGCCAGGGAATCAGCACACTCGTTGCCACTTATACCCGAATGACTTGGAACCCAAGCTATTTCGATGTTCAAATTGTTGTCAGAGCATGAAAAAAGTAACTTTTGGATATCGGTGATAACTTTACTATGAATTTTAGTTTTTAATTGATTTTGAGCTAAAGCCTGAATGCTACTGCGAGAATCGGAAAAAATTACGGAATTTTGAATATTGTGTGTTGTGATGTAATTAATGGCTTCTAAAATAGCAATACATTCCCCCGTAAAAACGGAAACTTCTGGGGGGCACTGAAATAGTAGGGCAATTTTGGAGTTCTGGAAGTAAACTGCAACTCCGGTACAGCCTGTTGGAGATAGTTTGGATGCGTCAGTGTAAAATAAATTCCAACCATTCCAGTACCTCCCAATGGACCGTTCAAAATCCCCCTTTGCATCTTCGGAACACCTTAATATGCCGAGCCCGAGAACGATTTTTGGCCTAAAATGTATAACCTCGTATGCAGAAGAGAATACCGGCAGGGTAGGATATTGACAAACCGGCGTGGAGAGGTTTTTAAGCTCTATGTACCTGTTCATCAATGGAGGAAGCGTTTTATGTTTCCAATAGGGAGATATTTCTAAAGATAGGTGAATTTTCTCTAAAATGGGAAGCAAGGGATGGGACGAAAGGGCAAAAACTTTGGACAAGAAACGATCTGCTAAATATTGTCTACGAAGTTTAAGGGGTGGGTCTGCACATTCTACCTGGAGAGCATTTATAGGAGAGGATTTCATTGCTCCAACTACGATTCTAAGGCACTTGGCTTGTACAGTGTCTAATTTGCGAAGTGCGGCCCTGTTGCAGGGTTCAAATAAAAAGCAACAATAGTCCATCACGCTCCTGACCAATGCATTGTAAACTAATTTTAACGTGTATGGATGGGCACCCCACCAGACTCCAGAAAGGGCCTTTAGAACAGAGACAGAGCGTTCACACTTTTTAACCACATTATTAATGTGATCAACTCCCGACATCTTGGAGTCCAGGGTGACTCCTAGGAACCTGGCTTTCTTCAAAATTGGGATAGATTGGCCATCTATTACAATATTTACCTGAGGGGTACGGCGTTTACGAGTAAAAATAACAGCAGAACTCTTAGGAGCGCTTAAAGACAACCCGTGGTCGAGAAGCCATTGGTATAATGAAGATAAAGAGATATTCAACGACTGGGCGGCATCCTCTATAGAACTGCCAGAGACAAATAACGCAATATCGTCAGCATACTGAAGAATTTTGCAATTATAATTTAGACAGTAAGGGAGATCCGAAGTGTAGATATTATATAGAATTGGGCTAATAACTGAACCCTGCGGTAATCCCCTCCAAGCGACCCTCCGATACGAGTTTTCCCCTGGGATTCTCAGATGCAGAGTGCGGTCGGAAAGAATGGAGCAGGTGATCTGGGTAATCCTAGCCGGTATTCTCAGCTTTTGCATTTTTTGCCTGAGAACTGGGAGGAGAACAGAGTCATAAGCAGCTGATATATCCAGAAAAACGGCTACCACAGACTCACTCCTACTCAGGGCCAGATGGATATTTGATGTGAGGATACCCACACTATCAGTTGTACCCAAACCTTTCCTGAAGCCGAATTGAGTCGTTGGAAGCAGCCTTCTGCCTTCAACTAACCATTCTAAACGGTTTTTTATGAGATGTTCAAAAAGTTTAATGAGTATGGACGATAGAGCAATTGGCCGGTAAGAGTGGTGATCGCTAGGATCTTTACCGGGTTTTAAAATAGGGATGATCACTTGAACCTTCCAAGCTGGAGAAATATACCCAGAGAAGAAACAGAAATTGGCCAAGTCCAGGTAATATTGGCGGCATTTTAAACCCGCTTTCGCAATGAAAGAGTAGGGGAATCCATCCACGCCAGGTGCGGAGTCCCTAACATGGTTAAGAACTGTTTCAAGTTCCTGAAGAGAGAATGGCTTATCAAGTGGGTCATTGGATTTTATGGGACCAGCAACATTAACTTCATCCTCACCAGGAACATAGATTGGGGCAACCTTAGAAAAAAACTGAAAGCCCAAATCATCGGATAGGATGTTGGTAGGTGATGGCTTAATAGATGTTCTAAAGCTCTTCAGCTTTTGCCATACCACCGACACCGGAGTGGATGGACCCAGGGAAGTGCAGAATGACACCCATCCTGCTCTTTTCTTTTTTCTACAAAATTTCCTGGACTTCGCCAATATCTGCTTGAAGGCGATGATATTTTCCAGGTTCATTGCATGGTTGAAAGTCTCTTCAGCCTCATTCCTGGCTCTGACTATGGCAGTGCATTCTCTATCCCACCAAGGCGGAGAGGGAATTCTGCCCGTAGGAGATTTTTTGGATGGGAAGCAATCATCAGCTGTAGCGGATATGGTGTCAGAAAAGGCCGAAAAACATTCGTGGGCATTCTCGGTATTAATAGAAGGTAGCGATGAGATGCGGAGGTCTAATATTTTAGAATAAAGGTCCCAATCCACTGAGCCCAGCTGGTACTTTAATAAGGGAGGGAGGGTTTTATTCGGGATGATTTTAGATGGGATTTCAACCGTGATGGGGTAGTGATCACTACCATAGGTCATATTTAATCGACTCCAAATAAGAAGACTTGCTAGGGTAGATGAGCAAAAAGTAAGGTCCACGCAACTGTTACCTTGTCCCAATCCGGACCTACGTGTGGCACTGCCATTGTTGATAATACATAGGTCGAGGTCATCTAGCATGTCCACTATGCCTATCCCAGTGCTGTCACATGTTTCTGATCCCCACCGGTAATGATGGCTATTAAAATCTCCCATGACAAGGAGTGGACCACTTACATTACTTAGCAGATGTCTGACTGAAACAATATCCTCAAAATGTGGGTGTGCAATATAAAAAGAAAATATGTTTATACCCTCAACCTTAACAGCAACAACATTTATGTTGTCGCCAATGAAGGGTAGAGGGATCTGGGAGAATGATACTTTGTTATTGATGAACAAAGCACATCCTCCATATCCATCTGATCTATCTTGGCGAACACCACTGAAACATGGAATCCTGAAATTACTCTCAGAACGAAGCCACGTCTCAGCAATGCCGCAGACCGCTGGTTTAAATGTATTAATTAAATAGATTAGGTCAGGTTTCCTGGGAGAAATACTCCTCACGTTCCATTGAAGGAATGTCAGGGGATGGGGCATTATTGATAAATCGAACAATAGACGACAATTTGTTGGCAACGTGGTCAGGTAGTGAGTAGGCAGGGTTAGCTAATACTGTTATTAGCATATTGGTTATGTCATTAAGGATTGATTCAGAGGGGGCGGGACGACTTGCACCCTCACTTGGGAAAGCACAGCCGTTTTGGGAAGGGGAGAAAGAGTGATCTCGAATAAGAGCTTCATGAGCCTGTTTATCATAGCTTGGAGAGAGGGGTGCGTGGGATTTGGGCTTTAGAAATACCGTTTTTCGGTAAGATTTGTGAGTTAGGGAGTTTGGACTTGAGGATTGGGAGGAACCTAATGAAGTGGTTGATTTTCGGGGAGGTTTTAAGACTTCAGCATAAGATTTAGAAACCGGAGGAAACACCTGACTTGCTTCTGCATAAGAGACCGATTTTTCAGCCATAACTGCTTTAATACCCTTTTGTCGGCCCAATTCAGGGCAGGCCTTATCATTTGCAAAATGGTTGCCAGTACAGGATACACAGAAGCCGTTTTCAACAGAGACCTGGCATCCATCACCTGGGTGATCTTGACCACATTTAAAACATCGAGGTTTAGAGCGACATACAGTGCGAGTGTGACCGAAACGACAACAATTAAAACATTGAATAGTCGGGTACATGTATCTTTCAACAGACAAAGCGGTATAAAAACAGTACACACGTTTAGGTAGGATCTGTCCATCAAAAGTCAGAATTACTGTTTGAGTGGGTTTCCATTCAGTAACGCCAAGAGCAGTCACCTTCCTATTCATCCTCCTTGCTTTTATAACAGGGCCGCACCCAACAGGAACCTTGATATTAGCAATAACTTCATCCTCTGACCATTCAGTGGGTACGTCTCTGACGAGACCCAAGCGAGTGATATTAAATTGCGGGATTGAAGCAATGTAGCCATTTTTGATTAGCGTATTACTAATCAAAAAACTGTTCGCATCTTGATGAGACTTGAACTCCACTGATACCCTGTTTCTACCTAGCCGTTTGACACTACCTAAAAGAATATTGTTGTAGTTGTTATTTGTTAGAAACATACCAAATTTAACTGGGTGCAAAACAGTACCTGTAGTCTGCCCATCTTTTAAAGAGACATGTACAATATATGGCGGATTATCCCTTATTGTGTAGGACTGTCTTCCTATTTCTTTTTTGTTTAGTTTTGGAGGTTTCGTTACCGTAGTTGAGGGGGAAGAGGCTTGTCTTTTTCTACTTGCAGATTCGGTAGCCGTTGTTTCTGTTACATTGTCATCGGGGAGGGAAACTGTCAGAATTGGAGAATATATAAAGGGATCGGGAGGGTCAGGGGGTTTTTTAGTATCCATGTCAAATACTGGCTAAAATCTGGATATGTTTAAGAATACTACAAACCTTACACAACAGGACAGTCACAAGAACAAATACGATACAAGTTAACACTAAAACAAACAACAAAAAACGAAGAAATTCGTAACACAACAAAAGCACGTGTTTAACCTTCACCACTACCAACGAAAGTCTACCTACTTCTTTTGCTTCAAGATTTTTTTTTACGGAGGTAGGCAGAAACTACGGAGCGTCACCTGCCACGATTCCAACATAGTACTTCTTTTGCTTCAAAATATCTTTTCTAATATGGAATAAGTTTATATTTTCATTCACACATCCATATTTGTGTAATGACGTAGACAGGGATGCTTCTCATTATGACGAAAAAATCTCTGTGATAATAAAATTAGTAATCCGTAAAGGAACAAAGACGCAAAAGTAACATTATTTCATTGTGTCTATCGTATTGAGCTTCAGAGGTCACAAAGCTGCGTTTTGTGATCGAAATAAAACAGTTAGGAAGTCAATATTAATTGGTGTACCGTCAAGGTGTAATGGATTTGCTATAGCTATGCCTAATCGATAAGAACTGCGTCGAATCGAATTTTAAAGAGTGGAACGGATTGCCGAATGTCGGTTGGTAGATAATTATTGTAAGTAATGCTTCTGCCACAGATTCTACTTCCGAGTTCATGGCTATAGTCAAGTTTTTTAATTACTTTTTTGTATAATATTTTCCCATGAAAAGGCAGACTTATATTACATCATGGAAAACACTAAAACAATTGCGCAGACCGAGAATAGAATCCAGGTCACTACGCTCAGCAGTTGTGCTTGCGAACATTTTGTCACACTTATTTATGCAGTTGCAAAAAACGGCTTGGACCAAAAACTGAGAAATGAATTGTTTTAAAAGTACGACCACGGAGGCATTTAAAACGACTCCAAATCGGATTTTGGAGCCATAGATTTGGTTGTTCCCGTGTTCCAGATCTACGACAGGCTCGTGCGGCGGCGGCAGCGCGCGGCGGCGCGACTCGGGCTCGGCGCACAACGAGCGCTACTACGAGGAGGCGGAGCGCGAGCGGCGCGTGCGCAAGCGGCGCGCGCGCCTGCTCAGCGCGGCCGAGGACGCCTTCGCGCACGTGCGCAGGGTCAGAGTGTCTACTAACGGTGAACATTTATCTTTATATTATACAAGTCAATTATCGTCATCTTCAGTCATCCATCCATCTAAAAGTTATAGGTGCAGTCAATATTTTTGCTAACTCTAAAATGTACTGGAAGATGAAAAAACCAGTAGACTTTATGTATTTTAAGATTTATCTAGTCACTAAATAGTACTGTCATAAAGGTGCATTAAGAAATGCAGCGCTGAAGCACATCAAAATCTCGAATGTGTTGCTTTACGTCTGTGAACACTTTACACCTCACAACCTCAGGTTCAGTTGAAAACTAGCGTCAGGCACTAGTTGTTTGGCATTTTTGCTGAACTGGACCGAAATTTGGCGCAGTCGCAAGCCACAGGGTCTTTTTTTAGTTTAATTCTTTTTCTTTGTTTTTTTTTTATTTATTATCGTGTGCCTGTGTTTGGGTCAATAAATGCTTTTTCTTTCTTTCTTTCTAGATATATTGATATTTCTAATTTCGAAAAACAATCTGCTACTCAATAAAACGTAACTCTACATGGAATGACTATTTTTTAAGCAGTAAATACTTGGGGATGTCTTATGAATGAATGTTTGTTCCGCCAGGCGGCGCGCTGGGCCCGCGCGAGGCGGCGCAGGCCGTGTTCCCGTCGCTGGCGCGCGCGCTGCAGAAGTACCTGCGCGCCACGCGCCAGCAGCCGCGACACTGTGCGGACTCGGTAGTGTGCCCATGTTGTTCATTACTAGCTTAACACGAACACTGATGGGTGATCTAACAGTTCTTAGCACAGCCACTGATTACTGGTTATCTCCGACCTCACCGTCATAAGATCATGTCTTGTAATCGTGACGCGTGGCGTGCTGGGCAGAATTTGGTTACCTATGCATGATTTAAGGGTTTTGTGCTTTAGGTCTGTTATAACTGATAGCAAAATAATAACTTTATATGATACTGTGGTGGTTGTTAATCTTCTATAAAAAGTGATCGTCCTAACCTCCATACTTCATCTTAGTCTTAAGGTCATGGCACATTATACCGGCACGGCACCGGCACCGCTCCAAACCAGCAATTGACTTGTAATTCAGTTTAGAGCATTATTCATTAAACCCCAAGAGGACACCGGTGTCCGTGCTCTCATTGTTTTTCTATTGTCTCTATAATTGACACGATTGAAAGGTTAAATCGTGTGTAATATAATATATTTCACAATGTCAATATGAAAAAGCCAACGGCGAGCAGTCAGCGCGCTTGCCACTACCACACAACTCGACTTGCAGCCGCGTGCCGATAGCGAGCGGACCTAGTGCTTACAGCGCGTCGACCGCACGCTTACAGCACGCCGATCGCATGCTTACTACTCGCCGACTCCGAGTCGCCAGCAAAACAAGGTCATTGCGCCGTCGTAAACCGAGACGTCATAATGAAAATGTGCTAGTACTAGGCGTGTTCAATTATAAATGCCATATAACAATTGTGTTCGCGGTGACACCTAGCTTGTACCTCGCGGCCAGCACGCGGGCTGCGAGCTTGCACCTTGCCGACGATGCGTAGTTAGCGCACCAGCAGCTAGCCGTAGCCTAAATTAGAGGCGACGCCGTGCGGGCAGCTGTGCAGTTGCGGTGCCGCTAAAATGTGCCATGACCATGTCTGACAGTTATTTTCTGCAAAGCTTATTATATTTTTTTCTAATTTGACAGATGTGTGTGGGGACAACCTGACACTATGAGTTCAGTACATGATTTTGAACGCCCCAGTGTTGTTTACTTTCCAACCTGTATAAATAAAAACAATCGAGGACGAAGGGACAAGCTTAGTATTTTATCACATGTGTTTAGTCAAACAATTCTACTTATGAAATAAAAATACTTAGTCTAAAATTAACCAGCTTCTCTCAATTTCAGGTCCTTGCACACTTAGCGCGTTGCCTCTCACAAGACGCGTCTCCCCGCGCCTTCCTCGAACCATTCCTCGTCGAAGGGCCTGTCCTGTCCGCTGACCAGGAGACCAGGCCCATACAGAGATGGTCCTTGATCTCTGATGAGCTCTTAGCAAGACCATTAGCAGACAACGTGGAGTTTCAACTCAGACAAGGTGATATCTCACTTATTTGTACTGTTAAGCAGCTGCCCAAGTTCTCCTTGACAGAAGAGGTCGTCGACCCCAAGAGCAACAGGTTCGTTCTACGGTTGAATTCTGAAACGTCCGTTTGACAGGAAGAGTACTGTAGCAGAGATGACTTTAGACTCGTATGACATACGGAGTACTTTTAGGTTAGGTAATGGACAGAAGTTTAGTCTATGGCTGTTTGCGATGTCGTTTTGACAGTTAACTTTGAAAGCAGTGACTCTGTATAGTCGTTGAAAATAACGAGCGCACGACATGAAACTTTATAAACATAGACATAAGGTTTAAATCTACGTGGTGTACGGTGTGATTTTATGAACTAGCATTCGCCGTTGACACGCAAGTAAGCACTATATTGCTAGCTGTATAAAGACAAAAATCGTCGATTTTCGAACGAATGTGGTTTCAAAACTAACGTCTTGCTGTTTAGGTCTTTATGTTCCTAGTAATTAGGTGCAAATTTCGGTTCAGTGTTTTAAGAATTCTAATCAAGGCAGCTTTAGTTGTTTAGGGACTAATTATGTAAAAAGAGCATTTAGCTAAATATAATCTACGAATGTTTTTCAACGCTTGTGTTCAATTTGGTGCGAAGTTAAGCTTCTGTTCATTGTCTATTTCTAATGAGACAGTTCATTTTACGATCGATGAGATATTGCTTTTGCAAAATGATTAATTATAAAGTACTGTATTTCTGTAACATAGACTGTAACTCTAAAATATCAATAAAGGCTATCAATTTATGCTGTGCATAATATGCTATTTGTAAGCAAAAAATATCTTAGCATTAAGTTAGTGAAGCAGACTTCTGAAAGAGTACATTTTGATCGTGAAAATGTTGTATATTAAAAATACTCTTTTTCTTAAAATTACTTAGATTAAGGTTTGATAGAAAATTTTGTTATAGATCTGTTTTTATAAAAATGAGCCCAGTGCCTACAGAAAGTATGCTGAAATTAAGATTTTATTTTTATCAATTGACTCTTAGTAACATTATAAAAGAAATCTATTGTGAATATTATCATTCTTTGAGCGATGATTATGAACCATATCGCGTAGTTGTTTAAGTCCTATTCTGTGACTTTAACTAAATAAAACTTGTAATTGACACAAAGGAATCTCAGATTACATTGAATCTCAAGTATTTTAATTAAGTAACAAGACATATTATAGTCGCCATTTTGTTAAATTATAAAAGACTAGACTGCATTTAATGTTCTTTAGCTAAGTTATACATATAGTTATAATTTGTACATTGTGTCATATTTTACAAATGTATTAAGGCACAGATTAAATATAGAATGAATGATGATATTTAATATAAAATATACTTGATGCGTATTTTTGGATGACTTAGATATTGGCATGACAGAAGTAGAATATACTGAAAATATTATTTATTAATTAATTGATTTACTTTCAAACATATTTTTGACTGTCTATTCGTGGAAAAATCATAACATACACCACAACAACATTTCCATGGCTTGCTTGGACTAGGTTGACAGGTCGACTCAGCTTTCCGTATTCTACGTAATAGACCTAGGGTTAGTAAGCACAGTTGGAAGACCCGAACGCCTTCAGCAAACAGATTTCATATACCTTTGGTCTTGATGTAAGCAGCGCTTCGACTGCGCCGCCCTCGACGTGCCCAAATCCCTTTCCGAAAGTGGCATTCAATACAATACATTGTAAAAGAACATTCAATCTACCATATATGGGACATCACGAATAAAATGTTCACAGATCTCAGGATTTTAATTTCGTACCCTTCGCTGCCGCTCCAATATATTTTTCTAGATGGCGTTACTGATCCATGGGATGTCATTTTTTCTATGACATTTGTTCGCAAGTCTTTTCTATGGTATTTTATATCTCTATGATTATTAGCTAGCCATGAGATTGTACAGAAATGTGTGTTTGAAATAGAATACTTAATACGCATCCTGTACCTTTAGCCCAGTGAATCTGAATTGAATCTCCAATATGTGTTATATATTCTTATATTAAATCCAATTATACCATATCATAGGATTATGTTATATTTATTGTGTAATTAACTAAATATTAAGGCAGCTATTTAATTGTAAGTTTTAATACTAAGTGGTGTATTTTAAAATGTTTATATTATCTGTAAAAGTAATTGTTCTTGATACGATATACCTACATAGTTATTTATAAAGAGAGCTTACTTTTTTTTACTATTTATTTATACAAATTGGTATTGTTGAAATAAAACGGCTAAATATCTCTTTTTTTAAAATAAACATTTTAAAATAAATCAAAAATTTAAAACACAGTTGTAAGACTGGTTTTATGAATTTTTCGAACTCTTTACATTATGCAAATGAATGAGGTTGTGCTTAGGACAATGTGTGGATGTGTTTATGTAAGGGTGTCGCTGAATTGACCAAAGAGCGCTTGAAATTTGTAGCTAATTGTATCATATCGTAAGGTTTACAATCGTTTGGCATGTAATTGTGGCAGCTTGTACCAATTTCTTAAGAAAAAATATTAATATCGGCTTGAAAGTAAGTAACTAAACAAATGTTACAATGTCTAGCTAATATTTTTTCTTTGTTTAACAATTTATAAATGACTTTTTGGACGTACTTATACAGTAAATCTTTAGCTAGCTTGAAAGACTGAAGTTATACACAACAAATTTTAATAAAAAAAACTGCCTAAAAATCATCTGTTCCCATTTCTAAAGTCAAAGTTATTACTTCTTCTACTACTATTACTACTACTATCTTGCTATTTAAATCATTGACCCGAATTCCGGAGGTCTTATATCTCGTCAACGTAATAAATCGTAATAGGTACAATAAAGCAGCATATTTGCTTGCCAGTGACTTGAAACATAAGGGCGGTGACCGTATTTTTAAAAATCGTCTAATTTCCTAAAATTTTTGTCAATGAGCGTCGCTGACATTAATATCGCGTGACTAGGTTTTGAACGTTTTTATTTACGGAAATTCTCTAAGCTTTCTAGTTCCAAAAACGTAAAATAACGAATAATATTAACTTCTGTACTTTTAAAGACGCCAGCACATCAAGGTACCCCAAACTCAAAATTTCCCAATTGAACATTAAGCCTAATTCTGTTCGGAACAAAGTTGACAAACTATCAAAGAAATTTGACACATTGGGGTAGCTTGATGTGCTGGCGTATGACAACGGGTTTTCCGGCGCCATCTTAGAATAATAACGCCTAGGAAGGAACCTAGTACGAGTGCAAAAATTGAGGAAACTAAAACAGCCAAAATTATCTTCTTTGCTCAGTGTGCCGAGTCAGTAGGTCACGTTCAGTAGAATACAGCTGGCGACTTTGAGAGTAAACACTTTCGACTCACGCACACAAAGATTATAAAGTGGACACACGATTTCGACCGTGTTTTGTACTAAACACGGCTTCAAAGTGTTATTATTCTAAGGTCGCCATCTTGATTTTTTAATTCTAATGTCACACATGCCATTCTAGCGCCAAAAGATTGTTGTAAAACTGCATTTTGTTAGTATAAACTCCCAATTTTGAGATTAGGCCTCCAACGGCCATGCAGCCTTCGCTGTGGACTTCAATGCTCAAATCGCAGCCTTTTGTAAAATGCTTGTTGTGCCTGCATAGTATTAAGTATTTTAGCAAAATAATGTGAAGATATTCCATTAAAATTTAAGTGTAATAGGACATTTTTAAATGATTTTATTGTTTATTATAATAATGATTTTTAAATGGAAATTAGGAAGGGAGAATTAATTAATTTATTAGCAGTTGTAGCTGATGGTCAGGAACGCCATTTTGTTTCAATTGAAAGCGATATCCGGACTAATCCGGGAAAATATTTCGCCATCAGCATTTACAAAAACGTTAATTTATAAGATATTTCAACAAAAGGCTAATTTTATTTAGGATGTCTGTTTATTATAAACTGTACAAACTTTTAGACAATACAGTACTAATTAAAATGAACATATAGAGAAGGGACAGGGGTTGTATGAATATAAAGAGTATTCTATGTGCAATTTATAATTATTGCACTGGCATATCAAAATTCTAATAACAAAACTGCGATACTAAGGCATACACAAAAGTTACTTAAAAGTTTTTCTCGGGGTAAATAGGAACGCAGGGCTCAATAGAAACAAAACATATAGGATTTTCACGTTAGTTAAAAGTTGGTTGTTACATATAAGGAGTAGACTGTTTTTAATGAATTGAAACAAATAATATCGGCACTTGTTTTAGTAACTTGTTGTACTAAAATGGATTTTTTTCCTTTATTTTTTTATTTACCTGTTGTGATCTATCAAAGTTTGTACAGTCGACAATCGGACATCCTGTAGACTTGTTATATTTTCGACGGAGAGACTCAATACAATGCACAAAGTATTTGCCTATAGATGTAATTATATGCACAATGTCGTAATCGTTGCAAAACAATTTGTACACTTTTGTATTTTTTAAATAATATAAAGTGAATTTTGTAAATACTTTTTTATTTTTATTATAAACCGCAATACGCCTGAAAGTTCCTTTCATTATCAGTGCTAGCTTAACAAGTATTCAAAAATGAATGTTTTATTCAAAAAAGTAGGAATGTAAACAATGGATTTAGTACATACCTACCATGTACCATAATCTCTCTGACATTGTTATTTTGATTTGTTTCAGTTATGTACTCCTCTTCTTTGTCACTAAACGTAAAAAAATGTTCCCTTTTACTTATTTCGTAGGTCAACATCCCGATCGACCGCTTTTCAACCTTATTGTTAAGTACATAAGGGCAAAAAATGGTTGACTGGTAACTAACGCAGTAGCATTCTATATTATGATATTAGACGGCTGTAATGATAAAAAATACACTCAAATGTAGCGTGCTATCGCAGCATATACCCTGGTGTCCATTGAGTCTCTTATAAGCTGCTCCAGCGGGGTAATTATTTTTTTATTTTTACGAAAAAAAATTGTACAAATTGGTACAAATTTTGACAAAAATGACAGTTGCACAACATTTATTACGTTGTCGAGGAGACGAATAATTACTACATACATAAATCAATAGATTAGCGCAATCGGACTGCGTTTCTTCGCCTTCCGCATTTAGTTGGGCAGTCTTTGTAGAATTTTTACAATCTATATTCATACTTAATTTAGCTACTCATCATTACTTAACAGTTTTCACGTCTTTCCTATTTCGTGTTAAATTTCAGACGACATTTCAGGTAAACCGGTTTCCCGAATCAAATACTGAAAGAGAAATAGCATTATCAAAAAATCCCTATTATATTCGAACTATAAATAGTTATTTTTTGCCGGAACTAAAAGATTTCTTCACACTGATAACTGCGCCATTGGATTTGTCACCAAGATTTGCGTTATCAGCACCTACCGATAAACGGTATATTGTTCTGGAGTGTTGCAACATAAGTCGTGGATTGGATCATGTTTTGACTCATTAATTAATCTATACGTGAATGGTGCCCGTTGTACCGTATGCACCATTGACCTGCACCATCAATGGTGCAGATGAGACTAATTAGTTTCGTTTGCACCATTAATGGTGCAAACGATATGGTCTCATCTGCACCATTGAGATGACACAATATACTATCAATGTATACTTAGATATTTCTGGGAATTGAATGTATCTATGGAACAACTACTGGTAATAAACAGGAAAAGGTTATCTATCAATGCTGAAGTGCCATAACAACGAAGAAATTTAAAGAGCTTAGACGACGGAACCCCGCTACGCGGGGCTCCTATTTCTGTCTGCAGGGTTTAAAGGAACCTAACTAACCTAACGTCGGGATGCCCCTAGTCCTGCGTTTTAGACGTTCATTTGTTTTACACGATCATCCTTTCCCCGTGGTCCAACCAGTTGGACATAATTGCATCTTTGTCCCACGAAACAAGAAAAGTATGGTGAAGTAAGTTGTATTCATCTCCTGATAGAGAATTAGTGTTCAAAGCACAGAAGAAATGCATAAGGGCAATTTGTGGTATTCAAAGCACAGACAGTTGTAAGCCACATTTCCAAAAGCTGCAGCTACTTACACTTCCCTGTCTCTACATATACGAAGTAGCAAGCTATATCAAGACAAATATACACCTATACAATCACCCGAAAAGTATTCGCCACAAAAATAAAATATGCATGATCCCACATAAAAAGGCTATTTTTAATAAGAGTTTTCTTGGTATGGCCCCCAAAATTTATAATAAACTACCCAAACACATCATTGAAATTAAAAAACTGGATCAATTTAAAAAAAAACTACACGAGTTTCTAGTTGCAAAATGCTACTATCAAATTAATGACTATTTAAATGAAAGATGCTAGGCCTACTATATCCGATCTAAAATATTAGAAAATAAAAATAGTAAGTAATGATGAAATTAGTATTCGAATTGTTACCCACTTGATTTATGTTTATTTGTAATTGTTTTTTTTTTGTTATTGATTTTTTAATTGTTGATCTTTTTATTCTGACATACAATGTTAAAATATTTTTTCTCATAACTGTGACTCTTAAGGCTGACATTATTTATTTATTTTTTAATTTAATGACAATCATTATCTAATCTTAATTTTAATAACTACATGATTTGCATACCCATGTGATGGTTAAACATGGAGCACTGTACCTGCTTATTTTAAAAATAACATCAATGTATTGTATATTATTACCCATGTTTGCAAATAAATAAATGATTTATGATTTATGATTCATATTAATGGTGCAAACGAAACTAATTAGTCTCATCTGCACCATTGATGGTGCAGGTCAATGGTGCATACGGTACAACGGGGAATGGTGATGCTTAAAATGCTGGCCAATTAAAATGGACATGTCTACCGCATGCCCAAGGGGCTGTGGGCCCGTAAAACACAGATTGTCCTGAAACAGCAACATGGGAACCGCGGTAGACAAGGAAGGACATGGCGGGATGACCTAGATGTGCTCTAAATTGAAAAAAGTAGCGCAAGAATTCTGACGAACCGATAGAAGGAATGGAGGAAGACCTATTTATTCGGGATAGTAATAATAATAATCTATAAAGGCTTGCAATTGCACCCAGAAGCTGCTGTGGTAAAAACGACGTATTAAACTGCCTTTTGCATTTTAATGTGATCGTAATCGTCACATTATTAGCCGCATGGCCAAAAAACAATACAAATAATTATACCAAAGTAACAAAACTCGTATATTTACAAATAACAAAACACTGCTTTTCACTTCGCATTATAATAATTCTTATACTATTGTCATAACGTTCAAATTAGAGGTCTCAGAAATGAAACCCAATACAGGATAAACTCACGCCTTTTTCCATAGGGATAGGCAGAAAGTACCGAGTGCTATCTGCGATTTTTAAATACTTTTTTGGGTTCGTTTATGTACGTTCATACATGTACAGAGGCCAGCATATCAAGTTACCCCAATATGTCAAATTTCATAGATAGTTTTTCAACTTTATTGCAAATACAATAAGGTTCATATTCAATTGGGAAATTTTGACAGTTTGGGGTAAGTTGATGTGCTAGCATGTGTACTCAACACGCACGCCGGGTTTCGATTATGGCCTTTCTGACCTAATAAGGTCTGTGTATGACCTTTTAAGGCGTCTTTTCCACACATCTATCTACCTTTCCCTTTCATCCACCCTATCAACGTGACCAAAACACCTAGGCACACCTACTATTTTCGATTTTTGGCACAACATCTTTTCAATCACAATGTAACTTTATCACATCATTCCTCCATTTACCATCCATAGTTACAAAGGTATTTCGTAAGGAACACATTAAATAAATAAATATTCCACAACTTTTCACACAACGCCATTTAGTCCCAAGTTAAGCTTAAGAGCTTGTGTTATGGGTACTAAACAGCTGATAAACATACTTATATATTTCTAAATACATACATTATAGATAAATTACCACCCAGACACAGAACAAATCGTGCTCATCACACATACATTTAACCAGGGTGTGAATCGATCCCACAACCTCCGGCATAGCAGTCAGGGTCACTAACTACTAGACCAACAGGCCAGTACTACATTCCTTCTGCATTTATTCTACTTTCATGTCTCTTGCCACGCCCAATATTAACTTCCATACATTAGTGTAGGCACCAGCACACCAGTGAACCAGTCGTGCCTTATCTTAAATTTTCGTTATTGAAACTGGTGGCCATAGGAAGCATTGTGTACGCCGCGGATGAGGTGTACATACTCTTGAGGATGTTGCATCTCGATTGCCGTTTGGGTAGACAGATGAATAACCACATGGCTACCAGGGCCAGCATGGCGCATAGAGTGACGACAGCTACTGTGATCCCGATGTGATGTTGTAAGTCACACGTGAAGTATTTGGGCCTCAGTTCAAAAATGCGTGCGTTGAATAAATTCGCTGGAGTTGCGCATCTGAAAAAATAATTGAGGTTAAATAAATAAATTCCACTATTTTCACACAACGCCCTCCAGTCCCAAGCTAAGCAGGGCTTGTGTTATGGGTGCAAAACATACTTATATAACTCTAAATACATACATATTCCAGATCAATTACACCCAGAAACAGAAGAAAATTAAATGATCGTGCTTATCACACAAACTTGTCCTGGGTGGGAATCGAACCCAAGGCATAGCAGTCAGGGTCAATAACTACTAGACCAACAGGCCAGTCAAGGTTAGTAAGTTCGTTATCTAATGCAATAGTTTGTAAAAATATATGCGTTTCTTTAAAGGGAAAACGCAAGGCGGATGATGAAGGCATTAGAAAATAAACTCATAACGGATAATTGGTTGAACCCATTAAAAAGTAGGTAAGCACCTAATGCTTAAGTGAGGTGTTGTAATACCTAAGGAGTTTTTTATTCTCTGCCTAGCCTTTTACCAGCTATACTATACTATGTTGAGGTCGGCTTCAAATCTAAGTTGTAGTTGTAGTTGAATAACAGTAGATATTTCCCATGGAACGATTGCTTATCCGATCTCTACAGCCCACCTACTGGGCAACAGTAATACTAATACTCAATACTCAATACTCAATACTTTATTGCATTCCATAATGTGTACATAAAAGTTGGTATGTTATAACATCGAATCAATTATGGACCCTGTCGGGCACAGCAAAATTATAAAAGTAGGAGAGAGGATGAAGGCGCATTTTATTATGAGAAAGAATAATTTAGATATAATTTAAATGGAACATTAAAATAGTAATATTTGGTAAAATTTATTTAATTTATTAATAATATCTTATTGTTACACTTTCCCTTTCCACAAAGTAGACACAATATTTAAACAATCACATATAATTATGTGACTCATGGGACGGGGAAGTGGTTAAGTTAAAGTATTGCACGGTTTAAATATTATTGCACGGTTTACATTACACATTATTAACATTACAAATTATATTAAATTAAATATTGATAATTAAATTGCAATAAATTAAATCGTTATATTAAATTAGATCTAAGTATTGTATTGTAGGCATTTGTAGGATGTTATTATTAATAGTGCACTGTAGTAATTTACTAATTATAATGTTTTAAAATTAATTTATTTAATGCTAAATTCAAAATTACGATTTAATATAGTTATTATTATTATTGTTGAAATTTATCATTGAAATAGTCGTCAATAGTGTAGTAGCTTTTGATTATCAGGAATTGTTTTAATTTATTGATAAAGATATTATTATTGTTTATGTTTTTTATATTTTCCGGTAACTTATTATATGTTTTAATGGACATGACACACTAATGTCCAATAATGCATCGCTTTGGCAATACTGATGATGATCAGACTTAGATGTCTGACTATTCGTATCGACTGCTTTACTTTACTTTATAAGAGCAACCCAAATGTTACTTTCTTTGTTTTTGTTCGTCAGCAGGTGGAGCTCCTCAAGTTCCAAGTTGAGCTCACGATTACTGACAAATGCTTGCGCTGACTGATCTGGTACCCTCTCATATCTGAGTGGTTCTTTCCTCAAAATACCATTTCAGACACTAATCAATTAAGATAATGTCTGGACTTTAAAACGGACTGTGACCTCTGAGTTTCTTTCGGTGTTTCTTCTCAGAGTAGTTAGATAGTGAAACAATTACAAAATTACATGTAAAAGTGCTTGTATGATAGGTTCATACAAACACTTTTACATGCAATTACAGAAATAAATATCACTTATCATTTAAATAACTGTAAATGACAGTCGGAAAAATAATATAGTTTAACAGGGAACTATAATTAATTTATATTATTAATGTAGCCACTATGTTCTCAATTTATCCCCAACCACGTGCTTTTTGAATACATAAACAAGATGACCCAAGTAAATATTGATCACATTTTTCTCCACAAACATTATTTGCATCCGATAAGGTCGGTAAACACGAGACCGTGACTATGACTAGACAAACAATTTAATCTATAGTTTAATGCACAGTGGAAGATCAGAACAAGGTCAGGCGCATAACTTGCGAGCCAGATGAATTATGACAACGTAACTTGGTTATTTATAACCTTTTGTTTAAGAAATGAGGATAGATTTCTGTTCTTCTCAGACGGTCTGTTTCCGAAGGCTAATTCCCATAAGAAAACAAACCCAAGCGAATAGGGAACCTCCTCATTTTTGCAGTCGGTTATTAACGTTTTACATCTAAGTAGGAATTAAATTTCAGCGACAATCAATTTTGAAAACTTGTCAAAGTGTACGGAAATTAGACGTTATGAGACTGAGATAACGTTCTTACAAATTTTAATATGAGAATTGAAACTCTGTTTTGCCGGTCATTCATCGGCTAGAACATAATCATTATCTATGTGCATTGCTGCAGCTATTTAGTGATAACGTGTTGCTGCATATGTTTACCTATAACGCGCTTCTATTATCTTTTAATGTGCAATATAACTACGACATTATTTTACAGCCAAGGTCTTCTTGACCCTCATAGAACACGCACTACACTTCTAGGATTCGAGGAGAAATTATATGGTGCTTTTTTGTGAACTTGGGCCTAATGCTATTAAATCATTGGGTACAAATAAAAAAACAATTAAAAAACTCACCTCAAATGATCATAATACTGCTCAGATATCTGTAGTTGCTTGACCCACACGATCTCGCAATCGCATTTCCAAGGATTCCCTTGCAAATCCAACTCGACGAGTACTCCAAGCGGCGTTGACAACGCTTTGTCCAATTTCGACAATCTTGAACCCTTTAGCGAAAGTCTTTCTAGGCCAAAGTTATCTGGATCTGATAGGACTTCACGACCAAACGCCAACTTGCTAAACGAAGTTAGATTTCTGTTTCGTTCCAGTTCTAGAGTCTTCAACGCTGGCAGATACTGAAAGGCCGCTTCAGGGATTGTTTTCATTTGCAAATTATTGAGTTTTAACACTTTTAATGCTACTAAATCTGTGAAATCTTCACTAAAGATGTCTGTTATAGGATTGTCTGAAAGATCTAGGTACTCCAAAGTGTATGGTATTTCGAACATTTCAGTAATGCTGTTGTTCGATATGACTAGTTTTCGTAAATCGTAGGCGTCGACAAAGAAGTTGTCGGGCACTGTGTGGAGATTAATCCCACTTATGCTCACATATCTGATCTTGTCTGTCAATCCAAAACCGCTTCTGTCAAATAAGTTCGACTCCCTCAAAACGGGTCCCAAGTTATTATTGTCTAAAATAACTTCATTCAGACTACTCAAACGATGGAACATTAATTTTGTGAAGGTGGTGAATCTATTATTCGATAAATTCAAGTGTTCCAAGTTTTTCACGCTTTTAAAGGTTTCCTTGTCTATAAATTCCAATTGATTGTTGCTCAGATCCAGTCTTTTCAGTTTGGGCAATTGAAAACTGTTTACATCAATCTTTGTTATGACATTATTGTTCAAAATCAGTTCAACTAAAGTCTTAGACGTTAGTAAAGGTGACGAATGTACTTCAGATATGTTAATGAATGATAAATCTAGGGAGTGCACTATATCGGGGAGTGTGTAGTTATTTCCGAGGATATCCAAGTCTTTGTACGCGCACACGATTTGTTCACCTTCGAATTCTTCATTTTGCTCACTTTGGTATCTTTTGCACAAACAAACATCACTATCACATATCGAGAAACAGTTTATTTGTAAAACAAAAGCGAGAATTAATAAGACGAGCATTTTCCTCCGTCTGCACCTCAAGTACTGTGCGATAAGTATGGACACTTATCGCGACTAGATAATGTCTTATCGATATTTATTTGGTCATTTCACTGCGCGGGCGCAACAATGAAAAGTTATCAGCCGATAAACATGTAGGACATTTGGTTCAAATACTGAGTGTTTTTAAAGAAAGTAAAAGTATATTTTATTCTGGAATGACCGATATATTTCAGTTGCCAACCAGAAATGAGTTTTCAGTATGAAACATCAGAGCATTGTAGGACATTGTTAGGCGTTTCATGTTTCATACATTAGGTATTTTTGCTTTTGTGTCGTCATGTGTGTTGTTTTGCGGTTATTGTGCTAATTCTCTTTGTTTTTATCGCAATACGTTGACGTTCTAAAATTAAACGCAATAACACGCCTGCATTTCTCGAAGAGATGGGCAAAGGTGTCCTAATAGTTTACCCACATTGCGGCAGCTGTTATAAAAAAGGCTAAAGTTTGTGATGGGGACGAAATTTTTTCCATCAACTGGGCACAAATCCGTACTCCGGGCTGCTAATAAAAAATCCTAGACCTTGGCAGTAGCTTCCGACCACTAGACTAACGGGGCTGTCTAATGATAATTCTTTAACAAAATCATGGTGTCTTTGTATACTTTATTTAAGTAAGTACAGACGCCAGCACATCAAGTTACCCCACTGTGTCAAATTTCTTTAACCTTTTTTCAACTTAATATCATACAGAATAAGGTTCATATTCAATTGGGAATATTTGACGCTTTGGGGTAACTTGATGTGCTGGCGTCTGTACATAAACTATTTACGAGTAAAAGAAACCAAATAGCAAGTTCTGCGGTAAAAGGTTCATTAGTACATATTTAAATGATATTTATCGTCAGTTACAGCTGAACTTAATTATTAGATGGGTGAATTTCTTACTAATACGGGTCATAATTAAGCCATTATAAACAACAGAAGCCATTATAGACAGATAATTCTACAGACTAAAAATATCTACGTATCGTCCACGCGCTGCTGTGGCTTAGAAGATACACTGCCATCTATTAGCAACTTGTGGAACTTTTATAGAAAGATATTCAAATTGCAAACAAATAAAGGTCAGTTATTATCTATCATACTAAACTATCCATCTTTTGAGTTTTTACCAATTTTTATAGTTATTGGTACCTTAATATTTATAGATATAGATTTAGATTGGTTTACTTAAAATCTTCCGCGTGTCGCTTGCACGCTTCCTTTTGTGGTAGGATCTTCATGAGCCTGAAACAAATATTACAATCAACATCTACTTTAGTCTAGCGTTTTTAGGGTTCCGTACCTAAAGGGCGCCAACGGGACCCTATTAGGCTATTACTAAACCTCCTCTGTCCGTCGGTTTGTCAGTGGATTATATCTCAAGAACCAGAATAGGTAGTCGTCTGACAAATTTTCACAGGTTGTTCTACCCATGAATATGAACAACTTTTACTTTGGAACCAACTCAGAAATCACGAAAAAAAAAAACGGTAGTTTTCGAGTAGGGCCCATAGTAAAAGTTGTTCATATTCCCATGAATATGAACAACTTTTACTATGGGCCCAACTGGCCCAATCGTCTGACAAAATTTCACAGGGTGTTCTACCCATGTAGAACACCCTGTGAAATTTTGTCAGATGATTAAAAAAACACCGTGTATAATAGGTAGTAGTAAAATTCGTGTGGATTTTTTATTTGCCGCTGAAAAAAACATTGAGTATTTGTCACATGATCTTATCAAATACATTTTATAATGGCTTGAAATCAATGCATAGGTTTATTAAGCGATCATAAGTTTATCTTGATCATAGGCAAAGTGGGATACGACAATATTATAACACGACAATATTTTGATACGACAATATTTTCTTGTTTCGTTGTTTTCAGAACGTAATTTTTAGAAGTAGAGTATTTTTAGTTTTTAAACTTATTCGTAATAAAGTCACAAAATTATTATAGTATTCGGCGCCTATTGACATCTAAATTGGAACAAGTTACGAATGTTTGTGAGTCTGTGTGTGTGACAGCTAATTACTGGACCGATTAACGAGTTACTTTTTAGTTTTTCTTACCTTAATAACAATAGCGGTCCTAGGTCCAGTGTTCCACAGCTGGGCGGCGTGGTCCACGAAGGCAGCTTCCACGGCCACTGTGTACAGACCGGGCGTGGATACGGAGACTAACTGCTGGGCGGAGAAGAAATCACGCACCGGTGTCACTGTCTGTACCGCTGTTAATACTGGCGGGATGTTTGTGAGCTCTACCGTCTGGGGAGAGAAGTGAAGATATGGAAAGCAATAAATATATTGAGAATTCCGACCCAAGAAAAATGTTTGTGTGATGAGCACTAACATTTGTTCTGTGTCTAATTTATCTGTATTATGTATGTTTTTTTTTTTAGAGCTGCGGTGTCCTATTGGTGACGGCCCCGATTTACGAGTAAGTCGTGGGTTCGAACACAGGCAAGCCCATTACTTTGTGTAGTTTATTTCATCACCACTGCTCTCAAAAACGGTGAAGGAAAGCATCGTGAGGAAACCGGTATGTCCTAGAACCAAAAATTCAAAGACATGTGACATCTACCAATGGGCCATTTGACAAAATTTTAGATTTTAGTCCCTCATCTAGATTACAAGAAAATATTCGACACATATTTATTTCTTTTTCAAATTGATGGAAAACTGCTTAACTGCTGCATTCAAGTTGAGGAGAGCCCCGGCTTGTAACGTCATTAACTAGTATAAACTGTTCTGGCTAGTGACGTCATGCGTTATATTTTGATTACGTGAAAACCGAAAAATATGTGTCTAATATTTTCTTGTAATCTAGATGACGAACTAAAAATTAAAATTTTGTAATAGCCCATTCGCACTGGGCCCGCGTAGATTATGATCCATACGCAAAATACGCGCATTGACGTGGAGTTGAGGATACCAGCCCAGTATCTTTATCTTTTTATGTATGTATTTGAAAATATAAGTCCAAGTATTTGTTAGTTGTCTAGTACTCATGGCACAAGCACTGCTTACTTTGAGACAAGATAGTGTTGTGTGAAGGTTGTGCAATATTTATTTGTTTATTTTACTTACTTTCTCATTGGTGCGCGGATGTGGTGTCGCTGTAACTGTAATCTGCACGCCTTTCACTTGACGGACGCGTTGGCGTTTGCTGATGAAGGAGGTTTGTTATTAACATTGGTTATACGCGAACAATCGTAACACATAATATACAGTATGGATACCACTCATATACAATAAATAAAACCACATACTTGTTACCACCTTTTCTGACGATTTTGAAAAAATGAACGAAATCGGTCCAGTAGTTTGGTCAAAAAATGGATTTCTAACTTTGATCAAATTTAAACATTTGTATAATCGAACTACTAGGTCAATGATTCAATGAACTCCTAAAGCGACGTTGCCCTTCCGTGCAAAATATCTGCCTAAACTTATACTAAACATCACATGACCCGCGGCGCGGCGTTCTTCATTGGCTGATTCGGCGAACTTCATAGGCGACTAGGGAGGTACACCTGATATCGACTAATGATCGATAAACAAAGAAATCTGTTTAACTTTAAATAGTTAGCATGGTGTTTTTAGAATTATCGTGCTGTTATTATAATTCTATTATTACTATACTGTACCTTTCAAAAGCTACAAGCGTTTTTTGTTTGAATATGTTCTTATTAAATATTAATAAGTAGATTTAGAGATAAAATGAATAAAGTAGAAGTCAATAATAACGGTTTTAAAAAAAAACCTTTATTGTACCTATCTAGTTACTCGTCCGAAAAGTTTATTTTGTTCCTCTGGCGATAGAATAAAATAAAAATAAAATTTTAATTTATCCAATCAATAATTTGTTGATTTGTTTTTATATTAAAACATTCGCATTAAAAAAAGTACTTGCATTTTAATGTCTTGTTTTGGCAGTAAATAAATAAGTGTAAAAAAGTATCGATAAACTACAATTGCACGGTTAACCATATTTATTACTTTAATATTTTGCTATTTTTGAGTGTCCTGTGTCAGTGTGCGCGCCGTCTCCCGCCGGGACTTACGCGTTGATTTGGTCGAATTAAAATAAAACGATATTTTTTGTTTTAGTTACGGTGAAATGTAAACTTATAAGCTATTGGCAACTTGACTTAGGGTGAGTGTGCGTAAATTGTGTTTTTCAACTAATTATTATTTATTTTTGTAGAGTGATATTACTAACCATTGTGAATGCGCGTGTGTTTTTATCTAATTTATCGGGAGCCGTGAGCATTCCTTGCGAGATGTGGCGGAACTTACGTGTGCCCAACTAGTGTCTGTACAAAACTGGGAACTGTCCAAAGGTTTAAATACAACCAGTGCAAATTAGGGAAGAAAAACAGTGCTTATCAGTAATCAAGGTATCGTTCCGCGTCATATTTCATCTTCTTTTGAACAACGACTGGAACTAACGTGCAACATTGAATTTATTTAGCTAACAACTAAACTGAGCTCAGTTTAGTTATTGCGAAAGGAAAAAATGGTGATAAATACAAACTAACTAAGTGAACTTAATTTCATCGCACATTCTCAAACGAATCAAATCTTTGGCGCCAACACGTGACAGTGCTTAGCTAAGTAGCTAACGTCACGTGTCGGTAGTACTACCTACACTGTGAATCCGCTTCGCGTCGTTGCCGTTCTTCCCGGGTCAAGGTACGTTTTCTAAACAGAGTGTAGACTTTTACTGATGTTATTTTGATATTTATTTTGTTCGTAAATTTCACTTTTTTATTTGACGGTTTTTTATAAAAAAAAATAATGTTGCCGTACTTCTGTGGACTCCTGTTACTCGTGGTTTGAATTATTGTATAAGAGTAAAATCTATACTGTGTCGAGTGACCGATAATTAAACACGTGATTGCATTAACGATTTCAATGAACTTCCCCAAATAAACTGTTTTTTGATACACAATAACTTATAACACAATAAAATAAAAAAAGCTGTTTGAAATTCACGCACGCGCGCCTGTAATTGATCACAGTAGGCACGAAGCGGCACGATCTATCAGCTGATAGTCTGACCTCGGGAAGGGCAAAATCTAGTAGTAGCGTCACACGCTCCCCCGCCACCCCCACCGCTCCCGTTGTGCAGTATTGACGTAATTGAATTAATAAAATTGAAAGATAATGAGTATAAAAAAAGTTTCTTTGGGAAAGTTATTCGTATTCATGAGTACAATCACGTGTTTAAGTATCGGATACTAATTACCAGTCACACCATATTGAAATAAAAATATTTATATTGTTCTTTCTTTTTCAACAGTATTAAGAATATTTCTGATGAGTCTCACAAAAACGGTCAAGAAAATAAGACTACAAAATTAATAATGTTGTAGTTTTATTTAGTACTTAACATACGTTTTTTCAAACTCACTTTTCTTTTTTTTCAGCGACACGCGGCACAGCGCCCCGCCCGAGCGCCCCGCGAGAGATAATAAGCGTTACTTACCTAAGCGGCAAGGGCGGCAACACAACTCCCTCCAGCTTCAGGGCCAGGCGGTGCGACAGCGGCAGCGTGGCGGCGTGGTCGGGCGGGGCCCCCGCGGCCGCCGCCACGCGCCACGCGGGGCTCAGCGACACGCGGCACAGCGCCCCGCCCGAGCGCCCCGCGAGAGATAATAAGCGTTACTTACCTAAGCGGCAAGGGCGGCAACACAACTCCCTCCAGCTTCAGGGCCAGGCGGTGCGACAGCGGCAGCGTGGCGGCGTGGTCGGGCGGGGCCCCCGCGGCCGCCGCCACGCGCCACGCGGGGCTCAGCGACACGCGGCACAGCGCCCCGCCCGAGCGCCCCGCGAGAGATAATAAGCGTTACTTACCTAAGCGGCAAGGGCGGCAACACAACTCCCTCCAGCTTCAGGGCCAGGCGGTGCGACAGCGGCAGCGTGGCGGCGTGGTCGGGCGGGGCCCCCGCGGCCGCCGCCACGCGCCACGCGGGGCTCAGCGACACGCGGCACAGCGCCCCGCCCGAGCGCCCCGCGAGAGATAATAAGCGTTACTTACCTAAGCGGCAAGGGCGGCAACACAACTCCCTCCAGCTTCAGGGCCAGGCGGTGCGACAGCGGCAGCGTGGCGGCGTGGTCGGGCGGGGCCCCCGCGGCCGCCGCCACGCGCCACGCGGGGCTCAGCGACACGCGGCACAGCGCCCCGCCCCACAGTGGAACGAATGTATGGGAGCGGTTGGACGTAGACATGTCCGAAAAATAAGAGTAAAATTATGACAAACTAATGATGCCATCTTATTCGATTACTTAATGCCTTCATAAATTGTGGTGATGAATTTCTTCATAACTCCCATATTTCGGGAGTAATTTGAGAAAATGTGAAATTTTACTATGAAAATGAGTGTATCGAGCTCTCTCCCTCCTGATTCCGGGCTTGTTTCAAGTAGCGGTCTCTAATATCGTAATGCTATTACTAAGAGCTATATTTAATACTAAGACACATAGTGCGCCAAATGTGCACTTTCTGGGATAAAAGGAAATGAAAATTTAAAAAAAAAAACGTTTTTTCCCCATTTGTATTTACTTTAAACCGCAGACAGACTTATTAAGAGGTCTATAAATATATTATATATATACAGAAATATATATTAACAAAAATATTCACAAGAACTGATGAGAGTATGACTTTTAAGTAAGTTGATAATAAATTACCTAGTTTCATTAAAAGTACAATAAATAATTAAGATGTAAGCTCTAATTTACTAAGTTACACATTTTAAAACAATAACATCATTTAATTATCTTCGTCATCATCATCATCATCAATTAATTCAAATTCAGAATCGATGTCCGCTAAATCATTTATGTTAACAAATTCGATATCACTTTTCTCAGAATCCGTAAGCTCATAAAATTCCTTAAAAGAAGATTTTTTTACAAACTTATTTCCTTTTGGACGGATACTTGTAACAAGTGGATCAGAAGACAGTAAAAGATTGTGCATAATATCTTCATTGCATGAGATACTGCTATGCTTTCGAGAATGCCCCTCTCTATATTTTCTAAAATCTTTATTTCTAGCCTCAGATGCCTTTTCGGATAGAAAACCAATGGGCACAATTGACATGTTCTGAACTATGTCTGGCCCATGCATTAAAATTTTATGAAGTGAAGAAGGCATATAATACCATGGGTATAACTCCACGTAAAGCTTAGCAGTATCAAAGCAGAACTCTCGGAATTTAGTTACGTTGATCTTCTCTCCTGATGAAATACACTGCAAGATCACACAGATTTTTCTTAAAAGCATAGCATCTATTCCGGTCAGTTCAGCAGATTTAGTGTAGTTTTCAAAAAATCTCCTTGCCGAGTTGCCATTGTTGGTGGATCCACTGCCTTGTTTCACAACATCGAGAAGTAAGCCCGTTTCTCTTCTTACAGCCTCTTGAACTCTTTTCTTCCTGTCATCAACTTGCCTTTTTGCTATATCACCCCTTACTTGCCATGATTTTATGTCTAATTTGTAGGAAATGTGTAATAAGCATTCCATTGAGCGAATCCAAGCGTGAAGGGTGCTTAAGCTATATTTATACATGTCCTCGTTTGCGTGTTTATCTTTGATTAACTCTAAATTATTCATTTCTTTAGGACAAGCCTTGCATATGTCACACACTGAAGCTGCTGTATCGGATATAATGGAATGAATTTTACCATCAATCATTGTCAACAGCAGTTGGTGTTTGACACTAATTCCATCAGTGATGGTGGATGGAGTTAAGGCTTCAATCTCTGCTTCGATTTCAGCCATCTCTCTCTGCACATTTTCTTTGGTTTCCTTTATAAACTTAAACAATATTGGCCGGCAAAATGAAGTGGAAGATGGTCGCTCGTTTTCCCAAATTGTTACACCTTTTGAGACGAGCCGCAGTGGTACAAGACTAATCATAAAATTACTAGCAAGATCGATTTGCTCATCTTCACTCGTCCTTTGATGATAAATGCTTTGGCTAGATGATCCGTCAAAACCCCATTTGCTGGTCAATACGAGCTGTTGATTGGGATCAACAGGGGTTTCTAACGACCTAATAAGTCTTCTTGAGGTTAAATCCATCAAGGCTTGTAATTTGATTTTTGCAGAGCTCTCTGTAACTGTGAGATCTTCTTTGGCCGGATAGCACTTAATTTTTTCTTTAACCAACATGTAGTAACTCGGGTATTGAAGAGCTCCTTCTTGAGTGTTGAAATCCCGAAGAGTGTTATAGCGCCATTTCGATAAGTTCATCGATACATAAAGAGCCAATGTCTTCAAAGGGGATATTTCCCGTACCTGAATTGATTTACCTTCAATGAAGGCTTTGATTTTTGAGGCCTCTTCTGGATTCTCCGTCAAGTATTTCATAACATAAGCTGTATCGCTTTGTCCTGCCTTTTGAAGCGCCCTTTCGGCCGAAAACATAATTTCAGCGCTGCTACTGCTGCATGAAAGACTATCTTCAGTGCGTCTTCTTTTTTGCCGGTTACTAAGGTCCTCAAAAGATTTACGAGGACTAGGATGTGTACAAGTTGAAGCATCAGATTTAGCAGGAGAAATTATGGGCTCGATGACGTCACTTATATTTTCTGTAGAAGGTTCCATATTTTCATTCTGTAATTCCGGCCATTGAATTGCAGCCTGTAGCCAAATCTCATGTTTCTTCCGAAACTTATCTGTGCTTCTTCCAGACTGTGTCCATTTTGCATAAATGCGGTAGCAAAATCGACGACACCAGTCTTTTAAACTTGTTTCAGCACTTTCACATAACTGAACACAACTGTTATCTTTTAAAACACTGAACAAATAGTTAAAGTCGCGTAAATCTTTATGTGCGCGTGCGCATAAAGCAACGTGAATATCAAGATTTGTATTAAAATTTGGAAAATACATTGCGAGATTAGCTTGGATACAACGAGGTGTAAATCAACACTGATTTTAAAGTTACTAATAGTGACCTATTTATATAAAATCCAGGTATCCCAGGTATCCTTTGTTAAATATTGCAAGGTAATTAGTTATTGTGATAATTAGTAAATGATGCATGCTAAATTAGTGTATTAAGAGCCATTTAGTAATTAAATAATAGCAATGTTCTTATCAGTAATCATTAGTGCATCAGTTTTATATGTAAACCTTAAGTCCCTAATTATATATCCTAATTAGCTTACATCTTCTCTAATTGGCTGCTCAGAAATGTTATTGTAATAAGGTAAACCTTTAGAAAAACGGTTTTAATCAACAAAATAAACAAAAAATAAAAAAATTGTGTTATAAAATAAACATCACTCTTTATCCCAGAAAGTGCACATTTGGCGCACTATGTGTCTTAGTATTAAATATAGCTCTTAGTATTAGCATTATGATATTAGAGACCGCTACTTGAAACAAGCCCGGAATCAGGAGGGAGAGAGCTCGATACACTCATTTTCATAGTAAAATTTCACATTTTCTCAAATTACTCCCGAAATATGGGAGTTATGAAGAAATTCATCACCACAAGTTATGAAGGCATTAAGTAATCGAATAAGATGGCATCATTAGTTTGGCATAATTTTACTCTTTTTTTTCGGACATGTCTACGTCCAACCGCTCCCATACATTCGTTCCACTGTGCGCCCGAGCGCCCCGCGAGAGATAATAAGCGTTACTTACCTAAGCGGCAAGGGCGGCAACACAACTCCCTCCAGCTTCAGGGCCAGGCGGTGCGACAGCGGCAGCGTGGCGGCGTGGTCGGGCGGGGCCCCCGCGGCCGCCGCCACGCGCCACGCGGGGCTCAGCGACACGCGGCACAGCGCCCCGCCCGAGCGCCCCGCGAGAGATAATAAGCGTTACTTACCTAAGCGGCAAGGGCGGCAACACAACTCCCTCCAGCTTCAGGGCCAGGCGGTGCGACAGCGGCAGCGTGGCGGCGTGGTCGGGCGGGGCCCCCGCGGCCGCCGCCACGCGCCACGCGGGGCTCAGCGACACGCGGCACAGCGCCCCGCCCGAGCGCCCCGCGAGAGATAATAAGCGTTACTTACCTAAGCGGCAAGGGCGGCAACACAACTCCCTCCAGCTTCAGGGCCAGGCGGTGCGACAGCGGCAGCGTGGCGGCGTGGTCGGGCGGGGCCCCCGCGGCCGCCGCCACGCGCCACGCGGGGCTCAGCGACACGCGGCACAGCGCCCCGCCCGAGCGCCCCGCGAGAGATAATAAGCGTTACTTACCTAAGCGGCAAGGGCGGCAACACAACTCCCTCCAGCTTCAGGGCCAGGCGGTGCGACAGCGGCAGCGTGGCGGCGTGGTCGGGCGGGGCCCCCGCGGCCGCCGCCACGCGCCACGCGGGGCTCAGCGACACGCGGCACAGCGCCCCGCCCGAGCGCCCCGCGAGAGATAATAAGCGTTACTTACCTAAGCGGCAAGGGCGGCAACACAACTCCCTCCAGCTTCAGGGCCAGGCGGTGCGACAGCGGCAGCGTGGCGGCGTGGTCGGGCGGGGCCCCCGCGGCCGCCGCCACGCGCCACGCGGGGCTCAGCGACACGCGGCACAGCGCCCCGCCCGAGCGCCCCGCGAGAGATAATAAGCGTTACTTACCTAAGCGGCAAGGGCGGCAACACAACTCCCTCCAGCTTCAGGGCCAGGCGGTGCGACAGCGGCAGCGTGGCGGCGTGGTCGGGCGGGGCCCCCGCGGCCGCCGCCACGCGCCACGCGGGGCTCAGCGACACGCGGCACAGCGCCCCGCCCGAGCGCCCCGCGAGAGATAATAAGCGTTACTTACCTAAGCGGCAAGGGCGGCAACACAACTCCCTCCAGCTTCAGGGCCAGGCGGTGCGACAGCGGCAGCGTGGCGGCGTGGTCGGGCGGGGCCCCCGCGGCCGCCGCCACGCGCCACGCGGGGTCAGCGACACGCGGCACAGCGCCCCGCCCGAGCGCCCCGCGAGAGATAATAAGCGTTACTTACCTAAGCGGCAAGGGCGGCAACACAACTCCCTCCAGCTTCAGGGCCAGGCGGTGCGACAGCGGCAGCGTGGCGGCGTGGTCGGGCGGGGCCCCCGCGGCCGCCGCCACGCGCCACGCGGGGCTCAGCGACACGCGGCACAGCGCCCCGCCCGAGCGCCCCGCGAGAGATAATAAGCGTTACTTACCTAAGCGGCAAGGGCGGCAACACAACTCCCTCCAGCTTCAGGGCCAGGCGGTGCGACAGCGGCAGCGTGGCGGCGTGGTCGGGCGGGGCCCCCGCGGCCGCCGCCACGCGCCACGCGGGGCTCAGCGACACGCGGCACAGCGCCCCGCCCGAGCGCCCCGCGAGAGATAATAAGCGTTACTTACCTAAGCGGCAAGGGCGGCAACACAACTCCCTCCAGCTTCAGGGCCAGGCGGTGCGACAGCGGCAGCGTGGCGGCGTGGTCGGGCGGGGCCCCCGCGGCCGCCGCCACGCGCCACGCGGGGCTCAGCGACACGCGGCACAGCGCCCCGCCCGAGCGCCCCGCGAGAGATAATAAGCGTTACTTACCTAAGCGGCAAGGGCGGCAACACAACTCCCTCCAGCTTCAGGGCCAGGCGGTGCGACAGCGGCAGCGTGGCGGCGTGGTCGGGCGGGGCCCCCGCGGCCGCCGCCACGCGCCACGCGGGGCTCAGCGACACGCGGCACAGCGCCCCGCCCGAGCGCCCCGCGCACACTCCACGCGGCCACGGGGCCCCGCCGGCGCACGCACGGACCGCGGCCAGCACGGCCTCCATGTGCTGCGACATGACGGCAATTAGTACTAATATTCGAATAGGCTAGTGGACTTAATTTGAGTTTTTAGTCCGTCATCAAGATTACTAGAAAGTATTCAACACATATTTTATAACGGCGATACGACGAGTCAAAATGTCGCATGACGTCACTATCCTGTACAGTTTATACTGAACTTCGCTCGCGACTTTATGCACGTGAATTTCGTACTTTTCCTTATGAACTTATATGTTTTGTAAATAAATATAGCTTATGTTACTAGGCGCCAATAATATAGCGTTCTAACGATACATTTTTTTAATCCCTAAAAACAAACATAAATCATATCTTTCCTCTTCATAACATTTTAATGATATATCCAAGGAGTATGATATTGATCAATTCACAATTAGCGTAAATTCGGCCAGAAAGTGCTTACCTGTCAATTTTTTCAAGTAGCAGTCGGTTACTTTGTTTTAATTTATTTCTCCATTATTTCTGCAAATTACATTGCATTTACATTTTTAATTTGTCATCTCTTTACAGCTTGGCAAAAAGTGTAGAAACGGAACTAAATTTTTGACTGTTGGCAACAATTCCAAAATAATGACATTTCATAATAAACAAAGTTCACAATTTCGTAAAATTTTAATTTCGACCACCAAACGTTGATTAAAAACCGTAAAAAGTGAAGAATAATGAATAAAACCATTCGGAGTGCTGGCAGGGAGGTTATTTATAAGGTGTACAGGCGATGTCTGGCGGAACATGAGGCCCAAACAATTCTTTCTGAACTTTACAATGTTTACCAAAGAAACGCTGATAAGACAGGTATGTAAGAGTTTGTAATGTTGATTTTAGTTGAATCAAGTGTTAATTGATGAATACAAAGCTATATTAATTCGCTTGCATAAGGAATAACTAGAAATTTGAAACAATAAATTTCTAGCACATAGGTTATGTTTACATTTTTTCTGCATTACTCTGGTATAGCGCGCTGAGATAAGTTGATACTTTGGTGACTTGACTTATAACTGAACAAAAATTAAATTTCTTCGTAAATTATACTTTAAGTGGGAGATAATTATTTGTTCTAGCGTTTGCATTAGAAATGTAAAAGAAATTGTCGTGCCATAGTCTAAATGTATTATTTAATTCAGGGAAATCTGTTATCGTTCTAAGCAAAATCGTGCTGAAAGGAGATAAACAAAGGGGTATTTTCTATATCTGGCTTATTAGCAGTATGTGATAAAAATGTTTTACTTTTAATATTGTTGGGGATAAATGAAATATTTCGTCTTTACAGGAAGCAGCTGAACATGCATTCCAAGCTATTACCGAGGAGGATTGGAAGAAGTCGTGCTAACCTGTAGTAAAAATAGAAAAGGATTACTGGAAAAAAATAACGATGAACGAGGAAATACAGCGATTAGAAATAAATCTAGAAGATGATAGCAGCATCACCTCTGAACCTGAACATGACTCAGATGCGTTTGCGGCATACGTGTTCGGGGTAGAATATTTAGAGCAAGATTTACTAGAATAAAATTTAGAAATTTTGTTATATAATGTAATGTTTTCTTTTTTTATAATTCCTAATCAATGTTGTGAACTCAGAAGTATTTACCCAATTTATTATTTTTAGGTAAGTAATCAGTTGCGTGACGAGTACACGTCCTTGTTCAATAAATTCATTACACCCCAAGAGGACACCGGTGTCCACGCTGTCATTGTCTTTCTATTGTGTCTCTAATTGACACGATTAAAAGTGATTACTTACTGATTTAAAAAATAATACAAAATTAGATTAATTTGTCTAAAAAACAGCAAGGTATCAAGACTAGGTTGGTACGCTATGCGGTTGCCATGGGTTGCCATACGAAGAGCACAGTGGCGCCTCCATTATTTTCTACTCTTTTTTGCCAAGCTGTAAATATAGTGCCTTTGTTTTGTGCTGACACAACAAATAATAACTTGCTTTCTATGAGAGACAGAGAGAGAGGGAGAGAGTGACAGACGGAGAAACATAAATATATGTCACAGAAGTTACAACTCCCGGTCTTAATCCTCTCTCTCTCTCTCTCCCTCCCCCCATCCCCCTCTCTCTCCCCTTCCTACCCAGCCCCTCTAAACTCCCACCCCTCTCCCTCTCCCTCAACAACTGGCACACACACAACAGAGAAATACGCGCACGCCGCACGGCCCACAACTACAGCAAAAAGTGTCGTTACAACTTTTCGTAAGATTTTTTTCCGTCTAGCCACCTTTCGTAACGTTCGATAAGGAACTTCGTTCCAATAAATAATTATTACTATAGATAGAAGTATGAAACACACAAACGTACTGTAACTCAACGCCATAGGAATTTTCTATCAGTCAGCCGTCGGATGAAGCAAAAAGAAACAGCGGTAGATTTCTTGCAATTCCGTAAAAAAAGAAAAAAATACTGTTAAATTGCGGTGGATTAAACTTACCCTATGAGTGACCCCTGGGTTAGTAGTGGGGTTATCGAAGAGCTTGGTAGATATGTCAGTGAGCGCGGTGCTGGCCCTCAAGGCTATCATCTCCTCGAGGGTGGTCGGCTTCAGGTCCACGTGGTCCAGCTCAGCGGGACGCTCCTGGGTCGAGGAGGCGATGCGGTCCAGCAACTGGGCTAATTGGCTGTATGTGTGCTGAGAACTGAAGGTTTGTTAAGGAATGTTCGTTTTTTTTTGTAGGGGCCGTCCAAATAAAGTGGTCCAAATGTACTGCTTCCAGTTGCAGAGAAAGAAAGAAATGAACGGCAGTTCAAGCCGCGGCCTAACTGTACTGTACCAAAAAAACTTAATTTCGAACTTAACGACATTTATTTTTTAAAAAAAGAACATGTGCAGTCGAGGAACTCTCGTGAGGAACAAAGGTACTCGAATTTCAAAAATTTCACTCATACAAAATTGACTTACAAAGTAAGTGCTACTTTCTCTACTATTATTATTTTTGGATAGTGTTTCTACTTCTCAGCACTTTGGCTGGTTTGAGCTACATTTACGGGCCGAAACCAAGTAAATGCAGCGTGTGGTGTGGTGTGTTATGTTAAGGTCGTATTGTGATGAGGGCCTACCTCGTTTTCACCTATCTGTAAGAACTTTCTGACAATTCTACATGTGTTAAGGATTGCAGTTTTTGTAGAGTGATATAAAGGGTTTCTTTTAAATTTAACAATTTTAGACTATGTGGAAGATGATTGGGGATAACGCCTGTTGTGGAGAGGACTATTGGGACCACATAAACCTTTTCTTGTCGCCATATTCTAGCCACTTCCACCTTGAGTTCTGTGTATTTGTTAATATTTTCCGTAATTGTCTTCTGTATGTTATGTGTGTTGGGGACTGCTATGTCTATCAGATAGGTAACTTTATTTATTTTATCTTGTAGGGTTATATCCGGTCTGTTATAATGAATAGTCTTGTCGGTGAGTATGGCGCGGTCATAGTAGAGCTTATGTGTTGTGTTTTCAAGGATAGTTTGAGGTGTGTAATTGTAGTATGGAGTATTAGTGTTTTGTATGAGTGCGTGTTTGAGTGCTAGTTGTTGATTGATGGATGACATTTGCTACCTGATTGTGCCTGTGAGTGTAGTCAGTTTGCGTGAGAGTTGTACAAGCCCCGGTAATATGCTGAATGGTTTCAGGTTGGTTGTGACATTTACGACATTTGTCATTTGTTACTGTTGGATCTTTGATGATATATTTTCTATAGTTTTTTGTGTTGATAATTTGGTCTTGAATAGCTATTATAAATCCTTCAGTTTCTGGAAATAAGTTCCCTATTTTAAGCCACTTATTTGAGGCTAATTTATTTATGTGTGATTGTTCTAGATCATGAGGGTGCCGACCATGTAATATTTTCTTTTTCCAATCTTCAATTTTTTGTATCTGTGGATCGTTATTGGTAGTGTTTTCTGTATCTATGTGTTCGTTTAAGTTAAGTGGAGTGTAGTTGTAGTCGTTTGTTACTATGGTTTTATGTATTTTGCTAGTGCGAGATTTTGTGTGAAAAAATGATTTTAGTCGACTAATTTGTTTGCACCTAAGATGCTGGATATCTATTAGGCCTCTCCCTCCGTTTTGCCGTTTGATTGTCAGCCTTTCTATCGCTGATTTAGGGTGTAAGTTGTTGTGTTTTGTAAGTGTTGTTCGCGTAGTACGTTATAATTGTTCTGTATCTGTTTTGGTCCATTTTATAATTCCAAATGAGTACGTTAATATGGGAATGGCAAAGGTGTTTAAGGCTTTAATGAAATGTTTACCAGAGAGTTGAGTTTTGCAGATGGCGTTAAGTCTATTTTTGTATTCCCTAGTAAGTGTATTTTTGATTTTAACGTGATCGAGTTCTTTTAACTGTGAGTACCCTAAATATTTATAAAAGTCTGTCGGTTCCAATGCTGTTATAATTTCGGTGTTATTCACTTCATAGTCACCGGGTCGTACTTTGCCTCTTACAATGTGAAGTGTTTTACATTTGTCAAGACCAAATTGCATATTGATATCTTTACTGAACTGTGCTGTAGCCTCTACTAATTTTTTCATGTCTTTTTCTGTTTTTGCATATAATTTAATGTCATCCATGTAGATTAGGTGTGATATTGTCGTGTCGTCTGAAGTGTGTTTGAAACAATATCCGGCCCTACAACTGTGCAGGAAATGAGACAGAGGGTTTAAGGCGAGACAAAACCATAAGGGGCTCAGAGAGTCACCTTGGTAAATACCTTTTTTTATAGATATCTGTCGCGTTGTGATAATATCGTGGTTGCAATTTATCTGAAGTGTTGTTTTCCACTGTAGCATTATTCGACGAAGGAAATCTATTATTTTTGGGTTTATTCTGTAAATTTCTAATATTTTTAATAACCATGAATGAGGAACACTGTCAAAAGCCTTTTTGTAGTCAATATAAGTGCAATGAAGATTTCTATTTTTCGTGGTGGCGTGTTTATGAATAGTGGAATCAATAATAAGCTGTTCTTTGCATCCCATATGACTCCGCCTGCATCCCTTCTGTTCCTCCGCTATAATATTATTGTGTTCTATGTGAAAATTAATCTTTTTTGTTATTGCTGATGTTAATATTTTGTATATTGTGGGTAGACATGTAATGGGTCGGTATTGAGAGGGCTGATGTGTGTTTTTAGTTTTAGGTAGCATGTAAGTAATTCCAGTTGCTATAAATTCGGGTATGTTCTGTTGTCCTAATATAATATCTGTAAATTTTTTTGCAATGATTTTGTGTAGAGCGGTTAGCTTTTTGTACCAAAAATTGTGAACTTTGTCTATGCCTGGTGATTTCCAGTTGTGTAGTCTAGCTGTTATGTGTGTAATGTCGGACTCTGTTACCTCCACAAACTCCATTTCTGCAATACCTCTCCATTTTGCGTCTTCTGCCGTTAACCACGACGCATTGTGGTTGTGTTCTACCTGCTCTTCCCATATGCTAGACCAATATCTTTCAATTTGATCTTTTGCAGGTAGGTTAGATGTGTTTGTGTTATTATCATCGTTAGGGTTGGTGTGTGATTTGTGTAAGTTTCTATAAAATGTTTTTTCATTTGTAGCAAATAAGGTGTTATCGTTTTTTCGCTGTTGTGCTTTTTTGTATCGTCTGAGTCTATGAACTTTAAGGGCTAGTTTTTGTTTTAATGTGATTAAGAATTCTTCAGGTTTTTTATTGCTATTTTCATGTCTGGTATGTGTAAAAGTGTTCCTAAATATAGCCTCTACTTTCTTAACAACTTTATTTGATCTACTACCCATGATATACTGTGTGAGTCTGCCACAATCTGCTCTTAATTTTTCAATGTCTTTTTCTAGCCTTTGTTGCCAAGCTGGTTCTATGTTATGTCTTGTTTTAGTGTTTGCTGTGTGGTCTTTAATTTTAAAGTTGAGTTCTTCAGATCTAACAAGCGCTGTGCAATATATAAGTAAGTGTATGTCTAAAAGTTGTGTGTCGTCAGAGAGAAATTGTACGAGTATATTTTCATTAAATAAGTTAACTAAACTGAATAGGCTAGGTGTATATCTAAGTTTAGGTAGTTTTGGTCGAGCAGCTGGGTCCATCCCAGAGTATAATGCTATTGTTGTTCTGAATTTGTTATGTATTTCTTGTATATACGTGTCTGTTGTTACATTCTGATCTTCGACAACTAAGGTTTCAATATCATTTTCTAGCGTTAGTGTTAAATATTCGGTTTGTGTGGATGTATTTGACGTTTGCGTGTATGCCTGGAGCTGGTTATACGCTTGTGATTGGGTATGAATGTGCAGCAATTGTGTTTGAATACTATTTTCGTTTATATTTTGTGTCGTATTGTCAGTGTTAATATGGTTTTCGGATTCTTCCTGCAATAATTGTGTTCGTACTTCTGCTTTTAATGTGTCGATAACTTCTTGAGATAAAAGTTTGTTTCTTATTATGATTCTTCTTTGGTCAGAGATTCTTTGTTCGGTAACTGTGATTTCTGGATATTTTTGTGTAAAAAGTGTGTGCAGTTGCTGTCTGTAGGTTGTCATGTCAGTCTCTAATTTAGTGATGTGTAAGTAGGTTCGCATGATAAATAGGTTTACTTCTTTACTCCATCTCATACGAACTCTTGCTTTTCCAGCCTTGGTGGACGCAGGTAAAAAGGTAGATACCTCCTGCGCAACATTCAAGGTCGGAGTGGGTGTAACTGAATTTAAACTACTAATGGGGGATGACGATGGTATGGATGGTGACGATGGTAAGGATGGTGATGACCTTCGTGAGGGTATGTATGAAACTGTACTTGGACTGTATGGTTCTACAGGGGTGTCTGTCCTGTTCGTCAGTCTGTCACCATCGTCAATGACTTCGGCTGTAGTATCTTTGTCGGTGGTAGCCCGCCTGTTCAACTCCTCACCGCTGACGGATCGCATGCTGAGACACCTAGCGTCAGCTCCAGGTGTGCCCCGGCGATCGCCCCCGGGCAGCGGTCCTATACGTTTTTTCATTGAACGAGTCTCCATGTTGAATGGGTTTCCAGAGCCACGTTAGCCACGCCAGTAATTTTTCATTCGTGTGTCCGCCCCCACGTGATTAGATGGTCAATCAGGACGTGTGGTTGTTTAGGGGGCCTATTATTATTATTATTATTATTAGAAGAGAGTGAAAGAGAGAGAAAAAGAAAGAGAGAGTAGCATAGATGGGGCATAACCTCATTTATTCAGCTCAATTCAGTGTTTATCTATAGAAATCACCAGTTTCATATGAGATGCGTACGCGTCCGCTCACCTGAACGGACGCGCACGCATTCATACAAAACTTATTCTCTTAGTCCCTAACGCTTTTTCCGTATGTAACGATTTTTACCCATCAACTCTTACGGCCTAGACTTAGTTTTTTAAAAGGATACATATGCAGATGCCTGAGCGTGGAGTCGTCTGCGTGGAAGGCGGTGCGTGCGATGGCCGCGTACTTCTGCGACACTAGCGACACCGCGCGCGCCGCCTTGCGGATGGCCACGGCGAAGGCGCCCGCCTTCAGCGACGGGTCGCGGATGCTCTGCGTAGGGGAAGCGGGGAGGGGGATGGTACAGTTGATAATTATTGTGGAAAATGCGTTGACATTGCATTGTCTGTGTTTTCTAGGCATAGATATTATGTATTGATGTGTAAAATCTTTCTTCCCGGTTCGCGAATAGGGGGAAGGGGGGGGGGGGACCGGGGATGATAAATGATATTTATTTCTGTAAATAGGTTTTCACAAACACTTTTACACGTCTTTTTTTTTAACTAGTAGATAAGTTCGGAGTTTCACTACCTGACTACTAGAAACATCGAAAGAAACTCAGAGGTAGTCAGTCTCTTTTAAAGTTCAGACATTATCTTGGTCAAATCATGTAAGATCCATGCCGATTAGTGTCTGAAATGGTCTTTTGAGGAAAGAACCACACAGAATGGGGGGACCAGATCAGTCAGAGCAAGCATTTGTCAGTAATCGTAAGCTCAACTCGGAACTTGAGGAGCTCCACGTGCTGACGAACAATCCGATGCGTTCATACATGCATGTACTTAAGGCTCGCTTTTTCTTTTATTAACAGTGGGGAAACTTTTATTTTGCTACTTAATTTTAATCAAATAAATAAAATAAAAATCAAATACACTTAAAAATATAACAATTTCCATATTTTTATGACTTTTACAATAGTAAAGTAAGGTTTTTTTAAATCAACTTAATTATACTTCCATAAATACTACTGATACTTGTTTAAGCGAAATAGACTGCAGCCAGCAATGAAATTTTAAGTAAAAAAATGTAGATAGGTTACCTAAACAACATTCGATCTTCAAAAATGGCACACTAACACATGCACGAACCGTTGACGGCGCGACGCTACACTGAGGTCAAATGTGGCTAGTTAGCCACATTTTAACGTGTCGCTTGCTGTGGAGCCCTTATGAAAGAAAAGAAAGAAAGAAAACCTATCTACACCTTTTTATTTATAATATAATGACCTGTGAGTAAGTGTGTGCTATAGCAGGCGGCGGCTGCGTGCACAGCGTGCGCGCCGCGTGCGCCGCGCGGGCCAGCGCGCCCAGCGCCAGCGCGCGCGCGCGCATCCACGCGGGCGGCAGCGGCCAGCACGCGCCGCAGCCCGCGCAGCCGCCGCCGCAGCCGCCCGCGCCCGCGCCCCCACAGCCCCCCGCGCCGCCCCACCCACTCGACACCTCCCACCCGGAACTGGCTTCTTCCAAACCAGATATGCCTAAAGTAATTTACTTTGTTTATTGATTGTACTGCCAACAGAAGCTACACAACTATATGCATGATAACATATAAAACAGACAATACAAATGGTAGCTTCCAATTATAAACGACCACACCTTTCTCTTATCCAGGTAGTACAACTAATTTGATAAGGAAGGTTCCTACAACTAATTGAGTCATAACAAACTTTCAACGACGGCAAACCAACCACACAGATAAGTACACTGCTGAAACACAAAATTAAACCAAACTAGCACTTCACTCACAACTTCGTCAACTTCTCAACACCCTCTTAGTTTTAAAAATAAATAATGTGGCTTTAACATAAATAATGTAGGTTTCTACTAGTATTATTTTTTTTCAAAATCAGTTCACTAGATCCAGCGACCCCCAAGAACCTCAAGGACTCCAAACTTTGCCTCTTTACAATATTACAATCAAAAGAAGTAATTTAAACGTACCTTCTTCAATAAGTTTCGCATCGGCCGCCGCGGCGCGATACAGTGCAGTCAACCAGCGTTGGGCCGCCTCGCTGGGTGCCTCCTCAGATAAACGCTTCAAGATGATCGCGGCAAGGCCATGGTGACCATACCTAAATAGTAAATTAATGTCGGATTTTTTCAATAAGGGAATCCAAACACCTAATAAGATGGCCTGTTCACGACCTGTTTTATTTTGCAAATATGGGTATTAAAAATGGTGGCAAAAAATTACTAGCAACATATTGTAATAATGTCTTATTTAACCAAAAGGTAAACTTAAACATATTCACAGGCAGTGTTGAGAGTTATAATATAACCTAAATGGTGTTTGCTAAATTGGTTGTAAGACTTTAGAATGTAACTGATTGCTGTTCCTTCAAATAGGAATAACATGTTTTTTAAGTTATACTTCTTTTGGCGAAAAAATAATGAGAGTAAATTTTAAGATGTGCTCACATCACGAGAAACCGACACCCGAAAGTAAGCTACAGTCAAAATTATAGTTTTTTAGAAAGTTTTTTATTTTATTTCGCCAAAGAAGTGTAACTTCTAACCCGTGTACACGTACAAGCACACACACACTTTTATAATTTCTAATAATTTAAAAGAAAAGACTAGCATAGGAAACAACGAAAAACTAACCTTAGCGCCGCTCTAGCAACACGATAGCGCACCCACCCGTCCGCTTTCTCAATAGTGGTGAAGATAGTCCCCTGCCACACCGCGCTCACGCTGTGCGACAGCGCCTTGCCCGCGCGCTCCTGGAATAGCACCGTGCACAGCAGCACCAGCGCCGTGCCCGCGCCCGCTGGCTGCTCAACCGCCTGCCCTCTGTTCAAATAGCGTGCTATCAACTGACTATTTTGTAAGATCTTTGCGAAACGGATGGTGCTATCGGTAGTGTACAGCTCCGTCTCTAAAGAGCGTGTACCACCGCTTACGCGCTATTTGGCTCAAAAAGTATGACTTTCAAACCCATTTATTTACTTATATGAATTACTTATTGTACAGACGCCAGCACATCAAGTTACCCCAATGTGTAAAATTTTCCCAATTGAATATGAACCTTATTCTGTTTAACATAAAGTTGAAAAACGATCAAAGAAATTTGACACATTGGGTAACTTGACGTGCTGGCGTCTGTACAAGTATGTTATTTACTAGGAACTCCATCAACAGTTTTTAAGAACTCGATTGAGATTGGACCGCGAACGTGATGAAGCCACATTCTAAGATGAAAACATTCTGATTAAGAAGGATGTACACCATAGACTCTTCCCAAATCGTCATCAGTTTTAGGGTTCCGTACCTCAAAATGAAAAAAACGGGACCGTTGTCCGTCTGTCTGTCAAGACCCTTTATTTCGAGAATGCGTGAAGGTATCAAGTTGGAATTTAAACCATATACCTACTCAAGTTTATGGTCCTATGAAGTATTGAAAAATTCAAACTTATTCAGCAAAAAATGCATATTTCGACACTCTCAAGGGAATCAAAATTCAGAGGATACTTCCCGTTGACCTAGAATTGTGAAATTTGGCACGAAACATCGTTATTAACCACACGTTCAGAAAAATGTCTAAAAACTATACATTTGTAATTAAATCTTAAGAAAATAGGGGGTCTATATTTTTACTGACCTATCTAAATCTGGCTTAGTCTATTTTTTTTTACTGCCTCATTGATCTAGTGATCGCAAGCGCTACTGCGGAGCATGAGGTCCCGGGTTCGATTCCCGGGTCGGGGCAAAGTTATATTGAGTGTTTCCATCTGGGATTTCTCAGTAGCAGCCCGGAGCCTTGATTCCTGCCCGATTGATGGCAATAGGCTCGCCCCCTATTACATGGGACTTAAACATAACTGGCGAAATGTGTGGGTGAACTACCAGGTACAGCTCTGCCCAGCTCTACGGGGATTTCAGGCTGTACTGCCGCACGCCTGCAGCTGTGTAACGTACCGGTGCAGGTGATGTAGCGTGTGATGCAGCGCCGGCATGGCGGGCGCCAGGTGCGCGGGCGCATGCGGGGCCCCGCCCAGCGCGGCCAGCGCCTCCAGCAGGGCCGCCATGCGGGGCCCGCCCGTACTGCCGCACGCCTGCAGCTGTGTAACGTACCGGTGCAGGTGATGTAGCGTGTGATGCAGCGCCGGCATGGCGGGCGCCAGGTGCGCGGGCGCATGCGGGGCCCCGCCCAGCGCGGCCAGCGCCTCCAGCAGGGCCGCCATGCGGGGCCCGCCCGTACTGCCGCACGCCTGCAGCTGTGTAACGTACCGGTGCAGGTGATGTAGCGTGTGATGCAGCGCCGGCATGGCGGGCGCCAGGTGCGCGGGCGCATGCGGGGCCCCGCCCAGCGCGGCCAGCGCCTCCAGCAGGGCCGCCATGCGGGGCCCGCCCGTACTGCCGCACGCCTGCAGCTGTGTAACGTACCGGTGCAGGTGATGTAGCGTGTGATGCAGCGCCGGCATGGCGGGCGCCAGGTGCGCGGGCGCATGCGGGGCCCCGCCCAGCGCGGCCAGCGCCTCCAGCAGGGCCGCCATGCGGGGCCCGCCCGTACTGCCGCACGCCTGCAGCTGTGTAACGTACCGGTGCAGGTGATGTAGCGTGTGATGCAGCGCCGGCATGGCGGGCGCCAGGTGCGCGGGCGCATGCGGGGCCCCGCCCAGCGCGGCCAGCGCCTCCAGCAGGGCCGCCATGCGGGGCCCGCCCGTACTGCCGCACGCCTGCAGCTGTGTAACGTACCGGTGCAGGTGATGTAGCGTGTGATGCAGCGCCGGCATGGCGGGCGCCAGGTGCGCGGGCGCATGCGGGGCCCCGCCCAGCGCGGCCAGCGCCTCCAGCAGGGCCGCCATGCGGGGCCCGCCCGTACTGCCGCACGCCTGCAGCTGTGTAACGTACCGGTGCAGGTGATGTAGCGTGTGATGCAGCGCCGGCATGGCGGGCGCCAGGTGCGCGGGCGCATGCGGGGCCCCGCCCAGCGCGGCCAGCGCCTCCAGCAGGGCCGCCATGCGGGGCCCGCCCGTACTGCCGCACGCCTGCAGCTGTGTAACGTACCGGTGCAGGTGATGTAGCGTGTGATGCAGCGCCGGCATGGCGGGCGCCAGGTGCGCGGGCGCATGCGGGGCCCCGCCCAGCGCGGCCAGCGCCTCCAGCAGGGCCGCCATGCGGGGCCCGCCCGTACTGCCGCACGCCTGCAGCTGTGTAACGTACCGGTGCAGGTGATGTAGCGTGTGATGCAGCGCCGGCATGGCGGGCGCCAGGTGCGCGGGCGCATGCGGGGCCCCGCCCAGCGCGGCCAGCGCCTCCAGCAGGGCCGCCATGCGGGGCCCGCCCGTACTGCCGCACGCCTGCAGCTGGGTGCCCACAACGTTGGCGGTGCGGGACGCGTACACAGTGGCTTCGACGCGGCTGAGCTGAACCTGCACACAGTATTATGTCATCAGTGAAAGCCGTCAGTGTGCCAAGTCAGACAACTTTGGGCGAGATTCATTCAGATTACATTTAACTCAATTTTTATGTTGCACAATAACTACATCAAGAAGTTAGACTATAGCTATTATTTGTAAGTTTGGTGTACAAAAAAGTATTTTTATTCTATTTAATGTTCATTTAAAAGTTAGAAAATGAATTAGTTTAATTAGAAAGCACTTTTAAACATCAAATTTATGGCGAATGGGCAAGACACTCCATCTTCCTTACCAAGCATCTCAATGCAACACGAAGTGGCTTGATGTTGTTCTGGTTATTATTGTCTCCAGTTGCTATGACTAAAGTTTCCAGAGCTAACATCAAGTCTGCCCCCTCCACCGGAAGACATTCTTCATAGCTGTAACAAGAGAACAGTTTAGTATTCTTCAAATTAATATTCCTCAACTTTCACACAACGATTCACACTATGAGAAATCTAGAAGGACAGAAAGGGTCACTGCCATTCTATAATAATACTAGCAAAAGCGATAGTAGGCAACACAGAGGTCACGATTCCGATATTAATTTTGTGCAAGTACCCTCCAATAAATTAATAAATAATTTTAAAGTGTCATCACGGGTGGAATTCACAATGAAATCATTCAATTTTCTGCGCTTGGTCTGTCGCTATTTCAAAGTGTTTATAAAATTAATTATTATAAATTTTGTGATGAATCGTCAAGTTGATGGTAAGAACTACTATTTTTATTCATTCACATTGCAAATACCTTAACGGTTGCCGAAAAATAGCAGTCTGATGTGATGGATATTACATTTTTAATGCAAACTTTGCGTTTTTTGGACCAGAAACTACATGTACTTTATTTTACCATGGCTGAAACTCATTTGTATAGTATTGCTCAAAGTAAATTAGAAAGTGCGGACTGGTGCGGAACCTTCTCAATATTTTAAGTTAAGCTACTGTCAAGATATTTTTTTCAGAAATCGTAATATTTATATCCAGGAGGGAGTTCTATGAACAATGGATAAAATATCCATAAAATGAAAAAAATACGCGTTTGTTTGAATATATTTCTAAGAAATACGAAACTTACGACGTCAATCTTTTGTTCTGACAAAAGAATGTGCTCATCAAAGTCAAAGGCAAAAAACAAATCAATTACACCCATAAAAGGCACTTTTGAAAGTCAGACTTACAAATGAAATGAGAGAATGATTCTAGTTGCACAAGGTAAATTCATATGGCGAAGAATGTGCAAGAAACTCGCTGCTTACTCTTTCCAAATAGATTTTACAATATTTTGTATACATAACCAGATGACATGTGAGGATGATATACAGACTGGCGCAGCTGTTTCCTAACCCACCCTAAAAACGAACGAATTTGAACCCTATGGGTATAACATTAAGACTTATTCAATGGGTATGAGCAAATCAGAGCGCTAATCGATGAACGAACACAATAATATTACAGATACGCAAATTTGACCTTTACAACGTTAGCGTGAGAATATGTTTAACTACTTTTTAAGCCATTTTGATTTTTATGCAGTAAGACTTAAAGTTTTTAGAGTATTGTGGCATAATTAGTGTAATTCGATATGTAAAGTAAAATCTAACCTACGCTGATTCCAAAACCATTTGGAGATTTTAGGGTCTTAAGCCTTATTTTTCTATTTTTAGCTCTCTATATCACAAGATTGTGATTATTTTCACAATAATACTTGTAACCATTTGACTTTTATTTGACCTCTATATGACGTCATAAAGTAGCCTGAACAGACTACTTCCTTCGTGTTTTTCAAGATAAATTAAAAAAAACGGTTGTTAGTCTAAGGGTCAAACTACACGGGCGGCTCTCCCGCTGCGGAGATCCGTTCGACAAAGCTGCCGCAGACCATTATACTACACGGGATGCGTTTTATCGCTGTCTCCGTACAGAACATTTTGACGCGACACAAGCCACGCAAGCGCACGAACGACGAGCGAGCGCTAATATCCCACGCAGAATGACGAAGACAATTGCGGGGAAACCACGGCGGATTGACGTTGCGTGCGGCGGTCGTATTTCTCCCGCCTGTGAACCGCGACGGGAAATCGCGCAGTGTAGTATGCAGCATACAACTTTCATATTAAATTGTGACTAGTGCGGTTCAGAAGCGGATTCCCGCGGCGGTAAAACCGCCCGTGTAGTATGACCCTAAAAATCGTATCTGTCAAGTGTCAACTGTTGACAATGTCAAGTTTGAAGTTGTCTATTAGTGTTTTTTGTATGTACTGAAAACGTGGCAAAGACTTAAAGCTATTCAGTCTACGAAATTACGTCATCACGAATAATACTTTAAAATATAATTAAAAAAAAACTGTTAGGTACTTGAAAAACAAAAATCTTTAAATTAGTGGCTTAAAATTAAATGTTTTACGAAATAAAAATATAAAAAAAAAATACCTGAAGAATACTTTACATACCGAATTGCAACTAATTTTAAATTGCTAGATCGGTATTTTACGCACCTTTAGTATCATTTACCTGCCAAAGCAAAGGAAGTCTCCGATTCTTGGCTTTGTTTTCGAAGTTTAGGCAACTAAGCACTACCTATTCCAATATCTGACCATAAGGTATTTTATTGTAACATTTAACACAGTACCCCAAGTCTGCCAGTAGTCTGAAAGCTGGTTGAGTTATTTTATCTTTATTTCTGGTGTTAACACTATGTCTATAACATACATTACATTTTCATAAATAAATTGACCAAACACTTATAATTAAAACTAATTTTTAATATTAACACAATGAGTCGTGTGAGCACGTCGGCGGCGGTGGCGGCGCGCGCCAGGTCGCCGGACAGCGCCGCCTCGCTGCAGTAGCGGCGCAGCGCCGCGCAGCCGCCCAGGGGCGACCGACGGGCCAGTCCAGTAGTAAATGCAACTCACCAATGCACAATGAGTCGTGTGAGCACGTCGGCGGCGGTGGCGGCGCGCGCCAGGTCGCCGGACAGCGCCGCCTCGCTGCAGTAGCGGCGCAGCGCCGCGCAGCCGCCCAGGGGCGACCGACGGGCCAGTCCAGTAGTAAATGCAACTCACCAATGCACAATGAGTCGTGTGAGCACGTCGGCGGCGGTGGCGGCGCGCGCCAGGTCGCCGGACAGCGCCGCCTCGCTGCAGTAGCGGCGCAGCGCCGCGCAGCCGCCCAGGGGCGACGCCGCCGCCGCGCACACGGCCGGGCAGAACACGAGCTTCTGCACACACGACACCATAACACGAATAAGCACTGCTAATTCATGCTCCACTTATAATAGCATTAAAAAAAAGAGGCTCGTAGAAGCAGGAATGCACAGCATTTAATTTTAACGATAAGTGAAAAACAATTTTTATTCAAACTGTTTCTGTTTTAATTTCAAATTTTGAAGAATAAAAGTGAAACTTAGAATAAGTCCATGTATTGTTCATCCCTGCTTCTTTGAGGTTTTTTTATGATTGATACTGTAATTTATCAACTAAAATAAAATTATATAACTAGTAGCTGATGTGAAAATAGATTATGATAAATTCGACGTCTATAGTAATTGTAACATGCTTACTTGTACATACTTTCTGCGCATTACAAATAACCTTTTTGTTGTTGTCTAATGCTATTGTAAATGGAGCATAGCACATAACAACCATACGGCCCGATGGAGGGCAACCTCCATCTTGTCTCAAGACAAGCTTGACGAGGTCAGTCCATGGAGGGGTGACCATAGGTATAGGTTAATCGGGCAGGTGTCCGCAACTCCACATCATTCATTCATTTGTTACATATCTCCGTGCTTCGAAAGGCATATTAAGCTGTTGGTCCCAGTTCTAATTTGTTTACCTTTGACAGTCGTTTCAGGTAGTCAGGACCCCGAAAGTCTGACAACCAGTTTAACCAGGGGGTATTGTGTTACCCAGTAACTGGGTTGGACTCTAACATAATTGGGAAAAGGCTAACTTTTATACACAAAATTTATGCTTTGTTTATAACATCAATATACATAGAATACTTTGACGATGATTATTTATGTATACTGAATGCGCGTAAGGAGGAACCTGCATTTATGACTAGACAACTCAATCAAAAACATCCACAATATTTTCACTAGTAGAGAAGATAATCACTGACCTGCATAACTTGCAAGCACAGCATAGTATGCTCCATCTCCTGGCTATCAGTCGCAGCTCTTACTAACTTCTCCACACAGTCTGCCGGCCACAGGGCTGCATGTTCCGCCAGTTTCCGCAGCCCGAGGAGTGCGGCGCGGCGTACGGAGGAACGGGCGTCGTTCATTGCTATGCTTAGGAGCAGTTCCACCTAAAATTTTGATATAATATTTTCTGAGGGGTTATATAGACCAAATAAATGAAAAACAAACACTTTTACTGTCTGACATCTCCTAGACATAAGGTTTAAATTGCAATGATGAAAGCGTATTTGTCAAAATCAAGTTCTATGTAGATCAGGCTTCTATTGAGAAATTCTTGGTAGAATAAGTTAATGAAGCTTTGCTGGGGGTCAAACCCAAGCCCTCGTGACCACTCACTTGAATTACTTTTTGAATCCTATAAAATGACAGTCTACCAAAACCCTCCTTTCACCATTTTGTAGTGTTTTAGCTGGAAACAATTTAGTGACAAAACTAACTTCCGCAGCTTTACATCTGTCTGATACATTAGAAGGAAACTATACTACAAAAGTATATCTCATTTTTTTCTTATCTATAGAAATTTTATTGGCAAATATTATAGTGTGGCATTCAGGTAAATACAAACAAGTTCTTAAAGTGTTTATGACATTCCAGTCTATAAGAACTTACTTGATCCGGCACATGAACAACAGTGTCGGCGGCAATATGTGTGAGCGCAGTAATGGCGGCGCGCACTGAACTCGAAGATGGGAACCGTTCAAGTAAGGAACGGAGTAGCTTGAGCACACCTTGAGCTCTGACAGCTGGGGAATAACAAAAGGATACCATTATATTTACAGTTACTATACTCCATCCGAGTAGGTAGTTAACGTAAAAGGTAAACAATTTTGACATGGATTTTTATACCATTATATTTAGGATCCAACCTTCCAAATTTTGGTATTTCAGTTCATAGAGATGAAAGTTTGTGTTGCTGTTTTTGTATATATCAAAATATCCTTCCAAATTTCTTAGTGATTATGTTTGGACTTGCATGGCTTTAAGAATTAATTGAAAACCAAATATCTATAATGCTTGTCAACACTTTGACTACCAGACACAATAGAAATTAAATCCTTCGAGGTCACCAGTGACTGGCGTTGTGGCATAAAAAGTATTAATATTTTGTAGTAACTGAAGACTGTTATTACATAAAATCCATGGGTTGCATCTTGTGAAATATGATGGAATATAAAAACAATTTATTACCTCCACCATGCACAGTCCTTAGAGCCCTGACAAGCTTAGCTCTCCGTTCAGCAGCTGTGCTCTCACAGTCCACCATGTCCCAGAGCTTATTACACATAGACACTGCAAACGCACTGAAAGTAAAGGCATTATTTGTGTCATTGTTGTTTTTGAAATAGTAAGTAAATCTCATAATGGTGATTTATGCTTCCTCTTTCATTAGCAGTATGAAAAAACAATTATCATTTTCATATAAGACTGCCAATGTTGTTTCAAGTAGGCAAACTAATTTCAAAGTAACATGTAGGTAGTTTACAAACAAATACAAAACTCACTTCGAATGCTCTGCAAATCTAGTTGTAGCATAAATAGCAGCGTCAACTTCCACATTGTCATGGCTGTCGAGTCCTCTACGTATAGCATGGTGCACATTCTGCCTCTCTGGTATAATCCCAGCCACTGCACCAAGCGTCCTCAGTGCCAGTGCTCTAGCCACTGGATCGTTTGAATGTAGAACGCTAAAAACTCTCCTTAAAAACTCATCCACGTTCAGGATCTTGTCTAAGTGCTTCTCGCTTTGTTGGCAGACGCGGAGCACCCATAGTCGAAGGAAATTATTACCCATACGAAACACATCAGCTAGTTTCAAGAACGATGAGTTGATAAGTATTGGGAACGGATATTTCTCAAACAGACGCGGGAAACGGACGATGGCTTCGCATTGTTCACCAACTTTCCCAGACCGGAGGCCTAGAACAAGGTACATTTCGTTAGTAATTGTTGAAGAATTTTGTATGGTAAGCATCTGAAACTGAGGTTAGGTTATACCTTTGTCTAGTTCGGTTAATGCGGAGTTTGCATCCTGTTCTGGCTCACCAGAGGTGTCATTAAAAGTGTTTAATCGCACACCGATCATGGCAAGTTTCTTATTTTTGTTTATTTATCAGTAAAAACGACAACAATCGAAAATTAAACAACAATGACAGATTTATTCAAGATTGTCAAGACAGATTGAAAGACGGAATGGAAAATGGAAGACAATGACAATGACATCAGAAATGACACTTGCTTGCTTGACACTTGACGTTGACAGTCATTAATTCATTATTTTCAGAAGCACTGTTGCCAGAGTTGAAATTATGTAACTTATTGGTTAGTTTTTATTGATTTCTTTGTATTTATTTGTTCATACTTATAAACTCCGTCCGTAAACCGACCCACTGGCTTTAGACTTCAATAATTAGTAGCAACGATGTTGTACGTTTTAAGTCAACTTACGTTAATTCATTGCCATCTAGCGTTAAAATTTTCAACTTTAATTTAATTGTTGCCGATTGTATAACATAGAGGTCACTGCTAGTCTTTTTGTAAGCTGAAAATTTCTTGGGTGCAGAGGAAAATAATTTCGATCTCCTATATTTTTTTTGGTTGGATTCATCTTAATTCGTCGTGCTGAAGTAAAAAAACATGTTTCCAGAGGGTATAACAGCAATACTAGAAGCAGCTGATGATCACTGGTTTAATACTGCATATCACAAATAGCACGCAGCGATGACCATCTAAGAGAGGACATTGGTGACACCAAATACGTAGATACATTCAGAAAAGGCCGACAGATTAATAAATTATGCTGTGAATGTGTTATCCTCATGTCAACCAAAATAACTCAAGGTTTAAACGTGCGCACACAGGCACATGTGTGATTTGTAAGATTTATTAGGTTGACCATCGCCATTTTTATTGTTCGAGTCAATCATTGGTTTAATAAAGTTTTGTAGTGCAGAGTGCTCTAAAAAATATTGAACGCGTTGCAAAATTCTTTCAATGTTCTAGTAAAGTAAGTAATTAAAATAGGTAAGTAGCCACCTATGTTAGCCAAACCTCAACACCTAACCAGAACAAACCTATTAAAAGTAAAACTAACCTCTGGATAACCATCGACAAAGCGGTGTTTACCAGCAATGCTCGGCTCAACTCTCAAAGGGCGGCAAGTAATTACTCTGTAACGGGAGTGTATGTCGCCATTACTGCGAAAACGGCGCGAAAGGTACGAACTCACTAATCATGGCGGATCGCTCGACAAAATGACGGAGTTTTGTTACATGAGTTCGTTAGACGTAGTTTGTTATTAAATGGAGCTCGGGTTTGCTCGTATTATCCAAATTGAAGGCTAATCATGTTGAGTCGAGTTTCAAATGGGGACCTATCGTTTATTGACGAGATAATTTGTTGGGGGACTTGTGAATCAGACATCTACTGAGTACCTAGCATATTACCTATTTATTATGATTTCAGATACAAAAACATAGATAGACATGCAAAACTATCAATTCGAAATTTCGTAGTACAGAAAGTTACCACAATGTGTCAAATTTTCCCATTTGAATATGAACGAATAAATAAATAGGTACTTATGCTTGGCAAAAAAGTGTAGAAACGGAACTAAATTTTTGTCTGTTGGCAACATTTTCAAAATAATGACATCTCATAATAAACAAAGTTCACGATTTCGTAAAATTTTAATTTCGACCACCAAACGTTGATTAATAAACGTAAAAAGTGAAGAATATTGAATAAAACCATTCGGAGTGCTGGCAGGGAGGTTATTTATACGGTGTACAGGCGATATCTGGCGGAACATGAGGCCCAAACTATTCTTCGTGAACTTAACAATGTTTTCTAGAGTTCCGCTTATAATACAGGTATGTAAGAGTTTGTTTTGTTGATTTTAGGTAAATCAAGTGTTAGTTGATGAATACAAAGCTATATTAATTTGCTTGCATAAGGAATAACTAGAAATTTGAAACAATAAATGTCGAGCACATAGGTTATGTTTACATTTTTTCAGCATTACTCTGGTATAGTGCGCTGAGATAAATTGATACTTTGGTGACTTGACTTTTAACTGAATGAAAATTCACTTTCTTCGTAAATTATACTTTAAGTGCGATATCAAGGGAGAGAATTATTTGTTCTAGCGTTTGAATTAGAAATGTAAAAGAAATTGTCGTGCCATAGTCTAAATCTATTATTTAATTCAGGGAAGCCTGTTATCGTTCTAAGCAAAATCGTGCTGGAAGGAGATAAACAAAAGGGTATTTTCTACATCCGTCTTTTTAACAGTATGTGATAAAAATGTTTTACTTTTAATATTGTTAGGGATAAATGAAATATTTCGTCTTTACAGGAAGCAGCTGAACGTGCATTACAAGCTATTATCGAGGAGGATTGGAAGAACTCGTGCTAACATGTAATAAAAATTGAAAATGATTACTGGAAAAAAAATAACTATGAACGAGGAAATATAGCGATTAGTAATAAATCTAGAAGTTGATAGTAGCATCACCTCTGAACCCGAACATGACTCAGATGAGTTTGCGGCCTACGTGTTCGGGGTAGAATATTTAGAGGAAGATTTACTAGAATAAAATATAGAAATTATGTTATACAATGTTATGTTGATTTTTTTATAATTCCTAAACAATGTTGTGAACTCAGGAGTATTTACTTAATTTGTTATTTTTAGGTGTTTAGTTGCGTGTCGAGAACACGTCCTTGTTCAATTAATTCATTACACCCCAAGAGGACATCGGTGTCCACGCTGTCATTGTCTTTCTATTGTGTCTCTAATTGCCACGATTAAAAGTGATTACTTACTGATTAAAAAAAAAATACATAATTAGATTAATTTGTCTAAAAAACAGCTAAGTATCAAGACGAGGTTGGTACGCTATGCGGTTGCCACGCGGGTTGCCATACGAAGAGCACAGTGGCGCCTCCATTATTTTCTACTCTTTTTTGCCAAGCTGTATGATAGTTGAAAAACGATAAAAGAAATTTGACACATTGCGGTAACTTGATGTGCTGGCGTCTGTACATTTCTAAAATGTGACCAGACTGAAATGGCCTACCTAGGTACTTACCATTGACATTGGACACGAATTCACGATTTTGCGCTACCTTTTTTTCCTACGACTTCTGAAAGCCAATAACATTTTACTATTCTATGTTTTTTCCATAAAACGTCAAAATGAGGTAGGTATAGAGACTCTAGGTGGAGTTTGGTCTAACAACAAACTTGTATTTTTTTTAAAAAACCTACTTCAAAAAAGGAGAAGACTCTATGTTCGACTGTATGTTTTCTATTTGACAAGAAAGTTTTACAAAATGACATAATCAATCATCAAGCGAGTCCATATCTTAGGTCCTATACATAGGAAGATATGCGGCATGTTGCCTAGGCATTCTTGTCAGTACTGTGTCAGTTTTTTAAGAGAATACCTACTTAGTAATGGTGTCGGACAAGTCCTTGTCCTAATAACTTTTTCCGTCCGGTGACACTGCGCAAGGCTGCGCGTGATTACTATGCCAAATGCGCCGGCGCAGGATATTTGGGGAGTTTATCCGCTTACACTACCGTATAGTAGGCACGTCCATACTCGATCGATGATATATAAGAGGACCTATTGTCTGATCAATCATTACTCATTGGATCTCGTGTCCTATCGTTTCTTCTGTTTCGCAGCCAACGAAAACCCAACCGTAACCAAGATGTTCAAATACGTAAGTTTTTCTTTCTTTTTTCTTTTGCATGAATATGTACCGCATTAAAATTAAGGTTATCGATCCATGGTCGTGCTGGAGGGGATCACACTGCTAATTTTGTTTTTATTTTTAATGCGAATTGTTTTTGAAAGATCTCACTAAAGACACGATGTTATGCCAATTTTCGGAACTAAACAGAATGCGTTCACTGGATGAGAAGAGGAATTTCTCATTTTGTTTTCAGTGGTTCGTTTATGTACCTACTTATCTAAATGTCTAAATTAATTAAGAAGTTCATAAGATTGGTTTTAGACAATAGATTTGCACAGTAGTTTAACAATATAGGTACACTCTTAGATACCGAATCCGGGGTTCTTTTGTTTTTGTAGGTATGTCAGTTAGAATGTTTATAAATTCACCAACGGTACAGGAAGCTTTCCTAGTAAAGAGCAACATTATAATAAAGCTGTCGTATGTTGACAGCCCACGGTTGTCGACATATTATACGACAGCCGTGGGCACAACTGACCCTTGCCTGGACTCAAGCAACAGAACGGAGACAAGACAAGAGAAGAGGAGATATGTGGGCAACAACCAATAAAAATAAAAGAAAGAAAAAGCATTTATTTGGCGCGACACAGGCACACGTTAGAAATAAAATAGGTACAAAAAAAAAGAATGAAACTAAAAAATGACAATAAAAATAAACAAAATAAGAAATTATGTGCCTTGCGGCTGCGCCAAATAGGTCCAGTTCAGCAAAAAAGCCAGACAACTACGCTGGTTTGCAACTGGAACTGAGGTGACGTGTCACCGACGTAAAAGCAGACTGATAAGTATGCATGTGTGAGTGTCTGTGCGTGTGTTGTGTGTGTGCAAAATAAATAAATAATTTATTTGTAGTGAACAATGTGAGGTAGATAAATATTTAATAAATAATATACCAACTTGATACTGTCCCACTGCAGGGCAAAGGCCTCCTCTCATACGGAGAAGGCACGAACATTGATCACCGCGCTTGCTCAAGGCCGATTGGCGATTTAAAACTATAACTATAACAGATACTAGTAGTTACTAGTAAATCCTCCTCTTATATTAAGTAGGTACTAGGTAGTACCTACTTAATATAAAGAGGAGGATTTCCGAAACTACTGGACAAATTTGAAAATCACCATTGGGGAGATGCATTGTCCCCAGATGACATAGGCTAATTTTCATTCCTGTATTCCCATGAAAACGGTAACTACTTACGCGGGTGAAAACACGTGACGTCTGATAGTAGATATTAACTGTAAGTCCAGGTTTCAACAACCAATAGGACTTAATTATTACATTACTATACACTTCTCGTCACAACTTACAGTAAATCAAGAAATTGTATTGGCGGTTAACAATACATCTTTTTCCTCTCGGTTCCTCTTTGGTGGAATCCGGGCCCAAGACCCAGGATGCACAAATCCCACTGTAAGTTCTGTTTAACTAATACATTGTATCATATTTCTCTTCAGGTACTGTTGTTCGCTGCTCTTCTGGCTTTCGCCTCCGCCAAGCCGAAGCCTCTGGTCCTTGAATACGACTACCCAGTAGCAGCCTACAGTGCCCCACTGGCCGCCTACTCTTCACCTGTCGCCTACTCCTACAGCGCCTACGACTACGCACTTCCTTACTCTGCCTACGCGTACTCTCCATACTCTTACTATGTGCGTTAAGGAGTTACACTTACGAACTGACTGCGGCTCCAAATGTTAATTTAATTTATTTTAGTTGAAAGCAATCATCGGAATTAGTGATGGGCAAAGGATAATTACTCGAAGGATAAATACTCAAGTATTTATCCGAAGTGGATAAATACTCGTTTTTACTCATTTTTATCCGATATTTACCCAAAATGATGGATATTTATTATTTTGCATGTTTTTTTTATATTGATAGGCTAGTTTTACTATTAAGGCTTTCGAAAATACTTAATACATTATTACTTTTCAAGTTCTGATTGTAAAGACGAAGCAACGTGTTTCTAACCGCACCGCACTATATCCCGGCCTCCTTTTGTCCCATTCCTTTTGTTTTATTACCTTTCCCCTCACACCACCGCGCCTGCGCTGTGCCCAGGTATGTGTCTTAGAGAGCGCACGCGCGTGTGCGTTTTTAACAACAAAATAATTATTATGAGGTGATAGTGTTCTAGTTTTATGAGACATTTAAGTGATTTTGAAGTTGGATTATAGCGTTTCAAGGTATGTTTTAAAAGCTGAACCTTTCTTTGTTAAAGGTTTAAACACTTAATAAAATCGGCGGATAAGTGAACTACTAAAAATAAATAGAAAAGTGTAGTTTTATTATTGTTGATAACGCTAGAAACCTACAAAAGACTGAAGAGTCCCTTGTTTTGAGTGTTTTGAAATCTCAGTGCGTCATGAGCCAGCAAATTAATAGTGTTGTGCGCAGTACTAAACTAACTTAGTAAAAAAGTTTAACAACATTTTTGCCAACAGTTGTGCCTCTAAACTGCACAGCACACTCTTGCTAGCTCATTACGCACTGAAATGTGAAGTTTTCACCAATTTTATTAAACTCTGCATAGACGTCATCATCTGCCTAGCCTTTTCCCAACTATGTTGGGGTCGGCTTCCAGTTTCACCGGATGCAGCTGAATACCAGTGTTTTACATGGAGCTGTCTGTCAGACCTAAACAACCCAGTGGCAAGGCAAGGCAGTGAACTGGGTAACATGATACCCCTTGGTTAAACTGGTTGTCAGACTTTGGACTTCTGACCACAATTAACGGCTGTCAAAGATCTACAAATGACAGCTGGGACCAACGGCTTAACGTGCTTTCCGAGGCACGGATGAGTCTTGGTATATAATAAATGGTCATCCATCCACGGACCGACCACGTCAAGCGTAGTTTAACCTTCGATCAACCCATGCGGCTGTTATAATTTAGCCACAAGTTCCTCCGACGACTCCTCTGCATAGACGTAATAAAATCTATGCAAAATTACACGTGCTTGGGCTATACTTTATTTTATGGGCCATATAGTTGGAAGTCCATTTTTTTTTGTAGATAGTACTCATAAACAGAAGGTTTTTTTACAATTTTTAAGTTGCGGAGACTCCCAGTTAAAATAAAATAATAAAGAGAAACACATTTTTTTAAAGTTTCCATATAAATTGAAAATAACACGCCCGGTATCACCACTTTGTCGAATGTCGGGAGGACACGGCGTGGCATACGCTGGCAAAGTGTGCCACTTGAGAGGAGCCGTGCCGTGCCCTCGTCTCTGGAGTAGGCAGTGACTTGTCGCTGCCGGCCGTGGTCGAGAGGATGGCCGGCAGCGTCGAGTCCTGGGACACGGTGGTGTCCTTCTGCGAAACGGTCGTCTCGCAGATGGAGGCTGCGGAAAGTGAGAGGGAGAGCAACTCCACTCACCCGGCCCGCAGCAGACGTACCGGGCGCAGGCAGATGGCGGACAACGCCCTCTTCCAGCCCCCCTGAATGGGTTCAGGGGCGACGGACACGGGACGTCCGCCGCCCCCATGTACATGGATCCGAGGTGGCGGCGCGTCGAGTTTACGCGCGCCCCAACACCTCACTCCCCTCGCTGACTTGGCGAGGCCCTCGGGTCGCAGTCAGTCGGGAGTCGCGGAAGTATCTCCTGTTCCCGTGACCCCCGGCGCAGGTGTGAGAAGGAACACGGGGTGGTTTTTAGTCAGTAAAGAAAGAAAGAAAGAAAAGAAAAGAAAGAAAACATATTTATTTGGCACATGCCACAAGTGCACAAAACAAAGTAAGTAACAGTAAGTCTGACAGACCCCGGGGCGGGGGCCATCCATGAGGATTTTCCACCACTAAAAAAAAATAAAAGTAGCGGGGTCGTAGTGAGTGAGCAAACACAGACCCCTCTCCACCTCCTTCGTGGTTATTTTTTTAAACCACCCAGAAGTTGGAGCCCCGCCAAGCGGTTCCGGCGACATCTTGGCAGGTAAGGGTATAAGAATAATAATATTCCTTGTGCTTTATTCAACTTATCCGAAAAATACCCGAAACTAATTTCAAAATGTTAACTTTTAAATTTTAAAATACGTATATCTCCGTAACCTTGGGGTTCCGCGGGTTGGAAATGGTACAGGATTTAGGCCCCTGCCACCCTCGCCCTCCCCGGCCCATAAATATATGGAAATTAGAGTGAAAATAATGGAAATTAGTGTTTTAACCTAACCTCAAACTTTAACAATGAATTTCTCCATAACCATGGGGCTCCGCGGTGTGGAAATCCAACAGGGGGGTAGCTCATCTCCCCCTCCCTCTCCCCAGCCCCTCTCCGATCCATAAATCAATGACCCATAAAGGAAAGTATTACCCAATTTTTTTATTATTGTGTGTAATCATAGGTTAGACAGGCTTGTTTTTTTAAAAGTTCTTGATAAGTTTTAGAATTTCACTTAATTTCATCCTTTTCTTCGTAGAAATATAAAATTTCCCTTACTAAAATCGTGTATAATATTTATCCGCCGTTTTGGATAAATACTCGAGTAAAAACGGATATTTATGAGTATTTATCCATTTTGAGTATTTATCCGGATAAATTCCCAACACTAATCGGAATAAATATTCGATACTAATTCCAAGTCTTTTCATTCTGCCTTAATTTATACCAAGATGCAATTGATTATCTGTTCAGACTAGGTTTTGTTTCATAATTATCGGTTATGATGATGGTATTAGTTTATAATATGATATATCTTGACTTAGCTCGCGATCCTGTCGATATATGGCATGTGGACTCTGAGATCATTGTGCCACTAACTTATTTATTAAATTGACCAACTTATACTTGTTGTAGGTAAAGCTACAACAAGTAAAAGCTATAGGTCATAGTTTTAGGACATTAAACATTTAAAAGAGATATATAAATATTTTTTAAATTAGTTCTTAGTTTCATAAAATAAAATGAACACACATGTACCTATTGTTAAGTAGTTGATCTTTCTGGAACATTAATATTTTCATGTAGGTAAGTAATTGTATCAATTCTAGCCAAATATTTCTATTTTTGCATTGTAATAATTTATTATGTAAACCTGAAATTTGCACGCCACATGTGGCAGAATGTGGTGAGACCTATATGTTATTTGAGACCTTGTACTGTACCATGTTCGGACAAATCAATTAATTTAAATTTGAATTTGAATTTGGAGTCATGGCCCGTAGCTTGGATTCTGGATACGATATTACTGGATTCAGGTTCGTAATTTTTTAAATGTTCTTTTTTAATATTAAAAATATTTAATCAATTGTTAAATAAGTAAGGGGATGAATAAAAGAAATAAAAAATAAAATGAATGCCAATCAAGATTGTATTGGTCACATAAGGTTAGGTCGGATTACATAAGGATTTGAGATAAGATTTTAGTTACTTACTTAAATACTCGCTGGAATGTGCGAGATAAACTTACACTAAACCTCAGCAGAACAAAAAAAAATCTGACATTCTTCGAAATTTGCATCCCCACTGTCTTATCAAAAACTACGAATAATGCTTAATTAAAAACGTTATCTAACTATTCCCTAAGCTTTAATCCTTCCGGATTGGACAATGCATTATTTTGACATTATTTTTTTCCACAATGGAGGATTATTCATTGTATCGTGCACGCAAGTAATCGATGCCGGACGTGGCGAGGATTACGACCAGACGGCCAATAACCTATTTTGGCAGAAGGAATTCTTGGAAAGTCCAGAATTGCAGTTTTGTATATCCCTTTGTGAAGTCCAAACGAGATTCTTTAGCGGGCAGAACGTGCTGTAAGGGGTGGAATGGACATCGGTGCACAAGGTACCAGTTCTGTAGGTACTTACTGGTCCCCATAGAGTTGTTTTTTTTTTCTAGTCCCTAATTTTTACGTTATTTTCTGATGTTTTTTTTTAACTGTATAAATCATGATTAATTTGTAAACCAAAAAGTAGGTGTATAGACTCCTTTAACATGAGATTTAAAAACTTAATTGGTATAAAATGTGGATGTACAGACGCCAGCATATCAAGTTACCCCAAAGTGTCAAATTTCTTTGATCGTTTTTCATCTTCATGTCAAACAGAATAAGGTTCATATTCAATTGGGAAAATTTGACACATTGGGGTAAGTTGATGTGCTGGCGTCTGTACTATAGATACATCTCTGCCTAACCCTTCACTGAACACAGCCGTGATGTAATTTTCTTTTCACATCCTTCAATAAAATTTTATTACGTTATCTAAGAATTATTTTTTTACAGACAAAAGTAGGTTGATTAGAGAAAAGTCTAATATTAAACTCACCGTGAGTTTCGTGAGTAATTGAAATAAAACTTAGAATGAATTATAATGTAGACGAAAAATTTTCTACAAACAACGATTCAATTTTTCGTCTCCCATTCTTAATTACTTACTTAGATGTTTCTGATGTTTCTTTTACTTTAAACTGTTATCACAGGGTTCAGAATTCATAGTAACACTATATATTTAGCTTCGATGGTCCTAGTGTCTCATTTTTTTTTATTGTATCGTTTTTTTTATTTATTTTTGATGTAATGTCGTAGACCTAGTCATGTATTCCAGTTTTGTACATGTAAGCGGGCACGCCCTTTTTACTTGAAGGCTTATATTTATTCAGTTAGTTATATTTTATTTTTTGCATGAGTTTAGTTGTCAACGTCGGTACTTAGGTACTATTCTTATTAGGTACTACTGTCTTGTATATTGGTGTGTGCTAGCTAGCATGTAGCAAATTATTTAATTTAAATGATTAAGTTTATTAATTTCCAATGCTGTTTAAACTGTTCTTCTAACATATCAGACAGACGTGTTGCTGGGGAGTTTGTTCCGCCACTTCTTCTTCCCAGCAAAAACACTAGGAAGTGGCGAAGGGCGGGCGTTTTGGAGGACTGTCTTATGTAATTTTTGACGTTCAAAAAGTGCTGATCCTCAGCCTAATTTGAATAAATGACTTTTGATTTTGATTTTGATTTCTATGTGCATCGATCCCCCTTACACTGAATATTCTGTCATCGTCCTGTGCATCACTTTGTCCTCAGTACAAAGGATGCTGGGATAGCTAACATCAGTCAATAGTTAGGTTGTGAACCCCTAACATGGCCCCAGGCTAACATATCTGGTTAAGCCAGTTTCGAAATCAACAATGGAGTATTGTCAGGACATAAAGGACTGTGCAACATCTGAAATCATTAGGAAATATTTTAAAGTTGTCTTGGTATAATTGTGAATTGTTAGACTATGTTCGTTTTTAATATTGAGTCAATTTTCTCTCATACACAAAACATACTTAGTTACTTGTGCTTACAAAAGGTAGACGTGTACGTAACAATAGTTGTGCCTCGAAGTTTTACCGGGTCGTAAGGGTCCGTATCGTGATGTTATGTACCAATAATCTTTCTTAACAATTCGGCTATCAAACGCAAAAAGATTTAATCCAATCTGACTGTCAGTTCCAGAGAATAGCGCTATTCTCTGGAACTGACAGTCAGATTGGATTCAAACAAACCAAGTCTTCAGCTTTATACTTATCTTATACTAGTTTAGATTTAGATATGGCTGAATTTGACCGAATTTAAAATTCAAAAAAAAAAAAAATACATACACACGAACATAGAACCTCCTCCTTTTTTGAAAGTCGGTTAAAAATAAGTACTTTCGTTGTGATCACAACTGCAGAGCTGTTCTGTAAAAACTCACCCCGTGTACATGTACAGACGCCAGCACATCAAGTTACCCCAATGTGTCAAATTTCTTTGATCATTTTTCAACTTTATGTCAAACAGGATAAAGTTCATATTCAATTGGGAAAATTTGACAGACTATCACCTGATAGATCGTGTTTACTGTAATCGATTACAGGCGCGGATTTTCAAACAGCGTTAATGTTATTTAGTTGTGTTATAATTAATAGTGTATAAAAAAAAAAGTTTCTTTGGGAAAGTTGATTGAAATCATGTGTTTAATTATCGGTCACTAATTACTAGTCACCCTATATTTATATAAAAATGTTATGTTGGTTTGTGTACGCTTGAAAAACTCAAAAAGTTCTGCACCGATCGAGCTGAAATTTTAGCATGATATATTATATAATCCACATCAAGGATTGTTTTTATCCATATATATATTTTTTTGTTTTTATCTTTTCTATCTCAATGTGCCACAGCGAAGCAAGGTACAGCTAGTTTCAAATAAAAATCATCCAAAATCATGTCAAGCATTAGTACTGGAGCCTTAGTTCGTCTTCCCGTCTTATTTTTTCACTCGAATGAATAGTCCAAAGGATTATACACTGTTATCGCCATCTTTGTTAAAGGATCATCTCTGTAATGATAAGATTTAGGGTACATTTGGTGCGGACCATTGTTGGTAATACGCATGACTTTTGCATAGCTCTATTGTGAAAGTTGGTTTAGCTACTGTTTGGATCAGTCTTTGTCTTGGCTTCGTTTTCTCTCACGATGGGAGACTATACACGACTGTTGATGACTTATATTTTTGGGTATTTCATTTGTTAGTAATGGTGTGAAAGAGTTGGTATGGAAGCAAGAATATGTAGCTTAGGTAGAATAAATCTTTTGGGCCATCTTAGAAAACCAAACTCAAGTTTCCGTTTATAATATTTGGAAATTCAAGATATTTTGAGTATCAAACTTAGGTCTGTACGAGTTAAATAAAATGTGAAAGTGTTTCTCCAAAAACGTAATGGCTTAGGGAAAATTAACGTTTGGGGCAATGGTAAAAATCAAAACTCAACTTTTCATATACTATGTTTGAAAATTTTAGATCTTTTGTGTAATAAACTTACAAGTTTAACTGATTCTACTTGGCCAATGGCATTGGGTAAGAAACTCATCCTACTAATATTATAAACGCGAAAGTTTGCGAGTATGGATAGATGGATGGATGGATGGATGGATGGATGGATATTTGTTACTCTTTCACGTAAAAACTACTGAATGGATTTTAATAAAATGTGGTACGGAGTTAGCTGACACCCTGGACTAACACATAGGCTGCTTTTTATATCTGCATTCCCACGGGAACGGGATCTACGCGGGTGAAACCGCGGGACGTCTGCTAGTTGAAAACAGTTATATCACAACATTTTGTACAGTGTAGTCTCAAGAAATATAAAATATTCATGAAGCATCAAGGATAAAAAAGAAGGTGTTATATCTACTAAGATAGGTGCATTGTATTACAAAATAAGCAATGTAGCAGATCAGCAAGATTTTGTCGTCTTATTACTATGTGGTTCCTCCAACTCCAATTAGGTTTATTGACGTTTTTAGATCGTACCTCATGCAAAACCACACACCTTTAGCAGGCGTCACTTAAACCTCTACTTATCCCAAAAAACGAAGTGTTACATTCACATATTAAATCTTATCTCCTGTCCCTGTTTCCAGGGTCTTAAACCTCAAAGTAGCCAAAATACAGCCACAAAGATCCAAGAAATAATCTTCTCAGAAGTGTTGAGTCGTTAAAACATTACGCATCGTCAATTTTCACAAAATTAACACCATTAAAACGTACCACCTTATTTTCAAGTGTCTAAGGTTTAAAATATTGTTTTTCTGGGGTAATAAATAAGCTTGTAATGTGTAATATCACACGTTTGGGCCCTGGTGCAATCAAAACATCGTGAAGTAATCCTCTTTTGTGTCTTGGTAGCGTACAAATGGCGATGTTTGGCACCGTTGATCGGGTAAGATCGATATCTTTGGAATAATCCCGCATCTTAAAGTGACACCTTTGCTTGGGATTTTTGGGACATACCTTAGGACTTTCAAGTTTTAACGTGTTACCCAATCATAGGGTTGTGCAGGTCAGATAGAAAATCGTTCTATGTAAAACATATTCAGCTATATCCAGTTAGATTGGAAACCGATTCCAATATGGCGCGCATGTTATCTTGGAATAAAGATATCTATTATTATTGAGAATGGCTAGGCCAAAAATTACCTAGGGCTTCCCAACTTGAAAGTCCAGGTCATTATCGGTTTCAAGTTCTATTTAACTTTTTACGATTAATTTTGAACAAAAGTAAAATGTCAGAAATCATTGTTGGATAGACTTTATATTCATAAATTTTGTTAACATGGATCTTAACGATAAGTGGAGTTATAATGAAAAGAGTAGATGCTTTTAATTACAAAAGTATGTTGCTAATCTTAAGATTAACACTGATAGTTTTTTTAAACGATTCGGTAAATGCAAATTATAATCTCATCTACATATAATGTTCAAATTAAAATAACTCTAGTCTGACTTGAATGTAAAATATTAGGCAAGTATACTTATTGAACATCATCATCTGCCTAGCCTTTTCCCAACACTCTAAAAAAAAAATGGTTGCTCCTAACAGGATTGTGATTATTGCAATCAAGCATCTTGATTCCATACGAGCCTAACAAGACGTTAGATAAATCAAATAAGGTGATTTTTATTGCTCTTACTATCTGCTCCTTAACTAGAACAATTATAACCTTAGTCAACGTTAACATGAAAATGACCATTATGACGAATTCAACATAATAGATTCATCTATAATCTTGGTCAATATAAATCTGAAAATGACTACTATAACTACTTATGATTACTAAATTTGACTAAGGACTTGGTCATTGCAACAAATGCATCTTCGTAGATTCGACTAAGAACTTGGTAAGTTTAACTAAGTCATCTTCGTAGACTCAGCTAAGACCTTGGTTATTTTAATTATTTGAATTACTATTAAACTATTTTACCATAATCAATTCAACTATGATCTTGTTCAAGTTAAATCTCTTAATATTCATATCAATCAATTTGTTTATTTGAATAAGCTACTAATCTTGTTAGTTACTAATATGAAACATTATTAAGCCAGCAAAGTTACTCTTAATCGAATGTACTGAGACACTTTGTCTCATTAACTAGCGCTAATCTATTAAGTGGGTCAGCACTTCAAATGGGTATTTAGGAGCCAGTATTAAGTGTTTTTTTATTAAATACAACCCTTACCTCCGGTTTCTGAAATCCAGGTCAAATTTGAATATACCTATGAGTATCACCTCTTGTGATTCGTTAATTTTAACGATGATCAAAATGACAACCAATCATATGACTTGACATGAGATTAAACATTTCTCAAAATTTTACCGGCATTTCAGAAATCGGGGTTAAGGGTTGTATTTATAAATATCACTAAATACTGAGAGTGCTCTTATTTACGCATTTGAAGTGCTGATCCAATTAATGAACCTAGCACCTCAAGATCATACCCAGAATACTGTCTGAATTGAGAGCAATATATTAATAAAAGTATGATATCAAAACATGATCGTTTTTTCTCTATTCCCAAAATACGAATGTTTAACTACTCTATTTGGATATTTAAACTGTCTTGACAGGTAACTATTTTGTCTAACAACATTTTTATAAGTGGCTGACATGTTAGGTACCTACCAACAAAAATTTGGTCAAAATGAAACAAAAATATAATTACAAACAATAAAATATATTCATGGAATGCTTAAATAGCAGAGCAGAGCGGTTACATATTTTTTCCATTAGGTGCTTAAAGTACATAGCGGGTGTAAGTAACAGTAGCCCAAGGAACTTTGACTAGTGACTTATTTTGACATATTTTCAAAGTGGAGCAAAATAATTGTTTCTCACCTAGATTTTTTGAAAACGAATCTATAACAGGACCTGTGCGAAAAATGTCATCTAGTTTACCTTTAAAAAAAATATCTTTTAGTTGTGAATGAAGTACCACACAGGGTATGTGTCGATGCCTTACTCTGCATTAAGGGCTTGATTGCTTGACGGATTTCTGCACTCGATTTCACGTGCTTTATAAAGCCTTCCCGGGCTTCAACTTTACTTGGTTTCCAGCTTTGACCTGCATCCGAACTGCGTTTCTTCTTTTGTTTAACTGCCGCAGTGTTTAATAAAAACGATGAATCTTCTTTCGATGCTGTAAAAAAATAGAAGAAGTAAGCAACAAATATTATCACAATAACAAATAAAATAAAACTTTTGTATTGTTATATTAAATGAGCAGTTTCCCATCGGCAAACCACCTATTCTCCATCCGAGTAGGTAGTTAACTAAAGGTAAACAATCTTGACAAGTCTTTTTACATAAACGCTTATTAATTAAATACAACTACTGTTTAAACAATTTTTTTAATTTATCATGTAATCGTTTTTGTTGTATCTAAATTTGTTTTCAGCTGCATTTTATTTTTAAACTGTGTTATTAACTAAAAATACATGTCAAAATTGTTTATCTTTTGTTAACTACCTAATCGGATGGAGTATAAATTTATATAGATATTTCTTTCATACTTACAATTGGTAAGAGTGACCAGTTCATGGAAAAATGGTTCTGTTGTTTTTTTCTTATAAACAGTTCCTGTAGCTCGATTTTCAATAATGGAAAATTAATAAACAAATTGTCTTTGTTAAAACCATGTGCAGCATCAAATTCTATATGCATCTGGAAAATAAAAATACATATTTATTAATACAATGAACATTAACAGAAAAAGACACTTTTATTTTTAATTTTCTGTCAGTTATATCATGCCAAAACAATACTGTATCAATTTCAATGAATTATAATTGGGAATGCTTATAAACAATATTACGGCTAATTGTCTTGAAATTAGACAAAGCAGATCATGTAGGTATTTAGTGACTGATGCAAATATATTTTTTTTATGTATGGACTATATTTAATTCCACAGGATTACATAGTAACTCCTTACATACTCGTACCTACAGGTTATTAGAACAAGGCGAGAACGTGAAAATGGGAGAGAAAGAGTTCCCACATCCACTTGTCTCGTAATTATCTCTCGTTATTATATGGAGCAAACTCGAAACAGTATGTGATAGGGTACCTACCTATTTCCTTACACAACATGAATATCACCCGGGGGCCTCCGAGTTTAACACATTTTAAATCAGCACCATAAAAATAAACTAACGAGTGAGATACTTACGGGTGATACTGGTATTAGAGCCTCTAACTCCCATGTCTTGAGGAGTTCGCTAACGTTTTCCATTTCAATCCTTAATAATAGTATCTATGTTACACTTTTAATTTATTAGTCACTGCACTTGTAGCTAATTAGTTAATCTAATCGACAGTTATGCCAAATACTCTTTAACGACACTGATAAACACTGAAATTACTTGATACTACAAAGATTCTTAGAATAGGAGCACTGGGAGCACAGTAGAACTAAGCGGCGCGTGCGGAGCTCTCAGCTCAGCCGCGCGCGCGCGTGTGTGCGGGGCGGGGTAGCCGGTAGGAAGGTATAGGGAAGGGTGGATCTCTTGAAGTCTTGAATAAATAGATCAAACGAATGATAAATTCAACAAATATGAAAGTCGATTCAACGTTTTAGTTATAATAGAATGTAACATTACATTTTAGTTGATGTAATTATCAGATCTTAGTTAAATCAACTACGACATGTTCGTTAATTTTATAAATAAAGTTTATCGAAACTATCATTTGATTTGATTGCTTTTACTATTTTAGTCTGAATTGATTCAACAGACGTATTTGTCTATATTGACTAAATAAAAATGAATAAGTCATACAAAAAAAGTTTAGAGTGATACAATCAACAATAATACATGTTAAAATTAATAAACATACCTATATTGTTCGTTCAATCACAAATGAAGTTGCTGTTGTAATTAATCAGCTATGGTTGAGTTGCATAATATCATAGTTGTTTTATTCAATTTAACGTCAACTAAGAGAAAACCTCTCTTAGTTGGCTTCAATTTTTTAGAGTGAACGGCGTATTCCCGTCTGAGCACCTATTTTTTGAGCACCTATGCATTTAGCACCAAAGGTATTCCCATTTCCCATAGGTTAATGCATAGGTGCTCAATAAAAAGGTGCTCAAACGGGAATACTCCTTCCCAACTATGTTGGAATCGGCTTAACCGAATGCAGCTGAATACCACCAGTGTTTTACATGGAGTGACGGCCTATCTGACCTCCACAACCCAGTTACTGGGTAACACGATACCTCTTGGTTAAACTGCAATGGTTGTCAGACTTTCGGGCTTCTGACTATGAGTAACAAAGTCGTTCGTTAAAAATAGTCAGAAGCCCGAATTCATAGTAGAATAATAATAATGAATATAAAATACTCAACGTTAGGTAAAATACTTGTAAATTAGGCAAGTACATTAAACGTTGCTTATAATATTTTATCCTAAAATATCTTCTGATTTGTGGACACTCCTGACGGTGCGACAGGCGTCAATTCTGACACCAACGGCTGCGTTCACGAATAAAAAAAAAACACTATTTATTATCTGTATATTATTCACTGTAAATAAATATAGTGCGAGAGTGTAGGGATGAATGGCTTTGTCCCTTCACCATTGTCCCATCATTGTATGGGGTTTGCGATAATGTTTTTATGGTGTCTGACGCTTCGCATCGGATTAGGAACAAATCGGCTCGATGATTGCTGGCGACAAATATTTGCGGGACACTTGGTGTGCTATCATGTCGGGATGCTCGCGATCGCACCTATTATGAGCTTGTGTCAATATGTGGATGTAGGGAGAAGTCCAGGGGGTAATTGTGTAGTGGCTAGTGTTTGTACTTATAAGGATGTGTTTTAATTGAATCTACACTACTTATGATACTTACATATGATTTAGGCTAGGTTCAAACCCTTGGGTCAACCAAGAGTTTGAACTAAAGACCACCGCTAGCCAAATTTCAACGGGACCCAAGTATGCTGACGCTTAAACCTTTTACTTTCTTCATGTACAGTTTTTGATGTTCATGTACAGTCGGCCACAGTTCCTGTAAATAAGCCTTTAAGGCTATTTACAGGAACTGTGCCCCCGGCGTCCGAACTTGGGGCTTGATCGCTCATGATACGCACGTAACGTAGTTAAAAGCATTTCGAATTCTCGAAAGTTATCTGATTTACCACGAGTGGGGCCAATATTATAGTGCATAAATACTACTAGCTGTAAAACTGTAGACAGTAAACCTCTATTTTATTCCATTTCTCATCACATAATTAAAATTTTGTTCGTCAAAACTTCATGTACAGACGCCAGCACATCAAGTTACCCCAATGTGTCAAATTTCTTTGATCGTTTTTCAACTTTATGTTAAACAGAATACGGTTCATATTCATATACATACAAAGTGCTAAATGAAGTTGCCTCAGCGAATCTATGTAGAAGCCATTATGAAACGTCATTTACTTTGTTTAACAAATTACTTACTGTGGTTGGAAACTTAATATATTATGTAATGGAGTCAAGCTCTAATAGAGGTTAAAGTTCGACCTAAGTTCTTTATCTAAAGTATCCTAGTAAAAACTAAATTGCTTCCTTATCTTAATAGTCGAGGTGTTTATTGAGCTTCGAGCAGATAAGACAGGTGGCAGGTTTACTGTTAGATCACGATTCTATTTATGACTGGAGAAAGAAGAATTTACTAGAGAAAGAGAGAGAGAGAGAGAGAGAGAGAGAGAGAGAAAGAAAGACGGTAATAAAAGTATTGAGTCCAACATAAGTACCTAATTGCAGATTATGACTACTTAGAACTCAAAAAATAAAAATCTCTGCTATTACAATAATTAAATAAGTAAGTGGTAAAAGTACTTAATTACATATTATGAAATCTCCTAAGCTTAGTAGTAGTTACAAGCTACTTTTCTAAAAAACTACCTCGATTCTAAATAATTATGGAATTAATTAAGAATGCTTGGTAAACTAAGATTGTGAATAATGAAAAAAAGCTTAAAAAAACCCGCGAAAGCTCAACAATTTTTCACGCAAGATATGAATCAAGTGGAAACATTATCAAGATGTTTGAAACAATATGAAATACTCCCAAAAAATCTATTACCTGATAACCGCGAACACTCGACAACGCTATAACATTATATCTTTATCAGATTGTAAAGTTTTAATTACTTAAATGTAAGTACAATGTAGATACAGAGGCCATAACGTCGAGCTTCCACAACCAGTCAAATATAGTGTTTATAGTTTTCAAACTTTATTGCGAAAGCATAAAGTTCATTTTGAATTGGGAAAATTTTACAGTATAGCCTGATAGTCTGTATGTACATAATGTAAAAAAATTACAAAACGGGAACAGCCGTTTCGATTCTCAAGGCGAAAAGCAATTAAAAGAAATAATTTGTTTAACTGTACTAAAGAAATGTATCTAGGTATGATATAGCAGAAAATTTGAGTAAAGAATGGGATTTTTATTTTTGTTTTTTTTTTTGTAGAAATACTAGCGACCGATCCCGGCTTCGAACGGGTAGAAATATTTATTGTGTATTTGTAAATACCATCCAAATTTTCCAAAAAAAAGAACGTTGCTAAATAGAAGCAGCCGCTTTTTGAATGCGCAGATTTTTTTTTTGCCATATTTTGATTTGTATAGATTTACCTGCCTCGTTTGTCTATGAGTCGCAAGCCTTAGGATACTGCTGAGCTGGAAGTTCCTGGTTCAATTGTGGGATAGGGCACAATGTTATTGGGATGTTTCATCCGGCATTGCTCAGTTGCAGTCCGCGGCCTTTTGTCAGCAATAAGGCAAAAGAATACAGGACTGACAACTATGGTAGTTTAATATAATAGATAATAATATTCCACTACTTTTACACAACGCCATCATGTCCAAAACTAAGTGTTGTGCAGGTGCTATGAGTACTAAACAACGATAAACATACTTAATATGCTTATGCTAAATACATATACATATTATTATGGTTAAATTAAAAGTAAGACAGATTAAAATACTTTCAAGCTCGTCTGTTATTCATTTCCCTTCAAATATCAGTCGATTAGCGCACATTAAGGTCTATAAATATGCGCATACATTTCGCGGGGAGGACTAAAACGTTTCGGGTCGCAGCCGCAAATAATAAATGTCAGAATAATGATCTTCCATTTATCTAAATATCCCTTGTAAATTTGGTGTTGATTGTTGCATTTACTTATTTAAAATACTTAGATATTTATAACGCGTCGTTATCGGAATATTGAATAATGCGATTTAGCATTGTATTTCTTATTTTAGTAAACTGCATTTCTTTCAAATATTTACTTAGCTATAAAGTCAACAAAATACAACTAAACTTTGCCACGGGAATCCTTCAGTTTGGATAAAAAGCCTATGTGTTAATCCAAAGCATAATAATGATCATAAATATCATCTAAATTCGTTTTAGCGCGAAAAAAATATCCTACATACACACACATACCTACTACCGATAAATATTCGCATTTAAAATATTAGTGATAAATAAATAAGCTCGCCTATGTTATCTATTTATGAAAGTAAATGAATTTACGTTGCATGAATTTCTATTCCAAATCTGTCAAGAAAGCAAACGTAGAGGCTGATAAAGTGAACAAGATACAATATTTAAAATTAGAACCATAACTTTTTTTCACATTTTCACAATGATCATGGAATAAACACACAGAGGCTCATGTTTAACAGATGTAACCGAAAGATTAGTGGAAGTAATATTTGAAGTGTTAAAAGCAATGGAAACATACCTACAGTAATGATCACGTTCCGTCATGGCGGATGATTTACGAGGGCGATGGGTTCTTACATCCGCAGATCATGATTTTTGTATCGTCGCATTCGTCGCGCATAGAATGTTGTTTAGGTAACCTATCTACACCTATAATATCATTGGCTATGACCAAAGACTTTCAATACCTATAGACCGGACATCACAAATAAAATTTTCGTCCGAAAAAGTGTGTCCTGCCGGACACAAGTCTATGAGTTTTTTTTAGTACGCTCCGCTGCCGCTCCAATTTTCATATATTATTCTAGATGGCGTTACTGAGAAATGGGATCAAAGTTTTTCTATGACATTTCCATGACATGCCCGCTCTATAGTCTTTTAAATCTCTTTGGCTATGACTATAAAAATCACCACTTGTAAATGTAGATGAAGTGAAGACGAATTGAGCTGTCATTTCATACTGTCATTTTATGACTGCTAGTTTACTTCACTCAAGTTTTCACGAGGTGACTTTTGCTGAATTGACCGACTGTTTTCTACATCCAAAATACCCGGATGTCATTTAACGATCAAGCTTGGTCACTGTGAACTGATGAGAGAATTTGTAATGATACATAATGTTGATACAGCGATGTGAAGCGTTGCGATTGTGCGGGCAATTATTATTTAAAATACCTGTTTGCGAAGGCTGATTAAAACTTGGATATACGAAACAAATATTGTAGAATTTATTTTGAATTTTATTTGAGTTTAGTTGGTATCATTGGTTTCCCTGTTTCTACAATATTAATTAATTAATATTATAAAGAGGAAAAAATTGTGTGTGTGTATGTTTGTATTGAATAAACTCAAAAACTACTGTGCCGATTTCAAAAATTCTTTCATCGTTGGGAAGCTACACTATCCCCGGGTGATATAGGCTACTTTTTATCCCTGAATTCCCACGGGCACGGGAACTATGCGGGTGAATCCCAGTGACGTCTGCTAGTTATGCATAATAACGCATGACGGTATTAGGCCGGGATAAATTCCTGGGGGCCTAGATAATGTTTTAATTAAATAAACCCAAAATAATTTAAACTTATCAGATAGATGTGTTTCTGTGGAGTTGTTTGTCACTCAGGGCGGTCGTTTTGGGAGACTGCCTTGTGTATTTTATGACGCGACAGAGCATTTACGGAGTATTCCCGTCTGAGCACCTATTTTTTGAGCACCTATGCATTTAGCACCAAAGGTATTCCCATTTCCCATAGGTTAATGCATAGGTGCTCAATAAATAGGTGCTCAAACGGGAATACTCCGCGTTTACGCAGTGTTTTTTTGCGATAAGTAAAACTCGGCGTTGTAGGTACTGCTAACCGATGTATAAGTTTGATATATAGCCAGAAAGCTCCGCTCTATAGCTACTACCTACATACTTGAACGCTTCAAAATTGATCAAATCAATTTTTATCTTTTACGGGATGTAGGCGTGAAGGTCATAATAATTTCAGCTTCACTTATTTCAACCTTCAACGATTGATGATGAATTGATGAAACAGCAAATTTACCAAGTAATAACCAACCTTTAATCCAAGGGTGACCAGAAATAGCTGAAGCGAGTAAACAAAACGCCCATCAAAAATATTATTGTTCTAAGTAATTAATATTAATCACACTTAATCAATCTAATCGTTAATCTTTGAATATTATTATGTCTTATTTCAAAAGCATCATTATATTCTCTACCCAGATATTTTTTTTTTTCGGATCCCTTATAAACTTTTATCAGATTCTCAAATATTTTGTAATTCCTATAGACATGTCCTATTGTGAACGAATCAAGAGCACCCGGAGTGTCTGGTTACTCGTAACACGACACATCCAAAAATTGAGGTTCTGTACAAAAATGCTCAATTATCTGTGGCCATGCGCGGCCGCACGGTGTATGGTTTCATTGCTTTGTCGAATTTAAAAAGTTGATTTGACGTTTAGAGGTTTTTTTTTCCGTATACCTACGTATTATTTGAATTTGGAATGCTGATTGTTTTTTTTTGTGTCTGAGATGTCTAAGCTGCACTGCTAGGATTATTTGCTCAATGTATATAGTGGGTAACCCACCCTGGGTAACTGTTTTTTTCGTTGATGTCGACTGAAAATAAATAGGTACGTACAGCTTGGCAAAAAAGAGTAGAAAATAATGGAGGCGCCACTGTGCTCTTCGTATGGCAACCCGTGGCAACCGCATAGCGTACCAACCTAGTCTTGATACTTAGCTGTGTTTTAGACAAATTAATCTAATTTTGTATTATTTTTTAAATCAGTAATTAATTATTGAACAAGGACGTGTTCTCGTCACGCAACTGATTACTTACCTAAAAATAATAAATTGGGTAAATACTCCTGAGATCACAACATTGTTTAGGAATTATAAAAAAAGAAAACATTACATTGTATAGCATAATTTCTATATTTTATTCTAGTAAATCTTCCTCTAAATATTCTACCTCGAACACGTAGGCCGCAAACTCATCTGAGTCTTGTTCGGGTTGAAAGGTGAAGCTGCTATCATCTTCTAGATTTATTATTAATCGCTCTATTTCCTCGTTCAGGGTTATTTTTTTTTCCAGTAATCCTTTTTTATTTTTATTACATGTTAGCACGAGTTCTTCCAATCCTCCTCGGTAATAGCTTGGAATGCATGTTCAGCTGCTTCCTGTAAAGACGAAATATTTACTGCTAATAAGCCAGATATAGAAAATACCCCTTTGTTTATCTCCTTCCAGCATGATTTTGCTTAGAACGATAACAGATTTCCCTGAATTAAATAATAGATTTAGACTATGGCACGACAATTTTTTTTACATTTCTAATGCAAACGCTAGAACAACTAATTATCTCCCACTTAAAGTATAATTTACGAAGAAATTTAATTTTCATTCAGTTAAAAGTCAAGTCACCAAAGTATCAATTTATCTCAGCGCTCTATACCAGAGTAATGCAGAAAAAATGTAAACATAACCTATGTGCTCGACATTTATTGTTTCAAATTTCTAGTTATTCCCTATGCAAGCGAATTAATATAGCTTTGTATTCATCAATTAACACCTGATTCAACTAAAATCAACAAAACAAACTCTTACATACCTGTCTTATCAGCGTTTCTTTGGTAAACATTGTGAAGTTCAGAAAGAATTGTTTGGGCCTCATGTTCCGCCAGACATCGCCTGTACACCTTATAAATAACCGCCCTGCCAGCACTCCGAATGGTTTTATTCATTATTCTTCACTTTTTACGGTTATTAATCAACGTTGGTGGTCGAAATTAAAATTTTACGAAATCGTGAACTTTGTTTATAATGAGATGTCATTATTTTGGAATTGTTGCCAACAGTCAAAAATTTAGTTCCGTTTCTACACTTTTTTGCCAAGCTGTATGTAGATACATACGTACCTATTTATTTTAATGGTGATACATACAAGCATATTAAGGAAAAGTGTCGAATTCTGTCAGTTATTTAATAAGATCTAGTACCTATATACTGGTTTTTAAATATTTCCTTTACGAAGCAAATCGAAGTTGCGAGTTAGAAAAGTAAACTAATTAAAATGTTTTTTTTCGCACGATAATTTTATTTAAATAATAAATCCATCGAAAAATTTTCATTTCACTTTATAAAACATCTATAATAATTATTGTCAATGGTAACATTTGGCGGGAAATTCAGCCACAATGGCGTCTCAGCAGGCATAGAGCGAACAGTGTTCGTGTAGAGGCCTCATGGGGATAATAATTGATTAATTAAATTATTATTATAGTTGTTACGTCTGTCCACGCGTGGCAGATGTCCGTATATGTTTTGGGGATTGGTTCCTACACACGTATATGCAACTAGAATATTGTTATATTTTATTTATTTTAAATTGTTATAATGTTTTTAGCCTGTAATTTTGACGTTTAAAAGTGTATTGTTTAATGTATCGGAAAATGTTGTAGGAAAAAATGTTTTATTGGTTTATTAAAATATTCTGTCCATTAGGTTTTGAGCATGGACGAATTTAAATCTATTTACCGATGATTACTTTGTAAAGAAACCATGTGTGCCAGCTCATGACAGTTCTTCAGCGCAACTTATATAACACACGAAATAATACACACAAAATAATATTATTAATAGTTACGGTCGACGTTACTTGCTGCTGGTTATGATTATGTCCTGTGTCGTAGGTACTGTATTTTATTGTTTTTTTTTTATTTTTAGTGTGTTCCCTATGTGAGGAAAATTACTCTCATTTCTTCCACCAAGCTGCTATTGTACCTAGTGACCTAATCAAATAAAACTCCACGGTATAATAAAAGATACATTCGCCATATTTACTTTTGAACTAACACCCGGACCCAAGCCGACGGCGACATCTCAATGCCTCCATTGTGCTGGCCCATTGTGTGAACGCGTAATTATGTAGCCATGTACCATGGTGGGGCGGCCGCCATATTGTACTCGATGGGGTGTGAAAGTTACTTGTTAAATATGATTTTTGTAATGCGATTCATGGCGCTATTATTATTTTATGGAGTCGGTTTTGCTACTGGTGTTATGTTTTTTAAAGAGGGATGGAATTTGTCATGTTGCGATGAGTTTTATGCAGACTTCGGAGTAATTTAATTCTGAATGGAAAATTCTGACATAATATGGCACATAAGTCATATGATAGTCTAAAAACTGTATAACTGTGTGTGTAGCACTAGGTTTTTAAATCCACAACTTTCAGGAGTCTTTATTGACGTATACTAGATTTTCGTACGATATAGTACTGGTAAATACTATACTTACCGTGCAATTTGTTAAAAAAATTATGATTTTGACATAAAATCCGATTCTTAAGCGTATTGTTTACGTCATAGTCATACTATACAAATTCTAAATCATCATGGCCGATAGGCTATATAACACAAAGATAATATTTCAAATCGGACCAGTAGTTCGTGAAAAAAGGAAAAATATGAGTCAAATTGTTTCTAGTAATCTAGATGAGGGGCTTAAAACAAGCCCATTCATGAGATGCAGCCCACTGCCAGACAGACTAACTGCAGAGCCACGGACACTACATACAGAGAATTGGTTCAGTTAATAGCATCCTTTGGTACGGAATCCTTAAAATATTTTTATTCTGCCTTTTTTTTATTTCATTAGATACTTACAGAAGTATGTCATTACATTTTAATTAGCTAAAACTATTGTGTCCACCAAGTTTCTCGTTAATCCAGTCCACCCACATGGTAATTCGTGATTGTAAATTGATGCCCGATGGTTAGCTAAACAACGCGTGTGTCTGGTTACAGTCTAACGTGGTTATTCCACCCAATTACTCGCTATTACCGGATAATTCCGGTTCGAGCCGGTTCAGGTTCTCCGTTTACTTACCTACTAGTTGCTGGCTTCGGACATTGTTTGTGGTTATCTATCTACTGTTTTGTAAATAGAGCTAAGAATTTAGAAAATAGTAAAAAATATTTTTGTATAGGGACAATAACCCATTCAAAAATAATTTATCGGGTCATTGTACTGTAACGATTTTCTCGGAACCCTGGGGTCTCGAATTTTGGACAGCGTACTAGTGGCCGAAGCCAACTCTAAGAGGCCCATTGTCGCAAATGAGGCACCAACCGCAGAGTTTCCCTGTATGCATTACGCCAATGCACCTGAGGAAAACCTATGGTTGGTGCAGGACCAACGAGGCAACGGTCTAACGTGCTTTCCGAGGGACAGAGAAGTCTTGATATGTAATTAATGGTTACCTCCTCATCCACAGCCTGACCTAGGTAACTTTTATTAAGCCACAACCTCCTTTTGGGATTTTGTATACTTAAGTAGGTATACAAAAAATAATGTTGAAGGAAACCTAAGAAAATATCTTAACAGATATCCACGACCGTCGTATTTTATGAACACTTCAGATTATTTCACAATAGATCGAACGAGCGTCATTTCCGATTGTCGTACGAATTTGTATAGGTACCTCACACAAACATTTTACGATGTGCTCAGGAAAATACAATCGTCTTGTTTTATCAGTAAAAGTTAACTTTGTCTAGCTTTTGTGAATAGATGTGGTTGCAAATGATGACTTTCCAAATGTCAGCTAAATGAACGTTACCGTGATTTAAAAAGAAAACTGTTATGAGTCATAGATTTGATTTACCCTCAATATCATCTGAGTGGCCTAACTATTTAAGGGTCCGCTTCTAGTCTAACTGGATCCAGCTGAATGCCAGTATTTTAGCCGGAGCGACAACCGATCTAACCTTCAGAATTCTGTTATTTATTTATTGGATCGCCGCACCCGGCAGAGGCAGCAATTACATGTTTGTGAACATACACTCGGACAACACAGATAGGTATGTGTTTCCAATTTTAGGTATCCACACCATTGATTTATTACCTATGTAGTATAATTAATAAGCTTCATAAGTAAAGGAAGACATCATTAAGATTAAACGAAATAAAAAATATGAAAATCATAGAAAGGGAATCAAAATGACATTGAAAATGCAAAACTAAACTGAATTACGGTTACACAGGTTGTAAAACTAACTGGCTTCTGACTCCCTGTGACAACTATCAAAGATCTGTAAATTACAGCTGGGATTAGCACAAGTCAAATTCACTGACCGACCGAGCGTTACTTGACCTTGAACTGTCCTAAGATACCCACTTTCAATTATATCAATGCATTAAAAGCTACTGTAATTTTTTGTTTCGGTGTCTTCTCAGAGCAGTCAGCGAGGAAACACTGACTTACCTAGTTTGAAATTACTCATATGGACGTGTAAAAGTGCTACTTATAACCGATTCGCAAAGTAAAATATCATTTGTCATGCAAGAAGACAAATCCACAAATATTTTGTTAAAGGACTGGTGGATTTAACTGCTCTATCAATATTGATTAAGCTTTCCAACACCAAATAGGCTGCTCAAAATGATCACACATAATGGCAAAACATTTAATACATACTTAGTTCATTTAGATGCCGGTCAGCCAGGTGCGTAAACCATGAGTATAATATAATATAGTACAATATTGATATGAACAGGATCGGACAATAGAGGCATCGGGCGGTGGGATAATATAATGGACAGCAGACAAGCTTAGTGCGGATAATGTACCACACCCGCGCATCCAAGAGTTGAGCTACTGATATGTTATACACATTGTAGCGATTATAAAAGCTCACGCTGGTACTTGTAGAGTGACTGGTGAAAATGATGAAATAATTCAAAAAACAAAAGGAGAATATTGTTGAGAGTCAGCAACGATAGAATAGAATATAATTTTATTTTAATTAGTATCACATAAAAAAGTAAACAAATAATTGCAACTATTGTAAATGTAGATACTAATTTAGGTAAACAATTGTGTGTATGCGTGTATGATCAAATCAATTATATGTATGAACGTAAATGAGGAAAAAGAAGTTTGTACAAGAATCATAGCCGGTGGCGTTGTATAGTTTCTGCTTACCCCCATTGGAAAATGGCGTGACTTAATGTATGTTAGGCACTAAGTTAAGAATTAAATTGAGTTTTAGGTACCAGGGCTCTTAGTTGATCTCTAGGTAGGTATTGAAGGTTTTTGTGAGTTGTAACGATGACGAGGCATAAATTACTTGTAGATGGCCTTGTTTGGCGCCTTTTCCGGAGTAGATAGTGAAATGTAGGTCAGGGGCGAAGGGTGAAATTGTATATAATGAAGCCAAAGCCAAAATGTATGAGTTCTAGATATAATTAGGTATACATATGTGCCAACAACATTACAACACGAAAGTAACGTTACAAGTTGATATTATGATGTATTAAATAATGTATAGGTACCCATAATTATTGATGTGTTGGTGCTTTATTGTAAAGCTATTTATTTGAGTGGATATTCCAAAGAAAATGCGGCAGCAATCATGTTGTATGATAACTTCGCACCTTTCGAGTTTCTCATTTTACGAAGACACTATTAATAGGCATCGAATACCGGATTAATAGGTACTCCAAAAATTACTTTTAGACTTTTTAAATCGGCTGCCGAACAGACGAGACGCTAATCAGACTTGGACGAAGATCTCAATCAAATCCAAAAATATCCTAGCCATCATTGTTGTTTTTATAAGATAACTCAATGAACCAAATCCATGACTGTTTCCTACACATAGCCGACATGATATTTTATCTCCATCATCACGCCTCGACGCGAATTCTTCTAAACATCTCAGTAATCCCACATAATGCGTCGCGGACACTCCGCCATTGTGGTCGACACAGATACCTGCCATGTTTGACACATTTCAACAGATTATCCGCATTTAAGTTTATCCGCGTATAAGCATTGTTGATAAACGCATTTTAGTATAAATAATACTGAGAAGTGAGATGTAAAGGGAAGCTGTTGTGAGTTTTTTCTTCTTAGTTGCAGTTTAGCTCTCTAAGTAGGTCGGAGTTAGTAGTGTATAACTTCATTTTGATGAAGATAATGTTCACAATGAAAAAGCAAGCACACAATCTATCACTCGGTTTAATTTCTTTCATAGTTTCTCAACTATATAAGGTTCATGTCCTTTTAAGAAAATACAGTTTGGGATAGCTAGATGAAGTGTCTGTACAAGCAATCAAGTTTGGGATATTGGATAAGCATGACATGTGGTGTGTTTGTAAAAATTAAGAACAGTGTTTGAATGGTTGTAGGAGCAGTAGAAGACTAAAGTACGATGAAAGTATTGTGTGAAAGAAGATATGGCTAGCAAAGAGGTGATTACTGAGATGACGATACGAAATTTGGGAGAAAGGCAGGAAGTACGAATTTGCAATAAGGATTTATGAACAACGCTCCTTTAATTTTTTTAAATAAAAAAAGAATCAAGGCCCTCAAAAGAACCATACAAATAGATAGTTATGATTGTTGATATACTATAAAGTTTTATTGGAAATAGATTTGTTTTGAAATGCCTAAGGCATTAAGTCCGCCTTTGTACAGTTTATTTTACTAGTGCATAAAGTTTTAATAAATAAATAAAGTTAAAACTATTCGAATTTCTATTACAATGCTCATATTTAATTCACGTTTGTTTTAATTTAACAGAATCTACGAGTATTAGCAGAGTTTACCAAAATGGATTTGTGTTGAGCTTTCGACAAGGGGAGCATCCAGGGGGTTGTATGTGAATCGTATGGGTTTATGGTTTTAATGGCAACCCTATGGCAAATATAAGCTTAGAGTAAACATCAACATTATTTTAGTAACCCGATGAGCTTAGTAAAGTCCCACAACCGATTAGCTGGCACCCCGCGTTTTAATTCTGTGGAATTATTAGTTTTACCCCTGTATTTAAACACTTTCAACCAAATTTAGCCCTTACTGTCATTACAATAGATGCTGCATACTGTTTTGCTTATGAACCTTTATTGTTGTAAAGTCAGCGATGACCATGGTCGTTATCGGAAGGGAATTAGGTATAGTTTCCTGTAGCATAGGCAATCAGTTCGTTTCTTGGTAATTCATTAATAGTTGTAGAATGGTGGAAAAGTAATCCTATTGCATACCAGTTGTGGGGGATTTTCAGGTGGCTCTTCAAAGAAACTCCAAAAATGCTGATAATTAGTCAGAACATGTATTGCCTTGATGACGTTCAAAAATGGAAGAAAAAAATGACAACCAAGTACTATTATAATTAATACATTAATCCTTAACCTAATCGCATTCTAATTAGCATGCAATATAGATTTGCTCATTGCAAACGAGCAGGCGTTAGCTCGAACATGCCCCCGGACGTTGAAAGCAGCAGGGGCGCTTTCAACCACACGTAGAATCAACGGGCAGTGGGCAAATCCTGTTAAAGGCTCTTCTGATGACTCCAGCGGATGTCTTCACGTCTGCCACACGAATTATTCCATCTGATCCGGGATGGACGGCGACAACTCTTCCCAATCTCCATTTAAGAGGAGGGAGGTGATCTTCCTTTATGATCACCAAAGAACCCAACTTCAGCGTGTCCTTGGAGGTATGCCACTTGGTCCTCTGCTGTAGCTCGGACACGAACTCCTTGCTCCAACGAGCCCAAAAATGCTGGCGTAGCTGCTCGATCCGTTGGAAACGAGATAATGAAGCAGTGGAGTGGTTCTGTAGATCTGGTTGCGGGAGTGACGTCAGCGGCCGGCCAATAAGAAAATGACCCGGAGTCAGTGGAGTGCAATCGGCTGGATCGGATGACAGCGGTGTAAGTGGACGTGAATTTAATATCGCCTCAATCTGGACTAATGTGGTGCTAAGCTCTTCAAATGTTAAATTGCTGGTTCCCAACACTCGCCTAAGATGATATTTGGTAGACTTTACACCCGCTTCCCAGAGTCCGCCGAAATGAGGAGTATACGCTGGTATAAAGTGGAATTTAATGCCATCGTTAGCCAATTGCTCGCCCAAGGAATTGCAATTAAATTTCAGGAACTTCGACAGTTCGTTGCAGGCACCGACGAAAGAGGTACCGTTGTCAGAGTAGATGTCACTGGGTTTTCCCCGTCGCGAGATAAATCTAGATAATGCTAGTAAATATTTATTGCTGGTTAAGTCACTTACCAGCTCTAGGTGAATAGCCTTGGTGGTAAAGCACACAAAGATAGCTATGTACACTTTTACTAGCCTACATCCCCGACCTTGCCTACTAGCAGCCATGATGGGACCAGCATAATCCACACCAGTGCTTTCAAAAGGATAACCGCCTGGAATGAGACGCTGCTGCGGTAAATTACCCATCATAGGAGTGACTGTTCTACCCGACATGCGAGAACAACGAACGCAACTACGGTAACAACTTTTTGCTAGACTTCGACCGCCTATGGGCCAGTATGAATCCCTAATCGAGGCCAGCAACAACTGAGGGCCTGCATGCTTCAGCTTAACATGTTCAAATTCGAATAGTAACTTAGTAAATTTATGTGTGGACTGTAAAAGAATAGGGTGTTTTTTATCAAAAGAAAAGGTTGAATTTGCTAAGCGTCCTCCGACACGCATGATTTTATTATTATCTAGAAATACGTTGAATTTTATGAGGGCACTTTTATAAGGCAACTTCTGATTATTAATGAGCAACTGGTACTCAGGAAAAGACTCGATTTGGCTTCTAAATAAAATAATATTTAATGCATCTTGCAACTCAACTTGTGATAGAAAACTGATACAAGGAATTTTCCTACACAATTTAACAAACCTTAAAACTGTTGCTACACTACGGATCAACCTTAAATAACTAGAAAACCGATTAAAATCGATGAATGTATGACATTGACTATTATGACTAACACTAGCGCTCATTAAAACATGAGGTCGAGTTTCAGGAAGTTTGTCTGACTTTAAGGGTTTGTGCTGAGACGGCCAATGAGACTGGTCTTGCTTTAAAAAACTGGGACCACTCCACCAGAAGTCCAAAGATTGCAGAACGTTAATATCCACGCCACGAGATATTAGGTCTGCAGGATTCATGGCGGTTGGGATGTGTCGCCAAGTACAGTGCCCAGCCTTATCTAAAACTTCAGCAACGCGATTGCGTACAAATGGCTGAAGCTTAGAAGGTAGCATCTCCAACCATCCCAACACGACGGTGGAGTCAGTCCAGCAGTACACATGACTGAACTTTAGGCGCAATGAATTGATAACCTTCTCCCACAAACGAGCTCCGACTACGGCGCCACACAATTCCAGTCTTGGAATGGTGGTAGGCTTGATTGGCGCCACTCGACTTTTAGCGGCTAACAGACGAACCATGTACTCACCCTGACTATTGGCACTGCGTACATAGATGCACGCACCATACGCACGCTCAGATGCGTCTGTGAAAACATGCAGCTCCAGTGTAGTATATGCGTCACATATTACGAGTCGTGGAACACGAAAATTATTAATAAGCGGCAATGCCTTGACAATAGCATTCCAACTATCATTAAGTGCCGGGGTCAATGGCTCATCCCACGAGAGTTTGTCTAACCACATTCGTTGTAAAAACATTTTCATTGTGACTACACAAGGAGATAAAAGTCCTAAGGGGTCAAATATACGTGCTATGGCAGAAAGTATATCACGCTTTGTAACAGTATTCTTAGAAGGTAACGTTAAGCTTGAAAACCCAAATTCATCGGAACTACAAAACCAGTTAAGCCCTAATAACTTATTGGGTTCATTAGATCCAACATCTAAATCTAATGATGACTGTGAAGCTCCAGAGACTAAGCTAGGGACGTTAGACCTCCACTTTCTAAGTGGCATGCAAGCAGATGCTAGTGCGTTGGTGACCTCTGTGCGGATAAACATAACTTCATTCAAATTATCACCTCCTGTCAAGAGGTCATCAACGTAAAAATCATGCTTGATGATTTCAGCAACCCTATCTCTGCTACCTGAGGATGACTCACTCACACAACGCGAAGTGATCATAGGGTCATTGGTCTGATAGTCTATCCCTATTTGCTGTAAACAGCGTGTGGCAAGAAATGGTGCACTAGCCGTGCCATATGTGACGGTATTCAGCTTGTATACTTTGACAGGATCGCATGCATTATGACGCCACAGGACCTGTTGCAGGTGCCTATCAGATGGGTGGACGTATATACATCTATACATCTTCGCGACATCAGCCGACAAGACATACTTGTGTTGTCGAAACCGAAGAAGTATGGACATCAGATCGTCCTGCACTGTAGGACCCACCATCTGAACGTCATTAAAAGATACCCCAGAAGAAGTAACACAACTTGCATTAAAGACTACACGGAGTTTTGTTGTTGTGCTACCTTCACGCAGTACCCCGTGGTGTGGAATGAAATATCCACTGGGACTGTCATGATCCTTGTTCTCGGTCATATGTCCTAAATTCTCGTATTCAGACATAAAGTCACAATATAATTTACCGAACTCTGGCTTAGACTTAAGTCTGCGCTCTAAGGAATATAAACACTTAGAAGCCCTTTGAAAAGATTCTCCTAAAATAGAAGGATCTTGCTTAACAGGAATACGAACACAAAAATGACCGCTCTCTAAACGTGTCGTATTCTTAACAAAATGATCCTCACACAACTTCTCCTCGGGTAAATAATGTGAGGTTTGTGTATTTATCTCTTCTAAATTCCAGAACTTTTCTAAATCGGTGCGAGTTTTATTTAAATCACCGTTACTAGGGGAATCCGTTTGAGTTAAATTACACGAAATAACATTTGACATTAACTTGCCATTACCAAAAGTAACAGGGCCAGAAACAATCCAGCCTAACAAAGTTTCACACAACACTGGCTTACCTACTCCTAGCCTAATTTTCTGTGAACCAACCAAGTCCCAGAATATATCCGCTCCTATTAAAACGTCTACTTCTGAAGGCTTGTAAAAGGTGGGGTCAGCTAAACATATATTATCTGGAATATTCAGGTCTGAAATGTCGACTTTACGACAAGGCACAACAGTCGTTAATGATGGCAAAACAAAACAATGAAAGTTAGTAACATAACTATTGTCTAATGACGTCATTTTTACATGACAGGTTTTGCCTACGTGAGAACTCACGTTATTAATACCAAAGACCGAACCATTAATCTGGCTAGTATTTAAGTTAAGCCGTGTACATAACCGTTCCGTCATAAAACACGATGTACTACCACTATCAAGCATGGCTCGCACTATGTGCTCACGATCGTTTCGATCACATAACTTGATAAGAGCGGTGGACAATAATACAGCGCGTTGTTTACGCGAACTAAGCTCCGCAGACAAAGTTAAATTATTTGCGCTCACATTAGTGCATCCCACGGCGTCAGCAGGTGATGACGTTGATACGGAACGGGATGAGTTATCGTTACCGAACGATTTGTTGTCATTATTACAAGAATTCACAGTACCTTTACTCTCCGACGAATGAACTAATGTGTTATGTCGGCGTTTACATATCTTGCATCCTGGCTTTTTACATCGATTGGCAAAGTGACCTGTACGAAAACAGTTATAGCATACCTTATAGTTAGGTATTAATTTAAGACGGGCGTCTATGCTAAGTGCGAGGAATTGTGGACAACTATTTAAAAAGTGATCAGATTTACAGTGCGGACACAACTTGCTTATTTCAGTGCTGGAATCATTAGAACTCTGTGATACAACCATCGATTTCACCCTACTAGAATTTAAACTGGGCTTAGCAGAGGTGTTTTTAGTGTTATTTCGTGATGTTTCTAATGTTTCCAACAAGTCAGCGCGATAGCGAATGAATTGAATGAGGTCGGCAAATTTTATCGTGACATCTTTGTCTATTCGACCTTTGTGCTCCTCCCACTCACGATAACTAACCTGATCTAGCTTCTGAGTCACAATGAATATTAATAAAGTGTCCCACTGCTTAACGGGCTCATCTAACGATTCCAACGCACGGAGATTTTTATTAAGTTGGTCAATTAATCCCTTTAACGCAACAGAGGACTCTTTCGAAACTGCATTCAAGTAAAATAAGGATGACACATGATTTTGAACCAACAACCTTTTGTTATCAAAACGATCGCAAATTAGCTTCCAAGCTATATCGTAATTACTAGCAGAAAAGTCAATCGCATGGATTACAACAGCAGCAGATCCCTCCAAAGACGCTCGCAAGTAATGGAATTTGTTAACTGGATCGATTTCATCGTTAGAATGAATGAGGCTAGTAAAAGTGTCACGAAACTCTAACCAAGTGTTAAAACTCCCATTAAATTTAGGTAGCTGTATCGTGGGCAACTTCACAGGCTTACGTTGACTGATACGGGTACATTTTTCACTACTGATCGAGTCATTATCATTGTTGTATTTACACAAAAGCTCCTGAGACCTAGACAATGCTTTGTAATACTGTGACTCGAATTCAGTACGCTCAGAGAATTGAGCTTTAACATCTTCTACAAGACATTCTAATCGCAACTGTACCTCATCGTAATGCCCATACAAAACCTCGATTCTCCCAATCCGTAACTGCAATTCCTTGACCTCACAACTAGTCAACTCCTTGTCACTGGCCGCATCAAGGTAGTTAATGAATGCAGTTAAGCGTCCCTTGAAGCTTCCTCGTTTTTTAACTAGTTCTCTTTCTTCGGACATACTGGGAATCGAATGTAGTCAACCTGGAATATGATAACAACTTGGTATAAGATTTACAATACTTAAACAACTAAGTTTAAGTTACCTGCCTGTACTACTATGGTATAGCAATTTAACCAAAAATGTTAATCCTGTAAATAGTGCCTCCTAACTGTTGTAAATAATAATATGTAAATACAAACTTATATCTTTAATTTAGACTTTTATTTAACAACATATTCCTCAAAACTTGAACACTTAATAACCTAACGTCGAACAATGGCCATATAGGTCAAACGGCAATATAGGTAAGTACTAATAAATACTTAATGACTTGACTAATAAGGTTTTGAATACATTTATTAAAGAATAATTTAGGCTATAATATCTACTTTACACCAACCTACGAACTGGAACTAATAGGTACATGAATAGTTATCTAAATACTGCTATACAATTATAAATGTAGCATTATATCTACTGAACTTATAGAAAGAACGTATAATTGTATTTGCCAAATAAGTATCATCAGATAATTAATGATAACTACTAGAAACTATTCACAATGCAATTAGGTAACTATATTAGTTTTAACAATGAATAGGTATAATTAACACTAACCTGTTAAATCCTTAATTACGTTTAAAATACTACCTGAACGAGTGTTGGGATGTAACAAACTCAAAATAAATTATTCTTAACACCGTAAATTAGCTTGTCGTCCTTTGTTCACAGTCACGTTGCCGGCTTATAACCTCATCGGCAAACTCCACGGTAAAAATCCAAAATCCACTGATTTTTAACAAATCTTCATGTATATACCAATCCGGCTCGAAGGTCCAAAATGTGGGGGATTTTCAGGTGGCTCTTCAAAGAAACTCCAAAAATGCTGATAATTAGTCAGAACATGTATTGCCTTGATGACGTTCAAAAATGGAAGAAAAAAATGACAACCAAGTACTATTATAATTAATACATTAATCCTTAACCTAATCGCATTCTAATTAGCATGCAATATAGATTTGCTCATTGCAAACGAGCAGGCGTTAGCTCGAACACCAGTTAAGGCTTTATTCAGAATGTATGAGTAAGTAGTCTATGCGCTTAACACTAGGAATTCCTCCCTCGTTTTGATATACAGTGCAATCTCTTTATTAATTTGTAAAAAGTTGTGGAGATTAGTAAATCGATTGTTAACAACACCCTCTACATTATTTGTAAGCTACTAGGCATATTCATTTCGGCTTTCCTCACCGAGCGAATCATCAATGCGAGCAACATTTTAGTATCAATAATACTTGTTTTTTTTTCTCTTTCCAGTCATGGTAACGATTCCCTAGGGATAATTTATCTTTTTCACTCTAATAAAACAAATAAAGAACGGCTATATACAAGCAATAGTAATTCACAAACACTGAAAAGAAAACAGCTGTTTTAATACATTCTCATCAGGTGAATATTGTATTGAGTATGAATTAGCAAATTTTTTGACATCATTAATTTTAAAAAAATCTGCTGATTCATACATCATAGTAAAAACTGTTTATTATAATTTGTACTGGGGCTACTGTCTGCTATTGCAATCGTGTCTCAATGACCGGTCATTGATTGAATATTTGACAACTTTGACAGTTTCTGTATGGGAAATGTGTCATAAGTTTTAAGTTATACGTCAAAACTCGATCATTGACCGGTCATTGAGACACAATTGCAATAGCAGACTCGACCCCCTGGGTCGTTTTACCACTGAAAGCTTTTCAAATAATAATAATGTAACTTATATTTCAGATAAACATAAAATATGTAGGTTTTCCCATATGTCGGTACATTATTACATATAAAGCTAAGGAGATAAAATATTATGTTAAGGGGTTAGTAATTTGTTAGTCAACAAAACAAGTCACACACTCAATACCAGGTCTTGCCTATTTCTCTGCAGGGGGCTTACCATGATCTTCTAAAATACTTGCCAAGTGCAAGGCAGTTCAACTGAGCAGTTTAATCTGGCAGGTTTCGTTTTTGTACCATGAATGTTTCCGGCTGACCTGCATTTTGACCTGTTTCATAGTCTCTGATCAGTAAGCTGACCGCACAGATTAAATAAGATTAATTCAATCGGTCGTTCTGAAACACGTTTACGGTTTTACGGTTTTTAGAGAAGTTTAATATGTTTTAACAAGTAAAGGTTAAAACAAAAGAGATGGATGAAAGAAACATTTTTCCGTGTCTAAAATGGAATTTCACATTATTCGTGAGAGAAAAGAGTTCCACCTTCATCAAAAACTCAAATGTTAATGTTAAATGTCTTCACATTTATTTCCAAACGTACCTATTAATGACAAATGAAACATGTCATGTTCAGTCTAAGGACAAAAGTAGAATATTTACGAGGCAATTTTGAAATTCAAGTGGGTTAGTTTTAAAAAAGTTTTATGATAACCTGAGTGTTGTTAACTGAGGCCGTGTTTGTGAGTGAGTGGTAACCGTGGTAGGCAAGTGCGACTAGGAAGAGTTTTTTTACTATATTGCATGAAGAGTGTCCCACGAACAATTGGATACTTTGTGGCTTATTTTTAGAGATATCGCTATGGGTACAAAAAGAAATGATAAATACGATTGCCGGAGATGTTAACATTGGATTGGAACATTTGGGAAGCTGTTAGTTTTACCATTAGATCAATGGTAAGCGTTAATTCTAATCACGTGAATAAGTACTAATCTTCAACTCAATCGAAAAGTTTGTTAATAAAGTAGGGCGTCGCATGAATGTTTGTAGCTCATATTACAGTTACAGAGCTCAAGTGTAAGCTATTTAGTGACCCCTTATTACGTTTAACAAAAATATTGACCTGCGACATTTCAAATGTATCAAATGTATCTATCGAGTTCCTCTAAATAATTATTTTAATTTTAGCATATTGTTTAACACTTTTGCTATCACTATGTTTCTTAAAAGCACAATAAAATATGTTTATCTCATATATAAAATAAACGGTAAACGCAGTGCTTAGAGAAGATTTTCTATATTTTATTATACTTTGAAATAACGTAAGAATTATATTTTATGCACATTTTAACAATACGTAACGATTTTGTATTCCAATTTTATAGAACAGGTCAATAAAAGTTAGTTTCACAGACCTGCAAATTATGACAGTAGGGTAGGTTAATTGTTGATTGTCTATATGTCAAAAAGCCTTCATGGTAGAAAACGTTGCAGGCCAGCCTGCTGGAGTGCTGTCACGTGGTCACTCACCGGCTTAGGTCACGTGATCGCTGGCTCGCCTGCTGCTATACTCACTCATGGTATAAAATAACAGGGCAGGTTATTTTTCGTGTAAAATTGACCTGCTATAAGAGTTCATGGTAAGCCCCCAGGTGTACACTTGCCCAGTACACAGTAAAAGGACTATTTCTTTTTGAGGATTATCACCAATGTGACTTTTTCAATTCATAATATTATCTACAGACACCACCACATCAAGTTACCCCAATGTGTCAAATTTCTTTGATCGTTTTACAACTTTACGTCAAACAGAATAAGGTTCATATTCAATTGGGACAATTTGACACATTGGGGTAACTTGATGTGCTGGCGTCTGTACATTGTAAGTCATTCTAAGTTTATCTTAGACATCATTGACATCGGTGAAGAAAAACATCGTGAGGATACCTGGACTTATTGTAAAAATATAAGTTTGAAATCACCAATCCGCCTTGAGCAATCGTGGTGATTAATGCTCATGCTTTCTCTGTATAAGAAAAGGCCTTTGCCCTGCAGTGGAACAGTAGCAGGCTGATATTATCAGTTACAGACTCATAAAACAATCACAAATTTTCATTTGTTTATTTCTTGTTACTTTCGTGCTTTTGTCACCGTCACCGTAACAAGAACAAAAGGCATAAAAATAAATAAGTTTTTCACTAGTGTTGCTGTAGTAATTACACAGTGACATCACCAGAAAATTGTCAGTAGCACCACAGTCGCGGTGAAAGTAATTGTGTCTGGCATACAAAGGAACTCTGCAAAATGTAACGACAAACTACTATTGTGATATGTTTATGCTGAGGGGTAAGGCATAAGCGTAAGCGGGAACCAGCTTCAAACCGTTTCTCGCTTACTGTTCTACCTTAGCCTTATGTGGAAAATGAGACAAATAAAAAAAAAACGAGATTTGGTTCCAGACTAAGTAAGGACTAAAATGTGAAACTGCTAACACTTGATATGATGCAGTTTCCTGCCCATTCTTCTTCGAACGAAACTCTTCTTCCATCTGTCACCTGGTGTCTTCCTTGAAAATTTTATATGGGCCTTTTCGTTGTCTCATGAAATAATTGATTTGAATTTGATTTTGACTTTGGACTGAAGAAAAGAATGTTTGTGCATTCCTATTCGTAATTCTACAGTTAATCTTCCATTTCTTCTGTCTATATTTCTTACAGTTGTTATGTCAAGCATGTCCCTTTCTAGAGGTAACAAGCAACATAGTGCTTCTTACCCAGATACACAAATTAAATATTAAATTTAATAATTATTTTGATTTTTAAAATCGTTTCGTAACATTATGCTAGGCACACGGAAAGCTTATCAAAATACTTTACTAATGATAATGTAATTTAAAACTTAACTCGCTGCACAACCCGCTAATCTCTTAAAACTTGTACCACACAAGAAGGTGGAGTACGAATCCGCTTACTGGTATGAGTGACAGCTGACAGCGATGGGGCGACTGTGGGCCTACCATATTATAATGTTGGGTTAGTAGCTAGCTTTAAGTATAGCATTATACATATCGCGAATTGGCGGTGTGGCGTAGAAGTTGGGAATACTGTCCTAATCCTTGTTATGGCAAAATGTGGTGTGACCATATACATATAGGTCGTTATTTGTTATAGTCATCTTTAAAACTTGCTTTTTGGATATCTTTTTGTATTCCTTAGATTTAATATATTGATTTGGTTTATTTTGAAGCAATTATTTAAAGACTAGCAGACGTCCCGTGGTTTCACCCGCGTAGGCTCCGTGTTAATCCAGGGTAGCAGCTAACTCCATACAAAAATTTATTAAAATCCATTCAGTAGTTCCTACGTGAAAGAGTAACAAACATCCATCCATCCATCTATCCATACTCACAAACTTTCGCGTTTATAATATTAGTAGGATTTGTTTTATTTTATAAGTCTTGAACAACTTGTATGCATGCATGCAGTGTTTACCTCTTAGTGATTGCTATACTATTATCCAGGTTTTATACATGTTACCTTTATGATATAATTAGTGTACCTAAACAATCGGTGGCGAACATATTGATAAATAAATAAATTATGTTAGATCCAGAATAATGTTTTAAATTAAAATACCCTGCAGGCCTAGTCATATTACAAATTCTATTTCTATTATCGTAATCGATAAGGCGACATTAGAAAGAAAATGGCGTAATATGGAATCAGCTGTTTGACAACTGTCAAGTGTTAACGAGTAGAATTTGAAAATGAAATACACTTGACAGTTGTCAAACAGAACAGCTGATTCCATAATACGCCATTTTCTTTCAATAATGCAATTAGAATAGAAATAGAATTTGTATATAGCTAGGCCTGCTGATTACATACAGGATGAAGATAGTTATTACCACCGCACCCTTCCTTGGAACTGCAACAGCTGATACATTAAACTCTTTCACCGCCGAAAATTCAAATCCCCAAGATATTCCGTCATAAGAGTTAATTCGGCGCTGTTGATGTTATTTTCAAATCTTTGCACGGTGTTGTTACAAGGCATTATGGCTTATTGAATGTTAATGCCAACGGGGCTCGGATCTGCGCGGGAAATTATTGCGGGGTGCGTGTGCGTTGTCTTGCGGCACGGAAAACATTTTTTAAATATTTTTTTTACTAAAAACCGTGGGATGCACAAACAGCCAGACTCAAAACAACTATCCGTAGGCCTTGCAAGTATTTTTTTCCATGAGGGAATCCAACTTTCGACACGCTGCGCGCTGCCAACCGTGAAGGCATTGGATGATGTGATACGATATTTGGATAGTCATGGTGAAGAAGTTTAAAGGAGGCAAGTATTTTTTCGGATCTGCGGCAGAAAACTTTAACAGACCGATGTAGAAACTCTCATGTCTGCTTTTATAACAGTTTTGCTTTATTTTGATATTGGACTGCCTAGTCGTCCCAAAAACTAAGAAATGCTGAGGTCTTAGGGGACCATGAGGGTAGTGAGTTTCAGCTGGTTAATGGTCTTATTACGTGGGAGTCAAAAACATACTTGGCGGAAGAAGCTAGTTTATCAGACAGACCACAAGTAGACTTGTCAACTTTTCTTTAGTTTTGTAACAAAAACACTAGGCTAATGTAATTTTAACGGTCAAAAAGTGCTGACTCTCAGCTTAATTTGAATAAATGAGTTTTGATTTTGAGTGATTTGATTGATTTGCAGATTTGTTCAAGAGGTTTTCTTTTATCGTACCTCATGCGACAGTGGATACAGACTCTCGGGATTAACCGAGCGAGCGTCAAGCAGCATGTGCGTTGGTTTATTTTTCGCATGCTAATGCACTTAGCTAATGCGATCACCCAGAAGAATACTAGTTGTAATCACTGTTCTAACTCTGACGTAGACAAATGGGTCATACTTCAGGCTAGCTGTAGTTACTACTAAGAAGAATTGAGGTAAAAATTGAGATGAGGACAAATAGAGAAGACATTCTATACATGTATTGGAATAAATGCAGGAGAAAGGCGATGATATTGTGGTTGATGATGAACTTCGATTGAAAACTGCAAGGAAAGGGTTGCTGGGAAGATCCGCCACTTCTTCTTCCCAGCAAAAACACTACGAACTGGTGAAGGGCGGAGGTTTTGAGGGACTGTCTTATGTAATTTTTGACGTTCATAAAGTGCTGATCCTCAGCCAAAAAGAAAACAATATGCTGCCTTAAAGCCACATAATTGGGGATCAGAAAAGGATCACTACATCATTATCATCAGATGTATGAGGTGTCTATAACATATTAGTTGGCAGTAAAAGTATGAGTGATTAGAGAACAACTTTTTTTGCGAGATAGCTCATCCAGTGTTCCTCATTAAATTTGTTGTGAAGGCCAAATAGGAATTAACTCAATGGCATATACGAGTATTCGGCTACATCTGCAGGCCTAGCCATATTACAAATTCTATTTCTATTATCGTAATCGATATGGCGACAATAGAAAGAAAATGGCGTTTATGGAATCAATCAGCTGTTTGTCAACTGTCAAGTATTAACGAGTAGAATTTGTAATATGGCTGAAATACACTTGACAGTTGACAAACAGCTGATTCCATATACGCTATTTTCTTTCTATAACAAAAATAGAATTGAAATAGAATTTGTAATATGGCTAGGCCTGCTAGTTAGACTGGAAGCCGACCACAACACAGTCGTAATAAGACACAAATTAGATTATGATGGTGATCAAGGCAACGTTCAGATGTATGTAACTTTGTTAGGATTTTAAAGAAGAAATCTTACATATGGCTTCTTTGAAATCGTTAATAATTCCAGTAACTTCGGCGAGAGCATTGACAGGAGTGTGGCAATAAGCCGGGGATGTCTCGCGAGTGTGACCACAAGTCTGATCGCCACCGCAGAGTTAACGTATGATTCATGTGAGCCTGAACGTTACTTTTGTGCCAAAACATTTGAAGAACTTATTACGTGTTATAGCATTGGTGCGTTGGAGTGGATGGACATTGAATTTGTGAAAGAAGATGTCATCTTTAAAGAAGGTGTAAGTGGAAGCTCTTGGTATTACATCAATTGTTTGGATGAATCCCTAACCATTACAGTCCTATTCCTCTCTCCGACTCATTTAAACTTTGCTGTGGGTCAGGGTCCGTATTTGTTACTGAAACCGTTTTACCTAACACAAGTATGTTCATTATTGATTGCAATAAATACTTGCATACCTACTTGAATGTTATGTCAACCTGCTTGCTCGATCGATTTTGGTAAGTTTCTTTTAGAACATGTATCTACTACTTACTTATCTGGTGGTGCCAACTTTTGATCAGTATGTGCTGGTACGGGATAGCACTACGAAGAAATAACATTAATTTTATGCACGTTCAGGTAATGGCTTTTAAAGCTTATGTCGAGAGGACACGCCTTATTCCGTCATTAACACACTTCAACATACTTCAAAAGCTTTCTTTGCAACACGTAATAAGTCCAAAACCGCAACTCTTGCGCACCGGCTCACCACGTCACATAAACTAATCACGCGCTGATATACGACGACGCTTCTCTAATAGGTGTGGCGGCGCGGGCGCAACTAAATCACCTTTTGTTCGGGTGCGGGTGATCGCATAAATACCAATCATTAGTGGCCGACTGGCATACAAATTAAAATCATTGCATTATCATTGCGTTCTCATTCTTTTCACCATGCCGGGTCTACCAGTTTCATAGAATCCTGTGACAAAGAAACAGCAAGACAGCAAAATTATTAAGGGAGTCTTATATACCTGAGATGATCATTGAAAGCTTTCTCATTATACGAAGGCCTTTCCACTGAACGGCGTTTGCGTAGGTGAAAGGTTCGGGTTACCCGGTTACCCCGATATCTTCCAAAAAGGTGAGAGCATCATGTCCCTAACCTCCCTTAATCTCAACAGTCAGTGAACATTATGTTTTATTATGCCAGGATCTTCTTTACTAAAGGAAAAAGCAATCCTCTTCTAGGTTTCCTAGTTCAGTGTATCGCCAGGTATTCACATCTCGTATGTCGCCGCGTTGTATCTGCTGGTTGCGCATAAAACACGAAATTGCTTTCGCTAAACTACAGCTTGAACAAAGGACGCTTGCGGAATGTATGGGGTTGAGGGATGGCATGGAGGACGGGAGGAAGCGGATTTAAAATCCATGGTATAAAAGTGGTAAAGAAAATCTGAAATTATTATAGTAGAGTCTAAAGTCGCGAAAACTAATTCAGAAATTGCGCAAAAAACTTAAAACAGCTGTTAGGAGAAGCTTTGATTACTTTAAAGATGGTGCTTAAGAAAAATAATTGAGTGAGATGAGTAAGTTTATTTATTGCTAAGTAAGAAGTTATTTACGGTTTGTGGCATGGTCTTGCTAGAGTAGAAATGATGGATGGATTGTCTAAAGGCGGTGACTATTATGATGAAGGCAAATACAAATTTATGGAAAAATAAGACATGGCAAGACCCCAAATGAATTGGTATGAGTTCAGGAGGGTGATGATGAAGATTTCGTGAATTTCTAAAACTAAAAATTGCAAACTTATGATTATGATCGGCCACTGCTTTGTTTCCATTGCATTTTGCGTCCACCTTTGCCATGAACTTTCCAATCGTCCTTTTTACTTCCGTCCGCTTCTTCGTTTACCTCAGGCCACAGACGAGCCGATAACAAAACAGTGCGTAACGACGGAAGGCTGGTCGCCATCGGCCGAATGTCCCTTTGTGGGTGTTCCGGCACTGCTCGGTGTATTTCTATTCGCGAGCCGTGCCGACTTACATTGTCATGCTAATAAATATGCTGTGCGACTCTATCATGCTCTGTGCTGGTCTGTCTTTGAACTTTAAGGGTTTTGGAGTATTCACTCGGGAGGTTCGATTTTCAAGGATGTGCAGATTAACTGGAGACACACGATTTTTTTCATATGACACTATAACTTTGGACGCAATTGTTTTTTTAGTAAATAAAGCAAAATGTGAGCGGGAGTTGCCCGTGGTCCACCTACTTTAGTACATCTGAGTAAGAAAGAAAGAAAGAAAAATATTTATTTGACATCAGTCATCAAAACACACATACACACAATAATTTATAAAACACCATGTGTAATTGTGAGTGTACCATGTGTAATTTTTATTCCGGTGGTCCACCTAAATTCATCTCGTTGTACCACGGGGATCATCGCCTAACATAATGGGAATGTGAGTTCAATGTATGTTTTCTATCCAAAAAATGATAATTGAACAATGCAATAAAAATATGAAGACTTGATTAGTTTAGCAAAATGCAATGATTTGTGTCTATTTAGTGCCAAGAACAATACGTAATCATTGGACGCTATATCAATTGTCCACAAACAATTCCATAGCCGTATTCATATATCAAAACTCATCAAAAACTCTATTACAACTCATAAATTCATCTTTGATGTTGCCATTGCAATGCATTTAACTGCACTCCGGGTGATTTCATGTGTCATTACTCTTAACCCTGCGCCCGCCTAACTAACCGTGGCACCCGCGGCCAAGGGTTACGGTCTCTGTGATCACACTAGTTTCATTTTTGGTATTCTTGTTATGCGGCGATGCGGTGCGGCTATTTCGCGGATTATAGGGGTACGTGGGGGTTAGTTAGTTGACGCGGAAAATGTACGCAGACATTGATCTGTGGCGGAATTTAAGTAATTTTTTGATGTTTTGAATTAATTTTCAAATAATTTAATGTAGTTATTATTATGTCATCTTAAAACTCACAAAATAAGACTAACAATAATAACATCAGCCTGTTACTGTCCCACTGCAGGGCAAGGGCTCATTCAGAGAAGGCACGAGCATTGATCACCACGCTTAATCAAGATGGATTGGCGGATTTCAGACTTATATTAACTACTAGTCCACGTTTCCTCGCCATGTTTTCCTTCACCGATTTCAATAATGATGAAAAAGCATGAATGTAAATTAAGTTAAAGAGTCATAGAACGACGCGATAAGTATATATTTTTTTGTTTGTTTTCGATTAGTAAGTAATTTTATATCATTTATTACGAGATTGGTATTACCGTACATTGTACATTAATTTTAATAAGTGTTTTCAAGGGCTTTTAAGTTTTTCTAGAATTTCTAGTAAACATCAATAGTACCTCTCGGTACACCACGCAGGGTGATCACTCACACCCAAGGATTTTAACCCTTCACAAATCATTCGCGCTAAGCGATGTGTCAAACCGCTAGCGATACCTCGCGACCGTAAACAGCGCTTCATGACGTATTATGTATTGTCTGACGAACAAAACTCCATTTGCGTACGTACCAGCAGCATTTACACGGTTAACTGTCAAGGTATAAGGTCGATTTTCGCGTGATATTGAGTTTGTCAAACGAAAACAGTGTCTACTATGTTGCGAGACAGTAGCTCAGAAACATTTTACTTTCAAATTTACAAATGTAAAATAGCATATTGTATCCGCGGAGGTGGTTCTTGTATATTTTATTATTTCGTTGCAGCAGTTCTGTTAGACGATCGAACTCTTCATTGGAACGTGGGATTTTTGACGCATTACCTTTCAAATAGGGCATTGTGATGAACCGAGAATGTGTCGTTTACTCTTGTCTGTCTGATGATTGCTTTGGGAAATATCTTTAGACACTATTCTCCTTTCATTTGATTACGGAACAGTGTATTGTTCGCAATTTATTTCGGGGAAGTAGAATTCGTAGGGTTAAGAGACTTGGCGTCATTAGACGGCGTCGATTATCACGTGAGAGCTTTGTTCGTCTTGACTCATTCTTGTTAAATGTCGTGTGATTCTGTTATTTGAGGATTTCCTTAAATTGGGTAGGCTATATCTTAACCATATTTATTAATATAATAACAACGCATCCATTCCACAACGAGCAAAGACTAAGATATTTACGTATTTATGATTGGGTATGACGATTGAGTTCATAGCCTGCTTATCATTGTTTCTTGAAAGACTTTGTATTTATAATTGAAGTAGTATACTTACCTACTTATAATACATAATTAGGTACAGTAAGCGGTTTATAGTAAATTTTAAATATGAAAGAATTTTGCAATTAATAGAACGATTTCTAAATCGGAAAAGAAAATAGGTATATCTCAAAGTCTCATTATACTCATATTCCTATTGATTGCTATTATTTTTAACCGACTTCAAAAAAGGAGGAGGTTCTATGTTCGTGTTCGTGTGTATGTATTTTTTTTTTTATGTATGTTACCTGATTTTTCCCCCATTTATGGACCGATTCTCAAAATTCTTTTTCTATTTGAAAGAGTATACTCCTGAGGTGGTCCCATTTTAATTTGGTGAAGATCTGGTGCTGATCTTCGGAGATATACAACGGAACTCTTCAAAAATAGACAGCAAATCTGTCGTGATTGCTGGAATCGCTTGGATGTTTATTGTTTATAATACATCATTACGTATCATCACGCCTGTATGCTCTGAGGGGTACGCAGATGTATACAATATACCTAGATTACGACAGTTAGGTATGTTAATTTTTATTTATTAGGGATAAGTGTATAACCGTATTAGCTTAATCACCTGTTAGATCAACATCCAACATGGTATGCTACAAAGCGAGGGTCACAGGTACAGAATATCGCTACCAGAGGTGCCGCGTTAAGTACATCGTATCACCGAGGTATTGGTATCGAGCTACTGGCACCGAGTGGAGGGGGGTGGGGGGATGTAGATCAATACGGGCGCGGGCCCCTTTCAGCGGAGCCTTTGTTTGGATCATATAAAATCTTCAGGGGGTGTGGTCTGAAACTAGGTAGGTTGTCCATGGTTTAGGAGATATTTGAGACTGAGACAGATTTGATTGTGGTTCTGCTTCTTCTTATCGTCTGCTGACTTGGCTTCACAAGCCGTCAAGAAATGTCGCTCAGGCATGCCGGTTTCCTCACGATTATTTCCTTCACCATTTAAAAAAAATATATATAAGATTTATGTTCTGATGATCCAGTGATGACACTTATGCATGAGGCTTTGCGTTTATTGCGTGAATTTTTCAATTTACATGTACATATGAATCCTGTCTAATTTTTAAGTTAATCTTAGAAAATTCCAAAATTCATGTTAAAAATCAAATTTAAATTCTGTAATTAGTGTTTCTGTGTCTGCCTAGACAAAAAAAAATGTTTTTCCTACCTTTCTTGACGTAAATCGGGCGAAGATCTACCAGCCTCCAAAATAGGTTGTGATCACACTTACCCAAAAACAAGCCATGTGATCACGCTTACCATTTAATAAGACATGGCCTACGGAGACAAGAGACAAGGACATCGATTCCTGCAGAGAAACCATTCAAAAAACGTATGACACTCCGACCAAGACCTTGTTAAGTAAATAGTTCCACTTACGCAAGTCGGGGCCTAAAACTATGTGTGGTCCAGTGACCAGTGTTACAAACAATACCTGTATCGCTCCGTCTAAGTCGAAAGTTAGTGGTTTTCACATAAATGCATTCAGATGGAGCTGCTCATTGCGCGTCTATCTATTGGTCACGTGATATTGATCCAATCAAAAGCCGGAATTCGAAAAGAAGTGAGTGATAACAGTTTTTTTTTAAAGTAGGCAGTTATTTACGTTTCCTGTAAAGTTGGTAAAAATGGCTTATGCGGTGTTGGGAGCTAAGGGAGAGGGATTAAGTCCAAGGAAAAGAAGACGGGGGGTGGGGTCTAGGTTTTGCTGTGCCCGACAGGTTTCATAATTATTCTGTACCTTTATATTCTTAAGACCATTTATGTACATTGTGGAACGCAATAAATTTTGAGTATTGAGTATTGATTGTGCGCCCATCGTGCTTACCTATGGATCCGCGCTTACCCTACAGAGGAATACTAACACGCTGGCAATATTATCCTACAAGTGTATGTCGTGTGGTCACCGCATGGGATACATCTTGGGATTGTACCATCGTCCATTACTATGATTTATCACTCTCAATACCTTTGCTCTATGCCTTTGCTCTATGGCTCTATCTATATAGCTCTATAGGCTATACCTGCACTCTGTAAATGAATATTTTTTTGTGAAAGGAAACATGGTTGAATTAATATTGAAGGGAAAACTGAATTGTGTGATTGTGTGGACTATGCCTATTTATAAGACTTATTTGAAGAGTAAAAAATGGTGCCTACTAAAAATATGGGTAGACCGTAACGTATTTCCAAAATTTCAGCATAGGTAAAGACTTCATTAGTAAATATCTAGCTCTAAAACATAACTCCACATAACTTTTTTCTCGCAATGAGAACGTAGCAAGTGTGAAAAAGAGATCGTTTGGGCATTTTATTTGTCCAAAATTACAACCGATCAAAACACTAAAACATGTAATAATAACTATTGTTATGGAAGTTTGTGGCTTTAGTGGTTTTGTTTAATTTATTAGCCACCGATTTCCGATACCTTACTAATTTTCAATTGTCAATATTGGTATTAACGTCTCCTTAAAACATATTTCGAGACAACGTATGTAGTAAAACCATAACTACTTACTTATAATAATATGGATGTAAACCAAAAATTTTGAGTGCAAAACTTTTCAATCAAGGGGTGCTTCTGAACTCCATTTACAAGGATTACGATCTTCTACCCTTCGACACCCTCTTACAAACTAAGTACTAAGATATACATTGCCCTCTCGTGTCGGCACGAGTACCTAACTCTCTTGGCGACATGAGTAACTTTCTTCTTCTTCCCAGCAAAAAACACTAGGAAGTGGCGAATGGGCGGGCCTTTTTGGGGGACTGTCTTAGGAAAAGTTGTTTGTTGTTACAGCCGGGACCAACTCACGGCTTAACGTGTCTCCCGAATCGTGGAGGGGTCTGGATATAAAATGAATGTTCACCTATCAATGGATTGGTCTCATCAATTATATCTCGAAGATCGATTCGCGTGGCTGTAAATATTTAGCCATAAGCCCCCTCAATTTAGTCAAATCCAATCACGTTACTAATTATTATAACAAGTTCAGTTATAAATAAAATTTAGAAAATTATTTTAAAGTAAATAACAAGTCATTGAATCAATGAAAGTGAACTGTAATGTTCTTTTTTTTTTTAAGATATAAATGTTTCTAAACCGAATTAAAAACACTTTACATGAATTGTAATTTAGTAAAAAATACAATGTGCAGTAATGTAGAAAAAACTTTGCGCTTTTGTCTAACCTACCACAATGTGTCAAATTTCTTAGATAGGTTTTCAACTTACTTTATTCTAAACAAAATAAGGTTCATGTTCAGTTAGGAAAACTTGACAGTTTGGGGTAGCGAGCACATCAAGCTACCGTCTCTACTGTCTAGCTGCCCTGGCAAACTTCGTTTAGCCTAAGTATCAATTTACGTAGTGCTACCTGCTTAAGACTTTTCAAATGTCAAATTGTCACCTGAAAATAGATTGGGAAGACATTTGTCATCTGGTATGCCATCAAAGATGGCGCTACATTCGAACACGCTTAACTTTTCCAATTGTTTTCTTTCATAAGATTTTTTTTCTGACAATAACAAACACAACAACAAAAAAAAATAGCGAAATTGGTTCAGCCGTTTACGCCTGATGCCTAGACCAAGGAAACTAGGGATTCATTTTTATATACCAGTATTTTCTAATCACCAACCACATTTTCCCCGGATGTTCTATCCCTAAATATAACAACTTTCACTATACCTAGTCATCTTGACAAGAAATTAACTGTTGCATACAAAAGTTTCTTCCTTTCAATCGTGTCAATTAGAGACACAATAGAAAGACAATGACAGCGCGGACACAGGTGTCCTCTGGGGTTTATTGAATACCAACTCGACCAAAATGTAAGGAACAGGTCATTCTCTTTTCGAGATTTCCGAGTTGGTACTGAAGTAAAAGTTATTCATATTATCATGGTTAGAAGACCCTGTGAAAATTTGGCTAGGGATAAAAAAAATCCTGTATACAGATTTACATTTAGGTATCTCCTATAGTTTTCTAAAAATAGTAAAATGTGACCGCTTATAAAAGGGTGACTCTCCCAACTTGGCTACAAGCCAGGGTTACTTTACCACAGAGATATTCTTGTACCATTTAAATGTAACGATACATTTAACGTCTAATGTTACAAAAACACATTGTAACACGTCCGGGCATCGAACTGTAGACATTAAACGTCGACTGTCCAATATCGCTCAAGGCATGACGTAATCACTCGTTAAAAATAAATGGTTCTGTTTTCAAACACGACCTGCGTAGGAGTTGATTAGTTGTAAATGTTTTTTTAAATATAGTTTAAGTGTCTATTTGGGCTTTTTTTGTTAGAAATATGGTTATTTAGTAGTAAGTACCTATGTGGTTCGCAGTTAGTAGTCAAGAGAACCAAGGTCACCTACCCCGAGGAATCGCCAAACTTAAGTGGCATTCGCAGAACAGATGGTCGTTGAGGCAGCAAATTTCTGGAATGGCGACCACGTACCGGAAGATGCAGCGTTGGTTACCGCCCATAAGGTGCATCGACGACTTGGTAAGGGTGGCGGGAATCCGATGGATGCGAGACGCACAGGACTGGTCGTTGTGGCGACACTTGAGAGAGGCCTATGTCCAGCAGTGGACGACTTTCGGCTGAAATGATGATGATGATAGGTCTGTTTATTGCACTTTTAACCGACTTCAAAAAAAGTAGGAGGTTCTCTATTCGACTGTATGTTTGTTACCTCATTTCTCCGTCATTTATGGACTGATTTTTATTTGATAGGATACTACCAGTTTGGTCCCATTTGTATCAAACCTCAGATTTGATGATGGGATCTTCGACGAATTGAGGGAACTCCTCAAAAAATATAGGTACACATGTACCGATTATTACATATTTAGTAACAAATAAAGCATCAGTATCATCTGGTGAAGAAAAACTGATGAAGAAGACAGGCGACGGAACTCTTCAGCGCATAACAGCAAATTACTCGCGATTGCTACAGTCACATGACTGTGCATGGTTTATGTATTTCCATAACATAACATTACGCCTGTCTATTTTAAAAGGGGCCCGTCGGAGATGTACAGATTAATGTTTAGAAAGACCTTCTTTAGCAATTGTTACCTGATTTCAATCATTCTTTCAAGTTCTGCATACGAAAAAACTAAAAAATGCAAAAAGCTTTTTCTTCCTCAATTAGCGTACCTATCGATGGCAAACATTTTCATCACAACCTTTATTTGTAAGTACCTGTATTTTGTATTTTAAATTTTAATTTTGATTATGTTATTTTTGTTAATTTGAAAATTGTAAATAATTCTATGGACATTTATGTCTGAAATAAATGATTATTATTATTATTATTCCTAGTTATTTCTCGGAACCCTTGGGTTCCGGACCTTTGGAAGGCGTACGAGGAGCCGAAGCCAACTCGCAGAGGCCCTTAGTCGTTTTTAAAGAATTGAGGCACCAATCGTAGATTTTCCCTGTATGCACTAGACAAGTGCACCCAAGGAAAACCTACGACTGGAGTAAGACTATTGCAGAATATGGTAACAAAAGTACTAGACTATTGGTTAGGGTAGCTAAAATGGACTGAATACCTAGAACTATGAAAGACTATGGCCCCTGTCTTATCAATGTTACATATACACAGATTAAATGACAGGGGGTGACTTGACTTGACTTGACTTACTCTTGACTTGACTTACTTGACTTGACTTGACTTGACTTATTATTATTATTATTATTATTTATCAGTATCAGCCAGGGCAATACCATCGCCTGACACAGTCATTAGGTCCTCACGTGTGCAGGTGACAGGGCACGCAGCGCAAGATGGTGGGGCCATGGTCTGCAAAGGCAATAAAGCACGGTGCCATCTTCAAAGACTCACCTTAGAAGATTTTTTCTTTGCTGTGGCTGATTTGAAGCGGAGGTCGTTTAAGGGGATACATATAATATGATCTAATGTCACCCATTTTTTCCACTAGATGGCCCTGAAGTCGTTTTTTTTAGTTTATTTCGTGTTATGTGTTAGTAATTGGAACATTAGTAGATATCTACTTAAGTCGTAGGAGTAATTGCCGCAGTTATCGAACAAACTCTGCAATCACGAAATAAAATTCAGCTGTTCCATTTATATTGTCGAGTTTTTTCTTGTACTTATATCTATCTAGTACCTACCCCTGTGGTCCCAAATGAATTTCCTCGAAATCGGTAGCTAGTAGTTTGGTTTTAATGTCAAAGTAACTGAAAAAACAAACACGTAAGTAGGTAAACGAAATAAATATAATATTTTGTACATCCAGTCTTCTCGTAATGTATATGTTTTAGGAATGACCTGCGATACTTATTTAGACTAAAAATAAGTAGGTAGCTTAGAATAAGGATGTTAATTTTTTTTTAAACTAATGCGTTTCTGATTAATGTGCTTAGGTACGCTATGCGGTGGTGCAGTATGCTTTTGACCTGTACCTGTCATTAAAAGCAATGCTTAGTTGTTACCGTGAGAAATTGGTCACTATTAAGTCCATAAATAGTGTACAGAATGACTAACTTTCCGAACGTTTAGGTAGCAACAATAATTTCTAAATCCCGCTTCATAGTAAGTTCTTACTTTAACTAAATCCGTGTTCGTAAGTGGATTAGCGAGTTGTTGTAATCAAGCGGAATTGCGGCATGCCCGCGAACCGATGTAGACAGAGACAGAACAAAAATGCAAATTGTTGGCGAATTTACTGTTGTTGGCATTACGTGTCGCACTTGCTATGGTTATTGTGATGTAAAGAGCTTGTATTTATGTATTTTGACGAATAGGAACATTGCTGGGAAACGATCTAGTTTTTGGTGAGAAGAATCGCTACTTACGGTAACGTAGCGATGTAGGTAATGCACGCAAAACATTGTGATATTTAAAATTAAGTAACAATATTTACAAAAATCGTAATTAAATCTGTTAGAAATGTTGAAGTGTCACAGCTGGGACTAACAGCTTAACGTGCTTTCCACAAGACAGAGAAGGTTTATCAGCATTGAGTTCAACTGTATCAAATGATTTTTATTAGTGCTCACAGCTGTTGTTTAATTTTTTTTAAATTCAACTCTTCTCTATGGCGTTTGTGGAAGAGAGACCCCACAATTTTGTCAATAACACGTAGGTACTATGATAGACCATCAAACGCTGGAGATTAAATGAGTAATTATTGATGATTTAGGGAGCTAAGAGAGAAAAGATAATTTATAATTCACCAAAAAAAAAACAACCTTATTCTGCACAGACATTTAGCGCTTGCGACTAACAAGGCAGTCAAAAATCCTAAAATTAACCTAAGTAAGTACTTATGTTAATTGTATTATTAAGTAGAGTAGGTAGTTTTTTTTAAATATACATCCTATGATCCCACGTTGTGAATTCCTAGCCCATCAATCCGTTTTTAAATGAAATCTATAGACAAAATTTAAAGCTTTTTCATAATGCTCTATCATCATTTACTTCATAGGGAAGGTAATTAAGGTCAACGGCAGTTACAACATTTGCAGTAAAATATGCAAAGCACCAAAAATGGTCATTACTTTACAATGAATGACTGCAAAAAGTGTAAAAGCTACTTCTCAAGCCATTTGTAGAAAATAAATTAAAATAGTAGAAATTGTAATATTACCTTTCGTCACGGTTGGCGTCTCGAAGGGCCTCCGGTGTTTCCTTTGCCGGATGTCCACAGGTAACTAATGATATGTGGTGCTGAGGTACGGTCACCCTCGTTTCTAAGGACCAGATACTTACTGAAAGAAAGAGAAACATTTATTGGCTGCACTGCCTCAAAATATAACGCGCACGCATTTGTTTGTCTTATATAACACATTGTCCGACCAGGCAATCTATCCCAAAAACTCATGTTTAGTAGTGGTACTTGCGACTATTATAATACTTCGTTTGACAAGGGAGCCAAGGCTATTGATAAAAGTGTAGGTAACCTACCTACTTAAGTATTCACATATTCTTTAACCCTAGAAAGATAATCATATTGTGATGTAGGTTCTACGTTAAAGATAAATCACTTAAGATAAATCACTTCCCACTTTATGTACCTATAGGGGGGCTACCCTAATAAATAAATAATTAACCATGCGTAATATTTACGCATGAGTTTCAATTAGCTGTAATGTCAAGTGTAGTAGTTTATTTGAATAAACCAAACGTAATTATTTATTTACATCCCTATGAAATAATTAAAACCCCTTGTAATGTTTTAAAATGTATTTATTTATATAAAAAAAAACACAATCTTTGACCCTCTTGTATAAATTAACAAAAAAAGGAATATTTTTTCTTTAGTTATAAATCACATTTTTTTTTACTTGAATCAGCCTGTTTTACTTATAAACAACAAAACGAAATAACAAGTAAAATCAGTTGAAAAACAATACAACTACCATTTTACTTAACATCTTAAAAGTCACGTAAAAGATAATCATGCGTAATTTTGGAGTATTCCCGTTTGAGCACCTATTGTTTGAGCACCTATGCATTTAGCACCAAAGGTATTCCCATTTCCCATAGGTTAATGCATAGGTGCTCAATAAATAGGTGCTCAAACGGGAATACTCCGTAATTTTGACTCATGGGGTCGGTCATATCTCAAAATCGGTAACACTAACCTCAGTGACGCGTGCGCCTCACGGAAGGCGACTAGTGAGATGTCCTATAGGTACGCATAGCAACCGAATCGCACTATTTAGAGAGATAGAGCAATAATACGAACAGGCATGCGTCAATTTTACGCAGACTAAGTACCTATCTTTCTAGGGTTAAAACATAAGTAGGTACTGCTAATCTTCTTTTAACCTTGGGATTAGTGTCTAAGCTGGTGTCATAGTTTTTATAGGCGTTTGATTGGCTTTACATATAAAATGAAAAAATTAAAAAAAACCTCAGGCTTGCTGGTTTCCTTACGATGTTTTCCTTCACCGTTTGTGAAGCAAGTTATAATTACCTACCTATACATACAATACGCACATGCAATACTGCACTATCATCTCTATTATACAGCTGATGACATAGTGTAAGTATTTTCGTTTTTTTCTTCCGATAAGATTTTCGTTTCCGATAAGATTTAGAGATTTTCGTTTTTTTCTTTTAGATTAACAAAAGAGATAATAAAAGATATGTGCAAGTAAATAAATATATAAATATAAATATTCCACAACTTTCACACAACGCCATCCAGTCCCATGCTAAGCAGAGCTTGTGTTATGGGTACTAAGCAGCTGATAAACATACTTATATATTTCTAAATACATACATATTATAGATAAATAACACCCAGACACAGAACAAATGATCGTGCTCATCACACAAACATTTGTCCTGGGTGGGAATCGAACCCACGACCTCCGGCATAGCAGTCAGGGTCACTAACTACTAGACCAACAGGCCCGTCGTAAGTGTATCGGACATCACTGCGACATCTGCTGGCCGCAGTAGTGTGGCACACCGGATGTGTTGCTAAGTGGCCAGAAATACTTTTGTAAATTATGCTTATAATAAGTAGATGAGAAAATAGGACACATTTTTGTTTTAGGACTACCTAAACACTAATATTTTTGAGGTGAGCAGACCTTATGTTCTCCTCTTTTAATTTTAGCTACTCCCCTACACTATCTTTTACACAACCAACCCATCATTTCATTTTGTCTTCTTCTAATACAATCTATTATGAACACAGAACTACTCTAAAAGTGCTTAATATATTAAATGTTAACTATTACTAAGTCTCCACTGTTTCTGACCAGTTGGTTCTACATTAAATATAAGTTGTTAATTATGTTTAAACGGACACAGTATTAGACTATAGTACCTACCTACTTAAATGTAAAATCTTACACATTTAAGTACCTACTACTTAGTTGTAACGGCAAATCAGGTTCCACCTTTTTTTTTAAAAAAATTGTTTAAGTACCTAGTCTAATTTTGTGTGTACCTATTCTCAGACATACTGAATGTTCAGACAATATTTCATAAAAACTGGTCCAGCCGTTTCGGCGGAGTTCGGTAACAAACACTGTGACATGAGAATTTTATATATTAGAACAGAGATTTTGAAGTCTATCTGCTCTCTACAATATAGGTTCATAATTTTATATATTAAAATATGTTTATTAGGTGGGTCCATTCTTAGTAATGAACACTTCTAAACGAAGACTGTGTGTGACTAATTGTAGTAGAGTAGGCTACCTACTCATACTAGTAAATTCAACAGTAAATAGTCAATTGAGCGCGCATCCATAGCCGACGGAACTCACCAATGCACGGTACATGCGAGTAGGTAGCGAGCTACGAATAGTAGGCACGAATGTTCCTAACATACCTAAATAACACTTTAAGCAAACCATAGTAACAGTAGGTACCTACATGGCTACATAATCATTTTAAATTATCCGTTAGTCATTTAGTGCTCCTCAATTTAGTTGCCGATTGTATACTATCTATAGAGTGAGCAAAAAATCTAAACACCTAAAGAGGTTGTGTCTATTTTTATAACGATAAATTAAAATCTATACATCAATGCCTCGTGTCATGTCTTATAAGTAGGCACTCAAACCTCTTCATCTGCACACGCCGCAAAAATAACAAGCGCGATAAAAGATTCGAAAACAAAACAGAAAAAAATTGGAATAATATTAATAGTGGTAGATAAAAAGGCGACACGATGACAATACGTAATATGCGTGGGCTAGGCCTCCCCAGCGCTGGGGGTGGGCGAGTGGGGGTGAGATGGGGGGGAGGCCACCTGTGTACCGTTACAGTGGGGTGTGGTTTGCCGTTCAATAACTTAATACACTCGGAAGGCTTTCACGCTGAAATCTCGCTCGGTGCTACCGCGACCGAGACATCTTGATACTTGCGGGCGAATTTTATCTGCGGAAGGAAATTGTAAGCTTATGCATTAAAAAAAAATCGGCTTGAAAGTTAAGTATAAGTGATACTTGAAGATGTATAGGTAGGTGTATAGAAGCACAGTTGTTAGAAGTCCGATGCTAAGGGGTCATAAAGATCCATAAATAAAGACTCTTAAATATCTTTTCAAGCATAGCAAGGAAAATATTACTTATAGGTACATAGCGTTAGATTTGTTGAAACAAAAACCTACCCGAGCTCAAATAAACACCTAACTGTAACGACCTCGTCAAATGACTGAGCCCAATGATATGTGTTGTTGAAGTCTATAGGTAACAGTAGTGATTTATCATCAGTGTCCGTTCCATGATTTATGGGCAGGTAAGCATGTAAATTACGCACTAAATTATTATTTTATCGATCAGGCGCGACACACAGGACAAACACTAGCATGTAATCCACCCGGATTGTTGTATGGAGGCTATTAATTGCAGGTTTGCAGGTAATCGATAGAGGTGGCAGGCGAGCGTGGATCACGAGGCGCGGTCCGAGAGCTGGCGGCGTGCCGGTGTGCGTGACGGATCATGGCGGCGCGGGGGGCGCGCGCCCCGCCGCCACAGTTAAACGCGCCCGCCGGATACGCGCCGCGCCGCGGTTGAAAGCTATCCGGCCCCCCGGGCGGGCAGGCGCGCGATTGGCCCATGCGCCGCCCGAGCCGTAAGCGATAGCCAATCGCGGCGCACGGCCGGCCCGCCCCTGCCGGGCGCGTCTCGGGCCGCTCGGCCGCGGCGCGCACACTCGCTCCGATGCGCGGCTCGTGGGACGAGGCCGCGACGGCGGCGCTGCACGCGCGCATCCTGGAGGCGCACCGCGGGCCCGCCGCGCCCGAGCGCGCTGCCGAGCCCGCCGCCTGTGCCGACCCGGCTCCTCAGCAGCTCAGCGTTGAACTGGCAGCACCTACTCCTCTACTGCCGCTGCCCACACTCTCCTTCAGCGCCGCGCAAGTTGCTACCGTGTGCGAGACGCTCGAGGAGAGTGGCGATGTGGAGCGGCTGGCGCGATTCCTCTGGTCCTTACCGGTGGCCCACCCCAATGTTGCTGAGCTGGAGCGATGTGAAGCTGTTCTTCGTGCGCGAGCTGTGGTCGCTTTCCATGCTGGAAGACATCGTGAACTATATTCGATCCTGGAACGGCACCGGTTTCAACGTTCGAGCCACGCCAAGCTGCAGGCTTTATGGCTTGAGGCCCACTATCAAGAAGCGGAGAGGCTACGCGGACGACCGCTTGGGCCCGTCGATAAGTACCGTGTTCGAAAGAAGTTCCCACTGCCCCGAACAATATGGGATGGAGAACAGAAGACGCACTGTTTCAAGGAGCGCACGCGGTCACTACTGCGTGAGTGGTACCTGCAGGACCCCTACCCGAACCCGACCAAGAAGCGCGAGCTGGCAGCTGCGACAGGCCTGACGCCGACGCAGGTTGGCAACTGGTTCAAGAACCGGCGGCAGAGAGACAGAGCCGCCGCTGCTAAGAACCGCTCGGCGCTGCTCGGCCAGGGCTTTGCCTCCTCCTCCACGTACGACGAGGACTCCATCGACTCGGAGATCAACGTGGACGAAGAATAAAGTTACAGACTATAGTGTTAATTAATAGCGACGCCGTCGGGCGTGGACGCTGAGTGACTGACGATGCAATATAGACCACAGTTATCTATTATCCTAGTTAGATCGCAGAGTCCGTGATGTATGTGATGTTAAGGCATTGTAAACCAGTTTATTAGGGCGTATTTGTATCGTTAAAGTGTAAGCGAGTGCTCGAAGTATCAGCATTGGCGTATCTCAGGTATGTACCAGGGCCCAGGCCTCCGACTAGTAGCTGTAACTCGACTGCACTGATAAGTTACTTGTTGTTAAGGTTTAACAGGGTTAATTTTACGTATAATTTCGTATTTATACCCCCACTCAGAAAGTTAGTTAATTTATTTGATATCTTCGCGCGGCTGCGGTGTATATCGATGCGTTTCCGTGAGAAGCATTTACTTACCTAAATATTTATACCTACATCCTAACTATTTTACCAGTAAATATAGATTTTATTTATCATATCAGCTTTTAGTTGTATGTTATAGTAATTATAAAGATGTAGATAATTACGTTCGTGGTGTAGATGTAAAGTAATGCTATTATTGAAGGTTTGTACCTGAGCACGATCACTGAGTGACACCTCGTTGTGAAGTGATGCTGTTTCATATAATTGTAATTAAATATATCTATCATAAATTATTTATTCCGATATCTAGGCCGCAATCGTATGTTTTTAAGTAAATAGAAGTGCTGTAAGAGAAGTTTTTTAGTGTCTCAAAGTGAAAAAAACTTGTGGAAGATATAGGCCTAACTAAAACAGCTATATAGAATACCTAGTACATTTTTGTCTCAGCTAATAAAAGTTAACAGTAGAATTAAATCGAGAACGCAGGCAAATAATTAATATATTTATCTCTAAGGATCAAGACTTTTTAAGTAGTCTATTAAAATTTTATTTAAACCTCAACAAAAAAAATCTTTTCAATTGTCGAAATTACAAAAAAAATATATTTCACGGATCAAGATCTTTTAAAAATCGGCTGTTAATTTTATAAAGTTGCAATTTGTTGCTAGGTATTTTTCTGCCTGATGTGTTTTTTTTAATATTTTTTTTTGCCAAGACATTTTGTTGTGTGTGCGTATACTAAACAAAATTAGGGTCATGATTATTTCCGTTTCACTCAAATGTCTTAAAAAGACATAAGTCGTGATACCGGTCTGCAGAATAAAGAAGGGCGAGATCAGTCCAAGAAATATTATTTCCTAAATTTAGGTCCTTTTTGCGGTTTTTAAATCAATTGTTTTACTAATCTACACTAAAGCCACAGTGATGTCACAGTGATTAGGTATCAGATTTTCGATCTGACTGATTTCAAACTAATTTGTTTTATAAAACCAACCGTTCTTATTCACCTCTCTTCCTATATTTTTCTTATTGTTCTAAACGTCAATATTAGTTATGGCAAAGGGTTTTTCTTTACCCTTTTTGGATAAAGATTTGCCATATTTAAATACACTTAAACGGCATATTGCGTTTTTACAAGGTTCATTTTTCGTTTACTGGGTTTATTTCTAATAATTTAAACCCATATCTAAGTTTTACTGGGTTCAATAAGTTTTCATTCATTTATAATATAAACAGGGATTTATTTTTTAAACAGAAAGTTAAAATACTATTCTAATTAACAAGTTATTCATGTCCATTTTTGAATTAAGTATCTACATGATATTATTATGTAGATAATTCAAAACTACGTAGTTTGGTCGAACTTAAATAATTTTAGCGTCCCACTAAAATATTTAATCCTTTTTTCATTCGAAACTCATCGCTAGAGTAAGATTAATTCCTAGTTTCATACTCATGGAGCAATTGCTTCATGTTCATACTAGACTGTCTTAATAAGATTAACTGACGATCTTATTAGTACAATAGTACAAAAATTTAACAAAAAAATAGTTTGAGCTACTTAAATGTTTCACATATTTTTTTTTAATCGGTCACACGGCACAGTCATAATCTTTTCCCTAGATCGACTTATTTAACTCTAATGGGATAACAAAAAAATCTTCAATATTTGAATTAAATTATAAAATCAAACCATATGTGAATATCCCCTTGTTTTAGCAGTAATTTCATATACAACCAAGTATCGCTTCAACCTGTCTCTATGGCTGAGGTCCTTAATCCATCATTTGTTGCATTCAGATGTCAGTCCGCGTTATAATATCGGTAATAAATCTTTGAACGATAGTGATTGATATTCAGTTACTTGTGAACTATGCTTGACCGCGTGTAGAAAATATTAGGACGTTTAAATTAATTGGAGAGGCCACAAAGAGTTTCGAAAACAAAAAAAAAAAACTAGGCTGGCGTTGACAGAATCCTTAGATAGTTCCATGTTTGAATGTAATAGCATAGAAAAGAAAATTCTAAGCTATTACTTTAAAAAAATGGAACTATCTACCGAACATAAAAGTTATAAATAGGTACAATCAGTAGGATCGGTCAAGTAAATATTGCAACAAAATCACGCCACGTTAATTTAATATTGCACTTAGACATTGTTGAGCTGTCAAAATAATGTCAATCAAGCCTTTGTTCTACATCGTATCTATGCTAAACGGGCAAAAGAACGTTACTACACCCACATTCACTTGTAATCGATTACAGATTTAACGCGGCCTGATTTTCGATCAACGGAAAAAGAACAAGTGATATCTATGGTCAATATCATGAATTTTCTTCTTTCTATTTTTATTTTGGAACTCTAATGAATTCAAAATTTTAAAAGGTACTTTACATTTATTTTTTTCTGCTTTTATTTAGCGACGGTCGAGGGGGATATTCGAATTAACAGTTTTAAATGTTCAGTGCTGGTTTTATTTGATTCGAAAAACATCCACCATAGGTAGTGAATTAAACTTACTTATTTAACCCAACTGTTTATTTTTTTATGATTTGCTTTTATAAAAGAATACTTAAACTTATTAACAGCATATTTTTATCGTCCCACTAAACTTCAAAAGGTCGATTTTGGGTAAAGGTGTACACTGTGTACAGTGCCAGTTAAACCATAGACAATTATTGTTTTTCATTGTTTGTAACAAATTCGGTAGGTGACAAAACACTAATAAATGTTCGACACAATCTAAAGTTCAGCCGATTAGCGCTTTCAAACGCATCTGTCTTCGAAGTAAAATACATTAACATATTGTTTTGGCGTTGCAACGTGAAACTTGTTTTCCGATAACTCTGCTTAAGTCTCTAATAGATGTCTCTAAAGCTTCTGCTTCAAATTATTACGCTATTATTTTGTAAATACGTATGTATTGTTCTTGTCTATTTATCATTTGTTTAAGATTCGGTGTCCTGCAAATATAATTGTGTGGGTTTTGTATAATATTTTATTGTAAATATATCTCTTTTATGTGTGGATACTCGCACTGTCATTACAAAACTGTTATTTGCATGACAAACTGTTCAAATATCTACATAACGGGACAGATAAAATATTGTAAAAAAGAAAGAAATTGTTAAGTGTCTTTGTGAACATGTTCTTAATTTAAACAGCAGCCTACGAAAACCGAGACAAAATATGTTTTAACTCTCTTACAGCATTTCCTCTACTATCTCTACCCGCATTAATAAAAAATACTGTTTTATACATTTTGCAACTTGCAACATTTTTACGGTTATATTCTTTTTTTGTAAAAATTCCCGCGTATTCGTAACTCGGGAAGCGATAGGCTAGTTAGCGGTAGACTCAACGAGAGAACTTTGTAAAAATGTATTATATGAATAAACAAAAATGCAAATTGTAAATATGATATCGACTTACATTACAGTCATTAAATTAAAATTGTTAATAAAATTATATTCGTAAACAATTCATCTTTGTATTATTTCACAAAATTATTCTGATTTTATCTTCACATTCAGCAGCCTACTCAAATTTACTCAATTAACATCAACAAATAATATAAAGGAGAATGGCAACTGTTGAAAATTATTCCCTCAACCGTCAAACATCTAATTCTTGGGACGTTATTATTACTAAAGCACTTATTTCAATAATGCATAACGCATGACCTGTCCGTTTCAATTCATTCAGAATATGGATGTGTCAATTTCTAGAAGTGCTGACTTGTGCAGTTGATATTTAACCCAGTGCTAATAATTACACGGAATATCAAATAATAGGGCAAAAGTTTCTTCATTGTTCCATAATGTTGACAAAAAGGTTAACTTTAGTGAGCAGTTGATCACTTTTTTAGGCATCCGTGGCAAAATGACAAAAAACTAAACCCTTACGTAGATATACTTAATTCCATTTTGTTCGTCTGACTGTCTGTGTATGCATGATTCATAGCCAGATAGATAGTTTGAAAGGAAGTAGTAATCTAAAAATGCTTTCATAAAATGGTCTGGTAGTAGGTAAGTAAGTTGCGAAGAAAATTGGTAAACAAAAACGTGTGTTCACCCAAGGATTTACGCGGCCATAAGCGTGTGGTGAAGGTACCTAGGTCCTGTAGGATTCCATTATTAAAAAGATAAGTTAATGATATTTCCAAGTGTTTCTTTATTTAAGTCAATAGTTGTTGAGACTATATTTTCTGTTACAACTGTGCAAAATAAGTATATAAATTTCTTAAACAAATTAATTTTGCTGTCAATATAATTCAATATTTCGCACCCGACTACGGAACACTTCAGTCTGGTGTTCACGCACTTGGTCTGTTTTTTCTAATGTCGTTGAAGCCAATGTTTGACGTTTGACTTCATCCGTTCAACCATCCATCCAAATTCGTTAATCGCCGAAGTCAAGTACTTAGTACCTACTGTTGCCAGTTTAAATAATGAGAGTTGTTTATAGATTGTATGTAATGTAGCAAAACTTTATTCCATATTTAAAATTATTTGAGATAAGAAAACTTTTAGCGCGAAAAGTAACACATTTAACAAAAAAGTTCGCATATCATACCGCAGATTAATAACGTGTAATTTTTAGTAATTTGTTACGAGCGGCTCAATTTATATTGTTGCTAATTAACTTTATATTATAGTGCGCGCGTATTTTACTGTAATTGAATGTTCTGAAGGACAAGACGCAGGTGCAGCCCACTATTTGTATCTACTCGCCGCGCATCGACTCTTTTATTTTTCTATACGAATCCCTTGTGTGTTAGTCATCATTTACGCACATAAAATGGGGTGTGTAACGATTGACATAATAACAAAATGTCTAACGTTCATTTGACATAATTTCAGTTAACATAATTTTGTTTAACATAACGATCAGTTGACCTAATGAATTGTTGATATAATTTCATTTTACCTAATTTCATATGACATAATGAACATTTCCTATAATGCACATTTCACATAATATTCATTTAGCATATTATTCATTTACTATAATATTCATAATCTCTAAGTAACTTTTCTTTCTCTAAGTATTTTTTTTTTTTCACTTTATACCCTGCCACCCTCAACTATTGTTACCAGGTTAGGTTACCAATTTGAAACGTATATGGTTGGCGAATCATGTGGGTTAGGTTAGGTTAGAACCATGACCATTAGCGCGCGAAGGCGAGCGAGCGAAGCGAGCGTGCCGCGGCAGCGGCCGCCAAGCGCCAGATCCCTTCTATTGTCGGAGAATCATGTGGGTTAGGTTAGGTTAGAACCATGACCATTAGCGCGCGAAGGCGAGCGAGCGAAGCGAGCGTGCCGCGGCAGCGGCCGCCAAGCGCCAGATCCCTTCTATTGTTGGAGAATCATGTGGGTTAGGTTAGGTTAGAACCATGACCAATAGCGCGCGAAGGCGAGCGAGCGAAGCGAGCGTGCCGCGGTAGCGGCCGCCGAGCGCCAGATCTCTTCTATTATTGGTGAATCATTTAGGTTAGATGAGGTTATTACAGTATGATGTTTTCTGATATTTACTTATTCACTACAGAATTTGGGCAGAAAATGAGTAAGTATGAAAATTAGGTCAACTGAACGTTATAATAAAAGAATATTATGCATATTGAAAATTATATAAAATGAACTTTATACTAAATGTTATTATGTTAAATGAATATTATATGATATGAAACATTAGGTCATATGAATTTATGTCATTTGATATTATGTCATATGAAAATTATGTCATATGAACGTTAGTTCAAGTGAAATTAGAGCATTTGTTATTATGCCAAACATTACACACCCCATAAAATGACACAAAAGACGGTTATTAAACATAAATTAGAAAATAATATTATATTGAACTTTAAGTCAAAGTTGAAAGTTTATGAAATATTTTTTTTTATTTTCGTATCTGTTATCTAGCTGATTTTTCTGAAAATCTATTTCTATTTTTGAAATTTTAGGATTTGTTAAATATTTTCAACACAAAGACAGACGGTGTTTTCTATAGATATTGTTCTCTCTTGTTATGGTCAAGATATTTAACCTTTAAGCGACACATGTCTTATGACAAACTTCGTTAAGTCCACTCACTTAATGGAAGGAACACGCTATCGGTTAAATCTTATTTTAATAAGTACCTAGGGAACACGGCGTATTAAACCTATAATGTGTTTTGTATTTTTTTCGTTTATTTCTTGTTTATTTATAATGTATTTAAATAACATTTTTAACACGTTTAAAAATAGAGTAGTAGTCCACCGGTTTTGGTCAGGGCACTTGGGATTGGAAGCTTCTTACCTACTGCGCACATTGTAGCCAAGCTTCCAGTATCAAGCACTAGATCCAAATACCATACGAGAGCTGCTCAGGTGTTAGTCAAGACTCTTGGTTATAAAGTATTGACATTCCGTAGGTTTGAAGAGGATTTTCACGTTAGTTCAATGTTAATAGTTACAATATACTAACAAGAGAATGGTACATTTAGTTAAAAACATTGGGCTCCTTGTCTTCCTGGAACAACTTGTAACTTTGACCAGCTATTTAGCTAAATTGAAATTACTAGTTTAGACAACACCTAAACTAGTAATTTCAATCAATTTCAATAAGCCATCTTTGTCTTATAGACTGACTAATAGGGCATATAAAATATACATGGGTAAAATTTTGCAACTGATACTTGGAAAGAATGAAAGGTGCGCTAAGTACAGACGCCAGCACATCAAGTTACCCCAATGTGTCAAATTTCTTTGATCATTTTTCAACTTTATGTCAATCAGAATAAGGTCAAATTCAATTGGTAAAATTTGACACATTGGGGTAACTTAATGTGCTGGCGTCTGTACCTACCAGTAATTTGGGTTGTAAAATTACTTACCTACATATTTATAGCCATTGAATTTAAATGTTTGATAATTCTGCGATGGATGCTGATGCTGCAAGTTTTGTATTAGCTATCATCTGTGTGTGTCTAGAAGACGTTATTCGCACTCGGAGATGCGCACTGTCTGATAGTCACCGTAACTTGTAGTAAACTTAAAGTGCAATACATTTTTTTTTATAATAAGTACCTAAGTATCTCCGTTGTCATTAAAGTTCGGTGTAAACTGGACGCCAGTTTGTCATTAGAAAAGATGCTGAACAGTAGTCCACGAAGCCTAGAGTCTATGAGCAAGCTACATTGGCTTCTTGTCTCGTATTCAACGACCATGACAAACAAAACCCGCCATACAATTTTTTCCAAGCTTCCCTATCCGTCTAACGACATTTATGGCAACCCCTCTTAAGAGTAACTATGCGCACACGCCGCGCCGCGGGCATTCATTAACCTCGAATTCCTTCCACAATTCATAGACAACGGCTCAATAAATGGCAACGCTGAACGATCAATTCTCACATCAGAATGTTTTAATTGCTTTATCAGTGATAACTTTTATGGCAATATAATTATTAAATTTCATGAATGACAACACTCGATAGAAATTAATGAAGTGCACAAAAACTTCCGGGTGTTTTAAATGACATTAAATTTATGGGAGTTATATATGGCAATATTAAATTAAGAATATCTTTTTTGCGAGGACGGAACGCTTAGGCTGTGTCGGCGAGTAAATGTTCGTAAACGTCGTACAGTTAGCACTTAATTAGATGAAATAACACTAATAATTACGTAATTAAGTGGGACGACCATATTATAAAGTGCAAAACCTATTTATTTGTCGTTAATTAAAAGCTGATATTAATTCAGTCACATTTGGTCTTTTGCGGCGCCTTTTCTTGTGGCCGCAGAGGTGTGTCAACTGTTCGGTTGTTTAATAACTCTAGATTATTATTTATTGGTGTCTATGGTATCTAAGTATGTCAGTTGCATAAAATTGTGAGTAAAATACAAGTTATTTATTAATGCTGGTTGTAACTGTGTCTGCTATCTAGTTGGTACCGAATGAAGATTAAAATTCATGAGATAAGTGTGAATGAGGTTATGAAAAGATATTGGCTCTAAAATCTACTTGAATTTGGAGGCTTAATAATAGGTATCATATTATTATCTGCTTAGCCTACTCCAAAGTCAAAGTCAAAGTCAAACCATTTATTTAAATTAGGCCCCTATAAGGCACTTTTGGGTTGTCTTACAGTCTAACTGGATGCTACTTCGTATTTTACATAGACCGACTGCTTATTAGACTTGGATTCAGTTACTGGGTAGAACTGGGACCTTCCTACAGCTTAACATGTTTTCCAAGGCACGGAAGGGTCTTGTCATGTGATGGATGAGCAAGCGTAGTAAAATTCTTCGTAGCTAAACCACAATTTTTTATCGATGTTTTATACCGTTGTTGAAATATAAGTTTAAAACGTTTTTATAGGCACTTTAAGGGTTATTTAAAAATCAATGAACAAATACTGCTAAAAGGATTATTGATCTTCTGTTAAAATGCGCTAATCTAAATCATAAATCATTTATTCATTTGCGAATATGGGTACAAAACAAAAAAGTTCTCGTAACTAAAGTGTCCATTAGCCATATCCTACTATAAGGCATGAACATTTACAAAATACACGGTAAATAAAATTTGACATAATAGAAAACACTAATAACAATATCACATACAGTAGCATTACATAGGTTTATCCAGTAAATATTCAGCGACAGAGTAATATGCTTTTCCTAATAGAACTGTTTTGACACTGTTTCTAAATATATTATAATCATTTATCTGTAAAATTGTGTTTGGTAAATGGTTATATATGCGTGGAGCCATACACACTATGCTTATTATTTAATAACGCTGTTTTATTGCTTGGTAAACATACCTATATTGAACAGTCACATTTTAAACATTATGATTAAATTCGATAGCTCAATTTCGTAGGAAGGTAAATAGGCCAATACACATCACGCTAAGATCCATAAGGAGCGGACTAAATTTGGTGAAATAGCTAGAGACTGACTTGCGTATCTTTGACAAACTTTAGTGAGATCTTAAATGTACATGTGATTCCATTCGTTTCTATTGGAAATGAGATCCAACTCCTGTTGCATATTTCCTTATACTGATAATAATTTGTTATAATCGTACGTTTCGTCATATTAACAGGGAGCCTAGACAGACTCACATTCCAGGATAACGATAATCAGCATTTTGAAAGCTTATGCCATTTGGGATTCATCGAAATTCGTGTTGCAGGTTCGATTCATGCAACAAATATCTGTATGACCTACAAAGTCAAAAAGTCAAATCATTTATTTCAATTAGGCCTGAAAACAGGCACTTTTGAACGTTATACTTACAAATAAATTAAATTAATATGATTCTAGTTGCACATTCCAAAAGGTAGTTTTGTATGGAGAAGATACTAGTTCCGTGTCTAGCAGTTTATATGTGAAATTTATAAGTTTGTAAGACGCACCTACAACACAGGAGAAATTCCTCGTGTGGGGCGACGCGGTGACGTCTAATGAAAAATGATGAAAGAAAAGATTTGTTCGTTGGTAAGATTGTCCAGTACATCTCCGAAACCACTAAACCGATTTCAAAAATTCTTTCACTGATAGGAAGTTAATCTTTTTCAGATTGCCATAGGATATGTAAGGTTTCTTTCATGTTAACAAAGTAGCAGACAATAATATGCTGTTTAATGTCAGGACTTTAAAACAGTTCTGAGTTTCTTTCGGTGTTTCTTCTTAGAGTAGTCACATAGTGAAACACCGACTTCACTTTACGGTTAAAAAGTTACGCGTTAAAAGTGTCAATATGACCCTATTTACAGGAATAAAGATCATTTATCATACGTCATAGAACCTGCCTCTTACTGCCTGCCTCGTGACTGCGATTTTGGCCTAGTGGTCGCAAGCATACGGTACTGCTGAGCATGAGGTCCTACATTCCATCTGGATTTTCTCAGTAGCAGCCCGGAGTCTGGATTTGTGCCCGATTAATGGCAATAAGGTGGCCCTATGTTATATGGCACTTAAACTGACTGACCTGTTGGTCTGTTGGTCTGTTGGTCTAGTAGTAAGTGACCCTAACTGCTATGCCGGTGGTCGTGGGTTCGATTACCACCCAGGACAAATGTTTGTGTGATCAGCACGATCATTTGTTCTGTGTTTGGGTGTAATTTATTTACAATATGTATGTATTTAGAAATATATAAGTATGTTTATCAGCTGTTTAGTAGGTACCCATAACACAAGCTCTTAGCTTAGCTTGGGACTATATGGCGTTGCGTGAAAAGTTGTGGAATATTTATTTATTTTTATTTATAATTCAAAGATAACTGGCGAAATGTGGATGTACTCCTGGTACACATCTGCCTAATCCTTTGGGGATTACAGGCGTGATGTTATGTTATGTTAGGGACCGTAAGAGATTATTCAATTTGAATTAAATTGTGAGGGTTGAGTCATAATGGCGAATGTCTGTTTATGAGTGTTAATAAGTAGTCTAACTTGCTATATTACTTACCTCCTGACCTTCCACATTACATTTCATAGTATGCTACTCTTGTTTTTATATCAACTGCAGTAGGCGATTAAACGATTTAAATATAAAACAAGTTGTGTCTACTTTGCATGCGTTACGACTTCTTTCATCATTTAAATCAAAACTCATACTGTAAACTTAGTTTCCTTGAACCAAATAAATAGCAGTTTTAAAACATCGGTGCATATTTTACACACGTCTGGTATCCCCAAAGAGCTAATTCCTTCCATTTGGCGAATACAGTATGCGTGAGTAACAATATGTAGATACATAATATATAATATTATGTACCTACACCATTCAATAGGGCATCGGTGCAATTATTTTATTTATTTATTATTCTTATTATTTTCTATTTATTAAATCAGCATGTGACCCGCCGAGGCTAAGCATTGACCGGCAACGTGGCAATGCCGCCAGTCTAATGGGCACTTTACCAGCTGGCAGCGATGCGGATAAGATTTTCGTCGCTTTGTAATTATTTATTGTCTTAGTTAACTTTTATGAAGAGTTAACTTTTTTTAAACCTATGAAGAGTTTACTAAAACTAACTATAGGTTTTTCTATGTGTAGGTATAATGTAGTCAAGGTTTATGTACGTATATATAGATCGCAAAAACATATTTAAAGTATGGAAATGAAAATCTACACCCCTTTTTAACAATTAAATCAGCAAGCATGCAATTCCCAATTCTATTTTTTGCTGAAAAATCTTCTACGTTCAGTTCGTTTGCTTTAAGTATTCCTTTGCTGTTGTTTTAAAAGTCTCTGCTGATGAGTACAAATTACTTAGAGAAGATCAAGTATCTTCAATAAGTTTGTCAACCCTGGCGACAAACGTCAATCAAAATAGGTAGGTACTTAGTACATGTTCTTCCGCAGAAGATAGGTACTACCGCCTGCCATATTATAACATTTTTCAATGTCAAACGCAGACACCTAATGCTAGTTAAATGGTATATTAAGCAACAGGCTTCATTTCACAACCAGTCATCAGTCGTGATACATAAACAACTCACAACTGATTAATTGTAACATTATCGTAACAATGGATTAAACAGTTTGTATTGACGTTGCCCAACCGATTATTGCTTACCGACAAATTTAAATTAAAGCGCCATTTAACAGTTCCTAATTCAAAACTCAACCTTATTACGTCGTATTACAGTGATTATATTTTTAATCGTTGTTTATGGTCTGTTCTTAAGAACGAATCAGTAAGCGGAGGAGCTGTCAAATATGAACGCAGCCGTTAAGTTTTTTTTTTAATATTTTTTTTCTAAGTTTTAGTCAACAAAATGTAAAGCCGGGCGTCGACCCGACATGTTAATTGCAACTCAAACAAATTAACGGACATATCGCTGGCTAATGAATCAGACGAGTAATGTTTAAATACTTAGCCGATATTCTAGGACAACTTATTGTAAGTGTCTCGTGTCTGCATGTAGGCTAATGCAAATATTTCGCCACTTGATTTTTTAAGTGTAGGTTGTAAGCCAGCTATTGCAAATAATGATACAACAACGTATACCTATGTAATTTGAAATACATGGACGGCTGTCGAAATCAGAAAACAAACAGGTAATGGTTTGTCAAATGCAAATTCAAATATTTGAGAGAAGGCATGATGTCGAACTTACATCGTGTTAAACTCAAAATCATCATAGATTTTTTAAACTCTGCTCTATGAAAAAATAATAGTCTTTTAGACTCTAGACCAGTGATTTTGTTTGTACACTTTGTACTTGCTTGCTGAAAAAGCGTGGTGATATAAGTATGCGTAGATAATAAAGCGTTAAAACCTACATTGTTTCAGCAACCATTGGTTGCGCTGTAAAATACATCGAACATTGAACGCGCCCTGTTTGTTTTTCAGCCGCTATCGATTTCTTGAGCTCAAACAAATCGTTAGAACTCATTATTCATCAAGCAATTAGTAACAAAAAGATGTTTCCCTTCAAATTAAACAACATTTAGAGGAATTGATTTATTTATTTACTGGCTAGGCCTACTGACGTGTCGGCCGTATCGGGTTCCCGGCGCCGGCGGTGTCAAAGTGACAGCTCGTAACTTTTTTAGTTTGGGCTTTAGACAGGACCAGACACAACTCTATTCAGCCAAGGTTTTATTTTTATTTGGTGACAAAACATTTTAGAGATTGTATGTTGATTTGGGATTTATTCAGACGTCTGGTGTTAAGTTGTTCTTTCTAATGTTATGTTGTGGCGTCATTAGGATTTAACGGTTGAAAGATAAGTGATTAAAAAGGTTTGTGGTTACAAAGTTTTATTTGGAATTGAGTATCTGATAGCTCTATTTATTTTCTGTCGTACCTATGGGTAGTTGCGCGACTTAATTTATCTTTTAATTACCTACTTATGTTAAATAAGATACAGTAGTCGTAGTAGTTGATAAACGTTTCTTGAAAAATATATAAGTTACATTTCACATGGTTAGCTTTGTTAAGAGCTTTTTAAATGCAATTTAGTTTGGATTTACTTTATAAGTAATAACGAAGTTGGGAAAAGGCTAAACATAATGCTGATGGATGTGTCGATTCCAGAACTTTTTCAATAAAATTAAATCAAAGTTGACTATTTTAAGTACTTTTCATAGAGACGTAAGTTAAAGTAAAGTTACTATATAAAGAGACAATTAGGACTTTTAAATTAATTATTGTACCGAACGATTTGTTCCATAATTTGCTTAAAGCTAGACTTATCTAAAAGTAGGTTAGCATCAAGAAAACTAATAAATCCAGCCGGTGTAACACTAAAACGTATTTTTGACGAAATCAATGTTTCCAGCTTTACGAGGTGATTTCAAACCGTCAATTTCAACATAAAGAAATATTAAATACCAGAAAAGCTTAACGTATCATTTTACAGTCTCTTCCTTCAAGTAAAAGGCAGATTACAATATATTATTGTCTGAAAGATATACCAACACAAGTCAATTGTGTGATCCTACACGAGCTGTAATATTTTGCCGACGGAAATGACATATTGTGCTTTCCATAGACAATGGACTAGCGACTGTCACATCATGCATAATGGCGACCATTAAAATCAAGATGGCGGACTTACATGATGCAAATGATGCTAGAAATAGCTTTAGGTTTAGTAATAGAATCGACTTTAAGATAGTTCATTTGGAGGAAAAAAAACATTGAGTTTAATTTATTTAAACTCTATAACTATTGAAATTTAACTTAAAATCAGCGGTAATGTTATTATTATTATTTATTATTATTTACACTGATAAGAGGTTATTCTGGCATACAATGATAATTCACATAGCTTTAAAAAGTGTTTTTGTTCGAACTCATTTTTGTTTGTAATATTATTAATAAGTAGGTAATAGTCTATTTATTTTCTTCCTTTTCCATAATAGTGTTCTTCAGATATCTTAAAAGCTTAGTAAGTAGGTACCTACCAATATTTTTTTTCCTAATTATGTAAACACTATAACTGTTCTAATAGAAAAAAAGTGGAGACTGTTTTTATTTGTTTGATCGCTTGTATCTCTTGAACTCTCACGTGCGATTTTTTTTGACTAATTTAACATAACGCTACGACTATTAGGAGTGGGTGAAGGTATTGCAGTCGTATAATACCCTGCGTATTATACGACTGCAATATTTTCACTGCTGAAAGACTTAAGTTTAGATTTTAACTTTGATCTCTTACTTTTATTACTACCAGTTGGACCTCCTTTCGACGATTAATTTTCTTGTAATTTTATTCTACGTTACGTAAGTACAGACGCCAGCACATCAAGTTACCCCAATGTGTCAAATTTCTTTTTAAAATTTCTTTGATCGTTTTTCAACGTTATGTCAAACAGAATAAGGTTCTTATTCAATTGGGAAAATTTGACACATTGGGGTAACTTGATGTGCTGGCGTCTGTACAAATAGAGATATAGGATTTTAAATCAAGCCAATCATTAGATCTTACTAAATAATAATGATGATGTTCTTACTCTCTCTTGCTTTCTCTTTCTTCTTATTCTCCGTCTACTTATTACTGATATAATTGTTAATATATTTTTTAACGCGAATGAATCGCTCAATATCAATATTATAGAAATAATGAACGAAAACACTTGAGACACATGCACAGGATATACAAATAACTACAGCGAAAAAAAAAGAAATAAGAATATGTCATGCACAAAATTAAAACATTATGTTTTTGTCAAATAAAAGAAAAAACTTAACCTATCCCCAACAACAAAACTAATCCCAATAATTACAACAAAAACCACATTAAATATTTATATAAAAAAATAAATATTGAGTGGTAGCAATCAGCGGTCGTGTTATTAGAAAATAAAAAAAAATATAAAATGCGTTTCACCCTGAGTCTGTAATTATCCGGGGGCGGTGTTAAGATTAATATGTCCGTTCGTCCGTCCGTGACACGCGAATTAGTTGTAAGACGTGACGAGCGTAAAGACTAAGCATAATGTGCTATAGTTTGTTTTTTTTTAATCATTGATTAATTAGCAGGTAAGGTAGATCAGGAAGTGCTGCGGTTTGAATATCGGTACCTACCTACAATCTAGTGATGTTCGCAACGGAGATCATCAACTCGCCCTCAATAAACTCGCCCGATCGGGGGAGACAGCACATGTAAACTCATTATTTTGCCAATAACTCCAAAAGACTTTTATAGTTGACTGTACCAAATTAGCAATGATTTTAAGTGTCGTGCGAGTTGACGACAAGAAAAATAAATTGAACTATTTTGTGCTATCTCCCCCGATCGGGCGAGATTCGGTCGGGTGAGATGACGAATAACTCTCGCAACGTTTGAAGCAACGGTAGCGGTCATCATCTGCCTGGCCTTTACAACTACGTTGGGTCAGCTTCCAATTGCATGCATTGGAAGCTGACCCAACGTAGTTGACACGTACGTAGGTACCCATTGGATTAACTGGTTGTTATTCTTCCGTGATTCTAACCTCTCGCAACGATTGCCAAAGATCCACATGAAAGCCGGGGCCAACGGATTAACGTGCTTAACGAGGCACGAAGTCGTCTTGATATGTAATGAATGGTCACCCATCCAAGAACCAGCCTTGGATCGCTCCGTGCGGCTGTTATTATTTAGCCACAAGCCCCATCGATATTAAATAAAATACACAGCGGTCGGCTTCGTTGGGCGGTGTAGTGGTGTGACAAACTTCAAAAGCTAGAAGAAATCCTCAATTAGGTTTCTTTTTAAATGCATGCTATCCTAACTCTTTAGGAGTCTGCAAGGCTTTGGATTAGCCAGTTAGAAAATAGTAAGTACCTAGATATTATCAGGCCCAGAATGCACTGCGAAAAGATAAGTATATAGGTAAGTAGGTACTGTTAGACTGTTATAGGAAATTAAATATGCAGGTAGAAAAGGATTACAATAACACAAATACCCAATTTTCGGTAGATTTACCGCATCAATTAATTAATTACGCGAAAACAACACTTTGCCGCGAAAAGGTAGGTATTTTGTCTCTGCGTCTCTAATGACGTTTAGTTTCAAATTCAAACAGGCAAGGATCTTAAAACTATTCTGCCTAGCGTACTTTTTTTTTGAAAGTTGATTTATTTAGTTGAAGCATAGTTTACTCAAGTGACCTGAACTACTTGGGTTCCTGACAAAACTAACATTATAATTTTGGAGTCTTCTTCTTGTGTCATTAGTGACTAATCTGATGACAGAGTTTAAATGCCGCCCATTTACAATACTTCACATGCCTTCAAAATATATATTTCAGTTTCCTTAAGATATTTTCCTTCACCGTTTTTAAAGCGTGATAATTCTGCAAGATTCTAATTAATTTAGGAGTGAATTTCACAGATCGAAATGTTTCATCACTGAATTTTCCCGTTCCTTCTTCAATAGTTTAAGTTGATTACAGAGTGGACTCATTATAACTATCTACACACGACGTATGTTACATGACTAAACCATTCCCCTACACTCTCATTTCTAAGCTTAAATATTTCTATTCAGTAAGATGACTTAGACTCGCACATAAACGATGTCTGCCCGCTGACCACACGCGACCACACGTCCGCCGGTGGTCACGTCACACATAAATCGCTTTGACCTGTCACGCTGCCAACTAAATAGCGTGTTTATGACACGTGGGGCATTCATTGGGAAAGATACAAGGATTGATTTTAAGAATTTATACTTTACTAGAGCTGCCCAATAAACTTTGATCTAGCATTAGAATCAATTTAAATTGTGACCAACCTTATCGATTTGCCAAAAAAAATGGTCTACTTTTAAGGCCAGACAGTATTATATACGTATATGCAAAAGAATTATTGTTGAAGGCCGTCTCTATCGTCATTATTAATTGCCTAAATTGATTTAGACTCTTTTTGCAGCTTAAATCCTCTTTCTAATTTAAGTAACCAAATGTCAGAACGTAGTACGCATAAGATAAATTGACAACCAAAACTATACACATACCTACTATGTGACTAACTAAGCGATAATCCCAATATTCTAAGCTGTCGATTCGAAATTTTTATGTGTACCTATAATTATACACTTCTTTCGTCTATGAAGTTTAAAGTCCAAATATATACACACAGTTTTTTCGGTATTTGGGTTAGCTTAAGAGTTAGCCATTCGTAATTAAGTGCTTTTGAACCTTGCCGATATCGACAGTGTCCAATTTGGACACTACCAGAAGTTTAGATTACCCTACAAGGGATGCGAAAAGAGCTTGTTAGTCCATTCTCCGTGGTATTTGTTCTAATTATATTCAACTTAGGTAACAATGAAAAGTGTTCAGTTCGGTTAGACTTTGTTATTTATGTAGACAGTATTTTTAAATTCATTTAATATTCAACTTTGTTCTTGGAAATGATATGGGTATGACTAGATATTCCACGTTTATGTCATCTGTGGTTAAGTCGAAGAAAAATAAGAGCAGTATTAAGAAAAAGGCTTTATGGTACGGATCGATTAAAAGTTAAGCTACCTATACTTAATACTCGTACCTCAAAAAGCTCGAAAGTCCACAACCAGTCATATTACCATGGGGTGTTATTCAGTTACTGGGTTGTGAAGGTCAGATGGGCGCTTCATGTAAGGTTTTAGTCAGCTGTATAGGAATATAAAAAGCAGATATTGAAATTGGATATAGGGTTGTAACCCCACCAAATAATCAAAGTAGGACACCCAACTTGAAACCGCCTTTGTTTTTATTGTGCTTTTAAATGCTGCCCTATGCACAAGAAAATGCTAGACCGATGGTTGTATTTATTTTAGAATAGAATAGAATAGAATAACATTTATTTGCATAAAAACACAGTATAAAAGATGGTACAGAGATAGAATACAGAACATACATGTTTTTGCTTAACATTATAAGCGTGCAAATTTTCGTGCACAAAGTTAGTCATTAATGTTTTTTGTCGAATATTATAAAACGAATAGTTGACAGCAAATCATACAATTTCCTTTTAAATAATCTAGTACTAAGAATTCTTAGGAAACTTGGAATCCTATTAAATATTTCTACACACATATACAAACAGCTTTTGTTATATTTAACTAGCCTTGGCATGACATCCAGTACGAGCCTGTGAAAGTCGCGCCGGATTCGAGAATGCACATCGTTCGCTTTTGTAAATAGTTCATACTAACTACAAGACTCCAATCTGTAGGTACTCTACAGATCTATGGACCCGCACAAACATTCGTTTATTCACTGACCTCTTAATAACCGTGTAACAACCCCGACATTAGGCAACATTATCGTTGATTTAATTCAACCAACCTAACTCCCATTACCAGGGGTATTACATTAAAATTCCCGAATGCTCGTCATTTGTTTAGCGAGCCGTAAGTCCCCTGAACAACAACACAGCCGACGGAGGGCTATTTAGCCGTGGTTGTAAAAGGCTAAGGTTGCGGGGTTGCTGTCGTAATGTTGTTGTTTCTGGCAACACTCGTGAACCCGGCGGTCTTGGCTGATGAGGTTTGGGGTAAAAAAGAAGAGGAAGCGGAGGGAAATACTTGATGCATATTGGCAGTTACCGCAATTTAAAAATTCAGTATATCTGTAGTAGGTCACAAACTTGTCAAAAATTTAGTGAAATTAGACGTATTTTTGATAGATTGAGACTGAGATTAGAATGCGAAAAGTTACGAGAATTGCTCTTAAGATTTGATTCTTGGCAAATTAATTTGGTACACTGGTGGTTCAATAGAATGTAAATGAGGTAAAAATAGAATTAAATAAATGAATAAACGGAATAATAATAATAATATTCCACAACTTTCACACAACGCCATCTAGTCCCAGGCTAAGCAGAGCTTGTGTTATGGGTATTAAACGACTGATAAATATACTTATTTCTAAATACACACATATTATAGATAAATTACACCCAGACACAGAACACATGGTCGTGCTCATCACACAAACATTTGTCCTGGGTGGGAATCTAACCCACGACCTCTGGCATAGCAGTCTCTAAAAGCTACCTTTAGCTGTAAGAGAGTTCTGTACCTATTACCAATATGATATCGTATAAAAAATAGTAATAAGTTTTAATATTCTTTACAAATGTAAATAAGCCTTACTAAGTATATAAACACTCGACTATGTTTATAGTTGCAAATAATTTATAGTGTTGTTTTATCTTGGTTTTATATTTGATTGAGATGGAGTTATATTTAGCTTTATTTGGTAATAAAGATTATAAGATTATATTGTATTTATATTCGTCTTTTCTTAATAGGTATATAGTAAATATTTCTTCTTTAGAATATACGGTACGGTTATTTATATGCACTGAGAGAATTTACGTGATTGGTTGGTAGACGATGATGCTGTATACAAACAACTTTAGGTAAGGCATGCAAAACAGTTGCTCACCCCCTTATTTATGAACGTGGTTTAAAGTTTGACTGGCCTGTTGGTCTAGTAGTAAGTGACCCTGACTGCTATGCCGGAGGTCGTGGGTTCGATTCCCACCCAGGACAAATAATTGTGGGATGAGCACGATCATTTGTTCTGTGTCTGGGTGTAATTTATCTATAATATGTATGTATTTAGAAATATATAAGTATGTTTATCAGCTGTTTAGTACCCATAACACAAGCTCTTAGCTTAGCTTGGGACTAGATGGCGTTGTGTGAAAAAGTAGTGCAATAAAAAAAAAAAAAAGTTACTATCAGTGTCATCTACGACCAGAAGCAGACGATCTTGTATGACGGTAGGTATTGTCAGGAGAAATATTAAAAACTTTATATTTCTATGGTTAGGATTACGTAAGCATTTTATTTGTTCCTTCGAGTATATCCTGAACGTAGGCCCTATCAGAATAACAGCGCTGCGGTATTTACTGTTTTCCTCTAAATATCGTGGCATCGTGCTGAGATTAGAGATGGGTAATCACCCGGGTTAAAACCAAGTTTTGGGTTATAACCCAGTTATCACCCGTTTCATTCCAGTTACTGTGTGGTTTAGCGGAGTGAAAACAAAATATTTCTGATTCTTGAATATATTTCTTGAAAATATTTCTGGTTAAAACTGGGTTAAAACCCAAATCACCCAGTTTTAACTCGAATGGGAAGATTGGGTTTTAACCCACTACCCATCTCTAGCTGAGATAGGGGCCAGTTTGGCCTTGCACAGGTCTTTTTGTTACTTATATAATATGTTAAATTTAGTTTTATTTTTATACTGTTAAATACCTGTGCGTGTCCCAAATAAACATATTTTCTTTCTTTCTTTCATATCTAGAAAAATATGTCACAATAGACTTTTCCGTTTTCTATTTAATCGTACAGTTTCCATCCTTAATTCACAGTCAGTTCCTCACTTGCACCACAGTCAGGGGTCCATTTTCAATTACCCGCTATTTGTCAAGCCAGCCGAGTGTCAGACACCGACGTTTAGTGTCGACACTCGAGCACCTCGCGCCGAGGGAATATGTCCTGCTTATTGCTTTCTTGTTCTATGGCATATTTGTGGTTGAGGAAATTATTGGTAGTGAGGGTTATCGTTACGGTCAATATTGATGTATGGGTTTTCAAGGTGAGCCTTTAGAGTAGGTAGGTATTAGAAAATGGGAAGAATGTTTTGAAGGCGTGTATTCCATGTGTGAGGAAGATGTGTGTTTGTTAAATGGTGGTTAATTTGTTGGTTTTAACTGTATAGGTTTTAACTAACTAGTATAAATAATTGAATGAATGCTAAAGCAGGGATAGACTAGCGGACTGTTAGTTCTTTGGTCACGAGTTCAAACCCAAGGCTCGGTACGCACCTCTGACTTTCCCAAAAATTTTAACTAGCTGACGTCCAGCAGTTTCACCCGCGTAGCTCCCGTCTCCGTAGGAATACAGGAATAAAAAGTAGCCCATGTGTTAATCCAGGGTGTCAGCTAGCTCCATACCAAATTTTATTAAAATCCATTCAGTAGTTTTTACGTGAAAGAGTAACAAACATCCATCCATCCATACTCACAAACTTTCGCGTTTATAATATTAGTAGGATAGTAGGATTTAAATGCCTTAATACAAATAGAGAAAGCACGAGCATTGATCACCAAGGCGCGAGGGTGATGATTATTTTCAGTCAGTGATGTTTAGTCATTACTGACACCATTGCATCATCATCATCATAGTTTCAGGATAAACTTAGAAATAAATAAATGAATATTCCACAACTTTTCACACAACGCTATTTAGTCCCAAGTTAAGCCTGAGAGCTTGTGTTATGGGTACTAAACAGCTGATAAACATACTTAAATATCTCTAAACACATATATATTATAGATAAATTACACCCAGACACAGAACAAATGATCGTGCTCGTCACACAATCATTTGTCCTGGGTGGGAATCGAACCCACGACCTCCGGCATAGCAGCCAGGGTCACTAACTACTAGACCAACAGGCCGGTCAAAACAAATAAAAGTCAAATACATATTATTAGTAAAATTGGTTAGTTTAACTGTTGAACTGTGTTACCCTTCCCCCTAATGTTTTAAAAAAAAAGTTCTATCAGAAACAAAAGACTACATTAGGTACTTTAAAACATCCAAATCAACTCTCAAAATAGTTAGTGACCTTAAAAAAACAATTTGTGTCCCGCTCAGTCCCCTGCTCACCCCAGTATCGCATTATAGTAAAATGATTTGCAGGGCCGGCCTCCAAACTCAATAAACTTGATTGCTGTCCACCCTCCGCCGACTGACTTGAAGATACAGAGTTCAGTTTTATTTTTAATGACAATTCAGATTTCTTTGTTTGAAAGTTGAGGTGAATTGATCGATTTTGTATAGAATAAAATAGACATGGAAATTGTATCTAAATAATAACAGCCGCACGGCTCAAACCGAAGGTTAAGCTACGCTTGACGAGGTTGGTCCATGGATCGGTGACCATTTATTGCATATCAAGACTCCTCCATGCCTCGGATAGCACGTTAAGCTTAGCTAAAGTGTTTCTGATTGCATCACTGCTTACCATCAGGTGGGATTGCAGTCAAGCACTAGTTTGTAATATTATTGAACTAAAGCCTAAATAACTATTACAATGGTATAGTAGAAGTACATAATAATAATAATAATAATCTTTATTGACATAAATTAATACATACATCTTAATGAATTCCCTAGCTCCTGCGCTAGTGTACACTGTGTTACAGGAGCTAGTGTTTTCCCAAAAACAATGTTACAAGTCATTTATGTTAACGAAGACTAGAAAATAAAAAGATGTAGTTAAAACAAACAAAAGTACTAAAAGAAAGAAATAAAATAAAACTAGGATTATAACTAAACCATACATACATTGATAGTCTTTCGCTAGGTTGTAATACATTGAAACCCTGACCTCTAAACTAGGTTAATACCTGTATCTTTGAAGATCAGTATCCCTCCTCAACAATAATTATTACAAGCCAGTTTGAAAACAACCTATTGAACCTATTAATAACTAGCAGACGTCACGCAGTTTCACCCGCGTAGTTTCCGTTCCCGTGGGAATACGGGGATAAAAAGTAGCCTATGTCCACCGGGAATAGTGTAGCTTTCCACCAGTACAATAATTTTTAAAATTGGATCATTAGTTCCGAAGATTACCCCCTACATACAAACTTACAAACTTACAAATTTTACCTCTTTATAATATTAGTATAGAAGATATAGATAGTATAGATTAGTATAGATATAACACAAACAAAATTCATGAAGAAAAACATAATAAAAAAATCTTAGCCGCAACCTTCACGAACATTCTTATATCATCCCATCCTTGACTACACATTTCTTTCTCATCACCACAGAACATTTCAATTAGTATTAAAATTACTGTTTTTACAAGTTCAACCTACTTATAAACATAATAAAAAAAACATAGCCTTATTAATATCAAAAGTATCTAATCATGCTACCTATACGCTTATTGAACCTTTTTGGTACGACTTAATTGATATGTTCTGTCACTGGAAAAGCGACTCTGGAGGTGAAGATTGAAGGTTGGTTTTCGGCTGAGTAGTGGTTCCCATAGTGGCCTAGTCTCAGGGGCAGGATATTGCGCCAGGCTACAACTACGATGTCGATCATAATGTATTAATTCGCCATTCTCATTATATTGCGGATATTTGAGCCTGATAGTGTGCTGATAGCCTGTCGAATACTGTAGCGTATTTGTGCAGTTGTCGTGTTTGATATTAGATCTATTGACCAATACATGTCTATGAATAGATTTGTGTTTACTTGGTAATGGTTGCGATAAATGTCGTGTAACTATGAGTTTACAATAAACTAGCAATTTACTCGCGAATTCGTTCGCGTGAATATTGGACTTTTCGTAGTTTTGAGAAGAAAATATAGCCTGCACTACTTTACTCGATAATATTTTAGCTTTCCAATAGTGAAATGCTTTTAAAACAGGTTCTGTAGTTTTTGAGTTAAAACACTACAAAAAAATCTGCCCTCTCTAAGTATAATAATTATCTAACCTAGTAATTAGTATACGTATATGATATTTATTTTATCCGAAAACCAAGAACTGACTGAAGAAAACATTTTATGGTAAATAAATATACGTATATGGTGGTATGTTAAATCCAAAAGTAGAAGGGATTTCATGAAACACACAACCAAGCACTTGGTTTTATGTGAATGTAATTAATGAGCATCCTAATTATTTCTTATAAATCGAAAATGTATTAATAAATTAGACGTAATTTTCTATCAAGATTTTTTAAATATTTTATATTTTGGCCTCTTGAAAGTATCATGAAGTTACTGAAAACAACCTATCTACATCATATAGAAACAAAACAATCATTGCCTTTGGTTTATGCTCCCCCTGAACGAGTTTTGAAGATAGGAGTATCTTATTGTACAGACGCCAGCACATCAAGTTACCCCAATGTGTAATTTTTTCCCAATTGAATATGAACCTTATTTTGTTTCACATAAAGTTGAAAAACGATCAAAGAAATTTGACACATTGGGGTAACTTGACGTGCTGGCGTCTGTACAAACGCCAGCACATCAAGTTACCCCAATGTGTCAACTTTTCCCAATTGAATATGAACCTAATTCTGTTTGACATAAAGTTGAAAAACGATCAAAGGAATTTGACACATTGGGGTAACTTGACGTGCTGGCGTCTGTACCAGATACCAGAGACCAGCATATCAAGCTACCCTAATGTGTCACATTTCTTTGATAGATTTTTAACTCTATTCCAAAGAGAATAAGGTTCTCGTTCAATAGGGAAAATTTTACAGTATAAAAGGTATTTAATATGCACACAATGTGTGTAGGTACAGAGATGGACGTTTGGGTGATGCAGAGACCAACAGTGGTAGGCGATAGTGGTGATACTATAAAATAATGTAGATTCCTTCACACAAACAGCAAAACGGATAACATCAGAATAATCCATATTTCAGTGGACATACATTAGTCAGTCGCCTCACGGGGGGCATGTTAACATCAATGGCGATTCGGATCAACATTCATAACCCTGCCATAATACTTCCACAATCTATGGCTTCACAAGAAATATTAAAGTCGTCAGTTGTTTTACTTTGTAATACTAACACGTAAATCATTCAAGATACACACAATGCGCCTGTTGGTAGATGTCACACACGAAATGACACAAAAAAGGTCGGTCAAGAAGGCACATTCAATACAGCAAGGGGTTTATTTACTACTCGCTTTTTAATGTCCGAATGCAACGCAAAGGCGTCTTCTCCTACAGAAAAGACGTGATTTTTGGTCACCAGGCTCATTGAAGGCGGATCGCGCTGTGTATTAGTAATTATTCTGCCCGCAACTTTATTCGCAAGAAAAACTGCAAGATCGACCCTAAACTATCCCTCCCGACCCGATTTCAATCCATGTTGTATGTTTCGGAGACGGTTAATAGTTTGAAATTAAAACGAAGCGCTACGCGAGTTTTGAGAGATGGCAACCCTGCACCGTCGCGTAAAGTCGCGTTGACGGCTAACTTCGTGCTACGACGGAGCCTGGATGATGGAGGAACGCTAGGACCTCAGCCACTTACAATTCTGCCGTCGTGGGGACTAACCAATCTACACCCTAGTATCTGCCAATCGTTTCGTTGTGTTTTATTATTTGAAGTTTGAAAATGATTAGTTATTCATTCTGAAGTAACGTCTTTGCTTGTTACCCATATCGCCCTGATAATCATATTCGCTGGCGAAGATACTCAATACTCAATACTTTACACTCACACACACTCTCACTCTCTCTCTCTTTTTTTAGATTCAACCTCCTGCTGGCAGCCTTCTGCGACATAATGTTTATTACCTAAACTTAAAAGGCCAATACCAACGTATTATTTTTTCTTCTTCTTTATCAAGTCTATCCAAAGGTTGTCCGTAAGAGACCTGTTTTGCCGATAAGGGTCCTATCTATATAGCTATAGTTATTATTTGTAAGTTATTATGGTGTATAATAAAGAGTATTCTAGTCTATTCTGATCTATTATTTCTTTACTTCTTACAAGTTCTGTTTTTCATCTGTCACGTTGACATAATTATGACGGCCCTGCTTGTGCGTGCCTTTTGCCGCATTAGTCTATGCACCTTCTGCAAAGTTTCTGCAATGTATCATTACACCATAATAAGCCCCAACAACACCCACTAAATTGTATCGAACAAAAACGAGGCTGATATATCGAGTGGTTCAAATTTTATTGGGCTAATAATTCAGCGAACTGATGGCCAGTCTTTGTTAATGCAATTATATTCCTTTATTGACGCGAAACAAAAAGATGATTGGCAAGGGCTGGCTCAGACGCGGGGACTGTTTGTTGATGAGCAACATGGCGACAATTTGTTGGTAAATCATCAGACAAGGTGTTTATATGTGCATCAGATCTGTAATCCCTGGCCAAGGTGCACCAATTGTACACCCAATAGTGTCTAGTCTAGTATTTAGTGGCTGACTGCAATACCGGAGGTAGTGGGTTCGATTTCCGCCCAACAAGACAAATGTTTCTGTGATGAGCACAATCATTTGTTCTATATCTTGGTGCAATTTGTCTATTAAATGGATGTATTTAGAAATATATAAGAAGGTATGTATATCAGATGTTTAGTACCCATAACACAAGCTCTGCTTAGCTTGGGACAAGATGCGTTGTGAGAAAGTTGTGGAATATTAATTATAATTGCCGACGCCTACAGGGCACAATCAAGACTGCAGAAAGTATTAAGCAATTCCAGATAGGAATAACACTTCGCCCGACCCGGGAATTTAACCTAGGATTTCATGCTTACTAGTAACTTTTGCGAGCACAACACCATAAGGCGTAACGCGCGCTAGACTACTTCTATCTATGTTGCCTTATAGTTGTAGACAAAAGAGTAGGGGTTATAATACCGAGCTTGATTGCAGGTAAGCACGCAACTATAAACCTAGTTAGCTAACTTATCTAAAAGATTATTTATTTAATTATAAACCAACATGATTCTGTAACGCGATAAGGGTTTAAATGACCCATGGTGTATGTAATGTTACCTTTAACTTAATATCGTGTTACATTTAGACTCAACGTCTGTACACGCCTTAAGTAATTACTAAACACTTTCCATAAATAACGACAAATGGTTAAAATTGCAGCCATTATCTATCACTGTGTCAAATAATTTATTGTTTGTGTACACTTTAAATTAGTTTAATACTGTGTGGAATTCATGCTTCTTGGAACTTGGCAGGTCATATTAGTTAGGTGTTATCTTAACTGATCTCGGAAATCGATAGGGCAGTAGAAGGAAGGTGTCCATCATTAGGTACAGACGACAGCACATCAAAACTACCATTTTTCATTGTTTATTTTTCTTTTTCTTTTTTAAGGTATGTACACTGTAAAATTATTGTTAGACTCATTTTGTTAGTCTAGTAAGTCTAAATTTTGTTCACACCAGAAATGTGAGGCTTTCCCAACACAAGTATTATTTGATTACTTTCTGGGAAGCTCCGACAACTTATTTGTAAAGATTTACTGAAATAAATACATTTTTATTTATTATTTATTTTATATTTGGAGCAATCCAAAAGATTTTTCAGTTACCCCTGTAATGTAGTTTGTAATGTAGTAATGTAGTTTAACATAAATATGTTCTGATAATGAAAGCCTACGACACTACATCTCACTATAAGGGTTAACCGCTCCAGTTAATGCTTACACCAATACAGCCAAATGGGGTAATAATAAAGTGTAGATAAAGTTATAAACAAAGCAATAATCTTCCAACTAGCGCCAAACGGTTTACTAACCTGACATTTATGATAATGACTTAAATTATTGTACACTTCATAAATATGTTCTCCCCTACAAGAGGTAAGAGACTAGCTATTGCCCGCGGTTTCGTTTGCGCAGAATTTAACAATGAATTGTTTTTGCGGAACTCTTAAAAAGTAACCTATAAGTTAGGTACTCTACACTTCCACTATAAAGTGGTGAAGGGCGGGTGTTTTGGGGGATAGTCTTATGTAAATCTTGACTTTAGAAAAGTGCTAATTCTCAGCCTAATTTAAATAACTTACTCTTGGTTTACCTACTCCTTCTGTATTCTCGCATTCTAATCTTAGTGACATTGATTGGCACTATTATTATGACTAGATGTTGAACGTTTCTTATTATGGGAATTGACTTTAAGTCAGAGAAAGTCCGAGCAAAATCTGTTTAGCCTCTTCAGAGATAAGCTCAATACAAACACACAGAACAAATAAAACTGGATTTTCGGGATGACTACCATACGAAATATCAAAAAGGCTGTATATTGGCATTACGAACAGAGGGACACTTTATTTATCTGTATGTTTGTATATTTGTAGGTAACCTAAATGAAATTGAATTAACTATATACTGTATTGGTATGCGGGACCCATTTGAGACCTTTTATTGTATAATTTTCCCATAAAACATCATTATGTGTGTTGGCAAAAACAGCTTCCATTAATGTGACAATGTATGCTATGGTTTTTTAAAGGATTGTGTCGGTTTTTGCATCTCGTGAGGTTTTTTAAAAAGAAAGTGTAGCTACATATTTGGTTTCCCGGTTTTCTATTCAATGGCGTAATATTTGTAAATAGTTTAATATATAAGTGCATTGTATTGTTTCCTATGTATGGAAATGAATGTAGTTTTGGTTGAAGAAATGTAAGTATTTTAAATAAAATGTGCAGCGGTATGGGGTGCAAAGCTGACTACTTTTTGTGTTTTATTTTATGAACAATGTTTACATATAGGGGCATACAGTGCCCACAGGACCGTATGACTAGAAGTCAGCTATACGTCTGTCCATCCTTCTGCCTTCTGCATGTCTGTAAGTATCTCATAATATGTCAGTGGATTACTCGGCTGCACCTAATGAATTGTAATAGTTAGGCAGTTGAAATTGTTACAGTGTGTAAAACTGTCGTAACGTAACATTTTTTAATATATAATAAGTTACAAAATAATAAAAAAGTGAAATTTTATTTCTGTAATCAGGTTTTCACTAACACGTCATTTTTGTTAAGTTTATTTTCAGAACCATTTGTGTGCAGTTGTCGAGTTTTTTCTGTCCATCTCATTTTGAAATTACTTGAATTGCGTGACCAGAAGGCTGGCCTATTCTTTAGTTGAAGAATAAACATTGCCATCAAATGCTGCCAGTCTTCTGGGCAAGTTCCCAGCTGACAGCGATGCTGAAGAGTGTATATTGACACCTAAGTGTTTTAGGTTTCATTTTGTATTCCACTTTTTTATTTTACTTTATTAATAGTTAGTTTTAAACTCTTTACTTTCCAAGTTTATCTCTACGATAATCATTAACATCGATGAAGAAAAAAATCCTGAGGAAACCTGAACTGAAAAAACGCGGGTAGGTGTAATAAAAGTACAGACGTTAATATTTTTTCGGATTTTATTTTAAATATAATAAAGTGATATATTGATTAAGTTTACTACAGTACTTGATCTACATTAGCTAAAGAACTTGTACTCACGTTTGTGCACATTTATGTGACATATACACTTCACAAACACTACCTGCCAGCTCACCAATTGCACTTTACACTAGATACTATGTCTCAATTTGCTGAAGTACTTGCTGCACAAAGAACACTAGAGGAAAACTTTATCAAGAAGATGAGTGAACTTGAGGCACAAATCCAGAGTGCCGGGCCAGCCAAGGACACAGTGGCCAAGATAGCTGATGAGTTCCGTACCTTCCGGGAACTCATGTTCTCTATGCTTGGGCTGCTCAGAAGCCAAATCAGCGAGTGTGCTAATCAAATAGATGACTTGGAGACAAGGCACCGGCGTAAGGTGTTGATTTTTCAAGGCCTTCCTGAAGCTGAGAACGAGGACAGCACATCAGTCATTCTTGATGTCCTTCACAACAAGCTTTCCCTCAAGAGTCTCTCAGGTACTTCTATCAAAGCCTGTCACAGGCTCGGTGCCCCTAGTAAGGACCATCACAGACCCATTCTTGTCAGGTTCACCAGTGTGGGCATTAAGGCGTCAGTTTGGAAGACAAAGACAGGTTTGAAAGGCTCCAAACTATCAGTTAAGGAGTTCTTAACTAGAGCCAGGCAAGCTGTGTTCGGGTTAGCGCGCGAGCACTTTAGTATGCGCTCGTGCTGGACTCAAGACGGCGTCATCTTCATAAAGGCCTCTGACGGAAGTAGATACAAGGTTACTTCTAAAGATGAACTGAAGCCCTTGATAGTCAAGTACCCCAAGGCACCAAGCGCGTCGTCATCGTCCACTAGCAGAAGTGTGGACGCTGCTGGGATGGCCGGAAGCCTGAAAAATATAGCACGTAATTAACATAAATAACAATTAATATTTGATGTCTTGTTCGTCTCAGTACTCTAATTTATCACAAATTCAATAACAATTTCGATGTTTACTCACCGTAGTGCAGTTTTTCCGTCCCATAGCATCTTTGTTTTTTATTTGTTTTGAGACCCAATTGGTGACCTCTCGGCTAAGGCGGTGTTATTGTATTTTTAAATTTTTAATTAGTTTTTTTTTAAACGCGTACCTCCAATAGTTGATCTCAACTTGTCATTGTCAAACTGTCAAATATTTTTTGTAGTCAAAACCTACGTTCAGAAACGAATTACTTTTCGTTTAAATTACTTCAACTGGTGAATGGTATGTCACTTTTTGCTGTTGTTTTTATTTTTATTTGTTATTATTTTTTTTTTTTGCCATTTCTCTGATTGATTTGCTTTTTTTTACTTGTGTCTGTATGGTCATAAATGTTTTCGGGTTAATTTTTTGTGTTAGTACGTAGTACTAAGTATTTTTCTGTTATGCTTTTTCTGTTGGTGTTAGCTGGCGGGTGGTACAGAATAATTGCAGAGTTGCACGTTTTGTACCGTCTAGTAATTTTATTTTAGTTATATATTTTGTATTTTTTATATATATTGGGTTCTATTTTTTTTTTTTTTATGTCCGACAATGAGTCATTTATTTCCGCTTTAGAATCTACTGCCTCTTCTAACAGCATGAGCATTTGTTCTTTCACTGACACTCTAGGTGACTTCTTGCTGCAAACCTTTAATGATCATGATCAACCTAGTCCGTTAATGAATGTCTGCCACATCAACGCTCAGAGTATTGCCAGTCATTATAGCGAGCTGTACGATGCGTTCAATAATAGCAACGTTCACGCCATCCTGATCTCCGAAACTTGGCTCAAACCGCACCTTCTGTCCACCACTTACCCTCTGACTGACTTCGTCCTTATACGGAATGACCGCACCGGTAAGGGAGGGGGTGGTGTGGCTATATATCTTCGTAGTGATTTTCCCTACAAAGTATTTGCTTCTTCTTCTTCGCAATATTCTGCATCTGCTGAATTCATTTTTCTTGAAGTGTGCGTTAAAGGAGTCAAAACCATTATTGGTGTTGTCTACTGTCCTCCCACTGTTGATTACTTCACTGAATTCGAATCAGTTCTGGAATCATTGGGTTCTGAGTATGCACACCACATCATTATGGGTGATTTCAACACAAACCTCCTTGCCCAGAACTCCCCTCGATCCCGTAAGCTCCTCCATCTCATCGAGTCAGCTGGTCTGCATGTATTGCCGCTCCAACCTACTCATCATAGCACTATCGGTGATGACACCTGGCTTGATCTGATTCTCACCTCAAATCCTTCCCTTGTTTCTTCCCATGGTCAACATGACGCTCCTGGCTTCTCTCATCACGACATGATATTCCTTTCGTACATCCTGAAACCTCCCAAACCTAAACCAAAGGTTCTGTACAGGCGTTGTTTTGCTAGGATGGATGTTGAAAAACTCGAGAGGGATGCTTCCGCGGTTGATTGGGAAACTTTGGCGGATGCTACTTCGGTCGACGAAAAGGTTGCATTATTTAACCGTGTTGTTGTTAACCTCTATGACATCCATGCTCCGGTCAAAAAGGTTAAGCTAAAGCGTCCTCCTGCACCATGGATGACTAAAGGCATACAGATGGCCATGCGACGCAGGGACCGCGCGTTTCGTAAGTATAGGAGGGATCGTACTGATGAAAATTGGGCATTATTCAAGGTTTCTAGAAACAGGTGTAATCAGATGATACGCAACGCTAAACGCCGCCATATTTTGGATAATATCTCTTCTTCATCTTCTGCCGATATTTGGAAATTCCTTGGAACACTTGGTATCGGCAAACCGCGGCATTTAGACCTTCCATCTTCGATTAACTTAGATGATCTTAACTATCATTTCTCCACTGTGCCTACCATGGATCATCTAACCAAGCAACAAACTCTTTCGTTGATTTCTGGTCTACCGCGTTCTCACATAGATCATTTTCATTTCGTTTCAGTTGAACCGGGAGAGATCAGGAAAATCATTCTCTCCATCAAATCCAAAGCAGTAGGCTGTGACAATATCACTCGTGGCATGATAATCACTATCCTGGATCATCTACTTCCTGCAATTACCCATATTGTTAACTTTTCCTTATTTTCCGGAGTATTTCCTTCTTTATGGCGTAAAGCGTACGTTCGCCCGCTACCGAAAGTTCCAAATCCCACTCTCTCTAATCACTTTCGTCCAATTTCTATACTTCCTTTCCTATCCAAAGTGCTGGAAGCCTGCGTCCATAAACAATTCTCTAATTTTGTGAATCGAAATTCACTCATTAGCCCTCTACAATCTGGGTTTAGGCCAGGCCACAGCACTGTTTCTGCCCTTCTTAAAGTGACTGGCGATATGAGGACAGGTATGGAAGACACCAAAGTCACAGTACTAGTATTGGTTGATTTTTCAAATGCCTTCAATACCGTCAGTCACGATATCCTGTTAGCCATCCTGTCCTATGTTATGGTCTCTCCCGAAGCACTGAAATGGTTCTGCTCTTATCTTCAGGAACGTCAACAGTCCGTTCGCTTTGGAGATTCTGCATCTCGTTGGTGTAGTTTGGAAACTGGCGTTCCTCAAGGCGGCATTCTCTCTCCTCTTCTTTTCTCAATTTTTATCAACCTGATTACTTCCGAACTTCAGTGTGCGTATCATCTGTATGCAGATGACCTGCAGTTATACTGTCAAGGCAAGGTAGATGAAATAGCCGACACCATCAACAAATTAAACAAAGATCTGATAGCCATTCAAAACTGGTCAGATAGATTTGGTGTAGCAGTAAACCCGAATAAATGTCAGGCTATTATCACTGGGAGTCCTCGTATCATCAGTAGAGTGGATGGTACAACTTTGCCACCGATCCTTTTCGACAATACGATTGTTCCTTTTAGCTCTGATGTAAAGGATCTAGGCTTGCACATTGATAGAACTCTAAGCTGGCGTACACAGGTTACTAGTGTCAGCCGTAAGGTCACTGGAACGCTGCGGGCTCTGTATCGACTGAAAAATATTTTACCATCAAAGACAAAAGCAATGCTTGTGCAGACCTTAATTTTTCCTATCATCGATTATGGTGATGTGTGCTACTATGACCTGAATGCAGATCTCCTCAATAAACTTGACCGTCTTCTTAATAACTGCATTCGATTTGTTTTCAATCTGCGTAAATATGATCATGTCTCCGAACAGCGGTCGCTGCTAAAGTGGTTACCCATTCGCCTTCGTAGAGAGCAAAGAGCGCTAACCACCCTGTTTTCATTTCTTTACGGTCCTAATTCCCCTAGTTATCTAACCCCTCACTTTCAATACATCTGTGCCAACCACACTAAAAACCTTCGCTCATCACATAACCGTCTTCTTCTATGTCCCACTCACCGTTCTGACTTTATTCATAGCTCTTTTTTTGTGCAGTCTATTTCTTTGTGGAACGCACTCCCCCAGGAAATCAGGATGGCAACCAACCGATTTTCATTCAAGGTTAAAGTTCGCGAGCATATTCGAAAGAAGTTGGCAGTAGTATCTTCACAGCGCTAATGTTTTCGCAACTCCTTGTGTATTATGTAGTATATATTATATTATATCTTTAGTTTACATATTTATGTATTTATACTGAATATATTTGTGTATTATAATTATGTATATTATAACTATAGTGTACATATTTATGTATATATACTAAACATATATTAGTATTGCTTGCTTTATTTTGTTTTTTTTTTGTTTTTTCATTTTAAATTGCACCTACCACTGCTTTTCTCTGCATCACCTGAAGGTTGACTGGTAGAAAATGCCTATGGCATTAAGTCCGCCTTTGTACATTTTTTTTTTTTTTTTTTTTGTGCTTGAAGTATTAAATAAATAAATAAATAAATAATTCTGAAATCGCCAATCCCCCTAGAGCAAGCGTGATCTATGCTCGTGCCTTCTACGTATGAAAAGATGGGAAGACTATAGTTAGTTTTAGTTCAGTAAGTAGCTAGTTATTGTAATGTACACTGTACCTACTTACTGAAATGATTGCAAATTTAATGAAAAATCACTGAATAACCGAGCCATATAAAAATAACAACTCCAGTGGTCCATTTCCTCGAACACCCACTATCTCCCCAGAGGAAATAAGCATAAAAGTAGTCAAGTGTAGAATATCGTTAACACGTCGCCGTGCGCCAATCACAGCGCGTTATTCGATCACTAAGGCGCGAGCGCTGCCAATTTTTGTCCAATCTCATGGATTTCCGGCGACGGCACTCGACTTCCGGCGGCACGGAAACGAGCCGACACGGCGGATATGTTCGCCGACATGTTGGAGCAATAAGAATGGTGGTAAGGGAATCATTTCCTTTTTAAACTTGTAGGAGATTTGTGGGTCGTGGGTGTAAGGAATAGATTTGATTGTCTATCTCTTTTTAACCGACTTTTGAAAAGCAGGAGGTTATTTATATGTTTGATTATACCTTGCCCTAAACTAGGAGGATTTCTCCTGCATCGTGGGTACAACCATTTAAAAATCATAATCCAAATTCATTAATTCTAATTAGCAAATCAATTCAACCATTCAATCTATTCATTCAACCATTAGCAATAATAAGGTAGTTAGTAGTCCCCCTACTACTTGCATCGTATTCCTTAATGCTGAGGGTCGTGACCTCCCTACTTTATCACCTTTTTTTCACGATGTTCCTCCATCTGCTTTTGTCTCTGGTGGTGTTAAGGGCTTCATATACCGAAGAGTCAAGAGTGGTGCGGATCTGGTCGGACCAACGAATATGTCGTATTTTTTTTTCATTCAATTCAGCAACTTTAAACGTCAAAATTACAAAGACAGAGACTGTGCGACTGTCTCCACAACCCAGAGACTGGGTAAGAAGATCCCTCTTTTATAACTGGTTGTCAGACTTTCAGGTTTAGTGGGATTTACCTAATTGTACCCAACAGATAGTCCTAGTCTCCAATTAAGCACCTGTGACCTAATTGCCCCGTGTACTGTAATCTACAAGCAGTATAGCTATGTAACTGTACACCGCTGACCTCTGAGGGAATCACATACAGTTGGCAATTAGGTGCAGTGCAAAACGATAGACTCTCCGTGTCATATTTTGTCTTTCAAAATAGAACCTGCCATTGTAAGCAGTAACGCATACGACGCGCACCATTTATTTCAATTAGACCTATACAATAAGGCGCTTTTCAAACTTGAGTTCAATCTATCTATGAATATAAAAATGAATTCCTATTTTCTTTGTTCACAGCATCATGCGTGAATGGCTGGACAAAATTTAAGTTTTTATATAGTCCGTCATCTTGATTACAAGAAAATATTCGACACGTATTTTTTTCCTTTTTAAATTTAAGAAAAACTGCTTAGATTAAGCGCAATAAAGTTAAAGAGAGGGGGCTTGTAACGTCATTATTTAGTATAAACTGTACTGGCTACGACGTCACTGACGTGACTGACGTCATGCGACATTTTTACTCGATGTATCGCCGTTATTTTTTGATTACGTGAAAAAAGAAAAAATATGTGTCGAATATTTTCTTGTAATCTAGATGAGGGACTAAAAACTAAAATTTTGTCAAATAGCCCAATTTTTAGGGAAAGGTTCTTTTCTTGTGAAACAAAAAAAGAAAATTTAAGAAGACTTAACGACAAAATTAATTTCGAATAACATAATACGACATGATGTCACATTATTCATATTAATAAGTGACAATTTGACATTTGACAAGTCTCTTAGCAAAAACTAAGAAGATAGGTACACAAAATTAATTGATTCTATGGCGTTACAAAGTTTGCCAGGCAGCTAGTTCAATGTAAAAATGATTATAAATAATTGTTCTATTTTTACAGATTAAAAACTGCGTCACTTTTCTCTGTAAGGGGCTTTTTGGGAGCAGTCCTTATCGGAGGAGTTAAGCTCGTTCCGTCATCTTCGCCAAGGCCTACTGCGACGTGCGTTGTGTTGCTTGCCATGTTAAGAGAACCCATAGGGCAGTGCGTTTGGCCCATTGATCGTTAATTTTTATTGCTAAATAGGTATGATTAAGTTAAATAAAACAAAACTGCAAAAAGAGCACGAAATCTAACTCATATGAGCATCCAGTGGGTACGCAAGGTCAAATATAATGAGTGTATTAGCGGTAACATTATCATTATACATGATCATATTTTTAGATTTACCACATCAGTAAAATTAGGTTCGTTTAGTTTAATGTATTGGTAGCTTTGACTCGAATAATGTCAAGGTTTTGGTAGTAAAGTGATATTAAATTATGGGAATGTGTTCTTAAAATTCGAAGTACAGTACCTACCAAGTGTCTACCAAACAGTTTAGTATAACGATTAAGGCCAGCTTACATTAGGCGCTGTATGGCCGGCGTGAGAGATTAACGTGCTAATTTTGAGTAGGTAGTTTACTTTATTTATTGCATTTAATTTTTTTTATGTAACTTTGAGATGGTTTCATGATGACATAACATATCTAAGCGGTATGGCTGTATAACTTTTTCTAACGATCCGATTTTTAGACACAACGCCTCTGTCTTCACACGCGTTTAAATATTATTACTTTATGTGAAATTGTGATAAAATATTTCATTTTACTAGATTTATAGTTAATGGTAGAACACGGAATTTTTCTCAAAATAAATACGTACAAAATTACGTGAGATAAACAACTCATTTCTTATTAGGAAACATCCTAAAAGGATTGATTTACATAATAAGAATTTAAACATAAAATATTAAGAAAGTCTTAAAACTAAATACTGAAACGTAAACCATATTTTTAGTTTTCATCGTCGGTAAATCTTTCAATTTCGTTTACTCAGCGCAAAATGCTCAAGGCCCACAGAATCTCAATAAACAGCAAATACTGACCTAGTACCTAGTGCGAGTAAAACTCCAACCAAGATACCACACAATATTACAGTTACAGCAATTGTCAAGTTAACAGGCCTCGAATAGGAACCCGAAATATCTTGACGAAATCTTTAGAACACAGACTAGAAATTCCATAAACAAAAGAAACACGGAAAATCAAAAGAAAACACACATCGTTTTACAAACTTCTCAACTCCCGAAATCTTTCGATCAAAACTTGTCGCTGACGTGGTTGTATAGAAAGTATAAATATTCACCGTTTGATGGTTCTGCCTACCAACTTTTTCATTTCACTTGCGAGTTTGCGAGAGATTGAAACAATAACAGGGGCTGAGGACTGTGGAGTGACGTCCCTCGGGAGGTCGTCTTGCGCCCCCTCACTTCGTCGGTCTAAGTGCGAGCGATGAGCGGACGAATCTCTTTTTTGTGTGGGTAATGATTTCTGTTGCTGTTATGTTGTTTTGTTGCCCATGGGGCCTCTGACATGGCTTCCCATACAATCGAGAATTATCTATCAGCCATTGCCTTTTTCCTAATAATGTTTTGCTGTTGTGAATCAATTTAGTCTTCCTCGTGTAGAGTGAAATGGAGTTTCAGATTTAACACATTCGTCATCTTCATCGTCTGCCTGACCTTTTCCTAATGTTAACCATGAATTCTCTACATCATCCTAGACCCCCCAGCGTTGAAATTTTTCGTCGATGTTCCATACATAATAACTATAAGATTAACTAACTATATAACTAACTAACTATAAGATTAACTATAAGATTTTGGTTGGCCTCTTGGTCTAGTAGTTAGTGTCCCTGACTGCTATGCCGAAGGTCGTGGGTTCGATTCCCATCCAGGACAAATGTTTGTGTGATGAGCACGATCATAATTTGTTCTGTGTCTGGGTGTAGTTTATCTATAATATGTGTATGTATTTAGAAATATATAAGTATCCACAAGCTCTGCTTAGCTTGGGACTAGATGGCCTTTTGTGAAAGTTGTGGAATATTTATTTATGTATTTATTTAAGATCTTACCATTCTCCTGTAACAATAAATGATTTTGATTTTGAAGGTTTTTTTTTACTTTAACAATAATTCAATATTTAAGTAATTCGTGATTTCTGGCCTACTAAACTACTGAGATAGGTACTTTATTAGAAAAAAATGATTCGTATGCTTTTTGAAGTAAAATCTTAAAGGGTTATTAGGTAGGAATGAAAATGTTTTGCTAGGTTCTTTACAGTCTAAAATAACAACAGAAAATCGACGAAAAATACGCATGACTGACTTTTATTTCCTTTTTTTTTCGTTTGACGTTTTTCTTATATGAGCACAGAGCGGTGATAGGTACCTGTCTGTAACGCGCTACCCGCCTACAGTCGGCACCAATCCTGCACAGTATATTGATTGAATTTAGCAAATTCAATGTGGATGTTATATTGTATCAGAATTGATGGTTATTTGCTTATCAAATTCTTTTCTTTGTCACTGTTTCTTTTGTCGACGTTTTGATAACTGACTTGAAGATTGAATGAAACGTGTTGTTTGCTGTTTTTGAACAATTATTATAAAGGTAAGTTTGGGGGTAGGGGGGCTGAATAATAACGGCCGTACGGGTCGTACGAAGGTAAAGCTACTTCAGCCGAGGTTGTTCCATGGATGGGTGATTGTTAGTTAGATAACAATGACATCTCCGTGACTCGAAAAGCACGTTCAACCGTTGGCTGTCATTTCTAGATCTTTGGTCAGTCAGAACCCCGAAAGTCTGACAATTAGATTAACCTAGGCGTATCTAAGTTATAACCCAGTCAGTGAGTTGTGGAGGTCAGATCTATACTTCTTACTTTGATAAGGCTTTATATGCCTATGTTGTATCATTTCAGTCTTAACAAGGATTAGTCGATTTGTGGCAAACGTTATTAAGGGCTGCTAAAATGGTATAAAATTTATTACTCTGATAAGCTAAGACACAAGATAACGAAATTAAATCAATGCATTCTTGCAAGGATTGGATGTCAACTCATATGTGGAGCCTATTTAAAAACAAAAGAAAGTACAGGCGTCAAGTTACCCCAATGTGTCAAATTTCTTTGATCGTTTTTCAACTTTATGTCAAACAAAATAAGGTTCATATTCAATTGGGAAAATTTGACACATTTGGGTAACTTGATGTGCTGGCGTCTCTACTTAAGTAAGGAAAACATTTGCAACAGATTGAAACATGTAAAATTTAAACAGGTTAAACAATTAAAAATACAAAAGAAATTACAAACGAATTGAGAACCTTCTCCTTTTTTTTTGAATCCGGTTAAAAATTATATGTCCATGGCTGCGCTAATTGGCGCACAAAGCTGGTGGTTTGAAGACAAGCGAAGTGTATAAGTTTTTAATCATACAAATTCTAGTACAAGATCTTCCTTCAAGTGCCATTCACACCTCATATCATTAAGATTTTAAAATCTACACAAAAACTTGCATTTTTTCCCCTGATTTAACAAAGACAAGGTCGATATAGAGGATAATAAGTTAAGTTAGTAATACGTTGTGGTTACCAACAAAAACCATCTATTATACGGAAGTCGAGTGATCCTCATTATGTATCTGAGCATCCGCCTATATCCTCCCACTGACCATTTTAGTTCTTTTTTCAAATATGTTCTAATTGAGAGACCGTTGGATTGAAAGAATTAAAGCTGTGGTCCATTATGATCCATTTGGATGACTATAGACCTAAACGAAAGCAAACAATTATAATATCTTGGGGAGTGGTGATGATCCAGGTTTTGTTAGAGTTTTATAGTTTAACCTTTCAATCGTGTCAATTAGAGACACAATAGAAAGACAATGACAGCGCGGTCACCGGTGTCCCCTTAGGGGTTTAATGAATTAAAGACCTTACCTTATAATACCAATAATGTGGTAGTATTTATTACTGGGTAAGTATATCGTCTTTAAATGTCTCTGCTTAATATCTTCAAGATAAAATTATAACTAAGTATACTTTATTATAGCTGTAAATTTCCCAAAGACAATAAAATTAAATACCCCTTTTCGTATATTCTGTATTAAAATCTAATTTCAAGCGGCTGCTTGTTATAGACTAATAACGAGTCGGGCAATTAATAGCGTTTTACTTATCAAAAGTCTATTAGCAATAAACTAAGCAAAATCAATAACAAGCTGCAGAATGGTGAGGTAGGTAAGTTACATAGATCATTGGAACTAGTTCTAGTTTTATTGTGGCCTAATACTCACTTAGTCTTTAGAGAGTAGATTGGACGATAAGCTACCGAACAGGTAGCACTTTTTGTGATCATCGCATAAACACCTTAATCACTTCTGGGTAGTTTTTTAAAGATGATTTATTATATCATCTTGTTATTTTTTTTACTTCTAAGTAACGTTTTTTTTTTATAAAGATCAAATCAGAAAGTACATTTGTATAACTTACTTTCTCTTTGCACATTCTAAATAGGTTTCTAGATGGTATTTAAATCAAGTGCTTATATCGAATTTGTGTTAGTAATGCATTAATGGTTATTTAGATGAACAGGGTGTAAAGTTGCTAAACCTCCATCGAAAAGGGAGGATCCTCCGACCAGACGGGCGTTGTTCATGGTGGGCTAATACTGCCCGACGGTTTTTGTCGGGGTCTTGTATACCTACGTTCAATCGCGCGAATTACTTTAAAATGGCGATAGTTCTCCCATATTAAAAGGGACTTTAACAAATAACTGGTGAAATGTGGGTGTACTTTTGGTAGATCTCTGCCTGAGCCGTTCATAAAGAAGTTTGGTTTTATATGGATAATTGTATCTAGCTTCCATAACCTCACGCTTGTATTCTCCGAAGAGTAAGGCAGAGATATATCCATACTACTAACAAACCACATTCACAAGTTATTTAGTCTCGTGTAATACGGCGAGCCTTTTGCCATCAAAAAGCACAAATCCAGAATTCGGGATCCTATTGAGAAATTCCAATAACACGTTGCCTGGAAATCTAACCTATCACCACATGCTCAGCGGTTGCCTCTGCTTCCAACTTTTAACCGATGGCTCTGACAAAGTAAACTGACCTGTCTCAGCGCTTCGCAAGCTAACTCAACATGATAAAATATACACTGAAAGCACTTAAAATAGAGTAAAATAATTGTCGAATAACTCAAACGACTGCACACTGTATTATGTCGTAAAAAACATGTAAAAAAACAGCATTATACAGCTCACGACGGAATCGTAAATCGAGAGCTAGTCGTAACTCGAGCAATTTAGGTTATACTTGTAACAAAACATAGTTTTTATGTATCGGAAACAGCAAAATATATATTTATGGAGGCAGTTACATCAAAAACGAGTTGCTAGTATAAATTGTATGGTGCATTTGTGGTACACTGTGTGACTGATTGTCGCGTGACACACTGTCGAACGGTTCGAGTAATAAATGGCTAATGAATTCTGTCTGCTGTCTGTACTGTGATGATTGGTTTTATTTATGGGACATGCTAGAGATGTTATGTTTGTTTTTTAAACAAGATTGTTTATCAGCATACAACTATTACTGAGAGAATGTTGTAAATGCTAATTTTGAGTGCTAAATATTGAATGATCAAATAATTTAGCAATTGACATAAGGTAGCGGTTTCAAAAAAAATATTATATTCTTTACTCTTCGCTATGTCAGCTGTTTGTAAAAAGCATCTTAGGAAGAAAATGCTTTACCGTTTAAGTACTTCTTGAAAATAAATTTCCGCTAATATAAAATATTAATTCATAATGACAGGTAAGAGTGTTATGTTAGCCAGGATTCGTGCGCAATGCAATAACAAACAAAATGTAACTTTTTTCTGTTCTTAAGTCTAAGATAAGCATCTAAATAATTACGTTCTCAATAGCATGCGAATCGGTCATGCTTTCCAGTAACCATTTATTATGAATTAAATCAGTGAAACAATATTTTGGCCATCGCCTTCGGAAAATTTATCTGAATTACCATCGAAGTAATTTCGTAGCAATAAAACTGTCATCGATAACTCATAGTAGCGAATTCCCAACGAAATTCTAATCAGTTATTGAAATTTTAAATGAAGTGGCTACCTTCAGTGAATTATGTAAACATGAAACACGCACCGATTAATCATATGGAAACATATTTTTTTGGCGATAAAAATGTACATTGTGAGACGTTGAATTCGCGTGTCGTCCGCGATAGCCGTGTATCACGGCAGCCCCAACGTATATTATACTAAAGTTACTTACGTCATTAATCAATTCGTTTTTTTGTGTGTAAATGCGATTTTTATTGTCCGCGAACGAGTCGTGAATCCATTTGTGTTAATGAATGCCGCAAGGTGGCCCCCGATTAATCCAATGTCATTTTATAATAATGTTTCATAATCTGGCTCCCTTAGTTTTTGCAACTGTCCCCCTTCGCGGTCTTGTAAAAACTATTAGGTATATGTGAAGATGACAGTTGGCGGTTGTGTTTTGTTTTGTTTTAATATCGGATTGTTTTTAGATTTCAGGGGACGTTAAAGTTGTTTGTGTTGTGGAGGAAATCTTTTAAGCAGTATCAGGTTAGTTGAATTCTGTTTAGATTGTATTACAAGACGGGAATCTGTTGATCCGTCCAGTGTGGGTACGGAAATAACAGCTATAGTCTGTCTTATTTAAAGTGTTTTTAAATAAGAGTTTAAACGTTTGGAACGTAATTAATTAAATTTTTGTGACATTGTTTTATTACTAGTACAATATATGCCAATATATCACCCAATGTTAAATGTTATAATGTTGTACCTACCTATATATGCGTTACGAATTAGAATAGTAAATAACCTATATAATACATAGGTATAATATAGTTCAATCCCAAACAGTTCAAACATATAACTTCCGATAAGGTTATATAATATATTATAAAATACTTATTCCAAATTTTCCACAACTTTTTCAGACTACGCCATCTCAAATTCAAGTCTAGTCAGTAATCTAGTCCCAATCTAAGCTAAGAGCTTGTGTTATAGGTACTAAATAGCTGAATATTTTATATTTTCGCCGTTTGAGGTTTTCAGCACCTGCAGCAGCCACACCAGCACAACCTGTCGTACTAGGAAGATGGGATGGCGCAAGGGTATCGACACATGTCGATACATTAATTGTTTTATTGTATTGTAAACATAAATATTAAATTAGAACCTATATCATCATCACCATCCGTCTAGCCTTTTCCCAACTATGTACCTCCTAACTATGTTGGGGTCGGCTTCCAGTTTATTTATCTATTTATTAAAGCTTTATGCACAAGTAAAACAAACTGTACAACGGCGGACTTAATGCCTTAGGCATTTAACCGGACGCAGCTAAATACCAGTGTTTTACATAGAGCGACTGCCTGTCAGACCTCCACAACCCAGTAACTGGGTAACATGATACCCCTTGGTTAAACTGGTTGTCAGACTTTCGGGCTTCTGACTACAAGTAACGACTGTCAAAGATCTACAAATGACAGCCGGGACCAACATCTTAACGTGCTTTCCGAGGCACGGAGGAGTCTTGGTATGTAAAAAATGGACACCCATCCACGGACCGACCTCATCAAGCGTAGCTTAACCTTAAAAAATTAGAACCTTTACATCTGTTTTCATTTTTTTTTTGCAATTTGCCGTTTTGTGTCAGGTCGTATGTTGATATGGTTCGCAATTGTGAGCTTCCACCTTAAAAGCAAATGCAATTTAATGTTTTATTATGGTTACCTATTGTTTATGGACCATGTAAAAACCTGTAAGATTTGTACACCTACTATGGTATAGCATATTATTATACCACATCCTCATATTTATGACCATTTATTTGTATCGTAATCTACTCATGTTAAACAAAATTAATAATTTATAAAGTCTTTAACTTTAAGCTTTTCCCTTGGCCACGGTTCTTATGTGCGGGTAAACCAGTGAGGCACAACAAGTCAAACCAAAAAGGATATTCAGTGTACTTAATTACCGTATTAGTACCTGTTAGAAAAACTAAAAAAATACCTTGTCATTGACACTATTGATCAATGTCAAACTTTTTGTTGAAATATTATCATCAAATTGTAGTTTGTATAAAGATCTAATGATTGAATGGGCATCGACTAATCCTCGATTGCTCATGGTTATTTAATCTTAGCTATAAAAAACAACCATGTCGCTTCTTAACATGCTGTCTATGAATGTTTTAAGTATTTACTGCCTTCCTGTATAATTTTCATAATAATTTTGTTAAGGTATTCCACAACTTTTTCACACAACACCATTTAGTCCCAAGTTAAGCTTGAAAGCTTGTGTTATGGGTACTAAATACATATTATAGATAAATTACACCCAGATACAGAACAAATGATCGTGCTCATCACACAAACATTTGTCCTGGGTGGCAATCGAACCCACGACCTCCGGCATAGCAGTCAGGGTCACTAACTACTAGACCAACAGGCCAGTCAAAGCTGTTAAGCCTCGTTAGCTAACTCGTTTGTCTAGAAGTCGCAGAGTCGTGGAAGTCGCGCAAATTCATATGATCCTCGGTACAACAGTAGGAAGGGAACACCGGGGTGAGTCGTGTCAAGGGACGGAAATGTGTAGCGGGAAACGGTTAGCGGTACCTATAGGTCTATTTCAACAGGATTTTCTCAGTAACAGCCTGAAGACTTGATCGGTGACCGGTCGATGGCAATAGGTTCGTTCGCTACCTTATTACACACTAGTTTGTAAGTAGGTTGTATACTTAGTTACTAACCAAATGGACTATGTGTTCGAAATGATAAAATATTTTATTTTATTCCCGTTTTTTATTTTAGTGTTTATATTCCTTAATTTTTTTGTTTAAATTCTGATCACGTTGCATGTTCTTGCTTGCCTCATGCTAGACTTTAAAGGTCTCTGCACACAGCGGGCGCGGCGCGGCGGGACGGGACGGCGACGCGGCACTGAGCAGTTGTAATGTACTAGATATTACGGACGACGCGACGCCACACAGAGCCGTCCCGCTCGACGCGACGGTAACCGTCGCGCCACGCCACCGCCGCGCCGAGCGGGAATACAAGTCAGAAGCGGCGGGGACGGGCGCGGTGGGACGCGAGCGCAGTGCCCTCAGGACGCCGACGCTTTGTGTTGTTTGGTTTACGTATGTAGTAGTCACACTGCCGGCGGGGCGTGAGCACGTCGCGTCGGACGGTACGGAGCGTGAATGTGATTTTGTATCGTTTTACAAAAATGGATGTCGAAAAATTAGTGTGTTCGTGCTCACGTATGTTTGTACGATTTGGGCCATAGGCAGTATAAAAACACTGTTCTTAAAAATGAATGGGCGCGGCGGGACGGGACGTGATCGCGCCCGCAGTGTGACCGATGCCGCCGCGCCAGCGCAGCGTCGCCGCCCCGCCACGCCGCGCCCCGCCACGCCACGCCGGCTGTGTGCATAGACCTTAAGTGTTTTAACATTTTTGCCAAGGGGAGGTCCTGGTGACCTGTACCACAGGTTTTTCTACAATAACCTATTTCAGGCACCAAGTTTCTTACATTAGTAGATTATGGTAATACTTTTGTCTCAATTGATGAAGAGAATGAAGGGAAATAAAATGTTATTGAATTTGAATAAAAGTTTTTTTTTAATTTGTCTAATTACATGAGACTGTAACTAAACACATTTCGCACAGAGGTATTCCTACGTATAGGTACAAGTTTAGGTACACCTCTACCACACTCTTCGGGAATTATATGTTGTGTTATATTGAGTGATTGTTGATGTTGTTGATTGATATTATGTTATTTACATTTCCGTACCACCTATCTATTTATTTTACACAATAACTTACAAATAAAAAATACCAATCGAAATTAGAACTTCCTTCTGAAGTCGGTTAAAACATTAAAAATATACAGAGCGTGTTATCTGTCCAGTTATCAATATTAAGTGTCACTGGTAGAATTCCAAAGATTTAAATTACACCTCGTTATGTCTGGCAACACTATCATAGGTTAGAAGGGCATTTTCTTCGGTGTCGTAGTGGCGCCTACCACGTCGTGACGTCATATTTGGGGCTGTCAAACTGTGGCATGTGGGAAGCAACGGGCATGTGTAAGTGAGTGATCGAGAGGAACACAGTACATCACTGTGCAGAGAAACAAGTCGATACTAACTATACCGGAATATCGTTTTTGTCAATTTAAAAGAAAATAAACGAACAACACTACATAATTGGCTAAATGTAGGCGAACTAGGTGTAACACTTTTGTCTTATCCTTTGTAGAATATTAACGTGATGATACGATGCATATTAGAAAAAACATGGTACTTAAGGAATATTTTCTAACTAATATTGTACATTAATAGTTTAGTACCTATTTATTAATCCTGAATAGTGCTGCACTAATACGAAACAACTTTGCTATTGTAGGGCAGCCATCTTGTAATAATTCAAATAGGAAGCTTCCAGAATCATATGCATTATAATTTCAAACTTCTTAGTTGTAATATAAGTAGTTAAAAGAAAACTTTAAATCATGAATTCTAACAGCGATACCAATGTCCAACTATGTTTGCCTTTGTATGCCTTTACTATGTTAAGAGTAACTAAAAATACTTTCTAAACCTAAATACAACAATCATTTCTATTTCTTAGATTTCATTTCTGTTTTTAAATTTCTTGTTTCCCCAATTCAAAGTTTTTCTTTCTTTCTTTCACTGTTTTAAATTAAACCATCTGTCCATTCCTCGTTATCCTTCTAACTGTCCCTACTGTTCAACATACACAGTATCAGACAGTGACTCTGCAGTCTGCGCCGGCGCCGCCTGACCGACGTCATTACGACGGAGACCAGACGACAGTAATAGCGGACCACGAGGAATTCAACTTATTTTGAGGAGCCAGTAAGTATGATACAAATTGGTACAAGTAGGTATGCTGATATGAGAAGAAGAGAAATAGGCCTATATACTCGTAGACTTGCAAGTTGCAACCTATGATGACAACTTCAGCAGAATAATAGTCATTTCATCTTTACTAGTACTGCACTAATACTAATTAGGTACTATTTGTTTATTTTTAGGGATTTAACTGACCAACTACCGCACCGATTTAAAAACTTCTTCCACTATTACAAAGCTATACGAGTATAATATATCACCGAGTTACATAGGCTTTATTTTATTTTCAAAACTGCGAAGGGATCAAAATTGAAGTGCTAGTTTAGTCCGAGATGGGCCGCAGACCGCCAACCGCAACCACAAACTGCACGGGTTTCTGTGAATCTCTATGAAATTGAGGCATGCAGCCGCGATGCGCAGTCTGTGACCGCGATGTTGCCGCGCTCGGAATCAATTTCTTAGAGATTCATAGAAACCCGTGCAGTTTGCGGTTGCAGTTTGCGGTTGCAGTTTGCGGTTGCAGTTTGCGATTGCAATTTCTTGGTTTGCGACGCACCTCGGTATTGTTCCTTTATACTCCAATGTTGGTTCTAAACCTTGCCTAGTAAGTGGTTGATTAGAGAAAGACTAACAAAATTGTTAGTGAAGTTTTTTATTGGTTATCTTTTTCGTTCTTTCTATCTGCAATTCCTCAGTAACAACCCGGAGTCTAGATTTGTGCCCGGTTGATAGCAAAAACTTAAAATTCTCCTTTGCAATATATTATTAAGTTGTTTTTTTGAATTTATTCATATCCATGCGTGATGTTAATTGTGCTAACCTCATTAATTTAAAGCTAAATGCTACAGGATAATTATATTTTCAATATTAAAAGCGTTCGCAATGGTGTTACGTTAAAGTTAAGAATTTTTGCTAGGGCTACCGATTGTAGTTGTTAGTGACTTTCACGTTTTTTAATAATGTAGGTACAGAGGCCAGCATAATATCAAGCTACCCCAATGTGTCATTTTTCTTTGATACTTTTTGAATTTTATAACAAATAGAATAAGGTTCATGTTCAATTAGAAAAGCTTAACAGTTTGGGGTAGCCTGATGTGCTGGAGTCTGTACCTAGTTAGTTTATCGTACCGTTAAACCAGCCAGGCTCGTTTTCAATACCAAAAAAATAGGTAATATAACACTCAAATCTTAATAAATATCTTCACTTCTCAGTAAAACTTAGTCCCACGCTGAGCCCAGTATTTGGACTGAAGCAACGCGAATATATCGACGGATCTGATCTTATCGCCGCCTGCGCACACCGACTGACAGCATTTTAATTAGCGCCGAGATTTCAACGATTTGGTAGCTCAGATGTTGCTGAGAAAGTTGTAAAATTGAGTCGAAGATAGAGTACCAACGTATTTGTATACGGTGTGATATCCCATAATCAACTAAAAATGCAGAATAGCAGGGGTTATGCAGAAGTGGTAGCCGCATAATGAGAAATAAGGTGTTAAATAAGCATTTAGAAAACTAAATTCTTAATTAACACCTTACTACCACTTCTCACACCTGACTAGCACTCGTTGAATGGACGGCAATAATCGACAAAACGCTATTTTTGTAGTAATTTTGCAAACTGCAAACGCCAAAGCTCTCAGTCGACTACTATTTAACCATATGTGATGCTGAAAATAAGACTCAATATTCAACGACCAAGCACTTTTCCGGTGTCTATGTCATGTCATCATGTAAAAATAGCTTTAAATTCAGAATACAATGGAATACTCTATGGTTTACACCATAAAAACTTACAAATAATAACTTGAAGAGGATGTTACAATGGGCGGCCTTATCGCTATTAGAGCGATCTCTTACAGACTGATAGAGAAGGTGAAAAGATATGTGGATAGTTTGTGGTGTATTTTTATATAATTAAACAATACCTATATTTTTACATAAATTGGCGCAGTCTGAGCGATCAGTCGGGAGTAATGGAGGTATCTTCTGTTCCCGTGACCCCCAGCGTAGGTGTGAGACGGAACACGGGGTGGTTTTTAGTCAGAAAGAGTTCAGACTCTTAAACAGACAGACCCCTCCGCCCTCTACGTGGCGGAGGACATCCATGAGGATTTTCATCGTTTATTTTTACACCCTATCCCAAAAAAAAGTAACTGGGCGATTGGCTGTTACGGGGGTTTGATTTTCACTAGGGAAAATATTGCATGGCAAAGTTAAAGTCAAACTATTTATTTCAATGAGGCCATTATTAGGCACTTTTGAACGTCGAACAAAAATTTACTTAAAAAAATGATTCTAGTTGCCCCTTCCAAAAGGTAGATTTGTATGGAGAAGAATGGGCAAGAAACTCCATACATACTCTTTTAAAATAGTTTTTACAATACTTTGTATACATTAATCAGATTATATGTGAGGACGATGCACCTAGAATAAAAAGGTACCTACTATACTTATGGCCTATAAGTTCCAGTTCTGGCTGCCTATTCATATGAGTTTATTTGTTTGCACCTACAATACTTGAGAAATAACTTGTGTGAGGCCTAGCAAAAACAAACTATTTAAATTCAAATACATACTTATTTTTAATTTAATTGATCTCTATGTTGTTGTCTATGTATATGTCTCATATCAAATTGTAGTTGTCCCCAAAGGCAAAAAGCCTTTTTTCAACAACAAGCCGTTTATCGTTTGTAACCTTTTACAATTCAATTACGTCGTAATAAAAAATCGCTGTCATCCATCTCTTACAAGTTTATAAGTTCATATCATACTGCGCTGCGTCCGCGCAGACGGCTTGTAATGGCACCGTTTACTAAGGTAGGTACGACAGATCTCGTGTGACGGCCGACATGACTTCGTCGAGTTTTCAATTAACAGGTGGTGGTTAGGGTTATCAAAGAGATGTAAACAAAATACTATTACATACATACATACATACAAAAACTCACGCCTTTTCCCCATGGGGGTAGGCAGAAACTACAGAGCGCCATATGCTACGATTCTTACATAGTTATTTTGCTTCGTTTACATTCATACATGAAATATTATTGTAAGGAAGAATTGGAGAATATTCTTGTTCACAACACTAAGACTTCGCCCGCGACTTTGTCTGAGTAAATTTCATACGTTCACATCCTCTCCACCCCCTCTTAGTTTTCCAAATAAATAATAGCCTATGTATGACACTCACAAAAAATGTGGCTTTCTATAGGTAAAAAAATGTCAAAATCGGTTCAGTAGATCTAGAGATTACCACCTTACAAACTCACAAACTTTACTTCCTTACAATATTCGTATAGATTAGAATAATAACCTTCTGTTTGAAACCGCTTTTGTTATGTCCTTAACAGCGGGCTATATTTGTCAGCTCTATTTTATATCGATGGGTAGCCCTACAGAATGGCGCCAACCAATTTAAATTATGTTCTTATTTTTCAAACGTACCTACTAAAACTTAATACCAACTTCCAAGTGTAAATAGGGTTACGTAGTACCTATGTTACATATTAATAAAAACATTAATTAATAAATATTCCACAACTTTTCACACAACGCTATTTTAGTCCCAAGCTAAGCTTGAGAGCTCGTGTTATGGGTACTAAACAGCTGATAAACATACTTATATATTTCTAAATACATACATAGGTAATATAGATAAATTGCACCCAGACACAGAAAAAATAACAGTGCACATACATTTGTCCTGGGTGGGAATCGAACCCACGACCTCCGGCATAGCAGTCAGGGTCACTAACTACTAGACCAACAGGCCAGTCAACAAAGACACTCAATACCTATAGACCGGACATCACGAACAAAATTTTCGTCCGAAAAAGTGTGTCCTGCTGGATACAAGTCTATGAGTTTCTTGTAGTACGCTCAGCTGCCGCTCCAATATTCATATATTATTATAGATGGCGTTACTGAGATATGGGATCAAAGTTTTTCTATGACATTTCCTTGACTTGCCCGCTCTATAGTATTTTAAATCTCTTTGCCAGTCAATAACAGAAGTAATCATCATTGCTAGCCTTTTGCCTACTATGTCGGGGTCGGCTTCCAGTTTAACCTGATGCAGCTGAATACCAGTGTTTTAAATGGAGCGACTGCCTGGACCTCCACAACCCAGTTTCTGCGTAACACGATAAGTATTTACAAGGCAGATGTGTGTGTGAACGCCGAGAGGGGACGCCCTAGAAGGACATACATAGACCTTATTGGTGAGGTTCTTCAGAAAGGGCAGGTGTGTAGTACTCGCAACCGGCGTGTGTGTATGACAGCATGTATGAATGTAAACGAAGCAAAAGAAGTATGTAAGAATCGTAGCGTAAGGCGCTCTGTAGTTTCTGCCTACCCCCATGGGATAATAAGGCGTGAGTTTATACTCAATACTCAATATTTATTGCGTTCCACAATGTACATAAATGGTCTTAAGAATATAAAGGTACAGAATCATTATGAATGTATGTAAGTACGATACCCCTTTGGTTAAACTGGTTGTCAGATTTTTGGGCTTCTGACTATCTGTGACAACTGTCATAGATCTACAAATGACAGCAGGCACCAATATCTTTACGTGCTGCCAGCTAAGGCACGGAGGAGTCTTGATATGTAATGTTGGTCACCCATCCACGGATTGACCCGTTAGGCTGTTAGTATTTAGCCACAAATGTACAGAGGGGTACAGTTACTTAATGTCATTGGCATTTCCTACCAGCCAACCTTTTGGGCTGAGTCTTGTAGGTAACTTTAATAATGATGTAACTAGATCATTTTCATCATTTCAGCCATAGGAAGTCCACTGCTGGACATAGGGCTCCCCTATAGATCTCCAATAAGACCGGTTGGAAGCGGCTCGCATCCAGCGCGTTCCCGCGGCCTTAATGAGGTCGGCTGTCGACCTTGTGGGTGGACGTCCTACGCTGCGCTTGCCGATACGTGGCCTCCACTCGAGAACCTTTCGACCCCATCGGTCATCAGTCCTCCGTGCTATGTGCCCTGCCCACTGCCACTTCAACCTGCTAATCCGCTGGGCTATATCCGTAACCTTGGTTCTTCTACGGATCTCCTCATTTCTGATTCGATCTCGTAGAGAGACTCCGAGCATAGCCCTCTCCATAGCTCGTTGGGCTACTTTGAGCTTACTCATAAGGCTCATAGTGAGGGACCACGTTTCAGTGCCATAAGTCATCACTGGCAACACACACTGGTCGAAAACCTTCGACTTGAGACACTGAGGTATGTCGGACGAGAAGACATTACGCAATTTTCCGAACGCTGCACAGCCGAGTTGGATTCGGCGACTGACCTCTTTCTTGAAGTCGGACCTACCTAACTGGACTACTTGTCCTAGGTAGACGTACGAGTCTACAACTTCAAGAACCGAGCTCTCAACAGATATTGGGGTGGGTAAGAATAATACAATATTTCCAAACCTTATTATGCATTAAGTAAATAAATAATACCTATGATTTGATTTATTCAATCAGAAAATAATCTTTCATCATTTCTGATGGTTAAATTCAATCTACTTTAGGAATAGGTGTTAACCCATAATAGGGCATGGCTAAACTGTGGGTGTTTGAAAAAATTTAAAGCTAGTATGTAATTAGGGGTACATACAGATCTTAGCTTTCATATCAGTATTTTTTATGTGTTTTCAGTTTTTCAGAAAATCATGTGAGAAAATAATTCCCGTTAGCCGATTACATTGTAACATTTGGTGATTCCTGAGATAATATATTCAACTACGAAATGAGAGTGACAACTCACGGGAAATTATGTCCAATTGACCATTTAAAATTTGAAATTCAATGTGGGAATAATGTTCCTGTTGCCTTATTAAGAATATAAGCCTGAAAAATAGACTCATTTACTTATAGTAACCATTTTGCCTCACAACTAAACACAAGTCTCACCTGGCGAGCTTGATTTCTAATAACGTATCGTTCGATCGCCATTACATGTGCCTACATCGACCATGTCAGTTCAGATTGAGACACACAGAACACGCCCATGTTATTTGCAGACATGAAAGATCAGCATCTCAATGTTATCCTTAGTTAGAGTTGATAAACAGTGTTGTAACAAGCGAAAAAAAAGCGGCCAAGTGACGGATGTACCATCGTGCAAGGTTTAAAAAAAACATGTGTCTTGTTTATGGGTCCACTTTAATTTTATTTTTATTATTTGCTGTTATTCTACACACTCCATGTAAATTTCTACTTTAGACAGCCGAATGGACAGACAGAGTAGGTTTAGTAAAATAGGACTCTTTAAAAAGGGTTAGATGAAAAGCAAAGCTTCAATGGACGGACGGAGATGACCTATTTGACTAAAATAGGCCTATTTGACTAAATTTTAATTTTTAGTCCGTCATCTAGATTACAAGAAAATATTCGACTCTTATTTTCCTTTTTCAAACTGATGGAAATCTACTTAGATTAAGCGCACTAAAATTGAGGAGAGGGGGGCTTGTAACGTCATTACCTAGTATAAGTCATTGGCTAGTGACGTCATGCGACATTTTGACTCGATGTATCGCTGCTATTTTTTGATTACGTGAAAAAAGAAAAAATATGTGTTGAATATTTTCTAGGGACTAAAACCAAAATTTTGTCAAATAGCCTATTTAGCATAACCTTTTGCGTAAGTCACACAGGCAAGTTTTCATATTCTCAACATAGTGTGTAAGTTTTTTTAAACTATTTATTATACCGTTATGATCTACATTGTGTTTCTATCTATCAAAAAACTTATTACAATACTCTATCATGTAACAAAGTATCAAATTCTCTATTACAAACTCATTGTCCATAGGGCCGTTAAATGCCTCACGCACTAGTAACTTTTGTTACAAAGTTACAACGCATTTTAAAAAGCTACGCACAAAATGCCAACATCATAAAACAATTTCGGTTCAAAAAAAGAACAAACATTTTTTTTTTCGTCGATACATCACTGATCTCAATATGGAAATCGATATAAAAATCGATAGAAAGGGACGGACGCACAAAAATCACGAATCATTGCATCGTGATCTGTTTTTTTCGACGTCTCAATAATAAATTTGGACACAAAATAAATAGTTATATCTCAGCGTGCCGTAATTACGTTGTTAATAAGTACAATGCAGCGATCTGAATCAATCGGGACGTCATTTGCTTGACGTTTCAATCAGCATCGCATTGTTTGTATTGTATGTTTAATATGTATAGATTGTGTTACCGATATACTGGTTTTTTTGTTGGTCCATTGTGAGAAGACGGCTTGTTTTTGTTTAAGATTCGGACGGACGCGGCGGGCGCCCGATGAATCCGTGTCATGTATTGAGACGTCTTTGTAATTTGTTATGAAATATTAGGCCGATAGATTCGAGCGCTTTGATCCGATATTAAAAATTGACGGTACGATTTTTGAATTAATAAAATGGAACGTTAAGTTTTGGCGTGGCTTGTGGGATTTTCCGCTCCATTCTTTTGTTTATCTAGATGATCAATCACAACGGTGACTGTTATAAGTTCGTGTTAAGTTAATTTTACTAGTCATACGACCGATGTTATTTAGTGGGCTTTAGATTTAAGACTCCTAGGTGCCTAATTATCTTTTACCTGTTCGATTAATAGAAGCTACCATTTTTAAACCTTTTAATCATACATAAGTGTTTATTCACATATGCAGCTATCTTAGTTTTTACATCTATTGGCGAAGAGGTCGTAAATTACAGCTAAATACTTATGTCATTATTCCTTTTCTAATAATCATTATCGACACATTTCTAACGAACTGGATTCTAATTGTATGACAACAATTTTACCTCCTAATAAAATATTATTATGCAAAGTATCGATTGGAATCTATAATTCATGTTGTAAGGTTGGCGTCACTCGACAGTTCTAGACAATAATATATTAACGTTAATGTAGCCTTTTTTCGTGCAAACGATTAAAGTAAAAGACAGACAGTTGCAGTCCTTAATGTCTCTTTAAGTTTTTGCACCGAATAAAGTTACGTCGAAATATTAAAAAGGCACCTGACAATCTTTGGACGATAAAAAACCCTGACCGTTATGAGTTACAATCTAATGACTCCTTCGATTAATAAAAAAAAAGAATTAAAAAGTAAATACGCGCGCTCGCGAGGCGCGTTCCAATTTTAAAGTCGCCACATGTCGGCAGTGACTTGCAGGATTCGGCTCAAAAGCTTTCGACCATCCGTCGGGACGATTATTTTAAAACTAAATAGAATAAAATGGTTTCCTTTCGACAGGTTGAGATGTTGTTTGTATTTTATAAGTAATACGATAACTACCTAATGGTCTGATAATTTAGAATTTTAAAATAGGTGCTTGTATTTTTATAATAATTGGTGAGCCAAAAGTAATCTTTAAGTGGTGTTGCTTTCGTTTTCATAGTACCTAACTGGAAGCCCATTAACCGACGACCATCTACTAACATAGTTTTCGTATTAGTTTACCTAGTTTTGGAGAAAGTTGCGAGTCTTCTTTTCCCTTTTTTCATAGCAGGTGAAAAGGTGTGAGTTTATGTATATTGTGTTGTGGAAAATTTTGCTCAAAACTGCACATAACGTCTAAAATCCAAACTCTCACCGTCGATTAAAATACATTTAAATATTTCCTTAGCCATTAATTATTTATAGATTTGCTTTGCTATCGTTAAGCGCATCAGGAGGGGTGGGCAGATCACAAAAACTTGGCTACAACGTTCCAATACAGCAATAATTCTGCCATTTGTTTACACTTGTCGTTCATAAGACGAACTGCATGTAATGTATTATTTATTCAATGTTTGTTTTATTTATTACTGTTGTTTTCCTATTTAGTGTACCGTGAAAGTTTTTTAGTACTTGATTGTTCTACGGTTTGTCTGCGTTGTTCTTTTGTCATAGGTACTTTCTTGATTTAGTTTAGTTTAGTTTAATTACTACACTGACTAAATTTAGTGATAAATATTACGCGTTGATGTCTTTAACTTATAAGAACACTAAATAGTAAATGACGAAAATATGTTGTAAAGTGCACAATTTCTTTAAAGACGCCTGTAAAAAATAGTGCAATAAATCCAGGTAGTAGTTACCTAAGTATTAAAATTCGGTAAAAATGACGTGCACACACTGTGAGTAAAATCCAGAATATCTAAAATTAAAATTGTAATTTAACTTGGAATGATTGTGGAGACGGTTTTCACAGTTGTTTATAGTACTTACTTTTATCAGTTAATAAATAAAATGAAGTCATGTTGAATTATTTACAATATACAACAAAAACATAGGCTACTTGTTTAACGTATAAAATTTTGTAAACACACCTATCTGTTTATGAATAAATATGAAATATTGGCATTGGATTTTCTTGAATCGTGCAAGCATTTGTCATTCAACTTACCTGCAAATTTAGAATTTACGCAACTTATTTACGACTTGTCAACGTGGTTTTCCCATCATTTCGTGAACTCCTACATTAATTGATTTCGTGAATAGAACAGAACTAACTAAAGAGTTCGTTCTTAGATCCTTAAGGGAATTGTCTATGTCTACCCTTATTATAATCCTTGGCAGTATGCATGCATAAACAAAAAGTATAATTCATTTTACTTTTCCGTAGCTTAGAACATGGGAATACAACCAAACAAAAAACAAAATTATTAGCAAAAATAGTAAACAATTTGCATACTTAGCTTCCTATGATAATTTCTCTATACGCCTATCTATTTGTCAAAGTGTAATACGCAAATAGACCATAAAGCTGCCTGTGAGAATGTGAGATCGTTATCGCACTCTATATAATCTATGGTTGCTGCAGCGCCGTGTTAATGTTTTTAATTTATGCATGGCGTTTGAATATTCACTAAATGAAACTGCCTACATGTACGTACATTGCTATGCTTTATTCTTAAATAGTGAGTTGGTTATTGCTGGTCAGGTGTTAGTAAGTAATAATTTATATACAATAGTTTAATTATGCTTAACTAGAAGTGTGTGAAACACAGTAGATATTATGTATGTAGAGACGCCAGCACATCAAGTTACCCCAGTGTGTCAAATTTTTCCAATTGAATATGAACCTTACATTGTTTGACATAAAGTTGAAAAACGATCAAAGAAATTTGACACATTGGTATTGGGGTAACTTGATGTGCTGGCGTCTGTACCTACCTTTGCCTTTTTATTTAGAAACGGCGGAGTAAGCTGTGTTAAACTAAATCCTCAAAAATATAATAGATAATGTAAAGAAAATTATATACTGGTTGTTGCTTATCTTACACCGTGATTAATAGAAAACTAATTAAATCAAATTTGTTTGTAAATGTAAGTGTCATTAAGGTGTTCGCTACATATTAAAGGTTAAGGTATAACTATATAACTTAGTACATACTTAAATATCTTGAACAAACTTAGGAAAGAGTTTGACATGCTGTGCTCTTCGAAGCACGAAGGAGTATCATTAAGGGCGGTTGTCAAGTGTTGTTAATCTTCAAGAACAACCAATTTAACCTTATAAATTCCTGAAAGACAATATAATATAAAGAATGAACACATAACATAACGTCACGCCTGTAATCCCCGATGGGCTAAGCAGAGGTGTACCTTGTAGTACACCCACATTTCGCCAGTTATGTTTAAGTCGAGGAAGTGAGCCTATAAGTCTAACAAAAAATAAAAAAAATAATAAAAAAAAACCTTTTTATTTCAGACACACATAAATATGTGTTGTAAAAGTAAGTTGTTGTTGTTGTAAGTTGTTTATGTAAAAGTTTTTGTAGGTCCATATTTTTATCAGTTATATTCATTATTGTATTGTATTATTAATTAATTTGTTTTTATCTAAAAAAGAAGTTAACCCTAAAAAATATATTTCATTTAAACTTATATCATGCTCGTAGTCCTAAATGCAATCATGTGACAGTTGTGCTTTGCTAATACCCTACAATGCGCACTTAGCCTAGGTACAGACGCCAGCACGTTAAGTTACCCCAATGTGTCAAATTTTCCCAATCGAATATAAACTTTATTCTGTTTGAAATAAAGTTGAAAAACGATCAAAGAAATTTGAATTTGACACATTGGGGTACCTTGATGTGCTGGCGTCTGAAGCTATCTTATGATTAATTACCCATTTTTACAACAAATTTTATTTAAAAACTATCTGTTTCTGTTAAAATCAACTAAAAATTATACCGTTAATAATGGCTCCCTACCTCAGGTATACTGAATTATTTTACAAAAACATTTGAAAAATGAGTCTCGTAAAGATAGGAATGCAGAACATTTTGTTTTTCAGATAAGTTAAAACAAATTTAATTCAAATTGTTTTATTTGAAACTAGCAGACGTCACGCGGTTTCACCCGCGTATTTCCCGTTCCCGTGGGAATATGGGGATAAAAAGTATCCTATGTCATCCGGGAATAGTGAAGCTTTCCATCAGTGCAACAATTTTTAAAATTGGATCATTAGTTCCGAAGATTACCCCCTACATACAAACTTACAAACAAATAAATTTTACCTCTTTATAATAAAAGTATAGATATAGATTTAGAAGAATAAAAGTGAAACAAAGAACGTTCCGTGTATTGTTCATCCCTGCTTCTTTTAGGTTTTTATCATTGACACTGAAATTTTCAACTAAAATTAAATAATTTAATTAAATGAAATCCACATAATTACTTAAAATAAATTGTTGAAATGGCTACTAACAACTACGATAAGTGTGATAGCTGCAGTAAAAATAGATCATAATAAATTCAGCGTGTATCTTAATTGTAACATGCATATTGTACTTTCGTTACAAAGTGTGCATTAAAAATAACCTATTTTTTACTTTTGTTTAATGCTATTGTAAAAGGAGTACAGCTCTGTGCTACTTGCTCACAGATTTTAAGGCATGCAGCAGGAGGTAGTGGGATTGGATAGGGCCTGCAGACTTGCAAAGAAGAAGCGAGGAATCGCAAAAGATGGGAGGAGTGCAGGGAGGCCTTTGCCCACGAGTGAAACAGACCCGGCTAATAGAAAATATGCTAAACCTAAACTTCAAACCTAAACTTTGGGCGGTTCATTGAGTCCAAAGCCAAGGTTGCTGCTAGGAAACTCGGCGTTCTTGCAAAGGTCCGGCGGTACTTCACACCTGGTCAGCTTCTTATGCTATACAAAGCACAGGTCCGTTCGTGTGTGGAGTACTGCAGTCACATATGGGCTGGTGCTGCCAGATGTCATCTAGCAGCTTTGGACTCAGTGGAGAGGCGTGCGAAGAGGCTTATTGGTGACCCAGATTTGGTTAGAACCAATCTGCAAAGCCTTGAGCATAGGCGTAGGATAGCTAGCCTTTCGGTCTTCTATAGGATACATTTTGGAGAGTGTGCACGGGAATTACATGACTTGATTCCGCCATCACCATTCTACCATCGGACAACCCGGCGTACGGCGAGTGTCCACCCTTACATCGTTGGCACTCCCACGATTCGGACAAAGCGTTTCGCTTCGTCGTTTATACCGCGTACATCGAAGGACTGGAACAACTTGCCTGCTGCGGTCTTCCCGTCCGATTATAATTTAGGTGTCTTCAAGGCTAGAGTGAATAGGCTCTTAACAAACTAGTGCGCTTCACCATCACTGATTGCATCACTGCTTACCATCAGGTGGGATTGCAGTCAAGCACTAGTTTGTAATATTAAAAAAAAAAAAAAAAAAAATACTACCTATTCTTCAACACATGAACAAAACTTTTCGCCCTTGTGACTCACAAGGACCTTCGCAAGATCATCATAATACCGTCTTATTAATTATCAAGTGAACTGTAAGCTCCTTCGCCATTAAGAATATACTTCTTCAAGATCTTAAAAAAAATGCTCATGAATAGGATACGCTACTTCACGTTACAAAAATACAGAGGACCGCAAAAGATATAAAAAAACAATTCATATTGATATAAAACATTCTTATATTTGTAACAAAATACTGAATGACGCGTTACATCAATATGTTTTGGTTCATTGTGAACGCAGTCATTAAGCACTCGAACCCTTTGAAATCCTCTTGAAACTCCGTAAGGCACAAAGGCACAAAAGACGGTGGCTTTTTATGCCAACTGAGTCATATTCCGTGCTTTTCATTGATTTATGATGCTCCGGAATAACTAAACATAGTGCATTCAACGTCGCACAATACCAGATTGATAATAAAGTGATGTTATAGAACGCAGCGATTCAGAACGCGTTTTTTTTTTGTTCCATTTTCAATTTTGCTTGGCGGCAAGGTTCTGAGAGGTTTAGGTAAGTTTATTAATGTTGGTTACATTGATATATCGGTGTGTTAGTAATTTAAGTTTACTTATTTTGTGACTGCCTCGATGGTCTAGTGGTCGCAAGGGCTACTGCTAAGCATAAGGTCCCGGGTTAGATCCCCGGGTCGGGCAAGGTGTTATTGAGTTTTTCCATTTCGAATTTCTCAGTAGCAGCCTGTAGCCTGATTTGTACCCGATTGATGGCAATAGGCTCACCCCTATTACATGAGGCTTAAACATAACTTGCGAAATGTGGGTTAGTTACTGGCGTGATGTATGTTATGTGTTATTTTGTAGTTAACTGTGTATTTGAAATAAGTGCATACGTAGTTTAGTTTCATTTTATTTTACAAATAGAATATATTATTTAATTGCCATCACAAAATAAAAACTAAAGGTCCAGTAACTTTTACAATTTATAACATTCAACTCTAGAAATCACTCTACATGTTATAGAATTTTAAAATTGTTTTCACGGAAAACCACGGACCACTTAAATACAGCCGGCAGCCGGATTTAACCAGAATCACACTGCAGATCACAAGCCTATCGTCCCATCAAAATGCACATCGAATTAAAACCATCAAACAACCATAAACAAATACCATGAGCCCTCATGTACGCATCCATTCGCAAGTAACTCGTACCGACGGGTACGCGCCCCACAGTCAGGGGGTTAGCAGGCTTTTAGCTGTTCACGCCGTTTTGACCGTGAGTAGTGTTGGGTTCCAGCCTATTGTGATTTCGCTAAAGTTACGCTTGAAGTCATAAGGTTTGTGAATTGTGTAGGGGAATTAAACATTTTCTTTTTCAACTACTATCTTTGTCTATTCCGCAAAAAAAAACCAGTGAAAAGTTAGGTGAAATGTCAATGTCAACTGTCAATGACAGATCAAGTATTAATAAAGAATGACAGGTCTGGTTAATTACCAGCTAAGTACATCTTTACGGGGAAATAATCACAGAATATCAATGCTGGGCATTTGGCTTACAAGTCTAAAAATCAAGTAACTGAGGTTTAGGAGTTAAGGGTGATTTATTAGGTAACAATTGTGCTACCTTTAAAATCTTAGCAACAAAAAAAAATACTAAGGCGATTCTGTTAAGTTACATGTAGCAATATAGCAGTCTAAAACCATGCAACGCCAGTACTGCTCAGCTACCGTAGTTGTATCTAACCAAAACAACAAATTAATCATCAACACGTAAATATTGACGTACCCACTTTCAACTGTTCCACGCCATCCGCTACTGCCTCCAATCAGTTTAAACAGCAGCAATTGGTCAGCGTCCCTCACACCCGTAATCTCTAACTTCAATTTACATCAAGTTGACATCAGCTGTCAAATCAAATGACAAATTAAAATAAATGACGAGCGCTTCGCTGTCGACGACCAATGGGGGCGCGCTAAATGTTGCCAGTTTAAAATATTAACAACGGGGTCGTCTCGATCTGTGGGCAAACACGCTTGTTTGTGTTTCGGCTCCCGATGCTTGACGTTTAATTAGTTTGTCCGAGGCGACAGTGACTGCGGGAGCCGTTAAGTGGGAGAGACGCAGTAGTTTAGGTTTGAACGAAGGTTCGTCAGGGCTGTTGGCTATTTTTCATTACCAGTGAGAGTTGCACACCGATTTTTGATGATAATTGAGATATTACAAAAAAACGGTATTGCACTTTATGTGGACTTCAAGTTACGGCGACTGTCAGACGGGGTACAGTGCGCTTCGTCACAACTCTGCAAATCAAATTAAATCAAATCAAATAGTTTATTTGTAAAACATAGGTATACAAGCTGATGGTCACATAATAATAATAATAATAACCCCGCAGGGCAGCTTGTGGCGAGCTGTTGGGCAGTAGCGACCCCACGGACCCGATCTCCCGGGAGAAGTCTTGTTCCTCATCTCTGGCTTGCCTTTATTGGCCGGCTAGAGTGAGCACTGACGAGTAACGGAGCTCCCACCTCTTTCTTGCCTTAGTTGGCCGGCTAGAGTGGAGATTCGCAAGAGCAAACGTGCTCAGAGGAAGGAAGCATTCCAGTAAGGTGCTGGTAGGGATCTTGACCGTACTTCCGGGATTGTCCTGATAGCCGTGGAATGCCTCTCCACTCCTCAAGCACCTCAGGTTATGTTGCCCTCTTGTCGCTACGTCACTGTGTGCTAGCGGCCGTTCCAGAGGGCCCATTACTGCGTGTGCAAGTCACCCCCTGCCATTTTATTCGTGTATTTATAAAGCATTGATGAGGCAGGGGCCATAGTCCTTCCATAGTACTCCAGTTCACCTTATCCACCCCTAACCTATAGCCCAATACATTTGTTGTTTTAGTCTACAATAGTCCTGCACTAGTCGTAGGTTTTCCTTGGGTGCACTTGCATAATGCATACAGCGAAAATCTGCGATTGGTGCCTCACTGCATTAAAACCGACAAAGGGCCTCTGCGAGTTGGCTTAGGCTCCTCGTACGCCTTCCAAAGGTCCGAAACCCAAGGGTTCCGAGAAATATCAGCAGATAATAATAATAATAATAATTAGCCTGTTTTATTTCTTGTTTTTACAGTGGTTTGTGGTAATCATATTACAGTAAACACATTTTTTGTTAGTGGATTAGCTTAAGTTATGTTAATAATATAGGTATGTTTACAATATTTTTTAAATTAACAAGGAATCCCGGCTTGGGTAAAGGCCTCCTCCAAAGATGCCCATTTTTGTCGGTCTAGTGCTATGGAGCGCCAGTTTGTGCCAGCTAATCTTTTCAGATCGTCTTCCCAGCGGGCTAAGGGTCTCCCCTTCCCCCTCTTGCCTGGTGGTCCTTTCCACTCAGTAACTCGTGTGGTCCACCTTCCGTCAGACATTCTCGCTTCATGGCCGGCCCAATGCCACTTCAATTTTAGAGCAAAGGTCAAAGCGTTTGTAACTCTAGTGATGTCTCTTATCTTTGTGTGTCTTATTTTGTCCATTTTCTTTATGTTTAACATGCTTCGCTCCAAACCTCTTTGACATGTATTGATTTTGTTCATGACTTGGGTAGAGAATTTCCAAGTCTGGTTTCCATAAGTTAGGGTTGGTAGTAGACATGAGTTCATAGCTTTAGCTTTGAGAGTTATTGGTAAGTTGTTTTTGAATATTTGTTTTAAGCTCCAGTATAGATGGTCACATATGCAGGGTTAATTAAATCTCTATGTTTTGCCAGTATGACATACAAATATTATCTAACTCTCTAAGGTTAAGAGCACTAAGAAGCTTTAATATTCTAAATGTATCATTACTTACGTCTGTTTTCGAAAAAGTCTTAGAACAAATGTTGTTGTTTATAATGTTAGTAATCTACTCCTGCGAGGTTGTTGGTGATTTACAAGTAACCCTGTATAAAAATGTTCTATTCGCAACCTCATCTTGGCGACATTTAAAGATAAATGTTAGACAAAAATTAAGCCGAAATCTTAGCAATTTGGGAACTGCTTAGTTATCTTTTAAACAGTTCGTACTTTTGCAGATTTAAGACTTCACACGGTTTCACCCGCGTAGTACCCGTTCCCGTTGGAAGACAGGAATAAAAAGTAGCCGGGATAGTAGAGCTTTTCAACGAAAAAAGAATTTTTCAAATCGGTCAAGCAGTTTCGGAGCCTATTTAATGCAAACAAACAAACAATCAAAAACTTACTCTTTATAATAATAAGTATAGATACCTTAAGTGACCGCTAAAGTTCCTCCTGTAGGTCTTCATGTCAATGACATTAAACTCACGTCATCAATGTCAGACAGTCTCAATTACCTGCAAAATCTGAATGGATTTGCGTGTGTCATTAATACAAATGCTATACAGCTTTGATTGAAAGAATTTGTCAGCTTCCTGTACAAGTTGCTAAAGATATTCTGAGAAGTATGATTCGACACTTGAATAGTTCACCACAAATTGCTTTGTGCAAATTAAGGCATGACTCCATTAGCACTAAGTGATCTAAAAACATACTTAAACATAAACCATTAGTTAAACTTGGTGTGTTTCCCACAAATAAGTTAATGAGACTTTATACTATCAAAACTCCGCATTTGAGTAGGAAACTATTTATTAGCTGGTAACACCGGAGTTAATTAATGATCTCAATTTTATTTCGGTTTGTAAAATCCATGTAACAACATCACACCGCTAATTAAAACATTTTTACATGAACAAATCCGACTTCTAAATCAAACCATTTATTTTAATTATGTCATTATAAGGCACATTTGATCGTTAAATTAAATTTTATAAAAGGAAGTTTTGCGTGAAGAAGAATGAGCGAAATCTCCCTACATACTCTTTTAAAATATTTTTTACATTATTTGAGGTATTCCTCGAAGCGCTACTATTTTGAGGCGCTCCTAATGAGGCGCTCCTATTTTATTCCTCGGGGCGCACCTTTTAGGAGCGCTCCCGATAGCAATTAAAAATATTTGTTTTTTTTCCTCGAAAAAAATATATGTTTTTATATATAGGAGCGCCTCATTAGGAGCGCCTCAAAATAGTAGCGCTTCGAGGAATACCTCCATTATTTATATTTGTGCACATTTGTGAAACATATTTTGGGTGAAGACGAGTACAAGGTATTACAAAAAAGCCGTATAGCGGTTCTGCTTCATGGCTTTTTGTAAGACCTTGTACATGTACACCATACCATCCATTACCATTGCCATACCTAGTACCATTTACACCTTTGTAATGTTTTAGGTGTAAATGGCTGAATATTCGAGCGTTTTACCCGTCGTCATTATCCTCCCCTTAATGCTAAGGGAAGGGAATGTATTTAATGGAGTTCAGCCATTTCCTGATTCTGGTAGGTACTTTAGCAGATTCTGAGTTTTTTTTTATATATTAATGGGTCTACTCCTGACCTCAATCTTGTCCTGCGGTCAGAGATGAGGTCGACGAAGATAGAGGGGGGGGGGGGGGGGGGGGTCGATCTCGATGAGGTCGAAATTCTGAGAATTGCTGAAATATTGCATTAAATAATTAATGAAAACCACCAAAGCCTCAGACTTACAAAACTGGAGTTATTTTACGCCTTTTTTATAAATACGGTTTTGTATTTTTGGTGCATATACTGGTACTTCTGCCCCCTGCCTGCCCATTCCCAGTCGCGTGTGCCCGCGCCTACAGTTCAATTGACAAGTAATTGCGCGCGACGTCGCCCACTCGGTAGATCTCATCAGCACAAACACTGTCTGTTTACATACGCCACACGTTTTACTAATCTCGACGCTGATAGGACTCTTTGTTAACTTACGATTCATTTATGGAGGGATCAGAGTGTTTGGGAACAGGTGGATTTGTGGGCAGTGGAAATGGTCAATATTAGAACTATAAGTAGTTACATATTATACCGAATACACATAGACATAGCAAAGAGAAAGCAATGTAAATAATGCAATGTGCAATAGTGCAATAATGTAATGTGTGTTGTATTCTGTGTAAAATTTAAATATAATGATAATTTATAAGACTAACAGACGTCCCGCGGTTTCACCCGCGTAGGCTTTGTTCCCGTGGGAATACATGGATAAAAAGTAACTTATGTGTTAATCCAGGGTGTCTGCTAACTCCATACCAAATTTTATTAAAATCAATTCAGTAGTTTTTACGTGAAAGAGTAACAAACATCCATCCATCCATCCACCCATACTCACAAACTTTCGCGTTTATAATATTAGTAGGATAAAATTGGAGCATACCTAAAAAGTAAATTCTTAAAAAAATACTTAAATTACACATTTTTTGTACACAAGGTTATTATTATTTATTATTTATTTATTTATCATTAAAAAAGAGGGTAACTAAATTATAAAATAAGCCCCACAAAACCTGGTTAGCTGTACCTAACCTTGTGTACACTGATTCCTTCGTCACATGGTACAAAACACCTTTGTAGGTGTTTTATACCTTAAAAAAACAAACAGCTTACATTTCACATAGTGTATGTACCTACATACAAATACCTAGCGAAAAACCATACTTCCTAAACTAGGGGGTAATTTAGGAGACCGGAGTTTTCAGCCTTTTTGCAAAATTCAATGTAAGTAAATGTGAAATATGTATTTGTATGTACAGACGCCAGCACATCAAGTTACCCCAATGTGTCAAATTTTCCCAATTGAATATGAACCTTATTCTGTTTTACACAAAGTTGAAAAACGATCAAAGAAATTTGACACTTTGGGGTAACTTGATGTGCTGGCGTCTGTACAAAGGTTCCAATAAACTTATTTTAATTTTATAATAAAAAGCATGATTTTACAATGTGTGTTGTAGACTAGAGAAACCTAATGGTCGGTTCATGTTTAGTATGACACAAGTACTAGAAAAAAACACAAAGTATGTACATGCAAGCTACTAACTAACAGCTATTTATGTCTTTGCAGATCACCTACCAAGCGTATCTACTTACCTCCAAAGGTTTTATTATTAATTTCCAAAAAACTGCATCGATACTTGAGCTAGGCATACGAGTGCGAGCTGGATCGCGTGCACGCTCCATTAGCTTGTAACGCGATCCGGCAACGCGCGTTACATACGCGGGGATTTGCGCACTTTTTATTCTACGTTATCTGTGGCAAAGTACAGTCTGTGGCAAAATAGCGGGAATTAAAAATTTTAAGCTGAGTTATTAATTGTTCCATTTTTTCAATGACAGAACTTTGTTTATGTAGTTTTGCAGAATTAAATAGTATTATTGAGAAATTGGCAATATTAAATTATAAAAATGGCAGTGAGTAAAAGGTATATACTTGCCATAAAAAGACTTTTAATAAGAATACCTAAATTACCTAAAACATTATAGACCAATATAAGACTCAAAGCCATAAAAATGACAACGTTAGTTTGCTAATTAAATTTCGAAAAAAATACTTACATACATTAAATGATTGCCACTTTTATATTATTTTAATCACTTTCTCACCTGATGGTAAGCGATGAAGCACGCTTGCCTAAAAATAACCTATTCTCCCTTGACTTAAAGGCTAGGTTGTAGCTATTAGGAAACACCGATTCCGTCAGGGAATTTAATTCCTTAGCTATACACACAATAGAGATGTTCCCAAAACGTTTAGTACGTGTCCTTAATACTTAATTAATCTAATGAAGTAACTTTCTAAGCCACATGCGAAGTGCAAATAGCCACAGATTTACAGCAGGCTATTAACGTTGTCTCAAGGGAGTAACAAATTAATTCAAAATAGTTACTATCAAGTTTAAAAGTGTTACCTATTAGAGATCCGTTGGTGACAGTACAGGTGATCAATACTGGGTGTCGGGTATCGGTGGCGTCTGGTTCCGCCCCACTGCGTCGCTCTCCCACCTGGACCGACCGACAATCTGGCAACCTGTAAACCGGCAAATAATACCCAAATTTTAACTTTCACTTGGGTTTAAGAGACCACAGTGCCTGCTTAGCAGTGGAAAAAAAGGTAAATAAATCTCAAATCTTTCCAGGGGTTTTTGAAATCAAGGGCATCATTTTCACAGGCTATATTCTACCCATAAATAACAACAACTTTAATTATGGAAGCAACTCGGAAATAGCGGAAAAAAAATTGCTCTTGCATGAAAAAGTTTAATACCTACTCGACAACTACTGATTTTTTTTTTCGCGATTTCCAAATACGCTAAGCAAAATATTTGGATCTCTTTTTCAAAAAAAAAAAATGCGCGTTAGGAAGAGTGTGAGATTTAGAGCAGGGAAAAGTTTAAGTTGTTTAAAGTTTATTTGAAGGAAAAGTGCAGAAACCTAATAGTATTAGACGTTTTAGAAATAAATAATAATAATAAAAAATATTGATTGTTTATGTACATTTTTGACATTTAACAATTCTGCCAACATCAAGTTTATAACGTTACCATAGTGATCAACTTTTTGGAAACAAACGAAAATATGACAGTAGCTTTTCCACCAAAGCAGAGAGGAAAAGAGATTTGTTTTACAGCCAATCAGCTTGCGTCATTTTGACTGCTCAGTGCTCAGCTTCAGCACAATACAGTATCCTATTGATTATTTTAGTTTAATATGATATTGCCAATTATTAATTGAATCCATCTAACTGCAAGTATTCTTAATTAGCTTGTATAATTAATTTCCTGATTTTGTTATTTATGATTGTGATTTAAAATTGCCTATTTTATTCATGATAATTATTTTGATTATTGTTTTATCATTTATTTTGACTATTGTTATTTTTATTATTTTGAATATGATAGCTAATATTTTATGTTACGTCGAAAGTGTGTATTACTATGGATATTTTATTTGTTTGATTTAATAAATGAATTGAATTGAATTAGTTGATTACGAGACATTTCCTATCGTGTCCTCTTAGATGGAGTCTCACCCTATAAGAGTCTAATATTACCAAAGAGATTTAAAATACTATAGCCTCGTCCTGCCCATTGTGATTTTAAAATCACAAAACATACTTCACGGTTCCTGCCCAGCTAAAATATTGTCAAGTTCAAAATTCCGCCCACTGTCCTTTAAAAAGCACATATTCAAATTTCGCACCTAGCATTTATATTTTCTACTCAGCCGTCGTTTTTGAAGTTTCCTGTGATTGGTTAGGTTATAACCAATCAGTGAACTTTAAATCTATTCGGGTAATAGACAACAGATTAACGTCGGAAGCCATTTTAGTGTTAAAAATGGAGTCACGTCGGAGAAGAGGTATGTTTAATCTTTTACTATCATTTAGATCGGTGGCTTTTCTTAATTAAGAATAAACAAGATTAAAGTTAAATAATCAATACTTTGAATTTAGTCACTATTTTTGATTTTCGTTAATAATTGCATTTTTAGTAAACATAAATAATATTATGTGATCTAAAAATCACATTGGGCAGAACATTTTGGTAAATTGTGTTTTTTGTTTGCAGAATTGGACGCTTAATCCTTCGGCAATTTGTTAGAAGGTTCTGATACTGGGGACTTCAAACGAGTTATACTTGTTACCAGTAGTTATTCTTTCAAAAATGAGCCGTCGTACTTCTGAGGCAAAACATATGCCTATATTGGAAGAGAAACAGTCCAAGTGCAGGTCCTGCCATTACAGCAAAACCCACTTCAAATGTGGTTCATGTCGTATAAACTTGTGCTTACATAAGCAAAGAAATTGCTTTGCTGATTTGCATGCCTAACTATTTTTTTGAAAGGATTTTATTTTTTAAAGTTTTTAAAAATTAAGAGAAGGCTTCGTTTTATTTTTATTTTTTGTTTCAATTGATTAATTCTTAAAGTCCAAAGAATCTGTAATAAAAGTAGATACATTTTTTACTAAATACAGAGAAGTAATACTGCCCAATGTTCTGTAAAAAGAACAAAATGTATGATTTTAAAAATAGCGTGAATCGGTTCATTATGATCTATTTACTGCCATAAAAAAATATAAAAAATAAATATCTTATACATGACCTTTTTTTTTGTTCTACTTATTCTGGGCAGGAAGCACTTGTAAGATTTTGTACTTTGTAGAGAACAGTGGGCAGAATTACCAAACAGGTTCTAATTTGCTTGGGCAGGACGAGGATAGAGCGGGCAAGTCAAGGAAATGTCACTTTAATCCCATGTCTCAGTAACGCCATCTAGAATAATTTATGAATATTGGAGCGGCAGCGGAGCGTACTACAAAAAACTCATAGACTTGTATCCAGCAGGACACACTTTTTCGGACGAAAATTTTGTTCGTGATGTGGTATTGAATGTCTTTGTATATTACGCTTTGAAATAATGAAATGAAATGATATTTCTTCCTGTACGTAGATCATCACAGATACTTACTTGTATATGCTTTTATTGTTTTAAAACTCAATGGCATTTCCAAAATTACTGATCCCTGAGAAAAAATACCGAAAGAAACTCAGGGGTCATGGTCTCTTTTTTCTTCTTTATGTTTGACTCTTTTCAGTCCAATTGCAATTAACACTTCAACAACGTGTCAATTATTTTTAATGGACTATGGATCTGGACTAATGACCAGCACAGGATCGACCGTCGTGACGCTTCTTGGAAAGCGTATACTCAGCAGCAATTAGTGGTTATGTCTAGCCATAAAAAAAAAACGTCAGGTAATTTATTTATTCACAATACTTAACTTTATACACTAGAAATGAAAATACAATCTAAAAACTAAATCTTAAATATGGCGTCAAAAATCTCATCCGCATCGCTGTTCACTGGAAGTGTACCCAAAAGACTGGCAGCATTGCCACGTTGTATGGCAATGCTTATCCTTTGACCAAGGTAAAAACCAGCCCTTGGGTCAAGCGAAATGTCAATTAAGCGTCTTGAAAGATCTTTGTATAGACGCCAGCACGTCAAGTTACCCCAATATGTCAAATTTCTTTGAACGTATTTCAACTTTATTTCAAACAAAATAAGGTTCATATTCAATTGGGAAAATTTGACACATTGGGGTAACTTGATGTGCTGGCGTCTGTACAAGCTATGAGCACTCGGACCCCACGACCCGAGAGTATCAACCCCAAACGGCTCGAAAATATAATTCCCAACGAGGTTCTTATATTTCTGCCGCTTGAGGTTCTCCGCAGCCGCAGCAGCAGCGCCAGCACAGCACGAAGAACCAGAAAGATGGGATGGCGCATGAGTATCGACACACGTAGCATCCCACACTAAAGGCCTACCCATCTTCCATGGAAACACCGACATACCGTCCGGTCTCTTACCATTGGGCTCTAACACAGCCGGAACGCCGATGGTGACAAGAGCTCGTCGGATAATGTCGAATTATTAATATTTATCCATCTTTAGATAAACTTTAAGTACGTATGTCAATTCTAACACTAATAATCTTTTTCTAAGTGCACCCAATATGTCTAATATGGGTGCACAAATAAGTATAAAAGTTGAAAACTAGAAACACTTTACCCCCTTTTTTAGAAATATAAAGAGGGTAAAAGGTTCTTCATTTACGTACCTATTTAAAAACAAGGTTATTTGGAGAAAGTTAAGGTAAGATAAGATAGTCTCCTCATACAAATTTTCAAATATTTACCAGATGAAAACATATGAAACAGTTGTTTTTTTTGCATATTTCTAGGTTTTCCTCTTAGTAAATCTTGCATAGAAACGTGAGAACTTTCATCCTTTTAAAGGTATTTAGTGTTTTGCTAATAACCTGTACAGCCAAGATTAATTAACCTAAAAAGTATGCAAGTAAGTAGCTTGCATGCTTTGTGACATACCGTGTTATAGGAGTATAATACCAATCATAGGGTGTTTCTTAAATATAGTGCAAGTAATTTGTAAATCTAACTTAAAAAATAATAATAATTAATAATAATGTGACAGATTTTCACTACAACTACTTAACTGAAAATATTTAACTTAACGAAGTAAACATACCTAGTAATAACAGTGTTGACAATAATCAGGGCGCGCGTCTAACGGCGCCTGCGCAGCCGCGGTAATTGTGCTCAGAAATGTTAACGAGGGCTGACCCAGCGCGCCCCGATGGGGGAATGATTACGGCTAAAGGGCAGGCTTATGAGTGAATACTCAGGTTTAAACATTTACATTGCAAAAGGCATAGTTAACCTTTACGTAGATCCAGTAGTTCAAATAAGTGTCAACATTTTCTGGAGCTGAAATACAAGAACGCCTACAAAATTTTATTTCTAACTTGTTCTATTGTAATATGTACACGCTACCTTTAATTAATGTAATAATCTCTATCATAGATAAAAATCAATTGCAAGGAATGTGCCCGCACATTACTTCGAAACGACTCCAACTATGTATTTGGCTCAATCTTTTGTTATTGTATTTGTAATCATCGAGATAAAATATAATATGTACGATTTTTTGATGTTTTTAAGTATGTTGTACAAAAAATGTCTCCGCCCCGCGACTGGGAAGCCAAGACATGTCGCTAAAAAATATAATCACCGTAAATAAAAGGATCATTTTCTTCAAAGGTCTGAAACTCCCGTGGGAGGCTATGGACGTTATTTTTTTTGAGTAGGTACATCAGATCATTTGATTTCACAAACAGACACCTAAATATACACCTTAACACAGAAAATAAACTAAAATAATTATACAGCATCAAAAACGGGGAACGTTGACTGCGATGCGGATGACCAAAAGGCTGGCCAAATTGTCACGTTGAATGGCAATGCTGATTCTCTGACCTAAATAAAAGCCAGCCTTCTACCTAAATAAAAGACAATATTATTATGTAGATATAGGGTAAAAATGACTGGCCTGTTGGTCTAGTTGTTAGTGACCCGTTAGATGCCGGAGGTCGTGGGTTCGATTCCCACCCAGGACAAATGTTTGTGCGTTGTGCACGATAATTTGTTCTGTGTCTGGGTGTAATTTATCTATAATATGTATGTATTTAGAAATATATAAGTATGTATATCAGCTGTTTAGTACCCACACAAGCTCTCAAGCTCAGCTTGGGACTAAATCGCGTTGTGTGAAAAGTTGTGGAATATTTATTTTATTTTATTTATAGCGGTATGATAGATTCAACGCATGCAAACCTAAGCAAACAATACACAACACGAAAAAACAGACAGTAGACAGTTAAAATCTTCCGCCTCAATAAAACACAACAGCTTTATTATACAAGGATTTTGCTGACATCCAATACACGCTAAATAATAGCTCGCTTAAACAACTCGATGCTTTCATAATTGCTCGTAACTGATACCCAAGGTACGTTGGTTCAGGCATAAAGACCTCGGCAAACGAAAAATCAGCGATGCTTCAGGACACATCGGGTTATTGCAAAAAAGGATGAGCAAAAGTGCTAATGAGCCATAAAATTAGGGTCGGGATGTAAAGCCGCGGGAACTAGTATCGTGTTACCTGTTGTCTAAGTTATAAGCGGTAGCGGATGTACCTTTTTGCTGGTCTAATGCTCAGAAGTGCCTTATATGGGTCTAATCGATATCAATTAGACCTTAAGTCAAATCATTTGTCTAAGGGGTCTTCTCCTCCGGGTATTGCCAGACAGATTAAAAAAATATATTTGTGCATTTGATAGCCCTTAGAGGCTTTTTACATCACGCTATGATTCTTAGAAGCGGATAAAATCGCGCGGCACAGCTAGTTGAATACCATATTCGCGAAGGTAAGAAAGATTGACTGGCCTGTTGGTCTAGTAGTTAGTGACCCTGGCTGCTATGCCGGAGGTCGTGGGTTCGATTCCCACCTAGGACAAATGTTTGTGTGATGAGCACGATAATTTGTTCTGTGTCTGAGTGTAATTTATGTATAATATATGTATGTATTTAGAAATATATAGTATGTTTATCAGCTGTTTAGTACCCATAACACAAGCTCTTAGCTTAGCTTGGGACTAGATGGCGTTGTGTGCAAGTTGTGGAATATTTATTTATTTATTTATTATTCACCTTAATTTGCGAAGGTACAAATATGTCACGTAGCAATTATATTAATTGCATTGACAGTGTAGTTGTAGTTTTTTATCGACAACATCTCGCCTGGAATGGAAAGGATCAGGGGCCCTCGACATAGTCACATTTCCATTTAAAATAAACGAAGTTTGATAAATTTATAATGTATGGAAAGCATTTTGGAAGTTAAATGACAATTCCATACATTTCGGATTTGGCGAACTTCTATTCATTTATTTCACTTGCGTAGTTCCGTTCCCGTGGGAATACAGGGATAAAAAGTAGCCTACCTGGTACCTGGGAATAGTGTAGCTTCCCAACGGTGAAAGATTTATCCAAATCGGTCCATGAGTTTCGGAGCCTATTCAATGCAAACAAACAAACAATCTTAGCTTTCCTCTTTATAATATTAGAATATATTATAGTAGATCAAAATAGAAGAATGTCATGAAATGCCCAAAGACAGGTTTTATTTATTTGCAATGGTCGATGACAATCTTCGTTGTTTGTTTATTTGTTGATAATTATTGACCTATTGCTATCAGATCTGCAAACAATGTTTCAAAAGTTATTTCTTTGTCTTTCCTTTCTTTCCCCGCTGTTCGCTTATAGCTTGCGCCCCAACCACATTATTAACACGTTTTACCGCGAAACGGCATGCTCATTGTGGTCGCATACAGATTCGGAAACGCGACACCGCCCGCTCCCTCGCTGTTTTATAATCCGATCAATTGGATGAATGCCGATAGCCACCTCCAAGTACTTGGAATTAACCTGAAACCGGATAGTCGAATATCAAGAACTTTATTAGTGAATGGAGGATTTTTTTTAGAGTGAATTACCTGTGTATGGTCTTGTGCCACTCTTATGAAACCATTGTGGAATCATTAAGATTCCGTCTTGGTAAAAAAATGTAATAATACCCGCCTGTTACTGTCCCGCTGCAGGGCAAAGGCCTCTTCTCATGCAGAGAAGGCACGAGCATTGATCACCATGCTTGCTCAAGGCGGATTGGCGATTTCAGACTTATGTTTACTACAAGGGAAAGGTTTAGGTCCCGGGTTCGATCCCCAGGTCGGGCAAAGTGTTATTGAGTTTTTCTATCCGGAATTTCTCAGTAGCAGCCCGGTGTCTGGATTTGTGCCCGATTGATGGCAATAGACTCGCCCCCTATTACATGGGACTCAAACATAACTGGCGAAATGTGGGTGTACTACCAGGTAGGTACACCTCTGCCTTGCCCTTCGGGGATTACAGGCGTGACGTTATGTTGTATGTTTGTATGTTTACTACAAGTCCAGGTTTCCTAACGATGTTTTCCTTTACCGATGTCAATGATGTCTAAGATAAACTAAGAAAGTACTTAAGAATTGATAAAGTCGCATTGGTACTTGGTCTTGGTAAGATCTAAAAAAAATATATGTACAGACACTGCCGACACTGCCGATAGAAGAGAAAACTTAGAACTTTTAGTATTACTTAAAATTTGAAATTTCAAAATGGTTTAATTATCAGTAACAAAAATATACATGTTTATATTTATTTATTACTTACTACTGTACTACACAGTGATTCTACCGCTGCGCAACATCACGCTATGAATGCTTAGTGCAAGATGTCGGTGACGCGAACCCATAAGATTTTCGCCAACCAAAAAGTGCCCAATGTCAGTTAAATTCTAACATAACATACTATGTTAAGTACACTTTAGAATCTCCTCTTCTTAAACAAAGAAGTACCTTTTTTTATTAAAATCGTCTAGTGAAAATCTCGAAAAACTCATATTTTTATCTTTCACCTCGAGTAAAATATTTTTCATACACGGGAATTATGGGGAACATAATTTTTTATTTATTTTAATTTAAATTCATTTATTAGTGTGATTAATGGTACATGAGATCTTATTTACTTACTAAAAAAATGTTCCTCAAGTAATCTACCTTAAAGGTACACTCTTTTACAAATTATAATAATAATAATATACCGGTGGGCTACTATTTTTTATATTTTTAAATGTTTTTATTTATATTTAAATATTTAAAAATGTATTAAGTAAGAAATCACAATGAATAAACGGAATAATAATAATAATTTAACATTTTTTTTATATTTTTAAATGTTTTTTATTTTTGTATTTGAATATTTAAAAATATAATTTATATGTATGTATATGATAGTGAAATAAAGGAAATATTAATAAAAAAACATCAACAATTGCAGACACATAAGTAATTAACGAAAATAACGATAATACAATGTCAAGATTTAATAAGTATCAATGTAAATGTCAATAACTTACAAATTATTATCAATAAGGAATTCGTCAATAGTGTAATAGCATAATTATGTTTTGAACAATTTTACTGATATTCAGCTTGTTGTGATTTTATGCACCTTCGAATGTCTAGATTGACCTGACTACTGTGTGTCACAAATGCAATGAAATATTTACTATTTCATTGCATTTGTGAATTATAAAAAGAAAGGTATCAATCAACATCAATCAATGTTTCATCACCATCAAATATTTGGTCTCAATCATCAGTTCACCGAGGCCCAATCATGTGTTCATCTATTATTAACTGGGTCTCCAGTCGACCCTGTTTCAGCTACTGGTCTAAACTTGATCCAACGACATGTAGGTCTATAGGCCGAGTCGCAGGCGCAGGTAATGTAACACAATATTTTGCACTTACGCATCAGAGCGCCAGGACCGACCACCTGGCAATGAAATTCTACCGTTTACGCCAACCTATATTTGCGCTATCTTTTAGTAGGGTTGGTAGGGAGAATGGTGTTGAGTTACTTAATTGTAGCCGTTTAAAATATGTTTTTTGCCGGTACACAAAATCTTAATTAGTATGTTAAGATAAGTGTATAGTGTTCGCGTAGCTTGACCGCTAATAAATACTTAAATATTCCACAACTTTTCACACAACGCCATTTAGTCCCTTGTTAAGCTTGAGAGCTTGTGTTATGAGTACTAAACAGTTGATAAACATACTTATATATTTCTAAATATATACATATTAAAGGTAAATTACCACTCAGACACAGAACAAATGATCGTGCTCATCCCACATACATTTGTCCTGGGTGGGAATCGAACCCACAACCTCCGGCATAGCAGTCAGGGTCACTAACCTATCTTAGTATAGTACTTTTATTCTAGGTGCATCGTCCTCACATATAATCTTATTGATGTAAACAAAGTATTGTAAAATCGATTTTAAAAGAGTAAGTATGGAGTTTCTTGCCCATTCTTCTCCATACAAATCTACTTTTTGGAAGGGGCAACTAGAATCACTTTTTAAAGTTAATTTTTGTTCGACGTTCAAAAGTGCCTTATAGGGGCCTAATTGAAATAAATGCTTTGACTTTGACTTTGACTTTGACTTTAACTACTAGACCAACAGGCCAGTCAAATCTAATATTTCTCTTTTCTACAGTTGTCTTGTATATTGGTGTGTGCTAGCTATCATGTAGCAAATTAGTTAATTTAATTTAACCTGCTGTGTGAATGCTGTTTAAACTGTTCTTCTAACATATCAGACAGACGTGTTGCTGGGGAGTTTGTTCCGCCACTTCTTTTTCCCAGCAAAAACACTAGGAAGTGGCGAAGGGCGGGCGTTTTGGGGGACTGTCTTATGTAATTTTTGACGTTCAAAAGTAGTGCTGATCCTCAGCATAATTTGAATAAATGACTTTTGATATTGATTTTGATTTTTGATTTTTACAAAGACAACTTATTATTTTTGAGTTTCATATTCACTCTACAGTCTCCACAGAGTACCATCGGAACTCTATCACTAATCTCCATTGTAAATATGTCTGCCGACCACCAATCACATCTCATGAACCGTAAGGGACAGTTAAAATTTTCAATGTACATATTTTTTGGTATTTTTTTTGTTCGTTATTTGCATTTCCATTTTTATCTTTTCTATTTTTTTGTACTCTTAACTAATTCTTACTGCATAATACTAGAGTGATGTAATTGGGTGAGGACTCTGGCTTCTGTAACACAGGTTCTACCTAGCGCAGGAGTCAGGGCCTCACTACTTTTGTTGTAAGTAATAAAGAATTACTATTATTATTTCTATCACCGCTACTGCAATAATAAAAATAGGGGCCTCCATCCAAGAACGTATATTTTCGGCGTTTTTTTTACCTTTGCAATAGAAATTCTAGGTATATTCAATTATTGTAACTATATTTGACGCAGCCTTTGGCAACGTAACGTCAATAGCATCAGTAATGAAACTCGTTTTAGTGCCTTTAATTACGTTTTGACATTAATGTAATGTGCATATGACTTGTAAGAAACCCTTACCAATACTTAAACACTATGAGTATGACTATTATAATTCGCTAAGGATGATTTTCATCCGTGTGGGAGATTTACCTTTCCCAGTAAACATTAATATATGCGTATTAATATTAATAACAATAGTCGATTGACGTAAAATATGATAATAATATAATATTATTTTAATGTTAATCATTCCTCCATTTGCTGCTTTTGTATCTTTCAAAGAAAAACCAGCTGGAATAGAATACGATTTAAACACAATTAAGTCGATTGTCCTTTTATATAGTTTCGTAATGAAAATATCTAGCGTTACGATGTATTTGTGATGCAAATAAGGATTGCACCTTGCATCTAATTATGTAAAATGCCACACAACAAAGTAACTATCTGAAGAGGTTTTACGTTATGTTAACAATGTATGTTATGTTAACTTTCGTTTGCGAGTTTATGACTAGGTACTTACATTAACATCGGATGGTTAAAACTATAGCTGGAGTTTTAGGTGTGTGCACCTGTGTTTAGACATTTCACCGTTCCAATGGGTCATTGGGGTATCTCCATATGAATCTAAACCTATTAACCCTCCTATAAACCTAAACTATAGGACTTATATTTATTATACGACATAAAAACAGAAAAATAATATGTTATATTTAGTACACAAAAGATAATATAGGTAGATAAGAAATGAAAGGCTATTGCCTAACTTTTAATGACACACTGTTCGTTTTTACTTATTATAAAATATAATATACTTCTATACTAATATCATAAAGAGGAAGTTTGATTATAAATTAAAAAAGTTTTTATTTTGCAATTTTTAGTTTCTTTGTATGTAAAGAAATTAGTTCAAAACTTGAAAGAATCATTGAAATCGGTTAACAATTGCAAAAGAAGTTCTTTCTAAACAGTAATCTGTACATCTCCGCCGGGCCCCCTTTAAAACAGACAGGCGTAATGTTATGTTTTGGAAATACATAAACCATGCGTTGAAGAGTTCCGTCACCTGTCTTCTTCATCAGTTTTCAGTCTTCCCCAAATGATACTTGCTAAATGAAATGGCTTGATTTGTTACCAAAAAAATAAAAATCGGTACATGTGTACCTATATTATTTGAGGAGTTCCCTCAATTCCTCGAGTATCCCATCAGCAGACCTGAGGTTTAAAACGAATGGGACCAACCTGGTTATTTAAAATACCCTATCAAATAAAAAAATAATTTTGAAAATCGTTCCATAAATGGCGGAGTAATCGCGTAACAAACACACAAAAAAAAACATACCTACCGTCGAATTGAAAACCTCCTCCTTTTTTTGAAGTCGGATAAAAAATGATAAAATGATATTTATTTCTGTAAATAGATATTCACAAACATTTTTACACGTCATTTTTTAAACTATAGTTGAAGAGAATCGGTGTTTCACTATCTGACTACTCTGAGAAGAAACCGTTTGCATTGAACGAGCTACGAAATACTGAACCGAGATGAAAGATTATTTCACAGATGGAAGCTACAATATCCCCGGGTGCTTTTTACCCGTCTTTTAGTTTTTCTTATAATTGTATGTAATATTTTATTTAATTTAATTGTGTGGTTTTTGTGTGCATACTACTCCATCCTGGGAGACGACGGCTGATCTTTGCGTTATGCTCGTGAACGGGTGCTGCTTGTGGTGACTGGTCGACTTGCTTACCAATGATTTTTTTTTTATTTTTTTATTATTGTTATAACAGTTAACTGCTTATTGGTTTCACTTCGATGGTCCTAGATTATCATTTTAAATTTAGAGTCACAGCCTTATGAATATAAGCCAGCATTGCACATGTAAGCGGGTACGCCTTTTATACCTGGAGGCTGTTATCTTTCAGTTTTGTAGTTGTTTTGCTTCAGTTTAGATTTCAATGTTAATATGAATTTACTTTTTTTTTTCATAATCTCGGTATATTGGAGTGTGCCAGCTAACACGTGACAATCATTCTGAAATGTAATGTTTTACAATGTGTATAAACATTAGTGCTATTTATTGAGCATTTCATTTCATTTAATTCATTCCTATAGCTTCTTTGTATACCTCGTTCTTCAAACGAATCAGACAGATGTGTTGCTAGGGAGTTTGTTCCGCCACTTCTTCTTCCCAGCAAAAACACTAGGAAGTGGCGAAGGATGGGCCGTTTTTGGGGGACTGTCTTTATGTATTTTTTTGACGTTCAAAAAGTGCTGATTCTCAGCCTAGTTTGAATAAAGACTTTTGATTTTGATTTTGATTTTGACGTGGTCATGTAGGGCTTGCACCCACTATACACTGCGCCTGTGCACCTACTTTCGCCTTGATGGATTGGCCGCGCAAACTGCCGCATGAAATTTGCGACCCATCCAACGGAGGCAACTTCTAGGCTTCTTCTTTGCACGCCTCCAGGCTCTTTCCTTCCGACATCACCACAACTCTAACGTCTATTGTATTTATCGTCGAGCGAACCTAACCTTAGCAAACCTAACCTTAGCGAATTTAAACTTTGTTTTTTTAGGGGTGGAAAATCCTCATAGATGTCCCCCGCCCCGGGGAGAGTGGAGGGGTCTATCAGACTCTTTCTGACTAAAAACCTCCCCGTGCTCCTTCACACACCTGCGCCGGGGCTCACGCGAACAGAAGATACATCCGCGACCCCCGGCTGGTGCCGCGCGGGCCTCGCCAAGTAAGCGAGGGGAGTGAGGTGTTAGACTCCCCTTGCGACGTCTAAGGGGGGCGCGCGTGAAAACGGCGTGCTGCCACCTCGGGTCCATGTACGTGGGGGGCGGCGAACGTTTTCCACCCTCTGCCTGCGCCCGGTGCGTCTGCTGCAGGCTGGGTGAGTGGAGTTGATCTCCGTCTCCCTTACCGCAGCCTCCTTCTGTGAGACGACCGTTTTGCAGAAGGACACCACCTCGTCCTGGAACTCGACGCTGCCGACCATCCTCTCGACCACGGCCAGCAGCGACAATTCACTGCCTACTCCAGATACGAGGGCACGGCGCGGCTCCTCCCAAGCGAATTTACCTAAGCGAACCTAACATAATTTATTTATTTATTTACAATAAGCACACCAACAGCACAGTTACCAACAATATTCAAATAAAAATTACATGGCAAAAGGGCATTACTCAGTAACCATACAAATAACAGGTATGCATGACATTGACACAATGAAAAGTAATAGGTAGAGACAAAAAGGCAAAAAATAAAAGTAAAAAAGTGTGACCAGAAGGCTTCAAACTAGGACACTACAAACAATTTGAGCTATACAGCCGTACGTTGTTCGCACTGCTTATGAAGGGAACGTCTGTATGACATGAAACTCATAGAGAAAACCTCGATAGGGTAATCCGTCAAGTTAGACCTTTCATTATATTATTATAACCTTGCCATTCGAGTGAGGGGCTATTAAAGGTGGAATTTAAGGAAGATATCGGCAGTTGAAAAGTGCGATGATGTCGCTTACTACGTTGACTAGTCCAAAACTTAAAATAGTAAATTAATTGCGCATCAATGGAACCATTTACAATTTTGTGCAATACAAGTAAGTCAGAATGGATCCGCCTTTTAAGCTAAACATGTGATAGTGCCTTAACCTATTATTGTCATCAGGTATCGCTTTTCGGATCCCATTCTTCACACATAGATACCTAACGAAACGGACCTGAACAGATTCTACATCATTAGTATAAGTAGAGTAATCAGGAGACTATATAAAACACAATTCAAAACACAACACACAAAACACAAAAAAAAAACACAATTTCATAACACCTCTTTACTGTCTCAATCTTATTTATTTATTTCATTTTATTTCTTCGTTTCTTGTCTGCTTGGCGTCCGTACGCCACTGCACGGATCCAGCAGAATATCAGCGCCAGGTACATTAGCCTGGCACATGCTGAGCTGGACTCCCATTTGGTGCAGCCTTGAGACGCACACCGCACACTATCATTCATCGTTCATTGTTATATCACTTTTGATTTTGTATTGTGTGTTCGTCTGTGTCTTTTGTGTGTACTAAATAAATGTTTTATCTATCTATCTATCTATATTGTGGAACAATACTCTAAGGAGCTCCTTACCAGTGCGTTATAGAGTGGAATAGTGCTACTGGACTTCCGGAAAGGTTTTGACATGCGGATTATAAATCCAAGCATTCTTTTATCTTTAGCAACTATAGACTCTAAACTACATGATCACGGAAGGATTGGGATGTATCAAAGAGTACACCTAGATCACGGATGACTGATACTCTGCTCAGTACTGAACCATCAATATGATACTCAAATTGAATGACCTTATTTGTGAATGTGGCATGTCTGGCATTTTTTAACACTGAGCGTCATTCTGTTGTTAAAGCACCAATTTTGAAGAATATCAAGATCTATCTTATCGAACCAAAACGGATCGATGTTAAACTGCTATGTTTATTATTTATTTGAAAGCAAAGACATTCAATGCTTATAGACCGGACATCACGAACTAAATTTTCGTCCGAAAAAGTGTGTCCTGCTGGATACAAGTCTATGAGTTTTTTGTAGTACGCTCCGCTGCCGCTCCAATATTCATATATTATTCTAGATGGCGTTACTGAGACATGGGATCAAAGTTTTTCTATGACATTTTCTTGACATGCCCGCTCTATAGTATTTTAAATCTCTTTGTTTGAAAGTTATCTGGTTAAGTATTAAATTTATTTTGTGTTGTAACAAAAACTTTGGCATAAGTCGAGTATTAGGATATAAAGTTTAATCTAGAATGATTCAAATGTTTTTTATGGCAACCCGCTAAGCAAGCTTTGCGTGGCTCTCGCCTGTAATAGTGTTCACGGCAAAAATTACATCATTATGATATTTCATTCGGAACAGGTGGAAGCGAAGTGTAATTACAGTAATGTAGATAATTGATTAATCAGACGAACTTACCTAAGTGAAGTCCGATTACAATTTCATGAAGGATGAACTGAAATATAATTGATTACAGAGTAGTTCGCAATGAAGGATTCGGGATTTAACTCACGAGCAAAGCGAGGGAGTTAAATCCCGAATCCTTCATTTGGGAACTACTCTGTAATCAATTATATTTCAGTTCATCATGAAATGAAATCAATAATTAACAATAAAGTGAAATTACGCGAATGCTCGGAATTGTGGAGTTGAATAGATGAGAAGACCTCGCCTTGTGGTGGAGCTCAAAGTTTATGTAAGGATTTTTATTATTTTTGTGTTGTATCTATTTAATTTCTAATACAATTTTCTTAATAATCTTTGTTAAGTGAGTATTTCGTTTGGTTCTGTATTTGTAAATCAATTTTGTGGACATATAGTTGACGATTTGAAAAAGCTATGTAAGTTACATTGATTGTAATATCTCTTTTTGTATTTAAAGAAACAAATATTTATTTCCCGTGGCACAACGAAGAAGATTAGAAGATCATAACAAAAATAATTCCAGTAAAAAAAATCTTAAGTCAATATAAAACGAATTTATTGAGCTGAATGTATTATACATTCAGCTCAATAAATTCGTTTAATTAGCGAAAGATAATTAAAGAAACATTGTTCTCCTAATAAGTTTTCTTTTATCGTTAACAAAACACATAACATATCTTTGTAAATAAACCACAAGATTGATAGCTCACTCAATTAGTGCAATTTACCAAATACATCAATCTATACCCGACCTTAATTTTGAGATACATCGCTCTAATATACAGACCGCCGACAGTTTTGTTATAAAGCTTAGGACACACAATTGACGGGCGACACGAAAAATACAGTGTACATGAAGCTTTAATTAAAAATTGTTTAGTAAATGGACTTAATAATTATAGGTTGCAATTTTATATTGTTTTCAAGTTAATTTCATCGAACAACGTTCTCATTTCTGACTGGGAAATTATTTTATGTTAAGTGCTAATAGTTAAAGTAATGCAGTTACTAGGTTGCCAAGCAAATTATAACTAATTGAAAATATAGGGTGTAATCGAACGATTCGAAGCACAGGCTAACCATGAGTTAATCCAACTAATATTATAAATGTCAAAGTTTGTGAAGATACAAACACGTATATGAGTGTGTGTAGATGTTTGTTACTCTTTCACACAAAAACTACGAAATGGATTTTAATTAAAGTTATCTATAATATATGTTGCTTATATAGGCTATAATTACTACATTTTGTAATTGGCCAATATAAAACAAAAAAATACAAATAAGTCGGAGCGTAAGCGCGAGATATTTTGGTGGGCGACGCGCATACAGTACCTAATTAACGAATCACACGAATATGTGGAAGAAACTGCGGGGCACCGCTAGTAAAGTATATAGTTCTTGGACCGCTCAGTATTGAACATATTCGTCGACTTAACCATTATGTTTTTTGTTTAAACTATAAAACAATTTGATTTCTTTCTAACCCAATGATATGCATATTTAACTGAAAAGTGAATAATACCTAAAAATAAACAAACAAAAGAACAGTAAACCAATTATAGGGCATCAAAAAACTCATCCGCATCGCCATCAACGGGAAAAGTGCCCAGAAGACTGGCCGCATTGCCACGTTGAATGGCAATGCTGATTCTCTGACCGAAATAAAGACCAGCCCTCTGGTCACGTGAAGAGTCGACCAAACGCTTGGCGATGTCCCGGAAAAATAATAATTGACTGTTTTAATTTGGTTTAAATTTAAAAAGTCTGTTGAGTTATTCTATATAACTCAAAATCGAGAATTATATACCCTAGTGGGTACTCCTAGAACCGGGATGTTTGTCAATGTCCAATCTTTGTACTTACTTGTCTATCTTTGTGTTACTTATTAAATAAATATTTTACCATGACGGAAGTTAGAATATTTTAGTTTTAGTTAGGTTGTTTGTAAACATTACTAAGAACACGTGTAAGTGCACATGAGTCCAAAAAGTCAGAGGTGCGTGCCTTGGGCTCGAACTCGAGAGACTTAGGTCAGAGAGATAAAGAAAATGAGAGAGATAAAGACTTTGAGTTTTTTGAGTTTGAGTTTGAGAAAGTCGTACATGTAGAATACATCATGTCATGTAGAGAAGAAGAAGCTGTATTAGGTTAGACTGGAAGGGTTGAGAAGCGGACATCCCCGACATTGGAAAAATACCAGGCGAGTTGTTTTTCATGTTAAAACTCAAATACTAGACACTTTGTTTCCTTCGGGGATTACAGGCGTGACGTTATGTTATGTTATGTTTTTGTTTCTTTTAAAAAAAATATTTATGCAGTCTTAGTATATCGCTATGTTCATCTATCATTACTAGTGTCACTTTTTAACACAATATAGGTATTATGTAATATTTATTTTTTACATTTATGTATAACCGACCTCGTGAATACACATTTAACTAATTTCCTCGTTTTCTATTTATTTCTAACCATTTATTTATATACATGTTATGTTTAAAAGTGTTTTTTCCCAATGGTTTTTCTATCACTGAGTACCTCTCAAGATTCTTTGGAAGACCAGCGTCAGACAGCATCACCTGTCTGGCATGAATGCTGAAATGGACCTTTTTGGCGCAGCCGTGAGGCACACAGCACATAATGTGTACTCTTGTATATTCTGTATGTTTTATAAATTATTGTGTGTGTGTGTTTTAATGACTGATGTGAAATATTTTTCTTTCTTTCTTTCTTTTCTTTCAGGCACATATGATGATGAAGACGATCTATAGTCACTACTAACCTTTCCATCAAAGAATCCTGTCACCAATCTATTTGGCAAACAGCCACGCATAGACTTCAAAAGACCTATCTTTACCTAAAGACCAAATAACATTGTCGGAACAAAAACAAAACAACCAACCATTGTACACCACATCTTACATGCGGTAACCCGATAGCATTGTTAAGAGAACCTCTGTGTGCGCCCGCGCCGCGCGCCGCCGCGATGAAGACATATCTCTAAATTAATGAAGCGAGCGCCCGCCGCGAAGTTGATAGAAAACTCAGAAGGTCTACACTGCCTATTTACTATTTCGTAAAAATGTAGAAAAGTCAGGACGAAGTAAGCTGTCATTCCATATGATACGCCCGAGCATTAGTCGGATCGGATGACGATTTGACCGTTAACTGCTTACTTCACGCTCACTTCACTTAACTTTTCGCGGGGAAGTTTAACAGAATAGATTGAAATCGTATTAGCGCTATTTTTCTATTCTTCGAAACTCCACGATGTAAAGATGTTATATTGTATTTTGAATAGTAATAAAATGCAGTCAGCTCATTACAACAAGATTAATTTTTAATACTTGTGCAATGCGCTTCTGTTTATCATTAAGTAAAATTTGCAAACGGGCTGAGGACTTTATGAATAAACAAAAACAGAACAATTGAAAAACAAAACAATCAACAAACAAAACAACGAACAAACAAACAAAAACATAAACAAACACGAACAAATGATAATTATAATTAATGGAATAATAACGGCTAATAAAAGGTCTGTATGGGTGTGTGTGTATGCACTTGCAACTGATAATTAAAACCAGCTTTTACTCCAACTCAACATTTATTGCAAGACAACACTTCAATGTTACGCGTCCGCGACCAGTATATGAGTCAACCAACATGGCCGACATCACTTTTTATTTTTCTTAAAGAAACTAAATACAATAGAACTAACTGAAATAATTGAAAAATAACATAATAAAATGTATAACGAATTAACAATAATTAAATGAGACACATTTCTGTGTAATAGAATTATTGATGTAAAAAGATCGAACGGATCATTTGACGTACTTTTTAATATGATTATTTATTCCACTAAATTCAAAATAAGTCAAAATAAGCTTTATTAACTTAATTTACAATTAAAAATAACTCTAATTAAATATAATTATGTATTTTCTAACAGTCGGCCATCCTGAACTTATTTTTTTGCCTGACCTCAGGCAATTATTTACTTAGTATTACAAAAAAAAACGACTTATTTTCTACAACTGCATAAAAAGAAAACTTTTACCCAACAACAGGTAATAATTGATCAAAAAAAATAAAGTTAAACATAATTAATTAGTGTTACAATCTTGAAGAGAAAAAAAAAGGAATGAAAATATATATATTTTGTGCCTTCGGCCATCCTTCTAATGAATATTGAATGACCTCATTCAATTGCTTAGTGTTTCTAGATTAATCACTTTACTTTTTACACTAACACACACAAACAGACACACTCAAACACTTTTCACGTTTTCACAGGTACAGATTCTACCGCGTCACAGGGTGTATCGGCCTTGTAGCTGATGTAGGTATATTGTGCTGTACATACGCAGCGTGTACCTGCCTCGTAGTGGTCTTCATTACCGCATACACACACAGGGTGTATCGGCCTCGTAGCTGATGTATGTTGTGGTATACACGCGCAGGGTGTATCTGCCTCGTAGTGATCTACATTACCGCGTACACACACAGGGTGTATCGGCCTTGTAGCTGATCTACATTACCGCGTACGCACACAGGGCGCATCGGCCTTGTAGCTGATCTACATTACCGCGTACGCACACAGGGCGCATCGGCCTTGTAGCTGATCTAGATTACTCCGTACACACACAGGGTGTACCTATATCATAGTGATCTACATTACCGCGTACACACACAGGGTGTATCGGCCTTGTAGCTGATCTATATTACGGTGTACACACACAGGGTGTTCCCACCTTAAAGTGATCTACATTACCGCGTACACACACAGGGTGTATCGGCCTTGTAGTTTTTGTATATGAGACGCCGTGAACACGCACAGGGTGTTACCGCGTACACTCGTCCAATGTATCGGCCTCCTGGGCTATCTTAACGTGTAGAAAGGTACGGCAACAGTGATAGCCCTGCTCACCAGTCCACAGGCATGTGTGATCGTAGTTTCCAATCTCGGTCCGCTCTTCATTAATAACAGTTAGACTCCCGTTCTCTAACAAGTACTGTTATAATATAAATATATAATTGTATTATATGTAACGAATTCATATGCATAAAATCAAAGATAAAGGTACGGTCAAAATAATGAAGGTAGGTAAACTATCACAAATTTGAAATGTCATCATTCAGCGGCCGATTCATCATCAACACCCTCACCTTCGTCATCGGAACTACCAATGGGCCCTAATCGAATCCACGGCTTCATTTTGTCGGCTGAATAAACATTTTTATATTTCCTACTTGAAAATCCGTCAACATTACAAACTTCATACCGGTCATTACCCAACACAGCAGATACTCTATACGGACCGCTATAAGGAGGGATGAGTTTGTTACTAGTACCTACATTACGAACGTTTTTCAACACCATTACTAAATCTCCTACCTTATACAGGGTGGCCAAAAAGTCGTGGATCAAACGCAACTAGGGGTTAGATGGGGTCGTCAGCTGCAAAAAATTGATCTACGGTAGGTCCTTAAGATCAACCCCTGCAGATTTATAATTTATCTTGTGTTTTTATGAGAAAATTGACTTTTTTTTACTAATTCTTATCAAAATTCGAAAAAATCTACATCCTGTATCTTTTTATCATTTTCACTAGATTGGTACTGATGATTCCTTGCATTAGACATGCTATTTATGGTTGTTTATTGGGTGTGTTGAAGATAATATTAAGTTTTACGAAATTTGTTTTTCTCAAAACATAACTTTTTATTTACTTCGGACCCCACTGTGAAAAAAAAATACTCTACCGAAAAGTGACCCTGTATTACAAGTTTTGGCGCATTTAATAGGGATTCTGAAAAGGTATTACACATGGCTATGCGTAGCTTTGATATCTTTCGAGGACGATCATTCGTAGCAAGGCCAAAGTGAACCCAACCATAAAACTCGGTTAGGACTATTTAAAAATAAACTGGAACTAATACAATTAATGACAAAAACTCTCTGCCTCTCTTTTACACTAACCATTTCATCCTTTGTCAATAAAAGGCCAGTTTGCCCGTCACTTCAGGTAGCGATATCTTTTCTAGGAAACAAAAGGCCGGGCCAGTCGGGGCGGTGGCGGGGGATGCGCGTGATCATCTTTCTTTAGAATGTTTAGTGTGCTTTAGTGACTCGCTTCCTGCCTGTGACTACGCACGTGTTCTGTTTCTCGGTTTTACGACGACTTGTGATCAGTTTCTTTCCTTTGACCTACGCTTTGTTTTTCGGACTTGTGATCAGTTTCTTTCCTTTGACCTACGCTTTGTTTTTCGGACTTGTGATAGATTGCCTACCTGTGACCAGTGCTGTGTGAATCTGACGGATTGGCTACAAAAGTGGACAGATGGCTGCTGCGAGGAGAGAATACACCCAACGGGAGTATGCAGAAATGCATTACCTGTATGGCTTTTGCGACGGTAATGCCCGGGCTGCTGCCAGGGAATATCGTCAACGCTACCCTAACCGTGATCGTTTTCCGGACTACAGGGTCTTTATGCGCGTACATAATTCGTACATGGAGGGAGTCTTACCCGGTCAGCATGCTCCGAGATCAGGCAGACCAGTGGTGCGATTTGAAAATGAAGATGAAGTGCTGAGAGAATTAAGATTGGATCCTGGTATAAGTCAACGCCAAATATTCCGTAATCTCGGGATTCCAAGATCGACGGTGCAACATATCATTAAAAGAAACCAATATCACGCCTACCACGTGCAAAGGGTGCAAGCTTTGCTGCCCGGTGACTATGAACCTAGAGTGAGGTTTTGCAGAGAGATGCTAAGATACCACAGAGAGGATTCGCAGTTCTTCGAAAAGGTATTATGGACGGATGAGTCAAGTTTTAGAAGAATGGGAGTATTCAATATCCACAACCTACATTTTTACTCCAGAGTGAACCCCCATATCATAAGAAATGATCGATTCCAGCATCTGTTTGGTGTAAACATGTGGGCTGGTATAATTGGCCAACAGTTGGTGCTCCATGAAATGCCAGCAAGGCTGAATGGTGCTCTGTATTTAAATTTTTTACAAAATAATTTAAACCAAATTCTTAACGAAGCTGAGGTTCCAGAAGCAAGAATAGCAGAAATGTGGCTGCAACACGACGGCGCCCCGCCTCACTACGCTCGAGCAGTGAGAGATCATTTGAACGAGCGCTTCCCCAATCGGTGGATTGGTCGAGGCGGACCTATTGCGTGGCCACCCCGGTCACCCGATTTAAATCAATTAGATTTTTTTCTTTGGGGCTACTTTAAAGAAATAGTCTATCAAGGAGAGAACAATAGCGAACAAGAACTACGACAAAAGCTCGAATTTGCTAGGGTACAAGTTATCAACAACAGAGGTGCATTCCGTAGGTTACGTAGGAATTTCATTAGACGGTGCAGATTATGTATTATGGTCAGAGGCAGGAATTTTGAGCATTTATTGTAAAATGTTTTGTTTTATTAAAACAATTATTTCACAATCGTTGTTTTGTTTTTTCGTCCTAGAAAGATATTAAAGCCACTCATGGTCATGTGTAATACCTTTTCAGAATTCCTATTAAATGCGCCAAAACTTGTAATACAGGGTCACTTTTCGGTAGAGTATTTTTTTTTCACAGTGGGGTCCGAAGTAAATAAAAAGTTATGATTTGAGAAAAACAAATTTCGTAAAACTTAATATTATCGTCAACACACCCAATAAACAACCATAAACAGCATGTCTAACGCAAGGACTCATCAGTACCAATCTAGTGAAAATGATAAAAAGATACAGGATGTAGATTTTTTCGAATTTTGATAAGAATTAGTAAAAAAAAGACAATTTTCTCATAAAAACACAAGATAAATTATAAATCTGCAGGGGTTGATCTTAAGGACCTACCGTAGATCAATTTTTTGCAGCTGACGACCCCATCTAACCCCTAGTTGCGTTTGATCCACGACTTTTTGGCCACCCTGTATACATGTGCAGCGCATCGCTTCTTGTCAAACCGAGCTTTCATCGACTCCTGTTCCCTACTTATATGGGAAGCTACTTCATTGCGGGTCTCATTTATATTTTTATCTACATCCAAATTAGTTGAAACTTCATGCAAATGACTCTCAGCAATGTTAACAGTACGCTTACCAAATACGACCTCAGCCGGTGTCTTACCTATACCCTTGTTTAATGTATTATTTAAGCTCCATTGTACTTTATCGAGTTCTGTATCCCAATTACGATCGTCTTGGTCAAAATTTAGAGCGGTTAGCGAGCTTAGAATCGAACGGTTATACCGTTCGATTTGTCCGTTTGCCCGAGGAGTGGCAACCGAATTTTTGACATGCTTTATTTGATTTGAGTCAACAAAGCGCTTAAATTCATTCGAGGTAAAACTAAACTAGTTCCCCTGTCGGAAACAATGACTTTTGGACATCCGAATAAACCTATAAATTCTCTCAAAACCTGTATCGACGTCTTACTTTTAGTATTTCTGACAGCCCGTAGTATTATAAATTTTGTAAACGCATCAACTAATCCTAATATGTAAGTATTCCGACTCTTGCTGCGTACAAATGGACCTACGTGATCGATATGGATACATTCGAAAGGCGTGGTAGGCTTCGGTATCGGTTGTAACATCCCCTGTTTTCTACCGGAAGGTTCTTTAGCGTAGGCACATTGGATACATGCCCGCACATATTTCCTAACAAAACGTGCCATTCCCGGAAACCAGTAGTCTCTCCGCATTTTATCTAAGGTCTTCTCGAAAGAAAAGTGACCGCTTTCGTCATGGCAAAGAAGGCAAATTTTCCATCGAGCGTCTTGTGGTACTGCCCATTTAAAATCATCCCCAACCTTTCTATATATTTTGCCATCTTTAAGAGAATAATTATTTAGTATATCTTTAGCCTCCAAACAATTCCTATCCAAAATGCATTTGATAAGTTTTAATTTGGGATCAGATAATTGTACTGAAAGCAAAGTTTGAGCATCTGAATTAATGCTAAACACATTAATCTCTATTCTGTCATCTTCAGTGCATGGTAAGGGATTGCGACTTAAAGCGTCCGCGTGTTGAAGTTGAGCTCCTGGTCTATATTCAACCGTGAAATCAAAGTCTTGGACAAGGAGCCACCATCTGGCTATTCGCGGTATAAGATCACGTTTCGTTAAGGTAGTCCTCAGCGCATTACAATCCGTCACCACTCTGAACTGGATACCGAGCAGGTAAACACGGAAACGGTTAAGGGACATCACAACCGCAAGCGTCTCCAACTCATATGAGTGGAGATGCTGCTCCTCGGGAGAGGTCTGTCTACTATAGTAGGCGACAGCCTGAAGAGGCGAGTTTTCATTTTCCCTTTGTAACAAAACTCCGCCTATACCCAGTTGGCTGGCATCGGTATGCAGCTCCGTGAGATAATTAGGATTGTAGATACTAAGAACCGGTCTTGACGTTAGGGATTCTTTAATTTGCGCAAATGCATTTACTTGTTCCTCACCCCATCTCCAAGGTGCGTTAGCTTTCGTCAAGGTTGTAAGGGGCTTAGCTATAGTCGCAAAATTACGAATAAACTTTCGAAAAAAACTAGCCAGACCTATAAACTGGCGGATTTCATGCGGATTTTGGGGTGGCGGAAAAGCCAATACTGCATTTGTTTTACGTGAACCAGGCCTAATTCCATCTGTCGATATTTCAAACCCTAAATATTCGATTGTTTTTCGAAAAAAATTACATTTCTGTAAGTTAAGCGATAAATTGGCCTCCCGCAGCATATCAAGGACCTGTTTTAATTTTTCGATTCCTTCGTCAATCGACCTTGACCCTATAACTATGTCATCCATATACGCTAGAACGCCTGGTATTTTTTGTTTGCCTAGCAACGAATGGACCATCCTTTGAAACACTGCTGGGGCGTTTGTTAGACCAAACGGCATACGATTATATTCGTAGTGGCCGTCTGGAGTAACAAACGCCGTATAATGTTTGGAATTTTCTGACATTGGAATTTGGTGGTAGCCTTGCGTCAGATCTAGTGTGCTAAAATATTTATGTCCCTGAAGTTGATCTATCTGGTCGTCGATTAATGGCATAGGATATTTGTCCTTAACCGTCTTCCGGTTAAGTGCCCGATAATCGACGCACAGACGTAGTTCACCATTTTTTTTTTGGTACTAATATTATCGAGCTGGCATATTCCGAGTTAGATTCCCGAATTATGTCACTAACCAGGAGTTCGCTTATAATTTGTCCAACCTTCTCTCGTTCTGCTAGAGACAATCTATAAGGTCGGTAAGTAACAGGAGAAGTGTCATGTAAGGTAATTTTCATTTCTACCACAGACGTTTTTCCTAGTTCAATGGTCGAGAATGCGAAGCAATCTCGATAATTATTTAAAATATCTATCAATTTATCCGCAGCCCCCGTGTCTAGATTTGCATCAACATTTAAGTCATCAAATGTTATTGGGTTAACATTATTAGAGATGCGCCGGACGTTCATAACGTAACTATTTTTAATATCATCAGGAAATATTTCATTAGGTATGCCTATTCCTCTGGTTATAATTTTATCCTTAGCGAAAAATAACTCTTTACCATTGAGGGGAATCAAAACTACGTGCCCAATACCTTTGGTAATAGGATATAGTCCAGGCAGGATTAAATATTCCGAACCTTTATTAATCCTTAGGTCAGACGTAATGCTTACGAAACCAGTAAAATCAGAACTACTACTCACCTCAATAGAACAATTATGATTAACTGTGGAATTTTCTCTAATCTTAAGGACAATTACATTGGACTTGTTTGGTGTAACTTGATAAAGAATTAATTCTTTGTCTGATTTAAATACTCTCACTGTAGGGTGTTCTGTTAGTGACTGTCCTATCAATATGTCAGTGGGCAAATAAGAAGAAGGAACCACGAATGCTGATAATTGCAATTCCACGAGGTCTATTTTTATGCTGACATGTACTCTACCATTAGGTATAATCGCACTATTTCCAAAACCTCTAAGGGTCGGTAAATTATCAGTATTTAAACTTAATTTTAAGATTTTACAAATGTCATCACTTACAAGAGTGCATTCACTCCCAAAATCTACATATCCGGTTACACTATTACCGTTTGCATTGATTTGTTTAAAATACTTTTCATTACTACCTACAGTTTCTTCAATATTCATGACTTGCTTTGAAATTAGTTTGGAATCAATCTCTTTTGTGATGGTAGCATTTGTATGATTAATATTAGATTTATCACCTAAATAAACCCTACAATTGGATTCTAAATGACCATGACGTTTGCATCTATTACATTTAATGATCTTTTTGGTGCAATTTACTACAGTGTGACCTACTTCCCTACAATTGTAGCAAGTAACGGTTTGAGGTATTTTTCTATTCGTTGAGAAATCATTAGAACCTTTAGATTTATTTTCTTGGGTCTCAGGATTTTTTCGTGAAATATCAATGTAAATTCGCTCTCTAATATTATGTGAAATGTTGCGAAAATAATTCAACATTTGGTCAGGATCATTAAATTGTGCCCCTTGAATATTCATCCTAATATTATTGTCATAAACCCCATGGCTTAAACAGTCCACTGCCTGCCGACCTCCTAATTGACATCGATTTATCAACATAATTTTGTCATAAAAATATTCTACCAATGTTTCATTACGCCGACTTTTTCGATTTAGCATCTCAACTAAGAGGTCAGCGTAGTTCTGATCACTTGGAAATGTTGTTAACAGTTTTTGTTGCCATTCATTCCAAGTGAACCTAACAGTAGTAAGACCATCATACCACTTCTTCGCTAAACCGGATAGTTTTGGTAAGGCATAAAAGATGGTTTGCTGTTCTGTCCATCCATAAATTTCAGCGGATTCGTTAATTTTAGTGAGCCAATCGTTTATAGTTTGGCTCTTTGATGTCGGGTCGAATTCGGTAATAACATTCTGCGAGCCTTGCACATGAGTAGAATTATTGCTACGAACATTAGTTCCACCTCGTAATGCACTTATTAATTGATTAAGGATATTTTCTGAGCTTTTATCTGTACGACTAGATCGAGAATGTGTTTCTAGTCGCTTATCTGAAGACTCGCCCGAAACCCGACTTCTTGATCTATCTCGATTGTGCCGACGTAGAACCGAACGCGATTTCCCATGACGTTGCGGCGACGGTGAATTTACGCGTAACCTACGACTAATATGCCGCGAGCGAGAACGATAACTACGAACATGATCGCACTCATCGCTTCTAGAAGAGTCAGAACGCGAACGACGACGTTTAGGCGAGGGAGAATCTATACGGGATTTGCGACTGTCCTCATTTCTTCGTGAATAAGACCGACCACGACGATGTCTCACGGACCGGCGACGGTGACGTTTACGATTTTTTGAATAACGATACGATTTACTAGAATGCGAAGAGGAACTATCACTGGTGGAACTATAGTGTCTTTTACGACTCATTCGCGTTGATCTAGTCTGGTTCCTAATCGTAGTTTGTTTCGTATAGGGCACAGGGCCCTCTGGCGTGTAACCACGATCTTCCATTATATGCTCAAATAAATAACGAATATAAAATGTACTTGACTTGAAAATTAAGCTAATATAATACTTATAATATTGAGAATATAATTACTTGTTTATCTCACATACATAATTTAGATTGGAAAGATCTACCTGCAATTAAAAACGAACCGAGAAAATGGAAAAGAAACAATCACAACAATATCTGAAAAGAACACACCTTTGTTGACATCTCTAAAGTAATGATTTAGATCTGATTGTTTAACACAGGCAACCTTTACTGTCTCGTAGGAGCACTAGACGCTACATATTCATAGAAGAAAATAGAAGTAGTAAATTCGTCTACCGTTGTATGACAACAATACGTATAATATTTTCTTGATTTCAATGCATATTTACTATGATATTTCAACTTACAACACAGATTTACAGCATTTTAAATAACAACTGTGGGTTATATCAGTATTAAAATGTACCGAACATTTCATTTTATCGACAGTGTACCTGCATAATAAATAAAAATTCACTTACCAAATACTGCCTGTTAATTATACATTACCACATATAGCCGCAGGTAAATTTCATCCACCACTTCTGAATTTGATAATTAAAACCAGCTTTTACTCCAACTCAACATTTATTGCAAGACAACACTTCAATGTTACGCGTCCGCGACCAGTATATGAGTCAACCAACATGGCCGACATCACTTTTTATTTTTCTTAAAGAAACTAAATACAATAGAACTAACTGAAATAATTGAAAAATAACATAATAAAATGTATAACGAATTAACAATAATTAAATGAGACACATTTCTGTGTAATAGAATTATTGATGTAAAAAGATCGAACGGATCATTTGACGTACTTTTTAATATGATTATTTATTCCACTAAATTCAAAATAAGTCAAAATAAGCTTTATTAACTTAATTTACAATTAAAAATAACTCTAATTAAATATAATTATGTGTTTTCTAACACAACTAACGACTAAACTCATTGATTACTTACATGCAACAAGTAATTTGAAGAAGGGACGTGGTTCATATAAATGAAGTTAAAAGGCTGAGTTTGAACAATTCTAAACAATTAAAGTTAGGGTTGGGTGTGAAGCTGGCATTCTGAACTAATCTTTATTGTGGCGCGACACCACCCGGTGGTGTGTGGCTTCTGACAGAAAAGAGAATATTATAATTAAGTTTAATTATCTCTATAATTGTTGATTGTAAACAAATATTGTAATTAGGTAGGTTATTGTGGGGTCATCAAACTGTACCAGGATTGAGGTGGTTGTACCTACAGCTTAGTTTTTAGTTACTTTCCAATGAGTTGAGATCACAGTTACTGACAAATGCGTGCATTGACTGTATCATATCTGCTCATATCGGTAAGGTTCTTTCCTCAAAAACCGTTATTTTTTTAAATATTAAAACTAGTACTTGACTGCAACCCCAGCTGATGGTAAGCAGTGATGCAATCAATGATGGTGAAGCGCACTAGTTTATTAAGAGCCTATTCATTTTAACCACGATATCAGACACGAATCTGCACGGTTCTGTCTGGCCAAAATAATCTGGGATTTAGAAAAAATTGTGATTTTTAAGTTTCTTTCAATGAAGATACTTAGAGTAGACACAATAGTGAAACACGAACCTTACTATACACCTACTCAATTTACAATAGCATTAGACAGAAGTTAAAAAAGGTCACTTTTAATGTGCACTTTGTAAATAAAGAACAAATAAGCATTTTACTATTACGTTAGATGCCGAAAATATTATAATCTATTTTTACTGCAGATGTCACACTTAGTTGTAACTGTTAATTGTTGTAGTTGTTCATTTCATTTAGTTATATTATTTCATTTTAAAAAAAATATAGTGCCAATGATAAAAGCCTCAAAGAAGCAGGGATACACAATACACGGACACGTTCTTTGTTTCACTTTTATTCTTCTAATTTTGAAATAAAACAATTTAATTAAAATTGTTTTGCATTGCTACAGATTGCGTGGCAGCCGCAATGTAATTCTGATGACTGTAGCGGACAGGATCTCATCCCCTCTGTGGAGGTTTTTAGTTCGCAAAGTCATTTAATTATAAGTTTATTTTTTTAATGTGCCAATTTGGTTTCCTATGGATTGTAATTATCTGAAATAAAGAATATTTATTTATTTGTTTATTTTTTACTGCTTCTACGAACCTCTTATTTCTAATGCTATCAGAAATGGAACATAGTATAAAAATATTGAAGTCGGATACCAGGTTACTCACTAGCCCATAGTCTAAAAACCTACAGTCGTCCGACGAAGCCGTCTCGACAGGGCAATCGTGCGGGGTGTGAGGGGAGAGACGCGGGAAAGCCGCTCCCGAACTGCAAACAAAACGATGTTCGTAGTTCGGGAGGTATTGATCAGGGCTAACGCGTGTAGACGTTGTCGGCATTTTTCCAGAGATCAAAGGCGTCGTCCTACTGTATTAATATTTATACTGTGCTCTAGCCACTCGAGAGAAAAAAAATATGAACAAAGTTCGAACACAATATTTAAAAATATGTATTTTAAATTTAATATTCAAAATCTTAACCGCTCGTTAACAGTCAGAGATTCCCAGATATTAGACGGACAGATGTAAAAACTTAATAGATGTTAAGCAATTAATAAACTTAACTTGTAGCGTTACGTTTGTGAGTAATTAACCCGAAGTTAACCTCTTAGTTCTGTTACATCTGATGGTAGCTGGTACATGTTACTTAGTTATTACTTATTGAGTGATTAGGAGGTCATGAAACTCCAAAAGAACTGCTCTTAACTCGGAATTGAACTCCAAAAATTGGGCATATTATTACTAACATGTTCTGTTAGTACCTAATACTATATGACCACTTGTAATTGTGAAAACACTTTGCACCATAAATACAACTACACAGAACTTTAAACTTTATGAAAAGATTGGTAGGCATGGTGGCGACATTTTAAGTTTTTTTATTCTTCTTTGTCTATGGCTACTAAGCCTGTGTCGACTATTCTGCCAGCAGCGTCGCGTATGACGGCAGATAATTGTAATGAGCCATCGAACTTTGCACGTTGTGGCAAAATTAAAATTATTAATTCACACCATCTTACATTTTTATTTCATTGTCATTCAAAAATGTATTGACCAGTCCAAAATAAGTAATTTTGACAAATGTCAGGCTAATTGTCTTTGTTCTCGCGAATAGAGTTTGGCTTTAAAATATTTGAATTCGAATTGGCTTTGAATAATACTTTTTACAATTAACTGAACTGTTACCAATTAATTAATAGACGTGTAAAAAGGCATTTACTTTAAAGACAAAGGCTTATTTAGTATAAACTTCGGTTGTTTCCGAGTGAAGTCGAAAATTTTACGTAATAGTCTTCGAGGAATGAAATTCGTGAAATAAAACTAGAGTCTATTGCCATCAAATGGGCGCTAATCAAGACTCTGGGCTTGCTACTGGGTAATTCCAGATAAAAAACTAAAACAGTTGTCCACCCCAAGGGTTGAACCTTTTGCTGAGCAGTGGTATACGCGGCCACCAGGCCATGGGGCTTTGTATACATTGGTTCTAATGTCCAGATAATGGTAGATGTTAAAGTGACCGCTAATAGCGAGGCCGTGAGACTCGGATTCGTCATCTTCTGCACATTTGGAACTCATTAATGTGTGCGTCATTCACCGTGTTCTTCGTGATTAAATACGTTTTCCAGTTAGAGACACAGCGAGGCTCTTTGGTGTAGTGGTGGTTAGCATTGCCGCTAAGCATGTCCTGGATTTCCCTTCTCTCTTTCGACTGGGAAGTGCTATTGGGAATTTCCATCAAGACTTTTCCTGTAGCAGCCCTGATTTTGGCCCGATTTCTGGCAATAAGCGCGCCTCCTAAGTAAGAAAGAGGCAGTATGAAAACTTTGCAAACGAAAAACCAATGTCTTTACTGAGGGCCTATTTTTCAATAGTCAAATGACCTTTAGCTAAAGAATAAAAATGGCGGATTGACACATTATTTATACGAAAGCTGTCAAACGGCCATTTTTATTTTTATTCCACAGATAAAAATAAAGAATGAATTGTCTAACGACACGGGGACCTTTGGCGAAAACTTTTAAACTTCTAATTCCGCCAAAAACTATCAGAGATTCAACTAGACACAGTGTAGCATAAAAAAGTGGTGTTAGATCATTATACGTGAGTGTCGCCGCGCACCGTAACGAATGACTCCTGCGCAATCTCCGACTTAAACGTTTTTCCCAAACTCGTCATTAGTGAAGCTGTTTGGTGCAAGGTTAAGTTTTGAAGCGATCTGTATAAAATGTTACATATCGTGTGTGTACAGACGCCAGCACATCAACCTACCCCAAACTGTCAAATTTTCCCAATTGAACATGAACCTTATTGTGTTTAGAATAAAGTTGAAAACCTATCAAAGAATTGGGGTAGGTTGATGTGCTGGCGTCTGGACATGGATCGTCTTATATGCAAGTTGCGGCATTTACGAGTGAGATACTCATCCATCTCTCCCTATTTGTGACACCTTATCGCGAATAATAATATAAATTCAATACTTGAGCTTATTTCATGTTGTCAAAAATATGAAGAATTTTTAGACAAAGAAAAACGTTTCAACGAACCTCAAACTACAAATAATCTTTTAGCTGTTGAATTTAACTATAAATCACCTAAGAAGGTTAATTAAAAATATTTGACACGTATATTTTCTTTTTTTACGAAATCAAAAAATGGCAATATATCGAGCCGAATCGCGCGAGATGTCACGGGTAACTATGACGTCACGAGCCCTCCACTGCTTTAATGCGCTGTAACTTAGTATTTATCCATCAATTTGAAAAAGTAAAAATAGACCTCTTCGTGTCTATATTTTTTTACCATGTAACTCATGTTCTTTGAAAGCATCATTAGGAGCTTCTTAGTGTAGCAGCCTGGATCACACTATAGAGAAGTACCCAGTCCATGGCAATAGTTTCATCTCTTCTTACATAAGTAGTACTTTATCGTTACTGAATTATTGTTAGGCATTTCCTATCTTTTGCTGTTAGGTGAGGTGTAATATACGTGGAAGCATCGCTTATCCTTTGACCCAATCCCCAAAAATCCGTCAAGTCCCACAGTTTATACCTCGGCGTATAACGAGGGCGTGTAACAAATTCGACGCATGCGCGGTGGACATTCCGGCCATACCGCGACGCGGGCGCAACTAAATGTACCACGGATAATTTTTATAGATGATATCTTGTGTTTTTTACCTACTGATTGATGTTGCCAACGGGAATGTTAAATTATTACTTTTCATTTGGGAGACTTGTTTATTCCTTTAGCTTTTTGTCAATGTGGTCGGCAAGAACTTGCAAATCTACAAGTGGATGGGCCAGTATTTGATTGTAAAAAGGTGAATGGCTCCTGCCCTCAGGGAACTTTGTGAAAAACCTGGTCCAAAGTGTTATTGGATTTTTCCATCTAAAATTTCTCAGTAACTGCGCGGTGGCTGTCTGATTGATGGAAATGGGCTCGACCCCTATTGCTTGGGAACCTACTACAAGTAGGTATACCCAAACCTTGCCTTAACCTTTGGGAATAACTATATTTATTTACTTGTTATAATTATATTTACGTACAAAAGAGTTTTGTAGAGCCTGAGGTACGGAAGTAATTGCAAGCAATACTGATGAGCATAAGGTGTTTGGGTTCGACTTCTATGTAAAATAAAATCACTCGGTGTTTGGGTTTTTTCATCTGGAAGTTATTTGCAGCCCGGGGATTGTGCCTGGTTTGATGGCAATACGTTCGCTTTCTATTACATGGGAATTAAAGCTAATTTATTTTATTTTTATTTCTTTATTTATGCAATGTGTGAGCAGGCAGCATAATCTGAATTCTAAGCTTATAGCTAAAAGTATTTCGCCGTAACTTGTTTAAATAGGTGATATATTTTTAATTCTAGTTCATGTTGTGTTAGTGTTATTTTATTTTGTGTAAGAAGTAAGTTCTCTTTTGTTCTCATTTTAAATTATTTACTGTAGAATAGAATACATAAATAAATAAATATTCCACAACTTTTCACACAACGCCATTTAGTCCCAAGTTAAGCTTGAGAGCTTGTTTTATGGGTACTGTTAGCGACGCGCTCATACTCGTAGTTTTAGTCATAGATGTCAAGCTTTGTAAATATCCTCTTTGGTAAAAAAAAAATATTTTTTGTCTGTGGTTAAGTTGCTAAAGAAGAAAAAAAGAGCGGGAGTTTTTAAATTTAGTACTCTGTTTTCCGTTTGTTAAATTTGTTAAATTTGAACCGTGTCTTTTACAAAATTATAAGTGTTTATTTAAAATTCGCGTTAAATAACCTACCTACTACTGTCATTTACAGGTACTAAACATACATATTATAAATTACTGTTTTATTATATGTATAGATAAATTACACCCAAATAGAATAGTCTTATTTGTAGCTGACGTGGTGACTTTTAATTGGTTTACAGTCAACCACATTGTTCTGTCTGTGTTAGCAGTAAGTTTATCATGTATAATAAATAATATTTGGATTTTCTTTTGAGTCATATAGGCAAGATGTTATTAAATGTTTATGGAATCCAAAAAATCCAGTAGGTAGCCCCACTGACTAACTGGTAAACCTACTGAAATTCTTGCAATTTGTTGAAAGATTGGCGCTCTCCAATATTCCCCGAAATACCTTCAGCTGGCCTTATGCCTACCACACAGTGCCAAAGATGTCTGTACATTGGCAGGTGTTGCGTTTAATTATTGCAAGGAGACATTATCAGGACACAGTCAGATTAACGATCGCGATACGATGTTATCATTAACACAATCAGGGTCCCCGCTGATAGTCTTATCATTAAGAAGTAATAATAAGACTGTAAGCAATTGGCCCTAAACGTGGAGTGGGTTTTGCTAAAAGTATATTTGGTAGGTACCTACAACATCAAAGCTGGATTCCTTAAAGAATAAGGCAGGTTTCCCGTTTCATGGCCGTGGTACTTCCAGTAGTAATAATAGTAGTACAACGGGTACAAAAATATCCTCTTAGAACTACCAAGCAGTCTAGGAGTCCCACGAGAGCTTTTTTACAAAATCAAAAACAAAAATAAATTATTAAAATTGGCTGAATATTACCACTTTATGTGAACGTCAAAATTACATAAGACCCCAAAAAGCTGGCCCTTTGCAACTTCCTAGTATTTTTGCTAGGAACAAGAAGTGGCACACGAACTCCTCAGCGCACCTTTACCTACGTTGCATGAATAGTGTCGACTATTTATAGTTTTGTTTTTTTCACTAATTTAATTAAATGAAACAAAGTAAAGACGACAGTCTATTGTTGAAAATTATTACACTTGTTTTCCGAAGTTTGTATTTTTTTAAATAGAATTGAAATAGGTATTATGTCTCGATCAACCTTAGTAATAATACAAAGAGGTCGAAGTTTGTTTGTAAGTTTGTATGTAGGTAGGGCGTAATATCCGGAATTACTCACCTGATGTCAACAATTCGTTTACCGAAACAACATTTGTTTATCTGAAATAGTATTAATAGCATCAGTATCAAATACATTCTAACCTCAATAAATTAAAATGAAACCATCAAAAATTAGTAATAAAAATTCAAAATAAAACACAGGTCTCAACATAATATATGCCTCATATCCCATCACTTGGCTAACGTGTCAATTTTAACCCCTAATTACGGGCGGCCGGTCCGCGAGACCGCCGCGGTGCTAAGTGTTATTGATGTTTCTACCGCATTAACCCACCCGGGGCAAATTAAAGTAGCTATCGCGCAGGTGTCAAAAGCTTTGCCGAAGTGGGGCAAAAAAGGTCATCAGCTATAAAACGCGGAGACGGATTGCAGGCAAAGACTTGAAAGCAGATGGGGCAGTGTAAAATGTACATGTATTGGTGTATTTCTGCATCTGTTTCTGTGAGTACTTAATTATTTTTATTTCTTATTATTTTATTTGCCAAAAGCTAACACAGATTTTTTTTATTTAAATCGGTTTTAAGTATTTTGTAAATAAAGGTATTATGTAGAAAGATATAATAAAATAACGCATTCACGAAAGAAGACTTTATTATGCTCGTCTCATATACAATTAACATAGACTAACTATAAACACTAGGGGGCCAGTTGGAATTACATACTAATGTAATTATTTTCATATAAACTAACAAGACATGTAGGTTAATATAGGTGTCGTGATCCCGAAATCGTTAGTTAGAGAAGATTGGTTAATAAATCTGACAGTCAATTGTCGCAGTTGTTAATGAAATAAGCAACTTTTTATAACATAATAAACAACCTGCCGTATGTCAAACGATAAATATGCATGCCTACAGCACAAACCAACGGCGGGATTTGCAGGACTCCTTCGATAAGGACTAGTCCTGAAAAGCCGTATATAGACTTAAGTGTAAATAAAGTAGGGGGGCCTCTGACCTGCTTAGATAAAATCCAGGCTATTAATAATAATATATAGTGAACTACCTAAAATCTTCAATAACGCGTGTCCATTATTCTACCTACGCATCTAAACATCGCATCTGTCAAACATCAGCTGACAAACTCCTCAGTGCGTTAACGCGCGTTTTTATTATTATGACAATATTAAATCAAGGGACGGCCGCCAGATGATTTATTGGACGCTCGTTGGTAACACGCACTGCGCTTAGAAAAAACGCTGCGTTTCGTTACGACGTAGTAGGCGCAGCGCGTGTGGCACGGCGTCGCCGCCACAGGGTTAACTTCGTCGCGGAGTTTTTGCATATAGGTTTAGACAAATAAATTATTGTAAGCTAAGTTACAGTTGCTGAGGTCGGTCCGCGGATGGGTTAAAACCCTTTATTAAAATCAAGACCCCGCCGTGCCACGGGAAGCACATTAAACCGTTGGTTTTACAGAAAAAAAATATTTTGTCTGCCTGTTTTGTTTGGGCTCATCTCCGAAACGACTGGATGATTCTATCTAGACGAAGTAACTTTAGAAAAAAACAGGGATTAACTCAACGCGGACAAGAACGCGGGCACAGCTTATCTACTACAAAAAGACCCAAAAGTAATAAAATAAAAAGGAATTCGCAAAGAAATATAGATAACGTGCCCACGCAAAAGAGTAATATCAAACTGGCAGATACCTCTTATTTCAAGTTACCGCGGCTGCGTGAAAGGGCGGCATCGTTTGATGTCGACACAGGCCATAAGTGCGCATGATCATTGGCAAGCTATAAGCCTAGTTGGCCATAGACGAGGCTAGTACTACAGTATAATCACAACACAATCGCGGACTCACAGATGTATGTAGATGGTTCAAATATCACAATTTCTATGTAGGTATTTACCCAAGCGTGGAATTTTTGACTAAGTACCTACACATGCACTTTTTAGTGATGGGAATATTTGATTGACTGACTTCCGACTGTGCAGGCTGAGTGCGACTAATCGTTTTGTGTTTAATCTGAGTATGTGAAACACTGCGCTCGTGCGTTATCTAGTTTTTCTAAATTGGATATACCTAGGTAGTTACAAATTTATTTTATTACTAGCTTCTGCCCGCGACTTCGTACGCGGATCCTGTTGCTTATGCCAGCGACAACGGGGTCGTCAAAATCGAAGATCTGAAACATCTGATGTCGAATTCTATAAGCCCGGGGACGGGAAATCAATGGGATGCGCGAGACGATTCAAGATGTTCCAGATTTTTTATTTTTGTTGGTCAACAGGAAATGCCATCAGACTTAACAACTTTTGCTAAGACGCCATTTCTATTATGTATATGTTATATTGTCTCTGGGCTTTGGAGTTCCCCTACAGGTGCTCCAGATCTTCAAATTTAGTCTCACAGCAGAAAACACTCTTCACGTGGAATAGTTTTTGCAATGGCACCATTTTTATATCTCTTTTACTTTAGGTGTTCCATTTTCCAAAATAAATTATAGCCTATAATATGTTGCGTAACGTTCACGATCAGCGGTCAGTCGCGCATCTCCTTCCCCCACTTATCTCTAGAGTCGATGCGTATATACGCTGAATACTCAAGCGTCATGCTTTTTCCGTGAAAGTCTCCAACTCGCGAGACAGTGCATGATGTTCACGATCAGCGGTCAGTCGCGCACATATTCTTCACTGGTCTCTAGAGACCTGGATGTAGATGCGTAAATACGCTGAGAATGCAGGCGTGCTTCGCGATCCCAAGAAGTTTCCACGGAGCGAGTTGCAGCCTCATGTTCTCGAACAGCATCAAGTCTCTCCTAACGCTCTTCGGTAGATTGTTGGGATCTTATGGTCTTTAATCATTTAGCACCTTTGGAACATTGGGAAAAATTTGACCTCTTTCTAGGCATGGTTATAGTTTTATTGTGATGGTACCTGATCAATTAAAATCTAAGTGGCTGCTCCCCTGCGTTACCGGGTAAGCTACCGTGTAACGAAGATAAATGGAAAAGGAAATTAAACACTCAAATAACATAAGCCCGAAGGCATACGATAAAAAAATGGGAGTTTTAGCCAGTAGAGTCTAATTTTCAACGATATACCATCGTCATCGAAAATCAGTGAACTGTTCCCGCCTTCACCGCGTAGTACCTCCTACTTATGTTATTTTATAATTATGCAATGAAATTAGTAATAGTTTTAATTTCCAGACCAAATGTTTCTGATCTTCGATTTTTATAAGTCAACAGGAAATGCCTATCAGACCGAACAACTTTTGCTAAGACGTCATTCCTATTTGAGTTATGGTGTAGCTGGGCTCTTGGAGTTCCACAACAGGTGTTCCAGATCTTCGATTTTTATACGTCAACAGCGAGTGCTCATAAGACTGAACAACTCTTGCTAAGACGTTATTCCAATATATGTTATAGTGTAGCTGGGCTCTTGAAGTTCCACATCAGGTGTTCCGGATCTTCAAATTTATTCTCTCAGCAGAAAATGCTCATAACGTGGAACAATTTTTGCTATGGTACCATTTTTGTATCTCCTATAGTTTAGATGGTCTGTTGCGGTTCTGCATCAGGTGTTCCGGATCTTCAAATTTATTCTCTCAGCAGAAAATGCTCATCACGTGGAACTATTTTTGCTATGGGACCATTTTTGTATCTCCTATAGTTTAGCTGGTCTGTTGCGGTTCTGCATCAGGTGTTCCGGATCTTCAAATTTATTCTCTCAGCAGAAAATGCTCATCATGTGGAACAATTTTTGCTATGGGGCCATTTTTGTATCGCCTATAGTTTAGCTGGTCTGTTGCGGTTCTGCATTAGGTGTTCCGGATCTTCAAATTTATTCTCTCAGCAGAAAATGCTCATCACGTGGAACAAATTTTGCTATGGGACCTTTTTTGTATCGCCTATAGTTTAGCTGGTCTGTTGCGGTTCTGCATCAGGTGTTCCAGTTTCCAAGATAAATTATAGCCTATGTGTTGACCAGACTTAATATCTATACAACAAAAAAAAAATCATTCAAATCCGTCCTGTATTTCCGAAGATTAGCGTGTGCAAACAAACAGACAAACAGACAAACAGACAAACAGACAAACAGACAAACAGACAAACAGACAAACAGACAGACTTTTTTTTTTGGATTCGTGCTCTATTACTGTTTCTAAACCCCCCTCAATTATTATTTTTTAAATATATTCTATGTACAGACACAGTTTTTTTACAGTCTTATTATATGTATAGATGTGTTGTGTATATTATAATGAGTAACATTAAATTGGAAAGACAGTTTGTTTGGAATACGTATTGTGTTTTTATTTTTGCACACTGGGCCATGTATTGCACCCTTGCAGCCCTTAAAGTTATAATTTGTAAATTTTTATGGTGTACACAATAAAGAGTATTCTATTTTATTCTATTGATACCGTTAATGAAGTCGGTTAAATAGTAATAATATACTGTGTATACTCTCCGACTAAAATCTGGTTTATCTTCTTCTTCCATAACTTTCCTACTCCTCTTATATCTGTGACTATCGTATTGCATACCTATCTCTGTAATTTCCAAAGAACTGTGACACAGAGTACTAAGTTTACAACGTTCGTTCTTTATTTGAAATAACATAAATGGCGTCTCTTGTGACCATGGAATTATGAAGTGCTATAGAGAAAATAGTACCTGTGAGGCCGTGATGTCGGAAATGTTGAAATGACACTTTGTGTCTGGTGTTGTAGTTCGTTATTTGAAATGTAGGAATTATGAAGAGGCTAGCAACATTAAAATTTGTGAAGTTATTGAAGTCTGTCATTTTATTTCTATTTTACGTTGTGTTGTGTTTGAGTTAGGGGACATTTTTGGTACGTACAACAATTGTGAAATATAAATAATTATAAAACACTGGATCTTTGATGGTGAAAAAATCTTTGGATTGCATTAAAATAGAATATATTTCATTGTTAAACACGTGTGTACCTACAGCAAAAAATTATACAATGTGTAAGGTCTTAGATTAATAGGTAGATCAGCGTGTTCTGCCATTTATGGCGTACAAAATGATAGTATGTTTAGTCTTTTATCCATACAACATTTGCATCTATACATTGAAAATCAGAAAAGAAACAGGGATAAACAATACATGGACACATCCTTTGTTTTACTGTTCTATATTGTTCTAAACTTAAAATAAAAACAAGTTTACTTTAATTGGGCTATTTCACAAAATTTTAGTTTTGAGTCCCTCATCTAGATAACAAGAAAATTATCGACACGCATTTTTTTATTTTTGACATTGATGGAAAACTGCTTAGATTAAGCGCATTAAAGTTGAGGAGAGGGGCCTTGTAACGTCATTATCTAGTATAAACTGTACTGGCTAGTGACGCCATGCGACATTTTGACTCGATGCATCGCCGTTATTTTTTGATTACGCGAAAAAAGAAAAAATATGTGTCGAATATTTTCTTGTAATTTAGATGAGGGACTTAGAACAATAATTTTGTCAATTATCCCATTATTTTAACACAACTTTAAAATAAAATGCTCTGTATTTCTGCTTCTACGAGCCTTTTTTATCAAATGCTATTGCAAAAGAAGTATGATTCAGTTGACAACTGGTTTAATGTTAAAAATAAAATACTTTGCGTTCGTGGCGCACTACTAGGCGTGTGTGTGTATTAAATTCTCCATTAAAGCCCCTAACGGTCCTATTCAAAGACTTGAGAACATCATCATCTGATTCTGTTTTCCTTTCCGCCCTTACACAAGAACAATCTATAATATTAATAGCGTTATCGCGTACAATGTAAGAAGGAAAAGAAAAACATTTTTCTTTGACACTTCTCTTTCATTCGTTTGATTTCTTGTCCAATTAACTAGAAAAACAGCGGGCGATTACCACAGAGCCCGTATGACGTATTATGACTATTTCGGGTGGAAAGAGTGTGGTAATATTATTGATTAGTTTTGGCGATGTCATTAATTCGATATAGTTTTATTTTGTAATATTTGGTCCTTGATAATAAATTGGGTCGTTGAAGAAAGTTTGGTCGTTAAAGAAAATTTGGTCGTTAGAGAAAATTAGGTCGTTCAAGACAATTTGGTCTTTGAAAAAAAATTGCTCGTTAACACCTTGACTGCCAGGCTACCAGACACAATAGAAATTAAATTGTTAGACGTCACTGGTGAACGGCGTGGCATACACGGTGTTAAAAAAATGTCGTCCTCAAAAAAATTTGGTCTTAGCGGTACCAATGGAAGTTCCAAAGGAGTTTGTTCTGGAACCTAAACTACATGCTTAAATAAAGTTATGACTTTACTTCTCTCAGTGAAACACTTGACTATTGTTCGTGATTTGATACATTACATAGGTACATACATTCAATACATTTCCATACTCCATACTTATTCAGCAAACAAATTCACAACACCAACTTCCACCCACTTCCAACAAACCTTTGAAAAGACACAAAACCAACCCTAACTAGCTCAACATAAGTGTGGAACTCCCTTGAACGAAGAAATTTGTGGAGTTTCTTAAGCAAACAGTAGGAGGCTTATTACTGGCCGTGTGAACTGCCTCATGTGTCCTGTCGTACAAACTGGTGTATTGTGTTTGACCGATGGAGGTGACAACTCATGATGAATAGGACCTCGTTAATTGGTTCGTTTTCGTGTTTCTAATATTATGGTGTTTTTCTATGACAGCCTTGAGGCATGACGTGTATTGTTCTTTATTAGAATCATGCGTGTGGATGTTTTTGGTGTCCGCGGTGAAGGATCATTTACGTTATTTTATTGTAAGTATCGGGAAATGTATCAAATTAATACAGTCCAGTTTTTCTAGATACAGAACTACAATAATTCAGACCTTTCATGAATTCTTGTAATAAGCGTAACGCCAATACGAACGATTTTAAAATTTAAAAACACATCTACTCGTACCCTGCAAACATTTGGTTTAAATTAACAAACATCACCCATAGATAATGAATGAAGTCTTAATCTTCAACTTTATTTATCTTCAACTTTAAATTCTTCGACTTTATAGTTGCATCAAGCATTATTTTGTGCTGGAGCTGTACAATTGTCTGAAGGTTTGATTATAAGTGTTGAAATAATAAGAAAGGCAATTGGAACTAAAGAACTATTTTATTAATATTAATATAATTTATCAGTGACAGTACATAATATGTTCCTTTTGACGAGAGTACATCAAAAGACATTAACCATATAAACTATAATAATAAACCATTTATTTCAGGTAACAAAGACCCATAGATAAATACCTTAACCTAAAAATACATACTAATAACACTTTTGCACTTTTGCACTTTTGTACTATAAGTTTATTGCACGTGGCCAGTACTTTAGGAGTAGATATGCGTCCTTCTTTTCAACAATAAGAAAAATCTATAATTAATTTGAACTTGGTAGTTAATTATAAATTATTTCTCGACGGCATGTGAATTGTGAAGCCAAGTCTTCAATCCAAACTCTGACATTAGCTTAGTTACCACACGCTAAGAAGAGGATCATAAATTGAAATTATAGGAATTCTTTTTTCAGACCAACTACTCTAAAATCTGTTGTAAAACAAAGGTTGTACAATTCTAATAAGCAATCAGGTGTAGATTATCCTGGATACCCTTTTCACTTTCCCCAACGCAGCTCTGTAATCAAAGTATTCTTAAAACAATAACCCCATATTTAAAAAGATTGGCACACTATAGTGGCATCTCACATTACAGCTTAAGTACGAATATCTGACCACATTAGCTTGCATTATGCTGTGCCTTTTCAAGCTATTGAAGCTAAAACACAAAGGTGGTAGGAACAAACAAAATAATTAGTACGAGTGTTGAGGCGTTTAGCATTACCCACAATAAATTTTATATTTGAATAGGGTTTATTTGTGGTGTTTGGTGGAAGTTAGGAGCGGGTAAGCGGCTAATTTTATCGTAGACTTGACAAGCACTGATCGCCAGTTTTTAATTAAGTGTGATCTCAAGCCCTCTTTTTATGCTTTAAACTTGATCTTCGAAAAAATTGGAAGTCTTAAAGAAGAAAGAAAGCGTGTTGCGTTATGTTTATGCGTTAGTGGTAACTTTGTCTGCGTGTATTAAAAAGGGGGCTGGAATTGAATAGAATACGTACAGACGCCAGCACGTCAAGTTACCCCAATGTGTCAAATTTCTTTGATCGTTTTTCAACTTTATGTCAAACAGAATAAGGTTCTTATTCAATTGGGAAAATTTGACACATTGGTTGGGGTAACTTGATGTGATGGCGTCTGTACAACATTAAATAGAACTAAGGCTAGAAACTGTGTGATGACAAAAGACATGATATAGCATATTATGTTATTTAGAAATAATAATTATTATTATCATTAGGTACTTTTTTAGCAATGAGGACACAAGGCAACAGCTGTACGGATAAGGTAAGTCTGTGGACGGATTCCCATCTAATACAAATCGATCTATACCACTGCACACTGCTGTCATTTGTAGATCTTTGACAGCCAATTTTAGGTGACAGTACTCCAAAAGTTTTAATAAATAAATATTAATTAAGACGATAATATTTAAAAGGTGCTTTCTAAGTATCTGCCATCCTCTTAAGGGGTCATTGTACTCATCATTATAAACATCTTTTACTATGGGACAAACTCCAAAATCGCGAAAATAAAATCAGCTGTTCCCTACATTTTTGGTTATTGGATTGGATTCGATTCTGACAGTAATGTTCTTGCCTTTTCTATTATAGTACGATTCGCTCTTTCTGCGACAGAATTTTGTTCCGGCGTGTACGGTACAGTCGTCTGGTGTTTTATGCCTGCAGACTTTAAAAATGAATTAAGTAAATTTATCATTACAGTGACCAAAAATGTAGGGAACAGCTGATTTTATTTTCGCGATTTTGGAGTTTGTCCCATAGTAAAAGATGTTTATAATGATGAGTACAATGACCCCTTAAGAGGATGGCAGATATTTAGAAAGCACCTTATATTATAATACCATAAACTTCTCCAAACCATTTAAAACAAATTAAACATCTAACGCTCTACATAATTCATTTAGGCCATACATAGAGGAACAAATAATTGATATTTGAATGGCCCGTGTTTATCGTTAACAGGGTCTAACCGCTATCAAATAACATTCAGCAGGCTACGAGAATAAAACGACGAGATCTATTTATAGTGATATTTTGGGAGGCTGTGAATGGGCAGTGTTATATTATTTAATTTGTCTGTTTTAATCTGTACGTGTGCTGGATTATCTTTAATTATCGTGTTATTTTAATTGGGTTTTAAAATGTCGAGGTAGTATTTATTTATTTGTGTGTTTGTTTGTTTGACTGCCTCGTTGGTCTAGTGATCGCAAGCGCTACTGCTGAACACGAGATCCCAGGTTAGATCCCCGGGTGGGGCAAAGCGTTATTGAGGTTTTCCATTTGGAATTTCACAGTGTCAGCCCGGAGCTTGAATACGTTCCCGATTGATGGCAATAGGCTCGCCCCCTATTACATGGGACTTAAAACATAACTGGCGTAATGTGGGTGTAGGTAGGTACCTACTGGAGCACCTCTGCCATACCCTTCGGGGGTAACAGGCGTGATGCTATGTATATATGCTGTATATGTAAGTACTGACAGCCTATTTTCATACGACTGCAGGACAAAGGTCTCTTGTCATGCAGATCGCGTGAATGTTGATCATAACACTTGTACGCACCAGATGAATTGGTAACTTTAGACTCAAATTAATGATAAATTCAGGTTTCCTCGCGATGTTTTCGTTGACCGATGTCACTCTTTTCGATGATAAATTTAGAAAGAACATTTACAAGAGTTGGAAAAGTTATCTCGTGGTATTTACCCAGAGTTTAACCCACAACCACTAGAGGCGAAGCCTTTACCAACAGACCTTCACGGCATGGTGCCCAAATTCAGTATTTAATCAAATTAAAATAATAATTAATAATATTCTACAAGTTTCTTACAACGTTATCTGGTCCCAAGCTAAGCAGAGCTTGTGTTATGATGGGTAGGTATTAAACAACTGTTTTGGTATATTACCAGTAACTGCTTTGCATATTTGAGATTGATTTGTTTTTACATTAGGTCACATTTCCGATTGCCTAATAAAGATTCGATAGTCTATCAGGACCAAAATTCGTATTGGTCCTAGGGTACGGTTGCTTTAAAAGCTCACCTGAAAAGCAAAAACCAGCCAAGCCAAGCCTTTTCTTTCAAATACCAAGGGATCATAAACTTACCACCCACTCAACTCGCAATCAAACTGACAATAATTTACATATATTATAATCATCTCAATATACTCCAATTTCACTCGCAATGACTTTTAAACACGATTTCAATGACGGCTCGATCTGATTTTGACAAATGAAACGCAAGTGCCGTTCGTGAATGATTTCAGTGAACGTAATCTTAGCACAAAAGGTAACAATCATTTGAACAAAGGCGGGTGGTGTTCGCAATTAGTTCGGAATGAGCTCACCTGTGTCTGTCTGTCTGTTTCTGCGATTAATCAAACGAGCGATTCTTGCAGTGACAGTTAATATCGCTATTGAGGTTGCGAGTTGTAAGAGATGGCGGAGAAGATGGAGTGTGTTTGATATCTTTGGTGCCGATTGAACCTATGTACAGACGCCAGAACATCAAGTTACCCCAATGTGTCAAATTTCTTAGATCGTTTTTCAACTTTATGTCAAACAAAATAAGGTTCATATTCAATTGGGAAAATTTGACTCGTTGGGGTAACTCGATGTGCTGTCGTCTGTACAACGCTTTGTTAAGAAATTAAATATCTATGACTTTGACCTTTATTCGTAGGTATCAGATCAATATTCTTGTTCACATTCGGTTATAAAAATCCAAACAAAATCCAAACATAATTATCTAAGTTAAGTTTTGGTGAGAACTGTGAATCCTAACATTAGTATATTATGGTATTTCACGGGTTTTTTTACAGATTAGCAATGCTGTGAATATTGTCCTAAGAATTGTCAATCGTAAAGTTTTTATATTCCCTAGCAACACTTTCTTTCTAAAATACAATATAGTTATTCAAGTACCCAGCAATGTTTAGATTACTGCTTATCATTGCACAAAACCTGGACTAATAAATCACAATTGGCTGCTGCTCCGCGTGTTGTGGTTTCGATTCCCGCACAAAAATAAATTACATTTGACTACCAGGCTTTTGAGCCAATTTCACCGGCATATCCCCGCCACAGCGTGTGTCTTGTGCCAGGTTCACGAGATGAATGCTCATCACAGCGACAGTCAACGTTTGGATCTTTGCTGTGAAGCCGACGCAGGAGCAACTTACTGCTCATTTCATTGTTAGTCCATGTTGCGAGAAGAATGTTTCAACAGAGATATGTTGTAGTGATACGAATAAAGAGAGATCTTGACTGTCGTTAGCTAGTCACGGAGGGAAATTGACTAACTGATTGTATTAATAATGATATCACGCCTGTATCCTCCGAAGGGTTACGCAGAGGTATAACTGAAGCCATTCCGATCCATTTACCAGTTAAGTTCCATGTAGCGAGGCTATGCCATCAACCGGGCACAGTCCTGATTCGGGGCTACAACCCATCCCATTTGGAAATACTCCATTATTAATTTATTCATAAAAACTGCCTACTTACATTTAAAATGGCAAGACTATAGTCTCTTAAGATCTTCGATCAATAATAACACTAGATGTCGGGTCGGCGTCAAAAATCCGTCTCGGTAAATATAAGCTCATTAGAGACGTGTGTTGTTATTTTGTTTAATTTGCTTGAAACACGGCCAATGTAAACACGTCCCACAATGCCGCGTGTGTATTCAACAGTTGCAAAAATAATCCCCGAAAACGTAATTATTCGGCCGGAGTCTTTTACTTTCAGTAAGGACATGAAGAATAAGTTATATTTTAAGCTATAATTTAACAAATAATATCAATTTTTCAACAAAATTACCGATTTTAAACCACCGCGTTGCACAAACTTTTGTTTAACTGAACAGCAGATGCATGGAGTAGATTTGTATTGTAATCATTTTAATAATTTGTTACTAATACTTAATGTTGGTTAAAAATCGGTTAATGCTACTTTACTTTGTTGGACTCTTATTAGGTACTTAGCTTTTCTTTATTATTTTAGCTTTCCTAGCAATCTATTTACGTGTGCAGAATGGATCTCGATTGTCGCCAGAGAAAGAAGAGCTTTTGTTTCGTTCATTATTGGCCACCGACTTTCGAAACTGGAGTTATTTTTCACCTGTTGGTGTTTTATTAAGAAGGTTTATTTTTTTGTAAAAGAGTTTTTGTTTCGCCATTTTTAGTTTCTTCGTGTGTCAAGAAAGTCTTTCAAAACTTCAAAGAATCATTGAAGTCGCTTAACAATATTGATAAAGAAGTTCTATCTAAACATTAATCTGTACATCTCTGCCGGGCCCCTTTTAAAATAGACAGGCGTATTGTTATGTTATGCAAATATAAGAACTCTGCATAGACATCTCAATCGTCTTGAAGAGTTCCGTCGCCTGTCTTTTTCATCAATTTTTTTTTCACAAAATGTTACTTTCTAAATGAAAATGCTTGATTTGTTACTAAAAATGTAAAAATCGGTACGTGTGTCCGTGGGCCCCTGATATGAGTTTTTATATAAATGGGACCAATCTGTTAGTATACCCTATCAAATCAAAACAGATCTCTTCTTTCATCTTTAAAGGTCACAAAACCTAAAACAAATGCAACCGAATTGATAACCTCCTCCTTTTTTAGAGGTCGGTTAAAATAATTTGATTTCATTCAATGATTTTTAACCAGCTGCGCCCCGCGGTTTCACCCGCGTAAACCAGGAGTAGTTAAAAGTAGCCTTAGCCTATGTGTTAATCCAGGATATAAGCTACCTACATACTAAATTTCATCCAAATCTGTTCAGCCATTTGAGCGTGAAGAAGTAACAAACATACAAACACATACACACTCACACTCAGAAACTTTTGCCTTATAATATTAATGTGAAAACTACTAAATCGCATACAAAAGTAGAGGCATTAAATTTTTTTTTGGGGGTTGATTATAATGGGCCAACCCGCAGACAAATAATTTATAGCAATGTCTTAATAAAATAGCTATTGTACTAATTTAGCCCTACTACTTTTTTAAAATGGGTCAAATGTAATTATTTGCTACCATATATAACAAACCTTCGCTCGCATAAGAAATATAAATTATTATTTTGCAACTCTATCTTTCAATTCTTACTGTGTTCTGAGCATTGAAATGTCATACCAAGACCTACGTCTAGTTCCAAAATAGAGTAAAGACGAAATTGTGAACAAAACGTTTTTAACCTTACTTTTTAGGATTTAAGTTTCATTTTAGAATAAATATTTTTGTACTTATTATAAAAAATGGCTTTTATTTTTAAGTCACATTTCAAATTTATTCCTTTTACTTTTCTCCGACGACAGAAGGACTTAGGCATAAATATTTTGCAATTGTAATTAAACTTTATGCTTGAGTGTCAAGGTTTATAATGAACTGAACTTGATAATATTATAAAACTTTTTTCTATATTCGTAGTAAGAAATGCAATTGTTTATGCGTGTGTAAACGTGGACACTTTAGCGAGGTATTTTTGTTCCTGATCTTGTATCTAGTGCTATTATTGATCGAAGCTTAAGATTGTTGTAATATTTTAAGAAATAAATAAAGATTTCAACAAATGAATCAACAACCAGTAACTTAGTAAAAGGATAAAAAGAGGTCCTATGACGAACTTTAAATCAACTGATAGATATCAATTAATTTTGAACGGTGCCGCGGTGTTCCAAAACCAACACTGGCAGTTAAAAACGTCACCATCGCTCCTCCAATCAACACTTTATTTGAAATCGCTCCGTTCAGTCCATTGAGTGCACTTACAGGGGTGGCTCCCTCTGTTGAACCATCAGGAACTACACAAGATTAAGGATTAGTACTGGCGTACAATTTGCGCGGGTGATTGAATCCGTGTTTGTTGACTCTTAAACTATATTGGCGTTGGGTGTTTGATGTCGTGGGACTTTTTGGTGATGAATGTTGTTGTGAAGATTTTTAAATGATGTTAGATTGTACTTGAAGTTAGACACCTATTGAGCGCTATAGATAAACAAAATAAAATAAAAATAAAAAAGCCTTTATTCTACTACTTTTACATCTAAATGAATCTAGGTACACTTATTAAAGTTACTCTTGCTTACATTATAAAACGATTAACCTTAAAATTAACATAAGCAAATATTTATATTTTACTTAATTCCGTAGTACTTATTGCAATAGTCGCCTCTTTGGCGTAGGCCTCCCCCATTTCCTTCCATTGCTGTCTGTCCCTAGCCTTGGTCATCCAACCGGGACCACCTTTTTCCCAAAAGATGTCTTCCCACCTTTTCCTAGGTCTAGGCGCTATAGATACTAGAAGTAAAAACAGGTTTCAACTAATGACTGCACGCACAGGAACTAATTAAGGCAAAAAGACAATACTGTTTGAAGGAGCACGGCTGTTTAACAATTTATCCGACGCATTAAAGAAATGTGAAAATATTAATATGTTTAAATCTAAATTAAAAAAACATGTGTAACCTATGATGTCACCAACACACCAGATGTGAACAATGTAATATTAATAATAAACTAATTTGTATCTCATTTTCAGTGAACTGTAATAATTTTATCTATACTAATATTATAAAGAGGAAAAGATTGATTGTTTGTTTGTTTGCATTGAATAGGCTCCGAATCTAATGGACCGATTTTAAAAATTCTTTCACCGTTTGGAAGCTACGCTATCCCCGGGTTACATAGGCTACTTTTTATTCCTGTATTCCCACGGGAACGGGAACAACGCGGGTGAAACCGCGAGACATCTGCTAGTTGTTCATAAGAGAATAAAAATTCTTTAAACCTAGATCTAGTAATAACAACCGGGACCAACGGCATTTCGACAAACTCGGCAATAAAATAGAACAGAATAAGTACTCTTTATTGTACACCATAAAAACTTGCAAATTATTTCTATAATAACATAGGGTGATACAATGAAACACCTATCGCTAAAAGCGATCGATACAGACAACCTTTGGATGGACTTGATAATGAAGGAGAAAAGATGAGCAGACAGTAATACAATAGCAATATTTACTCTAAACTTAAGTCTTATTCATTTTTTTGTCTTATTGTCTTATTCATTGTGGAGAACTAGGCCATCAGGCAAATGAGTGCACTAAACTTGCTGAACCGTCACATTGTGCAACATGCTTGCGGTTCAAAAAACCGAGCAACCACAAAACAGGCGATCAAGAATGCCCTGCGAAGAAAATAGCCGAAACTAGATATATAAATTCCATAGATTACAATGAGGTCGAGTAGAGTGCTATCATTTATATCTGAGGCCTTTCAATGTGTGTAATATTAACTTAACGTATAATGTCCTTCGTGTACTAGTTTTAAGTTATTAAAATAACTTTAGTTTTACAATTCACATTACAGTAATAATCATGCAATTTTTACATTTTATTGACGCAGCAAATTCTGTCCGAGCACACTAGTTGTAGGTGCATTAAAATGCTTAAATGCTTAATTATTGTAAAATATGTCTCGGTTACTTGTAAAGTGTTGATGCAGAAAAGTTGTAAACTAATCAAAATATTTTACTTAGAATAAGATCATATTTTATAGTTAGTAGGTAAGATATTTACTTAATATTTGTTTGGGAGATTTAAGATAATTTTCATGTATACCTTGAGTGTTTACCTGAGATACAGGTTTATCCTAGTTCAGGTAGAAGCCACTAATTTTGTACCTCTAGTTTAAGGACTTAATGTTTTAATATGTATGTACATCTATTATTTCAATAAACAATTTCAATATTTCAATATATATATGTATATGTATGTATATGTATTAATTGATAGGCACCTCTGTATTAAGTTTTCCAAACACTCGACGGCACTAAACAGTCGAATTCCCAAAGGCCTGTGAAGTGCACATCGGTGCATTAAAAAGCACGCACTCCATTTAGTGAAGTGTTCGTGTAAGACAATGGCACCCCTGTAGTTGTTCCCCTGTTTGTGCAATGTTAGGCTGCGTTCCATTTACGCGAGCATGTAAGGCGCGTGTCAAAATGATTTCGTTTAGTTTTGTCATAATCAAAGCTAGGTTGTAAGAAACCTTAAAAAGAGCGATTGCAGCTTTGATTTTACTTGTGCCTATAATATACATAGACCTGTAAAATAGTAGTTTTTGAAATAAAAATTGATTGTTTCACCCGAGATTATTCAAGGTACTTACTTAGATTGAAACTGAGTTTTTAAAATTTCTTACACTAGAAACGCCTACTTATGGTTAGGCGTTTATGTATGTAATAGAAAGTAAACTGATTCTTACAAAGAATCCGATTAAAAATACTGTGGTCTTTAAGATGACATTTGGTTGACATACTATGTAATTACATGTTACATCACTCATTCGAGATCATTCGCATAAATCAACCATGGCCTTTATTCCACCCTCGAAACGTGTTGACAGTCTGTAACTGTCTTGTCTTTTACTAGTGTTTGGTGACGTCACAGAGTATTTGTTAAACAATAGCGCATTAGTACGCCACACAACGGGCGTTTGTTTTAAACTGTTGTTACTTAGGGTTGATACGAGTTGTTAAGTGTAATGTTTGGAAGGGTTTTTGTACAGTTACGTCGATTAAAGCTCAGCAGTTCTATTGTGTAACAATTACTACGAGAAAACATACCTATGTGAAGTGAAGGCGAATTGAGCTCTTTCCATACTTTATGCTAGGCTACAGTTTCTTTCGGTCAAGTTTTTACGGAGTGACATTACTGAATCAACCAACGGAGATGTTTTTTTTAGCAGTTGCCGTCCATTGCTGTCGACACCGGGACCGGTTCTGGTTGCCATAATAAAAAATAGCATAAAACCGACTGAGAGGTGATTCCTGTAATTTTTAAGACAGTTCTCATTTAAATCTTGATCTTTCAAAAATGCCTCAAATTTCAAACACACATTTGAAAAAAAAACACAGTTTAATTATAACTGCATTATAACAAAATGCCAGAGAGATATACTCTATGAGGGGCTTGTGGCTAAATAATAGCAGCCGCAAGTGTCGATCGAAGGTAAAGCAGCGCTGGACGAGGATGGGTGAACATTTACTACATAACAAAACCCCTCCGTGCATTGGAAAGCACGTTAAGCCGTTCGAAAGTCTGACAACCAGTTTAACCAAGGGTTAGGTACGTGTCACCTAGTCATGAAGTTGTGGAGATCAGATGAAAAGAGAAAAAAAAAATGATAAAGTGTTTATTTGTAACTTAAGGCAAATACATAACAGTTTACTTCTGCCAAACTACAGAGCAGTTTGTTGGCAGACGTAGCTCCCACGATACACTCAATATTAACGTATGTACGTTCACTTTTCCATTTACATAATAAAATTACAGAAATAATCTGACCACCACTTAAAACCTATTATAAGTAGGTACCCAAGCGCTTATAACTGCTTACCATGGTATTGTTGGCTCTATATTGAGGTTTGGAATTATATTTTGGGGAAATTCCACTAACAAGGAAACCATTTTTAGGTCACAAAAAAGGTGCATCAGGGCTAAGTTTGATTTGAAAATAACAGATAGTAGTAATAGTTGCAAACAATACTTTATTGAACGTAATATTTTAAGTCTGCCTTCCTTATTTATTTATGAAATAGCAAGTTTTATACGAACCAATCCTAATTTATTCAAAAAGCTATATCAGATGTTTCGATCCGTAATCGACGGGATAATAATAAACTATATGTGCCAAGATCAACCACGGCATTGATGCGTAAAAGTGTTCTTTGTTTGGCACCAATCATTTATAATAAAATCCCAAAACCTATTAGACAAATGCCTACCGCTCTATTCAAAATACATTAAAAAAAAATGCTCATTTCCAAATGTTACTACACTATATCGGAATTCTTAAATGACTGCAATTAATATTATTTAAATGGTTTCTTACAATTACGATATTTCCACATTTTCACCATCAAATATCTTATTTTTATTTTTACCTTATTTTTGTTTGTTTCTCTTTTCCAATTTTTAATGTATAGACTCAAACGTTGTATGGTTAAAAACCAATCTTACTATTATTTTGTACGCCATAAATGGCAGAACACGCAGATCTATCTGTTAATTTAAGACCTTACACTTAATTGTTTTGCTGTATACTCGTGTTTTACAATAAAATATATTCTATTCTATCCTATTCTATTCTATTCTATTCTACCACCAAATTACTGCAGAATATTACGAACATGCTAAACTACTAGATATCATTTTTTAATTACAGATTTGAGAAATTGCTGAGGTTTTCACTAAAGTTAGACAAAAGATAAGATTCAACTTTGTTTTTAAATGTTCTTTTTGTTATATCAGTTTCAAATGGTAGGCTGTTAAAAATACGTGCTACTAAATATTTTTAGGCAAGCACTTCATGTAAACACTGGTATCTGGCATCCAGTTAGATTGGAAGCTAACGCCAACATAGTAAGGCTTGGCAGACTACGAAACAAGAGAAGTATGTAAGTATCATAGCGTTCTGCAGTTTCTGCCTACCCAACTGGGGATAAACGTGAGTTCATGTATACTTACAGTACCTACCTATGTTACAGAGAAAGTGTATTTTTGTTCCATTATCACCATTTACCTACTTAATACCAATGATATTTATAAGTAAAAAGGGTGTAGATAGGTTACCTAAACAACATTCTTTAAAAACGGCACACTAACGCACGCACGGCGTGTTGACAATGAGGTCAAGTATGGCTAGTTAGCCACATTTTAACGTGTCGCTTGCTTAGCGCTTATAACCTATCTACACCTTTTTACTTTTAATATCATTGCTTAATACTGTCATGTTTGCAAATTACCTTCTCATCAAGGGAGGCATACAATACTAACATAGCTCGCACAGCAAGCTAGTAACATTGTATTTTATCTAATTCCCACGTCTTAACAAATTGTAGTACACCGTCAGTTCACACAATCGCTTTAAATCCATCCCAAGGATTTAATTACGTCTTCTTGAAAATTTCATTGCAATTAGCGTTCTCCTAGTCTATCAATTATTTAAGAGAGCTCAAATCCCGCAATATCAACGAATTAACAGTTCACTGTAGCTGTCCACTCAACTGCCCCTCTGAATCCCGGGATAAAACCGGGATTTCTTTGAGGCATCATCCTCTTTCTGTCTCACTCACTTGTAGGTGAAATTACACGAGTGTGACAGGGAGGTGCGACGTCTAAGGAGGTTTCCCATGAAAATTGTATGTATGTCAGTTTGTTATACGCGGGGTCTTTGTAAACAGAATTGAATATTCAGTGAGGTGTTGCGAAAATCACTGTTATACTCCCTCGGATGGACTAGAAGTAGCCCGGATCTTATTACGTGTCCATTTTCTATCGTTCATGGAAATTGAAAATGTTAAATACGAAAATAGCACTGTTTTTTTTCTAATTTGTTTACTATGGCTCGGTGTTAAATTATTACATTAAACTTAGAGAGGTCAGCTATATTACAATCAAGCTAATATACATTACCTAACACCATTAACAAGGCGATTTATCGTAATGAATCGTAATTGTTCGCCATCAATTAAACGATGCATTAAGAAAAGAAACGAACATGTTTCAGATATAATAGCACATTGTATTGTGAACATAATTAATTAGTAGATACGGTTGTATTTTACTTTTTGTAAGTGATTAACGGGCATTTGATGCAATTCTACCATTACTTAGGTCTGTGACAGTGCAAATAATTTATCAGAATTCATAAGACATACCTACCTACATTTTGTAGTGCAAACTACATGCCTTACCTAGGTTCTTGAATTTTTTTAAAAGGAATTACACAAAAAGTTTTTGAGCATAAAAGGATTTTAACGTTTTTCCTTTAGCAGTTTGTCCATGATTCATGAGTAAGAGGCTCTGCCTCATTAAAACGCCATGGCGACTTCGTCGGCTACGTATCCAAGCAGTTAATATTGAAATGTATGGTACCTAACTCACTTGGCGACGGTCAGGCAACGTCGACAAATTGGAAGCGTGGCCACGAGCTACAGTTCTCTACGTGGCTTCTGGATACTCTGGCGGCTTGGCGACGTTACCACTATAATTTACACGGTAAACTACACCTCGCTCACTCAGTCGCCAGTCAGCCGCCATTTCGGACGCTCGCTCGAAATATAGTACCTAGTTAGTGTTGTAATTAATGAGTTACGATACTGAAAAATTTATAATAGACATTCAAAACCGTTCTTGTTATGGGATAGTTCATCTAATGAGTATTCCGATCGTCCGAAATTAAAATTATGACCTGATATAAAAGGATGAACCCATAGTTTCTTTTTTTTCTATTTTTCTACGACGTAACAAAAAAGTGCGATTTCTTCTACATACATTCCTGACGACGTACTGACGACGTAAACGAACTGACTGTCGAGACGCCATGGCCACTCGGCTTGGCGATCTTCAGATGCCAGAAGTAGCCAGGCCTGTGCCGCTGGCAACGTCGCCATGGCGTCTTAATGAGGCAGAGCTCTAACTGATCATGATTATAAACAACTTTCAGATGACGTTAGATGTTTCAAATCTAAACTAAAGGAAATAAAATGGAACGATATTATTAAGCCCGGTAGGGGCATGGATGAAAACTATGAATCATTTAACAATACACTTACTTGCCTACTTGATAAATTCATACCAGAAACAAAACTAAAGTTAAAAACAAACTATAAAAAACATTGGCTAACTAAAGGTATCAAAATTTCTTGTAAAAATAAAAGGCTTGAAAAAATACTCTCCATAAAAACAAATAACCTTTTAATTAAACACCATTACAAAATATACGAGAAAACTTTAAAACTAATTGTAAATAAGGCTAAAAAGCTACAGTATATAAATAAATTAATGAAATCTAATAATAAAGTGAAGACTATGTGGAAAATCATAAACGAACGAACGAATAAAAACGTAAAAAAGGTAAAAAATAACATTACGCTACACCTAAACGGCAATGCCATCTCGGACCCAAAGCAAACAGCAGATATATTTAATAACTTCTTTGCGTCTATTGGAGAAGGAAGTGTCCAAACACCCGGCAAAGAACTGCGAAATACCTCTGTGGTCCACCGCACAGAAAACACCATGTTCTTAAGTACAGTAGGCCCCGGTGAAGTAAATTTAATATTAAAAAGCCTTAAAAACAAAAACAGCTATGGAATAGACGAAATACCACCTACCCTAGTCAAACAGTGTGCAGATGAGCTGACCCTACCATTCTATTTGCTAGTCAATCAGTCTTTTGATGAAGGCAGATTTCCGAACTACCTAAAAAAAGCCATTATTAAGCCAATTCACAAAAAAGACTCAAAAACCGACCCTTCTAATTACCGCCCTATTGCTCTTTTACCTACAGCCTCGAAAGTATTCGAGAAAGCGATGGGTAATCGCGTTTATTCGTTTTGCGAAAAATATAAAATCTTTAACGAATCTCAGAATGGTTTCCGCAAAAACCACTCTACAGTTCTAGCAGTATATAACCTAATCCAGGAAGCCATTAGTATAATTGATAGGAAAAAATACGCCGTAGGTATACTGTTAGACATGACCAAAGCTTACGATAAAGTGCAATTTGACATCCTACTTAACAAGCTACAAGGAATAGGGATCCGCGGAAAATCTTACGAATGGTTCAAATCATATTTGGAAGATAGAGAACACCAAGTCGAAGTAGAATACTATAACGAACATGCAAAGCAAATCCAATACATTCGGTCTGATAGCAAGCAAATTAACGCCTCAATCCCCCAAGGGAGTGTTATTGGATGCCTCCTGTTTATCATCTACATAAACGACCTCCCCACAATCATAAATGAGTCATGTGTTCTGTTTTGCCGACGATATCTCTGTACTAACTTCTTGCCACGACAATACCAACTTAACCGAAACACTTACAGGTATACTTAATAAAATAACAACTTGGATGGCAAAACACAACCTTGAACTAAATTTCAATAAAACAAAAATAATGTCCTTCCATCCACATCAGAAAGCTCCTTTAGACATAACATTTATTTACAATGATGCAAAAATAGAAACAGTTAGAGAATTCAACCTACTCGGCTTATCCATAGATACAAATATAAATTGGAAATCACATATAAAAAAAATTAGGTCTAAGTTATCAAAATTTGCCTATGCCCTCCGTGAAATAAAAAAAACAACAAATCTCCCCACTGCTCTGGTTACGTATTATGCCTATGCATACGCATGGTTAAATTACGGCGTAATATTATGGGGAAATAACACAGATGCACCAACACTTTTCACACTACAAAAAAGACTGATTAGAATACTAGTTAATATAGATAACACAGACAGCTGCATACCCCATTTCCAAGAACATAAAATTTTAACACTTCCTTGTATATATATATTGGAATTGTGCAAATTTGTCAGAAACAATCAAAAACTATTTACTACACGCGAACACACACAGACTCACTACACACTACGACACAAAAATAGACTAAACATACCAGGATCTAAGCTGAAAATACACTCGACAAGCACTTTAGTAATGTCAATTAAAATATATAATAAATTACCAGACGAAATTAAAAATGTTCAAAAATATAATATATTTATAAATAAATTAAAACAATTTCTAATCCGTAAATGTTATTATAATATAAACGAATATTTAAACGATAAATTTAATAAATAAACAATAATACCAAAAAGAAAAGCAAAAATATTGTATAATACTTACCAATAATAATAATATAATAATTTAAACAAATATCAATGTATAAGTTCAACACATGAGTAGTAAAAATTATATGTATAGGTACAAGTATTTATAAGCCTACCTCAGCCTACCTACACTAAACAAAAGAGTAGTAGAGATTAATATAAAAATTATATAGAAATATTTATAATAGCCCTCCTCGTAATTCTCCTAATTTTTATATTGTTATGCCCGACAGGGCCCACAATGATGCATATTATTATTATATCCTTATGTACCTACCACCTAAGTTCACATTGTGGAATACAATAAATGTATTGAGTATTGAGTAACTTTTACTACTACTACTACTAACGAAAATGTACGAGACAGCTGATACTTTTATCTTTTTAAGTGTCCTGTACATCTGATTTGTTACGTCTTCCAACATAAACAGCTTTTTTGTCGTATCTTGTTCTTGGTTTTATTTAGTACTAGCAGACGTCCCGCGGTTTCACCCGTGTAGTCCGTGGGATTACAGGGATAAAAAGTAGATTATGTCATCCGAGAATAGTGTAGCTTTCCACCAGTGCACTATTTTTTAAAAGTGGATCATTCGTTCCGAAGATTACCCCCTACATACAAACTTACAAAGAAATTTTACCTCTTTATAATACTTATTAGTAAAGATTACTTCAAGTTAGTTGTAGTACAAACAGTTACATAAGAGCCATTAGGCTAAAAACTTGTATGTTTACATAAATTTAATAAAACAATATTTAAAAAAAATGATATAGCAAAAATAATATGACCTACAACTTGTCTGTATGTCTGTACTGTGAGTATAGGTCGGTCAATTGAATACATATGCTTTTAAACTGTAATTTCAATAAACAAGTCTAACTTTTTGACTCTGGTGAAAGTCACAAATTTTTGCGGCGCCCCGAAATCGCAGTTCAGCGTGGATATTACAATCATATGACCGATTATAATCTTTCATCCCGAATTCAAGAATAGCTTGACCTTTTTTCTTATTTTAATGATCGGAAATCGTCTTAATTATCCTACCAAATAAATATGTCTTCTTTCTTTCTTTTCTTTCTTTCTTTCATAAGTTTCCTCCATGAAGCAGAAGGGAGTGTCAGACTCTTGACTAAAACCCATCCGTGTTCCTCCTAATGCCTTTTGCCTTCGATGACCGCGATGACTCTTTCGAACAAATTCCGCAACAAGAATAGCTTGACCAGTATCCATTATCTCGATTGCCACATCAACACGTAATTCGTCCTTCCCGGACTTAAGCCCAGCGGTCCCACCCGAGAGCTGTCGTAAATTAAATTTCATTCTCGTAACGCTGACAGACATTCACTTTTCATATCCTCACTTCTGATGTGGTTTTTATGGGACACCACATTTGTTTGGGTTTTTTAGGGACGGCAATAGCCTTGTATTGGCGAGAGCTACGAGGCTTATATTTCAGGATTATGTTGTACTGTTGTTGGTAGACATTTTTAGCCGACTTCAAAAAAAGGAGGAGGTTCTCAATTCGGTTGTATATTTTTTTTTTTTTTTTTATGGTTTGTTACCTCAGTAGGTACTCCGTCATTTATAGACCGATTTTCAAAATTCTTTTTTTGTTTGATAAGGTATACTAACAGATTGGTCCCATTTGTATCAAAACTCATATCTGATGAGGGATCTTCGAGGAATTGAGGGAACTCCTCAAAAAATATAGGCACACATGCATCGATTTCAACATTTTTAGTAACAAATCAAGCATTTTCATTTAGAAAGTATCATTTGGTGAAGAAAAACTGATGAAGAAGACAGGCAACGGAACTCTTCAACGCATAACAGCAAATTATTCGCGATTGCTATAGTCAGATGTCTATGCTGAGCTTTTGTATTTCCACAACATAACATTACGCCATTCTATTTTAAAAGGGGCCGGCAATATAGCAATTGTTATCCAACTTCAATGATTCTTTCAAGTTTTGAAAGACTTTCTTTACATACAAAGAAACTAAAATGAACAAAATAAAAACTTTTTTACAAACTTCCCCTTAGGTCGTGGGGTGCAAGTGCCCATCTTCTTTTCAAAGACATTTCATAAAGCTTATAGTTGACCGAAGAGATTTAAAATAAAGTTTTAATTATTCTAGATGACGTTACCGAGACATGGGATCAAAGTTTTTCTTTGACTTTTCCTTGACATGGGCATATAAGAATAATTTATGAATATTGGAGCGGCAGCGGAGCGTACTAAAAAAAACTCATAGACTTGTGTCCAAGCAGGACACAAGTTTCGGACGAAAATTTTGATCGTGATGTTCGGTCTATAGGTATTGAATGACTTTGTAGTTGACACTTCCTACTGACACTAGAGAATAAGCATTGGCATGCAACGTGGCAACAACGCCAGTCTTATAGGCACTTAACCAGCCGACAGCGATACGAATAAATTTTTGTTGTCGATACACGGGGTCTTTTGGGATATTAATTTAAAGTTTTAAAAATCTAGTACAACGACTATTTATTATATTTTATCTATGCTTTGTCTCTGAATTAACCTACGAAAGACTAGTAGAAATTTCTTAAGGCAGTCTGCCTTAGTACGATTATGTTTTCATACATACACAACTACATATGCATAAACTCACGCCTTTTTCCGTGGGGGTAGGCAGAAACTACAGACCGCCATCTGCTACGATTTTTACATACTTCTTTTGCTTCGTTTACGTTTAAACATTTAGTCGTACACACACGTGGGTTGCGAGTACTACGCACCTGACCTTTCTGAAGGACATCACCTATAAAGTCTACGTATGTCCTTGTAAAGTTTCGCCTCCCGGCGGCGTTTGCACTTACAACAGCCTTATAAATAACAGATAGGTATTTCCTATCTGTTACTTTTATTTGTGAATAAAGTTTGAAAAAATAAATAAATATTCCACAACTTTTTACACAACGCCATTTAGTCCCAAGTTAAGCTTAAGAGCTTGTATTATGGGTACTAAACAGCTGATAAACATACTTATATATTTCTAAATACATACATATTATAGATAAATTACACCCAGACACAGAACAAATGATCGTGCTTATCACACAAACATTTGTCCTGGGTGGGAATCGAACCCACGTCCTCCGGCATAGCAGTCAGGGTCACTAACTACTAGACCAACAAAACACAACAACACAAACAAAACATACAAAAGAACAATACAAATACAAAACAAACAAAACAATACAAAAATAACAATACAACAATACCTACATTATTAAAGTATATTTTCGTAGCTCTCATAACCTTTATGTAACCAGTGACATCGTTTCTCGATTTATTGTACGTACTATATATAATATATACTATATACTATATACTATATATAATCAACTATCCTGTTATCTGTCGTTTTCACATAAACAGTATGTTTTAGCAATAATTACTACAGTCTTGATTACCTACACCTAAATATGTTACAACAATCATCCAAGATTCCAAAAGCGATTTTCTCGTAAAGTATTCTAAGAAATTTAAGCTATAGGTACAGACGCCAGCACATCAAGTTACCCCAATGTGTCAAATTTTCCCAATTGAATATGAACCTTGTTCTGTTTCACATAAAGTTGAAAAACGATCAAAGAAATTTGACACATTGGGGTAACTTGATGTGCTGGCGTCTGTACTTCTTTGAAATAAATCTGTTCTCAATGTAGCAGTAGTTATTTCAATCAAAAAACTAAAATCTTTTAAAGGATGACGGGCAAAGATTAAGTATACATGGAATCCACACAAAAACCATTTTTTTTAATATCTAAAATTAACAACTTTTATTTTAATAGGTATCATTTAAGTAACTATAACATTTTCCCCACAGCGAATTGAGACTAGCCCCGAAAATAACAAATGATAGTCATAAAAAGTGCTTTCTAACGACATAAGTCTGGTCGTTATTGGTCGGCGGGTACATTCCGCCCGTCGTCCTTTTGCGGAAGTAAAGTTCGTGATTATATACCACTGTTACTGTAACCATCAGATCATCACCATCATCTTCACAACCAGAAATTAATTAGAAAAAAAAATATCTATCATGCTTCGCTCTTCCCACCTTGTTCAACAAATTACTACTCACTTAAAAGGTCATTTTCTTTCTTCCACAACTAGTTGACTCCAATTCTGTACCTTCAGTGAAAAGTGATATAAGTGAAAAATCATAGTTTTGAGTAATATAAGGTTAAAGATTTAAAAAAATCTCGTTATTTTTCTAACGTTCTAAAATAAAAAACGATATGTGGTACGTGTAGATAATATTATAAAGATTATAAAGAGCTTGGTTTTAATATATTATTTTGCACGGAATTTAAGTAATTAGTAAAAATAGCCAGTTATATCACCGTACACTACAGTTTTCGTTGCTTATTTTTGTGTATTTAAATCTATAATGAAATGAATTATTTTACACATTTAGTTACCGTTTCGTGTGAAATGTTATAAGGCTTGTGTTTTGGCATGTTTTGCCTGCAAATAGTTGTTGTGAGAAAAGGTCGTAAAACTAATATGATCATTTTGATTATCAGCAACCTTTTTTCATTGTTTTATTTAAAATTCCTAAGTAAATATTCAATTGTACCCCTTAACACCAATGTATTTTTCAAACTAGTAAGTGATTAATGCTACAAGCTAGAATTGATTGTGATACATTTTGTTTACATCGAAGTGTTTAATGATACAAGTAATAAGTATTTTCAAACGTTTTTGTCACAGAAAGGGTAAAACTATGTTAATATCATAATAAAATAATAACTAAATTAAAAAAATGTAAATGAAGCAAAAGAAAAGTATAAGAATCGTAGCAGATGGCGCGTAGTTTCTGCCTACCATGCCATGGGAAACCATGGGAAAAAGGCGTGAGTGTATGTATGTTTATACTAGTTATTTATATTATGCAGAACAAACAACCACGTTTAATATTGCAAAAAAGTTGCCTTCTTTTAGCCACTAAAATTTATCTACCACAAAGTTCAATGTTCGACGGCTCACCACATTAATAACACGACCGTCAACACACATGACGCTGGCAAAATAATCGAAAATCTCAGTTGCTAGAGAAGAAAATAAATAAAAAGAAGATGTAGTAACAAAAATTGAAAAGAGTATGCTTAGATGGTTTGGTCACGTTGAAAAGATGGATGAAGAGGACTAACGAAAGGTATTTACAAGGCAGATGTAAGTGGGAACGCCGGGAGGGGACGCCCAAGAAGGACATACATAGACCTTATTGGTGAGGTTCTTCAGAAAGGTCAGGTGCGTAGTACTCGCAACCGGCGTGTGTGTATGACAACATGTATGAATGTAAACGAAGCAAGAGAAGTATGTAAGAATCGTAGCATATGGCGCTCTGTAGTTTCTGCCTTTCTACCCCCATGGGAAAAAGGCGTGAGTTTATGTATGTATGTATGTAAACACAATAAAATTTACGACTGGCCTGTTGGTCTAGGGGTTAGTGGTCCTGACTGCTATGCTGGATATATTAGGTTTGATCCTCACCCAAGACACATGTTTATGTGATGAGCACGACCATTAATTCTGTGTTTCATGTATCTATAATATGTATGAATTTAGAAATGTATATGTAGTATTATCGGTTGTCTAGTACTCATAACACAAGCTCTGCAGGTTCTAGCCATATTAAAAATTCAATTTCTATTATCGTAAAGGATGAGGCGACAATAGAAAGAAAATGGCGTATATGGAATCAGCTGTTTGTCAACTGTCAAGTGTTAACGAGTAGAATTTGTAATATGGCTGAAAATGAAATACACTTGACAGTTGACAAACAACTGATTCCATATACGCCATTTTCTTTCTATTGTCGCCTCATCCTTTGACAAATAGAATAGAAATAGAATTTGTTATATGGCTAGACCTGCTGCTTAGTTTAGGACTAGATGGCGTTGTGTGAAAGTTGTGGAATATTTTATTTATTTGTATAAATCTTTAGATGATAACTTTTCTAAATAATATCTTACTATCACATTGTTGCAAATATGTCTAAAACTAGCCTACTGTTCAATATCTCCAACTAAATTCATGAACAATCCAAAAACAACCGTCAAACAGATAGAGACAATTCAAAAGCTCAATTAAATTATACCGGGACTGTCACATCATCTCCATAAGTGTCGGAACAAAACAAGCGAGGCTAATCCGGTGTGCAGAGATATTTAAAAATTATAGCTTAGGTAAGCTGTGATAACAGCAACTTGTACCTGCATTTTATGTCATTTGCTAAAGAAATTACTTAGCTGTGTGAAATTATAGTGAAAATTGTAAATCATATCGGTGAATTTGACAATATCGAACTTCTTGATGTTGGATATGTTGTCTAGTTTAAAATTTTAAGAAGAACAAGGATTAATGTAACACTTTTCACTAGATATAGGATATAGGATTTCATTTGTATCACTTTGGATTAAATGAAGTAAAAGCTTTCGGTTCGTGTAAGATGTGGTAACTCGAGTCGTATTAAAATACATTTCAGAAATATAAAGATCGGTTCGGAGCACTTTGGTATGAATCAAAAAGTATTATTTTACACAATAATTTCAATAAAAATTGCTTAGTTAGATCAATGTACACAAAAAAATCTCTTTCATTTTTAATCGTATAACAACGGGGATAAGATAGAAATGAAGTTAATTTTTTTTTAATAAGTTTAATCAGAGAATTTAAAAACCGATCTAGGTCGACATGTATCACTTTTCACTGAAGGTACAGAATTATAAACAATTACCTAATTAACATTTAATTCCCGATCGAACAAATACTAGAAATTCATTATTGTTTCTCGATACGCCATCATTCTCAGATATCTCAGATCAGCATAGGAAATTGAGCAGTAAATCAAACGACACATAAGAAACACCATTGTCGACTGCATGTCACAGATACTCTTATAACGGGATCACAGGTCACACTAGCATATTCCCCCGACTGTGCTTGATTATTGACTAATACTCGTATACCTATACTCAATACTCAATATTTATTACGTTCCACAATGTACATAAATGGTCTTAAGAGTATAAGGTACAGAATCATTATGGACCCTGTCGGGCACAGCAAAAACTTATAAGAGAGGAAGAGGGCTAATGCAGCAGTAACTTAATTTCTAAAATCTTATTATCTTATTTTAATATAGTAAGCAAGTACTAATACTGCAATATTTATAATGTGTTATATATATACCTATTATGTACGAGATATATGTGTTTCTAATATTATTTAATATATTTATGTGGAGGTATTATAGTTATTTATTTGTTTTATGTGGGTGTTTTTTTTTCTATGTTCAGTCAGTCAGTCAAAATTAGTCGTCAGTAATTTTCCATCTAGGTATGCAATCTTATGTTATGTTTTTTTTTTAATCTATGGACACCAGTTCATCAATCTACCCCAAACTGTAATTTTTGGAGTATTCCCGTTTGAGCACCTATTTATTGAGCACCTATGCATTAACCTATGGGAAATGGGAATACCTTTGGTGCTAAATGCGTAGGTGCTGAAACGGGAATACTCCTAATTTTTTGCCAATTGAACATGAACTTTATTCTATCTTCTAGGTATACTAATTATTATAAAGCAGAAGAGTTTGTTTGTTTGTTTTGTTGAACGCGCTTATCTCAGGAACTACCGGCTCGAATTGAAAAAATCAGGCTGTCAATATTAAGCCACTACGTCCTCATGCATATAAAGAACATCATACAAACATAAACACAGACTTTATAAGCCTGTATATTTTTTCATTAGTACATGCGTACAGGCAGCAACGTAGAGCGCTAATCTTGACAATTAATACACAAGAACCAGGTCCCACGGTACACAGAGTAACAATGGCGAATTGGAAACATTGATATAACTGTTGGAGGTAATTATCGCCATTTTGTAAGAATGCTGGTACTTACAGTGGAAAATTGTTTATGAGTTCAGTTTTTGTTTGTGTTGGATTTTGATGGAAAGGTTTCATCACATTTCTGCCTACTAGGTAGGTATATAACATTACGACGATATTTCCCGATATTTGTTATTATTTATTTATTAAGAACCTTACTTAAGTACCTACATCAATCTTAACAGTTGACCTAATGTTATAGATTTCAAATCTATTTTTTTTTTTATATAAATATTTTTTTATTACCTATTACCATTATTCCTATAGTAAACCTGCATTTTGTTAGTAGTTATGTTTAAGTAGTAGGTACCGTGTAACAGAGAACGAACCTTGTGTTACCAACTGAATACAAATTTGGACTCCCGACAGCGCTACTAACAATTTGCCTAACCTGGAAATTGAACCTAGGACCTAATTCGCGGCAGTTTACTAGTTAACAAACTAGTAAACTACTTCAAGTAAAGTGTTGAAATAGTATCGGGCATTTATTATTCCAAAATTATAATTTTAACGACATATTATGGGAGAAGTATACGTAGGTATTAGTTGTTCTTTATTTTTACACTGAATACGTACTAAGTTTAGTCCTTTTGATTCTTAAATTGAATAGTTTTGTTGGTTTTCCTGAGCAAAACACTATTAAAGTGCATAGAAAACCTGTACAAAACGATTTCACTGTTCACCCATTCTATTGATAGCAATTTCACCTCAATAACAACTAGAAAAGACCGTCCTATCACCCTCGGACAGTACGTCAGGAAAATTCAAATATTTTCTTACCCTGATTTCACCCCACCTTTTGAGAGTAAATCTACTGGCCACCCCATAAACGTCCCAATCAATTTTCACCCCTAAATTTAAAGCGATTTCATTTTTTTGCAAATATCCTTCTCGGTCAATCCGATCTGCGTCCGGCATACGACTTGGGGTGTAATGGACTTGAGATGTAAGACCTGCGGGGTGCCCTATTTGAGATTGTATGGACAATGTTTTATTTTGGGCACTCGCTTAATAGTGTGGAATTAAGACCTTTAAGAAGTTTAGATGATTTTTTGATTGGTAGAGAGAAAAAATAACGTTGCATTTTAAAACGAAGCGATAATGTTACTTTTAGTTTGATAATAGTATGATCAATCTAACCAATCTTGAGTGATTTTTTCTTTACTACACCAGCACGGCTAAAAACTCTCTAAGGTACGGTTGGTGCAATGGCTGAGCAATAGACTGCTGCGTTGGATGTCACAGGATTGAATCCCGCTGTATATATATATTTTTTTTTATGTTTTTTTTATTTAATTCACAAAACTGATGTAAAGACAACAGCACATCAAGTTACCCCAATGTGTCAAATTTCTTTGATCGTTTTTCAACTTTATGTCAAACAGAATAAGGTTCTTATTCTATTGGGAAAATATGACACATTAGGGTAACTTGATGTGCTGGCGTCTGTACAATCACAAAAGCAAAAAAAAAGTTACAACACAATACTTCTGATGATTGACACCTACTGGAAGTGAATCTAGCATGCATACTATGTGTAAGACAATTAAATAAAACTTACAAATTATGACGGCGGTGGCCATTAAAGCTGTCTCTGGTAGTCGTAATATTATGGTATTTTCTGTTTACATGCCTACAAACTCACCGGAGAACCTGCCTTTGTTTACTCAGGTTTTAGGTGAAATAAGTGCGGTAATTGAGACGTATGATGTTGAAAACATATATATAATGGGAGATTTCATGGGGCTCATCCGCAAGAATTATTTTATGTGGAGTTATTAAGTTTTTGTAACGATCAATCCTGGGTCTGTGCTGATACAAAAAAGTTAGGATGTGATCAAAACTACTACACCTTTATTAGCGATGCTCACGGCTGTAGGAGGTGGTTAGACCATTGTGTGGTCTCTTCGTCAGCCTGGCAGACAATTGTTAGTGTAGGTATTGATGAAGATATTTATGTGTCCGATCACCTACCCATAAATATTACATGTGACTTAGATGTAGTTAGGCCAAAGTTGTTGACCGGGGCTGCACCCCGCAATGCTGTTGTTTGGGGTATCAGAAATAAAACAGAGATCGAAAATTATCATGAGATGTGTTCTGATAAATTACGGGAGATAGACTTCCCACTGGAGTTTGTGGTGTGCAGTCAGGGGTCATGTAGCTTGGATAGTCATAAACTTGTCCTTGATAAGCTGTACAAGAATATTGTTGATGTCCTTTGTGAGGCAGCGAAGGAATCGAATGAAGCACGCAGGAGACCTAAGCGTGGTAGTCCATTATGTGGGTGGAACAAACATGTGCGAGATGCTCACCGCGAGGCCAGGCTTAGTCTCCAGCTTTGGGTATTGGCTGATCGTCCAACCTCTGGGACTGTTTACGACCAAATGTACGAGACGCGTAAAATTTTCAAAAGCCGGCTAAGGTACTGCCAAAAGAGGCAAGATCAATTAAAAATGGATGTATTAGCCGAACAACGGGCGACGAATAATTTCAGTGCATTTTGGAAGTCCACAGGTAAGTTGGAGGTTAAGCCTGGTCTGGCGGCGGGGGTAGGGGGAGTCACTGAGCATGCGGATATCTCAAACTTATTTAGAGAGCATTTCAAAGTAAGGTCTCCACTTGGTCCCTCAGTATCTGGAATCGGCTGTGTCTCTCATGCCCGGGGGCAGGAGCCGCTGCTACGCTTCACCACGAAGCAAGTTAGATCGGTGATAAATAGTATGAGTAGGGGCAAATCCCCTGGGCATGATGGGCTTAGCATTGAGCACTTAAAATATGCAGGCATGCATGTGCCGAGGGTCCTGTCCTTGTTCTATTCGTTGTGTATCAGCCACTCGTATTTACCGGCAGACTTAATAAAGACCATTGTGGTACCCATCGTGAAGAACAGGACAGGTGACATCTCGGACATAAACAATTACCGCCCAATCTCTCTTGCTACTATTATGGCCAAAGTGTTGGACAGTATGCTTGACTCTTGTTTGGCAAAATATATTAAGTTGCACGATGCTCAGTTTGGGTTTCGCCCCGGACTATCAACCGAAAGTGCTATTCTAGGTGTGAAGCATACTGTCAAATACTACACTGACCGTAGCACGCCGGTGTACGCCTGCTTCCTTGACCTCTCCAAGGCTTTTGATCTCGTTTCTTACGACGTGCTCTGGAGCAAGTTGAGGAGTAGGGGTATACCGGAGGAACTGCTCAGTGTATTGCGGTACTGGTATCGCAGCCAGACAAACCGTGTCAAATGGTCTAATGCGCTCTCGGAGTCCTATGGGTTGGAGTGCGGGGTGAGGCAGGGTGGTCTGTCGTCCCCTCGGCTCTTCAATCTATATGTTGATGACCTCATTGTCGAGCTCAGCAGCATGCGTGTCGGATGCAGGGTAAATGGTGTTAGTTGTAACAACATCAGTTATGCGGATGACATGGTGCTGCTGGGACCGTCACCGGGGGCGATCGTGGAGTTACTACATGTATGCGAGACCTTCGCTGCTTCACATGGACTTGTCTATAATGCCAATAAGTGTGAATACATGGTCTTTGGGGTCGCTGGTAAGTGTCGGGAAAGTACATTTGAACTCGCTATAAATGGAACGTCAATTCGTAGAGTGAAAATGTTTAAGTATCTTGGGCATTTTCTTACCGACGACCTCAGTGACCATGTTGACATTGAACGGGAGCGTAGGGCTCTGGCGGTCAGGGGTAATATGTTGGCACGAAGATTTGCTCGGTGTACTGACCAAGTAAAGGTAACGCTTTTCAAAGCGTATTGTCAGAGCTTTTACACCGGTAATCTTTGGGTCAGCTATTCGAAAAGATCGCTGGATGTCCTGCGCGTCCAATACAATAACGTTTTAAGGATGCTGTTGCGATTGCCTCGTTTTTGCAGTGCCTCTGGAATGTTCGCGGTAAACCATACCGATGGGTTTCATGCAATCATCCGTAAGAAAACGGCCTCACTCCTGAGCAGAATAAGGGGCAGTCGCAATAGTATCCTGAAAGCGATAGCGTCTGATTCTTCTTCCACCATAATAAGGCAATTAGTGAGAAGACTAATACCTTAGCATTTTATTGTTTAGTAGTTATGTGTGTGTGTAGCTGTGGGTGGTCTTCTCATTAACTCGTCTTTAGTTAAGTTACTAACAATAGTTTTTTTTTTTTTTTTTTTTTTTAAGTGCAAACCTGTTACTAACAAATTATGGATCTCTTAGTTGTCCGAAATAAAATGATTTATTATATTATATATATGAACTTTTCCAATAATTATGAAAAAGTTAAATGAGAAGATTTGTATGGCCTATAGGTCGTGGGTCTGGTTCTGGCTACTTGTATATGTGAGTTTAAATGTTAATAAACGCACCCACGGCACAGGATGAGTTCCTATAAGTTTCCAAGATTTATTTACAAAAAATAATTCATTGTAATGAAGAAGAACCGGCAAGGAAATCTACAGTACGATATTTTGGTAACCCTTTTCTATATAACTACCTTTTACATTAAACAGGTAAAAAGAGTATCGGGTATTAATATTGATCGAAGGCTAAAAGTTTAGAAACACACGCCTAAAACAAAACACTACCAGCCGACAAATTCGCAGCTAAAAGCCATCTAAATCATGTCCCACACCAAAAGCGAAGCTAGCACGCAACGCTCCTTGCAAGGCGCCGTCGTAATTAAGAGGTAACCCATATTAGCTGTCCGCATCTCCGCCGGCATCGCTATAGCTCGAAATGTTAATTGTTAGCCGCGTACGATAGCCTTTAGTGGCCGGGACACACGGGGAACATGTTTGTCCGACCAATTTTGCACAAAGCTGAGAAATATAAGTATGTTTATCAGTTGTCTAGTAGGTACTCATAGTACAAGCTCTGCTTAGTTTGGGACTAGAAAGCGTTGTGTGACAGATTAAGAATAGGAGCCAAATGGCCTAAACAAGAGACTGAGTGAAAAAAGAACAAAAGAAATAGTATTCATTGAATTCGTTTCAGCCAAAACAAAAATAATGGTTAAATTAGAAACTTTAGAAAATACGTATACAAACACATAAAAATACCTAGGTACCTTTACTAAAATTAGAAGTACCTAAACGAAATTCGTTTTCCCAACTATGCTTACTGAATACTAGTGTTTTACATGAATCAATTGCCTATCTGACCTCCACGATCCACTTGGTTGAACAGCTGGCTTATTCACAACCATTCGACTAGATTCCGCACCGAATCGAACGTCTAAGATGTCGAAGATGTCATCCAAACGCAATTCACAAATCCGAAACCGATTTTTTTTGACAAGCCAAATTCGATAAGAAGACTCAAATCTTTCCGACAGCTGTTTGCTATCGGGAGCCATACCGAGCAAAATTTAAACGATTTAATTTTCATAAATCCAGGTTATTTCAAACTGGCAATGCCAATTTGACAGACGGCAAGTTTATTTGAAATAAAGTTTGTTTGATTAATAATAAAATCATTTTGTACCGTTTGCTGTCTATTAAATTACTAGCTGTATATTCTATAATTAAACGGATCGAAACATTCAAATAAACCAATTTTATTTACTACTTTAAATTTTCTACCACGCTGATCTTTTTACTACCATTTTGTAGCGTTCCCCATAAATACAAAGATCAATCGTATAGAAAAAAAAAACGTATCCGTTCGGATCTGTGAATAGCGTTTTGGCAGTTCTTCGGCTCGGAAATGAGATTGTCGAAAACGGTTCCTTACCGACACGGAAACCAATCGAACGGTTTAGAATAAGGCAGCTGAATGTCAGTTTTAGCTTATGACTTGTCAAATATCAAATTGTCAACTACTCAATTTCAACTCTTCTTTAATGGCGTTTAATTGTCACCTGATATTGGACTGGGCAGACATTTGTCACCTGTCATGTCATCCAAGATGACAAGCATTTGAAAAATGTTTATGAAAACTCATTTTCTTCGTATTTTGTTTGAGACAAGTGATAGGATATGTCCGTCTCCAGGATATGCCTGTACAAAGACAAAAAAACAGAGTTAATTACTTTCTCATTTTAAACTGGATATTTTGCTATCCCGCCGACATAACTGTGTGTCCCTCCCAGGACATAAACCGTTCTGTTTACGAGGAAGTGTGTCGCATCTGATATTTTTGCTTTGTAGCACCTTCCAACAGTACCTACCAACGCAAATACCAACAGGACAGATGGTGCACTGCGCATGTTGATAACCTGACATAGAGGATCAGGGGGAACTATAGACTAGAATAGATTACTCTTTATGATACAACAGAACCTTTAGAACTACATTAAGTCATTTGCTACTAGTGAAACAAAAATTTCGCTTGTGCAAGCAACGAAATTTTTGTTTTGTTTTGTTATGTGATTGCAAGCGCATGAGGTCTTGCATTTGATCCCTATGACCTAGGGATCAAATCTGAGCTGAGTGAATAAATATTTTTTCTCGAATCTCGCAGATAGCCTTTAGGCTAGATTTAAGTCCGACTCAAGGCTATATTACGGTCGCTTCTATTCTATTTAATGGGGCTTAAATTTTACTGGTACACCAAGTTAGGCATGTTTTGGGGAGATATTTTTCATATTCTATGACAAACTTTCAAATTGTTGTCTTAGAGCTGTGAACTGCTTTGTCACATTTTCAATTTTATTATTTAAGAAGATTTACATTCTAATCTCATCTTCGATGCGATTTGCAACGGATGATATAAACACACCCTCTGCTTGATCCGCGCAAGCGTCACGCGAGTAAACCGCAAACGTTCCACACTCAATTCCATTCCCAAACAAATTAATTACAAAATAATTTAATCACATACAGACTATAATCATTTCGCATTAGTATTCAGCAGTAGAATCGCGTTTCGATGGAGCGTAATGACGCATGTTTTTACGCATTTCGTAATGAATCGCCACGAACCGCCTCCAGGCTTCGCTTCCAGCGCTTTTTGTCACTTAATTACAGGCCGAAGACTCAATCGCTGTCGATCGATGGAAGCGACAAAAAGTCCGTATAGTATCGACAATTTGTTCGGTGATGAGTAAAGAATATTAAGTGAATATGCATAGTCGGTGTTGAGATGGTGTACAAAATTTATTGATAGAGGTGTCTTTGTATTATTTGAGCAGTCGTGTTTTTTCTTGTTTTCATTATTCCATGATCACTTATTAAAGTGCTGAAATGAAATTAACTTTTGTAATGTGCAGCGCAGATGACAACATATTTGTGGCGCACTTTTTGTCTATCATATAGAACCTATGCAATTATAAGCAGTAATGCACACGACAGACTTAATTTAGACGGCAATTTAAAAAGTCAAAATTAAGTTAAATTAAACACAAAAAAAAAACTTGTTTCCATTATAGGCGACTGAAAAGTCTGTCGCTATCGTGTAATTTTGCAGACACTATCAATAACTTACACGTCAACATTAAATTTAAGAACTAAATGGCACCGCCGATCCTTCAATTAAGAAGGATCCCTGAGAAGCAATGCGGTAAGAAACTCCGAGTGTTGATCTCCCAAAAGTTCATACATTTTTTAAAGTACCTATGTGAATGTAACAATGCAGGGCAATCTAGATAGGACTTCAGCCCCCCTAGCCAAGTTGACAATCTACAATCGTAAACGCGATTAGAAAACTAGCAATGTATGGGAATGACATCACCTCTCGCTAAGTCACGTGGTCAAAACAAAGGGATTTGAGGCGTTTTCGATTGTGGAAAGAGAATAGATACGAATCGTTTGTAACTTGAGCTAGTTTTCTAATCGCGTTTACGATTGTAGATTGTCAACTTGGCTAGGGGGGCTGAAGATAGAGCCAGCTGGTGGGTTAGTTTTGAGTTCACCTATTCTGACACGAGACGTGCATGAATTCGGCATCGAGTAGCTCAACACAATTGTCATTGATAATGGAACTTATTTTCTTTTTTTTTCTGTAAATTAAATCAAAACATGGCTTAAAACCACTAGAACAATTTTTGACTAAAGTGACTTGTCTAACTTCATTACTAAATAAGAGCACGCTACACTCTCCCATCACTCAAACTAATCCATCATTGTCCCTACAATAAAACCCTGTAAACTATAATAGCTGGCAACATTATCACAGAGGCCACATTTCTTAACATTGTAATTACTATTGCCAACATAATTGACTAACAAGAATGCGCAAAAACCAAGAGAACAGTGTTAGCGGTGTTACTTTCATGACATCTGCATATAATGTAGGTGGAACAAAAACTTCGAACGATATACCGAAGACTTGCACTCTGAGAGGAAAAATGTGGTGCTACTGACAGCGGAAAGCGAACTGCAATTTGCAGTAGACGTAGGTACTACAATACGCTTCACCAAGCATGATGCGACTGAGCAGCGAGCGATTGTCGAAGATAAAGTAAAGCCACATATAGATAAATGAGCGGAAGATCACTTTCTAGAGATAAGGCGCGATGTTAAGGCAAAGAAAGCAGATTGTGGAGAAAGGATTTAAGGGGTATTGTGTACCACAGTAACTGGGTTGTGGATGTCAGATAGGCCTCCATGTGAAATATTAGTACTACGCTGCATAAGGTTTGACTGGAAGCCAATCCCAAAATAGTTGGGAAAAGGCTAGGCAGATACTGGTAAACTAAAGATTCCTGAAATCCAAAACTTAACAACAAACAAAATAAAAGAACTTTACTACGCACTACTGCGATCCATATTTTATTGATAATATAATAATGATTACAACATAAAAATAATATGCAGTGTGTTGTACCTTGACCGTAGAAGAATACCTGCCTAGGGGAGCAATGCCTTAACATAGCGATAGACAAATCTGCCGCTATAGTTTTCAAGATATTCTTGAGACTGCCTTCTGAAAATGAACGAATTCATTTTGACAGATACAGAATATCTTTGTAAAAATAACGCAAACAAAGAGCAACATATACCTAATAAAACATTTAACGATATTTTAATAAACTTAGCAATAATTGTGTGGTAAAAAATAGAAATAAGCATCAAAGAAACTGCATTCTTATGACCCTGTGGACTGTGTGTCTCATCAAAGGGCCTTTACAATGCATGGTCTTGAAATAACTGCTTCAACATTCCATTTCAATATATTCGCAGTCGAGCTGTATTAGAATATGATTATGCTTCACACCCACGTTTTAAACTGATTCAATTAATCCAAGAAACTTATACAGCGGAATCTAACCTCATTCATAGAAAATAATTAAATTCTTGCTAAAGATTAATGAAATCAACTCTTTGTTCAATAGCGCTAAAAATATTAATCCTACAGTTAGATGCCGTGATGTTACTGATACGTTTACACCCAGCTAGGTTTAACTCAAGCGAATATGAAACGTTGGGTTTTATTTCAAAATATACACATGCATGATTGTGATCACAAAAACGTACATGATAAATGAGTGAACAAAACACTGTTAATAAAAAATATCCGCCATTGACTGTGTGTCGATAGATATACGGAGTGTGGACCCCACGATATGCTTCTGTGAACAGATTGTAATTTGTGGTGCAAGTGGCAGCGGAATAAATGATGTATTTATTCTTCATTTCCTATACTGTGGCCACATTCACTATATTTTTATAAGTAATGCTGCTCGCCAGTTATGTTAGCTTGAACTTGGCTTGAAACGCTACCGCGTGTCTAGACGACACGATCTCTTCAAACAAGAGCTATTCCGCCTCACATTAAGGCACTACTTGTACAAGCCCTTATCTTTCCCATATTTGACTATGGTAATGTGTGCTACAATGAACTGAATGCAGATCTTTTCAATAAACTCGACCGACTTCTAAATAAATTCATTCGATTGGTTTTCAACCTACTACGTAAGTTTGACCATGTTTCTGCGCATCGGTCGCTTTTAAAATGGTTACCTATTCATCAGCGCAGAGCCTTGAGGGCTTTGACAACCCTTTTTTCGTTACTTAACCAACCACTCCGTCTTAACTCACTAGTCACTTTCAATATTTATGCTTTGCGCACACTTTGAATCTTCGGTCCACGAATAATCGTCTTCTTCGATGCCCTTCTCACCGCTCTGGTTGTATTAACTCTTCCTTCTGCGTCCAGGTGGTTTTCCTTTGGAATGCCCTCCCTTTGAATATCAGGATGGCAAACAGTCGGTTCACATTTAAATTAAAGTTCGTGAACATATGCACAAGATGTTGGCAGATTCATCGCAGAGTTGATTTTTATTTAAATTCGTTTTTCTCTATAAACGTATTTATCGCTCTTGACTATGTATTTATTTTGTTTTGAATTTAATTTAATGTATGTCTCTGTGTATTTATTTTGTTTCTAGTATGTATGTATCTGTGTATTTATTTTCTTTTATTATGTATGTATCTGTGTATTAATTTTTCGTGAATTATTTGTCCTTAACCCTGTTGCACCTACCTTGTTCACCACCTTCCCTTCTCTGCACCACCTTAAGGTAGATTGGAAGAAAATGCCTAAAGCATTAAGTCCGCCTTTGTACAGTGTCTTTTACTAGTGCATACAGTTTTAATAAATAAATAAATAACTTAGTTGCGTAATCAGTGTCATTTGCCACAATAAGTTCAACTATTTTCATTTTCAGAACACTTTTCGTAAATTTAATGTAATCTTTTCACAATATTGTAATGGATGCAGTAAATTCATTGAATGCAATTTCAATAACATAAATTGTACAAAAAATCTACTAAATAGAATAGAGATGAGTATGAGTTACTGAGTACACGAGCTTAAACAATTAATTTCTGAAATAGACAGTAAACGAGATAGCACTGGAAATAGAAAAAATAACTATCAGGTAAAGTAAATCATTGCATTCCAATCAACAAATTTAGCGAATAATTACTGTGCACAACATAGTTCATTAATCAGTAACTGAGGAAGTATAAATTACAGTTGATTTCCCGCTATCAGCTTGGTATATATCCCATAGTCAACATAACAGCAGACTGGAGAAAATATTCAACACATAATTTAATTAATATGAACTTTTTCATACACCGTCTCTCGTATTTCTTGTAACACAACTCCGTACCCACTCATGAGAACTCACACCTAATCAGAGTAAAACGATGGCGTTCCTAAAGGGTGTATACTTGGACCTATGATACTTTTAGAAAGAAAGAAAGAAAATACACCCAAACACAAAAAAAAGAGACACAAAAATGGCATGTATCACGGCTGCGCCAAAAGGTTCATTTAAGCGGTAATGCCAGACAGATGCTGAAATCCTGCCTGATACTGATTTTCGAATAAGCATTAGTTTCAGTAAATCATTAACACGAAGGGCCTGTTGGTCTAGTAGCTGTGGGTTCATATAATCCCACCCAGGACAAATATTTGTATGATGAGCACGATTATTTCTTCTGCGTCTGGGTGTAATTTATCTGTAATATGAATACATTTAGAAATATGTATGATTATTTTTATCAGTTGTTTAGTACCCATAACACAAGCTCTACTTAGTTTGGGACTAGATGAAATGTGAAAGCTGTGAATAATTATGAAACAAAAATAAAATTAACAATGTTTTCAATCCAGTTCTTTTTCTGAAGTATAAATATCACTATTGTTTTTTTATTACACTAATACAGTTAATACTTACACTTTTGAATGAATGGCAACCTAAAGGTCATGCATTCAATGTTTTGTGGTTCAACGTTTTTCGCTAAAGTGAGTAAACTTTATAATTGTCCGATCGTTGGAATTAATTGTAGGAAATAAGCCAGCTCGTAAACGATGCATTATAAAACTGTAGTTATTCTCTATTATGTATGGTAAACCTAACATTATCTATTGAAGCGTATTAATGCCAGCATAATGTGATCACTGATCAGTCTACTAAGTGGTGATTATAAGCATTAAGTCGTAACCTTTGTCGTAAACTATCTTTGACTTGGGCCCACGTTTTTAAACAAGTATTTTATTAAAGTCATTGTCATCATTAAATATTTATTGACAATTTGTAATGCAGTTGTCCCTTATGATAATATTAACTTTCTCTTTTTAGACGACACCATCAGAGCAGCTGGAAGTGTAAAAAAAGGCGATAGCATGATACTAAATCTAAACAGCAGATTATATGTTCTTAGCTAAAGTAGATTAAAATTAACTGGGTCTACTAACTGCGTTACTGCAAGTTCTTTATCATCGACAACAGCAGAAACTTTATTCCTTCTTAGTATTGCCCGTACACTTACTAAAAACTTTTCTCCGACTAAATTATTCTCATTAAAATACATGTAGGGGAGGTCAGCTCAAAGCGGCCACCTTAACTTTAAATTAAGAAAAAACCTATAAAACGATACATTTTTTAAAATAATTTTATACTAATAGGTAGAGAATTTATTTAATTTTTGTAATTTGCAATTAAATTTCGTGCAAATTTAAATATAAGCCTTAGATTTGTAGATTACAAAAACATGTCAAAAAACCGCTTTGCCCGAGGGGTCGCCCAAAGCGGCCATAGTGGTAAGGGCATACAGGCCACCCCAAAAATTCTTCGGAAATGTTTATTTTTTGTTGAAATATATCGTGCTAGACAAAATAAAAATCCAAAAAATCATATTAAAAACATTATTTATTATTACTAAACAAAATATTATATGTTTTTTAATAAAATAATCAACATTTTGTACCCGTTTTAATCACAATCAGTCTTAAAAGTAATTTGACTTAAATTTAATGTTATAATTAGGAATTTAGTTTGCAAACTTCTGAACTAATAGGAACTTTGAATCAGTTTTAGTTTTTGATAATATTTATTTTAATTAATCAACAGTCAGTAATCTTACTTTAAGTCTTCCAACAGTCTTAATATATTGAAATATTTAATCCTCTAAAACTTAAAAATCTTTCATAAAAAACCATTAAAATAAAATAAAACTTTTTGTTTAAAACATCAATATTTTCTGCTTTATCCTAATTAATAATCACAATCGGTCTTAAAAGTAATTTAATTATGCTCGGGCCATCGTAACTTCATTCCAAGACGCCTGGGTAGTTTTACGTTTATAATTGTTGCCCATCTAAACAAAATAACTGAGCATTATCAATCGAATCATAATATTTTGATAAGGGCAAAGCGGTCACCTGGCCACTTTGCCCGAGCCGCTTTGCCTTTATCGCCCATTTTGTTATAAAAATTAACTACTCTCACATTATTTATCAAATTTTGGAGCTAATACTAAAGAAACAAAGCCAAATAGACAAGAAACAATACACGTGTAATGCAAGCATTTAAACTTAAACAGGTTTGACCAAAACAGGTCAAACTTACCTTGCATTATTTTAACAAATGACTCGAAAACGTATTTTTCGTCACGAAGCGCCACCCGCTCGATCCCATCGCTACCGAATGACTGATCGGCACGGGGCGGGAGGTATACTACGCGTGCAGAATGGAAACGTCGTGCTTTCTCTTTAAATATCCGAAAAATGAATCATGGCCGCTTTGCCTTCTATGGCCGCTTTGAGCTGACTTCCCCTAGGTAATCTTCAACATCCATACTCAAAGTTGAAACAAAAAGGACGCAGCTGAGCATATCGGGAATCTGTTTCAGCATGGCGATAGTCCGCATCCAATATGATCGGAGCTGTTTATTGATTCTTGGAAATAAAACAAACACGGCTAAATGGAAGCCGCGGTGCGCAGATTAAGTTGTATTCTCATTTGAGTTGTGGGATAAGAGATGAGCTTGAAGCGGTTGGGAGTCTGGATGGATGTATCATCAGCTGCCTAGCCTTTTCTGAACTTTGTTACGGATTCCAGTCTAACCGTATGTAGCTGATGGCCAGTATTATACTGCCTATCTAACTTTCACAACCCAGTTAACCCACAACACGATATACTTATGGTGGTGGTTATGACGTAGTGGTTCACCGTTTTGGGGAACCATCTAATATAAATCTTGTCGTTCAAAAACTGCTGTGGTGCTGTGTCCTCAGCCCAATTTGTTTGTATTTTATACTTTAAAGATGTTTTTATTTTGCAGTTTGGTCTATACGCGTCACAGACTTTTGGGAAGCTTCTCTACAGACCAGCTTTGTCTGACAACCCACTAGACACAAGACCTATATTGGTACAACCACATAGTTAGAAAGCGGTGCATATCATTAAAATCTGTTTACACAGTAAATACATAATTATTCCACAACTTTTCACACACCGCGATTTAGTCCCAAGTTAAGCTTGAGAGATTGTGTTATGGGTACTAAATAGCTGATAAACATACTTATATATTTCTAAATACATACATATTATAGATAAATTACACCCAGACACAGAACAAATGATCGTGCTCATCACACAAACATTTTTCCTGGGTGGGAATCGAACCCGCGACCTCCGGCATAGCAGTCAGGGTCACTAACTACTAGACCAACAGGCCAGTCGACAGTCTAAGCTAGTAGTTTAAATAAATAAAATAAATATTCCACAACTTTTCACACAACGCCATTTAGTCCCAAGTTAAGCTTGAGAGCTTGTGTTATGGGTACTAAACAGCTGATAAACATACTTATATATTTCTAAATACATACATATTATAGATAAATTACACCCAGACACAGAACAAATGATCGTGCTCATCACACAAACATTTGTCCAGGGTGGGAATCGAACCCACGACCTCAGGCATAGCAGTCAGGGTCACTAACTACTAGACCAACAGGCCAGTCAAACAGGTCAGTTGTCACTAGACAGTAAGAATTCAAGGGTCTCCAGTCGAGTGCGTGGAAATTATCATCCCTGCTATACTTTACACCACGCAGCGGTACAGCCGGTATCGCATAGGTGTGTCGGACGATACATCACAAGGCGCGTAACGGCGGCGCCTGCGCAGCGTCCGATTTATTGCGCCGTTACCTTTAATTCGTACATAATTTAATTTGAACACGGCCCGTAAGACTTAATTATGATATCTCCGGATGTGCCGTGTATGATTTTAATGTCGGATCATATAGGCTGTGTGGCGTGATGCCTTGCCTCGATGAAAAATAAAAAAGGTTGTCAGTTGCTTGTTGTCGGTTAGTTGTGGTAATGAATCCTGGATTTCATCATCCATATTCCTTATATCGGTTTTATCTTCTACCAAAGTAAATGCTTCTACTTTTCCAGGATTATATTTTTTGACACTGATCGATTCCGGTGCACTTAGGTAATAATTATTTAAGTCTTCGTACCCACCAATATCATGCAATTCCAAGAATCCATCTTACTAAATGTTAATGACTATAATTCCGCATCAATAAATTATTTTCACACTAAATGACACATTCGAATTGTATACATTGCATTCAGTTAAAATAATACCCATTTATCTTTTACTATCTCTGATAAACAGTCAATTATAAAATGTATCGTCAAGATTTATTAAAGTAAATGTTTTTTAAATACTACTCTTAATAATGTTCTCATTTCATTGCTCGTTATCAAGTGTACATTGATAGCTTCCGTTGTTGATAAGACGCAATGGATTGAGACATTTATTTTAGTGCGCACTGTATAGTTTTGTGTTTACCTTACACTGGACAGGGTTGTCAGAATTGCCGACATCTAAACTCGCTATAAAGAAAGTGTTAAGCTCGTAATAGGATGGATTTTGAGTCTGTGTTACATGCAATCCACTTTCCTCCTGATAATAAATAAATTATTTGCTCCTTCTTTAGCTCCTATACATCACTATCATATATCATCTTTCACTAACTACACGCAATCTTCTTTGTTTTTAGTGTGTTTATATTCCTAACACTTTTCACATCCACATTAATTCTTTGCAAATCACGTACTCTTCATTCCTCTGCATCCCAAAACAGGACAACCCACATAACGCTATCGATCCTATCCATTATTATCGACCTAGCCTTGTCCTATAACTTTTGGGTTTAGCTTCTAGTGTAAGCTAAACACCAGTGTTTTCCATGGAGCGACAATATATTTGATCTTGGCTAGACCACGACAATCCTTAGCCAGACTAATTATCAGATTTTAGGATTTCTGACATCTCAGATCTACTAATGGCAGCCGGGACCAACGGCTTAACGTGCTTACCGAGGCACGGAGGCGTTTTCATAATATGAATGGTCACTCATCCTCGGACCTCGGCAAGCGTAGCTAAACCTTCGATTCTAACACTAGTACCTGATAAATTTCGTTGCCCAACCCTACCAAAAACCACAGAATCAGATAGCATTAAAACAAATTAGCGCAAAGAGTGAAACAAACACGGCGCGACTGACTTATGTTCCGTAATTAAGGGTCGCAGTCTGCAGTCAGCCGTTTGGACCCGTTCGTGCGGTGTAATGACTCCATTCCAGCTCAGTTGGACCCGATCGGCTGGATATCGATAAATTATTGTAAATTCTTACAGTTTTGATGAAAGTTATCATTAGATTTTCATCGTCATGTAATCTTAATAGTTCTAGACGAATATATATTTGTCGTTTTAGTGGATCATCTTTTAGTGAGTCCCTGTGTAGAAAATAGAAGATTTCCTTAGATCTTTTATTTAAAAACGCTTTTCTGTTTTTTTAATGCCTGAACTCTTCAGTTACTTTCTTTATTTCTTTCATCCAAATATAGCAGATGGACAAATAACCCGAATAAGAGATTAACAGACATTGTTAGTAATCTTGCAGATGGTGATGATCAGATAATGATTGTTTTATTTTTCAGGTGCATGTGTTAAGTAGACATTTCCCTGTCTTCCACTCTTTTTTTCTTTTTTTTAATGACAAACCTACAAGTAAATATTTGCTTAGACTAAACTACTGTCCACTTACCTGGTATTTATTGCACTATTTAAACACCTGACTTCTGCTTACCTCCTGTAAATAAACCAACCATTTCATTAGGAAACGACTCAATTAACAACTACTTCTAAGTATTATTAAAACAAACGTCATTAATCAATTGTTGATTTATTGCTTTGCCGCAATTTAGCATGCGCTGTTGCATCACACATCTGCATACCCACTTTCTAATTAGCATTCGTTCTTGAAACTATTATAACCGTGTTGTCTATTTATTTTATGAACTAGGTATCAAGTTTTAATGTCATTCAATCCCTTAATGATTTGGTGGTTACCTATTTGTGTAAAATTTCAAAGTCTTTTGATTTTCGTTTTTCTTTCTAAGAACTAGCTAGCTGATATGCTGTTTTTTTTAATTCCTGATTCAAAGTGTTCTGCCGTTTGCATCTGGCATATACGTACGTAAGTTTAACATATAGTAGTAGGTTTTCTATATGTTAAACATTCATGCTATGATAGTTTAGTGGTGTGCCTTGGTCTCGAGTTCTAATCCAAGGCACGCACCGTTGCCTTTTTGGATTCATGTACGTATTGTGTAATATCACTTGGTTCAAAAACGGTGAAGGAAAACATCGTGAGGAAATGGGCATGCCTGAGAGATATTTCTCAAGGTCATATGATGCCCAGTCAGTGGCCCATGTTAGTCACTAAGCACACCATACGAAGAAGAAAATTCATAGAGTAATTTGGCAAGTAAGTGCTATAATATTAGAATGTATTAAGAAATGTAATGAAATGAAAACTTGGTGATTTCAAAACTATGAGTAGACTTTCGAACAGGTTAGCACCAGTTGAAACTTTTTTAAATTGTCGGGCCTGTTGGTCTAGTAGTTAGTGACCCTGACTGCTATGCCGGAGGTCGTGGATTCGATTTCCTCCCAGGACAAATGTTTGTGTGATGAGCACGATCATTTGTTCTGTATCTGGGTGTAATTTATCCATAATATATATGTATTTAGAAATATATAAGTATGTTTATTAGCTGTTTAGTACCCATAACACAAGCTCTAAAGCTTAGCTTGGAATTAAATGGTGTTATGTGAAAAGTTGTGGAATATTATTTATTTATATTATTTAAATATAATTTTCCTTAAGACCCTTCGACCAAACTCGCATGCCGTATAAGTTAATTACTTTATCTAACCGTAGCCACGCAGGCGTTAAAATCTCCGTATTCTAATAATAACTTAATGTAGCGCAAAACATTAATTAATTAACGAGAACATTATCACATTTCTCGTTATCTCGTTTCGTTCTTGCCGGTCATTGTTATCATTGGACATCGCAAAAAGTCGCGTGGTGCCGACAAAAGCCGATATACTAACATTGCTGGCGAGGAAGCCGAAGGTACCAGCGCTCATTAACGCTTCTCCTGCGCATCGGTCTATCTCGTAGTCCAATCAGCCTATATCTATAACTTAATTGCATTCAATTCTGAACCCTATATTCCATTTTGCAGAATTCATAATCCGATATCTGTCGATTTCGAGATTTGAATTAGGAGAACGTTGTAACTCTCTTTGGTGTACACGAAGTTCAGAATTGAACTCTGTGTTGCAATCTTAAAAATCAATTCGGAGCAGGTAAAGAAAATTCATATAAGGCTTTACGACCGCGATTTACATGTAAAACTGCACTTTAACAACATCTTAAGTGCGACAGACTTCAATTGAAAATGGAATTCATTTTAGCAGATACAAGGTTGAGATTGACTTGTGCTCTAGCCGTTGTAAATCGTTTTTAAGGGTGCGTTCGTATGTGTACGATGCGCGATTAGCGTTTTTGCGTCGGCGGCGTAATTAGGGCCTATCGGCGGCGCGTATGAAGACATAAATAAAATGGGTACGCTTGAATTAGCGGCCGCTACTATAGCACGGGTTGACTTAAATTTCAATCGATGGATGTTGAGATTTCTTTTGTAAAACAAGATTTATAAAGCGTGGGTAATGTGCTAAAGTGATATGGTTGCACCTGTCTGTTAACTGTGATCTAAATAAGGATTACGATGGTAGGACAGGATGGGATTTCCAGCAGATCACAAGATAAAGAGAGAGACTTGTGGTGTCTAGGCAGATCCACTTATTTACGAAGTTTAGTCACGCAAGGATGACTAGAATCTTGAAAGCTTAGTTAATATAACGACAACCCGATGGTGTCAATTCTTGGGTGATATATGTATAAGCCCATGCTCTATATGTAGCTATATTAGGTAAATCTGATCAGTGATCTTCAACAGTCGTTACAGGTAATTGAAGTCCGAAAGTTGGACAAACAGTCCTTACTAAGAAATATCGGCTACACAGTCAGTAGGTTATAGAGGTTACGTAAGCAATCACTCCGTGACCGTGACCGAACCACTGGTTTCCCCAGCATAGTAAGTAAGAGAGTAAATTACGATTTAATATTCCGAGCTGAAAGTTTTTCTCTAGACCTAAAAACTTCAGTAAAGTAGACCATCACGTCAATGGTTATAATTTGACTTTGAGCTTGCCTAGCTTCGTACGGGGATTGAAGAAAACGCACGGCCATCTACTAACTGTTTTGTTTAAGTAATGCCTTATTGAAGTCAAATGACTTCTTGGTAAATAGATCATAATTGTACATGAATTTTTGTCCGACAGATTTATGATGACTTAGTAGAAAACTGGATATACAAAATGCAATTGAAATGTTTATTAGAAATTGTATATCATGTAAACTTAGGTCTAAGACAACAATTTGTAAACTATTGTATGCCTAACATGATAGAGTAGTGCACTCGCACACCAATTAACTTAATAATAACTCTGAATTTGATTTTCAATAAGTAAAATGAATGTTGTTAAATGTTTTTGACACAACAGGTCAATGAGGATCAATAACATAATTCTAACATAACTTTAGTTAACGACAGTGCAATTAGCTCGTTAACCAGCCACCCAGTAACTAACGAGTTTCTTTCAAACAGTTTCCTAATAGTGATTATCACAATAGTATGCAAATGTCTATTAACACCTGACATTCCGGCGAGTGTTGCCACACTATCAATAATTAACTTTATAATGTTGCGTATGCCAATACGATGCCGACGGTGAAATAGGGTGTCCACACTGGGATATTATAATTATTTGTCATTTTCATTAAATCCGAGGGAAAAGTTTAAGTTATTGAAGAAACACAGTTGAATATAACATTTAGAATGCGACGATTCACGTGATACATACTCAAGATGCTAGAATAATAAATAACAATATACTTACTGTAATCAAATTATGTAACATTAATTTTTTCTAAGATATGGAAGAGCGGAGTCTCCTAACACAGGCATTGTTTGCCTAAAAGGGGGCCCCAAACACAAATCATTGTATATGAAGCATCTTGTTTAAATAAAAATATTTTTCATTTTCATTTTTTTTTTTAGAATCAATGTACAGATTTCAATTTCTTTAATAGTTTTTCAACTTTCTTACTAACAGGTTCATGTTCAATTAGAAAAAACTTAGTTTGGGGTAGGTTGATGTGCTGGCATCTGTACATCCTTCATGTGTGCACGGTGTGTATGTGATCTCGAAACGTTTGGTTGACACTTCCCTTGACTCTAGGGCTGGCTTCCACCTTAGCCAGAGTCTTACGCATTGTCATACAACTGGCAATAGCAGTATTGTTATACAATATACAGCGATGCGGTGGATTTATTTTACGCCATATTTAAGTATGTTATGTGTTCTTGTACAGACGCAAGCACATCAAGTTACTCCAATGTGTCAAATTTTGAATATGAACCTTATTCTGTGTGACGTAAACTTGAAAAACGATCAAAGAAATTTGACACATTGGGGTAACTTGACGTGCTGGCGTCTGCACATTTCTTGTATCATAAATGTCAAAGTTGGTGAAAATTTACTAAAAAGAATATCAAAAACATTTTTTTTTGTTTGTTGTTGTTGCGTTTGTTGTTTGATGTGTGTATTTCTGTGTAGGAAGAGTTTGTTGTTTGATTAGATATTTTGGATATTTTGGATTTAAAAGATAATTTTGTTTATTCCTCGTGGAACAGTGACAAAAATGATTTTGCTATATAAAGTGTGTGTGCCATAACGAGCTGGAAGTTCAAGCAAAAATTTAGTATACTAATTCCTTGCACCAACATTTTGTAGATTATAATGATAATACTTTTTTCCTAGGAAAAACCCGTGGTTGTGTTAACGACCACGTTCATGCAAATGGTCACAACGCGACGTCCGTAACGCATAAGCCGCGCACTACTTTATAGCTAACACTATATTTTTTAGAATTATTACTACCAGAAGTGGCTGAAGTACTGGCATCATGTGTGTAAGAATTATGTCTACCAGACGGCTGAAAGGTAGCTTTTTCTTTTACGATAATGTAGTATTTTTACTACAAGACATGTATATTGGAAAATGGACTTCTTTAAGCCATACCGCACCGATATCGTGACATCTTCAGAAGGTTAGTTTGATATCTGGACTGATCCCGAATTGTCCAAGATAAATATAAGTGCAAAGAAAAAAAACCAGGCTAGTAATGATTACAATTTTAAAAGAACTTATAATTCTTCTGCCCCATGACATTTTTTCACAAAGATTGCACAATTTTGTTTACGCAATTTCAGGGTTCGTCCCATATTTAAGTTGTTTAGAGTGATGTCCAACAACTTCAATACGGGTTTAAAAATATGTCTTCTTATAGCAAAAATTATTTAACCAAGACAACGGAAAAACAGAACTAGACTACATAACACGCAAAATACTGGTACATGTAGATAGTACAAAAAACATGGTCGCATGAATCAGCGCACATGCAAATGGCCACGATAGATTTATTAGCGCATGTTTACATACTTAATTTTTTCACTATTTATTCGCGATAGTTTCCTCTCTTTTATCGATGAAGTTATTATTTCGGTAGTTCTTCGTTGCAAGTTGTATGTTATTTTGATTTAGAACCAAATATGTGATATTTATGGTAATATGTGTCTGGTTATGACTGTTTTATGTGTCCTTACAAATCGGTTTAGGATTAATGTGTTCTGTTGGTTTGTGATTGAATTATTATTGTTGGTAAATAAGCTGTTGGACTGGAATTCATTTGTTTCAAAAAGTCAGCAGCAGGCCTAGCGATATTAAAAATTCTATTCCTATTAGAGAAAGAAAATGGCGTATATGGAATCAGCTGTTTGTCAACTGTCAAGTGTATTTCATTTTCAGCCATATTACAAATTCTACTCGTTAACACTTGACAGTTGACAAACAGCTGATTCCATGTACGCCGTTTTCTGCCTATTGTCGCCTTATCGATTACGATAATAGAAATAGAATTCGTAATATGGCTAGGCCTGTAGAACGTTAATCGATTGTAACATAAAAAACAAATCAAATAGGTACAGTGAGAGATGAGAGTTAAAAATTACCTCACCTTCTAGTTAAAAATTACATGTAATTTTTAACTAGAAGGTGAGGTCGGTGTTTCATTATCTGACTACTCTGAGAAGAAACACCGAAAGAAACTCATAGCACTTCAGACATTATCTTGGTCAGATCAAGTAAGAACCATTTAGATTAAGTCTAAAACTGGTCCTCTTTCTAACTTTTCTTCAAAAAATTAAGTAGTAATAATCATAAATCTATTTAATAATATTGTATGGGAGGATCCTCCCTACCTCTATGGGGGATGAGGAACGTTATACCCTTTTCCTCATACCCCATACATCTGTACTAATTTTATAGAGAGGAAAGATTTGTATTTTTGATGTAACGAATAAACTTAAAAACTACTGGACCAATTTAAAATTTGTTTCACCGTTGAAAAGCTACATTATCGCCGGGTGACATAAGCTATTTTATATCCCGTTCCCGAAGGAATACAGTCCTTCGGGAACGGAAACTACGCAGCTAAAACCGCGTGACGTCCAGATTTAGAAACTTGATGTGCTGGCCTTTGTATGGAACCCTTCGTGTATAACCCAACTCGAACTTGGCCACTTTCACCATTTCCATACGTATACAAAAAAAAAACAATTTAAAACTATTATTTACCTGTCACTTATGCCCGTCACAAACGTGTTGAAGTTACACGTAAAACAGTAAATTATATAAAACAAAAGCAGCATTTAATGTTAGTAAATTAGACTAAATACGTTTGGCATTTAATTACGTCGAGCTAATTGCAATCAGGCACTAAAGTAATAAGCAGGTAAGTAATTGTAATGTATAATTATGTAGTCAGTGGTGTGATCGCGGTTTGAAAATGGCACGTTAGGGGGGGAAGATTTTCTAAACGTGTTTGTTATCTGTGGCAGGAATACGACATTCTTCTGTTTAGTCTTTGGCATGGGACGAAACCATAGACAAGTGTCAAAAAATATAATTTAGAGGTTTACGAGTTTTTATTGAGAAAGAATGGTGAAATGTTTGTTTGGTACCTACTTAAAGAAAATGCTTAAGTTCTAAACTAGACAAGACTTCAGAGTAATAATGTTGCCCAACTTCTGCTTTAGGTATCTGATGACGTTTACAAGTATTCTTCTTCTTTCGTGTGTTTAGTGACTAAAATAGTGTCACAGTATTTGCCGCCCATAGGCCCCTGACTTTTCTTCACATGACGTCTAGAAATACTCTTCAGACAGGTTCATCATGTCAGGTCATGCCGGTTTCCGTACGATGTTTTCCCTCACCATTTTTATAGCAATTGATAATTATGCCTTGAGTTCGAAATCAAGACTCTCTCTGGACTTGGCAGTCCACCTCTAAGCTTTCACTGCAACTACAATCATTTAAGCCCTTATTAACACAACCAGAAAAATAACTGTAGGCCATACAAATATCCTACCAATGTTATAAACGCGAAAGTTTGTGAGTATGGATGGATGGATGGATGTTTGTTACTCTTTCACGTCAAAACTACTGAATGGATTTTAATAAAATTTGGTATGAAGTTAGCTGACACCCTGGATTAACATATAGGCTACTGTTTATTCCTGCATTCCCACGGGAACGGGACCTACGCGGGTGAATCCGCAGGACGTCTGCTAGTTAGTTTATAAATCTGCACTTAATGAATTACAATAATGCATTCGAGAACAGAGTAGAAAGAGCGTAGACAGCTGAAAGGAGGAGAACAAATTTGTAATAAAACTAGCTAATTTTGCGACTAGAAAATATTAGAAAAACTATTTTTCTTCTGAACTTTGTGGTATGAATTGAGTAAGAATGATAAAGAAGTTTGTCGTTACGGTTGGCGTAGTGTGGTTAAGCGATTGGTTGTTGCACTAGTTAGCATGCTGCAGGTTCGGTTTTCACATGGAACAAAATATAATACGGCTTACAGGTACAATACGGGCGTTTGAGCATGTGACTTTATTAAATGTTTGTAAACGTACCTAATATTCTAGAAAAACTCCTAGAACCGCTTTATTTAATAAAATAGAAGGCATCAATTAAGAAGCTACTGCATGCTACCATTTCTTATTTCAAACACAGCTGGAATAGAACCCTTTAAAACAGATTTTACCTTTCAGAAATTATAATTACTAACTTAATTAGTATCTAATAAGAAAGCGAACGTATCTACTCCAAGCATCTAGTCGTTCCGACATTAGATATTCCACGCGGAAACATCATTAATTTAACGCACAACAATTTTAGAATTCATTAGCTTGATCACAAAATAAAAACCAGTCGCTGCCTATCCCCTGCCGGCTAGTTGTACAAATGATATGGAAAAAGCGTCATCTAGTTTCCATACTAAATAGCTAGTCTGTATGAGACTAGGGCTGTCGCACGACCGGATAAATGCTTTTTTTTGGCACGGAGTCCAATTAATTTTTTAAAACAAGAGAAGCATATGTATGACATAATTCAATCTGAAGAACCTGTACTTAAAAATCTTTATTTTCTTTATTTTTATACAAATGAGTAGTTATGTATTATTTTATTATTGACCAAAAGTGGCTTCAAGGCTTTGTTCCAGTTAATTTCTGTTGCCTGGTAGTCTGTTTTCATAAATAAACAAATAGTTCAGTTGATTAAAACTGTCTATTGATATCATTAATAAATCTCTCATTCCCCTCTTTCATAAAGATTTTTAATTTGATTTTGTGAGCGCAACTATTAATGTAATTAATTAATTAAATAATTTAATTACGCTTAGGTGGTTGCGCTTTGAGGAATACCCTAAATTACAACTTACAATATTATATTGCGAAGAGTAGGTGTTCTATGCTTCGGCACCGACTGTCTATCTCTGCGGTAAATACAAGCATTATTTTACTTATATTAAACACTTCTTCAATTGCGTGAATTTCGTACTTTGTACTATAACATCCCTTCCACCGCTCATCGTTTTAAAAATGAAATATCGAGTTCTAATGGCAAAAAGTTTTTTGAAGTGGTGGAGTAGTTTTTGGGTTAATTCCTTGCAAACAAATAAAACATCAAATCTTTCCTTTTTTATCGTTTGTAGATGTAGATATATGTAGACAAAAATCTTTACGTAGCAACCCTAGACACCGCGGAATCCTGTAAGAATGCTGACGTGTGCATAGATGAGCTACCGGATAGGTAATTATCTTGAAAAGGACATGCGACTACCTTTCTACCGAGTACCTAAGTAAGATGTTCATACGAATATCTAAGCTATTAATAGGACCTCTGAGTATTACAGAAATACGTACGGTTACTGGAAAATTAAACACCCACGCTTTCACTGGGAGTCAGCAGAACACGAGGGAAGGTGACAAGGCGACTGGTTTTTTGTTTCTGCTAATGAGGTGCTTAAGTGGGAAAGTAAGTTTGTAGAATTTGAGGATGACACTATCTCGATCTGTGGTATTATAAGTTCTAAACTAAGGACAACAAAATGTTGACCGGTTGTTCTCTGAAATGAGATTTTTATTATTTTTTTTATTTTATTTTATTTTTTTTGACAAAAATCCTCTCTTTACAGTTTTATCGTAGTCTCTTTACAGTAATGAGTTGTATAGCAATATGTGGTGAACTAGCGACCTCGACGGTTCTTTAATTATCTTTATTTTTGAGTAACCAGAGCAAGTTCGTCAAGCTCCCATAGACGTCGCTGCTTGCGGTAGCGTCGAGGATCGGGTTGCCCCCTTCCCTCAAATATGGCGAGGAGGGTAATGGCTGATCTTTGCGTTACGCTCGTGAACGGGTGCTGCTTGTAGTAACTGGTCGACTTGCTTACCAATGGTTTTTTTTGTTTTTTTTTTATTGTTATAACAGTTAACTGCTTATTGGTTTCACTTCGATGGTCCTAGATTATGGTAGTAGGGATTGGGTATAAATATTTGGTATTTTAGTTATCCAGCAATTGACTGGATCCCGGACAGCAGGTGCCGGCGATGCGGCAGGTCCAGAAAGAGATGGCGTGACGAGTGGGACTCCTTCTTAAAGGATTGGCCAAAAGTGACTAAAAACAGAAAGAAGTGGAAGAATGGAAAGGATGCCTTTTCCCTGCAGTAGGACACAGCCTGTGGTGTCCTACTGCAGGGAAAAGGCATCCATAATAATAATAATAATATACCGTGTATTTATTTAATACTTCAAGCATAGTAAAAATTATAGATATCCATGGTACAAATGTACAGACGCCAGCCCAGCACAAAATGTCAAATTTTCCCAATTGAACATGAACCTTATTACATACACATACATACATATCGTCACGCCTGTAATCTCCAAAGGGCTAGGCAGAGGTGTACCTGGTAGTACACCCACATTTCGCCATTATGTTTAAGTCCCATGTAATAGGGGGCGAGCCTATTGCCATCCATCGGGCACAAATCCAGACCCTTAACCTTAAAACCTGATGAACCTTATTATGTTTAGAAAAAAGTTGAAAACCTATCAAAGAAATTTGACACATGTGCTGGGCTGGCGTCTGGCTGGAGGTCATTGACGTTTCTATTCTCATTTGAAACGCATAGAATTGGTATAAGAACAGGTAGTCCTGCAGTGGAACAGTAACAATCTGGTATTAATATCTGCAAACTATGGCACCAACATACCTACTAATAACATACATAGTCCATTTAAACAATAGAATTAGAAAAAAGAGCCTCGTAGAAGCAGGAAAGAGGAACATTTTATTTTAAAGATAAGTGAATTTATTTTAAAAAACATTTTATTTTAAAGTGAAGTGTGTGTGTTTGTGTGTGTTGTGGTGTATTGTTCATCCCTGCTTCTTTGAGGTTCTTATCATTGACACTGTTATGTTCAACTAAAATAAAATAATATAACTAAATGAAATCCACATCATTTCCTTAAATAAATTGTTGCAATGGTTACAATAAAGTGTGACACTGACAGCTGCAGCTGTGAAAATAGATTATAATAAATTCGATTGTACAGACGCCAGCACATCAAGTTACCCCAATGCGTCAAATTTCTTTGATCTTTTTTCAACTTTATGTCAAACATGATAAGGTTCATATGCAATTGGGAAAATTTGACACATTGGAGTAACTTGACGTGCTGGCGTCTGTACTTTCGTTACAAAGTGTACATTATAAATATTTTTTTTTAACTTATATCTAACGCTATTGTAAATAGAGTATAGTTCAGGAAATCAATAGCCTTATCACTTAAGAAAAAGGTCGCCCATTGTAATACTCTATGTAGCTCTTTAAGTTATTATTTGTAAGTTTATTAATAAAACTCTCCACTAAGTGCCACGTTGGTCAAGTAGTCGCAAGCGCTACTGCTGAGCCTGAGGCCCCGGGTTCCATCCCGGGGTCGGACAAAGTATTATTGAGTTATTCCATCTGGAATTTCTCGGTTGCAGTACGGCTCGCTCCCTATTTTGTGCCATTATCCATTACCATACCATTGTCTTTAACATAACTGGCGAAATGTGGGTGTACTACAGGTACACATCTGCCTAACCCTTCGGGGATTATAGGCGTGATGTTCTGTTACGTTGTGTTATTAATAAAAATAATTGTATTCTATTTTTAACCGACTTCAAAAAAGGAGGAGGTTCTCAATTCGGTTGTATTTTTTTTTTTTAAGGGTTTGTTACCTCAGTACTCCGTCATTTATGGACCGATTTCCCTGATGAGGGATCTTCGAGGAATTGAGGGAACTCCTCAAAAAATATGGGCGCACATGCATCGATTTCAACATTTTTAGATACAAATCAAGCATTTTCATTTAGAAAGTATCATTTGGTAAAGAAAAACTGATGAAGATGACAGGCAACGGAACTCTTCAACGCATAATAGCAAATTATTCGCGATTGCTATAGTCAGATGTCTATGCTGAGCTTTTGTATTTCCACAACATAACATTACGCCATTCTATTTCAGGGGCCGGCAGAGATGTACAGATTAATGTTTAGAGATAGAACTTCTTTAGCAATTGTTATCCAATTTCAATGATTCTTTCAAGTTTTGAAAGACTTTCTTTACATACAAAGAAACTAAAAATTACAAAATAAAAACTTTTTTACAAAAAAAACAACCGACTTCTTAAAAAAAAAACTAACAGGTGAAAAATAAGTCCAGTTTCGGAAGTCTTTGGCCAATAATGAACAAAACAAAACCACCAAAGCCACAGACTTCCGAAACTGGACTTATTTTTACCTGTTAGTTTTTTTTAAGAAGTCGGTTGTTTTTTTATTCTTCAGAACTTCAAGAAAAATGAACTCTAAGTCTAACCAATTCGTAATCCAAATTCAAAACCTTTTGGTATGAACACTTCCATATATAGTGCGTGCAAGTAGAAACTTTAATGACATATGTAAACAGCATGATTTTGATCCATTCGTGACGAGTGTGTTATCGGCCAGAAAGTGCCTGAGCCTTAGCTTTTTTAAATAAGTTTTTGTTCATTCAGGTTTGTTCTTGTATTGAATACCATATGTAAATTTAGTATAAGCTTTACTGTTTTCCTTTTTTGATAACTGTGTTGTGTTGTTCACACTATCTTTTTTTTCCAATCTGTTTTTATTAGTGATGACTTTTAATTGGCTGTCAGTCTCACATGCTATTCTTTTATTCTGTTTGCATTAGCTGTAAGTCATCCATAGTTGATAAATAAATAAATAAATAAATAAATATAGGTATCGAGCCAGAAAACTTAGCAGAATCGAACTCACCAAGCCGAAAACATCTCTTTCGCATTTAGTTAGTATTTACAGTTAAAAAGATAAGAAATCTGGCCCAAATCGATATCTCGTATGTATATGTCTTAAAAACCTTAATGTTTCGCTTCAATCGCTGCAGCGTACCGCTGGAACCGCTTCATTTCGCGTGCGATAGCAATCGTAATAACGTGCCCGATCGATTGCATGTTGGTTTGTATCACTCGATCACATGTCACTTGGTGTTGCGTTCGAGTATTTTAGTTATTTTTATTTACTTGTTTCTACTTACGGGGAGAGTTGTATGGTTATTAATATCTATTAAATATAACAATAATACTAATATTCAGTAAATAATGTAGGTAACAATAAATTAATAATATCGAGGGTAATGTCAAAATAAATAAATGGAATTTTAATAAACCCCAAATATTTGAGAATATTTAATTTGTTCATGGTCTTAATATTTGAATAATTCTTCTATTACAATGAAATGATCACGTTAAGCAAGGCTTCCTCTCTCCTACCATTTTTGCTGTGCCCTACAGGGTCCATAATGATCTCATTTATATCCCTACCACCTAAGAATACATATGGAAAGCAATAAAGATATTGAGAATTGAGTATTGAGTATTGAGGTTACTTTTGTGGCAATATCTGTGCCGCCTCATATAAAACTGATTTGACGTACCTATCCTAGATTATCATCTGCCTAGCCTTTTCACAACCGTCATCAGTCCAACCAGATGATAAAGACTGGAAACGTGCTGGTCCTGCTCCATAGGACAATCATTGGAGTCTTGACAAAATTAACCTGGTTGCTAATCTAATAATGTACTGTCTTCTATTTTTTTTTTGTAAATATGTGAGCACAATGTATCTAGCTGTACCAACTTAATCATGTAATTATCAACTCCATTGCTTATTTTTTATTTTTTGCTTAAACCTATCTTAGTATAGTACTTTTTATTCTAGGTGCATCGTCCTCACATATAATCTTATTAGGTAATGTATACAAAGTTTTGTAGAATCTATTTTAAAAGAGTAAGTATGGAGTTTCTTGACCATTCTTCTCCATACAAATCTACTTTTTATAAGGGGCAACAAGAATAATTTTTTAAAGTTAATTTTTGTTCGACGTTCAAAAGTGAAATAAATGCTTTGACTTTGACTTTGACTTTGACATCTGCCAAGCCTTTTCCCAACCGTCAACAGTCCAACCAGATTATAAACATACCGGGTTGGTATCCGCAGCTCCACGTCAAAACGCGTATTTTGCGTATGGGCCATAATCTACCACGCGGGCCCAGTGCGAATTGGTAGATGTCACATATCTTCGATTTTTTTTTTGTTCTAGGACATGCCGGTTTCCTCACGATGTTTTCTTTCACCGTTTTTGAGAGCAGTGGTGATGAAATAAATTACACAAAGTAATGTAGCTGCCTATTTTTTCTTTTGTTTTTAACTATGGGAAATCATCAAATGACTCCTCCGCTTTGGGTGAAGCGGAAGAGAGTGTCAGACTTACTGACTAAAACCCATCCGTGTTCCTCCTATTGCCTTTTGCGTTCCAGGGCCGCGGTGGCTCGGTGGCCCACTAGAGCCAGTGCCTGGCGGGGTCGCGGAATTTGTTCGAAAGATGCGCCCGCCTGGGTTCGAACCCACGACTTACTGTTCGTAACTCGGGGCCGCCACCACAGGGCCACTAACTACTAGAACAACAGGCCAGTCAGATAGTGATGAATAAGATGCGCAAGCGACCATTAGTCACCTTACCTATAGGCAAAAGAACATAGTAAGGTAGTTCGGTGTGACCCACATGACTGGGGCGCTCATTCGCGCGCGACCAGCTCGGTGTAATTACTAATTAACAATCATAACTCATCAATACGGCAATTAATACGCGGCCGGCTCGCGAGCGCTTATTTAATTAATTGCAAGTGATTTTCATAAAAATCGCTATAGTGTAACAGTTTAGTTGGCGAGAATATTGACATAGAGATGCTTGTTACCCCTCAGAAGGCACTTGAACATACCTACAAACATATTGAACTCCCTCCTTTTTAACCGACTTTCAAAAAGTAGGAGGTTCTATGTTCGTGTGTATGCATTTTTTTTTTTTTTATGTATGTTACCTGATTTCTCCGCCATTTGTGGACCGATTGTCAAAATTCTTTTTTTATTTGAAAGAATATACTCTTGAGGTGGTCCCATTTTAATTTGGTGAAGATCTTGTGCTGATCTTCGGAGATATACAACGGAACTCTTCAAAAATAAACGGCAAATCTGTCGTGATTGCTGGAATCGCTTGGATGTTTATTGTTTATACAACATAATGACGTATCATCACGCCTGTATGCTCTGAGGGGTACGCAGGTGGGTACAATATACCTAAATTTCGTCAGTTAGGTATGTTAATTTTAATTTATTAGGGATTAGTGGAAAACCCAATTATGATGACATGTACCTATTGTTAACAATTAACAATATAAAATAAATTCATGGCAAATATTTTTATGGTAACAACTAAAAATGGAAAAACAAAAAACTTTGGGGGCTTTGTCTTACTCATGATGGGCCACCGACTTCCGAATTTAGAGTTATTTTACACCTAGTGTTTTTTTAGTGTTTTTTTTTAAGTCGGTTTTATTTTTTGAATAAAAAAAATTTCCATATGTAGACAGAAACTACATAAACACATGCTATGATTCTTACATAGTTATTTTGCTTCATACATCTCGTCATACATGCGAGTACTATGACCTGCAGTGCTATTCTGAAATAGTTTATTCCCGAAATCACTTCTGAATCCGCAGTGAAAAAGTGTGAATTTAAAATATCATATTCTTAAATGGTGTGATTTCGACACTGGCGCCACCAAGTGATGATCAAAGTGTGAGGAACTAAAACGGGTGAGTATTTTGACGTTGACAAGTGAAAACCGAAACTTGTACAGGCGACATGAGAAGCGTGGTGAGTGTGACTTTTGAGATGATTTGCGAAATGACTTTCGAAGTGATTTACCATTTAGAGAATAGCCCTACTGACCTTTATGAAGAATATCACCAATAAGGTCAATGTATGTCGTTCTAGACACTTCGATATTGTAGAATTTTCGACTTTCATTTTCATCTATTAAATGCTTATTTAATTATTGTTTCAGGAAAAGCTTACAGACTAGTAACATTATATTAATATTGACAAAAAACTACATTGCTACTTACAAGCATCCACAGGTGGATAAAATAATCAAAAATAATACTATCCTGTTAATGTCCCACTGCAGGGCTTTTCTTATACAGAGAAGGTACGAGCATTAATCACAACGTATGCTCAAGGCGGATTGACGATTTCTTAGGTACTTATATTATGTAGAACGATTATGGGACTCATAGTTACCATACAGCAAAAGCGGTCTTTCAGCTCAGATTTAGCTATTTTTACACAGACGTCATACTAAAAAAAACTGGCCTAATCGATTACTTATCCTTTACAAAGTCGAAGTTTCTTCATTTGGCCAGCGCAAACTAATAGGTTTTTTAATAAGGAGATGATTAATGTATATTCTAAACAACCACCTGTACCGAGATAATAATTTATAGCATTATGATGTACAATCCGCCGCCGTTTAACTAAACTTACGAACTTCAACACACAAGTCATTTAAAAATACTTTTCATATTAACGCCCCGTTACAAAGAGATCAATCGATAAAAAACCGACTTCAATTTAATCTCTAATTGAATCTAAGGCGATGCAAATTCGCATTAACAGCTCTTTAAGTGTTGCGGGGCGATGCGCCGGCGCAGGCCGTTACAACAGGTCCGGTCAGTTTTTGTCGCATTCGATCTGCGGCGGCCGAGCGGAGCGGACGTCGGACGCATACGCTTGTGGTTTGGGTGTGTTGTATAGCATGACAATCAGCTGATATCTAATTATGTAAAGTATTGATCAGTTGGACGGAACGCTAATTTTACACTATCGGTTGCTAAGTCGACGCTGTAACTGCTATCTAGTTCATCACGGTTCACTAAGACAGGCTTTTTTTGTTACTCTTTTGTGTATTAAATTTTTGGAATTGTTTCCTTGAGAACGTTATTGTCATACCTCATATGACCATGCCACGAGACATACTTAGGTAGGTAACGACCGCCACAATTTTGGTTCAAGTTTTATTCTATAAATTCGTTAAGGCTACAGAGCGTCCCAGAAAAAAGGCCAGGCCAAATACTTTCAAGACCTTTTACTTTTACTGCTGGCTAAATTTTAGCAAGAACCTGCAGACTATCCCTGACATGATCTGACAAAGATAATGTCTGAACTTTAAAAGAGACTGTGACCTCTGTAAGTTTCTTCCAGTCTTTCGTCTAGAGACAGTAGTGGAACACGAACCTCACCTCGTCCTTGCTTACCAATTTAGATAAAATACCTAATCATCTATTTAAGCCAGCTTTGTGAAGAGAAAATGAATGTTAATTATTATTATTTATAAAAATATTACCGATTTCGTTCACCTATATCTTTACAAAACTCAACCCGCCAAACGCTACCTTCTTACACCAACCCTTTTGTCGCAGTTTTTACTAGAAGATAAAGTTGTACTACTAACTGTTTAAGTATACGCGGACAACGTATTTTCATTCATTATGAAACTTTAATTGTTGCTACCGGTGGGTATTTGACATCGCTGCGGTCACTGGGGTCGTGGACAGTATAATTTTAATGCATTCGTAAGACAGGGTCTTGCGCACGTGGAGTTAGGAAATCCAGTAATAGGGGACATGTTTGAAATATCCACGATTTAACCCTTGCTAAGTTTTACTAGCCTATGCGGTTATGTCCCCAATTAAGGGGCCGTGCATAATTTTCGCTCGCTGGAGTTTAGGTAACATCATTGCGATGCAATATTTGTGTGTACGGTTCACGAACACACGCGTAAAGCTCGAGCGTAGTGATCACTTAAACTGTTTTAATATTTTATATCACATTTTGAGTTTCTAAGTAAATTAAGACGGTTGAGAAATAATTCTCCAGGAATTTTTGTGTATACATATTTGTTTACTATGTTGGTACACATGTTAAAGTACACAAGTTAAAAAATAGTACGAATATATAATAAACTGAAGATTAATATGCTACTTTTAAAATTTCTTAAAAGTGATTCAAACAATAGAAAAAAAAATACTGATTAGTCTTGAAATTTCCGGAAAGTAACGACATAGATTTTTTTTTCCGAATGATGTAGTAAAAATTTAAAAAGTGGTTCCCTCACGTGCAAGTAGACTATACTGGTGTTAGTAAGATTTTTTAATTTTCAAAATCTATTGTAGTTTCTTGTAACTAAATGATCAAACGCCAGTCTCGCGTCATTTTTTGGAAAACATGTGGGTGAATTTTAGTGATTTTCCATGAATACGTAATTTATTTCCAAAATTTAATTCCTAAACATGCAAAGCAAGGAACTCGTGTTTTCAAATCACAAATAGGATTGTATAAATTATTCTTGTCTTTCTCACAAATAATGATTACAGTTGATCAAAATCAGTCGATTTCAGGCACGGCCCCTTAAACTATTTTGATTTCATTTCCATAGAATTAAACCAGCAAACCAAATGGTTCAGTTGGTTTGGGCTACTGTACCTATTGTTTATTTCTGACTGACTGAGATATCAACGTAGGTACAGCCTAAAATGATGATTTAATATCACGCTATGTGATGTTGGTTATACAAAATACTTATAATATAGCTATACCACACATTTAAACTTATGTTATACTAGCTAACGTCACGCAGTTTCACCCGCTTAATTCCCGTTCCCGTGAGAATACAGAGGTAAGAAGTAGCCTATGTCACCCGGGGATAATGTAGCTTTCCAATGGCGAAAGTATTTTTCAAATCGGTCCAGTAGTTTCGCAGCCTATTCAATGCAAACTAACAAACAAACTTTCCAACAATATTTCCTTTTTATAACATTATTATTAGTGTAGATAGAGGTAAAGTTTGTGGGTTTGTGCCGTTGTACAGGTTAAAAAACCTCAAAAACTGGGCTTTTAGTTTACTAGCTACCGAAACCCATGGGCTCACCCGCTGATGAGCGATGATCAATAGTCTCAAACCATTAAGCACGGGACTGCTAAAAGATTTTTTTTAAAGTCGGCAGTTCCACAGGTAAGAATATAATAGGAAGATTTTTTTTTATTTATTTACTTTTATTCCGACAACATGATCCACTTTGTTAGTAAAATACCGATGTGCAGACAATAGCAGATCCAGAATTTGTTAACCTAGAGCCCTTACTCGCCTTTTCCTGATGGTATTTTCCTCTACCGATGACAGCCAAATAAAGTCCAGGATAGTCTTAAAAAGTTCATCAGATCGATAGCAACCCTAAGCACTTCAATGCGAAACAACAATAAAATTGATAAAGGAAATAACTGAAATTAGGTACGCGGAGTAAGTAGGAAAACTTGTGAGACTAGATGGTAAGATAAAGAACCGCATAGTTACCCACTATCGTTGTCTCCTACCTGATTTATTGACTTTCCAGTGTGTTGAAAGAATCTTAATGGTGCATTTATGTGAAGGAAGAATGGCGGGTTTTTAGCCACTGCAGAGATGGGACGGGTAATTACAGCGCGCCGGTTGTGTTTCAAAGATATTGTAGTAGTTTTTCGTGGTCTGTGTTGTTGTCGCAAGAGCTACCGCAGAGCATGAGGTCCTAGGTTCAATTTTCGGGTCAGGCATATGTAAGATATTATTGTGTTGTAGTTTGTGGGTTTTTCCTCCTGGAATCTGGTATTGGTGCCCGGTTCATGGCAATTGTCTCACCCCCTGTTATATAGGAGGTTAACATTATTGAAGAAATTTGAGTTTTATAGGTTCTAACTAACTCTGCGAGGATACAGGCACGATGATATATTACTATGTTATTATAGTTTTTGAACATAAGGTTTGTAAATACTCTGATTACTCTTTGCTACGACCGGCCGGCCCTGTAATATAGTTTGACCCTCAGATGTGCCAGATCTGTCGGTGTATTTGAGTTTCAATGTTTCCGTCCTCAGCCATCCAACCGTCGACAACCGACCATCGAAACGATTAGTTTATAAAATAATTAGAAAAAAAGGTATGATAAAAGGGTTTTTTAAAAAACAAACACACACAGTCCTGTAACATTTGTTATCTTCGTTAAACTTTTACTATCACTTAAAATAACTGCTTGCCAATTACTTAATAAGTAAATAAATAAAATAAACCAATTACAGAAACAGAAACTACCTATAATAATTATAATTAAAACAGCTATTTACACACACAATAATTTACCTCATTCCATCTGATTAGGAGCGAGGCATGCGATGAGCAACCCAACACATTTTATTTTAAAACCCGCCATTTTTGGGCATAGATAATAGACCAAGCAGTTGCCTATTAAAATGAATAAAGAATTTAAATTGATTCTATTCGAGTGTGAAATTTATCTTTTATGTGCATTGAGGGTGAGGAAAAACCATAGACATTCAATACCTATAGACCGGACATCACGAACAAAATTCAACAAGTCTATGAGTTTTTTGTAGTACGCTCCGCTGCCGCTCCAATATATTATTCTAGATGGCGTTACTGAGACACGGGATCAAAGTTTTTCTATGAAATTTCCTTGACATGCCCGCTCTATAGTATTTCAAATCTCTTTGGGAAAAACGTATTTAGAATTTTAGAATTTATTTTATTATATATTTTTTTTTTTTTTTTTTTTTTTTTTTTATATTATACAGACGCCAGCACATCATGCTACCCCATGTAAGTATATGGGTTAATAGAGTGCCTATTGGCTATTTTAGTATTATTGATGTTATTTTTGCCTTTTGCATACGAAGGGTTGATTAATAATGGCTTTGTTTACTAATATTGTATTGTACTTTTTGTTTTGCATAGAAATGTGGAAGAGTAATTTAATAAATTTAATTTAAGGGATGCCTCGAGTATAATCTTAGTATCCTAGTGGTTGCACAGTGGTTGGAAACAGGACGGTTTTGGCTATCTGCATTCCTTTAAGTTCATTTTAACATTTTTAATGTCAGATTTCACACTTCTTCGTGTGCGTAACACTTAGACTTACATGAAAATGGATGCTAGATTTAGCTTAATAAATATATAGAAATAGTTAGTTAAAGAATAACTTGTTTCTCTCCTTCTTGTATAAGTTTCAAATTTTCAGAATTAGACTTAAAACATAACTAAGCTCGTAGTAACTTAAGTAATTTCGTAATTACTATTTTAACTTTAAGTTCTTAGTCCGTCCGTATTTACATAAATAATTCTAGTTGCACAGGAAATCCTATTATTGGCCAGTAAAGGATAAGTTGTCGCTGTCAATTATGCATACAAGTAAGAAATAACAAACTTATTTACTAAACAGTGAACACACAATCAGAAAAACTTATAGAAAGTTCGTTTTATATGCAAAAAGGTGTAACGATAACGTCGATTGCCAATAATTCATAAATTATCGACCAACTACGACTATTATTTTCAATAAATAACTCTTTTCAGTCAACACTCTTCTATTAATAATTAGATACCAATTGCTTTTTTGCAAATTATATAAGCTAAATAGCCTAGTGCTAATATCGCCGATAATCTAACCATTTGGTTAAGTAAGTTCAAAGTAGCCGACGATGGCAGAATAAACCGTCGTTGTTAACATTTGCATAAATATTCGATACTATCTTAAAAGGAGGTAGGAAATATTATTTCTCAAGCAATTTCTAATTTAAATTAGACGACAGTTGCTATTTTACGAGATCACCCATGTTAATAGCTAATAATGGCTACTAGATAATGTTTTCTTTGCAACTGAGTGCTTTTTATAAGAAAAACAGCAAAAAGGCTTTTTTTAAATTACTTAGGGAAGGATTGTAAAAATGTTATTGTTACTACCCATTCGCTACTTTAAAAGACCAGTAATCGATGCTCAAATAATTAAAGACAACATCAACTAATAATTTTATGTAATAAAATACATTCTGAACATTTTTATTTGTTGATAAAAGTTACGAGTGCTTAAAGGACTTGTTTTAACTTTAAATAATATCCTTGCCGTCTTATATGTATCTGTTAATTTAATTTAAGACTTATAGCTTCCCTTACGCGGCTTTGTTTGCGAAGGTTTTGAGATTTTGTTTAATCTGTAGTAGGTATATTTGTGGTATTTTTTTTTTGAGGAGCTTTTGATTAAATAGTTTAAAAATCAAGAAAAATTAAATATTTCTCTGGCCAAAAAAATAGATGCTTATTTTTTTTTAAATATTTGTGAACCAAATGAGTTCTACAACTAGTCCTTTGCTATACTAAAAACGCAATTTGATTAGATCATTCCTCTAAAACTAAAAGCGACATAGACGACATACAAACCCCCAGGCTGTTACGAAAGATTTTAAAGATCTTAAAATTAAATAAGCAGAAAATCTTAGGATTGTCTGTGTAATCTGTAAGTAGGTAGATCTATTAATCCCCTTCTCCACCAAAAAAAATCAATAACAAAAATATATATACATACCTTTAATAAGATGGCTACTAATAGTCTATACAAAACAATGAGTAACATACCAATACTCTGTTACTACTATAACTACATTTTTATTAAACGAGTCTCTTTCTTCTCGCTCGCTCTTTTCTTTTGTGTGAGACTAAATGAAATCAAATCATATTTATTTTTTTAATTAGGGTCATAGGTACGAACACTTTTACGTGTGCTTTTTTAACCCCCGACGCAAGAAGGGGGGTGTTATAATTAATTAAAAGGTAGAGGTATTGTCAGCGTAGTCAGATAGTGTCAGAGTCGTCTCTTTTAAAGCCCTGACATTACCTTAGATCAGGTCAGATTATATAGGAACCATGCAAATTAGTGTCTGAAATGGTCTTTTGAGGAAAGACCCGCACAGATATGAGGGGATTAAAGTAGTCAGTGCAAGCATTTGTCAGAAATCGTGAGCTCAACTCGGAACTTGAGAAGCTCCACGGAGGACGAACAATACCAAAGAAAGAACATTTGGGTTGGTTGCATTAAGTACTCAAAAGAAAATAAAACCCATATACTTAGTCCTTGCATTCACAAATATAAAATAAAAATACAAAATAATACTTTACAAGATTCATACTGACAAAATAAATAATTAAAATGCCAACAATTAAAGTAAATAATTGGAGCAATTCAATCCCAGGCCTTTTTGTCCTCGATATAGAATTAGAATTACAATATATAGATATGTATAACCTAACCTAACTTATCATACCTATCCTATAGCGAACCTAACTACCTAACCTAACTACCTTACTGAAATGCATTGATTTCGAAAGACAATTATTACATTATTTTAAAGTGACCGACTGTGCTGCGTGGCCTCTATGGTGCTTACAACACTAAAGTAGGTAGTAGTATTTGAAATGGTAGTATTAGGAGGTGTAAAATCGAAATGTGTGCTGAACTCAGAAGAAGTGAGACTTTAACGGAAAAGTGGAATCCCTCCGCCGCTGCCGCATCTCACCATGCAATACCCTCCTCTACCCTCTCCACGCGGCCGTAACGCTTTTTCGAGACTGAAAAATCCTAATACCAGCCGCCTGACTCGATCGAAGGTCGAGGATGACGATAGGGATGGGTGACCATTCCTTACATAACAAGACTCCTCCTCCAAGCCTCGGAAAGCACGGTAAGGCGTTTGGTCTCGGCTGTCATTTGTAGATCCTTGACAGTCATTATGGGTAGTCAGAAGCCCGAAAGTCTGAGATCCAGTTTAACCAAGGGGTATCGTGTTACCCATTTATTGGGTTATGGTGGTCAGAAAGGTAGACGCTCCAAGTCTAACACTAGTATTCTGCTGCATCGGGTTAAACAGGATCCATTAAACATAGCTAGAGAACACTCCTGATTGAGAGGTGAATTATTTTTCAAACAAAAAAAAAACAAAATCAGATTCGGTTCATCCGTTCGGAAGCTACAATGCGACAAACAGACACACACACACAAACGTCGAACTTATACCCCGTCATTTTGAGTCGGGGATTAAAAACAGACTATGATCATCACGGATTGAAAAGTTAAGTTTAAAAACCAAATATTTCTTAATTAAAATCGATTTTAACCAAAACGTTCTCGCCCAATCTGATCTCGATTGATAAAGAATCAACCGATTGATAAATCGGTCTCGGGCGGCGTGCGCATACGCAAAGAGAGCATTCGTGCGATGCGCGACTACCGAACTGAGCCTTTTTTGGCGTCGACTTTAATTGTACGATATCATTACGAGCTTATTATACTGGGATGATGTAGCCATTAACTGAGATAAACAGAATGCAATGTGTACATACAATAATTAATTACAAAAAATCTGATAGAAGTTCGGTACAATAAACAAGACCTAACAGCTTTAAAAAAATTCATCGCCTTTTCCTAATTTTTACCATGTATTGATACCGTTAATAGTCATAATTTCTATATATAGTCAAGTAACATTTTAAATTTAAAAACAAATAATTTTCATAATTATTTCTGCCGCAGTTGGAAAAGAATAGTAAAGGTCTTCTAAAAGCTAAAACTGGACCATTTAGTTCGACTATAGTTTGAATCATCTCTTTGAAAGCATTTCAAATTAATTGTTTTCTTACTCCTTTAATCAATAAAAATACCTTATAAATAGTGTTAGTAACTCTTTAGTAAAGATTGATATTATTTAAGTTTATAGTATTTTGTCCAGAAGATGAACCAGTTGGGTCCTACAAGTTTACCGCTCTGCTAAATACTTCAAATGGGATAACAGAAACTCTCTACCAACATTACGGCAATGAACTTTCCAGTTCAAATTCTCTATCGATCCACAATACCGCACACTAAAAACCGTTCACGAAAAAGAAAATTCCCGTCAATCGTTACGAAGCGCGGGCGCACGAACATTTCGGCAATGCGATCGCGCGCCGACGAAACCCGAACGCGTTTCGGTTCTTGCCGCCATATTTAATTGCACTATATCATCGCATACTCTAATGCCCTTTAATTTTTTACCAGACTGTAATGACATAATCGCGGGCTACAAGGATGCTAAGTTGTCTTTTTACGCTTGCATCTGCTGTAAAAGCAACACCGTTGCTACTGTACATTCCCGTTAATTGCTACAGTGGAATGTTTGTAAAAGCGTAATTCGTGTTTTACGAGTTTTTAACCCTTTTTGCCGTCAAATCGATTAATTTAATGGTAGGTGCACATTGAATGTCGAGATAGGTTGATTTAGTTATTTCCATAATTGATTTTATAGCTTAATTTTGAATTAGTGCTCGTTTGAGTGTTATTGACTGTGAAAAAGGTTGTGAACATCTGCCTAGCTTTCTTACTATGTTGGGGTCGGCTTCCAGTCGGAGCGACTACCTACCTAATCGAAACGATACCCATTTAGAACAATGGCTCAGATTTCGGGCTATCCGTAATTACTGTCAAAGATCTGTAAATGACAGCCAAGACCAAACGTTTATCGTGCTTTCTGAAGCACGACTGGTCCCGGCGCATGTAAGGGCAAAAAGTAACACGTATCAAAACTTGAAAATTGTGGCGTGGCCACTGCCCCCAACTCTACCTCTTGCCTTCAAAACATGGTACATACAATTTGAATCCATGGGTCTATAAATACCACAGATAAACACCAAGTATTCTTCGTTCTTGATGTATGAATCCAATTAAAAATACTTATCACTTCGTCAGAAACAGCTGCTTGTGTCCTTTATAAGATACCTATTGACTACTGGCGAACGAATAGTTGTGCGTTATTATTTTAAACGCAAGTACCCCAGTTGATCGCAAAATAAGTCCAATAATTAACAAGATTCCACAGAACCTCAATGCCAAACAGTTTTCCAATCCCCATAAAATAAATCTTACAACACCATTAAAAGTTACAACGTGTAAATGAATGATCTATTACACGCCGGCGCACCGTACAAGCTAATTACAATTAAAACATAAAATCACTACAAAAACCGGTGAATGAAGTCGGCCATCTTGTTCCGCCATCTTATGAGTAATTACTGCAAATGGTGGCGGCGGCGGCCGATTGGTTCGCGGGTAAAAAGCCCACAAAGTGTTAATAACGCCAGATTCGTTCCTAACGAAGTGTGATTGAAGATAATTGCAGCTTTATATGTAGTGAAAATAATTATAAAGTGCATGACCGTGGGATAGCGCTCGAGTTCGTCGTGGTGAGCTATTGTTGCTCGTATCGATTTCAATCTTAGATTCGCACTTGTTTTTGCTACTAGTGGTACAGAGCGGTGAAAGCCAGCATTCACACATATATTAGATATTGTCGTTACTACACATAGTAACGACAATATCGAGTTGATAAGCGCAAAAATACTAGATTCTTGAGAATTTGTTGCATCGAAAAAAGAACCCATGAAATAAATTACTGAACCCTTTTACCATCAAAATCTCCTTTCACTGCTACGATTCTGTAAGAATCACCCCGTGTTAATGTAGGTTATTTAAGTGAAGCCGAATTGAACTGTCATTCCATTCCAATGATAGGGATGACAGTTGACTGAACTCAAGTTTACACAGGTGACTTTTACTGAAGCGACCGTCACGTTGAAAAGAAAGAGGCACCAATTGACTGGCTCGTTGGTTTAGTAGTTAGTGGTCCTGACTGCTATGCCGGTGGTCGTGGATTCGATTCCCACCCACCCAGGACAAATGTTTGTGTGATGAGCACGATCATTTGTTCTGTGTCTGGGTGTAACTTATCTATCATTTGTATGTATTTGGAAATACATAAGTATGTTTATCAGTCGTTTAATACCCATAACACAAGCTCTGCTTAGCTTGGGACTTGATGGCGTTGTGTGAATAGTCGAGGAACATTACTATTATTATGAATTTTGTGGAAACAGCGTATTCAAAAAGCCGTAGAAAAGTCGCATAAATGTGGTATGAAGATGACAACAATTGACAGGTCACACGCACGACACGCTGGAAAAGAACGTTCTTACTGGCTACCTAGATAAAACTACCTCGAAAAAAAAAGGTTAAATCTACTAACAACCAAGAAAAAGCGCGGGAGCAGTTATAACTTAAAAGGAATGTAATGTCTCACTCGCGATGCGTCGGGATACGTCATAAATTGCGTCCACTTGCGTCTTCGGCTACTGAGCCAAGTTCGCCGACGCAAAAACAAGTCACCGAAAAGGTTTGACGCAAAAACTAAGGCACGCGGCCACTGGTTCGATATCATCTACTTACAAGGACCTATACTCTTGGATTGGAACTAATTATGAGAAGCAGTCAAGAAATAAAATGACGGTAGATTGAAAAGCAATGTTCGGTGAAAAATAATATTTTTGTATTTTTTGCATGTTTTCATCTTAATTCTCATACGAAAATACCATTCAAATTTTGTTTATCTTGTGAAATTTCTCAACAGAAAATTTGTTTTAGCTTTCCCTGACTATTCCTTACGGACAGAATAAAAAAAATAACCAAATCATTGAAGCCCCTCTTCAATGACGGCTCTTTCATACATTCGGCAAATTGATTTTCTATAACTATACTAATATTATAAAGAGGATATGTTTGATTGTTTGTTTGCATTGAACAGGCTCCGAAACTACTGGACCGATTTGGAAAATTCTTTCACTGTTGGGAAGCTACACTATCCCCGGGTGACATAGGCTACTTTTTTTCCCCTGTATTTCCACAGGAACGGTAACAACGTGGGAACTAAAATTACAAAGAGGAAACATTTGTATTTTTGGATGTAAGGAATAAACTTAATTATTAATAGACCGATTTTAAAAAATCTTTTACCGTAGGGAAGCCACACTATCCCAGGGTGACATTCGCTTCTTTTTATCCCTGTATATTTACGGGAACCAGGGTTACGCGGGTGAAATCGCATGACGTCCGCTAGTTATTTAATGCGACCTGATCATAATAATCGAATTTGAGTGTACCTAGATAGGGACCTATGTACCTATAGGCGTGTTGTTGTTGTTAGATAAAAAATAGGCAAGTTGAACACTTACGATAACACTCAACAAATAAACATCAAAATAGAAAATAGCAATATAAAGCACAAAAAAATGCAAAACAAAAGCAAACCTAAAAAATAAGAGCAAAAAAAAAGAACCATATGTAATAAAAATTACGAGCTTTATCAATAGTCAGATAACTTTTATCTGAATAATAAACATGGCAGTTTGACATAGTGTCTATACTGATGTCAAACCGCCATTTTTGTTTTTTGGATAAAAGTTACCTGATGATTAAACATTGCTTTTTTTAGTTATAACCTCAGACAAATAGTGCACGATTTAATATACATGCCTAACAAAGAGCCTAACCATAGCTAAGAATGCACGTTTGTACAACGTTTGTTGAGCTACAATCTTACTTGCACAAAACATAAGATATATATTGTATGACTTCATCAATCGCACGAATGCATAGAAGGCATACTTAGATCCTTTTTAGCGAAGCAATCTCTGAGAACGTTCTATGCAAATTGTGGGAACTATGTAAGAGTGGTTTTGCAATGAATGCTGTACTGGATCTCTCTAAAAATATGTTAAATGCCGGATTCTAATGAAGTTTTTCTGGAGTCACGGGAAGTCAGAATAAAACGATGTTGTCGCTGCTCCCCGTGTGTTCGGACTGGCGAAATGACACAAAAAATTACATCAAATGACAGAGCAAGTACAAACTATATAGTAAATGATAAATGATAATTATTTCTGTAAATAGGTTCATACAAACTCATTTACAAGCCATTTTTTAACTAGAAGGCGTGGTCGGAGTTTCACTATCTGACTACTCTGTTATGAAACACAGAAAGAAACTCAGAGATCACAGTCTCATTTAGAGTCCAGCTATTATCTTGGTCAGATCTGTAAGAACCATGCAATTTAAGAATCACATAGATATCAGGGGACCCGATCAGTCAGTGCAAGCATTTGGCAAAAATCGTGAGCTCAAGTCGAAACTTAAGGAGCTCCACGTCCTAACGAACAATACCAAAGAGAACATTTAGTTTGGTCGCATTAAGAACTCAAACTGCCAGACAATATGTTAAAAAAGAACATACAAGATTTAAAAAAGAAGTCCACATGGTCCTTACATACACAACTATAAAAAAATATACAATGTATTTAACTACATATATTCACATACCTAACTTATCAACTTTACGTTACGCTTTCTGTTTTTTAATTTCGCCAACAGAACACAAAAAAAAACGGAACAAACGTGGTAATAAGTAAATTACACCAAAACTGTACTGACTAAACACCACAATCAGAACACCTGTACGTTATTAAGGTGTTTCAGATTATATCTTGGCGTTTTAAATCGCTAAAGGGGTGTGTTCATATCGATTTCGTAACAAAAGAGGTTACAAAAGTGGCGTGTACGACCGGGGCGGAAGAGAGCGCCGCGGGCGGGGGCGGGCGACATTATTTATTGACAATGAGATAGCGTACTGCCCCAAATATCTTCATTAGCGAATCGCTGCGGTTAGTACGATTCGTGTGGATGGGCTTTTATGGTGAAAATAGTGGAGCTTGGTTAAAATGAAACGTTCGGACGAAGAAGAATACTTACCACGTGAAGAATGTAGCTATACATATAAGTCTAAAAATCATTCTTCTCTAAGTTGCCTAACCATCACAGCGAGAATACAATAATTATTTATTATTGCTAAATTAATTTGATTAGTGCCTACCCATACAGTCATAAAATTGAAAAAGTAATTAAGTAATTAATATCTTATCATTGTAAATCTTATTAAGATTTGTTTTTGCCATATTTAAATATTCTTCACTCCTATTGATGAATACACAGCTAAGAAAGGAAATTCCCTATTGTAACTTATGTCCTTTTTCTAACTATATTGTAGTCAGCTTTCAGTCTACTCGGAGGATTCTGAATACCATATACATAAAGGAAATTCCTAAATCCTAAGTCGTTATCCCAACTTTGTAGTCGGCTTCCATTTTATCCGGAGGAATCTGAATACCAGTGTTTAACATGGAGCGACTCCCATCTGACCTCCACAACCAGACTGGACATAACGTTACCCCTTGGTTATATTAGTTGCAAATGGGTGACTTTCCTTACTGACCTCCACAACCCAATAACTGGATCACACACCTACCGGTTATACTGGTTGTCGAGACTTGCAGGGTTCGTGTGTCCGCCATGTCCACCCTATTTTATTTATTTTTCAGAACGTTTCCCATCGTATAACATAAATTTTAGTACTGTTAAGTATCTACCAATAAAGTATTGTCTAAGGATGATACATGGCTTCGGCACATGCATCCAAAGAAAACCAGTTTTTTCCAGTTTTCTAAGTATGTTGGAAAGAGAAAAGAGCTTCAAATCTAGACATCTATTCTATATGGTCTTGGGTGCGAACCCAAGGCCAAACGCAACTCTGTCTTTTCGGATTGATGTGCGTATTCTATACTAATATTATAAAGAGGTAAAATTTGTAAGTTTGTATGTAGGGGGTAATCTTCGGAACTAATGATCCAATTTTAAAAATTATTGTACTAGTGGAAAGCTACACTATTCCCGGTGGACATAGGCTAGTTTTTATATAGTATAAATTGTCACTGGCTTCAAAAACGGTGAAGGACACAAACACATCAATTGCTACAGCTACTGAGAAATACCAAATTAAAAAGGGGCAAGTTCATCGACCCTAAAAAATCAGCAAAAACTTTTAACAGGTTTTCAAGTTCAACGAAAAATTACTTGGTAGGCTAAGGTCCGTACGTATCTACCCGTGACCTCGTGACCTCAAATATATTGTGTTTCCGTGTTGTGCCTCAGGGGAAAGAGGGGTAAATAATGGTGTTCTAATTGTCGCCCGGAGATGTCGCCGCTGTGGGCCGTTGGAGATTGATTTAATTGCCCTTCACCCGCACTGGACAATGGGGTAAGTAAGGTAAGGGTTGGTATGTATCATTGCCTGAAAAGAAAGTTGTCCCATGTAGTTGTTGAAGTGCTACCTTTCCCTCGGTTGCTAGATATTTTTTGATGGAAAAGAAAATGTTCAAATTCAAATATTTTATTTTTTTATAGAAAAGGTAAAATTAAACATAAATCTGTCACGGATTACTCTGAGATTAATTCTGCTCCACACATTCAAATTAAAATTCAGTTTCTAGAAAACTACTAACCCATCAAGATCTGTATTGAGTGTAACCGAATCAATCGAAGATTTTTATATGTTCCTGCAGTTGTTTTTTTTTTTAGTTTTAGTACCTTCATACTTACGTCTTTATAAATAAATTAATATTTTTTTATATTGTTTTTATTCTAAGTGCATCGTCTGCACATAATAATATAATGTCTGATTAATGTAGGTACGGAACAAATATGGCGAAAACTATCAAAAAATCAGAATTGAGTTTCTTGCCCATTCTTCTCCTTACGAAACCACCTTTTGGATGAGGCAACTAGAGAATCATTTACATATTAAATTTAACTTAAGTTTGACGTTTAAAAATACCTTATATCTTATTGAAATTAATGATTCGACGACTATCAAAACTTCGGCAAAGTCGGTTAAAACCAAACACATTACCCTCGCTATATTATCGTCACCTCACCTCGTCGCAGTCGCGACGGCTGCAGAATTTTTATCACAGCTCAACCCCTTGTGTCAATCTGAATGAAAAAAGTTCCAACCAATCCGCGGGTTGAATACCGAATCAATCGTCTGCTTCCAGTGATTGTTTGAATCAATATTTGGCGTAGACGAGGTGATTTTGGAACGAAAAAATATGTAAAAACCTCGTGCTCTTTACATACCTAGGTACTTAAGTTTATTTTACAAAGTTGTTTTTGACTTAGCTTTCTGAAACCATAGTAAGCCCTAGCTTACCATGGTTTCAGAAAGCTAAGTCAAAAGTCTTGTTTCAGGATAGGAATAGGGCGCACTTCTTTGCACGCGTAGCAGATCAGATAGAAGAATAGTCAATGTGACAGATTGTAGAGACATTGCTTTTGTTTTGAGTACGAAAATGTCAAGAATGAAGAGTAGAAATGTGTAGATTCTTCAGAGGGCAAAGTCTACAATATCGAGAATTGTTTCTATAATTATTCGGCAGAAATGTTTGTAGGTACCATCTCTCAGCTAGTCCATTCTGTTATCGACATAACCATTTCTACGGTAGGTAATCATGCTAGGCTTGCTTGCTAGTAGCCTGTTACACATTTAATTATTGTTAGTTTCAGGTGTCAGGGACTTTAATAAAGTTCCTGACATCTTCTTTTTTTGTAACTATTTATGGAAATAAATATTTTATGTAATATCTATAACAGGTATCATTAATTAGTATATTTGTAAGCAGTTGACGGCAAAACATAGCGCTAACTTTGACATCAGAGGTGTTGTACAAGAACACATCCACAAAATCAGTAGTCGCATACAAAAGTTTGATCTCGAACAAAATGTATGAAACAGATGATTTTATTTCACGATTATCGAATTAATACCATAGTAAAGTGGATTAGATTCAAGGATAGGATACTCTGTCAACATTCGTCCCATAATAATAAAAACAAACTGTATTTAAACCTATCAAAACACGATCTAATCAAACCTTTGCTGAAACAAATTAAAAACGTCTAAACGGTTCCTTTTTTCTCCTTCTGTGAGTACTAGAGATACCTATAAGTCTGCCTACCCCACTGCTCCAAACCACCCATCACCGATATACACGTAACTCCCCGATATGATCATGGAATGAAGATATAAATAACATAATTACAATAAACGAACCCCCCCGGGGGCAGGTAACACCTAACGCCAGTAATTACAGACAGACCAACATTAATATGTTAAGTGTCGTCGGGTGGCCACACTTATAGCTCGGATTTTTGGAGTCCTTTTCTGGATTGTGGGGTAATTAGAGGTTGAGATTAGTCAGTCAACATGACTGGTTAGACTGGAATCTAGTTTGCAGAAGAAAAAAAGTTCCGCGATATCAGGCGCAGGTATTAGACATAACTGCAGGCCTATAGCCATATTACAAATTCTATTTCTATTATAGAAAGAAAATAGCGTATATGGAATCAGCTGTTTGTCAACTGTCAAGTGTATTTCATTTTCAGCCATATTACAATTTCTACTCGTTAACACTTGACAGTTGACAAACAGCTGCAGGCCTAGCCATATTACAAATTTTATTTCTATTATCGTAATCGATAAGGCGACAATAGAAAGAAAATGGCGTATATGGATTCAGTTGTTTGTCAACTGTCAGGCCAGGCCAATTGGGTAAGCAGATGATGCTAAGCTATGACATATTCGTATGACATTAAAACCTCCTTACTTTCTCCCATATCATATCCACCAGTGCAGACCGGCCATCAGGATCTTTGATCAGTAACCTATCATCTTATGGTGTATCATATGGGATGAGTGTACGATGGCCAAAAGGAAGGCAGTTGAGGCCGTGGACAGAACCCTGCAGGACATCCGCAGGAACGAAAATTTGATGAATAGTGTCACAGTTCTGTTCAGTGGCGATTTCAGGCAAACGCTTCCCGTGGTAGCGCGGGGATCGAGGGCTGACGAGGTGAATGCTTCGTTGAAACGATCTTCGTTGTAGTCACGAGTTCGTACGCTACGCTTGACCATTAATTATATGAAAGCTCGGCTCGGCGGCATTGCACGCGCTCAAGAATTCTCCGATGTCTCTCTAAGTCTTGGCGAAGGCACTCTACCAGAAGAGAGAGGTGGAAAAGTGGTGTTTCCAGAGTCTCTCGGTAGAGTGGTTTCCAGCTTAGAAGAACTCATTCGCTGTGTGTACCTACGGGGACATCAGTCGTATACCGCACCAGCAGAATTCGTGTGAGAGGGCCATTTTGGCGCCCAAAAATGATCAGGCTGCAGCAATTAACGAATGAATTCTCTCTGAATATTCGTATGACATTAAAACCTTCCTTACTTTCTCCCATATCATATCCACCAGTGCAGACCAGCCATCAGGATCATTTGATCAGTAACCTATCATCTTATGGTGTATAGTTACCAATGATATATCATCACGGCGCGGTGCAAGGGGGCGGGCAGGATCGCTCGCGAGGTGTCCTATAAATCTTGGCAGTCCGATTGAAATCAAAATATACGGGTTTTTATATTCTCGCTGCGGTGCTTTGATATTGATATGTTCAGAGATTGTGGTGTTCAAATTCTTTTGGTGACGTCATGGACTTTTTTTGTGGTTGGGCTATCTTTACATTGCCAGTGACTAACTGATGTCCAGTTAAACACCAAATTTTGATGACAACTGTGAATTTGCAAAAAAAACCGGCCAAGAGCGTGTCGGGCCACGCTCAGTGTAGGATTCCGTAGAATATGTAAGCGAAGTTCAAAAAAATGCTTGCATATACGATTATACTACAAACTTAGTCCAGAAAATATTTTGTACAACTTTTTGTCTTTTTTGTAAGTACTTCCGAAGTAAGATTTTCCTAGAAAGTCCTTATAAAGTTCTACTTTTCAGATTTTTTTCATATTTTCTAAACTTATGGTTCAAAAGTTAGAGGGGGGGGGGGGGGACACATTGTTTTTTACTTTTGGAGCGATTACTTCAGTAATCATTGACATTATCAAAAAATGATTTTAGTAAACCCCTTTTCATTTTTAAATACCTTTCCAACAATATATCACACGTTAGGGATGAAATAAAAAAAAATCACTTCCCACTTTACATATAGGGGGCTACCCTAATAAAACGTTTTTTTCCAATTTTTATTTTACCACTTTGTCGGCGTGATTGATACACATATTGGTACCAAATTTCAGCTTTCTAGTGCTAACGGTCACAGAGATTAAGCGAGGACGGACGGACAGACAGACACTAGACATGGCGAAACTATAAGGGTTCCTAGTTGACTACGGAACCCTAAAAATTGGTATTGCACAAGTGGACTTCAAGTGACGGTGACTATCAGACGGGGTACTGTGCGCTTCGTCACATCTCTGCGAGTGCGCATGACGTCATTCTAGCTAGATACACACTTATGTTAGCCAATACGAAACCAGCTTTTTGACAGTTAATCGTTGAGCACGTTTGCGCAGTGATCATCGATGAAATGTCAACGGGGGGACGCAATACCTAGCCCTGCTGGTGATAGTATGAAGTAAGCTCAAAAACTCATAGTAATTATAATGTAGGAATCAATATTCGCATTAACTCGGATTTAGTATAAAAAACAGCTGACCGAATCGAGTTTTTGCTGCCCTAACTGTTTTCAAACTTTTACTTTTATTGACAGCGAGGTTGCAGTCATTTTTAACTGTTTTGAACCTTTATTTGCAGTCAATAGTTATTTATATGCGCATTGTTTATTTATTTATGAAAACTTTATGTACAAGTGAATAAAACTGTACAATGGCGGACTTAAATGAAATGAAATTAAATAAAATGAAATGATGAAATGATATTTATTTCTGTAAGTAGATCTTCTCAGATACTTTAACATGTCTTTTTTTTTAAACTAAACTAAATGGCATTTCCAAAGTGACTGATCCCTGAGAAGAAATGCCGAAAGAAACTCAGGGGTGATGGTTTCTTTTCCAGACATAAGATTATATTCATTTACTATGCGAGTCTCACGATGCAGGGCAAAGTCTTAATGCCTGCATTTTCTACCGGTCTACCTGAAGTCTTGATATCAAAATTGAAACTGGTGAGTTCAATGGGTTTATCGATTTAACTAATATTATAAATTTTAATGTGAATGTTTGTGAATATGTTTAGATGTTCGGATGTTTGTTAAATTAATCAATCACGCGTAAAACTTTGAACAGATTTGTGATTTGATTACTTCAAATCACATAGGATACTGTTCACAGTATTCACCCCGGTAATGTGTTTCCTTGAGACTTTTTATGCGGGCTGAAGCTTGTAGATAACACTTATGGCAGTATTCAAACGACCATCATTCAATAAGTAGACTAATACATCAAAAGCGTATAACCAATAACCCTTAGATACCCATTTAATCATACTTTCCTATTTAGGCAAACCCACATCCTATTCAATACGGAATTAAACAATAAACTAGGAGAAAAAATAATTGAAATTATGACTTATTACTGGCCGCCTGCCTAATTACGTACATACAAGGCAATGGAGATAGCATAACAATAACTCTTCGATATTAGCATAATGGCCGTTACAATTGCATTGTTCTACTAATGTGGATGGCGAATTAGGATGCAAGCAGATGGTAGGCATCTGTTTGTTAAGCAATGTGCACACTAGCGGTAGAGAAATGGTATCGATTAGTTTTTCTAGCGATTCTTAGCAATCTCATTTCATAATCATCATCATCATTTATTTTGCAAACATGGGTAATGGGTAGGTGTAATACTATAAATTAGGTTCTCCACATTTTGCCGTCACATTAGGCATGCAAGTAGTCAAAATAGTAATAGTCATAATATAGTGTTTTAAAGTCAGTAACTCTAATCGTTGAAATTTACAAGATTTACTTATGATTTATTTGTCAATATAATAAAATTTATTGTGAATGTAAGGACAACCTAAGTGAATTTTTGATTATTTTTTTTCTATTCGTTTAAAGATTTTTTATACATGGTTGTAGTTATATATTATTATGTCAATTCCATCATAGCCTACAACACTCAATTACAAAGTATTTAATTCTATACAAATTATGTACATATTTCTATCAACTAGACATAATTTTTTGCTGTTTTAGATGTCGTCGGTTTGGACAACAATTCGTGAAACATGCTTATGTTTAGTCAGTTCAGCCCCCCTAGCCAAGTTACAAACGATTCGTATCTATTCTCTTTCTACAATCGAGAACGCCTCAAAACCCTTTGTTTTGACCACGTGACTTAGCGAAAGGTGATAAGTCACGTGGTCAAAACAAAGGGATTTGAGGCGTTCTCGATTGTAGAAAGAGAATAGGTACGAATCGTTTGTTACTTGGCTAGGGGGGCAGGTTTTGAGTCCTCATCAGTGTTTGACTCTTCGTGCGTGCAATCTTGTCTGGGAATTGTGATTTTTTTAATATTGTGGCCTTCTCAACTGTGTTCGTCGAGTTGTTGATCTCCTCTAGTTCTAAGGTGAGCCAACGATTACTGAAAAATTCGTGCACTGACTGAACTGGACCTTTCCTCAAAACATAGCTGCTTCCAGTGACACTGCGAGCCGACATTATTTGGGAAAGGTTAGGCAGAAAATGATAGACTACTTCCGTGTGCCTGAACCGATACCTTGTACAGACGCCAGCACATCAAGTTACCCTAATGTGTCAAATTTTCCCAATTGAATATGAACCTTATTTTGTTTGCCATAAAGTTGAAAAACGATCAAAGAAATTTGACACATTGGGGTAACTTGATGTGCTGGCGTCTGTACCTTATACATTTGCTTTCTTACTTGACTGTCCCGTTGATCTATTAGGACAGTCACAAGCACTACTGCTGAGCATGAGGTCCGGAGGTTGATCCCCGAGTGGGGCAGTCTTATTGAGTTTATTCATCTGGAATTTCTGGATTCGTGCTCACTTGATGGCAATAGACTCGCCCCCTTTTACATGAGACTTAAACATAACTGGCGAAATGTGGATGTACAGACGCCAGCAGCAGCACATCAAGTTACCCCAATGTGTCAAATTTTCCCAATTGAATATAAACCTTATTATGTTTGACATAAATTATTATTATTTGTATTTGTATTTGTATTTCTATTTTTGTTTTATATGGGTCCCGGACCTGAAATAAACGATTTTTATTTTTTATTTTTTATTTTTATTTTATAAAGTTGAAAAACGTTCAAAGAATTTTGACATATTGGGGCAACTTGATGTACTGGCGTCTGTACTATACAGTAGATACACCTCATGTATTAATACGGTCTATCTTTATTTTTTATTCTAGTACTATCTTTTTCATACAAGCTCATGTTGGTCCTCCAGCAATTATCTAACAACAAACGTATTTTATTAATACAATTTCATCATGCGATGACAAGACACGCAACCCAATGATATAATACCATATGATAATTAATAAAAAATACTGCACTTGCATGTTTGAACGATGTTCTTCTAAGTTACATGCTCATGAATCTAAAGTTTTATTGAATTAGTTTGTCTATGGTCCAGCTGTATTAAATTGCGTGCATAGACAATGGTTGTAAGCTTCATATTTCAACCTACTCTAATAATAACATATATTTTAAGTACCCTTATAGTTTTTAATTTAGTATTATAAAAAAATTAAAACAACTAAAATACTGAATAAAATTAGTTTTTTTAATTATTATGTTTGTTGCCATTTTTTTTCTTATCTGCCTCTGCTCATTGGTGTGTTTGAAGTACCTATATCATTTATTGGCAGCAGTGATATGTAGTCTAGTAGTGTTACCGGCGGACTATCAAGTCTTAGGTCTAGAGTTCGAACCCAATGCAGGCTCCTCTGTCTCTACGGGTTCAATTGCGTATGGCACAATTATAACTTGCTTCAAAGCGGTGAAGGAAAACATCGTAAGGTAACTGGCGATTCTAAAAGATGTTTCCGTATGCTATGTGGCGCTATGTCAGAGGTTTAGGGGATAAAAACTCTGGCACTATGGATTATATGTACTATCGATCATAAGTGTATAGACATGTGTTAGTTACGGGTACCTAAGTAGGTATGCTATAATTATCATAGACTCATATAAAACTCATAATGACTTTGTTTAATTGTAATACAATATGATGATGTGTTAATTGGAACATTTGTGTAGTTACAATTTGTGGTTAATCTTCTTTTTTTTAATCGGTATTTATTCCCAGGGTTTTATTAAATAGTATTGGCGACGATTTCATTATTTTATCTCTTTTATTAACCCCCGACGCAAAAAGAGGGGTGTTATAAGTTTCACCGCTATGTGTGTGTGTCTGTCTGTCTGTCTGTCTGTCTGTCTGTGGCACCGTAGCGCCCAAACGGGTGAACCGATTTAGATGCGGTTTTTTTTATTTGAAAGCAGGGTTTCTTGCGATGGTTCTTAGACATAATTCATCAAAATCAGTTCAGCCGTTTCAAGGTTATCAAGTCTTTTGTATTAGCTTCCGTTGCTATTTTAGACATCTATGGGTATTAACTTTAATTAAAAACATATGTGTGTCTTAAAATTTCAAACACTCATGTGTGTAATATTACTAAGCAACATTATGGTGTATTTGGTCTGATGGAGCCAGGATATCTAGCAGACTAATACACTCTTGGGAAAGTAACAGCAGATACGTCATGTTTGGATTCATTTTAACCAGCATTTGATTCTGTACACAATGCCCTGATGGCAACAGGATGAGCTGATGCTGCAGCCAGGCTATCCAGCACACCAGTAGGTAGACTCTTGACAAAATAATAGCAGATATGTCGTGTTTGGATTCATTTCAACCAGCATTTGATTCTAAACACAATGGACTGATGGCAACAGGATGAGCTGATGCTGCAGCCAGGCTTATAGCACAACAGTAGGTAGACTCTTGACAAAATAATAACAGATACGTCGTGTTTGGATTCATTTTAACCAGCATTTGATTCTGCACACAATGCCCTGATGGCAACAGGATGAGCTGATGCTGCAGCCAGGCTATCCAGCACACCAGTAGGTAGACTCTTGACAAAATAATAGCAGATATGTCGTGTTTGGATTCATTTCAACCAGCATTTGATTCTAGACACAATGCACTGATGGCAACAGGATGAGCTGATGCTGAAGCAAGGCTATCCAGCACACCAGTAGGTAGACTCTTGACATAATAATAGCAGAAATGTCGTGTTTAGATTCGATTTAACCAGCATTTGACTGGAACTGTATACTGTATAAAAAAAAATTAATACGTTTAAAAATTGTAAAATAAAAATTAAATTAAAAATTTAAAAAACCCCCACCGCAAAAAAGTAAAACATTTAAAAAGGTAAAAATAACACTTTAGCCATGAAATTTTACGTATCGTCGGGGTACCGTTAAAATAAGTACCCTCATACCTACAAGTACTAGGAACATTTCTTACTTAAGCGGTACCCTGACGTGAAGTAAAATTTCATGGCTAAAGTGTTATTTTTACCTTTTTAAATGTTTTACTTTTTTGCGGTGGGGGTTTTTTAATTTGAATCTAGATTGCCATAACGTCACACAGGGTTGCCATAAAAAAAATCGATGACAAGCAAGTGGCCATAAAGTTCATAAAGCATGAGGCACACACGCTCCGCGATCCACCTGACGCCGATACGGTTTACCAGTCGCATGTGCACACCGCTTTAAACACTAATTGATCGGTATCCGGCCTAAGATTGCGATCAATTGTCACAAAACGACACGACGCGTCAATTTGTCGCGCAGTTTTTTTCGGGTTAACAATCGTGACCTTTATTCGAGTGATAATGTCTTAGTCATGGATGTTTCTTTAATTAATGTGTGTTTGTTTTAATATTATAATTAGCACTTATTTGGTTTTTTTTTTCGTTTTGTGATTCACGCTGCAAGTTTATGGTTGGGTTTTTTTTTTAACCCCCGACGCAAAAAGAGGGGTGTTATAAGTTTTTTTTTAACCCCCGACGCAAAAAGAGGGGTGTTATAAGTTTCACCGCTATGTGTGTGTGTCTGTCTGTCTGTCTGTCTGTCTGTCTGTCTGTCTGTCTGTCTGTCTGTCTGTCTGTCTGTCTGTGGCACCGTAGCGCCCAAACGGGTGAACCGATTTAGATGCGGTTTTTTTTATTTGAAAGCAGGGTTTCTTGCGATGGTTCTTAGACATAATTCATCAAAATCGGTTCAGCCGTTTCTAGGTTATCAGCTCTTTTGTGTTAGCTACCGATGCTATTTTAGACGTCTATGGGTATTAACTTTACTTACAAACATATGTGTGTCTTAAAATTTCAAACACCCATGTGTGTTATATTAATAAGCAACATTATGGTGTATTTGGTCTGATGCAGCCAGGATATCTAGCAGACAAATACACTCTTGGGAAAATAACAGCAGATATGTCGTGTTTGGATTCATTTTAACCTGCATTTGATTCTGCACACAATGCACTGATGGCAACTGGATGAGCTGATGCTGCAGCCAGGCTATCCAACACACCAGTAGGTAGACTCTTGACAAAATAATAGCAGATATGTCGTGTTTGGATTAATTTCAACCAGCATTTGATTCTAAACACAATGCACTGATGGCAACAGGATGAGCTGATGCTGCAGCCAGGCTATCCAGCACACCAGTAGGTGTACTCTTGACAAAATAATAGCAGATATGTCGTGTGTTTTAACCAGCATTTGACTCTACATACAATGCACTGAAAAATTCTCATAACTATACACTCTATAAAACAAAATTAATGCGTTTAAAAATTTTAAAATAAAAATTAAATTAAAAATTTAAAAACCCCCCACCGCAAAAAAGTAAAACATTTAAAAAGTTAAAAATAATACTTTAGCCATGAAATTTTACGTAACGTCGGGGTACCGTTTAAATAAGTACCTACATACCTACAAGTACTAGGAACATTCTTTACTGAAGCGGTACCCCAACGTGAAGTAAAATTTCATGGCTAAAGTATTATTTTTAACTTTTTAAATGTTTTACTTTTTTGCGGTGGGGGGTTTTTAAATTTTTAATTTAATTTTTCTCAGGAGTAAAAGGTAATCCCCGGGTCGGACAAAACGTTGGTGAGTTTTTCTATAAGTATGGAATTCCACAATAGCAGCTCAGAGTTTGGTTTTGTGCTAGATTGATGGCAATAGGCTTGCCCCCTATAACATGGGACTAAAACATAACTGAAGAAATGTTGGTGTAGGTACTAGAGGTAGGCTCTATAACCTTTAGGGAATATGTTATGTTCCTTGTTTGTTAAAGGTAATTGGACTTATTTTATTCTTTCTGTGTTCCTTATTTGAATTCATGTAGGTCTCCTACAGACCGGTAATAGCAATAAGTGTTTACATAAAGCGAGTGAATAAATATTAATATTTTATTATTCTAATTCTATAAGAAAGGTAAACACATAGTATCACCTGCGTGTCCTAATTAACTTTTACATCGTAAGAAGTTCTACGAACTGAGGTAAATTAATATGGTTTTTGCAATATTTGTGACGTCAGAACCGGTTTTCCTAACCTGACTTTTATTTTGTGGATATCATAGATATAGGGACCAGGTGGCTTTGAATTCCGGTTTAGGACTTAGTTGATTGCTTCCTATGGCGACCTTTAGAAACTTAATGAATTAATACATGGCTGTATGGGCCTTAAAAATAAAACTGGTAAAATGTGGTACACCTCCTTTGGTGAATAGGTACAGTTTTATTTAATTTTTATTGACGTGATGGGCAAATAAATAGATCATCTGAAGGGGTAAAACTCTATGGTTAGATCGAACCTCACTATCGTTAAATAAACGGAACCAGCTTTAAATAAAATAATGAAACACTCGCTATTGTATGTATTTCACTAATTGGTACCTACAGTCTTTAGCTTAAATGGAATCAAATGTGTAGGTATGTACGAGTATATTATGACTGAAGTTACTCAACAATTAATTTAGGCTGCAAATTAAAGGCAGAATAAGAGATCAATTTTATTTATGTTGTGAACCTTCTATACCTTTGTTACGCAAATATCTTCATGTCAATGGTAAAAATTAAATGTCTCTAAGGTCTTAATAGTCTGTCTTACAAGATAATTATCATGTTGTACACAAGATTTCCTAGACTAGAACCGTTCCTGTTAAGTAAGTATGACAGAGTTAATAACGTTCCGTTCAGCTAATTAGTCGTGAAAAGCCGACAAACAAACAAATACCCACTCTGTTTATTTGTTGGTTTGTCGCAAAGATTTAAAATACTATAGAGCGGGCATGTCAAGGAAATGTCATAGAAAAACTTTGATCCCATGTCTCAGTAACGCCATCTAGAATAATATATGAATATTGGAGCGGCAGCGGAGCGTACTACAAAAAACTCATAGACTTGTATCCAGCAGGACACACTTTTTCGGACGAAAATTTTGTTCGTGATGTCCGGTCTTTAGGTATTGAATGTCTTTGGTTTGTCGGTTACAAAATGTGTCAAGGAGATAGATCACATCCTGAAGACGGACATAGCGATCCATACCATAGGCTATCTTTTGCCTATTAAAAAAAAGGAAAATTCACGGAAAAAAAAGGTATCCTAATTTCGTAAGTAGATAATAATTTAGCCTGACCTGACTAAGTCAGCAGTCAGTTCAGAAGCACTGGCGGGCAGGAGTGTAAAACACTCCGGACCCACCGCTCCCAGTCGTGCCAAATTAAAAAAAAAACCTGAGCGAACCTAACTAAAGGCTAGTTAGGTTCGCTCAGGTTTTGTTTTTAATTTAACCTGAGCAATGTTTAACCACCATTTTTATTCTTCAGATAACATTATCGTAGTATTGAAAAATTGGCCCTTAGTTAAATATAAGTAATATGTTTAAATGCATGCCTTCTTGACCAGTGACCTTAACCTTAAAAGATAATTATATTCCTACTACGAGCATTAAGCTTCTGAATTCAATGCAAAACAGCACGTGCCTAAAACGTTTATAAACATGTGTATTTTACCAATTTAAAAGAGTAAAGTAATGAGTTGAACACTGCAACAAATGCAATTTAAAACAAACTCATTTCATAAGTTATGCAGATGTTTTTAAATAATCTGTCAAGGGCGATACATACCATCAAACTTAATGGTTCCGTACAACGTAATGAGTACAATAATTGTGTTATAATTGCAAATTGCCTTAACCGTACTATGATAATTAAATTAACTAGCTGTTGACCGATTTAGATAATGTGTCATGGAGAGAAATAAAGGTCGAATGTGTGTTAGAAAAAATATAGGGTGGAATGGGCATCGACGGATAACTTTATAACATGACTAGCACCCACATAATGTTAGAATTCTTGTCGACTTTCACATTTTTTTGACGTTTATCTTTCTCAAATCTGTAAAAAATAGGATAAAATCAATCTTTCTATCGGAGCCAATAAGACTATAAACTTTGACTAAAAACATCATTGGGCTATGGATAGAAATCAACAGTTCAAAGTCATCATCATCATCTGTCATGCTTTTTCCCAATACTGTTGGGGTTGGACTCCAGTTTAAAGGGATGCACCTGAATACTATACGGGTCCGGCTCCGGGTCGGGTCTGGTTCTTTTTTCTGTACCTATTTCTTTTTATTAACGTGTGCCTATGTCGTACCTAATAAATGCATTTTCTTTCTTTTTTTCTTTCTTTCTTTCTTTCTTTCTTTCTTTCTGTCTGTCTTTCTTTCTTTCTTTCTTTCTTTCTTTCTTTCTTTCTTTCTTTCTTTCTTTCTTTCTTTTGTTCTTTCTTTCTTTCTCTCTTTCTTTCTTTCTTTCTTTCTTTCTTTCTTTATAACCGTTGGTTAAACTGGTTGTCAGTCAGCACAACAACAGTTCGAAGAAATAGAAGAGAAAAAAAAGACGAAAAATACAAGTAGCACGACGACGATACTGCTAAAGTATGAATCGAAGTGCAGATACCAAAAACTAGGAGTCCACAAGCAAGTACAAGACTAGGGTGATCAAGTTGTTCATCGATGTCCCGTCCACCCCCCATTATGTTATGGACGAAGTAACGAATTGTTGTACGATTTATAATTTACTAAGTGAATGTTTTACCCTTTAACAGTGCAAACAGAAGCTAATACTTTAATTGCTTTGCACATACAGATGAGTACAATACAGAAAATTATATTTTCTGGTCATCTGTCGAACCATATTTGTCTCTACACGCAAATCAATCGCGGAAGAAAATAACAAAACGTAAAACAAATTAACAGAGTGTGCGTAGAAAAAAACTGTGTCATTAGCCTTTCTGCCTTTCCAGTAGTTAAAATAAGTTTTTTGGTGTGATTAGGAAAACGTATGACGTTCAAAAAGTGCTAATTCTTAGCCTGATTTGAATAAATGCGTTTAATTTTTTTTTGGATAACTATTAATCTTCTTGCCCATTCTTCTCCATACGAAACAATTTTTTGGAAGGGTCAAGTAGAATAATTTTATTATATTTATTTTACTTGTAAATGTGACCTTCAAAAGTGCAATAAACATACTACATTAAACATTGGTTCGAATTGGTTCAATGGCTGTTATGTTTTCTTTTGTAATGAATGACGTACCTACTGTTGTGATTGTGTAATAAGTATTATTTTTGCACATACTGTCATTGCAACTCACTTTCTTTTTTTTTAATTCTCTATCAAGCTCATCATACTTAATAATATGCGAAAACATGTAATTGGTTAATAGTTGCATATTTTTTTGTTTTTGTTAGTTGATACTATTTGTTTTCCTGTTGCAATGAAATAAAAAAAATAAGTATTTGACTTTGACAACTCAATTGTATCTAACTCACTTTAACTTACCAACTAAAAAAAAATTTGATCCCTAAAACAACACTTTTCATAACATAGCTACGGTGCGGTGTTTCCTGCAAATAGCGATATATCGCCGGCTGATATATCGAGGCATCGCACGATACACTGTTTCCAGCCAGTACGATACAATGGATATGTATGCGTTTAAGAAATCATTTGTTTCTTTATAATTGTTACCTTAACGATCGGCAATGTATTTTTAATAGGGTTGTATTGATCTCGAATTTACAGAGTTAGATGTTGGGTCTTGAAATTTATACTAGAATAGTATTTGAATCTACTAGAATAGTATTTGAATCAGCCTGCTTTTATGTCAGTTTATCGTAAATTAAACTGCATTTGTGTAAAACTACAATTTACGAATTAATATGTTATTTTGTTGTCTTTGTTTAAAACTAGCTCTAGTGTTTATTTGACACAGGCGTTGATAGCAATCTATCACCGCCTGTGTCATTACACTAGAAAGATATATTAGGAGGAGGAACTATAATTTTTTTTTTGGGTATATTGGAGTGTGCTAGCTAACACGTGACAATCATTCTGAAATGTTATGATTACTAAATGTAAAAAGGTATTTACTGGGCATTTCATTGTATAGATTCAAGATCTTCAAACGAATCAGACAGATGTGTTGCTGGAGAATTTCGAAATAGTCGAGGAGTGCTCTAGTATCGCCATTCAAAAGCGACGCTAATATAACAATTTCCTCCTGCTTTCATTACCTCGAAAATGAACTTTACAACTCCTCATTTTCATTAACAAACTTATTACTCTTCAACCATCAACAGTAAACCCGAAGCTATTTCTAAAACAATTTGCGACTACCCGCAATGGTAGCGATCTCAGAATGACATTAGCTGTCAGGAAGGAAGCGAGTAGATGCGAGCCAGAGTAAGGGTGCGCCTCCGCAAGGGGTTTACGAAGTTGCTTAACGAGTGATGTGTACGAAACTCACCAAAAAGGTGTCATTATTCCGCCTTCAGCAGCGCAGCTCGGGTCGTTTAAGGGCTAAATGGAGGTTAATGACTCCAGAAATGCATACTTGGTTGGTTGACCGAGGGATTTATGCGTCATATCTCTAGTCGTAAGATCGCTTTCCACACAACGTTCTCCTTCATCGCTCATCTCAGCTTCCGCGCACATCTCGGCTTCCTCGCACATCTTTGATAGAAGCGCACCCTTAGTTCGTGCACCTAATTGATGCCCTAAGGCTGTGACGTCAATTCTAAAGTGTAATATAAACGTTTCTTGCTCACAAAGGGCTTGTGGACCTCGTTTACATGAGACGAGAGGTAATTTCGGCAGAAAATAATGTTGTTAATTCTGAACGGATTAGATTTAGAACGTATTGTTTTGGGGTCTCGTTGATGGAGTGTTTATATTTTGGGTGATACTGACTGACTTAACCCCTGTATTATAATAGTTTTGATTTTGGCATGTCAAGGTCATGCAAGGTTAAGGATTAGGCCGCCCATTATGTACTTACTCTTCAAGTTTTTTATTTGTTAGTTTTTAAGGTGTACAATAAAGAGTGTTCTATTCTATATCGGTGACGATGTGTTTAAAAAGACACATTGAAATAAGAACCTCATTTTAACTTAGAGGAACAGGTTAGAATTTTGAGGAGTTTCTAACTGAACAAAAAAGGAAACAGAGAGAAAATGACAACTGATCTATAAATACTACAAAGCTATAACAACTTTGAAATTCAATGAAAACTTAGAACGTGGGACAAATACGTAACATTCAAGGCAAAATGTGAGTGTGTGTGATAGATACACCTCTCCCCAACTCTTCAGGGAATACAGTCTGATGTTTATGACGTGTATGTGTTTACATAGAACTTTTCAAGATTTCTATTTAAACCAATCTCCTATCCAAAAACATAAGAACCCATCACAGTACTCCAAAAAGAAGTTATTCAACTAAGTACGAATAAAATTCAAAACGATTGTACAAACGAAGTTAGTGCCACAAAGAGAACAATAGCTCAATATAGACATAACAAAGAGTTATTCTGAACGTACTCCTATAACTGGATGAGCTCGGTCCGCCGGACGCAGATATTGCAGACGCCGCGGGCGATTCCACAGAACTGTATATATAGCTGTGTCGCAATATGGAAACAGTTTTTGGTTTCGACGAGATAGCTATGAACGGAATTAAATTTGGGAATATGAGTACGAATGTTGATACCAAAGAATGAATAGAAGGTTTAGATGATACGGGAATTCAAAATCATAAAAAGCCTTTAACTGTTATTGGGTTAGTTGAGATGACATAAAAAGGCAAAATGACGAGTCAGTTTAAAGAAGATGAACTACAAGAAAAAGTCACAATGCACCACACTATCTACATAAGTATTAATTATTTATTTGTAAGTTGTATCTTGCACTGATAGAATACTCCTTGTATTCTATTGTAATACAATATCTACCAGATGAAAATGTATAAAATAGCTGTTTTTTTATAACATATCGAGCTTTTAATTGATTAACAAAATTTCCCAGTATCCCTGTGCCATATCTATAAGACATACATCCACTTGAAAAAACCAGACTTAGTTAGGTACCTAATTGATTCGAGAGGTTTATTATACTACGCAAAAATTTATCCACAGTTATTTTGCGATACATCTTACCATCAAGCACTCTTCTTAATTTAATTTCATTGAAATTGTGAGACTATAGGTGCTTGATGTTCAAGTACCGTCTCACTGCGGTGGGTCTGCCTCAGACTCTCAGCTGTCATTATAGTAACAGTTCTCATGTAACTGCCGTGACTTTGACTATCCATTGCGGTCAGTCGGACGACTGTAATGAAGTTATGAACGTAGTAGATACGCAAGTATTTGAAAATAGATCCAATGTCATAGAGAATAAGACACATAGTTTCGATGAGAAGGTATTGAAATCGTTTATTGGTGATCATGTGGCGAAGGAGAGAAAGAGGGATAGACAAACGGTGGACGATTTTTGGCCTAATGTTGATGATGATTGCTTATCAATGTTAATATTATAAATAGGTGAGGTTTGTGAGGTTATCTGGAGGGATCTCAGAATTGTCTGAACGGATTTTCGGAATTCTTTCATCAATAGAAAGCCACATTATTGATGAGTGTCATACGACTGTCAAAGATTTGCAAATGATAGCCGGGATCAACGACTTAACGTGCTTTCCGAGACTGATGAGTCATATGTAATGAATGGTCACCCATCCAGAGAGCTACCTCGGCTGGCGTTGCGTAACATTCGATCGACCCGAGCGGCTGTTATTATTAAACCACAAGCTCCTTAACGCATACACCAAAGCAATATATAGGGTGACTGGTAATTAGTGACCGATACTTAAACACGTGACTGTACTCATGAATACGAATAACTTTTCTAAAGAAACTTTTTTTAAACTCATTAACTTTCAATTAATTCAATTAAGTCAGTACTGCACAACGGGAGCGGCGGGGTGGCGGGGGACCGTCTGACACTACTAGTAGTAGATTTTGCCCTTCCCGAGGTCAGACTATCAGGACAAAATCTCTCAGCTGATAGATAACAGGCCCGCGCGCGGGTATTTCAAACAGCGTTTTTGTTATTTGATTGTGTTAAAAGTTTTTGTGTATAAAAAAAGTTTCTTTGGGAAAGTTTATTGAAATCATGAATACAATCACGTGTTTAAGTATCGGTCACTAATTACCAGTCACCCTATATATCACAAGCTACACAGAACACAATATGACAAAGCTAAACCACAGAAACAAAAGCAGTTTAATAACAGCACCGTCCAGTGGTTCCTCAGAAACTTTCAATTCAAATTCTATTAGCCATTTCCCATCGTCATCGCAAGTCAGACCCTCAGTAATCTGACACCGGCATCCCCACACAATTAGGAGCCAGTAACGTCTGAATACGAACATAACCCAATGCATCATGCCCCGTTTAGTCGCCAATGAATAAGTAATGTATCAAGTCCCTGATGGCAGAGGTCTTGTTGAATCTGTTAGTAATGAGGTTTTAGATTTCTTTAATACAGAGTGTTTTTAAGACGAAGGGGAAGTAGGATAGACAAAATATGGGGATTTGGAATATTGTGTTCGGATTTGGATTACGGTTTGCATCTTTTTTTAAATCCTAAGTGAAATCACTTTTCACAGGAAATTGATAAACAATATCATACAACAACATATAAGTAAGAAGTGGTTGTTCTACTCATAATTTTGAACTACTTTTACTACTGTAAGGCGGTTTATCATAATTTATTTCTATTCAAAAACTGCCAAATCGCCATTTATTTCTCCCGTAAAAGTTATTTGACTATTGAAAAATCGAGCCTTAATTTACTTTCAACGTTCATGACATAGACAAAGTTGCTTATAATGATGGGTACAATAACTCCTTTTCGGCTTCGGTATTTACTTAAAATAATGTTGTATATCAGTTTCGAAAAACTACGTAAGCCGAACTACACATACGATTTTGCAGTAGATTGACATTATCTGACCTGGCGTAGCACGGTGTTCAGATGAAAGTTAGGCCAACTAACAATAGTTCTGCTACTACTGACAGTTTTTAACAACCCTTCTACTACTACTCTTTTATTACCTTGTGTTCGTGGCATGTAAACTTTTGGCGATACGGTGGCAGTAGTAGTATTTTCAATCACATAATGTTTTGCTCATTAATGCGTGCAACCTAAATTTATATTCTAGACTTATTTGAACTACTCAACTTTTTTGAATATTTCATTCTCTCTATCAACATTCCCTCAATAGAGTTCCTCATGTAAATCTATATGAAAATTATTTCGTTAACATGACTTCATAGCCCGCGGCGAGGGGTTGCGGGAGTGCGCGGGCGACATCAACAAATCTGCAGATTGGATCCGTTCCCGCTGAACAATATGTCTCCGGGATTGCGGCTGATTCGATTTGCCCACAGAGATGATACACCGAGATTGTCAGTGTATTACATTCACTACGCTGATGCTCTTTGTGTGTGATGTGGGTTTATTTGCTTTTAGATTGGGTAAAAATGGAATTTGCTGTCGAAATATTTTCAAGCTCAAGTCATGTCTTCTTATCGTCCTCAGAGAAAACTCGCTTTACTGTTTCATAACCATTACATACCCAGTGATAAAAGATCATTTGATTAAAATCCTGTCTTGCCATGGACTACTAGAAGTAGTGAAAACTACATGCTTCGTGCATAATGGCATGCATAATGACTGGCCTGTTGGTCTAGTAGTTAGTGACCCTGACTGCTATGCCGGAGGTCGTGGGTTCGATTCCCACCCAGGACAAATGTTTGTGTAATGAACATAATCATTTGTTCTGTGTCTGGGTGTAATTTATCTATAATGTATATGTATTTAGAAATATATAAGTATGTTCATCAGCTGTTTAGTACAGTCAGCCTCATAAGTCGATATACATATCCAGATTTCCTAAACTCATGAACACCTTAGCTTACACAAATTGCTAAACAAGACTAGTGAATTTTGAACCTTTACGACGTTAATTAAATCCTGGCACTAGTCTTGTTTAGCAATTTGTGTAAGCTAAGGTGTTCATGAGTTTAGGAAATATGGATATGTATATCGACTTATGAGGCTGACTGTACCTATAATACAAGCTCTTAGCTTGGGACTAAATGGCGTTGCGTGAAAAGTTGTGGAATATTTATTTATTCATAAATTTGTTCACGAGAACATAGTTAGGTCTATGTCACTATTTTGTCTTTTTAGGATGGCTTCGCTGATCTGTGGCAGTCATTATGGGTAATCAGAAGCCCTAAAGCTCGACAACTAGTTTCATTAAGGGTATCGTGCTATCCAGCACCTGGGTTCTAGAGGTAAGGCAGGCAGTCACTCTATGTCCAACACTGGTTTTCAGCTGCATTTGTTTAGACTAGAAGCCGACCCCAAAAAACTTGAGGTGAACGATGAGGATAGCTTCGCTAACCTCTTCGGACACCTCCATGGGTCCGCGAACCCCAGGTTGAGATATACGAAGAATTGACTCTAGAAATTATTCAACGGCTTACGCAAGGAATTTAAGACGAAAAAAAGCAGGCAAATATAAACACAGCTACTCATGCAACAAAACAGAACAAAGGACAAGTAATTGTCATAAAAATCAGAGAAGCATTAAGATGAACGAATACAGCGGGTAGCGGGGGGAGAGCAGGGAGCGTGATTAACGCGATAATGCCGCCTCTATCAGCTTCGCAATTAAAATTACTCGTATTTTTGACGAACAATTCCTGCTTAACTATATTTATCGCTCCGCCGCATCGGTACGGTCGATGCTTTATTCTTTCGCTGATTCCGTTTCTAATTCAATTTTGTTACTGTTGATTTTTTTAAGGACCTGTCTTGAATGATTTCTGCTATTTACAGTGCTATTCTGTGATTATTTTCACGTGATTATCTAGATGAAGAGGGAGTTACGGTAAGTGTAATTAATTAACATTTTAATTGTTTATCTATCATTGTTAATAATTACCGAAAAACAAGTTGAAACTAATACATTGGTCTCATGTATCGGTTATTATTAAAATAAATGTAAAATTAGAAGCCAAAATTTATCAAAAAACAACATAAGCTAATCTTCTTTCTCTTCGATCGAGCAACTGAGGCGAAAGAATATTTAAAATCACGAATTTCGTTGTTACGAAAGTTTTAAACTGCAATGTACAGAGGCCAGCACAACCAGCCACCCCAACGTGTCAAATTACTTTGATAGTTTTTCAACTTTAGCACTAACAGAATAAGATTCACTTTCAATGAGGAAAATTTGACAGTTTGGAGTAGCTTTATTTGCTGGCCTCTGTACATTTCTGCGAAAGTTCACCATCGCGAAGTAGTAGCTTTAAGTCTGTTTTAGTTATTTACGTAAACAACCACAAAAAATCCACGGGAAAAATCCAAGAATCTTCCAAACACCTCACCAGATACATAGGTACAGACGCCAGCACATCTAGTTACCCCAATGTGTTAAATTTGATCGTTTTTCAACTTTACCAAGTTTGTTACTTAAAAATAAATTACTCTGACTTTGATTTTCGATTAAAAAAAGAACTTTAATGAAATTTCAATATTTCGATCAGTAGTTATCTTTAAAATTTTCCATCCGCATCGCCATCCCATCAACCAAATGACCGGGCCATAGTAAAAAGTGAAAGACTACGCGAGTGAGTGTTGATGTCAAAAGTCAAGCGCTTGCGCAGGCATGGGAACTAACCTCTTGATAGGTATCTATGTGGTCACGTTGGTTTCTGTTATGGGAATGTTGTTACTTGTTATGTTATCTGTGCCTATTTAATTTTATATTGTAGGGTGAGCTAATGATATGTTTACTTGGATGTCGCAAAAAAATATATTTACTCGATGTTTTCTGTATGATCTACATTTTATTCGGAATTGAAATAAGGCTTTGGAAGTTAGCATTTTGGAAAGTTATATTTGCCTTAAATTATGATTGCTTTCGCTTTTGTTTTCTTTTGTTAAAATGTATTATTTTGTTAGGGAAGAAAATAATAATATCCTCTTTGTAGATCGTGATTTTTCAGTAGTCTTGCTATATTTTTAAAACATTTGTTTTAATGAAATTGTTTCGAAGTTAGTATAACTATATGTTTTTCTCTGCATCACCTAAAGGTTGACTGGTAGAAAATGCCTATGGCATTAAGTCCGCCTCTGTACATTAGTGTGCTTGAAGTATTAAATAAATAAATAAATAATAATAACTATAATAAAGTCTGCCCAACTAGGTTTTATTACTTTTTTTGTTAGTTTTATACGTTTTGACCATAATAGAGCGATAACTCACGTATAAAATTCGATAACTCGTTAAGGAGTTATATGAGCGTACAGATGATCATACACACATCCCGGTAAAAATCATAACCATCCTTTTTACTTCTCCGTAGTCGGGTATAAATAGTGATTCTGACAACTTATATCGATTTCAAATCATTTCTAACAAACACTAATGTCAAAAACCCCTTCAGCGGTTTTTTTCTACACTTTTACGATCATTTTAGACTTATTTTTCTTCCGATTAATTAAACAGCATATTCCAAATTTCAGTGGGCACCAAAATGTCAACCCTTTGGCAGCCGTGTCCATCCCCAGCTCAAGTGGGACGGAGTTGGATGGCGGATGAGTGTCGAGGGCACTTGTAACATTTAACGAACCTACGTTCATTATGTCAAGCGCCCGGTCACAGGAAGAATGCTCCAAGTGATTGAACACTATACGAATGTCGGATTGGATGAGAGAAAAAGGTGCTTTAGTACCTACTGGTTTTTTTTTTTAAACTTGGTCTATTACCGCTGCCATGTCTTTATATTTACGAAGTATGCATGTTTGTATGGAAATATAAAGATAATTTTGTAAAAGTGTCACTTAAGCTCTAGGAACCGGAGAGATCAAGATAGACTAGTATTTATGACACTCCTAGATTGTCCAAATACATCAAAAGTTGTCTAGCTATGTTTGTAAAAATTTATAATAAAATACCTATAGAGCTAAAAAAATAAATAGTAGACTGTTTAAAAGTAAAATATTGGAATGAATGAATGTTCATAATTTCGACTCCCTTAGAGCATTCTTCGAAAAGAAATTTTAGGAAATTTAATAAATACCTAAGCTACAATGTTACTCAATTTTGCATGCTATAGATTCAATGTCTAAACATGTTGAACTCCTGTTTTAACTGTAACACCTCTAAATACCATGTTTTGAAGCAAATAAAGACTTTGACTTTGACTTTTTCTTCTTCTGTGACTAACCTCGTGTGTTCAGTGTCTTTATTCCGCCTTCTAGGCTTCACATGCCATAAGAAATATCTCTCTCACCTAGAGAGAGTTAATTAGCTTTGCTGCAAAGCTAATTGCGTATCTCTGTACTTGACAGTTAATAGTGATGACCACTGGGCAAAGTGTTCAACGATTAACAAACAACAGCAAACAACAACAAACAAACAAACAAACAGCTAGTCAAACAGCTAGTTTCGTATTGGCTATTGCGGTGTGTCTAAGATGACGTAATGCCCACTTGCAGAGATGTGACGAAGCACGCCCTACCCCGTCTCATAGTCTAAAAACCAACAGTCGTCCGACGAAGCCGTCTAGACAGGGCAATCGTGCGGGGTGTGAGGGGCGAGACGCGGGAAAGCCGCTCCCGAACTGCGAACAAGACGATGTTCGTAGTTCGGGAGGTATTATTCAGAGCTAACGCGTGTAGGTGTTGTCGGCATTTTTGCAGAGATCAAAGGCATCGTCCTACTGTATTAATATTTATACTGTGCCCGTCTGACAGTCACCGTTACTTGAAGTCTTTTTTTGCATATTCTCAAGACTACAAATCAACAATATTAATAAACTTCTTGGCTACTTACACATCAGATCTTTTTGTCGTTAGTTTTGGGTTAGCATCTCTCAAAATAAAATCAAATATAAGTATTTGATTACAAGTCACACAGTAAACATATAAGTTATAATAATATTTCATATGTGTAACTGCAAAAAATAATAAAAGCTTTTTTTGAACCAAGCCTACACCATTCGCCAACTTAAGAATAAGTTACCTACAACGTGAGAAACGTCAAAAAGTCAAGTTTAGTACATTATTAAATAACAACTTACATACACTTTCTCTCACGGTCATATTAAAACAAAACACTAGCGCAACACAAAACTATACAAATCAAATAAAGTCACATTCAAAATGGCACTTACATTAAACACTCCTTAAGAAAAGTCAATTGAATTTTAAAAAAATCAAGTACTAAACCCTTGCAATGCTACAAAATATAACAATTAGTCCATAAAGTTCCCAACATCACCGCAAAACGACGAATAACCCTCCACTAATCAAGTGTTCGTAAGGGTACGAACGACCCTCGGAAGACAAAGGATTGGCTTTTCTACACAATTTAACTGTATTTTGCAAACAGCCCTCGATTTTGAGTAGCAATTGAAAAAAGTCAACATTATAATATGCGTTTTGTTTCAGTTTTAATTTAGTTTTATAGTTTCACGTGGGAATGGGGAGTGTTGAAACACTTAGGTAACTATGTACTCATAACGTGGTAATATTTCGTTTATTTCTTTATTTTTTGGGGTTCCATATATAATCTTAAAAATGTCTACAGTTTTAAAACTTAACATCACGCCCGTATTCATTGAAGATACAGTCAGAGGTGTAACTTAATTAAGCACAAAAGCGGTATCTCTGTAAAAGCGAACACCAAGATAATTAATGTTATGTATGTTAACTATACTAATATTTGAAAGAAGTAAACTTTGCGAGTTTGAGACGGTGTGTAAAGGGAGTAATCTCTGAATCCTCTTGACCGATTTTGAAAATTATTTTATCAATGGAAAGAGATGGAAAGCCATATTAATTGTGAGTGTCATCGGCAATATATTATTTTCAAAAATAAGAGAGGGTGTTAAAGTTAAAAATGCATGCGGACGAAGCCGGGCGCGAAGTGCTAGTTAGAAATAGATAGACAGAGACCACTTTCTTTAGACATTTTTCATAAAATTTAAACAAGATACCGTTAATGGCGATACTAGGCATAGTTCACAGTTTTTTTATCTGACTGATGCAGACATAAGGTCAAGCCTACAGTTCTTTTTGGAATAACTCTTCTGAACATAGTTTAGTAAAACTGTTCACCTACATTTCACCAGTAAATCAATGGAAAGAAAAAAATTCAAAGATGTCTTGCCAAAAAACCATTCAAAAGACACACTACGTGTATGATTGTGCGTCAACAAATGTAAGGGGATTTGCACACGGCCGCGATTCCGAGTTCATTACCGAGGATCGGAGACCGAGGGTGGTATGCGAGGTGGAGGGATAGAGTCATAGGTGACGAGCAATCGAATATAAGGATATTTTTTTATGGTTTTTGGTTCGAATTTTGATAATTAGCTGCGAATTGTCTGGTGAATGCACAAATAGTTTGACATAGAGATGATCACTGGGCAAAGTGTCGACCCGGAATTAATACAGGCTCCGTGCTGCTACGGAGAAGTTTCTGATGGAAAAGTCAATAACGCTATGCCTGAACCTGAATTGAAATTAGAATCTCATGTTCAGCAGTAGCGTGCGAGCCTTACAGCTGATCGATTCAGTTTAAATAACGCGGGAAAACTTGAGTGAAGTGAACTGTCAAGTGTCAATCCCTAGCATAGTATGGAATGACAGCTCAATTTGCCTTGGCTTAACCTTCATTTTCACAAGGTAATTTTTACAGCATTTCAATGCCGTAATCGGATAATTATGATGTTTAGCATCTGACATGTTATTGTAATATGTATGAAATAACAGTGCGACGTGGTACCGACCATAGGCAAAATGGGCTGACAACATTAATAAGACATTTCTCCGTCATCACGCTAAATGGTCAAATCAAAAACGCGCGCTAAACACATTTTCGTCTCTTTTTACAAAATCAGTCCGACAAAAAATATCCAGCAACCTAGAAGAAAGATAACATCTGTATATAAAGAGATATATTTTATAAAGAGATTTGATTGTTTTGTTTGTTCGCATTTGACGTAGGTTACTTTCTATCCTTGTATTCTCTCGGGAACGAAAAAAACACGGGTGAAACCGCGTGATGTCTGCTAGTTTATACCATTTTCCACAACTTAATTTATTTGCTGCCATCGATATTTTCCATACCAAAACAGAATTTTCTTTTTTTGGAATTTCATGACATCTTACATAAACCCATCCACGGTTTGTTTGGGCTCGTAACGGGGATGTGTTATGCACCATCGGTCGCGAATAGTCCTAAACTCGTGATCGCAGTCACATTGATATTACGATATTTACTCAATCAGAGACGCACGGTCGGGACCAGAGAGGGTGGCGAACATTTTTCGACTTAAAAGTAAGGGTTGCACACTTGTGTACCTAGGTCTTTTGAATATAAGATTTTCCAAGGAAGACTTCTGAGCTGAGATTTTTAACCGGCTTTCAAAAAAGGAGGAGGTTCTAAATTATTCGCCTGATTTTTTTTTGTGTTAATTACCGCATAGAAACCTAGTACGAATGCAAAAAGTGTGGCAAGTAACTGAACAGAATTGGCTTCTTCAAGTTACTTACAGCAATGTGTCAATTTTATAGGACAGTTTTCAGTTTTATAGAAAACAGAATAAGAGTAATTTTCAATTAGAAAAAAAATACAGTTTTTGGTAGCTTGATGTGCTGGCGTCTGTAATAAAAGTCACGTTCCGTCGTACACAGCTCGCGAATAACACATTCAGCTCACGCACAAAATTTTATCAAAGTGCACACACGATTTCGCCAGTGTTTTGTTCTAAACGCGGCTTCTTTGTGTTGTTTTTCGAAGGTTATCTCATGACAAAAAACCGGATTAGTCCGCTAAGTTGTTAGTTTCTACATTATTAAATACACCAAAATGTACACTTGGTCTGCAAATAAATATTTGACTTTGAATTTGACTCCATCATATTTCAAAATTTCTGGTTTTGTTCGAACGACGGCGACGCTGAGTTTTGGTAATTTAATTTGATCAAACATCATGATGTATTTTCCCACACTAAACCCAAATTATATTTTAAAAGAAACGGCAGGGCCACGTTAGTACAAGACGTCATAATTTAGATTTTTTCGATCTCCAGACAGCTCAATGGGTTCCATCCTTATTGAGTGTAGGTATGACAGAAATAAAAGATCAAGTGTCAATAATGTTCACTCAGACAGGGAATTTAAATTATAAGTATCTATCAATTGTGTTCAATGTTTATGAACGTACTTACTAAACCTCTATTTGTCAGTGAATTAGTCACACAAGCTTGATGAAAACTTTAAAAAAAACAACATTGCTCATATTGAACTCAACTCCAACCACGCTGTGAACAGAGCTTTTCAGAAAAGAAAGTATCAAAGAAAATCCATGGCCTGGCGGCCATTACACAAATTAGAAAAAGTAAAAACAGAACACAATTTGAATGCATTTCCCGCCAGTTTCGTGTTGCTATTCAAAATAGGAACGTATTACCGCGCCAGTGAAAAGAACTGTCTCAAATTACTTTGCATAGCCTGTCCCTTTCTAACTCGCTTTAAATTGTATGGTTATCCCTTTCTGCCGCTATACAAACTCAGATAAACAAATACAAAAGGCCTAATTGAGTAACTAGTAAAACGAACGGCTCGGTACCGTCCCTCCGTATAGCTTTACAAACTTCAACAGGCATTCTGAAAAATAAAAATCATTCAAAAGAGGACTTTACATGCTAGTGTTAAGGGCCACTTAACAATTTCAGAAGGGTATTGGTGATCTTTGTTAGACAGTTTAAAATTTCGTCGAGTCGTTCTCAAGTGGTAAGGGAGTCGTAGGGAACTTAATTTGTCAACAATTTTCGATATTTGAATACGTTTCGCTGCTCACTGAGCTTCTGTCAGCTTTAAATTGTTTTCTTTTTTTTCAAATAAGGACTCCAGTTTGTTATAAAAATAAACATTAATTCTTGTCATATTTTATTATGAACCAAGCTGATTGGATTACATTGAGATGTAGTACTGTTATTTCAATTTAGATGTTTCGTTTCGTAAGCGTCTATAATAACATTAGAATTTTCTTTTAGCATAGAAAATGCTATGTGTTGCTTGTCTTAAACATCACTGATATAGGTGAAGGAAAATATTATTATTTAAAAACTTGAACTTATTATTTACCTAAGTAAGTACTGGCCACTGGCAAAGTTTGTTCCGCCTGAGTAGGTATCCATAAAATGCCTCCTAAGTTTTAGCTTAAGACTTGTCAAATTGGCACATGATAATGGACTAGGAAGACATTTGTCACCAAAGATGGCGCAGCAGTTGTTTTTTTTTTAAGAAAACGAATTTTTTCACATCTTTTTTGAGACAAAAGTTAGCCTAAGTCTGTCTCCAAACCACTTCAACTCCTCGGGCCAGTGTTTGTACCTCGGTCCATTTGAAAAAACCAGCATCAGGCCCTATGTCTGGCATTTTTGATGAACTGGACGTATTTGGTGCAGCCGCAAGGCCCACAATTTTTTTGTTTTGTTATTTATAGTTTTTTATTTCTTTTTGTTAAATTATTCTCTATTGTGCTTTTAATTATTATTTACTATCATGTGCCTGTGATATGCTACACAAATGCTATTTCTTCCTAAAAGCCAGAATTATCAGTGACGACCACTAGTAAGCTGTTCCGCTGCCACTAACCATAGATACCTAGAGCCTATATACACACATAAACGTCCAATAACTGCCAGTAATAAAGATTGACACGCTAGGGAGGTGCGCAAGAGTGGGCGAACGGGCGAGCATCCGGCGGGCCAGCCAATGGCCGAGGCCGCAGCATCCTCATTGCATCGCGGATGACAGCAATTCGTACAATCGTCGTTAGGGTCGGTAATAGGCACGCCAATATTAGCTGCTAGTTATGGTGGGAACAATGGTGAGGATGCCGTGACCACCGCTTCGAGGAGCATTGTGGGAAGTGGTGCCAGGAAACGGATAATGAACGGATCTGTCAGTCTTGCAAGTGGAAAATATGAACGGCACTGCATTGTATCGTAGTAATGGGTTCTAAATTGGACAGGACGCTACTGAAGCTTCTTTATGTTTAGGTACTAAGAAAGTTGGCGAGAGTGGAGGACATTTGAACTAAGAAAACGATTGAAAAGATCGAAGTCTGGATGGTTTCTGGAATAATTTCATGCTTCTTGGTCTAGTCCAGTTGAAAAAACCTGTCACTGGCACGAGGTTGTCTAGCGATTTTGACAATGGTGTAGATTTGAATGTTTTAGCCTCAGACCAATAAAAAAGTATAGACAGAGCATTGCGCTCCTAAAAGTGTGGCACGTAATATGAAGACGATTCGCAATATGAAGACGGCCGCTCGGTAGTCTGCCGCTAGCAAGCGAGAGCGCGTGACGTTGTTTTGTTTTAATCATAACTACGAAATTATGCCGCCCCGCATCATAAACTGCTGCAAGAACAATTCCTGTTTCCAAAATAAAGCTTCTGGAATTATTTTTTACAAGAAAGTAACGTTTGTTTAAATAAAATCGTAAAAATATCAGAAATAATTTCTCGGAACACGCCATTGTGTCGGTGTTGCAAGTTAAGAACATTATTTTTTTCCCAAAAAATAAGGAAAATCGTAATGTTTTACGGACACTTCACAGCATTTTTTTTATAATTTTACTATTGGACACAGTCAAATATAATCAAATAATAGTATGTTTGATACGATATTTTTAGGTTCCCAGCTCATAAAACGTGGAAAGAAAAATGAATTAAAACTATGTGGGACAACAGAAATAATAACGAGTGGATCCCTTCAAAATTTAGTAGGATCATGACCAACGAAGTATGGAAATCCGTCTCAAGTTGAAACAAAATAAGTCTTTTTTTTATTATAGACTACGCTTTATATACTATTATATAAAAGTATTCATTTTAACATAAATACCCGAGTTTTAAAGCAAACAAATATGGAGATAATCTACAAATTATGTCTATGCTACTCGCAACTCGTACATAAATATAAGGTTCCATCATGTTGCGAAACAAGAAACTTTACTCAAAAGTTATGACTCAAAACGTCAGACATATTATAAAAAGATGACACAACATAAGGGGCATTAATAATTTCACTTATTCAGAAAATTAATTATTGTAATTAAACAAAAATATCTTTCATTTCATACAATCAAGATAAACACTATACTACATACATAATAATAAAACTTAACCAGAGTATCTCTCGCACTTGGCAGTCGCATCGCAGCGCAACGCTTGCAACATTTTTCTCTAGCACACATGCGCAAATCTGCGATGTCATACACCAAGTTACGCAAACAACGCCAAAAGTAGTCCTCACTTTTTTAGTCGCGTTTGTTCACGACGGCTCCGTCTATACCTACTTTTTTATTGGTCTGAGGTTTTAGCTTTCTGAACTTTTTCTCCATAATAAATGAATATGCAAAACGAACGTCCTATACATGCCAGCAATATTAGTTTTTTCATTTTGTTGTCTTTTTATCTATATTTAGTGTTCTGCAACTGAGCCTTTACTCAATAAATGGTTTCCTTTCTTTATTTTATCATTTATAATATTATTCTTACTTCCTAACAAAACAATTGCAACCTTCTGTCGCTGTTCCGGTCAATGCACACTGACCGATCACACTAACAAAATAAATAATATCAAAATTCCAAAACTAAAATAATATCAATTTTCATTAGGAACAGTTCAAAATTCCGTTTCACACGTCAGTTGCCGTTCCAATAACAGACCACAATAATTACGGTGGCTGCCGCCATATTGAATTGAAATATTATTAATGTTTATTTGATTCAAGAAAAAAACAGTTCATGGCTTCCCACAGCTACCAGCGACTGTCAGTCAACAATTACGATACGAAACGATCCGCTTACGCACAATAGGATAAATAAACCAACTTTTAAACGGAAGCTTCTTAAATTGTTTTCTAAAAACATTTCGGGTCGTTAGTATTTTGTAAAGTCACTGGTGACGGCCGTACAATGGCGTCGCGACCGGCCGGCGGCCGTCCGGCGGCCGGCGACCGCTACCGGACGGCTCACGATTATTATTTCATTTCTTAAATTCTTTTTTTAATTTTTATTTTGTCGAGTTAGCGCTGCGTCGCTGACAGCCATCACAAATGTTCGTGAGTGGCGGTTTTTAGCTCCTATAATGATAGTTACTGTTTATTTTTGTTTTACAATGGCATTAAAGTTTCGAGGAATGCGATAATGATATGAACGAGTTGGCAACGAGACATGCAGAATAATGATTGTACCTATAAATTATTTGATAATACATTATTCTAGTCTGTTCTACTACTTACTGACGGAAAAGTAATGGTAACTAATGCTACGGTTTTACACATTTCCATAAATAAACAATTGTTAGATGTCCGTTGTAAAACTTAAAACTCTAGAACAGTCTCTTATCTATCGTGTCCGGCTGCAGCAAAAAGTGGTATATTACCGTAGGGCACTGCGATAATTGACCACTCTTACACGAACACATAAAAAAAGAACAGAAATAAGATCACATTTTGAAAACTAGTAAAACAAAAACCTATCACAACGTTTGCTTTAGCCGAGACAGACTTACTTTAATTATTCTATAAGTCCTGGTGTAAGATACGACATTGGTTGCCCGGATTTGTAACCACAACCACTGGGCTCTTGGTAGTTCCACTTCTAAGTATAGATAGCTATGTCAGACTACTGGTCGAAAGCTTTAACGCTGACCAAGTCGGTAGTTCCTGTGTTCGACTCCCACTTTGGGCAAAGTGTTTTTAGGTTTTTCCACTTGATATTTCTTTGTAGTCTAGAGACTTGATTCGTACTCAATAGCAATAGTCTTAAGTGGTGAAATTTGTGTACCTTTACCACACACACAGCTCTGCCTAACCCTTAGGAAAATAGAGGCGTGTGTTGCATAACTTTTCTGGACGAGTTCTTTCACTTAGGTACCTATACTGAATATGAACACACTTATTTTTTTATCATTGATCTTAGTTGCAATCTCCTGTACTTTCTGCTAAGTTTACAAGGCTCATATTATCGTATGAAATTACTAATAGTAATCCGTTACTGAGGAACAAAACAAATTACCCTACTTGAATACTTTGCTCCCCTAGCTAGAAGCTCGAGGGGGACAGAGTCAACAACACGCTTTGTGTGGCGGCTGTTGCAGCGGTTGGCAGATAATAAAAAAATGTAACAAAAAATATTAAAAACTACCTAACGAACTTATTGACCGCCTCGTTGGCAAGCGCTACTGCTGGGTTTAAGGTCCCGGTTTCGATCTCCGCCTTTGGCAAACTTTTATAAAGTTTTTCCAACTCGAATTTCTCATTAGCAGCCCGAAGTCTGGATTTGTGTTTAATTGATTTTGGCAATAAACTCGCACCTATTACATGGGACTTTAACATAATTGGTGAAATGTGGATGTAGGACTGTAGGTACTACAGGTACACATGTTATATTATGAACTCACTTTCTTTCATGGAACCACTAAGTAGTGAAAAAAGACAGATTCCAATGTTAAGAACAGAGAGCTAGAACTTTAATAAACTCTAGGTCGCCCAGCGCTCACTTGTGATTTCTACTCGACTGACAGTTTAGTTGCTATCATAAGACGATCGTATACATACGATTTTTAATCGTAAAAGATGCGTACTGCCATCGCCCGGTTAAAAATCGTAGGTGTGCGCTGGCTTAAGTATAAGTCGTGTAAATTCGAAAGTATTTTCGCTTTTACATATGCAATGGAAAATACAACTATTCTATAGGATTTTGATAGAAATTGATTATACAAGAAATGCCACTAATATTGTGTTATGAGTACTTACTTATATTTAAAACGTTGAAATTTACGTCACCTTATACATTTACGTTGCACATTCATGTTTTAACCATTATTTAAGCCCTTTTCTCTGATTCCATCTTCGCTTACATTAATTTAATATCTACTTACTCCATAATTACAAATGTACAGCGGCGGATATAATGTAGAAGCCAGACGCATTGTCCGCCACCAGTAAACCTTTTCGGTACCTAATTTCCGCGACAGTATTTTCTTTTAAGAATTATCAAGACAAAAGTAACTATATGTCAAATTATTAAGTCTCACCATTCCCGCTTACACTGGCGCCCAACCCCAACGTAATCGCGCGCGAAACTTATCACATTATAAGAACGCGACAAATCGCCGGCGCCTTTGATCTGCGCGCGCTAATTTGACAATTACCAGCCGAACCCGCTCTATAGGGTTCCGTTTGAATAAAAAAAACGGTTCGATCGGCTGATATTGATTTGTAACGAGAGGAAATAAGGTAGTGAACGTCTTGCGTAGTTTAGTTTGGACATGTTTTGGGGAATAGAACAAAGTAATACAAGTGCGTGATCGGATAAGAAATGATGATATCCGTAGAAGGATCAAGGTCACCGACATAGCCTGAAGAATCGCCAAACATAAGTGGTAATGGGCAGGTCACATTACTAGCAGAACAGTGAGAACAGATGGTCGTTGGGGCCGCAAAGTTCTGGATTGGCGACCACGTACCAGAAGACGCAGTGTTGGTAGGCTCACACAAGGTGGACCGACAACTTAGTGAGAGTCGTGGAAATCGAAGGATAGGACCGGTCGTTGTGGCGACACTTGGGGGGGGGGGGCTATGTCCAGCAGTGGAAGTCTTTCTGCTGAAATGTTAATGATGATTTTGAGTTATTGATTGATTAATACAAGTGAGGGTCATAGCAGGTTGCAGTGGCGAAGTGTCCCTTTGGAGTTTAGGAAGAGCAACTCTACCTCAATTGAATGATGAAAACCGGACTTTATTATTGCCAAATATAGATACTATAGGTATTTTCATCAAAGGTATACAGGGTGGACTTCAAGATAGACTACAAACAGTGTGTACGAATACTATCACTTTTAAATTGTCCCCACGCCACTAGCAGGTGGCGTATGTTCATGTATGTTTGTGATACAAATGGTCAAGTGGTCATTAGTTCAGTGGGTGCAAACACCATTGATGAGCATGAACCAGCGCAAACTTTAGACTTTGTTCATTATTCCTTTCATATTTATGTGTTTCTATCTTCGTTGCGCTTTCTTTCGATATCAGAAGGCTTAGACAAACACATTTTGATAGACGTTAATGTTTTCGATAAATCTGAAACGTATTTAATTTATCGAACTTTGCACCCACAGGATTGCCACCGGTATATCTCACTCCCAGTGAGATTTCATATTATTTTGACAGAACTCATCAAAACCAGTTTGAGAGACAACAAGCCCACAAAGTTAGCTGATCTAAAGAGTTATGAAAAATATAATAAACTTGGAGTATGGTTAATTTCCTCATACTACATATTACTATTACATTTGTTCCCCAAAACTCTTCAACACCTCAATCACCCGACTTCCTACAATATTATGTTAAAATGTGTAAAATACTCATCTGCACCCGGACCACTGCTCACCCCGCGGCAACAAAGGGCACTGATGACGCGCCACGTGGCGGCTGCAAATTTACTTTATATTTTATACAGTTAATACTACTGGTGACATGATACCGTGGGTATAGTGAACTATGATTGATTAGGATGGGAGGCTAATTAGATTTTGTATGGAGATACTTTGATCCTTCATTTGGTAGGGTTAATAAAAGAAATTCGGTTGTCATTGCACAGGCATGTCATGTAGGAGCGAAGAGATTTACGATAAGAGAGGACAAGCGAAGAAATTTCATAGAAAAAATGTGATTCCATGACTCAGTTACGCCATCTAGAATAATATACCAATATTGGAGCGGTAGCGGAGCTTTAATCTGAAAAAGTTTGACTGGCCTGTTGGTCTAGTAATTAGTGACCCTGACTGCTATGCCGGAGGTCGTGGTTTCGATTCCCACCCAGGACAAATGTTTGTGTATTGTCCACGATTATTTGTTCTGTGTCTGGGTGTAATTTATCTTTAATTTGTATGTATTTAGAAATATATTAGTATGTTTCTCAGCTGTTTAGCCGACTCATTGCCACCATCATTTTCATGCATAGGTACTTTAGCCAGGCCCTGAACATTGGATGATGACGCGCCAGGGGCGTTATGGGCCTACATACAGGATGACGTACCTTGGGCGTCATTGGTAACTTTAATGTTTAATTTAGGATAAAAAGTGGTAGTTCTCTTTATCTCAATATTTTAAAATCTGTTTTTAAGTAAGTTCGATATGACGGGCCAAGGGCGTCAAGGGCCTCCCGTGATATTTGCTTATGACGCCCCTGGGGCGTTGGCCATGAATCGGTTAGTACCCATGACACAAGCTCTCAAGCTTAGCTTGGGACTAAAATGGCGTTGTGTGAAAAGTTGTGGAATATTTATTTATTATTTATTTATTATCTCATACACTTGTGTCCACCAGGACACAGGTAAGTATCGGATGAAAATTTTGTTCGTGATGTCCCGCCTTATTGTAAGTATTGAATGTCTTTGTATAGGACCTTGTGGCTAAATAACACCAGACGCACGGTTCAATCTAAGGTTAAGGTATACTTGACGAGGCCGGTCTGTGTATAGATGACATACCAAGACGCCTCCGTGCCTCGGAAAGTACGTTAACTCAATGGTCTGAGCTGTCATTGATAGTAAATTTGATAGTCTTGGCATCCTACGGCGCAAATCTTCATACGGCCACCGGTGGTACATCACCGCCCCATGAACCAAAAGTCTTTAAAAAATTATATCCACCTCCTGAGCTGCACTATGGAAATTTGTCTATTTTACTAGGCGGGGACAGTAAATACAACACTTTCTCTCAAAGCGGCGCGAATTTCTTAGTACATTGAATTGAAAGTATAGTGTGACGTGGCCACCGGTGGTACACCTCGCCGTGGCAGCAAATACTCCGTGCTCCACCGGTTGTACACGCCTGTTTGAACGTGTTAATGGTTGTCAGAAGCCCGAAAGTCTGACAGCCAAATTTACCGCGTGATATCGTGATTCTCTGTAACTGTGTGGTGGAGGCTCTACGTAAAATACCTACGGGTATTTCGCTGCATCTTAGTTGGGAAAACGACTAGGCTATAAGATGATGATGATTACAGGCATGTCTTGTGGATGAAAGGGGATCATGTTGTGATTAAAGTTTAGAGTACAATGTGGAGGGTGACCAAAGAAGCGATCTTCTTCTTTTTGTGTGGTTTAATGGCTTACCTGGTGTCAGAGTTTATGCCGCCCATTTCCCTCAGACTTGGCCTCACAAGCCCTTGAGAAATATCTCTCAGGCATGCTTGTTTCCTCACGATGTTTTCCTCCACCGTTATTGAAGCAAGTGATTATTAGACAATACGCACATAAATCCGTAAAGTCAGAGGTGCGTGCCTTTGGTACCATGATGTACCATGTAATAATCATCCAAATAAAAAACAAATATTTCGATTGCAATGGGCTTACAGATACACATATTTGGACATCACCTTTTAAGCAAGGGATTGCTTGTCTAAGGAGTCTCCGCAAAATCAAATATACACTCAAATATGTTGTGTTTTAACTTTGTCCTTGATTTTTGCGAAGACATAGAATAAAGTGGAATACACAAAACAAAGAACTAGAACAAAACTAGAACAAAGTGTGACATATTAGGCATCTTTTAAACTTCTAAGTTAGACAAGCAGGCCAAGCCACATTACAATTCTATTTCCATTATCGTAATCGACAAGGCGACAATAGAAAGAAAATGGCGTATATGGAATCAGCTGTCTGTCAAGTGTTAGTACGAGTAGAATTTGTAATATGGCTGAAAATGAAATACCTATACTTGACAGTTGACAAACAGCTGATTCCTTAAACGCCATTTTATTTCTTTAATAGAAATGGAATAGAAATAGAATTTGTATTATGGCTAGGCCTGAAGGGATGAGAAGCAAAAGAACCACAGGGACATTCCTTCGGGTATACCAAAAGCAATACCAGATATATCCGATAATACAAAGATTGCATTTAGCATGCACCGCCCGCCATTGTCCCAGCAGACGGCTAATTGATGTGAGGGCAGGAAGCTGTGAAGTGTAGCCTGGTAGTGTGACCGCGTGTCGGCCCAATGCGCCGCAAATGAACATATAATGCCGATACTCCGCCATTTTGTGCTCATGAATGAATAAAACGGCGGGAGGAAGCGGCCATGTCAAACGGTACCGATTTGTATGATGGGATGCAGGGCTGTGCTGAATTGGTTATTTTATTTTTTCCTATTTAACCTCCAGAAAACATGTCCTTGGCACCAAGCTGCGTCATGTAGTCGTGACGCGTGGCGTGCAAGGCAAAATTTGGTGGTCAAAGGGTTAAATGTGTTATGCAACATTATTTTGAGTACAAACTAAAACCCGAAAAGGGCTTGTTAACTATTAATCGTTATGATTATGAACAACTTTTAGTACAGAACACTAAAATCGCGAAAACAATAAAAAGCTTTCCAGCTTCAGCTTTCAGCTTTTGTGGAGCTTCATGTAGAGTACGTATAAATAATAGTACCGTTCAGTATTCATTTTAAAGTGAGATTTTCATTTTTCAATTTATTTTCATTATAGTATCGTGGCATCAAGCTAATCATTTATGAGATTTAGTAACCTAACAAAGGGCTTCATTTGTTGCATTTGGATAAATGTTTTAAATTTTTTTGTGAGGGTATGAAAATGTAGTTTTAACAATCATGAAATTATTAATTATATTCTAATTCAAACATTACCTAACGGACGCGAGAATTAATATTTCATTCTTGCGACAGCCCTAGTCTTAAAAGAATGTGCCCCGCAAATTGGTAGGTGAAATTAGTAGGAATATTTGTCGCTGGTGTGCCATTGTCAGGGTTATCGCGTTTCAAAACGACATGTGAATGAGATGAATGGATCCGTGTAATCTCCAGTTTCATTGGGTTGCTGAAGACGTGTCTTGGAATGTCTAAGAGAAATTAAGTCGGCTTTTTGTGGTCGTGACAATTAGTTTTGGTGGTTGATTTCTGACTAATTTATTTATTTATTTAGGGTCTCCAACAAAGGATATTAGGCACAAATTTAATTCAATTCATTTATTGATTTGGTGCCTATTCAATATCAATTTTTACATTGTGTCTGAATTCCCATGACTAAAATCAATGAATGAAACATCTTACGTGCAATTACACCAACCACCCACAGGTAGGAAATGAGAAAAAATAAGATAAGTAATTAAAAATATAGATATAGATAGATATACATACACACAGTCGTAATGGCCCAGAGGTTAAGGCGCCTACCTCTCATGGACGAGGTTGTGGTTCAAATCCGGGCATGTACTAATGTGACTTTTCAATTCATATATACTTTCTAAGTTTATCTTAGACATCATTGACATCGGTGAAGGAAACATCGTGAGGAAACCTGGACTTATAGTTAATATAAGTTTGATATCGCCAATCCGCCTTGAGCAAGCGTGGTGAACAATGCCTTCTCTGTATGTAAAGAGCCTTTGCCCTGCAGTGGGACAGTAACAAGCTGGTATTATAATAAATTATAAGTAATTAAAAGAAAGTAAGATCACTTTAAAGGTAGATTTTAGATGAGCTTGCACTCGGGTTTTTAACAAGTATTTCCGATTTTTGCAACAAGTAAATCAATCAGCTTCCACAAGCTTTGAAGGCTTAAACCTCTTAACTAAAAATACCCTTAAAGGTAACTTGACAACCACATAGACGATACCGCCACACGATTCATTGCTCACAACGTTTCCATTATTCAATCAATATCAGAAGAAAACAATACACCGCGTATAAGGCGACACATTCCCGGCATCAAATTAGCAGTAATCGCTTCCAATCCACACCGCGCCTTCACAAAAAAAATGTCTGTAACAGGGAATTGAACCCGCACCCGCCATAAATTTAGTCAAAGGCGAAATTAACTCGCCATGCGTTTACTTACGGTGTCAACACAGCACTTTGATCATGTTCAAGTTACTTCGCGTTCAAGGATTTTTCCTTTGTCAGTTCACGAATCGCGAGATGATTGACGGCCGATCCGCGGCGCGAGAACTCTTTGGCCACCCTTTTTATGCTACTACAAAACTAACCACCACGCTAAAATAAACCTTACATCTCTACATTAAAGTTGATAGACTGTAGTACTAACCGCAAGAAGAACGATGCTGTCGCGCCAGCCAAACAAAACACAATCGCAGTTCCGAAACTTAAACCATTCAAAATTAAACCTTAGCTTTTGCGCTATAGCGCTGAAAGTAATTCACTTTAGCTGAAAGTGTAATGTGGTTGGACATCTAATAAGTGCACAGGTTTACTTCGCGTTGGAAAATGAGTTTCCCTGGCGGTGTGCGCGGCGCGCGGGCGGTAATTGTCCCGGTATCAAGGCGGCTCCTTGTGATGCCGCGGCGCCTTTTGATTGTTTTTCCCGGGGACGATCGACCGCTAGTTTTTGCGTTACCACCTGTCTGCGGTATCAGTACTTAAGGGCAGAAGGTCTAAAGGCTCTAGAGGCTCTATACTATACGTAGATTAGCAGTCTATGTTTACACATTTTAATGTTAGCAAAATATCAAGAAAATCAATTGGCAGCAGATTTAGTTATTTTAATGTTTAAGAAAACTCGAGAATTGTTAGATAGGTAGGTACTTATCACACTTTCTAGCTCCGAATGTTGCTATAGATATGGGTTCTGCAAGCGTCTAGTGATAGGCTATACCTACAAAAAATGAGTTTGGAACATACTATAGGTTCCTTTCAGACTGAAGTTTCTAATACTAAATCGACCGAGAGTTGTGAGACCGTCGTCCTAGAATATTAGATAGGTACAGACGCCAGCACAACAAGTTACCCCAATGTGTTACCCCAATTGAATATGAACCTTATTCTGTTTGCCATAAAGTTGAAAAACGAACAAAGAAATTTGACACATTGGGGTAACTAAATGTGCTGGCGTCTGTACAAGATGAGCTCCCAAGACTAGCAAAATATAACAAAAGCTGTATCACTATGTGTTTAAAATAATAAATTGCAGATTATTTAAAATTAAATTGTATAGATGGCTGAATGAAAATAATTTCTATAGTATTAATGACTTTTTTTAAATAGGTATAAATAATAAAGCGTGCAATTATAAAATTTTGTTGATTCTCTAAGTTTGCATGCTTTAACTTTAAGCAAAACATGTTTGATCATAAATGCTATAATAACACCTATGTATACCATGTTTTTCGCAAATAAATAAATTATTATTACCTCGTATATTCATTTAAAGATCTTATAAATTACATTTTTAAATATTCATTTAAAAATAAAAACATTTAAAAATATAAAAAATAGTAGGCCACCGATGGCGGGAGCAGGGTCCAAGCCACCGGTGGTTAGGGTCTCAGAGACAGGAACCTCCTCACAATGCAAGCCGTATCGAGGAGTACTGCCTTCTGTATCAGGCTTTTGATCCAACCACGTAACGAAAGCCTCGACAGATTGTCGTCGAGGCTTTTGGCAATAAGACCATTGGCCGTTACAACTATCGGCAAAATGACAGCAGAATCCACATCCCACATGTCGACGATCTCGTGGGCTAGGTCAAGATATTTTATTTTATTATTATCTCGTTTATTCATTTTAAATTCTTATAAATTACATTTTTAAATATTCATATAAAAATAAAAACATTAAAAAATATAAAAAATAGTAGGCCACCGATGGCGGGAGCAAGGGGTCCAAGCCACCGGGGGTTAGGGTCTCAGAGACAGGAACCTCCTCACAATGCGAGCCGTATCGAGGAGTACTGCCTTCTGGATCAAAGATCCAACCGCGTAACGAATTATTATTATTAACCTAGGGGTGGCGTGTTACCCAATAACTGCGTTGTGAAGTTGCTCCGTGTGAAACACTGGTGTTTACGGTTAAACTGGAAGCCGTATCCAACATAGTTGGGAAAAGGCTAGGCAGATGATATAGAAGCTCTAGACAGTTCACTTCACTCAAGTGTGCACGGGATGACTTTTACTAAATCGACAGGGAGTAGTGACTTGAAAACGTTCAAAGCAGTACTTCTGTCGCTCCATTTTACAATATAATTCCGTAATCGCGTATTATTTACGTGTAGTTACAGTCACAAGTGATGATTATGTTAACGAATGTAATTATTGTATTAACTAGACGGTTACTGGTTACACGTCTTTGTTCTAGTGTGACAGGTTTAAAGTTAACTACTTATACCATATTGGTATCATCCACTAACGACTTGGTATCATCCATTAAAAGATCGAAGTAAACCATCAACTTAGTGTAAAATAAGCAGTTTGTATAGTTGATTGATCATTAAATTTAAAAGTCACAGTCGCAAACAAAATTTTAAAAAAATCTATCCTTCTCCTTACTAATATTATAAACGGTAATGTATGGAGGTGTGTACCTAACTCTTTCATACAAAAGCTGCTAAATGGATTTTAAACAAGCTTTACAATAATGAAGAGATGAGAATAGCACATAGGCTACAATTTATAAAGATATTGTGTAAATTGTTCAAAATATAACAATAAGTGTCTTCTATATTCTAGCTTGCACTGCAGCAACTAGTAAAATTGATTTATTTATTTAATACTTCAAGCACACTAATGCACAGATGCGGACTTAAAGTAACACGTATAAAACGTATTACGGAAATGTTTATCTTAAATATTCCTACAAAAAATCCTTCTATGTGTAAGCCATTATCGCCAAAATAGTTAACCACTACCTATTATTAGAATTACAATAAAAATTACAATTTATTTCCAACGCACATTTGGTAATAACAAATTGATCTGTTACGCGTTCACGACCAAAACCACAGAACCAATTTTGACAAATTTTGATATAAAGATAGTTAGGGCCTTGGAAAAGAAAATAAGCTTCTCGAAGTACTAATCCTGCGCAGATGCAGTCGCGGGAACTGCAAAAAAAAAAAAAAAAAAAATAACCCGTCGATAAAATTAATCATAGATTCCCCTCATATCAATATCTGCTGCACGTTATTAAGAAATACTCTCACTGTAGTAAGTTGTACTTATAGAAATGATCAAATAAAAACCAAGAAAAGAAAACAAACAGAAAACAATACATTGAATGGCCGTCATCATGACACCAGTCTTTGCTTCATGTTTGCCCAACATCTTCATATCATCTCGATTGGTTACGAAACACAAACCAAACTGTTTGTCCCGCACCAAGTGTTCTCCGAAACTCTCCGAACTGTTTCACCAACTACTGAAGGGAAAGGAGGGTTGTGTTTTTTTCCTTCGATCTATGTCAGTGGTACTCAATCTTCTGTGTCAGTTGTATCGGCAAACATGAACCATTAATCTTTACCACATAATTATATATCTCTAAGTGCAAATTTCACCAATAAAACTGAACTGAACTATAGGTGTAAACTCCCCAGTTAACAGACTCTGTAGAGACATGAATTCTTTTGTAAAATCTGTACCAGAAGTTGACATTCATCATGATTCCTTGAAAGTCTTGCCAAAATTCAACAGTACCGAAGAACGCAACTGAATATTTAAATTTTAATTCATAATACTCAATACCTACTCAATATTTACATTATAATTTGATTATACGATTTATATATTCTTGAAATTTTTACGTCATTATTTTCTGTTAGGTGTGAATATTTTATTTTATTTTGTTTTGTTTAATTTTATTTTAATTTTAAATTTGTTGTCTTTTTGATCTCATTAGCTCTCATTATGTATGTACTTGTAATTTAATTATGTTTTCTTTTTAACTTTAATTTGATTATTTGTAATTTTTCACTTACATGAATGTTGGTCGAACTATTATTGGCGACTGTATAAGTCTGATACTTTTTACTATTATTCTTATGTAATGCTGTATACAGTTCAGAAGCTGTTAGTTTACCTTTAATAAATAAATAAATAAATAAACTTGTGTTAACTATGCTCAACTCTATTAAGTATTCAATGTCTATAAGTTCAACAAAACCTTCTATTTTATTTCTTTCGCGTTCCAAAATGTTGAGAAACTTTGGCCTATAAGTTGGACATGTTTGTTCGCAGGCGCCTCCGTCCGTAGCTGAATATTGTTTTAAAATCGATCCCGTAACTCGAGACCTCTGTTATTTACACAGTTTTAAACACAAGTCAACAGACACGCTGTTGTAGGGCTGACAATAGGTTTTGATCTAGCAGGTAAAGGGCTTCTTACACTATTCAATTTGTAGGAAACCTAACTAGGAAATCGGTAGATGTGATCGCGGTCAGAACAGATTCAATTGCAGGTTCCGACCGCTTGCTTGTTTCTTAACTGTGTCAGTTAGGATCCTACAATTTCAATAGTGTAATAAGCCCTTAAACTGGGATTTGAAAATACGCAATCACATTTAAACTGTATAGGCACGTGGTACACGTTCGCAAGAAGCTGGCAGATTAATCTCAGAGTTGATACTTTTTCTCCATCAACATATTTTTACCTCTTTTCACTTCGTTTTATTATTTAATCTTAGATAGATTTATATTTTTTACTGGGTATTTAATTGTATAGCTTCAATATAAGTTCTCCACACTGTACAGACTGCTGAGATTGCTAAGACTGTTTGTTCCACCACTTCTTCGTTCCAGCAAGCACTACAAAGTAGTGACGGATAGGCCTTTTTGAGGCACTGTCTTCTTAATTTATGATGTTATAAAGTTCAAATTTTGACCCTAACTTGCATAAATAATAATTATTAAATTTTGTACGCACTACGCACTTATCCGTAGGTATTTTTATTTGTAATTATTTTTGATTTCAAGTTATTTTGATTGAATAAAAACAGCTGTAAATTACTGTAAATATTTATGAGTGGAATTGCAGATTTTTATTCGCAATTTTTTGACGAGTGGGTACCTACTTCAAATACCCTTTCAGGTTTCGCATATACTAAAAACTAGGTTGTATACAGGGTGTAAAGGAAAGGATATATACATACAAAAAGGGTGAATAGAGTATTTAATAACGAGTCTTTCCTCAAAATTTCAGCTCCCAACTAATAACTTTGAAACTTCACGATATTATATAATATCGACAGTTTAATAAATGCAAAATCATAACAAACGTGTCACCGCACGATGAGGGTCATAATCCTGTCCGGCAAGGTTCAAGTATATCTCGTGTTTAGGGAATGCAATCTCGTCTCGCCGAGATCCCGATCTCGCGAGATCCCGGCCATATTTTACGAGATTGGATCTCGTCAAATTTCGTACGAGATCTCGCGAGATAACGAGATCCACAAATGCAGCGTGACGATGTGTATTTCATAGCGCGGCTGCGCGCGAACTGAATCCTGGCCGGCCGTGCGGCCGCGCATAGCGCATCTGACAGACGACTTCTGATTTTGCATGTAAAATCAGAAGTCGTCTGTCAGATGATACTCTCGACATGATGTGATTTTTGAGAAGCCATTTTCAGACAAACTAACTTGCCTTTCCGTACCTTGATAACTTCATCTGACTTCTACTTTAATCTTCTTTTATTTGATTAATACCTACGATCTCACAACATTTATCTAAGAACTTGTGAAGTTAAGTTTTTGTTTTGTTGTATTTATTTACCATAAGTAATGTTCCTATTACTCTTAATTATTGAAACTAAAGTAATAATTTACAAAAGACTAAATATAGATAATTATTGTTATGTTACCAATAGGTATTGTAAGAATTTGAACTGATTAGCGACAGCAGGTATAATAATTATAGACATAAACAAATGTTATTAGAGTTAGAGACAAAATAATAAGTACTCTGTTGATTTTTAAAATAAAACTTACATTATTTTTATAACTAAGGAACGCAGTTTCTATTTAATTACATATCATGTCAATTACTAGTTCTTAAAACAAGCATTTGCATATGTTTTAATTGCGATTCTACCAATCTCGCGAGATCCCGTAATTTGCGAGATCTCGCGAGACTGGGTTTTGAGTCTCGCGAGATCTCGCTAGGCGGAAATCTCGTACGAGATTGCATTCCCTACTCGTGTTCTGTGCGCCTAGTTCAGACCTATCGGGCTCTGCCTAACCGACGAAGGCGCGACGGCGCGGGCGGGCTCAACTTTACAATTATGTATGTATATGTATAAAAACGTTGCCATGTCGTTTCTTAACACCAAGAGAATCCGTGCCCTTCGGATGTATATACCCTTTCCGTTATAACCTGTATATAAGAAGTAAAATATTAGCAGTGCATCATGTCAACCCTAGACACAAATGTGTGCAGTGCAGTAACGCGAGATCAGCAGTAGATGTTGGAAAACATCTCGCGGCGCGGACTGCAACCAGCCACAGTAAAGAACTTTGGACAAACACCAACAGACGGCAGTTCCCACGTCTTCAAGGAAATACTGAAACTGTCGAAAATTTAACTGACTTTAATTAGTTTATATTCAAAGTATTTTTCTCTCATAGTCTTCTTTCGACCAATATGATTTGAGCAAGACAATGAGAACAAACTCTGAGTTTTTTTCGGTGTTTCTTCTCAGAGTAGTCACATATTGAAACACCAACCTCACCTTCTAGTTAAAAAAAATGACGTGAAAAAGTGTTTGTAAGACCCTGTTCATAGAAATAAATATCAATCAAATATAATACTTAGTTTACTTGTAGTTGAGGAATTTGCTCCGCTACAATTAACTCGTACTTCCCATCAAAAACACTAGGAAGTGGCGAGGGGCGAACGTTTTGGGGGTCTGTTTTATAATATTGACGTTATCGTGTTGATCCTAAAGCTTATTAATAATTTTTCGAATAATTTGATTTGACTGAAACGTGGCACTAATGGGCAAATTGACAAAATTTTAGTTTTGAGTCCCTCATCTAGATTATGAAAACATTTGACACATATTTTTATCTTTTTCAAATTGATGGAAAACTGCTTAAATTAAGCGCATTAAAGTTGAGGAGAGGGCGTGAGGGGCTTTTAACATTATCTAGTATAAACTGTACTGGCTAGTAAGGTCGTCGTGCGACATTTTGACTCGATGTATCGCCGTCATTTTTTCACGTGAAAAAAGAAAAAAATATTTGTCGAATATTTTCTTGTAGTTTTTGAAGATCGAATGTTGTTTAGGTAACCTATCTACGCTTTTTTACTTATAATATCATTGCCTTTTTGACCTCGCACAGGACTTTTTGTTATTTTATATGTTAGATTTAGTTTTCGCTGTTAAATTCCTGTAGGTAAGTGTCCCAAATATAGGTATAGATAAATATGTCCTTTTTCTTTCTTTCTAGTAGGACGTAATGACAGCTCAATTCACATTTACTTCACCTACATTTTCACGGAGGGATTCAACTTCAAATTCAAATGTTCATTGCTCAACACAGTATATAGTTATATATTTCCAGATGTCAATTGAATGTGAATTCAACTGTGTTGCACCAAGTTAGGCATGCAAACATTATGTATACTATTTAATAATGTGATTTTAATACAATAATAAAACAATGTCAAAAAATTACAACGTAAACCGGATTGTTACAGTATAGCACCGGCCCCAGCTCGCAGTTTTGTCGACATAGGGACTACAATTTATGTATTTGAACCGTCTCTTCCACGCTGTATCAATCACTAAACAAAGATTACAGATCATACTTATAACTATTACTACTTCCGCATAAAACACCAACTAAGTACTATGTATATCTAATTCAGTACTTAACATGCAAGACACACTGCCGGCGGGATGCACAATGCACAATGTACAGGTGGTTCATAACCTAACCCACCAGGCAGAACAGACGACCGTTTGAGATAACACAACACTATGCACGGTACACAGATCAACTGTCATTGAACAGATACGACACTCCGTATTGAATCTATTCCATATACAATTTTAAATTTCCGATTGAAGTTATTCAATTTTAAATAAATATTAACTTTATTTCATTGCTCATGAAGTTGATTTCACAATGATTAGTAGGTAGGTACTGTAGAAACAGACGTTAAAATACATAATAACCATAATAAATAGTATAAAGTAGCCAGTTTAGAAGAAAAAAATTACGTGTAAAAGTGATTGTCATATCCGTCTTGCATAATAAAATAATTTCATTTCATTTTTAACCGACTTCAAAAAGGAGGAGGTTCTATGTTCGTGTGTATGTATTTTTTTTTTTATGTATGTTACCTGATTTCTCCCCCATTTGTGAACCGATTCTCAAAATTCTTTTTTTATTGGAAAGAGTACACTCCTGAGGTGGTCCCATTTTAATTTGGTGAAGATCTGGTGCTGATCTTCGGAGATATACAACGGAACTCTTCAAAAATAGAATGCAAATCTGTCGTGATTGCTGGAATCGCTTGGATATTTATTGTTTATACAACATCATGACGTATTATTACGCCTGTATGCTCTGAGGGGTACGCAGATGTGTACAATATACCTAGATTTCGACAGTTAGGTACCTATGTTAAATTTCATTTATTATGGATAAGTGGATAACCCTATTACAATGATAAGTATTGTTTACTATTAAGAACATAAAATAAATTCATGGCAAATATTTATATAGGAACAACTAAAAATGGAAAAATAAAAAACTTTTTTGCAAAAAATAAAACCGACTTCAAAAAAACACTAAACGGTGTAAAATAACTCTAAATTCGGAAGTCGGTGGCCCATCATGAATAAGACAAAACCACCAAAGCCACAGACTTCCTAATTTAGAGTTATTTTACACCGTTTAGTGTTTTTTTTGAAGTCGGTTTTATTTTTTGCAAAAAAGTTTTAAAGTATACTTAGTAAATTTTCCTGGCTGTATGTGTGACCGAGTTTATTCTCCTAAACAACTGCAGATTATGACGCGATTTCTAGAAATTTGTAAATTTTTATTCAAGTTCTAAAACCATAGATGAAGCAGGTCCGGGTTTAGTTTACAAAACGTTCTTGTTAACAGTCGGGTAAATATGTTAAACTCATCAAGCTATAGAAAATGCTTCCTGTTTAATATTAGCTGAAGATTGTCGTCACACGATTAAACCGGATCACATTTAAAATCTAATTCAACAACTTAATTTCATAAGCACAGTCAATAAATTTCATTCGCCGACAGTATTAGACAAAGTGTCTTAATTAAGAACAATGTTCTTAGAAAGGTGACATGTAATGCAAGCTTGTCTTGTTGAACTTAATGTAAGGACGCGACTAGAATAAATTTAGCGTCCAGCTAACTGACGATCAATGGTATACATAAATGATTATAAGTGAACTGCCCTATTATGTATAGGTATATGTGTGCAAGACTTTACAGGTGTGTGTCAAGTAAACAGGAGTTTCTTCATCGAATTTCGACAGTTCTAACCAAAATAATGTCTTCACTTCAAAAGAGACCTTTGAGTTTCCTTCGGTGTTTCTTCTCAGAGTAGTCAGATAGTGAAACACCGACCACATTCTCGTTGAAAAAGGACATTGTAAAGTGTTTGAATAAAACTATTTACAGAAATAAATATCATTAATCATTTCTACCCATGAATAGGCTTGCCCCCTATTAAATGAGACTTAAACATAGCTGGCGAAATGTGGGTGTACTACTGCTATACCTCTGCCTAACCCTTCGGGGATAAGAGGCGTGATATTATGTTCAAATCCAAATTTATTTATTGTTTGTCACAGGTAAAAAATATCAGTTCTTATTATTATAACATAGACATAGGCGCGCTGTAACATACCATTAATGTGTACAATTTTCTTACAGTTCATGTTTGTGAGTTAAAGTCATCATTCAATACATTAATATAAGTTCCATACACACAGTCAGATAAAATACAAATTAAATAATACTTAAATGTTTTATTATGTTGCGTTGCAACACTATCGAGTAAGACAAGTCTTTAGCTTGTTAGGCATAAACCCTTGCAAAAGCCAATTATTACCTAATCTTTGCATTACAAACACATTGGCAGAACATAACGAACAAATGCATTTGAATTAATATTCTGCCCTATAAGGAATAATGAGAATACAACTTTTTCAATAAGCACACCGATTGCGATCGGTCGATGTGATTAGCATCGATATTGCATACAATGGCTAAGAAAGGTTGTAAACTTTTTAATTAATTTAATCAGTAGGTAAGTGCTTGTAGTGCACATAATGTTAAGTAAGATAATTGAGATTGGTATTAAGATAAAATAAGGGACATTAAAAAATTAATAAGATAAAAGTGACATTTCAATAATAATTCAAGCTTGTTACTGTTTCCACTGCAGGGCTAAAGCTACTTCTTATACTTAGAGAAGAAATGAGCATTAATCATCACGCTTGCTCAAGGCGCATCGGCGACTTCAGACTAAGGTATAATTTTAATTATAAGTTCAAGTTTCTTCACGATGTTTGCCGTTACCGATACGTCATAGTAAGTTAAATAAATAAATATTTAACCTTTCCACAACTTTGACACAACGCGATCTAGTCCCAAACTAGGCAGAGCTTGTGCTATAAGGACCTACTAGACAACTGATTAACATGCTTATAAATTAAATACATGCATGTTTTACATAAATTACATCCAGACAGAACAATTAATGATGAAACAGTAAGGGTACACGGTGCATGTAGCTGGAGCAAGAAAAGATGCGGGTTATACGCGTGAGTTATATGACTAGCTAGTTACTTGTTCAAGTTACTTGTACATAACGCAAATAACTGGAGCAAGTAAAGATCTGGGCTAATTGCGCAAGCAGTACGCACAATTTATTTGCTCGTGGTCAAGAGCTACATGCGCAAGTGACCCGCGCCTCGAGTACGTGGGTTAGTTGCGCGGGTGGCTCGCTTTGATACAAGCTCGAGTCACTAGACCCGCACATGTTTTTAAACGGTAAGGTTTACGATGCATACAACCTGCGCAAGTGCCTCAATATGCGCAAGCTACTTGCACCGTGTAGGTACAACACCCTAAAAGTCACCCCGTGTAAACTTGAGCGAACTGTCAATGCCTAGCAGTATGGAATGACTGCTCAATTCGCCTGTAATGCAGCTACTTACATTTACAAGCGGTGATTTAATAGAATTACCTACACTGCTGTTATGGTTAAAACAGGGTTAGTGAACGAAATTAGGTCTAAGGAGATGACCAAAGCATGCCAAAAATGCATCATCATTATGACTTGACTATTCTTACCATCACAAAGTAAGCATTACTTAATTGATATATGATAATGATAAATGATATTCATATATGTAAATTGGTTTTCACAAACATTAAGCTGAGTTCGGTGTTTCATTATCTGACTACTCTGAGAAGAAACACTTAAAGAAACTCAGACGTCACAGTCTCTCTTAAACCAGACACTTTTTTTATTTTATAAAGTCTATAAAGTCTTAAACTCACGCCTTTTTTCCAAGGGGGTAGGCAGAAACTACAGAGCGCCATCTGCTACGATTCTTACATACTTCTTTTGCATCTTTTACGTTCAAACAAGTGGTCAGTCGCTAAGGGTAGTCAGAAGCCCGAAAGTCTGACAACCAGTTTAACCAAGGGGTATCGTGTTACTCAGTTACTGGGTTGTGGAAGTCAGACAAGCAGTCGCTCCATGTAAAATACTGGTATTCAGCTCTGGTTTAACTGGAGGCTGATCCCAAGGTAGTCGGGAAAAAGCTGGCTGATGGTGACGTGGTCGTACACACTACGCACCTGCCCCCCTAGCCAAGTTACAAACGATTCGAATCTATTCTCTTTCTACAATCGAGAACGCCTCAAATCCCTTTGTTTTGACCACGTGACTTAGCGAAAGGTGATAAGTCACGTGGTCAAAACAAAGGGATTTGAGGCGTTCTCGATTGTAGAAAGAGAATAGATATCAAATAAAATACAAATCGTTTGTAACTTGGCTAGGGGGGCTGATCTATCTGAAGAACCTCACCAAAAAGGTCTGTTACTTCTCCGTTTGCATTATTCGTCCCATTTATTTATTTAAAACAATTAATTAATTCCGTTACAACACAAGAGCTTTCATTCACAGTCCGTCATTAGCACACATCACGTCACCGTCCCCTCCCGTCACCTCCCAACCTGTAATTATAAGAGATGACTACATTTCATTCCCTTGGCTTTTAATTATAAAAAGATTACACATGTTTTTTGCAATTTTTGTATTAAATACATCAATTGTTTAGGGGCAACATGACTTACACTTTTTTGAAGTGGGTTCTGTATTAAGCTTTTTGTTTGGTAACGACGAAACCGTGTTTCGGTGGCTCCCCTTAATTAGTAAGGAAGATGGGTTTGATTTTTTGTTTGAGTCTTGAAAGAGTGGGGTTGTGTAATTATTTTTATTAGAAAATTTACCTCATAGCGAAATGTTATAAGAATAGGTACGTAGACGATCGTATCTTGTTAAAGACATCATTAAGTACCTATAAACCATGTCTAAAAGGATTTCTAATGTCTTACTTAATAGTAAGACTTACCTACCTGTATTTTATTTTAAGGTGTAAAGATGTAGCAATGGCTCATAGGTTAAGCCCTCTCATGTAACGTGTTCGATTCTTAATTATATATTTCGAAGTTTATCTTACACATTATTGAGATCGGTGAAGGAAAACATTGTGTTGATGTGAATTTTCTTTTAAAAAAATGTAGCGGAAAAAACTTTGGTTTATTAAAAAAATCTGCAAGAATTATTGTTCTGCTGGTTTAGCCGAAAATTTAGGTAAAGTTAAGTAACTGTCAATACCTGTCTAGCACCAGGAAGACAAGTCTCTTCGCCTTTACTCCCAAAATAAAATCGGGGAGATTTTTAGAACTGCAGTAGCCGTTACAAAAGACTGCTGACTCACTACTATAGTTCTGTATCTCCAAAATCGCCCCAAAAATACCCAATAAAGAATAAGAAATAACAATACCAAAGACAAGACACTCAATGACATAATTACATTAACTCCCGCCAAAACTGTCAACTCACGCCAGAAAAATAGAACAAAAACTCTATGGCGCCACACCACGTGAGAACGTGGAAAAACATAGATATCCCTCGTAATTTAATACTTAAATATTATTTTTTTGCGAAGTTCTAATGTCATATCGGAAGTATGGGAGTGTTTATTTAGGTCTGTCTCCTCCATAAGTAGAATAATATTGGATGATGTCGACGCAAAACATCGGTGCGTTCCTGATGTTGGTTTTGCAAACGATTAACTGTATCTGTCGTCGTGTTGAGAATGTCTTCTTCGCCTTTTAAGATGTGTTTTTTTTTAATGCAAAGTGGACTAAATCTAACATAGTGTAAAAAGGTTATTATTATTAGGTTATTGAAATAACGATTTATTAAAACTAGCTAAAGGTAAACTTCGTTCCGCCGCCTCAATTTATTGTGTTAATTTTTTTTTTAGTTTTAGCTTAGACTTTTGTGACCGTTGGTCAAGACATCAAATCCAAATCTTAATCATCTGATTTTTTTTTATTAAAACGTATTTTCTTCACTTTATTTTTAGAAGATATCCTTGGATAGGCAAACAGGATATGATCTATCTTTATGCCGAATTACTTTCTCATGTAGGTAAGTATGGATTATGTTCTCCGATGAAGTGCCTAAACAGCAAGTACCTAGACGGTACAAGGCGTGAGTTTATGTGCGTACCTACATAAAATAAGCGTTGGTTAACTTTTAGGTACAACGTGTGCGGTATTAGCTAATGCTTGCCATGTTTTTACTCGGAAATTAGCCCCGAAGTTAGAACCCATCCTCCCTCGCTGATGTTGGCACAAAATACGTCAGTCAGTACTAGGTAATCATACGCCGCGTGTTATAAGCGATAGGAGCAACATGACAGTACAGGACGGATGCCGTGGCGCCACCCGGCGCAGACGCAGTTGGACTGTCTCAAGCGTACACCAATCCAGCAAGCAGCTGCAAGAGACAAGCTAAAACGGTTCTTGTTTTGAGTTTACCACAAGTTCAAATAAAAGATGAATTGAGAAAAAAGGTGGAAAAACAAAGATGACTTTAAAATAAATGCTTGTTTAATATTTGCTACCAAACCTGTTTTGGTTAAAAAAAGCCATGAATAGAATAGGTATCAAAGATATATCATGAATTATCTTTTCTCAACTATGTCTTCTTCCACCTGGCGTTAATCCCGGCTATTGCCAAGGTCCGCCTTCCGACTGAACTTCTTCCACTTTGCCCGATCTTCAACATCCTCTTCAGTCAGGCCATTGGCTCTCATGTCGGACTTAATGACGTCCAGCCAGCGTTTGTTAGGGCAGCCACGGGACCTAGCCCTAAGGACAGCCATATTCATGCATCACCGACCAACGTACTCGATAGGGAGGCGCATGATGTGGCCATACCATCGCAGACACTCTTGCAGTTTTTCCCCCACGTCACGCACACCATGACTACCTCGGATGAATGAGTTGCGTATGCGATCGGATCGCGTTACGCCGCTCATCCACCTAAGCATCTTCATCTCCGTGACGCGGAGTTCCTGGGTGTGTCTTTTTTCAACTATGTATGTATCCAAAAGCAGTCGATATTATACGTGAAACGATATTAGACCTCTTCAGCTCATTTACTCAGTAGTTAGTTACGACCCTTTATTCAGACTGATTGTAAGACTTTCGGTTTATAACGACAATGTCCAAGAGGCAAAAAATGCAACAAGGGGATAAAGTAGGGGGTTTTGCTGGGAAGATGGATAAATGGTAAATGATATTTATTTCTGTTAATGGGTTCATATAAACACTTTTACATGTCATTTTATTTAAAAAGAAAAGGTCGGTATTTCGTTATCTGACTACTCTGAGAAGAAACATCGAAAGAAACTCAGAGGTCACAGTCTCTTTTAAAGTCCAGACATTATCTTGGTCAGATTATCTAAGAACCATGCAGATTTGTGTCTGATAATGCTCTTTTGAGGAAAGAACCACACAGATGAGTGGACCAGATCAGTAAGTGCAAGCATTTGTCAGTTACCGTGTGCTCAACTCGGAATCTCTACTACTTACTTAAAGCATAGACCAACGCACGTCAATTATTACCGCTTTCTCCCATCCCTTAGCCCAACATTTTAAAGTGTAACACGATCATCGCTGTGTCGTAAGGCGATACGTGGACTAACATCACGACATCACTCGTGTGAGCAGTAATGAACTGCTAAACACAACGTCAACACGTCGCGAGATATATTTAGAACAGTACGAACGAGACCTCTGATCTCTTTTAGTTTTGAGGGATTTGTGACAAATATCAGCTGGATTTGAGATGGAGAACGTAAACATAACATCACGCCTCAATTCCACGAAGGTTAAGGCTGAGGAGTACCTTATTCACACATTTCAAGAGAGTAATATATACCTATGTATAATTACTGAGAACTCATAGCACAAACTCAGCTCAGCTTGGGACTCGATGACGTTGTGTGAAAGTTATGGAGTACAGTAATAATAATAATCTACAATCGCAACTATATTACTAACCTGTGTTTCCCACTGCAGGGCAAAGGCCTCCCTACTTTCAATCTTCCTCCTTCTCTTTCTTTTTTTTTCTTCTTTTTTTTTCTTCTTCCTCCTTTTCTTTTTTTCTTTTTATCTTTTTCTTCTTCTATCTTTCTTTACAATCGCAACTGTCATATTTTAAACACCGATGATCGAGATTACCAACAATTGATGATTGAAAACGTCACCATAAACAACGAACACGTGAATTACACAGTCATTCCCTTCAAAACTAGACAACTAGAACCTATAAACACACAACCAAACTACTGTCCAATCAGTAATCACAACCAAATTATCAGTAACATCAAAATCCTAACGTAAACGCGGCTTAATGAACGATGGCCAGCACAAATTACTGGCCGCCAGCAAACAGACGGCAACAATCAACCCTTCACTGTTTGCGGGCCTCCCAGACCCCGGCGATGAATTATTCATACGACATGACAGCTAATTGTAATGAAATTTACTCCCCCCCCACTTCAACCCCTCGCACGTCATCGGTTTCTATGCAAGTTTTTGCGCTAAATAGAACGGAGCGTTAAATTTCTTGAGAAACTATTTTGTAGATATTTTATGTCATGAACGTTCTTTTGATGATAAAATGTATGAAGATTTAAATATCATTAAAACAATAGATTATGTTTTATTTAAAACAGAATTCTTACTCTTTAAGTAGCTCTATGCATAGAGCGCTAGAATTGGCAGCCTTATCGCTAAAAGCTATATTCCTTCAAAGATTTGGTAAAGATCCGTAGTCTTAGGTTAAGTTTTCATAACACTATTTCTACTAATCTAAAAACCAAAAGAATCAATTTAAAAATCAACTTAACACTAGTTTGACGCGACCACAAAATCCGCAAATCAATGTCGAACAAAACAGCGCCATGTAACCCTACTCCGCGATCGTTCGTTGAGAGCAAGAGTCTTATTATTTTATTAGTTCACGCGCGATTTAATCACGATTGTTGGTTTTGGTAAGATAATAAGCGGTGGGTTGGGGTGCGGGTGACGAGTGACGAGTTACGAGTTACGAGCTACGAGCTACGGTGTATTTATGACACCATCGCAGCGAAACGGTTAACTTCGAACGGGTGAAATTTCAAATAAGGAATTTGATTAGGTGACATGGAGGAGAAAAGAACATACCCGTAGAAAATTTGATGTAAAAATGTATTAATTAGCTAAGTTTTAGGAAGGTTTTTTTTTATTCTGGTTTAATTATAGAGGGTTTAATCACAAACGGATTTGGCCCCTCATCGGTATACACAGATATTTCTTACGATCTAAAGCCTATTTTAGCTAGTTTATACAAGGATCTTGCATCCTTTGACAAAGGTAATGCAAGAATACTGTTGCATATACATTCATTGAACTAGGTAAAATTTAGTCTTTCGGTCTCGTTCCGGACACACTCCATCAGAATATGGTAAGTGTCTTCCACTGTACTACACTCCTGACAATTTAGTGAAGTGACTTTTCCCATGACAGCCGTTTGACAGTTAATTTTTGAACACTTTGCCGAGTAATCTTCACTGTGAACTGTCTACGAAGATACGAAATACTTAGCCCTGCAGGATGATGTAGAGAACTCATGGTTTCTGGATGTGGTCCGATATTCCTTCCATCCAGCATAAATAATATACAACGTGCTTTTTTTGATATCCCATAACTCTAGGGTATGATTGAGACCATATCAAAGAATCAACTGGCATATGAATTATGTTTAAATCATCCTTTTTTTTTACTATCATACAGAATAATTCGACAAAGTCACGATGATTAATGTAAAACACCCTTACGTGAAAGAAAAGTGACGTTAGAAAGAAGATTCGTCGTACTGGTGACAATTTTTGAACTAATTAGGTAATAAAAATAATACTTAATAATAATATTCCACGACTATTCACACAACGCCATCTAGTCCCAAGCTAAGCAGACCTTGTGTTACGGGTACTAAACAACTGATAATTTAATTATGATTGACAATATCTCCGAAACTATGCATTTTTGGACCATCTATTCTAGGAGTTTTAGTATTATTTTTACCTACAGAATATAACCCTAGAGATATGGGATATCAAAAAAAACACCTTGTAGGTATACCTAATAATAATACCAGCCAGTAACTGTCCCACTGCAGGGCAAAGGCCTCTTCTCACACAGAGAAGGCTCGAGCATTAATCACCACACTAGCTCAAGGCGGATTGGCGATTTCAAACTTATATTAACTATAAGTCCAGGTTTCCTCACGATGTTTTCCTTCACCGATGTCAATGATGTCTAGGATAAACTTAATACATATGAATTGAAAAAGTCACATTGGTACTTGCCCGGATTTGAACCACAACCTCGTGCATGAGAGGTAGGTAGAGGTATCCAGTATATTATGTCCAAAATAAATAGGCAAGAGTAGAAGAAGGATAATATTGTGGTGATAATGGTTCGTAAATCTCCAAATCCTAAACCGAAAAGATACTTAGGTACATCACATAAAAGAACTGAACTAAACTTACTTATTCAAATCCGGTTGAATGGATTAAAAAAAAGAACTTTTATCTTTTACACTCAAAAGAATCCTTAGATTGTAACAATAGATGTTAACGTTTTGGTGTTGGCCACACAATGTCATTTTTTATTTCGAGACACAAATTTGTTTTTGACAGCTGTCAAAGTCATCATTAATTCAAACCCAACCGTATTCTTAGTCGCGTAAAGTTTAATGTTCTTTGTGGTGTCTTTTTAAAAATGAATTTCGTAAGTTGGTGAACAGTAATTTTGGGGAGAGCGGGGCGTTATCGCATTTCTTCGTGTCCATCTATTTACTAATGACTTCCGGCGCGGCGTCAGGTGCTCCCCTTCCTCCCCTTTCTAATGATTTTTTCGTGTATTGTTCGATGTTTGAACGAAGAATACATAACGAGTAATAACGACGTATTTTTAATGTAAGAACTGGCGGATTCTATGGATAATTATTGTCTCTTGCCGTAAAAAAACTATGTAACGGGTATATAATATATTTTCCTTAATACCTTAACTCTCTAGAGGTAAACATTACGAGATTAATTCAGTAAAATCCATTACAGTTATAGTTCAAAATGATTGTGCTTGAAAATTATCTTTATTCTTGTAGTTTTATGGTTGCAGTCAAAGGTAAAAGATTAAAAGAACTAGGAACAATCTGTTGATAACTATATATTTATGACCTACTTATTTCAACGATGCTTGAATGAAGTATGTAAGTGTATCCAATCTCGAAGTGCCCAGTGAAATTAAACCAGGCAAATAGTCGAGTAAGGATTTTTTTATGTAGGTAGAGCCGTAGGACACTACGGCTCTACCTACATAAACAAATCCTAAGGCAAAGCGTTAAATTACAGCGAACCCGAAAGTAAGTAGATTCATAAATTTTTTAGAAAGTGAATGCTACAGATTTCGAGATCCTTATTTCCTGAACTGAATCTTTACTCCGTGTTCATTATTAAAGAGGGCTTAAACTTGGAACCTTTTGGCATGCTTGTAATCTTTGTAAGATTAGGCAGAGGTGTCGGTTAAATGTTTCCAGTTATGACTCATGTAATAAGGGGCGAGCCCATTGCCAACAATCGGGCATACCTACATCTAATACTATATGCCTAACCTGGGTATTAAACCCACGACCTCATTCTCACAGTAGTGCTAACGACTACGATACTAACGGGATAGTTACTATTTAACACCTGCTGTTTAATTAGGCTCTTTGTATATTATATACTTACCAGTCAGTCTGTTACAAATATGAGCTTTTGCTTTAACAAAAGAGGTACTAAACTAAATTTACATACTGCCCATGTATTACAAAAGCAATATAATATACTCTAACGACCCAACAATGCAAATAACACCAATTTTAGACACGGTATATCAATTACACAGTACAACACCGGCAATTTGAATTCTAACACCAACCAACAAAGTCCAATTTCAAATACGTGACGCAATAAAGAACTAGGGTATCGTTTTCAAGAATACGATGGAACGTGATGCGATTTACAACCTTACGAGACAGTGATAAGGTTGGTTTTTGTTCAGTGTTTTTTGAGAAGAAGTAGAGTATCACTTACAGGATTGGCTGACATCGACCCCGCCCAGTAGGGCAGTATCCATTTCACGCACACCTAAAGTCCACCCACCGTCTACCCGAGGACATAACTACTTGTAATGTAATCGATACAAAAGCACATAGCCAATCGAAGACAACGCTCGTACGAAATAGGGACGACGCTCTGTGATTTATTATCTGTGACATTCTAAATTTAAAAAGTTTGAAAGTGACAGATGTCAAATTTTGGTGTGGGGTGAACGTGCCACGAATTGTCTATTCGTTTTAGGTAAAGTATTAAGCATTGCTTTATCATTTTAATAATTTGAATTAAAATGGACTTACTTTGAGTAGTGCATTTACTTGTTTAGATAAAAAATACTGCTTCAAAGCACCCTAATTAAATATTCAACACGTCACATCTCAATAGAGTCACGCACAGTCCAGTTGAAATAACACGCAGCATCCCGTCTGTTTTGATAATCGTTTAGAGGTAAACAGGTCTATTATAATAACAAACACGTTCTTTTATCTTGGACATGGCGACTCTTCTCATTTCAATATTTACTGAGCGACAGAGAGAAAAAATAACTTAAAATTAGGAGTGCACCTTTCTGTAAGTAGCTCGCCACCCTAAAGTACCGGTGGACAATGGTAATACGTGACCATAGACAATGCAATTGGACCATAGAGCGGACACAAGTGGCCATAGAGTTAGTAAAGGAGACCAAATGATATCAATAACTCAATGTTGACGTTCAGCCAGCTGTCTCGTTTGCATGAATAAATAAAATTATCATTTAAATGTTATTTTTTGTTCTTTTTAAAGTATTTCGTGGTTTGGACATCGGTTCTTATAATTTTATGGTAGACAAAGTTTTCCTTGCAGATAGTTTTATAATAAATTGGTACTAAGAGACCATTAATTAAGTTTAATAATAGGAGCGTGATAGTATATTGCCAGCTTAGTCTATTATTGGCAAATTTTCTGCTACCTTTACGTCCCATACCTAATATTAATAAAAAACAACACAGTCCGGCTCAGCAATAATGGTCAACTTTTCACACTTTAAGTACGGCATGTAATCATTACTAAACAACAAACATGGCATGGTAGCTAATAAAGCAATTAGTGTTAACAAAAGCCTGTAAATAAATTAATACAGTCGTCTAAGTGGTTGTAGAACTACAGACCTCAAACGTATGGATGCTTTTGAGATGTGGTACTGGAGAAGGATGCTCCGAATCCCTTGGACAGCATTTCGTACCAACGTATCCATATTGCGACAACTCAAAATCTCCTCGCGGCTGTCGTCCGAGTGCCTACGTAAGATTCTTCAATACTTCGGTCACATAGCAAGGAAAGACGGTGGTAACCTCGAAAGGCTCATGGAGACCGGCAAAGTGAATGAAAAAAGGCCTCGTAGACGCAGCCCAATACGTTGGTCCAACCAGATACGCACCATTCTTGACTCATCGGGATACGATGCCCTTCACGGAACATCGTGAAAAAAAAGGTGATGATGCAGCGAGGTCACGACCCGCAGCATTGAGGAGTACCTACAACGCAAGGAGGGAGGAAGTGGTTGTAGATATTTTTCTCAGTCATCTAGGTACATCTTCCTGGCCTTTCCCCAACTATGTTTGGGTCGGTTTCCAGGGGCTCGAGTCTGCTATTGCAATCGTGTCTCAATGACCGGTCAATGCCCGATTTTTGACGTATAACGTCAAACTTATGACACATTTCCCATACAAAAACTGTCAAAGTTGTCAAATATTCGATCAATGACCGGTCATTGAGACACGATAGCAATAGCAGACTCGAGCCCCAGTTTAACTGCATGCAGCTGAATGCCAGTGTTTAACATGAAGCGACAGCCTGTCTGACATCCACAACCCTGACTGGGTAATACGATAAACCTTGGTTAAACTTGTTGTCAGCCTTTCTGGGTTTTCATACCACTCGTAACGACTGTCAATAATCCACAAATGACAGCCGGGACCAACGGTTTAACGTGCTTTCCTATATAGGGTGACTGGTAATTAGTGACCGATACTTAAACACGTGACTGTACTCACGAATACGAATAACTTTCCCAAAGAAACTTTTTTATACTCATTAACTTTCAATTAGTTCATTTACGTCAGTACTGCACAACGCGAGCGGTGGGAATGGCGGGGGAGCGTGTGAGCCCTTCCCGAGGTCAGATTATCAGCTGATAGATTGTGCCGATTCGTGCCTACTGTGATCGATCACTGGCGTTTTTGTTATTTTATTGTGTTATTTGAGTTATTGTGTAAAAAAAAAGTTTATTTAGTAAAGTTTATTGAAATCATTAATACAATCACGTGTTTAAGTATCGGTCACCAGTCACCCTATATAGGCACGGAGGGGCCTATTCGATATAATCTATCGTTATGTAAGCCCTATAACGCGTACCGGGTAAAACGGGGTGGATAGAAACTCAAGGGTGAATAGAAACAAAACTTTGAGTAGGATATTCACGTAAATTGAAAGTTGTTTGTTGCATACGAGGACTGTAATGCTTTTAAATAATTGAGATAAATAGTTTCGACACCTTGATAATATCAAACGATATTAAATTAGCGTAAAAATCCTCCTCAAAGTTTTGTTTCTATTCACCCTTGAGTTTCTATCCACCCCGTTTTACGGTACCTTGCGTAGACTTAATGACGTAGCAGACAGCATAGATCTTTTTACTTGTTTTCTGGGTGAGTTCACAAAAAATCACGATGTACAGAATTGCAATTATAGCCACACTATTGAATTAGGACATTCCTGTAATGATAGTGATGATGAGTTAATAAATAAATCTATACGGATATATAAAGAGGAAATGTTTGATTGTTTGTTTGCATTGAATAGGCTCCGAAACTACTGGACGGATTTGGAAAATTCTTTTACTATTGGGAAGCTACACTATCCCGGGTGACATAGGCTACTTATTATCCCTTTATTCCCACAGGAACGGGAACAACGCAGGTGAAACCACGGGACGTCTGCTAGTAAATTATAAATAAATAAAATTAAATGAAATGATATTTATTTTTATATATTATACTTTTACATGTCATTTATTTTTTAAATTTTATGGCACTAAATGGCATTTCCAAAGTGACTGATCCCTGAGAAGAAATGCCGAAAGAAACTCAGGGGTCATGGTATCTTTTAAAGTCCAGACATAAGATTGTGTTCATTTATTATGCGAGTCTAGGCAAAGTCTGGAAAAGCCCTTTGAAGAAAGAATCAATTCAGCTTTGAGTTGACCTGTCCCGACAGACGGCATGCATGCTTCAGTCATCGAATGAATCAGTCACAGAAAGAGTCACCCATCCACGGTTAGACCTCGGCCAACGTAGCTTATCCTTCGATCAACCAGTGCTGTTATTACCATTTAGACCCTTAAGTTAAGTCATATTTTTCCCGTTTAGTGAAACACCATAAATAAGAGTCGTAAATAGATAACCGCTGTCTGGAGCGGAAACTATGGCCGTTTCCGGTGTGCCAGCTACCAGCGACAATATTTTACACTTTCATAACAGACTAACAAACATATTTATCGTTGTAAATGTAAGGAAAGTGTGCATAAATTGTATGTATCTACTATTAATTTAATAACTTGATTTATGATGATAACACGTGAAGTGCTGTATTTTTAAGGCTTAACTAAACGTTTTTCTGTTCGGGCATCAGGCATTAATAATACAGCCAGCCTATTACTGTATACTACTGGGCTAAGGCCTCTTTTCATAAAGAGAAGATACGAGTATAAATCTCCAAAGCTGGCTCAAGGAAGCTTTTATTTACTTTATGTCTAGAATTTCGCACGATATTTTCCTTTACCGATGTCAATGATGTTTTAGATACTTAATTCGTCAACTACTTATCGGGGTTCAGACACAAATAATTACCTATTGTTCGCGAAAGCTGGCTTTCGTTCGGGGCCTGAGAAGACTTAGAACACAGACATATCAATTGAAATAGCCAGAAGTACTTACCCGAATTTTAAACCACAATTTCGCATCAGTAACTAATCTGTGCGATAATTTCCCGTTTTTTTTATGAACATTAAATTCGTATCCAAATCTCTGTCTATATCTGTCAAAAATACATCTATCTAAACATTTTAGACATATACATAGATTGTCGCTAAGTTGAGATTGTAACTAGATTATGAACGTTTATAACAAGAATTTGGCCTTCTGTTTTTTATTACTACACCAACCAGTTACAACCTACCTATAAAAACAACGTAAAACTTCATCGAAATGTTCAACTACCTACATAACATTTTATAAACTACCGAAGCATCAGTTTTTATTGAACCAATCTATTTCTATGGGTCGTCGGGTTTAATGGATCGCCATTTTATCATTTCGAAAGGAGACCATAAGTAATGCTGGGGGAGGCACTTCAATTTATACAATCGTTTATTACATCTTACAATAATTTACTAGAAATTCATAGGTTCCATTAAAGACAGGAGTTTAATTCCAGGTAAAAAGGTAGTTTTTTTAAACTTAGGGTTTAAAAAAACTACAGTGTCCTACGTTTGCAGTTAGGTTACCAAAGTTATAAACAAATAGGTATTTGTGTTTTTGAAGGAAGTTAAGAAGTAAATATAACTAACAGCTGTAAGTGTCGAACGAAGGTAAAGCTATGGTCGCCGAGGTCGGTCCCTGGATGTGTAACCCAGCTGTCACTAGTAGGTTTTTGACAGTCGCCAGTCGGTGTGATTATTCAAGATCCCGAAAGTCGTGCAACCAAGTGGTAGAAACAGTCGCTACATGTAAGACAAAAGTATTCAGCTGCATCTGGATAGACTGGATTACTTACCTATGATCATGCAAAGAAACATAAAAATGCTTTACGACATTCTTAAACATAATTGGATTGGGTTTGCCCATAGACCCTATTGCATGAATATATGATGAATTTAATCTAATCTTCAGCAACACACAATTTGACACAGTAGCATCGACGCTTCGGATCTCCAAGGATTTAGAATTCAAATGTAACATTCACTCAAGCTATCTCGGTTATGTTACCCGTAACGCCATCTATGCTATGACGGGAAAACTAATATTTTGTCCGACGCTCTCTAAAATTGTACCTAATGACGAGACTATCTTTTAAGACCATTGTTAGTCTGTTTTCTAAGACTATTGTTGTATTTATTTAAGTGACCACCTGTGCGAATTTGTGAAATAATAGACAAAAGTTTTTTTTTGTTTTTTAACCACCCAAACCTGATTGATTGATGATTTTACTTAGCACTTCGTTAGATATTGATGGCTAACCTACTCATACTTAGTTCATTTTCGATTCTATAATTAATAGACTACAAAATTCATAATCTGTCTTAATTTGCTTTTAGAACAACGAACTAAAATTAAAGTTTTCAGAATAAAACCTCAAAATGTATTCCTTTAAAAATATATTCACAAAACACATCCATTTAAAAAACGAACATACTTACAAACTCCCGTAGTAGGTGTACTACAGTAACAAAACCTTCTCAAAGTCTGTATAATTGTCATCATTTCAAGCAGCCGAGTTGAGTCGGCGTGAAACTGCGAAGCGACACGAGCGCCCTCTCGTGCTGTAACGAAGCCACTTGCCGGAGTGGCAGCTGCCTGTCACTTCTAGTGGAGATTATACTAGGTTTGTTAGTCCCCCGGGAAACTCGGAAGAAAAAACTGCACTAAATTGCGCGCTTTTTCAAATTGGGAATGAGAGGAAATGGCGGGCTTTTTTATTTTATTTATTTCCTTTTCGGTAGGTATGCGGGAAAATCGTTTGAAGGCCTATTTGGTGTTTGAAGATTGGTGTTATAAATAGAAAATACTTTTGCTTTTTAAATGATTAATTTATAGATCAGAATCGGCGATAGTATTTACATACGTAACACTGAAGGTTTAGATACGATGTAAGTACCTACTTAAAATTAAACCCGTATTTATAAAAAAATAATATAAATAAAAATCGATTTATTGACATAAAAACATGGTACATTTAGTTTGAACCCTCTGGCCCCTCAACTAGTGTAAACTGTAATATAGAGACCAGCGACTTCGCCCGTAAACAGTAATTACAAAAATTATGTCCAAAAAAAAGAAAAAAATTAGAAAATAATTATGGAAAAAGATGAAAAAGAGAGATACCCAGTTTCATTAACAAATCAGAACGGTATTTTATATATATTTCGCCAGTTATGTTAATTCTCATGTCATGGGGGCCAATCCACACCACTAACTAGGCACAAATGCAGCTACTGACAATGTCCAGATGGAACAACCCAATAACACTGCCCGACTCTGATACCTATAGAACCTCAAGTTTAGCACTTCTGACCATCACCATCATCTGCCTAGTATTTTTCAACTATAATAAGTAGGTATGTTGGGGTCGGCTTCACGTATAAGGGCTTTATTACACTAGCGAGTTGCGGGCGAGTGGACAGCGGGGCGAGTGCGCAGCGATCCCGCCACGAGTTTACATCGTGTGCGCAGCGAGCATTGCACTTGGCACTGAATGTACAAGCCGCGGCCGTGCACCGCGAACTCGCTGCTCACACGCGGCGCGCTCGCTGCGCACACGATGTAAACTCGTGGCGGGATCGCTGCGCACTCGCCCCGCTTTGCACTCGCACGCAACACGCTAGTGTGATAAAGCCCTAACTGAATGCAGCTGAATACCAGTGTTTAACATGGAGCGACTGCTTGTCTGAACTCCAGAACCCAGTTACTATGCGTTTCAAATGAGAATAGGAACGTCAATGACCTCTATCTGTCAGATGTCACCTGAAAAGTACGTTCTGCAACAAAACCTTATTCTCATAATCAATTATTTTTAGTTTTTTGTTTTACCGAAACGCGGTTATTCAAAATGAAAAAACGTCCTAAATGAATTAGTTTTAAGGACCGTACTTTTCTTGTGACATTTGACAGATGAAGGTCATTGACGTTCCTATTCTCATTTAAAACGAATAGTACTGCGTAACACGATACCCCGTGGTTAGGCTAGTTAAATCAGACTTTGAAGGCATCTGACTACTCGTAACTCGTAGGCACTTCTGACCATTGAATCCAATTTCGAAAAATAAAATAAAATACTAAAATTGGCAACGAACAAAAGAATTAATACCGCGTTTCAATTAATCATTAACACTCAAACTAAAGACTTCTTTTAAGTAAACCTCCTTTTAAAAAAAATCCGAAGGGCCAATAAAAGAAAAATGAAGAAGAAAATTAATTGTTAACGGTGTTCTCCGCATCATCAACGCGAGTTCTTCATTACTGGCCGTGAGCCGGGCGCGGGCAGGCGAGCGAGCGGGCAGACGCGGGCGAGCGGGCAAATTGGCTTCGTTAGCAGATACCCGGCCACCAGTTTTGCAGGCTACAATGAATACCTGAGGATATGTTGTTACGTGAACTTTAGATCATTTGTGGATATTTACATACATACATATGAATTGTGCTCATTTGGATAATATGACTTTTTTTTGCAGTCCTATCGTATATATTATATTGGTCCTTATTTATATGGCAGACTAGTTGTTGTACTTATTTCTTAGATTAGGTAAGTGACAGTTCTGAAACTATCTCTTTGTTCTTGTGGTCATAAACGTTACTTACCTACTGCTGAGTTTAAACTACGGGTCAACTTAAACTTAACTGGCAATATGTATCCTATAGTATTAATAATAAGTTAATTAAGCATTAAAAATAGGTTAGTACCTACTTAACTTTTGGCACAATTATAATCAGCAGAGGTTGGCCTAATTAATAATGATCATTGACCCCCATGCTAGGAAAATCCTTTGTTACGGGGATCAACCGATCGCCCATTAATTACTTATGGGAGTTCAGAATTTGTCAGTAGGGTTAGGTACCCTACTGTAATCAATCTACTTCAGGTAAGTCTTTGCTTAACCCCTCCAAAAATTCCTAGCAGTCTCGCAGTCTATCTAATAATATTAAGTACTTATCTAAGCTTAAAACAGATATACCTAAAGAAGTTCTAAGTTCACCTAACATAGAAGAAAACTCACCTACTAACTACTGTTAAAATGTTTTCTCAAACAACAGCTGTATCAAAACGCGTTGTAAATCAACAACGCACTACCCATTAGCCACTCAATATAACTCAATAACGCGAGTCAATAACAGTTACACGCACCCTACCCGTCTACAAAATGGCGTCCAATGACATCTTTTAATAATTCACCGGAATAAAGTTGAAAATGGAACGCAATATTATTTCAAATTACAACGTCATTGTACATGGAACGATTGAATACAATAGAACAGGGCACATAGACGGTGTAAAATAACATTTTGAATAAATCTTTTTGTAGGGGGCGCCATAATAGGTGTTACGAGCTCTCGCAACGACTGACGCACCCTCGTGGAGGAAATCAAAATGCTGGGCTGGAGTATAGGAGCGGAATGGACAAGCGGCAGAAAGTGAAATTATTTCATTGACTAAGTTCATCTCGTAATGAAGAAAGGTCAACATGCGACAATTCAAAATTCTAACAACGTTAGATGACATTGTTGGAATAGAAAGTGGCGTATTATGCGAATGCAGGGTATGAAATACCTTAACTAGTCAATTACCGCAATCCAGACACAATTAAATTACTATTGTTTGCGGACACCGGTGCCCACGCGGAGCCTAATGAGTTAATGATAAATTGCTACTTTATTTAACCTCTATTTAAATATTCACTTTGGCACTTAACACGTTGACTGCCGACTACCAGACACAATAGAAATTTAATTGTTTGCGGTCCACGTGTGACCGACGTGGCGTCCAAAGACTTAATTATGCAGAAAAAGGGGTCCATCTCGCATTGCAACTTTACCTTACGTACAGTAACCCAATGGTACCTAATGGTAGCACTTTGACTTTGAAAGAGCCTATCCTAGGACTAAGTTTATAGAATAAAGGCTACATTGCTCTAATTAGTTACCACTGACGCTGACATACGTAGGCACGTAGGCGTTCTACGGTCTACGACACGTAGGCGTGCTACGGCGCGTTGTCGTGACTTAAAATACGTAGCACTTAGTTTATTTATTATCTGCGTTTTCTGGTTAAAGAATTTCGTGACCCAACCTACGTATTTTGCGTAAGCTAGGCTCGCGAATTTCAAATATTAAATCAACTATCTACAGCTTACACTTTTACCTTACAAGTAACTAAATTACATTTTATACTTAATAGATAAGAAGAAGTAGTCACATATACCAAAAATACCAATTAAGTGGTTCCGATAAATTGTTTTTTAACCTACTTCAAAAAAGGAGGAGGTTATAATTATGTTCGTGTGTATGTATTTTTTTTTTATATGTATGTTACCTGATATCTCCTTCATTTGTGGACCGATTCTCAAAATTATTTTTTTATTTGAAAGAGTATACTCCTGAGGTGGTCCCATTTTAATTTGGTGAAGATCTGGCGCTGATCTTCGGAGATATACAACGGAACTCTTCAAAAGTATACGGCAAATCTCAATCAAATAACTCTAAATTAGGAAGTCTGTGGCTTTGGTGGTTTTGTCTTATTCATGATGGGCCACCGACTTTCGAATTTAGAGTTATTTTACACCGTTAAGTGTTTATTTTGGAGTCGGTTTAATTTTTTGCAAAAAAGTTTTTTTCATTTTGTAAACCAGCCTCTGACGTCCGTCTAGCTCTCCAGCACAACACCGAACACGAGGCAACGCGAACTCACAAACGAAGTTACACAGTCAAGTAGGTAACGAGTGGCTCTCGCGTATTGTACCCTGTTGTAATGCACTCAGGCACAATGCACGCACCAACTTCCAATATCACCACACAAAAATATCACGCCAATATCAACCTTATACTCTGGGTCGTAACATCGAGAATGCTGTCAACATTTTCTACAGAATCACCCAACAATCGCTCGCGTTCTCGACTGTACACAGAGTAATTCGCGTAACGCAGTTACCGACCGAACTCGGTGCATGCTAATGCTAGAAAAAAAAAAGAAAATTAAAAAAGTACGGACAGTCCGCTCGGTACGACTGTAAACCGAATTGGCGCGCTTTTTTCATTTGTTTTCTCACGTGGGGAGTTCGGATTTTAATGATCTGTGGATGTTACTTTTATTTGTGTACAGTGTACTGAAAGGAAGAAAGATTTACGAATTATCTTTGCTTTGTAGAACCGTGGGTAGATTTGTTGCTTAGCTAATGTAGGGTTAGGTTTTTCCAAGTGACTCTAAAGCACTTACTAAAGTTTTCTCAAAGTTAAAGGCAAATAATTTATTTCGACACAATTAAAAGACACTTTTGAACATCAAAGTTTACAAAAATCGCCAAGACGAGATAAGCGAAGCGCAAGGGCACTACCCACCTTTTCTCGAAGTGTTTTGTCGTTTTTTTGAACCCTCATAGAGTTGGTTTCCGATGTATGTACCAGATAGTTCATATTCTCAGGATATGATGTCAATAATAGACTAATTCAACATACCTACAAAGTCTCAATTGAATCGCTATAATACTTTAGATTTTATTGATACTTATCTAAAATTCACCGATTTCGTCACTGATACACTGACACACTGATGATTATCAAAATGTTTGGCTACTTCCTGAAGTGTTAGAAAGCTGAAATTTGGTATGTAATCTAAGTTTAGTATACAACCAACAGACAAATTCATAAACTTAAAACTTTCGCTCTCCATCCATAAAATGGGGGTTGGAAGTTTGCATGAGAAAATATAATCGCTTAAGAGTGAAATATCGCCCTGATTTATCGCCTATAGTAATCAGTAAACCATAAAAAAAATGGCAACGACAGAGAATGGGCAATGAAACCGGCACTGCTTATGTGCAAGAAAGACACCCCAATAAAAGAAGAAAAAAATAAACACTAAAAAGACTGCCTAGCAACTTACAAAAAGAACTGAAATCCCACCAAAAACATTTCATGTAAAATGTTGCCAAGACGACCACATAAGGTTTGCCCTGTAAAAAAGATACCAGATCTCATGTAGAGCCAAGCTTCTGAATCTACACGGCCTAACCTACCGACCCTAACTTCACAAATTCTACATATCAGTAAAAATGTATGGTTTGGCTGTTTCGTTACTTACTTCAGAAACTAAATATTCGCATCACCTCCACGACGGTAGCAAAACGTGCCACCATTTCATTGACTTTTGGTGTTCCTCAGGGCTCAATTCTAGGCCCTACCCTGTTTCTCATTTATGTTAACAATTTGTGCCAAATATCTCTAACGGATTGTTCACTCTTCACTTACACAGATGATACTGCTCTATTAATTCATGGTAGTAACTGGCCTGAAACAGTAAAATACGCGGAACTTGCTATTAACTCAGTGATCTGACTTGTCTGGACCTTGCGGCAATGATGTCACATTCTATTTCTGTTTTTTTGTCTTGTATGTAACTAACTTAGTTTGTAAGTGTATTATTACTAATACTGTGAGTCTTGTTACTTGTTTTATATAAATTATTATTATTATAGCATCCAGACATTTCTAAACAAAGACCAAATCAAAAGAACCCACGGAATATATAGCACAAAAGAACCACAAAAAAACCCAGTTTCTCCACGCAAATCACTTCAAATAATAGGTCTTAGAATTAATGCCAACAACCATTGATACACTTATAATACCATTATAAAGTTCTTAACAAAATAAACGCCTTGAATTTCACACCCAGACCGAGATATTTATCAAATTAAACAATATACTGAATAAAAATATCTTGTTGCGGACAATTTCTTTGCCCGTGTAATACGAAGCCTCGTATTATAAGAAAACCAATTTACTTTTGCAGTTACTTAAAGCATTCCCGAAACAGTTCAAGGAAGCATTGCAATAAGAACTGGGTTGTTTTAGCGGTAAAGTTAAGTATGTAATAAATAGGTTTTTTTATAATGTCAGCGTATGTTACAGTAATTTCGCCTTGTAGGTTTTAATAGGGTGTCGTTTGCGAAGTAAATCCGATTAGCAAGGGTAGTTTTACACGAGAGACGAAACCACAAATCTGGTTTATTTTATAATAGAAATGGTTGTGGACAGGGTATGTTCATATGTTTTGTATTGTGTAATTTAATTTACTGTGTAGAATAGGGTTTAACTTAATTGTAGTTACCTGTAATATCAACATCGGTAGGCTTTGCTTTGATCGGATGAAGAAGGAAATATAGAAGACGTCTCGATTTTCTCTGGATGACTTTAAAAATGGACTTTTGGTAACAAAATAACGATCCAAAGGTTCTTCAAATCAATCCATACAGAGTGATTGACATACTTTAGAATAGAATAGGTACTCTTTATTATACATCATAAAAACTTAGAAATAATAACTTTAAGCCCACTCAAGGTGTTACAATGGGCGACCATCCACCTGTGAGGTAATTTACCATAATTTTGAACTAAAAATCATTCCGAGAATAGACAAAAAGATGTTTATCATCAAAAGGAAAAGACATTATGAATCTTATTGTTAAGTTCAGAGTTGTGTAAGTGACCGAACTGGACAGGTTCACTTAAGTATATCTGTGTGGTTTTTTTTCATCAAAAGACCATCTCAGACACTTGGACTTTAAAAGAGACTCTGAATTTCTTTCGATGTTTCAGAGTATTCCAGATAGTGAAACCCCGACATAACCCTACTAGTTTAAAAAAAAAGAGGATTATAACGTGTTTGGGACCAATTTATAGAAACAAATATCATTTATCACCCCAGTTTTTAAGTCCTACCCATGCCCAGATTTTCATCCAACCATATACCTTGAAACAACAATGTCTCCACATCTCCCAGTACATAAGGGGAGGTGGAAGTCTCAAATCATTATTAATCAGTTCACGAGAGGGCGCGGACGCCCCCTGGTGGCTCGGCGTGACATTAACATGACAATCGCACGATCTGTCCCTTGGTGCCAAGTATAGTGACGTCATCGTCTGATGTTGAAGGACTGTCCGCGTTTGAGATGAGTTTTTTTTTGGGTAAAGGTAAATTATTATTTAATAACCTTTACTGAGCATTTGATCGAAAGAAAAAATGAAAAAGTAATAATATTTATTGGCAACAGGTAAAAACATGCACACACTGTAAAACATGAAATTACAAACAAAAACAGTACAAAATAAATGGCATGTCTCACGGCTGCGCCAAAAGGCTCATTGATTGCATAGATTCAAGGTCTTCAAACGAATCAGACAGATGTTCCATCTCTACACCACCTTATGGTAGACTGGTGGAAAATGCCTTAGACATTAAGTCCGCCGTTGTACAGTTTTTTTTTTAAATAAATAAATAAATGTGTTTCTAAGGAATTTGTTCCACTACTTCTTCCCAGCAAAAACACTAGGAAGTGATGAAGAGCGGTCTTTTTAAGGGACTGTCTTATGTAATTTTGACGTTCAAAAAGTGCTGATTCTCAGCCTAATTTGAGTATATGAATTTTGCTTCTTTTCTTTAAGGATGTGGTATGTCTTTTGAAGTATCTAACCATAGATTAGCGGTGTGACCGACGGCGTATTTCCAAGTTATACGTCCGAGTTTTAACCCAAGGGCACACACCTCTGACTTTCCGGATTCATGTCTGTTTAATAATTGTTACTTGCTTCAAAAACAGTGAAGGAAAACATCGCGAGGAAATATGCAAAAGCATGCCTGAGAGATTATTTCTCAACGGCATGTGAAACCACTTTTATATAAGAAACTTCACCGAAGCCGCCTTTTTACATGAGTGTCCCGTTTTTACCATACAGTGTTGCCACACGAATTATGTATTCACAATTAATAGATACTGTACAATGTGCCATTATGCCGCCATATTGATCGCCCGCTGCGTAACCGCTGCGTTCAACCATCCTCCATATTTAACACAGATTGTTTTTTGTTATAAGTATAAATGGGTGCTACAAAAATGCCTAACTTGTAGATATAAAATTAATTTAAACTAGAAAATAAATTGAACTACTGCGAGTCCCATCACGTAATGAGACTCCAAAGAATAATTTCCTTTCATATATAAATCTCACGTCTTGTTCGAGATTAACTTCGGAACGACTGAACCATTTATCTGAAATTTAATAAACTTAGTATACTTATCAAACATAATCAGGCAGTAATGTTTCCACTACTGGGACACAGGCCTCTTCTAGCTGTGAGAAGGAGTGGGCCGTAACCTACCACGCAGGCACAGTGCAGGTTGGTCGATGTCAAAACAAAAATTTCGTGAAAAAAAAGATTACTAATATCGTTAGCTGATTGACTGATTCTCCGCCAATGGACCCGACTGTACATAGAATTTAAAAGTTGCATCAAAGCATCTTATATTATTCTTCAAAATCACACAAAACTTATTCAAAATTCATGTTTCTTAAGATAACATCGTCTGTTTGAGAGATAGGTACAATCTCCCCTTATATACGGGATACAGGGTGTTACACAAAGGTGTCAGTGCGAGGGTCGGGAGACGTGACTACGCATCCTGTCACCTCCTCTTAGGAGGGTACCCATGAAGATACAGGTTGTTGTTACAGCTTGTGGAAATATAAAAAACTTCATTTCAATTTTTGCGCTTCTCTACGTTATTTCTCATTTTAATTAATGCTTAGTGATGAAAATTGCCTAGCAGAGTCCCCTGCACAGTGTCTTGTTCGATATCCCAAATTACTTACTTATACACATGTTAGTCTCCAGACATTTTATTTGGGACTACATTCATATTTGAATCATGACAACCAAGTCACATAAGTCAGATTTAAAACCTAACGGCCAGTAACGGCAGTACTAGTAGTATAAACCTCCAACACTAAGCCTGCAAAACTGGTGGCCGGGTATCTGCTAACGAAGCCAATTTGCCCGCTCGCCCGCGTCTGCCCGCTCGCTCGCCTGCCCGCGCCCGGCTCACGGCCAGTAATGAAGAACTCGCGTTGATGATGCGGAGAACACCGTTAACAATTAATTTTCTTCTTCATTTTTCTTTTATTGGCCCTTCGGATTTTTTTTAAAAGGAGGTTTACTTAAAAGAAGTCTTTAGTTTGAGTGTTAATGATTAATTGAAACGCGGTATTAATTCTTTTGTTCGTTGCCAATTTTAGTATTTTATTTTATTTTTCGAAATTGGATTCAATGGTCAGAAGTGCCTACGAGTTACGAGTAGTCAGATGCCTTCAAAGTCTGATTTAACTAGCCTAACCACGGGGTATCGTGTTACGCAGTACTATTCGTTTTAAATGAGAATAGGAACGTCAATGACCTTCATCTGTCAAATGTCACAAGAAAAGTACGGTCCTTAAAACTAATTCATTTAGGACGTTTTTTCATTTTGAATAACCGCGTTTCGGTAAAACAAAAAACTAAAAATAATTGATTATGAGAATAAGGTTTTGTTGCAGAACGTACTTTTCAGGTGACATCTGACAGATAGAGGTCATTGACGTTCCTATTCTCATTTGAAACGCATAGTAACTGGGTTCTGGAGTTCAGACAGGCAGTCGCTCCATGTTAAACACTGGTATTCAGCTGCATTCAGTTAGGGCTTTATCACACTAGCGAGTTGCGGGCGAGTGCGCAGCGATCCCGCCACGAGTTTACATCGTGTGCGCAGCGAGCGCGGCGCAGGTGCGCAGCGAGCTCGCGGCGAGCATTGCACTTGGCACTGAATGTACAAGCCGCGGTCGCACTCGCTCGCAACTCGCTAGTGTGTTAAAGCCCTTAGGTACGAGGCTTAAGCTTCGTAAAATAATATAACAATAATATACCACAACTCTCACACAACGACATCGTGTCCCAAGCTAAGCAGAGCTTGTGTTATGGCTTCTAAACTGCTGATTTACATACCTACTTATACGTATATTTCTAAATACAAACATATTATAAATAAATTACACCCAGCCAGACACAGAACAAATGATCGTGCTCATCACACAAACACTTATCCTGGTTGGGAATCGAACCCACGACCTCCGCCATAGCAGTTTCAAAAAAGAGCCTGTTTTTTTTAATTAGGTAGGTGTTTTACACGAAGTGACAGGCATATCTGACCTTGACAACCTAGTAACTGGGTAACATGATGCCCCTTGGTTCAAACTGATTGTCAGACTTACACCTTTCTTACAATAAGAACATTACCTCGTAACTTACATTAAGTCTTAAATATATATAGCCTGGTATAGCCTTAAGTGTATTTAGTGCATATATTGTATCCTTCTTATTTCTATTATTTCTGTTATTTATCGTGCTTGTTAGTGATCCCAAGATTTCTGTATCCTATTATGTTTTTTTTTTCGTCCGAACCTGTAATTAGCTTTGTGTTGCTTACTTACTTATTAACCATCTTTTACAGCTGTTGGTTCTCCTTACAATAAATAAATATGTCAAGAATATAGCATGACTTGCGTACAGTGTTGTGTATCACCCTTATTATACCCACTCAACATACGCTCATACATATCTACTCATAGCCTAAGTATTGAGAATAAGAAAGTTATCTGCGATCTGTACAACTTGTATTGTTGGATCACGTTCCAATTCAAATATATAATAAAATAGGGGGTGATCACTCTTGATGTGTACAGAGGCCAGCACACTAGGCTACCCGAATGTGTCAAATTTTTTTGATAGATTTTCAACTTTGTAGTAAACAGAATAAGGTTCATGTTAAATTTGGAAAATTTGACGGTTTTGGGTAGCTTGATGTGCTTCTAAACTTCGATACATTCTAATTTTGACAGCACAGCAGTGCTATTTTGTACAAATCAGCTCGAGTAGGTAAATTGAAGACGAATTGAGCAGTCATTCCTTTCTAAAGATAGTTATTGACAGTTGCCTTCACTAAACGTGTTCACGGGGTGATCTTTACTAATTCGCACTTAGCGTAGTGGTTGAGCGATTGACTGCTGCGTTCCGTATCACGGTTTTGGTTCCCGCACGGAAGAAATATTTCTCTGACTTACAAGTATTTGTTCCAAAGCTTTCAAAACAGGAACGGCTTGAATTAGGCATTTTAACTCATATAAAAATGTTATTGTCCCAGTGCAGGGTAAAGGCCGCTTATCATGAAATAATTAGTTTCCTTAGTAGAAGACCTGGCTGAAATGAAGCAACAACCTTTATATTAGAAGCCTTCAACGCGATAAATTAACGTAATTAAAACTTTTATTTAAATAGCTAAGATCCTGTAAAAAAAATGACTACTTATATACTACCTAAAGGTTGGCTGTAAAGCTGACTAAAATCTATCTACCCTCACTAATGTATTTATCTACGAGCTACCAACAAATCCACAGACTAACACACCTCCGCAAAATTCCCACAGCACACTATAGAATTAACTGAATATTACAAAGCACTTCGCGAATCACTTCACATTATTATACTACCTCTTCACTTCACTGTAACCGCATTGTAAAATAACAAACGCAACGATAATAACACACATCCGCAACTCATTGCTCCTGACATTACTGCAGGCGTTTCTTAGTATCAAATTGAAAATCAATTTTATCCTTTCAAAGGTAGTCTTGGTAGAGTAAACGTCACAATAACTATGGATGGCCTTTAGCCGTCGTTAGCAACGGTGACTGGCCATTTCTGCATGTCCTCTCGCTACCCATTAAGCGTGAATATATCTATTATACGTTGCGCGACGTGACCTCATCATGCATTCTGTATAGGATTCTTGTTCGTGAGCAGTTATATCTGCGAATTAAATAAGTACCTTTGGGTGCTAAGTGGGTATTGGTGATTAATGATAATGGTTTATAGTATACATTATTGTTATTATTATCGGAATAACATTTTGTTTATTAAATAGATGTGGTTGGGTGGGATGGCACCAGTGTCCCAAATATTATGTGATTTTGATTCTGGACAATTTATTTATTTTTTATAATATTACGGAGAGAAAATGAACTTTAGTATTAAATGATAAAGTAGTTAAAACAATTACTTAGGGTAGTATGTACCACGGATATCTATTGTATGTACCTACTTATTATTATCAAAAAAAAAAGTGGTTACTATTACAACAAAAACAAAATATTACGTTGATTACTATTTAAGTAGTACAGCTCAGTGTGAGCTTGTATATAGTAATAAAAAAGGTATTCCGTAACAAATATTGTTACGGTTGCGAACGCAATTTAATAAAGTAAAAACCTACATAATGTTACATAAACTGTCACTCAAAAATCAAACACAAACATACTCACACTCACGCACACTCACACCCATACATATACACACAAGCACACTCACACTGATCCACACGCACACTCACATTTCCCACTATGTTCCTTGTTTTCTCGTAGATTAAAAATAAGGAAAAAAAATAGAATTAAGTAGGTAACTTAGGTATGTATAAGTTAAATTACCCACAAAGTTATTATTATTTATTTATTTTTTTGCTATGGAAGAGCGGGGTTCCCTAACACAGGCATAACTTGCTTAAAAGGAGGCCCCAAACACTACACCACCCATTGTTGTAACTATTTGAGAATAAAACATTTTTTTTTTTTTTTTTGATAATCGTCATACAATTCTCTTATCTCTAATTTGTAATTTTCAAGAAACAATTGACTATTTAATGACACTTTAAACTTCGTTGCATTAAACCTAATCCTTAATATTCGTAGCAGCAAAATGTGTCTTAATCCCCAACATCCTTTCTGTATTGTAACCTAAGTATGTCGCTGACATTATACTCTCAACCCAGGCTGAGTGCCCACCATCTCAGACCTCACTTAATTTGTTTTTAAATAAACCCTTATGCACATGTAGCTACGCGTCTCCTTGTCCCGCCAAAACAAAAAAAAAAAGGTTTGTTTCTGTCAACATTGATCTTTTAGGGATCCGTACCCAAATCACGGTAAGATAATATTACCGTGACCAAAGGGTGTTAACGGGATCTAAAGGTAGTTAGAGTGTATTCTGTGTACCGAATGAAGTAAAATTTATTACGATAATTATTTTATTTTCTATTTGTAAATGATTAAAAATTTCACATTAAGTAGGTACAGACGCCAGTTACCCCAATGTGTCAAATTTATTTGATGGTTTTTCAACTTTATGACAGACAGAATAAGGTTCATATTCAATTGGGAAAATTTGACACATTGGAGTAACTTCATGTGCTGGCGTCTGTACCTACCTAGTGTGTTTTCTATTGCAGTTTTAAACAAGAAATATTTAAATATGTAGTAAAGTAAATGTATAGGGGAAGCCTGAACAAAGGAAAACTACTATCGAGGGGCTTTTTTAACATGATTGAACTAAACACTATTATATATATGCTATTTTAATTGTATTTGTGTAACCTTTGTTGGAGATCCTCATAAATAAATAAATAAACACAATTATTTTTAGTATTTTTGTTTGTTTGTGTTTATTATTTTGCGTATATAAAACTACCTTTTGCAAATGCTATAAAAACTGTATTTTGTCGCCAATAAGTAAAAAAATCTGTTTCAATGTGTCTGTGGGCGCTAATACCAAGAACAAAAAATATGGTGTTTATTGTTCAAAGGTAAGGATAACTTAAGTAGTTATTTGTACCTACCTAAGTGTTTCAGCCAGCACATCAAGCTACCCCATCAATTTTGTTTGATAGGTTTTAAACTTTACTTCGATTTCAATAATGTTCATGTTCAATTGGGAAAAAATGACAGTTAGGGGTAGCTCGATGAGCTGGCGTCTTTACAATGAGGAGTATGTATTGTATTCTATTCAATAAACCGCTTCGGATCGTCCAATTTACACTTGGCTGGTTTTTTTCGTAATCGTTTGATGAACTACTTCGTAATCTTATTTATCATGTCTTGTTTACTTTTACTGATAAGTATTAAGTACAGTTGCATTAACAAATTGTTGTTTTGAAAATGATTTGCTAATCCAACGAATAATAACTCGTAATAATTGTCACATACACATACGTTCACTTTACGTTTTTGCAAACAATCATATACTGTTACTGAGAAATTCCAGAAAGGAAATCTAATATCTTACACTTTATACGGCCGGAAAGTTGAACCCAGAACTACATAGTCAGCAATAGCACTTGCAGTCGCTATACCAATGAGAAAGTTAAATGTAAACCATAAGAATTCTGTTAGAGAAGCTCTTTCATCAGAAAACCAATAGTATCTGAAAATGGCAAAGATATTTTCTTAAAATTCAATTCTTTAAATCTATTTTGTTTATAAAATTTTCGTGTCACAATGTTTGTTACTAAATTTCTCCATAACGGGTTGACCGATTTGTATGACAAATAAGTAAGTATATTAAATTCCCGTGCCAGTGTTTGTTACGAAATCAATGACATACCTATTATGAAACTCCTCCAAATCGACTTGATTCTTATGAAACTTTGTGTGTTCATTCAGTAGGTCTGATTCTCTGAGAATAGGACGTATCCTAACCAAACTAAATTAAACTAATAAATTGAATGTATGGCGGAACGAAGTTTGCCAGGACAGTATGACTACTTTTTAACCGACTTCAAAAAAAGGAGGAAAGTTCTCAATTTTTTTTTTGGGTTTGTTACCTCATTACTTACCCCATCATTTATGGACCGATTTTCAAAATTCTTTCTTTATTTCATAGGGAACAGATGGGTACCATTTGTAGCAAACTGCAAAACTGATATCTGCTGAGGGATCCTCGAGAAATTGAGGAACTCCTAAAAAAAGACGCACTGATTTTTACATTTTTAGTAACAAATCAAGCATCTTCATTTAGAAAATATCATTTGGTGAAGAAAAACTAATGAAGAAGACAGGCAACCAACGGAACTCTTCAACGCAAAACAGCAAATTATTCGCGATGGCTATAGTCAGATGTCTATGCAGAGTTACTAGATTTCCATTACATAACAATACACCTGTCTATTTTAAAAGGGGCCCGGCAGATATGTACAGATTAATGTTTAAATAGAACTTCTTTGCAATTATTAACCGATATCAATGGTTCTTTCAAGTTTTGAAAGTCTTTCTTTACATACGAAGAAACTGAAAATTGCAAAACAAAAACTTTTTATAAAAAAACAACTGACTTCTTAAAAAAACACTAACTGATGAAAAATAACTCCAGTTTCGGAAGTCGGTGGCCAATAATTAACGAAACAAAACCACCAAAGCCACAGACTTCCGAAACTGGAGTTATTTTTCACCTGTTAGTGTTTTTTTAAGAGGTCGGTTGTTTTTTTTTGTAACTAGAATTCATGGTTAGATCCCTTTGCCCAGCCGTAGGTTGACGCGGGCTGACAGTAGTATAATTAGTAGCTGTATTGTACACACTCAAAGAGATTTAAGGAGTCAGTATTGAGCGTCTTTGGTATCACTGTTTTTGTCCTAAATAAATAAATAAAAATAAAATATCAAACAAATTTCATTGTAAATTACTTAATTTTATGAATAACATTGTTTATTGCCTATAACAGGTAGTCAATATAATATATGTCAGTTTTAAGGCGTAGCATATTTGTGAGGGGCAACTACGGGGCCCTACACTCTACGTGTCCCGACACACACTTGGCCAGTTTTTTTTGTTACTAATTACCAATTTTTTGTTCCAGGTAAATACCTAAATAGATGACCATCTAAATAGATGATAGATGATAGATAGATAGATGTAGGTATGTTTTTTGTTGTTGTCCATGGAAAAAAGGCGAAATATATGTATTTTGCATGCATGTTGACACAATAAATAAAGTTTGTGCTAATTAAAAGGCTTTACGACGTACCTAATCAACAAAAAACGCAGACATAACTACTTAAGTCCCTACCTATACTAAACTTATTTTTCTTCATTTATGTGGGTAGACTACAAATCTTTCGACCACGCATGTAAACAACAAACAATTAGCGTTAAAACGAGACGGTAATAACCCACTTCCAGTAAGTGTAAACAAGACAACAAATCAATGCAACTATCGACTACCGCCAATGAGATAGTGAACGCACTTTGACAGTTATCCGTCGTTATGAAACCAGGATCAGAAGGCCCACTTTCCAAAGGAGGCCATAAAAACAAAAAAAAAGGTCTTAACTAAAATAACATAACGAATTGGATCAAGCTGTCCGATTCTAAATAAATAAATCAATAACCGACTTTAAAAAAAAACACACGGAAAGTTACCTATAGTATATTAGTTTTTTTAATCAGTCCATAAACGACGAGTATTGAGGTAACACAAAAAGTACAGCCGAATTGAGAACCTCCTCTTTTTTGTAAATCGGTTGTAAATGTTAGAAACATAAGATTTTTGCAGGCTAATAACTGGTTACGCTAAAGGACTTTAGCTCACTCACTTAAGGAGTTCAGGAAGAACATCAGATACCAAAAGGTCATTGAAAAACAGAAGTATTCCCGATTGAGCAACTATTTTTAGAGCACCTAGTACCAAAAGTATTGTCTTGATTGGTGCTAAATGCATAGGTGCTCTTATAGTAGGTGCTCAATCGGGAATACTCCGAAAAACGAAACACACATCCTACGCTACAACCTCAATTTGTACTGGTGTAGGTACAGTACAAATTGAGGTTGTAGTCTAATTTATTTGTCATGCTTGACAAATAAATTATCTTTTATCTTTATTCATCTTATACGAAAACAGTGACTTTTAATTTTTTGCAGAAGATGTTAGGTCTCATTTCAAGTCATAGATCAGTTATCAATCACGAACTAATAATACTCGTAGAAGACGGTTTTTGTCGTGCACAAAGAGCACTCTATCCGACTAACTTACCTTCTGTCTTTAACCTGCACATTGCCCCCGCTTATCCGCTTGCTTCGAAAAAAAACTTTGATAAAACTGATAAGAACGCGTCGTTCGCGTCCATTGGAGTAAATTACACGAGACCTTTGAGCCTATCACGACATCTGCTCACTGTGACATGCTAGCTCAGTAATCAATACGTTCGCAACATGGGTGCACGTAACCTGAAAGTTTTACAAGTCATTTCTGGGTGGCAAGCCGTGGAGTTAATTCTGACGTGTGTGTTTGTGGGCATTTGGCAAATTATCCAGATATCTGTCAACAGACTATGGAAAGGATATAGAAGGAAGGTTGAGAACACACCACCGGTTGAGCTAACCATAGACTCGTCTATTGGAACTCATTGCTATATCAAAGTTATGGTGAGTTTTGTTTTTAAGAACTTTATTCGTGACCTACTCAATCATGGCTTCTAAATTCAATTTTTCGATCCTTTTATTAATAAAATTTATGCTTGACCTTTCGCTGTCTCAGACTATATTGATAAATAATTAATTATTATCTATAACATAAACTTGTCCGATGTGCAGTACCAAAACATGAACAGATAAAAAAGTTATTAATTGAATAGGTAACATTTCATTTATCATAACAAACGGGCTGAGTTATTTACTTACATAAAAAATAACCTGCATTTTATCACGTAGTACCTACACCGAAAGATATGCTAATAAATAAGATATTTATGTTTCATATTACACGAAAGACTTTTTTCTTCTTTAGTATTCTCCTGTATTCGTCTTCTTAGCGTGTAGTTAGTGTAACCTGGTGACCGGCTGGTTATGACGCCCATGATTCTAACTTGGCTTTGACTTGTCTCGTATGATACAGTTATTCTTTAACTAGCACAGGATATATTTGATCCTCTCCACTTTTCTCTCCTCTTAATTAAGCCCTACTTTATATTGCATTGTTTGGAAACATACCTACTATTATATTGAAAACATAACTTTTATTATACTGTCTTGCATGTAGGTACGGTTTACCTTCAAGCTTTAAATTAGTTCAATACGCTCTGTAAACAGGGCTATGGGCTCAATTTTTTAGGTATTTTATTTCTGTTTTTCTGTTGTAATATAGCGCAATGTAGCTGTTTGTCGATCCTACATGAAATAATATAAAAAATTAAAAAGTAAGGAACCACAGTAATTCTAATAGGATTTCGACTAAATACAACTTCTATTAAACATTCCCATGATCATTAAGTTCTCTGCTAATGAACAATCGGTTTGAATGATTCAATTTTTGTGTAATCTGAGTCATATTTTCCGACAATCCCAGAGATAAAGTAAGTGGAAATACAAATTATGACTCGAAGAACTTTCTTTTATTCGATAAATAATCTTATAATCTGCTGCTGGAAGTTGGATCTTGGTCACTACGTAAGTTTCGAGTTGAGCTCACGATTACTGACAAATGCGTGCACTGACTGGACCGGGTCCAATCATTTCTCTGTGGTTCTTTTCTTAGAAGCCCATCTCAGACACTCATCTGCATGGTCCTCACATAATGACCAAGAAAATGTCTGGGCTTTAAAAGAGACTGTGACCTTTGAGTTTCTTTCGGTTTCTTTTTAGAGTAGACAGATAGTGAAACACCGACCGTAGGTTAGGTACCTACGGTCGGTGTTTCACTATCTGTCTACTCTACTACTTACTAGTTTTTACAATAAATTTCGCATGTATGACGTGTGTGACAGTTCAAAAATACCATTTACAGAAATAAATATAATATAAATACTTTTATGTAGCACTTCGCTCGTGACTACTCGTGAGCCTCCTGATTTCGTACGCGTGGATTTTCTTACTTTAACATCCCCTCTGCCCCTTCTTAGTTTTGCATATAAAATATAGAATATGGCAATGCCTATGACACTCACAAATAACGGGGCTTTATATTGATAATAGTTATTTGTGCAACAAGAGAGCAAAGTCTTTTTTCGCTGCGAGTGCTGATTTTGAATCCTGAGTGTGGCGAGGGGTTCAAAGGCACGAGATGCAAAAAACTAAAGAAATTTTGTAAAAAGAAAATTATGTCTTTTAATGTAATTTATTGAATTATTAACTTATTATTGTATTTAAACGAAAATAAGTATTTACTGCAAATAAAACTGATATTTAACCTGTAAATATTTATTTCTAGTTTCAAAAAGTGTTCTCGCTGCTGAAGTGAAAAGTTATGTGTGTTACACGAGAGCAAAGTTTTTTGCATCTCTTGCCTTTGAATCCCTCGCCTCACTCAGGATTAAACTTTAGAATCACTCGCTACGCCCGTGATTCAATCGTTGAATCCTTCGCTTGCTCAGGATTCAAAATCAGCACTCGCAGCAAAAAATGACTTTGCTCTCTTGTTGCACAAATAACTAACCTAAATCAGTTCAGCAGATCCAGAGATTATCCCCTAAATCCTCATGAACTTACAAGCTCACAATCTTTTAGTGTTGCTTGGGCTGTATTCGTACCTGTTACTGATCATATATTTGCGTAATCAAAAGTAAAAAAAAACGAAATTCAGTTTTTAATTATGCCATTATTTAGTTAAACTTAAATAACGAAAACAGCTGTTGGAGGCGGGGCATGCTTGAGCGGGATCACGCGAACGTGAGCGAGAGATGACGATTAATGAATACTTCTATCAACTATGTCATGAATAGCCTGTACAATATTTCCATAAATTGGGTGACTTTTTGGGATGTAAACAAACGCTTATAACTTTGCTGTTTATGAATATTATTTATTGATACTTAACAAATATTATGAGAAGACCGTCTAGAATAAGCCCTTGATGTATGTGTGCTAATTAAAAAATTGTGGTGTAAGTATATCACGTGAAATCACTTTGATCTAGATATAGATTGAATACTAACACGAATCTAGTTAACAAACAACAACCCTCTTTCGCTTACTAATCCTGTCTTTTTCTCTGTTTGCAGGGAGTCAAATACCACTACGTAGAAACAGGCCCAAGAACAGGGCAGAAAGTCCTGATCCTCAAGGATGCCCCAGATTCTGGCAACCTTTGGGGACCCAACTGGGCAAACGTGGTCAGACGGCTAGCAGAAACAGATCACCATGTGGTGACCCTGGATTTGAGAGGGACAGGGGGAAGTGAAGGAGGGTCGAGGAGTGACCTGTCCCCTCCGAGGGTAGTTGAGGAACTGGCAGCATTGTTGAAGGCTTTAGATGTGACGGAGCACCGACAGGCTGTTGTGATTGGTTTTGGTATTGGAGGAATGCTTACATGGTAAGATTTTGTTTGTTGTTTTGATTTTGATTTGGTAACATATTTATAATACTAGCTATAGCTAACCGTAACTGTGATTCAGAAGTTAGCGTTATCTGACATCTTTTAAAAAATTATGAAACTTACTTAATATACATAAATAAAACATCTTACTTCTTACTAATATTATAAACGTGAAAGTTTGTTTGGACGACTGGATGTATGTTACTCTTTCACGCAAAAACTACTGAACTGATTTGGATAAATTTAGTACACAGATAGTTTAGTTTTTATCCCCGATTATATCTTCCCGTGGGATATTTTTGTAGTTGTAGCGGGCGAAGCCGGAGGCAACCGCTAGTAAGTTAATAAAACTAAAAGCTGACCACTGAAAAATCACGCTTTATAAAGTATGATAAAAAAAACTCGTATGAGGATAGTCTCAGAGAGGATAATCGTGATCGTTTGCTACCTTCTCTAACCAAACCATACAAAAGTCATAAAGACAAGACGCTTCCAACGACATCTCAATTGTTAAATTATGATAAGCAGTTTAGAAGTTATGAGGGAACATACATACATACATACATCGCGGTCAAAATCATAACCCTTCGCTTCGCAAAATTTGGATAAAAAACAATTAATTTGCAATAAAAAATATTAAGGTCAATCATTGAGATAAAAACTATAAGTATCTTTTGTTGTATCTAAGTAGGTACAGACGCTAGCACATCAAGTTACCCCAATGTGTCAAATTTTCCCAATTGAATATGAACCTTATTCTGTTTGCTATAAAGTTGAAAAACGATCAAAAATATTTGACACTTTGGGGTAACTTGATGTGCTAGCGTCTGTACATTAAGTTTGAACAATTACAAACAGTAGTAGATAAGCGGTAGTTATTATTTGTATTTTTTTATGGTACAGACGCCAGCACATCAAGTTACCCCAATGTGTCAAATTTCTTTGATCGTTTTTTGACTTTATGTCAAACAGAATAAGGTTCATATTCAATTGGAAAAATTTGACACATTGGGGTAACTTGATGTGCTGGCGTCTGTACCTATTCAATATAGGTAAAGACGCGCTTCTATTGTATTCTATATTCTATAAGTGGAGTTTATAGTAGTCACAGCAATTCATAAAACCACAAGCGGACGCTGACGTTCGCGCTGTCATTGTATTTCTATTGTGTCTCTAATTGACACGAACTCTGCTTTTTCCCATGGGGGGGGGGAGGGGGTAGAGAAGAAACAAGCAAACGACTCCAACAGTGCTATTCTGTAAATATCACCCCGTGAAAATATAGGTGAAGTAAAGGTGAAGTGAGCCTTCTTCCCATAGGTACTAATGCTAGACTTTGAAAATTCACTTCACTGAAGTTATCACGAGTCACGCATGCCGTCTGTCGGGACAAATCAACTCAAAGCTGAATTGATTCTTTCTTCAAAAGCCTTTTCCAGACTTAGAATACAATCTTATGTCTGGACTTTAATAGAGACCACGACCCCAGATTTTTTTTTTGGCATTTCTTCTCAGGGATCAGACACATTGGAAATGCCGCTTGGTTTAAAAAAAATGATATGTAAAAGTATCTGGGAGATCTACTTTCTTACAGAAATAAATATCATTTCATTTCACGAAATGTTGGTGTAAAATACTATAAACACCATTTTAAGTTTAAAATAATTATCTCGTTTGAAAATAGGTTAGATTAAAATTGCTCATTAGTCTTGTAGGCTAGATTGTAATTATTTATTAAGAACCTGAACCCTGGTTCTTGTTAATAAAGGATAAGAAATAGAAACGGGTCACGAATTGTGGGTTGCAGATTAGTAGTCTTATTTACCCCTCCAACTGAGCTAAATTTGCTTGTAGGTATCTGGGGTGGGTTTACGTAGGTAATAGTGCAAAGGGTGAAATTCATACTCACTACCTCTCAATCGGCAGATCGAGAACCTAGCCATCGGGCTATTGCCGCTTCTAAAAAAAGTTACATTTACGTCCCACGTAAATGGAGGTAAGCCTATTACCATCAGGGCACGATTTTAGACATATTTGGATGTGACTGAAGCCTTTTCTAATTCTCTCCCTGAGTGTGTTACTAACCTATTCTTACTTTCTCTTGCCTGTCTACTTTTCTTTGTGCTACCTTAATATTGTCAGTGAAAACTTTTAATTGGCCTTCTTTCATTATCTGTCAACTATCTGTATCCTAGCTGTAAGTTTTCTTAAGAAATAAAATAAAATAAAAATAAAATATGGCTGCTAGTTAGCAAATTCCACACCCAGAATGTATATACGTGGGTATACTTAGGTTTACTGTAGGTATACCTCTAACAGACCGCGCAGGCACTACAGGCGTGATGTTAACGATGTTTGTTTATCACAAGAATTTTTATAGCACAGCAACAACGATAAACATGTCTGTCAAAAAGTTATCTCAACTCGAAAAAAACACGCCACATTTAAAATTAAAATGCATTAAGTAAGTACTTATCTAAAAAAAATATACATAGACCTACCTAATTATAATTAAAAAATCTGCTGAATTAACTTCACTTTACTATGGTACCTAAAGAAAGTCTAATAGTTTTTAAATCTCTTTGGTCTAGAACTACAAATAGCATTGGCCTGCTTTCAGCTTCGAGTCTATATCTGGATGAAGCTGAATCCCAGTATTTTACATAGAACGACTGCATATCTGCCTTTTACGAAACAGATCCTGCCCCCTAAGCCAAGTTACAAACGATTCGTATCTATTCTCTTTCTACAATCGAGAACGCCTCAAATCCCTTTGTTTTGACCACGTGACTTAGCGAAAGGTGATAAGTCACGTGGTCAAAACAAAGGGATTTGAGGCGTTCTCGATTGTAGAAAGAGAATAGATACGAATCATTTGTAACTTGGCTACGGGGGCTGGTACCCTTTAGTAAGACTGCAGTTTGTCAGAGACTTTCGGGCTTCAGACTACCCGTAAAGACTGTTAAAGTTCTACCAATCAAGAATAGTACCTAATGGGTGCCCCATCCACGGGCCGAAACTTCAGATAATCCTACTAATATTATAAACGCGAAAGTTTGTGAGTGAGTATGGATGGATGGATGTTTGTTACCCTTTCACGTAAAAACTACTAAATGGATTGTAATAAAATTTGGTATGGAGTTAGCTGACACCCTGGATTAACACATAGGCTAATTCTTATCCCTGTATTCCCACGGGAACGGGACCTACGCGGGTGAAACCGCGGGACGTCTGGTAGTAATATAATATATTTTTTTGGTATTGTTCGTCAGGACGTAGAGCTCTTTAAGTTCCGAGGTGAGGTGAGGTTGTGAGTTGAGCTCACGATAACTACTGACAAATGCTTGCACTGACTGATCTGGTCCACTCGGATCTGTGTGGTTCTTTCCTCAAAAGACCATTATCAGACACTAAATTTCATGGTTCTTACACAATCTGACCAAGATAATGTCTGAACTTTAAAAGAGACTGTGACCTCTGAGTTTCTTTCGGTGTTTCTTCTCAGAGTAGTCAGATAGCGAAATACCGACCTCATCTTCTTATTAAAAAAATGACATGTAAAAGTGTTTGTATGAACCCATTTACAGAGTAGGTACATAATAATTTAATTTAGGCATCCTAGATTTGAATTTATTAAGTACTAGCAGACGTCCCGCGGTTTCACCCGCGTTGTTTCCGTTCTTGTAGGAATACAGGGATAAAAAGTAGCCTATAAGGTTTACCTATAGCACACGCAAATTTCGCCAGTTATATTTTAGTCCCATGTCAAAGGGGAGCAAACCTATTGCCATCAACTGGGCACATATCCGGCTACTAAGAAATTTCAGAGAGAAAAACTCAATATCCTCTTTACCTCGCCCGGGGATCGAATCTGGCACCTCATGCTCGGTAGTAGCGGTTGCAACCTCTAGACCAACAAGGCAGTTATCGTAATCAATTTATTTAATACTAGCAGACGTCTCGCGGTGTCACCCGCGTAGGTCCCGTTCCCGTGGAAATACAGGGATAAAAAGTAGCCTATGTGTTAATCCAGGGTGTCAGCTAACTCCATACCAAATTTTATTAAAATCCATTCATAATTTTTTACGTGAAAGAGTATCAAACATCCATCCATCCATCCATTGTGGATTTTTAAGTCGCAATTCACGTTCTGCCACGTTCGTAGGGCGTACCTTGAACTCCCTATCTATTAGGAAGTAGGAACATAGTTCAAACCCATATCTATTTTTAGCAAACAAATAGTAAAAAAATAAATCGTAAATTAATAAAGTTATCGCAGTTATCAGATACGCAGTTGAACGAGCACAAATCGTCTACCCATGCGTCTGCGCATGTACTCCGGAAATTATCGCGCGATGTGTTAATCATTTTGTTTTGACAGTCATTAACGGTGATGTAGGTACCTAGTAGGTATTGAAGTCGCGAAATGCCCTTTGGACAGGAGTATAATGAATCTTTGGACTTTTCAAAACCAGTTACTAATCCAATAATACTTTATTGCAAAGATATTCAATACTTACTGAAGACGGCACATCACGAACAATATTTTCATCCGATATTTAAGTCCCAGTGGACACAAGTCGCGTGAGTCTAGTTTAGTATGCTCTGTTTTTTTATCTGTTTATTTCTTTAACTAGCTTCTGCCCACGACTTCGTCCGCCTGGAATAGTCGCAGCGCACCCAACGAAAACTTTTTTCCCGCTTGTAACATTTCTTATTGCTGCTCCGCTCCTATTGGTCATAGCGTGATGTTATATAGCCTATAGCCTTCCTCGATAAATGGATTTTCCAACGCAAAAATATTTTTTCAATTCGAGCCGGTAGTTCCTGAGATTAGCGCGTTCAACCAAACAAACAAACAAACTCTTCTGCTTTAAAATATTAGTACCAATAGATTTAATTTTATTTATTTATTTAAATTCATCGACTTGTGTCCACTAGGGCATAAGTATCGGATGAAAATTTTGTTCGTGATGTCCCGTCCGTTTGTACGTAACATACACAAGATCTCGACAACAACCCGTCGGGCAGTAGTAGCCCACCATCAGACAACATCCGTCTGATCGGAAGATCCTCCCTTTTCTATGTGGGATGAGGGACTTTACGCCCTGTTTCTCATACGTCTAATGTCTTTTGGGGTTTTGAGTTTCGGGATTGCTACGTTGGCCACTCCGAAGCTGGTCTTTTGAAAATAGCGCCCTATTTCGTAGTTTCCATAGACCAAAACAGCAATTGAAAAGAAATCGAACGGCTCGGGGCGGCGGGAAAACAAATGAACAATTATTGAGTTTGAAAAAAGAATAGGCATCGTTTAGTAAAAAAAATATTTGAATTTGGAATCATAAATGATAAGATGTGATTTCGTATAGGTGAGGACAAAATATAAAAATCTAATATTGGGGAAAATATATTATTATTACCTAATAAAATAATGTGTTGTTGCCGTTTCGTTCCGGCTTGGCGCAATTATAATAATGTAAGGAAAACCCTGTTGTTCCTTCTACCTACGTTTTAAGAATCGGTACCTATCAGCAATATAGGTACGTACGTATTATGCAAGTCATTTATTTAAAATATTTAATAAAAATAATTTGTACAAATATTTAATTATTAATAATTGTAATGTTTATCTGATTTCTTACCTCTGCAATTCTGTATGAAGCGAATCTCTTTGAACGGTGCCGCGCGCCGCTCTGCCGCTATGGCACATTCTACACAAGTTCATGACCTTGTCAGCTGTTGTTTGTTACTTTACCGAATGAATCTATTCTTTGAAAATGTTTGTTTACACTGTATTTTTATGCACAAGTAATCGATAGTTGTTCAAACCACATTTAACACTTTACAAAAAGACAAAATTTATTACGATTTCTACTTGATGACCACGGAGATGCGGTTCGATATGACCACCTTGTATTGTACCCCTACACATTTGTTGCAACTTGCAACGCCTAATAATATTCTCACGAGTCACGACACATCAACTTTACGTGAACAAAACACAAGTCAATCACGTAGGTCAACAATTTACATCCGTTCGAAAGTACCTACGTTGCGCGGGCGACAATTTTTTTTTTGCACTACAACAGGCTAGTGATGTGGTTCGTACCAAAATGTTAGTCATGAATCAATATGTTAATTTGATCGATTATCGACTGACTACGACATGATTGTAACGGAGTCGGTAGGTAGTTTTTAATGTCGTAAGAAGGTACCTACTGTAGTTGGAATAAATGTAGTAAGTAATTAGTAGGTATAATTTTGATATTTTTTTCTTTGTTACCTAAGCATGTGTAGTTGTTATTAAGCTAAGAGAGATTTTAAAATATATTTTAGCAAATAGGTACTGAGTGGCCGTTTAAAGTTAAATATTATGAAAAAAGCTTTAAATAACTAACTTCAACATCCTGTATGTCAGCAAATTATCAAAGAATCATACGATGAAACTGATGATTTTATCTCATAGTACCTATCTACAATCTGGAACCCTTTGGTGTACGATAGGTTAGAGGTTATGTTTAATTGATAGATATAAGTACCTACGTGGGTAATGAATGACGCTTGTCTATCGATGACTTTCCCCTCTTACGTCACGATAAGCCACTGATATGGTGTGGGTATGTTGTTGTTATATTCTCTGATCCGAGAAATTAAACATGGCGTTTACGTAGGGTAGGTAATGAATCGAAGTGCTACGCATTAAACTATGTACCTGTCTAGTGGCACGATATACCTACTTACTGAGTAACTGACGACAATTCCAATTATTCGTTTCGAATAAAATAATACCAGCCTGTTACCCATTGTTCCGCTGCAAGGCAAAGGCCTCTTCTCATTAACCCTCATACAGAGAAGACACGAGCTTTGATCATCACGCTTACTCAAGGCGGATTGGCGATTTCGAACTACCCAACTACCTATAAAGTGCAGGTTTCCTCACGATGTTTTCCTGACGTTGTCTAAGATAAGCAAGTCGGTACAACATCAATTGAAAAAGTCAGATTGTGGTACTCGCTCAGTTTTCTTTCTTTCACAACTTCGTGCATGAGAGTCAGGCACCTTAACCTCTGGGCCATCAGTCCATCACTACATTACATTAACTTGAATTTCTTCGTTTGAATTTACTCTGTGGGTGTTAAGAATTGTGCTTGCTAGTCGCAATAGGCTTCTTTTGGGTAAGCTCGTTCCGTCGTAAACCTCATCTCTGTCCTTGAACTTTTTGGTTGAAGATTAAGGTGTTAATTGAAGTCAAGAGTAGACACATTAAATATAAAAAGACCTAAATACTATACTGGCTTTGTGTTATAATTTCGTTTATCTTTCCAGGTATCTTGTCCACTCTCGCGGCCCTTTGATCAGCAAGTTTGCAGTCATCAGCGCTCCTCATCCTAACCTATACTGGCAGTTCCCACCGGCCCCTTTCTGCAATAAAGCCCTGCAGTTTATACAGGTTTGTTACCTTATTAGCATGAGCTATCTAAACGAAAACCCCTTGTCTGCTCCATTAAGGCCCGGTTTCCACCAAAGCGGAGCGAAGAGATGTGTCGTCCAACCCAACCAATCAGCTTGCGTCATTTTGACAGCTCAGTGCTTAACTGCTTAGCTTTAGCACAACACAATATCCTATTGGTTGATTGGTTAATAACAAGACATCTCTCGTCTCCGGTTTCGGTGTAGTCTCGCCCTAAAGCCCGGTCAAAAATGTTTGCGCTTGCGAGTTTAACAAAGTCATTAATGGGTCCGTTCCGCTCGCGGTGGATTCCGGGCTTAGGTGTTTATTTATTTAAGGACAACCAACTAAGCATATCTACGCCGAAATACATGATAAGGTTTACATTCAATTGAAAAGATGGATTGATTGATTGTTTTTTGATCGATTGATTTTTTGTGTTTGGAAATTTTAAAAGGCCTTATTCAGGAAATCAGACTAAAGTAACTAAAACAGTTCGTACGAAAGTGCTATTAAGTATAAAAATCACGCCGTGAAAATGCTAGGCATTGACAGTTCATTTCACTCAGGTTTTTACGGCATGAATTTCCTGAAAATTTTCGACCGACTGGACGAGCTGTTTGAGTTATGCCAAAACTTAAAGGCAATTTAGTGCCTTCTTAGTATAACATAATAGCCTAGAGTCAATAAATATGTAATCTATAAATATACCGAGAGTTTAGTAGGGACATCATTCTGGACCAGCCGTGTTAAAATTGTTGGTCGAATTGTTCCAATGTATTTTTCTATGGGCAATTTAAGCTGAATGGAGCTAGGAGAGAATGCAACGTAGATCTTGAACATCCTCCAGCAGTCTAACCTTCTGTACACATGTATTAAGTTGACTTATTTTTTCAGATACCATTGAATATTAACCCATTGTACTTGCTTCAGTGGCCGCACTTCCCCGAACGGTGGCTGGCTGAGGGAGAACTAAATGATCGTGAAGGTAGCTGGGCTAGCTCGCGAGCTTGCGACTGGACTGGGGCACTCAACTATGTTAGAGGTATATTCATTTATTTGATGTAGAAATAAATGCTCATGGAAAGCCATAAACCCAGCGGAGGGCGAAGGGGTCTGTCAGACACTTTTTGAGTAAAAACCACCCACCACTTGACAAGAGTGGCATGTGTGAGGTGGAAACCTCACACATGCCCCCAGTGATGTCCTAAGCCAAGGGTACCCCACAGAGGGTACCTACCCTTAGCGAGTAGTCCCTTCTTGTACAAATAATATTAAGTACCTATTTATGTCTTGGCTGAAAGCCTTAATTAATTTTAAAGCATCCACAGGATAGTCCGGTTAGGCAGCCGACAACCAAGGTTGTCCCGCGATACCTATACCTCGACAAAGGTTGATCATTGCGTCATAGCGGAAACCATAAAAAACATGCAACTGATGCTTTCTTGTTGCCGGGAACCCTATTGTTTCTATTGTCCTCAGAATCAGTCCTGTACCCAACTGCCTCCTGATCAACTATTGATGTTTAACTGAGAAATCTTGTATAGTAAAATAGGTTTTTTGGCAAGCTAAGCTTGTACAATTTGTTGTTTGCAGTAATGGTCCTAGCTAATGAACTAAGAAACTTTTAATCACAAGTAAACGTGGCGTTTCCAGCATTCCTGAACTGACATTTGTTTGTTCGTAATTATATTTAATTCTTACATCCCATGGAAACTTCCATAACGAAAAAAGGTATTAACCACTACCAACTCATTGAATTATTCTGATTGTTGAAGGTGCGGCCTGGTGGCAGGTGAAGCCAGGTCTTCGCACGTCAGCCCCAGCACTACTTGTGGGGCACAAGGACTCTGCTGGACAACTAGTGGCCAGCGCACAGTACTGCACTGCCTCCACACTCCGATTAGTCGTGAAGCCTGAACCTAGCAGTAAGGAGTTGACCGGCGTGCTGCTAGATTTTCTTATATGTAAGTTACTCGTCAACTGCCGGAATTCCGGAAACAAACAAATTACCTCTTGTTCGTGGAAGCCGGCTTCCGCTAGGGGCCCGATAAATTAAACGGTCACAAAGGCCGACTCCAGCTACTCCTGCGAAATTCCAGACGCAAAAACCCTTTGCCCGACTCGCTAATCGTACCAAGGACAGTAAGCCAAGCAGTAGTGCTAGCGACCACTAAATGACTAGATTAACGAGGTAATAGGCTAAGGCAAGACTACTGCATCGCTGGTCCAGTTTTATTTGGGATTCACTCCTTGCGAAATGGACAGTTTTCTGATCTAGCGGTTCCGAAAAACCTTGCCTGTCTTAACATGCCGAGTAAGAGGCCTATAAGGGCTCCAGGTTACCCATTTTGGGGTACATGACCCAGTTTGACCAATTCGCTTACCATTTCTTTACCAAGTTGGTTTAGAGAAGCCCTATCTCCGACACTGACTAATGCAGAGACCATCTTTATTTTCCAGCTAAAGATAAACTAATAGAAGAAGTACCAAGAGGGTTGATGGGTCGTGTGTTTGGTGCGGTCGCCGATAGAGGGCGCGAACTAACAGCTAGACTGGTACTGCCCCCAACGCAGGCGTGATTTTAAGTGCCTACCCTCATAATGTTAAATTATGATAAATTAGTTGTAAGTGTTCATAAACATACTGTTTTTGTTGTGCTCGGATTGAACAAGAAATAGTGATAGAAGTGTACAAATTAAGGTTTTTGTGAGGATATAACATATCTTCATCATAATAATGAGTGATATTAAAAGTGTATCTAAACTTTTTCACTAAGTTTCCATAGGTAAGTGTAAGTCTAAATGATAACTTTAGAGAGAAGAGCGTCGGTTTTGTATAATTTGACCTAAAACTTAGTGCGATGAATGTGTTTTTCACTGTTTAATAGTAATAAAACTTTTGCTCAAATATTTTTAGTATGTAGGTATAATCACTAATTTAGCATGCAGTGCCATAGAAATGTAAATATGAGTGTTCTTACGCGACGGTAACGATCGTACGATATTTTATTATGATACCAAAGTCCATTATTCTTTTAATCCATAGTGATTAGATAGTTTTACACATCATACAAACAGTAGCATTATGTCGTAGATAGCACGCTACGAAAGATGTTACCATGTCGTTATTTTTAGCATGTTCTCCAAAAAAGTGACTTTGGTTGTACAAAACTAAGACACTATTTTGGAAGCCATGACATTTCAAATCAATTTTTATTTTTCTTTTGCTTTGAAATTATATTTTAAATTGTTGTTAGGAATTAACTTCAAATTTTTTATGTTTCTGTGTTGTGTTCACTTATATATTTATGACTTGTGGCATAAATATTATAAAGTGTTTATTAAAGAATTATTGTAAATAAATAAAATAGTATAAATAATAATAAGTAATTTGAAGCATGTTCAAATACCAAAGACATTCTAAATGCCCGATTATTGTTTTATACGTTCATGATAATTTTTAAATTTATCTAATTGAATATAATTTTGGATACATACCTCCGACTTTTAATTAAAAAATAAATTCCAGGGTGTCCTACTTTCTGGGAGTGTCAGAATGTAGGGTTGGCAACACCATAAAACATAGTTTGTTTGGGAACCCAACATCAATTTGATGTATATTTAAATAATTAAAACCATAACAAGTGCAAACGCCTCTTTAATACGCAATATGCTCCACAAAAAGCTAACCATCCATAAATTTTCGCTATCATATAATATTCACAAATCTCATAATATTATAATAATTATATTATATAGAGCGACCTACTGTCTCTAGAGCGCACTCGACTGCGCCGAAACGGAAGATTTTATATCACAATAGCTGTTTAGAGATTTTTTACTACAATTATATCTACAAAGATCTGTTGTAACAAATGAGACGACTGTCTGTCATGTCAAAATTGAAAATACAGACCGCTCACAGTAATTTTACCTCCAAAATCAACCTTATACCTATAAGAATAAAGGTCACCATTACAAAATCAGCGGTAAAATAACTTTGAATGGACTGTAACTACGTAGCTACCAAATTTTAGGCTAGGTATCGATATTATATTTTTTGATATTTTAATATCACTTCGTTATATTTAAAAAAAATATAAACTTGTCTTTATTTTTTGCGAACCCAACAGTCTTTTGAGCTGAGGTACTTCGTGTTCTAAATTTTACAATGTTCAATTATTATGTTTTACTAAAAAAAAACAACTAGTTTCGTTGTTACATTGCACAATAACTTTCTTAGGATAAAACAAGCCACAGATAATAAGCGTTAACAAGAGTCGTCTCATTCGTCACAACTATAAAGCCAAAACACAGTTAGGCCAAACATCGAATAGGCACGAATCCTTTACACAAGGAATAAGAGAAGAAATAATATACTGAACGGAGTGAATTCCCCCTGAAATTCAATTTTAACAATGTCCAAATTGGTTACATACTTGAATTGAACTGTTTGGTATACAACATCGCCATTATGTTTACGTTCGCTTAGCTAAAAAGATTAGACCACAAATATTGTTGTAGTATAATCTTGCAAATTGCTTTTTTAGCTTTATTTATTTTATTACCCTCAATGTTTGTGGAGTTGTTTAAAAATGTGATTTAATTTAACTTTTTAATCTACGTAGTTAGTATATTGCAAAGGATAATGAACTGTACGGTCGAAAGTTAAAGGTTTATAATCAAGTTAATTCTGAATTACTTTGTGCTAATTTTGATCCAAGTATTTCACATTCACACTACGACTTTGAAGAAGAAAAAGAAGCTCTGCTTCGGTCCCAAATAAATTGGGATAAGGGCAGGTGATGATGATGACGATGAAGAATACGAGTTTCACCCTCAAGAATATTATTTCGTCTCTTATTATAGTTTGTTAACTTAACAAATTGATAACATCCCTCCACTAAAATGTACAAGAATGCGATGGGGGATAGAATCTAAGTCACTTATCGGTAGGGGATGAAATCGTCACTAAATCAGAGTGAAATTACATTTTTGTATGAAAGATTTCGCTCAGAGCTGAGTCAAGAGTAACAATAATTCATGACTGGACTAGACATAAGGCGGGGGTACTTTCAGTCAATTTTAATGATTTGTTAATTAAGTACAAAATACTACGTTGGATTCTGACGGGATTTGGCACATTACATTTTTAAATTTTTGTACCATGCTTTTTTTTAATTCGTCAGTCATACGATACAGATCAGTTTCCAACAATCGAAAAAAAAACCTCGCATATGCTCAAGTTTCCCCCGGGCCGCTCATTCACATAAACTCTTGCGCAGCGTATACTTCGGGCGTGCTTGCGCATTTCCGCATCTCTGCGCTTGCGCAAACTTGAGCATGCACAAGTAAACGCATTATATCTGCGTCAATTTTATTACTTAAAGTCAATATTGAGAGTTACAAAGTTTGGCCTATTCAGACCTAAGCGGTATTCGCTACCGTCTGCGGCAGAGAAAACCCAGTGGGTATGCGGTAATATTACTGTTCACACCAAAACGGATTTCGCTATCCTTGTGGGTAGAATAACGCGCGGTAATCGAGTTTCGCTCACGTCGCTCTAGCCGCGGTACTTGATACTAAATACCTGAGCGAAACCCGCGCGGTATGTACCTCTACCCTCAGTGGCATCTAATATCGCTCAGGTTTGAATAGGCCTTAATACTCCAGCATTTGCGAGGATTGCATCTGGTTGAAACTGATCTACTTGTTGAATGTTTGTACTTGTTGTATGTATGCAGCGAACTGTGGACACATAGGTTTGATGAGATATGTCACTATTATGGAAAGATTTCACAACTGCCAACTAAAAAAAAGCATGGCACTATTTATTTTGTTAATTTTACGTATTATAACTCAAGCATACTTCACACAACACAGAAGCTATTATCACCTACTCAGACTGTTTTAAACTTAATAATAAATAACTATACAGTTTAACATATACAACTTAAATGCTAATAGAAAAATTATACAGAAACGCTTGCTTGCATTTACTGTTCAAAAATGAGATTAATATAAAAACATTTCTCTGTCAGAATACTTGGCAACAAATGGTGTACAACAATATCTTAATGCTGTCTCTGTCTCCCTTCTTTGATATCAAAATGAAAGGGACACGTAGATTTTAACAAGTATATTATGGAATGTTATCTTCTGTGTGCAACTTTGTTCACGATAAAGATGCTTTCTATAAGTAAAAGATATTTCGAAATCTGATGAGCAGTTCCGTAGATTGACCTCTACATACCAACTTAAAATTTACCCCTTTATAATATTATGTTTAGATGTAGGTACCTATTTATTAATTGGTACTCTAAAATAGTGCAAGTCAAATTTCTGACAAAAAAAATCGCGTTTCAAGATTCATTGTTTCAAACAGTATTCACAAGCTAGCCCTAAATAGATGGCACGTACTGGTTGTCAAATTATTATTTACGTTTCTATTTCAGTCGTTGAATGTAGATCTATTGGGGTAGGCAGATAAGATTTTTAATGGTCTTGCAACCACTTCATCCACGAGCTTTGAGTCTGTGTTTACGGCTGGCCGATTCAGTACTGAGGCCAGAACATCATGTGTCAAATTTCTTTGATAGCTTTTCAACTTTATTACAAACATAATGAGGTTCCAGTTTCCATACGACTCGATTCCTATCACCTTCCCTTAGAAGGTTCGAAAGAGCAATTCTACGCAACAAATAAATCATAACATAACGCCTGTAAACCCCGAAGTGTTAGGCAGAGGTGAACCTGAGTATACCAACATTTCGCCAATTATGTTAAAGTCCCAAGTAATAGGGGGTGAGCCTATTGCCATCAATCGGGCACTAATTCAGACAGCAATTAGTGCCACGAATACTATTTTTGTCGGTCTCCCTTTAGCCCAGTAGCCTCGCTACTTTAAGGTTAATATTAAATTGGGAAAATAAGACAGTTTAGGGTAGATTGATATGCTGGAGTCTGTACAATTCACTACTTGAACACTTGAGTGCAGTGAAATGTCAATGCCTAGCATTAATATGGAATGTCAGCTCAATGAGCTATTCGACATTTTAGTTTTTAGGGCCTCATCTAGATAACAAGAAAATAAACGACACATATTTTTTTCTTTTTCAAATTGATGGAAAACTGCTTAGATTAAGCGCATTAAATTTGAGGAGTGGAGGCTTGTATCGTCATTAGCTAGCATAACTATACTGCCTAGTGACGTCATGCGACATTTTAACTCGATGTGTCGCCGTTATTTTTAGATTACGTGAAAAAAGAAAAAATACGTGTCGTTTATTTTCTTGTAATCTAGATGGGGGACTAAAAAACCAAAAATTTTGTCACATAGCCTACACTTCACCTATATTTTCACTGGGTGATTTTCATAGAAACACTCTGAATTTTGACACTGTTTTGAAGACTTACTTTAGTTCACCAATCAGGGCCCACAGACTCAAAACTCACTTGAGTACAGTAAAATATAATACAATTAAAAAAATGCAAGTAAGTAGTCAACATCTCTATACATTAGTAAGAATTTACAACCACAATAGTCGATTGTGGCACAACACTAGATAGCTGCTCGAAATATCTTAATGATATACAGGGTAATTTGTAAATAACACTAAAAACCTTCAAGGAGGTGAGAGCACTCGTGACTATGAACAACTGATACTATAACATAACTTGAAATATTACAAAAAAAAAGTTTTTTTAATATATCATGGTTGGTAATAGTGCTTTCACTGTCTAAAAGATTTTTAGTGTTTTACAAATTACTCAGCATAAACAACAATCCCTTTAAATAACGAAAAGGCCGTATAACTTCAAAAGTCCCAAAACACTAAAGGAAGGCTAGAAGAAAATGTCCTAATAACATACTAAAAGGTATAAAAATGCCTCCATTTTAAAAAAAAGTCTATGGTTTCGACTACACTGTAGTTTCTCCTTTCATTTCAACGTCAGAAACAGCTTCGCTGACACAACTGTCACTGTCAGCTGGCTTCAAGGTGACGTCACTATTCAACGTCACGTCTAGCCCCGTCTCTTTCCTCGGCGTTCTATCTCTTTCTCTGTCCCTCTCTCTACTCGTGATTTGAGTATAGAGTTCGTCTATCTCGCTCGCGAACGACACCGGACTGCTGTCTCGATTGACTTCGGGACAGCTCAACGCCGGCGTCGGAACGTATTTCCCTAACTTAGGATTACTCTTTATTGTTTTCCGCCATCCAGGATCATAGTTCACATATTGACTTTCTAATGTAGATACGTCTTCGTTGCTGAAGCTGATCTCGTTGGGACACATGGATGACGGCGAAGGGGCGTATAAGCCGTGACTCCGTATACTAACTTCCGACATTTGATAGTTCGGACAGTAGATATCGCTTTCGTTCTCGAAGCCTTGCTCGCTTGCGTTCGTGCTGCAAGTTTCGAAGTCATACGTCGTTTTCGCCATGAAGAAAGTGTCTTTATCATCCATTTTTTCTTTGGATCCCTCCATATCTTGACTCTGGAGAAGGTTATCCAGCTCCCCTGATCCTGCTTCTAAGCGTTGTGGAGTACTAGACCTGTTGACGTCGTCAGAATTCATAGTACACTCTTCAGATATATCTTGCAGCGACTTGTCTATAACATTTTCCTTGTCTTGTTTACCGGGTTGCAAGTAGTCTATGTACTGCCCAAAGCTCTCTGTGTCAGTGATCTCATTGGTTGAACATAAGGCACTGTGGGTCTCTTGGAAAGACGTCAATTCTGAATGCGTGTTTAACGTTTGATCTGAGCAGGTGTTAGGCATTGCTATTTCTGATGCAGAACTGTATTCTAGGCTGCACTGTTGGGAGATGGTCCTCATTTCTGGTTGTTCGCTCGCGTGGCTCTGCAAGCATTCTTCAGACACACTACTCCGTTGCCCATTAAAGTTCTTGGGAACATTTGCCTTCACTATCTGATGTTGAGGGACTATAGTCTCCGGGACATTTGTGTAAATGTTCATGATTTGTGTCCTACTCGTCTTTGGATCCTCATTTTTGTTCCACGCTTTTTTATCTGTAGAGTAGCTCTTGTAGTTGTCTTTAGATTCTTCTTCTAACAAGTTCGGATTCAAAACGTTTCTGGTCTCCTTGATCCCGTTGTTTGATCTCTCGACGTGTATATTGGTGTTGTTGACTTTGGAACCCGAGTTTATGATGTTGGCAACACCGTTATACGCTTCTTTAGTTGGCAGTGGTAGGGAGAAATGTGAGTCATTATCACAGTCCCTCCTTGTGGGTAGTTCTAGACAATTCCTCTTCATGTTCTGTCTTTGTTTCTTGAAGAACTTTTTGGCCACATTCATTTGATTGGGATTGTAGAACACTTCAGGTCCTACTGTCCCGTTGTCTGGATACGTCATCATAGAGTTGTTTGATCTGTATTGCTGTCTGTGTAATACTACTAGGTTAATATTAGGGGCTTTTCCGTTTGTATTTTTCAATGTATCCTTTTGTAACGTCTGCCCATTCAACTCAGCGGCTGCCTTGTAAGTCCCACTATTGTTGGTCTTTGAATTGGTTCTGTTAGAACTTCTACTACCCGATCTAGATCTGTTGTCGTTCGGAATGGGTAGTATAGGTGGCGTGGTCGTCTGGTTCGTCGGTAAATTCTGCTGGTTAGCGTCAAAAACGCTTCTATTCCTACAGCACTGCTTACTTTTCTGTAGATAACAGTGCATCATAGACCATTGGGCTCTGACGTCACTTCTTGCTATACCGTAGAAGAAGAGGATGAATGTTCCCAAGACTGTAGCGCATACAGCGTATATTATGCTGCAAATATCTTCTTGGTACGGTAAGTATGCTGGTAAGGGGCGGTAGACAGCAATGGCGCCACAAGACCACACAGACATGTACAAACACATCACAATGACTTGAGCTCTGAGTTGGATTATCGGTGTATGCTCAATATCCTCTACTTCCGAGTCTAACGTGGATTTAACACTTCTTCTTTCCGCTCTTTCATTACTCTGAGGCTCCCACATCTCCAGATCAACATTCTCAGTCGCTTGAGTACCTTCAGACAGCTGCACATTCATATTCCTTATCGTACACCGTATAAGCAGGAACAATATTAACAAAAACACTAACAAAATCCCTCCAGGAACGAACAGCGCACTTAAAGCTGGTGCCGTACTGAGAAAACACTGGGAGTAACCCGCATAGTCTTTTAGATTCACTGCACCTGATATCCCGCACACAATGAGAGCGATACCCCAACCCACTAGGTACAGGCCCAGGATAGGCTTCTGAACGGGCACATCCGGTGGTATATCATCTTCTGGCGTCCGAACAGGATTATGAGTCTTAGTGACCCATTTATACATGTTGCTAGCAGACACACACATCCACAACAGACAAGAGAGCGACAAATAATGAATGAGGAGTCCAAGAATTTGACACAGCTTCACATCTTCTGTCTGGTATATGCCGAGGGTGTACATGAAGCAGAGCAGTCCTATGGCTATCCAGGTGTTTATTAGGGCGTGTTTGGTTTTCTTTGCCATCTGTATGGCTGGATAGCACATGATGTAGGTAAGTGTGGCACAGCTGACGCAGCCCACGAGGATGAGACTCCCGACGTACACGGCGGGATGCGACACCTTGAACCTGGCTCCGTCGGTGCGAGCTCCGTAGATCCCAGTCTCTACGTTCTGCAGCAAGCCTACGTAGGCCAGCCGAGTGCAGCTTATGATTATCATTTCGGAGACCACGTGGGATATTTTGCAATCTGTCGAAAAAGATTTTTAAGATTAGAATAGACAATATTTTCGAAAGGATATTGAATTTCTTAAGAATCGACCTACACGTGGGTCGTTTCCTTCTTAAGTTTAAATAATTTATTTCTAACTAGCCGACGTCCCGCGGTTTCACCCACGTAGGTCCCGTTCTCGTGGGAATACAGGGATAAAAACTATGTGTTAATTCAGGGTGTCGGCTAACTCCATACCAAATTTTATTAAAATCCATTCAGTAGTTTTTACGTGAAAGAGAAACATCCATCCATCCATCCTTCCTTCCACCCATCCGACCATCCCCCCATCCATCCATCTATCCATACTCACAAACTTTCGCGTTTATAACATTAGTAAGATATTAACTAATTTCTTCCGCACAACAGCACAGTACCTGAGGTATTGTCCTGCCAGCGCCGGGTGGCGGGATCCCACACGGCGGCCCGCCCGTCCACTCCGCCCACGGAGCGTGCGCGAACTGTCGCTATGATAGGCTCTAGCAGCGAGCCTCGGAGAGATACGTTGCCTGTAACAATGAAACAAACCACTTGCTGACGCATTCTTTCCTTTTGACGTTTGCATAGGTACTTCTGGTTTACTGTACTAAAACACATTTGTCATCTGGCCAGCCTTATTCCAACTAAATTGAGATCAGTTATCAGCCGTTGGGCCTAGATACCATGAAAATAAGATAGGCAATAAGGTATATGCACGTATTTTTTTTATAATTTTAATTCACTGTTTACAACATTTTAACATAGAAAAAAATATAAACATATTTAAAAATGTAGTAATGAAGCTATAGAAAATATTTAAAATACAAATTTGAGAGGTTTAAACGCCGCGATTTTCGCGCGCCATTTCGATTACGTCATTTACTATGATCCTATTACTATTACTTAGGGTGTTTTCGTTCTTCTAACCATTTCACCATGAAAAAAGCTCAAAAACCAGTTTACCGGTATTGCTTGTACCCGAATGCAATAAACTTTGTTATTCCCGCGCTTAATTCGCACTTTTATTTTTAATTTTAATATTCCCTATTGTTCCATGTATTGGAACAATAGGGAATATGCATGTAATTTAAATTTGGTCCGAATATTTCTTTTTCCCAATCTTTAATGACAGAAAATATAAACTATAGTATAGTTAAAATCTCGCTGCAGACTCGGTCATAAATCATTCGAGTGTTTCGCTCTCTTTCCCACTCACGGGCCTTATGGGCAGGCCACGCCCACACGTAGTCCTGTGCATTACTGCAGTCGATGAGTGATATCGATAGTTTTATATATTTATAAATGGGTGATAAAAATAAATACACATTTTTTTTTATTTTATTACCAAATTGACTACAAAGCATATTAAATATATAAACAAAAGAACGTATATTATATAAAACTAAAAATAGAACATTAAAATTCTTTGTCTGAGTCATCGTCATCATCATCCAAATGAATGATGAACTCTTCGCATAAATGTGCTTTTCTTAAGTCTTCATCTTGCAGCAATTCTGCATGTTCCACACATTTTTGCCAATTATCAATGGAGACATTGGAAATGGCTTCATCGACTTATCGATAATGGCCTTGAGCGCGCGCAACTAGCGCACATCCCTACTCCGATTATGATTTATGACCAAGTCTGCAGCGAGATTTTAACTATACTATAAATCATTATTTTACTTTTAATAGCATCATAATTATTCAAAATTAAAAATAAAAGTACGAATTAAGCGCGGTTAATTTAAATTTGTGAAACGCATCACCATTGGTAATAACGAAACGTGACGTCAAATACTACGACAGCAAAGTTACGGCTAAAAAACATACAATGTGTAAGTATGACATTACAGCTTGGCAAAAAAGAGTAGAAAATAATGGAGGCGCCACTGTGCTCTTCGTATGGCAACCCGTGGCAACCGCATAGCGTACCAACCTAGTCTTGATACTTAGCTGCTTTTTAGACAAATTAATCTAATTATGTATTATATTTATAAATCAGTAATTAATTGAACAAGGACGTGTTCTCGACACGCAACTGATTACTTACCTAAAATAACAAAATTGGGTAAATACTCCTGAGTTCACAACATTGTTTAGGAATTATAAAAAAAGAAAACATTACATTGTATAACATAATTTCTATATTTTATTCTAGTAAATCTTCCTTTAAATATTCTACCCCGGACACGTAGGCCACAAACTCATCTGAGTCATGTTCGGGTTCATAGGTGATGCTGCTATCATCTTCTAGATTTATTACTAATCGCTATATTTCCTCGCTTATAGTTATTTTTTTCCAGTAATCATTTTCTATTTTTATTACATGGTAGCACGAGTTCTTCCAATCCTCCTCGGTAATAGCTTGGAATGCACGTTCAGCTGCTTCCTGTAAAGACGAAATATTTCATTTATCCCTAACAATATTAAAAGTAAAACATTTTTATCACATACTGTTAAAAAGCCGGATGTAGAAAATTTCCTTTTGTTTATCTCCTTCCAGCATGATTTTGCTTAGAAGGATATCAGATTTTCCTGAATTAAATAATAGATTTAGACTATGGCATGACAATTTCTTTTACATTTCTAATGCAAACGCTAGAAAAAATAATTATCTCCCTTGATATCGCACTTAAAGTATAATTTACGTAGAAAGTGAATTTTAATTCAGTTAAAAGTCAAGTCACCAAAGTGTCAATTTATCTCAGCGCGCTATACCAGAGTAATGCAGAAAAAATGTAAACATAACCTATGTGCTCGACATTTATTGTTTCAAATTTCTAGTTATTCCTTATGCAAGCAAATGAATATAGCTTTGTATTCATCAATTAACACTTGATTCAACTAAATTCAACAAAACAAACTCTTACATACCTCTCTTATCAGCGGTTCTTTGGTAAACATTGTGAAGTTCAGAAAGAATAGTTTCAGCCTCATGTTCCGCCAGACATCACCTGTACACCTTATAAATAACCTCCCTGCCAGCACTCCGAAGGGTTTTATTCATTATTCTTCACTTTTTACTTTTATTAATCAACGTTTGGTGGTCGAAATTAAAATTTTACGAAATCGTGAACTTTGTTTATTATGAGATGTCATTATTTTGGAATTGTTGCCAACAGTCAAAAATTTAGTTCCGTTTCTACACTTTTTTGCCAAGCTGTAAGTATTGGAATGGACTTTTTATTGCAAAACATAATTATTGCCGTGTGTGTTGTGAATTAACTTAATGTTCAAGTGTAATTTTAGCTTCATTCACTATGTTATTAAAACATTTTAGAAAATGACTGAAAGTGGTTTTTTAAAAGCACAATCTGGTAATGTTTTTGCATTCGGGTACAAGAAATACCTGTCAACTGGTTTCTGAGCTTTTTTCATGAAATGTTTAGAAGAACGAAAACACCGAAAGTAATAGTAATAGGATCATAGTAAATGACGTCATCGAAATGGCGCGCGAAAATGGCGGCGTTTAAACAGCTCAAATTTATTCCGTATTTTAAATATTTTTTTAAGCTTCATTAATACATTTTTAAGCGTTGCACGTTGTAAACAGTGAATTAAAAATATAAAGAAATACATGCATATACCCTATTGCCTGTCTAAACTTTTTACAACAGTTACTGAGGAATAAGATTCTAGATAAAACGCCCAGTTTTATAACATCGTACTTTTAAATAAAACAGGATTTTCTTCAAACAACTAAGCACTCAAATGAAACGCAATAATCACGTACAGGTTAGATGGAATGCCCGTCAGCTTTCCTTTACATTGCAAAGTGCAAATACCATTTTCAAGTTCTACACTAATAATCAATTAAATAAGAGCAGCAGTTAGGTCTTTTTTTTTCAAACAATAAATCTAAGTAAAACGTGCGAAGGCGTTGCCGCTCTGACAAAAAAACCAAGATGCAATAAAACTAAGGATTTTGCATTTTACTCTGATTTGTACCTATTAAATTTGTTTGTAATCTCTCAATTCTTTATTACCATAAAGTGTTAAAAGTTGGTAAGTCTTTCTTTCTTTCTTTCTTTCTTTCTCTCTTCATTTGTTTATTAGAAAAAGCTTCAATCTATTGGTAAAAATGTTATTTTTATTTAAATTCTTTGTCCACATTAAATCACTTTTCCACACAATGACATGACATATGTCTAAATAATTATCTGTATACATAAAAATTCATCGCTAAACTGTTTGTATACGCATAACTCCCGAACGACTGCACACAATTGGCTATTCCTTTTTTGTTGTTGTAGCTGTGTTGAGCCCTGGGTGCTTTATATTTACAATTTATTTATTTGGGAAAACCAACAGCTACACAAATATAGTAATAAACAGGTAGTAAACTAAAATGACATTGCATATGTGTAACTAGCGACGTTATCCACATCTTAAATACAACAAATTATTAAAGAACTATATGCACACGAGTGAAGGTGAAAATCTAAAATTGGCCCCGGTAGGTGGCGCTGCGTGTTGAATATGAATAATAACTTACGTAACTGAAATCCGACAACCGGCGAAGTGATCTCAATGTTCATATCCTCTCTCTTCGTGGACCTTCCATAGTAGTCCTTGGTTCGGTGCTGCGTGAGGCGCGCGTCTGCATCGTCGTCTGCGACCGGCAGTAGTGGGAACAGGGCTGCATCTTCGTACACAGAGATCACCAAGTCTTGTGGATGAGACTGCACAAGAATACCAGAGTCTGTTGTGCTGTACAGTAGAGATTGAGGTATCTGAAAGCAACATAAAGTTTTTTTTTTGCTTAAGTTTTAGTGCTTACTATGCGTTTCAAATGAGAATAGGAATGACCTTGCGCCATATTGTGACGTCATAGCCGTCAATTCGAATAAATTGGGTAAGATCAGCAAAACAAGGTATTTTCTAATTATTATTTATTTACGAATCATGAACGAATAATTTTCTAAATTGTGCTGTTTCTCGCTCTCAAAGTATTTGTCTATATTGGACATAATCTCTCGAGCCCTGGCATGCAAAACAGCGCCTCGTTTACTCCTTTTCGAGCAGTCAGCGAGACAAAAACAAAAATAAATAACAACAAAAAACCGCGTAACAAACAAAATTAATAAATTAAACGTAAGCACTCCACAAGACTAATTCATTTCAGACATTTTTAAATTTTGAACAACTGCGACTCGGTAAAACAAAAAAAAACAATATTGATACGCCAATAAAGTTTTGTTGCAAACTGTACTTTTCATTTGACATCTGGCAGATAGAGTTCATTGACGTTCCTATTCTTATTTGAAACGCATAGTAAATACTCGTTAATGCCCCTTATATGTTATTGCTTGCAGTAGCTTCGAGGGTCGGGTTAACCTACTCCCAAAAGTGGCTAAGGGGGTAATGGCTGATCTTTGCATTATTCTCGTGAACGGGTGCTGCTTGTGGTAACTGGTCGTCTTGCTGCCCTAGGTATTGTTGATTTATTTAACTTTGATGGTTCTAGTTATCTTTTTCTGACATTGTGTCGCAAACCTATAGATATAATCTAACACTGCACATGTAAGCAGGCATGCTCGGGAGGCTTCTGTTGAGTAAGTTTACTTTTGCTTGGGTTTAGTAATGTCGGTAGCTATGTATAACTTGTATTATGAATATTGAAGTGTCCTTGCTAACATTAGCAAATAATGGAATTTGATTTATTTATGATGATAAGTAATTGTACTGTATTAATTCAAACTTTGCCACTTCTTCTCAGCAAAAGTACTAGGAAGTGGCGAAAGTTGGGCATATTGGGGACTGCCTCAAGTAATTTTGAACAACTATAAATTTGGGGCGAGCCGCGTCGCGCGCTGTACCACACGCACGTGGCGCCGCCATCTATAGATATCACGTACCTGTACACTGGCGTGTATCAGCGCGTCCGTGACGGTGAGGAGCGGCGCGACGGTGCGGTTGGTGGTGGTGCAGTGCAGGCGCGGGGGCGAGCCGCGTCGCGCGCTGTACCACACGCACGTGGCGCCGCCATCTATAGATATCACGTACCTGTACACTGGCGTGTATCAGCGCGTCCGTGACGGTGAGGAGCGGCGCGACGGTGCGGTTGGTGGTGGTGCAGTGCAGGCGCGGGGGCGAGCCGCGTCGCGCGCTGTACCACACGCACGTGGCGCCGCCATCTATAGATATCACGTACCTGTACACTGGCGTGTATCAGCGCGTCCGTGACGGTGAGGAGCGGCGCGACGGTGCGGTTGGTGGTGGTGCAGTGCTGGCGCGGGGGCGAGCCGCGTCGCGCGCTGTACCACACGCACGTGGCGCCGCCATCTATAGATATCACGTACCTGTACACTGGCGTGTATCAGCGCGTCCGTGACGGTGAGGAGCGGCGCGACGGTGCGGTTGGTGGTGGTGCAGTGCAGGCGCGGGGGCGAGCCGCGTCGCGCGCTGTACCACACGCACGTGGCGCCGCCATCTATAGATATCACGTACCTGTACACTGGCGTGTATCAGCGCGTCCGTGACGGTGAGGAGCGGCGCGACGGTGCGGTTGGTGGTGGTGCAGTGCAGGCGCGGGGGCGAGCCGCGTCGCGCGCTGTACCACACGCACGTGGCGCCGCCATCTATAGATATCACGTACCTGTACACTGGCGTGTATCAGCGCGTCCGTGACGGTGAGGAGCGGCGCGACGGTGCGGTTGGTGGTGGTGCAGTGCAGGCGCGGGGGCGAGCCGCGTCGCGCGCTGTACCACACGCACGTGGCGCCGCCATCTATAGATATCACGTACCTGTACACTGGCGTGTATCAGCGCGTCCGTGACGGTGAGGAGCGGCGCGACGGTGCGGTTGGTGGTGGTGCAGTGCAGGCGCGGGGGCGAGCCGCGTCGCGCGCTGTACCACACGCACGTGGCGCCGCCATCTATAGATATCACGTACCTGTACACTGGCGTGTATCAGCGCGTCCGTGACGGTGAGGAGCGGCGCGACGGTGCGGTTGGTGGTGGTGCAGTGCAGGCGCGGGGGCGAGCCGCGTCGCGCGCTGTACCACACGCACGTGGCGCCGCCATCTATAGATATCACGTACCTGTACACTGGCGTGTATCAGCGCGTCCGTGACGGTGAGGAGCGGCGCGACGGTGCGGTTGGTGGTGGTGCAGTGCAGGCGCGGGGGCGAGCCGCGTCGCGCGCTGTACCACACGCACGTGGCGCCGCCATCTATAGATATCACGTACCTGTACACTGGCGTGTATCAGCGCGTCCGTGACGGTGAGGAGCGGCGCGACGGTGCGGTTGGTGGTGGTGCAGTGCAGGCGCGGGGGCGAGCCGCGTCGCGCGCTGTACCACACGCACGTGGCGCCGCCATCTATAGATATCACGTACCTGTACACTGGCGTGTATCAGCGCGTCCGTGACGGTGAGGAGCGGCGCGACGGTGCGGTTGGTGGTGGTGCAGTGCAGGCGCGGGGGCGAGCCGCGTCGCGCGCTGTACCACACGCACGTGGCGCCGCCATCTATAGATATCACGTACCTGTACACTGGCGTGTATCAGCGCGTCCGTGACGGTGAGGAGCGGCGCGACGGTGCGGTTGGTGGTGGTGCAGTGCAGGCGCGGGGGCGAGCCGCGTCGCGCGCTGTACCACACGCACGTGGCGCCGCCATCTATAGATATCACGTACCTGTACACTGGCGTGTATCAGCGCGTCCGTGACGGTGAGGAGCGGCGCGACGGTGCGGTTGGTGGTGGTGCAGTGCAGGCGCGGGGGCGAGCCGCGTCGCGCGCTGTACCACACGCACGTGGCGCCGCCATCTATAGATATCACGTACCTGTACACTGGCGTGTATCAGCGCGTCCGTGACGGTGAGGAGCGGCGCGACGGTGCGGTTGGTGGTGGTGCAGTGCAGGCGCGGGGGCGAGCCGCGTCGCGCGCTGTACCACACGCACGTGGCGCCGCCATCTATAGATATCACGTACCTGTACACTGGCGTGTATCAGCGCGTCCGTGACGGTGAGGAGCGGCGCGACGGTGCGGTTGGTGGTGGTGCAGTGCAGGCGCGGGGGCGAGCCGCGTCGCGCGCTGTACCACACGCACGTGGCGCCGCCATCTATAGATATCACGTACCTGTACACTGGCGTGTATCAGCGCGTCCGTGACGGTGAGGAGCGGCGCGACGGTGCGGTTGGTGGTGGTGCAGTGCAGGCGCGGGGGCGAGCCGCGTCGCGCGCTGTACCACACGCACGTGGCGCCGCCATCTATAGATATCACGTACCTGTACACTGGCGTGTATCAGCGCGTCCGTGACGGTGAGGAGCGGCGCGACGGTGCGGTTGGTGGTGGTGCAGTGCAGGCGCGGGGGCGAGCCGCGTCGCGCGCTGTACCACACGCACGTGGCGCCGCCATCTATAGATATCACGTACCTGTACACTGGCGTGTATCAGCGCGTCCGTGACGGTGAGGAGCGGCGCGACGGTGCGGTTGGTGGTGGTGCAGTGCAGGCGCGGGGGCGAGCCGCGTCGCGCGCTGTACCACACGCACGTGGCGCCGCCATCTATAGATATCACGTACCTGTACACTGGCGTGTATCAGCGCGTCCGTGACGGTGAGGAGCGGCGCGACGGTGCGGTTGGTGGTGGTGCAGTGCAGGCGCGGGGGCGAGCCGCGTCGCGCGCTGTACCACACGCACGTGGCGCCGCCATCTATAGATATCACGTACCTGTACACTGGCGTGTATCAGCGCGTCCGTGACGGTGAGGAGCGGCGCGACGGTGCGGTTGGTGGTGGTGCAGTGCAGGCGCGGGGGCGAGCCGCGTCGCGCGCTGTACCACACGCACGTGGCGCCGCTAAAGCCTTCGCTCACACGGAAACGCTCCACGGCCAGGTTTGACTGGAACAGAGCATGAAGACACTAGAAGACATCACGACATCATATTTTCGAAGGGTTTGACATAAAAGACCCTATAGAATACCCTCGTTTCGCCAGTTATGTCTTTATAGGGGTTTGAAAGTGTCAGTTTGTTACACAGAAGACTTGTGCCTGGTGGACTATTAAAACTATTTTACATATCTCTTGCTCTGTAAGTACACCCTTACACCCCTGAATGCCGGGGTGTATGACTAACATAACAGCATAGGTTTTGGAATTTGAAAAAAGAACTGTCATACTCATACTGCACGAAGAATATATATAAAAAGTTAATTTTTTTTTTCTCGGTATCGATTAATTACTCGAATCGGAATCTAGACAATTTATTTTATAAAGATTTTATTTTAAATATGGAACTATTTGTTTCCACATCGTATGTTAGATGGAATCGATTTAAAAATCAAACTGGCCAGCAAGATTTGACGCGCTTGCGTGCGTGAAAAAAAAAAGGCAGTCTACTAGTAGGCGCGAAAGCATCGCGAAAATAATTAATTTTCTTGTTTGAGTTCTTTTTCAACATTTTTTTCTTCTTAATAAATGTTCATTGAAACCTGCTGTCTTGTTGTTTACTTACCTCACAATCGATATGTAAAGCAGAGTATTTATCTCGGGCGTAAGCATCAATTGCATACTCGGGTTAATTAGCGCCTTCGCTTCGCTCAGGCGCCAAAAACCTCGTATGCAATTGATGTCATACAGCCCTTGGTTAATAATCTACTATTATATCCATTTCGAAAATATGGAGATATTTAACCGAAATACACAGTCCTCCGGCAACAGTCCCCTGTCTCAAAATGCAGCAAGGGACTATTTTACACAAGAAGGTAGTGTGTATTTTACGTATTGTTTATTGTTTTATGTATTGTTTTTGTAAATTTGTCTGCTAGTCTGTTTTATTAATATAATAATCATCAAAGTATAATCATTACGCATTATTTTCCTTTGTAAACTTACATTATTTCACACAGGCTGATCGAACACACATGGTATGGCTCCCAATAAAAAAGTTATCTCAACAGAAAATATCACAGAAAAAGAGAGAAAAAATTAGAGAAAATGAGAAGTTAAGTGTTACTTTCTTCAAGATTTGTGACCAAAAAGTGCTAACCTAAAGATGATAAGGAAATTTCAGACGTGTCATTTGATCAACTTATACAAAAGTTGGATAATCCTGACCTAATTTTAAAGAGAAAAATAATATTTTATCAGATTTCTACTCAAGCAGACGTTTTCTACTCAAAGAGACGTTTTCTACTCAAGCAGACGTTTTCGACCGCTAGTTAATATGTTTTCTGTTATTTTTTTCTAAAGAAAATTTGTTGATTATAAATAAGAAATGATAGATAAATTTATAAATGACTTTTTTTTCAGTACAACTGTGCCTTGTCACATTCAAAACAGGTCCCTGATGCCTCAAACAGTACCCTGTCACGATTTTCCTGGAAAATCGCTAATAAGTCAGAAAATACATAAAAATTGAGTGGTCCTCCTAATCTAACTAAAATAATAGTTGGAAAATGTTATAAAAAATACCAGGACAGCATTTGTATGGGACCTATACATGCTTACAGAGAAATGCCCATTTATTCTCATTTGCGCGGATAACTTTAATTTTTTTGCGCGATGTAGAATATGTCAGTGTGTAGTTCGAATGTGGTGAGATAGAGGTGGCTACAAGGCATATAATTTCTGGGGGGGGGTGTTGGCATCATATGGGGACAAACCCAGACAGCGAGCTAACAGCCTTCAAAACTTTTTAATAGTACTCGTCATTTTAAAATCAACTAAATTCCTTCAAACATTAAGTTAATTTAATATTTCTTTAACGTCAAATGGAATGAATTTGAATTTGGAATACAAACATGGCCGTCTGTGAAACTGATTGTACGGTGAAACTTCAGCTTACCTTCTGCCCCTGTATGTTGGCGATGTGCTGCGATATCTCCTCGGCTGCGCGTGCGATGTCTGTGCATACGCCGTACATCGACTCAGCGCGAGCCAGCACGGGCATGCTGATATTCATTGTAGAGCTTATGACGTTCAGTAAAGTTGGGCCTATAAAGATATAAAGCCATTTTGCAATGAAATAAAATAAAAGTGAGTTCAAATGTAATCACCAACGTGACTTTTTCAATTGTTATGCATTTTCTAAGTTTACCTTGGACATCACAGAAATCAGTTAAAGAAAACATCGTGACGATACCTGCAGTGCTATTTTACCGCAGAATCGACTTAATTTAAACTTAAATTAAATTCATATTTTTAAATTAAATAACACCAATTGGAAGTTACATGGATTTGAATAGATGAAATTATTTTCTGACCATTTGGTTACTCATCATTGATCTGTAGGTTTTATAAATATTTCTTTCGCATAGCGACCAAGAAAATGTATGAAGTGTATGTCCTTATTGGAGACCCTTATAAATAAATACCTTTTGTTAGTTGCTTTTCATTCATACATACATACAACCAATCATGTTGTAAAAATTTGTTTCGTTGCTACGAAATCTTTGACTTTTTGACGAGTTACTTTAAAAACATTTAGTGTACCTATGAATACACACCTCCCTAATGAAGACAACCAAAATATAAATGAAGACAAAACTACTCACCAAGATCTTTTTCCTCCGCGATATACTGCATATAATTCCTAATAGCCTTCGCTATAAAGTACACATCATCAGGATCGATGATCTCAGCTAACGGATAAGTCTTCTCCTGAATCAACATAGCCAGTCTTTCTGTAGCGTTGACCGCAGAGAACTGCACCAAACTCACATTTAACAATGCAAACTGCTGAAGGAGCTTTGTAACATTGCTGATATAGGAGCATTCAGTAGTATTTGCAGGGCCCCACACAGCGTTAGGACTACAGGACCTGTACGCTACGCCTTCCCCACTCCGGCAAGGCACAACAGCAGTATGGTTTAGAAGCAACTGCGGCCAGGAATACAACCCCTTGTTGTCTACAGTATAATTCGTAGGACAGTACTGTGTAGAGTTGGACAACACCAACACTTCCACCGTATGATTGTGTCTGATGTGATTCTGGTCGCTATACACACAGGTCCAGTTCCCCATGTGATGGTTAGTGATGTTGGGAAACTGGACTGTGGTCTCTGCTAAGCCTTCTTCTTGCATGTCCGTGTTGGTTATGTTGACGTCACAAATTTCAAGCATGGGATGGACCCATCGGAGCTCGTACTTAGCTAAGACTGAGGCGAATGGAGCATTGCAGGATAGTGTCAACGTGTCGCCGACGAAAACAACTTGGTCGTGTGCAGGTTTGACTATTAAATTGTTGCCGGATAGTGCGCTACCACACGCGGAGCGGTCGAGGAATATCTTCAGCTTCCTCACAATCTTGTTGACCATGTTTTCTGGGAAGGCGCATTTTGGATTGCCCACTAGTTTGACGCTGGTGTTTCGTGACCAGTCTCCAACCCATAAGAGGTCACAATCACAAACTAGTGGGTTGTCTGTTATGTCCCTGTGGAAGATAATAAGATAAGTTAGAAAAAAGGTTGTTGGGGTGAAGATATAGTGGAACACTGATTGATTGCCTGCAATAATCTTTTGGATGCTGTGAGGCACTCCAAAGGAAGGGTGGCGATATCAATGGCTGCTATATTGCAGGTAGTTTTATCTTCCTTTCTAAGTTAAAAACCTGTCTAATTCCTGCTTATGAAAGACTTTTGTACACATCTACGCTTTGCAAAATTTGATTTGAATAACAAGGGTTTACCACTACGCTTCGGCTTATTATGTAGTCACACAGTTCGCGCAGTGGCCATTTTCAAGTTCAGCCGCTTTTATAATTTTTAAAACTTAATTCCATAAAATTTCTCGTGTCTCGTGGGCACATTTACAAACGTTTAAACTAACATACACAAACCCAGAGTTAATAAGAAGTTCCGCGCGGGAATATAACGGGCATTATCTACTTACAACTGTTTCAATCCAATCAAGTAGTCGAAAGTCCCGGCAGCCATAGCAGATATGTGGTTCTGTGACAGTATCAGTCTCTCCAGATTGGTCAGTCCCTTGAACATCTCCTTGTAAACATTGCTGATCTGGTTGTAAGAGAGGTCAAGCCGCTGGATTGAGGTCATGTTGTAGAATGCATCTGACTCTATCAGACTTATCTGATTTCTGCTCAGATCCCTGTGGAGAAAGAGGTATACAAGTTTATGACAAATCTGTGTTTTAAGTGCATGCTTAGATGGTTTGGTCACGTTGAGAGCATGAATGAAAGGCGTCTAACAAAAGCAGTACAGATTGCAGAACATCAAGCAAATTTGACACATTGGGGTAGCTTGATGTGCTGGCTTCTGTACATAAGGCTGCTAAGATGTAAGTGGAACCGCCGCGCCGGGACGGGACGCCGTAAAAGATTCTCAGACCTTATTGGTGGACTTTCAAGGTCAGGTGCGTAGTACTCTCGATCAGCGTGCGTGTACTCGTATGACCAGATGTATAAATGTAAACGAAACAAAAAGAAAAGAAAGAAAGAAAACATATTTATTTGGCACATGCCACAAGTGCACAAAAAAAGAAGTATGTAAGAATCGTGACAGTTGGTGTTCTGAAGTTTCTGCCTACCCCCATGGGAAAAGGCGTAAGTTTATAATGTATGTATTTTGTAATGGTTGGTCAGCGGGCTGTAACAGGGAATGCTATACAATTCGGTATGTAAAGTATTCTTCAGGTATTTTTTTTATATTTTTATTTCGTAAAACATTTAATTATAGCCACTAATTTAAAGCTTTTTGTTTTTCAAGTAACAGTTTTTTTTTAATTATATTTTTAAAGTATTATTCGTGATGATGTAATTTCGTAGACTGAATAGCTTTAAGTCTTTGCCACGTTTTCAGTACATACAAAAAACACTAATAGATAACTTCAAACTTGACATTGTCAACAGTTGACACTTGACAGATACGATTTTTAGGGTCATACTACACGGGCGGTTTTACCGCCGCGGGAATCCGCTTCTGAACCACCTAGTCACAATTTAATATGAAAGTTGTATGCTGCATACTACACTGCGCGATTTCACGTCGCGGTTCACAGGTGGGAGAAATACGACGGTGGTTTCCCGCAATTGCCTACGTCATTCTGCGTGGGATATTAGCGCTCGCTCGTCGTTCGTGCGCTTGCGTGGCTAGTTTCGCGTCAAAATATTCTATACGGAGACAGCGATAAAACGCGTCCCGTGTAGTTTAATGGTCTGCGGCAGCTTTGTCGAACGGATCCCCGCAGCGGGAGAGCCGCCCGTGTAGTTTGACCCTTAGACTAACAACAGTTTTTTTTAATTTATCTTAAAAAACACGAAGGAAGTAGTCTGTTCAGGCTACTTTATGACGTCATATAGAGGGCAAATGAAAGTCAAATGGTTACAAGTATTATTTTGAAAATAATCACAATCTTGTGATAAAGAGAGCTAAAAATAGAAAAATAAGGCTTAAGACCCTAAAATCTCCAAATGGTTTTGGAATCAGCGTAGGTTAATTTTTACTTTACATATCGAATTAGCTATGTGGCAACCTGAAGTATTATTTTGAATGTACACTTGCATTCAAGTACTTAGTAAGCATATTGTACACACAGTGTGATGTTAGATTTGGCATAGTTGAAGTTTATAGGGAGTAGGATTAGAATTTTAACCAGAAGGCCAATATATGACCTAGATGCTTGTGCTTTGTGCCTAATCAATTGCAATAGGCTTACCTCCTATAACATGGGTCTTAAAATGTTATCAGGCAAAATGTAGGTGTACCCCTGTACAAAACCCCCCAAACTAAAATGGGACTGGGCTGTCCACGTCTCTCGTATGTCCAATGAGTTGTGGCCCAAAATAACCACCACATGGAGCCCTGACACAGCTAGAAGGTGTCGTGGTAGACCCCGAAGAAGATGGCAGGACGACTAGGACATATTAAACTACCAGTAGCCTCCTTTAGCCCTGGATCGAAAAACCTGGAAGTCACGGAGAGTGAGAGGCCTTTTCCCAGCAGTGGGATGATGCAGGCTAGCAGTACCAGTATCAGTACCCCTGTCTAACTTATTGGAGCAATCAGGGCCCTATCCAATAAAGCTGACAATCCGACATATATGTCAAAAAATGACAAAATTGTAGAATTGTCGCGCTTAAGCTGTTTAATAAACGTGACAAATATGTCAAAAATCGACAGGTGAAATCTTGACATATTTTTAATGTAAAAACACGTTTAATAAAACTCAACATATCAAAAAACCACAGTCACAATATTTCTGACAATTGTCGGTGACAATATTGTCGGATTGTCGTGACAATTATGTCTACTTTTGACATATTTGCAAAGAATTTTGTTTTATGAAGCTGGATGAGGGTAAAATTGAAAAAGATATTATCAAAGTACAAGAATAAAACAATCACTAGTGCAACTGTTCTTCGATTGTGTTATGATCGCGTGTAAGATGGAAATGCACAGAAAACTTACCATTTTGGGCCTTATTTACGAAAGTAAAAATATACTTTTTGGGAAGTTTAGTGACCAATTGACCCACGATGTAAAAATAAATAAATGGAAGGAAATAGCCGAAAACTTATGAACATTAGGTATTTTCAATAAAGACTGGAAATACCTTCGTGACACTACATGGCAAAATTGGCGCAAAAGGACCATGGTAAGGTTTAGTTTATTGTAACTAGTTTATCCTTCACCAATCCGTATTTTTTTTTTATTTATTTAGTATTCATCATCACTACTCTCACTGCTCGATACACCATTTTTTTGTAATAAACTTTTTAATACACTTTTTTACACCTTCAAAATTCGAAATACGGTTTCGCGACAGAGGGTAACGCGCCTGTCAGAATTGTCGGACAATTCTACAAATATGTCAACATGTCATGACAATTTTCTGTTTAATAAAGCAGATTTGACAAGTTTTTCACGACAAATTGTCACCTGTCACCTGTCGCATATAAAGTTTTATAAAACAGAAAAATGTCAAGAAAAAAAAGAGTCCGACATATTTGTGAATTTTCCACCATGACAATTTAGTCGCCTGTAAGTTTTATTAAACAGAAAAATTGTCGAGTTGTCACTTTTTGATATATGTCGGACTTGTCGGATTGTCAGCTTTATTGGATAGGGCCCAGGCATTATGTTTACAAAAACCTTCTGTGCATGTGTTTGTAATTAAACTCCTTCTAAACAGCAGGACCAATTTGAAATTGTTTGTGTGTATTCAAGGGGATTCGAGAATTGTTTAGATTCACAATTGGACAGGAATGTTTGTGCAGAACAATGTCTGCTGAGTCCCCAAGTAATTTTATATTATACATATACTAGTAAGTTTTAATCAATGGAAAAAATTCAATAATGAAGTATGTACAGACGCCAGCACATCAAATTACCCCAATGTGTCAAATTTTCCCAATTGAATATAAACCTTATTCTGTTTGACATAAAGTTGAAAGACGATCAAAGAAATTTGACACATTGGGGTAACTTGATGTGCTGGCGTCTGTACGTAGATCTTAGTTAAGATCATTCACCAAACAAATATGCATGTTATTAACCCACAGCGTGACGTTATCATAGTAATGCCGAACGAAGCTTGATAAGGTGCATCATATAGGTTATCTAAATAGTACACAGATCTTATCTGGATGATGAGAACATAACTATCCTTTTAAATTGATGTTTAAACATGGTTTTGCTCTCTATTTTGTAACTAAGGGCCCTTGAGGCACCTGATTAAGTTTTAAATAACTATTTTTGTATTATTATCCTAAAGGGCTTGTCACACTATTCATTTGTAGAACAGATTGGATCCGGTTTAGGGTAAATCGGAGATTTTGAATGCTTAGTTGTTTTCTAACTGTTCCTAGTAAGGATCCTACAAATTGAATAGCGTAATAAAACTTGTAAGTCTTCATTTTTCAGTTAAGCTCTCAAATCAGTATGACATAATTTGTTATAAGATGTAATAATAATAATAATATTCCATTTTTGTTGTGATGGCCCAGAGGTTAAGGCGCCTACCTCGCATGCACAAGGTTGTGGTTCAAATCCGGGCAAGTACCAATGTGACTTTTTCAATTCATATGTACTTTCTAAGTTTATCTTAGACATCATTGACATCGGTGAAGGAAAAACATTGTGAGGAAACCTGGACTTATAGTTAATATAAGTTTGAAATCGCCAATCCGCCTTGAGCAAGTGTGGTGATCAATGCTCAAGCCTTCTCTCTTTGAGAAGAGGCCTTTGCCCTGCAGTGGGACAGTAACAGGCTGGTATTATTATTAATAATATTCCACAACTTTTCACAAAACGCCATTTAGTCCCAAGCTAAGCTTGAGAGCTTGTGTTATGGGTACTAAACAGCTGATAAACATACTATATTTCTAAATACATACATATTATAGATAAATTACACCCAGACACAGAACAAATTATCGTGCACAACACACAAACATTTGTCCTGGGTGGGAATCGAACCCACAACCTCCGGAATAGCAATCAGGGTCACTAACTACTAGACCGACAGGCCAGTCAAAAGATGTATACAAGATGTCAAGAAACAATATCAAACATGCATCCAACTTGAGCATTGTTGTAATAATGGTGGATTCAAACGTTTACTTTTACAACACAGCTGCAATAAATCTCAAAAACACAAATGCTATTTCAAATCATAGCAAACCCAATTCACCAATTCCCATTGGTATAAACCACTCAACATTTGTAACTAATTACATGCATGTGAAACATTTATAGCATCATGTAAACAAACATTGTAATGTGTGTCATCTGCAATGGACATGAAGTTGGCCACACTGCCAAACTGAAGTTTTACCATGAAAACTAACCGATCTGACCATGAAACCTACAATGGTGTTCCAGTAATAACTTTTCAACTGCTATTTACTATGACATACATACTAAAATATTCTGTCACAACTTGTTTCATGACTCCATGCCGCGTTTATGGCTTATGTCTGCTATACTTACAGTTTCTGTAAATTAGGCAGATACAGTTCCCTTGATAAAGTTGAGACTGCGTTCCCTGATAGGTTTCTGAAACAGAAATGAGGTCTTACAGTGAAGCAGGCAGTTGAGTACATTACTAAGTTGGTTGGTAAAGTTATACTTACAAGCTCACTACTATAGTCCACAATTTGCTCAAATCTATCTCTTTGAGTTCAGTTATTTGCGCCGGGCTCCCGCCACACTTGAGCCTCAGCAGCTCACCCGGCTGGGGCTCCGCTAACGCCCCATCAGCCGCTTTGTTGCCTTTACAGGTACACAACGAAGGACAGAATCCAACGACCCCCTGAATACACAACAACGCTAAAATAACTAGCGCCGACCACTTCATGATTCGTATCCTCGATAAAACTGCAATTAAAACTATGGCACGACGCCAAATACGAAAAATAATCGCATCTTTACAAATTCTTCACATTCATCAATGACATTTCTCAACTATCGATACAAATAAATGTCCAGTCGTTCACAAGTGATATTCCACACTTAATCCGTCACATTTCTCACTGCGTTTATTATATTTTATTTAAATTACAAAAATAAACAACTGTAAAACAATACACAAGTACACATCCGACATTTGTAAAATTTGACTGACTGATTGTTTTAAAAAAAAAAAACAATTCTCCGGCAATGATGCAGTGTCTTTTGAGCCGAAAATACTTTAATCGAAAACAAAAACGAATAATTTATTAATCTATGATTAATTTAAAACAAACCATTGAAATCTTTACAAAACTAAAACAATCGACTGATAAATTACCCAAAAAGACTGCACTGAAAATAGAAAACACACTTGTAGTTTTTAGCCTATGGTTTAATTCAGTTTTACCAACATTCGAAAATAAAAACATCACATCAAATAATTTCAAAAGTTGAACCGTTGCCGTTTGTTTTGTTCGTTGATCAATTAATTATTTTACAATTTATTTAATGAGTTTGTGAACTGGTGCTTTGGTAGAAGGATAAGAAAATGTTAGAACAACGATACTCAGACAACGACGTGTCTAGGCGAGACATTCCTTCATTCATCGAGCCTCGGCCTCCGCTGATACAAAATCCGTTCATGCGACCGAGACCCCAGAAGGGAACCAACTTATTGGAGTTATTTGATGAAGATTCAGAGATTGAGGAGCCAGAGTTAGTACAGGTGTATTTACGCCTGAAGCCGTGTAAAGTGCCTAATAACTTGTATGAGATACGGTCAGACAGATGTCTGGTCACTTCCTTGGATACTGCGACGGCCGGACACGGGCGGCGCACCCAGCACAATGTCTCCAAAATGTACACTTTCTCCAAGATCTTCGGCGCAGATTGTAATCAGAGAGTAAGTTCGTTTTCATTATTTTTTGTGACCTTGATACTCTGACCTTGTTTCATTCTCTAATTTAAGTTTCATCGTGTATTTATATTTTTATTATTTTAAATTGTGTTTTTATTTTACTTCCCTGACTCATTCACTCCTCTTCTAATGTATGGATTTAGTTGCTGTATTAAAATGCTTCTTTTACAAGAATTTATAAACTTACTTACTCCTATTAGTAATTATGTAGAACAAAATATGTTAAAGATAACTAATAAAATTGGGTAAAACTGAATCCCTTAATTAAATTTAATTAATAATTTTCAGGAAATATTCGAGTCTGTGGTTAAAGAAAACTTGAAGAAACTACCAGACGGTCAGAACTTCACACTACTCACATATGGAGCTTCTGGTTCCGGCAAGACATACACCCTGATGGGCACAGTGGGTGCTCCAGGTCTGGTTCCACGCTCCCTGGAGTATGTGTTCCGGCTAGTGGATGCAGCACAGCAACCTGCCTTCAGGCCTGCTGAGAATGGCTCCGAGAAGCTCAGTCATCATGAACAGGATTATGAATTACAGGTTTACGGTTTTGCCTATTATCCAATAGTTCTGCAAAAAATATCTAGGCATAATATGTCTGAGAAAAATCTTTAGTAATTGGTCTGCGGTTTGTAACTAATAAAGAATAAACCTGTGTTATCCAACTGCAAACATATTTGGATTAAATTTCCCACATTTTGTTATTTAAATAATTAAAAATTACTAAAATTACTTTTTCCGCAGTGGGTAAAGCGCCTACGCCATGTCTCGGCTCCGCTACGTGACAAGTATCGTCGCATGAGCGTACAGCTGAACAATGACCTCACTGTCAGCTCCATAGACCTGTCCAACAGAATCAGACACTATGTTTGGGTAAGAAACTTTAGACACCAAGTTCTAAGTTGTTCAGAACCCTGAAAAAAGGAGGATTGATCAGTCCTGATCCAACATGTCAATTTACCCAGTTCGTTTTTTTTATTGAACAAGCTCACTATGAAACCACCCCATGATTCTGACCAGTTCTTTTAAACCTATTAAAAGAATTTTGTATATATTTATTCCTGAAAAGAAATTAAGTTATTTATTATCCTGCTACAACCCTTAGAAGTGGCAGAAACTGTGGGGTGTAGCTAGTAAATAATTTTAAGCTGTTCGTTTTGCTTGGTTCACTAACTTCATTTCTTTAAATATTATGTTGTAACAAAGTCATTTAAACCACATAACAATATTTTACATTTTTTGTCCAATATATTTATTTGTTTGAAATAAAGTTAGATTTTTAATACATTATTTAATTTGCAGGTATCCTTTGTGGAGATCTATAACGAAGCTGTGTACGACTTACTGGCGCCACCTGACAGAAGGACGAAACTAAGGATAAGAGAAGACAGTACCGGCAATGTTTATGTGAAGGTACAAAATGCCAATGCACGTCATGACTTGGTTCATACATTTTCATACTTTTGAATGTAACCGCTCGACGCCCCGTCCTTAGTAAGGTCGTGAACGGGCCATTAGCCAAATGCTTCTAATATTATTGTATATTGTAATGTGATGGCTTTTGGTGAATTTAAACAAAAAAAAAATGTAATACCTTTGCTGCAGTTGTAACCAAATAGTGAAGTTATAGGACTCTCCTAGTGCTAACTTTTCGTTGAAAAGTCTTGGTAAGTTTCTTTACAAATACCAGATAATGGAAAAACATCTAAATCTGTAACATCTCTTTAATAATGTATGTTCCTAATAATATTGTACATTTAAACCTAAAATATAAGTTTGTCTATTTCCTTAAGGGTGCAACTCAAGCATTCGTCCGTTCCGGCGAGGAAGCGTACGATGTGATGGTGGCTGGTAAACACAACCTGGTGGTCGCCGCGACCGGCGTACACGCACAGTCGTCGCGCTCGCACTGCATATTTACTATCACTATGCTTACAGAGACAGGTATACTATGTAAATTATACTAGACTATAAAATCTTATGTTGTTAATTCTTATTCTGTTTGTGTGTAAGACCTTAGGAAAAAGCTTAACACCTACTCTCATTTTAGCTGTACCACTACTGCTGTGTATGTCCGATCCGAATCCGATCCAAACTAGTGAAAATACAGTCTGGAGTAGTCATAGAAATATTGCTATGGTAGTTTACGCACTAGATCCGACTTCCGTCATCCGATTTCTTTACGAAGTCATAAGAATAAATATAGGGTTTACATAGTATGTAAACCCCTATATTTATTCTTTAGATTATTATTTATTAAAGACAATATTATTGTCTATACAGAAGCTCTCAAACCACCATAATTATTCAGATAAAAGTTATCCGACTGTTGAAAAATCAACCCTAAGGCCATCTAGCCCAGAGTTTGGGTTTGTGCTTGGTCAAACACAATTGTATTACACAGAGAGACTTGTGAAGACGCAAAGAGGTTTAAATTTAAAATACTATAATGAGAACATGCGAAGAAATGTCATAGAAAAACTGTGACCCCATGTCTCAGTAACGCCATCTACAATAATATAGCAATTTTGGAGCGGCCGCGGAAGGTACTCAATTAAAGTCATCATCATTCATATCGGATGAAAATTTTGTTTATTACTGTTTTTGTTTTTTGCTGTCCGAATATGTATTGACGGCGCGCTGCACTTAGCGCGGCGTTATTGGGTTGCTAGATCAGCAAAACGTGTTCGATCGTAATTATTGCATCGAACAGTCTTTATGAAGACTGCCGATGCTGAGACGGCATTACCAAAAGTTTAGGAATGCAACTAGGCTTTTTACACAATTTAGGCATGTCTTGGGTTCATTGTTAGCTCATAGAAAGTGGTGGTTTGATTCAGTCGAAGGCTCGGTCCGCACGTCGTGCGTGCGCCTGTGCGACCTGGCGGGCTGCGAGCGCGCGCGCGCCACGCGCAACACGGGCGCGCGCATGGCGGAGTCGCGCGCCATCAACTCGTCGCTGCACGTGCTGGAGCGCTGCCTGCACATGCTGCGCCGCAAGCAGAGGACCAGGAACGATGCCATGGTGCCCTACAGGTGACACTAATATTATATTTCAAAATGTGTCACAGTATTATCGATTTTGGAGAACAGCTATTTTTAAAAACAAATATGTAAACAAATGTACTTGGTTTTAATTATACTTGCATAGTCGTGTTTTTTTCTGCCCGCATAAAATCGTTTTTTAGCGTGCTATCTTATAGCGCGCTATATTTGGTTTGTTTTGTTTTGTTTTGAAATCGTGATACTTAATTGATTTACTTGATTCTTACTTGTTTTCGTTTCTCATTTTCATGATGTACAAACATAAAATACATCACGCCTGTAACTTCCGAAGGGTAAAGCAGAGGTGTACCTGTAATAGTACATTTCGCTAGTTATGTTAAAAGTCCCATTGCTTTTACATGGGACTTTTCCTTCCCTTCGGAAGTTACAGGCGGAATGTATTTTATGTTTGTACACCAGGAGTCTGCCCGCTTCATGAATCGGGCACAAATACAATAAAAAATATTGTACTCTACTTATTCAACTATTTTCCCAGAGAGTCAAAGCTAACCCGGTTACTCGGAACGGGCCTTTCGGGTGCGCGGGGCGAAGCCGTCAGTATGGTGGTGACTCTGAATCCTTCGCCGGAGTACGCGCACGAAACTAAACACGTGCTCAGCTTGGCAGCCGTCGCGCAGGATATACGTAAGTTATACCGCTAAGCTTTAGCCTATACTGACACTGTTTTATTAACAAAGCTTCCTAGAATTTGTACTGAGAAGCTATGATAACTTACTGAACCGATTTGAAAAATTCTTTCACTGTTGGGAAGCTACACAATCCTCTGGTGACATAGGCTGCTTTTTATCCCTGTATTCCCACGGGAACGAGAGCTACGCGGGTGAAACCGTGTGACGTCTGCTAGTAATATATATTATATATATATATAACCTAACCTAACTCGTCATACCTATCCTATAGCGAACCTAACTACCTAACCTAACTACCTTACTGAAATGTATTGATTTTGAAAGATACAAATGTCATTAATTTAAAGTGACCTACTGTGCTGCGTGTATCTATGGTGCTTACAATACTAAAGTAAGTAGTGTATAGTGTCATCCATACATAAACAGTAGGTACTATAAACTATTATAGATTGGCATACTTTTGGTATGAGTGTATTGACTTAAATCTCAGTGTTGGGGTGTAGAAATGGCGCACTAGATATGGTAACGTTTAGTATGACGTCTGACATAAAGACTCATTTAATAATCAGATACAAATGTGATCCTGAAAAGGACCTTTTTTGTGGACGCACAGTCACAAACCTCACACACGACGGTATGTATTTTGTATGTCTGGCGTGTTCAGCAGCAGCGCTTGTCTCCTGCAGAGCGTTGACGATGACATGAGATCTACGAATGACAGCCGGGACCAACGGCTTTATGTATTTTCCGAACTCCAAGTAGTCACATGACGGACAACATTATGATCGTACAAGGGTTTCCATATTTTTTTCTTTTCTTGAGTTATGGATTCTTAAAAATGAAATAGAAATAAGTAAAAAAATTAAACGTATTCACACGAAACTATGCACACTGAACGCAATTTTCCAGCGCTTTTAAGAATCGCATAAGATCTTTGTTTCTCCGTACAGTTTTCCTTTAATGTCTTTAAACATTCAGTAGGCGAAAAATATGTCCTGCCCTGTTTTTCTACCTTAGGGTTGATTTAATTTTATGTACAATTGATATGGCCTTTCCAATAAAAAAAGAATTGTCAAAATCGGAATAATCCAGTTTAATGAAGTTTCGTCGGTTAAAAATACATTATCACAAACAAATGAAAAAGTATAGGTAGAAAAAACTACAAATTGTATTTTTTTCTGTAACTCTGTTTATCTTCCATTTAAAAATTGGTGTACCCTAAGGGATTATACTAAGGCCACTTCTGTTCCCAATCCAAGCAATGGCTTGTATTGTGTGTACATTTTCCTTAATTTGTGTTCATTTACATCATATTGCGTTAAAATCAAAGGTGTTCTTTGTTTTTTGCAGAGATAAACCATACAATGCTTGCAACAACACTAGAGAGCAGTACGCAGGACACGACAATCGGTTGTAGCTCTGAAGTTATGAAGTTACGGTCGGATAATGAGAGGTTGCACTTTGAACTTGTGCAGTGAGTATTTATTTTATAATAGTAATAAATCTTTCGTTTCGAACACATTGTCCATTTGGTTAGTATACACACGACGATACACGAGAATAGTTTATTTATTTATTAAAACTTTATGCACTAGTAAAATAAACTGTACAAAGGCGGACTAAATGCCTTAGGCATTTTCTACCAGGTGATGCAGACACAGTACATGGTAGACGCAAGAAGGTAACAAAACTTGAAAGGTAAATAAATTATAATTTAGAATAAATACATATAGATATCTAAGTCAAAAGAAAAAAATAGTTATACTAATAGAGATAAATAGAAACTAATCTGCTAACTCCACTTAGGGATAAGTTTGCCAACTCCTTGTGAATGTGCTCGCGTGCCTTTACTTTAAATGTGAACAAACTGGCCATCCTGATATTTAGAGCAGGCTCATTAAAAAGAAAAACCGCCTGGACGAAAAAAGAACAGTAAATGAAACCGAACGGAAATAATGATTTAGTTTTCGTTTACGTTAAGGGTTTAATTCTTATAATACTCGTCTGTGTACTAACTTGACAAGATAGTGTCTTGATCTTACTATTCATTTCCAGGTCACAAGCCCGCAACAAAGAACTGCTGGCAGCTATGGAGGAGCGTCAGCAAGAGTCCGCTAATACAATGCGGGAGTTGGTAGAAGAGGCCAAAGATATGACCAAACAATATTATGAGGCTCAGCTTGAGGCGTTACGGTGTGAGGTAAGGACCTGTATTTTTTTTTTTTAAATATTATTGCCCAGTGCTTGACTGCAATCTCACCTGATGATAAGCAGGAATGGTGAAGCGCACTAGTTTATTAAGAGCCCATTCACTCTAGCCTTGAAGACACCTTAATTATAATCGGACGGGAAGACCGCAGCAGGCAAGTTGTTCCAGTCCTTCGATATTCGCGGTATAAACGACGAGGAAAAAAGCTTTGTATCGTTGAGGTGCCAACGATGTAAAGGACACTCGTCGTACTTGTCTGATGGTGGAAGGGCGACTGCAGAATCAACACATGTAATTCCCGTGCACACTCTCCATTTCTCCAAAATGTATCCGATGGAATACCGAAAGGCTAGCTACCCTACGCCTGTGCTCAAGGCTCTGTAGATTGGCTCTAACCAAATTATTCAACCAATTTATTGTCTAACCGCGATTTAAAATAGAGAAACTATTGATATTGTCTGTTGAGTTTAATCAAATGTTGTCTTGACTCGCATAATACATTATTACAATTTTATGTCTGGACTTTAAAAGAGACCATGACCTCAAGGGTCATGGTCTCTTTTATCGGCATTACTTCTTAGGGATCAGTAATTTGGGAAATTCCGGTGCCATTTAGTTTAAAAAAAATTACATGTAAAAGTATGTGGGAAAATCTACCTTCAAAAATAACTGTAATTTAATTTAGTTACGTAGTCACTCGGTTGTAGAGAAAAGACAAGCTCAGCTGCCTGGAAACCAAACTTAACGTAGTTGGGAAAAGGTTAGGCAGATGATGATTAGAAGTGAAATAATTAATGCTTAAAAAAGCTATTATACAGAATAACTTTCGTAAGAGAACAACAAGATTGGAAAAATATGACACTGACGCTACATAATGAATAACTGGACTTCAGTTGACCTAATTCTCAAAATATTTTGTAAGTCACTTCTCGGCTTTCCTTGGCTTTGCTGACGTAAGAGTTGAGAACTTTAATAAATAACAATAACTTCATTGATCAAAAAATCTAAAAATCTGGTCCTGTGTTACGAATTAACCTGTTTTGCAGGAACTAGGTAAATACTCCGTCCTGCACCAAAAACAACCCATTAATCATTACAGTAGCATAGAATAACTTGAATGACTGAGTTCCCTGATTAGGCATGCCGGTTGATAGGGATTCAGTACAACTATGCTTGCTTATCTATCTTCAATATTACAGATGGAAGATATGATAGAAGAATACGAGAGCAGGTTAGCTAAGGTGCCTGCTCCCCCGAAGAACGACGCTGGTACGCCGTCACGGTTCCTACAGAATAAAGTAAGCACTACTTTGCTATATGTTTCTTTAGGTATAAATATCAAACTAAAATAGCTACTAAACTACTTATTCTCTTTCTTTCAGGTTTCACAGCTTATGACGGAAATAGCAGTTTTAGAGGTAAGCGAATATTCCAGCTTGCAACCTAACTGTTTTTTGTAATAAAATGAAAGTGGAGTTAAACAAGCTGTACATTTATTTTTAGGAGAAATTAACAGCTGAATCGCTAGCGAGAGCCCGTGCTGAGAAAGAGGTTGAACATCTGCGCACTTGTATAGAAGAGAGAGATGGTAAGTAATTTTAAAGATATATATATATACATTGTGAACATACCACAAGAACCTGCATGTTTATCAGAATATAATTAAAGCCATGGGAAATATAATTATAATCTACATAACAATTTTCTTTACGTTACAGAAAAAGCTTTCAAAGACACAACGCCACCGCGCGAAGACGTAATGTCTCTCACTGATAGTGAACATGAATCTGATGAAGAAGTTAACGATCCATTCAACGAAAGCCTAGAACCTGTATTTAAGAAAGAACTTAACAGATCCATATCTATAGTCCTACAAAACGAGAAACGTGACAACGCCAGCATTCACACTATTGATAATATTGACGAAGAATGTGAAAGTGATCTTGAGAAGTCACATGAAACACTTCAAAATAATGACTCTAAGAACTCAACTTATGCCACAGGTGAAGAAGATGACGATTCTATTAAACAGATAGATGCTGTTAATGACATTAGTGAAAGGTTTAATGACAGTGTAAAGGCAGATTCTAATGTAACATATCATAATAATAAAGATCAGGAAATTGATACGACTTACGATAGTGTTATACACAGTAATAAATGCGATGATTCTTTTGAAAGGAATGCAAATGTAACCAATGATATTGAAATAACGAGCAACAAATGCGACGATAGTTTGAAAACTGATGCAAATGGAACTTATGACAATATTATTACAAGTAATAAATGCGATGATAACTTGAAACACAATGCATACGGTTCTGAAATAAGCTTTCAGAAAAGTAACGAAAACCTGAAAAATGAATCAAAAGATCTAGACAACGAAATACAATTTAAAAATGAGTGTATTAAAAGTAGTAAACCAGAATTGAGAGTAACTTATTTTGTTAGAGAAAGTCAATATAACGAGTCAAGCGATTATAGCGAAGATTCAATGGAAAAGAAAGCAAATTCCTTTAGAGGTACTTACTTTGTCAAAGATCCTGTAACGAATGTATCTAAAAGTAGAGATAGTAATGACGATGGAGATAAATCGGAACAATTTAAAGTACCAGTAGTAAGGGAAAAACCCAACATTGAAATAAGATCTCCTAAACCAATAACAGAAAGTCGAACAATGGAAAACTCAAACCCTGAAATAAAAGTGCCTAAAACTTTATCAGAACTACCAATTAACAAAATTGTGAGAGGGAAATCCAACTATGACATGAAAGCTTCAGAAAAAATAGAACCTGTAAGTAGCCTCGTTAGAGCTAAAACAAATACTAACATGAAAACAACGGAAAAAGTTTCTGAAACACTAGTGGGTAAAATAATAAGATCTTTCAAGTCCAATCAAGGAAGTGACGTTTCACTAAGGCAATTTGAACAACTAGAAAAGGCTTCGAAGGAAAACGATGATGAAGTCGTACAGCAAAATCAATCTGTATTCGGAGAAATCAAAATATTAAAAGAGAAAAGAACATACTTTGATAATGTGTTGGAAAATAACAATAAACCTAAAGATATTCGTAAGGACGAACCTGCCATTGTTAAAGAAAAACGAACTTATTTTGATAATATCAGCGCAAATGTTGAAATTTCTAATAAGCAGTTAAATAAGCTGATGAAAAGTGATGATGACAGGTCGCCATCAATTGTTAAGGATGTCGTTACTGATGATGATTTTGAACCTAGCACTATTAAGAAGCTTCTGGGTGAAAGTCTATCAAAACCGGACGTAATATCGTCCATACATAAAACTAAATTAACTAAGAAACATAACTCTGTAGATATATTCGATGGATTCGATTCACCAGTTGCACAGAAAAGTAAAGAGAAAATAGACAATGTTGAAATCGCTAGACAATCTATTGAAAAACTTGTTTTAGATCAGCTATCTGTCAAAAAATGTAGTAAAGCTGATTTAGAGCCCAGATTATCTATAAAAGAAATCATAGAACCTGAAAATGATGAAGCACAAATTAAAAAGGAAATGAAATTGGAACCAATGGCGTCAATTGAAGAATCAAATGAGACGAAAGCAGTAAATAATACACATGCTACATTAGAGCCTGCATCTTCCACTGATGAACCCAATCAAACTATAAACAATTCTCAAGCCAAAGGAGATAATACAGTGGAAGAATTCGAAAACATTTACAAAGATATATCTGCTCCCAGAGCTACTGAATTCGAACTGCTAGTAGCAAATGAAAGCAGTGAGAAACACGACAAGGACGATGCTAAATACAATTTACGTAAAACTAGAACTAAAGTCGAAGAAACTAAACCTGATAAAGGTAAAGAAAAAGATGAAGAAATATTAGCAGAAAGTCACGCGAAATGCGAAAGCAAAGTCCGTAAAAGACCACTTAGATTACGCAGGAAGAAAAATCAGGATGAGGAAAGTGATGACAAGCTAAAGGATATTGTGAACTTACAGAGCGAGTTCTCTGACGTCACTATGGATATGCCTGCTGCTAAAAAAGAGGTCAAAGATATACCATCGCCTGAAAAGGGCGCCGAAGAGAATCAACACCCTTTACTAGGAATACAGAGCTGTCCTTCTAAAAGGTTAGTTCACTCTCTTTTGTTGCGAACTGCTTTCGTATTGGGCCTCTTTTTATCAACTATCTTTTTTTTTTATTTCATAACATCATCTTAACGCCTGTTTCTGCTAAGCAGAGATGGTCTGGAATCTCTTCATCTTTATTTTTCTTCATTCTTCTTCAAAATTTTTACTCTCTTCAATTTCTATACTTTTTTCTATAGGGAAGTTAGAAATTCGAGGCGCCTTCAACGAGCTAAGAAGCGACATGATTCAGACACATGATAACAGATTAGTTTTTTTTATTCTATCAAGTAAGAAGTTTTCAGTTTTTCCGGTGGTAGGGGTTTGTTGCTGTCTCTTATTACTGTGTGTTGGTGAGGGTTACTCTAAAATTGGAAAATGTCTAGGCTGTGGTCAGATGCTAGAAATGTAACCTTGCGTAAGCTTCTCCGCGAAGTATTCTCACTTTTTTTTTGCAAATTGCAGTTCTACATTAGCTAGTGTGTTATTCAAATAATATTATTCCAAATGTAAACATTTAAATCATCAATCTAACTGTAAAAAGTTTGAATAATTGTACTGAATGCCATTTTTGAAATCATGACATTTAGGACCAACTCGAACTTAGTTCTGAACTATGTTAGGCTTCGTGGACGATTTTTATGATTATCTTTCGGTAAATACATATTTGCCACGGTTACGAATAACTTTTCTATTACTGTACAAACTAATACTGAACTGTAAATAGCAAAAAACTTACAAATTATATTAATTTTAACTTGGAGGAATAGCTTACACTTGACACTTGAGGGGAAACATTCGACCAGGGGGTCAAGTCTGCTATTGCAATCGTGTCTCAATGACCGGTCAATGATCTATTTTTGACGTATAACGTCAAACTTATGACACATTTCCCATACAAAAACTGTCAAAGTTGTCAAATATTCGATCAATGACCGGTCATTGAGACACGATTGCAATAGCAGACTCGAGCTCCTGGTGTCGCCCATTTTCCCGCTAGATGGCGCTAATATAACTTTTTTTACTGGCTTGAAAAAAAGGAAGAGGTTCTCAATTCGATCGTATTTTTTAGTTTATTTTGTTTTATGTGTAATTGGCATAATAGTAAGTCGTAGAAGTAGTTGATGCGGTTATCGCAGAGACATTTGCTATAGACCAGACGTCACAAACAAAATTTTCACCCGATACTTATGCCTGAGTGGACACAAGTCTATGGAGTTTAATTTAGTACACTCCGCTGCCGCTCCAATATTGCTGTATTATTCTAGATGGCGTTACTGAGACATGGTATCACAGTTTTTCTATGACATTTCTTTGCAAATCCCCTCTATAGTTTCTTAAATCTAAAGAGATTAGATTAGATTGCTATAATGAAATTCAATAACGTGTAACTGCATTACATCAAAATCCACCCATTTCGACATTTTGTCCATAAATAAAGTCTGCTTGTGCAAACGACCTGTATTTTATTTATGGACAAAGTGTGCAATTGGAGTCAAGTGAGTGTGAGAGTAACCGCAGCAACTACTCCTACGACTTTCCAATGTGCCAATTACACATAAAACAAAATAAACTAAAAATGTTTACTTTAACGCCATCTATCGGGGAAATGGGCGACAGCAGGTCGCATGTTTCACCTCAAAGGTACAAGTCCGAAATGGGCCATAGACCGCAAACTGCACCGGTCTCTATGAATCTATGAAATTGAGGTCTGCTGCCGGCTGCCGCGGTGTTGCCACGCTCGGAATCATTTTCATAGAAATTCATAGAAACCCGCGCAGTTGTCTGCGGGCAACTTCAGACTCGTACCTAACAGTCTAAGCCTCGTCCTGCCACAGCCTAAAGACAACATGCGACTGTGCCTACAGCTTGTTCTAAAGTATTTTCTTTCCCCCCCAGCGTGACCCGCAGTCGTCGCAAACTGTTCACTCCTCGCGCAGAACCTTTGGAAGAGTCCCTGACCCAAACTGGGGACAGTAACGAGCGTATATACGTACCGCGGCCATCGTATCACCGACCGAGGGCCCGACGTAAACTGTGAACTAAATGTACTGCGAATTAATCTAAATTAATGTTTAAATATTGTATCAAATGACTTTATAATGTATCAATAAATGTAATTATTATGGTTATATTTGAATGTTTCCTTTGATAAATCTACCCCTTCCTTAACTGTGTATGAAGTGTTATATTAACCATTTTCTTGCTAAATGATTCAAGAAATGACCTGCTGTAGTTGTTCAGTCTGTTAGGGAGATTTTGTTATCAATTTACAACCCCTAAGTCTACCATTACACCCTGCAAAGTGCAACCACAGACAAATTAGTAGAGCGCAATTCACTCTGTGGACGGAAGTGACGTTAACGCATGCGGACGAACTAGTACGAACGTTGTGATAGGATTCGGAAATGCGTACAACCTATCCAAAAGATTTATCCCACAAAAACCAGTCAAACTCACATTGAGGTTTCCGTGGTCAGGATATGGTAAGCAAGCATAGTATGTACGGACGCCAGCACATCAAGCAACCCAAAACTATCAATGTTTTTTACAATTGAACATGAACCTTATTCTGTTAGGAATAAAGTGGAAAAACATTGGGATAGCTTGTTGTGGTACATATTGACTTTATCTGCAATTAAAATAAATCAGGATGTAATAGAAATACTTTACTGTGTGATGTGCAGGCCTTACCTACCTATTGACTTTTTCTGCAACTTAAATGTATCAGGATTAACTTACTTTTGCTCACTAATAAAGCAACTGAAAATGAGAATGTTGAAAAGATTTGTGAAGACCCAAACCCAGATGTAGATGAACGGAATGAAGTGGATGAGACTCTGATGAGATTGTATTGACGTTAAAAGGGATGAGGTTCTGAAAACTGCTGGTGTTGTAGAAACAGCTGGGTAACTGATGCAAAGCTGTAATCGCACGACTACTTAAAGGCAAAGCTTAGAGCTAGAGTGTAAAAACGTGTCTTATGAGCGTTGGCAAACTATACAAAGGTTTTGAATAAACAAAGTGTTGACTGACTAACGAGAAATTAAGGGCTGTAATGGTTTACAGAGGCAATAGGTTGCCTATCTTCTTCTTAAAGTGCATGGCCAAAAAAAGGCAACTAACAAAAGGAATTTTATTTATACAGCATGTGTGGAGAGGAAACGCCAGGAGCCGTAGAAGACTCGACGACACTGATGTTATTGGATGGTGATGTTCTTCAGTATGTGAGAATTAAAAGCAGGTGTGCCGTTTTGCAGTTACTGCCTACCCCATTGGAAAACGGCGTGAGCTTATGTATGTATGCAAGTAAAATTGCTATGAAACATCCTAATAGACCGACAGGACAAATCGTTAAAAAACGTTTCTGAACGTAAAACTAATATGTCAAAGATGCGACGCCATTTTGCAAACAAAAAAAAAACAGCTGTCAAAGTGTATGAATAAATAGGTACGATTTCATTTATTTTTATTTCAATATTTCTAATAACAAGTGATTGTAAGGAAATCCGTGTAATTTTACACAATGGCGACGGGTGCTCGCACCGCTGTGTCGCAAATATTGCGCAACAAAGACGATGGTGGCGAGGAAGAAGAGGAACCTAAAAAGAAGTCCAGGGAAGATTGGAGGAAAGCTAAAGAGCTAGAAGAAGCTCGTAAAGCTGGTACAGCACCCGCTGCTGTTGATGAGACAGGTATAACCAATCATATTTCGTTAAATAACCTCTTTGGAACCAAAGTAAACATGGTCATAATAATGTGTTTTCATCTTCACATCATAACACTGACATCTAATAACTTAGGTATAGAAACCTACAACTAAGACAAATACAATTACACGGAGCTAAAGTGACCTTTTCTGCTTGGCGGGCCGATAGACTCGTTACCTCCATGTCGCTCATGTTTTACTAGACGCAGCTTCTATGCGTTATCATTCTAAGGCGGACACATTACAATACAAAACATGAGTAGAGTTGAATAGGTGTATAAAACTGTTTGTAAAAAACGCGCTTGGATGTGAAGTTGCAGACACCTAGATGTATAAAACGACTTTTACTCAGCTCTTAATAATCACAATTACAAACATACAACACTAATCTATCTAACTTCCAGGCAAGGACATAAACCCTCACATCCCGCAGTACATATCCTCTGCACCATGGTACTATGGCACCGCTGGACCTACCCTCAAGCATCAGCGCCCACAAGAAGACAAGGAGGGCGACTTCACAAGACTTGACACATATTATCCCAAAGGAGTTGATACTGTAAGTGTGGATAAAATTTAATTACTGAAAAAGTTTTAAATTAGTTGGTAACAGCACTAAATTAGGTATAATAAAAATAGTTAGAACATAAATTCATTAAACCCCAAGCAGACGCCGGCGTCCCCACTGTCATAGTCTTTCTATCGTTTTGACTGGCCTGTTGGTCTAGTAGTTAGTGACCCTGACTGCTATGCCGGAGGTCGTGGGTTCGATTCCCACCCAGGACAAATGTTTGTGTGATGAACACGATCATTTGTTCTGTGTCTGGGTGTAATTTATCTATGTATAATATGTCATATATTTAGAAATATATATAAGTATGTTTATCAGCTATTTAGTACCCATAACACAAGCTCTCAAGCTTAACTTGGGACTAAATGGCACTGTGTAAAAAGTTGTGGAATATTTATTTATTTATTGTGTCCCTAATTGACACGATTAAAAGGTCAAACTAAATATTTTTGGTTATTAGTTCTTTTATTTTTAATTTTGAGTATACTTACATGTAGATGGGTGGAGAGGGAGAGGGAGGTCAAAGAAAAGATAGATGGATTGTGGGAAGAGTGATATGAAGGAAAAGGAAGTTATTGATAGCATGATGGGTGACAGGATAGAATGAAAGAAAAAAATGTTTTGCGATGACCCCAAATAACACGGGACAAGGGCAGGTAGATGATGATTAGTGTCTTTATTCAAATAATTAAATCATAATAGTCTAATACTAAATTATATAATACATATACAGTAGGGCCTTGTTAATCCGGAGAGGCAAAAACAAGACTGTTTTCGGATTATCGAGGCATCCGGATTATAGTAGGTAGGTATGCTATATGTAGTTTCTTAGTTTCTGTTTATAATTTTCGCACTTAATTTCAATGGCCCGGTCTCAAAGTCTACACATAACTTCGTGGCTATCAAACTCGTTATCTTTAGCCTATTTTAAAGAAGTGTTTAAAGCTTCTACTTCCTCTGAAATACCAACTTTTTCAGAGGTGAGAACTTCAACGCTATTGTCCTCATCTTGCTCATACGAATTTGAACTCCATTGGCCGGCCGGATTACAGCGATCATCGAACAAGCGGGAGTCCGGATTAACGAGACCCTACTGTATTATGTTATCCGCAATCTGTATAATTCCAGGCAATGTATTCCAGGCAAATAGGGATTATCTGGAGTGCCTGCTGTTGCACCAGCAATATAGGAAATGTGGTGCTTGGTGATTATAACAGATTACTGGTAACATAATATGTATACACTTGAAAAATGTTAACCTTCTTGTTAACTTCAAAAAGCTAAAACATGCTTGTGGTCCAAAACTCAAGTCATGTAGTTGTAACACATGCTGGACACATTTTGGTTTGCCATCTATAAGATACATAACTGTAGCATCTCCAAGCTCAAAATATAAGTCAAGTTCTTATATTGTGCCTAAATACAGCTATTCTAGCAGCTTCAAAAAATTGATTTACTTTATTTATGAAATACTTACTAATGTTATAATTACAGACAAAAGTATCAACAAAATACAGAAAGGGAGCTTGTGAAAACTGTGGAGCTATGACACACAAAAAGAAAGACTGTTTAGACAGGCCTAGAAAGGTAAGTTCCATGTTTATTTAACAACAAAATTATTTGTCAAAAACCATACAATATATTGTTTTTCTTGCAAACTAAGTATCATAACTTTTTGACGACAAACTTGTATAATGTTACAGATTGGTGCAAGATTTACAAATGCTGGTATTGCAGCTGACGAGTTTGCCCAGCCTAACCTGAACCTCAGCTATGATGGCAAGCGAGACAGATGGAACGGATATGACCCACTGCAGCACAAAGCTATTATTGAGGAATATCAGAAGGTTGAAGATGCCAAGAGGGAACTTAGAGCTAAGAATTTAGAACAAGGTAGGACATAAGACTTAAATTACTGTGTATACTTGCATAGTACAGTATGCGCTTTATAAGTTACCACTCTGAAATAGAAGCATGTATACCAACGAGGCAAGTTTCAAAACAATAAACCAGGGATTGCAGATGAATTGTCCATTCTCACTACCCCGGCGTAGTTCTAAATCGGAACCTGGTTTTAGACCGTAAGAGTCAAGACGTCAATGAGAATCTACCCTAATATTATTATTTCCCCAAAATTACCATTTTCTACTTGCACAATACTGCCGTGCTAAGCTCAAAATTGGTATGTTAGCTTAAAGAAAGATGCATCCAATAATATAAGTCAATTAGTGGTATCTCATTTGAAACGTGTGAAAAACCCTTAGAAAAGTTCTACCAATCTATACTTACAGTAAAAAGAAGACTATATTTACAAAACTTCAAATTTCTCGACATTAGCTTTCCTTGAGATACTGCTTTTTTTGCGTTTAGCACAGCAGAATACCTCTCGATCACACTGGCGCTTTAATTTATTACTGCACCTTGCCTTCTGTTCAAGAGTGCTTTAAAGTTTGCATCAAACTGTGACTACATTTGTTAAAAATATTTATTTTTCTTCTCTATGATTGCCACAGATCCTACAGCCATGGAGGACGACGACAATGCTGAAGAAGATGAAGACAAATATGTGGATGAAGTTGATATGCCTGGTACTAAGGTGAGTGACACATTCTGTTATTACTTTACTTACCACTTTCCATAAACTGTCGACTATTGTATGAACAGTTATACAGGGTAGAAGGAAAACTGACGCACAATCTGATATTTTCAGTACAGGCCCCTAGCAATGCTATTTTTGATAAAAGTAAATAAAAAACATTTTGTTTACCATTCTATACAATAATTACAACAATGAGAGGTCCAGAAATCATGTACATACGCTGCACATCAATCAAGCTATACCAAACTGTAAAGTTTTTTCCCAATTGAATATGAACCTTATGCTTTTGTAATAAAGTTGAAAAACTATGATAAAAGTTTGAGAGATTGAGGTAATTTTATGTGCTCTCGTCAAACAGTATCCCGTATTACATGAATGTCCCTTCCATGATGCATTTAGTTAGTTTATAGTTTCACGTCACCGTAAAAATGCCGATATAGTGTTGACCATAATCCCAATTTTGTTTTAGTACTTAATATCCATTCATAATTATTTGTCTTCACAGGTGGACTCTAAACAACGGATCACAGTACGTAACTTACGTATCAGAGAAGACACCGCGAAGTACCTGCGCAACTTGGACCCCAACTCTGCCTACTATGACCCCAAGACGCGTTCAATGAGGGACAACCCAAATCCAGTTACACAAGAGTGAGTATATTGGAAAAGATTTGTTTGCCCAGATTTGATTAAAAACTATTAATCTGCAAAGCTTTGAGCACAGGCGTAGGGTAGCTAGCCTTTCGGTATTCTATAGGATTTTATTTTAGAGAGTGTGCACGGGAATTACATGACTTGATTCTGCCATCGCCCTTCCACCATCAGACGATTACGGCGAGTGTCCACCCTTACATCGTTGGCACCTCTATGATCCGGACAAAGCGTTCTCCTCATCGTTTAAACCGCGTACATGGAAGGACTGGAACAACTTGCCTGCTGCGGACTTCCCGTCCCATTATAATTAAAGTGTCTTCAAGGTTAGAGTGAATAGGCTCTTAATAAACTAGTGCGCTTCACCATCATTGATTGCATCACTGCTTACCATCACATGGGATTGCAGTCAAGCCCTAGTTTATAATTTTTTTTTTTTTTTAATAAATATTGTACAACTTTTTCACACAACGCCATCTAGTCCTAAGCTAAGCTAAGAGCTTGTGTTATGGGTACTAAACAGCTGATAAACATACTTGTATATTTCTAAATACATACATATTATAGATAAATTACACCCAGACACAGAACAAATGATCGTGCTCATCACACAATTATTTGTCTTGCGTGGGAATCGAACCCACGACCTCCGGCGTAGCAGTCAGTCAGGGTCACTAACTACTAAACCAACAGGCCAGTCAAATATAATATATAATATGTCATCCCATTGGTCAGATCGGACTACGAGGGCGAGAACTTCGTGCGGTTCAGCGGCGACACGCGGTCGCACGCGGCGGCGCAGATGTTCGCGTGGGAGGCGCAGGCGCGCGGCCTGGACGTGCACCTGCTGGCCGAGCCCACCAAGCTGCAGCTGCTGCAGCGCCAGTACCACGACAAGAAGGACCACTTCAAGACACAGGTTTGTACGCAGAATAAGCTCAAATAGAATACAATACTGAGCTGGAATAGAATGGAATATGAAAGTACAATATAATCTATATATATAAAAATGTTATGTTGGTTTGTGTATGCTTCAAAAACTCAAAAAGTTCTGCACCGATCGAGCTGAAATTTTAGCATGATATATTCTCCGCATCAAGGATTGTTTTAATCTGTTTATTTTTTTTCTTTTTTCTTTTATTTTAATCACACTGTGCCACAGCAAAGCGTGGCAGGGTACAGCTAGTTTTTACATACTTCTTTTGCATCGTTTACAACTTAGTATCATTCACCCTTGAGTTTCTACTAACCCCATATTACTGATGAAGTTTACCAAATGAGGAGTGATTTTTAAGGGTTGCTTTTGATAATGAAAAGGCTATCTAGTAGCTTGTAAGACTAATACTGTAGTAACTTCTAGCCACAAATATTATAATCACCTCAATTAAATTGAATAAATAAAATATAAATGGAGAATTAAATAGTTTCGTGTATGGATGCACCCTGCGGTTCTTCACCCATAACCAAAATATATAAAATCCCATTGAAAATAGTAATATTATTGACATAAGTGTAAAATAATGTAAAGGCCAAATCTAGTAATTAAGAACGTTCAAAATCGAATCGCAATTTCATCTACTTAAACGACAATCAATGTTAAAAAATTAATTTTCCTTAATATATTTTTGACAGATTGCGACTGATTAAAATAAAAAAAAAACATTCTTAGAAATACGGGAAGTCTACCTCAGATAATTATTAAAACAAAGTCACTTTATATTATCAATAAATTGACGGTCGAAACCCTAAAGTTAACACATCGTCCTATTTCTATCATTCGTTTGATTAACTTTTTTTGTATTCCAGGTCAAACAATCAATTCTAGAAAAGTATGGTGGCGAGGAACACTTGGCCGCACCTCCTAAGGAGCTGTTATTAGCACAAACAGAAGTGTTCACACGATACAACAGAGACGGTACACTGGTGCAAGGCCCAGAGAAGCAGCTTGCCAAGTAAGTATCGCAGTTTTTATCTACAACACGCATATTATTATGATCACCATGTCTACAGAAGATTCGAAGAAATGACAACTTGAAAAAACATTTATTTAATCTTGAGCATGACAATATCATGAGTGAACTGGACAAGAACTGGGTGGAATGCACCTCTTGTCCAGCGTTACTCTATATAGGGTGACTGGTAATTAGTGACCGATTCTTAAACACGTGATTGTATTCATGATTTCAATAAACTTTCCCAAAGAAACTTTTTTTTTATACACAATAACTTATCACACAATACAATAACGCTGTTTGAAATTATCGCGCGCGCGTCTGTTTTCGATCACAGTAGGCACGAATCGACACGATCTATCAGCTGATTGTCTGACCTCGAAAAGGGCAAAATCTACTAGTAGTAGTAGCGTCACACGCTCTCCCGCCCACCTCACCGCTCCCGTTGTGAAGTATTGACGTCATTGAATTAATTGAAAGTGAAAAGTATAAAAAAAGTTTTCTTTGGGAAAGTTATTCGTATTCATAAGTACAATCACGTGTTTAAGTATCGGTCACTAATTACCAGTCACCCTATATAAATTTTAATCTACTTAGTCAGCTAGTAAAAATAATTTTGATGTAAGTCCTGTGCAGGTCCATTTTGCTGGAAAGCATTTTGAGCTCATTGTAATTTTAAATCTTGTTTTCAGGAGTAAATACGAAGAGGATGTATTGATAAATAACCACACGTCTGTATGGGGCTCGTACTGGCACGAAGGACAGTGGGGATACAAGTGTTGCCACTCTTTTATAAAGGTATGAAAATTCAAGTATTATTTTTGTAAATAATCTTTTTCTTAAAGCTATCCTAGGCATAGGCGGCAGGTTAGAGGTTGAATCTTCTCCGTCGAACATGATTAGTCAGGGCGTTATGTGTAACAAACCAAGAAATACACTTTAGGTTGACTTAACCATTACATTTAAAGATCCACACTAATATTAAGAAGAGGAGAGATTTGTTTGATTGTATCTAACGAATAAACTTAAAAAGTACTTGACCAATTTGAAAAATACTTTCACCATTGGGAAGCTACACTACTTCCGAGTGGCATTAGCTCCTTTTTATTCCAGTATTACCATGGTAACGGGAACTATGCGCGTGAAACCGCGTGACATCCGCTAGTAAAAAATTATAAAGTACAGCAAAACGAGTGACAGTTCCTAGGGTGGAGGTAGTCTAGTCTCCACGACGTCAGAATGGTAAGTGTTTATCGTCCTAGCGTTCCTCCATTATCTAGGCTCCGTCATAGCATGAAGTCAGCCGTCATCACGACGGTGCAGTGTTGCCTTCTCCCAAAACTCGTGCTATGTTTAGTTTTAACTTTATACTGATGACTGTCTCCAACATATTTTATTGTAATTATTTATTGTCTGTCTAGATGTCGTACTGCGTTGGCGAGGCAGGCAAGTCCGTGGTGTTGGAAGTGCATGAAGATAAAACAGTCGCTGCACAAGAACCCATAGAGAAGAAAGAAAAAGGTATCAAAAGTTTCACTTTAATTGCGCTCACTACCTCCAAATTCAAAATAAGTCTGAAATAAGTCATTTTGACCGCAACAGTCTGTATAGATGACAAACCAAAATAAGCCCCACACGCCACGGTCATGACTACATGTAACGTCATGACTTAAAGTATGAGTTTGTAGACTGGCGCAGAGGGCACGTTTTTGCTTTTTTGACATAAAAAGGCGGAATAAGGTTAAATAAGAAGCACCTGAAACCTGTAAAGACCTCACTCAAAGTTGGTTGGCTCCATCTCAAAGCCATCCCTCAAACACCGCAAGCGCTCATTGGTCAAATCAAATAGCGCGCGCTTCTCCGGTTTCCTTTTACACACTTCCTTCCCTTTTCACAAACCCACCGAGAGGAATGACATTACACAGATAATTTAAATTCCACAGAAAAAGAGAAATCAGACAAATCCTCATCATCCGATTCAAGTTCAGACAGCAGTTCTTCAGACTCTGAGAAAGAAGTTCGATCTAAAACAGAGAAGACTAGCAAGAAGAAGAAAAACAAAAAGAAAGCCAAGAAGAAGAAGAAGAAGGAACTTAAAAAAGGGAAGAAGGAAGAGGACAAATTGAAAAAGGTATATAAAGCATTTTACTTTTCCTATAACTTTTTATTAATTTATTTCTGTAAAATGTATGTACACCCTAACTATATTATACAAAAACTAAAAAAAGAGACGGGGTTGAAACTCTTAGCGCCGTGGGATCCGAATGCTCGTCTTCTTTTCAAAGACATCTTGCAAACGTTTAGTTGACGCTTCCCGTGACCCAGGGGCTAGTAAAGGCCAGTCCTTCTGGCCAGAGAAACGTGGCAATGCCGCCAGTCTTTTGGGAACTTTACCAGCTGGCAGCGATGCAGAAGAATTTTTTGACGCTTTGTAGTTATTTATTGTTAGGTTTAGCTATTTATTTTTCCTTTAACTAAATCGTTTCCTGCGGTATGTTATGCACGCTTAAATTACCAGCCTGTAACTGTCCCACTTCAGGGCACAGGCCTATTCTCTTAAAAATCTTCTCTTTAAGAGAATAGGCCTGTGCCACGACTCCACGAGCATTGATCACCGGAACGAAGTTTCCCTTCTTAGTTAACTATAATTCCAGGTTTCCTCACGATGTTTTCCTTCAGCAATGTCAATGATGTCTAAGATAAACATAGAAAGGCTGTACGACTACTATCAATAGACTGATTTAATATAGAGTGATTTAAAAGAAATGTTTATTTATGTTTCAGGCGCTGGAAATGGAAGAACGGCAACAAAAGCGTGCCGAATACCTCTTATCAGTAGACGAGAGGAAACGTCCATACAACAGCATGTTCGACGTCAAGGCACCCACTGAAGACGAACTGGAGGCCTACAAGATGAAGAAGAGGCGGGAGGAAGATCCCATGAGCCAGTTTCTATGATAATTGTGTAAATAAGACAAATAAATTGTAAATGAACCTAATTTTGTCTGTTTTTAACCGAGTTCCACAATAAGTGTAGAAACACAATATCCCAAAGATACGCGATCAAAGTCATTCGAAGTTCGGCCTGCAGTGCTATTTAAATTACTGACGACGCATTTTGCCGAAATTAAGTTGCGTTACAGCATTCAGTCTAAACGTAAGTTAACGTAACGCCAGCGTAAGTTTAGCGGCCGTATCCTGTAGAGCACGCATCCATACACTGCATACCTACACACAAAGCGAACCGGATTCAGCCGCAAAAGTTCGGCACTTAGGGCTGAAACTGCGTTAAGCGGGCGCCCGCGACGTGCATCCGTCGCGTGACACACGGGTGGGCTCCGTTGGAACACGACGGTCCCTGTCTCGGGTACCCGTCGCGGAGACCGGATTATTTTATTTACGCAGTGTCGCTAGTTCAATAATTTAATTTATTTTTTTATTAATTTCGCTAGTTTCGGGCTCCGTTGCGTAGGTGCGGGGCGCTCCTTCCCGTAACGGACGCCCGCGCAGGTCCGAGCGACGGAGCACTTTTGTATGAAACCGCGCGGGTGCCCGCTTAACGTAGTTTCAGCCCTTATGGTGTGTCATGAGCCTAATACGTTGGAACGTAAAATCAGCTGCGGAACTTCGGTCGCGTATCTTCCGCATAGTGGGTTTAGACACTAAGGGCTGGAGAGGGTTTTCTTACATGAGCCATGCCGTTTTTTTTATGTCACTCCAACCAGCCCATCTCCTTCCAGAAACAGCATAAGTCTCCAAAACTAGTCGTGGCGTCCACAAGTGATTTTTGTGGTCCAAGGGTCCTCTTCCGTATCTCAGTGCCGCCTATGCACTAAAGAAATACGTGTGCTATCGTTTCCTCCAGCTCTATGCATGCCCAGCATAGAGAACTTATATAAATGGAAGACTATCTTGTACCCGCGACTTCGATCGCAAGGAGGTCTAAGTATGTATATACAATAATAAATATCACGAAACATGTAGTTATGTTGAGCTATGTGGATACAACGGAATATCAGCATGTCGTATGGAGTGACTGTCTATCTGGTGGAGTTGCGAGGTTTTCGGACAAAGATCCATAAAAGACAGCTGGGTGTAAACACACATAGCTGTGTTACTACATACGTTTATTCGATGGTTACCCATTTACAAACCGATGTTGTCAATTTTATAATAGTCGCGCTGTTTTTACTAGGCAACAAGCCACTCTGGATAGGTAGGTACAACATTATGTTTACCGAAAAATCTCTAGTATTTATCTACAACATTACTCTAAGGCGGGTTTCCTCTTTTGTAATACAGTTTATTGAACAGGACAAAACAAGTATGCTTACGAATTTTTGATGCAAAACAACACAAAAAAATATTTGTGGTTTGCCTTCACGGTGAATCACTCGATTTTCTACTATTGACGTCATGGTGAGGCAGAATAGTAATGTCCTCTGCCAATGAATATTAAAAAAATATTTATGATCAGTGTTGCCTTCCCCAAATAAGGAAGCACAATTAGTACAACTTCCAAAATAAGGGAGACTCTGCGTACTTTGCTTGAGAGACATGTAATTGCCATAGTTTTGATTACATATAAAAAATCTGTCTATGTGTTACTGTCAGTAGAATTATTTAAAAACATAACTAATTAATTCTACTGCCGTCGTCGTTGGTAGACTTGGTAGCTTTTTGATTTTGGTTACGCCGCCCGCCATATTTGTTGAAATGTCAAACGATGTTTTACTCTTGTCATTTTTCATTTCCTTTTTGATTAGTGGACCGTCCTATTCATAGTTTTTGTGATTGTTACAATAAATAAAGAGTTATGATGGCTGAAGATACGACAGCCGACGCGACGAGGCGACTGAATGTGAAGAAGCAGACCCTGGATGATGCCTACGCGGCACCGGCGAACTTCCTAGAAATCGACGTCGTGAACCCAGTTACGACCATGGGAGTAGGGAAGAAACGTTACACGGATTACGAAGTTCGCATGAGGGTAAGCTGACGACTCTATTATTGTCATATAATTAGATTAACGGCCGCTATTGACGCGTCAACGTGAATTAGTGGGCGTATCACGAACGGACGCGACGATGCGCCGATACGATGAGATAATTGAAGTAAACCAAGTTTTTTTGCTTTCAGACGAACCTGCCAGTGTTTAAAGTTAAGGAATCAAGCGTCAGACGGCGGTACAGCGATTTCGAATGGCTTAGAAATGAATTGGAGAGAGACAGTAAAGTAAGTCCAACGTTATTTGGTAATTGATAATGGGAGCGTGTTTTTTGTCTGTTATCAGTGAGCCAAAATGTTTATTGATACGTGTGAATCATAATTGACCAGTCTCCGAATTAATTTGATAACAAATTTCGCCTTTATGATGTGTGTTTGCAATTATTTTCTGTTTTGTTATTTTTTTGACTAGTGTTGTTTACTAAGTATGAGACTATAATATCAGTGGTCTTAAAAACAGAAAGGGCACTGAACTGGTGACATTCTTATAGTTCCAAGTTGATTATGACTTCTACTTTTCATTGGAAGCTAAAATTAGTATAAACTTTAAATAAGAATGTGGTTTGCAATCCCTGGCTAAGTCAAAGTTAATGGACAGACATAACAAAACAATATGATTAGTCATCATAATTGTTTCCATACTTTTTCAATGTCTGCCACTCATACATTACTAATAGGGATGCCAGATGTCTGGTTTTCGACCGGACAATCCGGATTTCTTTATGCCTGTCCGGTCACAAGATTCTTGGTACACCCGACAATGGATAAGTGGATGCAGAAAGTACATTTGTCCATTAAAAAAAAAAATTAAAACTTGTCCGGTTTTTTCTTTGAACACATCTGGCATCCCTAATTACTAATGTAGGCATCATGGCTTTATATCGAACACAATAATTCATCATCATCTGACTAGCCTTCTATCTGTTGGGGTTTAGTTTACCCAGTTAGTCATTAATTTTACCATTGGGTGTGAGCAAAGTTAGTTAGAAAAGCCTTATTGGAACTAAGTTGACGTTAGTATTCAGTCTAACCGGATGCTGCAGCAGATGCACCAATCCATAAACTGACCTCTGCAAAGCATTGCTTACCTTTCAATCAACCTGTGCGGCAGTTATTACTCAACTGAAGGCCCTATCAGAATAACAGCGCTGTGGTATTTATGGTTTTTCTTTAAATATCATGGCATTGTGCTCAGATAGGGGGCTTTTCGGCCTTGCACAGGTCCTTTTGTAATTTATTTAATATGTTAAATTTAGTTATAGTTTTAAACTGTTAAATTCCTGTGCATGTCCCAAATGAACATATTTTCTTTCTTTCTTTCTTACTACAAAGATCCTAATAATGAACTGAATAAGTAACTATGAAGTTTTATGTCTTCCTCCTTTTGTCATAATGCCTTAGTATTCTTCAAGCAAAAGGGTTTTCAATTTATTAACAAAAGCACCGTGACTCATTATAAATTACTGCCTATACTGTTAAAGGTTGATATCATTTATATGTTAAATGAGTCTTTAACTAATATTTTATTTGCAATTTCCGCACTTGATCTTCACACCTGTGAAAAATGTTTTATTCATCTTTATTCTGGAAAAAAAACTTATTTATTTTATTTTACTTACTGTGAAATAGAAATCATACTTATGATTAACCAAAGGCAGAGCAGCTACTCACTATTTAACATAATAGTGGCCTTCCCAATTTAGTAACTGGGTAACAAAATACCAATTGGTTTCCGATTACCTATAAAGATCTGAAAAGATAGCTGATACCATTGAATCATGCATGTAGCCTTAGTATGTAATGGATGGTCATCCATGGACTGACCTTGTTTATTGTCCTTAATCACTTTTTTAAAACATAACGTCACGCCTGTAATCCCCGAAGGGCTAGGCAGAGGCGTACCTGGTAGTACACCCACATTTCGCCAGTTATGTTTAAGTCCCATGTAATAGGGGGCGAGCCTATTGCCATCTATCGGGCACAAACCCAGACTCCGGGCTGCTACTGAGAAATCCCAGATGGAAAAACTCAATAACACTTTACCCGACCCGGGGATCGAACCCTGGACCTCATGCTCAGCAGTAGCGCTTGCGACCACTAGATCAACGAGGCAGTCGGCACTTTTTTAAAAGTGAAACTTAATCACTTTTTTAAAAGCTTTGTTAGTCAACTTAAATGGCTGTTATTATAGCCACAATTATATGTATTAAACTTATGTAAGTACTTCTAAAAATATTGCTAACCATTTCTTTGTAGATTGTCGTCCCACCTCTACCGGGCAAGGCCCTCAAAAGACAGCTACCATTCCGCGGAGATGACGGTATTTTTGAAGAAGAATTTATTGAGGACCGTAGAAAAGGTATGTGGTAGATTTATCTTAATTTTTATATACTTATTCAACTTAAATGCTCTCAATCATCAAGCAAAAGGTTAAGTCAGTTAGTTTTCTAAAGTAAAGTCAGCAGGCTCATTAGATTAACCTTGACTTTTGATATTTCTAGTTGAGTTAACGTCTAATAAAAAAGAAGAATTCAAGCCATACATGTTTTATTGTTAAGCCAGAAATAGTTTTTATTTTTAATTTAATTATTACTGAAATTAGCCAAGGCCTTTAGCCTCATATTTATTTATGTTGTTGTTATTTTTTTGCAAATCATAAAAGGTAATATTCTTCTTCTTTAACGTATTATTAGTGACTTGTTGTGAGAGTTTTTATGCTGCCCATTTGCCTTTGGCTTCACAATTTCACATGCCGTCAAGAAATATCTCTCAGGCATGCCGGTTTCCTCGTGATGTTATCCTTCACCGTTTTTAAGCAAGTTTAAAGTATGTAATACAGCTAAAAGATTTTTTGTCTTCTAACTTCTTACAATCTAAGACTGGTACCATAGCAATATTGTAAAAATTTACCTACATACTACCTATATTGCAGTACTAATGCTTTTTACATAATTACGATATACAACACACGTAAACAAGTTATGATAATCGTAATGAATCATGCTTTATTTACCATTCTAATGACTAACCAATAGATCTTTATCTTTTCAATTATGCTCAGTATTACCGATGTTCAACTTCTGGATAAAATAGAATTAAATTAAAATTGTTATTTATAATACAGTACCCGCGTCTAACAGACTGTCTCAATGCAATGGGCAAAGGCATATTCTTCTATAGAGAAGACTCAAGCATTAATCTTTGCCAGCTCAAGGTGGACTAGCTATTTCCGACTTGTATTAAACTACGAGTATATTTTCCTTCAATACACAATTGTGAATTAAAAAAGCCATATTGATGCTTGCTTTGATTTCAATCCACCATCTCGTACATGAAAGGCTTGACGTTAATTACTGAGCCATCATAATATTTTAATTTCATTATTTTTTTACTGTCAAATGCATAGTGTTTCAAATGAAATTTTGTGTCTAAATCACTCTTTTTGATTTCAATTTCGATATGTCGGCCGTAATTTATCTTATGAGCTGTAAAAAACATGGAAAATAAGTTACAATAGTGCTCTTAATCCCTTATACCGTTATGTTACCCTCTCGAACACTGGTACTCTTTCTGTAACCCTACCCTACACTAGTACCTTTTACTCTACCATAATCTGGGACCCATTTTGTAACCCTATCGTACCCTGGTACCCTTTATGAAACCCTACCGTAACCTTGCACCCTTTATGTAACCCTACCATACCCTGACACCCTTTATGTAACCCTACCGTACGCTGGCACCCTTTATGTAACCCTACCGTACCCTGGCACCCTTTATGTAACCCTACCGTACCCTGGCACCCTTTATGTAACCCTATCGTACCCCGGTACCCTTTATGTTTTGCTGTTAGATTCCAATTAGCTTGCACAGTTATTGCACTTATTCTGTCATAAAAATATTTCAATAATAATATATTACTGTGTGAAATTTACTGTCTTTCGCTTGTGGCGTAAATAGTTTGAAAAGATGCCAATATGAAAATAGTTGATACACATTGTTTTCTATTTGTAAAGAAGAGTTGTCCCATTTCGGGTAGCGTCAATAACCCATTAACTATATGATGAAGTGGACCCATTACTCTCTGTGTGTGTAGTAGGATGTAACTACTTAAAAATCGATGGGTAAATGTTTAGGGTCACCCCTCTCGCTCTTGACTTGGCTTCACAATTTCACATCCCGTCAAGAAATATTTTTCAGGCATGCCGGTTTCCTTGCGATGTTCTTTTTCACCGTTTTTGAGGCAATTGATATTAATACAATACGCACATGAGCCTGCAAAGGTACAGAGGTGAAAAGCAAGGTGTAAAGTCCGCCGGTCGCACCACTAGGCTCGGCGATACTGGCTTACACCCGCGGTTATTTCCGCATTGATTTCCGACACTATGTCACAGAAACCACCATCTCACAGGTATCTCTCCGCCATCGGGCGCCTTCAATGGTTAAATCAAACAGCACTCGCTTTCCCGGTTTCCTGTTACACATTTCCGTCCCTTTTCACGTAATCACTCCCACAAAATATATTAAGCAACCGAAAGAAAAGCTGAATGACGACGACTATTAATTTGCATGAAACTAAAGTTCTATTCATTTACCTACTTAAGTACCTATATGTATTATTTCCATGTAAATTATGGTTTTAAGTAGTAAAATATTTAAAGAAGATTTAATTTACTGAAAAATGAGTAAGTAGGTACTTTTCTTGTACTCATTCATAAAATTGAATGAAGTCGAATGTTCACTATTACCAGTGCGATGTCTGTCGATGTCAGTCTTATCAATTAAAAGCACAAAGTCACTTCAGTAAAATTATAATTATAATTCAATTGTACGCCTACCAAATTAGTCATTTCATATAGGTACTGTGTTTTATTTCAAACATAAATATTACTATCTACATTTACTTGAAACGCAATTATCATCTTCTGCCTAGCGTTTTCCCAACTAGGTTGTGTATTCGGATGCAGCTGAATACCAGTGTTTTACATGGAGCCTGTCTGATCCCCACAACCCAGTAACTGGGTAGCACGATATCCTTTGGTTAAACTGGTTGCCAGATTTGTGGCAACCAGTTTAAGCAAGGGCTCGTGGCTACTCGTAATTACTGTCAAAGATCTACAAATCACAGCAGAGGCCCATCCAGGTTGACTGGCCTGTTGGTCTAGTAGTTAGTAACCCTGACTGCTATGCCGGAGGTCGTGGGTTCGATTCCCTCCCAAGACAAATGTTTGAGTTATGAGCACGATCATGTGTTCTGTGTCTGGGTGTAATTTATCTATAATTATGTATGTATTTAGATGCTGCTATTGCAATCGTGTCTCAATGACCGGTCATTGTTCGAATATTTGACAACTTTGACAGTTTTTGTATGGGAAATGTGTCATAAGTTTGACGTTATACGTCAAAAATCGATCATTGACCGGTCATTGAGACACGATTGCAATAGCAGACTCGACCCCCAGGCGTGATGTTATGTTACTTCGCCGCTGGTTCGAATACATTGCATGTGTATTGTGTACTAGATTTATGTGTTTTTCAAACATTCGAAACTTTAATTGATATTCTCTTGACATTGCGTGTGTTCGATCAAAGTATTTTATGAACTGAGATGCGCAATTATTTTTATTGTACAGGCTACTGAGTTACTAGCGAACCGCTTCGCATGGGTAAAAACATGTTTGGTTTAGTTTTACATACACAATTAGTTAGTATAAGTACCTACTCCGCCCATTTACTCCCTTACTTAAATTTTCCAAAAATCCTATAAAATTCTGTAATTAGGTTTTCTTTACGAAGTCTTTTAAAAAATCCTTACCTTACCTTAGTTTAGACTATAGGTACGTTAGTTGCCAGGACATACGATTTTAATTTTAAAAGTAAGTATAGAATAGATAAACAAATTTAACTATGGCAAGAACCATGATATCCGGAAAAAGCGTCAAAAATGAGTGCAACTACACAAATTGTATGGAACAGCTGTTTTATTTGCTCGATGTTTTTTGATGGTCATCACCATCTCTAAGGCTTTAAACCCGTACTATTTACGATAAGTTATTTTATCTCTCGGTGTCAATGTTTTCTCTGCGATAAAGAATGCAATATGCTATCAATAAATTATCTCGAAAATAAACTTAGGTAAATATCTCTACTTTACCTTGAGATATTTTTTTCTTGTTAAAAACATCAACAGAATATCTAATCTTCTATTCAGAGTATTCCCTGCACCCATGCTTTTAGCACCAATCAATATAAGGTCCTGCGCAAACGCAGACACTTTTTGTGGCCGACACGGCACACCGAACACTTTTAGTCTCATGAGTGTGTGTTGAGTGGAAGCAACTGGACACACACAACGTATGCGCAGGGAGTGGCTTATTTCATACTGGTATTATAGAAATCAAATATTCATTGGTAGCTTGTATCTGACATAAGACAGAGACACAATAGTGTCCACGTTTGAGCCCTGCCTTACACATTTGGCACACACCGCTACACATCAAGCTATACAATTCCAGTATAAGCTGATCTCGCATTGTATAGGTTTTCCGTACAATGCGAGGCCAGCGTAAACCGGAATTGTATAGCTTGATGTGTAGTCGTGTGTACTCAAAGAGATTTAAAAGACTATAGAGCGGGCATGTCAAGGAAATGTCATAGAAAAACTTTGATTCCATGTCTCAGTAACGCCATCTAGAAGAATATTGGAGCGGCAGTGGAGCGTACTAAAAAAAACTCATAGACTTGTGTCCAGCAGGACACACTTTTTCGGACTAAAATTTTGTTTGTGATGTCCGGTCTATAGGTATTGAATGTCTTTGTGTGTACTAAAATGCATACCTAGGTGCTCATTCGGGATAACTCCTTTTACTTGAATCAACTAAACGTTAAAATAAATGGACTCAACAAAAATACTTATTTATGGTCTAGGCATGTACTTATTCTTATATGTATAACGTCAGCGGTTACGGGCAGTCGCTTGCTAACATAATACACACAAACATCACGCTTGCGCCGGTTGTCCCGGAAAGGTTAGGCAGCGGTATACTGTAATGCCTGTAGTCCCGCATAATAACGTTATACTCTCACATTTTGCCAGTTATGTTATGTCCCATGTAGTTAGGACCGAGCCTATTGCCATCATTTGGGCACAAATTCAGACTCCGGGCTTCTTATTCCTTACGCCCTACGCGCCCCACGTTTCAGACGGTCAATAAATACAATACACTAAGAATTTAGACAATCATTCAACCACACACAGTCATTTTGTATACAAAGTATTGTTGTAAACCTTTTCTAAAAGAGTAAGAGGTGTTTCATGCCCATTCTTCTCCATACAAAACTATTTTTTGGAAGGGGCAACTAGAATCATTTCCTATTTTTTTAATTTTAAGTAATATGGCCACAGTCTAAAAAGCTACAGTCGTCCGACGAAGCTGTCTAGACAGGGCAATTGTACGGTGTGTGAGGGGCGAGACGCGGGAAAGCCGCTCCCGCACTGCGAACAAAACGATGTTCGTAGTGCGGGAGGTACCTATTATTCAGGGCTCACGCGTGTCTAGACGTTGTCGGCATTTTTCCAGACATCAAAGGCGTCGACCTACTGTATTAATATATATACTGTGGTATGACGTTCAAAAGTGCCTTTAGGTCTAATTGAAGAAAAAAAATTGACTTTTTTTGACATAAGTAACATTTGTTTATATCGTGTTAAGTTTCGCGTTTAGATTTTTAGTTACTCTACTAGCGTCTAAAAATCTTCACCAACTTCAAAATTAATAATATCATTATGAGTAGGACTGCATAGATTCATAAACAATTTGCGTATTACCCAAATAGCAAAATTTGAATACCTATCTTATCAATAATTCTTTATGAGCAGCTAACTACATACATTTTCCTTATTTCATAAAAATGTTTTGGTAAGCCATGATTTACTTATTCCGATTTTTCCTTTTGATATTATGATGAGGATAATTCAAACTTCCCCGTTCTTTTTTCTTCCTCAAATATGATATGACATGTTTATTTGTTAAACTTAATACACAAGTAAAAATAAGATTGAGGAATGATGTGATAAAGCAACGTTGTGTTTTAAAAGAAAATGTGGTAACAAAAATTGTCACGTTGAATAGCAATGCTGATTCTCTGACCTAAATAAAGGCCAGCCTTCTAGTCACATGAAGAGTCGACCAACCTCTTGGCGATGTCCCAGTAAACTCGATGGGCACTCGGACCCCATGGCCCGAGTGTTTCAACCCCAAACGGTTCAAATATATAACTTCCAATAAGGTTGTTATATCACTTAAAACTTCTCTAACTTCGTTCCTATCTGTCACCGTATGTCTTTGTCATTTTCTAAGCCATGTTAATTCTCTAATTTGTATTTTATTTTAGAACAAGGTAATCCGCACCATTTTCTAAATATGTCAACTTTAATAATATAATGATAATGTTGCAAAACAATAATAGTACTACCTAGCAGTGTGTAGCATTATATAATATGCCATTGTTAACATATCTACGTATTCTCCTATTACGTACAATAATTTGTTCATTACATATCGCATAAAGTTTATTACCCCTTTTGCAATACATGACGTGTAATCACTGAAATCAATAAAATTCGTAAAACTGAATTAATCGGACTATCCGATAACGCGCAATCATAAAACTGGGCGGAACTTGATTTACAATAGTTTGTTTTGTCGCGAAACATTTTTGCATATTTCATATAAACTCTGTCGAACTACCTAGTTTAAAGTAGGATTATTTTTATAAAAATCATCATACTTGATCGGTCAGTGCACTTGTCTGATCTATAGGCTAATACATAAGTGAAGGCTAGGCGGATGACAATTACAATTACTTGAAACTCAGTAATAAGATTACAAAGTCAACATGACTTGTTCTCAGTTTCTCACTTTGTCGGGATCGGCGTTCAATACAACCAAATGCAGCTAGATGCCTGTATTTTACCGCATTTAGCGACTTCCTATTTGATAAGAATGAAGACTGGTTGCCAGAATTTTGGGCCAAATGACCGTCATGGATCCAGGAATGGCCGGGACCAACTTCTTAATATTGAGCTTTCTGAGACACAGATAAGTCTCGGCATGTCGTTACATGCACACCTAGATGGAATCCACGGATTGACTTAAGCAACTGTGGCTTTTCCTTTTAAAGACTCGTACGGCTCTTATTATTAACACAATTCGCACGCAGCACGCACCGTAGATGCGTTTTCTGAGTGTTGTACTACGACGGGTTTTTTTTATGCAAGGAAAGATACTTTCAAGCTACTTAAAAACACTCATTCACAATGCTCCTGAATCATCAACTCCCTAAGCCACAAGCTCTTTTTAAAAGTTGTACCTTTTTAATTAAAACAACTATTTTAATCTATTACAGGTCTAGAAGTATTCATCAACAAGATCGCGGGCCATCCGTTGGCGCAAAACGAACGGTGTCTTCACATGTTCCTCCAGGACCCCACCATAGACAAGAGCTACGTCCCCGGCAAGATACGAAACACATAATAGACAATATCGGAACCAGATGCGAGCTTCGAACTTTAAAACCATCCTCCTTGTATGTGACCGTATATTGGCCTATTTTTACCAAAAGGAGGTTCTAGACTCGTGTTATTATTTTCAGTACTATCCTTGTTAATCGTGATGTTGATGTTACGTGTTATTACATGTTAATTAACAAATTCACGCACATGATGACCTCGTGTGTGACCCCGCTCATACAAAAATGTCTTCACAATTTGCAAGGACTAGCGACACAGATTCTTATTTATATAAGTGTAAATAATGTCCGATTAGTTTTGCTATAAATGACTGTGCGAAATATAACTCTTATAAAGAATTTTAAATAGTAAAAGTACAGTTTTGAGGTGAGATGTTAAGTTTATGGACATAGACAATAGGCCTGCCTGTCTGGTACATGGGAGACGAAAGTGTCTGTGTTACAACTATGTGTTCTATTGCAATTAGACAGCTGAAAGACAGTTTAAGGTATCAAAGTTGATAGGCCAGTTGCGACGAGTGAGTAGTTTTAAAGTTCCTTCCCGAATGTTATTGCAATTGTGAGAAACAAGTATCAATGTCCCTACCTTTCAAAATTTGCAATAATGTCCAGTGATTTAAAAAAAAACAGAACCAGAAACGAATGCAAACTTTTGAGACCACAGATTACACAGCACAGCATTCCACAGATTATATTTTATAATAAAAAAAGAAATGCTCTTTTCATTTTTTGAAAATGGAACGGTGAAAGACTAGAGGTGCATAATGTTTCACATATTTATATGTATTAGAACAAAAATAAGTTATTGTTTAAATTATTGAGCAATATAATTGAAATTGTTGAAATTATTCGTAAATGATCAAGATTATCAGTTGATTCCCTTTTTTGTGGTTTGCCATGTACATTTCGACATGTAATGCATTATAAATCTCATTATTTTAATGTGTAATTCATTTTTTTTATAATTTCGTTAGTGAAATTGATTGTATTTATTGTGTGTTATTCTATGGGTAGATGTAAAGATGTGTTAACGGCTAAACAGTTTTATGTAAAATTGTAAAGCACCGTTACTACGTTGTAAGAGCGAAAGTTTAAAAATAATCTGAATAACATAGATTGTAAATTAGTTATAGTTGAAAAAAAAATGTGTTTCTTTGTTCAGAGGGGAAAAAGGAGTTTGGCAATATTATTTATAGAAATCGAAAAGTTTTCAGATAAGGAATGACACTGAGCCTTTGGTGTACAAAAATGTAAAATGTTAGCTTTATATCACTAGCTATAAAGTGTGTCCATCACTAGATAATAATCGACTGTTTAGTTACACAGAAGTATAATTTACATGTATTTTCGTTGTACACCAAATTAAATTGGAATACAATGTATTATGTCTATCGTATTAGGATAAATAAATTTGCTATCATGTCATTGCGTGTTTTAATTCGTAAACCTTCATCTGGGCATGCTGTGTGTAAAGGGGCCATGTCCTTTCCTTTTGGGCCAATATCACACAATATCTTTGTATTTATGCTTTTTTTTGTGGTGTCATTTCTCAACGAACGACTTTAACGTAACAGAAAGAAAATAAAGAGGAGTTGTCGGCTGCTTAGCCGGCTTTTTTTTTAATGGGGTTGAAAAATCCTCAAGCATTTCCTTCCCCCAGGGGTCACGGTAACAGACTATACTTCTGCAACTCCCGACTGGTGCTTTGACAGCTCAGCAGGGGGAGGTGTTTGATTATCCCCGCGTCGTCGAAGGGGCGATGCCTAGTCCTACCCCTCATATGGACCAGAGCCCAGAGGGTCTATATGAGGGTAGGACCATCGCCCCTGAACCCATTGCTTACGCGGAGTCCTGAGTGAGCGACGAACACGACGCGACGCGACGTAACACGACGCGACGTAATGCGACGCGATGCTACACGCGACAAATGTCCTACGTGATTTTGGTCATTACTTCTCGAATCTGGTCGCATCTGGTCGCCCTCTAAACAAGTCCGCGTCGCGTCTCGTCGCAGACTGTCATATAGGCCGCAAGTAGGGTAGGTATGCCGTTAAGTTGATCGCGTTCGTCACGTTCCCAGCGTCGCATCGCGTCGCGTTCGTCGCTGACGCAGGACACCGCGTTAGCCGACCCGGACTTCGGCATAGTGCGTCCAGCACGCGTAGCATGATCACCGAAGAAACGGTTTTTGTGAAGTCAACAAAAGCTGGATCTGATCGAGTCTTGATAATAATATGTCAGTTTGATGCTGTGGCAAGGGGCGTTGAACTTACAAAAAGGAAGAGGTTCTTAATTTACCTGTATGTTTTTTGTGTGTTAACTCCGTTATTTGTTACATACGATTTCGATTCGATTCGACGAAAAATTCTGAGGGTAGGTACCTAACTACCTATATTTCCGTCTGGCCACATTTGAATTTCATCGAAATCGGTTTATTAGTTTTGTCTTCGTTTTAGCGTATCGTAACAAAAACATAGACACTAAAATTTATTCTCTCTTCGTCTGTTAAATTTTGTGCATAGCTGGATCAAAAAATCTTTGTTGATCCTCATTTTCAAATTAGGATACAATGAGAAAACAATCGTCACTAAATCCGTCATGGAAATGGCCAATGGATCTTCTGAGATTGATCCCCATTTGCGCCTTAAATCAAATGAAAGAGGGATTTATAAAACAAGCATTTATTTAATTAATTATAAAACCTTGTCTCTTCATTCTTCGTTCTCCGACCTGGCCTCGCCAAGGAAGCGGCTACTCCTACCATTGGGGACGGCGTCGTCTTGCCGCCACAGCTTCTGGCCACGGATCTCAATCTCTTCATGCCACGCCTCTTGCGTTTTTCTACGACAAAGTAAGAGAATAAAATAAACTTGACATAGTAATGCCGAGGTTGTTCCGTGGATGGGTGACCATTCATTACAATATAAAGACTTTTCCGTGCCTCAGAAAGCACGTAAAGACGTTGGGCCCCGCTGTCACTTGTAGATCTTTGACAGTTGTTACATAATGTCAGAAGCCCGAAAATCTGAGAACCCTAGCCTACTTAGTTCAACTAAGAGGTATTGTGTTACACCCAGTAAATGGGTTGTGACAGGCAGTCGCTGTATGTACATACATACATAAACTCACGCCTTTTTCCCATGGGGGTAGGCAGAAACTACAGAGCGCCATATGCTACGATTCGTACATACTTCTTTTGCTTCGTTTACATTGATACATGTTGTCATTGAAAAACCTCACCAATAATGTCCTTCTAAGGCGTCCCCTCCCGGCGTTCCCACTTACCTACATCTGCCTTGTAAATACTTTTCGTTAGTCGCCTTTCATCCATCCTTTCGACGTGACCAAACCATCTTTCTAAGCATACCTACCTACTCTTTTCAATTTTTATTACTACATCTTCTTTCAAACCACAACGTTGCTTTATCACATCACTTTATCATCGCTCTATGTAAACATGGGTGCAAAAGTGGTTTACCACTGGTATTCAGCTGCAACCGGTTATGCTGGAAGCCCACCCCAACATAGTTGGGAAAAGGCTAGGCAGATGATGATGAGTAATGCGGAGTATAAGTTTTTTTTTTAAATAGTTCTTCATATTCCGGCAAATAAAAGGTATCAACAAAGTTAATTTAATTTCAGGATAGCCTTGTTGGTGTAGTGGAGCATCAGCTCTCTTTCCACTAGGTAACGCTGGATATTAATAATCTATCTCGGTTGCTATCTTGATCCCGATCTCTGTCTGTAACCAATCAACGACCGAATTCGCCTATCCGAGTCTTAAAGATGTCCAATCAGAAGCAGCCGTCAAAAACAAAGGAACGGGATTTGGATTGAGATAGAATATTAATATCGGGCGTTAAACACCCTCGAACAGTGCCACTACACAGCATTAGGTAATGTTCCACTACGACTACGATGTCCAAGGCCTCAGGCCCACCCCCTTTGGGAGACTGATCGATTCCCGACATCATTGGGTTTCTCAGTAACATTCAGGAGTCTGGATTTGTGTCAGTCTTAAAACATAGGTTCGTCCTCCATTACTTGAGACTTCACCCTGCAGGCAAATTGTACTTACAGGTAGGTATACCTCTCCTTGTTCTTTGGGGAACATATGAGTGGTGTTATATCATGTTATGTTTAATTCAGTAAAAAAAATTATTAGTTTTAAAATTAGTATAAAAGGTCCTGACAAAGTTGCTGATTTTCAGACCTTAGAATAAAATAATGAGATCTATCTTCAACCCTGCATTGAAAGAACCACGTGAATATGAATCGCATCGACAAGGACCTGCAGTTGTCGGTGAGCTGACTGGTGTTGGGGAAGACGTTCTGCAGGATGAGCAGGCAAGGCAGCACCACGACGGAGAGGAACTGGATCTGTTCCGCGGGCTGGTTGATACTGCGGCGCCGGTCCATCATGCTCAGAGGTGTGTAGCCCATTTCGCGCTCGCGGTCACCCTGGACAGCACAAAAAACAACTTATAAACCGGACTCCAAATGACTAACAAAGACAAAATTATATAAATAATAATTCGTCATTGTTACTAACTAGAGACGTCGCGCGGTTTTACCCGCGTAGTTACCGTTCCCGTGGGAATACAGGGATACAAAGTAGCCTATGTTATTCAGGGTAAATGTAGCTTTCTAATGGTGACAGATTTTTTAAAATAAGTACAGTAGTTTTTGAGTTATTCATTACAAGCACACAAAAATACATTTTTTTTTGTCTTAATAATATTAGTGGATTCTTCATAATATTAGATAGACAAGCTTCTTCCCCAGACTTTGATAAATGATAAATGATGATATTTATTTCTGCAAGTAGGTTCAAACCAACACTTTTACATGTAGGTACTTAAGTAATTTTGCAACTAGAAAGTGAGGTCGGTGTTTCACTATCTGACTAGGTACTCTGAGACCGAAGAAACTCGAGGACACTGTCTCTTTTAAAGTCTAGACATTATCTTGATCTGAAATGGTCGCAAAAGAAACCTAAAAAAACCTATGACACACAGTAAAGTCAGAATAGACTATTGAATGAATTTTTAGTTTAGGTCTACATAACATTTATTAGTAGCGAACCCGACAGACGTTGCCCTGCTCGAACGTTGGCTTCGAACCCGATCGCAGCGCCACCTGCCGGGTCCAATTTGTAAATCTAAACCATCCAGTGACCAACAATTACAACACAAATGGAATTAACCAATTCGGTGCAGTCTTTCGGAAGTTTGTATTTTTTTGTTTTTTTATAGAAAGCTAGGTAGGTAAGTAAATGGATTTCGAAACTATGAACAGCTTTTTTTTGATTTCGAACAAATTTAATAAACATTTTCCGCGAAAATTCAATTCAACTGGCAAACCCTAGAATAAGCTGTCATCCGCTACCCACGTGTATAGGATGACAGTTCACTTCACTCTTACTTATCCCACATTTTCACAGGAAGATTTTTACAGAATACCTAAATCAACCGTAAATTAAACGAACCTGTTCATAGAACTCTTTATACACCGACTCTGCTATCACCTTCGATACTCCAAACGGCTTGCAGCATCCGGAAAGATCGCTCGTCGTCATAAGTATTCCCTGTAAGTGACGTTTTTCTTGAAAGTATATTTGTAAATCTGACCAAGCGAGGGTAGTTCAAAAAACACAAGCTACTGAGCGAGTAATATAAAGGCTGCGAGTTAGTGTAGTGATACGTGTTAGTGCAATACCAATACCAATGATATTATAAGTAAAAAGGTGTAGATGGGTTACTTAAACAACATTCGATCTTCAAAAACGGTTCGCTACCGCACGCACGCGTCCGTTGGGACGCGACGCCACACTGAGGCGAAATGTGGCTAGTTAGCAACATTTTAACGTGTCACTTCCTGAGTGCGTATAACCTTTATACCTATAATATCATTGCAATAAACAATGATTTTAAAATGAACAAAGTGCCTGCCCTTAACGAACCCTGGATATGATTATGTCAGTGGAAAATTTTGCAGTAAATTTTCTGGTAATTTAAGATAAACAGAAATTACTTATAAGTCTGAAGAGTAGATAAAAATGCTCTTTACGAAGCTATCACTCTCGTCGCCAGTCTGCTCTTGATCACGGCCGGTGTGAAAGAATTTCAGGTAAGTCACTTACATATTATTATAAGTCGTCGACACCAGAAAGAAGCATAAGCTCTCTTGCAGAATGAGTTAAATGCGTTTAGTGCTAACATCAATCATCCTGTCTTTTTTATTTTCAATTATTGACAGAAACAGATCGATGATTTGCCGAGCAATCGGGCCTAAGACTAGTCGAATACTGAAGAAGACAATTGAGTTTTCCATTACAACTTTATCAACAGCCTGTGGTGTATGGATTTCATAATCTGCCTAGCCTTTTCCTAACTGTATTGACAAACAATCATAGTTAATATGTTTCAAGTGCAAATGGGTGCTGGTCGTTCAAAAAAGGCTTGGCTAAGTGCTTCCTAACAGTGCCGGCAAAAAAGGCATAAAAAAGAGGTAAAAGGCCGGGATCACATAAAATCTTGTTAAAACTGTGACTGGCTGTTCCATGGTATACTTAACCTTCAACATCTTCCGATGCGCGGTATCCGTCCATTCAAACTCTTGGTCTGACAACAGCGGTGACAGTTGAGCCCGGATCTGGAAGTAGACCGCCAGGTCCGTGCACAGGATATCGTACTTTATCTCCTCCATAATACGTATCTGATCGCTTTTGGGTAACAGGGCTAGAATGTTTTTGTCCTGTAATAAAGAGGGATATAGATAACTTAACTAGCTAGCTTCTTCCCGCGGTTATGCCGGCGATTATCCCACAGCAAAAATCAGCGTCAGACAGACAGCATCTCAGCATCTGTCTGGCATTACCTACTGTTGAGATGAACTTTTTTACGCAGCCGTGACTCCGTGAAACATGCCATTTTGGTGTCTCTTTTTTGTGTTAGTTTTTTACTGTGCGTGTATCAAGCTTTTGCCACTATGCAAGTACTTATTTTCTTTCTTTTTTTCGTTCACAGTAACTTAGGTACTATCACCATAAAACAAATTGTCACAACTCAGATCATTGTCTCTCTGTGGGCCAAATTTAATTCCAAGCCGTTAGCCTTTAGCCGGGTGTGAAAATGTAACGGACAGACAGACTTACTTTCACATTTACAATATTAATTGAGGACTAGCTGTATGTACCCGCGAGATCGCCAAGTGGAAATTCAAGGATTCATTTTGTATGTGAAAGTTTCGAAAAATACGTTTGAAATATCGGGACAAAGTTAGATCATGTCCTGATTACGACATATAAGTAAGTCGGATACTTTTTATCCCGAGAATGTGTTTCCTTAGGTTAGGACAATCTTGGTAAAAGTTACTTACTTATTACGCTGGCGAAGAAAGTCTTTTCATAAAATGAAAGTTTGAAGTTTCTTCTCAGTTATCTGACAATGAAGGTCTCGCGAAACCTAAAAAGTCATACAGTTGAAACGTATCGTTTTATTCAAGAAGTCAGTTACCTCTATTATCTTCTTGGCGAGGAAAAAGTGATGGTTTTCGAGCATTGAGTTCTTGTACATGCTGGCCAGTGGGTGCTTCACCAGCGTCAGGAAGTTGTTGTTGAAGCCTGGGTGGTCCAGGTCGTGGCACAGGCCTGCCAGCATCAGGGCTATCGTCTGTAATCATCAGCCCCCTTATAAATAAACCGTGTGGCTGCAAGCGGTACTGCAGAGCATGAGCTCTTGTGTTCCATTCCCAGGTCTGTGTGTGTTATTGGGTATTTCCATTACATTTTTGAGTTTATGTGTTCGGTTGATGGTAATAGGCTTGCCTCCACTCCACATGGAACTTGAATTTAATTGGTGAAATGTGTTGGTTTCCTACTTACTTACTATAACATCACCAATAATATCCAGTGATCTATAGGGCGTATCTCTCCGTGGTATTTTGTTACATTACATCATCATCACTTTTAGCTTAGATGAAACCACTAAAAGACATATAAGTCATTTACTATTAACAAAACCATTTTAAACCAACTTAAAAAAAATAGGTCCAGAAACTTCTGAAACTATTTAAAGTTAGTTTTTTTACACCTTTTAGTGTTTTCCATGAAGTCTGTAGCAATTTTTAGTTAATTCTTTTTATTTCAGTGCTTAATACCTCAACCGTATCGAAAACTCCAGCGTTATTGATGAGGATCAGGTACATGGTGTGCGTGAAGCAGAAGGCGTGTTCAGCGTTATGATAGGGGTTATTCCTGTAGCTGTCTAGAACAGACAGAATACAATTGGACATAGAGAGCCGATCGAACAAGTCCGGGTTGCCGAACGTTTCCGAGAACATGACCCACACGAGGCTCGGCATGTCTTCCTTGCTGCCCTCGCTGATATGGTAGTCGAAGCTGAAACAGATTAGAACATAACAATCAGCCTACCAGGATCCCATTTCTGGGACATAGGATACAATCTCCTTCTCATTCTTGTAATGGTTTATGATTTTTTTTATGCTTAGTATTCGTCACAGGAATATAAATGCAAAGTGACGAGTGAGTGTGGGATGTTGCAAAATTGACGTGAACTCACTCCAGAGTTCCAGACACTATCGTATTTATCTTAGTTGGAGGGGTTAACAAGACTAATGTGCAACCCACATTCCTAGAAATTAAAAAAACGAAAGATTCAGAAAGTGTCAGGTACTTTATGCCACCAATGGGCCTCTAACTTGTCGTCAAATTCACATGCCATCAAGGATAAAATATTATGCTTACGTGGAGTACACGTGTCTAAAGCATTTTTGCTGATGAATCAGTTGATATAGCAGGAAACGAGAAACTAATGATAGGTCTTAGGTATTAAGATTAAATGGATAAAAGCATATCCCACCCTCTGGGCCAAAACGTCTTGCTAGCCATGCTGGACAACGTGCGATCGATTGTTTTTAAGAATAATTATTTACATTCTCGGATATTATACATTAAAGTCATGAACTTTTAAAGTTCAAATATTGCGGTAATATATGCCCTTTCCCTTAAAATACGGAGACGGCACAACCACACTGCTGGCTTCAATTCTGCCTTTATCTGGGACTTTTGGTACAGGTTAATTTAATGGTCAAATACACGGGATTCTAGCAGAGAATAGACTTCATCGCCTTACGTTTTAAAATTGGCAGGAGGCGACACAACCATGCTTGCTTCAAAGAGCTCGTCCAGGTCGTGCTTGCAAGGCTTCAGGTGCAGGCCCACGAGCTCGGAGTAAACACGATTCAAGTTCGCCTGCAAAGGTTTTCCAAATTCTAATATCTAAGGTACTTACTTCTATTTGGTTTTTACTTTTCTGCTACAAGAGTTGAGTTAAACAATGTTAAACTATCGGGGGTTGCGGTAGAATCGTCCGTTGCAACAACATCTAGGCAGGTTAAGACGGAACACCGGATTGGTTTGTAAGAGCCTTTTTTATTTAGGGGTGGAAAATCCTCATGGATGGCCTCCGCCCCGGGGAGTCAGTCAGACTCTTACTGACTAAAAACCTCCCCGTGTTCCTTCTTACATTTGCCCCGGGGGTCACGGAAACAGAAGATACTTCCGCGACTCCCGCTGCCTTATTCTAAACCGTTCGATTGGTTTCCGTGTCGGTAAGGAACCGTTTTCGACAATCTCATTTCCGAGCCGAAGAACTGCCAAAACGCTATTCACAGATCCGAACGGATACGTTTTTTTTCTATACGATTGATCATTGTATTTATGGGGAACGCTACAAAATGGTAGTAAAAAGATCAGCGTGGTAGAAAATTTAAAGCAGTAAATAAAATTGGTTTATTTGAATGTTTCGATCCGTTTAATTATAGAATATACAGCTAGTAATTTAATAGACAGCAAACGGTACAAAATGATTTTATTATTAATCAAACAAACTTTATTTCAAATAAACTTGCTTTGTAAACAGCCGTCTGTTAAATTGGCATTGCCAGTTTGACAGACTTTTTTACTTTTTAAACTTTTTTTACTTTTTAAACATTGCCAGTATGGCAATGCGGAAAAAGTTTTTATTTGCAATAAAACTATGGATTATTTTTTTTATTATAACTTTGTTTAAAAAAGGCTAAATGACTGTAAGTATTTGATATCAATACACAAATCTTGCTATTTGCTCATTGTCAAACAATTACATGTACAACTATACGAATAAAGTAATTCAAAGTGTAATTATGTAGTTGTAAATGCGAAAGTATCAATGAAATACGGTCAATACAATAATAAAACTTCATTTACTTAAAAGTGCAGTGTTTTAAAGGTTTACAGTGTTTATATTTCTCTGAAATAACCTGGATTTATGAAAATTAAATCGTTTAAATTTTGCTCGGTATGGCTCCCGATAGCAAACAGCTGTCGGAAAGATTTGAGTCTTCTTATCGAATTTGGCTTGTCAAAAAAAATCGATTTCGGATTTGTGAATTGCGTTTGGATGACATCTTCGACATCTTAGACGTTCGATTCGGTGCGGAAGCTAGTCGAATGGTTGTGAATAAGCCAGCCGGTTTGTAAGGGCCTGAGTGAACCCTCCGCCCTCCCCAGGCGGAGGACACCCTTATAGATTATACACCTCGAATCTAAATAAAAGCAACGTTGACACGCTGACAGTGCATTTTTATTTAGCTTTCTAACTGTGGCGTCTGTGGCGGATGATGTGTTTCATTCGTTAGTTGCCGTTTAGGATATTTCTTTAAAACTTTACAGTTTCGAAACAAAATGTAGGTATAGTCGCTTATCGAAAACGGTGTAGGTACTTAGGTAGTTTTAGCAATAGGTACAAAGGGTGGTCTATACATAGTTTGGTAATACCACGGTCTAAAAACCTATACCTACTGTGGTAATACGTTGCTCACTGGCTATAGGTATGGGGATGTTGAACGTGAATTCCTTGATAAGTCTGTATGTATTTATTACTCGCACTTTGCTCGCGACTTCGTCTGCTTACAATTCGTATTTTAACACCCCCTCCACCCCGTCTTAGTTTTCGAAATAAAATGTACTTAGTCCATGTCACTCACAAATAATGTGGCTTTCTGTCGGTAAAAGAATTTTCAAAATCGTTTCAGTAGATCTAGAGATTACGCCCGACAACCTCACAAACTTTACCTCTTTATAATATTAGAATAGATGAAACGTACATTGTATATCTTTTTCTGCTGCATGTTATAGAAGTGCACGATGAGTGAGCAGTAACTCACGAATACGGAGAAGATCAGCTCGTCGTCAGAGTCAAACGGCTGCGCATTGGTCTTGTTCGTCAGCTGAACCACGCCTGTGCCACGGTAATTAGCCTTTAGATTATCAGTTGTTCAATTAGAGACATATATAACAGTAGAATCTATGCTGTAGGAATGCGTTCCTTACGAAGTAAGGGTGCTGTCACTATGAATAGTAGATTGAGGAATGATGTGATAAACGTACGTTGTGGTGTAAAAGAATATAAAGATGCTTAGATGGTTTGGTCACGTTGAGAGAATGAACGAATGGCCTAGGAGACTAGTAAAAGAAGGCAGCTGTAAGTGAATACACAGACCTATTGGTGATGCCCTTTATTCAATTTGATCTTCATTTTTATGATATCTCCACGAACTTTATCGCTAAGCGGAAACGTTGCCTAGTAAGATGTGTTTTTCTTTGTGTTTGTTATTGACTGGCCTGTTGGTCTAGTGTTAATAACATTCCCTCACCAATGACTCCATTCTTGTCCGTGATAGGTGACACCAGGCAAGACCTCACAACGGTGCCCGTAGTTGGGTCTATCTCCTTAGAAAACCGTGCATCTTTGTAGGCGTCACGAACATTCAGGATCTCCCCGGTACGAGCAACATAGCCAGCGGGTGTCTGTTCAAAGCTTAAACTGTGAAAAATTCAAGAACAGTATCACTTATCTTACTGTAGAACAAACTGGACAGGGTTTCCTCCTCTCTACAATCTCTTCACCTATAGGTCTATAACCGGTTTTTATTAGCATCCCATTCCGGCCCTACATATCGAATCATTATTAAGCCGAAATAAATCTACTACTGGCAATATGACTCTCCCATGAATCACCACAATGACAAGTATTGTTTATCGGTTTATTTTAATTAAACAGAGATAGATAGCAAAAAGGACCAAAGGTTAATTAAATGCAAATGATACCCATGAGCAGCTGAAGCAACGGCTGGACAAAGACCTGTTTTTAAATCGGGGTGAAAAAGGGCGAAGGGGTCTGTCAGTCTCTTACTGGCTAAAATCCACCTCGGTATTACGCCTCTCACCTACGCCACACGGGCCTCGCCAGGTAGCTGGACAAAGACCTTTTTTTTTGAGGGGTGGAAAATCGTCATGGATTGTCCAACGCCCCGGGGAGGGCGGAGGGGTCAGTCAGACTCTTACTGACTAAAAACCAGCCCATGTTCCTTCTCACACTTGCGCCGGGGGTCACGGGAACGGAAGATACTTCCGCGACCCCCGACTGGTGCCGGCCCCGCGGGCCTCGCCAAGTCAGCGAGGGGAGGGAGGTGTTAGACTCCCTTCGCGAAGTCTGAGAGGGGTCCATGTACGTGGGGGGTGGCGGACATCCTCGCGTCCGTCGCCCCTGGACCCTTTCAGCTGGACAAAGATCTGTCTTAATTAGTTCCCCGCGTCCAGCTTTCTAGAATAGAATAATAGTCTCAAGTTTAAATCCTATAACTTTTTTTCCTCAGAAAATTTTCTGAGGCACTTACTTGACTTTAAGCTTTTTCCTCGGCATGGTACTCCGATCAGTAGACCAGCCATCGTCCCACATGTCCGCCTGTACCATGTCACTGATGTGGTCCTTGTCGATTATGTAGAAACTGCTACGCATCGCGCCGATGAATGATTTAACCACCTTCTGTAGAATGAGTGATTCGTACTGATTAAGTACCAGAAATGTGTAGAGAGTCATCATAATTCTCCTGCCTTTTCATCAGAATTAATTTCAGGTCAGGCAACATGTTTTCTTCCACACATCTCCATTGGCCGTCATTATACCTCCATTCTCGCCCATTATTAACCACATCATTTATTCTTGCCATTTTATTTTCCACATAATAATTCATACTCAAAACCTGACCCATAATAATCTTTTACCCAGTTCTTACCAGCATATCGGTCAGCATCGTATCGATAGAAGCCAGATCACAGAAGTAGTTCTGCAGCAACGCACGCAGCTCTGTGTTGAGATGAGCAGTCTTCTGTAGGACGACCCTCGCTTGAGCCTGGTGAACAGCCGCCCCGGCCCAACAAGCTACGCTAACCACTGTGTATACTACGCTCTGGAATTGAACATTTATCATCAATATCCTGCTTGCTTTGAGTATCGAGAACGAAAACACGTGAGGAAACCGGCGTTCCTGAAAGGTATTACCGAATGCTATTTGAAGCACTTGGGTTGGCAGAGGCCCATGGGCGGCATAAACACTGACTCCAGGAGGAGGACCAAAAGCAGAAGAACAACTTGTAGAAATCAAATGCTGGCTCAAGTAGATGTATTGCAAAGACCTTAACTAGCTATAGAGGGTAGTATACTTAGAAATTCCACCTGAAGGTGGAAACCTGCCATACCTTTTCCCATCCATGTTGGGGTTGGTTTCCAGTTTAACCGGATGCAGCTGACTACCTGTGCTTTACATGGAACGACTGCATGTCAGACCTCCACAACCCAGTAACTGCGTAACATGATATCCCTTGGTAAAACTGGTTTTCAGACTTTCGGGCTTCTGACTACAAGTTACGACTATCAAAGATCTACAAATGACAGCCGGGACCAACCTATATCACCGACCCGGCATTTTACATGGAGCGGTTTTGATATTATCATTACCACACTAAAACTTTCTTTAATAAAGAAAGAACTCACATCATCATAATTTTTGGCAAAAGTTCTGTACAGTTCCAGTACAGCATAGCAGTCTCCATCAGGCTTGACGACAGGCATGCAAAGCGCGACCTTCGCATCGATCCAACGCAGACCGTCAGAGAACCGTCGGTCTCGCTGAACATCTTCGAGTAGGAGGAACTCTTTGGTGTATGCCACGTGAGCCGCTGCTGTTTTTCCTTCACCTAGAATTGTCGAAAAGATAACTGATTAGGTCCTAGAACAGCTTAGTAAAGTGACGGACTGCCAAGGTCACGAGGTCGAACTCAAAGCACACATCTCTGACTTTTCGAATACATGTGCGTATTGTACCAATAATTGTCATTTACGGTGAAGAACATTGTGAGACAACAGAATGTGAAGCCATGTCAAAGGCCCATGGGCGTAATGAACTCTGACACCTGGTTAGTCTTCAACCCCACGCGAAAAGAAGAAGACCTACTTCTTAGCATAAAGCTCAATAACATATTATACAGGGTTATTTTTTAATCACCAGCCAAATTTTCACAGGATGTTCTACTCATAAATATGAACAACTTTCACATTTCACTACGGGACCAAGTCGGTTATCTCGAAAAAAATATTTACTGTTGCATACAAAAGTTCAATAGGTATTCGACCGAAATGTATGCAACAGCTGATTCTTTCTTTCCGAGATGGTTCCTTAGTGAAATTTATTCATATTCATGGTTAGAACACCCCGTGAAAATTTGGCTGGTGATAAAAAAAATACCCTGTATAGCTTGAAAATGGCTTCGACAAATCCATCACCTTTTTAGCCTTAACCCAATAATGTTGTAGGCTTACAGTCTAACTGGAATTTCACATGGAGCTACTGACTAAATTCATCTCCCTTAAGCAACATTATTTTCCTTGGTTAGACTATTTAGTCTGGCTTTTAGGCTACTGAAGACCTATAACGGAGTCAAAGATTTAAGTACGTCACTTAACTTGTTTTCCGAGGCCAAGTAAGTATGATCTCGTACAGCTTTGTAACAGCCCCCACGAATGGTTACCTTGAACATATGTTATTCTCACTAAAAACAGAAAACCAAACTTACAAATGGGCATATTAACTTCGTGTCTTTCGGGATTGCTGGTTTCTGGATGCATCAGGACTATTTCATTCCTCATATTGTCTACTATGTAAACAAATACGCCTGGGAAGTAGAAAAATATATGTAGGTAGATATGAGACACTTCTTCTTCGACACTAATTATGTCGACACGTCCTGCCATCCTTAGAAGTAGGTATAGCCTTGTATAAAAGATTGGCGAAAGGCGTCGATGCACGGAAGGTGGTGAAGGTAAAATGTTATGGACATGCCAGTTTCAAAACTGACGTAGGTACCTACCTAAAATTGCAAAGGTGGTAGGTACTTCCCACAAACGACGGCCGCTTCACGCAACAGACTGACTATTAAGCAATAGTTACGCAGACACAAATCCCAGCCGCCATCACTGTCCACGGACCAATTAACAATCTAAACACTTCTTTGCCTTAGAAGATTTGCTGACTGCAGAGCCTGTATAGAAGAGGATGAGACAGCAGTTCGTGTGCTTCTAGAAGAACTGCCCAGTGGTCGCCTCAAAGTACTTCAGTAACCAAGGTATTATCCGTGGGATCGCCAGTAACATCAAATCGCAGATAGCCTTCCTTGAAGAGTTCAGGCAGATCGAATAGTTGTACCTACACAAAATACACGCTGGGCCAGAGCGCAAACGTGGACATTTTTGTGGCATGTATCATATATACAAGCCACCGATGATACACACTCATAATAAAAAAGTGTTCGGTGTCAATAACTGGAAACTAAATGTGTATATGTATGCGCAGCGCCTAGGATGTCGAATTGAGAACATCAGACAAATATAACAGCCTAGTTTACTCTACATAGGTAAGTTTACACTATAACTTTAATATTTTTTACGAATTTTTCAATACCTAGTAGGTACCTTTTTATCATTCTGAACTCTACTTAGCTAAATAACAGGGAAGACTAACTAAAATCAATTTTGAAACAAGAATACCAATAAAGAACAGGTACACTTTCGACCACACTTTGCCAGGCACTGCAAATATCTGTACCTACATAGCTTTAATTTCTGCCAAGCAAACTTTGAAGCGTAAAAGCAAGAAAATAATTAGATAGTAATTACCAGAACTCTCGGTGACAGTCCTCAACACCATGGCGGTTTCATACAGAAGCGACTCCAAGTCAACAGTGTCCTCTAAGAAGACGTTGAACCTATTCATGTCGAGATACTTCCCAGCCTTGTCTTCTTCATCCTTTAGACCTGCATTGAAACAGAACAGTACCTAGGTCTAAGACGTCAGATCTATTCAAATGCAGGTATAGGTAAGCCCGGTGCACCTGTACGGAACTGCCTCGTAGGTCTAATGGCCGCGAGCGCTAGTTAGCGAAGCACTATTGGATTTTTCCACCTGCAATTTCTTAGTAGCAGCCCTAGTTTGGATTAGTATCCAGTACTGTGTTACTTGCTTCAAAAACTGTGATACAAAACATCTTGAAAAAACTGACATGCCTGAGAGATGTTTTACAACGGCATGTGTAGCAAAGTCAGAGGCCTATCAGCGACATCAAAACTTCGACACCAGTTTAGTCACTAAGCGCACGATTAGGAGTAAAAGAAGAAGGGTTCGTTTAGACGGCAATAGTCTTAATCTCTTTTACATGGACTAAAATGTAAATAACGAGATACGGGTGTAGATACTATGCGTACCTACACTTTTGGCAAACCCTTCCGAATACGGAATAATATGCTGGAAAAAATCTACGCGCCCTAAAGGAATAATATCAGCTAATTAACCGTATCCACAAAATAATCCAACTTAAACATATCAATCATCTAAATTAAACCAAGATAGATTACTTTACTTAGATGAAACATTACTTTATTTTTGTGGAGATAATCTAGTCTCCACGAGGGCAGAATAGTGACTGTCATCTAGCGTTCCTCCATCAGCTAGGCTCCGTCATAACTCATAACACGAAGTTAGCCGTCATCGAGACGGTGCTGTATTGCCATATCTAGAAACTCATGCTGCGCTGCGTTTTATATATGTATAACTGTATACCTAATTACCTTTTCGTTCTATTTGTGCATATGGTGCTATGACCCTTCGGGTGACCTTGTCCAATTTTTCAGAGGGCACCAAGAAATGAGACTGAGTTTGAGCAAGGAGGGACGCGTCTGGCCGAACTCTTGTAGATGTCATCTTTCTCGGTATCATGATTGTAAATAATATTACTTACTAAAACTAGATTCAAATATAAATTAGAAATGTATTAATGTTAAATTTTCCTCTAATAAAAATGCGATGGCTGTGTTGAATGAATGACAGGTGTCAATTTTTTCCAAATATTTTTATCTTGCCAGTTTCATTTGTTTGCCAGTGTTCTTTTTTTTCTATTTTCAACCTTTTTACCATACCTACTTACCTACTGGAGGCTAGGTTTATGATAGGCTGATACGAGATGAAGATAGACTAGCATTTTCCCCATGTATCGGCTTTTCAGACTTTCTGGTTTAATGACATAATATTAAGCTAGAGATTTCCTGCGATCGTACAGGATGGTAAGCAGTGATGTGTACTCGGTACGACTGTCAAAGATCTTTAAAAGACAACCGGGAGTGAACCGGGACCATTGGCTTAACGTACTTTCCGAGGCACGTTAGGGCCATGATATTTATTTATTTATATATTTATTTCTCCATCCTACATCTATCATTACAGGTTTACCCCAATGCGATAAATGCGCCTATATAAAACAATTGTACAATTAATACCTATAACTTATAACAAACAATGCATTTCTTGTGAATTCACTCATAGTACAAATAATAAATCTGTCCCATTAGCCATAGGGTTGAGCGTGCGAAGTGCGCGCGTCATCCACGGACCGACCTCGCAGTAAAAGTAGCTTAACCTTCTATCAAATCGTCCGGCTGTTATTTAGCCTCAAGACCCAATATAGCCATACTTTTCAGGCAGGTCCACCTTACAGGAACTGAAATCGATATACCTAATAGATCATTTAAATAAATGACAACACCAAATTTTATTCAAAAATCCATTTATTCTCGATTTCATCCATGCAAAAAAAAATAGGTAAGTACCTAAATACAATTATGTACAAGTCAATTAAAATAAAATCTAACATTGCAGGAACACTTGCCAACTTATGCTATACAAATACTTAAGTCTAAAGCTTATTATAAGCAAATTTATTTATAAATTTAACGTTAGGAGTCTTTGCACACGACGTTTTTTCAACGCGCTCATGACGCGCTTAGAACGCAAGCCGATCGGTCTGTTGAAACGATACATACGTGATCTATCGGCAAATACGCGCTGAGAACGCGCTTATCAAAAACGGCCGATGAAAAAACGTGGTGTACAAAGGCCCTAATGAGATACAAACACCATTTTGAAAACTACACAACTACATATGTACAATCGATAACCCTTATTTAATTAGCTGCATATTTTGACTAAATTCACTGTGTAATTAATAAAACCAGCCTGTTCCTGTCCCACTGCTGGGCTTAGGCCTCTTCTCATACAGAGAAGGCACGTGCATTTTTCCTTACGACGTTTTCCTTCAGCGATGTCAGTAATGTCTAAGAAATACACTTGGTAGCAAATAAAGCGATCCTTTTTAAACGTAGGTATAATGGTCAATGTTTTTGGTAAATTGGAACGTATCAATATAAATTACCTATATGGTCTAAAAGTTTATTTAATAGCCTTTACAATGAAGGTAGCCTGATTGAAGTAAACGGTGAAGTAGACGTATATGTTTCGAACCGATGCGTTTAAAGATAATAACTAATATGCGTGAAAAAATTAAGTGGCTCGATTTATTTGCTCCCATGTGTACTTTTAAAGTACCCAAAATTTATTTTAAATTAGTTTCGGTACTTGCCCGGATCACACACACTATCTCAAACATGAGAAGCGAGGCCCTTACCTACTGTGCCTTTGTGAAATTATCAATATTTTTAATTACGGTGATACAAATCTGTACGCCCTATTGTATAATTATCACACTTTTTATCTCCATTCGTATAACTTTACAAGCAAATTCCCGATTGATCTAAAACGTTTATAATCTAAATAAAACAAATTCAACTCATTAATAATGGCGTTTGTGAGAGACACAACACAATTTTGCCAATAACACGTAGGTACTTTGATAGATATTCAAACGCTGGATACTAAAACAGTAATTACAGTTATTTTGTCTTTGGAATTCAAAATGTAATTAGTCGCTATCTTATTTCCGGGAAATCAATGCCAAAAATGTAGGGAAATTAGAGTCAGCTCACACCGAGACGCGACGCGAGTCTGCGCGTACACTTTAAAAGAGAACTCAAAATATAACTTTATTTTTTACACCAAAGGATATACATTTCATTGTGTATTATGACAAACTGGGATCTTGTTATAATCGGACTTCTTGCAGAAGAGGAAAAAGAATACAAAAATAAAATCCTATGGGCCATTCTCCATTGCCTGATAATGTTAAAAAACATACTGTAAATTAGTGTTGAATTCCAAAAACGAACCACGTTGTCATTCCTAGTGTGCTAAGCACTGATGCAGCTATTGTCACTCGATTATCCTAGACATGTATTTACAATGTGTACTTAACCTAATCAATTTTTACATAACCGTCGTAAGTAATCTCGGAGATATGGAACGATTTGTATTAGGCAACATGACACGCTATTTACCTACGCAAGGGAGGTTTTCATGACACATTATTTGCAAAATATAAGTATGTTTATCAGCTGTTTAGTACCCATAACACAAGCTCTCAAGCTTAACTTGGGACAGTTGGGACTAAATGGCGTTGTGTGAAAAAGTTGTGGAATATTTATTTCTTAAAATGTGCGTAAAATCACCATGGATGTCTGTTACAGTTGAGTAAGGGTGAAGGTATTGTGTAAATAGGTCAAAATATAAAAAAAATACGAATTTAGACATATTGTCATGCAAACCTTCCCAGTTTGAAAATGTTGTAGGCGAAAAGTTACACAAACCTCCCATGCTGATATGATAGGTCCCTCAATACTTAAATAATGAGTTTTGTCTACTTCTATTGACGGTTATTAGGTCCCAAATAGACTTATTTAATATTGTGTACTAGATATGGGGCTCCACTCAGAGTTTTAAAACACCAATAATGAAAGTTTCTACTTTTGAATACAAACATTGAATTCTACGTAATTTGTAACACTGGTTGTACAGTTTACGTTGACCTCGCATTGTACGGAAATCCTTTACAATGCGAGGTCAGCTTATACTGGAAATTATAGCTTAATGTGTAGGTGTGTGTGTATTATAATATTACGATTTGGGTCAAATACTCAAATTGTATAGTTGAATTCTCCAGTGCCCTAAGTGCGAGTTGTTTTTACGCTAACGCGATCGAAACGTTCACCGCGTTTGGCTCTCTGATTGGTCAAAAGCTTAGAGCGGGCCAATCGGGGCGCCGAACGTCACGAACGTGTCGATCGCGTTAACGTAAAACAAACTCGCACTAGGCACTCTGTTTATAAATTTTTCGTTTTCCGCTACGCCTCATGCTACGGCGTAGCCTGAACTACGTAACGGCGTAGCTCGTGCTACGGTCACGTAGTCACCCTGAACACTTCACATTTTAGCCGGACGATTTAGTAAGTCACCACGTGTGTTTACCTCAGTGAAGTGAACTATCAATGCCTGGTATTAGTATAGAATGACAGCTCAATTTTCTTTCACTTCATCTACATTTTCACGCGGTGATTTTAACAGAACAGATAACTTATTTTTTGAGGCATTAATAAACCTTTTTGCACTGATTCAGGGGCTCGAGTCTGCTATTGCAATCGTGTCTCAATGACCAGTCATTGATCGAATATTTGACAACTTTGATAGTTTTTGTATGGGAAATGTGTCATAAGTTTGACGTCAAAAAACGATCATTGACCGGTCATTGAGACACGATAGCAATAGTAGACTCGACCCTCTGATCAGATGCAAGATCCAGCATAATTATGATTTTTATTAATATACGTACATAGTTTAAATTGATGACTAAATACTTTTATAAAGGTTAGCCGTTTTATTTCTGAAACCTAACACCCCCGTTCATAGAACGTAATTATCGACGCGTCACTATAATAATCAACTGACGGGATTCGGTGTTGATAATGAATCGAACGAAACAAAGCAGTAACCGCGCAACTGACAATTTGATCACATTAATTTTGCGATAATTTCTGTTCCAGAAACTGGGTGTTAGTGGCAGTGTGTGGGATCTAAAACATTTTTTTTTTTTGCAATTTACGAGTGCTGGTTTATCGTTGCATTTTAAACCATAGGCCATTGACATACAAGATGGCGCGTGCTCATAACTTTTTTTACATAAAATTAAACTTAAAGTGAGAAGACTTATGAGTCTTTGTTGCTTATACCCTTTTTTACGCATATTTTCTTTTCTTTAACGCCTTGTTATCAAGGTTTGAGCCCAAATCTTCCTAACCTTACAAGTGCGGACCAGATTTCTTTCTTGAATAACATAATCATTGCTGTTATACAGCTTAAAGTAAGTAATTAACTAAATTAACGAACTTAATCGAATCCATTTGTTTTAAAAATTTGATAAATAATTATCTGATTCCTAAAATGAGTAAAATTTACCTAAATTGTATTCAGTTAATACCCAGATAATTTCCTAACCTTTCCCCAACTTCCAGATTAACCTTATGCAGCTGAAAGTAAATATTTTGCAAGATGCGACTACCTATCTGACCTCAACCAACCCAGTTAATTGGCAACACTAGAACACCTCTTGTCGAGTCTAGACTGGACAAGACTGGTAGTTAGAGACGTCGCTTAACCAATTCAACTTTAAACGGATAGATGGCGTTGTTAGTTGAGACGTTTTCTACATCGCGGTGTTAAGATTCTCCGCGGTTTGACTGTACTCGCGTTGAATTTATTTAAAAAACGAGTAAGCCTTACATTAGTCGCACATAATATGTTACATCTGGCATGTTGTCGTAATAATTTCGCCACCTTAAAATAAAATAACAAAACGACTTGGTACCACGCAAAATGGGTTAGCATTATCTCACAGCCTCCTCTATCTCTTCGCCACCACGCGCGCTCATTGGTAAAATCAAATAGCGCGCAGCTTTCCAGATTTAATTTGACATAATATATATTTGCGTCCCTTTTGTCGAAATCACTCTCAGCAACCGAGAGGAATATTACATTACATATCAAAAAATACTAAATTCGCAGTTACAACACCATGTCATTTTTTACAAGTATATCCACTCCCTAGTTACGATCGCGTATGCTGCAGACCAATTATGGGATAGTGAATGGTTGTTCAAGTTTCTGACTGTCTAGAACAACATCCAAAGACCTATGAACGGTAGACGGGACCAATGGTTTAACATGCTTTTTGTGGAATGAAGGAGTCTTGGTATGTAATAAATAGTCAAGCCAACCATTGCTGGCAAGTATGGTTGCCAGGTCGCTTAACCTAATTGCCGGACAGACCAACCAGTTTGGCCGGATACCCTCATTATTAAGGATTTTGTGTCTCAGTAGATGTAATTTTTTTGTTATATAATTTCATTTCTGCTGGTTTTCATTATTACCGTAATAATACATAGTTTACGTTTTCTTAGAAAGCCGGACACCGTTTATTTTGGCTGGTCAAGCAAATCAAAACACCTAAGTGTGTCCCGCGTTATCCGGATACCTGGCAACCCTACTGGCAAGAATGGCTTAACCTGGACAAACCTATGCAGTGGTTATTATTATTTATGCATACAGGTTGCTTCATTTAACACTTTATGTAATTAATTTGGCCATTTGATTTTGTTTGGCACAGACTAGAAGTTTGACTGTCGATAGTTTTAAGAATTCATTTTTCGTAATCAAGTTTAAGGCAAACATGTTTTCATTAATTTTGTATGTGTTTTACTCATTCTAGAGCAAATAAATTTAATGATTGTGATAATGAGTCAAATTCTCTCAAAAAGTATTTAAACACAAGTTTATGTTTTATAATAAACTGTCCCGGCCAACTTCGTTCCGACTTAGAATCAATTTATGTGATGTAAATATGGACCGGGAAAGCATTTGCCACCTGTCATGTCAAGTTTTCTTAAATTTTTTTAGGTTCCGCTCAACTTTCTTTCATAATAACCTTCTTCTAACAATAAAAAACAACAAAACAAGAATCAGCAAAATTGGTCCAGCCGTTCACACAATGATGCCATGACCAAGGATAATAGGGATTCATTTTTATATAAAGAGTGAGTTTAGAGCACTAGGTAACTTGGTAACATAAATTTTATCAACCAGACTATCAGGTAAAATACTATACTTGGTTGAGGACTGGATAGATGTACATTTCAATGGTATTCCCATGAAATGATGAGCAAATTATACAATTCTAAATAATATTCAAAATATTTACGGCCATGTTATAGGTTTTCTTTCTTTCTTTGGTGGAGGGCAATCACTTGCGAGGGTCATCTAGAACAATATAATAAAAATGTTTTAATAACACATTCAAAATGCTAAATCATTTATCCAAATTAGGCTGGTGTGATCAGCACTTGTCAAAAATTTATATTACCTTGTCCAGTGGCAGAACCAACTCCTCACCGTTGTAATAATATGGATCAGCCTGATGGTATGTATGGTTGTGGTAGATATTACTTAGCATACATTTTGGTGATAATATCTTCCCGACTTACTACTTTATACAAATATGTTATTTCTGATAGTATGATTATTTCAATGATAAGATGTTAGTAAGTGGAATAGGAGGTAAAATTTTATGAAGGGAATCACATGAAATAATTACAATAAAAATGTTTCAGAGTATTTTAGTAAGTGTTTCATACTTATTTGACATATTTCTGTAAGATATTTTCTACAAAAATCATAACCCCCTTTTTGGCTGGAGTTTGATTACTGTCTACAATTTAACAAAATACCACTTGTTTTTTTTTTATATAAATTTAAAGTTGGGACATATTTTAAAACATTTGCTAGCAATACCAAGATTTCTGACATCCCTAAAACATTTTTATATTCAATTACAGCACAACTGTAATTGAAGTAGTAGAAAAAAAAGGTTTAACGGAAAAGCATTTCATGCAACATTATAACTTGAATGGAATGTTTAACATAATATGAAAGGGAGGAGTACTTTGAAGCCTGAGTGTTCCGATTTTTACTATTTTATTTACTTATAGTTAGTTTATATAAGTGTACATATTTAATATATTTAAATTAGTTTTATTGTGTTTTCTGTATTTTAGATTACTATTATATCAATAAAGTAATATATGAAAGGAGTACTTACAGCATCAATGCTGATCTTCCTTTTACTAAAATTAAAGTAGTTTGTTGCATCTGTGATAGGCGCAATTTTTGTCTCAATTTTGATTCTCTTTGGTTGACTAGATAAGCACTCTAAGGGTGGCTTCAATCTTTCACAATTTAGAACAGCATTATTTTGTTTGACTTCTTGATTCACCATGATATTTAACTTTTTGGCTGGATCCGGGCTCGGTTGGCGGGTTTTGTTCAGTATTTTGCCCCTCCCTGAGTCTCTGTACTTTCTTTGTCCGTAAGGCACACAATAATGATGGAATACATCCAGTAGCTCATCTCTCTGCATAAGAACGATGTTGGGAATGCGCAGGTGCCTCTGTAAATAGAAATTAAAAATATAAATATATTCCCCCTTTTTGTTTTGATACAATAACAAAATAGAACATTGCTATCTTTACCTCTTGAATTATACATATTAACTGGTCATTACTTAAAAGCTCAGGATGTAGTAACATATCAAATGGCACCGACATTGTAGGAACAAAACATCACATAAATAAAGTAAAAGATTAACAAAATATTTTCAGAATTTCATGCCGCCTTTCTATAACAGGTGACATTTGTTTACCGTTAGACTTTGACAGTGACATGACACTGACAGAGAATTCCTGATAACGTCGTGTGTGTTTACGAAGTGAACAGAAATAAAATTAAAAGCTTCCAAAAATATAATATGTACTGTACTAAAATATTAACTTTATTTTCCTACACCAAATTACCGTTGCACCTAATTTTATTTGTTGATCAATGACAGTTTTGTGTGATAAACATAATCCTTTTTCACAAGACCACCATAGAGAATTTTCAATGATTTAAAAACGAACTTTACAAACTCCCTATTGACTATTAGTTTTCGGATCATTTTTCACAATCTAAAACAGGAGCAAGAAACATTTGATTTTTCTACTATTCAGAATCATGCCGAAATCTAAGCAAATAGTAAAACGGGGCAAGAAGTGAAAAAATCACGCCAACTGTTTTAGTTTTTGACACTTCGTGAACTGTTTTTTTAGTTACATTTGCGAGTGCAACACTAACTCACTATAAAATAAAAAAAAATATCTTTGGTTTCTGTCAATAATACACAGTGCTGTTTGTCATTTGTGTGCTTCGATTGTTTGCTTTACTGTTTCCTAACGTTTTATTTTGGACTCTTGAAGGAATTTAATTCAAAATAAGTTATTCTAATTTTAGTGACTGATGTATTCTTAGTTAACTTTCTCGGTGCATTTGCGTTTATTAGTTTAGTTTATGTGTGCAGCGGTGGGATTTTAATTTTGTATTTAAAATAAATAGAAAAACTTTTATAAATTAATGTTTTTAAATAATAAAGTCTATAAACCCGGGTTTTAGTGTAACATAACAACACTCAAATGCCAATTGCCGCTGAAATTTCGATGACAAATTCAATCGGGGTGTGTGTGAGAGCGCGGTGGGACTATGTTGTTTCTCAGTGCCTTAGCGATCGGTATGATAAGTGGTCTGCAGAATGTCACAACGGAGGCGCCGGCGCCCAGCAGTGACGGCAGCGCGGTCGCTAGCCCGCCGACGGCGGCGGAGCGGGCGGTGAGCGAGATGGGGCTGGTGGAGACGACCAAGTTGTCGGGACAGTCTGCGGACCTGGTGAATGTGACGGTGCACGAGCGCCCGTCGATGTGGGACATGTACTTGAACCACTGTCCGAAGTGGCGGCCAGTGAACCATATATTTTTCCAAGTGGCCAATGTGTTTTTCCTGCTGTCGTTCCTGGCGCCGCACACGCCGAGCGGGCTGGTGTGGCTGCGCGTGGCCCTCATGCTGGGCTGCGCCTTTTCCGGCATGTGGGCCTGGAGCATCGAGTGCTACCTGGATGCTGTGCTGTGGAACAGTGCATTTATTGTGATAAACTTTATTTACTTCTCCATACAATTTTATTTGATGCGCCCCATCAAGTTCCACAAGGATATTGAGGAGGTATTTATAATTTATTATCTTGAATTTGAGTAAGTAGTTTTAATGCTCAGTTTATTTCCACAATAACTGAAGAGATATTTGTGCTGATATCTGCCTTTAGAAGATAAGTTGAAGGTGAATCACACAAGGATTGTATTGTATTTCACAGAATGTTGCTGAATTTGAGAGTTCTACAATATTGATTCAATTTCTTGGGAGTGTTTCCTACATGTAGCACTGATTTTAGGACCAACTAAGCACTATAAAGTATTATTTTATTTGAAAAAAAGACCTTTTCTGTGTCATAACTATGAGGGTAATAATCATTTGAAAGCTTAGCACAATATTTGATAAAATTCAAGCATTTTAACCTTTCAATTGTGTCAATTAGAGACACAATAGAAAGACAATGACAGTGCGGACACCGGTGTCTTTGGGGTTTAATGAATTAACAAAACTCATGGTTTTTTTAACAGGTAAAAAGTAACATGGAAACAGAATTCAGTGATAGCATTTACTGAACACTTAAATATTTTTACCAGTCCTTTGTCTGAACTCAGACTGGTTAAATAAATCTAGCTACCTAATTAAAATTAAGTTGTGAACATGATCAATAACTGCCACATTCATGACTCATAGGTCAATCAGACATTATACCCAAGAGCTTCAGGTCAAGTGATAACCAGTTATTCTCTGCAGTTTTACATGTGTGCAATGTAACATCTTTTGATGACATTATAAGTAAGAATGGAACCCTTAAAAGAAGTAGTACATTTCATTCATCACTTAAAGTACCTACTATTAATTTTTAAATCAGTAAACATTAAATTAGTCTTATTATTCAACTGTCACTAACATTGTTTACGAAAACATTTGAAATAAATCTAGAATTAATTTTAGTCACCAATCTACCTTGAGCAAGCATGGTGATCAATCCTCATACCTTTTCTGTATGAAAATAAACTAGTATTATTATTAATATTTATGTTATAACACAAGTGTATAATGTGAATTAAGATCCTACTATTCTACATACCTATATATTATAAATGCGAAATTTTGTGAGGATGGATGGATGTTTATTACTCTTTTACATAAAAACTTCTGAATGGATTTTAATTAAATTTGGTACGGAGTTAGCTGACACCCTGGATTAACCCTATTCTTGGCACGGTGGATAATTTGATACATAGAACTTTGTGAAAATCTCAAGACGTTCAGAGACGTATTTAAAAAACATTTATTATTTAATTTGCTACAAAATATAATCCCAATTGTACAAAAAAATACTATTTCATTTCTTGTAACGCCAAAAATGTAGTAGAAAACAAGATGACGAACCGATCGAAGGCGTCTTTGCGTCGCAAGGTAAAAATACTAATTTTTTATTATATTTTAGTCAAATTGTTTTCTAAATCTGTTTAATTCGAATAGGTTATAATATTTGCTACCCGGAAACACTATTTTCGAGTACTAAACTGGATTAAAATCGACTGTAATTTACCGTTTTTTTCAAGTGTATCAGATATGATACACTGCCAGGTAGCCATCCTTCTAGACATTTTTTGTTATGTATCAAATACGTGACATTGCTCGATTTGTACGGTTACAATTTATTTGTGAATTTTATTTTTATTATAATTATTTCAGATTATTATTAATATTATTATTGATATTTTTATTGTTTACAATAAAACTTGTGGCTTTGTTCCAAAACCAAACGCAAAATTGGAATTGGATGAAATGATTTCGTCTCTGTGGTTTCCCACCCTCCATGGAGCTCACAGCTGGGAACGTCTCGCAGTCAAAAAGCTCGAACGTTAGGAGCTCCAAAGAGATATAGGGGTGCGAGGCTGGATAACAGTGAGGCGTTGGGTGCTTGATCGGGCTGGCGTAGCCCAGGGGGCCGAAAGGCTGGCCCTGGGCCCTGGGCTATCAGCCCTCACTTACACCGTCAGCATGACCTTTACCTACCGCTTCAGCCATCCGAAGACGACCTCAGCGGACCTCACGCAACTCGCCTGTGGCCCTACTCATTGGAGGAGGGCCACCGTTTCGCCTGAAATTCAGACCAAAGACGGCGTGATGCCTCACGGACGCATAAGCGCCAGCACCGATCGGCTATACCCCCCAGGATTCCTTCATCCCTTCTCACGATGCTCGACTGCGCAGGTCCCAGCTCAGGTGATTGCGCACTTATCCCACTCGTCGTCAGCTGATTTGGTGACTAACGATCCCGCGGCCCCCCAATGACGGAAGGGTCGCAGCTAGGAGAGAGAGTGGAGCACCCGCCACTGTGCCAGGTCGCCCGGTGGTTTTAGTTGCGTATTTCATAGGGAACTAGACCAATAACGGGGTGGCAACCGCGAGAAGGTACACCTCCGGACTTACCTTGAGGATCTACATGACTGTAGCACTACCACCTCTGAAGGAGATGTTAGGGTAGGCCTGCATCTATCGCCGCCTGTAGGCGGCTCTACGTGGGGATTGTGCGATCGATGGCCCATTACGGGGCCCCGATCTGGGCGGCTGACCTGACGGCCGGCAGCATCGCTGTCCTGCGCAGACCGCAGCGCGCGATGGCCGTCAGAGTCGTCAGGGGGGCACGATCTCCTACGAGGCGGCCGGAGTACTGGCCGGATCCCCGCCCTGGGCATCCGGAGGAAACGCGGGCGCGCGGCGAGCGACCGACGCAGCGACACATGGAGTTGCGTCGGTCGCAGCTGCGCGAGGTCCTGGTGGCGGAATAGCGGGACAGGCTTTCGCGCCCTACCGCCGGCCTCGTCACCATCGAGGCGGTCCGGCCGGTGCTCGAGCGCTGACTCGGGAGGAGGCACGGCTCCCCGTCGTTTCGGGTGACACAGGTGCTTACCGGGCATGGTTGCTTCGGGAAGTACCAATGTCATTAACAGGGAGCCGGTTTTTTTTCACGTTAAAATTTAATATTTATGTTTTTTTGTTTTGCTATAATAATCTTTATAACTTGTTGAAAGCCTGGCAGTGTGGAAAATGTGATACATAGATTGTATAAGGTTAATTGCTAAGAGTCTGGCAATGTGCCTTATGTGATACATTCAATAAATCATAAACTAATGAAGTTATATTTTTATTTTTATTTTTTCTCCCCTCAATGAATACCTAAGAATACATTTTATGTAAAAAATATAAAACTTTAAAAAAAAAAAAAACTTGCCAAGTATAGGGTTAACACATAGGCCACTTTTTATTCCTGTATTCCCACAAAATCAACTGTGTTTTTAGGTATGAATGCTCTGTCTCAGTTATACTTGTATCACAAATTCACTACAATGGCAGTTAAAAAGGGTGCATAAAAAAAAAGGTTTAGGGTGGGTTAACCCTTCAAAGTAAATAAGGTGACCAAATTCATAAATTTTTTTGGACAGTACTTGCTATTTTTTTGTTTCTATAAACCATAATTCTCAACTATTCAAAGTTAAATCATTAATTTCAATTGGATCAATAACTTACAAGTTGAATAGAATATAAAAAAATATTATAGTAGCCTCTTCTTAGGTAATTTCTTGTTAGTTCTTCATTGCTGAAAAAGCTTGCATTAACAATCAAGAATCTGACACACAAAGTAACATCTGTGATGTCACTCTTATCATCACTATCTGAAATTATCATGAAAGATTTTTATACAAAATTACTGTCTAATACCTTGTTATACAATAACAGATAAGCAGGTAACATTGTCCATGTTCATGGCAATGATTATGCACTTTTTATGCTGTTATGAAAATAATTCAATAAAATAGAAATAGTTTTCTAGAAGGTTTTTCGCGCCGTGAACTGTAAACTTAAGATCCCTTTTTAAGAATATTGCGCGCACGGATAACTGGGTAATTTTGCATAGCTAAAGTTAATATGAAAACAAGTGGAGAAAGCGATAACGGCCATATTTCGATCACCAGGCGAACGCTGATGACTAGGTATACGTCACTTTACTCGAAAAAAGCCGCCTCATGGGCTTTTGGTAATCGATGTACAGACGCCGCCAGCACGTCAAGTTACCTCAATGTGTCAAATTTCTTTGTTCGTTTTTCAACTTTATGTCAAACAGTATAAGGTTCATATTCAATTCGGAAAATTTTACACATTGGGGTAACTTGATGTGCTGGCGTCTGTACCTAGCTCTATACTATTTTGTTGAAAAGGGGAGGCTTGTAAAACGTTAAACGGCCGAATTTTGAGCACTAGAGATTATAAATACGACAGGTTTGAAAAGGTTTACGATATCGTAATTAATATTAATGTAGACTGCGGTCCTAAAACAAATCCCATGAAGCACTAATGGATAAAACTATTGTAAAACTTTTCGCTGGCTTATTATTTATCATGAAGGACTTACCTATACCTACCTACCTTACGTCCTTTTGGAGTTGTTTGTGCTACAAAAGCTCATTAAGTAAAGGGTGAAAATCAAGGCTAACAATCCGACACTGTAAACAGTCATATTTCCAAAAATAGACACTTTATCATTTCTCAGAACTGATATTTTTATTTGTTCCAAGCAAACATGTCGGTTGCTAATTAACGTCGGAGCAATGTCAGCATGTACTCTATTTTAAATGCAAATTACATCAGCACCATTTGAGTATCCTTAATACAATTTGCAGAGCTCTGAACACGATAAATTGGTTATCATACTACACGACGAATCAATAACCTATATGTCCGCAATTATTGCGAGACTGATGTCATGTGTGATTTATTTGCTCAGACAGATGCGAAATCGGTGGGAAATTTTTGCTCGGGAAAACTCCGTTACCGTTTCCTACTTTCGTATACTCTTTGATCAATTAAACCGTCATATTCATATAACATTGGTACTACCGGGTAGAATAATCGTATTTATTACAAGAAACTACGATAAAATACGCTTTGTATTACCTATAAATCGTAAAAATGTGCGCTAATAAAATATAAACATTAGGTAACTACCTATTTAATTTAATTAATTTATAGACTTTGGATGCTATCAGTGAGATTATTAGATTAGGGCACACGTGCAAATCTAAGGATTATTTAATTGAATACCGTTTCTCTTCCTCTTTGTTTTATCGCATAATTTTACTGTGTCATCATTAATTATTACCCTAGGTACAAACTATGGAGCTCACGGAGGAGTGTGCAATTTGGTAAATCGATGAAATTTTGAGCACTAGTTAGGCGATCACTGATGATGACATTCGACGTCTTAGTCGGAAAAAGCCGCCTTATAGGGTCCTGATAATAGTCGCTCTAATCTTATAAGGTAAGCAGTGGTGAACGAATGCAGAAAACGGGCTAATTTCGACCCCGAGGCGATCAATACTTCTAATAATTCAGTGTTTTAGTCCTCCCTCATAACTTCTTAACCATCTAAAAATATAATAAGTATACATTTTAAAATCTAAAATTGTCTAAAAGTGAACGAACATAGCTAAACATCACCCATATTGCAAAGCTGTAATAAATGTAAGAAGTTTACCTAAAAACTAAAAACGTGAATCATAATATTGGTTTCGTAAGCCGATAGAAACAGTAAGTACCTATGCGGTGGGCTGCGGCCGACGACGGTCTGTGGTTGAAGTCACAGGTTTTTGAACCAAAAATAACCCTTTTAAAAAACAATATGGTTGCCGTTGTCTGTTTTGAACGGGTAGCATAGCACCTACACTGCGTGGTAATTGTTCCTAATGCATATTTGATGGTGCGAATGACTACAGTACTTGCTGTTGACTGTCGATATCCGATCACCGGATGGCACTAGTAAATAATTCTGCAGTGTAAACGGTACACTCAGAATATTCTGAATAATTAATCAAAGCCACTCCGCGTTGTACAATGGTTTTGTCGAGGGCTTAGTACTAAAGACTCACCCCCATTGAGCAAGTTCAAGTAGGTGTTGTCTCTATACAATATCCGCTAATGCTTCTCCTTTAGACTTGAACAGAGGGGTGGCACATCGAAGTGTTGAGTTGCATAACAAAATAATGTGGGGGACATACAGTGTATCCTCCGTAAATAATAAATCTGTCAACCCATATTGAACCATAAATTCGATTATGATCTAAAAGCCATGGTAATTTGATCATTATTGCTGAACGCCGACTAGAAATCCATTAACCACGTGTTGTTCTGTTCACACAATATAATCAGCGTGCTGATCAAATCGAATCGCCAATTTAAATTTAAATAAAGCACGCCATTTTCAAATGAAATTCGAAACTTAACTGGCGTTTTCGCTATCTACAGAACTGGCGAAACGATAATTAAATAATCATTTTCAATATTAAATCGAAGTAGCTGCTTGATGAACGACGTAGATTTGATTTGATTTAAAATGTAACCTCACCGCTTTTCGACGGGGGATTAATGGTTAGAGCGCCAGCAGTCCTTTCAGTGTACTCCCTCCCAGAGGTCAGTGGGGCAAGACGGTGTGAACGGCCTTTCAGCTCGTGACGTCACCACCGCACCACCCATCGAGGGTTAAACGTACTTAAAGTTTCACATTTGTGATGGAGCACACATCTCTGCAGTTCTTGGCAGTAGTATCTGTGTCGGTGCGGCGGAATATCGTATTTCTTTTTATTATAAACTTGCTGGAATATTGTTCGAAAGGTCTCGCGATTTTCTACGAATTAAACCGCTTAAGATATGTAATAAAGATACTTATTAATGTTCTTCTTTAGGAATAAAGATTTGAGCCTATGGCTTGTGCTATAATTTCATTGGTGGTTCGTGCGAAGCTTGAAATTTGGCATAATTTTGCTTCTCTTTATAACCGAACCTGGGTTTTCGGCAAAAATGGAATCTGTACCAAACATTCGACACGCTGCCGAACATGATATAGGTTTTATGGAGTTCGTTTAGAGGGAACGCTACAAAAAGGATTTTTGTGTTGTACATAATAATTTCTAATGTTTTTGGTATGTTGACTAAAGTTGCTTACACGTTATAAATCGACGAAGAAACGTAAACGCTTTTAAAAAATCGAATACAATGAGGTATCCACGACACATGAGAAATTCCTAGTGTGGGGCTTCGTTCGAGCTCTTTTTATTTACCACTTAAATATTAATTAACTTTACTTTTGATTCTGGTACTATTTTAATTGCACCGTATGGATTCAGTTAACTGAAAAAAATGCTGTTTTTAACGTTTTCTGTCTTAAAAGTAAGTGTGTAGTTTCCCCCTATACATTTAGATGTCAATTCGTCGTCGACAGCTTATCGAGTGGTTGTGATTAAGTGTGCACTTGTGCAGGTCAATTTTGAATACCGAATAGGCTGTGTTGATTCCTGCTCTGTACAAGTGTAGGTACACTAAGACCAAACCTGCCCTGTATACTAGGACCAACGCTACACGTATCCGAATCGGTTATCCGCAATGTGTACCTAACGAGGCAATGCGGGAAGCACTGTGATACGAAACGCATTGCTGAATTTAAAATTGTTCGCACGTTCTGAGAAGTACGTAACCAAATGTTTTATTCGTGGCATTTTAGGATTGACTTTTCAATTGGCAGATTGATTATATTTGAAGTAGAAAATGGCGGTTTTACAGATTTTTAATAGGACTTTATCGTTTTCCCAACTATGTTGCTTCCAGTCTATCCAGATTTAGTTGAATACGATTAAGTATAAGAGCAATTGCTTATCTGTCCAGCGGTTTTACGTCTTCTTCTACATATTATGGAAACGATATCTCGGGTACAGCTAGTCTTACAGTAATTAAATACACTATTGCAAAATCAGGAATCATCATTTATTTGCTATGAATGTGGATACAAAATAAGGAGGGACTGAACTATCAAATTCTCTATTTTTTTATTTCCAGTGATGGGGCCTGCAAATAATGTTGGGCCAACCCTAAAGGCTCGAAAACGAATAAATAGTAGTTAACGTAAGACACTCTATAGTTTCTAAGTCACCTACTTTCTCTACGCGCGCAATACTGTTTCGTTATTGTGTCCGAGTAAACAAATGTACAGACATGTTTAATTGCCTCAATACCTTGGTTACTTCATTACTTGGATGGTCTCAGAAATGTCAGTGTCTTTTATTCAAAGTAAAGAAGTTGGAAGAATGAAAACGCAGTTTTATATGGAGAAAATTAAGCACGTAAACAAAATTGAAAAAAAAAACAGATGAAATATTTATTGTGGAAAATGTTTTTAACAGTTTTGAAAACAAAAAACAGAATCAAATAGGTAGATCTTTAGACCTAGCCTAGACTACCTAGATTGTCACATTGTTGGGAATAAACTATACTGAGATACTCGTATACGCAGAAAGAAAAGGAAAGTTAAACAAATGCGTTAAATCTTAAATTTATTCCTTTTAATGTCTTTTAATTTTTTGAATTAGCTTTGTTTTATCCAAATCACTAGCAGTTATTTTAGAACAGGCGCATACTGGCCAGAAAATAAATTTAAGATTATTAAATAAATTTCACTCAAAATGTAATCAGTCTAATCCTTTCTTTCTCGCCGTCTTTGTGTCATCTGAAGAGATGTCGTCGTAATTTTAATACCTACTTTGGTAAGTTCAAAATTCGAAGCTTGATGAAGACGACGCAAAGCCAGTACTTAAGGTTTTACTCCGACATTTTGGACAAAATGTCGCGTTTTGTAAGATAGATTTTAAAGTAAAGCAATTTGAACGTCCAAAGGTCGGTATCCTCATAATGCTTTCCTAATGATTTCGAGCAAAAATGTAATAAGGGCGTATGGCTAGAAATCACGCGACCGCCCGCCGCCGAGGTGTTTGGTAACGAAGTTATTGATTTTATGCAAAGGTATGATGCACCCTAAATGCGATGCCAATATTGCCTACTCACATATGCGCTACTATACGTGCGGGCTTTTACTGGAGACATACAAAATATTACCTTTTGACTTTGTTGGAATTCCGCAAATCATACAGTAACGGCTACAGCTTTTTTTGAAACGAAGGACCAAAATACTCAAAGGACCAAAACGCTCGAAGGACCAATACCATATTACGGAAAAATTAAATTAAAACTCAAGTTATAGCACCGTAGACATCTATACTACATATAATAAGACTGTAAAAAAACTGTGTCTGTACATTGAATATATTTAAAAAATAATAATTGAGGGGGGTTTAGAAACAGTAATAGAGCACGAATCCAAAAAAAAAAGTCTGTCTGTTTGTCTGTTTGTCTGTATGTCTGTTTGTCTGTTTGTCTGTTTGTCTGTTTGTCTGTTTGTCTGTTTGTTTGCACACGCTAATCTTCGGAACTACTGGACGGATTTGAATGTTTTTTTTTTGTTGTATAGATATTAAGTCTGGTCAACACATAGGCTATAATTTATCTTGGAAACTGGAACACCTGATGCAGAACCGCAACAGACCAGCTAAACTATAGGCGATACAAAAATGGTCCCATAGCAAAAATTGTTCCACGTGATGAGCGTTTTCTGCTGAGAGAATAAATTTGAAGATCCGGAACACCTGATGCAGAACCGCAACAGACCAGCTAAACTATAGGCGATACAAAAATGGTCCCATAGCAAAAATTGTTCCACGTGATGAGCATTTTCTGCTGAGAGAATAAATTTGAAGATCCGGAACACCTGATGCAGAACCGCAACAGACCAGCTAAACTATAGGCGATACAAAAATGGTCCCATAGCAAAAATTGTTCCACGTGATGAGCGTTTTCTGCTGAGAGAATAAATTTGAAGATCCGGAACACCTGATGCAGAACCGCAACAGACCAGCTAAACTATAGGAGATACAAAAATGGTACCATAGCAAAAATTGTTCCACGTTGTGAGCATTTTCTGCTGAGAGAATAAATTTGAAGATCCGGAATACCTGATGTGGAACTTCAAGAGCCCAGCTACACTATAACATATATTGGAATGACGTCTTAGCAAGAGTTGTTCAGCCTTATGAGCACTCGCTGTTGACGCAGAAACATTTGATATAGAAATTAAAACTATCACTAATTTCATTGCATAATTATAAAATAACATAAGTAGGAGGTACTACGCGGTGAAGGCGGGAACAGTTCAGGACTAATTTTCGATGACGATGGTATATCGTTGAAAATTAGACTCTACTGGCTAAAACTCCCATTTTTTTATCGTATGCCTTCGGGCTTATGTTATTTGAGTGTTTAATTTCCTTTTCCATTTAACTTCGTTACACGGGAGCTTACCCGGTATATGCAGGGGAGCAGCCACTTAGATTTTAATTGATCAGGTATCATCACAATAAAACTATAACCATGCCTAGAAAGAGGTCAAATTTTTCCCAATGTTCCAAAGGTGCTAAATGATTAAAGACCATAAGATCCCAACAATCTACCGAAGAGCGTTAGGAGAGACTTGATGCTGTTCGAGAACATGAGGCTGCAACTCGCTCCGTGGAAACTTCTTGGGATCGCGAAGCACGCCTGCATTCTCAGCGTATTTACGCATCTACATCCAGGTCTCTAGAGACCAGTGAAGAATATGTGCGCGACTGACCGCTGATCGTGAACATCATGCACTGTCTCGCGAGTTGGAGACGTTCACGGAAAAAGCATGACGCTTGAGTTTTCAGCGTATATACGCATCGACTCTAGAGATAAGTGGGGGAAGGAGATGCGCGACTGACCGCTGATCGTGAACGTCACGCAACATATTATAGGCTATAATTTATTTTGGAAAATGGAACACCTAAAGTAAAAGAGATATAAAAATGGTGCCATTGCAAAAACTATTCCACGTGAAGAGTGTTTTCTGCTGTGAGACTAAATTTGAAGATCTGGAGCACGTGTAGGGGAACTCCAAAGCCCAGAGACAATATAACATATACATAATAGAAATGGCGTCTTAGCAAAAGTTGTTAAGTCTGATGGCATTTTCGGTTGACCAACAAAAATAAAAAATTTGGAACATCTTGAATCGTCTCGCGCATCCCATTGATTTCCCGTCCCCGGGCTTATAGAATTCGACATCAGATGTTTCAGATCTTCGATTTTGACGACCCCGTTGTCGCTGGCATAAGCAACAGGATCCGCGTACGAAGTCGCGGGCAGAAGCTAGTCAATAATATTGTTGTTTATGATTTTATTTTTAAATTTTGTTTTTTTTATTTTTTTTCTAGTTAGGACTTTTGAAGTTTTTGAAATGCTGTACCCGATAATTAATCTCTAAGAAAAAGATACTTTACTTAACTGTAAGTTGCCTGTAAGTTGTTTGTTAACCTGTAAGTTTAAATCTTTTCGGTTTATTTTTTCTACCACATTTCTTGAACAATGAAAATAATGTTCTTTCCATATGAAGTCGTGCAGCCGCGACGAATCTGCTGTCAAACTACGAAATTATTCAGCATAAAGTCACATCGGGAAGCCTGCAAAATTGGATATATACTGGTAGCCGAGAAAGTACACATTCATTATATTCACAACTTTTGTTTGCAACGAATTTTTGAATAACGATAACTATAGGTACCTATATGTTTGTGAAATATCACCAACTTGTGTCCCGGTTTTAAAGTCGATGTCTGGTGGATTGGCGCCAATGTTTTTTGCTTAGGACTTCTACCTGCCAGTGTGAATAGCCAACCTGTAACCGCAACGTAATCTTGCAAAGTCAAGTGCGTTTGGGATCCTGTTTCTTGTCATTTTTACCTGAACTTTAATAGTTGGAACGACTTGATACAGTTTCTAATAAATAGGCGTTATTTATTTGGTACACACAGCTACACATCAAGCTATACAATTCAGTTTAAGCTGACCTGTAACTGTACGGAAATCCTACACAATGCGAGATCAGCTCATTTGTTCTGTGTCTGGATGTACTTTATCAATAATATGTATGTATTTAGAATGTATTATTATGTATTTTAGTATGTATGTATTCAGTTGTTTAGTACCTATAACACATTTTCTGCTTTGCTTGGGACTAGATGGCGATGTGTAAAAGTTGTGGAATTTATTTATTATTTATTTATAGCTTATGCTGGAAATTTATATAGCTTGATGTGAAGCCGTGTGTACCATAGTTATCTGTTACATCCAATGTCTCCCATACAATCACAGGGAAGTAAATAATTACGGCAATTCAATAGAGAACGGCATATTGTCAGTTCACGGCTTTCTCAGTTGTCAATGGTTATTGTTCTTCAGCCCTCAATGCCAGCCTTTTTTGTCAATTCTAATTACTTAACAATGGAATACGGTTAACAATCTTTTTAGTTCATTTTGTATTCAACGGGAATTTCGTGCTATCGACACTGCCTTCCGCATGTTGTTGTCAGTAAAAATTTATGTATTTTTACTGAACTTTAACCAACATAACATCAAGTCTTTTATCCCCGAAGGGACAGGCAGATGTGTACTGTAGTACACACACACACCACACACCACACCACACCACATTTTGCTAGTTATTGTTTAACTCACATACGTAATGGAGGGCGAGCCTGTATCAATGGGAACAAATCCAGACTTCGGGCTGCTAATTTGATTAACTTTTCCAGCTTTATGTAACTTTTGTTATTAATAATATTAATATTGTTTTTTTCAATCCAGCGTACGAAATTTAACTTCCAAATTACGTATAAAAATACCCACCTACTGTCCAAAATTCTATACCATTGACAGTACTTGCCTAATTCCTTAAGCTGATAAAACAAAGTGATCGTGAGATTTGTCACTTTGCAATTGATTACTGTTACGGGACCAGCTGTTTCCGAGATAAGATACGATAAGATTTACAGCCATTTAATTCGAACCGACCGATTTGCATGCGTAAATAGGGAATATGCATGTAATTTAAATATGGTTCGAATATTTTTTTTCCGAATCTTTAGCGGCAGAAAATATGAACTAAATCATTATTTTACTTTTTAATAGCGTCACAATTATTTAAAATTAAAAATAAAAGTGCGAATTAAGCGCGGGAAATTCAAATTTGTGAAACGCATCACCATTGGTTATAACGAAAATTGACGTCAAATACTACGACAACAACTCAACGCCTACAAGACATACAATGTGTAAGAATGATATTAAGTATTGGAATGGACTTTTTATTGGAAAACATAATTATTGCCGTGTGTGTTGTGAACTAATTTAATGTTCAAGTCTAATTTTAGCTTCATAGTGAGGTTATAAACCATTTAAGAAAAATGACTGAAAGTGGTTTTGTAAAAGCACAATCTGATAATGTTTATTACATTCGGGTACAAGCAATACCGGTAATCTGCTCATTGAGCTTTTTTCATGGTGAAATGGTTAGAAGAACGAAACCACCCATAGTAATAGTAATAGGATCCATAGTAAATGACGTAATCGAAATGGCGCGCGAAAATGGCAGCGTTTAAACAGCTCAAATTGATTCGGTATTTTAAATATTTTTTTAAGCATCATTACAGCAATTTTTAAATATGGTTATATTTTTTTACTATGTTAAAACATTGTAAACAGTGAATTAAAAATATAAAAAAAATACATGCATATACCCTATTACTTAGCTCGGCTGTTAGGAACTGGAACAGTTGTAGAAACTTAAAATGTAGACAGATGACAATTTTATTTACATATGAAAAACATGGTCAGAGTTTCAGATTACAATCATTTACGTGGCTATGTTTGCATTCTGCCTTAACTATGAAAGATTGTACTGATGTCATCCTAAGTTACGTCAACGTTGAAAGAATTTAAGCCAGTCTGCTTTTGTGTAGGATCAAAGAGATTTAAAATACTATAGAGCGGGCATGTCAAGGAAATGTCATAGAAAAACTTTGATCCCATGTCTCAGTAACGCCATCTAGAATAATATATGAATATTGGAGCGGCAGCGGAGCGTACTACAAAAAACTCATAGACTTGTATCCAGCAGGACACACTTTTTCGGACGAAAATTTTGTTCGCGATGTCCGGTCTATAGGTATTGAATGTCTTTGTGTAGGATACACTTAACTAACAATCTAGCACTTTCGTCAGCTTAGTTTCATTCCTTAGGAATGTCTTAATATGTTATGTAGAATTGCGCAAACTTGCTCGACCGATTTCCTAATGAAAGTAAAAGGACTAAATATTTACTGTGCAGACATTTAATACTTTTGTGGACGTGACATCACGACCAAATTTTCACCCAATGCTTGTGTCCTAGTGTACCAGGACACAAGTTGTAGTTTGGTACTCTTCGGTGCCGCTCCTATATTGCTTTATAGTATTATGCTAGATGAAATTAAATGAAATGATATTTATTACTGTATGTAGGTCTTTCTAGATACTTTTACATGTCATTTTTTTTTTGGAAATGGAAACTAGATGGCGTAGACTGAGATATGGGATCACAGTTTTTCTATAACATTTATTTATTGGAACGAAGTTCCTTATCGCGCGTTGTGAAAGGGGGCTAGACGGAAAAAATTCTTACGAAAAGTTGTCACGACACTTTTTGCTATAGTAAGCTATTGTAAGCTGTGCGGCGTCGCATGTTCGCAGGGAGAGGGAGAGGGTTGGGAGAGGGAGAGGGAGAGGGTTGGGAGAGGGAGAGGGTTGGGGGAGAGGAACGGGAGAGGGGGAGGGAGGGGGAGAGGGAGAGAGAGAAGATTGAATAGTTCACTAATCAATCGAAGGGAACTTCGTTCTATCCGGGTGTCCCTTGACACCTCTCAAGTTTTTTTTTATTTAATACTTCAGGCACACTAATGTATAGAGGCGGGCTTAATGCCATAGGCTGCATTTTCTACCAGTCAACCTTAAGGTGATACAGAGGAAAGCAGTGGTAGGTGCAATTTAAAATGAAAATAAAAGGAATCAAAATAATACTAATACATATTTTGAGTATAAATTCATAAACATGTACACTATAAATATAATATAATTATATAATGAATAAAATACAAAAATATATGTAGAAAGAAAAGAAAACATTAGCGCTGTGCAGATACTACTGCCAACTTCTTACATATGCTCGCGAACCTCAACCTTAAAGGATAAACTTTTGGTTGCCATCCTGAGTTCCACAGAGAAATATATTGCACAAAACAAGAACTATGAACAAAGTCAGAACGGTGAGTGGGACACAGGAGAAGACGGTTATGCGATGAGCGAAGGTTTTTATTGTGGCTGGCACAGATGTAACATGTAACATGTGTGTAACATTTCTTGGCTTGTTCTCTATCTAATACCCTAAATTTCATTGTTACTGGGAAATATTCTGTTTGCTCCATGGGATTCGCAGTTGTTTGCGTACTCTCATTTTATTACCTATCTTAAAATAAAGGATTATATCACAGTCTAAAAACCTACAGTCGTCCGACGAAGCCGTCTAGACAGGGCAATCGTGCGGGCTGTGAGGGGCGAGACACGGGGAAGCCGCTCCAGAACTGTGAATAAAACGATGATCGTGGTTTGGGAGGTATTATTCAGGGCTAACGCGTGTAGAAGTTCTCGGCATTTTTCCAGAGATCAAAAGGCGTCGACCTACATTGATATTTATACTGTGATTAGGTAATATCCTCATTTTAACTTTTCTCTGAAAACAACATTCTGCCGAAACCTGACAAACTTTAACATATACATATAAAACTTGAAACTAATTAACAGCAAGAGGGAAGACTGACATAAAGTTCACCATTTGTGAATAACACGGACTCCCTAGCAATTTATAAAGTGAACGCTAGGATGAATACGAATGCAAATGACATCTTTGAAATTGTAAATGTATGTAGTTATGTTCAGTACATGAGTAGATGTGTATCTGAGACCGTTCCTATAAGAAGAAGATGCACCGTACCCTGGGTATTTATACAGGGTGTAAAAAGACCCTCAACGTAAGCGAAAACTACATATTTTACCCGTCCACTGGTCCGTCCGTCCGTTTTTTTCTTCTATGATATACCTGGGAATTCGCTAGTTTTTTCCCAGCATTATTTTTTGGTCAAAGTTACTTAATTGTATCAGAATGTGTAGTTATCGGTTATGTGATGGTCTTTTCACACCCTGTATACATAGAGTATCATCTTAGAGAGGCATCACTGACGGTACCGTCAATAGTAATACAACCAGCCTGCTGCGTAGCATGAACACCGAAGAAACGGTCTTTTTCGTGTCTCGGAAGAAAAGAAATTAAGTGTTCATGCTACGCAGGCAGGTTGTGTATTGAAAGAAATTGAGGCAGATTGAGGTTCATGTCTATATAATCTGTCACTTTGCCGATTCGTCTGTAGACAAAGGCCGTTTCTTCGGTGTTCAATGTGTTCATGCTACGCAGGCAGTTAAAGTTAGCCTCTTATTGTTCCTAAACTTCGTACTACGCTAGGTCAGCTTAGGGTCAAATTTTTATCAAAGACGTTTGGTCTCCTGTGTGAGGGAATTGAAAAATTGGCTTAGTGAGTTAAATTATGTAAATACTAAGGAAATCGAGAACGTATTAGAATGCCGTAAATTAAAATATCTAAAGTAAAAATCGTCGCCTCGCTACTTAAGCCGACACGAAACGCGTTTGATTTTTATTTACGAGACGAATTTCATAACGATAAGTACACATTTTTGACTAATTCTTATAGAGCTTTTCTGGTGGTCTCTAGATTCTGGCTCTCAGGAGTTTTATTAGTCTGGAATAGAGTAACCAGCAGACCGGCTTGCATGGTCATAAAAATAAACTTAATCTCTGCTGCCTCATATGCTCCGCAAATTACGTTATTACTGTTGAAACTTCGTTACTACGAGTACTAATTAAAGTACTGGCCTTTTTAGGGTTCCGTAGTCAACTAGGAACCCTTATAGTTTCGCCATGTCTGTCTGTCCGTCCGTCCGTCCGTCCGTCCGTCCGTCCGTCCGTCCTCGCTTAATCTCTGTGACCGTTAGCACTAGAAAGGTGAAATTTGGTACCAATATGTGTATAATCACGCCGACAAAGTGGTAAAATAAAAATTGGAAAAAAATGTTTTATTAGGGTAGCCCCCAGGGATATGTAAAGGGGGAAGTGATTTTTTTTTTAATTTCAACCCTAACGTGTGATATATTGTTGGAAAGGTATTTAAAAATGAATAGGGGTTTACTAAAACCATTTCTTGATAATGTCAATAATTTAGGAAATAATCGCTCCAAAAGTAAAAAACAATGTGTCCCCTCCCCCCCTCCAACTTTTGAACCATAAGTTTGGAAAATATGAAAAAAATCTGAAAAGTAGAACTTTATAAGGACTTTCTTGGAAAATTATTTTGAACTTGGATGGAAACAGTTTTTGTACAAAAAAGAGAAAAAGTTGTACAAAATAATTTCTGAGCTAAGTTTGTAGTATAATCGTATATGCAAGATTTTTTTTTAACTTCGTTTACATATTCTACGGAACCCTACACTGAGCGTGGCCCGACCCGACACGCTCTTGGCCGGTTTTTTTGTAAGTATTTTAAATACATACATAAACTCACGCCTTTTTCCCATGTAAGTAAATATTTTTACAATTAACTGTCAGAAGTTTTCTCTTTCCTATTACACTGTTTTTCTCCTGCGCTGACATAATATTAAGTAAGGTGCTTACCTGTCAAGAGTTTCAAGTGCGTTTCAAGTTTATCTTAAACATCATTGACGTCGGTGAAGGAAAACATCGTGAGGAAACCTGGACTTATTGTTAATACCTACTTACTTAAGTTTGAAATCCCCACGCCTTGAGCAAGCGTGGTTATCAATGCTCGTGCCTCCTCTGTTTGAGAAGAGATCCTGTAGTGGGACAGTAACAGGCTGGTATTCTAATTTGATTGTTATTAAATATTGAGTACCACGAAATGTCATAAAGAATTGTGTAAATTGAACAGGTTTTTTAAATATTTTAGGCGTAGGCTCAGTTAAAGGTGGCGCGAGTCAGCCTTGTCACATCGAAGTCATTAGCTCGACCTTATTAACGGTGGAAATGTACGACATATAATTTCGTACGGACCTGATGCAGGTGTACTTAAGAATATTTGAAAACACTGTGATTTACTTGTCAGTAACTTAAACGTAGGGTGAATTTTGCTTACGTCATTTTTTTTGGTCCTAAGTTACGAATTTGCTCTGTCATACGCCAAGCGCTTGTTAGAACGGTTCGTGGTCTTTTAAGTACTTTACTTTTAGATTGAACTGATACAAACAATGTTTGAACATCGCAGAACTATTAAAAGTATTTTCCAAGTCTCTTGAGGGTGTCTTCCTTGCCTAGACTAGAGTAATCTCTTCGTTGCTGATTCACGCATTTTGTCCTAGTCTTCTACAAGTTTGTTCGATATTTTTTTTTTCGCTTATAAATACCTATTTGCACCTAAAAACATGTCATTATGTTAAAATAAATTGTAAATACGTAAGTTTGTATATTCGGAACAAACCTTTTTTGGAGTACCTAAGTCACTTTATTATGCATGTTGTGTGTTTTAGTTATAAGTCCTTGCAACCTTACATATTAGTAACTACGTTATAAAAATAATACTGCAAAAACTTTATGTACCTGTACCTTTTAAGAACTTTGATGGGTGGGTCATGTTTCTGATGGGCAGAACATTACAACTTTGACGGGGGACAAAAATGACAGCTTTTAAAAAACGTGCCAAACCGTCAATCAGTTAATAGGATGGTAAATATCCGACATTACGTTACTCTTGCGTGTAAACTTGGGAAAAAAAAATCCAAAGGCGTCTCATACTATGCGAACCGTTAGGAACTAAGGGTTATAAAGTGTGGTCCTCTGGGGCTAGTAACACACGCAACACATAAGTAAGCCTTCGTAACGGCATTTACAGAATTTATTTCTCCAAATCCTACTTTACGGGAACACCAAGATCCTTTCAAGGATTTGTAGGTCCCGTGAAATCTGGTCAAACCATTTTAGGTCATGTTTTCTTACCATTAATGTTAACATTCGATTGACCTGTATGATGGCATGAATTGTTAACCTATGACTTATTGATAACTTACTCGTTCTGTGGTTTCACGGAATTATGTGTCATACATAACTTATGAAGTTCTCATTACAATCAGACTCCCTATAAGGTAACTGGTTTATAGGCGGCAACAACCCGAGAGATTTAAAATACTATAGAGCGGGCATGTCAAGGAAATGTCATAGAAAAACTTTGATCCCATGTCTCAGTAACGCCATCTAGAATAATATATGAATATTGGAGCGGCACCGGAGCGTACTACAAAAAACTCGATAGACTCGTGTCCGGCGGGTCACACTTTTTCGGACGAAAATTTTGTTTGTGATGTCCGGTCTATAGGTATTGAATATCGTTGGCAACAACATAGTCATAAAAGTGTGAGAAATTGTGATCGGATTAGTCGACACACACACACACACACACACACAAGTTATCATAATTTGGAGATCTTTGACAGTCGTTACTGCGTAGCATGATCACCGTAAAAACTCGTAGGTATATCGACGGAGGACTCGACAAAGTAGGTAATAGATTGTAGAAATATTTCTACCGATTATCGTAGAAATCATGTTTGACATTGTAGATTTTTTCTTGTCCATTTGTTCTCTTCATTCCTGACATTGTCTTGCTCATGATGGAAGAAATGTTACTACGATCTCACACTTGGTGACCGTGCTACGGTACTGGTAGTCAAGAGCCAGAATATTAATAAATATTCCATAACTTCCACACAATACCATCTAGTCCTAAGCTAAGCAGAGCTTGTGTTATGAGTACTAAACAGCTGATAAACATACTTATATATTTCTAAATACATACATAGTTATAGAACACAAAACAAACGATCGTCCTCATCTCACAAACATTTGTCCTGGGTGGGAATTGGAAACTCACGACCTCCGGCATAGCTGTCAGGGCCATTAACTACTAGACCAACAGTCTAGTAAGTCCATATGTCTTACTAAAGGGTGTACCCCAGTTACTGGGTTGTGGAGGTCTTATAGGCACTCGCTCCATGTAAAGTGTCCCATATTTGGAAAAAAGCTACTTAGATGGCTATCATATCAGTCAACCTACGTTCGCAGCAATTCTCCCTGTTTGTCCCGTATGTTTGCGACTCCGCTCGCTTCCCCCACAATGTTTACATTTAATTTGTATTCCGATACCGCTCGCTTACATTGATTAGGTGTCACGTTGCATATTAACTATGAGAGTAACAGCATATCAGTGTTCCATTAAAGGACTTTTCCTGTTTTGGTTATCAGGGCAAACAGAAATTGGCGCGAATGACCGCAATTGCCCCTGTCGATCCTACGCTTTAATGATTCAAACCATTTCTAATGGAGCTGAAATATCCAGTTCAATAATTTGTGTTCATTAGTTCAGATCGATCTGTAAATATACGCATGGATGATTTACCTCTAATTACAAACTGACTATGATTATTAATACCTATCGTTCAACCTTTGCTAGAAATGATGTGATACGTGTATCATGTAAGTCATAAACTATACCCCTTCTCTTGATCTGATATCTGCCACAACCTACATTAATCAATTCGTATCTTACAGTAAGGTCTTTGGAACCTATAAAATTACTGAGAGTACATTAATGAACCATGAAGTAAAAGACGCAGTAAAGTAACACGCCTTTTTGACGTCAGTCACAGTCTAGACGTACAGAAATGATTTGTACCTAAATAATGTTAAGGTAATTGATAGGAGTTAACCATAATTGATAGAAAAACAACAAGAAAATTATAGCTCCCTTTCAAACCGAGGCTCTCAAAACCATCGTTGCTTTAAACTGATTAGCCCATCAGTATAATATTAAGTAAGTTTGGTTCATAGGCGTCGACCAAAATTTCTGAGAAGTGAATTAATAAGCCAGCTTCTCTGGGAATACTATTTATAGAGCTGCGAGCCATCACGCCCACTCACTCGATTCAAATGTTCATTGTCCCATTACCATATGTACACTAAAACAGACATCTGTTGTGTTCATTAATTAATTTGTGAATCAACTTGAGGCAATGCATCATTCGTTTGCTTGTTTTATATTTTATACTAGCGACCCGCCCCGGCTTCGCACGGGGAAAATGCTGATACTAAATTAAATACACTACAGAAAAACTATGAACGTTGTATAAAAAAACATAGCGGCCCGCTCCGACTTTGCACGGGCATAAAATATATATGCCTATGTCACTCAATGAAAACATGATTAAAATCGATCCAGTATTTTTGATTCATTCATTACTGCCCTTGGCCTGCACGCATTAAATTTGGAGTAAAACAATTCCTCTTTCCCTATACTTACTATGAAGATTTCCTGCTATCTTTGGAATATCTAAATTCATACAATTTTTATTACATTACACATTTTTACTTATTTACTTTTTACATTTTTACCTAGGTATTTATTTTATTTTTACAACAATTAATGTATTACAGGATGTCTTTATACACAACGTTCACAGCTTTCTTGTCATTAGACAATACAAACATGTTTTCTCTTGAGGTTACTCTTGAAAGAGCGACATACAGTTGGCCATGTGAAAAACAGTCAACGCTCAAATCTAAGCCTGCAACGTTGAAGGTTTGACCTTGCGATTTATTAATGGTCATTGCAAAAGATGTCTTTACCGGAAACTGTAAACGTTATTTGTTTAATTTACATGCTGTAAGGAACCATATTGATCTATATTAATTGCACACTGTATTTAAGGTACTTAATTCGATAAGGATTAATGCCGTATTGCTTAAAATAGCTTCGTAAATAAGCCATTTTTTCACGTAAAAAGTAAACAATAAAAATGGTTAATGTGGGTTATCCCTAAAATATAAACATATACCATCGCGGACTTTTTTGTAGACCTTAATATGGTGTACAATACTGTAGTACATTAATTTGATCTAACTCGTAGGGTTTAGGCAGCGTTTTTGCTAAATTGCTAAATAAGCCCAGAAAAATAGGTTAATTTACGACATCACGTTAGAAACCTCTAAAATTAGCAATGTTGCCTTAGTATATGATGCATGTATTATACATATAAACCTTCCTCTTGAATCACTCTGTCTATTGGAAAAAACCGCATCAAAATCCGTTGCGTAGTTTTAAAGATTTAAGCGCACATAGGGATATAGGGACAGAAAAGGCGACTTTGTTTTATACTATGTAGTTGCTAAATTGCTAAATAAGCCCAGAAAAATAGGTTAATTTACGACATCACGTTAGAAACCTCTAAAATTAGCAATGTTGCCTTAGTATATGATGCATGTATTATACATATAAACCTTCCTCTTGAATCACTCTGTCTATTGGAAAAAACCGCATCAAAATCCGTTGCGTAGTTTTAAAGATTTAAGCGCACATAGGGATATAGGGACAGAAAAGGCGACTTTGTTTTATACTATGTAGTGATAAGGTGTTTAAACATCCCTGGAATTTGAAAACAATGCTTTATTCGGCTAAGCTGCAATCGGTCTGCTTGGTGAGTTTCCAACTCCAAATGAGAATGAGTCATGTTGTAAAACTGGGGCAGACTTTGTATGGAGTTCAGTGATCCTGGATTTAAACTGTTTCACTCTGAAAGCACTTAAATATTGTAGCGTCAGGAAGTCTCTGTTTTATGGAGAGCTCATTAATGTAGCCTATTGTTGACTAACGCCCTAAGTCCTTGAGATCTCTCTGTTACCAGCATTTTAATCAGGCTAATCCAGCAAAATGCGCAGCTGCACTTCCGCCCACGTTTAGAGGCAAAACAATAGAACCTTTTTAGAGAATGGCGAAATTCCGGGCGCCATATTGTTCGGTGCTATTGTATCAGCGCAGCGCGCAGAAAAATATTCATCTCGGCCGCCTCGCTCGTGTTTACTCCGTGCCTTCTGTAGATATTGACCTGTGTCGCCTGAAACTTTATTTAAAAAGTGGGTACTTAACTTATATTACTTTTCAAATATAGTTTTTGGCTGTTTACATCCATCCATATTTGGAAATTACAACATTCTTCTTGGTTTCTCCTTAACTGGTTTGTTTGTTAGTACACTGTTTATTACCGCGATGTCTCGTGTCAGTCTGTTTGTTATTGCTTTCAGAAAATTAATTAGCTGAACCTTCGCGTTAATTACTTATGTTCGGCTGTTGACAGTTATTTCGTTCTCACTTAAAACTGATAGCTAGCTGAGGTTTCTTCATTATCTTGAATAGTTTTGCAGTTAGTAGATAGTGTTTCGTTTTAATACGACATGTGACACCACCTTGGGCTTTCATCGGTATCATATTTTCAGTCCCCTTCGCTAGTTCTTTTTATTTTATTTACTTTCATAGCAGCTGGCTTTGGCCACGTTTCATAATAACAAGTAGGTACTTAGGTAAATATTTGTCGTAGTTAAGTTGTATGAGTAAGTTGTAAGATGAACACATTAATAAATAAATCGTTGACAAGTCAAGGTAGCCGTTTGTTAACTGTGATAATGGACTGCATTCAATGCCGTGGAATCACGTGAAAATAACAATGAATGAAAACGTAAATTCTGTGGCCCTAGTGAAAAGGGGTATAAGTCCAATTTTGTCGAAAATTAGTTAAGTGTACCAAAGTGATCAGAAAAAAATGCTCTATCGTTTGGTGAAGACAGATCTAAGCTATCTCTAAAAATAAGAAAGTTTGTGTAAAAGGGTCCAACTGACACCAAAAAAAACTGTAAAAGTCGGTTTTCTAATCACTTAGGTACACTTAACTCATTTTCGACAAAATTGGACTTATACCCCTTTTCACTAGGGCCACAGAATTATGAACACTAAATTACCATTTCTTTCCAGATCTGTATTTCATTACCTATGTTAACAAATAAATAAATTATTATTTATTATTATTATTATTTTGTTCTGCAAACGTAGTGTGAGGATTTGATGGAATGGTTTATCTCAAAATTGGATAGGAGATAATTAAAAAGTTTATAAAACCGCGGCCTATCTTGTCTGACCACTTGCTGTCAGTCATCTGTCGGAACTAGGCCACTGTGGCAAGGCGATGAGCTGGTCACTTGTCACTTCGTATCATCGCACTATAATTCTCTGTGGTTTATATTTTTAATATACCTGTATACTTTACCTCTCTGTATGATATGGCCTCGTTAAAGACCTCGAATCGACTGAAGTTGTTATGATATTTTTTGTGGTTAATTATAGTAGAGCACCTGTGTGTTAATAACAGGTAATTGTAATTAATAATTCAACTATTAAGCGTTGCTTTTAAGGAAGGGTATATCTATATCTTAAAATAGGCCGTTCTAATAAACACTCATATAAATTGTTAAAAATACGGGATCTTACTAAGCTTAATCAGGAAAAAAATGAAAGTGGCTATAATATTGTTCAGTTGCATTAAATTCAGTAGTGGTCCTTGCGGGCTCGTATGGCTCCGAAGTTTTAATTTAGTTAAGAGCTTTATAATATTAGAAATAAATATAGCTACTAAAAATTGCAAATGTAAAATAGGTATGAAGAATCCCTAAGAAGGTATCGGATTTATTTTATATAGACATAAGTTTAACTAATCAAAGTTTCCTGTCTCCTACTATAAATTTATTTTTTGCTGTGCCTGACAGGGTCATAATAATAACAATCGTTTTAACTTACCACCTAAGCGAACCACCACTTTACCACATTGTAGAATGCAAATAAAGTTTGAGTAAAAGTACGAAAAGTAAAGTAGGAAATCGTTTAATTCGTAATAAGACTACAAAATAGAGGTTTTGTTGGACCCCAACTAAGCACAGCATGTGTGTCTTAGGCAGCATTACAAGGAAAGTAAAGATAGGTAGCCTCATCGAAACTACAATACTAAATTTACAAACAAATAGTTTCGAGTTTAGCTTAGGAATTTTGATTCAGGCAAATGTTTAGCAGGTCGTCTCCTCTGGAGGTCAATCCATCGTATCAAAAGACCAAAAAGCAAGGAAGTATAGAGCAAAGATTTTACCCCATGATAGTTCGACTAACTCGCATTAGACACCAATCCTAATATATTTCTCCATTGTCCCCAGGTATACGTGGCCCTCTTCAAACCACTGCGCGTCTCCCGGCGCCAGTTCCGACGTGTGCTGATGTGCATGCGCAATGTGCGCCACTTGAAGTGCCACGAACTGTACGCGCACGAGAAAGTCACTAAAGTGGACAGCCTCTCCTTAGTGCTGTCTGGCAAGTGAGTCTGGCGGAGAGTTATGTTTATATATTTTTTCGACATCCTTAGTGATTAAAAAACCGAGGGCTAAAGTAGGTACTACCTGGCTAACATACATAAATGAACTCACGCCTTTTATACAGAAAGTACAGTGCGCTAAGTACGAGTTGTTTTTACGCTAACGCGATCGAAACGTTCACCGCGTATGGCTTTCTGATTGGTCAAAAGCTTGGAGCGAGCCAATCGGAGCGCCGAACGTCATAAACGTGTCGATCGCGTTAACGTAAAACAAACTCGCACTAGGCACTCTGAGCGCCAATTGCTACGATTCTTACATACTTCTTTTGCCTTGTTTACGTTGATGCATGTAGTCATACACGCATACCGGTGACTAGTACTACGCAACTGACCTTCACCAATAAGGTTTGTACATGTGCTATGGCGCCCCTTTCGGCGTTTCCACTTACATGTAGCTAACATGGTAGATCAAATATGATCAATTGATCATGCGGTTCAGCACCACGTCAGCACAACAGTAAGTCTGTCACAGCCACGCTAACACGCTAAATCCGCGATCTGCTCAACGTATACAACGTTGAGCAGATCGCGGAGCTTGTAAATGATATTAATTTCAGTATATTAGTTTTGCAAGATTGCCTTCTTTTTTATTGAACACGTAATACAAGTATATTTTTGAACAAGCAGATGAAGCTCTGTTTTTTCTATCTGACTATTCTGAAAAAGATTAAGGAAAGAAGTCACACCATCGCAGTTTCTTTTAAATTCCACAAATAATCTTTGATTATGTGAGAATCATGTAGATTTGTGTTTGAGATGGTCGTTTAAGGAAAAAACCACACAGAGATTTCACGCTCTTTCAACAAGACCTTTTGTACAACCTCTAGGTAATGACAAGGAATCCATTGACAGAATTTACATGTAACCATAACCTCATTAGTCCCACGTCTTTCCAACATTAGAGAGATCTCAATCATTGTCCACCGGAACATCCTTACTCATCCATACCGCCAACTTGCTATTAATCACAGTTGCTTGTTAGTTTATATAATGTCCAACGCTATTACAGTGACGTATTGTGTTAATTACTCTCGAGATGTTTGACTTTGACCCTGTCAAGGGTTCTTGTGCTATATTCTAAGATAATTTAGTAGCGACCATCACGCGACCGTAACTTCACTAACTTAATGATGTTAAAAAAGATAGATGCAGAAAGAATAGCAGTAGTAGTTTGAGTAGCAGTGATAGCCTAGTGGTGTGACCGGCGGATTGCCAAATCATAGGTCTCGAGTTCGAACCCAAGGCACGCACCTCTGACTTTTCGGATTTATGTGCGTATTGTTAAATTATCACTTGCTTCAAAAACGGTGAAGGAAAACATCGTGAGGAAACCGGCATGCCTGAGAGACTATTCTCGACGGCATGTGATGCCAAGTCAGAGGCCCATGGGCGGCATTAAAACTCTGACACCAGGTTAGTTACTAACCACACGATAAGAAGAGAAGAGAAAGAATAATGGCGTCCAAGGATTTCCTTTCTAATCTGGACGTATAAAAGATACGGTTGGCAACTTACTAAAAGGAGTTTTTACTAGGTCTGATATAAAACACATTAACGGAATGTTTACACATTAATAATGCGATACATTACAGCACATTACACGTGTTATTGAACAGTACTGATATGACAAGAATGATAAAAGAACTTAGCAATGTTACGTTTCAAAGGAAAACTCCATAAAAATATATCCGATTATAAGCTTGAGATCAAACAAACCGCGGCGCCATTTTGTCCCGATCCCGTAAATATATAGAATCCTTATGCAAATGTTTAACACATGTCTCTTTTAAATTCCTTTGTGCTTATTTAAATTAAAGCCTTGTTAGCCCTTATCAAATAAGTGATGCTTTATATCATTCGTAATGAGTGACGTTGAATTAAGAGATTCAGAAAGTATCCAGAATATTTCAACGACATTTGTGTCAAGTCTTCTCACATTTCGTCTGTAGCTATACGAGTAAATTAAATGAGTTAACTCTTCAAGTAGGGTGACGTGTAAAATTCAACGAAATCTAAAGCCGTCTTAACTGTTCCCAAAGTGACCTGAAATATTAGACTTGCTTGACTCATCCTGCTACGTGTCAAATTTTTAGAAAAAAAAAGAAAAAATTAATGCTGTGCTATCGTACCGTTGACAGCTGTCAAAAAAAATTCTTCAGTAAACATGTGAGACTCACGTATTCCCAGAATGTCTGTAGCCAGTAGCTGTAATTATTAACAGTTGTTCAGTGAGATCTTACACAACAGATAAGTGAGACATCAATGGAAAATGCACGAGTTGTGTGAACTTTTATGTGCATTGTTGCGCATATTACAAAGCGTTAGATTAGCGGTAAACAAGGTGCTTAAATCAAATTATTTGCTCGTTAGCTGCGAAATACTTGAGATGTTTGTGTATTTCAAAACAAACATTCATAAGATGCGGTTGGAAGAATAATTTTAATGTATTTTCTAGTCTCTTCAGTTCTCTTCCGTCGCTAATTAGTATAATAGCGCCTTATTCTTCCCTCTCCCTCTTCTTGAAATAATGCACCGCTCACTTCTGTGACAAATGCTTGCAGTTCGACCTCACGAAATGCCGCAGCGTCCTCCCTCTACCACAAACCCAGTTTAAACGATATGTCACAATATTATAAATGCGAAAGCTTAGATATTATGCAGTTAAGAAACAGTTGAATAGAAACATATAAAGTTGGAAGTACAATCTATTCTAGTTAGATGTGAACTGCTTAAGACTGACGATGACAATGATGATGAAATTGAAACAGGCTCTTCGAATAAACCATGAGATATTAATTAATGTAGATGGAGCTACATTAAATAATTAATAAAACTTTCGCATCAGATCATGTGATGTGATTTCGGTCAATGCCAACGACTTTTATTGTATACAGCTCAATGTTAATTTTGTTTTCCGATCGTCAATCGGTGAAACGAAATGATTCTGTTGATTGAAGTCATCTGAAGGGAAACAATGGTCACGGAGTATATTTGCGAGGACAGAAAAACTCATCAAAAGAGGATTAAATAGAAAATATACTCGGAAACACAAATATTGGAGAATCGGAAGGATTTCAAGTTTTATTTGTCAACTATTACTTAGACAACTTAAGTTTTAACGATGCAGTTATGGATGGATCAGAATTTCTTGATCGTCATAATCAGAGTTTCACCCAAGTTTAGACTACATTGTAGGGATCTAAGGCAACTTGGCTAGACTTATAATAGTTTAATGGGAGTGGAAGCAGAGCTTAAAAGCGGAACTTAATGAAAGCAGGTCAAAAGACCATGAAAAAGAAATACACTTCACTTCCCGTGGGATTTGGTTCACTCCAATGATTAATAAATAAAGTAAATCTCCTTACGCTTGGATAGGTCTGGACAATTCCCATTCCCCGTTGGTCTTTGTTCCCGGGGCTCTTTGGAGAAAGGACCAATAAGCCATTGTATTCGGGCAACGGTTTTGATTCACTGATTTTGACAGTTATAATATCTTCAATAGAAATTGAGCTCGAGTATATTATGAGGTGTACAAAAAAAATACTTTGTGTTGCGTCATTTCTATTTGTCTATACACTTGTTTTTAATATCAATGTAACAGTGTTTTACTAAATGCTTATAAAAGTAAATCTTACGGTAGATACTATAAAAACAAATTTTATTTTGTTTGTCTGTTTATTTGGGCTAATATTATGACAGGATTCGTTCAAATAGCTGATGTTATAAAGAATAGCTAAACATATTTTAATTGAAAAAAGAAAGAAAAGATTTACGAAGACGGGGGCACAGTTGGTTTGTATAATTTAATTTAACTGACAAGTTAAACAAATCACAAACTATCACTTTTATTTTCCCGGAACACTTCAAGGTTATAAACGATGTCATTGACGGTCCAACAACATACATTATGGCCGAAATTGTTGTATCTACTTGACAAACTATCAAACGATTCAAATTACCTTCTGAATCTATAGTATCCGCATTTAGTACTTACCTACAAGATGATTAAAAAACGTTCGAATTTAGTCGCATTTGCAATCCCATATCAACTGATTAATGTAAAAAAATGGAAAATTAAACCTATTTATAACTAACTAGCTGCTACGCTTCGCTGTGGCACATTGCGATTAAATGGTAAAAAAAAAGAAAAAAATAGATAAAAACAATCCTTGATGCGGATTATATATCATGCTAAAATTTCAGCTCGATCGGTGCAGAGCTTTTTGAGTTTTTGAAGCGTACACAAACCAACATAACATTTTTATATACACATTTAGAATTAGGACTAAGATTCCAGTACGAAAGTTCTTTTAAATGGCAGGAATTACCTTTCTTTTCCTAACTTTGTACAAAGTTTCCTAACTTATGTATAGCATTAAATCTGGCTAGCAATAACAAAGATTTCTCAAAATAATTAGTTACCATTCACAAAAAAAAACATTCAGCTGATTAAAAACATTGATGAAGCAATTTGATTTTAATCACTGTATTCGTAGTAAAAAATAGCATGTTATCCTTGACTTGTTAGCCGGTATTTTAGTGAATGAACCGCCCATTGAAAGGGAAATTATCGACATACGGTATACAGTGTCGCAGGCGCAGGATTGCGCAACCGGCTTGCACAAACTGGCGACCTCTTTAACAAATTTCGCTCGTATTATGTGAACCTATATAGACAGTGTTTCGCACTATACTGTGATCTATACTATCTATACATATATAAAAGGAGAAGCTGACTGACTGATTAACTAACTGACTGACTGACTGATTTGACAACGTAGGGCCTAAACTATAAGGTTTAGAAACTAGAAATTTTGCACCATCGCACATCAGCACTAAGAAAGGATTTTCGAAAATCACCCCTTAAGGGAAGGTTCATATCTGACGGAACATGCGTCGCGTATTATCGGTCGCGTAACGCCAGAACAGACAAATGTATAGAAAAACACTTGACGGTTCACACTCAACGTCAAGTCAGATATGAACCTTCCCTAAGGGGGTAGAAAAGGGGTTCCAAGTTATTATGAAAGTTCTCTGATTTTCTAAGTTATTTCAATTAAATGTTATATTTTGGGTTGTATAAGTTCCTAATAGTGATTGCCGAAATTCGTTTTGTGAGTTAAATCCCTGAGGGGGTAAAATGAGGGGGGTGCAAATTTAGTAATATGTATATATACATATAACCCAACCTAACTTATCATACATATGCTATAGCTAACCTAACTACCGAACCTAACTACCTTACTGAAATGCATTGATTTTGAAAGATACAAAATACATTATTTTAAACTGAACTACTGCGCTGCGTGTCTCTATGTTACATACAATACTAGAGTAGGTAGTAGTATTTGAAGTGGTAGTAGTTGGAGGTAATAATCTTACTTGATTGGTATAACATCTATACATACAGTACTACTTTGACTGGCCTGTTGATCGAGTGGTGAGTGGTCTGACTGCTATGCAGCAGGTCGAAGATTGGATTCCCACCCAAAAAAAATGTTCGTATGATGAGCACGATCATTTTTTCTGTGTTTGTCTTTCTCGTTATGTGAGCTATCTAAAACTAAAGATTTTTTTTAAATCGGGCCAGTAATTCCTGATATTAGCGCGTTCAGGAAAACAAACTCTTCAGCTTTATAACATAGTATAGAAAAGCTTAAACACGGTGAAATTTTAGTGGATATTCTCCCGAATCTACTATTATTTTAGTAACACAAAAGAGCTGATAACCTTGAAATGGCTGAACCGATATTGATAAACCATGTCTAAGAAAAATCCCAAGAAAGCCTGCTTTCAAATAAAAAAAACAGCATCTAAATCGGTTCACCCGTTTAAGCGCTACGGTGCCACAGACAGACAGACAGACTGACACACACGCATAGCGGTGAAACTTATAACACCCCTCTTTTTGCGTCGGGGTTTAAAAAGAGGGGTGTTATAAGTTTGACCGCTATGTGTGTGTGTTCACGTCGGGGTACCGCTAAAATAAGTACCTACATACCTACGAGTACTAGGAACATTCCTTACTTAAGCGGTATCCCGTCGTGAAATAAAATTTCTTATTGTATATAATTTTCTTATTGTTTTTATTTAAAGTAGCGTATGTCGCATATGTCAAATCGCAATCTCACCAAGCCCACATAGGGTGCTGGTTGCCTTGAGTATTGATACCTGTTTTGGTATATGATAACCTAGTAGCCAGTCACTCCTTTTTCGTTTTTTTGAGGTCACCCGACAACAGCATGTTTTCGTCAACCTTGTCCAGTGTTAGGCTCTACGATGTTGTTAATAAAGATTATGAATAATATTTGCATTATAACTTAACACGTCACAACTAGTGTTGCAAATAAATTGTTTAAACCAAAATGTTTGGTCCAAAACCCCTTTAAATCATAATTAAAATACAATATGGAGTTAGATGGTGGGCGTTTTGGCTTTGTACAGGACTAAGTTTTGTTTACAGTGTTAAGTATCTTTTTCTTGTTTACTTTTTTTTTCTTTTAAGTAAGAAAGCAAGGAATAGCATTAATTTGACACAACACAGGTTACACACGCACAGTTCACAGGTTTGGTTTTATCACAGTCTTAAAACGTACAGTCGTCCGACGAAGCTGTCTAGACAGGGCAATCGTGCGGGGTGTGAGGGGCGAGACGCGGGAAAGCCGCTCCCGCACTGCGAACAAAACGATGTTCGTAGTGCGGGAGGTATTATTCAAGTCTAACGCGTGTAGAAGTTGTCGGCATTTTTCCAGAGATCAAAGGCGTCGTCCTACTGTATTAATATTTATACTGTGGTTTTATTGTGTTTTTTTTATTCAAGTTTTTTCTGGATTGTACAGGTCAGACAGGTAGGTAGTAGTTACATGTTAAACACTAGTATTTTAGTTGAATCCGGTTAAACTGGAAGCCGACCCCAATGTAGTTAGACGTATGATGATGAACCATTTTTTTCTTGTGGGAGTCTAATAAATACGTTTTCTTTCTTTCTCTTAACGGAAACTTTGGATCCTTCTTTGAGAATATTGCACGCACCGGCACGGTAGATAATATGAAATTTGGGACAAGTTTAAACGAAAAGAAGAGAAAATAAACCGTTTCAAATAAAACAATTAAAAACGGGTTCCAATTCTCAGATTTGATTTAAAACTAATTATTTGCAACTTCTCAACCTCTTCGACTTTAACCAGCTTCTTAAATATCAGAAAGCCAGTAATAAATCTCATATTATTTTACGACTGGATTCTTTGTAGTGACTCAGATTGTTTGAAAAAGTCTGGCTAGGTTAGAGGCTACGCTAATACGGCTAGATTCGTCATCTCGGTCTTTAAGCGTATCGAATTATAGGTGTCTCGGTATGTTATTGTCCTCTGAACTTATTTTATAATAATAATAATAATAATAATATATCGTTTATTTCTCCTCACACAATAGACTTTTACCATACAATAATGATACCTAAAAACTAGTTACATTCTACAGTCCAGTATATGAGAGGAGCTGGTGTCTGAAGTAGATGGAACCCTGTATTACAGATCACCAGGTCCCCACCCCCAGATTTAGATTTACAATTATATTTGCTATGACGTTGTATGATATATTGCCGTCAGAGATTTTAATTCTAATTTAACAGTAACCTTGTGTTTGATGGTGTATTTTTGATAGTGTTTGATAGTGTATGTTTGTGATAGTTTTCGTGTGTTATGTGAATAGTATGGGTGTGTAACGGTATGCATGTGTGTGTGTGTTTTATCCCTGTTTCTAATTTTTTAACAAGCTTTCCGTTTCTTTATAGTCAAGGTCAAGCAGCCATTCTTTGACCAATCGTTTACATGTAAATTTTGTATGCGAGTAAATTGCCAAAATGCTATTTAATTTATTGTAAAGATTAGTGCTTTGATAGCAATAGAAACGGTGCGAGAAGCTCGTACGAAATGATTGCGTTTCGCAAACCCTATTTTTTCTACGAGTATTGTTGCTTTTTTCAGGCTCGTAGTTTATTTGGGAATGTTTTTTAGTTACAGTGTTTAAGATGAACAGCTGTCGGACTGTTAAAACTTTCGTTAGCTTGTAAAGATCTGACGTGGGGTAAAAAAATGGTAGAAAATAACCTACTTTAAGGATCGCTCTTTGAGCTCTTTCAATTTTAAGAAAATGCGTTTTATTAGCACCTCCCCACGAGGTGATGCAGTATGATAATTGTGATTGTGATAACGCTTGATACACAGATTTGATCAGCTGTTCATCCGCCACATGTCTTAAATTCTTAAAAATTACAATAAGTTTGCGTGTTCTGGCTGCAAGTACGTCTATATGCGCGTGAAAATTTAACTTATCATCGATCATAATGCCCAAGTATTTGATTGAGGAAGTTTTCTGTAGCCTAGGGCAAGTACACGCTTTATTAGTGACGTCATCGCACGAGTGTGATATTATGTTAGTTGAGAAGATTTTTTAAGGAAAACGCAATGTATTTTGTTTTTTCTACATTGAGTGTCAGGAAATTTTCAGCGAGCCACATATTAACAGTATTAAAACCTTGTTGGGCGTAAAAGAATACTTCTTCCCAAGTATCTCCGGTGAACAGTAAGGCTGTGTCATCAGCGAACGTTACAATTTTAGCCCTTGGGAGTATTAGTTGGCAAAGGTCATTTATATATGCCAGAAACAATGTGGGACCCAGTATGCTACCTTGCGGTACGCCAAAGTGTACCGGAGTCTCATCGCTGGTGACATTATTAATTTGGACACATTGTGTTCTGTTTGTCAAATAATTTTCAAAAAGTTTCAACTGGAGGCCTCTAATCCCCAGATGTTCTAACTTTCTAATTAGGATGGGGACAGAGACTGTGTCAAATGCCTTGGCTAGATCTAAAAATATGGCAATTATTTTCTTTTTGTTATCAATATTTATGGCTATAAAGTTTGTTAATTCATGAACAGCATCTGCGGTAGATTTTTTTGACCTAAAACCAAATTGTGATGGAGATATTAAACTATTATCTTCCAGAAATTTTACTAATCTCTTATTAATAAGACGTTCTAAGACTTTTGATACAGATGGAAGAATTGAAATAGGCCTATAGTTATTGACACAGCCTCTGTCACCAGTCTTATGGATCGGGTGGATTCTGGACTTTTTTAATGCTGTTGGGAACTCTCCAGTTGAGAAGGATAAATTGCAAATAAAGGTCAAGGGTGCAGTTAGAATATCGATATTTGCCTTTAAAATGGCAGCTGGAATCATATCTAGGCCTACGGCACTGTCACTTTTCAGACTTGATATAATTGATTGAACTTCCTGATCGTCCGTAGGTAGGATAACAAATGATTTGGTATTTGATTTTAATTCTAAAAGTTTAGATTGAAAATGTGTTGTTCTGATGTTATCAGCCATTTTTTTCCCTATATTAGCAAAGAAATGGTTAACATCGTTTATAGCTTGCGACGGATTAATAGCACTTATAAGTTCCAATGCACTTTCCCTCGGTTTAACTGTGTACGTTATTTCTTTTATCGCTTTCCAAAGTTTTTTATTATCTTTACTTGCATTTAGTAGCTGTTGTTTTTCGTAATTTCTTTTCAATCTTTTTAGTATAGAGCAACAGCAGTTCCTATACCTCTTGTATATTATGAGTAGTAAGTTATTATTCGGATCCTTTTTTATTTTTTTGTGTAGATTATCTCGGTTTCTAAGACATCTCAAAATGCCCGTTGTTATCCATGGTTTCAATACTCTCCTTCTACTAGGCGTTTTAATTTCCTTAGAATTGGATAATATTAATGTACAAAGAGAACTTAAGAAATAATCAGTGGCCTCGTTAACATCAGTTTTAGTGTACAAAGGGCTAAAATCTGTGTTTTTCAGATCTTTATTAAAGTTAGTGTAATCAATACGAGTTGTGATTTTAGCCGGTTTGAATGTTTGATTGGCTGTTAAGTAAAGAGCCACGCTGTTGTGATCAGTGAGGGTTGTCTGGATGATAAGGCAGTGGGCAGCTAGCCTCGTCTTTAGTAAAATATGATCAAGGCAGGTTTTATTGTGAGTTGGGTCTATAAAGCCAGGCAAAATACCATGAAAAGCTAGCATGTCTAGATAGAGATTTGAGTTTCTATCCGTAGAATTTTCACTAATATCTATATTAATGTCGCCAACTATCACAATACTTTGTGTTGATGAATACTTTAGCAGGACATTGTTCAGTGATTCAATAAAGTTGTTGACATTTTTATAGCCTGGAGGACGGTAAATTGCTAGTACAACAATGTTTTTATTTGGTTTAATGGCAATACAATTTGCTTCCGATATTATTGGTTCTTCTACATGGACAGATAACTTTTGGTTATAATAAACGACAACACCTTCATTTTGAGTGAGGTTATTAGTAGTGGATGAATAATTATAGCCGTTTATGCAAGGTATATTGTGAGAAGATGGTAACCAACATTCGGTCAATACTATGTAGTCCCAGCTCACTTTGCTGCTAATGATTATGGGTAGTAATCCATCAATATTTCGGTTAATGCTTCTTATATTTTGTTGGAATAATTTCAGATTACTATTAGGATCCAAGAGGAAGGTACTACATTCGTCCGTGTTACAGACATTAGATTTAGCTATCTTGAAGGCATCAATTTCTTTCTGTATATTATTTAACTCATTGAATTTTTAGATTTTTTGGTTGACAGTGAAGTAAGCAGCAGTTGAGTTGAGTTTTGAATATGTTTATGTATGACGGAGGCCAGATATATAAATGGCAAATTTACGTTAATAAAAGCTATTAGTTTATTAGAAACTTTGATGTTTAGATTATAGTTAGGCGTGATGTGTGTGTAATATGTACGTTTTTGTGCATCTGTTAAAATTGTTTTGTTGGATGAAATTAGGTGTGGGAATGAATTACGTGTGATACGAGTTATGAGTGACTTGCCAGACTTTACGAATACATATGATTTGGTTAACGTACTTCGTTTTATATTCATTGACAAGTATGACAGTGTGTGCAGCGTTTGTGTGTTGATACTAGTGTGACACAAGGGATTAAAAAAGTAAATAGTTAAGCATGCAAATGATTGAAAGAGTAACAGAATAATACAAAAAGAGTAATCTAGTCACGTGGTTTTTTTTAGTTTCTCCAAGTCCTCTTCACTATCGATTCGTATACGAGGTTCCTCTGCGATACGCCTTAGAAAAACTTTTCCATATGAGGTCCAGCAGCTGTCATAGTTGTGATTTTTCTTAAAAACTCTTGCTAAATAATGTAAATGTTTTACCTTCTTTGTCAATGCTTCCGCTACAAAGATAGGTTTTACTTCTCCATTTATTTTAAGAGTTGCAGTGGTTAACCGATTTTCTGAACTTTTGTCCTTATTGAAAACCCTAGTTGCTTTAAGAAGACTTTCTTTTTTCATTGTCGAATTCAGTTCCACTATTATAGGACCGTCGGGCTTGTCTTTTAGTTTGAGCCGGAAAACGTCACGAATATCTGCATCCTGGATGGGTACACTGATAACGGAGCCAATTTGTTTAGTTAGATCGATGAGACCTTGCTTATTTTCGGAATCAATTTTAGGTATATTTCTTAATTCAACAGAGGTAGAAAGAGAGGCCTTTTCTAAGTGCTCTAGTTTCGTTTCTAATGATAGTATATAATTTTTTTGTTGTTTATTTTCGTGTTCAAGTTTATTTAATTTACTCAGAATATCATCATAATTATCGGATAAGTGTTGCATTGAGTTTTTAATCTCTTTGTTTTGGTTTGATACGTGATCCAATGTTGATTTCAATGTATCAAATTTTTCGTTCTGTTGATTTTGTATCTGTTCAATCATGGCCCTCATTTCAGTCATTACTGAATTATCACTACTGGGTTGATCATCCAGTCTCCGTTTAGTTCTTCTAGTTATGTTTGTATTGGTATTTTCAGTAGGACTTTGAAGCTTGGGGGCTTGGTCCGAACTATGGTGTTTAGGGGTAGCACTTTTTGTAGCACCTTTTGTAGCACTTTTTGTTTCACTTTTTGGCGGAGTACGTTTAGTAGACATTATCGATGTTTAAATCAACACAAAGATAAATATTTATTTAAATGTAAAAATATTTTTTGCTGTTTTTGGACCACACACTAAAAACTTCCCGCTGTCGCTGTCGCTTATAAATTGTGGCAAGCGAGATCTTTGATACACGATGACGATGCATGCGCAGCGTAGCTAGCTCCGTCTCAGCTATTGCTGTCTTCTTCGCACTACTACTCCGCGTTACTTCAACGTGTTATGCGCGCCTGGTACTTCACAGTGATTTAAATGTATTATTTTTGCGAAAAATGACTTAATTAAAATAAAAATAATACTTGTACGGTGCACACGTCTTTACACTTTCGTGGTCCGGGGGGAAGAGGTTTATGTTTCTGATAACTTTTTATTACACACGATATTATAAATTATAGCTATGTCTATCCGTGCTGACACTGTACTGTTGGCCTGCATCATCCTAGAGCTGGGCAAATGCTTCTCCGAATGACTTCCAGTTCTTTCGATCCTGGGCTAAAATGGGCCAGTGGTCGTTTATTTGTCCAGCTCGTCCCGACATCTTCTACTGGGTAGCTGTGTCAGAGCTTCACGTGGTAGTTATTTTTCCCCACAGGTTATTAGTAGGAATAGTAGCAATAGCACCCTGAAAGTCTTGGCTAAGGACCTGGGAGCTCCTGTGCTAGCATCTCATTCGGTTTCATTGTCCGCATGAAGTGCCTCGTAAGTGCATGACTCATTAATTTTTAACCGACTTTCAAAAAAGGAGGAGGTTCTATGTTCGTGTGTATGTATTTTTTTTTTTTTTTTTTTTATGTATGTTACCTGATTTCTCCCCCATTTGTGGACCGATTCTCAAAATTCTTTTTTTGTTTGAAAGAGTATACTCCTGAGGTGGTCCCATTTTAATTTGGTGAAGATCTGGTGCTGATCTTCGGAGATATACAACGGAACTCTTCAAAAATAGACGGCAAATCTATCGTGATTGCTGGAATCGCTTGAATGTTTATTGTTTATACAACATCATGACGTATCATCACGCCTGTATGCTCTGAGGGGTACGCAGGTGGGTACAATATACCTAGATTTCGTCAGATATGTATGTTAATTTTAATTTATTAGGGATTAGTGGAAAACCCTATTATCATGACATGTATTGTTAACAATTAAGAATATAAAATAAATTCATGGCAAATATTTTTATGGCAACAACTAAAAATGGAAAAATAAAAAACTTTTTTGCAAAAATTAAAACCGACTTCAAAAAAAACACTAAACGGTGTAAAATAACTCTAAATTCGGAAGTCGGTGGCCCATCATGAGTAAGACAAACCCACCAAAGCCACAGAATTCCGAATTTAGAGTTATTTTACACCGTTTAGTGTTTTTTTTGAAGTCGGTTTTAATTTTTTAATATAATATGTTTAAATTTGTTACCAACCCTAGTGTTTAAGCTGTAGTTTCTAAGGTGTGTGCTAACGAAAAATGGTGTTGTTCCCAATACAACAATTTGTTATTATATTATTATTAGGCATGCGGCAGACGTGGCCTATCTATCTACACACATAAATCAAATGGTAGTGTCTGTTTGTATTGTCAGAACAACAGCTTTTTACTAAATGCATATCATCCTCATCATCATCCACAGCCCACTGCTGGTTATAAAAAGCGTTTGGCTAGTGCCAAGCTCCACGTCCAGGATATTCCCGATATTAATAATAATAATGTTGATTTATCACCAAACATTCATAGATACAGCGAAAGTAAACCATATACATAACAGCTTAACTCTAGAGGGCATAAATCTATGTGCAGACAATGTAAACCCTGCCTCTTAACTAGGTATAATTGTAAGAGACAACATAATTATAATAGAAAGAAGAAATTTGTGTGTGTGTTGAGGTGTTTGTGTGTGTGTGTGGGTGTATTTGAGTACGTTTTACACAATTAAGTAATAATATTAAACCAAAAGCACAAAGTTTGTGTCTATTTGTTTGGGCTATTCTCTGAAATGGCTGGACAGATTTTGTCAGACGGCACTGACAGACAGCTAATATTACTTAAAAGTAACGTGGACTACTACCGTCTCTTAATTGAATGCTACTTTCTTTTCTTTTTTACTTTTGCTTTAGACCATAATTAGGGGTTTTGCGCAATAAAAATACGAATGAACTCCAAGTAGTCGATTCAATACGCAGAATTATCGATTTCGAACCCTAATTTGAGGGTAACAGCTAGTTACGTCATAATATTAAGATCAAACCGTATGGCGTTAAAGTTAAACATAGTAATTCCTAGTACACTGTTCATGTTGGCTGGTCTTCAGAGATTATTGGCGTAGGTACTCCGGAAATTTGTATATAAACAATTTCTGCTTTGAACTGTTTGTACAAGAGCATCCGTATCTACTTTGGAAAGATATAACCATATCTCAGTTATCATTTTTGCTTTAAAAATAAATGTTCAAGTCAAGAGACTTAATTTCTTTTGTGAGAATTTATTAACTGAATTACATAATACTTTATTGAGTTCCTTAATGTGTACAATAATAGTTGATATGTTAAAAACATCAAATCAATTATGGACCCTGTCGGGCACAGCAAAGTTATTTATGGTAGGAGAGAGGATGAAGGCGATTTTTATTAAAAGAAATAATACTTAAAATTGTAACATTAAAGTAGTAATATGTGGTATTATATTTTATTTACCTACGTATTTATAATATTTTATTGGTTGTTTTAGTTTACGTCCGATTCTCAGACAAACTACCTAGTAGGTCTGAGAATCGGAATGTATTTCTATTCATATATCCGAACATATTTCTTATAAAATATTTTGTGTATAAGTACCCACTTATACACAAAATATTTCATAAGAAGCGGTGAAGCTGTTTCTCGCCTCTGTTCAGCGAAGGGTTAGACAAAGTATCACCGACATTTAGTCAGTTATGTTTATGTAATTGAGGTCGAACCTATTGACATCAACCGGGCACGATCCTGTATCCCGCTGATAGCTACTATCGAGAATATTATCCCTAATCAAAACTGTCAATTACACTTAGCCCGACTTGAGAATCGAACCAAAGAGCTTACGCTAAGTAAGTCAATAGTCGGGCTTACTAGGCAGCCATTAAAAAAAATGTTTGCTACATAACAACTTACAAATGTGGAAGTAAGTCAAGAAAATTACTGTGGTTTCACACACCGCCTTTTAGTTAGACCAAGCATAAAGTTTAACAACTAGTGCCGCGTTAGCGACGTAGCTATAAAGCAGCTGTACAGACTCAGACGTAGTAATTGCAGCGCTTTAAAGCTTTATTTACGAGGGCTCGTGTAGTGTCGCTAGGTGTACCATCGGCAACGCTTGCGGTGAATCAGTTAGCTAACAAAATGCTTTGAACAACAACATGCCTATGAGCGGTCAAGCTCTTAACCTTTCAGTTTACCCGTGTGACAGTCGTTATTTAGCTACAAGCCACCCATTAATGCTAACTCGCGAAGAACATCTTCATACCTTTTGGGGCAGCCGTGAGACATGCCATTTTGTGTTATTATGATTTTACTGTGCGTATATCCAGCTGTTGCCAATAAATGTATTTTCATTCTTTCTTTCTTTCTTTTCTTTCTATATTGTAGAGCATGTGCTGCAATACTTTCGCAGAGTACTGTACAGTCGGCCACAGTTCCGGTATATGATTTTTAATTCTGTAAATTGGTTTTTAAAAACGCCTTAACACGTTAGATAGTTGTAGTAAAATAGCAGAAGTATTTTTTTTTTAAACTAGGTGAGGTCAGTGTTTCACTATCTGACTACTCTGAGAAGAAAGACCGAAATAAACTCCGAGATCACTAATTCACTATCAATGACGTCTTCTATCGAAGTTTATGATAGATTTTATATCGCATTCTTAATAGCCATTCTTACTCACGTTCATTCATCCTTTCAGTTCGAAAATGTTTTCTTGTAAAATTCATTGTTAGATCAAAAATTATATTCATTAACAAAAGCCTTATTAAACATATTTGCTATTAAGAACAGTTTTCTTAATAGCAAATGGATTAAATTCGGCGTAAACAATTAAAGTTTTTTTCAAGCCTAGCAATTATTATTTTTTTCATTTCATTTCATGCGAAGACCATGCAGATCAGTGTTTGAGATGCTCTTCTAAGGAAATGAGAGGACCTGTCCCGGCAGTGGTATATCACCCATAAGGCCATAATCGCATTTATTCAGCGAATTAAACTACCGCATACCAAGTTTTGTGCCATATCAAAACCTCTCCTTGTCTCGGAAAGCACGTTAAGCTTTGGTCTTGGCTGTCATTTGTAGATTCTTTGACAGTTATTCTAGCCAGACCAGCCAGCCGAATGTGAGAGACTTAGTTTTATAAAGGAGTATTGTATTACCCAGTCACGGGGCTGTGGAGGTTAGAGAGGTAGTCGCTCCATATAGGATACTGGTATAAGGCAGACTCCATCATAGTAAGAGAGGAGCTAGGAAGATGAAGATGATTATGATGAGTTATTATTTGAAAAAGGCAAAGGATTTTTTATAATACAGACGATTTGGAATCCTATTTAACACTGTTAGGACTCACATTTCAATGATACGCCACAACCCACTTCGGTATCCTTCGGCACGGTCTACTATTCCGTGGCATCCCGAAATGTAGCCGTTTAGCATCATAAAATAAGATCTCAAATAATTTGCGCTTACTAAAATCCGCTGCCGTGCCGCTGTGCTATTCTCTTCAATGATGTGCCTCGCAATAATGATTCCAATGCTTAAATATAGATCTCTGTCGCGTAATTCAGTTCATTTAAATGCATTGCACGGTAAATTCTAAGTGCTAGATAAGATTTATTCTGTAGCTCTGAACGTAGATCTCCTAGTAATGCGATGGATTGGCTTTTAGTTCCGACTTAAGGAATAAATCTCCGTAATTTCGCGGCCTGATTCTGAACATAGTTGTGGGTTAGTATCGATGCGAAGCCCTTAACAACTTTCAACGGGGCCCTCTCTCCAGGCACTTAGCCAGTTCTACATTGTGGTACTTTAACTTTAGTACGGGTAAAGAATTGGACCTATTTTTGTCGACCCTTTTCTCAGAAACGGTTGTCTTCGTGTTTATGAAGCCATTTGCAGGATGTGAACGATTTTAGAAGCCACTAAGTGTTTGTTTAAGTACCAATTTTGTAATAAGTCCATCCGCCCATGCAGTTTGATGACCTGATGTGGGTGGTGAGATTGACGACGATGAAGATTTGTGTAGGTCTTGTTGAGAAACTATCGGGGATTTGGTCGCCATTTTTGGAAAAGCACTTTTCATAGTTACAATAGATGAACCATAACTGGGTTTAAGAAAGCATTTGGGCATGTTGTGGTAAATGGGAAACAAATGTTTTGTGATTTCGTGGCGAAGAAGCATCACGCCTGTGTTCTCGGAAGATTTAGGCAGATGACATGTGTAGATTAGATACACCCCCATTTGAAAGTTCGATGTTAGCGAATCTTTTGTCATCAACCGAGAGCAAATCCGAACTTTAGGCTGTTATTGAAAAATTCCAAAAAGAAAAACCTTTGCCGAACCCAAGGATCGAATCTACAACCTCATGCTCATCATCAGCAGATCTTACGAAATCTAAACCAAAGAGACCGAACGATCAATTTTAAGAAGAAACCGTAATAAAAAAGTTCTTGACATAACGAATGTTGAAATTACTATTGAAAAGTCCGGAAAATTCGCGACAATGTTCCTTTAATAAAGGTTTGTGTGATGCAAACATTTCGGCGAGCGCTTTATTGTCGCGAAACTCTATCAGGGAGACGACCTTTGCGACACCGAGCTTTGGCGAGGCACATCAGGGCTGGTAACTACACAAAAACATTAATTATTAGAGACGGGATAACACGATCAAAATTTTCATCCGACGCTTGTGTCCTACTGGAGACAAGTCGATGAGTTAAATTTAGAACGCTTCGCTGCCGCTCCAATATTTGCTACATTATTATAGATGGCGTTACTGAGACATGGGATCATAGTTTTTTCTATGAAATTTATTCGCATATCCTCTATAGTATCTTAAATCTCTTCGTAACTATAGTCCATTTGAAATAAGAAATGAAATTTAAACAAACCGTTTTACAGTCCGATCAACCGATTTTAACTTTTATTTCGTAATTATAAGGATGGCATTATGAGCAAAAACGCGGATACAATACCAATTGTTTTCTGCAGCTGCCATTTGTCTCGCTTCCAACGTAATAGAACTCAAAATCGGTTGAAAGGGCTGTAAAAAGGTTTATTAAAATTTATTTTCTTATTTCAAATGGACTGTAGTAACTACTACATCTTTAGAAATTTCCCAATTATCAAGTTTTTTTTTGCACAAACCAGTCCAAATCAAGTTTTCGAATCTCGCCAATTAATAGCGAAAGTTATATGTTTGATTTGCGGAATAATCTATTTGAATATTAATACTGGTTTCGCAGAATCCGATGCGAATTTTATAAATTAAGTCAGTCAAACGTCACGCTGGAGTTGACCCCAAAAAAACTTCGGCCACGATTGTATTTTTTGATAAGCTCTGATGGAAATGGATCTGCAGAGCTATTGCGTCATCTCCGTTGACAGTTCATAGTCATGGACAATGGGCAAAGTGTTTAACTATCAACTGTCAAACAGCTAATTTTGTATTGGCTATCATCAGTGTGTATCTAGGTCTAGGATGACATCATGCGCACTCGCAGAGATGTGACGAGGCGCACAGTACCCGTCTGATAGTCACCGTAACTTTGAAGTCCACTTAAAAAGCAATACATATCTTTTGTAAGTTCTCAGTTTTCTTCAAAGTTCGGCAACGAAAAGTTAACCAATTGCCATGCTGGATGGGGCAGCCCTAAATCTTACCTTTTATTCGGGTATAGAAGACATAATGTCAAGTATCACGGGCTAAAGTCCATAAAGGGCGGTGGAAACAATTTATGATTGAGAAAATTAAGATACTTTTTATTAGATTTCGTGGAAAAGCAATTTGTTTATCGCGTTTATAGCTGAAACAAGTTAGGGATTCGTCGTGATTAGTTTTGAAAGCAATTTTCATTGGGCTTAATTCAACTGGCGTCTTCTGACAAGACTATATTGGTTTTAAATTACAAATCTTCTAGAAATATTCCGAAGACTCGGCTGTTTCGCCACAACTCGATAATTACTTCTAAAATCCAGTTAAGAGGTCTGGAGGGATCTATTATTAGCACTTTTTACTTTATTCGTAAGGTTATTTTTTTGATTGAATATGCTCTCCCGCTGAAGCGTTGACGGTGAACGATGAAGATTGTCTGGAAATCAATCTCAAGAATGGTAAATAAAATTGCTTTTCAGAAACGATTTTTTGGATTTATAAATCTGCCCTAAAGCAAAAGTGCTTGGCCTAGATGTATAATATTTTTAATTGACAGTTCCATTGCGTCATTATTATTCTGCTGCCATCTGCAATAACATTCGTTTATTTTGTTTGTTACGAACACCAGTTTTTAAGATAACATGGAAGGACAAAATCGATATATATCATTAATTTTGTCCGATTAAATAAAAGTTTCGTTACAAATTGGGCAAAAACGTAAACCGCAAAGATTTGCTTGTAGGTAATCTATCTGCATTAAGTACTATTATAAAATTTATTGTCCAATCAATGTACAGCCTGCAGCCAGTATGGATTTTTGCAATTTTTATTTTTTATGGAAGGAAATGAGTGGAGGAATTTTGTATAGGAATGTCGTTCAAAATAATTTGCACCCGCGTGAAATCGGATCGAGTCGTTAGTTTCTTATACTTAATTAGCAGACTTCACGTAGTTTCACAAGCAGTTCCCGTTCCGTACAGGGAAAAAAAAGTATAGGCTACTTTGTCACCGAGGATAGTGTAGCTTCCCAACGATGAAAGAATTTTTCAAATCGGTCCTGTAGTTTCGGAGCCTATTCAATGCAAACAAACAAAAATCAAATCTTTTCTCTTTATAATAGTAGTATATGTAGAAAACATACATATATAATCATCTATAGAGAGTATGCTTAGATGGTTTGGTCACGTTGAAAGGATGAATGAAAAGCGACTAACGATAGGTATTTACAAGGCAAGATGTAAGTCGGAACGCGGGAGAGGACGCCTTAGAAGTACATACATAGACCTTATCGGTGAGGTTCTTCAGAAAGGTCAGGTGCGTAGTACTCGCAACCGGCGTGTGTGTATGGCAACATGTATGTATGTAAACGAAGCACAAGAATTATGTAAGAATCGAAGCATATGGCGCTCTGTAGTTTCTGCATACCCCCATGGGAAAGAGGCGTGAGTTTATGTATATATGTATGTATGTAAATTATCATCACGCCTTGTGTTCACGGAAGGTAAGGTGTACACCAACTTTTCGCCAGTTATGTCTGAGTCCTATGTTTTGACATCGGACCCAAATATAACTGGTGGCAAGTCACCATTAATCTGGCAGACTCTGGCATGCAAATAAGCAATTCCACATGGAAAATAAACCAATAAACTTTGCCCAACGAGGCATATACTTAATTTTTGACAATAATCCGTAACCGAGGACCGCGGCACAGGTAATGAAGTCCCGGAATTGTGTGCCATACGACCGCAGAGGCGTACACACCGCGTGTTTTAATTAGCACCGTTGCTGTAATACTTTGGTTATTAGACCACGATTATTTAAACTTTAAAACTCATTAAAAGTTACCTTTAGGCAAAAAGATTTAAGATACGTACCTACCATAGAGAGAACATGCAAAGAAATGTCATAGAAAAACTGTCATCGGTCTCAGTAACGCCATCTAGTAATAATATAGCAATATTGGAGCGGCAGCGGAGCGTCCTAATTTAAACTCATAGACTACTAGCAGACGACCCGCGTAGGTCCCGTTCCCGTGGGAATACAGGGATAAATGTATGCCTATGTGTTAATCCAGGGAGTCAGGTAACTCCATACCAAATTTTATTAAAATCCATTCAGTAGTTTTTACGTGAAAGAGTAACAAACATCCATCCGGATCCATCCATCCATCCATACTTACAAACTTTCGCGTTTATAATATTAGTAGGATTGTCCACTCGGACACAACTATCGGATGAAAATTTTGTTCGTGATGTCCCATCATAAGTAAGTATTGGATGTCTTTGCCTTTTAGGTAGGTATTCATATTTCTCTGAAGACCTACAATGTTCACTGCTGGGCTTGTTCGTAGTGTGGACTTTTGAGTTCTCCTTCTTGACCATTTCACCCATATTCCGCTTAGTTATGTTTAAGCCTCACGTATTGCGAGCCTATTATTTTCATCCGTCCGCTTATAATTTAAATGTCTTCAAAGCTAGAATGAATAGGCTCTTAATATTGATGGTGTCTTAGTTTATCTCTGTATTTATTTATCGTTGCTAGTGTCACTTTCTAACACAATATATATTTATTTTTTACATTTATATATAACCAACCTCTTCTCATTACGCACTGAACTGATTTACTTACTCGTTTTCTATTTATTTATTTCTTTCCGTCACTGGGTACCCCTCAAGGTTCATTGGAAGACCAGCGTCAGACAGCATCACCTGTCTGGCATGAATGCTGAAATGGACCTTTTTGCACACAGCACATGATGTGTACCTACTATTGTGTATTTTCTATTGTTTTATAAATTATTGTGTTTATGTGTGTTTTAATAATAATAATAATAACCCCGCAGGGCAGCTTGTGGCGAGCTGTTGGGCAGTAGCGACCCCACGGACCCGATCTCCCGGGAGAAGTCTTGTTCCTCATCTCTGGCTTGCCTTTATTGGCCGGCCAGAGTGAGCACTGACGAGGAACGGAGCTCCCACCTCTTTCTTGCCTTAGTTGGCCGGCTAGAGTGGAGATTCGCAAGAGCAAACGTGCTCGGAGGAAGGAAGCATTCCAGTAAGGTGCTGGTAGGGATCTTGACCGTACTTCCGGGATTGTCCTGATAGCCGTGGAATGCCTCTCCACTCCTCAAGCACCTCAGGTTATGTTGCCCTCTTGTCGCTACGTCACTGTGTGCTAGCGGCCGTTTCAGAGGGCCCATTACTGAGTGTGCAAGTCACCCCCTGCCATTTTATTCGTGTATTATAAAGCATTGATGAGGCAGGGGCCATAGTCCTTCCATTATTCTAGGTAACCAGTTCACCTTATCCACCCCTAACCTATAGCCCAATATATTTGTTGTTTTAGTCTACAATAGTCCTGCACTAGTCGTAGGTTTTCCTTGGGTGCATTTGCATAGTGCATACAGGGAAAATCTGCGATTGGTGCCTCACTGCATTAAAAACGACAAAGGGCCTCTGCGAGTTGGCTTAGGCTCCTCGTACGCCTTCCAAAGGTCCGGAACCCAAGGGTTCCGAGAAATATAAGCTCATAGAAATAATAATAATAATAATATATAAGAAAGAAAGAAAGAAAGAAAAATATTTATTTGACATCAGTCATCAAAACACACATACACACAATAATTTATAAAACACTAAAAATATACAAAGTAGGTACTACATATCATGTGCTGTGTGCCTCACGGCTGCGCCAAAAAGGTCCATTTCAGCATTCATGCCAGACAGGTGATGCTGTCTGACGCTGGTCTTCCAATGAACCTTGAGGGGTACCCAGTAACGGAAGGAAATAAATAAATATAAATATAAAACGAGTAAGTAAATCAGTTCAGTGTGTAATGAGAAGAGGTCGGTTATACATAAAAGTAAAAAATAAATATATATTGTGTTAGAGAGTGACACTAGCAACGATAAATAAATACAGAGATAAACTAAGACTGCATACTTAAATATTTTTAAAATAAACAAAGTGTATATACAGTATATATTTTAGTTTAGAAGAAACAAAGCACTTTAATGACATGGCGTGTTTTTGTCTCGCTCCCACCCCACCCTCGCGTCACCCGCCGTCTCCTGCGCACACGCCACCAACGACGGCGGTCGACACCGATCATACGACCACATTTCAACCGTGCACCTGTTAGCGTGATGACGTACTATGCGTCAAAAAGTCAGAGCGGGGGTGACGCGTCGCCGCCGCACGAGTCTCTGTGCTCACGCGACGCTTCCCGCGTGATTGGGTACCTACTTGCTTACCAACATCTGGTTGACGACGACTCGACGCCTACAAACAAGTAACGCGTTTTCTTGGAAATCGTTATACCGTCTCGAGCCGCATTGGACAGATATTCCTTGCCGATAGATTATAAACCTTATGTAAGTATTTGTTTATTATATCGTTTATTTCTCCTCACACAAATAGACTTTTACCATACAATAATGATACCTAAAAACTAGTTACATTCTACAGTCCAGTATATGAGAGGAGCTGGTGTCTGAAGTAGGTGGAACCCTGTATTACAGATCACCAGGTCCCCACCCCCAGATTTAGATTTACAATTATATTTGCTATGACGTTGTATGATATATTGCCGTCAGAGATTTTAATTCTAATTTAACTGTAACCTTGTGTTTGATGGTGTATTTTTGATAGTGTTTGATAGTGTATGTTTGTGATAGTTTTCGTGTGTTATGTGAATAGTATGGGTGTGTAACGGTATGCATGTGTGTGTGTGTTTTATCCCTGTTTCTAATTTTTTAACAAGCTTTCCGTTTCTTTATAGTCAAGGTCAAGCAGCCATTCTTTGACCAATCGTTTACATGTAAATTTTGTATGCGAGTAAATTGCCAAAATGCTATTTAATTTATTGTAAAGATTAGTGCTTTGATAGCAATAGAAACGGTGCGAGAAGCTCGTACGAAATGATTGCGTTTCGCAAACCCTATTTTTTCTACGAGTATTGTTGCTTTTTTCAGGCTCGTAGTTTATTTGGGAATGTTTTTTAGTTACAGTGTTTAAGATGAACAGCTGTCGGACTGTTAAAACTTTCGTTAGCTTGTAAAGATCTGTCGTGGGGTAAAAAAATGGTAGAAAATAACCTACTTTTAGGATCGCTCTTTGAGCTCTTTCAATTTTAAGAAAATGCGTTTTATTAGCACCTCCCCACGAGGTGATGCAGTATGATAATTGTGATTGTGATAACGCTTGATACACAGATTTGATCAGCTGTTCATCCGCCACATGTCTTAAATTCTTAAAAATTACAATAAGTTTGCGTGTTCTGGCTGCAAGTACGTCTATATGCGCGTGAAAATTTAACTTATCATCGATCATAATGCCCAAGTATTTGATTGAGGAAGTTTTCTGTAGCCTAGGGCAAGTACACGCTTTATTAGTGACGTCATCGCACGAGTGTGATATTATGTTAGTTGAGAAGACGTTAGTCACTGGATTTTTTAAGGAAAACGCAATGTATTTTGTTTTTTCTACATTGAGTGTCAGGAAATTTTCAGCGAGCCACATATTAACAGTATTAAAACCTTGTTGGGCGTAAAAGAATACTTCTTCCCAAGTATCTCCGGTGAACAGTAAGGCTGTGTCATCAGCGAACGTTACAATTTTAGCCCTTGGGAGTATTAGTTGGCAAAGGTCATTTATATATGCCAGAAACAATGTGGGACCCAGTATGCTACCTTGCGGTACGCCAAAGTGTACCGGAGTCTCATCGCTGGTGACATTATTAATTTGGACACATTGTGTTCTGTTTGTCAAATAATTTTCAAAAAGTTTCAACTGGAGGCCTCTAATCCCCAGATGTTCTAACTTTCTAATTAGGATGGGGACAGAGACTGTGTCAAATGCCTTGGCTAGATCTAAAAATATGGCAATTATTTTCTTCTTGTTATCAATATTTATGGCTATAAAGTTTGTTAATTCATGAACAGCATCTGCGGTAGATTTTTTTGACCTAAAACCAAATTGTGATGGGGATATTAAACTATTATCTTCCAGAAATTTTACTAATCTCTTATTAATAAGACGTTCTAAGACTTTTGATACAGATGGAAGAATTGAAATAGGCCTATAGTTATTGACACAGCCTCTGTCACCAGTCTTATGGATCGGGTGGATTCTGGACTTTTTTAATGCTGTTGGGAACTCTCCAGTTGAGAAGGATAAATTGCAAATAAAGGTCAAGGGTGCAGTTAGAATATCGATATTTGCCTTTAAAATGGCAGCTGGAATCATATCTAGGCCTACGGCACTGTCACTTTTCAGACTTGATATAATTGATTGAACTTCCTGATCGTCCGTAGGTAGGATAACAAATGATTTGGTATTTGATTTTAATTCTAAAAGTTTAGATTGAAAATGTGTTGTTCTGATGTTATCAGCCATTTTTTTCCCTATATTAGCAAAGAAATGGTTAACATCGTTTATAGCTTGCGACGGATTAATAGCACTTATAAGTTCCAATGCACTTTCCCTCGGTTTAACTGTGTACGTTATTTCTTTTATCGCTTTCCAAAGTTTTTTATTATCTTTACTTGCATTTAGTAGCTGTTGTTTTTCGTAATTTCTTTTCAATCTTTTTAGTATAGAGCAACAGCAGTTCCTATACCTCTTGTATATTATGAGTAGTAAGTTATTGTTCGGATCCTTTTTTATTTTTTTGTGTAGATTATCTCGGTTTCTAAGACATCTCAAAATGCCCGTTGTTATCCATGGTTTCAATACTCTCCTTCTACTAGGCGTTTTAATTTCCTTAGAATTGGATAATATTAATGTACAAAGAGAACTTAAGAAATAATCAGTGGCCTCGTTAACATCAGTTTTAGTGTACAAAGGGCTAAAATCTGTGTTTTTCAGATCTTTATTAAAGTTACTGTAATCAATACGAGTTGTGATTTTAGCCGGTTTGAATGTTTGATTGGCTGTTAAGTAAAGAGCCACGCTGTTGTGATCAGTGAGGGTTGTCTGGATGATAAGGCAGTGGGCAGCTAGCCTCGTCTTTAGTAAAATATGATCAAGGCAGGTTTTATTGTGAGTTGGGTCTATAAAGCCAGGCAAAATACCATGATATGCTAGCATGTCTAGATAGAGATTTGAGTTTCTATCCGTAGAATTTTCACTAATATCTATATTAATGTCGCCAACTATCACAATACTTTGTGTTGATGAATACTTTAGCAGGACATTGTTCAGTGATTCAATAAAGTTGTTGACATTTTTATAGCCTGGAGGACGGTAAATTGCTAGCACAACAATGTTTTTATTTGGTTTAATGGCAATACAATTTGCTTCCGATATTATTGGTTCTTCTACATGAACAGATAACTTTTGGTTATAATAAACGACAACACCTTCATTTTGAGTGAGGTTATTAGTAGTGGATGAATAATTATAGCCGTTTATGCAAGGTATATTGTGAGAAGATGGTAACCAACATTCGGTCAATACTATGTAGTCCCAGCTCACTTTGCTGCTAATGATTATGGGTAATGACTGAATGACTTAATGACTGATCAAATAAATATTTTTCTTTCTTTCTTTCTTTCTAATAAACTAGTGCGCTTCACCATCATTGATTGCATAACTTACCATCAGGTGGGATCGCCTTCAAGCACTAGTTTATAATATTAAAAAAATCCAGACACACATTTACTTTCCAAGCAGCTACTTCCTGAAAAAATCCAGATTGGAAAAACCAACTGATCCTTTGTACGACTCGGGAAATGGACCAAAAACCTCATGCGAGTCAGTGATTTTCTTTGTATATAAGCAGTGCTAAAACAATCATCTAACAATCCAATACTAATGACCAGTAATTCAAGATACATGTCCGCTCTTCAGTAATTAGACCCAAGGATGAACTTCATACGTTTTGCGGTACTTACCAACATATTAAACCGTGTTTTGTTGTACCACAGAACTTTGCGCAGAGCATTTTAATTAACCTCTGTTTGCGTAAAGCTGTGGATTATAAACCTTTCTTAGTATAGTTTTTATGTTTGTGACAAATATTTGGAAGTATAAAAATTTTGGGGATTACGATTAGGGCTTCCATTACGTAATTACGTAATTACGCAATTACGTAATTACGAACTCTTTTTAAAGTATTTTCAATTCCGTAACTGAAGATGTCAATTCCGTACTTACGTAATTATTGGTATCATAAATCAATCAAATTGTCAACCAATAAAAAAGCATTAAGATACGTACCATATTAAAGTTATAATGTGGATACACAATACGATATAAGTACAGACACCAGCACGTCAAGTTACCCCAATATGTCAAATTTCTTTGATCGTTATTCAACCTTATGGCAAATAGAATAAGGTTCATATTCAATTGGGAAAATTTGACACATTGGGGTAACTTGATGTGCTGGCGTCTGTACATCGAAACATACAAACGGGGGATTCTCCGCAGTTTATTTTATCGTTCATCAAATCTTGCAAAAAATAGTTTTGAGACGTACAGAATTGAGTTCACATTTATCAACTCGGCGCGTAGGTGGGGCCGGGGCGTCCCTACGACCACTGGGAACTACTATGCTCTTCACTTTCTTAATTAAAATGAAAATGTAGTTTCATTGCTTAATAGGGAATATGCATGTAATTTAAATATGGTTCGAATATATTTTTTTTCCGTATCTTTAATGGCAGAAAATATGTACTAAATCATTATTTTACTTTTTAATAGCGTCATAATTATTTAAAATTAAAAATAAAAGTATGAATTAAGCACGAGAAATTCAAATTCTTGAAACGCATCACCATTGGTTATAACGAAAAATGACGTCAAATACTACGACAACAACTCAACGTCTACAAAACATACAATGTGTAAGTATCACATTAAGTACTAGAATGGACTTTTTATTCGAAAACATAATTATTGCCGTGTGTGTTGTGAACTAATTTAATGTTCAAGTGTAATTTTAGCTTCATACTGAGGTTATTTAATATTTAAGAAAAATTACTGAAAGTGGTTTTGTAAAAGCACAATGTGATAATGTTTATTACATTCGGGTACAAGCAATACTGGTAAACGGGTTTTTGAGCTTTTTTCATGGTGAATTGGTTAGAAGAACGAAAACACCCTTAGTAATAGTAATAGGATCATAGTAAATGACGTAATCGAAATGGCGCGCGAAAATGGCGGCGTTTAAACAACTCAAATTTATTCTGTATTTTAAATATTTTTTTAAGCTTCATTACTGCTTTTTTAAATATGTTTATATTTTTTTACTATGTTAAAACGTTGTAAACAGTGAATTAAAAATATAAAAAAAATACATGCATAAACCCCATTGTCGGTTGTTCAATTCGCATCGCTAGACTCTTGACACAGTTGACACTTGATTACTAAATTAAAAGTTGGTGGTAATGTGCGCAAATATTAACAACAATTTGTAGCAGTTGTATCTTTTTCGTGGGTGACTTTGTATGTGTGGAATCTCTTAAAAGATGTAAGTACTTAAACCAAAGGCTTGATCAGTGTTTTAGTATTAAAAGGGAATAAAAAACCCCCTGGAGCATGCATAATTCATTCAAAATAATTAGTAAATCAATCATTATCAGCCGGATATTTTTGTAATAAACTATAAGATGAATGTTATTTAAGAGATGCTTTGTTATTTAAGAGATCACATTTTCAAGAAGAAAATATTATATTCCGGACGAAAAAATATGGTTTGACTTTCACTTAACTGATAAGTTCCTAAATTTTTTTTTTGTTTAAATATTGTGTTCATTTTGATAATTCCTTGAATCTAAGATAGTAAATGACAATTGTAAAAATTGTAGATACCTACTCTATCTACAATATTTACCAAAAACATAGCCGATAAAAAAAATTGGAAAAATTACGTAATTACGTAATTACGGAACTGGAGAAAAAAGTTGCGTAACTAGTTACGTAATTGACATTTCCGTAATTTTGGAAGCCCTAATTACGATGTCTAACGATCATAAATTGCTCCCAAAAATCCGCCTCCAAGCAATCGTTTGTGAAGCCGCATTCAGCTGTGGAAAGCAAAAGGCTTCTATTACGTTGTATAAAAGTCCCACCACAAAGCCATTATCTACGCATTCTGTACATCAAACTAAGTGACATTGTACCAAAATAATTGCTGGGAAACGACCTTTTTGATGTGTAAAATCGTTGTTTACAGCAAAACATTCAACCGTACAGCCGTACAGGGGTCGTAGAGGTATTTAAAGTTAGTCTATAACATTTAAAACTTGTTGGCGGTAGAATTTTGGCCTTGATGTCTGTAACTAGATGAGGTTCCCAAGTATCGCCCAGTACTATTAAGACCTGCCGAACGATTCTCATAAAGTCCCTGTAAAAACTTGGGTGAAGTGAACTGTTAATGCCTAGCACTAAGCATGGAATGGCAACTCAATTCGCCATCGTATCACCTACATTGTCACGGGATGATATTTGATATAATATGATGATGTGATATTTTCTGTAAGTTGACCATCCCAGATACTTTTACATGCCAATTTTGATGACTGACTGAATGAATAATCCTTTAGAAGGAAACACTGAAACTCAGGGATCATGGTCTCTTTTAAAGTCCAGACATAAGATTGTATTAAGATATTATGCGAGTCCAACGATGCAGGGCAAAGTCTGGAAAAGCCTTTTGAAGAGAGAATAAATTCTGCTTGGAGTTGACCGGTCCCGATAGACGGCATGCATTCTTTAGTCATCGTTTATTCAATAACACTGCTGATATGCGATTCTGGGTTTCGTTTTATGTGTAATTATTAAATGTTTCAGATTAGTGGTGTCACAGAATCAGCGGGCGCTGCACATAGTGTTCCCGCATCACTTCCTCGACTCGCCAGAATGGTTCGGGGTGTCAACTGACGAGTTTTTTCAGGTGAGTCCACTGCATCAAAACCTTGTTCCACTTTAGCAATGTGGCTAGTATTGAGCTTAGCGGCAGAAGCCCGATGTCTATGGTGCTCGACTGACGATTGAGACCTAGCTTAGTTCGAGGGGTTAACAAGACTACGTACTAGTACTCAAATTACTTAATCCCTTTTCTAAATGTAATGTGAAAACTTGTAATTTACCATCATCATGAAAACTATTGGATCTGTCTAGCTGCAGGTTTTCTAAAAGAATAAGATGTAATAAAAAAGATGAAGCGCGTCTCTATAAGCCAAAGTTGATATCATTGACCGCATTGTCAATTAACACATAAGTTATAAAATACAAACTATACAAAGCACAAAACAGAAAACAATTTTTTTGACTCAAAAGACCAATTTGTCAGCCGCTTCGTAACAATACGTGCATGCAGAACCAGTTTTCGTGTTTTTTTCTGTCGATTCGTGTTTGATATTTGAGTAAAGCCTGTTAACATTGCTAATTAAAGTGTAAACTGATCTTATAGGTTGTTAACTGACCGTGCGTACAGCCGTGCAGTATGGGGCTAATCAAAGTGTAAATCGAGTAACCTCGTTTACATGGCAAAGGCTCTATAAAAGCCTGTTAACTGATATAAGCACCAAAGGACCAAGAACAGTTTTTCTTCTATGTATAGAGGCCCGTATCAAAATTGTGATATAGAAACTCCTTTAGTAGTGTCTGTCACTGCTGCTTTATTTCGGGACTTCAAATGCGTCTGCCAAAATACTCGTGGAGGTTTGTCTAAATATTACGAAAAAAAAACGGTAATTTAAAAAACTAAAAAACCCAACTGCTTTTCTGAGTGTTTATGAAAAAGCCCTAAAACAAGATAGTCGTTGTACCCGATTGCACTTAACTTAAGAATCGCCAGGGAAATTATAGCAGTCGGGACCCATTCTAGAAAGTCAGCCGTCTAGTCAGTAGATTGGAGTAATCTTCAATGTAAGTATGTGCTCTCAATTTACTAAGCCTCCATTTCTAGAATAGGCCCCGACTGCTACAATTTCTTTGGCGACATACATACATACAAACATACATTCGAAAAAAATAACCCTTCTTCTGACGCAGTCGGGTGAAAATAAAACGATATTTCTCCAGTCTTTCAGTAATCTGCATATTGTACGGAGAAGGAAAACATTTTGAGGAAACCGGCATACCTGGGACATAGTTCTCGACGGTATGTGAAGCCAAGACAGAAGGGCGGCATAAAAAGTGTAACACCAGGTTAATGAATTACACCACACGAAAAGCAGACGAGCGAAAACCCATTTTAATTCTAACAAATAGTAGGTATGCTATAAATTGATAGTCCCACCAAGACAAAATCGTTACGCTGCGGGAACAACCATTAAAATTTAAGCGTGTATAAAAGCCCTACTTTGTATTATGACTGGCTCAGGACTTTAATAGGTAGCGATTTACGAAGTCGGCCAGTATAATGTTTCTTTCGTTTATAGAATTTAATGTTTTAAAACTTGTCTGGGTTTAACATGCATTGAGTCACTGCTTAGTATGTACATGTGGAGCTCCACAACTTCCGTGTTGAGCTCACGATTACTGACAAAGGCTTGCACTGACTGATCTGGTCTCCTAATATCTGTGTGGTTCTTTCCTCAAAAGACCATTTCAGACACTAATCTGCATGGTTCTTACATGATTTGACCAAGATAATGTCTGGACCTTAAAAGAGAGTGTGATTTCTGAGTTTTTTTTGGTGTTTCTTCTCAGAGAATCATAATCATAATCATTTATTTAATTGTTTGTTTTTTTTTGTGTTATTTTTTGTTCTTTTTTATTTTTTTTTATTTGTTTGTTTAGAAGTCAGATAGTCAAACACTGACCTCATCTTCTACTTAAGAAATGATGTGTAAAATTATTTGTACCTATTTACAGAAGTAAAGATTATTTATCATGTGAAACATAGACTTGTTTAGAACGAAGTGTCCATACAATTCTATCTCTATCGGCTCCTCTTTGGAGGTTCTTTGGAGGTTCGGGCGATTAACGCTACAGCTATTAAATAATGTCTGGCAGACTCTAGTATTGCCAAATATACTATACAGACGTCACGCAGTTTCACCCGCGTAGTTTCCGTTCCCGTGGGAATACGGGGATAAAAAGTAGCCTATGTCCACCGGAAATAGTGTAGCTTTCCACCAGTACAATAATTTTTATAATTGGATCATTAGTTCCGAAGATTACCCCCTACATACAAACTTACAAACTTTTACCTCTTTATAATATTAGTATAGACCCCCTACATACAAACTTACAAACTTTTACCTCTTTATAATATTAGTATAGATTATAGGTATTATACATTTGACATGAAAGGTATTGTGAGTAGACCGATGACTTCAAGGGAGACCAAATAGTGATACGAATACTCAGTTCGTTAGCTGTCCTCTTAAGGAAATTGATCCCTCGCCACTGGTACTGAGCGCCGAGTTCATCATGCCTTTATTTCGATTCATTTGATGTCAACGCAGCGTGTCTTCTTCCTCATCCATACATACATTCTTCTTTCTAGCCATAATCATCTTTCACACAATCCATCCATAGGTTATTTAATGCATCGCGGACTAGCGGTGTAGTAACCCTTTCCATTCATGCTCTAGACTTTCCTTATTATATTATCCTCATTTTTTCGCGTACATGCCCAAGCCACAACACACGGTTTCCACATTACTTCTCCGTCACTGGTGCCACTTTTGGACTTCCTCTTACGCACTTACTCATTTCTTATTCTATCAAATTGGGTAAAACCACACTGACATATCCCTTTAAGGAGTCTCATCTCAGCTGCTCCTCCTTTGATTCATCCCTATTGTTTGCCCAACATCCATACCGATCCGTACTATAAGATCAAGACGTCTACCAAGTCCACCCAAAAGTGATCTATAAGAGATCGCTTTTACCGATACGGCAGCCCATTGTAACACCCTATGTAAACCTGAAAGTCATTGTTTGTGAGTTTTTATGGTGTACCTACAATAAATAATATTTCATTCTATTCAAACTGACTTGTGCTGATTTGTAAACTTCATTATGACCTTTTACAGAATTATTTACATAAAAAACTACCCCCCTTTCAGCTTTCCGTAAGTGGAATATTGAACACCCCTCACTTTATCTCGAAAAGTTGACAATACTTTTTACATTAACGCTCTTATCCAGAGGAAATAACATATTTTACTTTCTACGGAAGCGTCCTATTTCCATCCAATATAGGTTGTGTAAAATATATCTACTTGTGTAATACGAAAATGTACGCATTGGTGTCGTAATCATGCCTAAGCACAGGTGGGTGTCTCTTGCGACCTCTATATACACCAACAAATAATATTAAGTAGTGAAATGCAGAAGGTCCATCCGTCAGTCTCACAAACCAGTGTTACCTAAAACCCTCTTTCTCCAGACTTAACTTTAATGTCAATGCTGCAGTGTAACCCGCGAAATTATCAATAAAAATATATATTTGCAAACAAAATATTAAATCATCATTACTGTGAAAAAAAATTACATCGTTGCCGTAAAAAACACTGGTTGTACACTGCTTGCCCTGGTATTAAGCGTTACATTCACCTAAAGCCATGTGTGTAGGTTTAGTCTTAAAGTCGTCAACAGTATCCACTGATTTACCTGCTGACTTTTCAACAAATTGTATAGTATTTGTAAATAAATAGAGTATAGCTCTCAATATAACCGTCGCAGCGGCCAGTACTTGCGTTCTAACCCAGTATTCTTTTTAAGACCATTAATAAAACATGTTATAGCGGCAACAGAAATACATCATCTGTTAAAATTTTAACTGTCTAACTATCACGGTTCATGAGATACAGCCTGGTGACAGACAGACAGTCGGACAGTGGAGTGTTAGTAACAGGGTTCAGTTTTTACCCTTTGGTTACGGTATTTAAAAACTAATAAAAATGCTGTAACTCTACGCTCAATTTAAACATAAGCAATTTTTCGAACATTTCACGAACTGTACCTTCTTAGACACCTCTTGTTTATTTTGCCCAACCATCTGTTTATGCGTTATTGTATGATCCAGTCATGATTTCACTCTCATTCAGTCGCCTATTACCATAATATTCGTGGGTGTTTTTGTTCTATTGAACGAACAGAGTAAAAGTGAAGCCTCATACCTAAATTATTCAGATTTATATGAATGAGGAAGTTAATGATTTAATGTAGTTGTGGGTTTCTCTCGTAGGCTTCGGAGAAACGAGACCACAGTTAAATAATACCGAGAATTGTTATGTCCCGGGATTTGGTGTAATATATTGTGTAACCGACTGTGATCTGTATTAAAACTTATGATTTATGGGCTTAAAAGTACCTAATAATGCCTGTTAGCCTAGAGGGTTAAACAAAGTTTTGGAACGTCGATATTTGGCCTCGTGTAGATGTACAGACGCCAGCACATCAAGTTACATGTGTCAAATTTTCCCAATTGAATATGAGCCTTATTTTGTTTAACATAACGTCGATAAACGATCAAAGAAATTTGACACATTGGGGTAACTTGATGTGCTGGCGTCTGTACTTTGACTTGTCTAAAATAGACAAGTCAAAGTACCTACATCAGTAGCTGGTGTACGAATATCAAAATTATATTCAATCCATCAGACAATAAAAACACATTCTAATTGATGGTAAACTACTTAAATTAAGTGCATCAAAATTATGGAGGGAGCTTGTGACGTCATAATTCAGGATAAACTGTTTTTATCCGATTTTTTATAGTTATCTAGGTGAGGGACTAAGAACTTAGTCATCTAGCTTGGGTAGTAGACTAAGCAACATCTTGGATTTTACTGCTAAAGACGAGTATTTTTTCTTCTCCATAGCGTCGTTCGCAATTACAAAAAGATCACATTTCTCTAAGGACCAGAGATAAAGCGCCGGCAATCTAGAACGCAGGACTGATTACCTAACGACGCCGACGCAATATCACTTTAGAAGCAAGCACGACAATTTGTGCTCACAGAACTTTTTCAACTCCGTTTCATCGCTTCTAATGACAGTAGAAAATTCAATTATAGCCCATTTTGTTTGTAACACAGCCTAGTATGAACGATACGTACGTTTTGCTCGCTCAAGTGCTTGCTTCGAAGTTCGAACACGACGTTACCGCTTTTCGTATCCACTTACTGCCAGACACGCCGCGCCATCGCCACCGTTAAATCGCGGCTGTACAATGCTTACCATGTTTGTTGTACTGTACTTATGTAAGGTATTAGAAGTACAAACGAGGAATATGGAGTTATGTAAACGTTCGGAATCATGGGTTTTCACAATGTCGTTTCGAATCGATCGTTTTCAATTCTAGGGCGGTCAAAGTGATTTTAGTTTTGTTACAAAGTTCTATGCAATACACCGTTCTGTTCTAAGGGCACTCCGTAGAAAAGACCCACGCTTTTTACCTTGAAAAAAAAAAAACTAATTAGAATCTTTGTGAATATTGAAGTCACGGATAGCTGCAAGTCACTTCCAGGAACTAAAGCTTTTATCTCTACCCTGTCTATAAATGAAGTGTGTACGTTCGTAAGTTAGCGTAAGTAGGTACCCTGAATTCTTCTCAAAAAGAGAAGACATACAAACAAACATTTTTATTCTGAGACATTAAAACAGACTAAAATTATCAACATCGCGACTTAAAATGCACTCCAATAGTACCTATGTCGTGTCCATAAGAATGTACAGACGCCAGCACATCAAGTTACCGATCGTTTTTCAATTTTATGTCAAACAGAATAAGGTTCATATTCAATTGGGAAAATTTGACACATTGGGGTAACTTGATTTGCTGGTGTCTTTATAATAAATTACCCGAAATAATACAGAAGTCAAATAAAAATAACATCTTTATCAATAAATTTAAGATTTTTCTAATAAACAAATGCTACTACAGTTTAAATGAATACTTAAATGATAAATTATAAGCAACTTGAAACCTATTTACTTTTTTCTATAAAATTCACACCAGTGCTCTTCCTCCTCTCTCCTACTTGATCTATGCTGTGCCCGACAGGGTCCATCATTGTATCTTTTATTATTTTTCTTACCAACTTTTAACACATTATGGTATGCAATAACGATTTGTGAATTTGTAAAGGCTTGGCTAACTAAGCCTAGGAGAAATAAACTGTCTCCTTAGATACAGGAACACCTAGTTTAGGAGACAGGGTTACATGACATTTGTTATGAAGACATTCTATTTTTCTTTTGTGCATCTGCTATTGTGTATCATTTCGTAACAAATCGTTATTATTAAATAATAGTTATAGATTGTAAAAACTAATACACAAGTATTTTTTTCTTTTTCAAATTGATGGAAATCTGCTCAGATTAAGCGCATTATAGTTGTGGAGAGGGGGCTTGTGACGTCATTATCTAGTATAAACTGTACTGGCTAGTGACGTCATGCGACATTTTGACTCACTGTATCGCCGTTACTTTTTGATTACGTGATAAAAGAAAAAATATTAGTCGAATATTTTCTTGTACTTACCGCGGCAGTCTCCGAGTGCCACACGTCATTTTCTCTTTTTTTTTTAACTATTCAATCACAATGTGCCACAGCAAAGCGTGGCAGGGTACAGCTAGTCTTATATATAAAATTCTCGTCGTACAATTTTAGTTCTTCATCTAGATTAGGTACCTAATCTAGATGAAGAACTAAAATTGTATCGAGTAGCACATTCTACTCCTTAATCGTTTGGGGCAGTTGTTTAAATCTTACACCATAACGTTGCAGGTGTCAATAATGGCGATGGAAGAGTCCAGGGTGCTAGTGTGGCACCGTGACAAGCTGAAACTGTCCATCATGTCTGACGCTTTCCTGCAAGCTGTGTTCGACCACATACTGGGTCGAGATGTAGTTCATAAACTTATGCAGGTAATGTATGGTTTTTGTTTGTAATTAAAGGCCCTGTTCAAATACGCGAATTTAAACTCTAAATAAATACGGATAGGGTGTCAACAAATTTAAGTGGCATTTTGTACCTACCCATGTGTACCTTGGGCGTTTGATTGGTGGACAGAAGGACCGCAGGACCAAAGTTTCAAATCTTTCATTCTAAGCTCTGGAATTGATTCACAATTAAATCGTATTAACATCTAAAATTACTAAAGTTAAGTCACGGTGTAATTTAGTCACCATTGTTTTATTTCTTCCTTTTAATGTCACTTAGTCACTATTAATTACTTAGTACATATACTTAATGTCAGATCCAGTAAACTTCTACCACAGTCTAAAAACATACAGTCGTCCGACGAAACTGTCTAGACAGGGCAATCGTGCGGGGTGTGAGAGGCGAGACGCGGGAAAGCCGCTCCCGAACTGAGAACAAAACGATGTTCGTAGTTCGGGAGGTATTATTTAGGGCTAACGCATATAGACGTTGTCTGCATTTTTCCAGAGATCTACTGTGTTAATATTTATACTGTGCTTCTACATTATAAAGTTGGTTCTTGTGGGGTTCCTGTCTGTTTTAACACATTTTTTTCCTATCCTTTTTTTATTGTAATGAGCACCACTCGAAAATGTTACAATTGATTATTTATGCGGACTAGTATCAATTTACAAAATCAAAATAGCCACTAAACAAAATTACCTAAGTAATAAAAACCGGACTTTATGCCCCGTGCTCATCGTAAATAATACTGCTAGTACATTATTACAAATTCACAGACCACTAGTGCCAGAATTATTTATTCATACAACTAGGCTGAATTTCGTGAAAACATTGTTTGACCCACATTTGGGTCTAGGTTGCATTATGTTCTAAACAAACGATTGGATATCGTTTCGTGTTTATTTTGATTTCTCTAGGGTCCTATCAAAGAGATTTAAAATACTATAGAACGGACATGCGAGACAATGTGAATGTGTGTGTGTGTGCGCGCGTGCGTGGGTGTGTGTGTGTGTTTGTTTGTGTGTGTGTTTGTGTGTGTGTTTGTGTGTGTGTGTGTGTGTGTGAATGAATAACTTTGATCCCATGTCTTAGTAACGCCACCTAGAATAATATATGCGTCTTGAAGCGGCAGCGGAGCGTACTAAAAAAAACTCACAGACTTGTGACGTGCTGGCCACAAGTTTCGGGCGAAAATTTTGTATAGGTATTAAATGTCTTTGGGTCCTATTATATCTTCGGGAATTCAGCCATTGATAAACTAACTAGATTTGTTTTATGCTTATTCAATTTGTCCCAAGGAGTTCCAAACGGTTGCAGGTTTCTTTCGAACCTATAATAAAAAATATTAAACTTTAAGATAATATTATTTTTTCCTGTGTCGATTGTGGTTTATAATTTTATAATAAATCGTTGTTTAAATTATAAACTAGTTTTAGTGGTATTAACATGTGAATAAAAAACTTATTTATGAATCTATGAACATTTTTATTGGTTTTGTGTACAGTTATGAATTTCAAATTATTAAATTTTAAAATAGCTTTTACCACAACCAAACATCATCTGAGTCATTCTGCTTTTTTATTTGTCTATTCGAATAATCCAATAATATAAGCCTTTTGACGCACAACAAGTTATTATTTGTTTGATTCTTAAATCCAAAGGACCACTGTAAAATTCCTTTGTGGAAAGAACCGAAGGACCTTTCATTTCAATAATAAGAGACTCAAAACTTGCAATAAATCATTGACTTAACTTTTAATAAGTTTAGTCCTTCAAAGAACTGTGATAGGTTTCCAATATTGAATTCATAAGCGAGTTATGATAGACAACACCCTAGATGCGTAACGCGCCTTCGACCAGGATCCTAGAGATTTTAAAGGAAATGCATTCTCTTAATAAAAACCATTGCCATTAATGGGCTAATTGACATTTTTTTTTGGTTTTAGTCCCTCATCTAGATTACAAGAAAATATTCGACACATGTTTTTTCTTTTTTCACGTAATTAAAAAATAACGGCGATGTGTGTGTATGACAACATGTATGAATGTAAACGAAGCAAAAGAAGTATGTAAGAATCGTAGCATATGGCGCTCTGTAGTTTCTGCCTACCCCCATGGGAAAAAGGCGTGAGTTTATGTATGTATGTATGTATGTATGTACATCGAGTCAAAATGTCGCATAACGTCACTAGCCAGTACAGTTTATACAAGAGAATGACGTTACAAGCCCCCTCTCCTCAACTTCAATGCGCTTAAGGCGAGGTTACCCCAATAAACGTCGTCAACAATAGCGTTTAACTCGTACATGGAACGGATTTAAATTTTGAAAAAAATGTATTACATAGTTGACTCTTTGATTATGATATGTCGGGCATGCGATACACGATTACTAACACTTCACTGCATCCAATTAAATCGCAAAGACATGTCCAAATGATGGCTAAATAATCGTTTTACTTGAGTTATATTAGGCTTTGAAAAATAAAACTTATATCATAATAAAGGTCGTAAAAAATGTGTATTATCTCGGGTCACATAATGTGCAATATGAAAATAAATGTATCACAAATTCCAAAGTTAAGTGTATTTCACTAGTTTGCGCTCGCTCCGAGTCCTTTAGTCCCGAGCGGAACGTGTTCGAGGTCGGACGTGCGCCAATTTTTTCCGTCATCCCCGTTATAAAATCGATTTCGATAAATAGTAATACATGTACATACTTTATCATCACTTTAATTTAGTTTTTTAAATAGTTGTAATATTTTTTGTTTTATTAGGTACATTATTAGGATAAATTCGTAGATAAGTAAAATAAATCAAAATGGTCATGAATAAAAAAATTTCTTCTTTGGCTCTACGAAGACTGAATAGGTAAACAAAAAAGGTAGGAATACTTTGACGATATTTTTTATTTAGGTACCTACCTAAATTATATTTTACCATACAAATAATACCTTAGATGATAAATTGAATCACAAACTTAGGTAGGTACGGATAATACTTTTACAACAAGGACACGGTTGCACGGTTGGCGCAGTGGCTGAGCGATGTGCGCAGCGAGTCGCGGGTTCGATTCCCGCACGGAACAAATATTTGTATGACCTAAAAGTAGTTGTTCGCGGGTCTGGGTGTTTGTGTATGTGAGAATAAATGTTTGTAAACGCACCCACGACACAGGAGAAATTTCTAGAGTAGGGCAACGTTTACAAAAAAAAAATACTAATGCAAATAACAACGATGAGCGCGAAAGTCTTTCATGCTTTATTTTTACCGCGAAACGTATTTACCAACCATACCAAGTGTATCGAACAGTAGTATTTGAACCCTAACATAGAGCAAATAAAGTCGCCACGCGCGCAAATGCTATAGTGGTTTATTGTTGCGTGACGTCAAATAGGTAGTTCACCCGTTCAACCTGCTGGGATTTTGTATTTTTTAATAGATTTTGCCTACGAAATCGCCCGCCATTTTTTTTTCTAATTGTTTTGTGATAATAAAATATACGTAACCTAAGGCATAACGTAGCTTTCTAATAGGTAAAAGATTTTTCTCTCAGTATCGAATCAGTAACGCCATGAATTTGCGCATTGAAACAAAAAAAAATACTCGCATCAACATACTCTTGAGCAGTGGTGGCCCAGTGGTGTGTGACATCTATCAACCCGCAGTGGGCTAGCGTGGTGGATTATAGCCCACTCCCTCTCATAGAGAGGAGGGCTGTGTCTCGGCAGTGGGAACATTATAGACTGATGATGATGATGATGAACATTATTGTAGTAAATAGTGAATAAGATGGGATGGTGGTCACACCGTCTACTCATAGGAACTGTCTCCAGTATGAACATCAAACCACCAGCAGCACGTCACGTGAGTATTAGGTAAAACTACCCACAGCTACCACAACACAACAAATAATATTATTATATTTTGTGTCTATGTTTGTGAAGGTCACGTACCACAGCACACTCGTACCACAGTGTAGCAAAGTACAGTATTACATTGCTCATTTCCTACAAGTATGTTTTTATTTTTCGCTAATACAAAACTACGTTATGCCTGAGTTATATAATTTTAATGCCTGAGTTATACAACGTGTTTTTTTTATATCCCATAACTCTAGGGTATGATTGAGATCATACGATGACGGGCCTGTTGGTCTAGTGACGGGCCTGCTGGTCTAGTAGTTAGTGACCCTGACTGCTATGCCGGAAGTCGTGGGTTCGATTCCCGCCCAGGACAAATGTTAGTGTGATGAGCAAAATCATTTGTTCTGTGTCTGGGTGTTTGGGTGTGTTTGTATTTAGAAATAGATAAGTATGTTTATCAGCTGTTTAGTACCCATAACACATAAAGATGGCGACGAAGAACATTTTTGGTTTTTCCGTCATGGGTGTCGTTTTTGTGGTTTTCGGGGTCGCTGATTACGAAAATTAGGTCAAAATAAAAATCCAAGATGGCGACGAAGAAAATTTTTGGTTTTTCCGTCATGGGTGTCGTTTTCGTGGTTTTCGGGGTAGCTGATTATGAAAATTATGTCAAAATATAAATCCAAGATGGCGCCTAGGAAAATTTTTAATTTTTCCGTCATGGGTATCGTTTTCATGGTTTTTGGGGTCGCTGACTACGAAAATTAGGTCAAAATAAAAATCCAAGATGGCGCCGAGGAAAATTTTTGGTTTTTCCGTCATGGGTGTCGTTTTCATGGTTTACGGGGTCGCTGATTACGAAAATTAGGTCAAAATAGAAATCCAAGATGGCGACGAAGAAAATTTTTGGTTTTTCTAACATGGGTGTCATTTTCGTGGTTTCCGGGGTCGCTGATTACGAAAATAAGGTCAAAATGAAAATCCAAGATAGCGCCGAGAAAAATTTATGGTTTATCCGTCATGGGTGTCGTTTTCATAGCTTTTGGGGTCGCTGATTACGAAAATTAGGTCAAAATAAAAATCCAAGATGGCGACGAAGAAAATTTTTCAAAAATCAATGAACTCAAAAACCATGACAACGACACGACACCCATGACGGAAAAACCTAAAAGTTTTCCACGGTGCCATTTGGATTTTCATTTTGGGCTCATTTTCATAATTAGCGATACCAAAAACCACGAAAACGACACCCATGACGGAAAAACCAAAAAGTTTCTTTGTCGCCATCTTAGATTTTCATTGACCTCATTTTCCTAATAAGCTACCCCGAAAATTACGAAACCGACACCCATGTTGGAAAAACCAAAAATTTTCCTCGGCGCAATCTTGGATTTTCATTTTGACCTGATTTTCGTAATCAGCGACCCCGAAAACCACGAAAACGACACCCATGTTAGAAAAACCAAAAATTATCCTCGGCGCCATCTTGGATTTTCATTTTGACCTTATTTTCGTAATCAGCGACCCCGAAAACTATGAAAACGACACCCATGACGGAAAAACCAAGAATTTTTTTCGTCGCCATCTTGGATTTTCATTTTGACCTAATTTTCGTAATCAGCTACCCCGAAAACCACGAAAACGACACCCATGACGGAAAAACCAAAAATTTTCTTCGTCACCATCTTGGATTTTTATTTTGACCTAATTTTCGTAATCAGCGAACCCGAAAACCACGAAAATGACACCCATGTTAGAAAAACTTTTTTTACTTTTATCTGGCAATATTTTAGCTAATCTTAATTAAACTGTGATTAACAAATCAATTATTTATTTATTTAACCCATTTTCCCTAAACCCATATTTTCCACGCATACTTATATTCATATTATGTGGGATACTAAAATTAAATAACCATTCAATGCATCTAAGTATTTTTGAATTACAATATTGATATCGTAGTTCAAGAATTCTATCATATCTAAATTAATAAATTGAAGTTGCTCTACGGCATTACTCTATTCTGTGACGCAACTGTGTACCTACTCGAGTTCGTGAAGTCATGAATGAGCGGTACGACGACAGCGCGCGGCGTTTCTCCGATGCATCGTAGTTTATTACGTAGCGCTATTGGTTGCGGGGCCTGAGGTAAGCGTTAAATGCCTACACGGCTGGGGACACCTCGCCTTAATCTAATAAGTTTTCCAATATGTGTCGAATATTTTATTGTAATCTTGTTGAGAAACTAAAAAATAAACTTTTGTCAAATAGATATCCCATTTTGTGATACTTTTGCCATTTATATCACACCATCACATCATATCAATCTTCAGGTGAGCGAAACAATGGCAGTCTCGAACGGGCACCTGCCGAACAGTTACGAGGAAGGCGAGGATAAGCCGATGTTGGTGGTGAAGAAGGCTGGTGATGGACCCGGCATCACCGCGTTGTTGAACAGGCAGCTGCAAGGTACGTGATGCTTGTCTGTGCTCCATGTTGTGACGAGGAACAGGTGGAGCATTTGATTTGGTGACGTCATTCATTGGAATTTAAATGATTCATTCATAGTTCTGGTTCAAAGAGAGACTCTTGGATAAACGTTACGTAAAACGAATGAATAAGTTTGGGTTAGAAAAGGGTTTGTTTGTCTGGCTTAAAACAAAGCTAGACTACTTGTCGTATTTGAAATTGATCAGTATAAAGGCGCCAATTAGTATATATGTATAGACAATACTAATGTGGATGCAGCCGACGAACCAAGAAGACGTCAAAAAAAATATTATATGGGTAGCATATTTTATGTAATTGAATTTAATTTTATGGATTTTTATGGTACCTATGCAATAAATGTTTTTTATTAATTGTATAAAGGCGCCTAAAGACACCTGGAAAATCATTTACAGAGCTCAGTGGTAATGACTTCCAATGGGGATAAAAATGGGTGCAGTTAAATTACAGGTGTTGCAGAAGTACAATTTAATTATTACATTACACCAAAATGTATAAAACTGCTGGTATTTTCTAATGAAATTGCAAGATAAAAACTTTTTTTTATAATTTTTATAAATAAATATTTGACCTAGTGAACTGTCCAAGCAAAATTCCAATTTACGTTTAAGTTCCTATGGAATTAACATAACATTACCAAAACAAATGCTCAAAAGTTTCATACTATGCATGGTTATAATCATAGCTAGAGTAGGAGATTATTTGTCAGAGGTAGAACTATCATCTTAAATTATATGCAGTCTTTACACACTATCGTTCCACAAAATTGAATATTTGACCGTTTACAAGAAGTAAAAATAAATATTTAAATTCTTCCGAATGATCAAACAGGTGTTTTGCTGCGCCACTTCTTCGTGGATTATGGATGTTAATAAGGAACTATCTTATGTAATTTTTGAAGTTCAAAAAACCATTCTCGGCCTAATTTCAACAAAAAAAATCGGAACGTTTAACGTTAATATAATGGGAACAAACCCCTTGGTATTTAGTATTTTGTAATGAGCAATTTCTCAAGTACTAACTAAATATTTAGATTCCAAATGCTATTGAAGTTACGCAACAAATATTTGGCCTAATTCTAAATGTGAGCCTTACACAAATCTAATGAAAAATTTTTAATACTTTGACAAGTATCGTATAAGTATTTAACTGAATGTTCGAATACTACAATAATACCACAGTCTTAAAACATACAGTCGTCCGACGAAGCTGTCTAGACAGGGCAATCGTGCGGGGTGTGAGGGGCGAGACGCGGGAAAACTGCTCCCGTACTGCGAACGAAACGATGTTCGTAGTGCGGGAGGTATGATTCAAGTCTAACGCGTGTAGAAGTTGTCGGCATTTTTCCAGAGATCAAAGGCGTCGTCCTACTGTATTAATATTTATACTGTGATAATACAGTGTTACTCGCGTTGCACAATACCATTCAAAAAACTTGTGACAACTTAAGTGTCAGTCATTATAATTCTATAGTAGTTCCAATCGTTATTGATTTTCTTAACCCAGACGATATGTGTGTAATGATTGCTGTCTTTCTGAAGCTCCCATTGGTCGTTTGTGATTTAATTTAATGTTACTTACATTACTTTGGTATGTCTGCTTTTGTGTACGCTTTGTATGTTTTAAAACATTTCATTTTATTATCTGTGCATTGTTTACTGTCATTTGTCTCCGGGGGGCGTTTCGCCTGTACCTTTCAATGTTTGATTTTCATAAGTTGCCTATTGAATGCAGACATACTTAGGTATTTTATTGATGTTAGCTAATTAATAGGCGTACGTGAAGTCCCTTTATAGTTAATTTTATTCCTAGTATATATTCTATAATAATCACGTATTATACGTTATTCAATCCTCCTGCACTTACCTTAGTAATATTTTTACAATTACGCGAGGTAGTTTTACGAGTGTTTACCTACTAATGTAGGCAACATTTACTTTAGAACTAACTTGGCAATATTTTTTTCATTTTATTTTAAATAGTTGATCAAGTTTAGTAGACCGCTCGCGAAACTACCTCGCGTTCAGTAGACTGTAAAGGAGACTATACGTAACGCGTCCGTCTGGTGTTGTGGTTGTGCCGTGTCGATGACGTGTGGCGTGTGCGTGGCGTGTGTGTGGCGTGACGTCACGCAGGCGAGCACGCTCCGCTGCTGCGCGCGGCGCCGCACGCGCACTCCTGCTGACTGCGCGCTGACGTCGACGAGACCACACAGTGCGAGCTTATGTCCTCACCCCTCCACACTTTTATGCTTCACGATACTTCACTTTTGTATAAACTCACTTAAAGATTTTATTTTAACTAGATTTGATGTTACTAAATTAGAAAAAAAATAACATTGGAACTTAAAACTTATACTATAGTTTATTGCTTTAAGAACCAATCAAACTGTGTTACAAACAATTTAAATTAAAAAAGTAATAGCAACCTAGCTAGAAAGGTTAAATTCACAGAATTGCTGCCCGTCTTTCCCTTTAAAAGTTAAAGTCTATATTATATCGTGAAGTGTAAAAGAATCCTGTCCCACATTCCTCACTCCCGTTGATAATCACCATATTCAAGCAATACAAACAGAAACATCAAAGAAGTGATTGATGAAACCAATTTTAGAGAAAATATACATTTTATAAGATCATAATCAGAGCTGCAGACATCAGACTATCTATGTCTATCTGTGGGCTTTTATTTTCTACCAGTATTAATAAAAAGAGTATTTTACATAATCAGAACATAAAATATCTTTTGTTATAAATATACACGTAATTTTTGGAGTTTTCATCATTGCTTCTCACTGTTGAATTGAACAGAATTGTAACTACCGTACAATCCCCATCCAGATCTCTACATACACATATAACATGTATGTATTATTATATAGTGGTGTTGCGTGGTGGCTAAAGGGCTTATTTACAATCGCTAGGGCCATTAATTATATATCCATGTCAGATTAGGTGTTTGGTATGACTATTTTTTAAACTACTAAGGACCAAACTCACTAAAGGACCAAAATTTAAGTTAAGGTGGAGACTTTGTTTAGACGCCACGATGTGTTTGGGTCTATCAATACGAGTCTAAAAAGAGTCAACACTTGCCACTCAAATGGTTTCGTCATTCAGTCTACCAATCTTTGTGATATTAATTTGTTTTTGCTTCACATAAGACGTTTCTTACTCAACACTTTTTATCTAATAATAATGCACATTAAACTGACATGTAATAAATTTGAATTTCTATTACTTAAATCCCTTAAAACATATCTTAAAAATCTTGTCATCACGACATTTATTTCTTGCTTGATAAAGTAATGGCACTACACGTATTTAGCAATATTTGCGTTATTTTTGTAGTGCAAAATAAACTTTATTTCCAAAGAAATAGAGTATTTATTTCGTATTGCATAAATAACGTAAGAATATTTGGTCTAAGCTAATAAATGTATAAGTAATTATATTCGCATGTGTAGCCCTGTTTTCGAGTATTAAGTGTGTAACTAGTCTTATAATTCGCTCATATTGTCTCTCTTACAAGTAAAATAATTAATATTGTAATATTGGTGCATGTGATTTAACTTTACAGGTTGGGATGGGTAAACACATTTTCTTTTATCATACATAAATAATATACTGAACATGAGAAAACAAATGCCGTTAAAAAGGACCAACATCGCATAAAAATAGAATTCAAATTTGCTCCTCATAATGATTATAACGAAGAATTATACTGTAAAATCATGACACGCAATATCATCAAGAAATTACAGAACACACTGGCGTCCAAAGTTCTCCCCTATATTCCAACTATCTATCTTTGTACTTCGCCTAATAATGCTTCTATACAAAAAAAATCAAAGAAAATGTGTTTCTAAATCCAAGCTTAATACTGTATGCTTTAATGATAGTTGTTACCTTTACCCGCTAAGTATGTTAGTGTACGTAAGATATAATTAGTCGTAAGCTATAACAATCCCGTAGTCCCATCCCAAGTCCTAATTCCCAAAGCATGTTAGGAAGATCAACAATTTGAAGGTAATATATTTTGTTTTATGTTATTTGTTTCACCCTCATTACACAAACAATTGTGTGTTTTAGTTTTTATGTGGTCTTTAGATATTTAGAAGTAATGAGGAACGGAGTGTAAAGTTCATCATCCCCCATATAAAAGGTAGAATTTTCCAACTAGACGGGTCTTGTGTCTGGTGGGCTAACTACTGCGTTCAAATCGCGCGGATAACTTCAATACCGCGATGTAGGATGTCAGTCGTTAGTTCCCATTTGGCAAGATAGGTGTCGCTACTGATACGTAACACAAAAATTATTGGTCCTTTGGTGCTAACCAATTTTTTTTTGCTAAATTCATGATGTTTATAAATATTTGAAGGCCACATTGAAACGTTTCATTCTCTTTAAATTTAATTTCATCAATATTTTTTGCCTCACTTCTTACTCACACTTACAATACATTGAGTATATGATTGTTTGAACTAAATGCCTTGTTGGCTGTAGCTTATTATTGTAGATTTAAGCCACGATAAATATTACTACCTTACTTAAAAAAAAACTTTTTTTCTGGCTTAATTGTACGATAAAAAAATATCACATTTGCTAGTTTACATCCACACAACACGCATTGCTTGCGAAAGGTTGCGCTTTTGTTTGTATATTTTAATACATAACTACCAAATATTGTCTTCATGAAATGCAGTCTGAAATGTACTTTAACTAATAGCCACTGAGCTTATATTTGTAATAACGCATATTGGCTAATGTGATCCACTACACTCAGGAAACAGACAAAATTGATTGTTGCCATGATAAGAGACATTACTACATGAAATATATCGTTTACCAATTAGTTAAATAAAAGTAAATTTCAGACACCACCTGTTTTATATTTTCGAACTGGCAACACCGTCAGTTTCTTTTTTTTTATTGTGTAACGTCTAACAGTCATCGACACGCGCACAACACGTGAATCGTGGAGTTAAAGCTTGTGTGTATGTTTGCTAGATTTGTGAGGTGAAGTTTACTCTCTGGATATCACTAAAACTATCATGCAAAAAATACTAATGTCACACTAAAAAAATACGAGTTTAGAAAGTACAGACGCCAGCACGTCAAGTTACCCCAATGTATAAAATTTTCCCAATTGAATATGAACCTTATCAAGTTTGACATAAAGTTCAAAAACGATCAAAGAAATTTGACACATTGGGGTAACTTGTTGTGCTGGCGTCTGTACCTACTTGAGAATTTGACATTTGTATTTTGCATGCACAACACTGAGATCCCGTTTACACATTACGACTTTTATTTTAATGAGATTTTGTTTGCTTGATTTGTATATTTATAGTGTATAAGGCGTAATGTGTAAACGCCCCCTATTTACGTTAATATTAACTGAAGTATTATTTTCTCATAATTGCCAGCGACAGACCCAAATGCATGGCGACTGGGCCGAATAGAGGAAGCCGACCACGAGACGCCCGTGTGAGGCCGCGCCTTGCACGTAGCGGTGCGCCCGCGCATCAAGCGCGCGCGACGCTAGTGCAAAAACGACCTTATCACGAACACAATAAGGTTCAACCCAGACTGAGCCGGCCGACGGACCTGGCTACCTCAATGACGAACTCTATGTCGAAAACCGTAGGATACAAAGTCGAACGTTCATATCGTATATTACATGTAGATCTTATTACAGGAAGTAAGTTGTGTGAAGTGCTGTGTGGCTTGAGCTGTAAGATTGAAAGTTGCGTGAGTCGATGTTGTTGGTAAAAACCTTCGGTTCAATAGTCGATTATGTTTACAACTTTCACTTACGAATTATAGTCGAATAATTCGATTTTAGTGATAAGTCAAATTCAATTCAGTCTTACCAATCGATTAAAGATTTCGTAAAGCCATCATATACCTACTTAAAAAATCGACTTAAATATTTTCAAAATCGATTAAATAGTTTATTTATAGTCAGATGATTTGGTTTGATGAAATCTTTTACTCGACTTAATAATTTAAAGCATAATAATTTTAACGATTAATCTACTAATAATTCGACTATTGAATTGATCGATAGCCTAATTAACTGTTTACGTGTCAGGGAATCAGCGTTACTTTGAGCTTTTATATTGAATTATAAGACCAAGTATGAACTGTGGTCCCCTGACATTTAAATAATGATTTATTAAGGGATAGCTTACAAAAATGATCTGAAACGAAATAGCACATTGAAAAAAGACTAGAATCATTATTTTGTGTATACTATTTATGTAGATAGACATATAACTAAATATTGAATCGATATGGCGTCGTATTGTCCCCAATAAAGTAATAAACAAGAGGTTATTTATATTTAAATAAATATTTTGTGTAAATACATTATAGGATGATATTGTATAAAGATTATTGGAAAGAAATTGTGTGTACAAAATATGTATTCTACTCTGTTCGTAGTGGCCATGTTGTGGAAGAGAATTTTATTACTTACATACCTTTTAAATTTCACAGTTTTATTAATGTTGTAGATTTGGAGCTAAAACATATCTATAGGCTATCTATCTCTTAGGCTATATGTGGGTGATCTTTATTTTAATTTATTTGCAGTAGAAGTGTTTACGTAAGAATTTTATCTTTGTCAGGTGATAATAAGTGCAGGTCACTATTATCAGGTTGCTGCACGCAAACAAATGCATAATTAAAGTATAATGTTATAGATTTTTTTTCTTTGCCATTGACTTAACTACGTCGACAAAAATGAGACATGTATATTGTGTTGAAAGAAATGTTATTGAAAATTCGACTTCACTGATGTATGTAATATAAAACTGTGATGTTTTCAAGGGAATGATACAGAAACGATTCCTGTAATAATATCTTTCATCCCTGTCAAACTCCACAAGTTATCTTTTGGTGAGAAACTCCACGTATTATAGTGTACCTGATATTCATTTGTCATAAAGAAACTTGTCGAGTGGACGATTAGTCTAAAGCCGCTGGAAGCGCTGCACAGTTACATTTAATTAATTTGATTATTTAATTTGAAATAAAGTAGGTAGTATTTCGCAGTTGCAGCCATTTTCAGCGGCTTTATAACAGTAATTTCATAATAAAAATGAACTATCATTGAACTTTGTAAGTCACAAAATAAACGAGCAGGCCTTAAAGTAAATGCAATAGAATGTTACCATAGAGTTGCGAAACTGTCTAAAAGATAATAATATAATTTTCAATCTTATTTTACATAAGAATAAGGTCGAAAATATTCTAAACCTATTTAGCGTTTAGCAGTTTTGCGCATAAAGTATATTAATAATCACGAAATAGAGAATGACCATGTTTAACTGAAATAATATATTGAGCTGATTATAAAATAATGTTGTTGTACAAATTGTTGGTGGTTACATAACAATGCACACTACTGTTTAGGATATCTGAACTCAAAAATTAATAGTTTATTTCTGTAAAGTCTGTAAACGATAAAGGTTGCCCTTTTCGCAAGTTGCCATGCTGAAATTCTGAAGTCAGAAAAAAAGGGTGGGGGGGATAGGTATTATTATGTTATTGTTTAATTTTCCAATTACGTATTGAAAATTAAACAACGTATTGAATAGCAGCTTACTTCGGCAGCTAAACCAGCTGTGTAAACAATTACTCAAATTGCCTTTATTGAAACGAACATCTGGTACAAACTCGTTCGATTTCACCCTTTTTCTAGACGACACTAGCACAATAACGAAATAAAGTTTTTAACAATGGTTTTCATAATGTTAACTTGCGAGAGGCAATTGTCGCGCGCAATGCTGTCGCAACGAATCAAACTGTTCGTCACTTTCACTTATTTCTAAAAACGTCAGTCAACTGTGCAATGGTTTCTTTTTAGTTAGGTAATATTTTAAACTTATTCAATTAATTACAGTCTTCCTATAAAATGCAAATGATGATATTGAAAAATATTATAAAAAGTAATATTGAATTGACTAGTTTGATAGCAAACGATCGTCTTCAGGCGCGGTATAAAGGTGCCCTATTCTTGTTAATATTGTATGACAGGTCAACGTGGCAGCTGTATGATTGTGTTTATTAGTGATGTAAAAACATTCCAAAATTTTCATTTTTGGTTATTGGAATTATGGTTAAAAGTATTTTTAAGAGTCAGAAGCACTGCCATTGCAATTTGATTGCTTGTTTTGCAGCCACTGCGTTATATTTTGTAATTAAGGATCTCATTTTGTTTTGTATAAAGACTTTGGTTTGTCTTAATAAATGAGGCGCACATTGACTTGTTTTTTGTTTTACATGTGGACATACCACTTTGTTTATGGTTGTATCAGGACAAATGTGACTGTTCATATACTTGCCTTGTGTCTGTGTATGTGCACCCAGTGTGTTAGTATGCCTTAACGAATTGCTATTTGTGATGATCGTAAATTATGAATGTGTTGTATGATTAATTGTATTGAAATCATCTTAGTACATGTTGAGACAAATAGAGATTAAAGAAATAAAGTAACAAATTGTGTAAAAAAAGTTGTTTTATTTTTTTTTGTTTTCGTATAAATAATTGTTGGTGCTTCAATTATTAAAAGAATGAAAAATATTAACGTTCAGTTTCTGGAACGAAATTGACTAAAAATATTTATTCAACCTATTCAGACGCTTGTCAATTTTTGTTTCAGAAACTGAGTGTGAGAAACAGAAACTAAACAGTCAATGTAATGCCACCTGGACTGATTAATTGGACCTAGCTTTATGAATAAATTAATTCCCACTATCACACCACGCTATGAGTCATCAAAGGTCATCCTACCAACTCCATGCTGTTTTATATACCTTCTGTACTGTTTATACTTATTATTCTCAGCCAAAGCCTTCTTTGCCTCCTCATCTTTTAGTTCTTTCCAGAGTTTGAAGTTCTCTTTGACCCAAAGCTCTTCATCTAAGAACTCTTGCCTTTCCGAGTCTTCCATCGCATTGAACTGATGCTGTCCAAGTTTCATGAACTTTCTGATTAAGTATAACTTCTCTTCCTGGCCATATGGCCGCTTCATTATGGTAAAGTTCCAAAACCACCTTAGATACCAATAAATATAATATGCAATGGTGTAAGGTAAGATGATCAGTTGCACCCACAGGATGTCAACTATTTCTGGCTTAGCGTAAGCACCTTTGATGTCCATATTCTCCTCAATAACCTTCCTTATCAACCGGTCCTGCTCCACTTTCTGTTCAGATTTAGATTTTTTCATACCTTTGCTCTTTGACTGAAGCTCTTTTAATTCGGTTTTGGCTAATTCTAGAGCTTTATTTCTATACTTTGGCACTGTCATGAAGTACTTTATAGCAGTGTCGTATTTAGACCACGCGCTATAGTATTGCATTATGGATATAATTGATATCGTAACCGCAATCACGATTCGTACGTCGACTTTCGGCGCCATGCGGCGTCGGTAGTACCTGTAGTAGTGAGCATAGTACTCCTGAGGATTGTCCAACATGTAATCATAGTCAGATCTTTCCTCCTCATCGCGCAAAATTTCGTATGCTGTGGCTATTTCTTTAAACTTTTCTTCTGCTTCTTTTTTGGTTTCAGGCGTTCTGTGTAAATCTGGATGGAACCTTTTTGCAAGTGCTCTGTAACTTCTAGCAATCTCATTTTTTGTTGCTTCTCTTGTGACTCCTAGAACTTCGTAACAATTCGCCTTTCCACAGTAAATACCTTCAAGCAGGTGATCGGATGACGAGACCACTGCAATCTGCCATGTTACACAGAGAAGAACGAGGTAGTTATATTTTGAAGTCATTTTTATTTTAACACATACTCTTAGTTATAAATGCAGTTATTTGTGACTAGCACATTTTAGTATTTAAAATAAAATTTTAGAAAAATAAGCTACACGACCACGACTGATTGTCAAATTGACAATCGCGCACACTACAGCACGACGGCACGACGAACCGGACGAACGAAACGAAATGTCAACGTCATGGCAACGTCAGCTTACTTTATGTACCTAAGTTTTTTTTAATGATGATGATACAGCAGCTTTTGCGCCTAGGTGCAATAGAAAATTAAATAGTAGCTATCCGAATTTGGTATGCTGATACGTTCCATGCACAATTTGTTGGTAAACAGCAGTCGAACAACAATATTAACATTATTATTAACTAGGGGTCCGATAGTTAAGTTTTAGAACGAAATTCCGTGTGACAGCTTCCACAATTGTCTATAGTTAACTGTCATGTCAATTGTTATGTTGTCAATGTCAAAAACGATTGTCATAATCACACGTGTTTTTATTTTTTTGTGATACAAATTCATCACAAAATAGAGTAAGAAAATGATAGAAAACGCGCTAGATAGTTTCGCAGAAAGCTTATTTATGTATTTAACTGGACAAGCAAAAGATGTAAGAAGCCTTTTAGTGAAAAAACACAATGAAAACTTACAATCACATGGTGATTTCAGTTTTCCAAATTCAGTGAAATCTTGGCACGAATATGCCATTTGTGATAAAGTTGTTGATAAAGAGAACACTACATTATTACAAGTGATCGGTAAAGAGTGTACAGATATAGTTGAAGAGTCGATAAAGTGGGTTTTAACAGTGAATAAAGTGAAAAACGAGAAAGGTCGAACTTATTTGTTTCTAGACAGACCTCGGGCTGTTCGCGTAGGTTTATCACAGGCATTGCGGAACAATGCGATGTTAGCTCAGAATATTTGTAAAGAAACTAAAGTTGAGTTAGATCCTTGTTGTGAAAAGCAATGTGACTTGACCTCGTTACGTACGAAGTATGTTTATTATGTTATCAAGAACTTGTGTGCGCTATGTGAAATGAGCTTGCCCGTGTTCGTGACTTCGAAGTCTACCAGTCGAAGTGAAGGAAGTCATAGGGTGCTCTGTGGGACTGTACTGAATTCTAAAACGGGAGCTAAAGAAACTAACATTGATGCAGAAGATTTCATTAGGTAGGTAAATACTAATTATTTCATTATTCATTTGGTTTGTTCGGCTATAGGATGTCTCTCAACTCAATCTGCCTTTTGGCCTCCTCCAGTAGTTTGCTTTACTTCCTGACCAGAGGAACTATCTTCCTTTAAATATTAATATACTGGCTGCGGTCCTGTCTGATTATAATTTAGGTGTCTTCAAGGCTGGAGTGAATAGGCTCTTAATGAACTAGTGCACTTCAGCATCACTGATTGCATCACTGCTTATCATCAGGTGGGATTGCAGTCAAGCACTGTTTGACAATATTAAAAAAAATATTCCCTGTTTAATTTTGTTGCTCCATCTCATTTGTTTATAATTAAATACTGAATAGGAAATTGTAACAAAAAAGTTTTGAAAAAAAAAATGTTAATATTAGAAGAATGTAATTTCTAAATCACTTATTAGATGCCATTATTAATGTACATATTTTTCTCTTATTCCAGATTAAGGCAAGATGAAATGACTCTCATAGCCCAACACAAGTATGGTGTAAGAGTATCAACAGATTCAAAATGGAAGGAGTTCATAGCACATCTGGGGGAGTCTGCTGCAGCATTCGAGTTACTGCAGACCAAACCTAGTGGTGCAGTCAAAATCAATTTTGATTGCTCTGCAGGATCTAGCAAAGGTGAATATTAATAAATGATATGTATTTCTGTAAATGGGTTCATACAAACACTTTTACATGACATTTTTTAATTAGAAGATAATGTTGGTATTTCACTATCTGACCACTTTGAGAAGAAACACTGAAAGAAACTCAGAGGTCACAGTCTCTTTTTAAGTCCAGACATTATCTTGGTCAGATTATGTGAAAACAAAAGATTTGTGTCTGATAATAGTATTTTGAGGAAAGAACCATACAGATATGAGTGAGTAATAAAAATAACCTACTAAGATTTAGAAGTACAAACAAATATTTATTTATTTATTTATTTACTTATTTACTACGGTAAAAAGAAACCAATTACAGTAAATAAACAGTAAAACAACAAAACACACATTGTAAAATGAATATACATATAACAACTACAGAAGGCAACTTGCTATGATCATCCCATACTTCTTTTAATTGGATTACATTCATAGAGTCTCTTAAAAACCTGTGAGACGCTAAGTTCTAAGTGGAATACAGAATCTAATTTCAATATATACTAATAGTAAGTCAATACACAAACATGGGAAAACTAAGAGCTAAGAGAATTTTTCAGTCATCAAATAACTTTTAATCTAAGGAATAAAAATGGCGGTTTGACAGATGATGTGTCAAACTGCCATTTTTATTCTTCAGATAAAAGATTATTATTATCTGACTATTAAACAATCAGCTCTAAGTTGCATACATAATGCATGATTATTTAAACTAGCTAACAACACATACTAAAATTAATCAGGTCTAGATCATTCAACCCGCATTGCATATTAATTTAATTCCACATGACCTTGATTCACAATAAGAACTAATAAAATATCCATTACATTTGGTTACAGGTGCATCATTCATTCTGTACAATTGTGCTCGTCTGGAGACTATAATAAGGACATACAATGACAGAGTCCGTGAAGGAACATACCCAGAGCTGCCTCATTTTGATGATGTTGATTTTTCTTTGCTTACACAAGAGGTAATGCTGTTTTTGGTGGTCTTAACTGGTTGAAAACCAGGTTTCGAATTGATTCCCGCACCTATGGGATGACACGCGAGAGCATAATTATATCAAATGGCATCTAGACTATTTTATAAGCAAATAGAAAACAGAGAAAAACTGTTTTAAGAACTGAATTGGACCTGTAATTCTGATTTCATTATCTGACACTGACACAGCAGTGTATAATGACAAGTCTCTTGTCAAGTGTCTTGAAAGACCTTGTTGTAAAGCACTGGCATCTGTGGTAGACATAAACAAGCAATTGTTTATGCCAATAAAATGAGAATTGACTAAATAAAAATAGGTGAGATATGTGAGTAGAAGATAGGTGAAAACAATTCCATGCAATATTTTATTTCTGAGGAGGTTAAAATAGAATAGAATATAATTACTCTTTTTCTTCACTCTATTATTTCGCTCCTAATAATGAGTAAGAGAATAAAAGAAGCTTAATACATATTATAGTAAAATAATCAATCTACTAACAAATAAAGTTCTAATTCTGATTCTGATTTCTAAAAGTACCTACTCAGAATCATCCACCAACAAACCAGAGACAAAATAACCCAGCATTAAATTGTTTCAGGATGAATGGCATCTAATTTACAACTACATACTCAGTCTTCCTACATTATTGAACCAATGTGTCGAGGTTAACAGTAAAGGATGTGACTTCAGACCGCACCACATCTGCAGCTACCTCTGTTCCATGGTCAGGATCTTCAGCCAATATTATAGGAAGACCAGAATTTTGGTGGTAAGTGCAGATAAAGCATGCACAAGTAAAATTAAGTAGAAAAGGCTTAATATTATTATGATATGAAATATTCTGTAGGTACACAAAAAGTGTGTGCAAAATGCAGTGTGTAAGGAATTCTGGTATTTCCAGTACTGTTTTTTGTGTACACCTAGAATTGTTACTGGTATTAGCAATCTGTCAATGCCACTCTGATGTAAGGCTAATTAGAGGGCATTAGAAAATCACCACAGATTAAAATATTGATGTTAAATTATATTTTGCCTGCTTGTTACTTTTTTTTAATTTGTCAATAGTGTACCCTCAGCTATACATTCCAATTTTCATCACAATCAGGGCAATTAATTTCCAATTTGTTTAGTCTAAAAAAATGTTTAACGATTGGATTCAAATAAAATTGAGCAAGTTATTTCTTTCCAGGAGCCAAGAAAACATCTGCTTCCAGTTATATTCGCTAGAATTCACATGCTGAAAATACTAAACGAAACACTCAAGACATGTTTGAACATTTTAAATATTAAAAGTGTTTCCCAAATGTGAATCATAATCTTTTATTGCTTGCTGTTTAAGAATTCAAATTACCTTATTAGAATATATTTTAATAATGCAAATCAATGCGATATCTAATTTTTTAATGTTAGTTTATTTTTCGGCTAATATCAAACGCTTAAACTTTATTCCTTAGCCATAGACGAACTTTCATATTATAACATTGATTTATTGCCAAACGGCCTGAATGCCGTGTGTGCACTTCAGTGCGAAGCCGACATGCATTACAAATTATTCAAGAAAATAGAAGTTCCTCAATAACCAACCACACTACAAAGAGCGCATAGAAAAAAAATGTTTTGTTTGGAAACACAAAGTTCACGTGATTGACCCAGGTATTTTATTGTGGGCATTGCTGCAACGCGATTGGCTCACCGAGCGGGGCACGAGCGCCGCCGACAAATCACGAACCGCTTACACGGTCGCGCGTCCCGAGTCGCCTAGTGTGTTTTTGACATCGGTAAACGCAGTCGTGAACTTCGGAGCGCATAGATACTTTTATTTATAGTTTAAATCGAATAAAGTCGCTTTGCGTTTGTGAATACCTGTGCTCAACCGGGATACAATAAATATGAGTATTGCTGCTCTGATCCAAGCTGCTGAATACATCGAAAGGCGCGATAGAGGTGATTTGGATTTTCTTTGTTTGAATTGTCAATCGAGTGCAACTACACGCACACGTCAACATGGCTCCCGTCTATTTTTGCCGTGCTATAATCAGCTGATTTTGACGGAATGGCAGTGTACTTTGTTGCAGAAGCTGAGCACGGATACGCGTCGAGTTTACCGGCGTACGAAGAGTCCCGCTCCGGCGGCAGGCGGCCGAAGACCAAGAAATCGCAGGGCAGCAGGTGAGTGGCGGCCGGTGTAGTGCTAGTGCAGTGATAATGTGAGATCTCAGTGGAGTTATAATGTGAAGTGTCGGCGTGTCGTACAATATGTATGTTTTCTGTTCCAGGACGACTCATAACGAGTTGGAAAAAAACAGGTGAGTGTTTATATTTTTATTGATAACGATAAACCCGGGTGTGTGTGCGGTGCGCCGGTGGCGGGTGCCGGCGCGCGGTGCTATGTCGCGTGGCGCAGTGACCTTGGCAGCGTCTAGTCGGCAAGGGAAAGAGTGCATGATCGTAATGAGACGTGCGGGTGGGGCGGATGACGCTCGTAACCCATTTGGCAGCACTGCCACGGCCGCCAGGGCGCTGCCTGCCGTTACGTCACGTTCGGTGATCTTCCTCCGTCGTCATCACGCTACCTGTAGGTCGCTGCGTGTTTACGCGCCGTGTTTGGTTAGGTCGAGTGGCCCGGCTAGCCGCTAGTTTCGCTAAAGGAGGACGATTTGCGAAACAAAGCCAGTCTACGTGACACTACTTCGCCTACAAAGTTATTTACTCGCGTTGAATAGGAATTTAGAACCGGTAACTTGTTAGCTAGGCAGTTATTCTCGTTACATTAAAGTACCCAGTTTCCTTGGCTTGTTCTCGGGACGTTTCATTTTATCCTTACAAACAATCTACTATTTGAAAGAGATTTGAAATGAGAAACATGGGCCCTTTAATGTGTTCTATGGAATCGTGGTATCACGAGACCATTCGGAAATTGATTGTCAGAGAACTTCAACAATTTTATAATTATGAAAGAAAGCACAGTCGTCACAATAAAGTAGGGTCAGTACGCTGGATCGCGGCCCTGCGTTGTTTCGCGGCCTTTTAGAGAACCAACCGTATAAATATTGCAAAAATAAGAATTCTATCTCGCTCTTGCCAACGCGTTGTGGCTCTTTATAAAGATGGATAGTTACAGAATGTCATGCCTATTCAAATTGGTCGGTTAACCTAATTCATGTGCCGAAATTAAATCGTCCATTTTGCCAGCCGCGCTGTCAGCGCTCACACGTACGCAAAACTGCGAAAAAAATAGCGAACAAGTCCCGCTTTAAAACTAAGTATTTCAAGTTAACAATTACTTATTACTGGTGTGATTGTTTTTGAGTTATCATAATTGTTTGTTTCATGTTATTTTACATTTGTTTTGGGAGTAAATCACTTTAATACCAGTTTTTTTTGGGGGCCGCCAACTAAAACAATAAATTTTTAGTAGAGTTGGTATACGGCCGGGTGGCCGCGGCACTAGCTCATTGATTGAAATAAGTTGGCTCTTTTTCTTGATAGTAATGTAAATAAAACTTTGCTTTGTGCAACATTTTTCTATTGTTGTTGTTGGTTTAAATGATATAGTTAGTTCACGGCCGCCAAAATATAATTTTATACGGATTTATAGCTATCATGTGGCCGCAAACTAACACATGCTAACAAAACAATTCTGGTTCGCGGCCCTCTGGAAATCATATGAAAAATAGAAGGCCGTTATCTGACTATTTGAAAATAGAGGTGTCAGTTTACGGCCACTTCTTTAACACAGACTGTTTTGGTTGGTGTTTAGATTAGGTTGTAGATTGGCTTATAAATATAGCCAAATGTGGTTTTCCCGTAAAGAAGCAAGAGCTATTAGATACCGTTCAAAACATTTTCAAAGATTTAAAAAAGCCGAATCCTTTTAAGGATGATCGTCCTGCGCAGACATGGTATCTAAACTTTTTAAAACGACGTCCTGCCTGAGATATCAGTAAGATCAGCAGAAGAAATCAACAAAGCTCGCGCTAGGGTGACCGAAGAATCGATTCGACTGTGGTTCCGCGAACTAGAAATGTTTTTAGAGCAAGAGGGGGGCACTTGGATATAGGTACTTGAAGAACCCGAAAGAATATTCAACGGCGATGAAAGTGGTTTTTCACTTTGCCCAAAAACAGGAAAAGTGTTTGGGCCAAAAGGTTATCAAAATCTCTACCAAATTAAAGCCGGCGACAAAAAACATAACCTAACAGTACCTACTCGCAATATTCAACGTTACTGGTGAAATGTACCCGCCATTGGTGGTTTTTCTATATATTAGACCACCAAAAAGTTTAACAGACAACATGCCACCCAGGGAATTCCACTCTTTAGCTGTTCGCACAATGAATGTTCCATAGCGTTAAGTACGTATGGTTTGGATATCTACCATGAACAGATGGCGCAGTGCTGTACGTCTGGTGGTCCGATGATGGAAAGGGCTTGGTGGAATTAAATCGTGCAATTCCGATGCACACTCTCCGAAATATAACCGATAGAAAACCGACAGGCTAGCAACTCTGCGTCGATGCTCAAGACTTTGAAGTTTCTACTCAACGAGTGCATCATTGCCGATGATCTTCTTGGCTCGTTTCTCAATAGACTCAAGCGCATCAAGCTGGTATTTGGCGGATCCGTCCCAAAGATGAGAGCAGTACTCCATACACGACCGAACTTACGCTTGATAGAGGTTGAGCAGCTGTTCCGGCGTGAAGTAACGTCTCACCTTTGCTAAGATACCTGACTTTTTGGCAGCTATTTGAGCTCGATGCAAGAGCTAAAATTGAGAGTGGATGACAACGTTACACCAAGAAGATCAAGATGGTCGGTTATAGGCACGGTTACACATCGGAAAGATGGAGCCGGGTGAAATAGGCTCCGCTTGGCGGAAAACAGACACGCCTGGGTTTTCGCAGCATTGAACTTGACCAAATTGGCATCACCCCACTCGGCGACTGCCTTCAAGGATAAGTTCAAGCGCTCGACCATAGCTTCTCGGTGAGACTGGATCTGTGACCCACCAGCCCGTGCGTCAGACATGTAGCTCTCTCTTAATTTAGTCGAGCGAATCGTTCGCGTGAGAACTCGGGAATAACGAATGAAGACCTCATCGCTACCCGCAAAGTAATTCGACATTTGAGACCAGTCCTAAAAGAGAAGAAAATTGACACAAGATTGATCCTAAAGGAAATAAAAAAGCTGAAAAGGTCAGAACCCAGAGAACCTTAATATATTACCGGATCTGAAGACAAATACAAACTCAATACTCGACGTGTCGAGCATTCATCGTTTGTCAAATTTTTCGGCTCATTCATCTGCGAATGCTTCCAATCCGCCGCTCGTTTCCGATCCAAACCATGCCTGCATGCATGTTTCTGATGTTACGTCTGCAAATGTTACCGATCTCGCTCCTTCGCATATACATGATCCTGCCCCACTGACTCTTGTTATTGCGGGTGAAGTTCCCTGTAAGTATAGATGAATGAAAGTGTATACTACACTTCACATCTATACTGCAGTTAGAAGTATGGAAAAAGAATAATGAATTACCCAGAGGTTAGGAGTTTCGAATAAGGAAAGAAAGGAGAGAAAATAGAGGAAGGAAAGAAAAAAGGACAGAGCGGAAAGAATTGTTGCATAAATTATGAAGGCGAGTTGGGAGAACAAGGTAAAATGCTATAGAGATCAGAATGCCTGAATGACGATTGACGAGATAGTAGTGCGTGACCCCAGATAAGATTAACAAATCTTGTGGAAATAAGAGATGTTAGAAAAGGCAAGGTTAAGTTAGAGCACATGAAAGGGACTAATATTGAAGTGAACATGCTTTTTAAGAGTAAAGGCATTTGATTGACAATCGCGATTATATGCCATATGTGGAATTTTATGATAGGATCATTAGGTATGGCGAAAAATGTACGTAATAATTGTATTTAAAACTGGTGGCCGAAAACTAACTCTTGGGTGGCCGCGAACTGAAAAAAGTGGCCGTCAACCGGCATTTTGAGTAAATTTTAGGTTTTTATTTATTTAAAAAAAATCTGTGAGAATAGTCCTCCAATACTTGTGTCTAAAAATAACTTGATGATATCTGCTACACGTTCAGAAACAATCAGAACCTGAATTATGGACATATCATACTAATTTCAAAGAGCAAAGTTGGGAAGGCGACTAAAAGGCCGCCAACCGGCGCAACGACCCTATTCATCGGCCCCTAATGGAGGGGAATGTTCCTATTTACCTTAGTTAAAAGTCGCTTTCATCATTGAATTTGTTATCGCAACGAGAGGTAATAGGGCGGGGACACTGATTATTTAATCTATGGTTCGTTACAAAATTGGTAGGTAGGTAGGTACTTACTAATTCCGTTCAACGATTTTATTTGACGAATTGAACTGTAAATAATGGCTGCCTGACTCGTTGACAGCTGGTGATGAAATAAAAGCAATTTTCTGTAACTCGTCGTAATATTTTTTTCGCCTGTTTAGTAGAATGATTTTTATCGCAAGACCTGTCAATTGCCAAGTAGCAATTGATAGACAGTTATTTAGACCCATTCGTCGACTTGTTAATTTATTTTTTTATGCCACAAAAAACCGTGATACCTATGTCGCGGTTTAGCAAAGATGCGGCGATTAGTTCCACTAAAGCCGTTTTTGCTCGTCTCAGTAGTTATTGTCATAAATTCACATTTCATACGTGAAAACCTTTCTCTATAAGTTAACCGTTTGTAACATAATAATTCACGTCGAAAGCCTTTGTTATCACAACTGTTATTTTTTTTCTGTGACTTTTACAAAATAACAACCTAACTCATGTTTTCACGTTTATTTTGTATACCTATACGGATTTCCTGCTTTAAGTGTGGTCGTATCTTGATTTCGAATAGCACAAAACCGTATTTAAGAATCAGGCTATCAATAGCAAAAATATTTTTAAACTCGACTGACAGTTCTATAGATTAACACGTTCAAATAATAAAACAAACTCTTCAGGTTTATTATGTTAGCAATAGATAAATATCGCATGATCAAGTAATTGAAACTATGCGAGGCTCACTCTCGAGTGCTCGACAATAGCCGACTACATCGCGTCACTCAATAAAACTTATCCACTTAATATTGAAAACTATGTAGTGTTAGTTGTTGTTGGGTGCAACATAAATGATAACAAAAAAAACATCGTTTGCATTATTAATCGTGTTAACAATTAACTGTTACATTGTATTATACAGTGTCTGTTTATCATACGCTTGTTATATTAATTATTGTACAGACGCCAGCACGTCAAGTTACCCCAATATGTCAAATTTCTTTGATCGTTTTTCAACTTTATGTCAAACAGAATAAGGTTCATATTCAATTGGGAAAATTTGACACATTGGGGTAACTTGACGTGCTGGCGTCTGTACCTTTTAGAATAGGGACTTTGAAGAGCATGTGGCTAAATAACCCAAATGTACTTTCTTTGGTATTGTTCGTCAGAACGTGGAGCTCCTCAAGTTCCGAGTTGAGCTCACGATTACTGACAAATGCTTGCACTGACTGAGCTAGTCCCCTCATTCTGTGTGGTTCTTTCCTCAAAAGACCATCTCAGACACTAATCTGCATGGATCGTACATGATTTGACCAAGATAATGTCTGGACTTTCTTCTCAGAGTAGTCAGATAGTGAAACTCCGATCTCGTCTACCAGATAAAAAAATTACGTGTAGGTAAAAGTGTTTGTGAAAACCTATTTACATAAATAAATATCATTTATCATTTATTTATCATCAATAATAACAGCCTCACGGGTCGATCGAATGTTAAGCTACTATTGACGAGGTTTATCCGTGGATAGGTGACCATTCATGACATATCAAGACTCCGCCGTGCCTCGGAAAGCACGTAAAGCCGTTGGTCCCGGCTGTCATTGGTAGATCTATGACAGTTGTTACAGATAGTCAAGAAGCCCGAAAATCTGACAACCAGGGGGTCGAGTCTGCTATTGCAATCGTGTCTCAATGACCGGTCAATGATCGATTTTTGACGTATAACGTCAAACTTATGACACATTTCCCATACAAAAACTGTCAAAGTTGTCAAATATTCGATCAATGACTGGTCATTGAGACACGATTGCAATAGCAGACTCGAGCCCCAGTTTAACCTAGGGGTATCGTGTTAACTATTAACTGAGTAGTGGAGGTCCGTTTATAATGTGAGCCGACCCCAACATAGTTGTAAAAAAATTTGGTAGATGATGAGAATAGGGACCTTCCATATCAACTGTTACTTTGAACGCAAACAAGATTTTATCTCATTCTTTTTGTCTGTCAATGAAAAGGATTTTTTGGTAACACGTGATTCTAACAAATATAGGGCGTAGTCTGCCTGAGGATATTATTTCCAAATTCGAGAGATCATTCTAGGTCGATTTCGTAACTAGCTATTCATGAAGTCGATTGTAGTCTTTACTATTAAGAAATTCTTTTCTGTCATCTCGAAAAGTGTTTTTTTTTGTCCCAAAAATCGTGTAGGAACGCGAGTAATATATTCATCTTTAGATCGGGCAAATTATGACATTACTTACCTATATTTTTTCTTTAATACTGATATAAATCTGTTATAGATTCATTTTTGAAAAACCATCTAAATATGATGACTGGAATGAAAATACTAGAATCTAATGTCTTTCTAAGGTCGCCCTAAAATCTATAATATTTGCAATATGACACTCACTTTTCCATTACCCGATAAAACTAAGCAACTTAACAAGTAAGTTATAAAAAAGTTTTTTGTTTTAAGTATTTTCCTATACTTACCTAAGTACTGGGTGATGTGGTCGCTAAGCGAAAAGCCCTATATCCAAGTAACAGAAAAAAAAGAAGCATCCATTCAAATTCTGTTCTTATTTAATACAGTAGCTACCTACGAAGTCGTCAGCAAATTTCAACGAGAAATTTTCACGTTAAATTAAATTTCGTTTCGAAATTGTTCACATTACTTTCATTATTAAGTTCAACAAACAAGGTTACATAATATCTAATTGTGTCTTGACTCTTGTATTAAATCAGGTAGGTACTGCTTAACGTGACAAAGCGAACGTACACAGTAAGTCAGTGTTTTTGAGGTAGCAAAAACCGCTAAGTTTTTAGAAGTGTTTTGTTATAAAAAAATGCATCCATAGATTTCCATAGAGTATATAAAACACAAAATCCTAAATCTTCGCAGGATGTTTTTTTTGTCAATACCTGCCCAAATGTTCACAATGTCTTACCCATAAATATGAACATTCGCAGGATATTTTTTATCAATACTTGCCTACTATTAGGTGTATCTACCACTAGTATGGGAACTTTCACAGTAAGAACCAGGTCTAAATTCGCGAAAAAAAAATAAGCTGTTTCATTTATAAACTTTGGTCGAGTAGGTACGATTACTTAAACTTTTGTGTAATAGGGGATTTTTTTTTCATGATTTCACAGTAAGTCCCATAGTAAAATATGTTTAAATTTATGGGAAAATACCATGTGAACATAGGACTGGTAAAAAAATTAACATTTTCAGTCTCATTGATATAACATTACCTATTGTTAGACGACCGCTTTCACACAAAAGTTGAAGGTCTTACTTCCATGCTAAAGACTTATTACATCATGGAAGTCTTCGGGTATTAACAAGACCCGTTTCTCATTGCATCTCAGTGTTTCCCAGTCCACGTCTGGTCATAGGCCTCACCCAAGTAGCGCCAAATCCCGTCAAACCAGAAAATCTTCCATTGTAGATGAAGAAACTAGTCGCGCACTAACGAAGAGAATCTTAAACCTTTAGTAAAAACACGGAAAGGATAGATCAAGATTCAACTACGTATTCAATATAATTTTTAGCTAGTTATAGCTTCTGCCCGTGGTCTCGCTCGCGTAAATAGTAAATTAATTCCGAAATCCTGGCAATTTATATTATAGTAAAAAGTATCCTTTAATAATAATGTTAATCTTTTAAAGGTGGTAGAAATAGAAAGAAAGCAGTAATATTTATTGAAAAACATGAGATATTAACAAAAAATAACAATAAAAAAATACATGGCATATCCCACGGCTGCGCCAAAATGGTCCAGATTTTGCATAGATAATAATTATAATTTAACCGGTAAGAGCCCGCTCATACTGACTCATCAGTGGTACATTTTGGGCATCTATGTGATTCCCTCTCCTGCCAAATAAAATATAATCCTGAGCGACCCTAACTTGACTGAAATTAACCTAAGCGATGTCAAACCGCCTTATTTAATTTTCTAATTTTAGTTTAGTTTAATACTACACAAGAGAATCGGCTTTAATATACAAAGTGTAAATTAGTAAAAAAAATCACACAGTGGTCTTCCTTTGAATATGAACTACGTTGTTCATATTCGTGGGTTCATATTCAGAACACTCTGTAAAAAAAATCCCATGACTAAAAATTCACCTTGTAACATTGATATTAAAAGTAAAAAGGTGTAAATTGGTTACCTAAACAACATTCAATCTTCAAAAACGGCACACTAACGCACGCACTTGTCCGTAGACGGCGCGAAGCGACACTGAGGTCAAGTGTGGCTAGTTAACCACACTTTAACGTTATAACTTACCTATAGGTACCTTTTTACTTATAATATCATGGCCTTGAATAATTAAATCTTTAATTTGTATTACCCATGATCACTTACGTTGTGTTAGAGGTAGGTGCATTTTGTGCGACTATTGTTCCAATTCTAATAATAGGTTGTTCGTGTGACGTACCTTGATTTACAGTCTAGGTTCTAGTCAGAACTGCTAATGGTATCTTATTAGTGTTATATATGCTTTGTTGGACGCACTGTTTGTATATAATTTCATGGACTATGTGTCTGTTATCATGACCTGTAATGAGTCTTTGTTGTTTAGTTGCTAGGGATGGAATGTAGCCGAATGCGTTATTGCAAATGAGTCAATATGCGATAGTAAATTCAGCTACATTATAATTTAAAAAAAACTGCATACAATTTAAAATAAAACACACCTCATTTGATTTTAAAACTAAAAAATGTTGTCAGTCTTTTGGGCACTTCTCGATTTTGGATGCGGACGTATTTTTGATTCCCAATGATTTTTTTCGTTACCTTTGTAACATAATTCTCTGGGAGTTTTAACTAGAATTATTGTATTTTAATGTAATTTCGCGTTCAAGAAAATGTCATTTTAAAAGTCTAATTGACATAAAGATTTGACTTTGCATATAATTTATTTATTAAAACTTTATGCACAAGTAAAAAAAAACTGTTTTAAGGCGGACTTAATGCCTTAGGCAATGGCTTATAATTCAAGTCGAATGTAGGTTCCAGAAATGAAAACCAAAACATGCGCGTCTGTGTGTACAGTGTACCTATGTGAGAGAGATGTCAAAATTTTCTTACCGTCACGCATTACTTAATTAAGCAGAAACCAGCTAATAAACAAAACGTAATATTATTTTGATTAAACACGCCGTGTGTTGAATGGTATTTCCCGTTGGTATAAAATGACGGGTTTCCTTAGAGGGGCTGAATATTCAAAAGTTATCCTGAGCACTCATCTTTGTACTTAATAGAAACTCTGTGTTGCAAAATAAGTTTTTTTTTTAATCTAAAGCTAAAATCTTAATGCATACCTTCTTCCATACACCAAAAACCGTAGCAAAGTCAAAGTCAAATCATTTATTTCAATTAGGCCTGAAAACAGGCACTTTTGAACGTTATACTTACAAATAAATTAAATTAATATGATTCTAGTTGCACATTCCAAAAGGTAGTTTTGTATGGAGAAGAATGTGCAAGAAACTCCATACTTACTCTTTTAAAATAGATTTTACAATATTTGTATACATAATCGGATTATGCATAATCATATTAGCAATATTTAGACATGAGTAGCAATGATTGAATGACTATGTATTGTTTAGACGAACTCAAATTGTCTTGTTTCAATATACCTATTTTCTACAATATTCGCCTACGGCCTGATTTTTCAATGGTCTGATAACTTTTCCCTGGGTAATAAAAATGGCCGTTAAACAGTTTTCACTTAGAAAATATAACTTAAGCCGCTATTCATAAGATAAAAGTTCTCATCTCATCTCTCGACTCGGCAGGGCTATTGGCTTATACCCTTTCATTATCCTTATACCTAACTAAAAAAAAAAATTATTATTATTGCCTGTGACAACTGAGAATTTACAAAAAAGTTGGCACATATTGCACTTTAAGTGGATATCAAATTACGCTGAGTATCAAAAGGGGTGCGGTGTGCTTCATCACATCTCTGCGTGTGCACAAGACGTCATCCTAAATACACCCTACTGATAGCCAATACCAAACCAGTAACAAAAGCTCTAAGTTCACAGACTTAATTAGTAACAGACTGGTACACGTAAATAGGCTTAGCATAATAACCAATTTCTCTTTAGTAGCCAAAGATTGTGATAGGAAATTGATTTTCTTCTAAGGCATATACGTGTGTTTTAAATATCTCGTTTTGACTGATATTGTAAGAACTTACAGGTTATGTAGTTTGATGTAGGCAATAGGCTCGCCCCCTATTACATGGGACTTAACCATAACTGTCGAAATGTGGGTGTACTATACGTACACTTCTGCCTAACACGTGCCTGAATGGTTATATAATATATTCAATGATATTATAAGTGAAGATGTGTAGATAGGTTACCTAAACAACATTCGATCCTTAAAAAACGGCACACCAACGCACACACGCGTCCGTTGACGTCCCGACGCGACACTGAGGTCAAGTGTGGCTAGTTAGCCACATTTTAACGTGTCGCTTGCTGAGCGCTTATAACCAATCTACACCTTTTTACTTATAATATCATTTGTTATACTTATTAGATACATTACTTAAATAAATGCCTAATTATTGAAATGTTGGTACTAAGCTTGACACTGACTACACGCGTTACTAGATTTGTCCATTTAAATCATTACATTCTGTTCCATTCTAATGCTTAATACATTTACACAGTAGAGGACAATACTGCTTAATTTTTTAAGCATTAAGGGTACGCCTATACTACCTCACGATTCTAACGATAAAACCATAAGAACGTTGCCTAGAGAAATGTATGTAAAATCCCCTATTTCAATAGTTACGCAAAATATTTCAGAGTAGGTAAGTACATCCGTTCAACACTTTTCTTATACCGTTGTACATGATTGATGGACGGTTACATTACACAAACGCGCCATTGTATGATAAAAATATCTATATATTTTTATCCACGAAGGTTTTATGCACGTCGAAGCGCTACCTTTAAACGTTACATTTGTCCAATGTGCCTAGCAGAATCAAAGGGAAATTCAAACGTTTTTTTTTTGTCAAAGTTTAAGTCAAATCAATTTTTTCGATCAGACCCATAAAAGGCACTTTTGAACGTAAGACTTTGATGTCATGTACCAGTATATCTCCATCCAAAAAATAATGCGTACGTGTCTATTATTTCTTAACTCTACACCGTCACATTAATTTGAATTTATTTTAGTTTTAAAACCAAAAGTCATTCATTCAAATTAGGCTGAGGATCAGAACTTAATGAACGTCAAAATTAAAAAGGCAAGTCCCCAAAAAGTCTGCCCTTCGTTATGTTAGTTTATGTCAAACATTCGCGCTGAAGCCTATTTTACCTAGAAAATTGACTTCACCTATTCTGTGTGATTGTTTTTTTTATTATTGATAGGCACGCGTTTGCCCACTATCTCACCTGATGGTAAGCGATGATGAGGTCGACGATGAAGCACGCTTGCCTAGAAGCAACATGTTCACTCAAGAGTGTTCCTCGGTGGAGTCGGTGTTTCCTGATAGCTACAACCTAGGGGTACCTATTCAAGTCTTGACTTGAAGACCCCTAGGTTGTAGCTATCAGGAAACACCGACTCCGGCAGGGAATTCCACTCTTCAGTTGTTCGCACAATGAATGTGTCTTTGGAAACACGTTTAGTACGTATGGTTGGGATATCTACCATGTAGGTACCTACCAGTGGCGCAGTGCCGTACGTCTGGTGGTCCGATGATGAAAAGGGCTTGGTGGAATTAAATCGTGCAATTCTGATAAAACCGACAGGTAGTAGGCTTGATACAACTGAGTACTGTGTTTCGTAACCATAATAGGTCTAATTTCCTAGCTTATTATGAAAGTATTCACGTCTATATAATTGCAGTATTATTTACCTAACATATGTAAACTAATAAAAAAGAGAATTTAATAGTTAGTATTTGTTTCTCTATGGTTCTGTTGAATTGGATAATGTCTAGAGTTATTTATTGTTAGTGCCGTGTAATTTATGAGTTACGTTTAAGTTTTAGTTCTCTGTTAACATTCACTAAACAGTATTTACCAATACGTTGAAACGTGAGGAAAACATCATTTATATTTAATTCCGTGACCTACGCGGGTGAAACCGCGGGAAGTGTGCTAGTATTATTATAAAGGCGAAAGTTTGTGAGTGTGTATGTTTGTTACTTCTTCACGTCTAAACGGCTGGAGCGATTTTAATAAAATTTGGTATGGAGTTAACTGACACCCTTGATTAACACATAGGCTAACTCTATACCAAATTCAATTAAAATCGCTCCAGTGGTTTTTACGTGAAAGAGTAACAAACATCCTCACAAACTTTCGCGTTTATAGTAGTAGGAAGTAGGATTAGTAGGATTACACCCATACACAGAACAAATGATCACACAAACATTTGTCTTGGGTGGATATCGAACTCACGACCACGGCATAGCAGTCGGGGCTACTTACCACTAGACCAATAGCCCCCCGTTCCCCTATTACATGGGACTTAAAAATTACTGGCGGAATGATTTACCCATATAACTGATGCTATGCTTTTTACTAAATAGTCCGCTACTATGTTATAAAATTTAACATTACTGCAATTAAATGTCATTCAGAGGTCACCAATGCTACATCTCAGGTTCACCGCTTACTCTTTAAATGCTAATGTGTTCATCAATCCACTCACGCGCAAGCACACAACGATAATAAAACTCGCGCATTTGAGATTAGATATAGATATTCACACGTTGTACCGCCGAATCGCTTGAATAGCTACACTTGTATGTACTTGTATACATAATACATCGTGTTTACATAACGTTTAGTGACGTGGCGTAGACTGGAACGGAGACAGCGGCTCTGCGCCCGCGCAACCACTGTAATTTTCCAATAAACCGGAGTTAACTATACTTTATCATGTATTTGCACTCACAAATTGCAAATCGTTTGTTGCCAACCGGCGTTTGTGCGTTTATTTGTTTTATTTGTCATCCTGTCTATTTATCTATACATGTTGCCATTTATTGAGTCACGTCTCTATATTTTTTATGCAATGACAATTATAGGTTACTGAAAATAATTATGATATCGTAAACAATCTTGTTTTGGTAAGGACGTTAGTAGTAGTAGGTATTAAAAATAAAATAAAACCAACGTCTTTACAGTCTCGCTGCAAGACAAAGGGATCTTTTTAAACAGAGAAGGCGTGGTCAAGCTTGATCGAAGCTAAATAGTATATTCTTTAATTTTGTCTTCTTTTTTCTTATTTTCGTTATAAGGCTAGGCCTAGGCATATTACAAATTCCATTTCTATTATCGTAATCGAATAGAAAGATAATGGCGTATATGGAATCAGCTGTTTGTCAACTGTCAAGTGTTAACGAGTAGAATTTAATATGGCTGAAAATGAAATACACTTGACAGTTGACAAACAGCTGATTCCATATACGCCATTTTCTTTCTATTGTCGCCTTATCGATTACGATAATAGAAATAGAATTTGTAATTTGGCTAGGCCTGCAGGTTTCCTCACGATGTTTTCCTTCACTTTCTATGACAAAACTAAATGTAGTAAAAAGCCACATTCAAATGTACAATTAACACATGCATATTTCTTTCATTATCACGAACATTAATCTAATAAGTTAAATTAATACAAGTTATCGAAAACAAAACACGAGTTGTCTAGCAATCTCCTACTTTTTTCCGTCGGTCAAAAGTACCTAGGCAACAATAGTTTATTTTTAAATATACATAGGAATGTTGAAGTGAGAAAGACGCAATAACAGTACAATACGGCTAGTTTTGTATGACTAATGCATACTACACGTGTTTTTTACATTAACTTAGTATAGTTTAAAGAGATAATAAACTCTACAATGTTATTCCCAACTATGTTGACGTATCAGTGTTTGACATTTGACAGTTTGACAGTTTGGAGCGACTGCCTGTCCGATCTTCACTACCCAGTATCTGGGCAACACGAAACCTCTTGGTTAAACTGGTTGTAAGACTTTCAGGCTTCTGATTAACTGTATCGACAATCAAAAATCTACAAATGACGGCCGGGACCAATGAATTAAAGTACTTTCCGAAGCACGGAGGAGTCTTGAAATTATGAGATCATGGCATTTCAAAAATGACCGATACCTGAGAAAAAAGGACTTAGGCGTCATGGTCTCTTTCAAAGTCCAGGCTATATTCTGTGGCCCTAGTGAAAAGGGGTATAAGTCCAATTTGGTCGAAAATGAGTTAAGTGTACCAAAGTGATCAGAAAACCGACTTTTACAGTTTTTTTTTGGTGTCAGTTGGACCCTTTTACACAAAGTAACTTTCTTGTTTTTAGAGATAGCTTAGATCTGTCTTCACCAAACGATAGAGCTTTTTTTTCTGATCACTTTGGTACACTTAACTCATTTTCGACAAAATTGGACTTATACCCCTTTTCACTAGGGCCACAGATTATTAAGATTGTATTAAAGCATTTAAAAAACGACTGATATTTGAACTCGCGAATCATGACCTGGTCTCTTTTGCAGTCGAAATGTAAGATTGTATTATGCGAATCTAACGATGCAGAGCTAAGTCCGGAAAAGCCTTCTGAAGAAAGTGCTATGTGATGATTGGTCTCCCATCCACTTTTCAACCTTCAATAGACTCGTGCGGCTGTAATTATTTAAACGAGCAAACGAAATCAAATGCCACAATTTAAGTATGATTTTTTGTTTTTTTGCGCAATATTTCCGGATTCGAACGGGAAAATGAATGCTTCGCTTGTGTCCTGGTCGCCACGTATTATCGCATTGAGGAAAATGGCCGACAATGTCGCTTTTAGGCGATGATTTAGCGACGTGGCTTCGGTTATGCAAGGGGATATGGTGCTGTTATTGTCATACGTGCCTTAAACGATTTCGGGAAATTCTAGGACTGCTATAGGTATTTTATGAACGTCGCGCGTCGCTTCCATGTTCGAGGGTCGAAGGCTGATTGTAGTTTTTGCCATTGATTTGTGCAGTGTCGTGCGCATTGATATGAGATAGGGAAACTTGTCATGGTAAAATACCTCTGATGGGCTTAGTTGCGTATATTTTTAAGCTTTCTGATACCATATACCTACCTTCAATTATATGATGAATACATAGTATGCCACCTTATTGTTTATGATTCTTTACCAAGGTAACATACGTCTTTATTACCTGAAGAGTTGGCAATGGTGTATCTAAATTACACACACATATCACTAGTTATCGTACGTCATTACCGGGTTTTTTCTCTCTGGAAATTCCTAGTAGCTGACGGATCATGGCAAAAGGCTTGCACCCTATACTAACTAATATTTCACAAATTTTACACAACGCTATCTAGTCCCAAACTTAGCAGCATATCACACGAACATTATAAAGGCGATTGTTTGTGAGTGTGTTTGTTTGTTACTTCTTCACGTCTAAACGGCCGAAGGGATTTGTATGAAATTTGGCACACAGATAGTTTGTAACCTAGATTAACACATAGGGTTTTATCCCGAAATTCCCATGGTATCGAGGCTATTGCAGGTGAAACCGTAGGGCGCAGCTAGTTATGGATAAATTACACCCAGAAAAAGTTATCGAGCTTATCACACAAACATTGGTCCTGGGTGGGAATTGAACCAATCTCCGACATAGCCTAGTCACGATATCAGCAGACCAATTTAGGACTGACACATAACTAGTGAAATATGAGTGTACTTTAGCTAAACCTCTGCCGTACCCTTTGAGGCAAAAAAGAGGCGTGTTATTGTGCCTCGAACATTTCCATAAACGTATGTAACACAAAACAGAAAAGAATATTACTAGAACAGAATCTGCGGCCGCGTTCGCTATTAGACCAAAGATGCGACATGCATACGTAATTATCGACACAATCAGATGCAAATTTTCCATACAACAATAAGTGTGCATGCGCAGAATATCACAATGCAGAATCTTCTTATACTCTGTTCCTATTATATCTAAGTAGCGGACGTCAAGTAGGTTTCATCCGCGTAGTTCCTGTTCCCGTGGGAATACTAGGATAAATAACTTGCCTTTTATGTCACCCGAGGGGGATAGTGTAACTTCTAGTGAAAGAATGTTTCAAATCGGTCCAGTAGTAGTTTTATAATATTAGTATAGACAAGAACATTGTTGGAGACACATCTACGAATTATGTTGAGAATTTGATAAGATGCTGTAGACGGGTTTTTGGTAACCATAGCTCAATACTAATGTAATTAAGAGTAGCAAAATGAGTGTATAAAGTTAAAACATACGAATTTTGATAACGAGGCGACCACTAATTTTTAATCGACTTCTAAAAACTAGGAGGTTATTATGTTGGACTTAATGTATGTTTTTTTTTATTAATACTGTTGTGTACCGATAATACTCTGTCAATTATTTATTTAAAACTAGCAGAGGTCCCGCGGTTTCACCCGCGTAGGTCCTGCATGAGGGAATACAGGGATAAAAAGCCTATGTGTTAATCCAGGGTGTCAGCTAACTCCATACAAAATTTTATTAAAATCCATTCAGTAGTTTTTATGTGAAAGAGTAACAAACATCCATCCATCCATCCTCACAAACATTCGCGTTTATAATAATTTTGAGAAAAACATTTGGTATTGTTAAAAATTCTTGCTAGAGGTTCAAAAAAGTAAAAAATGACTGCCTCCTCTTCAAAGACAAAGCCACAAAAGTCATAAAGGACACTAAAGGTTTTTGGTTACAAAGACCTTGGCCTGGTCTGGATCAGGTCTGGTCTGGTCTGGTCTGGTGTTGTTAAAACGTGATTCTTGTTACCTATGATTAAATAAATCAATCGTATTCATTTCTATCCGACCTACATCCGATTGTAATGTAACGATTTTAATGGTCTTGTTGTTATAGCAAAGTGTATGTATATCATAACCTTCAATATGGACCGAATGTGATTAGTCAGTGAAACATGACCTCACCATTACGTACCTTGTATCGTTACTGTAACGGTTATTATATCGTTGATCAGAATTTTCGATATAGCTATAAAATATATATATAAACTTTTCTGTCGAACCTGCTTAAAAGATAGTTCATTTTCTGCGGTTTTTTTTTTCAGAAAATCGCGTTCTTGTTATAAGAGAATTAACCGACTTTTACTTTTTTATAAAAAAAAACAACCGACTTCTTCTTAAAAAACACTAACAGGTGAAAAATAACTCCAGTTTCGGAAGTCGGTCGGTCGGTCGGCCAATAATGAACGAAACAAAACCACCAAAGCCACAGACTTCCGAAACTGGAGTTATTTTTCACCTGTTAGTGTTTTTTTAAGGAGTCGGTTGTTTTTTGGAAATTGGTTTTATCAACACTTCTTTACTAATATTAAAAAGAGGTCAAGTTTGTGAGTTTGTAACTCGTAGGGGATAAACTTTGGGTTTGCTGAACCGATTTAAAAAAATCTTTTACCAATAGAAAGTCACATTATTTGTGTGTGTCATATGTAATATTTTATTTTCAAAACTATGAGGGGATGAAGGAGATGTTAAAGAACAAAATGCACGCCAAAGAAGTAGTTAGCGACGTGCTAGTTTAACCCTTGCCCAGAAGGAACGAATTCGCTACGAATTGACACGCGATTTGAAGTTCAGTGCTGAGAATGTTGCTTACACTATTTACAGAGCTTCTAGCTGAAGAGCAATGTGTTACAAAGCGCATCAAACTCGCGCTTATAACTGGACAGGGCCTTAATAATAAAACCACCTTGTTTCTGTCCGTCCCACTAAACTCTGTCTGTCCCACTGCAAAGGCCTTTTCTCATACATATCACTTTAATAAGCACGGTCGGTCAATCATATCGATCTTCCCGTTCGATTATAATTTAGGTGTCTTCATCGCTAGAGTGAATAGACTCTTAATTAACTAGTGCGTTTCACCAGGTGGGATCGCAGTCAAGCACTTGTTTTAACCATCGTCTTATTTATTTGAATGCACCTATACATCATCTCGTGTCACAGTGTTTGTTAGCAAACTCCTCCGGAACGGCTTGACCGATTGTTATGAAAGTTTGTGTGTATATTCAGTAGCTCTGAGGATAGGTCGTAAACTTTTTTTTTCTAAAAGCCGGAACCAAGGTTGCCGGGGCGGCTAGTATTATATACATTTATGTACAGATACCAGCACGTCAAGTTCCCCAATGTGTCAAATTCCTTTTATAGTTTTTCAACTTTATGTCAAACATAATAAGGTTCATATTCAATTGGGAAAATTTGACACATTGGGGTAACTTGATGTGCTGGCGTCTGTACATTCCCAATGTATCATCACTAGAAATCTACGACTCTAGAGTAATCAGTGAAAACAAACGGTGCACGGTGTTAACTGATATAATCTTGCACTGAAAATTATTCTCTTCACAACAAAACAAAACCTTGAACTATTTCAGAAATGATTTAAAAGCGTTCGATGAAAGCCTGTACCGCATTCAGAGTATATGTCCGCAGATAAATCGTATTTACAGGTTTCCATGACGCACGTATCATTATAAATGTTATATAGGGTACCTCGTAATACCTGTTGATTTTAACCTCTTAAGAAACAATGGTATAGGACCTACACTTGTAATTAGGGTTGCTAGGTCGCCTAACTTAATAGACCGACAGACCAGCCAGTTTTGCCGGACATTTGGGTACAAGGCCCTACATTTTTGAGACCTTATTGATGCGGTTCTTCAGAAAGGTCAGGTGCGTAGTAGTCGCAACCGGCGTGTGTGTATGATAACATGTATGAATGTAAATGAAGCAAAACAAAGTATGTAAGAATCGTATCATAGGATTTTGTGTCTCGGTATTAATAGATAGGTAAGACAAAAAAACGTTAAATCAAGGTTTTTTTCATTTTCTTTACCATGAAAAGAAATACGTTTTCTTAAAAAGCCTTACAAGAATCGGACACACAATCAAAAAGTCTATGTCTGGCATTATCCCGACGCCTGGCAACGCTACTTGTATTGCGGACGAGGTCAATAAATGACTTCTATCCGGGGTTTTGAGTTGATAGAGAGAGTGGCTGAGTGAACAGAAAGGAACCGGAAAGTCGGACCTTGGGTGACTTACACACACCACACTCACAGATACAGATGTCGAACTTATACCAGCTCTCTTTTTGAGGAAATAGGACACAAACCCATCTCCAATTAATCCTTGAGTTTACCAAGAGAGGATTATGTATGTTTTTGTTTGGTGGATCGCGGTCAATTCAGCTTACGCCCGATATTAATATTCTATCTCAATCCAAATCCCGATCCTTTGTTTTTGACGGCTGCTTCTGATTGGACATCTTTAAGACTCGGATAGGCGAATTCGGTCGTTGATTGGTTACAGACAAAAATCGGGATCAAGATAGCAACCGAGATAGATTATTAATATCCAGCGTTAGAGCTCTATGCACGAGCGGTATGTTGCCATCGGCAACCGTAACTGCAGCCCCTGACACTCCTCGGCGGCAGCCGTTGACGCGTCGACAGCGGCCAATGACGTTCTAACTTCAAAAATCAGCGGCAGCCATCGTCAGCTCTCTCAGTATAGGAGTCAGTTGGGCAGCCGCCGAGTCGTGTCGACGACAGCTGTTGTCTCTGCCGTTGGCACCATGCCGCACGTGTGTAAGAGCCCTTAGGGAGCCTACACTATTCCCAGCTCTGACACCCAGTTATAAGAAATTGAGAAAAGCAAACTGCTCAACGTACATTGAAATATAGTTTCTGTTTAACTAATACACCACACAAAGCTTTCTCAGTAATTAAATCATTAATCCCTAACATGGTTTACATCTCAAGCTCCACCACAGCTTTCAGGGTCCCCAAAAATGTACAGCTGCAATAAAACCTAAATCCTACCTACATCTTACGACATCATCTGAGTACGCTCGCCTCTTAAAATCCTTCCACCAAAGTGAATCTTGACTTTCGTAGATTTGCCGTTGAAATTGCCGCTTCAACTATATTGTTCATCATGTTGGGCCAAATTTAACGACTGTTGTGGTGTAGCTTCTATCTTGTAGCGTTTTATGACCCACTGCCATGTTCCACGTTGGTGGAAGACGCCATTTTTGTTGGGCCAAATGTTGGTCTTAATTATACGGGGCTTATCATAAAGGTACTTCATAATGGAGCGGAAGAATCGGCGCTAAGCTCTTTCCTAAAATCAATAAAAGCTCTGCCAATTAAGCGAAAAGTAAACTAATTTAAAGTGGCCCAAAGATATTTTCACCAAATCGAGACCGAAAAGTTAATTATTCCTAAAATTTTCACCGAAATCATTTCACAAAGTACACACTTAATGGACGCTTGAGTTGGCTTTTTTCTTATTAGTAGTAGTAACTAAGCTTCAGTAACGTCAGCAAATAAATTGAGGTCCATTATTTTAATTTAGCCGTAACAGTGAAACGAAACCGAAAGACATTTCCTTTAACTTCCATGGTTATTCGCGATAGTTTAGGAGTTTTGTTTATTTTTTGACATCATTGACAGACGGGAGATTGTATTGTAATCAAAAACTATATTTCTGATTGTCATCTTGACAAGTTCTTTTTTAACTGACTTCAGGAAGAGGTTCTCAATTCGATCGGTTTTTTTTTATATATGTACACCGATTACTCCGAAAATAATGATCCGATTTACGTGTTTCTTTTTTAGTTCGATGCATAATAGTTGACATTTGGTCCCATAAAAATTTAACATAGTTTGGCCCGGTAGTTTTCATTTTATGAACATTTAATTTATTTTTATCCGACTTCAAAAAAAGGAGGAGGTTCTATGTTCGTGTGTACTGTGTATGTATTTTTTTTTTATTATGTTACCTGATTTTCTCCCTTTTGTGGACCGATTCTCAAAATTATTTTTTTATTTGAAAAAGTATACTTCTGACGTGGTTCCATTTTAATTTGGTGAAGATCTGGTGCTGATCTTCGGAGATATACAACGGAACTCTTCAAAAATAGACGGCAAATTTGTCGTGATTGCTGAAATCGCTTGGATGTTTATTGTTTATACAACATCATGACGTATCATCACGCCTGTATGCTCTGAGGGGTACGCAGATGTGTACAATATACCTAGATTTCGACAGTTAGGTATGTTAATTTACATTTATTAGGGATGTGGAAGTGGTGAAGAGAATTTGGAAGTCGGTGGCCCATCATGAATTAGACAAAATCACCAAAGCCACAGACTTCCTAATTTAGAGTTATTTTACACCGTTTAGTGTTTTTTTTGAAGTCGGTTTTATTTTTTGCAAAAAAGTTTTTTTTTAACATTTTTTTGTATGTATGTGCACCGATTACGCTGGAATTTATGTACCGATTTACGTGATACTTTTTTAGTTTGATGCGGGATAGTTGCATTTCGGACTCATCAAACATTAACGTAGTTTGGCTTGATTGTTTTCATTTTATGAACATTTTTGTTCTTGAATTTTTCTTTTGATTTCATTGAAATCTGTTTTTTGTTTGATTGTAATATTAGGAGAAATGGAAAATAATGAATTATCTACATAAAAGACCGCCTTAAAAAGAAAACACTAACCGGAGGTAAATAATTCTTAATTCTTAATTCTTGGCCAACAACTTTGTTGGCCAATCATGAATGAGACATAACAACCAAAGCCGCCGACTTCCTAAGTTATTTAACACCGGTTAGTGGATTTTTTTAAAGTCAGTTGTATTCATTGTAAAAAAGTTTTTATTCTCAAAGTACCCACACGTATTTTTAAAAACGTTAGCTCATCATAATCTCGGTCTCAATCTGTAAAAAATACGTCTAAATTCACAAGTTTTTGACATTGATTGTAGATTGCGGATAGATTTTGTACGATTTAAGTCTCAGAAATTGGCCTTCAGGTTCTAAATTACAATTTAAAAAGCGTCTCAATCAGCTCTATGGCAGATAAGATGTTTAAAGTGTCAAGTCAAAAAAATGCTATTCAAAAAGGTATCTTTTGATGCCATGATCTGCGCTGTCAAATATTCTTAGTTAAATAAAGTAGCAAGGAAAATATGACACATAAATTATGTCTAAACTATACATTATTAGTATCATATCGCCTTGAATCTGAACCTAAAAAACTAGGATAGAATAGCGAGGCGTTATTATGTAATTAGCGAACAAAGCAACCGGACAACAATGGATAATTCCATAGTGATATGGGAATAAGAAAAACATGCAGTTGCTTTGCCACTTTTGTCGTCCTGTGCAATTTATGTAAGAATAGAAGAGTCAAGTTTCTATTCAGTATTTTGTGGCCATCAATGCATTGACCTCTAATTGTTATAAAAATAACTGAAAGTCATTACATCCTATTTTTTTGCATCATTTGGCTCTGTTAGATATTTTCGCATCAAATCTGCATCGTTACACTCGCTTAATAAATTAATACAATCTTATGTCTGGACTTTAAAAGAGATCATGACCCTTGAGTTTCTTTCGGCATTTCTTCAAGGGATCAGTCACTTTTGAAATGCCATTTAGTTAAAAAAAAATACGTGTAAAAGTATCTGGGAAGATCTACTTATAGAAATAAATATCATTTCATTTCGCAGAGTAATGCAGAAATTGTTCTGTGACGGGGCGGTCTATTCGCACAAGTACGGTTTGCATGTTACATACTAAATAGTGTGTACATATCATATATCAGTAAAATATTAATATTTATTTAGAAACGAAAACAATAATATTTCATTGGTCGCGTAGAATTCTGCTTAGTGTAAATAAAATGTATGGCCGTTGCACAAATTGCACACAGCCAGTTTGGAATGTGTCGTGCAAACCTCCCCAGTGCTAACAGACTAGGTGTTTGTTTGTGCATTTTGTACCAAGAGAAATCGTAGAATCGTTATTACAAAACTAAATCCCCAATTAACCTGATTACTGATGCAACATCCCCGTATATTGGCTCATAATAATTGCTGATACAGAATTGTTCTCGCACCGCAAAACAAAAAGGTACACAACACAACGTATGAGTTATAAAGCTGAGGTCACACATAGCAATATTCGTTGCGAAAATACTCGCTGTCACTTTGGCAAACGCTGAGACTGCGTGACTGCGACACATACGCGCGTTTCACGCAAAATCATAATATTACAGTCGGTTGTTTAATGTTCGGTGTGTCCTGGCTGTTTCGAATGTGAGTGAATTAGCAGCGAGTCTCGCATATGTCGCGCAAGCAGTGGTTTTATGTGTGGCACGTGAATGTTAGTAGATAAGAAAAAACAAGCAATATAAAGATTAATTGGCTGCAGTGTAAAAGCTATTGTTCATAAATCAAACTACAATACTGGAAGCAAAAGGCTCAAGCGTCAGCAGTATGCTCTGGTGCTGTCAAGGCTTTCCAAAGCCTGGTTTTCTGCTTTAACCCTTGACTCCTTTTCATAAAACTAAGCATAAGAAAATAAATAACAATATGTATTAGATAGTAACAAGATAATTACATTTTCGCAATCAAGCACGATAGCATTCATCAAGTCACCCAAGTGTGACTTAAGCCTTATGTAGTCGACGCAATTGCAGACATGTGACCGCTGCTGCTAGTTACCATGTGGTACATAAAGATCATTATCTGTTGAAGCGACAGACTGTCTACCATGTAACTTGCGAGTTGTATAGATGTGGGCTCTTGTACTAAGTTTCGTAGTAGAAGATTACAATGGCGTGTTCAGGGTTGCCAGGCCGAAAAAGGACGGGCACAGAAACGTATTTAGCCAGACGTTTTGCTCTGAAAACCACACAGGTTTTTAATAATTCAGTTAGTAGTAATTCAATTTTAGACTTTGTTATTTATTTGAATTTTTTTCTTTACTTAACAATCTGTGGCCATGTGAGTCGCTCGCGCGCTTTCGTTCGCCATCTTTTGACGGGTTAGAGTTTTACAAAAGCTATGGACAGCAGGGGGTCGAGTCTGATATTTTCCAATCGTGTCTCAATGACCGGTCAATGATCGATTTTTGACGTATAACGTCAAACTTATGACACATTTCTCATTCAAAAACTGTCAAAGTTGTCAAATATTCGATCAATGACCGGTCATTTAGACACGATTGCAATAGCCCCTGGACTGTTAAATATAATATGATAAATGTTTTTTTTTTCATGTAAAAGTAACACTTTTAACCCGTGTATCAAATAAAATGTTTATTTTGCCTGACAATCTTCGTCAGATCATGTGAGGAACATAGAGATTAGTGTCTGAAGCTGTGTTTTTCGATAAAAAAAAAATATAGTTAGTGTACGCATTTGTAAGTAATCGTGAGCTCAAATTTGGTTAGACAGGATTGTAAAACTGGTCGTTGGTCTAGTGGTCGCAAGCGCTACTCCTAAGCATGAGGTCCAGAGTTCGATTCCCGGGTCGGGCAAAGTGTTATTGAGTTATTCCATCTAGAATTTCTCAGTAGCAGCACGGAGTCTGGAATTGTGCCCAAATGCTGGCAATAGGCTTGCCCCTGTTACATGGGACTTAAACATAACTTGCGAAATGTGGGTGTAGTAGGTACTACCAGGTAGACCTCTGCCTAGCCCTTCGGGGATTACAGGCGTGATATGTTAAGATGGCAAAAGCTGGATATCTGGAAACCCTAGGCGTGTTAGTTCCTAAGGAGCTACTCATTCTATGCACATTGTTTTTTATCTTTACTTTGATCTTCGATAGGTATACAATTTTTCGATCTTGATAAATACCGTTTGTGTTGAGTGGGAGGTCATTACTGTTAAAAAAAGTTGATGTGGAAAATTATAATGGGTCTAGTCTAGTCGATTGTTGTTGCTAGGTCAACGAATTAGGACATTTCTATTGAGCTACCCATAAAATTATACATAATGTCGTTGAATTTAATTACTTAGTCTAAATTCTTAATGATGTGGTCTGTTAATGTTGTTTAAACTATCAAAAAAAAAACATGTTAAGTCTTCATAATTATAGCAGCATGTTACTGCCGGTAAAGGCCACTACTTCTCATTCAGGAACGGAACATTTTAATTGGCTGTTCTGAATGCAAACAACTCTTAACTCATCATCTTCACTTTTGACAGTTCTTTTCGAAACATTTCCTGTCAACAAGTGTCAAACAGTCTACATCAAATGAGACCTAGACAAGAGCAACTTGACAGTTGATATAGACAGCATGTAAATTTCTTTCTCTACGTACAAACGCTTTGTCAACGAGTCACCTCATGCTCGGGTAGATGAAATGTCAAGTTGGACAGAAAGAAATTTGTCGTGTCTCGGAAGAAAGAAATTAAGTGTTCATGCTACGCAGGCAGGTTTATTGAAAGAAATTTGACAGATTGAGGTTCCTGTCTATATAATTTGTCACTTTGCCGACTCGTCTGTAGACAAAGGCCGTTCCTTCGGTGTTCAATGTGTTCATGCTACGCAGGCAGCCCTTGTCCAGTGCTATTTGGGGTCGGCGCAACACGTTTTCTTCTTCTATTCTTTTCACCCGTCATGCTATCACTAACTTAATTTTTATATTGTATTATTCTTTCGTATCACTCTTCACAATCCATCCATCTTTTCTTTGGCCTCCCTCTCCCTCTCCACCCATCCACATGTTTGAATGAATAAAAACAACTTAAACTATGGGACCAAATCGGAAATCTCGAAAAATTACCGTGTACCTATATTGAAGTGAAACAAAATGGTAATAAAAATTATATTCCAGTCGACCAACTGAGGAATTGATGAAAAATATTTTTCAGGATCAATGGTTCAATCGGAAAACAACTTATTATTTCCTGAACTGTATATGATTTAAACGATAACAACTAAAGGGGTTTACACACCAAGTTTTGTAATCGCGCTGTCGTCGCGCGTTTTTGGTAACCGTGTTCTCAACGTGAATTAGCAGATACGAGTAGTACACATAAGTAGATATTGTAAGTGCCCTGCGTTTGCTGAGCGCACTCATTGCGTTCTGCGCGCGTCATTAGCTCGGTTAAAAAAAACGTCGTGTGTAAAGGTCCTAACATGATACTTACGTAAGTAGCTATTAATAATTAAAGGCAATATTTCCCTGTTTCTGTTCAATTACATTACGATGATTATGTTTTATGATAAGTTTGTCGGATTGCTCATTTTCCTTCGTGCGTTGAGTTATACTTAAAGTATTTTTTTAAATTTTGAGTTTGGGTGATTCCATGAAGGTATGATTAACTCATTTGTGGTGGTTAACTGGTTCATAATAAATCTAAACGATCGTTTTATGACAAAATGTTGCCCTCACTTGAGCTGAAGTCTTATTTTCATGTGGTCAGTGACTTACGTGCAGTGCTATTCTGTAAATGGTAAATCACTTCGAAAGTCATTTCGCAAATCATCTCTTAAGTCATACTTACTACGCTTCTCATGTCGGCTGTACAAGTTTCGGTATTCACATTTCTACGTCAAAATACTCACCCGTTTTAGTTCGTCTCACTTTGATCTTTTGGCACCAGTGTTGAAATCACTCCATTTAAGAATACGATATTTTAATTTCACATGATTTCACTGCGGATTCGGAAGTGATTTCGCAAATACACTCTTCAGAATAGCACTGCAAGTATCAGAGTTTCTATGCCGTCCATGAGCCACTACCTTGGCTTCACAACCCGTGGAGAAATATCTTTCCTTCACCATTTTTTAAGCATTTGTTATTAGATAACCGCCTTTACTTCGCCAGATTTTGAAAAGCCGAATATCTAGCAACCCCTATTGCATGTCCCATCAATTATTTTGAAAGTACCCGTTTCTAGATACGCTTGATTATAACTCCGTGGCACCCTGTCGCAGTTTTGTATAGTTTTGCATAGACAACGTAACGATATACTTTCATAAACATGTCTAGATGCTCTTGTTTATCTGTGGTCGTAGCTGTATTAGCATTTCTTCTGCCACTAAAATAGATAAAGATGTTAAAATAAGTGCTTTTAGCGTTTAGTGCCGTGTTCCTGTTTACACCCTCTCGTGGGTGTAAGGACTTGTGCATGTCGTTGGATACAAATGTGTTTTGTTTTCGTGTCGTTACATATAGTATATCCTAGTAGTTGAGTTGGTAAAGAAGATATTCTACAGTTATCATTCTAGCTGAATAGCTAGCTATTCTAGGAAGTGGCGAAGAACTTTTGGGGACTCTCTTATGAATTTTCGATGATCAAAATGGCTGACTCTCAGCCAAATTTCGAATAAATGAGTTTTGATTTTAGCTTTTAAACTAAATCATGTGTTTTGTGTACAGCAGTCTATGCAGAGGTGAACCTTTAGTAGGCACGCCTACATACCTATAGATTTTTTAAGTACCTTCAGACTGGAGAGTTATCTAGGAATTCCGAGTATGGGCTGCTTTTAAAAAACTTAATAACACCTTCCCCGACCTGGGATTCTACTCCAGAAACTTATGCACTAGCTAGACCAACGAGTCTATAATCTTTCACAACGACAATACGATCAAGTTGACCTAAAATGTAGTTATTAGTTAGTTCAATAAAGAAGGAGTAGGGCACATATTATTATGATGATAATAAGTTGCCGTAGATCACTACCTTAGTACTTATTGCATTATAGGTCATTATAGGACAGTGGCGAAGGCTCAATTTTATAAACGGGGAAGCTGACAAAAAACTTGGTATTCATAACACTATTTACTGTCCTTCTTGAAGACATCGATCTTCCACACTGTATGACATTTAGTATTAATACTTATAGTATATTTTGTAATAGGTAGGTACCTACTAGAGTCTGGATGTCATTAGTCAACTGTGGTAAAGTTGCTCTTCCGAACCTCCAAAGGGAAACCGATAGGAATTGAGTTGTATGAGCACTTCGCTACTGTTATAGGAAACCTAGATTCAGTCGCCAATTAGAAAGATAACAATGATTGCGACTTCAAGCAATTCCAACCTTTAGGTACCTACTTAATTGAGGTATATTTGAATTGATATAATTTACAACTATGCTGTGAAAACGTGTATGCTTCAAACGATTCACACTGACGTATTGATGCGGAATTTATTCCTCTACTTTTTCTTCCCCGTAAAAACACTTGGAAGCAAAGACATTCAATACCTATAGACCGGACATTACAAACAAGATTTTCGTCCGAAAAAGTGTGTCCTGCCGGACACAAGTCTATGAGTTTTTTTTAGTACGCTCCGCTGCCGCTCCAATATTCATATATTATTCTGGATGGCGTTACTGAGACATGGGATCAAAGTTTTTCTATGACATTTCCTTGACATGCCCGCTCTATAGTCTTTTAAATCTCTTTGCTTGGAAGTGATGACGTCAAGTATGAGATGAAACGTTTAACCTGTAGTGGGAAATTAACAGGTTAGTATTTATTATGTTATTTATAACTCAGAAGCAAATTAACGATAAAGACAGACGTTTACAGCCATATTATCGACAAAATAACCTAATAATCATAACAATAAATTGTCATTTTAAGTAGCAACACCCTCTATGTTTACAACCGCGTAAATTTCTTGGCAATCGTTATCCAGGCCTATTAGGACACGCCCTAAGGTGCCACTTAACATGGGCTCGTAAAACTAACACTACAGACATAGGAATGACATCGTTTGCATACATTTTTATATCCTCTGTCATAATTTGAGTGTGAAACGTCTTTACTTACATCGTTAGGGTTAAATTTAATGCAAATTTAAACAAAGGTCTTTGAGATAAGATAGTGTAATGTGTTTGTCAGTGTTTTGTAGAAAGAAATATGTAGAGTATAGTATATGTAGAGTGTGGCAAAGAACTGTGTAAGAATCGTAACTGGTTCTGTAGTTTCGGTTTACTCAAAGTCAAATGATTTATTTCAATTAGACCATTAAAAGGTACTTTAGAACGTCATACTTAAAGGTCAAAAATAAAATAAAATGATTATAGTTGCCCCTCTTCAAAAGGTAGTTTTGTATGGAGAAGAATAGACAAGAAACTCCATACCTACTTACTCTTTTAAAATAGCTTTACAATACTTTGCAAATACATTCATCAAATTATATGTGAGGACGATGCACCTAGAATAATAGGAACTATACCTACTGAGATGGGTTTATAAAAAATAAGCAGTCGAGTTGATAGTTAAATTATTTTGTTGGTAGATATATTGTGCTCCCTTTGGAATAAGGTCTGAATTTAAGTGTCAGTCTCTGGAGAATTGAGGAGCTGTCTTCTACTTTGACCAGAGGCTTAGCATTGCCACATGACGTGGGAATGCCACCAGTCTCTTGGGACCATTACTAATCGACACCGACTTCGAGAAATATTTCGAGGCCATATTTACTAAGGCAAAGTCTAGTCTTTTAAAGAGACTGTGATCTCTGGGTTTCTTTCGGTGTTTCTTCTTAGAGTATTCTTCTATCAGTAAAACAACTACCTCACCTCGCTTGTTAGAAAATGACGTGTAAAAGTGCTTGTAAAAAACAGTTTACAGAAATAACTTGTACGTAACTATTGAATGTCTTTGCTTTCAACATTTACTTCTTACAAGAGCATTAATATCAGCACTTAGCCTAGCTTAACCCCGTCTCATTGAAGTCACACGTTGAATGTTATGTCTTTATCGCAGTCTAAACATATAACATCGTGATTCTTGACCCCTTAAGATCTCAAGATAACTGGAAACGACTCGTCTAGTCACAGTATAGTATTGGAAAGCTAAAACCTTCGCCCACGGAACACCTACGTCGGCCGTTCAACCTGGCGCATAAGGAACCCTTAAAAACACATAAAAATTGACTTTTAAAGTAGATATACTGCCTCGTTGGCCAGTGACTAGCGCTACTGCTAAATATGGCACTACAGTATATTTCGGAAACGCTTAAATGCGCCACCATTATTTTATTTAAATGCACCACCATTAGTTTATTTCAATAAACAGTAAACAGTACAATACGGTACTTGACAGATTACTTATGAACATCAAAATATAATTAGTTCATCAGTTAAATGATAAAAAATAAATAATAAATAATACTTACACAAGTTTTTTTTTCTTTTTCAAATTGATGGAAAACTGCTTAGATTAAGCGCATTAAAGTTGAGGAGAGGGGGCTTGTAACGTCATTATCTAGTATAAAATGTACTGGCTAGTGACACATTTTGACACGTAGTATCGCCGTTATTTTTGATAACGTGAAAAAAAGAAAAAAATGTGTCGAATATTTTCTTGTAATCTAGATGAGGGACTAAAACCTAAAGTTTTGTCAAATAATCCATTGCTGTATAATGTGCGAGTAGCTGCGTCGTAGTACGACGACGTCGGGTTCTCGATTGGATTGCTGTTTTTTTTTCTTATTAAATCTTTGAGGCACATCGTCTTAGCCAAATTTTTTTCCTTTTTTTATAAATAATTGCACGTCCTTCAATGAACGTTCGCCATCCGAGAGCTAATATATTGTAGTATACTTAACCTTACGCCTGTATTTACCCAAGGGTCACGCTAAAGTGTTCCTACGTATAGTAAGTATACCAACATTTCGCCAATTAAGTTAAAAGTCCCATGTAATAGAAGGCGAACCTATTGCTATCAAAGGTGGACAAATCCAGAGTCAAGGTTGAGAGATTCAACATGGGAAACACATTAAAACTGCTCAAACCAGGAATCCAAGATCTCAAGCTTAGAATAAGCTTTCCGAACACTAGAGCAGAGACAATTTGAATCAGAGTTCTAATTATAACGTTGACCTGTGTAAACCACGTTTTGTTAGAAATTTTATAATATCCTACCTCCCATTCTAAGCACGTTCGTCGCTCATTAAGTCAAGATAATCTAAGACTTCTAGTCGGATGAATGTACCTAGTAATATTAAAACTTTAGTTGATGGATGTAGCGGTGACTGGTACGGTACCTAACTTTCACCGGGTCAAATGTGTAAACATGGTACATAGGTTACTTCTTGGCAAGCGTGCTTCATCGTCGACCACATCAACGCTTACAATCACGCAGCATCAGGGGGTCGAGTCTGCTATTGGAATCGTGTCTCAATGACCGGTCAATGATCGATTTTTGACGTATAACGTCAAACTTGATGACACATTTCCCATACAAAAACTGTCAAAGTTGTCAAATATTCGATCAATAACCGGTCATTGAGACAGGATTGCAATAGCAGACTCGAGCCTCAGGTGAGATAGTGATCTAACTATCAATAATAATAATAAAAAAAATGTGGGAGGTTCATTTTCTGTAAATATTTTAGGGCTAGGTTAGGTTGCAGTCATTTGTAACTTTTTAAACCTCTGTTTTTGATAACATAATATCATCATCGCCACACTACTGCCCTTTACCTCAAAGGCTCAATACAGAAATCGCGAAAAAATCAGCTATTGCTTACAATTATAGTTTGATACCGATTCGGCCAAAATGTATGAAACAGCTATTTTTTAGCGAATCCGAGTTGATCCCTTCGTGAAAGTTGTACATAGTCGTGGGTAAAACCCGCTGGGAGCCCCCATTATTAAAATACACCTTGTATAATAAAAGTATTTAAAGCAAAGTTTAACATACACGCGAGTCAGACGCAGCCTGTAGGTGTGGACTCTCGCTCTAGCTCTGTAAGATAAAAGCGCACCTACAACGCACGTTTCTAAAACGCGCGTCAACGGCGCGTTTTTAAACGTGGTGTGCACAGGCCCTAAGGTGTAACAACGTATGTATATTGCATTGAAACGCCATCGTTAAACCATGTTTAAGTTAAGGTTAAAAAAAAGGGCATAACTTTGGGTTAAGTCTATTTATTCTATGTCAATAAGTAAAGTGATCTCTTGGCAGCTCAATTAAACTACTAAGTCTCCGAAGAATACGGCAAAAAGTCTGTTTATATTTAAAACACATGCATTTTACTATCAGGCGGCGAGACCCAAACGTATAAATAGTACAGAAATCCCCAACTCATTTGTGATAACTTGTTTATTCAACGAACCAAACACTACTGCTCTGTGTAGAAGCAATAAAATTTACTTTTCCCATTTACTTCAACGTTTAAGATCGAGCGCACACAAACGGAAGGGCAGACAGTCTTTACGACGGAGGCATGTAAACAAAAACGTAATGCCTACCTCCGTGTATAGAGTTGCAACTGTAAAAAATACCTGACGAAACTTCCACGGTGCAGGCGTTGGGTCATTTGACAAAATTTTAGATTTAGTCCCTCATCTAGATTACAAGAAAATATTCGACACGTATTTTTTCATTTTCACGTGTAATCATAAAATAACGGCGATACATCGAGTTAAAATGTCGCATGACGTCACTAGCCAGTACAGTTTATGCTAGCTAATGACGTTACAAGTCCCCACAACTCAACTTTAATGCGCTTAAATCAATTTGAAAAAGAAAAAAATATGTATCGAATATTTTCTTGTTATCTAGATGAGGGACTAAAAACTAAAACAGCTAGCCCATTCTTGAAGGAAAATGATTGAGGCCCACCGAAAAAGCCTTAAGACATTTACGTCGAATGTGCGCCCTCTCTCCGACGTTACAGAGCGTATAAACTCACGATAGGCCCATAAAATAAATGCCTGCTCACTAACAATATTTTTTATATCGTATCCGCACTAAGTTTTTTTTACATTATAGAAATCACCACGCTCGATCGTAAATAGGACCTCTTTATGGCTTCGAATCAGAACAATGTTATTGTTATTTCCAATGAGGATTTCTCATATATTTGTCAAGGGTAATTGTTGGTGGATCATGCGGTCGAATTGACGTGTCGTCGTTGGCCATTTGGTTTTGTGACAAACGTTTGGTCCAATGTTTTCTTTATTTGCTGTATACTGCGATCGTTTAGTTTCTTCATCATTACGTTTTGGCGTTGTTGGAAACAACTTTATTATTCTATTCTAGTGAAGCTTCTTGCTCTCGATTTATTACAACGTATTTCTTTTTCAGTAAACGTATCTCTAGGTTACTAACATCTTGCTTTTAGAAGTAAATTGCTCATCTTCGCGATGTTGTACCTTATCTTACTTTTTCACGCCTTTTATGTGTGAAACTGGGTCACCTATTACCACCCTTTCACAATAGCTTACCCGTCTCGCAAACAACTTTATATTGAAAGAACAAATAACTTTGTCGAAAAATTCAAATACATTCGTGAAGTTTTGTAAAGAATACAGAACCTTTTGCGCGCCCAAAAGAACTACTTTCTATTATCTTTATGATAAATATTAACACCAGCCTGTAACTGTTTCATTGCAGGACAACGTCCTCTTCCCAAACTGAGAAAGGCACGAGCATTGATCACTACGCTTGTTCAAGCCCGCCACTTTTTCTTCCCAGCCTAAACACTAGGATGCGGCGAAGGGCGGGCTTTTTGGTGGACTGTCTTATGTAATTTTGATGTTCGAAAACTGCTGTTTCTCAGCCTGATTTCAATAAGTTAATTTTACCTTTCTCTTCATGAGAAGAGGCCTTTATGCCCTGCAGTGGGACAGTAACAGGCTGGTATTATTATTATTTTAGATTGAAATCCGCATTCATCGCATAGGGGCTTAAAATAAAGTCCAAACCGGTCACCTGATAAGTGATTCCAAATAAAAACCAGAAACAAAAAGTAGTAAATCGACAGTAAATTACAACGCTGGTGTGTCTAAAATCATGTAATGAAAAATTCCTGGTATCATTTTGCGCCGACGTCCCTTGTACTCCGTTTGTGGGTCTTCCCTGCATAATATTATTATTATTACTAGCCTATATTTTTCCACTACAGGGCAAAGGCCTCCCCACTTTCCTTCAACCTCTCTCTGTCAAAGGCTAATCGGGACTATAGTCCTTATCGAAGTAGTCCAGCTCGTCGCGCCATCTTCGTCTGGGCCTACCGCGATGTCGTTTGCCATGTAAAGGATCCCATTGGGTCGTGCGTTTGGCCCACGGATCGTCTGACATGCGGCAGATGTGTCCAGCCTAGTTCCATTTTGGTGTGGCAGTTTTTTGAGTGACATCAGTAATTTTTGTGATGAAACGGATTCTTGTATTCCAAACCCGGTCTTCACGTGGATACTCCGTTCCACAGCTCTCTGGCATAAACCGCATAAAATAAAGTTAGCAACAACAGAGAGCATATTACACAGTCAGACCCTTTATCAGGGCAGATACGAATAGTAGTAAAATGAGTAATTTAGTACACTCATAAGAGTAAATTATGTCGCGTAGGCGTGTGCGATAGCGCTCGTACCGTACACTATCTTAGAACAACAAGTATGGCCGACCTTTATGTACGCTACGCCTGTATTCATTTTAATTATACTACAAGCGTATAGTAACAAAGCGTTTGATTTATGTGCATGGCCTTAACACGGAGAGAAAGTGTCAAGAACGAGTGCTTAAGGCTCTGCCGGCAGGGGCACTTTGAGTGAACTAGCCATGTCATAGGGACTCATAGGCCAGGTGTGGTAATATGATGCTTGAATGCCATCATGATTTCGGTGTGAGAGAGAAGACGTAGCTTTTCATAAGAAATAGCACCATCTCTTTTTTGGACTAGAATTATGATGGCATTAATACTTCGTAATACGACCCCAGGAATGGTAATCAGTGTCTCGTGAGATACGCTTAAGTTTGCAAATAGACCATCTTGGTTAAAAGTTGTTTTAAAATACTTGATAACTCCGTTTCAGATTTTTTTTAAAGGTAAAACTGAATAGGCACTTATTAAACTAGTGCGCTTTACCATCAACGATTTCATCGCTGCTTACCATTAAGTGGGATCGCAGTCAAGCACTAATAATGTTTAATAAACAATGTACGGCCATCGTGGTCGTCGTTGTAAACTAATTCAAGACGATGATTTTGACTCTAGGCACGTTTAAAAATAATTCAGGCAAGCCCATAATTAATGAACTGGATCGAAAAAAAATCAACACCACAAGCACATAACTTATCATTTTAATTCAATTAATATAAAGCGATTGACATAACGATTGTTGTACCAATTTCAAATCGCAAAGAGAGCTGTAAAGGTCTATAACTTTATGAAGATAGGTATAGCTTTATTCTTTGTCCATCAAATAACTTGGACACATCATAGAGACATTTTTTTAAATAAATGATGGCATGTTTATCAATAAAGGTTCATTATCTCTGTCATAAACCGTGGATAAACTACTGTACTACGTGGATAATTATACTGTTTACGAATCATAGGACCACTCTAAATTCACATTCAGCATATGCATTCCGCGAGCAGACCGTCTCCCCGTCTCATGCCGCTCACTTGTTGTCTGAAAGTAAACAAAAACACGATATTTACATGAATATGGATTTCGGCTCGAGCACACCGAGCTGTGAGCGCACACAACTCGCCTTTTCTTGTATATATCATCACGATAATCTTACGCTTTCTAAAACCTCCGACTTCGGTTGTGTTTATATTTGTCATTTAATTCATCCACTCCTAGCTCGGGAGTCCAGCATGTTTTCATTATTATTCCCTTATTTGTCCGCTTGTAGCTTAGTATGCGTAGTCAACTTTCGAGATGATACTTAACCTAGAAAAGTACATATACTTGAGGCGTTATGGGCTGCCGCTGACACACTTGAATGTTATTACACGCATACGCATGCACTTGTAAGAAACGCTTCCCTAATTCGGAAAACGAGCAAAGAGCGCGTACGCGTGTGGTATACCACTTTGATTGCATGCTCCGCGGTGCGGCAGTGCGGCAGCCGACCGGCTTATTGTTGACTCACACTTTATTGTTGTGAAAACGCAGCTCCGCAGACAGCTGTCTTACTGTGAAGAAAATCGTACGACGACGAAGCGGCGACGCCCAGTTTCACCGACCTCGTTCGTGTACGTGTAAGCCGATCGAATCGTCACAGTCATTATTTCTATGCGAACTGCCACGTGTCTATGACTAATTGACGTATCGATTGCGCGGGGGTGCGCTGCTATAGACACACTGCGTGCGGGTGCACCGACTCGCAGGATGCGGCGTGCGGTGCTGCCATAGACAATCTCGGTAAACAGCACCGGTTCACCTTGACTTTTGGCGCGCAGCGAGCTCACGGCGCACGGACATGATCCACGCTCGCACTGTTTATGTATTGCCATCCCAACCGGTCGAGATCGCAAGTGAACGGGCTGCACCGACCGGCGGCCTTGGTGCCTTTTTTTTCTCGTTACGATATTCGGCAGCCGAATGACGTAATTCGCTTAGGCGATTGTGTAAATTGATTCTATCTTTGCTGGCGGGAAGATTTGCAAATTGAATTTTGCCCGTGTTTTGGGTTCTATCTTTCGTTGCGTTTCGAGTTGCCAGTGGAAAGGACACTCTCAATTTAGTTACAGTCTCGTCCTGATGCAGGCTTAACACGATATCTTTGGTCACGTTCCAGTTTCTTCGTTGCATTTTGCACAAATTAATTCCTAATTTGATACATACAAAAATCACCCTTACTGTTTTGAATTAAGGGCGTTGTATTGTTGCCACTGTGATGCGGTGAACTGTACGAGCTCAGAATATATTTCTCTCAATCGCGGCTTGATTCCAATGTGTTTATTTAGTGCAATTGAATGAAAGCCGCAGAAACCCTCCGAACGTGTACGTTTTGACTTTTCAAGTTTCAATGCGTTTTAATCATCGCATTCGTGGGTAGTACGATCAAGCGCGGATAGCAGTTACACTACGAAAACCGCCTTTACGACACTGTCAATACTACACAAGCTTGTTTGTTCTTTTAATCACGCTTCTACCGGCTTGATTACAACCATTGTCTCCAGGCTATCCTCGCTCCTCCACCAGCTCTTTTGTCCTTTCCTCTATTAATTTGAAGGTGCCTAAAAAACGTGCTTCAAACTTTACATTATTCATAGTTTCAATCCGAACGTTCGGTTGATTGAGTGTCGTAACCTAGAGATGTCGGAAGTTTCGAAATGTATCGATGTAATATTAAGACCAGCCTGTTGTGAGGCCTTTGCCCTGCAGTGGGAGGCCAATTCTCATACAAACAAGGCAATTATTTTTCAGACTTAGTTGTTACAAGTCTGCGTTTCATTACGATGATTTCCTTTACCGATGTCGGGGATGGATGACTGATGTGTACCGGATTACAATATAATACCTCTTGCATGAGAGGCAAGCCCTTACTATCCCATCACGACATGTGGCCGAGACTACAAGACTAGTGTGTTCTTTGCGGAACTGCAATTAATATTTATCTCTGTAAATAGGTTCTTGCAAAAACATACTTGTCATTTTTAACTAGAAGGTGAGGTCGGTTTTTCACTAACTGACTACTTACTCTGAGAAAAAACACCGAAAGAAACTCAGACGTCAGTCTCTTTTATAGTCTAGACATTTTCTTGGACAGATCATGTAAGAACCACACAGATTTTCAGTGTCTGAAATTAAGTTATTTGATCTTAGATATTTTATGGCAGGTGTAAAATAGTACTTGTCATGATATTGGTAAGTACTTATATCGCATGAAAATATCGATTAAAAAATTCCGTTACAACGCTACATCGATATTTTTTTCTTCCAACCCATCGCAACCCTTTCTCTTTACAGTGAATTCATTGGGCTTTGATTGAATCGCAATCGTAGCCCCTTTAATTCGGTAGGGGCGTCGTACTGTACAGTCGGGTACATGACACGCGAAGGTTAGGCGCGATCATCTGATACGCGGTGCGGTACGCTGTACGGTAATCTCCGGTCCGTGTGTAGGGATGTTAATTGAGTATTCGACGAGATGTACTGATTACATAGGGCTCACTGAGCTTCAGCTAATTCTAGGGCTGTCTCTCATAACCTCACGTTCACATAGAGGAGGGTTGCGGAAGAATCGTGCGTTCACGCGACCCCTGGCGCAGGTGAGGGACGGGATACCCGGGTGGTTTTTAGTCAGTAAAAGTCTGACAGAGCCCTCCGACCTTTTCGGGGCGGAGGACATTTATGAGGATTTTCCACCTCGCATCAAAAAAAGGGTAACAGTACGTTTAAGTCTGATTGCTGCGAAGCCATCAGTGCCCGAATCAGCCAACATGCCCGATACATAGCAGAAGCTTGGCAGCCCCAACAGCATCCTAAACACATTGTTAAATGAGCGAATGAGTTGCGTGTTGAAAAACAGGAAATTCTTTTGATTTTTTTTTGGCATTATTAGCGCCAGCCCTGTCCACGTGTTGAGCCGTCAATAAATACATGAGCGGGCCCGGCCACGCCCATCGCTAACTAAATAACATGCAGATAAAGTGAAACGCAATTGCTACTTAATTTCTACTGTCTAAAGTAACTCTCTTTCTCTATCAAGTCTATCCAAAGGTAGTCTGTAAGAGATCACTTTTAGCGATAAGATCGCCCCCATGTAGTCTTTGACTTATTATTTGTTTATGTTTATGATGTGGCGTGATAATCTCCGGGAACTGCCTGTGCTCGACCTACGTGAGTTCACCTGGGTGTACCACGGTTTATTATTTCTTCCCGTGGTTTCGTGCCCGATTGAAAGCAATAGGCTCGCATCCTCTACATGGGACCTAAACATAACTGGTGAAATGTGGTCGTGCTGCATATAGTACACCTCTGCCTAACCCTCAGGGGTTTACAGGCATAATTTTATATTATGGTGTATAACTAACAGTATTCTATTTACCCGACGAAAAAAAAGGAGGAGGTTCTGAATTCAACGCGTATTTTTTACGTAACTTATTACTTTCTGGAACTCGCGCTTGCCTCTTTGCTTCCTCCTTCCTCCATTATAGCCGTGTTTTGTTTTACTGTCTTAGGAAAAAGTTTTAATTAGCTCCCTAGGTATACGTACAACAAACTGATAAAGAATTATACTTTGTTACACTCGATAATAACAGTTGTTATTTGTTTGGACTCGGCAATTATTTATCGATCCGTTTCAACGTAACCACTGTTTCGTATCGTTATTGTTTAAACTGTTATTGCGTTGAACGGAACTAGAAAACAAAATGGGGATCCTTGAATGACAAGTGTTCAATATGTACAGAACATAAAAATAATAAAATAAGTACACAATGTGAGAATATCAGTCTTGGATTCTGCATTTTGGTATGACAACACTATTTGTCTATGTTTTTCTATGTAGAATCTAAGCGAAGTCTTCCGCTTCCATTACTTTTTTTCTCCTCAGAGTTCCTATTGTGACTCGCGCTACAATATTTTTATGTTGTGGAAAAATAAATGGTAATTTCTATAAATTTTACTTTCTATTTGTTTGATTCCCAAACAACAAGTAAATTATCAAGTCTTTGCTATAGTGTTTCTGCCGGCTGATTCAGTCACCTTGTGAAGACTTAAGTGAAGTGAACTTTCAAATGCCTAGCAATCGTATCCAGGAACAAAGATGTTTAAGGTACTTATAGAGAGGATAAGCGGACAGATGTCATAGAAATATTGTGATCCAATGTATCATTAACACCGTCTAGAGAATAATATAGCAGAATTGGAGCGGCTGCGTAGCGTACTAAATTAAACTCATAGATTTGTACCCACTAGGACACAAGTTTCGGATGACTTTTTTTATTCTGCTAGTTTTATACATACATAGTTTATACATACTCACACCTTTTTCTCATGGGGGTAGGCAGAAACTACAGAGTGCTATCTGCTACAATTCTGATATACTTCTTTTGTTCCGTTTGCATTCATACATGTTGTCATACACACTGCTGGTTTCAATTCGACATTCAAAGATTAAAGATACCGGGCTGGTTTCTGCAACTCCACGTTAAAGCGCGTATTTTGTGTATGGGCTATAATCTACCACGCGGGCCCAGTGCGATTTGGTAGATGTCACATGTCTTCGAAGTTTTGGTTCTAGGACATGCTGGTTTCCTCACGATGTTTTCCTTCACCTTCATTTCGACATTATTATTGTTATGTAAATCTTTAGAGTAATTTATTGAATGTCAGTCGAAGGAAATTATGAATATGACAAAAATAAACAAAGTTCTAAGCCGACCGGTCCCCGAGTGATTGAATGTAAAACAAGTTTTTAATGTTTCTCCATCCTTGGAGTTTCTTTTCATTCAATCTCAATTGTTTTTGCCTTTGACAACGTAGCGGCCGTAAAGAAATATACCTTACGTTCATCTTACCTGTAGGAATAACATTCAACAGTGTATTCCTCGTAGCTCACATTATTCCTTACTAACTGGTGCCTGCGACTTCGTCTGTGCAGGTTTAATACTTTAAATAGTTTATTTTCTTTTCCAAGGTATTGTCTATATCTTTATACCATGCACTTACTTCCTACTAATATTATAAACGCGAAAGATTGTGAGGATAGATGGATGTTTGTTACTCTTTCACGTCAAAACTACGAAATGGATTTTAATAAAATTTGGTATGGAGTTAGCTGACACGCTGGATTAACACATAGGCTACTTTATATCCCTGTATTCCCAAGGGAACGGGACCTACGCGGATGAAACCGCGGACCGTTTGCTAGTTAGCAACAAATTATCAATTTTTATTGTATTTATAATTGTCTATTTTACTTCTTGATACTGACTAACACATAGGTGAACTATGGATATCTTCATCTCTGTTAAAAGGTCTGATCTTCATACAGGCGTGCCTTTGTTTCGATGGCAATTTGTTTCTTGGTTTGTGTGGGTTGTGTAGACTTGTTGTTCACGAGCTAAGGCGGGCTACACATTGAAGACAACGTGACAGACCGCGCCGCCCGCGACTCGCGAGGTCAGCGCGCCCGCGCTGTACTGTAAGCGTTTCGCTTTTAAATTTTAATTGTTACGCTTTATCTTCATTGCCTGGTGAAAAGAACTTCGGATGTAAACTTGGAACACGTTTTCGGTTATTGTGTTTACTTCCCGTATTGTATGTTACTTGAATGTGACTAAAGCTGGTCGGTTAAATGATCACATTCGTTTTAAAAAAGTAATTTTTGTTTATGATATTAACATTAATTATTTCAATAGCAACCTTGGTTTGATTACTATGAGGTCGCAAAGAAGTTATTTTTAAGATTGCAGTTACTCGATGGTTTGGTTGCATTAAATAACCTGCTAATACTATACTTTGCAATAGCGTGTGAAACAGGTCTAAAGCCAGTAGAAAATATACTTTCTCGTAAATAGGGTTATTTTACATATCTCAGTCTCAATCTGTCAAAAGCAAAAAAAAAACTAATTCATTTATTCCTTATTTTGGATTACACACCATGAATCGGTGAATCCATAGTCTTTATTTGTGAACATAATTATATTACAACAGTTACATATTACAACAAACAAAATGTTACACATATTATAATTTCTCAATGAAAAGGTCGTATTATAAATAGCTACAATAAAAGCGCAAATTACTTCAATTGTGGTTGATAATGAAGTTTTTTCAATAAATTAATAAATAGTTGTTAACGTTTTTGGAAGACAAATTGCAAACACAGAATGCTTTTTTGACATTGACTCTGAGACTTGAATTTGAAAGTATTGTTCATTAGAGAATTGGCCTCCAGGTGTCAGTACTAACATAATACAGACAAATGTCCACGACACATGCTTACGATTTTACGACTGTGATAAAAGTGAGCGATGCGTCCGTCGCATAATGAATGGGCCGCTTTGTTTTATTGTTAATCTTTTGAATCGGATGCGTCGTGTTTTTGTAATGTCATATTCTGTTCCTATGTTCACGAGCACGACTTTTGTTTGCATGTGTGTCGTACCCTTTACTTGTCGTATGAGCGAGAAGGAATATATCACAGCTCTTGCAGTTTCAACCTATATGAAGTTGTTTAAACTGAAAAGTTTTGACGTGATTGTTACGAAGACGCAGCACAAATAACTTGGGTACGTTAAATTTGCAAAAAAATATTTTAAGTTAAAAACTCTAGTGTTTGCGACTGCTAAATGTATGGTCCTAGATTCGAATCTCAGGCAATAAAGTGTTTCTTAGTATTTCCATTTGAAATTTAGGAAATAGTAACCCTTAGTTTGTATTTGTGTTCAGTTGCTATCGACAGATTCGCTCTTATTACATTGGAGTTTTAAACATAGCTAGTGAGTCTGATTTTCTTTTAAAATTTAGGTTGAATGTGGGGCAACGTTTGAAAAACAATAATCAAACAATCTCTGCCCAACCCTTTTTGAAACACAGGCTTGGTGTTATAATTAATTGTTAAGTCTAAGATTAGCCAATTAAACTTCTTTCCCGTGTCTTCTCTTTCAGATTTCCACTCAATGGGCTATTTGACAAAATTTTAATTTTAGTCCCTCTTCTAGGTAACAAGAAAATATTCGACACATATTTTTTTCTTTTTCAAATTGATGTAAAACTGCTTAGGGTTAGATTAAGCGCATTTAATAAGTTGAGGAGTGGGGGCTTGTAACGTCATTACCTAGCATAAACTGTACTGGCTAGTGACGTCATGTAACATTTTGACTCGATGTAGCGCCGTTATTATTTGATTACGTGAGAAAAGAAAAAATATGTGTCGAATATTTTCTTGTAAATCTAGATGAGGGATTAGAAGCTAAAATTTTGTCGTGCTCATTACACCTAACAGAACAATCCTATCTTAAGGTGCTAAGCTAATTATTATTCAGTCTACAACTAAAGTCATTGACTTAAACAAACAGCCTATTTGTTCCTACCGAAACATGGCCTTACCTAACGCAAAGATTTATCTCTACACTTCTATTCAAGTAATTCCGAGCCTGAGGTCAATATCTTACCTCTTAGTCTATCCTAAGTGTATGTATAGACTATTAGCAAATATTAACTAGTACTGTTCACTGTTTAACATGCTGTTTATATTTCAAGCTATAACCTGATCTCGCATTTTATAGAATTTCCGTAGGTACAATCTTCTTTTAGTGGAGTTGGTGGCTAAACGATATTTATTTTTGTACTTAAATAGGTTTTTACAAACACTTTTGCACGTCGCCTTTTTTAGTAAAAGAGATCGGTATTTCACTATTTGACTACTCTGAGAAGAAACACCGAAAGAAACTCAGAGGTCATAGTCTCTTTTAAAGTCCAGACATTATCTTGGTCAAACCATGTAGGATCCATGCCAATTAGTGTCTGAGATGGTCTTTTGAGGAAAGAACCACACAGAATGAAGGGACCAGATCAGTCAGTGCAAGCATTTGTCAGTAATCGTGAGCTCAACTCGTAACTTGAGGAGGTCCAGGCTAATCTGGTGCCACATTTATTTATTTATTTAATTTTATGACACTTCCGAGGGCTTCGGTACACACTAAACATTTACTTACAAACAAGAATCACATAGAATTTTTGGTATGGTGAATTCGTCACTTACAGAATATGCTGTCAAGAAGTATCTCTCAGGCATGCCGGTTTCCTCACTATGCCATCACCGTTTTTGAAGCAACCACCTAGGAATACATATGGAAAGCAATAAAGATATTGAGTATTGAGCAAGTGATAATTGTACAATACGGACATCATCCTATAAGCCTTTTCCCAACTATGTTGGGGTTGGCTTCCAGTTGATGCAGCTGAATACCAGTGTTTTACATGGAGCGACTGCCTGTCAGACCTCCACAACCCAGTAACTGGGTAACATGATACCCTAGGTTAAACTGGTGGGCAGACTTTCGGGTTTCTGATTAACTGTATCAATCAACAGTCAAAAATCTACAAATGACGGCCGGGACCAATGAATTAGCGTGCTTTCCGAGGCACAGAAGATGTAATGTCTTTGGTATGTACCTAATAAATGGTCACCCATCCACTGATCGACCTCGTCAAGCGTAGCTTAACCTTCAATCGACCCATGCGGCTGTTATAGTTTAGCCATAAGCTCCTCAAGTAATTAATCGTACCTAATTGTACAATACGCACATGAGCCCGAAAAGGTAGAGGTTCGTGTCTTGGGTAGGGAATGCAATCTCGTACGAGATTTCCGCCTAGCGAGATCTCGCGAGACTCAAAACCCAGTCTCGCGAGATCTCGCAAATTACGGGATCTCGCGAGATTGGGAGAATCGCAATTAAAACATATGCAAATGCTTGTTTTAAGAACTAGTAATTGACATGATATGTAATTAAATAGAAACTGCGTTGCTTAGTTATAAAAATAATGTAAGTTTTATTTTAAAAATCAACAGAGTACTTTTAATTTGTCTCTAACTCTTATAGGTAACATTTGTATATTTCTATAATTATTATACCTACTGTAGCTAATCAGTTCAAATTCTTACAATATTGGTGACATAACAATAATTATCTATATTTACGAGTAGTCTTTTGTAAATTATTACTTTAGTTTCAATAATTAAGAGTAATAGGAACATTACTTCTGGTAAATAAATACAACAAAACAAAAACTTAACTTCACAAGTTCTTAAATAAATGTTGTGAGATCGTATTAATCAAATAAAAGAATTTTAAAGTAGAAGTCAGATGAAGTTATCAAGGTACGGAAAGGCAAGTTAGTTTGTCTGAAAATGGCTTCTCAAAAATCACATCATGTCGAGAGTATCATCTGACAGACGACTTCTGATTTTGCAGGGTATTTGGCATGCAAAATCAGAAGTCGTCTGTCAGATGCGCCAGGCGCGGCCGCACGGCCGGCCAGGATTCAGTTCGCGCGCAGCCGCGCTATGAAATACACATCGTCACGCTGCATTTGTCGATCTCGTTATCTCGCGAGATCTCGTACGAAATTTGACGAGATTCAATCTCGTAAAATACGGCCGAGATCTCGCGAGATCGGGATCTCGGCGAGACGAGATTGCATTCCCTAGTCTTGGGTTCGAACTCTAGACTTAATGATTTAGCAATCCATTGGTCACACGTCTATACTACCACAGCTATTCCGTACAGTGAGAGGTATATCAGTATATACTAGTGTACAACCATCTATCGGCCAATCAATGTCGCGCTCCAACAGTTTTGTAATTTTAGTTAGTTTCGGAACCGATAGATGGCGCTTTTTATTTGAGACCAAAAATTAGATCGCGGTGTTAAGATTCTCCGTCAATACTATAAGATATCTGGGTTGAGAAATTGTAATTCGTGCATTTTTATAATGTTACCAATCAACATGGTAGATTAAACATTGGAGGTGATTGGTACCCTATGTTTCCTTTTTCCACAACCTAGCGCCGTAGGGAACCATAGTGTCTTTGTGACCCTCACTAAGCCCGGGGGTTCGCATTGAGCTAGTTTCAGCAGTTTATCTACCAGCTCGCAACGTGAGCGAGCAGCAACAGAACCCTCACGCAGCCCGAGGGTTCCGGGTTCAACAACTAGATATTATGTATAGTCGATAATAATGTAGTCGTATGTACAAAATTTCATCGTCAATAATTTTATTCAATATCTCTATTTCTTTGAAATTACTCTTTTTCTCTTTATCTGTTTTTCATTGAACCTTTTTATTAATTGGCAAGTCTGAATTGACAAGAAACTCTTACTTATTATATTATCTTCTAAGGTATTTTTATTTTTTTCGTAGCTATTATAAAAATATAAGAATTCATAAGTATATTAGCTTCTCAGAATAAAAATACATATTAGGTACAGATTTTATAGTAATAAATTGATTTCGTAGAAAAAGACACGTAAGTACCATCGTAAGTCAAAAACAATATTAATATTTAGCCATTTGAAGTATCGATTTTTATTACCAATACTTATAAAAATATTTTGATGTAAAATGTCGATTAAGTACCTATTAAAAACGATACTTTTAGCAACAAAAAAACGAAATAATCCAGTTTTCAGAAATAATTTGAAATTGTTTAGGTACTTGCTATTCACAGACACTTATTAATGTACCTACCTGTTAAAGCTCTGTCCAAAAATATCGATAAAATTAATTTCTTTGTTGGAATATTGGTACCGAAAGCGTTATCGGTACCGTTTAGGATCGATGGAATAGGGTTTATTCGCATCTGTACGCAAAATACGCGCTTTGTCGTGGAGTTGCAGATAGGGAATGCAATCTCGTCAGATCCCGGCCATATTTTACGAGATTGTATCTCGTCAAATTTCGTACGAGATCTCGCGAGATAACGAGATCGTCAAATGCAGCGTGATGACGTGTATTTCATGGCGCTGCTGCGCGCGAACTGAATCCTGGCCGTTGCCTAAATATAGATAATTATTGTTTTGTTACCAATATTGTAAGAATTTGAACTGATTAGCTACAGTAGGTATAATAATTATAGACATAAACAAATGTTATTAGAGTTAGAGACAAAATAATAAGTACTCTGTTGATTTTTAAAATAAAACTTACATTATTTTCATAACTAAGCAACGCAGTTTCTATTTAATTACATATCATGTCAATTACTAGTTCTTAAAACAAGCATTTGCGTATGTTTTAATTGCGATTCTTCCAATCTCGCGAGATCCCGTAATTTGCGAGATCTCGCGAGACTGGGTTTTGAGTCTCGCGAGATCTCGCTAGGCGGAAATCTCGTACGAGATTGCATTCCCTAGTTGCAGACACCTGCCCGATAAACCTAACCTAACCTAGGTAGGAACACTAGAAAGTGGCAAGGGCGTTGTCTTATGTAAATCTTGACGTACAAAAAGGGCTGATCCTCAGCAAAATTTAAATAAATTAAGTACTTTTTACTACATTTTTTAACATTTTCAACGTCCCTAGAAGAGTCTAGGGACGTAAGGACGTAAGGAGAGCCTTATAATATTCTTATTAAAATCACCAAACTATAAGAATACAGTAACGATCGCCTATAACTTGAATCTGTGAAATAAAACTCCAGTAGGTAATTTCTAACAGATAAGCAACGCAACGTTACCAATATTACAGCCGGTTATTTTATTATAGGGTACCAGGGAAACGGGCTATGTTATTTATCGGTCTATAAAATATTTAAAGCACCTGGGTCCGTTTAATGTAAACGCTTCGAACTGCTCAAGCGACAAGTAAAAATAGTTTAGCGAGTACCTGTTACTTACAACAGAGCAGCAATGGCCCAATGGCTAAGGCATCAGCCTGGTGATCCAGAGGTCTTGAGTACGATCCCCACGCATTGCACTGATGACGTGACTCACTCGAGACACAAGCATATTTAGCTTAGTTGCAAGGGTTAAGAAGACTACTAGTGATGTGCAACTCACATTGCTAGCACAGTATAAGCGACAACGTCTACATGCGTTAGCCCTGAATAATACGTCCCGAACTACGAACATTGTTTTGTTCGCAGTTCGGGAGCGGCTTTCCCGCGTCTCACCCCGCACGATTGCCCTGTCTAGACGGCTTCGTCGAACGACTGTACGTTTTTAGACTGTATTGCTAGTATGCTTTAAAAAACCTATAAATACAAGGTGTATATAACCAGGGTTAAAAGGATATAGATTCATTTTTATTCGTAAATGTAGGTGTCATTACAATAAAGTGTTATAAGATAATCAGTTCGTTACATGTTACCCGAAAGCAGCAAACAACTAGGAAGGTTAGTGTTGTGTGAAAAACCACAGACAAACATTTGAAATAAAATTCATACTTCCGTAACACAGTTGCCAATGTCGAAAATAAAATAATCTAAATGTAATACGAAGAGCTTGTACCATTTGAACTTAGAGAATTCCCATCTCTACATTGAGAACATGTACAGACGCCAGCACATCAAGTTATCCCAATGTGTCAAATTTCTTTGATTGTATTTCAACTTTATGTCAAACAGAATAAGGTTCATATTCAATTGGGAAAATTTGACACATTGGGGTAACTTGATGTGCTGGCGTCAGTACATGAAAAATAGAAAATAAAAACAAAATAGACAGGATAGTGTAGCTTCCCAAAGGTGAAAGAATTATTCAAATCGGTCCAGTAGTTTTTAAGTTTATTCGCTACATACAAACATACAAATCTCTCCTCATTGAAATATTAGAATACAGAAAGAGTTAAAAATTTAAAAACTGTCAAAGCAGTTACACTATTCCTAAACTGGACTAATCACGCAGAACCTGTATTCTAACCGCGTGGCCCTTCTAGATAAGATACTAGTAAACAGTGGTCCAGTTTAACGAGAGTCGCGACTAACAGAGATAAGTGCTTACTATCTTAATTATCATAGTAATTAGCTAGGCCTAATAGCCGGCAGATAGATGAAGTTCTACGTAGCATTGATGGCGAAGACTCCGATAATGTAAAGGAATCAAAGACTTTCAATACTTACTATTGACGAGACAACACGAACAAAATAGAACACAAGTCTTATTTTATTTTGTTTTATTTATCAGACAGTTATACATTAAAATCTTACACTTACCTAAATATACAAGGTTTATAAATGTATAACCTACGACATTTTCCACAACATATTAAATGTTATACCAGTGTGCTATTCTAAGCTTTTAACACAGACAAGTCATTAACAGTAAACTTAAACATAAACAGGCATGCAAACAACATAAAAAGAGAGAGATATTAAAAAAGAAAAGAAAGATCGAGCAAACATTAAATCTAACTATTGTATTCTAATAGTAGATTATTGCATCGAGCACAAAGTAATTTATTATTGCACCGAGTGCCTGATTTAGAGCCCGAGCGTTAGCGAAGGCTCTAATCTAACAGGCACGAGGGCAATAATAAATTACTTTGTGCTCGATGCAATAATCTACTATTAGAATACTAGACAACATACTATATCGAAATACATACATTTTATAGATAAATTACACCCAGACACAGAACAAATGATTGTGCTCATCACACAAGCATTTGTCTTTGGTGGGGATTCGAACCTACTACCTACATCCGGCATAGCAGTTTGGGCCACTAACTACTAGACCAACAGGCTAGTCTAACAGTTATGTTTAACTATGTTCTGTTTTTTTTAATCTTTTTTTATTTCCAGGGTTTTAACTATGTTCTGTTAAACAACATAACACATAACTTCACGCCTGTAACACCCGGAGGGTTAGGCAGACGTGTACTTATCAGTACACCCACATTTCGCCAGTTATGTTTTAAGTCCCATATGTAATAGGGGGCGAGCCTATTGCCATCAATAGAGCAAAAATCTAGACTCCGGGCTGCTACTGAGAAAGTCCAGATGAACAAAATCAATTACACTTTGCCCGACCAGGGGATCGAACGCGGGACCTCGTGCTCAGCAGTAGCGCTTGCGACCACTAGACCAACGTGGCATTCTGTCCGTGTGTGTGTCTTTTCTGCTAAAATAACGGGTTATTCCCATAAACGCATTGTATTCGGTCGTACATCATTGTACAGTTACACCGACAGTTGTACAGCGCCGCCTTAGCCGTGTAAACAATTATTCGTAGTACCAGCGCCTGCGCATAAAAACTAACACGACTTGTCACTTCTCCGTCATTACTATGCGACGCACTTGACTCTTCTAAGTTGCATGGTATGATAAATAGACTGGGCCTATACATGTAAGAGTATGTTAGCTTAGGACCGATATGGATTAGGCATAATATTGCCAGCCTATTACTGTTCCACTGCAGGGCAAAGGCCTCTTGTCATCTACTATATAAAAATAAGTCGGGTTTTCCTTCCTGACGATATAACTCCAGAACGCACGAACCGATTTCCACGGTTTTGCATTCGTTGGAAAGGTCTCGGGCTCCGTGAGGTTTATAGCAAAGAAAATTCAGGAAAAATAACAATAAATTACATTATTAGAGCTAATCAAAATAAATTAAATTACATAAATCAGATGCAACCTTCATAGTCACTATGAAGAACTAAGACACAAAATTAGAGAAAAGTAAATGACAGATTGACAACTGACATAATGTCAGGCAAAAAGTAAATATTGAAAATTATTAGATTTAATATTTTATTTCAGCAAAATCATAGTCTTACAATCGAATAAGTCTACTATATAAAAATAAGTCGGGTTTACGGTATTGTGTTCACTGTGAAATTGTGAAAAAAAAGGTAAAAAAATAAGTTATTCGTTTCCTAACATTTAAATTGGAAACCATCAAATCAATCACGTGTATTGTGCAAATTTTTATTGAATTTCAACAGCAGGCATTTGTCTTTAAGGTGGTAAGTTGAACCGTGTAAATTATGTGGATCGTGCGTTTGAGGTTATATTCACCACTCAGTCCATAGTCCAAAATGCCTAGAGGACGACGTGCGAACATCGGCCGCCGCACAAGACATGCAAGCCAGCAACAAGTGTATTCACAGAACTTAAGCGAAGAAAGACAAAATATAATAAGAGAAAATGCCCGATTGAGACAACGCGTGAGCACACGAAGATCATTGGCATCATACAATCGCTTGGCATTCCAATATGATCCCACTGCGAACTACAGATATCAAATATATTCTCGAGTAACTTTATTATTTATTTATTAATAACTAATATTATTGAATATAATTAATTATTAGTAACTAATAATCTATAATATATAAATGAATCGCAAAATGTGTTGGTAAGCGCATAACTCAACAACAACGCCTGGACCAATTTAGCCAATTCTTTTTTAAAATGTTCGTTGAAGTTCAAAGATGGTTTTTACGGCGAGAAAAATTGTCGAATAATTGCCGGGAAAACCCTAAAAACAGCCCTTTTCTTTTTCCCATACAAACGTTTTCTAACTAAAATGAGCTTTATTGCTATTGTGTAAAGTTCATATTGAATTACAAGCACTCACTGTTGTTTAAACAATGTAGGTATGGTCCTAACGTCAAAGAGTCAATTTGCACATTAAAAGATATACGGAGCAATCATAACCAATTTGGTGGTGAAATGATTTTATTAGCAGGAGATTTTCGTCAAACATTGCCAGTGATTCCCGATCAACACCAGCTAATGAACTCAATGCATGTCTAAAGTCCTCCAATTGCGGAAACATGTCAAAGTACTTCATTTAAGCAAGAATATGCGTGTCGAGTTGCAAAATGACCAATCTGGAAACATATTCTCTAAACAACAATGAGTTGTTAACATTGGTAGTCCTATAGACATGTTGACTGGCTGCATTAACATTCCTCAAAGTTTTTGTCAGTAAACTCGATCAAAAGATGAACTTATTCAGAAGGTGTTTCCAAATGTTTCTCAAAATTACAGGAACCATGATTGGTTGAGCGAACGAGCTATATTGGCTGTAAAAGACATAGATGTAAATGAATTAAATTAAAAAATACAAGAACAAATTACAGGCGAATCGAGGATATATAAATCAGTTGATTCGGCTATTAACCAAGATTTTGTAGTAAACTATCCACCAGAATTTTTAAACTCGCTGGATTTGCCAGGATTGCCACCTCACAATCTTCAATTAAAGGTAGGATCGGTAGTTATAATGTTGACAAATGCCAACCAACCGCGCCTTTGCAACGGCACACGGTTAGCGATAAAAAAATTACTTAACAACTTGATAGAAGCAACTATACTGAAAGGAAAGCATAAAGGACAAGACGTTCTCATACCGCGCATCTCAATGATTCCGAATGATATGCCGTTTGACTTTAAACGACTACAGTTTCGATTTAATCTTGCTTTTGCTATGACCATAAACAAGTCCCAGGGGCAATCATTAAGTGTTTGTGGTATTAATCTGGAAAACCCATGTTTCTCACATGGTCAATTGTATGTGGCCTGTTCCCGTGTTGGAAAACCATCAGATTTGTTTGTCTATGCGCCAGATAATCAAACAAAAAACATCGTATATCACAAAGCACTACAATGAAAATAAAAATGATTTTTGTTAATAATTATGATTCACATGATTAACAAATAAAGAGATTACTTATGTTTTATTTAATTACATTTCTTATTCACAACGCCCTATCACCAGGGTGACGGTTCTGTTCAGGAGATTTTTTTGCCCTGACTATAAAATATGTAGGAACAAAAAAATGTCACATTACAAATCATTTTGACAGGACTTTATTGCAATTTAATTAGGCAGTACGAAGTCTGCCGGGTCAGCTAGTACAGAGAATAAAAATAACCATTATCAAAGCTTACAATCTAACATACATTATTGATATATAAAAAGAATTTCATTCTTCGGAGATCGGTTTCCTTAGTTTGTTTTGCTTTCGCATAGGCGTCCCCCATACTCTTCCATAGTTCCCGGTAATGGGTTACCCTCTTCCAAATTGGCCCCGCTTTTACTTTCAGATCCTCATAAAGATAATACATGAAATAAAATAAATTGAAATATAATGGATTGAATTGAATAGAAGTAGTGTTCATACACCACTTCAACTCATCACACAGACTTCAACACGCAAACCACACACTAAATAATACTACTACTAATACTGATTAATGGTGCTAGAATGTCATTCCATTTATTTCTGATGCACACTCTTAATTGTCTGGTTAATAAATTGTAGATCCGTAATTGGCTGTGACATTAATTTACCATTACCGAACTAAAATTTGTAAAAAAAAAACTGGATATTGTGTAAAAAATAATATTTTAATCACCAATCTTGCTCAAGCAAGACGTGTTGGCGATTTCAAACTTACGTTCAGGTCTTAAGTCCAAGTTTTATAGTCTTAGCTAATGACAGATTTCCTTTAAAAAAGAGTTCAATCTCATAGCATGTGTATGTTGTTACTAAGATACTCATAACATTTGAATCTAAATTATATTCGTATCTTTCTTTACTAAACAGCTCATTTAAGTTTAGTAAGTAACAAAAAATACTAAGATGTCGTTGAAAGTAATATAGTGCCTACAAATAATATAGTAACAAGTAATGTAGTATTTTTGTAAAAATGAGCAGAAAATACGGTTTCTGCTAAACATTAGATATCTTCGGATCTAAAACAGTCATATGCAGGTACCTTATTTGTATTATGTATTTGAAGAGGTCCATAGTAACATACCGTTACTTACCAAAATATCCCCACATTTATGCGACTGAACTCTGTCAGTTTACCTAGTTGATTTTTTGTGAAAAATAGATTGCAATCTGAGCCACTGACATCTAGCTAATCTTTTGACAAATTACCTCTTCTAATACCCGAACATCTTGGCATTTTTGGCTAGAAACTAAAGAAAATATTATTGAATCCTACTATTTTTAATTATGATCTAACTCTGTCAATTCCACATACATACATACTAAAACCGCTCTCGAAAGTCTGAAATTTGTGCTAAAAACAACAGACTATTAACGTTTATATCTAGACACTGCAGATCCACTGAAGCGTGGAAGGTCGAGTGGAGGGCAGTACCAACGACGGTCGCCAACTAAATGATCCGATCCATTAAGTATATAGCGAGATGTTCCATCGCGGAATGTGTTCGGAGATAACATGGATAGATAGTAGGATAATATTGCAGCGCTAAATATAGACATATGAACTGACAACGTTAAAGAGGAACGAAATAAATTACTTACTCCTGGACACCAGACCATCCAGTCCGTTCACTAAAAACCTCCCAGTGAAGACTTGAGTGAAATTAACTGTCAATGCCTAGCATTAGTATGGAATGACAGCTCAATTCGCCTTCACTTCACCTAAATTTTCGTGGGTTGATTTTAAGTCGTCTTCTACCGGAATTCCAGACACAATTAAATTACCTATTGTTCGCGGAAGCCGGCTCTCGCTTGGGACCTGATAAACAACCAGGATCGCACTGTAGAATGTGATGTGTTTGCGGATGATTGGTAACGGCATGGTTGAAAAAAAAGACCAAGCGAGCTTTACTTTAGTAGCATAAATGGTGTTTGACTTCTGACATACATAAACTTACGCCTTTTTCCCATGGGGGTAGGCAGAAACTACAGAGCACCATGTGCTACGATTGTTACATACTTCTTTTTATAGTGGTAAATTCTCCGCCAAAATGACAGTAAACAGACAGAAACCTCACGCATAATGGGTTGGCATCATCTCTCAGCGCCACCATCACCGTGCGCGCTTATTGGTTAAATCAAATAGCACGCGCTTCTTGTAACGCAATTCCGTCCCTTTCTCCAAATCACACCTAAAAAAAGTATCCAGCAAACGAGAGGAAAGATGGTACACGTCAAAAATGTCTGCATACTAACTCTTTTATAGTAACCGTTGATTACATGACAGCGCAACTCTCCCACATAAACCAGAACAATCAATGTCAATGTACTCGCAATGAACATGATCTGGAGTGATTGATATCCATCATCACGTGGCAGGCGGATGCAGATGCTTTTTCAACACTCGGGAACAGACTGTGGTCTATTAGAAAGACCACACGCAATAATATTCGAACAAAAAGAGCAGTATACATCAATACTGCGCAAAAGCGGTGTCTCGGTAAAAACGAATCTCAAGATAATTGAAGTAATGTAAGTATTAGTTATTTGAGATAGGAAAATCTTTGTTAGTCTATGGTAAACGATGATGTGGTCGACGATGAAACACGCTTGGCTAGAAGTAACCTATTCCCTCTTGATTTAAAAGACCCCTAGCTTGTAGTCGTTGTTGTTTTAAGTAAGACAGCTAATAGGGTTAGTTCATTACATTAGGGCTGCCATAAGAAAGGATCTTCCACACGTTTTTATACTATATTACTATCTACTCATATAGTCTAAAAACGTGTGGAAGACTGTATACGAAAAGAAATTGAGCTATGGTATAATTTTCTAAACGAAAACTTAAGATTCCTTTTTAAGCATATTGCGTACACGGAGGAGAGCCAGATTTGGTTTGGTTAAAGTTTATGTGAATAAGAATTGCAAAAAGCTATCCGGTCAAACTTCTATCACTAGAGACCACTAGTTTTAAGAATTTAATAAAGTTAGTGACGAACCAAAGGTATCGGTTCGTATTGATACTATGTTTTACTAGCAACAAAGTACAACACAACAGTACAGTACGAATATAAGCGAATTAACTCTTGGAAACAATTACACTGAAGATCGTTTAGAACATGCGGCGCAAACGTTCTAGATATTCATTGTTTATGAACTCGTACATTCCAAAGATATTACTAACGATCCCAGGAAGCAGTACCTACCTATACTCAATGATATTCAATAATCGAATTAAATATTTTAATCGAAAATTGTATTCGGAATATCAAAAGCAAGCAAAGCTAAAAAGGACCTGTTTCCTGGAACGCGACGACTATTAATATTAAAATCTCAATCGTTTTCGCTTTGAATATTTCTATGAGTTTCATTCAGTTATTACGGTATCTCGGTATTACACACCATCCAATTTAGATTCTCGTATTTTATATAGATCTATATATTATTTAAAATACATTATAATAAATCTGTACAGGAGAAGTGTCTATATATGGAAGATATTTTAGAAATAATAATCTTTTGAGCGCAATGGAACGCAACTAAATGATCTCTAGAATTTTTGGTTGTGCGTTTGTGCGCCAATCTCGACTTGGTTGACAGAAGAAGAAGTGCTTGTTGTGTTTCAATATATACTCAAATTAAAAAGTTATTTCAACAGTTCTCCAAGTATAATTTCTGAGGAATCTACTACAAATCACTGTGAATATCTGTTACTTTTTGTCGCAATTTTTGGTTGTGCGTTTGTGCGCCAATCTCGACTTGGTTGACAGAAGAAGAAGTGCTTGTTGTGTTTCAATATATACTCAAATTAAAAAGTTATTTCAACAGTTCTCCAAGTATGATTTCTGAGGAATCTACTACAAATCACTGTGAATATCTGTTACTTTTTGTCGCAAAAACTGATGGACAGATTTTGAAGAAACAAACTATTGACGGAAATCTTCGACATTCCTCATCCGATTGCAAATATTCTTAAACTAATGAAAACCTACATAATCGTCGATTATGTAGCTTTTGTGTTAAAGGATATGTTTTATGGTTAAGTAGACCTGCAGGTGAACGAAGTAGCGGGCAGAAACTAGTAATTTATAAATTAACAAACGCAGATCGAGTCTGGACTGTTAGTGTATAAATATGTATATATTATACGAGCGGACGTCACGCGGTTTCACCCGCAAAGTTCCCGTTCCCGTGGGAATACAGGAAAAAAAAGGTAGCATATGTCACTCAGGGATAGTGTAGCTTCCCAACGGTGAAAGAATTTTCCAAATCGATCCAGTGGTCCCAATTGAATATGAACCTTATCCTGTTTGACATAAAGTTGAAAAACGATCAAAGAAATTTGACACATTGGAGTAACTTGATGTGCTGACGTCTGTACATACAAAAATACAAATCTTTCCTATTTATAATATTCTTCTTCTCATCGTGTAGTTAGTGACTAACATTGTGTAAGAATTTTAATGCCGCCCATGGGCAAGGCATGGCTTATAATATAAGTAAGTATAGATGAATTAATTGGATACTATGTGGTAAGTATACATGTATATATGGCATCACAAGATATTCCACACTTCTGAAAACATGACTCCGAACTTCACAGAGTAACAAGCCGTTTACTCGACAGAGTTGTGAATTAGTAATAACTTGTGAATGTTGTCTCAAAGGTGTCCATATTGCTTAGGCAATGTGCGGTTGCGCCGAGTTTAGGCAGGGACTGAATGGCAATTATCACGATGTATCCACTGCCTACATTAGTAACCTAAGTCTCGCATAGTTGTTAAATTACTATAGGTTTGTCGCTAAGCCCTCTTGTTTTGTAACAAAATTGAGCTATATATGTATTAGACAGAGAGACTTGTTTTGAATGGGTCCTGGGGAATTCGTTACGCCACATCTTCTCAACGAGAGGAAGAGGCGACGAGCGGGCTTTATATGGGACTATCTATTATGTAATTTTGACGTTCAAAAAGTGCTGATCTTCAGCCTAATTACAAAAAAATGACTGATGATTTTGATTTCACTTCCATTTAATAAGTGCGCTGTTTCGCAATCATCATCGTGAATTCTTTTAATACGTGTCATTAGCAGCGATAAATGCGTTTTTACGTCTAGAACGGTCGTAGCAATCATGTTACTCAATATATCTTTCCTGACCTTCATTAGCCTTAGTTTTACCAGCTACAATTTTCTTTATTTGGTCTCAAACGTGTCTATCTCGATGACTTTATGTGTACAGCATAACTTGCCTTTTTGATGCGGACCGTTTTAAACAACATCGATATACGAAGTATAACATGATGTACATATTTAAAAGGAACAATTCAATGTTCCACAAGATCCGACGCATCTCTGTATTAAAGCAACAAAAACCGTCTGCGATACTGAAAGCCAGACGCCCTCGAGTGCGGCTCTGATGCATCAAAATAGTGGTTTGCTTTCAAAGGCACGGCGCGACGCGACGCGGCTCGGCTCGGCGCTGCTACCCGACTAAGTTCCTTGAATTTATAATTGTTACCGGGTGCTTGTGGCGCGTGGCGTGCCGATCTCACTCACACCCACACTTGCTGCGTAATTAGGCATCTCCTCATGGCTTAGGCGCAAAATGTGTACTGGTCGTAAAATGTCTCTTTCTCATAATAACGCCTGCGCAAAACTACTTTTTTTCGAAAAAAGTCGCGTTTACAATGCCTCTTTCGCAAAATGTCGCCGGAATGAGTAACTTAGAATAAAATAAAGCCAAGTTTAAAAAAGGTTTGTTTTCCGTGCCTATTTAAAAAAATATTTTTAGTTACTGACACAGAGACATTCTGCGAAAGAGGTCTTGTTAGAAAGCGACACTCTGCAAAAGCGACATTAAGAGAAAGAGACATACTTAAATAAATAATATTCCACAACTTTTCACTCAACGCCATTTAGTCCCAAGCTAAACTTGAGAGCTTGTGCTATAGGTACTAATCAGCTGATAAACATACTTACATATTTCTAAATTCATACATATTATAGATAAATTACACCCAGACACATAACAAATTATCGTGCACAACACACAAACATTTATCCTGGGTGGGAATCGAACCCACGACCTCCGGCATAGCAGTCAGGGTCACTAACTACTAGACCAACAGGCCAGTCAATGAGACATTCAGTCAGACATTTTGCGACTAAGCCCTCCTCATCTCTCTCCTTTATTTTGTGACTGGCAATTCCTTTCTTTCATAAGTCATAGTCACCTTCGTTTATTAGAACGCTCTGAAGCGTTCTCGGCCGTTACGTAAAAGCAACTTTTCCAACTGAAAAACTTGATATTTTAGCATCGATTTACCTTGGAAACTTGTGTTCTCACGGTCTGCTGTTATTATTTTAGTTTTGTTGCCTGAATATTCCATTTAGGAATTCTATTTCAGAGGTAACCATGCATCTTTACGGGCTCCTGTCTATTACTTGCTTTCCAAAATGAAGAGCTACGCTAGAGACGTCAAATGTAGGCGTTGTAAAACGAAAATAATTCTAGCTAGACGGTTGGCAACCGAATTTAGCCAGCAACAGACTGGCTCAGCAATTATTGCTTGCCCTCAAATAACATTATAATGGTTGGCTGACGACGTGCATATTATTTGTCCATTACGCCACACGACGGAACGATATCCAGGGCTGTATGGATACCGAAACGAATCCGGATTAAAAAGAAACTGAAGCAAATTGTTCCGAAGCTTCTAGTCTAAGCGTCAATGTGAATCATCGTTGATAGTAAAATTATATCTTAAAAATTAAAAATTATTTACTCAAATTAGGCTGATGAAAAGATGACAAGCACTTTTTTGAACGTCAAAAATTGCTCAAGACAGTACTTCAAAAAACCCACGCGTCCTAATATATTGCTGGGACGATGAAGTTGCGCAACAAACTCCCCAGCAAAAAAGAATATGAATGCAAGGAGTCTCGGAAACCTTACCATATGTTCTGGCCAATAATAAACAATTTATTCCGGAAAATAAAATTCCAATAATAAATTACAGAACATTGAGTAATAACGAGATTAATAAGAGTATTTGCGTTGGTGGCATGATGACATACAAAGAGCACGTGTATCAATTCACTGTAGTTAATTACCGGGGAATTACCGCTTCTCTAAGTTCCGTCTAGATTACTTAATTATTGTCTATGATTTACATACAGTCTATGCGTATAGATTCCCTATTTCTCTCAATGGTAATATTAGCCATAACACTTCTAGAATCCCCTTTCCTCTCGCCGGTAATATTAGCTATTGGACTTCTAGATTCCTCTTTCTTGTCCCCGGTCATTTTTATAGTCAGAAGGCTTTCAGATTTCCTATTTCTCTCACCACAATATTGGCCACATGGTTGCCAGATTCCCTATTTCTCTCACCGCATCCAGATCTCTAATGGCTCTAGCGTCGACAGCCCTACAGCTTCGCAAGTTGGCGAGCCCATCCAGTGGGTTTTGATATATTTATTATACGCACATCGTCAGGCGTGGCCTATTGATGGATGGTGTGAAATTAAAAGCCGTTCAGAGTCGATTACGAGTGAAATGGCTGCGCGTCCACGTTCTATTTGTACGTAAGTCGTTACATGATGACTTATGAATAGGAAATCATGTAGGAATTTGTTTTATGCACATTGAGGCGGATGGAAGTCGATACAGTATTTTTTCGGACCATTTGAAGAAGTGTATCGTTCTAATAAATATTTTGATCGTGCGTGCTGTGAATCAACGGCAGAGGAATTTCGATAGAAATCATTACATTCCTACAAAGTTTTTTTTTTATCTACAGTATCGTTAGCGTCATCGTGATTTGGATTTGTAATGTTAATGCATTATTGTGAAATAATAGTAATTAGACGTTTGTGTTAATTGATTTGCATTAAAATCCGGTTTGTTTTATTTATCTGTACTAATAAATAAAATTGAGTGTCTGTTTGTAATATTAAAATAACAGCTTTATACTAAATGCGTTTGAAAGTATATACGGTAGTTCTGTCTGTTTGTTCTGGCGTTTGGGCTGAGTTTTACAGAACTCTCAATGTCAAAGAGACAAAAAAAATTAGAACCCTCCACGCTCTCCACGTGGACAAAGTTATGTAAAATTTTGTTTTAACAAAACTGCGTAACAATTACACAAAAACTCCCTACAGTATTATTTACACACACTAATAATTTACATGATTAACAAAAACTATACAACAAATTACAACCCGTAACGGCCATTTTGTTTAGTTTCAGTAAAAACTATTCTCTAACATGCTCCCCGCAGTGCCATATTTACGATATCTTGTGTCCACTGAACGTAATACGGGTAGGTATTATTGTTAGTAAAATGCTATATGTCACAAGACTGTTGTCTATATATTGTCCCAACTTACATACATGTGTAGAAAAAGATAACATCGATAATGCGATAAATTCTAACGATACAGAAATTATTGACAAGTTCTTAAATCTTTAGTGTATGCTTGTTAGGTTTCGTCGCGTTGAGAGGATAGATGATATGTGAATAACAAAAGGTATTCATAAGGCTGGTGTAACTAAAAACGCTGCAAGGGGACGCTCTAAAAGGACATACACTGACCGTATTGATAAAGTTCTTCAAAAGGTCAGGTGCGTTGTAATCGCAACGGGCGTGCGTGTATGACCAGATTGTATAAAATGTAAATAAGGTAAAAGACGAGTTAATAAACATTAACTCGATTTTTACCTTATTTACATTTTATATTCGTATTCTTCATTTGTATTCTTAAATCTCGTGTTAAAGGTAAATATGAAGCATGTCCTCAAGGAATATTCAAGCGCCTTCCCGTTCAAATAAAATGGTGAAGTTCTTGGCGCAACTAACTTCCTCTCCATCCTATATTCCTGACACATCGGAAGTGCGCTTCCACATTATTTCCCAACATTTCTGACGTATGATTTTTACTTACTCGGCTGCCAACTACTCTTGGCTATCAGTTCGTTACCGCGGCCGGTTCTAAGCCAAGTGTCCCGCCCACTGCACGCTTGTCTTCATATTTCTCTATACCGATATACATAGGTACATTTAATCCTTATTTAATGCTCGAGATCTTCTAATTCAATGGTCCGTGTGTACAAAACAAGTTTAGTGCGCTTCTTAACATTGTATCAGGAACGGGCGTTCCGTGAGCATAATTTACAGAAACAGCGGGCGTGCGCACTGTGCCCAGCTATGTGGGACAACTACAAAATTCTCGAAGTCGTCCATGGAGCGTCACGCTCAATAAATCCAACAAATCCAGTGTCGGTTAAGTGACAAAGAAATTTGTGGTAGCAATAATGTTCTAATGATATCACGCGATACGCCTCGAATAACCAAGCCGCTAAATGCCCATTCTCACGATACGAATACAAAAACTCCCCGTTCACCGTCGTTCCGCTCACCCTTTTCCGATTATATTGTTGCTAGAATTCGGTGTTAATTTTCTATCGTAATTACGAAAGTTTTTATGAGCGCGTGTGCTATGTGTTCGTGGGTTTATTAGGAAGTTATATAATAGTTGGTGCAGGCCGTTTGTCCAGGGCTGAGCGAGGTCGAGCACGCTGCGGAGTTCACTCTAACGGTACGTACCGGTACCGGCCCACTAGCGACACACCACGTGCCCTTCTTTCGATACGCCTCAGCCTGCAGCCCATCGCGCGCCAAGCCTCCAGCTGCGCGGCGTGCGGTCGCTCGCTAAATGAATACGTCTTGTTGGAGTCGTCAAACGTCTGTAGAAAGTTTAGACTGTCGCGTACGTGTCTTTATCGCTTCCCTAATTACCTCGTTCAAACAATCGTCTGGAAAGCGGTAAAAATTCTAACGCCGCCGACACGAAAGTCAATTCTGGTGAATTTGCATAAAGCCCGAGTCGAGCTTTGACGTTTCGATTTTCGCTTAATTAACGCTCGTCGGGGGTTGGCTTTCGTCGAAAGAAAGAGTTAGATTTTCCTCTCGCTCCCGTTCGTTTCCGTCGCCCGATGCCTTCTTCATTTTGAATTTTAGGTCGGACTTTATTCGGAGGCAATAAATTGATGTCGTCGAAGTTTCTCCCGTCTTTTGATAGTCTAATAATTTTATCTTCATCAAGGTTTTATTTTGTTATCGTCCTGTGATGAAGACATTTCGTTTTGGGGATATTTTGCAGCGTGGTGCAAAATATGCATATGTGCATATGTGCATATGTAATGGTTGTGTGCGTCGATATGTAGGTAAACAGCGCGGTTGCTGGAGGTTGCGGTGTCGGCACAGTGGTGGCCGGTGCGGGAGTGCACGCGGCGCGGCCACACGGCGACATGCGGCGCGGCGCTCGCTCGGTACGTGCCCGCCGTATACGTGACTGTAAGATGACCGAGGAGACTCGTCGACTATTTGCATAATAAGCCCGTCCACCGCTCCGGGAGATTAAACTTTGGCGTATGACGTCCTGGCTGCAGCTCTCGTATAATTCAATAGTGGCAAACTGATTTCCAACTCCCTATCTAGAGCCGTCGCTCCGCCGCTCGTGATTGATTGCACCGATTTACGTTCTGACTACGTAGGGAGACAGCCTGAAGCGATTCGCCCTGTAACAGACTCTATCTTTTTTGCCTCGTGCATACGAATATTGGATGCGGAAATAATTACCCAATCTTTTCAACGTCAAGGTGTATCTTTGTAACGACTTGATATATTCAATTATTTATGCAATGTACAATGGGTTGAAGGCTCCCGTGGATGCACGTTTAAAAGGCCATTAAAATGTCACAGGCTTGACGTGGGTAAACTGAACGCGTCCCTAGAGGCGGTGCGGCAAATTAATTATTTATAGTTCTTATAAATGAGCGGTGCGGCGACGGAGCCTGCTCGCGGCCGCGCTCAAGCAGACGATCGCTGTCACGTCCAGTCTTACAAATTTCGATATTAATTCGGAAGTGAGGAGCTCGTCGGAAGGTCGCCGCCGGCCGCTGCCGCCGCGGGCCGGCCTAGCTCTCTCTTTGTTTGTGCACTGCTATTTGGGATGCGCGGCGTCTCTCTCCCGTGTATGAGCTTGTCCTTGTCCGGACAAGGGTTGTCGGGTCCGGCCGGTAATAAATGCCCGTCCGGCCCACTCCACCGTTTCACTTTTCTCAATTTCGTTGACCCCATTAACAGAGACGCGCTCCGTTTGGCTCGCAACCCTCTCGCGTGCCGTTACACTGTCACATTCATTGTCAATTAAATACTTTCCGCTCCTAAGTATGAAATTTTATACGGACGGTTAAACTTTAGTATTTGATATATCGGTGCGAGGTTTATTAACGCTCCGTCGGCTCCAGAGTATGCTCGCGTTGGAGAACACGGAGACGAGAAACCGAAAACACTCGAAGCTCTCGACAGATCTGCGAGGGTTGAGGCTGGCGGTGCTGCATCACTCGCAACCACACCAACCGCATTACGATGCAGACTTATGAACCACGGTGTCAACGTCTAGACGGGATAAATGCGACACGTTGATATCGATTATGCAGTTAAGAGAAATTATGTAAGTAGGGAGAGGCGCGGAAAGCCCCCCGAGTCGTCCCCAGGGTCGGGACAAAGCGTGGCTCGCTTCTTAATTACTTGTGACGCTACAGATATCTTCCCTCGAATGCGGTAAAGGGTGACATCTGACAGGCGGAGGTCGTGCGCGAACGAGCGTGGCTGTCGCCGCACTTCCCGCGAAACTAATATGCCTACTGGTGCTCCTCCCGGGCCGCTTGCCGAACATAATACGCGCCCCGTTATGAAAACATTATGATGCGTGGCTCGTGCTCTGTTAATTACGCCGGAATGTGATGTGTATATTATCTGAAATGAGCGAATACTTCAGCTGTATCGGCTTACGTAACTCCCTTTTCTCATTATTAATTTTTAATAAACGCATGGACGCTGCGGCCTCTCAGATAATCTCCGATTAACACTAAACGTTCCAAGTCGTAGTTAGATATCCGTCGAGGACGATTTGCTAGTTTTAATGTTTTGTCCACAACGTAGTGAACTTTTACAATTCAATTTGAGCACTCCCGTTATGTAGTTCGAATTTGTAGATTGTTTTGTTCGCTTGTGTAGCTGTAATAATAATTTATAAAGTTTCCGATGTCGGGCCGTTGCGGTCGGATGCCGTTGGACACGAAATTCATTTAGAACCGAATACGAATAACAGAGAATGAATTTACATGGAAGCAATCAAAATAAGGGGTAGCGCAGCGACGCTTATTGCCGAGTTTGATTTAATTAGTCCCTGCATAATGGGATCGTCAACTGTTCTGTTTTTTCGTGCACGGTTTGGATCATTGGCTATTATTGTCTCGAAGACGTTTGCGAGCGTCTTGCGTGGCGGTTGTCATCAATCAATGTTCGCGTCGTCGCTTACATTTCGGTGTTCACAAACGCAAGTCAATAATTGCTATCGACATTAACGTCGACAGTGAGTGCGCAGTGTGCTGCCGGCTTGCCGCCATTAACTCGGCTTTGTTGCACACACGTGCACGACTCTTTGTGATGTGATACGCGCCACTTTGTATCGACTGTCTATTGTGTACGCGAAATTTTCTTCAGATAACGGTGCAACGTCACTTGGCAACACAATATTGTTAAGATAAGAACGTTTCACATTACTCCTCTTGTGTTCAGATGCCGAATGTTTTTGTTCAAACATTATTGTAAATGTAAACTTCCTCCGGCTCGGGAGGATGATGAAATATAAATAGTGAAAATGCTGTTCACGAAACATCGCCATTTTGTGGGGAGTTTTTGTCCAAAACCACAAAAAAATCGTCAAAGCAATTTCGGCGGAAATAGAGATAGGATATTTCCGCAGTGGTATGGACTGGCTCAACATTTGCCTAATAAGTAGAAACGATAAAAAAACAGGTAATTGTAGATGTAGGTTTGATGGAAATATATGAGATTCTGATTTGAATAAACATTCATCAGTTCATTGACTTTGTTATTTTAGTGTAGTTTCTGGTTCGAGCTTTCCTTGACCCGTAGTTTAGTTTTAATTTCTAAAACAACAGCGATATTCATTAATTTGCTATTTGTTTAATTTCGCGTCTATTTGTTTATAACCTTACCGTGTGTAGTACCTACTCTTACGTTTTGCTTTGGATTCCCATCATATCTCCAACCGACGGTACATGTAGGTACCTACTGATTAATGTGTACATTCAAAACGCGTGTCACCAGGCTGCTCTAAACACCATCAGTCTTGACTGACCCCGTTCCAACTACATTCATGTCAGAGGATAGGGCTGATCCAATGGTTTTTGTACTGCTTCACACTTTTTGTTTGAGTTTGCATATAGTCGTATGTTAACTCGTTCACACTTGTCTTGGCTAAGAAGGTGGAAAAAGAAAGGAGCTTTTCACACTTACCTAATGTTATAAATGCGAATGTAAAATCTTTTGCACCGGTTCGCATGAAATTGAAAAAAAAAATAGCACTATGTCTAATTGCCATGACATTTGGATACAACCAGATAGATGTTCAAGTGCAATTTACTTCCAGTCTTCTTTAAAGTTCTATTAAATATAGATATTTTTTTCAATATGTATGTTTTGGATATTATGTGGCTGCATGCTGCTTGTTATATCACTTACGTGTAGAAATGAATGTCCATAAAACACACACGTTGCAAGTGAAAGTTGAGACACTTGGGCGTATTTATAACAACCATCATTGCAATCTTTCATCAATATTGCATTGAGAGGTATTGTTTTTAAACTAGTCAGACAGGTTTGGTTCAACTCATTCAAGAGATAACTTAAACCATGTATTTTTTTATAGTATAGAAATACCTACTAAATTCACTGGTATTGTTAGTTAGTCGATGTCAAAGACAAATGATCCTCGTAAAATATTTTTAATCAGCGACCCGAGAATCCTCTACACTCTATTCAACAATGTACCGAACGAAAACATTTCAATAGATCTCTTCTCATGCTACATTATAATCTTAAGCAACAGACATGAGCAATAAGTCAAGAACACAAAGACGAAGGCTTAATTAAAAGCTTTGCCTACCGAAAGCTCACGTACGAACTATCACAATTTTTTCTCACAAATTGCTGGAGTGTATACGTGAGAGTGCGATCGGTGTGTAGAGGAAACGTCAGTAGACCGAATATCATCCTTACTGGTACGAAATAAAGGTGCTATCAGTGTTACTGTAGACTTGCGGTTGACTGTACAACAACCATCTGTGGTTGGCTTGCTGGATAAGAACGTGACTCCATCTATCGTTACTTTACATCTGTAGCTCACGGGGCATGTTAGAGAAATAACATGTTAACATGATTTTTGGTCTAGTAGCAAGAAACAGTTCCCAGATCGAGCTGAAGATGAGATTTTGTTTTGTTAAGAAATTGGGATTAGGTTAGTAACAGTTCTTGTTATTTGAGACATGAGACAAAGTCCTCCGCTGTCAATAGTGTTCGGTGCTTGTCCCTTTCTTTTTATAGCATTATCCGCACAATTTCCGAACCATCGAAACCCTCCCATATATTTCCACTACTTTATTATCAAATCTGATCACACTCCAGCATAAAAAGGCGCAATCTCCATCAATATCGCCCTGCAAAAACCGCTCCATTTTACTAATCTAAGTGGGTATATGTGGCAACGCGGGAGCACGCAGCGGCCTCCACCAAAAAGCGCTCTCTCTAAAAACTGGAATATATAGGCTCTTACTGTCCAAACGCTGGGTGAAGGTATATTTCACTGGAGTTAGTGGCTATCTCCCGCTTATGTAGTTATGTTATGAATCGATTTGCTCACTGCCCTTACTAGGGAGACAGGAGATAGTTTCAAGATAAACAACAGTGCGTTGTGTAATAAGGTCGCATTTTGAACACGCGTTATTGTTGTCTTAATAGTCGAATCGTAATAATCTCATCGACATTTTATCATAGTAAAGTACAGTGTAATGTTTCTGGAAGCATCATCGGATTATGCTACTAAAGGTTTCCAGTTGCGTCTTAGTAATTGAATGTAACTTCAAATAACAGTCATTGACTCGTTTAGGATCAGATTACTATGTATCAAATTGTTTGTCGATTTACAACAAAGCTAAGCAGTAACGTTGTTACATATGTAATTACACCTGTATTCCCCGAAGGTTAGGCGGAGGCGTGTCAGACATATCACCAGTTACGTTTAAGTTTTACGTATTGTTGCATGAGATAGTGTGTATAAATTTGGTCTAGATATACTCAGCAGTGTCAATGCACCCTGAGACAACAGCATACCCTAAGCTACTCAAGTCCTTACAAACACCCCAATATCATATGTAGAGAACGTACTAATAAAACAAAAGTAGATGTACCCTTGTCTATCACTTCGCTATTACCGAGGGAGCGAGGCAGCACGAAAGTTATCGCCGAACCGATTTCTATTCATGACGCGCGCACGCACATCGACATATTGCGTACACTTTCCAACGCAGCCGAGACACAAATCAGATTCACTTCACTTGGTGCGAATCGTACGATTTATGGCTGAGTTAGGCGTTGATTGTATTACTCCGGTACTTGTACGAATGTTTGGTTTACTTTGATTGCTTCGCCGGAAGCGTCAATATCACAGATGTCTTCATACATAAGTCCTACATGAATACTGAGACGATTATTCTGGTGTCCTATATCTGTTTATGTTACAGAACAATACATACACAGGTTATGTTCTGTGAGTAATTCCACTTCGGAAGTTAGTGAATTTGACCCAGCTTTTTTGAATTGTTGTCAACGTTCTGTTTTTCTGGTCTTTTACTGTCTAATGAAATAATATAACTTATCAAAAAGCTTTTAGCTATAAACAGTATGAAATATTTCGTTGAATTTTTAACACCTCGCAGATGTGGAAATGGTAATGCACTGAAAACATCTCGGAAGTATTCCTCAAAGTAGTTTCACAGTAGATTCAGTATGAATATTAAAGTCCCTGGATGCACCTGTTAGCTTTATCTATAATGTCGCTAAATATTGTTGATTTGAGGCTGCAGATATACTTTAAAATGTTTTACTAGTTTATTTGAATATTTAAAAGTGATTGCAACTGACTTCCGGTGATCTAAATATCGTCTTAAATAAAAACGGAAGTCGGTTGCAAACTTGATAAATATAATATTTGTAAATCTTTTCTTCCGGAAATCGGTTGCAAACTTGATAAATATAATATTTTAATTCTTTTCTTCCGGAAGTCGGTTGCAAACTTGATAAATATAATGTTTTAAATCTTTTCTTCCGGAAGTGGCTCTGCGCGCCATTTATTTGTAGTTTTTAGGTTAGATTTAGTATAAAAGCACATGCTGGTGCGTTTTTGAGTCAGTTATTACAAAATAAAGATCAAGAACGGTGCACTGCTCCTTTGATTGTCGCTTCCTTACCTGATTTCTTATATCAGAAGTGGAATAGTACCCAAAAAGTGCAATTAATTTATGAACAGTTATTTTTGTCTTCGTTTAAGTATTTTTTTTTTTTTCGTGTTTGACATTATTATAAACTATACAGTGTGTAAGTGTGGGGAACTTTATTATGCCGCTAAAACGCACTCGTGATGTGATTAGCGAGTCTTCATCAAATGAATCTAGTGAATATTCCCATCGAGAGAGACAATCAAAACGCCGAAGGAATAAAAAGCCTTCACGTTCTAGTAGTCACTCACGTACCTACACAAAAAAGAAGAAATCAAAAAGAACGCGCCGAACGACGGATGTGGGCAGGTTATGTCGAACTCCAATATTACCAGAAGCTCCAGTTGGTGTGGCTGTATCTGCAGCGGTTGAAGACTGCAGTTTTGTTCCTGATCCAGGACACTCGGAAGAAAATAGAGGCCAAGCTGCTGGAAATGAACGAGAAACCGTCCCTGGACCATCGGGAGTTGCAGTTGATGGTATGGGCAGTAACCTAATGAATTTAAATTTGCCGATTAACTTGCATGATTTAGTGAACTTTATTTCTTCTTGTGTAAAACCTGATCATTCTTCACATTCCTCATTAAAATGTGATAAAGATATAATTCCTGAATTTGACCCGTCTATTAAAAATCAAAAAATAGAAAGCTGGCTCACTAAAATCGACGAATGTGCTCATATTTATGGTTGGTCTGATCAACAAACGACCCATTATGCTTTGCCAAGATTAGTAGGTCATGCAAAAAAAATGGTATGAGGGTCTTAAAACTATAAAATATACGTGGTCACAATGGCAACATAATTTAAAACGTGCGTTTCCTTCCGACACTAATTATGGTGCTTTGTTGTTTGGAATGCTAGATAAGAAATACAGAATAGGCGATTCGCTCGATGAATACTATTATGATAAAATGATTATGCTAAATGCATGTGATATATCGAACAAGAAAGCAGTAGATTGTATAATTCACGGTCTCGAGGACCGTACTATTAGAGCAGGTGCATCTTCAGCTCGTTTTGCTCAACCTGAAGATTTATTAAAATATCTTAAGGACATGTGTCGTGACCAAAGTGAAATTATGTCTAAAAATAGGTCTCAAACTCCTCTGCCAAATAATACCTCCACGATTATTTGTAACATTTGCAAAAAAAGTGGTCATCGTGCAAACCAGTGCAGGCAGTCTAATGCTAACCCCGTGTGCTTTAATTGTAAACAAACTGGCCATAGAGTTTTAGAATGTACAAAACCCCTTATCAAATGTGACAGTTGCCAAAGATATGGGCATAAAACTGAGGACTGCTTTTCAAATAAAAATAAAACAAAATAATCAAGATAAACGGGTCTTGATGACCACTTCTACTGAGTTCACAAAATAAATATTACAAAAATGCTTTTATTAATAATAATTCTAACCAGGTTCAATGTTTTATAGACTTTGTAAGTCAATGTAGGTACACTTATTAGAGATACGTTGGCATATCATTACAATTTAGTGATTAGTGATAGTTCTTTACCTGTTATTAAAGGGGTAGGTGAGACCCAAATTGTACCTTTAAGTAGAGCTGAAATATTGCTCTCTGTAGATGGAGAGGAGGCTTTGATCACGACTTATGTGGTTGCATCTGAGCAACTACATACAGTGCCTTTGTTGGTTGGGCAGAATTTCACTGAATTACCAAATATTTTAGTTATAAAGACTAACAGTAGTCTTGAGATTTTAAAACACGATAATTTTTGTACTGGTGTCTTGCCTGATATTGAACACGAAAATAGTAGGTAGCATTATTAAACTATACGTTTTTTTCGGATTATACTGGTACTAATACTGATTTAGTTAAATGTTACACTTCTACAGTTGAGGACTGTGCTATATTTGTTTTAAGTAGCTATCGTTATTTTGATAATTGTTAATATTGGGCCAAGCAAGGAGTTTACAAGATAGTGGAGAACAGTTGTGATATACCTATAATAATTTTAAATGTCGCAACATTGCATTTCAAAAAGCATAAGCTTCTAGTCGGAGCTTACAAAATCAGTTATAATAATAATATTAAAGAATTAAGTTGTTTGAATTTATAGTCAAATTATTATCCTATTGAAACCTGCGAGATTAACGTTAACTCAAAATTAACAAAATAACAAATTAATAAGGTACAAAGTTTAACTAGGTTGCACTAATCTTGGTGAAATGGAAATTAAACTTACTGATACTACTTCTGTAGTTTATAGACCTTATAGGCTGAGATAAAAGGAAAGAGAATTAGTACAGGAAATGGTTAGGGAGTTGTTAGTACATGACATCATCGAGGAATCTTCATCATGTTACGCCAGTCCGATCATACTTGTGTCTAAGAAAACTGGGGGACATCGTTTATGTGTAGACTACAGAGTTTTAAATAGCCGAATAGTTAAAGACCGACAAGTGGCTGCTTTTCAGTTTCTTAAAGATAAATTGATAGAACGCCCATTGTTGGCTTTGTATGATCCATAATTTATAATAGAACTACATACTGATGCAAGTAAAATGGGACTAGCAGGTATACTTTTGCAGAAGGAAAACGGTCTTGCTTCTTTAAGGCCAGTTGCCTACTTTAGTCGAAAAACTACTATTGATAAACAAAAATTTTACGCATATGATTTAGAAACGCTAGCAGTAGTTACTTCGCGTTTTCGTATATATTTACTCGGATTAGAATTCAATATAGTCACGGACTGTAATGCCTTAAGGTCTACTCTTTATAAGCGCGACATTTTACCACGAATTGCTAGGTGGTGGCAAATATGTAAACAAAATCATGACCACATCGGTCATTTTTCAGTTGATAAGACTTTATCTAAAATTCAAAAGGATTTATGGTGTCCAAAGATGAAAAAGTTTGCTTCAAAATATGTAAAGTCTTGCCTACATTGCGCATACGGTAAAATGCCTGCTGGAAAAAGGGAAGGCTTTTTACATCCCATACCGAAAAATTATATTCCTTTTGAAACAGTTAAATAAATAGGGACATTAGTGAATTATGAACTGAAGTTAGCGAATACATATCGAAGGATCAATGTAAACAGAAGGATAGATTTCATAAGTCTCATAACGAAGCTAAGATATATGCAATAGGGGATTTGGTAAAAAAAAAAAAAAAAAAAAAAAAAAAAAACAGATAGGTCATAATGAAGGGCAAAGCAAAAAGCTATTACCTGTATATTCAGGACCATATAAAATCACGAAAGTTTTAGAAAATGGTAGGTATGAAGTCTCAAGCATACCAGGGTCTAACATTGGAAAAAAGCGATATTGTAATATTTGGGCTGTGGATCAGATACAGCCATGGATAAGCACGAGTATAAATGAATTGAGCTCAGAATCAGAGTCAGAAAAGGAATGATCAAGTTGATTAGGGAAGTTAAATGATTTAATGAAATAAACATTTATTTTTGAGGATTTAAAATTGTTACACTAAAAGGTAAGATTTTATTGTATTGGCAATTAAATCTAGTAAGAGTTGATAATCTACATATCCCGTTAACAGTTTACCTGAAATAAAATTATTAAAAGGTTAACATGAAAAATTAATTATGTCATTACTTAAGGATTAAGTTATTGCTTGGAAGTGGAGAGAAAATTAAATATGATAATTATTGTTCGAACCGTTTTATGACGAGAATTGATTGATGAATTGATGGTATGAAAGAAAAATTGTTTAGAATTTAAATGCCTACCGGAAATATATGTAGATGATTATGAGGTGAAAGTCGTGGGGTGGTAGGTGTTGACATCTTGGGTAGTCAACAGCTGGTGAAGTCCCACACTGCATCTGTTACTTAAAGCATAGATCATATATTGGAAGTCGTACAGTGGCTGGCAAGTGAGAGAGCTTGGCCAGTGAAGCTTGCGGTGCAATGTGTGGTATTTGCAGTAGTATGTGCCTATGAGTCGCTTATTGGAAGTCGTACAGTGGCTGGCAAGTGAGAGAGCTTGGCCAGTGAAGCTTGCGGTGCAAAGAGTGACTACATAGGACATGAGTGATTGTATTTTTGTTATGAGTAGCTTGTTGGAAGTCGTACAGTGGCTGGCAAGTGAGAGAGCTTGGCCAGTGAAGCTTGCGGTGCAATGAGTGACTACATAGGACATGAGTGATTGTATTTTTGGTATGAGTAGCTTGTTGGAAGTCGTACAGTGGCTGGCAAGTGAGAGAGCTTGGCCAGTGAAGCTTGCGGTGCAATGAGTGATATGTATAGGACATGAGTGATTGTATTTTTGGTATGAGTAGCTTGTTGGAAGTCGTACAGTGGCTGGCAAGTGAGAGAGCTTGGCCAGTGAAGCTTGCGGTGCAATGAGTGATATGTATAGGACATGAGTGACTGTATTTTTGTTATGAGTAGCTTGTTGGAAGTCGTACAGTGGCTGGCAAGTGAGAGAGCTTGGCCAGTGAAGCTTGCGGTGCAATGAGTGACATGTATAGGATATGAGTGATTGTATTTTTGTTATGAGTAGCTTGTTGGAAGTCGTACAGTGGCTAACAAGCGAGTGATTGATCAGTGAAGCTTGCGGTGCAATGAGAAACGAATGTAAATTGATTTTGAATAGCGTAAATCAAGGAGTAGAGATTCTACCTGTTTAAGCGCTTTAGTTTGTAAGATTTTTGTTAACTGATGTTTTAGGGAGATAAAATGTACCTACCTATAGTTTGAGGACAAACATAATGTCAGGAAGGCCGAATGTTAGCTTTATCTATAATGTCGCTAAATATTGTTGATTTGAGGCTGCAGATATACTTTAAAATGTTTTACTAGTTTATTTGAATATTTAAAAGTGATTGCAACTGACTTCCGGTGATCTAAATATCGTCTTAAATAAAAACGGAAGTCGGTTGCAAACTTGATAAATATAATATTTGTAAATCTTTTCTTCCGGAAATCGGTTGCAAACTTGATAAATATAATATTTTAATTCTTTTCTTCCGGAAGTCGGTTGCAAACTTGATAAATATAATGTTTTAAATCTTTTCTTCCGGAAGTGGCTCTGCGCGCCATTTATTTGTAGTTTTTAGGTTAGATTTAGTATAAAAGCACATGCTGGTGCGTTTTTGAGTCAGTTATTACAAAATAAAGATCAAGAACGGTGCACTGCTCCTTTGATTGTCGCTTCCTTACCTGATTTCTTATACACCGCATGATGTACAGTACAAATGTAAAGTACTGTCTTTTATTTCCTAGAGAACGCGTTATAATCTACACGATTTTTCAGAATTGCTGAGATATCATCTTAACGTCTGTATTAATGATACAAATGCGATCAAATAAATAAATGTAATAACGTGTATATTGGCTTTCAACAATAAAGAAAATCAAGTCCCTCGAAGATGAATGTCTGTAAGGATGGTAAGTTTCGTCATGCCCTAGGGATCGGCTCAGGTCGAGCGGAGCGATTACATGACCTTTGATATCTGTGGCATTTCCACCCGTGCTATAATGAATCTGTGGACCGCACGAACTATGAAGAAATGCGGTTTGTGGTCTCGAACTAAATATTTGACTGGATTTAGATACGACTGCAGGCTTACATTTAAGTGCCTTTTAAGGCTTCACTGTATTGCTATTCTTAACAACACCTACTATAAAAGTCATAATTGTAATTTTTCCGACCGCAAATAACATTAAATTACAAAATAACATATTTTCTCGTTTACAATTTACCGTCGTGAGCGTCGCATAACAGTCGAGGTATTCCCTGAACGTTAAATTGTCTTGGAGCCAACAACGAACTGAATCAAAAGGAAAAATGGCGAAAAAAGCAATATCCAACTTCCTTTCGTAACAAAGCAGCAACAGAAAAACTAAATGAGGCTTGTAACCGTAAAGAACATGGAAATGCAGACGGAAGCTCCCCACTGCAACGAAGAATAACACAAATTGAAAATTTATAGTTAGGTAATCATGTGATCTGTTTATTTTGATTCCGAGAATTTTCGCTTACATGACATCCTGATACTTTGGTGTTCGCAAGCAATTGTTCGGTCGTTTTATCTTATCTGCACTAACGCAATTTACGTCATTGCATTACGCGACCGTTCCATTGTATCTGTGTCGGCTGTGTCGCTCAGTGAGACCCGAAATTTTCCAAAGGGCCCGCAATTTACTTACCCTTGGTGCGTAAATTGGTCTAGAGTTGTAGTATTATCGCTTCAGAAACTATCGACGGTCGTATCGTCCCTCGCAGTTTTCCTCTTTTCCTGCGTTGGACAATTCTGATATATTGACGAGTTTCCGACGGCATTTTGTTCGGCGAAAAAACAGTGCGGCGCCCCCTCCTCCCTCCGGATCACTGTCGTTGTTTAGCGCCGCGAAAATGGAAGGATATTTTCTTTTCTGGTGAGATTTTAGAACGCGCCCGTTCGCCGAGACAACATGAAATATGAAGTGAACCGCGTGATAAATGAAAAACAACGTTCGGTTCGCGTTGTCGGACCTCGCGTGATTACATACCTTTTTTCAAAAACTGTTACAAATTCTTTGTGAAAACGAAAGTAGTGGGCCACGTGTTTGATTATTGAATTGTGTAACAAGTTTATCAGAGATCTAAGATTACGACGTTGTTGTTTTTCGGGAGTGTAGGATAGGTACCTACTTAGCGGTTTGGTAGCACGGGCGTCGCCGTGCGGCGTCAGGTGAATCACGTATTCGCATGCAAATGATATCGCAACGGCGTGGCGTTTGGTGCGCGCGAGTGGCCGCGCGATTTGGTAATACAAACGCGCGGGGCGAAGCGGGCGGCGCGGGTCGACGACCGCGCTAACAATGCTATCGTAATTGTTTACTTTGGCCCGGCTGACCCGTTAGGTAGTTCTTCGCACGCGGCTTCGATAACGCGCTCTACGCATCCGATGCACGCGCGTTTGCGCAAATCGTTGCAACCTAAATACTAAAAAACGCTCTGCTATACATACATGCATCGTATTCTCACGCCACAGTACCGTAGTGTTGACGACCTATGAAACTGTTGGATTTTGAAATAAAAGGTTTCATAAGGAAAGAAAGAAAGAAAGAAAGAAATAAGATTTATTGGCAACAGGTAAAAACATGCACACACTGTTAAAATATGAAAATAACAAAACAAAATAGTAAAAAAAAAATGGCATAAGGATCAGAACTAATATTTGAAGTCAACACAGTGCCCTAAATAATAGCAAAGACAGACGACGTTACGTTGTTCGTCAGTTCTATCAAACTCTGTACTACGTTAACCTATGATTGCTGAAATGAAACCCCAAAAGTGTTACACATAGCGTTTTTATTCTGTTTCACTAACTCCATCTTATTTTCGTAACGTGATTCATTGATACCTAAATCCCGTGTACCTTGCATCACGTTATCGAGGCAACACTCCGGCTCCATACATAACCGTGTGTCCATTTATCATCGACAAACGACTCTTCAAACAGAGGAATACGCACATTTATTAGTATAATTTGTATAGGCCTACATAAGAGTCAACGAACGTTTTATGGGCGATGCTTCGACGTTGCGAATGTAGTGCTGTGTTCGCCGAGCTCGGATCCGCGGGGTTATGCAACGAGTATCTAGTAATTAAACTGACGATTTCACAACGCCAGAGCCGTATGTAATTGATTGTGCCACTGCTATAAGGCGTCAACACACGTGAAATCTGTTTGTAAACGCCTGTGTGCGACTACGTAGGGTTGCCTGTAACCTATATTATAAATCGCATTGTGTGAGCCTGTATAAAGCGCTGCCTCCGCTTTGTTTACCCGCGCAATAAATAATATTAATTAAGTAATGTTGTTTACCTAAATCATTAACATATGGGACTGTAGAAGGAGAATGTACGTTTAAATATTAGGTGAATTTATAAAGTGATATGTCATTGTGTATATTATGACAGTCGTAAGAAATCTTGTCTTCTTGTTAATGGAGGTCTCGTAAATTACCCTATTACGGAGTCCGGGCTTCGTGTTAATTACAAGCGTTAATTTTTGGGAAAGTGAAGAAGTAACTTTGGATTAATTGTTTCGACAGTTTGTGCTACGTAAGTTTTTCGCTGAAAGCAGGTTTTCCTATTGGTAGCCTGGCGATGATACAATAATTACCTATCTATTTGAAAATTTACTTGCTTTACCATTGTAGAATTCTCATACCTGACAGCCCATTTGTAGATGTTTTAACCGTCGTTACGAGATATGATTTAATTTGACATAATTTTCCATATTCATTAAAAAAATAATAGGCTAGTAAAAGTCCTTTTAATTTCAAAGAAAGGAAGCCACATAACTGTTTATTATCCCGGAAGTGAAGCCGCAAAAAAACCTGGTTATAAAAAAGTGGTTTTCGTATATAAATTGTTTTCTTGCATTGAGATATGACAATAGTTTGAAGTGCCAATCCTTGCATTCCCCAATGGCGTTCCCTTTCTAAAAGTTGGTGTATTTTAGTGGAGTATATTTCTTTCCTTCCTACTTGATCCCTTCGAGAATAGAAACAGCGATAGAATACAAAAGTAACTTCCATTTTGTGCTCTAAAAGCAAAACAATACCAAATGTTAAAATGAAAACAATTTTGACGAACCCTCTTCTTGCAACGTGCGTGGCATGCGTCAACAGCCCTAATTTTACACTAAGTAATCATGGAAAACCTATCTAAAACAATGTGTTTACACATATTAAAAAAAACATCCTAAGTAGGTACCTCAAAAGGCTAGGGTTCAGATTCATTAAAAAAATACAGCACCCACTGAGTTTTTTTCCAAAATATCGATACAGCGGTACATCGCTACTTTTTAACGGATCCGACATCCCTACGAGTGTGCAATTCGAATGCACGCGGGTTGCATATCTTATTATCGTTCTACATTCGTTTCGGGATTTAAGTAGGTCTATTTATAAGCTTTTAATGATATTAGCAAGTATGTGCTCGTGGTACGAATGTCCGAGTCGTCTTGTGCGTCCTTAAAACACGCGGATTATGTTTTCAGAACGCTAAACATGCGTAACGAGTGACATCTTTTGATCGTAAACTGTCATATATGTGTCACTACTATTTTATGCAATCCAACTGTTGTACGGTACTGTGGCGTCACATGGCTATACTTAGAACAGAATTATTTAAATGTATTGTTCTAGATTATTACCTAAAATTGACGCCTTACCACCACAGTGGACAAGAGAGTAAGGCGTAAACTTCTAAAGGCGATATTTCTCCAATAAAACTAAACGCGATCAGCATTGCTATACTGTTAAAATCACCCCGTGTAACTGTGAACTGTCATTGTCAATGTCATCATAACATTGTTGTGGAATTATGACACTGACAGCTCTTGAATGCGTTGACTTGTGCTGATCCCGTTCAGTTTTATTAGTGAAGTTCACTCGCAGTAGTAAACGTTTCATAATTAAATTATCTCCTTAGTCTATTGCTCTAAAAATAAATAAATTCCACAACTTTTTCACACAACGCCATTTAGTCCCAAGTTAAGCTTGAGAGCTTGTGTTATGGGTACTAAATAGCTGATAAACATACTTATATATTTCTAAATACATACATATTATAGATAAATTACACCCAGACACAGAACAAATGATCGTGCTCATCACACAAACATTTGTCCTGGGTGGGAATCGAACCCACGACCTCCGGCATAGCAGTCAGGGTCACTAACTACTAGACCAACAGGCCAGTCAAAAAAGTAACAAGCAGAGTTATTTTCCTCGAGGTTAATCTAAATAGTTATCAACAAAAACTTAAAACTTTGATTTACGAACACTTGAAGTCGTTGCAAATTATGCAACTCTTAATATTTATATCTGCAATTACATTGTAGAGATGCTAATATTGTCGCACATGATTCAGACTAAAATAGGCGAGATTTATTTGATGCATGCATCTGGCCGTGAGTTGTATTAGTATTCATTCTCTGTGGTTATCTAATGAGACTTACATTGGCGCAGCATGATGTTCCGTATCGTATTGTCAAGGAGTGCGGCAGAAGGCCAACATATTAGTAAAGTTTGAAATAAGAATATGATAGACATTTCGCCATATTGTAAGTGTGACCGCTGTCAAAATCATGATATTAGTGAAAAAAATTATCATTTTAATTGATCATCTTTAGAAACCATGCTTTTAAATTTCGGTTTTATTTTTAATGATTCATGGGGATGTAATTTTATAACTGCACAAGTTGAAAAACGAAATATACCTTATATAAAATAAGGTATATTTAGTTTTTCAACTTGTTCTAATGAAAACGAATTCTTTAAAGTAAAAATGCCTCTTAAACTAGAGATAAAACGATTCTGGACAAGGCTAGTGCTTAGTATTCGTATTTTGATAGCAAAGTGTATCTACAAAAACCTCTAAAACAATATGGGATCTGCAATGTAAATAGTCGGAACGATTTTGCACCACTGCAGTTGCAGATTGCACACGTTTTAGCGATATTTTTGTTTCGTTCACCATCTGTGTGTGAACCTTTGTTACACGTTATGTTATTGCGGGTCGTATGCAATGTTCCTAATACTTATTTGTAACTTTGTTTAGTTGGTGTATGATTCCCAAGTATTCAAGCCTTTCTACCTTGAAGCAGCCAAGGTGCTGATATTTCTAAAATTCGTAAATTATGAAATCAGCTTCTAATTTAATAAAGCTGAAGAGTGTAATTGTTTGAATGCGCTCATCTCTGAAAGTGAAAGCCCAAGTATTGAGGAAGGTCTATCAGGTAATCAGACTACGAGTCTTAGGAGCGAGTGAAATCCTGAGTGTGGTCCTGGCAGACGATCCTGCAAAATGACTTGCATTTATTTCTGAGTCCTTAGCTATCCTCAAATAAATGTAAGAACAGTACTCCTTGTGAATTCAGAATTGCTACCATGTCTAACGTCTTGCTGACTGCCTCAGTTCTTTATTTGACTATTAGTCATATGTTTTTCTCATATTCTATCCTCTCGTATCCTAGCTGTTTTCTCGTATATCTTGTTGCGTGAGAAGAAGGCAAGCTGACACAATCACGAGTAATCCTTCTTCCCTGTCCCTATCTAGTGGTGTCACGATTCGTCCCGTGCCGTCTCGCACCACGTGTGCCGTGCCATCGCATCTCTCGTGTCACGTACCACCCATTTGTCCGCCAGTGAATATATAGCCTTAGTGTGAGCAAATGTTTATGCTATTCATATAGAAAAGTTGGGTCTATGAATTCAATTATGGTGACGCAACTATGATCAACTGGCTACTGTGAGAATGGGGAAGATTATAGTTTGATGGTGACGATGTTTCTTTCAACCAACTTCCCCCAAAAGGGAGTATTTTTTTTCAGTGTCTGAACTGTGTACGTCTATTTCTTTGGCACGTCCTGTAGTTAAAACGGCTTGATAGCACCATTTGATTTGGCTGGTCGTGACATCCAGTTTAAAGAATAAAGTGGCTGACATTAGATACATAATTTTGTGTTGTTTAAAAATGCAAAAGATTTATGATGACATCATTAGTAATTAATATCATCCTCCTGCCGTCAGCATTCATCCATACAACATTATTTACTGTGATCTCAGCAGTCGCATTAGTAACGCGAAGCCTAATTATTTGTTTCATAATTTCCAGGTAAAGAAAATCTCTAACGCAAAATCAGTAACCCTGATTCAATTTTAATTTATGTGATTTACCAATTCAGGCACTTACAAACCACAATGGCGTTGCCGCGTCTATCAGTGCCTCACCTAAGTGTTTAACTTAATAACTGGCGGTTTATTTGATTAGGGTGGCTGTTGCAGACATACGTCGTTCTTGTTACGGAGTTTCGATAGTTTAGGGGAAGTCGGACAAAATAGACGGAAGGTGAGGACGTGTGGAAGACTGGGCGGAGACTGGGCACAGACGAATTTTTAAAGAGAGACTTTTTGAGATGACGGCATGATTACATACGCATTTGACGCGACATCAGCAACGTATGCGCCACGTGGTATGCATTCCGCGCCCTTTACGTATCCTGCCGGGATGTGCTCTGCTTTTGCTTAGTCGGTACCGTGTGTTTTTAACTTTTTACAAAAGTACACAAACGATGCTGCGTCACGCCTGCAACAAGTCATCTCTGTTCCCCTTATTAATAAACGTCGAGTAAGGTGCTAAACTTACCTCGAAAAAATTGTTTTATGTGTAGGTCATACTGGATGTAGGTACGTTTTACTCCTCGCTTAGTAATACATGTTTTGCTGCATTGCGATACACTATTTCATCTTTTTGTAAAAGTCCCCTTTAAGGACACCTTGTCCTCGTCACACGTTCTTTCTGTCTGTCCTGTTCCTTATAGCTTTGTACCGGCACGTATTAACGTTTATTGTGTGCCTGTAGTTTTGTTTTTGACAACGCTGCAACGGTAACTGTCTGAGGCAACTTTAGTCTAAACATAGCCAAAGATATGATATTGAACGCGAAGGTTATACGTTTGGATTTAAAGAAATGCATGTGGTTCAAATAAATTTTGTGAAATAGAATGAGTTAGATTTGGGTTTATTTTTTGCTATTTCTTACGGATTTTCTTACGGAGTCAACCTTTGGATAATGTAGAGACAATCAGTGGTACCATTGATTGTACCAAAGATTGACTGGTAGAAAATGCTTATGGTTTCAAGTCCGCCTCTGTACATTTGTGTGATAATAAGATATTTAATGATGTATATTTTGGGTGTAAGTACTTCAAAGAAAAAAAAATCACTTATGGTATTCTTGTATGTGCCTAGATGTCTCTTCAAACCTGTATAGACGAATAGTAATGCCAATAGTACAAATACCAATCTATTGAAGAAAAAGCTTTTCAGAATCCAGCCCCTTTTTACACACACATAACCGACAGAGCAGCTGTATAGTGTATAGTCATTATACTCACAGCTCTGGCCCTGACATTGAATTCAGCATCCGAAGCGCCGCCTCCGTTCTATACATAGTGCATACCTCTTTAATGAAACTAGGGATGAGCTTCGTTCGAGACCGAAATAACGCGACCGCGTAGTTTGTGATCCCACAGCTTTTTTGCTTTAGGTACGCAACCCTCGCCAGATCCTCAAAGAGTCCCACACTTTGGTTTCCGTTGCGTGGTTGCTTCAACCACACCCTTTCTTCCGTTCCCGGTTCCGTTTTGCGAATGTGGGACTCGCCCCACGGATGCAACGGACGCCAAAAAATGGCATACAACATTACAACTATTATATAAATATATATACTACATTATAAATACAGTTTTTTGCCGCAACTGTTAACTAGATTATTTTTTTTACTAGTATGTAATCTTTGTTCACCTATTAAGCATATTGCGCGCACAGAAGTTTGGTATAAGTAGTTAGTATATACCTAGTTAAAGCTAAAACAGTTAAATTCCGATCCACTAGTCTGAATAATTTGCAATGCATCAGATATGCTACATTTAATTTTCCATATCATATACGCAAGGTTTGAGCTGGAATATTTGAAATCCCCGCACTAGTGACCTGGATGTCGTTTCAATGTTGCCACTTGGCCTACTTTTGAGCGTAATAACCAATTTTCACCGAGAAAAATAAGGTAAAACGATTTTCTTTTTGACTCACAGCTCGAAATACGTGTTGGTAATTTAGAAATTTTGCATTCTGTGTAGAAAAGGGGTCGGAAAACGTTTCGAATTTACCGTCAATATTCGGCTTTGTACACAATCTCTAGTAGGTAACGCCATATTAGATTTACGCCATAAAGAGCATTTTAATAATATTCTTAAGAAGCAGTAAACAAGACTTTAACAGTAAGTGATTCGAATCGAGTTTATTTGATATTTTTGGTTCCAAATGTCAAAACGAGACATTTAAAATTGGTTTCATTTGACATTTATTTTGAAGAACCTAATGATTTCGGCAGGATGATTTCAATTACATAACAATACCTATTCGACTCCACTAACCTAACAAGCACTAGAGAAATAAGATATGTACAACAATAGTTAAAGTACAAGACTTTGGAAGTGTGCGGTGTATCAGATGGGTCAGTGACCCGGTTACCTTGTTTTGCTCGGTAGTAGAACACGTGGCGCCTGCGCCGCGCTCCGACATCGTGCGTGCCAATCAGCGCAGTCGATGATTGACACTTGAATTACACTTCTGTGCTTCGGTGGGATATAGCACGAATTTATTTGTTTCGTTCACGTCGACGAGTGGTTTGGAATGAACGAATTGTTTTATTCTGGAAATGTTTTTCGAAAATCGAAGGCGTGTTGTTATGATAATTATTAAGGCTACGGCACGTGTAAGCGGTTACTAAGATACATTAACAGTGGAATGTTTGAAAGCTATCTAAATTAATAACGGTCATTTTGTCCAAAATACTTCGTTGTTTAGTATTATTCTACTTTGCTCATTGTTGTGTTGCTGTGCGATTAACTTTTATTTAATTCTACTCAACATGTCGCAATAGCTTAGGTATGATCTCTTATGGCTCTCATGCATGAAGTTCTCGGTACAAATATGAGCAAATTATATTTTTTAATGATTTGTCAGTATGCATTTTCTAGTGATCATAGCCATCATGATGAGAAGTATAAAACTTGCAGATCTCTGCAATTTATGAGTAATTATTATTCTTTCTGCTCATTTTGATGTACTAGTTACAAATACTACTGCTAAGCATGAGATCCTGGGTTCGGCCTTTTGAGCGTTTGAGGTTTTTTTGCTTTTCACACTAGTCATTTTGATATCGATATATCGATGCATTATTAATAAGTACAGTAAATATAGCTAAAAATATTAATATGGAAAGATGAATATCAATAAACTAAAATAAGTACGAGTAGTAGTAGTGTAGTAGTAGTAGTAGTGTAGTAGTAAGTTATTATTTGTAAGTTTTTATGGTGTACAATAAAGAGTATTCTATTCTATTCTATTCTAATAAACCTACACCAACCAATGTCCATGAAAAAAGGACGATGCTGAACTCGCCCTATGCGAATTTCAAAGAGTTTGTTTAGATTAACGCGTTAACTACCAGGGGCTCGAGTCTGCTATTGCAATCGTGTCTCAATGACCGGTCATTGATCGAATATTTGACAACTTTGACAGTTTTTGAATGGGAAATGTGTCATAAGTTTGACGTTATACGTCAAAAATTGATCATTGACCGGTCATTGAGACACGATTGCAATAGCAGACTCGACCCCCTGATGTGTTGTAGTTAAAAAACATTACTCTCATGATTTTTATCATAAAAGGTTGATTATGGGATTGTTTTAGCTGGTATAATTCCGTAATCACCTGTTATCAGGCAGTAGCCTGAATCCATGTGTTACAGATAAAAATATTTCGCGGAACAGTCTTCCGTAAGGCAAACTAACTATCCAATCTTAGTAAAGACGACAAAATAGCTGTTTATTTTAACTCAACAGAAAGCAAAAATTAAGTATGATTTCTATTCTATGAACATTTTGATTTCTATTCGATGTAAGTCTTTTAGTAACAGATTTTATAATGAAATAATTTCATTGGCTTAGAAAGAAAACCAATAATTGCAGTAAACTACAGTAAATTTTAAAACTTATTATTTTCAAGTAAAAAAACCTAAGTAACCCAGAATAAGCTTCCTAATACAAATATTTTTCAGAATTGGTCCTAAGTTCCGCGATGGTCCTCCACGCCACGTGTAAAAGTTAATTAAGTTCCCAAATTACTAAATACAGCTGAAGTACAAAGCCTGTTGCGAAGGCCAGCTTTTAAAATACATTTTGTATTAGTTTTAAAACTTCTGTTGTTAATATAAGTTTCGCGATTGTTAGCCATTTTGAACTGATGACTTGTTTATCCGAAAATATAAGTATCCATGGTTTTGTGTACCAAAGTATTTGAAAATGTATCTATAGTTTTGTGTAGTATTTGAATAAGTAATATAATGGTTCGGTTCGGTAGAAGCCAGTTCAGCAAGCTACCCCAATCTCCGAAATGACAGGTAATAAGGGACCTATTGCCATCAATCGGGAACGTATCCAGAATTTGGGTTGAAACATTTCAAATGATAAAACTAAATAACTCTTGTCGTGACTAGGGCTTCCATTACGTAATTACGTAATTACGCAATTACGTAATTACGAACTCTTTTTAAAGTATTTTCAATTCCGTAACTGAAGATGTCAATTCCGTACTTACGTAATTATTGGTATCATAAATCAATCAAAATAGTCAACCAGTAAAAAAGCAATAAGATACGTACAATATTAAAGTTATAATGTGGATACACTATACGATATAAGTACAGACGCCAGCACGTCAAGTTACCCCAATGTGTCAAATTTCTTTGATCGTTTTTCAACTTTATGTCAAACAGAATAAGGTTCATATTCAATTGGGAAAATTGGACACATTGGGGTAACTTGATGTGCTGGCTAGGGCTTGCAATCCGGATATCCGGATATCCGTATTATCCGGATATCCGCCGATTTTAAAATCCGGATTTTACTTGCATCACAATCCGGTTTTTTCGGATATTACGGATAGTTCTATTTCACTTTGAAATATTAAATAAAAAGCTGTCATCTGTAATGTGCATTACTGTTATTACGTTATTTATTATTTCAATATAGTTAATCACTCTCGCTTTTGTTTTTTTACTTCCCAAATCATACATAAATACATAAACGCACGCCTTTTTTCATGAGGGTAGGTTGAAATGAGAAAGTACAGAGTGCCATATGCTACGATTCTGACATAATTCTTTTGCTTCGTTTACAATCATACATGCTGTCATACACATCATAATATTGAGTCAATTTAGTGGCAGAGATTATAATTAATTCCAACATTCTATATACATAGCCAAAATACAGGCTTTGCTTAGCTCTGCTTGGCTACAGATGGACACTCCACACCAATTAGACCGACCTAACTTAGCTTGTACAAATATTATGCCTGAGTTTTCTTTTAACAAACATTATTTTTAAAATTATTGACCACTGGCCAACTTTATCAATCAATCAATTCATTTATTAAATCAAACAAATGAAACACATCCATACTGCACGCATTTTCAAGATTGTGTTGCATTTTACGGCACGCACGGAAAAAGAAGACTGGACCAGAGTTTCAAAATCAATCGCTATAGTGGCATTTACAAAACCTCTCAAATTTTTATTAAGAACAAAAAAACTTCCAACCAATCTGTGAGACTAGCGATTGTTAAAATTATATCCACGTTTAACACACAACAACCAAATCAAACAGTCATAACTTCTACGGACAATACACGATATTAAGAAGGTTGCTCTTCTTCAACTGAAAACGTAACAATCAATACATGTTCAAGTTTCTTCATGACACACATGATATATCTGAGGTCATCAAAAAACTTGAATCTTTAGGCCCATTGTTCTCAGTGGAGACTATACGGTTATGGAATGCTTTGCCTGTGTCAGGGAGACAAGATCAAACATTAGCATCATTTAAAAATATATTATTATACTTCAAAATAATTACCTCTCACCCAACACGTCTTGATTATAACAGTTCTTTACTTTGCAAATAATTAGTATTTGTGTATTTTTCTTTTTATTCTTATTTTATACATTTAACGAAATTGTCATTTATGGTATATTTATATAAATAGTTTTTTTTATACCACGACGGCGGCAAACAAGCTTACGGGCCGCCTGATTGTAAGCGGTAGTATTGTAAGTGGTACCGTAGCCTATGGACACTTGCAACACCAGGGGCGCCACACGCGCGTCGCCGACCCTTTAAAAACCTATCTACTCCCCTTTTGAAGAACCCCATACTGTAGCCCTCTGAGAAAACCTTGGCAGGGAGCTCATTCCACAATCCAAGTGTACGCAACAGCTGTAATAGATGCTTAACAACTAAATAAGCAACGCATAGCCAATAACAGGTAGAAACAAAGTATGTTACAGAAATCTTAGGATTACTAAATACAAAAAGCACTCACATTATAATGTTTTATACAGGTCGATTGGATTGCGATGTTATGATTTGTAATAAATGTAAGATCTCATGTTTAATTAGAATTGTTAGTATGAGAAAAGTACATTCGATTGTATAGTGCGATATCGGTGTTTTAAAGCAAAAAATTTTGTCATTTTGCTTGAGAGACTAATTAGAACGTGTTACAAAAGCTTATTAATTTAATTTACAATAAAAACAAAAAAATATCCGTATTATCCGAAATATCCGGATAATCCGGATAGCAATTTTTTAAAATCCGTATTATCCGGATAGTAAAAACGAACGGATATTGCAAGCCCTAGTGCTGGCGTCTGTACATCGAAACATACAAACCTAGTCTCCGCAGTTTATTTCATCGTTCATCAAATCTTTTTTTTTATTATTACTGATGGGCACGCGTTTGACCACTATCTCACCTGATGGTAAGCGATGATGTGGTCGACGATGAAGTACGCTTGCCTGGAAGCAACCTGTTCACTCTTGACTTAAAGACCCCTAGGTTGTAGCTATCAGGAAACACCGACACCGGCAGGAAATTCCACTCTTTGGCTGTTCGCACAATGAATGTGTTTCCATAGCGTTTAGTACGTATGGTTGGGATATCTACCATGTACCGGTGGCGCAGTGCTGTACGTCTGGTGGTCCTATGATGGAAAGGGCTAGGTGAAATTAAATCGTGCAATTCCGATGCGCACTCTCCGAAATATAACCGATAGAAAACCGCCAGGCTAGCAACTCGGCGTCGATGCTCAAGACTTTGAAGTTTTGACTCAACGAGTATATCATTGCCGATGATCTTCTTGGCTCGTTTCTCAATAGACTCAAGTGCATCAAGCTGGTATTTGGCGGATCCGTCGCAAAGATGAAAACAGACTCGCCTGGGTTTTCGCAGCATTGAACTTGACCAAATTGGCATCACCCCACTCGGCGACTGCCTTCAAGGACAAGTACAAGCGCTCGACCATAGCTTCTCGGAGAGATTGGATCTGTGACCCACTAGCCCGTGCGTCAGACATGTAGCTCTCGACAACAGTGCTGTCGTCTGCATACCCAAAGGTACCGGGCTTAAGCAGTTCATTAATATGCAGCAAGAATAATGTTGCCGAGAGTACCGACTCCTGAGGGACCTCGGCATTGATGTCTAACTGACCGGATGAGCAGCCATCAATTACAACTCGGATGGACCGACCACTCAGGAATTCAGCAATCCAGTCACATAGACCAGTGAGCAGACCGAAAGAAGGAAGCTTACCAATGAGACTTTTGTGCCAGACCCTGTCAAAAGCCTTCGAGATATCGAGGGAGACGGCAAGCGCTTCCCCATGCTTCTCGATGGCCTTACTCCAAAACTCCAAAATCTTGCAAAAAATAGTTTTAAGACGTACAGAATTGAGTTCACATTTATCAACTCGGCGAGTAGGTGGGGCCGGGGAGTCCCTGGCGTCCCTACGACCACTGGGAACTACCTACTATACTCTTCACTTTCTTAAATAAAATGAAAGTGTAGTTTCATTGCTCAATTTTGTCGGTTGTTCAGTTCGCATCGCTAGACTCTGGACACAGTTGACACTTGATTACTAAATTGAAAGTTGGTGGTCATTGTGCGCAAATATTAACGTAGCAGTTGTATCTTTTTCGTGGGTGACTTTGTATGTATGGAATCTCTTAAAAGATGTAAGTACTTAAACCAAAGGCTTGATCAGTCTTTTAGTATTAAAAGGGAATAAAAAACCCCCTGGAGCATGCATAATTCATACAAAATAATTAGTAAATCAAGCATTATCAGCCGGATATTTTTGTACTAAACTATAAGGTTACCTGAGTGACAAAACTTTAAATGTATTGTTATTTAAGAGATCACATTTTCAAGAAGAAAGATTACATTCGGGACGAAAAAATATGGTTTGACTTTGACTTAACTGATAAGTTCCTGAATATTTTTTTTTTGTTTAAATATTTTCCTTTTTTTGATAATTCCTTGAATATAAGATAGTAAATGACAATTGTAAAAATTGTAGATACTCTATCTACAATATTTACCAAAAACATAGTCGATAAAAAAAAATAGGAAAAATTCCGTAATTACGTAATTACGGAATTGGAGAAAAAAGTTGCGTAATTAGTTACGTAATTGACATTTCCGTAATTTTGGAAGCCCTAGTCGTGACCCCAGCATCAAACAAAATAATTTCAATTGCAATATCCTATTCATATTATAAACGCGAAAGTTTGTGAGTATGGATGGATGGATGTTTGTTACTCTTTCACGTAAAAACTACTGAATGGATTTTAATAAAATTTGGTATGGAGTCAGCTGAGACCCCGGTTTAACACATAGGCTACTTTTTATGCCTTTATTCTCACGATAACGGAACCTACGCGGGTAAAACCGCGGAACGTCTGCTAGTGTATTTTAAATCTAACCAGCGAAATCTGATCACCGATCTGATCTAAAATATTACCAGCCTGAAACAGTTCCACTTCAGGGCAAAGGCCTCTTCTCATACAGAGAAGGTACGAGCATTGATCACTACGCTTGCTCATGGTGGATCGGCGATTTCCAAAAAGTCCAGGTTTCTTCACTATGTTTTCCTTCACCGACGTCAAAGATGTCTAGAATAAACTTAAAAAGTACCTACATAAATGATTAATTGATAAACTCACATTGATACTTGCCCACATTTAAAGCACAACCTCATGCATAAGAGGCTTAGCACTGGGCCATCATGACATTTAACTCACTCACCTCAACTACTCGTTAAAAATTATTGAATAATGCATGTTTGTAAGAACTGACACTTAACTCCCAAGACAGACGCGACAGTCTAGATGACTAGACTTGACGCGACTGTCTTGGGAGTTAAGTGTCGGTTTTTAGAGAAAATAGAGTACTCACTATGAAGTGAGTACTCTATTTTCATTGAAACAATATCCCCGGTCACTTGGACAAAAATAAACAGAGGCATAAAATTTCATGGGGGCAGACAAAAAAATCCTCGATCCCCGTTTAGAAGGCCGAGGACCTTAATATTATGGCAAACAATGGTGTTAAATGGGAACGCGACGACGTTATTAAACTCCCTTAAGTACTTGGACAAACAGACTGTTATATTGTAATCCGGTCTGGCCTATATTAGGTGGCCAAACAATGCTTGTGTTCAGACTCGGCCTATGGTGTCGTGTGGATCAATGGTACTCAACCTTTCCGCTGGGTTGTGTTTGTTGAGTTATTATTTGGTTTTTGGGGGATATGATTGTTTGACAGCGTAGTTATGTACAGACGCCAGCACATCAAGTTACCCCAATGTGTCAAAATTCTTTGATCGTTTTTCAACTTTATGTCAAACAGAATAAGGTTCATACAATTGGGAAAAATTGACACTTTGGGGTAACTTGATGTGCTGGCGGTTGTACCTACATGACAAGAGAGGTTTTAGCACATGTAATGCCATGCCATAAACAAAATACAAAGTAAAGAAACATTGTGGCTGTCAGGCGTCAACAAGGACTCTGGTAGTTAACGCGTTGATCTAAACAAACTCTTTGGAATTCGGATAGAGCGAGTTCAGCATCGTCCTTTTTTATTGGACATTGGTTGGTGTAGGTTTATTGATATTTGGAGTAGGCAAAGACTTGTCGCTGCCGGCCGTGGTAGAGAGGATGGTCGGCAGCGACGAGTCCTGGGACGCGGTGGTGTCCTTCTGCGAAACAGTCATGTCGCAGAAGGAGGCTGCGGAAAGGGAGAGGGAGATTACTTCCACTTACCCTGCCCGCAGCAGGCGCACCGGGCGCAGGCGGAGGGCGGACAACGCCCTCTTCCAGCCCCCCTGAACGGGTTCAGGGGTGACGGACGCGGGGATGTCCACCGCCCCCCACGTACTTGGACCCGAGGTGGCGGCGCGTCGTGTTCACGCGCGCCCCTCTTAGACGTCGCGAGGGGGGTCCAACACCTCACTCCCCTCACAGGCTTGGCGAGGCCCGCGGGGCCGGCACCTATCGGGGGTCGCGGAAGTATCTTCTGTTTCCGTGACCCCCGGCGCAGGTGTGAAAAGGAACACGGGGTGGTTTTTAGTCAGTAATAGTCTGACAGACTTCTCCGCCTCCCCGGGCGGGGGACATCCATGAGGATTTTCCACTCCTCAAAAAAAAAAAGGTTTATTGATATCCATTTTTCCAAATATTAATATTTTTAGCTATATACAAAAATATTAATGCATCTATATATCGATATCAAAATGACTAGTGTGAAAAGCAAAAAAACCTCTAACGCTCAAAATGCTAATGTTCAGATCTGTAAAAATATAACACTACTTGCAAGGGTTATTTAACATAATATTGTTTTTTTTTTATTTATTGTTTTAATATGTATTTCTTTAATTAAATATAATAATTACACAATATGTATCGATTCCAACATCCCAAAGTTCGCGCGAACTTTTGCATTAATTATAATTTTAACAATAACAATATTCATTTGCGTTAGGTAATCTAATTCTGAAGACCGACATAATAGGCTGTAACTAACTGTACATGACACCAAATTACATGTTAAAATAAGGCGTAATGATGATTAATGAGTAGAATCTGAAGTAACACCTTTCTAAGTCCGGCTGCCTAAGCCCGACCCCATGTTGAGTACATCTGGAATAGATTATTATGGGAAACAAAGCACCATACTGTATTTTTTTGATGGCGATAATGTCACAATTTACAATTATTGTAAGCGGCACCAACTTTGTGGAACGTATCATCGAACAATGGCTTTTTATATTAATTGACTTTTATTATGTCCATGAATTAAAGTGTTACATTTGATAAATTATTCATTAAACCTTTTATAAAAATGTGTTACCTTAGACATTAATATTTTTAACTGACATTATAGGTCATAGGTCTCGAGTTCGAACCCAAGGCACGCACCTCTAACTTTTCGGATTCATGTCCGTATTGTTATAATAATACCAGCCTGTTACTGTCCCACTGCAGGGCAAAGCCCTCTTTTCAAACAGAAAAGGCTCTAGCATTGATCACCACGCTTGCACAAGGCGGATTGGTGATTTCAAACTTATATTAATTAGGCATAAGATCAGGTTTCCTCACGATGTTTTCCTTTTATAATCTTTTTCTAAAATCGTTAGCATACCAAAGAGAAATAATATTTTATCCTTTATCCCTTGGGAATTATCTAGCCCAAATAAAGAACGTTTGGGAATATTCAATGCAAAAAAATCTTTCTTTCCTCCACTGAAATCTGGTTTGCTAAATGGTAACATTATGGAGCTTTGCATAATTCCACAAGTCACTATACAACGGTCTGTAGGACTAGATACTTAAATATGGGTTTCCTTTACACTCTTATCGAATTACTGGACGAACATTTTTAAATTAATAAAAACAAGGATTCACCAAAATCCAATACTTCGCATCATTCGCATCATCATTGACAATTTCATACGGTAACCAATACTGCATCGCTCCGATCTCATCTTTTCCTGTAAATGTTGATTTCATACTCATCACCAATACAGTATAAAAAGCTGCCCAAATGTCAAGTTATAGGTACAAAACAAAACTCGCAAAGGAGTTACTACATTAAGAACAACTTTTACTTAAAGGAACGAAACTTGAAATTACGATAAACACAATTAGGTATTCAATTTCTGTCGAGTTATATGTATACGTAAACACTGTTTTGTTTTGCTCGTATTATGAATAACTGCTGATATTTACTCCACTACTCAGTACAGCTCACTAGCTGATTTCTAGCAAATCTTCATTGGGATTCATACAAAGCTAATTTCCTTTCCTACACTTGCTTCAGGTTCCCACAATCTTCGTTCCAGCTCAAAGATTTCTTCCTGTAACTAGCATAGCTTAACGGTTCTGCTGATGGATATAGATCTCGTCAAGTATCATCGTCTAAAAGGTACTTCTCTTCTGCATCTACGCAACTTACGCAAGCGCCCTGATTCAGGTCATTAGGTCATCCGGGATACGCTCGGTTCGGTCAACAGAAAATCGTGGATCTTATCACCTTACTAACTGTGCGCCGCGATTTTACTTGCTTCTTAGGGTTGTAGCATCATGAGAAATAGCCTAAAACCTTCCCTAAGAAATGGGCTATCAAATGCAAGGGAAGAATTTTTGAAATTCGACTGGAAGTTCTGAAGATTAGAGTGTTTCAAACAAACAATCGTTACAGGTTTAATATAATAGTAATTACGAACGCCAGCCTTTTATTGTATCTTGCTAATATCCTTAGGAGCTACGATTATGGTTTCAAATATTTACTCAATTCTTCAAGTTTATTACCGGAAAACAAAACAAAGTACCTAAATTCATAATAATTAATGTTAAATAAAACATACCAAAATAGAGCTCAGTTCCGACCAAAACTCAACCGACAATGTTTGAAGTGTGTGCGGTACGGCTGGATCCCAGCCTTCATTACCATATCTTAAAGACCTCGACCTAGAAACTTGGAGACTCTTAGCAAACCAAAGGGGTACGCTTCAAATTTAAATTAGCCGTTTGTACCGTCAAGTGTTCTTGAGTGATGTTCGAAAAATTGAGACCCTCTCTCACAGGATTGGGGGACTCCGAAGAGGTCGGAGGCGTGATAACTCTTTATTTTGACGTCTTGTAGGTCAGTGACTCGTTACATAAGCCGATAACCTGTTTCGCCAACAATAGTAGAGAAGATAGTGGTTATCTGTTCGCGTGTTCTTAAGTAAATACGAACACAGTTTACTTACACAACAACGCAAAAAAAAACTGCTTATTTACATTACGCATGCGATACAAATTGAAGGAGAACCCTTCCATTGGCTTAAGTGCAACCTGTTTACAATAAAAAGTCGGTCAGTGGTGCTAAAACCTTAATTAGTAATACCGTTACGTGGCTGCGGGCACCGCGTACTGCGTAACTTGCATCTCGTAGGCTGTCAGCTGTTTTGCACGCGGGTCGACGACCGCAGGGCTCGTCGTGACGTCACGGCCCTGCCGCGCCCACCGACCTCCCCCCGCCACCCTTCGCGCCCCGCCCTTAGCCCCGAAGGACAATTATTTGCAGGATGCCATTCATCATTGTTACGGGCTCACAAAATCTCTTTGTTCTTACACATTTTAGTCCTCCGGCTGTAGATTTAAACGGGATTAGATGTTCTTTATAATAGTTTGTTGAAATGAAAACGTGTCACTGTGACACTTCGGGTGAAAATTTAGTTACATAATCGTCCACCCCGTAATTTATGTGTATTCACGTATTTTTGTTGTACCCTTATTTCGGTAGCGTTACGGAATAGGGCTATGTTTATTAAAGCGTAGGATACTTATAAACATTGAACAGCTGTGTTACTGTGTTGCCAGTTATCAACGGGTGTGACTAACATTGAAATATTTTCTTGTGTGATGGTAAAAAAGGAAAAATAGTATAATAAAATAAAATTCTCTTTCTTGTACACAATAAAAATATAAATACATTGAAATTGTAACTTGGTTACACATGCGTCGAGAATCATCTTTTAGGCCTGCCTGTTCCCTCAGTTTTCCTTCAGCGTTTTTGAAGCAAGTGATAATTATTCAATACGCACATGAACCCGAAAAGTGAAGCGAAGTTCGCCAGTGCCCGGCACTGGCGAAAGATCAAAAGTCATGTATTCGAATTTGGAAGAGGATCAGCACTTTTTGTACGTCAAAATTACATGTACTCCAAAGTTCGCCCTTCTCCACTTCCTGGTTTTTTGGGAAGAAGAAATGGCGAAACATACTCCCTAGCAGCCATTAGTAGCCTTGAGTTTAGTAGAGTTTTTTTGGATGCGTGAATCCATCTATTGACAACAGCACCTCGCAAAGATGTGACCTTTGGCGAGAGATACTTAAGCCTCCTGACGAATTCATCGAACCTTCAGAGTGACTTCCACCTGGACACACATTGCCATGGCCGACTAGGAAAACTTTGAACAGACTCCGCACCCAATTCGGCCGTAGCAAAGATAATCTTCTAAAGTGGGGTTTCGCAGATGACTCCGACGTTAAGTGCCCATGCGGTACCTTTCCACCATGGCCCATCTTTTGTCTTCCGCCACGTGCCCTGTCACCTGTACACGTGAGGATCTTATGATTGCGTCGGTGGATGGTGTTGCGGTAGCCGAATTCTGGGCACACAATTTAAAAATTTAGTGTCTTTGTTTGCCATCGACACGCTAGAAGAAGAAGATCAGTAGCCTAAATCTATAACAGTCGTACCTTTTAGGATTTTAGGCCGCTATATTTCTTGCTGTACGATTTTAGCCTGCGGAAGGTCCTCTCACCATTGAGTTTAGTATTATTTTTCTGTGTACTATATTTAGGGAGGGAATATCAGCTGTTTGTGAGGTACAAACAGATGATATCCACCCAAACATTGTTATAGTGTTTGTGGACAGTGGCGATCAATCAAAGTGAATTACATAGCAGATCTATCAGCTGAGTTAATAGTATTGTCAAGTGGAGGTGCGTGCGTTTGACAGAGGAAATTGATTCAAGATAGTAATGGATTGGATGGTGATGCCCATTACATATATTATTGTTCAATTTTGTATAGAGATTGTAATCTGATTACTCTTTGCAACACAGCGACTGTATTCCAAGAAGTGCCGAATACCCTTCAGGAACATATTAGTAGCTTCCCAGTGCCCTGGTCGATGGTGAGAGACTCGCCCCCAAACATATCTGGCAAAATATATGTAGACCTTAAAGTACCTGTTTCTAGACTTTTTGATAAAGTAGATTTCAAGTCTTCTTTTAACATACCTACACAAACCTCTGACCGACGAAAGAATGCAGCGAAATTTTTGATCAGCTGACAGTAAAACTAAAGAAGAAACTTAAACGAGACAGTTGCAAGTTGCAAGGCTAATAGGTCCAAGTGACATTCTCCTTCTTTTAGTGTGGTTACTTGGTTAGTGGCTTACCTGGAGTCTGACTTTTTTTATGTCGCTTGTGGGCTTCTGATCCGGCTTCACATACCGTCGAAAAATAAATTTTTAAGTCAGAGAACTTCTCAGCGTCGTCTGGAGTTCAGACAAATGTCGCTTAGATCAAATTAGCCTTACAACCATCGAAAAGCATGATACTAATCTCCTTAGATATATATTACAAAATCAAATGCACCTGTGTACAATACCTTTGCCGCAAGCAATCGATGAACCTTGATAGATGACCTACAAGCGAATGACGTCATCTGCACGGCTTTGCAAGGCTCGTAAAAAAATAACTAGGTGACAGGTTGTCGTGCTGAGTTGTCTATGGTCGAGGCTGGCCTATCACGACTAAGAATTACTACTAAATAAGAAAAGGTGGAGTATTTGCCTCCGAAATCGTGATTGGAAAGGGTACTGGTTAAACGAACGCAAGGTTGACGGTTGGTGATGTACGATTTTTGCTGGTGCAAAGGGAGCCCATTTCTGGCCATGTTTTTTTTTATCTATTTAATAAATACCTACTAAAAATGTACTAATTTAGTAACTGAAATATTACTATTACCAATCTTATACATATAATAAATCTGTAGAAGTAAAATTTCTGTACATTGAAAATATCAAAAAAATAAATAGCAGGGGGTGTTACTAGATCAACACCGAACCCAAAAATATGATTAAAAAAATTTTTGTCTGTCTGTCTGTCTGTCTGTCTGTCTGTCTGTCTGTCTGTATGTTCAGGTATCACGCAAAAACTACCGGTTCGATTACGATGAAACTTGGTGTACATATTCTTTAATATCCTGGGCACAACACTGGGTACTTTTTATCCCGGAAAAGTATATACAATAAAAAACAAACTTAATTTTGCGGTTCGACTCCTAGACCTGACTACTGTACCAACCGCAAATTATAAGTTTGTCGTAGGTTACGTCACCCGCAGTGGAATTCACCAAGGGGCGCTGCACACGGCTAAGATAGTATAATATTTTATCTTAAGATACAATATAGTTCGCCTTAAATTCAATGGACTATCACACACTACTAAGATAATAAATAATATATTCAAAATTAATATTGGAGGATTATTGGTGATCGATACTGATGCCAAAAATGCAATCAGTAAATGTTTTGTCTGTCTGTCTGTCTGTATGGTACACACATAGTTCAAAAACCATTATAGGGATTTTAACCAAACTTGGTACGGTTGTAATCAATACGCCTGGACAGGTTGATCTTAGTCTCAGTTGTTTTACACATGGTCGGTTGTACGTCGCTCTTTCCCGGGTCAGTAGTTCCAGAAATCTTTATGCATACATACCGGAAGGATCAACTTTGAAAGTAGTCTATCCGGAAGTATTCTGCTAAAATGATTACGTTTATATATCAACGCACAACCCAAACCTCTGGTATTAGAGACATGAAACTTGAAAGGGTGTTCTTAGTGAAAAGTATCCACTATAAAACGACTTTTGGAAATTCAACCCTTAAAGGGAAAACATAGGGGACGGAAGTTCGACATCCACGCGGGCGAAGCCGCGGGCAAAAGCTAGTTTGTAATAAGATTTTTTTGACACTCAGTTGTTTATTGCATTCTAATATTTCCGTTCGGTAGATTGTAGTATCAAAGTAGGCATTGCAATTCTTAATTATAAAAAGTCTCACCGAGTTGTATGTGAAAAACAGCTGTAGTTTCTTTATCTGTGTTATCATCAAACCTAATGCCTATCACATGTTTTTACATGCATCACTTAGCTAAAATTTCTTCAACAGATGGGCGTTTCCCTTAAGAAGTCGTCCGGATTGATCTTAAAATAGGTGCTCAATCAAAATGCTTCCAAATCCAAATCTATGACAGAAGTTCCAGAAAGATTGATATCAATTACTCAAGTGGAACTGAGCATCAAAAGTGTTGAGCTCCATATTACTACTTCCTGACTGATACTTGGATGCCGTCTGTTGAGGTAGGTCAGCTTGAAACTGCAAAAACTTACCAATAAGGTGAGGGATGTCTTTTTAGGGCGTCCCCTCCCGGCGTTTCTACTTACTTCTGCCTTTTAAATACCTTTCGTTAATTGCCTTTCATTCATCCTTTTAGCGTGACCAAACCCATACTCTATTCCATTTTTGTCACTCGATCAAGAAATTGTTTATTTCGATACAAAAATGATTAAGTACATTACATTTGAACGTATTTGGATCCTCTTTTTAGGCAAACAATGCCTGTATTAGAAGGATCCGCTCTTTAACATCGTTGTCGTACAGTTAGGTATATTAGCTAGCGTTAATTCATTAAACCCCAAGCGGACGCCGGAGTCTGCGCTGTCATAGTCTTTCTATTGTCTATTTGTCTCGAATTGACACGATTGAAAGGTTTACTTAGTGTACTTACCTAAAGGCCTAAAGGGTAATAAGCAATTCAAGTACATGTTCTATGCAGCAGGTAGTTAGTGGTTATTAAATCATTTTTGTATAGTAGCCTAACTATCAGCTCAGAAACTGTGTGTAGTTACATAATAACGCGATCTTTGAACCCAAGACCCTCACCGTGTTTTGCTCAGCACTGCGGGAAGCGAATAATGAATGCATATGCACATACATTATTAAGTGTCACATCATTCGTGGTCTAGAGCTGACACGCGTTTAGCATGGCGGCTTAAAGATTGATGAGTTCAGAGACTTTGTAAGAAACTTCTTTATAGTGAACAAAGATATAAGATTTATTTTGAGCAAATTTAAAGGCAATGTAATGGTAATGATTTGAGAAGTAGATGTATATTCCACAACTCTCGTACAACGGTTTCTAGTCCCAAACCTAGCAGAGCTTGTGCTATGAGTACTACACAACTAATAAACATACTTATGTATTTCTTTCTAAATACGTACATATTGTAGATAAATTACACCCAGACACAGAACAAATGATCGTGCTCATCACACAAACATTTGTCCTGGGTGAGAGTCTATCCTACCACCTCCGGCATAGCAGTAAAGGCCATTAGACCAACAGGCCACAGTCATCGGATGCTCATACTAGGCAGTAATAATTGTGACTTTCTAGTCTATACTAATATTATGAAGAGATAAAATCTGTAAGTTTGTAAGTTTGAATGTAGAGGCTAATCTTCGGAACTACAGATCCAATTGAAAAAAAAATTGTACTGGTGGAAAGCTACACTATTCCCGGTGGACATAGGCTACTTTTTATCCCCGTATACCCACGGGAACGGAAACTACGCGGGTGAAACTGCGTGACGTCGGCTAGTATTTAATATAAAAGTTTTAATGCACTTATTTTTCTTTCACGAAATTGTAATTTGGATAGTGTTTTTTTCCTTTTACATTATTTAGTTTCAAGCTACAAGAGACACAATGGTATCATAGTTTATTTATCAATTCTTTGTACGCGAGCGACTGTATGCCTGCGTTTGACAGGCTTATCTGCAGACAATTGGACGTCTGCTAAGGACAGGTACCTGGGTTCGAAACAATCATACTGGTAGTATAGTAGTACATTAATTAGTACACATGAGTAGGTCGATGAGGCGTCGTCATTGCTAGCGCAATCAGAATTTATGAATTAAACACCTGACTGTCTGTCTTTAATGTATGAATAATGAAATACCTAGTTGTTTTGTTGTGCTGTGTACGTACTGGAATTTGTAGGTAAAGTGGGTTGGGTAGAATCGTCTGTTACCGCGACCCCCGGCGCGGGTGTGAGGCGTAATACCGAGTTAGTTTTCAGTCAGTAAGAGTCGGACAGATCCCTGCGCGATCCCCGAGGCGAAGGAATTCTATGAGCAATTTCTATACCGTTTAAAAATAAAACTAATGTTTTATGTAAGACCAGTCGGATTCCACAAGAATCGTCCAGTCCCGCGACTCCCGGTGCAAGTGTGAGTTGAAACACCGGGGTGGTTATAAGTCAGTAAGAGTGTTAAAGACCTCTACCCTCCTCAGGGTGTAGGACATCCTTCAGATTTGAAGACCAATTTAGGCCATTATCTAAGCGTACTTAATATTACGCTGCGGCCTGTAGAAGCTGGTTAAATTAAGGCACAAAAAGTCTATACTAATATTAAGAAGAAACATTTGTTTGTTGGTTTGTAGGGATGTAACTCAAAAACTGCTGAACCGATTTTAAAAATCATTTCACCATCAGAGAGCTATATTATCACCGATATCATAGGCTGTATTGTATTTCACTATCAAAGCAACAAGGGGGAAAAAGGAATGCCAAATTGAAGGGGAAAAGTACGCAATTCACACAGACGCAGTCGCGAGCGAAGTTCTAGTTAGTAATAAAATTGTAAGTAAGTGTATCAACGACGCATAGAAATTAGAAAACGTTAGGCAAACGAAAAGATGTGGAATATGTTAAGTTTATCGTTTGACACCTGTATTTAAATATTCATAAACAACTTAACACACTGTAAAACGCGTGGTTTATAGTTTTAGATGTTTCCAGCGTAATAATATGTTAATATATTTCAACAATAAAGCTAGCTTTGCGAAATTTTAGAAAGAACAATGCCTAGTAAGAGAGCGGTAAGAAAAGTAAAAATAAAAAGAATCTTACACATCTTCACGCATCTGTTTTCTCCCAAAGGTTGGACAGAGGTGGGGACCTAATAGGTAACTCACATTTCGCCAGTTATGTTCAAGTCCCATGTAATAAGAGCGTAATACGACAGTCTAAAAACCTACAGTCGTCCCACGTAGCCGTCTAGACAGGGCAATCGTGCAGGGTGTGAGGGCGAGACGCGGGAAAGCCACTCCCACACTGCGAACAAAATGATGTTCGTAGTTCGGGAGGTATTACCGTATTATTCAGGGCTAACGCGTATAGACGTCGGCATTTTTCGAGAGATCGAAGGCGTCGTCCTACTGTATTAATATTTATAGTGCGGTAATACCATCAAACGCGTACAAATCTTGACTTCAGACTGCTACTAGGACATTACTAATAACATTTTGTTTGACCTATAAATCAAACCTAGATCTGACCTATCTAAAGAACAACGATATAGTCAAACATATGTAAATTAACTTAGTGTCTGTTTGCAATTTCAAAATTATAGCGTTTTACTAAATGCAAATGATTTTGTTTGTCTGTTTAGGCTAAACTCAAAAACGGTGGGACCGATTTTGACAGGGCTTACCTACACTATTAGATACATAGATGATGCTATAAGGAGTAACTTGAACTATATTTATTTTGGAAAATAATTAGGGATCCGTACTTAAAAATGAAACCCACGAACTTGCGGGCAAAGCTAGTTCAGTAAAGTTATGTCATACCTTAAAAAAAACAAAAGATGAATGATGTCACCTTCTTTTTGTAAAAATCTAAAAAAAAAACTAACATTAAAACAGCAAAAAAACTAGTGGAGTAACAAGAATGATCTACCTAAATAACGTTGGTTCAGAGGTCAGTGATGTTGTAAGTAATTGTTCGTAGACTATGAGCTATTGTTACCGCCAATTAAGTTTTTTGCGAGTCTATATAGGTAATAATAATAATAATAATAAATTGCTTTATTGATATAAGTCATGATACATTTTATTTGAAGCCCTGACTCCTGAGCTAGATAATAACCTGTGTTACAGGAGCCAGTGTCTTCACCCGTTTTTCGATCAAGGTATATAGCATAAGCAATATAAAGAACATACTTGCTTTTAAAGAGGTTTTAAATGTTTACTGTTGTGAATTTGTGACATTATGAATTAATAGAGTCTGTGTGTGCGTGTATGTATGTGTGTGTGTGTGTGTGTGTGTGTGTGTGTGTGTGTGTGTGTGTGTGTGTGTGTGTGTGTGTGTGTGTGTGTGTGTGTGTGTGTGTGTGTGTGTGAATGTGTGGGACTGTGTGTATGTGTGTATTCGTGTGTGTGTGCATGCGAATGATTTTGCATGTTTTTAGTTTGTCTTTACTGGTTTTTTAATAGGTTTTCAGTTTGTAGGTAATCTAGTGTCAGTAACCATGTAATAATGTTCAGTTTTGCCCTTTTTTTCGTTTGTAAATTGATATGTAGAATTTTGTTTATTTTATTGTAAATAGATGGGGCTAGATAAAGACTATGTCGTCTAGCGGTTGCTGATTTACATCTAATTTGTTTACAAATATTAGGAATAGTGCGTCTTTGTATAAAAGTTTGATTTAAAGGGGTTATTACATGTTGTTTGATTGCCAGATTAAGGAGAAATAATTGTCTTACTGTCAGCACTTTACACGATTCGTAAAGTTTTTTAGTAGGAAACCGGTATGGTTTGAACAACATCACTTTTAACAAAGCTCTATGGGCTCTCTCGAGATGGATCAAATAGGTCTTGCAAGCGCCGCCCCATGTCGTGATGCAGTAGCTGATAATTGACTGTGCTAGTGCTAGATATACTGTTCGCAGTAACTCAAAATCGGCCACACGTCGAAGGTTCTTAAATGCCCAAATTAGTTTTCTCGTACGGGAGGAGACTAGTTCAATGTGGGGACGCCAGCTAAGTCTTTCGTCCACCATAATGCCCAGATATTTCACAGTTTCACTTTGTAAGATGGGAAGACACGAGCATGAGCTTTTATTGGGATCGAGACAGGAGTGTGCTTTAAGATTGATTAGTAGAGGTTTAGTTTTGGCGAAAGTAAATTGTAGAAATGTTGTTTTAGCAATATTGAGAGTCAGTAAGTTTGCTTTCAACCAGCAGATTATTTTAGTCAGACCCTGCTCAGCTTTTAGTCTGGCTGCTTCCCAGGTAGCTCCGTGAAAGATGAGTGCGGTGTCGTCTGCGTAACTAAAGATTTTGCCACTACTAAGAGATTGTTGGCACAGGTCGTTTACGTAGATCAGGAAGAGGCTCGGGGACAGACAACTTCCTTGAGGGACTCCGTAATCAACTCTGGCTTCATTACTTATCACTTTGCCAATCTTTACTTTTTGTGTTCTGTCAGTAAGAAAGTCTGTGAATATACTGAGATATAGGTACGACGCGTACTCGTAATACAATACTGGGACTCATATTATATCGTTCGTTAAAGACACCATATTAGAACTTTTACATACATGTAGAACCGCACAATCTGAAGCCCAACTCGTGTAATTAAAGAAATTCTTTTCCCAGCAACAATGTCGAAAGCTTGTCAAAACATTTGGGAAATTAGACTTATATTTGACAAAATGTAAACGTTCTTAGATAAACGGAATACTCTGTTTAATAATTCAATTTTTTTTCATCCGAATACGTTCAGCCGTTAATGTTTAAAAATGTAACAAACACCCAAAAGTACATTCGTACTTATAATATACTTGGGATTTAAGCATGGGAGAATTTAAGCCATAATAAAATCGCCATTGAATTGCCACCTAAACTTAACCTAACCTTATTAACTCTAAAAGAAAAATGGTAATATTGTGATAAGAAAATTTGCTTCCAAATGTATGTTCAGTATATATAGTCATTGTATGTGTTATAGTCCCAGTGATAAATAAATAGACAGAAAAAAATGAAAAGTCAACCAAGCACTAGCTACTTTTAAAACCTGTACTTAAGTCGCTACTAAGCTAACTAAGTTTAGAGTCTGACTGATGACAAACACCAATATGATGACCCAAGCGATCTTGATACTTTACCAATTTTCACCAACTCAAACGTCAAGTTCAATACACATTAGCAGTTTCCATAACTATTTCTTACTCGTGTATCGGTGTCGTATCTCGTATACTATGACACATGTCAAATGTAACATGTGATGTTATTTTTTATATCCCCAGCCGATACGTCCCCTCGTCGGGAGGGATCGATCCGCAATAATTTCAAATGAACTTGTATTGAAGAAATGACGTGTTGCTAGTTCGATTAGTCGTAACTTCGTCAGTCTTAGCATTTTGCCGCGAGACGGGCTTTTTTAGTATTTTGATTTGTTTTTGTTAGCTTTATTAAGCTTTATAAGCGTTAGACTTATGTTCATTAGGTTGACGTCTTTTAGTTCAAATCTGAGTTTAGTCGGTAGTTTTCGTCCTTGGGTTTTTTGTTGTAATATTCTGAGAAAGTATCAAAAACATATCTCAGTTGTTCGTAATCGGTTGGATGTAAACCTCGCTTCGTCTTACTGATCATATTATTATATGCCAATAGTTACTAATATTTTTAACGATGTTACACCTATTTGTTGACTATTTGCCTATGCGTCACCCAAAAGTTGACGGGCAGAAAATGCCTGTGGTATTAAGTTCGTCTCTATGAAGCTGTGTACTTAAAGTAGGACATAAATAATGTAAGGTTCACCACAATTGAAAATGATATCAACAATCCTTAGTATTTTATTATTCACGCATGGAATAAAAGTGTGTGTGCAAGTAAATAGCCCACTCGTATACACAATGATTAACGTGGCACTACGTGTACTATGATGTTTACATTTATTATTACAACGCCTCCTAAATCTTGGATAAGCGCGCACTAGTCAGGGTTCGATGTACTTACCGAGAGAAAAAAAATGTTTGTTCGAACTTCGAAGATGAGTGTGAGAAATTTGAGTTGCTGGATATGTAAATTCCATTTTTTTTAAAGTCAAAAATGAATTTTCGAAGCCGGCTGCTAATTAATCAATAATACCGGTTTTCTGTAGTCATTCAAAATTTCCGTGCAGCCAACGCTTGAGACGTTGGGACATCTTCTTGAAGTGTTCTTCTTACTTCTTCTCACTGGCGAGCTATCTTCTTCAAGAAAGATTTTAAAAACTATGGCGAAGTAGTGCTTTCCTACCCAGCTCATTCCTTCCATGAATCTGCAGAAAAACACTGATCTGAATATAAGTTGCCTTGGTTAACCTAGATCTGGAAGTTTCTCAACACGATTCGGAAACAGGATGGTCGACACTATAGCAACCTGCAAACCTGGGAATTTATAGACGATTCCTTATGGCTAACCTGGAAGTATCTCAACACGCTCTGGGTACAGGACGATTTCACTCTGGAAGGAAATTCGGTGCTGTTCCATAAGCAATGGCACACCTGACATAGTACCTGATTCCAAACGTCAGGGTAACACTTGGTCGCTATATAGTAATTAAGGTTTTGGGCAGACTCGATGCATATTCTCTTCGACACGCTAAGGCGAAAAGATTTTTTCTCATAAAATTTTATTTAAAATAGGTAATCGATTAGAGACGAGTAGAGTTTCACAAAAATAATTATTTTAACTCTTGAAAACAAAGCATGGCTTTTAGCAGATCTAAGATTCTTTATTTATCTGTATTGAATAATCAAAAAGAACTTATGTAAAATTTCTACCAACGCGACGAAACGTAGGGTCGTACATTCACAATTTAAAAAAAAAAAAAATTACGTCATAAAAAGAATAGCCACTTTAAAGTTATAGCTATCTGTCATTGTTAGACCTTCAAGGGATCAAAACAACTTAACACGCATTATCGAAACTGAATAGATTGATTGTATTTGTATGCGCTGCGAGTATATATCCATGCATTCTGTTGTATTAAAGACATTCTTCAATTTCGGTATAATGGTTTCTTTTGTGATTCTTAGTAGATTTGTAAATTGTAAGGATAGATATAGCATGTCGTAATAATGTGCATAGCATATTGTAAAGCTCCGTGCTGTTCCAGCGACCCTTACATCACAATTCGGCCGTGGTCGGCGGTCGGCGCCGGCGCAGCGCGGCATGGTTCGCTCGTGGTCGCCGCTCGCTGCGTAACCTTGCGTACGATGATAAACAAGTGACGTCACACGCTATTTTTAACCATGTTTGTGCCGAGAGCTATGTGCGAACATGCGCGCGCGCCGAGGTCAACGCCCTACGCGCGTATCTAAACCAATCTGAAAGTCCGCGAACGATACGCTTCGTTCGTCGTTAAGACGATTTCTACAAACTACTACGCTGTGTAGTCTTTATTGGCCTCGTGGGCGATGGCGGAAGCTCTCCCTTTATGGCGGCCGACTACGGAATCTAATTAAGTTACCGTGTCTGTGAAACGCGCCTTGATTTAGTCCGAGTTTTTCTTGTCAGCGAATTTTCTGAATGCCGTAAACGCTTGCGACGGTCTCGTTCAATTATAACTTGAATTTAGAACCGAGGCGAACGTTTTAGTACCTTGTTTTGCTACTAAAATGTAAACAGCTTACCAATTTATTTTGAAGTCGAAATGCAGGGAAAACAATCAGGGACTCAAATTGGAAAGACGTGTAGAGAATCGAGTGCGAGTTGTCAACGCGCAATTTTGCAAGTCACACGTACTACTTAGTAGCTCCGCTAATTTTATTCAAAAAGTTGTGAAAAAGTGATCGAACTAGTGATTATTGCATACCAAATTACTCGTTAAGAAGCACGTTATCAAACAGTGTAGATAAATACTTATTTCATATTGTGATTAAGCTCTAAAACACTTAAAAGTGATCAGCAAGTAGCACTAATTCAAAATACTTCAACTGCCGATTGTGCGATAAACAAAGAACTGGACTTTAACCTCATTAGCGCCGAGTGAACGAGAAGCATTGCCAATTACAATAGATTGACTTTTTTGGTCTCAACGGTCAGAGTCGCCGTGGCTTGATGGCTCCGATAACGCTTTAAAAACAACGCAGTACGAGATCGATCCTGGGTGCCACAAGTTGTCTTTTTGTGTATTTTTTTGACATTTTTCATTCTTTCTACATTCTATCCGGGCCTTTTGTGATTTGTTTCGCTGTTTTTTCTGAGGGAAATTTTGCAATATGCCTCGTGTAGAACGCTCGCCACCGAAGACAGCAGATGCAGTAAATATTGCGCATGTTCAATCGGAACCGGACATACAAAAAGCCTTGCAGTGCTCTCCAGATACACCAAACGTATCTCTGCGCCCAAAGCGCCCGCGGTTGGATCTGTCACCCGATCCAAAACATGACACTGACACTGAAGACGCACCAGAGACCAGACAAAGACCCACTAAAGGTTCAGAGTCGTCGCTGCTTCTCTCTGAAATACGTCTATTGAGGCAACAGGTATGTGACCTAAAAAAACAGAATACAGACATCGGTCTGAAACTAGCCAATGTTTCCGAAGTCATCAACCAAAAACTCGAAGATTTTAACAAGAAGATCGAGTCACGAGATCAAGAAATAATAATGCTAAAAAGTACTATAGGGGAACTTCACGACAAGCTCCACACCATCGAACAAAACAACATGAGAAATGAACTCGAAATAATTGGAATTCAGGAGGAAAATAACGAAAATCTTGTGCACATAACAATGTTGACAGCAAGGACAATCGGTGTCGACCTTGTAGAGGCTGACATTGGTGAGGCTTACCGCGCGGGCCCTAGACGCCCTAACTTGCCGGGCAAACCCGTAGCTACCCCTAGACAATTGGTTGTTAGATTTGTACGACGACACAAACGCGACCAGTTTCTAAAGGCCGCAAGAGCAAGACATAATTTGACCTCCTCTGACATTGGAATAGAAGGTACTTCGAGGAAACTATTCACTAATGAGCGGCTTACTCGTGAAAACCGGCAGTTATTTCGTTCTGCGAGACTTTCAGCAAAGGAGCAAGGCTTTAAATTTACCTGGGTCAAAAACGGATCAATCCTTATCCGGAAACAAGAGGGTAACCCGTCTATCCACATTAAAAATAACAATGATTTACTTCGCCTCTTTGGACCTGCGCCTCCATCATCAGACACCATCGCGGAAGTTCTGGCGACCCCTGCAGCTGCCACCTAGGAACGCTCACCTATACGACTATTGCATCGGGACTTCAGCTTCTAAATTATCTACAGCTCAGTATAAATCTTATTTCAAGATTTTTATCCTAATGATTAACTGGAATGAAATTATTCCCATAACTAAGCATTCACTGATAATTACCTTATTTTTAATTAGTTTAAATAGTTCCGACACACTACCAACACCTTCTTACTTACAAACATCACACAACTACTCACTCACACTTGCTTACTTACATATACCGCCTTGCTCGAAAACCACACAAAAAAACAAACACTCAAACCTACACACACTAAGATACATCCCTGCTATCTCCCTGCCAGCAATCTCCGTCAGTCAGTCAGTGACATTTCATAAAACGATTTTTAATTATCTATCATTTCTGCGTACCTATAACAATGGCTTTATTTAACATAATCCAAGATATTGATGATTGTCTCCAAATTGAATGTCACTCTTACGATCTGATGGAAAGTTGCAGGGAACAGCTACTACATACTGACTATAACTTTAAAGTACTAACGTTTAATATTAGGAGTTACCAGCGTAACTTTGATGATTTTTACTTAGCTCTACAACGTCTAGATTGCGATTTTGATGTCATCGTCCTTACAGAGTGTTGGCTGAATGAGGGGTCGTTGCTAGAGCTACTACCAGGTTATAAAGGTGCTAGGACACACTCGCAATCAAACAAAAACGGCGGTGTAGTCGTTTATATAAAAACTTCATGGAATTTTACCGTTAGTGAACAAACAATAGCAGACGCAGACAGTCTCTTAATCAAAATTAACAACGACATTGCTATTTTAGGAATCTATCGATCTCCATCCTTTACTAATCTGGACAACTTTACCACATCTTTAGATGCCACACTAACCCAGTTAAATAACTTCGACACAATATGTATCACAGGAGATATGAATATCGACATATGCAATGAAATTAACCACAAGAATGCGGACTATCTACGGTTGACGGCCACTCATGGTCTTCTTCCAGCAATAACCATGCCAACAAGAAACAATACTTGTCTGGACCATATTTTTATAAAATGTGGAAATAAATCTACGGGTGCAGTTTCTAAATGCTCTGTCACTGATCATGATATAGCAATGGCTGCAATCAGCCTAAAAAACAAGCAACCCGGCTCCATCAGAAAAAAATGGAAATTTAAAATAGACGAGGAAGCCGTTGTTGCCGAGTTAAATAGTATTTCATGGTCTGAAGTCTTAAAACAACACTGCACCAACTCCGCTGTTAATATATTTATTGATATCATTACGACATCACTAAAAAAGCACTCACGAAAAGTTAAAATAGGCAGAAATAATTATAACATCAAGCCCTGGATTACCCCAGGCTTAATAAGATGCATGCGCTACCGCGATAAACTGCACCTAGCCTCACGTGCACACCCAGACGATCAAATGAAACGATTAATCTACACCAGATATAGAAACTTTTGCAACAGTCTGCTTCATAAGATAAAAACTAACTACCACAGTAATCTAATTGAAAATAGCCAAGCTGACCCTAAAAAACTTTGGAAGACTTTAAAATCCATATACAGTGATAACAATAAGACATCTAATGACTTCAATAAATTAGTTACCAGTAAAAACCCAACAGAAGCACTTAATGAATGCAACACTTACTTCACTACAATGGGACAAAAACTGTCTAATTTAATTCTTTCAAGACTCTCGGAAACACAAGCATCTCTTGCCGACAAATACAATCCAAATATAACCTGTCCACACTCACTTTTCTTACAACCCACAGACGAAGCAGAAATAGAAACTCTTATAACCCAACTCAATGATGACAGCGCTTCTGGACCCGATAACCTCAACGTAAGATTAATAAAAAGAATAAAAAATGCAATCATTCATCCACTAACTCTTATATTCAACCTAAGTTTAGAATCTGGAATATTCCCAGACAGATGGAAGGTTGCAGCTGTCAGTCCTATCCACAAAAGTGGGGCAACAGATATCCCTGATAACTACCGACCTATCGCCTTGTTGCCTGTACTTTCTAAGCTGCTTGAAAAAGCTGTAAACAAGCGACTCACGATTTTTTTAGAGAAACACAACCTGATTTCCAATAAGCAGTTCGGCTTTAGGCGGGGTAGGTCAACTGAAGATGCAGCCAGACTTCTGACTAACACGGTGTCATCCTTTGTCGATAAAGGAGAACGCACTATGTGTGTTTTCTTAGATTTGGCTAAAGCTTTCGACACTATTTCAATAAATCTCCTTTTAAAGAAGCTGGAAGCAGCAGGAATACGCGGCACTCCCTTACAGTGGCTCAAAAGCTATCTGTCCAACAGAAAGCAATTTGTCAAGCTTGGAGATATCTCTAGCAGCTTACTGCCTGTCAACTATGGGATCCCGCAAGGCAGTTCCCTTGGTCCGACGCTTTTCTTACTTTATATGAACGACGTTTTGAACACTAGCCTTACCAGCGCTGATATGATAGCTTACGCAGACGATACAGCGATCATATTTCATGGCGAGAACTGGAAGCAGGTGTACCGCGATGCCGAAGAGGGTCTACATACAATAGCCAAAGTGCTTGACAGAAATCTACTAACCTTAAACGCTAAAAAATCTAAAATAATTACTTTCCATAAAACCAAGGCGTCAAAACCCCCCCAACAACTCACTCTCACCCTTCATACTTGCTCCCTTAACCCCATCCGTCGACCGGTGGGCTGTACGTGCACTATGATTGAGCGTGTTCAATCCATGAAATATTTAGGAATTACTATAGACGAGAACTTATCTTTTAAACCGCAAATACACGCACTTTCAGGCAGAGTCAGAAAACTTATCTACGTTATGAAAAAACTACGTGACTGCACACCCTCTCCTATACTACGCACTGTGTACTTTGGTCTCTGTCAGTCCGTCCTCCAATATGGTATCTCTGTCTGGGGTGGCGCAGGCAAGGCCACAATAATTGAAGCCGAAAGAGCACAAAGAGGCGTCATTAAGGTTATGCTCAAGAAACCTTTTATGTATTCCACCGACCAACTTTACTACGACTTTCCGGTCCTCCGTGTCCGTCAGCTTTTTATTCTAAAGGCTGTCCTTGAAACACACAAAAACCTAAAATCCAGACCAGATTACACAGTGTTAATCACAAAGCGCATATTTAGGATACCTATTCCCCGTGGAAACTCTCTTATGGCCAGACGTTCCTCAAACTATTTATATCCACGCATATATAACGAAGCCTCAAAGAACTGTAACATAATAGATCTCAAGGTAAACCAGTGTAAAAAGATCATAAAGAACTGGCTCCTTACACTATCCTACGACGAGACAGAAAGGATTATCTACAAATAACCACATAATATACTACACTTACCGACAGTACTCCTACTACTACTGCACACACTCACACGCACGCACACACACACACACACACACACACATACGCACACACACATACACACACACACACACACACACACACACACACACACACACACACACACACAGACACATACACGCACGCACATAAACGCACACGCACACAACTAAGTTTTATCTTGTATGAATTGTTTGTTTTATTTTTTATTTTTTTCCCATTTTATTCGTGTTATTCTAATTTGTTTGTATTTTTTTTTTATCACACCTTAATACTTTAGTTGTTTTTATTTAGTCTTGATTCACAAACTTCATTTTAATTTTGTTAATAATCACCATGTACGACATTTTGGAAACCTCTATTTATGTACAACTCTGACCCCCAAGATACAGACTAACGTCTAGTTTGGGGATCACCGTTCAAACACTCATGTGATATGTACTTGATTATTAATAAACTTTACATATCTTTACATATCTGTTGTTATAGAAACTTGGAATAACAAAAGGAAAGGTGCAATATCGACTTGTTTTAGAAGAAGTAGCGTTGCGAGTTTGCGAGCCAAACAAATAACGTTTTGAAGGAAAATACCTATATTATGAAAACTAACTTCTGTCCACACGAAGCGCTTATGTGACCTTCGGAGTGGGACAATGACATTTATTGCTCCATTTCCTTTGAACATTACGTGATGATATTCGTTTCGTATCTTTCGACACAACATTTTGTTACGGAGACAAAATACCATTACAATGCGTTACATTTGCTAGTGGTGCGAAGAGAAACCTAGTTGAAAAACTATTTATTTGGCTACTCTTTGATTTTCAGATAATTCTGTATAAACATCGGATATGCAGACAAAACTTATCTACAGATACACACACACATAGGACATAACATGTTAAAACAATAGGTACGTTGCTAAAGCATTGCGCGAACTAACATACCACTAATGACGTCATAAATAACTGAAGCCGACCTCCGACCGACCCGGGCTTATTCGACAAATCCAAATTCAAATGAAATATCATCGAAATTCGAAATTCAAGTTGTATGTAGCGCGGCTGTGCGGCGCTGTAGGAGCGTAGGATGCGTCGTGTTAAGCGCAGGCGGCACAGCGCAGCAACATCGACAGTAACTCGCAGGGGTGACTGAGCATTTTCCGAATTGGCATTCGCCAGTCGGGAACGCTTTGTTCGTCGTTATCTGAGCGCACAGCAATGTCTGTAAACGGTAGTGAAAGGGCGATACGCGTCGAGCGACGTCGACAAAGGGCCCTGGTTAATGCGATCCGACGTTCGGTAGCTCGCTACCGTTTTACGGGCTGCGTTCCCGCTCAGCTGGAACGTTTTCAATTTGCCGGGACTTAGCGAATTCTCATTTTACTCAAGGTCCACTTGCACAAAGGCCCGCGTATATCACAACACCACCCACCCCGACGTAATCCACAATGTAAGTGGCTAATACCCGTGGAACTTCGTAAGCCGAACACCCTGGATAAGTGTATTAATATTTTATGTTAGTGCTTCCAGCTGTTTGATACAATTACGTAAATTACTTGTTCGAGAACGTTTTGTTTCTTTGAAGTGTCGGAAAAGAAAGAATGAATAATTTGTTCACGAACAAACTTTATAAGTACCTACCAAGTATCAAAACGAGTTCTAGTACAAATAGCGAGAGAGTCGTCCGAATTCAGTCGGGGGACAGCAAATAGCCATCTGATATGAATAGTGGCCATTAATCTGTTGGTAACAAGTGACCGAAGATTCGGAATTGCGTGTCGGGGCCGCGAGGTCGTTGACCTGGTATCACACTCCTACATAAAGATGCGTACACGCTCATAAGCGTCCTATAAAACTAACGGCGAATTAGAAGGTGTCGGGCGCTGGTTCGGTTTCTATTTTTATTAACAAGGACATTTAACTTTACTAGGTACCTCGTTGGTCTAGTGATCGTAAGCACTAAAGTCCTGCATTAGATTACCGGGTTGGTAGTATGAATAGATTTTATCATCTAGTAATCTGTGCCCATTTGATGCCAATATAAGGCTCTGTATAACATGGGACTTAAACTTAACTAGGTAGGTGTCTATAGATGCCAAACTGTAAAAATTTTGCCAATTGAATATGAACCTTACGGTTTTGTTATAAACTTGAAAAAAGATCAAAGAAACTTGACAGATAGGGGTAGCTTGATGTGCTGGCGTCTGTCAATCTCTGCCTATCAAATTCAAATTCAAATTCATTTATTAGTGTGATTAATGGTACAGACGCCAGCACGTCAAGTTACCTCAATGTGTCAAATTTATTTGATCGTTTTTCAACTTTATGACAAACAGAATAAAGTTCATATTCAATTGGGAAAATTTGACACATTGGGGTAACTTGATGTGCTGGCGTCTGTACATGAGATCTTATTTACTAAAAAAATGTTCCTTAAATAATCTACCTTAAAGGTGTACACTCTTTCACAGATTATAATATTAATAATAATAAATAAAAAACATTAACAATTGCAGACCCATAAGTAATTAACGAAAATAACGATAATACAATGTCAAGATTAAATAAATATCAATGTCAAGATTAAATTAGTATCAATGTAAATGTCAATAACTTACAATTTATCAATAAGGAATTCGTCAATAGTGTAATAGCATTTTTCCAATAGTAATTGTCTTAGTTTGTTCTTAAATTGAGTAATATTAATTATGTCCTTAATGTTATTAGGTAATTTATTAAATATTTATGGGGCCATGCAAAGTATGCTTTTGTGCATCAAGGCGGTTTTTGATGGTGGAACGCATATCCCTACGGTAAATGCAGGCGTGATGTTTATTACAACTCTACAAGGTATCGGGCGTTGGTTTCTATATCTATTGACAAGGACATTTACAATGACTTATTAGCTCCGTACCTGCGAGTTTTGTCCCGTTGAATATTTACGTGGGTATTCGTCCCTCACTTTTGTTTTTTATTTCGTCCCGTCCCGTTTCGTACCGTAACCTGCCAGCCTCCGTATCGTCTTGTTATTGCGTACGGCATTTCGCGTGTTAAGTGTAGCTCTCTATAATGGAGCGTGTTCAATTAAAACTGATGTCGATTTTGTGTAGGTATTAAGTGTCTACGAAATTAATATTTGTTTTATTTTGCTTACAGGTATGAGTCAACTTTCAAGTTAACGTTTCGTAAGTTGGTTGTTAATTTTTATGTAAGTTTTAAATGCAATAATAGTACTTTTCGCCTGATATCGACCTTTTTTGGGAATGCTATTGTTGGTGGTATACACGCCATCTTGGGGGTGACGTAAGGCTTTTATGGTAGGTACCTATGCGCTAAGTTTCAAAGTTCTATTAGTCGCCTCCTTGACACCATCGGAGTGAGGTGGGGTAGTCACATTCGTTATACGGGACAACACGTGTAACAAATTTTATTCACGAGAAAAAATATGATGAGTAGGTAACTTTGACATTTGTTTGAACGCGCTTATTTCTGGAAGTAGCAGTCGGATTTGCAATTGTTATCTCAACTCTTGAGGAAGGTTATGTGCTATTTAACATCAAGGAACGGGTAAAACCACGACGCTTTACTAGTTTTAAATTTTACAAGTTTCCTCTGTGCCTCGGCAAGCACGTTAAAACTTTAGTCCCGGCTGTCATTTGTAGATTTTTGACAGTCGTTACGAGCATTCAGAAGTAGGACAGTCTGAAAACCTTTGTAAGGCGATTAACACACTGCCCCGCATGATGCAGCGTAGCGCGTGGATGCGTGTTCTTCCGTTGCTTGTAAGTATCTCCGTTTGTATGGAAAACACACACAGAAAATGCATCCACGCGCGTTCAATTCAGTTCAGAGACACGCAACAAGCAGCGTGATGATGCGGGGCAAAGTGATAATCGCCTAACCAAGGGGTATCGTGTTATCCATTTACTGGGTTGTGGAGGTCATACAGGCAGTTGCTCGCAGCTTTGAAAGGCTGGGCAGATGATGACTGCTAGTATAAAATATGTTGCAAAATCTTCCAGTCTAAAGTTTCACGCCCTAAGTAGAGCATACATCAGCCCGTATCGTAAGTAACGCGTCATTCATAGTGATGTCAGCTCGCCTATTTGCATTTTTTTTCGATAATCGCATTTATCAATGTAATTGACAAACGGTCACACGTGACTTTCACAACGGCGAGGTGAAACGAATGACATTCCAAATGATACGCTACTGTAGTTTTGAAAACAGCTGGTGAATTTTAAAAGAGAATTATTTTGTTACAAGTTATTTTTGATGACTTTTTTCAATGTGATCTTACTACACTACTAACAAACTAATTAGTTTTTTATACTAATTCATCATTGTGTAAACTGTCAACTATTACATCACGCCTGTTTTTCTCGAAAGGTTAAGCAAAGGTGTCAGTAGGTGACGATTAAGCACCTACATAATTTTATTATACATTTTGTCAAATAAGTCGTCAGTTCCATGACGATCAAAAGTGGATAGGTTACTTCAAGGCAAACGTGCTTCATTGTCGACCACATCACCACTTAACACCAGCACGCGTAGCATGATCACCGAAGAAACGGTCTTTGTCGTGTCTCGGAAGAAAAGAAATTAAGTGTTCATGCTACGCAGGCAGGTGTATTGAAAGAAATTTGACAGATTGAGGTTCCTATCTATATAATCTGTCACTTTGCCGATTCGTCTGTAGACAAAGGCCGTTTCTTCGGTGTTCAATGTGTTCATGCTACGCATGCAGGTGAGATAGTCGACAAACGCGAGCCTTTCAATAATAAACAAAAATACTTTGAAATAATAAATAAAATGGGATTAAAATGCCAAATGAATTTTCAATACAAGCACCCGACTGGCGTATTTTCTCAAGCCCTAACTGTTAATGATTGTGACTCACAAGGAAATTCTTCTAAAAGCACTGTTATACCTCTAATAAGTAACTCCCAAAACGGATGACTAATTATATTTATTTATTTACTACAAAAGGCAAATATTTACAATCAAAACCCATTATCTTTTATTCTGTTCGTCGTTATCATGTGTTTGGGGTCGCTTCCAGTCTTATGCTTGGTTTCCACCAAAGAAGAGAGGAGAAGGAATGTGTCGTACCTACAACCAATCAGCTTGCGTCATTTTGACAGCCGCTTAGCTCCAGCACAACAGAATATCCTATTGGCTAATTACGAGACATTTCTTTGCTTAGATGGAGTCTCGTTCTTACTGGAGGCAGCTGTTTTAAATGAAACGACTGCCCATCTGACCCACACGACCCAGAGTCGCAATTTTAGGATATGTCTATACTAATATTATAAAGAGGAAAAGTTTGATTGTTTGTTTGTTTGCATCGAATAGGCTCTGAACCTACTGGACCGATTCGAAAAATTCTTTCACCGTTGGAAAGCTACAATGTCCCCGAGTGACATAGGCTACTTTTTATCCCTGTATTCCCACGGGAACGGACACTACGCGAGTGAAACCGCGTGACGTCTGCTAGTCCTTTTATAAAAGTAGTTATCATGGGAGAAATACTAGGTGGGCACACTGGGCACTCGGCCATGGAAAATCGCAAAAAAACAATCAGTTATTTCATTAGATTTTTCGCAATTGCAGGGTTCGTTCCATTGATTTAGAAACACCTTAATTGACAACTTTTTTACTACAGGCCCTTTTCGGATTTAGAAAATAATGTTACGTATATTTTGTCTCTGTCTTCATCAACTGATTAGTTCCTCTCCACTCGTAAGCCTTAAGTTGGTTACTTCCTAAAACAAAGAGTATAATAATGTGTTTAATGATTTATTAGCGCTTGCGTGACATCATTATGGTATAGGATACATGGTAAATGTCACGAAGTGGACGGCTTCAAAAGGGCCAGCTTATAAAGGGATAATATACGACCAGTGACTCTTCATCATTATTTAATATAATATTATATAATATTAATATGTTCCACAACTTTTAACACAACGCCATTTAGTCCCAAGCTAAGCAGAGCTTGTGTTATGGGTACTAAACATCTGATAAACATACTTATATATTGATCAATACAATACATATTATAGACAAATTACACCCAGACACGGAACAAATGGTTATGCTCATCACACAAACATTTGTCCTGGGTGGGTGTTATTACATGTCATAACATCAAGCCTGTATTCGCCGAAGGGATAGGCAGATCAGTAGGTGGCTTTAATAGTACACCCACATTTCTACCTGACCATATTTCTTCACTCGGTGCACTTCGGCTTTTAGCCGTACGTAACATATTCAAAGGCGAAGATGGCGGGACGAGCTGGTCTCCTTCAGTAAAGACTGGTCCCAAAAAGCCCTTGGCAGAGAGAGGTGGAAGGAAAGTAGGTAGGCCTTTGCCCGGCCGTGGGAAAACATAGGCTAGTAATAGTAATATACAAAGTATTGTAACACCTATTTTAATTCATTATACCCCAAGAGGACACCGGTGTCTGCGCTGTCATTGTCTTTCTATTGTGTCTCTAATTGACACGATTGGAAGGTTTAGAGAGTAAGTATGGAGTTTCTTGACCATTTTTCTCCATACAGGGAACTAGTATCATTTTACTTTTTATCTTTATCTCTTTAACTTTTAAATCTGTCGACGACGATTCAAGAATTGACATTCGTGAATTGAAGATTAGACTGACTTCTTAGACTTTCAAATCAAATCAAATCATTTGTTTTGCCAACATAGGTTTGTTTACAGGTGGAAAGGTTTGAAATATACCTACTATGTTTGCCAAGTGACGGCGTGCAAAATCAAGAAAAAAAAAACACACAAAATTGAACATACACGAATTGAAGATAATGTCAAATAAAAATAAAAATCATTGTGTCACATTAATAAACAAATTAACAACAAATTAATTATAATAGTTTTTTGAGTTAGCAAGTCGAAACCTCGTATCTCCGCTTATCAGAGAACTCTGTAATGGTGTAGTAGCATTTATCTAAAAGGAAACTAAACAGAGACTTCTTGAAGGAACACAAACACTGACTATTCCCAATAGCTCTTGGTATATTTGAAATCATATATTTTTTTTTTTTTTTTTATACCACGATGGTGGCAAACAAGCTTACGGCCCGCCTGATGGTAAGCGGTTACCGTAGCCTATGGACACTTGCAACACCAGAGGCGCCACACGCGCGTTGCCGACCCTTCAAAAACCTATTTACTCCCCTTTTGAAGAACTCCATACTGTAGCCCTCTGAGAAAACCTCGGCAGGGAGCTCATTCCACAATCCAAGTGTACGCGGGAGGAAATTCCAAATGCCATATTTATTTACAAAATAACTTATGTAACAAAAATACTACATTGTACGTTGACTTACTGTATACTTTCTTATCTAGTAATAGTTAAAGTACTGATCACCTGCAGGTGTTGTTGATTTTTGACGTGGACATAACAGGTCGCGTGTTCAAACTCGTTAGTTTGTGCTGTTATTATATTATTAGTAGTAACTTGTACTTCGTATTATGTCGGACAATATTATATTTAACAATATTATGGTAATAACATAATGAGAGATCGGTGTTTCCAAGTGCGTGAGTGATAGATAGGGACACGTTTCAAAATGTGGACTCTGATCGATGTTATCACTGATTAGGTAGGTAAAAAAAATAAAAACTGAATGAATTTTTTTGATTGATTTTGTAGATAAATAGCTGTTTTTTTTAATATTGCCTAGCTTTGTCTTGCGGTTTTATCCAATCCTTAGAGTCGTAGCGTGATGTTAAATAGCCAATCTCGACCTTCTCCAAGAAACAGGTCATCAAAAGAAAAAAATAAATGATCTGACAGGGAGTTCCAGAGATCAGTGCGTTCAAACAAGCATAGTTACTTCTACATGTATAACATACAGAAACTCACGCTTTTTTTTTTCTAATTGGTGTAGGCAGAAACAACAGATTACCATCTGCTATGATTCTTACATAGGTACTTACCTACTTCTTTTGCTTCGTTTGCGTTAATACATCAGAGTCTGAGGGGCAATTTTTAAGTAGGTATGTAGGTACGTTGGCATTAGAATCATTGTCTTAATCTATTAAAAATATGTCACATTTTTGACATTGATTGTCGCTAAGTTGAGGTTGCGACTAGATTTTTGAATGGGTCTTCTGGTCATTCCTAAATCTTTCTGAAGAACATATATATCAAGGGTTATTTTCACGATTACTGACAAATGCTTGTACTGACTGATCTGGTCCCCTCATTCTTTGTGGTTCTTTCCTCAAAAGACCATCTCAGACACTAATCGGCATGGATCTTACATGATTTGACCAAGATAATATCTGGACTTTAAAAGAGACTGTGACCTCTGACTTTCTTTCGGTGTTTCTTCTCAGTGTAGTCAGATAGTGAAACTCCGATCTCATCTACTAGTTAAAAAAAATGACGTGTAAAAGTGTTTGTGAAAACCTATTTACAGAAATAAATATCATTTATCCTTTGACAAACAAAGTCATCATCTTCATTATGTGAGTAAACATAAGAGTAGAATACAAATTATATTTTACATTTATATCATGTTGTTGTATTAGCATATTGGTTAAATAAAATCTTATGTATATTTTTAATTAGTACAAATACTTAAAGGACTTATTCTAAGAGTAGAATACTAACTAAGTATTTATAAGTACACTGTAAAAAGCGTACAAAATATAACTTTAAGAGCAATATAGAGAGCTACAATGTGCGGGCTTATTTCTATAGACAACCCTTGGACTGAATAGAGAAGTAGAAAAGATCAATAACATTTACATGCCCATTCAAGAACATTAAACTCACAAATATAATTCCTATCACCTCATCTCGCCTCAAGAACGCGCTAAACCTCCACCGAATCGTTACGAGGTATTCCCCAAACAGGAATTCGCAGGGTAACCCATATTAAAATACCCATTCCATCCGTTATCGTTAACCCTCCGCGCGCGTTATTAGGAAATAATTTCGAATGTAAACGCCGCCGGTCAATATGACCGGTGCAATCAATACGAGACGTGTGAACGGCGGATGTAATCCCGGTGACTAATGACTTGAGGGCTAACGACTAAACTTGTATGAGGTAATGTTTGTTGACGCGTCCTAACACTGATGACTGATGGCTTTTGTTAGAGTTCGCGTGCATTGGGAGGGTTGGGTTACCGGCAGAACATTGCTGTGTTGCATATTCCGGTATCGAACGATTAGTCAACATTTATAATAAACACTTTAATCATTTGACTGGCCTGTTGGTCTAGTAGTTAGTGGCCCTGACTGCTATGCCGGAGGTCGTGGGTTCGATTCCCACCCAGGACAAATGTTTGTGTGATGAGCACGATCATTTGTTCTGTGTCTGGGTGTAATTTATCTATAATATGTATGTATTTAGAAATATATAAGTATGTTTATCAGCTGTTTAATACCCATAACACAAGCTCTGCTTAGCTTGGGACTAGGTGGCGTTGTGTGAAAGTTGTGAAATATTTATTTAGATATTATTTATTTTATAAAATACAGCGATGTTCATAATATAAGTACTAGGCACAAGGACAAATTTGTTATTCCTTTTACCAGGCTGAAGAAAATAGGTGGGTCGTTTAAATGCCAATGTATACGTTTTTACAATAAGCTTCCTACTCATGTCCAAGATCTAAGCCTTAATAAGTTCAAATCATTTGTATTTATTTGTATGTGTAATTGATGGATATATACTATTGAAATTTCAATTTAATCATATGTAACGGGTTCCTTAATTACTTAAATAAATAAATTTATTAATATTATTATTATAAAACATCGAGAGGCAACCAATTTGACCAGGTTTTCTCACGATGCGAATGCATGTCTTCTCTGTATGAAAAGATTCCCTTGTCCAGCGGAAAGTAACAGCCTGCCATATAACATTATTTTCTCAGCCGGTATTTTTCTGTTTTCTGACTCCTGTGTAGACCCCTCACTTCTTCTTCTAATTGACAGCTTCAAAAACAAGGCCGGCAATAAAAAAAACCGGTACCTTATCGATTCAATGACCCTCGCCACCACGTGGTCGCATTAAGAAGGCGTGAAAATCATTTTTTGACAATCGTGAGCGTATAAGGAAGTTGATGTGCTTATACTACTTAGTGTTTTATTCCGACCACGTCTGCCGTACGGAAATATAAAAATAGTAAGTGGTATTAGTACCGGCAAGTCTATTTGCTATTCCGTTAGTTTTTTTAGCTTTTATAAAGTGTTAGGTATGGCCGTTTTTGACAAAATCTAATAGGACGGGCGTTGGCGAACTGAAAATAAGGCAATATGAATTTGCAATAGTACTAGCCTTGTACTAGCTGACTCTGCACACGTTGCAATACATTAATTTGCCAATAAACTTAAGAATCGTGATAAAAGTTCTCTTATCTTGTATTTTTGACAAAATTACGCATACTTAGTAAACTATGTTTCACACACGATGATTTAATTTAAATGATTAAGTTTATTAATTTCCAATGCTGTTTAAACTGTTCTTCTAACATATCAGACAGACGTGTTGCTGGGGAGTTTGTTCCGCCACTTCTTCTTCCCAGCAAAAACACTAGGAAGTGGCGAAGGGCGGGCGTTTTGGGGGACTGTCTTATGTAATTTTTGACGTTCAAAAAGTGCTGATCCTCAGCCTAATTTGAATAAATGACTTTTGATTGATTGATTGATTGATGGTTTTTCAAAAAATCGGACTTGCACAATTCTTTTTGCATTATATTATTCTTATTAGAGAGGTAAGTAAAGTTCGCGAGTTTGTGGCGTTGTAATCACTGGATATACAGAATCTTTTTCGAAATTTATTTTACCAATAATAAGGCACATTATTAGTGAGTGTCATGGGCAAAATTGTTTTTTTAAACTAAGAAGGGTGGAGGGGATGTTAAAGTACGAAAAGCACAAAGGGCGAAGTCGCGAGCCAAGTGCTAGTTATTAATAATTTATTTAGGGAATATTACTGGTAATTTAGAAAGATTCAACTTATAATAAACGAAAAGTGTCAACTCTGCATTTGACTTACGTAAAATCATTTCAGCGGCAGTTTTATTTTGACAGCCAACTGACAGCTGTCAAAACATAAAAGCCGCCATATTGTTTGTGCTATATCAGCGCCCTATAATTAAAACCGCTGACCCCGTTACAAATCAAACACGAACGGCAAATCTAAATACAAAAATAAAAAAAAAGATCTATAATTAAACCATCTATTTATACTGTATCAATAATAGATTGATAGCACAACACAATAGATAGATAGAGCTCGTCTGTTACGGGCTGTCATCGAACCGGTTTCCATGGCAACGGTAGGTACCTACCTACTCTGAATTACTGATTGATCCGCTTACGTTATCGTGATTGTCGTTTGTTCAATAATCTAGTGACTTGCAGGTTTTGTTGCTTATTAGCTGGGTTAAGTAAGTAGGACTTTTTTCATGCGAGTTTTTTTTTAATTCACGCGTACTTTGTTAATCAATAAATAGTAAGTACTTAGTACTTCGCTCACGACTTCGTCCGCAGGCTTTTTGTACTTTAACATCCCCTTCACTACGGTTTTAAAATGAAACATAGAAATATGATCTATGAAATATATTCACAAATAATGTAGCTCTCTAATGGTAAAAGAAGAAAATCGGTTCAGCAGATCCCGAGATAACCCCCTACAACGTCACAAAGCCACAAACTTTACCTCTTCATTTTGTACTAGCTGCGCACCGCGGTTTCACCCGCAAAAGTCTCGATACCGTGGGAATTTCGGGATAAAAAATATCCAATGTAATCTAGGTTACAAACTATCTGTGTGCCAAATTTCATACAAATCCCTTCAGCCGTTTAGACGAGAAGAAGTAACAAACATACACACTCACAAACTTTTGCCTTTATAATATTAGAGTGATTACACAGTCACGGGGTTATGGAGGACAGATACGCTGATGATGCACTGTTATTAAGCTAGACTAGACGACCAAATGTATAATTTAGGACAGCCCACATAAATGAACTAAGATTAAGATTAAAGATACCGGGCTGGTATCCGCAACTCCACGTCAAAGCGCGTATTTTGCGTATGGGCTATAATCTACCACGCGGGCCCAGTAAATTAACTAAACACAAGAACCAAACCAACATCACGCAGCTTTGAAACCCCGACCCAATGCATTCGCTAAACAACACGAACTCATTATGTGGTTGCTGATAAACGGTCCTGCGACCACGTGCCGTGGTCGCCACCACCGCACGTTGACCACACAACGCTTGTTCATATTTAATACGACCATTAACAGTTTTACATATAAACATATACACATATACACTGGCCTGTTGGTCTCGTAGTTGGTGGATCTGACTGCTATGCCGAAGGTCGTGGGCTCGATTCCTTTGTGTATGGGTGTAATTTATCTAAAATATGTATGTATATAAAAACATATAAGTATGTTTATCAGCTGTCTAGATTCATAACACAAGCTCTGTTTAGTTTTGGAAAAGATGGCGTTGCACGTTGTGTGAAAGTTGTGATTAGTTGATGCTACAATTCTTAACATACTTCTTCTGCTTCGTTTACATGTTGTCATACACACACGCCGGTTGCGAGTACTACGCACCTGACCTTTCTGAAGAACCTCACCAATAAGGTCTATGTATGTCCTTCTAGGGCAACCCCTCCCGGCGTTCCCACTTACACCTGCCTTGTACCTTTCGTAAGTCGCCTTTCATTCATCCTTTCAACGTGAGCAAACCATCTAAGCATACTCTTTTCGGTTTTTGTAACCGCATCTTGTTTTAAACTATAACGTTGCTTTATCACAGTTTTAATGAGGTATATTTGACTTCCGACTGCTTCGTTGGTCTAGTGGTCGCAAGCACTACTGCTAGGCATGAGATTCCGGGATCGATCCCCGGGTCGAGCAAAGCGTTATTGAGTTTTTCCATCTGGGACTTCTCAGTAGCAGCCCAGAGTCTGGAAAAGTGCCCGATTGATGGCAATAGACTCGTCCCCTATTACATGGGACTTAAACATAACTGGCGAAATGTGGGTGTACTACCACAGCCACCTACAGAACCCTTCTTCAAATGTACACAGCTCTTGCGGAGTCGATAATCTCGTATGGACTCACCAGTTATGGACGTACATTTAAATCATACTTAGATAAAATTCACAATTTGCAAACACGTCTGTTGAAACTGGTAGTACCAAACTATGTAAAAAATAAATATCAAGACAATTACACTGGCTTATTTAAACATTGCAAAGTATTACCCGTTCTAGCGCGCGCTGAGTATTTGTTTCTCATAGAACACTTTGACAACAGTGACGTTCAAGTTCCCGTTAAATATGACGTGAATACTCGACAAGCCAAAACAAAATCACTTCAAGTGCCACGCAAAAATAACTTCTATGGCAGGCGAACCGCATCTTTCACAATACCTAATCTACTTAACCGGATACCTATAGATATCAGAGACTCAATGAACAGCAGAAACGTAAGGAGTAAACTTAAACAATACTACATCAACTCGACTTTGATGTAATTGTTAATAGCGCGTTGATCAAATCCTAGGCCATGGCATGCTAAGACAGACCCCAGAGGTCTAAATTGTGTGCCTTGTTTATTTTAAGAACATTTAAATAGTTTTTAATAAATAAAAAAATAAATAAAAAAAAAAAAAATACCAAGTACAGACGCGCCAGCACATCAAGTTACCCCAATGTGTCAAATTTCTTTTATCGTTTTTCAACTTTATGTTTAACATCATAAGGTTCATATTCAATTGGGAAAATTTGACACATTGGGGTAACTTGATGTGCTGGCCTCTGTACATCTCTGCTTAGCCCTTCGGAATTACAGGATGATGTTATATTTATCTTTTAATTCGAATCGCGTGCTTTGTCGAGTGTTTACTGCTTATAAACCTTTAGGCGTAGCGTGAGGTATAGTTTAGTTGTTATTTTATGTGTTTTTGAAGCTGTAAACGCGACAGGTAAATGTCAATGAAATAGTTTTGTGGCGTTCGAGTTATGGCTTTGAGTCATAGCATGAAAATGAGGCCTACTTCTCGGTCTTGCAATAGAAAATGATTTTCTGTCCATATTGTGAAGTAAAATCTATCTGCTACATTAGTTTTAGAACCGTAGAAACAAAATGATTATGTTTTTAAATTATCAATGTTGTTTAAACTCATGTTCTTCTAACATACGAGACAGACGTGTTGCTGGGGAGTTTATTCCGCCACTTCTTCTTCCCAGCAAAAACACTAGGCAGTGGTGAAGAGCGGGCGAGTTAGTCCAACAATCACCTTAAAAGTCATTGTTGGACTAACTCGTCGTGATCTAAGTACTAATGTTATAAATTGTGAAGATGTTATTTATGTAAACATCTTCACAATTTTCGTTTGTTTGGGTGTTTGTTGCTCAATCACGCGTAATCTGTTGAACAATTTTTGATGAAAATTGGCACATAGATCGACCATTTTCTTGATTTATGGATTGGTTACTTAATAAAACCATTAAACCCTTCCCGGTAATCTGTTCCCTTAGGATAACCTTGGGATAGTTACTATTTTCGCGGGCGAAGCCCTCTGCAGTGGCAACAAGTAAACAAAAAAGTTTTACCATGTGACGAACTTTGAAATCGCGAAAAGAAATGCTGTTTCAATATATTTGTGTAAGCAAAGCACATCAAGCCATCCCAAACTATAAAATTTTCCCAATTGAACATGAACCTTAATCGGTTTGTATTAAAGTTGAAAAACTATCAAAGAAATTTGACACAATGTGCTGACCGGTCTCTACGCAACTCGACAAAATGTATGGAACAGCTGATGTTTTTTCTCCATTTCGCTGGCAGATAGCTGATGTCATAAGAATGAGTCAATCACAGTTGATCCCGTAAATCCAGTTTTTATGAAGTACAATAAACTGTATTTTTAACCGACTTCAAAAAAAGGAGAAGGTTCTCAATTCGGTTGTATTTTTTTTTTTTTAGGGTCTGTTACCTCAGTACTCCGTCATTTATGGACCGATTTTCAAAATTCTTTTTTTGTTTGATAGGGTATACTAACAGATTGGTCCCATTTGTATCAAAACTCATATCTGATGATCTTCGAGGAATTGAGGGAACTCCTCAAAAAATATAGGCACACATGCACCGATTTCAACATTTTTAGTAACAAATCAAGCATTTTCATTTAGAAAGTAACATTTGGTGAAGAAAAACTGATGAAGAAGACAGGCAACGGAACTCTTCAACGCATAACAGCAAATTATTCGCGATTGCTATAGTCAGATGTCTATGCTGAGCTTTTGTATTTCCACAACATAACATTACGCCATTCTATTTTAAAAGGGGCCGGCAGAGATGTACAGATTAATGTTTAGAGATAGAACTTCTTTAGCAATTGTTATCCAATTTCAATGATTCTTTCAAGTTTTGAAAGACTTTCTTTACATACAAAGAAACTAAAAATTACAAAATAAAAACTTTTTTACAAAAAAAACAACCGACTTCTTAAAAAAAAACTAACAGGTGAAAAATAACTCCAGTTTCGGAAGTCGGTGGCCAATAATGAACAAAACAAAACCACCAAAGCCACAGACTTCTGAAACTGGAGTTATTTTTCACCTGTTAGTTTTTTTTTAAGAAGTCGGTTGTATACTTTTCCCGCCGCGTTGCCCAAGTCGCTTGTCACATCTAGTTTTCTATGAAACCGTTTGATAAAAATCAACCAACAATGATTTCTTGGTAGTAATAATATTTTTAGAAAACAAACGTATTAGCTTAGTACACAAACTCGAATGAAAACAAACGGCATTCGTAGAGACAATATACTCGTAAATTAACGTAACCACTTTGATCTACATTCTACTTTTAACTATTCATAGTATCGTTTGTAGCTTTCGACTATCTAGTATCTAGTAGTTATCTTTAACCTTCCATTTCTTAGGTTATTTGTGGGCAGCCATTTTGTTGGAAGAACTCGAGACTAAGAAATGAAATGGTATTTATTTCTGCAAGTATATCTTTCTAGACACTTTCTCACGTCATTTTTTAAAACAAATGGTGCCGGTATTCCCAAATTGACTGATCCCTGAGAAGAAATGCCGAAGGAAACTCAGGGTCATGGTCTCTTTTAAAGTCCAGACATAAGATTGTATTAAAATATATTATGCGAGGCTAACGATGCAGGGCAAATTCTGAATAATCCTTCTGAAGATAGAATCAATTCAGCGTTGAATTGAGTTGACCAGTCCCGAGTGTATAATATGTATGCTTCAGTCATCGTAGCTCAAACCTATTTTATCCCGAGCTCAAGACATTTGAGAGACCAAATGACCATGATCTCTGAGTTTCTTTCAGCATTTCTTTTCAGGGATCAGTCAATCTGAAAATATAAGTTTCTGGGTCTAGAAGATGTGTATGTTCTTATAGTGCCTAATTAATATAATTTTATTTAACTGCCAGCTTACTAAACTGATGAGGATGACCGACAGCGGCAGCATCGTACCAGAACATTAAAACTCCTGTTATTTTACCATTTGAGTACTGAACTTTGATAAGGTTTTTGGAGGTTAATTTTGGTTTCGCTCTATTCCTGAAGTTCAATTAGTACCTACTATTAATTTAAGGTCTTCTCATCTCACACCTTTGCTTCCTTTTAAATACACAGATGGAGCTAAATTCAGCCCACCGAAACCAAAAAACTGGCTTGAAGCTCACACCAACAAATAAAATACAAAATATATACAGCTGCGAGTACCTAACGCCGTGAATAATGTGTCGCAAACTGCTCCATCATCGAGGTGGAATATTTTTAATCTTCTATATTAAATCGATTACACAATCGTTTTTGTGAGCGCCTGTTTCGTGTCAGTATCGAGAGAATTCGTGGTTTTGGTCCCTGACACATTTATTTGAGTAGATACCCGTTTCAATATTTAAATTTGAATGTTTGTCCAATCGCAATATATGTATGTTACAAATATAAATAAATATTCCACAACTTTTCACACAACGCCATTTAGTCCCAATTTAAGCTTGAGAGCTTGTGTTATGGGTACTAAACAGCTGATAAACATACTCATATATTTCTAAATACATACATAAATTATAGATAAATTACACCCAGACACAGAACAAATGATCGTGCTCATCACACAAACATTTGTCCTGGGTGGGAATCGAACCCTCGACCTCCGGCATAGCAGTCAGGGTCACTAACTAACTCCGGTTGCGAGTACTATAACGCACCTGACCTTTCTGAAGAACCTCACCAATAAGGTCTATGTATGTTCTTCTGGGGCCTCCTCTCCCGGCGTTCCCACTTACATCTGCCGTGTAAATACCTTTCGTTAGTCGCACTGCCGGAACGTTGCGGCTTAATGTGCTTTCCGAGGCACGCAGGAGTCTTGATATGTAATCAAGGCTCCTGCGTGCCTCCTCCTGCAAGAACAGTCACTGATCCGCGGACCAAACTCTTCAAGCGTAGGTTAACCCTCGACCGGCTCATGAGGCATGTTATTATTTATCAGCATCAAGCTCCTGCAATTATAGATATGTAGTGCAGAAAATACGCTACGATGTGATCTGCCCCCCTAGCCAAGTTACAAACGATTCGTATCTATTCTCTTTCTACAATCAAGAACGCCTCAAATCCCTTTGTTTTGACCACGTGACTTATCACCTTTCGCTAAGTCACGTGGTCAAAACAAAGGGATTTGAGGCGTTCTCGATTGTAGAAAGAGAATAGATACGAATCGTTTGTAACTTGGCAAGGGGGGCAGATGTGTCCAATCTCAACTCAGTGTCATGAAAATTATACAACAAAATTGAGAACCTTTTTTATGAATTCGGTTTAAAAGAAATTGCGCGTTGTTGTTTAATTTTCCAAGGATTTCCATTAGATATTGTATTATTACTTAGCAACACATCATTGCAGGGTAGTTTGTTACACCATCTTTTTGGCTGAAGCTCTAAGAAGTTATAGTTTTGGAAGAACTGTCTTTTGTATTTATCGACGCTCTTAAAGTTCTGTACCTACTCGAATCGTCGATCGTCGATCTTTAAACGTTTCTCTAATGATTTACCGTCCAAACCTCCTTGGTTGAAAATAAGCAATTCCATACCTACAAGTAAATTACTTAAGAATGAGTCATCCGTGTCAGCCATACAATTGAAGGAAATAATGAGTTTTACTTCAAAATGACATCATAACTCACAATTGTATTTTCTCACCACATTTATTACTGCACGTTATTCTAGTTCTGCTTAGTAAATGAAAATGGGCGTGAAGATAAAGATTAGTGCGACATACAATAGTGATATCACTTTACTCAGGCAAATTACGTACACACATACATACAAGTATCTATCTGGTGACTACAGTTTCTTTTTTTTGTTGGAACGAAGTTCCTTATCGCGCGTTGTGAAAGGGGGCTAGACGGAAAAAATTCTTACGAAAAGTTGTCACGACACTTTTTGCTATAGTAAGCTATTGTAAGCTGTGCGGCGTCGCATGTTGGCAAGGAGAGGGAGAGGGAGAGGGAGATAGCGGGAGAGAGGGAGGGAGAGGAAGAGGGTGTGGGAGAGGGGGAGGGGGAGGCGGATATGGAGAGGGTCGGGGGAGGGAGGGAGGGAGAGGGGGAGGGAGGGGAACGGGAGGAGGAAGATGGAGGGGGAGGGGGAGAGAGAAAGAAGATTGAATAGTTCACTAATCAATCGAAGGGAACTTCGTTCCATCCGGGTGTCCCTTGACACCTCTCAAGTTTTTTTTTATTAGGTGTAGGTAAGTCCTCCATGTACTAAGAGTGCTTTTACACGGTGCAAGTAGCTTGCGCATATTGAGGCACTTGCGCAGGTTGTATGCATCGTAATCTTTACCTTTTAAAAACATGTGCGGGACTATCGACTCGAGCACGTACCAAAGCGAACCACCCGCGCAACTTACACGCGTACTCTGTGGCGCGCGGGTCACTTGCGCATGTAGCTCTTGACCACGAGCAAATTAGTAACTTGCGCGTGCTGCTTGCGCAAGTAGCCCAGGTCTTTACTTGCTCCAGTTATTTGCATTATTTGAAAGTACAAACGAGTAACTTGAACAAATAGCTTGCGCATATTACTCACGCGTGTAAGCCGCAACTTTACTTGCTCCAACTACATCCACCGTGTAGAAGCACCCTAAATAAGTAAATGCCTTTTCTCCATTAAGATGGCTGAAACTTCATAAAACTATATGCCACGATCGTCACTCACTCCTTTTACATACTAAGCGGCAATAGCCTAATGGCAAAGGCGTCGGCCTAGCGATCGAGAGATCGTGAGTTCGATCTCCACTCATTGCACTATTGACGCGAACCCACTCCAGACATAAGTACTCACAAGGACTTGTGTCTATCCACATATTGTTTTTATTAAAAAAAAAATACTTGCTAGCAAAAGCTTTTACTTTTAATAAAAAAACATAATTCCAAAATAAAAGCTTACAGTACCTACCTGTACTTACTTATTAATACGCAAACGCTAAATGAAAGATTAAAAAAAAAACATCAATGAAGTAAGTGGTTAATTCCTATAGGTTAATTGTTATTAAGTACAGACGCCAGAACATTAACCTACCCTTGTGTCAAATTTCTTTGATGGGGTTTCTACTTTGTTCTAAACACAATAAGGTTCATGTTCAATTGGAAAATTTTGACAGTTTGGGGTAGGTTGATTTGCTGGCGTCTGTACGTACCATCACGCCTGTAATCCCCGAAGAGTAAGACAGAGGTGTTCCAGTACTATACCCACATAATCAATCTTATTAAGCCGTAAATTGTGATAATTATTTACACGTAGAATAGGACCCTGTTCAAGTTAGCTAGAAACAATTGCTTTTGGGAGAATCAGAACGACAAGGAAGATAGATTTGCCAGATATACTTGTTGCATATAAGTCGTGTGATTCGTAGGAACTGTTCCTAGACTGTAACGAGGGGTTTGTGGCTAAATAAGTCACAGTCTTAAGGTCAGTCCGTGGATGGGTGGCCATTTTGTGTTATCCCCGTTCGTACCTTGGTACCATTAGTTATTTGTAGGCAGATCTTGACAGATACGATAGTCAGAATCGAAAGTTGTGTGTTTTTCAAATCAACCCCTGAGATTTCAATCAATGAAAAATTACCTTTTTTGATACCCCTAATTTGTTAATAAAGGAAGTCTACTGTCGAATAACAATCGTAAGAATACGACAACGATAATATTATATTTTCAGCTTTCATATTTTAGACAGGTTATAAGTACCTACACAGAAAAAGAACCTGTGTAGTTCTCTTTGTCCATCCTTTGTTTCAGTCCGTCAGTAAAGTTAAGCTGAGTTCCCATCGATTCGGGATTTCACTACAGGACAAATGACCCACTCCAAACTTTGTTACTTAGCTGAACTTTTTTGCTGAATCTGTAGCCAAAATAACAAACACAACTCGGTTCCAATGAGGCGTTGACATATCTGCGCAAGTCGAGATAACTAACAGAAACTCTTACATTGAACTTTATAAGTATAGAAACTAAGACTTTATCTTTGAACCACTCAAGCATTGCAATAGGAAGGAGGTAAGGCGCTCAACTCACTTGGGAACTGCCGAGAGCGACACGCATACAAATGCGAAGATATTTCAAATGTTAAACAGGCTACAGTTCAAACTTACAAACCCATATAGAACTGGGATCTATTCACATCTCTTCATCTAATTAATTACTCTATTCATTCACTCGTCACAAACTCTGTTACTTAATCTATTACGGATGCTTTACTAAACTTCAACATGACGTCCAGCAGGAATAGGTACAGTCATTGAGCTACCTGATCCATCTTAGAAAATAATATAAGGGGAAGATTGGTCAGGCAACGTAGCTCACTGACTGTAGGTACATTAAACACGCGAAAACGTTTACACCCCGAAATACTGGTAGACTATTATATTGTCACGCGAAAAACGCGAAGTATCGCACGGAAGTTAATAAAGGGTCGTGTTAGCGATAAGTTGGCAGAACAAAGAATTGCCTTTGCCGCGTGGAGCGCACGTGAGCGGTATCGATCGGGCGCGGCCCTGCGCCCTGCGCGTCGCACAAAGCACCATTACAACGGGGCCCCGAAACTAGAGGGCCCAGGGCGTCAGGGACGAGGGTCGAACCAACCCTAGTGCGGTAGGTTATTCTTTCGAAAATGAAGGCCCTTATAAGAAATGTTTCGTCCCAGTTGTACGAATCGATATTGTTATTCGACGGGCACGTGTTCAAGTGAATTGTTCCGACAAACATTTTTAATGTTTGCAGTTATTGAACTTGGTCGTGAAACTACAATTTTGAAGTGAACTCAGAATATCTTCTTGTTCACTAATGTTATTAGCGAGCGTTTTAATCAACTCTTACAAATTGTTGCCTTAATTCAGTTAACATTACTAAGTTGTGATGAGAGGATTGAAGAGCATACATAATTAATCTTAAATTTCTATGTAGGTATAATATTACTACTACCTTTATGATAAATTATAATTTGTTGAAGTTTCAGGGCTTCAGTATTAATTTCTAAATTGCTGAATGTAGTAATTATAAACAAAATTAACCTAGTACATGAAGACAGTTTAATTTTATTTTGCACGGAATATTGTTTCATCATTTATGCATATGCTGCATATATTATAAATTCAGCAACGCACTTAGCTTCCGAGCCGTGTGCCCGCTCCGCGCCCGTTCACTTCGGCGCTCCAAGGTCTTCCAAAGGCGTGCATTCGTGTTTACATTACTGCATTTCGCGCCTACGACGCGCACTCGAACAAAGAACGGCCACTACTAACAGTGACAACAATCGACCACCATTCTAATAGCCCCCCTGCATTATGTTCACAACTTTTGTTTTAAAATATTAAACGGTGTTATTTCGCTTAATTTAATGTGTTTTGTTTGAAAGTTGAGCGCTTCCCAGGTAAAGCGGAAACAAGGAAGCCACGTTACATTGATGCATGGCTCGCCGGTAAATATTGTTGAAATGCAGGAGCAGCGGGATGTGCTCTCGCCGGTGATATTTTATTTAGAATTGTGGATGGTATCTTCCCGAATGGATTTACCGCGAAACGCCCCGAGCTACCGTTTCCCTCGTATGAAACTAACAATTTTTAAAGAAAATAAGCTATATTTTGACGGAGTCATAGTTGAAATGAAATCAACTATTCCGCGGATATTATTTTATGTCCCGCGGCACTGAATAAATTCACGGTGAAAAAGAATATGAAAATATGTCTGTTCCTTGTTATAAAATTGTCTTGATACCAGCGAATGTCGCGTCAGGGCTTTAGCCGTACTACACTTTGATATACACATAATACAATGTCTATTATAAAAGAAAATCATAAAAAATAAACTCAGGAACGGATATTACACATACATTTTTCATCGCAAAGTTCAGCATGGAACTTAAAGGTTTTCGTATAAGCGAAAATAACGCGAGTGTCGTAAAACCCGGGCTCGAGAATCGGGAAGGAGGTGACTGGTTGAGATGCGCTGAGAAATACGCCTTGTCGGGGGACTAACGTAACTATACTGCATCTCGGATTGTTAAGTAAAAGGTATTGTTTCGTGGTGTTTTCGTTCTTGGACAAATAAACTTCGAAAGTGTTTTAGCTGAGACAAATAAGTAGCTGTTTTTATCTTTGCTTCTCTTAATCTAGAATTTAGGGCTATTCTTTGACATGGTTTCCAAATACCATTTAGACAGAAGTAATCAGAAACTCCACTCGCACCTCTGACGTGTTTTATTGTAGAATTATCACTTGCTTCAAAAACGGTGATGGAACACTGCGTGAGGACACCGACATGCCTGAGATATAACTCTCGAAGTCATGTGATGTCAAGTAAGAGGCCAGGTAAAACTGTGAAACCAGGTTAGTTAATAACCACAAGACAAATAGAAGAATAGAATAGAATATAATTTAAACATTTGTACACCATAAAAAACTTCTTTAAGGGCTACATAGAGTGATACAATGGGCGGCCTCGGTAGTAGTATCAGAAACTTTCCACCTGCATTGCTTTTTTTCGTACCACTTCATATTCAAAGGCATACAATTTAATCTCCGGCGTGCGTGTGTAACAAGAAGTGTGTAAAAATCGTATCAGGTAACGCTCTGTCAAATGTATTAACGACAGGTAATCTAAACTACTAACAAATCCTTCAAGCTAAAAGATACAAACTGCAGCACAAGTCATTACTTTACGTTCAAAACAACCCATAACAAAATACAGTCGACATGCCGGACCACCTATAACTCCCATCTTGAACTGACTAAAGAAACCTACACACTTAATAACCGCACGAAATGTCCTATTCTGTCCTAAGGCTTCGGTTCCCGGGTACTCGTTATAAACGAGACGGACAGTCCGATTCCTTGTATGGCAGTCAGTACCGTGCGAGTTGCTGACGACGAACGAATGCTGAATTGATTGCTGTTAGATAGCTGTTGTGACGTGTTTGGTGCTGTACGTTGTAGATCAATAGGGACTTGAAAGGATCTGAGGGGAATGTTGAATCTGCCGTGTTTTCTAGACATTGATTTTGACATAGTTTGAACTTCGTAGTGGTTTTAAGTTGATCAGAGGCATTTCCGTAGTTTTAACCACTTTCCTGTCCCATGAGTCGCATATGACTCATGTTGATGTTTAAGGTATTGTGTCTTCTTTGTGGACAGTGACAGTGTTAAGAACGTAAGTCTTAATCTGTCAAAAATACGTCTAATTTGCTCAGATTGTTCACAAATTTTTGTTTTTGAATGTTTTTCAGTACAAGAATTTGGCCTTCTGACTTTCACATCACCGTTTGCAATACAGTCTATGAACGTTTCTACGTTTTTATGTTCTATTCTTGAAAACAACTGTCCCAGTCCAATTTATTCTGAAGCGTCGAGTTCAATAGAGCTGTCCCCTTTCCCATTACGTTTCCCGGCTATCAAGATGTCGACAACTCATACTTTATGTGGTATTGTCATCTCTAAATCCAATATGTTAGTGCCGCACGTGGCTCGCAAATAGTCCATTGCATATTCAAACTGAGCTATTTCGAGTGTTTTAAAACATAGTTCCTGGACTCATGCATTTCCACGTGAGCCAAGCTTAAATCCATCTTAAAACTGTTTAATATGTAAAATTGTATCGAAATCCTCTCCGACCGCCGCCAGAGACACGATTATACAGTAGGGAAGGAGTCCTCATGCAAAAGTACAGTGTTCAGATGTCCGGACTAAGTAATTTATCTCGCTGCTTCCCCCACTACTTCACGTGTGAGAAGTGTTACTTGGAAAACATACGGGTTATTAGGAACTGAGCGGTTACGTGCACCAAGATTTATAGTATTCTTTTTCCTTAAGAAGAGTTTGCTTTTTTTGTTGCGTAATTTATTCTAAATCATTACGAGGAAAATCTTTAGCTGTCGTGCCAAAGTTCGCCTTGGTAGCTCATTAATACTACACGTGCCGAAATTCTAACAATACGTTGCATAAGTCAGATTTTAGAACTGATAATATTAATTTCAATTCATTTGAGACCGTCTGCTCTTTTTTCCGACTCATTGTCAATGTGTTTGCCAAGTTTTGTTGGAGTAAAAACTAATGTTGCGTATAGACTTCAGTTGCGGTAAATAGTATTATTTGATTTATAAACAATGTGCTTTGATATATGGTTTCGTCGCCGGTGGTAAATTTAAGGAAGCAGGTCCAGTGAAAAGATAATTCATTGTGTCTAGATTTTATTTATTGGCTAGATTCTGGTTAGGATTTAAATCTATTTCAAATTCTTTTGCCGGATGCTTTTGACAGTGAAATATTACTGAAAGTGGCATCTTGAACTGACTTACCGTAGTCGTTTCAATAGAAAGCGTGGTCAACTTATCCTGGTTTTGTTACATGCGGCTTATCGTGGGTACCTATATTATTTTTGAGACACATATTTATATAATTTGTTTAGTAGTATTCTTACGCTCTATCGCCACCCTTTTTCTCCGGTTTCGTCCCAACCGCAATACAGTATGTTTCCACTGAAGGTGGAGTTTTCAGCGGTGGCGCTCGTAAATCAGGCGAGGCTGAACCGAACGATATTAATGTACGGACGAGACCACCTTCGGCAAATACGTTTTATTGGGCGAAATGCGCCAGTTGCCACGCCAACGGATACGTGGCTTTCATTTCAGCTTTGTTTTGTATCGAGCCAAATATTTGGGCTTGATTGAAAATTATGGAGGTTTAATTTGTCACGGGAAATGATATATCGTGTGGTACTTTAGTACGTGTAGGCTTATACATATATATACTCCTAAGAGGCGATTTAATCTTATCCCCTGACGGAACTATTATGAAATTTCTTAGTGATCTATCAGTTAAATGACCAAAAACGTTATTTTATGAAATTTCTTAGTGATCTATCAGTTAAATTATCAAAAACGTTATTGTTTACTTGTCATCATCTGCCTAGCCTTTTCCCAACTACGTTGGAGTCGGCTTCCAGTTTAACCGGCTACAGCCGAATACCTGTGTTTTACAAGGAGCATCTTCCTTTTAGACCTTCACAGCCCAGTTACTGGTTAACACGCTGGGCTTCTGAATACCCATAATGACTGTCAGAGTTCTATAAATTACTGCTATGAACAACGGCTTAACGTGCTTTCTGAGGCACGAAGGATTCTTGATACCTATGTAATGTACTTATGGTCACCCATTCACGGACCAACCTCTCCAAGCGTTGCTTAACCTTCGATCGACTCGTGAGGCTGTTATTATTAAGCCACAACTTCCTCCTCCATCCTTTGTTTGTTTAAACTTAAAATTATCAATTAGAACAATATTAGTATTAACAGAACTTCGCACTCCATCTAATAACTTCAGTCTATTTATAGTATCTAAAACAAGACTACAGTCTATGAGTTGAATGACTTCGGTAAAGATTCCTTAATTGGGTGCCGTATCATTTGCAACCAGACGTCTTGAACACATGTTGGTTTATATCTAGGCCGGTACTTAGCTAGCTGTAAGGGGATACAGCTTTCAATCACGCTAACTACTAGCTTTGATATAGGTTACAAACATACAACATTTACCCCTGGACGTATATCTATATCTACGTATCTTTATTGTTACATACTTTCTGATAGATAAATTCTCTATTTCCATATGTTCGTTTAGTTGCCATGTTGCCATGCCAGCAGCTTTTATACCTTTGTCTTTGTATTCATTAAGGCCTGGCATACCAAGTCACCTTCATTCACCTATGCATTTTGATATGATTAAATCAAGAGTTTTTTATTTTTTATTATAAACCAGTGCTTGACTGCAATCCCACCTGATGGTAAGTAGTGATGCAATCAGTGATGGTGAAGCGCACTAGTTTATTAAGAGCCTATTCACTCTAGCCTTGAAGACACCTAAAGAGAGTGAGGAGTGAGTTGAGAGTTAGTGAAAAACTACTTACTACACAACAACTACTACTTATTACTATTACTATTACAACTACTACTTATTACTATTTACTTACTTGAGTTAGTTTGTTTCAGCAACAGCAGTCCGATTTGAAAAAAAATCCTTATTGCATTTGATGACCAATTCTTGAGACAGTTTACAAGCTATTTAGTATCACACAGGTACTGTTAGCGGATATAACCTTGGGACAATACTATAGAATAAATGAATAAGCCGACATTTCAACTTTAGATATAAATCTAGATCTATACCTACTGGGAGAAAACTCCAAGATAAGGCCAGGGCAGATGACAATGATGATGTAAATGATGACACTGGTCTTAATAATATTCAAATTGTATCTTAAGTTAACGCTTACAAATAACAGGGTTTGTCTTATTCAATGTACAAATAATCCGGGGTCATTAGCAGCCCGTTAACGTTTCAATTATAATCAATAGTTTCAGTTGATTATTGTGAGGGTTTTCCGAATTGTGGTTACTACCGAACTACTTACGTTCAATTACCTGACCCTACAAAATACTTCGGGTAGATCCGTAATGAGTTAAATAGATTTCGGGTCATAGCTTGCAAGGTAATCCTCTTTGTGCTGGGGCAAAATATTTCGCCGTTAATCGACTTTTGTAGGATTTGTTATAGTTACGATGTTCGTGGGTGGTTTCCTACCTTTTGAGAAGTATCTACCGGCTTATATACGTTACGTTTTAGGTTACGTTTCGTTTTAGGTTACGGTTTTTTTGTTTTTCATCAAGTTTATGTTATTCTCTTAGGTTGTTTTTGTAAAAAGATATGACGAATACCTTTTGAGAAGTATCTACCGGCTTATTTACGTTACGTTTTAGGTTACGGTTTTTTTGTTTTCCAACAAGTTTATGTTATTCTCTTAGGATGTATTTGTAAAAAGATAATATGTGTGTTTTTATTGATTCCATATGTCCGTACTTGTTCAAAATCAAAATAGCTGAAAATATATCATCAAATAATGTCTACTTTTTGTTCTCTCCTATTACTATTCCGATAAGTAAAGTATTTTCATCATACATTCAACTAGTTGACAGTTTTATAATTACGAATTTGATTTGGTTCTTTATTTTCTAAGACATGAAGATATTCCTCTTTTACATTATCCTTGGCTAAAATTACGATATCGTGTATGTTGTTACTGTGTTTTAATTTTTCTGTATTTCAGTGACCAATTCAGACATTTATTTTCTCAATAACATTGTTATTAGAAGGATACATTTCTGTAAAGCTATTGGCGTCCCGAATGCGTCCTTATTTTGAACAAAGCGTAGTCGAGCTTAGGCCCTCTCGAAGCCGAAATAATTTTGCGTAAAACCGATCGTACATCAAATTCAAGCTACATTTAAGGATGAGAGTAATTGACATGAAAAGTATTATTTAGCATAACATAACATCACGCTTGTAATCCCCGAAAGGCTAGGCAGAGGTATCACTTGGTAGTACACCCACATTTCGCAAGTTATGTTTAAGTCCCATGTAATAGGGGGTGAGCCTATTGCTATCAATCGGGCACAAATCCAGACTCTGGGGTGCTACTGAAAAATTCCAGATAAAAAACTCAATAACACTTTGCCTGACCCGGGGATCGAACCCGGGACCTCAACATCAGCAATAGCGCTTGCGACCCCTTGACCAACGATACTGTCAATGATTTTTATTTATCTGTCTGAAAGTAATTACATTTCAAACTTCACTATTTTATTTTACTTTATTAAGAATTTTCTTCTAAACGCCTTTGCGAAAAGTTTTGAAAGAGCCCGTCAAATAGTTGTAGTAATTTGATCTGAGGGGAAATGGGAAACTGACATAGAAATCTTAGTACAAAGAAACACGTTAATTATCTCTCGTCGTCTCAAAGCTTATTGTACGAGTCTTATTTAGAATGGTCTGTTTGGTAGGTCTATTTTATTCGTGGATCATTGATATTATTTAGAACCCGGATAATAAAAATCTTACCTGAAATTGGGGTGAAATAAGCAGTAAAATGAGCACACTTGGGTTGCCCTACCAGCTAACTTCATCCGTGTTTGTCATGTGATATATAAGGTGTAGTAATGATGAAGTGAGCTGTCATTCCATGTTAATGCAAGGGATAGGACAGTTCACTTCACCCAAGTTCTCACGGGAAGGTTCTCGCAGTATCAACCAGCAGATCTATCGCCTGACCAGCCTTGAAAGGTGTTCAAAATTTTCCAACTAATACAAATCAGATTTTCCCAAAAGTATGAAAAAAAACTTAACTGTATTTGGGTAAAATAAGCAGTGAAGTGAGCTCTCTTGGGTTGCACTTCTAGCTCGGTTCACCCAAGTAGTTTGTTATGTAAAAATCTTCTTGATAAAAATGTAGGAGTATTAATGTTGAAGTGAGCCATCCCGTGATAATTCAAACAGGAAGAAACTCTCGCTGCATCGACCAGCAGATCTTAGCGCTTGAACAGCGTTGAAAGCTGTTCAAAATTTTCAAACCAATACATCAGATTTCCCCAAAGGTGTGAAGCGCTGTCCATCGGGCTGACATAACACCTTACGACACAAATCCTATTCTTGGCGTTAATACATCCGCCTGTATAAATAAGTTAGTATGAGATTAAAGTGTCGAAAATTGTTGGTAATAAGCTCGGCCGCAGGTGTTGAGTAATTGGTGAGCGCTCCGATATGACAGGCGCGCGTTCCACGGTAGATTGGTTCGGACGGCTGGCGCTCTATACTCTATGGGGTTGTACACTGTACAGCCTGGATTCTGTGACTTTTCGTTTTTTTTAATTTGGAAGGGATGTGTTGTTAGGTTGGCTGTTTTCTTTTAGTTTGCCGTTGGTACCGGCTGTGATTTGAAAGAAAGAAAAGAAAAACGCGTTTATTGGCATAAAAATACATAGAAGACAAAGATTCAAAATAGAACAAAAATGGAAATATTTAATTATTTCCAAAAAATAACTTACAAATCAAAACTTTAAGAACTAGACAACGCGTATGTGATGTAGTACATTTTCACCGCATGTTACTGTTTTATATAAAATGGTCATTTTTTTTTGCTATTTAATGAAAAGGTTCCGACGGGTGTCCAATGTGTCCATAGGAGCACTTGTACTACAAAAAAAATGCTCTCTGTAAATGTGGGGGCTAACTGTACCGACGTAAACAGTGGTTCTAACTTTCATCAGACCGTAACATAATACTAACAAAATATCACAAAAGTTATCGCCTCACCTAATTGGCCCTTTTCATGTTTGTTACTACATTATGTAACATAACATCGTAATTTGATTCACCTACATTACCCTCTGACTAGTAAAAGTAAAAATAATCCAGTGTGTCACCTAAAACTTGGCACTCAACACACCATTCACTGTCGCACTCAGAATAGTACAACGTCAACAGTGCAAGTAATGAAATGGTACACAGAAATATGTCAACAACACATAGCATCACACCTGTTATCGTCAAAAGGCTTGGCAGAGGTGTGCCGGTAATACACCCACAGCTTTACTTACCAGTTATGTTTAAGTCCCATGTAATATCATAGCATAAATAGGATCTATGACCATTAATCGAGCACAAATCCAGACTCCGCGCAGATAAATTACACATGGAAGGAACTCAGTAACACTAAACGGTTGCTTCAAAAATAAATCAAAATCAAAAGTAACTTATTCAAATTAGGCTGTAGATCAGCACTTTCGAACGTCAAAATTACATAAGACAGTCCCCCAAAAAGTCCGCCCCTTGCCACTTCCTTCTTTGGAGTTACACAATGTCTTATGTATGCGCACCATCTGCCGGGATAGGTCAACTCAAAGCTGCAATGATAAGAAACTCCTTTAATAAGGGAATCCAGACTTTGTTCCGCATTGTTAGACTCGCATAATATTTTACTATGATCTAATGTCTCCAGGATTTAAAAAGAAACCATGACCCCTGGGTTTCTTTAGGCATTTTTTTCCAAGGGATCAGTCATTTGGAAATTGAAATTGATTTGAATTGAATGACGTGCCTGAAAAGATCTTTTGACCGAAATATCATTTCATTTCTTTTCCGACTTGGGGTCGAATCCTGATCAGCGCCTGCGACCACTAGACCAACGAGGCAGTTGACAGATTCCAAACAGACAATATCAATAGTGCAAGTAACGAATTTGTACACAAAAGTGTGTAACAACACATCAACAACACGTAACCCTCTTACGCCGCACGCGGTACATTTTACCCCACCTCCCAAGATTTGTACCCGACATACATAAATACATCCGTACGTGTGCACACCGCTTGTGTTGTATAGGAAACGTGTAAATTGTTTACCGATATCAGGGAAGCGATATGTTCGCGCCGACACTGCGAGTGAGTCGGGCAAACACGACGAGTGTGCCACACAAGAGCCTCGGCCCATTTTACAAGTGCTTCCTCTCACCCATGTGCATACGACGCTTGTATTAAACTGAATTTTGTGTGTTAACGCATTATGGAACTGGAACTTTTGGATGCAATGAAATATGTGAGCGGAGTTTTTCGATATGAGATGTAACGTTGATGGATGTGTTTACGAAACTAATGGTTGGTGTTATATTTGGGTAAAACTAGGTGTGCCTTGTGGTTTCACCTGCTTTGTTTTTAAGGGTGAAATAGCCTAACACCTTCCTTAAGAACTATACTATCAAATGCAAAAATATGTTTTCAAATTCGACTAGTAGTTCCAGAGATCTGCGCGTTTAAACAAACTGATCCGCTTTCATAAATGAGTTTAAATGAGTAAAGTTGCATGGGAAAAGTGATAAATTTTACAAGAATTACTTACTGAAAGAAAGAAAAGAAAGAAAGAAAAATATATATTTGACATCAGTCATTAAAACACATACACAATAATTTATAAAAGATACAAAATATACAAGAGTGTGCCTCACGGCGCCCACTGCGTCTATTTATATCCACGTCTGTCAAATTGTTTGATAGTTTTTCAACTTTATTACAAAAAAATAAGGTTCATGTTGAATTCAGAAAGTTTGACAGTTTGGGATAGCTTTATTTACTGGTGTCTGTAGGTATAATACTACAAAAGATATTCCAAAGACGTTAGCAGACCTCGTTTTTCACGCTGAACTGACTCTTCACCCTAGCGTAATTTAAAAACAAATATAGAACTGATATTTCCAAACGTTACCTGCTTGTATTTCGATACAAATTTATCTACATGACTTAACTTTACGGAAATGAATTACACGGTAGCCGAGTTCTAGTCGACATCAAAATAAAATTATTCGACGATGACTTATTGATGGCTGAGTTAAACGAGCTATATGATAAGTTATTCCCGGGCAAGGCTGTGTCGCGTAATTTCGTCGGGCGAGGGTAGCGCAAAATGTCTACGTTAAATATTACGTCACGATTCAATTTGCGGCGAGCGGAGCGCGGGGCGGAAGCGTGAGCGTATTTGCTCACCGATCGCCGTAATGCTCTCGCGTTTGCACTGTGCATTCAAAGGGTTCAATGCGTGCTTTATTTTCACCCAACACACTACTACGGTAGTGTCGTAAAATACCAATGTTGGTTGAACGGTTATTAAGGGTTAATGGGCCACATTAACCACAAAATAGGCTATATTTTCAGGTAAATACTCAGCTGATTTCAATGAAAAACCAATTGTGTTTTTTTATTAATTTCCGCATGACACGCGAACAGTGATGTACATACTTTGGTGAATGATTCAATAAAAAAATTATGAACGTTACAAACGCGCTCCATATTAAATGCCTAATAAGTTCATGAGGAGTTTACACAAGCTACACTACACACGAGTTTATACTTACAGATTAACGTAATAAAGAACAAAGTCACACAATTATGATAGAAGGTTGCGCTATGCGAAATAAAAATGTCTCCACGAATCATCTCTGGTGCTGTAGCAATTTGTGTCACTGCTAGACTTTTCACATCGTCTCTCTCCCTCGCACCAGCGCGGCGCTTATTGCCACATTTACGTTCCAAAATATAGCTCACCCCTTTCCAACCCCAGTTGAATTAAGCAAGTTTATAGTTCAATTTAAAATTTTGATATGAACTATGTAATAACTCACAAGTTTCGAGTTGTCATGTTTATATGATTCATAATTTAGTGGCAATCGTGTCTTATGTGGTGAACTTACCAAGTTTTGGATGGTTGACACTTGTATTAGATTTCAGCGTAGACGAGGATATTCCTTTAATAAGTGTTTCATATTTTATGGACAGATAGTCTACAAGGTCTAGCAAAAGCGTCCTTGGCAACTTAAAAGTTATAAGACTGACTGAACTACTTCTGTTTCTCTCATACTTTCCACTTTGCGGTGAAGTATTAATTTAAGAAAATGTTTTAATAGCAAATGGTGGCTGTTTCTCCCGCCTTTTTATTAGGTTACTATTCAAAAACTGTCTCACCAGATATACAAGAGTATGAAGCTACACATGAATACGAATGGCGCGATAAATCCGAATGATTTTACAGTTACCAAGCGGAAATGTAAACATATCGACAGATATACGATGCTTTCAATATTATGTACAGAGAAACTCCACTCCCATGTTGGGTTAGGTTAGCATACTTCGCAAAAAGTTATTACTGGCTGTACCCAAACTGAGTTTGCTCAAGTCCTTTACGGATATGGGCTCTTCTGCCGGCGGAGGATTTGCGGATAATTACGCGCTTCTTATTAAGCCGTCTGCAAATACTTTCGGGATGGGTAATTTTGTCCCTCGCTCGCATTTTGGGGTTAACTATTTTTCTTTAGTTTGTACGAGCGAGATCGTGCGTCTTTTTCTGTTGATGGGTTATTTTTGGTTTGTATTGTATCTGTTTGAGAATGATATGTGATATTAATGGATTGAATTTTCATATGAATATTTAATTTTGACGAATATTAAACAAGTAAGTAATACTTACGAGAAAAACAAGTTTATGTATATCTAAGTCTGTGAGGTCAATGCTCTAACACGAATAAAAAGGTGTGTCACGTGGCCAAAGTTCAAATCGCAAATACTGTGACAGCTGCCTACTGTCTTCTCCGACAAAATGTTACAAAAAGAACACGAAGTAAGTTCCCGGATTATGTAGAAGAACAAAACAAGCAATCTCTTTATATAGATAACACAGATACTTTCAGTTCTGAACTCCCCCCGCGGTATAAATCTCAATTTGCATAATATATTTTTGCGCCAGTTTAAAGGTGTCAGTTGTGCGGGATGGTAGGTGTACGAAGAACGCCTATCCAGCATCAGGCTCGTTTGTCATTCACCTCTGCAACCACATTTAATTTTCGACGCCCCGCGGGTACCGGCCCTTCTCACACTTGGGGCCTCCAACGTCGAAATATGAAAAGTATTTCGAGTCGATGAGCTGAACAATGTTACATTTTTGTTGCTTGATTTTTTTCCCTTGTGGGTTAATTAGACCATGAGCGGGTAAAGAAGGTTAATTTTTGTGTGTCCCTACACTCCCTACTAATATTATAAATGTGAAAGTTTGTAAAGAGTTTGGATGTTTCTTAGTCTTTCACGCATAACTACTGAATTGATTTTAATGAAATTTGTGCGTAGGTATATAAAGTAGACTATCTCGCAGCGACTACCTCGTTGGTTTCGTGGTCGCAAGCGTTACTGTTGAGCATGACGTTCCAGGTTCGATCCCTCGGTAGGGCCAAGTGTTATTGAGTTTTTCCATCAGGAATTTGTCAGTAGCAGCCCGGTGTTGATGGCAATAAGCTCGTCTCCTATTATATAGGACTTTAACATAACTGCAGGCGGCATGTGGGTGTACTACAGGTACACCCAAAGGTGTACCTAAGGGTTAGGCAAACCTACCTATGTATAGGATGACTGGTAATTAGTGACCGATTCTTAAACACGTGATTGTACTCATGTATACGAATAACTTTCCCAAAGAATCTTTTTTTTTATACTCATTAACTTTCAATTAATTCAAATACGTCAGTACTGCACAAATGGAGCAGTGGGGGTGGAGGAGGAGCGTGTGACGCAACTACTAGTAAATTTTGCCTTTCTCGAGGTCAGACTATCAGCTGATCGATCACAGGCGCGCGCGCGGGAATTTCAAACAGCGTTTCTGTTATTTTATTGTGATATAAGTTATAAAAAAAAGTTTATTTGGGAAAGTTAATTGAAATCATGAACACAATCACGTGTTTAAGTATCGGTCGAGAATAGGTCGTAAACCATTTTTTTTTGGAAAATAAGGCGGAGCGAAGTTTGCCGGGTTGGCTAGTACAATACACATATACATAAACTCACATCTTTTCCCAATGGGTGTAGGCAAAAACTACTAATCGCCATCTGATACGATTCCGACTTATTTCTTTTGCTTCGTTGACTTTCATACATCTTGTCATACACGCAAGCCGAGCAGCTAGTGGGTACTATGTAAAAATTAGTCAACACCATGTTACTATGGAAGATCTTGAACCTTACAACTAACCTTCAACTTCAACGAAACAGTTACTTTAATAGTTTTAATAAATCGCTCTTTGAATTTGTAATGTCAATAAAGCTAGTAGTGATGTGTCCATGCCACCATATGTGGACACAGGACCGACACTTAATTAAAAAAAACTTTTTTTATTGATATTAAAACTGGTTTCTTTTGGAGTTTCTTTGTATGTAGTTAGGCGTGTTTATAGGCCTTAGGCTGCGTTTCCATTGAAGCGGAGTTGGGTGGAGCGGAGCGGAGACATGTCAAAATTGTCCTATCACAGGCGAGACTAGTGACGCTACGAGGAATTCAACCAGTGTGATTGGTCGATTTCTGCACGTCTCCGCTCCGCTCCACCCAATTCCGCTTCAATGGAAACGCAGCCTTAGAGATAGGCACTAAGACATAAGGTTTGTAAGGAATTGAGAATAAAATTGTTATTTAAAGATAAAGATAAAGATACCGGGCTGGTATCCGCAGCTCCACGTCTAAGCGCGTATTTTGCGTATAGGCCATAATCTATCACGCGGGCCCAGTGCGAATTAGTAGAAGTCACATGTCTTCGAATTGTTGGTTCTAGGACATGCCGGTTTCCTCACGATGTTTTCCTTCACCGTTTTTGAGAGCAGTGGTGATGAAATAAATTACGCAAGGTAATACGCCTGCCTGGGTTTGAACCCACGACTAACTGTTCGTAAGTCGGGGCTGCCACCACTGGGCCACCGCTGCTGTTATTTATAGCGATATCGAATCTGTGGCTTTTACATGATGCGTTGTCTAGAGACCTTGTCTTAAGGTAGCAATTTCATTATCTATGTTTATTTATTCCTGGATAGGTACTTTATTGTTCTTCCAAGATATTATCATAAAATCTTTTTTGCAAAAAATAAAACCGACTTAAAAAAAAACACTAGCCGGTGTAAAATAACTCTAAATTAGGAAGTCTGTGGCTTTGATGGTTTAGTCTTATTCATGATGGGCCACCGACTTCCGAATTTAGAGTTATTTTACTCCGGCTAGTGTTTTTTTTAAGTCGGTTTTATTTTTTGCAAAAAAGATTTTTATTTTTTCATTTTTAGTTGTTCCCATACAAATATTTGCCATTAATTTATGTTTATATTGTTATTTGTTAACAATACATGTCATGGTAATAGGGTTATCCACTTATCCCTAATAAATGAAACTTAACATACCTAACTGTCGAAATCTAGGTATATTATACACATCTGCATACCCCTCAGAGCATACAGGCGTGATGATACGTCATGATGTTGTATAAACAATAAATATCCAAGCGATTCCAGCAATCACGACAGATTTGCCGTCTATTTTTGAAGAGTTCCATTGTATATCTCCGAAGATCAGCACCAGATCTTCACCAAATTAAAATGGGACCACCTCGGGAGTATACTCTTTCAAATAAAAAAAGAATTTTGAGAATCGGTCCACAAATGGGGGAGAAATCACGTAACAAACACAAAAAAAAAAAAAAAACATACCGTCGAATTGAGAACCTCCTCCTTTTTTTGAAGTCGGTTAAAAAGACAGTATGTATGGACGTTGGTCACTCTTTTACACAAGAACTGCTAAACAAAGTTAGACGATACTTCACAATATCACATTTTTAAATACGCCTCATTGTGATATCCATACTACTTAATATTAGAAATGCGAAAGTAAAGTAACTATCTAACTGGTACTTTTTTACGCTTAAAACTAGTACTGCGTTTGGATCCAGCCATTCGCTGTCCCATCCCAGCGACTCCCATGGCCGAGGTCCGTGCCCAACAGGGGGTGCCCTTAGGGTGTAGTAGCTTAGTTCAGCTGGAGGCCTTAATTTATTAAGACCTCCAGTTTTTTTTATTACTTAAATCTGAATATCAGTTGTCTAGAACTCCTAGCACAAGCTCTGCATAGTTTGGGACAAAATGGCGTAGTGTAAAAGTTGTGGAGTATTTAATTTTTTAACCGACTTTCAAAAAAGGAGGAGGTTCTATGTTCGTGTGTATGTATTTTTTTTTTTTTTTATGTATGTTACCTGATTTCTCCCCCATTTGTGGACCGATTCTCAAAATTCTTTTTTTATCTGAAAGAGTATACTCCTGAGGTGGTCCCATTTTAATTTGGTGAAGATCTGGTGCTGATCTTCGGAGATATACAACGGAACTCTTCAAAAATGAACGGCAAATCTGTCGTGATTGCTGGAATCGCTTGGATGTTTATTGTTTATACAACATAATAACGTATCATCACGCCTGTATGCTCTGAGGGGTACGCAGGTGGGTACAATATACCTAGATTTCGTCAGTTAGGTATGTTAATTTTAATTTATTAGGGATTAGTGGAAAACCCTATTATGATGACATGTATTGTTAACAATTAACAATATAAAATAAATTCATGGCAAATGTTTTTATGGTAACAACTAAAAATGGAAAAATAAAAAACTTTTTTGCAAAAAATAAAACCGACTTCAAAAAAACACTAAACGGTGTAAAATAACTCTAAATTCGGAAATCGGTGGCCCATCATGAGTAAGACAAACCCACCAAAGCCACAGACTTCCGAATTTAGAGTTATTTTACACCGTTTAATGTTTTTTTGAAGTCGGTTTTATTTTTTGCAAAAAAGTTTTTTATTTATTAATTCATCCACGAGTAAGTCCTGTTAAGCCGTACACTGACTAACTTTACTGCGAAACGTTTCAAAAAGTGAGAGTCTAAAACCAGTGGTTTGACCCTGAAATGACCAATTCTACTATCTGACCGCGACAAAAAAAAAACAACCAAAAAAAGCTAACCTAGGCAACCTAAGTACTGCCTACATATAACTCTACACTTCATTCGTAATACTGAAGTGGCCCGTAATCAGCCTCAGGACAATCAGTTACGATTACAAGAACAACAAAAAGCACAAGATAAATCTACAATGCTTCGGATTGGGACATAAACCGTGATGGTAAAGAATAACTTCGTTATCGCGTCTTTTTGCAAAACAAAATTTTAGTACCAAGCAGAAATAAAATAACAAACGTCTAAGGAAAATATCGCCGCGAAAGATATCGAGAAAATACATCTTACTGAGACGTCGTTGTGTTGACTGACATATTTTGTATATTTTCTTATACATAGATAGTAAGCAAGCTGATAGAATTGTCGCGGATGGTGAGATACAGGTTGCGCTTATACAATGAAGCCAGAATGTGGTACTAAAAAGTGTGTCTTCTTCGCAGTCAACGAGCGTGACCCGGAGGCCAATTGGTACCCGTAATTAAAAGCCTTCAAAATCGCAATCGCATTTCTACCTATCTCTTCTTGTAATGGTGTGGTGTCATGATCCGACACAGATTCGCTCGTTATACAACGATATACTTGTACTGTCTCTTTACTTGCAGGTTCTGAGAACAGAGATGGACACCGCGAATTGAAGTCAACTTTATAACGAGATGTTACCATAACCATTTCAAATATTGATCCTCACATGATCTGATCAAGATAATGTCTGGACTTTAAAAGTGACTGTAACCTCTGAGATTCTTTCGGTGTTCCTTCTGGGAATAGTTGAAAAGTGTTAAATATTATTATATAATAATCTTGAACTTGCGATGTGTAAAACTGCTTGTAAAGACTTATTTACAGAAATATAATGCCTATGGCTTTGAGTACTCCTGTGGCCTTAAAGCATTATATAAAATATCACTTTATCATTTAAAGCTTATACTCTTCGATGTCTGAGCATCTTATCATTAGATCTTCATCTGTGATTGGCGACCTCGGCATACGTCGCTCTTGACGGCCTTACCACTCCATCCAATACTCTCCACTGTTGAGACTTTCACCCTTGTTATAAAAAGCTTATCACGAATCCACCCGGCATAGTTACTGAACAAAATTGGATCCGATAAAAAGTTCTGTGCCATTTTTTTGGCGACTCGTAAAAAGATATCGCAAGCGTTCGCCTCGGGCGAATGTCATTGAATTTTCAACAACGATTTGAAGAGATTGTTGTTGCGTCTCAAGGGAGCTCCTGATGCAATACATTCACCCTGACTTAGGTGCGGACCCTTGTACAGACTAATTCTTACTTGTATTTTGCGCTGACACCCGGGGGCAGATTCATGTTTAGGCAGACATTTTGGTATGTTTTAAAAGAAAGAAAATTATGGATTATATTTAACACTAGCTGCCCCGGCAAACTTCGTTGCGCCTTAGAGTCAATTTATTACTCTTATCATTTTTTTGTATTAGATATACATACGTTGAACAAGACGACAACAAATAAATCCAAACCAATAATAACTACTACTACTTTTAAATTACAACATGTATATATACCCTAACCTAACTGACCATACCTATCCTATAGCTAACCCAACTATCTAACCTAACTACCTTACTAAAAAATACTAAATTCATAATTTTAATCTGAACTATTGCCTCTATGTTACATACAATAATTTATGCCTATAGTTTTCCCGGTCTACTTTAATTAAAGTCCTAACAGTAAAATAAGTTCTATTTGCAAAGAATTATTAAAGTTCGTCTCTGTCATCATTGCTAGTTACTTAAATTGATTTCTGAAATATAAGACTTTTTTATGCTACATAAAACCTCTAAGTTTAGTAACAAAATAAATTTCAGAACGTAGGTGCGTATTATAAATTGACAACCTTACCTTCTTGGGTTTAGCTTAAGACTTGTCAATTTCAAATTGTCAACTGATAATGAACTGGGAATTTTGACTCCTGTCATGTCATCCAAGATGGCGCTGCGTTTGAAAAATGTTTGAGACAACCGATATTCTTGATATTTATTTTTATGATTTCGAACGGGATAAAAAGTATCCTATGTCCTTCTCCTGGCTCTAAACTACCTCCCTGCCAATTTTCAGCTAAATCGGTTCAGCCGTTCTTGAGTTATAAGCGAAGTAACTAACACGACTTTCTTTTATATATATAGATTACAACACACCAGTCATCCCAGAGTTATACCTGTAGTACATCCACATTTCGCAAGTTATGTTAAAGTTTCACGTGTGGCAAGCCTATTGTCATCAGTCGAGCACAAATCCAGGCTAAGAGTTGCTACTTTGAAAATCTAGATGGAAAAACTTAGCAACGTTTTGTTTGGACTAATGCTCGGCACTTTCTTCCAATAGGCCAACGAGGCAGTTTTTTGTTTTGTTTTGCTGTGTGCCTCTTTGAATTTCAACTATCCACCGATAACAGTTAATAAGAAGCTCACTGACAGACAGCCGGTTAGTGGAGGTTTTTAAATAACACAGAACCGAACCTAAAAAAATACTGGAGATGTAAGATTACCGTTGACATCAACTTCCCAACTCCCGTGAGAGAAATGGCATAAAAAACTAAGATTGATTGCCATTGGTCCCGTAACGTCTATTATCATAAAGTTAGGAAAGTGATTTCAGATGATATATAGCCACGGTTCATTCTAGACATATTGTTAGCTTCGCGGAAGACAGCAGTAATTTGCTAATGGAGATTCGAGAAGGCGCATAAGTTAGGGAAATTTGCAATTCGAAAAGCGCCCCCGACCTCTTTTATATCATAAGTAATATTGCTGCAATCACGACGCGGGAACAACATTCACCCGTAGGGTTGTCGCGGACAAGATACGACGACTTCTTGGAGGAATTCCTCTTTGAAATTGATGTGTCAAACATCAATATATTAGGCAGAAATCCACTATTTTTTAGTGCGTGGCAGAAAATAGCTTATAGATGTCTTCCGCCCCGGAGGGGGCGAAGGGGTCTGTCAGAGTCTCACTGACGAAAACTGGTAGTCTGTAAAGTCGGTTTACGGTTTTTGATTTTTCTGTGGATGAGTTGATTGTTAGTCTTAAGCATGTTTAAATTCAAATACAATGCAATATCCTTCAATTGTATATTTCATAGTGTACCTATACCTAAAAGGTAGATAAAAAACCCTATTTATGTTTTTATCAAAAATCACACTAAATACTTTGACTTTGAAATGATAAAAAATTTGGTCCTTCGAGCCGCATTCCTTTTGTTATTTTCTTTTTTTCTGAAAAGAAGCTCGCCAACCCTGTTGCTTCCCCAGAGCCGCTGAAGTCTGTCCGTCGCTTTGTCTCTAAGGGATTTTGTCGGCATGTAACTTTATATTTCGATATTTTGTTATCTTAATTCACAAAAGCCTTTGAATTTCTATTTATGACGCTGTTATTGTACACTAGTCCCGTCCTCTGGCTTTGTTTGCGTTCGAGTATTTACTAAATTATTCGCTCAATGTAAACGTGGCGTTGCATAAATATTAATGGTATTTTGTGTAAATGAGTTTGATTAAACATTGGTTTGTAATGGTTTGCATTTTTGGTGGAGGTATTGTTTGTTGGGTTCGGATTTAATGTTAATTTCGTCGTGTGTGCTTTTTGATATGAACAAAGCCTTTTAAAAGCTTGACTTAGGGTTAAAGTTTACAGCCATCTGCATCCTACTGCTCTTATCCAAATTTATTTCTGGCCACACAAAGACGCTTTGCTGAAATTTATATTAAGTAGTTGCTGGCAGTTCCCGACATTAGCGCGTTCAATCCAAAAACAAAATAACGCTTTAGCTTTATTATATGTATTTATGTACATAAATATACTAACCAAAACAATTTTCTTGTTACAGGTACAATACAATTCCTTAATTGTGGAAAGTTCGTGTGCATTAACAGCTAGCGGTAAGACTTAAAGTAATGTAAAATTTGTGATCAAATTTTGGTTGTCAGGCCATATACATCTTTTAAATCTAAGTACTCCTTTGTCAAGATTTACGTATACTTACATTAATGACCTAGTTATCTTAGAAACTACAAAACGCCAACGCAAGATAAAACATTAATGTTTTGTCACAAAAGACTGCTATGTTTCTTTAGAAAAGTAATGACATAATATTGCCTTACATATAAGCCACTCAGCTTCTACACAAAGCGGATTAATATCTACAAACAATATAACCTCTCCATTACCTAAAGTACCTTTTTACCTAATAAGAGAAAAATATCACAATCCCTCAGTGTCTTAAACTTAATTGAATTCAACATAAAATCGCGAATCTGCCGTAATGTTAATAAAGTTACATAAAGAAAAATATTTCGGCTCGAAAAAGGAAACACAAGTGATTTAACGGAATACTACTACTATTTATTTGTACTTAAATGGAACTATGTGACAGTTAAAATAAAAACTTATTCAAAATGAAAATAAAATGCCGTGCCGTGTATATGCTGTGGATAACATTTATATAATATCTTTGTTTATATTATTTGCGCAGGTATAATGTGTTACTGTTTGTTTGTCCCAAATAAATAAATAAATAAAATAAAAACTAACAAATCTCTAAAAGATGGCGTCAAATAACTCATCCGCATCGCTGTACACTGGAAGTTTACCCAAATGACTGGCGGTAGTTTATCTATGCATGTATTTAGAAATACACATACATACATAAACTCACGCCTTTTTCCCATGGGGGTAGGCAGAAACTATAGAGCGCCATATGCTACGATTCTTACATACTTCTTTTGCTTCGTTTACATTCATACATGTTGTCATACACACACGCCGGTTGCGAGTACTACGCACCTGACCTTTCTGAAGAACCTCACCAGTAAGGTCTATGGCGTTCCCACTTACATCTGCCTTGTAAATACCTGCATCTGCCTTGTATTTAGAAATATGTAAGTAAAGTATGTTTATCAGCTGTTTAGTACCCTTAACACAAGCTTTGCTTAGCTTGGGATTAGAAAGCATTGTGTAAAAGTTGTGGAAGATGTATTTATTATTATTATTATCATCATATCATACATTTAGATAATTTAACTCTCGCAGTTACACAAGAGACGTACGACTCCCTAGTAACACATTACATGTTTTTTTCTAATTACCAAAACCCCGAGTGGGCGATTCGTTCGGGAGCCCGAACTCAGGATGTTATGATGACATAAAACAAATAAACTCTGTTTGTAGTTTAAAACGAGTGCTCGTAAAAGTAACCACGTGGTGGAGTATCTATAGAAATGTATCGATGCTGTACGACATTAAATGTCTCGATGTCTTGATATCGAGTAATGTTTGCACTAACTGAGACTTGTCAATCAAAATCATTTATCCAAATTAAGACCGTCCCCCAAAAACCTCTCCCGTCGTCAATAGTGTTTTTGTTGGGAAGAGGAAGTGGCGGAAAAAAACTCACCAGCGAAGTGACTGGCCTGTCAGTCTAGTGGTTAGGTTAGGCTATGAAAATATAGTCTTGATATTTGAAACCCTCATGATGAGAGCTTTAATTTGATTCTCATATAGCAATATTCAAATTTTTTTTTGCTTCATACTTAAGCGTCGTCAGTCGTCATGATATATTTTTTTTAATTCACCTATTTAAGAACACTTGGGTTATCAAGATGAAACTAACGATATGTAAATTATATAAATCCGTTCAGCGGTTTAAAGATATGAGGTAATAAAGAATATAACATATACAAGGTACGCGCGAAAATCAAAACATTAACCCTTCTTGGCAGTCGGGTAAAAAGTTTGGCTAGTTTTTTCGGTGCCCTATCCACGTGGAGTACGCGTGGCCTCCCGCGTACTTCGGTAGCCGGGTGAGTGGCCTGCCACGACCGTTAGCCGGCCCAAGATACGGCCACCCGGCGCCTGCGCAGCTCAGAACCTGTTCTGAACGGATTAGCGTTAGGCAGTGGATAGTGAATTGTTTCTTGTGACTGTGATTTATGGCAGTTGGATTAGCAAGGCAAAGATTTTGCTTGTAATTGGCAGTCAAATTTATTTAAGCTGCTTTTTTAAACTGGGTTAGTTCTTACATACATACATAAACTCACGCCCTTTTTCTCATGGGGGTAGGCAGAAACTACAGAGCGCCATATGCTACGATTCTTACATACTTCTTTTGCTTCGTTTACATTCATACATGTTGTCATACACACACGCCGGTTGCGAGGTTAGTTACTTGTTTCACTGAAAGGCTAAGTATTGCTTCTTCTCATGTAGAACCAGTACGAGTATTAAATATCATGCATAATAAATTTAGTATTTATTAGACCTGATAAAAATTGATATAAATCAGTTCTAAGCAAACGTGGCGATCAATACTAGTCTTCCACACGCCTTCTCTACATGAGAAGACGTTTTTACCAAGTAATGGAACTGGGATAGGCTAATCTTAATATTGTAGAATTTATACCGGAAACCGTTGAATCGTGGTTGAGCAATTGGTTGTTGGACTGCGTATCACGGGTTTGATTCCTGTACTGTATATTAGTCTGGATCTGGCTGTTTGCGTATGTAAGTTTTAATGGATATAAACACAAGAACTAGAGTGGGGCAATGTTTCTTTTGAAAACAAAACAAGAAATTACATTTTTTCGGGGAATACCATCGTGGAGTTGCCATGTAGATCTTAAATAAAGAGTAGGTCGTAAATAAAGAGTATTCAATATATTGTGTGATTGTTTTTGGGTGGGAAAATAAAAAGTTACACCATTACAATATCAGCAGGTAAGTAAGTTAAATGAAACTCACAATGTTTTCCACGTAATATAAAATCATTTTACTAAGCCAAACACTAATGCGATGTGCACTAATGATGTGATGTTATGTAATCCTTACTATACAACCACATACAACTATAACCGCCTACCTTCCTATGAATAGCTAAACTGCTGCCTCCCATGACTTGTACCATCATAGTAGGGGGGATTATAAGAGGATAACAACAGTACCGTGGATTATCCACTAGTCGAGTCGCGGGTGTACACTCCTCTGTAATAATAATTACTATGGCTTTAACTATTCGTTCTTAGCTTTAACTTGTGTTCGCGACTCAAATTCGAACCTGCAGTATTAATGAGATAGAGCGCTTCAGTTAGTCTCGCTAAGTTTTAGCTAAGCAGGCGCAGATATTTGGTCATTTTAAATGTGCCACTTGGCCGAGATGTAGTCGAAAAATATCGATAATACTCCCATACCTTAGTAGTCAACTCCTATTAAATTCAATATATAAATACCCGCTTATCTACACAAAGGAGATGTTTGATTTTTATATGGGGCTCCGGCCATAACCTGTACCTTTTAGCGAAGCTGCGAAACTTAACCCTGAATAGAATAAAGTAACATTATTATTATGTTTTTTCATAATAATAATATATTTATTTTCAGACAACATGATCCATTGTAGTTATATATAATAACAAAGGGATATGTTGAATAAAACATAGCAATAATTGATAAACTATTATGTTTGGTACACAACAAATCAGACTCAAATTCACCAGATATTTTTCCCCGAACAGTTATCCGAACAGTTGATCGAGTTTTGTATTGAGAGTTGTTTTTTTATGGTCTGTTTTCGAAAAAGTCGTGGAACAAATGTTGTTGTTTATGATGTTAGTAATCCACTCCTGCGAGGTTGTTGGTGTTTTACAAATAACCCTGTATACTTATGCCTTTTGTGTTAGACGATATAATATATATGTATAACCTAACCTAACTCATCATACCTATCCTATAGCGAACCTAACTAGCTAACCTAACTACCTTACTGAAAGGCATTGATTTTGAAAGATACTAATTACATAATTTTAAAGTGACCTACTGTGCTGCGTCTCTCTATGGTGCTTACATTTCTAAAGTAGGGTAGTAGTATTTGAAAAAGTAATAGTAGGAGGAAAAAAATATATTTATAAAATTAAAAACCCCCAACACATAAAGAACTAATAAAAAATATGTTATTCGCCATATTGTGTAGGAGGCCATTTTGGATTTGAAATTTATCATACTGTATAGGATTCCACTAGTAACCCTATCATTTGATACCCATAATGAGAGAGTTGTGAAAAAATAATTATGTTATACGTCATTTTGTGGCGGCAACCATCTTGGACAGATTTTCATCAAACTTAGCTAAGAAAACTCCCGATTAATTCATCTTTCAAACAAAAAAAAATAAACAAATCGGTTCATCCGCTCAGAGGCTACCTATGCTACGATATGACACACACACACACGCACGCACAGACATGTCAAAGTTAGGTTTCGGTGTTGTTTTTCAGAATAGTCACATAGTGAAACACCGACGTAAGGTTTGTCGTGTAAAAGTGTTTGCGAAACCAATTTACAGAAATAATTTGTGTCATTTAGTATAATTTATGTGTGACAGTGTTGGTTGTGACAGAGATCGCTTCCTTCCTAGGTACACTTGAAAGTGGTGTATACGTTGTCTCATTCCTACTCTAATGAAGTCTTAGCTTAACTTGTATTTGAGACAATAATTAGACACTGGTATGTTTGCCTCGCGGCTTCGCTTAAAAGTCGCTCGTTTATTTTAATGTTGTCGTTGTTACGAAGATTTCGTGGATTATCCCCGGTTTGGTAATTTGGTGAGCAGTGTGTTGTGTCAAAAAGTTGGTGAAACAAACTTAGTTTTTGGGGTTTTGGGATTGGTTACATAAAATTAGGGAATGTTTTAGAAAGAAAGGAAAAGTATTTACTAATCATGCATAATGCAAACAAAAAATGTGTTAAAATTAACAGTAAATCAGAAATATGTAAAAAGCTAAACACAAGACAATAATATCAAGCGAAATGAGTTCTGCGGTTATAAGGATGTATATGCGAAGGACGGGCATTTTGGGGACTGTTTTATGTAACTATGACGTTCAAAAAGTACTGATTTTCAGCCTTATTTGAATAGATGACTTGATTCATTTTTGGTTACATTTCAAATGGTCACATTTCAATGAAAAGAAAAAATATAAGTATGTTTATCAGCTGTTTAGTACCCATAACACAAGCTCTTAGCTTAGCTTGGGACTAAATGGCGTTGTGTGAAAAGTTGTGGAATATTTATTTATTTATTATTTATTAATTTAAAATAAAAAACAATCTTTTCCGGACAGTCAATATCGCCGGTATCGATGCTAGCTTGTGAAGACAGGGCCTCGTAAAACGCACCCACTTTTAAAATCACTAATTTCAAACACTTAAAACGCTACCTACCCACAAAGATTTATGTCATCGGACCCATAAACCTTCCAGCAGACAGCCATGACCTCACCGAACATCGGCAGTTAACATTTAACTATCGGTTTAAACAATCGATACGACGTTCATACTTAATTGAATTGCCCTGTTTCAGTAACACTACGCGGGTCCTGAATATATTATTTTATTTTATTTTATACTTCTCGGAAAATTACTGATAGGCAGACAAAATATATAAAGTGAAAACAATTATGGCCAATTACAAGTTTTCACTGATAACATTATGTAAAATTTTTTTTTATACTTTACTAAAAAGAACCAGGTTCATAATAATTAATTACAATTTAGCCTAAAAGACTATTAAGCAATTTAAATCTAACCTATTTTTATACGTAAACAAGTGAGAACTAGAAACTTAACACTATTAAAGGTAGCAGACAATACAATAATACAATAAAAAAAAACAACATAAACATTTTAAAAGTATTTTTTACCACCGATAAGTTTAGAGTGGGGGAGGGGCCTGCTTGTAGGTCTACCAACTAATGTACATATCTGTGAGTGAGTAACACCTAAAATAAACTTAGCGCACGTAATCTTACCACTAAAAGATTGAGCGCTATTTAAATGTAATTATTAATGTATGCATGCTAAAATAAATAGTTTGTTTTTTTTTTTTTTTTTACACTGTAGGTATATTCACGTTTTTTTATAACATTAAAAAGCAAAGGCCATGTTACGCTATCGAAAAAGTAGTTACAAAGAGTCTTCTTAAATTAATTAGTGCAACAGCAGTGGTAGTGAGGGTCTCCAGATTAAACTCAAGACCTCTGAATTTCGGATTCATGCGTGTATTGTATAATTATTACTTGCTTAGAAAACGGTGATGGACAACCGCCTGAGAGATATTTTTCGACGACTTATGTTGCCAACTATGTTGAAGTGTGGTGCAGATGAACACCAGTGTTTTACATGGAGCGACTGCCAAACAACCACTATAGCAGATAAAATAAAAAATAAATTTAATCCTACTAATATTATAAACGCGAAAGTTTGTGAGGATTTTTGTTACTCTTTCACGTAAAAACTACTGAATGGATTTAAAAAAAAAATGGTATGGAGTTAGCTAAGACCCTGGATTAACACATAGGCTACTTTTTATCCCTGTATTTCCACGGGAACGGGACCTACGCGGGTGAAACCGCGGGACGTCGGCTAGTTTAAAAATAAAGGGGTCCAATATTAGGAACACTATATATTTTAACCACAATCAAAGCAAAAATAAAGTAATAAATTAAAATTTAATTTCAACGGAGGTCCATACTTGCTATTGGGCCACTTTTTTATCAATAATTCGATTACTCAGCAACAGATGAAGGCTAAGATATTAATTATGCACATGTAAATTTCCCGCAAGAATCTCGAATCAATGAAGTTCATTCACAACAAGATACGTGAAATTTAATGCGCGTTGCTGTCGGCTAAAAACAACACTACTGTTTAGATTTTTAACGTTAGTGACAGCTAGCTGACATGCAATTAAGATCTCTTTGTTAGTGTTCTAAAAATACATATTTGAACACTCAATCAATAATCTCAAAATCTCTATTTCCACCAAACTCAATCTGTTAAATTACTTTGATGGTTTTTCAACTTTATCACTAAAGAATAAGGCACACGTTCAATTGCGAAAATTGTATAGTTTGAGATGGCTTGATGTTCTGGCACCGAACATTGCTCACACTAAGTTACAAAAATCGAGGACAGATTTCCGGGAAGTCCATATATCATACACGGAGTATGGCTACTTGTGTTCGGACGCGCCGTTTCTATACTTTATTACCGAATTCGGTGCGATCGTTTTATGAGGGGCCATAGACCTCTTACGCATATGGTATAGTCTGTATGCTTAGCCTGATTGTGTGGTGGCCACGCTTTAGATCGTGGCCAACTTTCCTGTTACATAAGGATAAGAAAAACATGGATTTTGAGAGTTTCTGCTTATCTAGTATTAATAACAGTTAAGGCATTTTTTCGCGGCATGTGAAGCCTAGTCAAAGGCCCATGGGTGGCATGAAAACTCTGACACTAGCTTGGTCACTAGCTATATGAAAAGAAGAAGACCAGTGGTCAAACGTCTATGGAATAAGCTTGTTTATTTTAAAGAAAGCAATGTTTTGTAGAGTTTTGGGTTTGGTCATTGCACCGTTAGCTGTAAGCAGATCTTCGTCAGAAGTTGCGGGTATTTTAAAGCCTGAAAATCTGCCAATCAGTCTTGCCAAGGGGTATCGTATTACTTAGCTGCTAAATAGTAGATATTAGATGGCAGTCTTTTTTTGTAAAATATTGGTACTCAGCTGTAGCTACATGGACTTGGGAAAAGTCTATCAGATGATGATTTAATCCATTCCTGCCCAAAATATAATGGCAAGATCTAACTAAGGATCACTGGTTGTATAGACATTCGTAGACTGACTACATCGAATCTACTTCATTCAATTAACAAGTTATTGATTCACCAGCAACAAATACCCCCCTTCTCTAACCTATTTTACCCAATTAGTGCAAACGTCTGTACCAGTATCCTTTCATCCCCTACTTCACACTCCTCTTTTCCATTGACGCAAACATCTAACACATCAAGCTGTTTATTTCAATGGTGTGTGTAAGTGTTTCTGGATATATTCACACGCACTCAGCACCGTAGTGTGTGTGTCTGTCAACGTTCCACCTTCGCAAATATAACTCCGTATTTTACGAACCTTCACGTTCTGTCTCTTTGTGCTGTCCGTCCAATTTATTCAAGTATATGTTTAGTCAACTTACTGGATGTCAAAGACTCGTTTTACAATGTCGTGAGTATATAAACTAGGGATCTTTAGTTGTGACGCTGGATTTGAATGCTTTGGGAGATCTTCTACAGATATTTGATCGTACAGGGCAGGGATTTGTGTGATAATCATTTCGGTTTTATCATTTTCTATCATGGTTGGTAAAGCTGTGATAGTGATGCATGTGACACTGGTTTGAAAGACCGTAAATCTGAATGGTGGTGGGGCCACATGTAGAAAGGAAATTTGTTAGAAGACTTTAGATTTAAGGGACTATGGATTATGTTAAATGAGCATACACTATCAACAGTAACAACCTGCCATAACAAAGTTCATAAAGATAATTAATGACAATGATAACATTTAAACTGATGCGTATTACTAAAGACTTAATAAAGAGTATTTTATTACCCACTGCACGTAAAATACTGGTATGAATACAGTAGCGTCTGGTTAGAGTGGATGTACACTCCAATTTAGTTGGAAAAAGGGAGACGATTAGCTATCATCCAATTCAGCACCAGCAGGTATGATTTAGGGCTCCAATCACAGTACACTTGAATCCGAAAGAAACTTAGCTATTTGGCACTCATTCAAGAATGTATGGGAAATTATCTATTAATTATTTATACGACTGAACGGCATTCGTTATTATTAATGCCTATGACTGATACAAACGATTATAATTAACTTTACTATTACACGTGCATTAGAAGGACAATTAATTACCTACATGTGTGTATCATAGCTTTATTCAGCGGGAAAGTTGGGATATATTATATGTGACGATAATTTCTCGTTCAGGGCTTGCGTATTTTTAATTTGGGTTTTTGTGCTATCGTTTTCAATCCGATTTTCATGTAAGGTTTTACATCATCTTGAATTATGTTGACCTTTCTTAAACTTTATTAAGGAAGTGTAGAGGCAATAAAGTAATCTTCTCCATAATATATGGTGACCCTAAACCGTGTTCACACGTCGTCCTATCTGCGTAGGAGTTGTTGTGCAAATATTATACCAGTTTTACGATTCTTTACTCTTTGTGCTACATGCCTGCTCTCTTAAGTAGTTCCTGGGTTGTGTTCCAGTAGTGTTTGATCCAGTAGCGGCAAATAGTGTAGCTAGTCCGAAGGGGGCGTATTAACATTTGTTGGGATCCCTTTTACGCGACTAGGGACTAGACTAAAAAGAAACGTCATCTTATTTTGCAAATTAAATAAAGTTGCTTGAGAAAATATGGACGGATTGAGTGAAAGACGATTCAAAGTCAAATCATTTATTTTAATTCGACCATTACTGAATAATGATTCTAGTTACCCCTTCCACCTTACTTGATACTTTTTAACCAAGAAGTGATGTCACAAGCCCCTACTTCTAAATCTATGCATTGTCCTAACAAACATTAGGTTCCATACGCCACGTTTTTATATATATAATGGGTCTACTCTTGACCTCAATCTTGTCCTGCGGTCACAGATGAGGTCGACGATGGAACGAGCTTTCCCAAAAGAAGCCTATTAACTCGCGACTGAAGTCTGAAACAGACTGAGGTCACATGAACTCGGAAACACCGATGCAGGCAAGAGATTCCACTCCTTGGCTGTGCGCATAATGAAGGAACAAAGCGCTTCGTGCGAATGTGTGGATCATCTACCAGGAATGGGTATATCCTGCAGTGCGTCTGGATTCCCGATGGAAAAAAGGAGAAGGTGGAATGAGCTCGTGGAGCTCAAGAGCACACTCACCGAAATACAGCCTGTAAAAGACCGACAGACGTGCAACTTTGCGGCGGTGGGCTTGGGTATGAAGCTTGGTACCCACCAGCCACATTTTCCACATTTAGAATAATGTGACTTAAAAGCAAATTAAAAAGAAACTCGATTCGAAACATTGAAGTGTGAATAAGATGACACAAGTGTGGCGCTTGGGAAGTTTTTATCAAGTTTTTTGCGCCAATCTTTAATTGAGAGAACAAAAACTAGTTAGGTACTGGTTTGGTGTTTAGTCATATGTTAGTCGACATTTGATTTAATGTTAACACATGGAGAGGAATAGTGATTATGGTTAATTTGATTTAGGTGCGGTTTTAGCACTGACATTAATCGTTTTTGGTGTGATATGAAAAGAATTAGTGTGATTTTTTCTTCAAAAGCTAAGCTAAATAGGTATAGCTATCTGATTTGGCTATGAATATGACTTTTCTGCGTCCTCTAACTGTCATTAGTTGAGTTCCAAAAGTTCAAATGATTTCTATTTGACCATTAGCCGCTGTTAGATTGCAGTGTTATTCCGTTAAAATCCCGCTTGATAATGAAGGTGAAGTAAGAGCGAATTAAGCTGTCATTGCATACTAATGCTAGGCATTGACAGTTCACTTCACTATAGTTTTGACGTGGTGACCTGAACCGGATCGAACGGCTGAATTCCTCATGAATGGCAAGCAGGGGAGACTTCCATATGTAATATTTGGTGTTTGAAAAGTACTGATTCTTTCTCGAATTTAAATAAATGAAAAGCCAACCGCCAATTCTTCAAAAGTAAATAATTACACAGACAAGATCAGCAAAAAAAAACCATCGATAAATTGGATCCATTAATATTAAAAAGGTAGATAAACATCCACTCGACACAAACATAGGCGTGTCGACCTTAGAGTCACGCGCAGCAATAACCTTATAGACTTAATGATTTCAGACAAGTATCGACAGGTTTCTATTCCATATCCTATGTGGAAAACAATGGTCTGCTCTATATCCGTCAGGGCCTTTAGTACTGGGCCAGAATTTTAAGAAGGTAAAGCCCTTCACGCTTGCGTCATCGTAGGAGGGTTTTAAAAAGATTGTGAAACCTTCAATATTCAAAAGAAATATCTGCTGTAGAGTTGCCAGTTCTTCTCTATAGGAAGCGACCAGTTGGATCAATATACCTAGCTTCTGCTCTTCTGCAAGTGCACTCACAAACATTGTTTTAGAATAAATGAGATGTCTCTTTCTTTTTCTTTAATTTAGTTCTAGCTCAATTTTTGTCTTGTGTAGTAGTGATTTCACCTGTAATATTTTATTTTATTTCTCACCACTTTTACTACTTCTCAAGGTTGCCATTGATTCATTCTCGTCCCAACAATGTGTCCTCCATACTTCATAGTCGTATAGCCCGTAATTAACATTGAGTCTAATAATAACATCCTTCACTAAACAATAACAGACTAACCTAATTTTGTAACAGCACGTCTTACTTATCAGGATCTTTAGGCGCGTTCTCAGAATCATTAGTAGCTTATATCCATCATAAATATTCCTATGAGACATTGTGCCTTTTGATTGTAACGATAAGAACTTCTTTGTTGTCGAATCTATTATCGTATATGAATGTGTATGTAGGTACTTCTCTGCTGATTATTATGTAAACAGTGGGACAAAGTAAGAGTGATGTAATCATCATCAACTGCCTAGCCTTCTTCCTTCGGGACGGCTTCCAGTTTACCTGGCAGCTAATTAATTATCAGTGTTTTGCATGGAGCAAAGACATTCAATTCCTATAGACCGGACATCACAAACAAAATTTTCGTCCGAAAAAGTGTGTCCTGTCGGACACAAGTCTATGAGTTTTTTGTAGTACGCTCCGCTGCCACTCCAATATTCATATATTATTCTAGATGGCGTTACTGGAGATATGGGATCAAAGTTTTTCTATGACATTTCCTTGACATGCCCGCTCTATAGTCTTTTAAATCTCTTTGGCATGGAGCGATTGTCTGTCTGACCTCCACAACCCAGTTACTGGTAAAACGTACCCCTTTCAGATTTTCGGGCTTCTGATTGCCTGTAAAGACTGCCATAGATCTACTAATGACAGCCGGGACTAATGGCTTAACGTGCTTTTCGAGGCACGGTCATGCATCTACGGACCCACCTCTTTAAGCGTAGCTCAACCTTTGACTGACCCGTGAGGATTCAACCACAAGCTCCTCAATCAAATAAGGAATGATGTAAGATCATTATTTGTTGCTTTCAATATTTTGTTCTTAAATGTTATTCAGGCTTTTATCTACAATTGCTTGTCAATCTCATTATGTCCTTCGGTGGTGCAAACAGTCTGATGTGGGGCTTACGATTCAAAATTGCAAATCACATTTTTTTCATCTGCAGTGCGAAATAACGCAGCTGTTTGAATTTCTTCAGAAAACATTTTACGAATAAAACGATATGAAGGCTTGACATTGCGATGTTGTCTTGAAACTCGTGATTTTTTAATTAGCATAGCAACTGCAATGCGAATGCATATTTTTCATCCGAATTTTAAATAATTTTCGTTTTTATAGTATCATAAATTTGCTGTTTTCGTTGTTACTTGGCTTGTCACTCGAGTATTAATAGCTGCATGGATCGGTCGAAGGTGAAGCTACGGAAGTCGGTTGGTATATTGGTGAAGCATTTAGTCTCGGCTTTTATTCGGAAGTCTTTAACCAAAGTCTGCCCAGTAACTTGACTATTATGCCTCCACCCAGGTCTATTTCGTATTATCTCCATTGACAGGAAAAGCATTTCACGATTAACTGTCAAACGGCTAGTTTCGTATTGGCTATCATCAGTCTGTATCTTGGATGACGTCATGTGCACTCGCAGAGATGTACGGAGCGCACAGTACCCCGTCTTATAGTCACCGTAACTTGAGTAAATTCTCAGTTGTCATCAAAGTCATCAGAGTGCAACACTGGATGCCGGTTAGGCACTAGCAATGGAAAGATAGACAATGCCCTGCTGAAAAATTATTCAGCTGCATTCAGTTTGATTGAAGGCGATCCTTAACATAGTTGGAAAAAGCTAGACAAATGATGATTGTCATAAATAATTCTCTTTATAAGCTTTCAAATGGCGCATGACATTTTTGTGCCACTTATTTCCCACGCAACATTAATATCAAAACTACTTTAAACGTTGATACGTGGAATAAAAAGGTTTTCTATACTTAAGTAACAAAGCTAGAATCTTGTTAGATTGTTTGGTTTGGAGTCACTTACCTCTACCTCGTTGTCCTAGTGGTCGGAGGCGCTATTGTATAGTGTGAGGTCTTGAATTCGAATTCCAAGTCGGAAAAAGTGTTAATGGGTTTTTTCATCTCGAACTTCTTAGTAACAGTAGGAGTCTTGATTTTTGTTCCCGGCACAATACAAGGCTGCTTCTGTTGACATTACATATTTTGTGCATTCGTGCCTTCTTATAATAAAAGACTGAGAATTCTCTTCATTGTACACAATAAAAAATTAACAGAATAAAACTTTAAATATTACAGGAATTAAAAACAGCAATGAAGTAGGTATCTTGAATTTAAGTCTTCGTTTTCACCTTAGACTGGAGCCGACTGAAACGCAATTTCAGCGACTAACTTTATTTGACGTAAATTGAGCTTGGTTTGCGCTCAATTACAGCTTTTAAGTTCTTAAACACCGAGCAAAACACAGATGAAAATCGTCAAGATAAATATAACGCCGACTACACGGAGATTTGTTAAAGCAAATATTTATTTTAAAACATGAACATACATAATAACGGGTTGTTACGGATCTCTGAAATTTTACGCAATCTTTGACGCATTTTCAAGTGCAGTTCGTTTAAAATATTAATGGTTTTGCAACGACACTCATAATTTTTCGGTGTGAATGCTAATTTTACGCAAAAAATGCGCCAAATGATCATTTAATAACGCAATAAGCATTGTGAAATATGTGTTTTCCAGAGCTATTTTCTTGGAATTGATGCCAGATTATGTATGAATGTTTAAATGTGCACGTTCATTGGTAAATGTTAAAAGTAATACTTTTACACAACAAACAATGAACATGAGGTAAGTGTTTTGAGCGCTATCTAACTACGCTGAGAAGCAACATCGAAATAAACTCAGAGGTCTTGCTCAGTTCATGTAAGGACCTTGCTAATCAGTGTCACGTTATCTTGGTGAACCAATGTCATGATCAAGCAGATTATTTTTTAAAATGGTATTTTGAGTTAAAAAGCACACAGAATATGGGTGGACCTGACCTGTCAGTGAGTGCATTTGTCAATCGTTTAACTCCACTCAGAACTTAAGGAGCTCATCTTTTCAACAAACAATACCAAATGAAGTAGGTATATTTGGGTAACCGCATGAGCAGGAGCTTGTGGCTAAATTATAATAGCCGCATGGCTCGATCGGAGGTTAAGCTACGCTTGATGAGGTCGATCCGTGGATGGGTGACCATTTATTACATACCAAGACTCCTCCATGCCTCGGAAAGCACGTTAAGCCGTTTGTCCCGGCTGTCATTTGTAGATCCTTGACAGTCGTTACTTGTAGGCAGAATCCCGAAATTCTGACAACCAGTTTGACCAAAGGGTATCATGTTACCCAGTTACTGAGTTGTGGAGGTCTGACAGGCAGTCGCTCCATGTAAAACACTGGTATTCAGCTCCATCTGGTTAAACTGGAAGCCAACCCCAACATAGTTGGGAAAAGCCTAGGCAGATAATATTTTGGGTAACCCCATGTTTGAACTAAAGTCAAAATCAAAATGATTTAAGTATTTGAATAAGACCATTAAAAGGTACTTGTAAACGTTATTCTTACCTGATAAATAACATATTTAAACGATCCTAGTTGTCCCTTTCAAAAAGTTCGTATGGAAGAATAATAGACAAAAAAACACCATACTTACTCTCTTAAAATAGCTTTTAAATTACAAATTTTCATATTTGCTAAGGCACATTATCCAGTGTAAAGACGTTGAGTACTAGTATAAAAAACTGATGTAGGTACAGTCACGAGCAATAACATGTATACATACCATTCAAAATATGTGTACGATATTTTCTTCTAAGTTGTCTTAGATATATTATGATAATTTAGAAGAAAATGTCGTACACATATTTTTGAATGGTAGAAGTTAAGATATTTTAGAATACGTGACAATGTATACATGTTATTGCTCGTGACTGTACAGACGTCAGCACATAAGTGGAGTATTCCCGTTTGAGCACCTATTTATTGAGCACCTATGCATTAACCTATGGGAAATGGGAATACCTTTGGTGCTAAATGCATAGGTGCTCAAAAAATAGGTGCTCAAACGGGAATACTCCCATAAGTTACCCTAAACTGTCAATATTTCTTAATTGAACATAATTCAACCTTATTCCTGTTTGTATTAAAGTTAAAAAACTATCAAAGGGTAGCTTAATGTGCTGGCCTCTGCACAAAGATATTCGTACCCAATTAATAGAGGCGTTCTAATGAATGGTGTACAGAAATAGTGATCCGGTATTAAATGACTGATGTGTAGTTTTAAAGTTCATTCATCCGAACATAAATACTACCCTGACATGTTTATCGTTCATAGTTCATATTTATTTTTAGTACAAGAATGTTCTGTGAAACATTGTAAAGGATCAACATTGTAAGTAAGTGAGATTATGAGAAAACTTATCGATGTTTGCCTCGGTTGTCTAGTAGTCACAAGTGCTAAGAAAAATAAATATAAAATAAATAAATATTCCACAACTTTTTCACACAACGCCATTTAGTCCCAAGTTAAGCTTGAGAGCTTGTGTTATGGGTACTAAAAAGCTGATAAACATACTTATATATTTCTAAATACATACATATTATAGATTAATTACACCCAGACACAGAACAAATGATCGTGCTCATCACACAAACATTTGTCCTGGGTGGGAATCGAACCCACGACCTCCGGCATAGCAGTCAGGGTCACTAACAAGAAGCATAAGATCATCATCTGCCTAGCCTTTTCCCAAATATGTTGGGATCGGCTTCCAGTCTGACGAGATGTAGCAGTTTTTTTTTTAAATTAAAACGTTTATTATCTCTACACTAGTTATGTGCTTACAGCAAATATTTAATGTGAACGAACGCTGAGCTAACTTAGTGAGAGACTGGAGCCTGACGTAGATTTATATAGAAACCAGTATCACAGGTCACCAGGGCCCTCCCGCAGCTAGATGCCTATGACTAGGACCATTCATACCAAAGAAGTGTATGTACATAACGTGAAAAAAAGATAAACAAAAGAAAAACAATAATAATAATATTATCCTAACGAACAGCTACCGGAGACATATTATGAAGGACGGGACGGTTGACGTGTGTCGGGCATGTCACCGCCCTGGTGAATCCATCAGACATATAATATCTCTGGTTGTGATCGTCTGGGTAACGGCGAATACTTGCACAGGCATAATCAAGTAGCCGGGATTATTCACCAGCAACTTGCTTTGAGATACCAGCTTGTGGACACTGAGGTACCGTACTACAAGTATGTGCCCAACCCAGTTCTCGAAAATGACCATGTCACGTTGTACTGGGATCGGTCTATCATCACTGACAGGACTGTTGTTGCCAATAAGCCTGATATAGTGGTGATAGATCGATTAGCGCGCCGCACAATGATAATCGATGTTACCATCCCTCATGACGAGAACCTCGTGAAAGCTGAGAAAGAGAAAAAAAATCTAATATCTCGACTTAGCACGTAAGGTTGTCGACATGTGGGTACAATGACGTGTCTGCCAATAGCAAAGAGCCTCGACCAATACCTGAAGAGGCTCTCGTTGGGCAGCTGGATCAAGGGTTTGATTCAGAAAGCAGTGCTTCTGGACACCGCTCGCATTGTTAGGCGATTCCTCTCCCTGGAGCCCTGACCGCCGGTAGCTTGGACCCTGTTCCCGATACCGGTGGGTTACTTTTTTTTATATTTTTAAATGTTTTTTTTTTACATTTAAATATTTAAAAATGTATTTATTAAGAAATCAGAGTGAATAAACGTAATAACATTGAGCGATTGCCTGTCAGACCTCTACAGCCCAGGAACTGGGTAACACGATAACCCTTAGTTAAACTGGTTGTCAGACTTTCCGGCTTCAGACTTCCCGTAACGACTGTCAAAGATCTACAAATGACAGCCGGGACCAACGGCTTAACGTGCTTTCCGAAGCGTGGAGAGGTCTTGATTTGCAATTAATGGTCACCCATCCACTGATAGTCATCTGTGGACATAGCTTACTCTCGGGCGACCTGTGTGGCTATTAGTATTTAGCAACAATCGCTCTTACTGCTGAGTATGAGATCTTGTGTTCAATTCCCGGGTCGGACGGCGTTGTTGGGGTAAAAGTTTAAAGCTTTAATTTTTCAACATCAGTTTGGATAAACCTTTACGTAACCCTTCCGAGATTACATGTATAATGTTAATCAATGACTAATAAGCGATACGTAATTGATACTAAAAGTATCACTGTCGGTTCATAATATGTATATCTTTATTATTAATCAATAATTACGTAAGTAATGATTCTTGTAATCTTACAGCGATCTTTTATATTTACCTACATTACAACTTGCCAATAGTACCTACCTATATTGACGAGTGAATAAAACATTCAGTAATAAAAATAAAAGATTTTGAAGTATGACAACTTTCCTGGCATTAAGTCCGCCTTTATACAGTTTTTTTACTTGTGCATAAAGTTTTAATAAATAAATAAATAAACTTTCCTCTCGATTGCAAGATTTTTTTTTGTGATAGTGAGAAGTGAGGAAAATGTGTTACAGGAATAGAACGAAACCTTAAGTAGTTACTTGATTTTTAGCAGTTTGTCAAATCATATATAATATTTATTTGTTAGAACATAGTAAAATATAGATGTTGCAGAGGTAGTTCAGCATGTCCTACCATACTATGGCGTACAAATATTCACTTCACTCACTTTCACTTCACTTATTTCTTCTGCTTCGTCTTATGTCACTTCTATCATATTCATTCGAAACTGGCTTGTGCGTTTTAAAATAAATTACACGATTAAATATTGAACACTTGCTTTATGGCCAATATTCGTAAACCAACAGTTATTTATTCTCTATCCTAGAAAGTATGTAGAACGCTCAGTATGCGAGTGTTTAGCTATACCCGTGGAGTATTTTTGTGTGCGCTGCTATTTCTGTAAACACGGGCGTGACCTTGACATTGGGTGCGCACGCGGCCCGTGACACGCTCCACCGCGCGCACTCCGGCGCGGCGCAGGCGCACCCGTCGAGCATAGATTATGTGGCAGATGGAGCAGAGACGTGACCTGAACAATTTACCTATGTCGATAATAGGTACCTACGTATAGCAAACGCATTTTTCTTTATTTTTTTTTTCTTAGTACGTAACATAAAAATGCTGGAGATTAAGTTGAAATAGACCGTTCGCGTTTTCAAACATAAACATAATAATGGTCAGCCCAGCATATCTTGTTACTCATATTAAAGGGAAACGCTCATTTCCAGAAAGAAAATTGGCTTTTGATACATTACAAATTATTTAAAGCAATTTTTAAGTTACTAAATTAATTTACATTTAGTATTTATTACTTTAATGGGGAAAACTTAGCCAGAAATGGGCATTTCCTATTGGCGTTGTCATAATAGTGACCTACAGTAGGGCCATTAAATATGGCATACTATAATCCGGACGCCTCAATAATCCAAAAAGGGTATTGTTTTAGCCTCTCCGGATTAACGAGGCCCTACTGTATTTCCAAGCCATATATCATGTTTTACACAGTGAACTAATCGCGAATTGGACTAATCCCATAAAAAAATCCATTGTTGCCTTAGTTTCCTTCCACTCTCGTGACCCACCAATTTTATATCTTTAAGCATTCCTTCTCAAAAGATTTTATTCCCACTGGCTTCGACAGTAACGTACTTCTAATCATTTATGAATGCTTCCGATCTCAATGGCGGCGGCGTTTCCCTCACTAAGTCACAAAAACAGATCGAAGATAAAGGTTTAGCTACTTATCCCACCTTCTTGCTAACCTAATGTGGAAAATCAAGGTCGCTCCTAACGTTAACGAGCATCAGCTTTTATTCTTAAGGCTCAGTTGCATTTTTTCTTTTTCGTGTGGGAAGTGGCTAACCCGGTTGTTGGAGTTTTTATGGGCCTTTGACCCTTTGACTTGTTTTCACATAGGTGCCTTCGAGACATATGTATCTCTCAGGTATGATGTTTCCTCACGATGTTCTCCTTCACCATTTTTCAATACGCACATGTTTCCGTAAAATTCAGAGGTGCGTGCCTTGGGTTCGACCTCGAGACCTGATGACTTGGTTGCCGGTCACCCCATTAGGCAATCACTGCAGTAACCAATCAGACATATGTGTTGTTGTTTATTTGCGCCACTTCTTCTTCCCAGAAGTCTAAGAACATTAGAAATTGGAAGGGCAGACGTTTTTGAGGAACTTATGTAATATTCTACGTTCAAGAAGTATCGTTTCTTAGCCGTATTTGAATAAATGAGTTATGATTTTGTTCAAGTGCTTGAACTGTTTGTTGTGTATTTTTAATCATAAAGAAAAACTAAAAAAACATTTTTGCCAGACTCTCAAAAATAGACAGCCTATTGTTATATAGGTACTTAACTTCTTCATGATTACGGGATGGCATCATTGGCATCCCTGATAAGTAAAACTGTTGAACACTTTTAAAACGGCAATTTCATAAATCATGTTTGTAATTTCACAAATGCCTTAGCCGTGTGTTCAATTTTCATTGTTTTTGCGCGCTTTAACTACATTGACTAGAAAAACAGAGGTTTCAAAAAACTTAAACAGGACTGTAAACCTCGCCTTAAGGCAGCAACGTGTTAAGAGAACAAAACCAATGGGATCCATTTATCATGAATGGAGCTGTTAACATTTCTTCAGATTTCACCGTAAATCAGATAATCGGATGACTAAAAGTGAAGGCTTTTTGTGCGAAAAAGACAGGTTCGTGAAATCCCAAGGATTGGTATCCCTGTAATAATGTTACACGAAGAAAGGTAAGGGTGACAGAAATCAATTTGGGCATCCTATTTGTGAATCCAATTCTTTGATCAATTTGCATAAAGATTCTGAATGGGTTTGAGGAGGCATTCCTTAGACTTTTCGATCATTCTCTGAGGAGATTCAACATATACTTATACTCACGCTTTTCTCCCCATAGGGATTGGTAGGAACTAACTATAGAACACTACCTGCTTTGATCCTTGCATACCTCTCGATTCGTCATTAACACATGTTGGTTGCGAGTACTGCATACTTCATCCTTCTGGAGAACATGAAAGCGGCTATAGCTTAATGGCTAAGGCGTCCTATTGCACGATTGACGTGAAGCAACTCCAGACATAAGCATACCTAGCTTCGTTGGAGGGATTAACAAGGCTACTAAGATGTGCAAACCACATGGCTAGTAAGCTTTAAAAACATTAGTGACCACTAATCGACGGTCAGACCTTAGCAAACGTAGCTTGACCTTCGATTGATCAGTAAAGCTGTTAATCACAAGCCCCAACAACAACCAGACTGCGTATAATCCAATAACGTAAGTCACAACATTGTACACGTGTGCAGTTATTCTATGTATCTAATGCGCCACGCCTTATATTGTTCTCGTACAAGGTCATAGTTGACCATAGTTTGACCTTCAACATCGTACACACGAGGACTCACGGATGAGTGAACATCTTATTACCATAGCATGTGGAGTGGATTGGATTCCGAGCGAACTGCGGATGTATTCAGTTGAACTACTTGTAAATCCGACATCTATCATGGCTGACTATGCCCGAGGCAAATCTACAGACTTGATTTTCAATCATATGTACCCTCCGCTTTTACTGTGTAATGTGTATACCTACTAGACGTCATCTGTACTGGATAACATTATGAAGAGGAAAATTGGTTCATACGTTTATGTTGGGAGGTAATCTCCGACTACTCATCCGATTTCAAAAATTCTTTTGCTAATGGAAAGTTGTTTTACTGTTGTGGCTATGTTATATTGTCGATGCTAACGAAGTCGCTGAGTTGAAGCTAGTACTAGAGCGTCAAATTACATAGGACAGTACTCCAAAAAGCCCGATTGTCACTACTATCTAATGTTTTTGTTAGGAAGAAGAAGTGACCCAAGAAACCCCAGAAAAACACATACCTTTGTTTAAATGTTTATAACTCTCAAACTAGTTGAAAGCAGCGAAGATGACAAGACTGCTAGCTATTGACCGCAGAGCTGCGTGTCTCGAGTTCGATTTCCGCACGGAGCTAATATTCGTATGGCCTACAGCACGCGTAAGAATCAACTACTTATGCATCCACCAAGTAACTGAATGTAATCTACATTCTGTCTCTTGGTGTTAATTTCTGCCAAATTGTAGAAATCATGCTCGAAGTTGTGGACTCTTGTCCACTGAAGAATCGACACATTTCATCTCTTCACTCTTGACATAGTCATGTTTGAAACGAAAGAATATTTTTTCTACAATCTGTCTCTATGTCAATTGTTTCGTAAACAAAAACAGTTTCTACGGTATCAAGCGGATGCGTACAGGTAGTTGGTCCGGGTTTACTTGTTTGTCAATGTTTGTAAACGCACCCATAAATCCACGATACAGGAGAATCAAAGAAAAAAAATGTAGTGAGAATTAATTGCCTTGTCTCTTCAAATATTTCATCATTTCCCTAAATAACGATATCGACAGCATCGTATGAATGAAGCCAAACGGCTGTTGGAAGACTGCAGATGTTTGCCAAGTATTATAATAACTCTTCCCGAAACGAGGGAGACTGCATTACCCAGACATCAGGAGTTCTGCAAGGTATCACGTTACCTTATTGAGGCAGGTTAGAATGCACGACTTCGAAGATAGCATTGTATGTATGCGGTTGTATTCTATGTAGATTCAGTACAGATATTCTGCAAAATCACTGCATGGGTGAAGTGAACTACCAATCTCTAGGGCATACGTGTGAGACGAAAGCTCACTTCGCTCGCTTTACACCTACGGAATAGCACTGTATTTTGGCGCAGCTACAGCGGGGCACATCAATTATTATTGCCTTTTTTTCATTCAGTAGACCTCTAATAATTTACCCAAATTTGCCTGTTACTTTAAAGTTCCGTATATTAGAGCTGTTGCCATTATCATCGTCCACAGACCCGCAGACTGATTTCACCTGCTGCTGGGTGTAGGGCTCTCTTTGCTGGTGACAAGCTTCACGTCCTTGTGCCGGGACCAACGCCTTAACGTGCTTTCCGAGACACGGAGGAGTCTTAATATTAGGTCACGCATCCGCAGAATTACCTCGTCAAGCGTGGCTAAAACTTCGTTTGTTACCATTTAGCCACAAGCTCCTCGTCATAAACCATAGATGCACTGCGTATAATGCATTATATAATTTTGATTGAAATATCTCCCGCTGTTTACATTATGACCGACGGTAACGAATTTGGCTCGCTTTCAAATATTACAGGTGGGGTTTTGTGGCGGGTATTTAGGCAAAGCGTATGAGGTATTTCGTGCATGCATCCGACTATACATTGAATGCTGAACACTCCAGATAATAGTCACGTATTCATGTATGTTTACATTTGTTTCCTATTCATACAAATTTGTGTGTTTTCAAATTGGTTGAATTACATTTTCTATTCTGGTAGAAATTTGTTTTGACACGTCAATAGTGCCAATTTCCTTCATGTCAAACTAAGCTTAATTTAGGCTATCATCATCTTTCTCTCTCTTATACAATAAGAAAAGGACGGCCATATACAAGAGCTGTCAATGTAAGTAACATCGGCCAAAAACATGGAAGACAACTAATTTGACATTTCAAACTTAGTTCTTATCTGTCACCGTTTGTCTCTGTCCTTTTCTAAAGCTGTGAGACAGTAAGAGAGGTCAATTTTAGTTTAGTTTACTTAAGTTTAAGAACAAGGGTATCGTCACCAATGCTAACGATAATTCTACGCACACAATGCGTAACTTCACTAGAATTCGTATTACACACGCGATTTAACTGAAATCTAACTTTATCGTTTGTAAAATATATCATGTGTCCGGTAGGTGTCCGGTCGGTGTACGGGCCCTAATCATGCCTAGGATCTGTCCAACGAGACTGGCATAGTGACATAAAAACAGCTTGACACTGTCACGCTAATTTGAAACGTGGCAGAGGCTATAAAAGGTAAAAATTTGTTTGTCGTTTATAAATATTTCGTGTTATGACTTCTTAAGGCCATGATGACAAAGGTTTAATACAGCTTGTGTTTTTAATACAGAAAAATAATAACGCAATTCCATAATAAAATAGTAAGCACTATTTATTGATAAAATTGTAGGTAGGTTAGGGAAATCTCTAAGTTTGGAAACGTTTTAAATTGTGATTTAATGCCATCTTTATGATTTTTTTCATCGAGCCAAATGTCTTAAATCACGTTTTAAACTCCTTAGCCACATGTTCTGATTCATTAAAATACATATATTTATATTGCGCATTATTTATAGTTGCCAAGAAAAACAGTTTCGAAAAGTTATAAATGACTGCAAACTCGCCTTAAGATTAATTAATTCTGATTTAAGTGTTAATAAATATTGTACTTAAAATTATATTAGTAAAGATAAAACAAAACATAGACAATTGTCGGTAGTTTCACGTAGGATGTTCAATTACGTCATGCTAGAGGAATGACAGTGACAAGACTTAGACAACGTTATATGTATAACGTTCAAGATTCTAAGTTGTGAATAAGGGGACTGGAACGCGGTCTAGGAAAGTCTAATGTCGTTTTGGCTCCAAATGTTTCACCTCTAAAGCATTACGTATTGTGACGGCAAGCAAAACTAGCTACCTATAGGTACATTTATTAAATGAATCACCTTCACAAATCTGTAGAATTTTCCCAAATGCTTAGATACGTATTGGAAATAGCTGGTTAAATCATAGGATAGATCAATCCTAATGATGAATGTTATGTTTAAGAAGATATTTTTGGAACATACATCTTTGCGAATTTGTTTGTACAATATTATCAGATGATTTTGATTCATGTTATATGTAGCGATGCACAATCTGTGCAGTGATTAGGTGATGCTAAAAATACCCCACTGTGCCATTTTTATGACCTCGACGTGCCAGCTGCATGCTGCAGTAAAAATGAGTTTTTGATGTAAAAATTAATTACAACTGTGTTCTACAGTTTTGCCTCCGCCATTTGTAGTTACATTTTATAAAATAGAGATAAAATGCTCGATAAAAATAGGGTTTCACATGCATTTGTAATGTGATATTTTAATTATTTATCGAGCTGTTCCAACGGGCGATGTTAATTATGTATTGTAGTGTATTTTTGTAGTGTTTTGTTTGTAACGTTTTTGTTTATTCTGTTCTGGGAATTGGACGCTGCATAATTATTTTTATACAGGGTGTAACGGAAAGGGTATATACATACAAACAGGGTGAATAGAGTATTTAATAACGAGTCTTTCCTCAAAATTGCAGCTCCCAACTAATAACTTTGAAACTTCACGATATTAAATAATATCGACAGCTTATTAAATGCAAAATCATAACAAACGTGTCACCGCACTATTAGGGTCATAATCCTGTCCGGCAAAGTTCAAGTATATCTATCTCGGGTTCTGCGCGCCTAGTACAGACCTATCGGGCTCTGCCTAACCGACTAAGGCGCGACGGCGCGGGCGGGCTCAACTTTACAATTATGTATGTATATGTATAAAAACGTTGCCATGTCGTTTCTTATCACCAAGAGAATCCGTGCCCTTCGTATGTATATACCCTTTCCGTTACACCCTGTATAGAACTAATTATATGTATGAAGTGGTTATTAGTATCAATGCAATAGTCATGCTTATTTCGATTACTTGTACCAAATAGTACTCTGTATGCATTCAAGTTCTTTCAACTTATCAAACAGAGAAGTTGCTGGAGAGTTTATTCCGCCACTTCTTCTTGCTAGCAAAACTCTAAGACGTGGCTAAAGTTGGGCTTTTGGGGAACTGTCTTACGTAAATATTCAAGTTCAAAAAGTGCTAATCATCAGGGTAATTTAAATGACATTTGATTTTGATTCTTATATGAGCTACTGATGTGCCCATAATCATAGAACTTTATTGGTAAGGGATTCTTACAAGTCATGAATACAGATTAATTATATTACAGTCAACAAATTATTAAAAGAAAAAAATATCGAATTGTAGAAGATGTAAAGAAAAAATAAGAAACAAATAAATAGCAATCAAATCACTATTACAACCACCAAATTATTCAAAATGCATTACATACTAACATCCCATACGAACAGTAGTAACTTGACTTCGCGTTTATTAATACCGGAGATACAGTTTAGCAGTGATACCACATAAAGCTATTATTTCAGCGTTTGATACACGAATCCAAAAGTTTATTACGTAGATTTAAATTGCAATAAAGTTTCGTGGACGGTGCAGGGTTCGAGATATTCAAATGTAACTAGTTTTACATAATAACTAGCGGACCCAGCAGACGTAGTCTTGAAAAGAAAAGAAAGAAAGAAAAATGCGTTTATTGGCATTACAGTAAAATAATTACACTTGAAAACTATAAAATACACAGAAGAAAAGGGCCCCAGTTTAGTATAATGTCAGATGAGAATACAGGGTGTAAGTAGGTACTAGCCATCCTTCCCGAAAGATGGTTTCGAACCCGATTGTAGCGCCACCTACTGGGTCTAATTATTGTGAATCTAAACCATTCTAGAATCCATTTGAACTCAAACAATTATTTCATCACAATCAGTCCAGCCCTTTAGGAGGAGTTTATTTATAAACACACAGATTAATAGATATATCATTTGGTAGCTGCTTGTGAAAGTACCGTCGAAATAGGTCTTCTCTGTTTCGGAGATTACCTCAAACAAACAGATAGACAAAACATTTAGTAATAGTTTTTATACAACTTTCATGCATTAAGTAGTAAAAATCTATCAATTTGACGATACATAATTATAGACACTTTTACTATTCATATATTTACCGATCGAAAAAAAATACGGTAATGTACACTTACCATACGTTTTTATTACCTTTCCCATAGATAAAAAAGAGTGATTACAATTTTAATAGCTCCCAAAATGTAGTGACGTAATCTACAGATGTTTGATAATGATTGCAACATTTTTAAAACATGTTTTTTTTGTGGGGTCAAATGGGGTCCAATGGTCACGCCATCGAAAAGGGGATCTATAAATTAACAAAACTTTTGTTCTGAGACCCATATTTTTTTGGGTTTAGTCATTGAAAGAGCGAGTGATGCAAATATTTTTGTTGTTATTTTTTGACGTAAGTAGGTACCTATTTTTCGTTGAAGGGGGAAAGAATAGGGTCTAGTTAAATATGGGTTATTTATTCTAAAATGTGAAACGTAGTGAGAATTGGTCGCGCAATGCGGTATGGTGTGAATAATTTATTATTCAACTAAACTGTATAAAACACAATAAATTACGTCAGCTGGTTCTAATTCGGAGGTAATTGTAAACCTGTTAGGGTCTGCGTACATAATTATGTATGGTGAGAGACCATTGGTTTGGTCTTATGGGTGCGTAAATACCGACTTAAAGCACCAATAATTTCACTTAAATAGGGTTGAGTTACACAAAGACTGATTTCAAAATCTTATACTATATAAGATTAGATTAGTCCTCGTGTAGCTCAACCTTAGCGTATGTAGTCTTATCTAAATGTAATATAGACTGCGATCATGCAGGACCTGAGTTTGTCTCGACATTTTTCTCACAAGCCTTCAAACGTTAGATCTATTTTAAGAAGTACCTAAATGGTATTTATTAATTGCTTGAATTATAAGAAGCCTGCAATAATGTTTTTTTTCTTAGCCTACGTTTAATTGTAAACCTATAAGTATAATTGTAGCCGAATACATTTTCTCCTGACTTTTATGAGGTAATTTTGTACTGTAACGAATTAATATATTTAATTTTTGTGACGCTTCTTCAAAATGAAATCGATTGTTATGTTGCATATTATAGTAAGAATTAACATAGTATTCACTTAATACTATGTTAATTCTGAGTATGGACTGAAAGTTAAATAAAACTGTTCAATATTTGTTTTTATTACTGACTTAGACTTAAGTCTCAAAACTCAGCCTAGTCCATCACCGTCGTGTGAACGAGGCCTAAATATGCCACTAGGCCACTAGCGTGACCTTTGGGGCTAGGCAGTGATGTTTACGACCCAGTCTAGACGTGCACGTATAAAAAGACAAGCAAACCTTATTTCGATGATGTCATTGGTCAATAGATTGTTTGAAATTTTTTGGAAGTAACTTAACTGCTGTTATAGGAACTTAGATATGTCATGGTGGTAGATATTTGAGAGGTAAACTGTACTTAAAAATCGAGGTAATGTTTGATTTTCATGAAACACACGCTAGCGGCTAAAAATGAATAAAGAGGACGAGACAAAGTTACATTCAACGATACGACGTTCGATTAATCCGAAATGTATGGAATTCAGTATTTCGAAAGCTTGTGTCAATTCCATACATTTCGGATTTATTGGTCTCTCCGTGAGACAAATTTCACGCTTTACAGACAAAGTATCATATTAACATGTGTGTATGGCAAGTATCCTCTTATACAAGATACTTATATTCAGAGTTGAGATCACGATTATTGTCAAATGCGTGTACTGACTGGTCAGGTTAAATTGATAGTCCAGCACATTCTACCCAGATAGGGGTTGAAATGAGTAATCTCCATCATAATTTGATTCTAGCCACCACCAAACAACCAAAGTTAAAAAATCTTTTTGATAGTTGGTCATGTAAAACAGTTCGTAGAAAACCATATCATTTATAGGTTGCACAAACAAGTGCATCATACACAATGAATAAAACACATATGATTGGAGTTGAGAGAGCTCAGCGTATGGTGCTAAAAGTGCTTCTATACTCACCGTACCAGCATCCCACTACTAGCGTATATGAATTGGCAGGAGTACTATCTGTGAGAAAGATATACGTATACGAAACGTTACGCAGATATCACAGAAAAATAGTACCATACTTACCTCCATCACAAAAGCGTGTAGTACGCTGCCCTGTACCTCGTGTTAAGTCGTCTTTTGCTAAAAGACACAACAATTTTCTAGCTCCCCATATATACAACCAATGCGATAAAATTTTCAAAGTAAAAAAACTAAATAATAACAAATTTAAAATGGTTCTAACTACTTGGCTGAAATCGATGAGTTATGAAGCAGTAGAAAATCTATTGATAATGAATTAAATCCTGTCCACTTATAGATATACCCACACATGCATACACACATACACATACACACACATACACACACACACGCACGCACACAAACACACACAAACACACACACACACACACACACACACACACACACACGCACACACAGACACCCTAGCATGCAAGCAAAATTGTTGCTATAAAATTTTGTTTTATTGTGTCCTTTTAATTTTTACTTAATTTAATTATTCTGTTTTGATATAGATTTAGAATAATGTCAACATACACAGGGGAAGACACTAACACCTGTAACACAGTATTTACTAGCGCAGGTGTTAGGGGATCCTACGATTTGATGTACCTCTTTTATATCAATAAAGAATTTTATTATTATTATTATACATTCAAACACAAATACAATAGCGAAGATTCACAGACTAAACATAGTATTATTTTATTCAGCATGGCATACAAACTTGGGACATTAGCATGGGAACTAAGCGGGTATTCAATAAATTGTAGTGGCACAATCGAGCTGCATTTACACAACGATCGGAAACCAGAGCTCATTAATAATGTTACCGATACCGGCCAACAATAGGATGCCAGGTGACTGTATAAGAAAAATAATAAATTATATTACTGGTCTGGTCTTTGTAGGGTTGGCACGCGGAGCTAAAAATCAACTGTAAAAGATCTTATTGTGTTAGTCTTGAACCTGTCGTAAAACGATTGACGGATAATTAAATAGAATAGTTATTAGTTAGTTCAAAGTCATAGTCATAGTTTAAATGTGTATTTATTTTGCTGTAATGCCTATGAACGCATTTATTTGCTTTTTTTCTTTGTCATTTGTTTTAATTTGATCGTACAAAAGACACCGAAACGTCCAAATTAAAAATAAATACAAACAAAAATTTGATTGACAGTCGCTACAATTTAAGAAATTGAATCGGCTAATACTTAAAACTTTTGACTTAGCTGGTAGGCACAACTTTCAGCGAAGCATTTGAGCAGCGATTTTTACACATCTTTCGAAGTTTCAATTTAGTCTGAAATTCAGAAAAAAAACACAAACCGTGGAGTTAATTATGCCCACAAAAAAGAAATGTAAGTTTTAAGGTTTATCCTAATTGACACTTAACACCGCGTTAGTTTAAAAGAGGTGAAAGATAAGAACCGACAACATTTCTCCTTTAACCAAGACTATGTTTACTTACAATCCAGCACTAATCGTATCCCTACTATACTTCTATGGACAAAAAAGAACAGCCGAAAACACATTTCTTTTGTAAAATAGTTATTTTAACATATTTTTTATAGTACTGTGTGCCTGTGTTCAATAAATGGTTTTTCATTTCTTTATTTTATTTATTCTGCGTTCACACTGGGCCACTTTGTACGCAGATCCAAGCCGGCACTCACTCCACCAACGATCATTGGCTTCACTCATCCGTACATTTTGGACTAACGAACCCTTTTTTTGGCCTTAGATGGCCCGGTATGTGACGCAACATTTGACAACCCTAGCCTCTAGCAGCCAGTAGAAATGATTGTAATAACGATTATTGTTAGTCGTAGCTTAATAAATACAGTAACAAAGCTACTAACATTACACCTGCAGATGGAGCTTCTATCGCTTCCGGATACCTGATCTCCCATTGGCTGTTGATTTTATATCATTTTTTGGATGCTGGACATTGTTTTCTTTAGTGTTAGGTAGGTACAAGTAATTCTTTAATAGAGCCTTGCTAGAGAGTTTGTTTCACCACATCTTCTAGGAAGTGACGTAAGGTGGGCTTTTTGGGTGACTGTTTTGTGTAATTTGAACGTTCAAAAACTGCTGACACTCAGCCTATTTTAATAAATGAATTTTGGTTTTCTTATTTGTCATATCTGTATGGTTCTTTCCTCAAAAATTCCGTCGTTTAAAAATATTTAATGGCAAGACTTCCTCTCTCCTACCATTTTTGCTGTGTAGGCCTACAGGGTCCATAATGATCTCATTTTTATACCTAACGCCTAAGAATACATATGGGAAGCAATAAAGATATTGATTATTGAGTATTTAGGTACCTACTAACATACTTTTAGTAAGATAGTCTATACAAAACAATAAGTAATAGGTTTTTTTAATAAACAAGTCTCTAATGTGCTCTTATCTAAGCCTTTTGTGTCAGATAGAATTAGAATGACGATATATATAACCTAACCTAACTCATCATACCTATCATATAGCGAACCTAACAACCTAACCTAACTACCTTACTGAAATGCATTGATTTTGAAAGATACAAAATACATAATTTTGAAGAGATACTTACTTGTTATTGTCTTATTTTCGCGTATTTTATTAGATCTTCAATGCAGATATTTTTGGTTTCCGTAGTCGGATCATCTTCGCACTCGTTCCATATTTTTTTTAATTATGAATGTTGTCCTCGTTACTAAAATTATTCTTGTAAGTAATTGTAAAACTGCCACATGCAAAATATGGATCTTTGTCCAAAATTGGAACTTATAATATTTTAGTATTTAGCTATATCAGATGAAGTTTTGAAATCGCCAACCATTGAGCTAACGTGGTTTACCTATAGGTAGTGGAACACCCTTTAGTTATACCTACTAACGCCTGAAGGTTCCATTGCAATGTGATGCTAAATAGCCTAGAACTTATCTCAATAATAAGGCTATCAAAAGCAAAAAGATTTTTTTTTAAATCAGACTGCTAGGGTAGGTTAGGTTAGGTTTAACGGGCAGGTGTCCGCAACTCCACGACCAAGCGCGTATTTTGCGTACGGGTGAAAATATGCCCTATTCAATAAGACTGCTAGTTCCAGAGATAAACGCGTTCACAATTAGACTCTTCAGACTTTATACTATTAGGTTGTTAGGATGGAGATTGAAGTTAATACGAGTAGGTATTGGATATTTAAATCCCTAATGGTTGCTTTGATAACAACTTGAGAATAATGTCAAATAACAGAAATAAATTGGGCTAGGTACATCGGCCTACACGTTGCTAAGTAATAAATAACGTATTCCGGTGGTCCCTATTAGTAGAAGCTTAGCCTTGGCTTCGTAAGAATTCAGTACAATGCCACGAATTCTATACACTCTCAAAGGAATATTCCTGAATAAATTCTACAAATTGGCCCTATAGTATATAAATAACAGGTATTTTGGGCAGGGTGGTATTACAACACCAATATCATTAAATATAGGGACGCAAATTCATTAGATTTACCTCATTAAGTGCTTGGATGTACAGATAAAACTAATTACATTACCTTATAAAAGGTAACACGATGCACAATAATATCAGGTGGTTTCGTAGATAGAGGAATATTTTTACTCCATAAATATTTCTTGGGAGCCCAATATAATGGTGAATGGTAACCGCCAAAATTTCCCGTTTCTTTAGCCCCACAATTAATTTACTGCCTTAATGTTGACTAATAAAATAATAACCTACTTAATAAGAATTTATGCTTCAGTATATTTTTTTATTTATTATAAGGTTTTATAAGGATGGTCGGGTTTTATAGGGTTTTGCATTGCAATATTATGAGGGTTTCTTGTATATTCTGACGTTAAGAAATTTGTTTATTTTGTAGTATCAACTTGAGTTGCGGATATTTGTATAAATTTACAAGCTGGGATGGCAAACGTTCTGCATTGGAATTAATTTCAATTGGGTCTTCACTTAGGGGTACGAAAAATCTGCCAAGACGTTTCGGAGGATTTTTGTTTCAAACACAGTCACACTATCTGTGACACGATAATTTTGTATATAAAAATATTATAAAGCCTTTATGTACACTATATACAGTTGTACACCAGAATAATTATGTTGTATGTGTTAAGATTATAATATTTAGTTACCTGCAAACGTGCCTAATGCCTAAATAGAAGCCCTTTATAGTACTTTAATACCACGGCTCGGCGCCGACAGTTCAAAAGTCTGTGAAATATGTGTTATTAGAGATAGTAGACAATAAGATGGTTTAGCGCTCAAAAAATTTAAAACATAATTCTGATTGATCAGCCCAAAACGCAATTGGAGATGGATGTTGTAAGCAAGCAAAAGACGTAAAAGTAAAAGAGACAGTTAAAACAAGTTAAAGAGCTTTCAAGGAAATAGTGCGAAGAACTGTGTGTGGGCATGAACGAGATCGTAGTTACACAATTCAGCGCTTAGTGCGCTTAAAGTGGCTGTTTAAGAATATGTTGCAGCGATTAAAGCAGAGTTAGTTACTATAAGGAGTTTAATAACCGTCTGAGTAGACATTTATGGGGAAGGATAATGTAGAAATTGCTCGTGTATTTAGTGGCTAAAGCGAAGCTAACTCAAGTATCTAAGTTACGGGAATTAGCTGGATTTTAATCTGGTTTTCTCTGGAGGAGTTTTCACAGATAGTGGAGGAGGCTATTGAAATGGCGAAAAATAGAGATTCGTGAAGTAAGAAAGAAAGAAAATACAATTATTGGTACGGTGAAAACATAATAAATAATGGCGTATCTCACGGCTTCGCCAAAAGGTTCCTTAGTGGTAATGACAGACAGGTTCTGTCTGACATTGGGATTCAAATGCTCCTTTAAGGACAAAGTGGCGGATGAGTAATACATCATCTGGCTAGCCTTTTCCCAACTATGTTAGGGTCGGTTTACAGTTTCAAGTATCTTATCCCATATAAGACACATGTATCTTTCAATAATATATAAAAAAGAGTCACATAAAATAAAACCAAAGCGACGTTGCTGTCCTTCAAGTACGCATGTACAGAGTGTTTCTTTTTAGTGATTTTTTTAGTGAATATTTTAATATTAAACAAAAATAAAAACATTTTGTTTTTGAATGGTATTATTTTTAAGCATGTATGGATGCTATACTATTGCGGGTTAACGGAAACTCCCTCTGTTAGTTAACATACTGTATAGGGTGACTGGTAATTAGTGACCGATACTTAAACACGTGATTGTACTCATGAATACGAATAACTTTCCCAAAGAAACTTTTTTTCATACTCAATAACTTTCAAATAATTCAACTACGTCAGTCAGTACTGCACAGCGGGAGCGGGGGCTGGCGGGGGAGCGAGATTTATATTGAAACAGAAAGCCAAACATAAATCGTCTATTATTTACACAATTACAGACTTCAAGTCATTATCTAAAACTAACCAACTATCTTATTAAACTTGAGAATTCGTGTCATAGTTATTCATTACCATAACCAAAGTTAAACAATAGTTCTGTTATTGAAAGCAAACTAACCGAATGTAGTAATTAGAATAGGTACCTTGTTATAACTCGACAATGCGCTATATATAATTATAATTGAAAACAATAGAACATGCGGTCTAATTAAGTGAAATTGTATATTATGTACTTGTGTAGTAATGTAGTATATAACACCAATTAATTTATTTGATGGTGATACCTTACAATACTTGTATTGGGTTATGTAATGTCAAATGGAAGTTGCTCTAAGGTATCATTTGCCAAGGCCCGCAGCAAACGCACCGGGCGCAGGCGGAGGGCAGATAACGCCTTCTTCCAGCCCCCAGAATGGGTCCAGGGGCGACGGACACGGGGATGTCCGCCGCCCCCCACGTACATGGACCCGAGGTGGCGGCGCGTCGTGTTTACGCGCGCTCCTTTTAGACGTCGCGTTGGGAGTCTAACACCTCACTCCCCTCGCCGACTTGGCGAGGCCCTCGGGGCACCAGTCGGGGGTCGCGGAAGTATCTTCTGTTCCCGTGACCCCCGGCACAGATGTGAGAAGGAACACGGGGTGGTTTATAGTCAGTACACAGACCCCTCCGCCCTCCCCGGGGCGGGGGACATCCATGAGGATTTTCCACCCCTCAAAAAAAAAAAAACTTTTCTTACTATGTTGGGGTCGGCTTCCAGACTAATCAGATTCAGCTGAATATCAGTATTTTTCATGAAGAGACTGCCTAAATTGGCCTCCACAATCCGTTTTCTGGGTTACACGATACCTTTTTTTGGTTGTCAGGCTTTCGGGCCCCTGTCTACCGGTAACGCCTGTCAAATATCTACAAATGACAGCCGGGACCAACGGCTTAACGTGCTTTTCGAGGCACGTAGGTGTCTCTTACGCACGCTCGTCCTCGGCAAGCATTACTTTATCTTGTAGATGGTCCCGTACTGTTGTAAATACTTAAAAAAGTATTAAATACTTTTTAGCACTTTGCTAGAGGTGATGGCAAAGTATGATATGCATCATACTTTGCCATCACCTCTTAGTTTTGAGAATAAATTTATTTCTGTAAATAGGTTCATACAAACACATCTCATTTTTTAAGTAGAAGGTAAGGTCGGTGTTTCACTATCAGACTACCCTGAGAAGAAACACTGAAAGAAACACAGAGGTTATCTTGGTAAGATCATGTAAGAATCATGCACATTAGTGTCTGAAATGGTTTTTATGATAGTATAGATAAAGAAGTACTAATAGTAGTGGATAGTATTTGATACCTACTATTAAAGTTTAAGTTATTTAACTTTTTAAGGCACCGGATTTAGCTAGGCAGCAATTACAAAAGCAATGCGTGCAATTTCCTAATGTAGGTAGGTACGTAATATCTGGCATAATGTACATATAAACGTAATCATTATCAAATAACTTAAGAGGGTATATATTTGTACTATCGAATCTTAGACTATTAGCCACTAGCCCTAGAACAAAACACTCGTAATAGTAAGTTGTTTCAAGACCAACAGTCAATACCCCTATACAACAAACTCCCCAACAATACCTACGACCGCGAGTCGAATTAAGTGCATAACAAACAATTCATTGCTCTTTCAGTATGCGGCCGAATAACAATGGTGCTCTCAAATGAGGAAATGCAAATCATTTTGTGTAATGAAGCCGATTGTTGTGGGTACTCAGTGGTGAAACCGTTTTAGATTGTTTTAATTTGAATTTGTGTTGGAACTTAAATCGTGAATTTGTGCTGTTTTCAGTCAATTTATTACATACTAGCTGCCCCGGCAAACTTCGTTGTGCCTTAGAGTCAATTTATTGCTCTTATCATTTTTTTTAATATTAGATATACATACGTTTAATAAGACGACAACAAATCGATCCAAACCAATAATAACTACTACTACTTTTTATGTAGCGAGTCTCTACTGTGATCTTATTTAAACATTTTATGTTCAATAGAATAAAAATTACAACATGTACCTATATAACCTTTTTTTTTTTTTTTTTTTTTAGGGGTAGAAAATCCTCATGGATGTCCCCCGCCCGGGGAGGCGGAGGGGTCTGTCAGACTCTTACTGACTAAAAACCACCCCGTGTTCCTTCTCACACCTGCGCCGGGGGTCACGGGAACGGAAGATACTTCCGCGACCCCCGACTGGTGCCGGCCCCGCGGGCTTCGCCAAGTCTGCGAGGGGAGTGAGGTGTTAGACTCCCCTCGCGACGTCTAAGAGGGGCGCGCGTGAACACGACGCGCCGCCACCTCGGGTCCATGTACGTGGGGGCGGCGGACATCCCCGCGTCCGTCGCCCTGGACCCATTCAGGGGGGCTGGAAGAGGGCGTTGTCCGCCCTCCGCCTGCGCCCGGTGCGTCTGCTGCGGGCAGGGTGAGTGGAGGTGATCTCCCTCTCCCTTTCCGCAGCCTCCTTCTGCGAGATGACCGTTTCGCAGAAGGACACCACCGCGTCCCAGGACTCGACGCTGCCGACCATCCTCTCGACCACGGCCGGCAGCGACAGGTCACTGCCTACTCCAGAGACAAGAGCACGGCGCGGCTCCTCCCAAGCGGCACACTCTGCCAGCGTATGCCGCGCCGTGTCCTCCCGACAGTCGACGCAGTGGTGACACCGGGCGTCCGGCTCCCTGTTTATGCGACACAGGTACTTTCCGAAGCAACCGTGCCCGGAAAGCACCTGCGTCACCCGAAACGACAGGGAGCCGTGCCTCCTCCCGAGCCAGCGCTCGAGCACCGGCCGGACCGCCTCGATAGTGACGAGGCCGGCGGTAGGGCTCGAAAGCCTGTCCCGCCATGCCGCCACCAGGACCTCGCGCAGCTGCGACCGACGCAACTCCATGTGTCGCTGCATCGGTCGCTCGCCGCGCGCCTGCATTTCCTCGCGCCACCGGTACAGTGACGCGAGTACTTTCGCCTCCAGGTCCCAGGGCGGGGATCCGGCCAGTACTCCGGCCGCCTCGTAGGAGATCGTGCGATAGCCCCTGATGACTCTGACGGCCATCGCTCGCTGCGGTCTCCGCAGGACAGCACCTATATAACCTAACCTAACTGACCATACCTATCCTATACCTAATCTAACTACCTAACCTAACTACCTTACTAAAATGCATTGTTTTAAAAAATACTAAATTCATAATTTTAATCTGAATATTGCCTCTATGTTATAGTTTTCCCGGTCTACTTTAATTAAAGTCTTAACAGTAAAATAAGTTCTATTTGCAAAGAATTACTAAAGTTTGTCTCTGTCGTCATTGTTAATTACGTAAATTGATTTCTGAAATATAAGACTTTTTTATGCTACATAAAACCTCTAAGTTTAGTAACAAAATAAATTTCAGAACGTAGGTACGTATAAATTGACAACCTTACCTTCTTAGGTTTAGCTTAAGACTTGTCAATGTCAAATTGTCACCTGATAATGAACTGGATAAAGTTTGACTCCTGTCATGTCATTCAAGATGGCGCTGCGTTTGAAAAATGTTTGAGACAACGAATATTCTTGATATTTATTTTTTCGAGGACTTTTCATGTTTTCTATTAATTATTATGCTATTCCGGACAAAGACAACTCCAAAAAGACCAAAATCATTCAAATTGATCCAGCCGTTCTTGAGTTATAAGTGGTGTAACTAACACGACTTTCTTTTATATGTATAGATTTCTAGCTTTTACATGTTATACACCTGGACTACCTAAATCACGTGTAAGAGCTGTCAGTGTCAATATTCCACAACAATGACAGATGTCATGATGACACTTTAACACTGATTGGATGTGCTGATCGCGTTTTGTTTAATTAGCGAAATCTGCCATTAGTTACTACATTTACTGAAGGAAAAGGAGTCCATACTGAGAGTGAGCTAACTGTGCTTTAATGACAATCAAGTGAAGTCTACGACATTGTGACGACATTGCGACGAAACGTCAAAATGAAACCGGCACACGGTCATATTTTGAAGCTGTTGACTGTTGAGCTAATCTTATGATTTAAGTCTTTGGTTTGCCTATTAAACCAATAGGGTGTTGGACAGAATATAACCATTAAAATATAATTAGTCCACCAGTTAGATTACAAGACAATATTATACACATATTTAAGTATTTCTTTTTCAATTTGATGCAAACTGCTTAGATTAAGCGCATTAAAGTTGAGGAGAGGGGGCTTGTAACGTCATTATCTAGCATAAACTGTACTGGCTAGTGAGTGACGTCATGCGACATTTTGACTCGATGTATCGCCGTTATTTTTTGATTACGTGAAAAAAGAAAAAATATACTTAAATAAAATAAAAATGTTTATTTCATCACTTATGACAATAACTATGTTAGGTTTGGAGTCACCTTTTAAGCAAAGATGTGCAACTTGTATTAGGTGGTTCCGCTCCCCCAGTTTACAATCGTTCTACAAATGTGTGAGAAATAAGCAAAAAGCAAAAAGATTCATTTAAACTAATTAACATTTTACAACCTATATAAGTAAGTATATTAGTAGTATATTGTAGTATGTATGTTGTGTGCATAAGTGTGTGGGTTCGTTTAAGTGTGAGTGTGTTTGTGTAGGTGTCGGGATGTGTGTAAGATATGTGGTATGTGAAGCGTGGGGTTGTGTGGGGGTGGTGTGTATGTATGTACAAATTATATGTGTTTCTTAGTTATGTGGTCTTGTGTAGAATATTTTCGATTTCTTCGTAACTTTTGTTCTTGAGCCATTCAGTTAGTGTTTTTTACAGTCGCGGTATGTCATAGAATAGATGGCACATTGTTCATTGAGTGTCAACACGTGTCGAATATTTTCTTGTAATCTAGATGAGGGACTAAAAACTAAAATTTTGTCAAGTAGCCTATTTGCTTTGGGCTAAGGCAGATTGATCGACGATAGTTTCCTTGCCATATTTAAAAATAGAATAGAACATTTTGGTTGATGGTTTTGGTTAATGGCATTTTGGTATGTTGACTTTACCTTTCAATCGTGTCACCAGAGACACAATAGAAGGACAATGACAGCGCAACACGCCGGCGGCGTTCGCTTGGGGTTTAATCAAAGAGATTTAAAATACTATAGAGCGGGCATGTCAAGAAAATGTCATAGAAAAACTTGGTTCCCATGTCTCAGTAACGCCATCTAGAATAATATATGAATATTGGAGCGGCAGCGGAGCGTACTACAAAAAACTCATAGACTTGTATCCAGCAGGACACACTTTTTCGGACGAAAATTTTGTTCGTGATGTCCGGTGTATAGGTATTGAATGTCTTTGGGTTTAATGAATTAATGAACTCGACAGCGCAATATCTATAAGAGTCATTGTCTTTTTAGATATATTTCTCCCAGTCTAAATCTAAACCTTAAACTCATGTTTACAGTCTACATAAGTTAGTAAAGAAATAGCTACTAAGTTTTATCCGACCAGACAATGGTTCACTTCTTTCTGTCAAATTAATGAATACTTACCGTATGAATTACATTCAAATGAAATCCATAAATATGTATGTGGGACTTCTGTACTGCTGGCTATAACAATTAGCATTAATTGACTTCCGATTATTGCTTACAATACGGTTGACCTGTTGACTGGGGGTCACGGTGTTAAGTGCAGTGTCATTCGGTGATTCATAGACAAACAGTAGGTAGTAAAAAAAGAAAAAAAAACTAATCATAATATTTTATTTGTATTAAACATGTGTGATCATGCAGTCTTTTAGGATAGCATTCTTGATGTTATAATCCAGCAAGTTCTACCCAGATACGTGTACAAATGAGTTAGCTACGCAAAGCCAAAAAGTTTGAACTCTGTGTGTAGAGCTGCGCTATTTGATAAAAAAAAACACAGCTGGGGAGTTTTCTGATAGAGCCATTCGTAATTCCAATTACATTATTTTTTCCTATACCTAAGTTGTAAAGGACTGACGCAATATTTAACAGATTGATCAGCAATTTGAATTAGTTCCTTATATAAATTTAGTCAATTTTTTGTATGGATGACAGTCAGGTCAGCTGGCACCTTAAGCCATTTAATACATTTAGCGTTAAAATTGTTTAAAATATCGTCCTATTCCACCAATTCAGCCAACCAACCAATAATCTAAAGTTGTGGTCAACTTTAAATAATTGGTTGGTTGGCTGCAGAGACAAAATTATGTTACAAATGCGAGCGCTAGACGGCAACGTTCGTATTTTGTGGAGCAAGCGAGTTTAACAGTTGCCAGACCTAGTAAAAACACTATCATCCAATTATTATCAACTTTCATCCTATTTCAACCATCTTATACTCCCAAACTGTACAAAAAAAAACCCGATAATGACAACAACCATACGTCATCTGTACACGCTATTCAACAACACGCCACACTCGTGTTATTGATTTTGCACAGTTAAAGAGCACCAACGTGATTGACGACCGCCTTGCATGAACATTCTGACGTAAATACTGCACTCAACGATCTACTCGATTTATTGTCTATGCACTCCGCTTCGATAGCCGCGAAACTCGCGAATACAACTTTTTTTAGGAAACAAATTGTGTTCGGAATTTAAAATTGTATTACTGGCCAGTTTTTATGATCTTGGAATGGAGGAATAGTGTGGAAACTCTTTGTTTGATCGTTAATTGTAAAGAGAATGCATGCGTAAAGTAGAAAAAATATATAGATTCGTGTTAATTTACTCTGGTATGAACGTGCAAGTTATGTTGGAGCGTTTAAACTCTGTATCATTGCTGAACAAAGTTTTAAGCGGTGAAGTAGTGCTGCCACATATTATAAAACAAAGTTTCTAGTTAGTTGCCCCTATCTGCAATAAAGCTAATCAAAAACTACCACCGTTTATTTCTCTACAACTTTGGACACGTTCTCAAGTCGAATTTGTTGCATAATCTTGTCTTTTTTCTTTTGGTTAGCGACTTTTTCTTTCATAACCAAATCGGGAACCATCACAGCCAATTAAAACATAATTATCATTAATATGGCCATCCTAAAAAAAGTTTTGGCAACGACTTTGCAAAGGTAATTAGCCAAGTTGACTTCAACTAATGTCTTTATCAACCACTGTTATGGATTAATGGTGAAAATTTTAATTCGATTGGGACAAAGTTGTATCATAATTAATGGACTTAGAAAATCCTGTGTCCCCTTTGTCCTTTTAATTTGGGGTCCCCTGTTATTTTTGTTTGGGGATTTGTGTAACGTTATTGTTCTAAATGATTTCGCCGCGGGACGTTTTTAATTCCGTTCCGTTTTTGTTCTATGAATTAATGAGTTTTTGATTAAATCTGTTTTCAAGTAATATTGGATCATGTCAGATTTATTTACTTAGTAAAGTACGTACTATTGTAACGTTACTGATTCTTAAGGTAGGTACCGAATGAGCACTAAAAAGTGAATTTATGTTAATTATAGAGTTTTATCGCTTTTTCTTGGCGTGTGACTAATATGAGGGACAATTCCTGTATTTTTAAGAAAGTCTAAATTCTAACGTCAGTCTCAATCTGTCAAAAATATGTCTGACTTTTATACAAGTCATTGACATCAGATTGCCATTGAAATGAGGTTGCAACTAGATTTTAAAAGTTCATAATTACGGGAATTGACCTTCAGGTTTTTTTGTGTGTTACCTCATAACTCTGTGGTTTATAGACCATTTGAAAAATGCTTTATTTTATTTGAGAGAGTTGTTATACCATCCGTGTGGGTTACATTTGAATTTAATCGAAATCGGTTTAGCAGTTCGGTTGTAATATTAGGAAAAAAAAGTGCAAAATAAAAACCTTTTTTGCAAAAAAAATACTACCGACTTCATAAAAAAAACACTAACAGTTGTAAAATAACTGCAGTTTCGGAAGTCGATGACATTAATGAAACAAACCCACCAAAGCGACAGATTAAGCTAAATGTGGTATAAATTAATTCCATATCTCGCTGAGTTTCAAACTCATGGCGTCTCATACTTTAGAAGAAAATCACTACTTAATTGTATAACATGTTACACACACAAAAGTCTCAACGACTAGATACAGTGTCGCAGTTTGTAGCGACCGCGACGCCATTGGCGAGTCGTTCTAGTTCACGTGCCGCGGGACAATGCATGGATTTTAATGTATTTGCATAATTGCCACGCTGTTTTCTGTGTTTATCTGTGGCGCGAGGCCGTAGTCTACGGCTTGCAGCGAGTCGAGTTCGTTAAGTGGTTGAAATTTGTGTCTTAGTGTACAACGTGCATTAAAAACGTGCGTTGAACCTTTCAATCGTGTCAATTAGAGACAGGAAAGAAAATGAAAACGCGGACACCGGTGTCCTTTTGGGGTTTAATGAATTTAACAAAAACATTCAATACTTATTGTAGTCGGGACAATTCGAACAAAAATTTCATTCTTGTCTCCTAGTGGACACAAGTCTATGAGTATAATTTGGTAGACTCCGCTGTCGCTCCAATATTGCTATATTATTCTAGATGGCGTTACTGAGACATGGGCTCGCAGTTTTTTTATGACATTTTTTTCACATGCCCTCTCTATAGTATCTTAAACCTCTAAAAAAAACAAAAATCTCTTAAATTTTCCCAATTCAACATGAACCTTATTCTGTTTTACATAAAGTTGAAAAACGATCAAAGAAATTTGACACATTGGGATAACTTGACGTGCAGCTGGCGTCTGGCATCACCTGAAGGTTGACTGGTAGAAAATGCCTATGGCATTAAATCCGCCTTTGTACATTAGTGTGCTTAAGGTATTAAATAAATAATAAATAAATAAATAAAGCCATGTATTTTTGCCACCTGTTTCACTGCAACGCGCTGCACTGTGGCTACAGTTTTTGTGCACGGCTCGTGGACACCCGCGCTTATTGTTTATTTAAATTGGCCGATTGTGAGCCTGCCACACTGCCACGCTCCTATCGGTACGATCGCAGTTATACGTAGGTAATGCATGCACGCGTAAGGGTGACAAATCAACATCGAGCTATGCTGCGCTGTACTGCGCTGCGCTGTGCTGTGTTTCTTAAGCTACGTTTTTTTAACAATCAACATCAAGCTGTGCTGCGCTTTGCTTAGCTCAGCTCAGTATTAAAAGTAATCAGCAGCTCGTGTAGTTGTTTATCTCGTCAAAAAAGAGTTTATTTAAAAAAAAACGTAAACATTACGACATAATTGAATCCGATGACGATGAAAGTAAAAAACCTAGCACAGCTTGACACAGCGCAGCATGGCAGAGTTCCATAAAAAAAACATATCACAGTTCGGCACAGCGCGGCTCAGCACGGCGGGTAGCGCGCCTCGCTCGAGACTGCTGCGTTTTTAAACAGAGCGTTATAGCCTCACACAGCGCAGCACAGCATTGTTTGTTTGTATCCTCATTAAAATATTAGACGAGCGAGTTGACCAAAAATAGCACAGCGCAGTACAGCGCAGCATAGCTCGATGTTGATTTGTCCCCCTAAGTCTGTGTGCTAAAGTATAGTGTCTGTGTATTATAGACTGTCCACTAGCAGGGCTATAGTGATAGCAGGGGCGATAGCAGGGGACTAGCAGTGATAGCCTAGTGGTGTGACCGGCGGATTGCCAACATAGGTCTCGAGTTCGTACCCAGGGCACGCACCTCTGACTTTTCTTCGGATTCATGTGCGTATTGTATAATTATCACTTGCTTCAAAAACGGTGAAGGAAAACATCATCGTGAGGAAACCGGCATGCCTGAGAGATATTTCTCGAGGGCATGTGATGCCAAGTCAGAGGCCCATGGGCGGCATTAAAACTCTGACACCAGGTTAGTTACTGAGAGGAGCTTGTGGCTAAAATTATAACAGCCGCATGGGTCGATCGAAGGTTAAGCTACGCTTGACGAGGTCGGTCCGTGGATGGGTGACCATTTATTACATACCAAGACTCCTCCGTGCCTCGGAAAGCACGTTAAGCCGTTGGTCCCGGCTGTCATTTGTAGATCTTTGACAGTCGTTACTTGTAGTCAGAAGCCCGAAAGTCTGACAACCAGTTTAACCAAGGGGTATCATGTTACCCAGTTACTGGGTTGTGGAGGTCAGACAGGCAGTCGCTCCATGTAAAACACTGGTATTCAGCTGCATCCGGTTAAACTGGAAGCCGACCCCAACATAGTTGGGAAAAGGCTAGGCAGATGATGATGACCAGGTTAGTTACTAACCACACGATAAGAAGAAGGATCAGGGCTATTATGGTATCTCCGTTGACAGTTTATAATGATCATCACTGGGCAACATAAACACAAATATTTCCTCTTTACAATATTAGTATAGACTATACTCCATTTACAATAACATTAGACTGGCCTGTTGGTCTAGTAGTTAGTGACCCTGACTGCTATGCCGGAGGTCGTGGGTTCAATTCCCACTCAGGACAAATGTTTGTGTGATGAGCACGATCATTTGTTCTGTCTCTGGGTGTAATTTATCTATAATATGTATATATTTAGAAATATATAATTTTGTTTATCAGCTGTTTAGTACCCATAACACAAGCTCTCAAGCTTAACTTGGGACTAAATAGCGTTGTGTGAAAAGTTGTGGAATATTTATTTGCCATAGGTATTTGCCCTCTTACTTTGCGGCATTAACGATGGTTAGATACAAAACTTGACACACATATCTTCCTACAAAAGTCTAACCTTGCCGTACAAATGTCTGAAAAACCAGTTCTGCAAAACTTCCAGATACGTTCAGATTTCGTAGCTGACCTTCGCATGCCTGTAATTTAATATTAGCTATACAATGTATCGAAAAATGTTTAGTCTTAAAAGAATCCGATACGGGGATCTTGACTGGGGTCAGTCACGCGTGAACCTCCCCCCCTAACACCCCCCATTTTGTCTAAGAGTTCACTCAATTATTTCTGCCCGTTCATCTGAGATAAGTAATTTGAATTTTTTCACTGTGTTGTGTACTGTCTTCTTAACAGTTTCAAAAGAGCTCTTCTGTAAAAGTTTTCGGTGAAAAAATAATGGGGGAACTAGTAAAAGTTGGGGGAGAAGATGCATCTTAAAATATGCATTAAGTGAAGCCTTTCATCGCGGTAAATTGAATAGTTTCTTTCGCTTTCTGAACACGGAACCATGCTTCGCAGTTTATTATGGGCCGGGAATGTTAATTACTTTCATGTTTGAAGAGTGATTATTTTTGTTTAAAATGTGTTAAGTAATTTCCTTTTTTTAATCTCAATGAGTTTTATGATAAATAATTGTATTTGTAAGCTGTCTTAAATACTATTGCATTTCCGACTTGGTTAGGCAGTTGAAACTAAATATTTATTTATTTATTTATTTATATGTAATGTTTAATTCCTATTAATAACTTAATGTACAGACAGCACATCAAGTTACCCGAATGTGTAAAATTTTCCCAATTCAATATGAACCTTATTGTGTGTGTCATAAAGTTGAAAAACGATCAAAGAAATTTGACACAATGGGGTAACTTGATGTGCTGGCGTCTGTACCTACACAGTTATGCAACAAATTGTATCTTTAAGTATTTTTTTTTTATCTAAAGCGTTGCCTCACACTAGAAATTTATTCTGAATCGTGGGTGTGTTTAAAAACATTTAAACTCACATACACGTACAAACAGACCCGGAACAACTACCTATATACCGGCCTTACAAATATTTGTTACTACTCTACTGCTGAGCTTGAGGTCCCGGGTTCGATCTCCGGGTCAAGCAAAGTATTATTGAGTTTTTCCATCTGGGATTTCTCAGTAGCAGCGCAGAGTCTGAATTTGTGCCTGATTGATGGCAATAAGCGCCTATTACATGGGACTTAAACATTACTGCATGGCGAAATGTGGGTGTAGGTACTACGAGGTACCAACAGCTCTGCCTTACCCTTCGCGGATAAAAGGCGTGATGTTATGTTATAACTAACCTGCCAATTTCTTATTTAATTACAATTTCTTCCTACTATGAACATTCTCTCAGTCTCGCAAGTTAAGTCAACCATGTTGGCCCACTGTGTGTACAGTTGGTTGTAGCGCTGTTTGCCGCCATACTGTCTGGCGCAGCCGGCCACGTTTCATACTACGTCGGTGGTAGGTACGCTTGTGTAGGTTTTAACAACTGTTTAAAGGGGTTTTTGGTATATATTTTGACAGTGTTAATGTTGGGTAAATATAGGGTACAGCAATGAATGAGCATTACTGAGTATCTAAGTTATTGAAGGGCCCAAGAACAGTCAGTTTTTAATCATTTTAAAGCCTACTTTTCTTCATTTCTAAGTTTTCTTGTGATGTGTTTTTTCAACGTTGGAGGGTTAAAAATCATGTACAGACGCCAGCACGTCAAGTTACTCCAATGTGTCAAAATTCTTTGATCGTTTTTCAACTTTATGTTAAACAAAATTAGGTTCATATTCAATTGGGAAAATTTGACACATTGGGGTAACTTGATGTGCTGGCGTCTGTACTTACTAAAACCATGGTACTTATGAAATTATCAATTTGTGTCGTGGAGATACAAATTATTTTTTAATGGCGCTGGTGTTGCTCTTTGTTCCTCCAAAGAATAACATTTAATAAAATAATAAATAAAATATTCCACAACTTCTTCACACAACGCCATCTAGTCCCAAGCTAATAAGAGCTTGTGTTATGGGTACTAAACAGCTAATAAACATACTTATATATTTCTGAATACATGCATATTATAGATAAATAACACCTAGACATAGAACAAATGATCGTGCTCATCACACACACATTTGTCCTGGGTGGGAATCGAACCCACGACCTCCGGCATTGCAGGCAGGGTCACTAAAAACTAGACCAACAAGCCAGTCAATATGATAAAAACGGGCTCAAACATGTCAGAGCCCTTTAAAAAAATACGCTACCGAAATTTCTATCTGCCGCAAGAGAGAAAGCCAATCGTCACGATATTGAGCTGACCGGGACGCCCCATGAAGTTCCTCTACACGTTCAGCGCCAAGATCGCGTTGTTACCCATGAAGTTTAACATCCAGAACCAGTGGATCTGGAAGTACTGGATGATCGGAATTGTAGTCACTATCTTCATCTTTTGAAAGATCAACAAAGTGACTAACTCCCCCGGCAACGTCGTTAAATGGGCAGATATCAGGAGGAAGGAGGCTGCTAAGCATCACAAAATTAAGAACAAAATCAATAGCGTAGGGTTATAACAAAGAAAAAGGCGAGCAAACAACTGCTTTCTGTAAAGCTTGCCTATAGCAAAGACAGGAGTGGATTCCAACCGATACTGAACAGACTGACTCAGTAGTTAGACAGTTCTGGGCGTCCATGACGCTTATCCGATCCTAGAAAACGAAAAAAAAAATTCAAGCAAAGGCATCAGGATTCGAGTTTTATAGTTACTCCCGCCATTGCTAGGTAAAGTCGCCAAACAGTCTAGCCTCTTCCACGTGACGCAACAGCTATAAGCATACATAATCAATTCGAAACGGTATTAAATAAGGAGTCACGACCTCTCTATGCTACTGTATTTATTAGCTCACGACTTCCAGTAGTCGATTGTGGAGCCGTGACGAGGGCCACACAGTCGCGCCGCCATTTGTGGACGACCATAGAGTTTCTGCTTTTGTTCATGCTCGTTCTAGCAAGAGGTATTGGCGATTAGGTCTTTATTGAAATGGTGGAAACTTTTTATTATTAAGGAACAGCCTAATTTGTCCTTACTTTATTTAAGCTTATCTATAAATAAGTAAGTAAACGGTTTGAAGTCACCATCTGTGGGTTGAAAGATTGAAACCCATATTAAAACGGTTTAAAACAACGACCACGAGTGTATGGTAACAAAATTATTATAAGTAAAATTTAATTCATGTAGAGGTTTTAATCCACAGATTTTGTTTTAAAATGGTTTATTAGCACTAGAAGCCCGTTTAAAGGTTTTCTGTAAAATATCGGTTTCTGCGGATTAGTCCGCATATTGTATAGGTACTTAGGTAGATGCTAGTGTTAAATATTCGTTCTTCTTTATTGTTGCTACAATAAAGTGAAGTAAGTTATATCCATTCCAATATCATGTACAATAGCAAGCAGTACGATCAAACGAAAACCAAAATAACTTGTCAACCAAAGACATTCAATACCTATAGACCGGACATCACGAACAAAATTTTCGTCCGAACAGTGTGTCCTGCTGGATACAAGTCTATGAGTTTTTTGTAGTACGCTCCGCTGCCGCTCCAATATTCATATATTATTCTAGTTGGCGTTACTGAGACATGGGATCAAAGTTTTTCTATGACATTTCCTTGACATGCCCGCTCTATAGTATGTTAAATCTCTTTGTTGTCAACAAAATAGTCTTGTATATAGCCTAGGAAAATGTTCCCAGTCCGCAGTACAACCAGACGGTTAAAGACGCCAAGCAGTCTAGCGAAACTCAGTATGCCAACTGTATTAACGAAAGCGAACGAGTGTACATCGAATACGAATAACGTTCACGAATGAAACCGACTTCATGGCTTCTTGATTTAGTCGACTAGTGAATGAACGAAGTTTGAATGGGTTCAGTCGTTAACTGATTTTCTGTAGGTCAATGTCCTTCGGTCATATTTAAATTGGTTTGGAATTAGTAGAAAGAATGTGATTTGATGACGTTGTGTCGAGATAATGGTGTTAATGGTGAATGGATTGGACACATTTTTTTTGACAGCTGTTATACTACTAATGTTTGGGCTATAGTACATAATACCAGCCTAATACAGTTTCACTATCAAGTACCTCTTCTCATACAGAGAAGGCACGAGTATTGATAACCAGTCTTTCTCAAGGCAGGTTGACGGTTTCAGATTTTATTTTGATGATTAGTTCTGATGTGATATTCTGTGAAAAGCACTTTTTAAAAAGTTGTTGTAGTTAAGGCGAAGTGAGCTGTCATTCGATGTCATTTTAAATATTTATTAGATACTTTCACAGTTCACTTCACTTAACATTTCAGCTTCGCAGCAATGTTAGCCTAGTTGTGTGACCGCACCGTGCCCTCGTCTCTGGAGTAGGCAGTGACTTGTCGCTGCCGGCCGTGGTCGAGAGGATGGTCGGCAGCGTCGAGTCCTGGGACGCGGTGGTGTCCGCATGCGAAATGGTCATCTTGCAGAAGGAGGCTGCGGAAAGGGAGAGGGAGATTACTTCCACTCACCCGGCCCGCAGCAGACGCACCGGGCGCAGGCGGAGAGGCGACAACGCCCTCTTCCAGCCCCCCTCAATGGGTCCAGGGGCGACGGACGCGGGGATGTCCGCCGCCTCCCACGTACATGGACCCGAGGTGGCGGCGCGTCGTGTTCACACGCGCTCCTCTTAGACACTCTTAGAGGGGAGTCTAACACCTCACTCTCCTCTGACTTGGCGAGGCCCGCGGGGCCGGCACCAGTCGGGGGTCGCGGAAGTATCTTCTGTTCCCGTGACCCCCGGCGCATGTGTGAGAGGAACACGGTGTGGTTTTAAGTCGGTAAGAGTCTGACAGACCCCTCCGACTTCCCCGGGGCGGGGGACATCCATGAGGATTTCCCACCCCTCATAAAAAAAAAAGTGGTGTGACCGGTGGACAGGTAGGTCATAGGTCTCGAGTTCTAACCCAAGGCACACTGACTTCTGTTTTTTCAGATTTATGTGCGTCTTGTCCACTTATCACTTTCTAAGGAAAACATAGTCAGGAAACCGGCATGCCTGAGGGATATTGCTTGACGGCATGCATGCTTAAGTCATAGGTCAGTTGACGGCAAAAGAACTCTGACACCAAGTGGTTAGTCAATTACCACACGACATGAAGATGAAGACGAAGACCTAACATTTGACGAAGACAATCTTACAGAATAAGCTGTCAGGTTACCTCACCTGTTGTCAGACAAAGTCGTTAATTGAATGCAAACCATAAACATTGAAAACTCCTTTCGCGCACTCAAAGCGCCATAAATACTCTGAACCACGATATTCCGTATTCCCTCAACATACTCGAAATTAATACCAATATCCGTTCAATATAATCAAATACATTTCCAGCTACCTGTCTCAGGGGAACTGAAATTCATGACACACATTGGATACCGCCTTTGTCGTAGGATATACAGCGGGTCGGGCAACAAGCTCACATTTGCAAATACGGTAGGATCGATCGTGAGTTTATGGAGGAGCTTGTGGCTAAATTATAACAGCCGCATGGGTCGATCGAAGGTTAAGCTACGCTTGACGAGGTCGGTCCGTGGATGGGTGACCATTTATTACATACCAAGACTCCTCCGTGCCTCGGAAAGCACGTTAAGCCGTTGGTCCCGGCTGTCATTTGTAGATCTTTGACAGTCGTTACTTGTAGTCAGAAGCCCGAAAGTCTGACAACCAGTTTAACCAAGGGGTATCATGTTACCCAGTTACTGGGTTGTGGAGGTCAGACAGGCAGTCGCTCCATGTAAAACACTGGTATTCAGCTGCATCCGGTTAAACTGGAAGCCGACCCCAACATAGTTGGGAAAAGGCTAGGCAGATGATGGTAGGATCGATCGTGACCGGGTAACGTCGCACAATCGGGTACAAATTGATGTTATCAATCAACGGGGAAATTGTACAGTTTTCGAGTGTCTCGGGAGATTGCGTTCTTTGAGTGGTGAAGTATAATTGTATTTATTTTTTCGTTCTTTTGTTGAAGTTTGATTGGAGAACGGGAAGTGAGTTTTCGTGTTGTTTGAGTTTTTTTTTTTTGGTGATTGATGGAAATGTAAAGTCGGGGAAATTGTCTTGGTGGTCTGGTGATGCTATGTGGCTTTAGGTTTACCGGTTTGGGAAAAGTGGTATAAGGTGTTTTCACCTGGGATTTCGCAATAATAAATAATAAAATATAGCACAACTTTTTCACACAACGCCATTGAGTCCCAAGTTAAGCTTGAGAGCTTGTGTTATGGGTACTAAACAGCTGATAAACATACTTATATATTTCTAAATACATACATATTATAGATAAATTACACCCAGACACATAACAAATGATCGTGCACATCACCCAAACATTTGCCCTGGGTGCGAATCGAACCCACGACCTCCGGCATAGCAGTCAGGATCACTAACTACTAGACCAACAGGCCAGTCAATCGTCAGCAATAGTCACACGGAGTCCAGATGTTTGCCCGGTCGATAGCACACACACACATACATTGGACTTAAACCTAAAATATCACTAAGTCACATCTTCCCCTATCTGCCTAAAATGTTTTGAAAAATCAACACTCTGTTTGCCTGCTTTTGTCCAACTATATTTGGGTCGGATTTTAGTCTAATAAATAAAATGGAGCTAAACACCAGTATTTTACATAGACCGACTGCCTATCTGAACTTCCACAGTCGATAAACTGGGTAACCTGGTTTAAACTTTCGGGCTTCTGATTAACCACCATTATTATTATGGGCCTGTTGTATCCCACTGTAGGGTAAAGGCCTCCCTCCCAATCTCCCACTATTTTCTGTCTTTAGCCACTTCCGTAACAACTGTTATCCGAAAAACTTCACCGACATCAAAATTACTCTTCCCTTCCTGGCTCTTAGCTGACACCGCATGACACTGCCAACAATCCAACATTACTCAAGAGCTTCACAAAAATACTTCGTTCACATTTCCAAGAAAACTGTCTTCGATTCCACTTAGTTTAATTAATGGGTCTGTTCAAACTGGGACCTAATTAATTATGGTTATTGAATGTCGAGTGTAGGATTGAAACTTTTATCTTATTGGCGTTTATAAGTAGCATAACGGGAAGTTACATTTTAGTGGGAACGCCGGGAGGGGACGCCCTAGGCCCTAGGAGGACATACATAGACCTTATTGGTGAGGTTCTTCAGAAAGGTCAGGTGCGTAGTACTCGCAACCGGCGTGTGTGTATGACAACATGTATGAATGTAAACAAAGCAAAAGAAGTAGGTATGTAAGAATCGTAGCATATGGCGCTCTGTAGTTTCTGCCTACCCCCATGGGAAAAAGGCGTGAGTTTATGGATGTATGTATGTAAGTAGCGTAATAACTGAGAACTTTTACTTCTGATAAATTAATAAGCTGGTAAGGTTGTCAAACAAAAATCTGTGTATGATAGAAATAGTGATGTCATCATCTACCTAGCCTTTTACCAACCATGTTGGGGTCGGCTTCTCCTAGTCTTATCTGATACACCTGAATACCAATGTTTTATATGGAGCGACTGGTACATCCCCAATACCATAGACGAAAAAAGTCGGCTCATATCAAGACTGGATTTCCGATTTGTAAAAATACCTACGGCCCGAGAAATACGAGAAGTACTGATGTATCAACTATGTTTCAAACATATCGAAAGTTTTTACCTAACGACATCCCTATATGCTATACAAAAATTTAGCTATGAAATAGTGCTGATTCTCCGCCTAATTTAAATAAACGACTTTTTATTTTGTACAAACTATTGATACTTACTCTGTAGAAGTGTTGGTCCTTGGTCCTTGTTGTCTCACAAGACGTGGTCCTTTAGTTACATTCATACCACTGAAAAAGACAGTTTTAAGTTTGCAGGAGTTGTGTTTAGTACAAAAAACTTGCTACAAATATTCAAAATAATGTACAAAATAAGTTGATCTTCAAAGAGCTTACTTTAGCTACTAACTTTTTAACAATTCAGTATCAAGCAACAAGCTAGAAAAACGCCGGGATAATAGTATAATACAAACTGTGCTGCTAATCTTAAAAAAACAAAGCGGGGATAAAATAACAAGAATCAACCTTCAGGTGCTTAAATATCGCGTGGAAAAATGTTACTATTCCGGATTGTAAACAATATGATTAGTATTCCGAACGGATATCAAGTCTTTCTCCCTTTTCAAGATCAGTACCTATTCACTCAATCTAGCAGTCCACGTCTGATATCATTTTTTTATCAAAATATTTGTCGCGTTTATCTACATTTCTTTGAGCTAAAAACCTAGTGACATTAGAATGATAAGATTATTGTTTATGAAAGTAGGCTTAACACATTCGTCATCGATGTTTTTGAATAAAGATTTGAAATCACTTTCGTGTGTGTTAGTTGTTGAGCTTCTTATCTTTTACGTTGACGTTATTCGTCGAGCTTCACGGTCAAAGAAAGAAAGAATATATTTATTTGTCCCAAGAATACAGTGAAATAAGTTTCAAATGTAAAAGTAGGTAGTAAATACCATGCCATCACACCATGCCATCATTGATTGCATCACTGCTTAACATCAGATGGAATTTATAGTCAAGCACTTGATTATAATATTAAAAAATCAAACAAAATTAAAAATACATACGAATGCGTGCACCGACTGGACGTGGACAGGGCCACTCAAATCTGTGTGGTTCTTTCAAAGGATCATCTCAGACAATGATCGGAATGGTCGTTACATGTCCGATCTGATCAATAGGCTATGTAAAGAAACTGTGACCTCTTAGTTTGATTCGGTGTTTCTTCGCAGAGTGGTCTGCTATTTAGCAACACCTACCCTATATGAACGAACTGTTACGCAGTTTGGTGCAATATTTGTACAATATGTTTTGTCCGGAATAAATGATTGAATTATTTATTTTTAGTTAGTTCATTAATTTCTTATATCATTTGCGTAATGCATTCCATAGTGGAACTGAGCGCTTTCTTTTCTCAATCTACATATTGAGAAAACTACACATATAAACGTATTATTAGCTGACATTCTGGTTCTTCATTGCCTTGATTGTTATTACATCTACAATATAAGTCTCAACAGTTACACCTGCTGAGCATGAGGCCCTAAATTAGATTCCCTAGTCGGGTAGTGTAATTAGATTTTTTCATTTGGAATTTCTATCGCAGCCCAGAGTCTGGATTTGTACCTAGTCGATTGTAATAAGCTCACCTTCTGTCTAATGGGACTTGAAAATAACCTGCGTAATGTAGAAGTCAAGGACTAAACACATTTATTTAGCTGGAAACAGCTTACGACGCGAAGCTACGTGTCCGCTCAAATTTTACTTGTTGCCAATCAATGGTTTTTCTATCTATCTTTATTTCTTTCTTTCTCAGCTGAACGGACGCATTCGCATCTCATACAACAAATATGCATAACAGCTGAACTGAGCTGATTAAACGTAGTTAGTCCTATACCAATGAACCTATACCTACTTCTGCCTAACACTTCAAAGAACACAAACGTGATATTACGTCACGTTACTCCAATTCCCAACTCCATAATTCACATAAAAATCACAAGGAAGGAGTGGAAACGACACCGTCCGTTCTGTTACAATGAGCCGGCGAAATTACAGAGCAATTGAGTGTACATTAGGCACAGTTGCAGTTGCCACGCAGAAACTTTAGTGTGGCCAGCGGGCCGTGGCGAGCATGCAGTGTGACGTGACGACACCGGCCTTGCGGACACGGCTTTTTGTCGTAAAGATCTTTTGAATGATCTCAAGTCTTTAGAATTGTGTTGATGACGCTGACGCGGTGACGGTTTGAATAAAGAATTGGAGTCTTTGGTAGATCTGTGGCTTCTTGTGGGTCATGTTTGCATGTCTGTTTCTCGTTTTAGATTGATGCGCATGATAACATCATGTAAATGAGATTGTGTAAGGATTACATGTATTTGGAAAGTTGATCAACCGGACGATTCAGTAAGTCTCCCTGAAAACTTGATTGAAGTAAACTGTCAATCTCTAGAATTAGTACCGCATTCAATCAGCTCAATTCGTCTTCACTTCGTTTACTACATTTTCGCGGGAAGATCTTTACATAAATCCGCTACCGCCTGCTGCCTTCAAAGCCAGTTCCATATATATAAATCTAAGCATGCATAATGCGCCGAACCCGCTCCGCTGCTGCCGTCGCTCCGCTGGCGGCCCGCTGCCCGCTGGCTCCGTGTCCGTGGTCTTATTCATCTCGTTGCCAATCGGTTTATGAAACCTTGTTATTTCCAAACTAATTAAGATTTTGTTTTTGGAATATATTTCCGGGATCCGCCATGAGGAAGTTTTGGAATTATAATATAAGGAAAACGTGATCCAATTCCCTGTGACTTATGTAAGCCTATTACAGCCAATGATTTTGTAGTTAGAAGGTATGGATCAACTTGATGTATTCTGATTTACATTTCATTGACAATTTGAGCAGTCAATTTGATTTGTTATTTATGATGATGAATGTAGGAGTGGGTCTAATCTCTCTTGGTTTTGGGGTTAAAGATACAATTATTTCTCCTTTTTTATCTTTATTTAGGGGACTCGGTCATCAATGACGATGTCGGCTCATCATTCTAATTATAATATAACCTAAATTATCTATATTATGTCTAGGTACATCTTTTTTTTATTACTAAAAACCAATGCTTGACTGCAATCCGACCTGATGGTAAGCAGTGATGCAATCAGTGATGGCGAAGCGCACTAGTTTATTAAGAGCCTATTCACTCTAGCCTTGAAGACACCTAAATATTATAGTCGGACGGGAAGACCGCAGCAGGCAAGTTGTTTCAGCCCTTCGATGTACGCGGTATAAACGACGAAGCGAAACGCTTTCTCCGAATCGTGGAAGTGCCAACGATGTAAGGGTGGACACTCGCCGTATGGACGGGTTGTCCGATGGTAGAAAGGTGATGGCGGATCTAAACTCTACGGAGCGGAAGCATCACCCAACCGTTGTTGGTCAGTGTCTCCGCCTCCTGAGTGGGCTAAATAGAATGCACACAGCTTCTCGGCCCCCTCCGAAAAAGATAAGGCCAATTAATTATTTCTCCTAAGAATTACGATGATTTACTTGTATAGTCTTATCAGACGTCACGCGGTGTCACCCGCGTTTTTCCCGTTCCATTAGGAATACAGGGATAAAAAGTATGCCTATGTTACTCAGGGTGAATGTAGCTTTCCAATGGTAAAGGATTTTTTGAAATCGGCACGGTAGTTTTTAGTACCTACACGCACACAAAAAACACAATTTTTTCCTCTTCATAATATTATTGTAGACAAAAGCTGATCGGCGTACAAGTAATTATTATCAAACATTCATTCATTAACTCGCGCCTCTTTTCCATAATGGGGGTAGTTTATGCCAACCCCCGTTGTGGGAAAAATTTAATTTGGAAATTCTTTTGCCGTTACAAAGCCATATTATTTGTGAATGTCATAGGCTATATTTTATTTTCTAAACTCTTAGTTTGGAGGGGATGTACGAAATGCATTCGATCGAAGTTAGGAAGCGAATTGCTAGTTTATAATACGTGTTTATTTTTTATTTTTTTTTATTTGATTAAAGGACTTTGTCGCTTAGCGACCACATCGCCCAGTACAGAAGAATACATTATCTTACAGTGTATCTTATTACTAACTCGCACAGCTGTTTAGCTTTCTCTGACAATGGGAAATTTATTATAATATTTTCATTCCAGACACACTTCATCAATATATAAATAACATCATCAACTACACCACAGTCATATCACAATTAGGAGACAATACTTTTTCATTAAATAATAAAACTTTTTTGATGGAATATGCCCGAACCGAAGTCTTAGGTTATAGTTGTTGAGACTTCGTTATACGAGTAAGTGTGATCAAAAGTGAATAAGTAAATATCTCTGCCACTAGAAGAAATGTTTGCTCTGTTATGAAACAATCATTTAATCGGATCGCCTATCTAACACTATCGGTAAGCGCTTTACGCTATCTTCTAGATACCGCTATCTTCTCGATACCGGTCTATCGACTTTCACCGATCGACATTGTTTGTTTATTGGAGTGCAATCTTACATTTTGTCATGAACATGTCAGCGGCATGTTACTAGGCAGATAAGTTTATCTGTTTATGTAATAGTAGGAATGTCGTTTCAAGGGTTTTTGAGGCAGAACAGGCAAACAACGACTTTTTAGTTTGTAGGTACCTGAAATGCTGACGCAACCGTTTATGCCAATCTGATGTACGCTTTTGAAATTCCACTTATTATTTTAAATGTGTGAGTGTTTTACTCTTACACGCAAAAATGGCTGAATGGATTTTAATGAAACTTAACATTTGTATGAAAATGTCCAACAAAATTATTGAATACATTAATATTGATTGAATAAATGTCTACTTTTAAAAGGCCTGCAATATTTCTTCCCACACGCCCGTCATTTTTTCCTGGAGGCATAGTTAATGTCCGTATCGTAAGAATTGCAGAAAGGTAAATTGGTCAAGTTAAACACAAAGAAAAATTACGAGGTGGGCCGCAGATCGCAAACTGCACGGGTTTCTATGACTCGACAGCACTTCAAGCTACCCCAATGTGTTAAATTTCTTTAATGGTTTTTGAACTTTATAACAAGTAGAAAAAGGTTCACGTTCAATTGGTAAAATGTGACAGTTTTGCGGTATCTTGATGTGCTGACGTCTGTTACTTTAGACAACTAACCAGTTACCAGTAAACACCAATACCTTCCAATTCGTAGTAACAAAAACAAGAAATATCCAAAACAGTCAGTCAGTCCTTGGGACAACACCCAACCTAGACTCCCTAAACAAATTCTCGAACACCTAAATATTTCATGAAACTCATGCATTTTATTTCTTTGAATTCTTTCCTTGTCGTCGCGGCTGATCTAAAAAACAGTGTCAGGTGCCTGTTCACGTCGTAAACTTGTTTGATAGCTTCGGGTTAATAGGATCGGTGTTCCTTCAATTCATCATACTGCCTTCAGGCATAACTACCTTCCTTTGTGGAGCGAACATCATGGCGGAATAGCTGTGTGCCTGCGCTAGACATGTTTGAATTAGATATGGAATTTATTTAATATTTTGGTGGATGGTTCTAGAGATTTGATGGTAGGTAAAAGCATAGGAAATAAATCAACTAAACAATGTATTATCGAGCCTGTATTCACCGATGGGTAAGGCAGAGGTGCAAAATTCTTTGATCGTTTTTCAACTTTATGACAAACAAAATAAGGTTCATATTGAATTGGGAAAATTTGACACATTCGGGTAAGTTGATGTGCTGGCGTCTGTACATTAAGTTCTTAATAGGAATAAAACATTACATATTTTCCCAATTGAATATGAACCTTATTTTGTTTGTCATAAAGTTGAAAAACGATCAAAGAATTTTGACACATTGGGGTAACTTCATGTGCTGGCGTCTGTACCTGTAGTATACCTACATTTCGCCGTTTTAGGGGGCCATGTCATTCCTCCTCCTATTGGCATTAATCAGACCGAAATAGCAGCAGCTATTTAGGAAGTTCTAGATTGAAAAACTCAATATGCTGGCTATGCTTTGCTTGACTCGGGGATCAGATCCGGAGCCTCATGCTTAGCACTAAGGCGTGCGCTCTTGCGCTAGACCAATGAGTCTAAGTAATATTACTTTTAGATATTATTTTGAAGTAGGTGTATAATTGAAATGACTTAAATGTAGGTAATTAACTAAACTTTGTTTCGAACAAGCCGCTTTTGTAGGTTAGAAATAAAATTATATAAAGTTAAATTAGTAAATTCTCTTTTGGTAAGCCTCTGGTTGTATTTCTTTAGATTAAGCAAGATTATATTTATCGGGTCTCTTCTTAAAAAATACATTTAATTATTTATGTAAAATGTGTCAAGAAATAGCAAAAATAACGTTCCAAGGTATCACAATCTGCGCTGAAAATAACATGCACACGTAACTTCTCGAAAACCCTTTAAAAATAATTTCTATTTCAAACAGTCACTCGTGGAATTCCACGTAATAAAATACATTTTCACGTCACGGTAACGTAAGATGCGTTTGCGCAATCTTCTTGCGAACGTCCGACAGACACATAACAGCTGTTTACACCATCACTATTCATTAGGGTGACATCAAAATAACAATGTCAAGATGAAACGTCAAAAGAAATGACGTGTGTCAAATGTATTTTTTTTTATTTGAAGCAAAGTATATAAAATTGATTTATTGTGTTATTTAATTTTCGAACGACGACGTGCCAATTTGGATTTTGTTCACGGATCTTTTAAACGGTGTCAATACTTATGATAATGGTGGAGTTTTGTCTGTGGTTTATTTTATCTAACTCTGATTGTCTTTGGTCTTATATGCCTATGGTAACATCTGTACAGTCGGTACGTTTGTGTGCAAAAGTATTAGAAAGAAAGAAAGAAAGAAAGAAAGAAAAATATTTATTTGACTTCAGTCATTGAAACACACATACCCACAATAATTTATAAAACATATACAATAGTATAATATGTACACATTATGTGCTGTGTGCCTCACGGCTGCGCCAAAAAGGTCCATTTCAGCATTCATGCCAGACAGGTGATGCTGTCTGACGCTAGTCTTCCAATGAACCTTGAGGGGTACCCTGTGACGGAAAGAGGGAAAGGGTCGTCTTTCTATTTCGCATTGAACAGAAAGGTGTCGCGACGATTATTTTTGTTGAGTGTATAAAGGTTTATTGTACAGACGCCAGCACATCAAGTTACCCCAATGTGTAAATTTTTCCCAATTGAATATGAACCTTATTCTGTTTGACATAAAGTTGAAAAACGATCAAAGAAATTTGACACACTGGGGTAACTTGACGTGCTGGCGTCTGTACATAATAAATAATGTAACTAACTATATAACTTCGTTCAATCCGGGTGTCCTTAGACACCTCTTAATTTTTTGACGTCATGCTCAAAACAAAATAAATGTTTCTATAATATGTCACTTAGTCGATTCTGCCGCGTGCTGGTGAGACTAATTGCCAGACTAAAATAAATACTGTTTAAAAAAAACGTCTTGTCTGTGCCTTATCAGTACCAACTCCATGCTCGGCACCACACTGTCTCCACCCACTTATCTACACCAGTAATGTGTTCTACATGTTACTTGGAGTTGAATCAACACTAACAAACAGGCGTAGGTAAACATGTATCAATTACGTAGCCAAACAGAGAAACCTCCTCACATTGGTATGTACAGACACCAGCACATCAAGTTACCCCAATGTGTCAAATTTTCCCAATTGAATATGAACCTTATTCTGTTTGATATAAAGTTGTAAAACGATCAAGGAAATTTGACACATTGGGGTAACTTGGTGTGCTGGCGTCTGTACCTACTTGAATCTTGAATTTAGAACTTAGAAATCACATTGCTTGCCAGTTTTATTTGTACACAGACGTGGCCATTTATTTGGAGACATTTTGGTCCTTTGCATAACACGTTTTGTTACCGCGCTGAAGACGCGCGTTTTTGATAAGCGCGTTATTAACGCGTACTAACAGATAGTCCACGTATGTATCGTTTCAATAGAGCGGCGGGCTTGCTGAGCGTACTGATTGCGTTCTACGCGCAATATCAGCACGTTTAAAAAAAAACGCTATGTGCAAAGGCCATTTACCTCTTTACGTTGGTAATTAATTAAATAAAAATAGCTGGACAAGTCGATCAGAGCTTAAGCTACTTTTGCCTTAAAACCTTTTTAATTTAGATTGCCTTTTTAATTTAAAAAAAATGTTAAGAAACTGTCACCGTGGATGGTTGATCATTCATTAATGGTATAAGAAGACCCCGCTGCTCTCCAAGGCATGCCTCGTAAAGCAGCAATCGTTGCTCCCTACCATCGTTTGTAGATCCCCAAACAGTCTTTGGGTAATCAAAACCTCAATAGTCACAACCTGTCTAAACAAGCGTTATCGTGTTATCCAGCTGCTAGGTTGTGGAGGTCATATAGAAAGTCTCTATTTGAAACTGGTATTCAGCTACATTCGCTTAGACTGGAGGCAAACCTCTACTTAGTTGGAACAGTGAGGTGTATGTAAATACTTTACACCTGGTGGACCGTGGCGTTCAAAGATTACTGTTAACTCCAAAACTACCTAGTCTAGTCAAAACGACAACCCGCATGATCGCATGATATCACCTCCGTCAAGCGTGCAACGTGATTTGCTAACACACTCATATAAAAAACATAGTGTTACATAAACAGTACACATGTATGAAATAAGTTCGTATGTACTGACTACACATTTCTTATCGGCGTCGCGATAAAAATAATGCTATAATTCGGCAGCGCTAATGTCACATGTGTACACAAAAAATAGGTATAAACATGAGTTGTGTTCGTTGAACGCTCTTGACATTGACATTGGGGGCTACCACGATGTTCGAACTCATTATGTTCTCGATGAGATTACGTCATGACTTATTTTTAGGGACGTTGCGTAATATTATGAGGATAAGTTCTGACGTCCGATTTGTTTAGCGATAGCGATACTGGTTAGCGTTTCTTGGAGTTTTTTTTTAGCATAAATTGCTTATGTAACCTCTTTCTCTCTTTAGATTTTATTAACGTCTTAGCGCACGTTAAAAACGTTATAATTAGTCATAAAAGTATTAGTGTCATAAAATATTAAAATTTAAAAGAGATTAATGATAAAATTATAAAATAATGAATGTTGTGATTCTAGATTTATTGTGATTTATTGCCTCAAACATTATCTACGTTTGAAAAACTTTTATAGCATTTTAAAAAGCTGTTGAAACTATTAAAATAACTGTCACAGATATAATATAGTTTGTGCAGTTGCCAACTTGACACCAAACGTCAGTTGATGATGTCATTGCGCAGTAAATGGTTTTTAGTGAGTTTTTATCGTAGTATTTTTTATTATAGTGACCTGACAATGTTTTTGCCAGTTTTTTTTTGTTTGTTGTATTGTTTTGATTTAATTGTTTGGTATAATAATGATAAAAGTGGTGTTGAACTGGTCTGTGTGGCCTTGATCATGTAGTCACGGAGTAAATGTCAGTAGTGAACAGTTGTTAAATGCATACTTTATAAATCCCTCATGTACTACAAAACCTTATGAACTTTAATAAATATTATTATTATTATATTATTACTATACTTAAGTATAGTTTAACATACTAATTAATGCATGTAACGAAAGAGAGAACTAGCGTAAAGAAAGAAGAAAGAAACAAAATCTGGTGCTAAAACACACACATCATTATATTTGTAATACCAATTAACATAATAATAGATAACCTAACACTTAGATATTTAAAAAGATTATATAAATTTATATTATATTTATTTAAAAAATGATTCAAATAATAATAATTTGCATACTTTAAATGGTAGAATATGGTTTAAGAAACTATGACAAACTATAACTACTATTTCATTATGACTTGTAACATCTTTTAAATGAACCTGTATTCAGCAAATAAATATATAAACGAATTAATACAATTTATTTACACATGCTAAGGCACAGAATACAAAACAGAGAAAAAAGAACTACATTTTTTTTTTTTAATTGCTGTTGCGTCGAATATGTCCAGTTAAGCAAAAATACTAGGTTCTGATGTGTTGTAGTTGTGAAGATGTACAGACGCCAGCACATCAGGCTACCCCAAAATGTCACATTGTCCCAATTATACATAAACCTTATTCAGTTTGCAATAAAGTTGAAAAACTATGAAAGAAATTGACACATGGGGTAGCTTCATGTGCTGGCCTCTGTAGGTACTGGTGATGATTTTGACAGTACTACAACATCGTCTATCACAAGCAGTGTTGCCATTGCACTCTTAGAGATGTTTGCATGCTTCACTGTACTGTTAATTCATATTTATTCATATAATTTGGTGAGTAGATAATTTATTGAAACGTTGTTTAAATACGTGTCGTCTAGGTGTCATTCGAATAACAAAACAGCTTCTTAACTACTTCAAGTCAGTTAATTTTATTGTTTGTCATGCCTGCACGTGTATGTTTTAATAAATGTTCTTATTTCCTTTCATTAGCTTATAATTAACATGAGTGTGTATATTATAACAATGATGAAATAATGAGATAATAATAATAATAAAAAAGATTGGCAACCCAGGCAAAGAAACGTCAAAGTTTTATATTCTTTTTTTTTAAAATATGGTTATTGTTTTTTTAACATGACATAACATTACGCCTGAAATCCTTCTAGGGGTTAGGCAGAGGTGTACAAATTAAACCCACATTTCGCCAGTTATGTTTAAGTCCCATGTATTAGGGGGCGAGCCTATCGCCATCAATCTGGTACAAATCCAGACTTCGGGTTGCTACTGAGAAGTCCTAAATGCAAAAACTCAATGATGTATTTAATTGTCATACAAATAAAATAGAATAAAATAAAACTAATTCAAAAGTCGTCCCGTGACCATACGGTCGTTGCGGTTAAGTCGTGTTTTAAGTTACATAATTGGATAGGTGACCGAGTTCAAACGACCTTCTCCACGGTACTATTTCAATGATATTGAGATCGCCATGATTTTAGATTTATTTAAAAGATTTTCTTGTTTGTCTCAGTTTGACGTTGTTAGATTACTTTTGATGTTTCATATTCACAGATTGTGACAAGTTTTCTTTAAATTAGATCTCGCATTTGGGTCATTGTCGGATTTCGGAATAGTCGTTGTTTGAGAGTTGTTTTTTTTATAAAATCATTTTGTTTAAAATGTTTTACGGATCTTAATTTAAAAATATCTTATTCGCGTTTACGGTGGGTGGGTTCAAATCCTAGAAAGTTACAATTTGACTTTTCCAATAGGTCATATCAATATACAGATTACAGAAGTAGGGGTAGGTATAGCTCATCCAAGATACCCTAATCCGTCTTATTTCTTTGATAGTCTTTCAACTTTATTACAAAAGCTTAAGGTTATTCAATTGAAAAAAAAAACACAGTTTGAGATAGCTAGTGTACTGACATCGGTAAAGGAAAAACACGAAGATACCTGCCCCCCTAGCCAAGTTACAAACGATTCGTATCTATTCTCTTTCTACAATCGAGAACGCCTCAAATCCCTTTGTTTTGACCACGTGACTTAGCGAAAGGTGATAAGGGTTCGATCCCCGGGTCGGGCAAAGTGTTATTGAGTTTTTCCATCTGGGATTTCTTGGTAGCAGCCCGGAGTCTGGATTTGTGCCCGATTGATGGCAATGGGCTCGCCCCCTATTACATGGGACTTAAACATAACTGGCGAAATGTGGGTGTACTACCAGGTACACCTCTGCCTAGCCCTTCGGGGATTACAGGCGTGACGTTATGTATGTATGTGTAAAACATTCCTAATTATGTAAACATAAACTTTCCAATAAAACCTTGTAAGTAAACAATTATGTATTTTACAAGTGATCACTAGACACATATTTCCATAGAAACTACAGATATCACGACTCTTGATAATGTTATGCGTGCAATCATTTTCCTTTGCATCTTGCTCATGCGCCGCGCGCCCGCGCCGTCTGTCCGAGACCATGCGCACGCGCCGACCTCGACGCAACGTGAACGAGACACGTCATGCGTTCAAAGATTTGCTACCTACTCCGTTTTTTGTCAAATGACTGGTAATGTTTCTTTGAAATGGTTTGCGTAACACAGTGTTCATATTATTGAGTTTTAATGAACCGATTTATAGGTGTTATAAGCACTAATAAAGTTTTTTTTTTGTTACAGGTAACCAGTTTTCTAGCTTGTTAGACAGGTTGTAGGAGATATACGTAAGTTTTTTTTATTTCCATGCTAAGTTTATATTATAAAGAGGTTATGTGTATGACTTTGTGATCTTGTAGGGACTAATCTCTGGGTCTACTGGACCGATTTTGGAAATTTATTTACCAATAGAATTGTAGAGACGCCAGCACATCAAGTAACCCCAATGTGTCAAATTTCTTTGATCGTTTTTCAAATCTATGTCAAACAGAATAAGGTTCATATTCAATTGGGAAAATTTGACACATTGGGGTAACTTGATGTGCTGGCGTCTGTACATTATTTGTGAGTGTCATTGATAAATGTAATTTTCTGAACGAGGAGAGGATGGACGGGATTAAAAGTACGAAATGCACCCGAGCGATGTACAGTTACAGTGCAGTTAATCTGTAAACAATATTATTCTTTTAAAGCATTTTTTATCTATAAGTAATAAAATAAAATAACCACATCGCAAAACAAATGGGTCTCTATAACATCATCGATAATAATAAAACGTATGTATGTACGTGCGTGCGACCACGTGCGCGGCCTTCGTGAGATGCAGTCTGCGCGGCTGCGCAAGAGTCGACCTTGTCGATGCCCTCACGCGACCCGCGCTCCTATTGGTCGGAGGGATACTTGCAAATTGACGGCCTTCCCGATAAGTTGTTGAAGGAAAACTGCTATATTTTTTACAACAGATTTCTGTAACTAGTTTGATGACATCTTTACAAATGAATACAATTTAAGTGCCTGTGTATAGATTCGGATAAAAATTTATTAGAAAAGTAATACATACTTATACAGTATTTAATACCACAAAAAACTTCTTTTTGTCTGTCTGTATGTTTCAGCTAGTCTGCAAAACGGCTAATTTTAGGTGGACTTTTGCTATCAGATGACTGATGTTATGAAGTAACTCGGGCTTCTACTTTTATAATAGAGAAAGAATCGGGGATCCGTGAAAAACCCTATGAAGACGTAACAAGTGGACGAAGTCGCACAGTCTATTAATACTAAAGAAGTAAAAGTGTTAGTTTGTATGTATTTATTTATTTATTAAGGTAAACCAAGAGCTTCTGTATACAGCATTACATAAGAATAATAGTAAAAAGTATCAGACTTATACAGTCGCCAATAACAGGTCGACCAACATTCATGTGAGTGCAAAATTACAAATAATCAAATTAAAGTTAAAAAGAAAACATAATTAAATTACAAGTACATACATAATGAGAGCTAATGAGATAAAAAAGAGAGACAGGAGGAGGGTAGGAGGGTTAATAGTCAGAAATGCTCACCCAATTTCAAAAATAATCTTTCTCTTTTAGCAACTGTAGCTGATAATTCATAATTTATTTCCGTAAATAAGTTGATACAAACACTTTTACACGTCATTTTTTAGCTAGAAAGTTGGATCGGTGTTTCACTACCTGACTACTCTGAAAAGATACACCGAAAGAAACTCAGAGGTCACAGTCTCTTAAAGTCCAGACATTATCTTGGTCAGATCATGTAAGAACCTTGCAGATTAGTGTCTGAAATGTTCTTCTAAGGAAGGAACCACAGAGATAATTATGAGGGGACCAGATCACTCAGTGCAAGCTGTTATCAGTGATCGTGAGCTCAACTCGGTACTTGGGGACTGTGTTCCATCCATAGGATATGTTAGTTTTATTTCAAACAAAGGCGCGAGCAGAGGCTAGTATAAAAATATTTGAATTATTTCTTGATTATTTTAGTGGTGTTTATTTAAATGTGATAAGAGTTGCAGCTGTTAAGTTTATCATAATGAGGTCAGATTAACTGCACATCGGATATCCTTAATGGGTACAACACTATGAACTTTAGATAACCAAGCTTTCCGTTGACATTGAGTCTGTACAAGCTGTCTGAATAAGTTTGATAACATTACCTAAGTTACCTAAGAGACAAAGTTACCTAAGTTACCTAGACAGCCTTGGTATGTATTGACAGCTCAATTCTACACATACATGCATACATACGTTTATAAACTAACGCTTTTTTTCCCATAGCGGTAGGGAGAAACCACACAGGTCATACACACACGCCGGTTGCGAGTACTAAGCACCTCTCCTTTCTGAAGAACATCACCAATAAGGTCCACCATAATGTTCTTCTAGGGCCAAACCGTCTAAGCATACTCTTCTCGATTTTTGTCACTACATCTTCTTTTGAACCACAATGTTCCTCTACCATATCATTTCTTAATCTGTCACACATACTTCGCAAGGAATGTCATGTCTCTTCAATTCATTTCTAACTTATAAATATGACCCAAGTAACTCGTCACATTATAACTTGTGAAAACACCATCATTACAAACGAACATCCCTCCAATTGCTTAAACTATGTACATACATAAAACGACAATTCAAATATAAACACATCTAAACTCCTTTGACAGGTTTTTCCTTAGATCTGTGACGTCACGAGTTAATGAGCTGATGTACCATCGACAAGGCTGACGAGGGTACCGATTGTGTAGCGATTGAGAGCTTGACAATTGTTGATACGGAAATCTTGTTCGCATTAGAGCATTTGGAGGCGAATGAGTGAGGGTCGTTTCACGGCGTTTCTTTTTTGGAATATATGTTCCCACTAGCAGACGTCCTGCGGTTTCACCCGCGTAGGCCCCATTCCCGTGGGAATGCAGGGATCAAAAGTAGCCCATGTGTTAATCCAGGGGCTCGAGTCTGCTATTGCAATCGTGTCTCAATGACCGGTCATTGATCGAATATTTGACAGTTTTGACAGTTTTGACGGTCATTGAGACACGATTGCAATAGCAGACGATTCTCAGGGTGTCAGCTAACTCCATACCAAATTTTATTAAAATCCATTCAGTAGTTTTTACGTGAAAGAGTAACAAACATCCATCAATCCATCCATCCTCACAAACTTTCGCGTTTATAATAATAAGTAGGATAAGCGAGGTGTTTTTGGCTAAATAATAACTGCCTCACGGGTCGATCGAAGGTAAAGCTACGCTTGAAGAGATTGGTCCATGCATGAGTGCATGCACCATTCATTACATTCCACAACTCCACAACTTTTTTTCACACAACGCCATCTAGTTCCAAGCTAAGCTAAGAGCTTGTTTTATGGGTACTAAACAGCTGATAAACAATTTTTCTAAATACATACATATTATAGATAAATTACACCCAGACACAGAACAAATGGTCGTGCTCAACACACAAACATTTGTCCTGGGGAATCGAACCCACGACCTCAGGCATTGCAGTCAGAGTTACTTACTACTAGACCAACAGGCCAGTCAAGACATATCAAGATTCCTTCGAGCCTCCAAAAGCATGTTAAGCTGTTGTTGGTCCCGACTGTCGGTTGTAGATCTTTGACAGGCGTTGCGAGCAGTCAGAAGCTCGAAAGTCTGACAACCAGTTTAAAGTTAAGTTTAACCACGGGGTATCCATCACTAAATCCTTTATAACATCATCATCATCTGCCTAGCCTTTTCCCAACTATGTTGGGGTTGGCTTCCAGAATAGAATAGAATACCTACTCTTTATTGTACACCATACAAATTTACAAATTGTAACTTTAAGGGCTACATAGGGTGTTACAATGGGAGGCCTTATCGCTAAGAGCGATCGCTTACAGACAACCTTTGGATGGACTTGATAGTGGAGGAGAAAAGATTAGTAGGCAGTTTGTGGTGTACTATTTAAATAAATATATACCATACATGACTCAATATCATCATGATCTCAAAAGATGTTTAAATATGTATAAATAAGAGAAAAAAGAAAAAAAAATACAATACATAAATACTAATCATTTACAGAGTAACAAACTATTATATTAAGACGTGTTAGGAGAGAGGTAATAATGCTTCCAGTTGAACTGGATGCTGCTGAATACCAGTGTTTTAAATGAAGCGACAGCCTGTCTGACCTCTTCGAATCAGTTACTGGGTAACCCCGTCGCAAGAATGGTTGTCATAAATTCAGGCTTCTATATCATTCTAGTTGGCCTTATTATTGAAAATGATTTCCTTACACGAGGAATTTCAACTGTATCGTCATTCGAAAAATCTTCAAATCTTGATAAACACTCGGCTACACATCAAGCTATACATTACCAGTTTAGGCTTACCGCTCATTGTACGAAAATCCTAAACAACGCGAGATCAACGTATAACGGTAATGTATAGTTTGTGGGTACATTCAACACTTATTTTCAACACAATCGAATGCGATCTGGCAATGTTGAACACTGGGAAATCTCCAGACGTTTTCAATTTTGGCCCAAAGTTGAAAGTGAAGTGCTTTTCGAGCAATGCAACGTAATCACCATTTGGCCGAGGCTTGCCAAAGAAGTTGTTTAAACGTTACCATGGCAACTAGTGATCGTACTAATGCTAACCAGAAATTAGAAGAAGGATTGTGAAGTCGAATTCTTCTGGTTACTTTGTATTTTCTTAAGTATTACTTTAATGTTTTTGAAGGTTGCCAATAAATGATATCTGGGTTACTGCTGATGCTGAATCACGTGAAATGGCATTCCGAGTGGAAAGTGAACAGGTATTTGGTGAAATGAAGGTTCATTTCAGTAACTAATATCAGAAAGCTATTTCTCGTATTTAAAATTAGTCGAAATCTAGTCGCAATCTCATCTTAGCGACAATCAATATCGACAATTGACCCAAAGAAGAGGTTTTTGACATAAATTAAGACAAAATAATAAAAAAAGGGAAAGATTCCTCTGCTCATGTCTTCGTCTGCTGATGTTCAAGTTTAGTGCATATTCTATGGCACTCAACAATAATAAAGCCTTTCATTAATGAAAGCTTAATTTAAATTGGATGAGGAGTTTCGGGCATAGCCTAAAAACTTGGTATGCAAACCTAAAAACTTAATTTATATTGTAAGTTTAGAATCTAGATTAAATTGCGACCATTCTTCAGAAGGCCAATTGCCTTAGCCACTCTCATCCCAGCGATGACCAATGTCATAAAGTTATCAATAATGTGGGAGAATGGGCTACTTATTTGACAAAAATTTTGTTTTTAGTCCCTCATCTAGATAACAAGAAAATATTCGACACGTATTTTTTCTTTTTGAAATTGATGGAAAACTGCTTAGATTAATTGCATTAAAGTTGAGAAGTGGGAGCGTGTAACGTCATTAGCTGGCATAAACTGTACTGGCTAGTGACGTCATGTGACATTTTAACTCGATTTATCGCCGATATTTTTTGACTACGTGAAAAAAGAAAAAAAATACGTGTCGAATATTTTCTTGTAATCTAGATGAAGGACTATATATATAGCCCATTAGAAACGTGTATATTTTTTGCAGAATGATTCAGATTCTGAAAAATACACGAATGGTCCCTCTAGCCTATCGCTGATCCACCATAGACACTATTACCCCGACCAGCAACAAAAGCCCCTTTTGTACACAACCAGGTATATACCTCCTATATATACCTAGTAACATAATTACATTGTTCAAACAAGGCTTTGGTATGGCTAACGACTTCTACAGGCTAACGACTAAGCCTTTGACATATTATCTTCAAAGCTGCGATATCGATCTGTTATACGCCCATAAACGTGACCTTGTAATATTGTGATATCTTAGAGCGAGGTTTTGGAGTACCTGGTGATGCCGTGCAAAGAAAGAAAGAAATAATATTGATTGGCAACAGGTAAAACATGCACACACAGTAAAACATGAAATTAACAAAATAAATAACATGTCTCACGGCTTCGCCAAAATGCTCATTTCAGCGGTAATGATATGAGTTGAGTTTTTAAATGCAACTTTTAGGATGAGTGGCGGAGAAGTAACACATACTTATCTATTTATTTAATACTTCAAGCACACAAATGTACAGACGCCAGTACATCAAGTTACCCCAATGTGTCAGATTTTCCCCATTGAATATGAACCTTATTCTGTTTAACATAAAGTTGAAAAATGATCAAAGAAATTTGACACTTTGGGGTAACTTGATGTGCTGGCGTCTGTACATAGGCGGACTTAATGCCTTAGGCATTTTCTACCAGTCAACCTTTAGGTCATGCAGAGACAAACAGTGGTAGGTGCAATTCCGTAAGAAATTCCGCATATCATAGTAGGTATATTAATATTGTACATATGAATCAAAATGTACCTCAAGACATAAAACAGTGTTATTTATGAACACTTGAAGTAATGGCCGCCAGCTCTTTACGTGCTATTAATTAAGTATATTATACAAGTTCCAGAGGTCTTAAGACGGAAGTTTTATAGTTTTTGTAGTAGGTATCCATGGGTTCTTTGGGAGTCTTCGTCTTTTTTATTGTGATTAAAAAGAAAGGTGAAGCTTTGTTTCGTGAAGTTGTTATGGGATGAAGTGGTGTTTCTTGATTGTTCAGTGCTATGTACCTAGTTGACTTCTTGAAGAATAGCAATCTTGTAGAACTGCGACATTGCTATGAGATTTTTGCTTTTAAACGAATTTTGTTGTTGCATACACATTTTTAGCTTTAACTTCATTTAACACGGTATCTAAGCCACCTTGATTATGAATCCCGATGAAATTAAATGAAATGAAATATTATTTATTTCTGTAATTAGATCTTCCCAGATACTTTTACATGTCATTTTTTTAAAACTAATGAGCTATTTGACAAAATTATAGTTTTTAGTCCCTCATAGATACCTACAAAAAGATATTTAACAGATATTTTTTCTTTTTTCACGTAATTAAAAAATAACGGCGATACATCGAGTCAAAATGTCGCATGACGTCACTAGCAAGTACAGTTTATGCTAGCTAATGACGTTACAAGCTCCCTCTCCTCAACTTTACTGCAATTAATCTAAGCAGTTTTCCATCAATTTGAAAAAGAAAAAATACGTGTCGAATATTTTCTTGTTATCTAGATGAGGGACTAAAAACTAAAATTCCCCCACATTATTGATAACTTTATGACATTGGTCGTCGCTGGGATAAGAGTGGCTAATGCCCGGTTCCTATAATTTACGAGCCGTCATTGGGTCAACTCTACCATCCGTAATTCGGTTACCGATACCAACGCATAACTAGCGTTCCACAACACACCATCTGCAACGACCATCCGTAGTTCAAGAGCTTACGCTTCGTTTGTTCGATGGACCTCTTGTTTCTCTTTACGTTTAGTTATGCAAAGATGACGTACATCAATTATGTAATAACAATCATATGTTTTCATAAAATAAATGATTAATAGTACAAATTATCTGAAAATGACCATAATTATTTTATTTACGTTTACATCTAGGCTTAAAAATACGTATTAATCATCATTTTTAGTGAAAGTTTTATGCTACGCGTACACGGTGTACCTAAACAAAACGCGTGACATGAAATGAAACGACATGGACATCACATCACAACAAACTACAAAGCATGAATTTGGTTAATTTTATTATATAGTTAATTATATTAAATAAAATGGATTCTACTCCGTCGGTGAGTAACACAAGTTTTTTAACTATTATTTTTAAATTCTTAATTCTATTAAAATGTATGAATCGTGCTATTGTATTTCACAGAAAAACAAAGCCATGACTAAGGACGAAATCCAGTGTCTCGTGGAGTTAATAGAGAGCAATAAAATTATTACCAGCAAGGAGACGAATGCCACCAATAACAAGCTCAAAGATGAAGCATGAGTTTCCTTAACAGCTGCCTTCAATGCTAGGAACGGTTCTATCCCCAGACAAAAAGACCAGTTAAAATCAAAGTGGGACAACTTGAAAAAGGCAGCTCGTAAAAGAACCCAACAAATACGGATGAATCGGTTAAAGGTACTAGTTAACTCTTTCATGTTAAGTAATCTGAAGGTTTACCTTTCCTTTCCTCAACATGAATTCAAATCAAACAGTTGTACATAGTACTACTTAAGTAAGCAGGTACTAAATTATTATGTTTTTGTTTAGACTGGTGGTGGAAAGCCTGATTACATCCCTCCTGACGAAACTTTGGACAAAGTAGAATCCTTGCTAGGGTCAACCTGTAGTGGGTTTCCTTTACCTTTTGGTGGTGATGGTACAGGTGGTAACGTTGTGGTGGAAATTGTAGATAAGTTTAGTGATGGTGATGGCAATGAATGTGGTAATGAAAATAATGTTAAGTCCCCTGACCTGAGCAATGACCTGATGTTGACCCCTACTACAAGTGGTATAGGTAATACTCACTGTCTTTTGATGTAGCAGCATTGATATTGCATGTAAATTAAACATACAACATTTTAGAATAAATAATAATATTACTACTATTACATAATGTGTTCTCTTGAACATATTATTTATAACCTCTTTGTATTCGCCTACTTAACATTATTGATATTTTCAGGTGAAAAACGAAGAATAGAAAAAGATTTTGATAGGAAATTATTGTACGGCTTGCCTTCCATGTCCATTTCACTAAAAACCAAAGGTATGTATAGCTATTTACTCACGATATAGTAACAATTTAGTAATAATAATATTATGATTTTTTTAAATACTAACTGTATATTAATTTTCAGAAAAAAGAAAAAAAGAAAATAATGATAGCCAGGAACAACTAAACTGGGCCATTAAAAATTATTACGATACATTGAATTAGAAAAGCTATGGAAACAGCATTGCACTCAAAAAGTGGCACCACGAATAGTGCGTCTAAGTAGGCGGGGCTTCAAAACTACGTCTTCTTTGAGAACTAGTCTACTGCGCACTCAGTGACGGAAGGTCGCATTGATCAAAGCGTTTGACGTGTCATTATTTGGTTAAAACATTGGTGGAATTATATAAAAATGACTTCGTGTGTAGTAAAGTGGTGCAGAAAACGCAAAGAAAGGCGGAAAAGTGATACTGGATTAACATTTCATTGGTGAGTACCTGAATATAAATATTTTTATTTACTTACTGTTTTACCAATTTGAATGACATTGACACTTGAACCAAAAAATAGGTTTATTTATTCAGCATAAAAATAGGTAATTCTAAACTGTGTCTGGATTTCCGCATATTGGCGAGTTATTAAGCGGTTAGAATATACATTTAAAGTTAGTTGTATAAGTATACAAATAAATACAAATGTGAATAAAACACAAACTAGTAATTCTTTGTGGCCGGCGTTATGCAATAAGTGCTCGTAACCAGCCCAATGAATTATTCTTTTAGGATTTTGTTTTTGTAAATAAGTATTTTTTTTTGATAAACATTAGTTTGTAGTATTTTGAATACACGAACACACATTTATTACCGATTAATTATCGTTGTAATATTTTCAGTTTTCCTAAAAATGAACTAAGGCGAATGTTGTGGACAAAGGCTGTTCGTTTAGAAAGAAGACAGGAAGATTGGGCACCAAATAAATTTAGTAGGGTGTGCTCCATACATTTTGATGCTCAAGACATGTATCTGTCGAGTAAGGGCAATCGCATGTTGAAGAAATCTGCAGTACCTATTTGCACGGTAAATAATTTTCATATCAAAAGATTAATTATAATTATTAAAATTATTTTTCGCGTCTTCATTAACCTTATTGTTGGCCTTCATAGATGGTTCATAAAACATACTTAGAAGAAGGAACTGTTGCGTCCGCTGACAGATTATTGGTAATAAATTATGGTCATTAACTTCTGTTTAGATCAGAAAATAGTTTACAACGTAAAGTAGGTAGTAGTAGATTTAACATTGTATTAAAGTTCAAGCCTATGGAAAAGCGTGTAATTCTAGTATATTTACCAGGTTATCATTAAATGTTCAAATAAAATTTTAACGTATCAATTTCAGCCAGAAGAAGGACAACAAGGAGTATCAACAATTAATATTTCCGAGAATATTAAGGCTCACAAACATAAAGCTATGGTATGAGTTTTATTTCTTATGGTATTTAGTTGTAAATCAAATAACACCACATTCACAGTGGAAATTCTTTATTGTGAGAATATGACCGCGGGGCGCTGCTAGTCATCTAGGTATATATCTCACAAATATTATAAATGCTAAAGTTTGTTTGAATGTACAACATTCAAACAAACTTTAGCATTTATAATATTTTGTGTTTGGGTGTTTGTGACTCAATCACGGGTAAATGGCTGAACGGATTTGTATGAAATTGTTATGGAGGTTAACATTTGGATACTTTTTATTCCAAAAGTTCCAAGGGTTACGTAACAATGCGGGGGTGAAACCGCGCGCGAAAGTTAGCTATCATATTGACATGGTTTGATGTTTGTAATAAGATGTTTCAATTTGCAGGTCAAGTGTCCAAATTGCACATACGAATTCGATATACAAGCGAATGAATATTCTGTAGCGGAGAAGAAGCAAAAACCCAATGCACATGTTATCGATATGCCATCTTGCAGCACACCAATCAGAGTTCCATCCTCGGAAATTGACTCAGTTTTTAATACACCTAAAACACACCATTTAAAAGAAGAATTAAGACGAAAATCCTTACTTTCGGAAAGACGGTTATCAAAAATAAAAAATTTGCAACGTAAAAATAAGCGCCTGAAAGCAAAACATAGAAACTTACAAGACATCTTTAAAGATTTAAAAAAGAAAGGTTATGATCATTCCAATATGAGAATGGCTCTCGGCGAGTTTCCAGATGACATAATTTCTAGTTTAAAAAAAAAACAATCGAAAACTGGGCGGACTATTCTAAAATATACACAAACTGTAAAAAAATTTGCACTTACTTTAAACTACTACTCTCCAGCCGCATATAAATATGTAAGACGTAAATTTATGTCATGTCTTCCACACCCATCTACTCTGAGTAAATGGTACCAGGTGATTGATGGTAAGCCAGGCTTCACAGAAGAGGCTTTTAGGTGTTTGAAATCTAAATTAGATAAAAAAGAAACAGAAAGCAATCTATTTTGTCTTATGGCTGATGAAATGGCTATAAGGCAACAAAAAATATTTAACGGGAAAGACTTCGACGGCTTAGTTACATTCGGCCCTCCTGATGAGACGGCTACTCAAGTTTACGTCTTAATGTTAGTAGCCTTAAACGGCTCTTATAAACTTCCTCTGGGCTACTTCTTTATTAATGGCCTACCTGCTGAGCAAAGATCAAATCTTATTAAAATGTGTTTACGAAAATGCCATGAAGTTGGTGCAGAAGTCGTAAGTCTTACTTTTGATGGTTGTCCATCAAATATAAATATGGCAAAGCAATTAGGATGTAAATTTGATGACGTTGAAAACTTAGTTACTCATTTTCCTCATCCGTCTTCTGGAAAGCATATTGTCATAATTTTAGACCCTTGTCATATGGTGAAATTAATCAGAAATATATTCGAAGCCAAAAAGATAATTACCGATAAAGATGATCAAACTATTAAATGGGAACATTTAACAGCCCTGCAGCAGCTCCAGCAAAATTTAGGTTTACATCTTGGAAACAAGCTCAGCGAACGCCATGTTAATTTCAGGAATAATATAATGAATGTGAAATTAGCCACACAAACACTGAGCAACAGCGTCGCTACGGCTTTGAAACTGTGCTGTAACGAGCTAAATATGCCTAATTTCCAAGATGCAAACCCCACCATCACTTTTATAGAGACAATAAACAATTTATTTGACGTGTTGAACTGTAGGTCCCTTCAAGGTAAAGGCTTCAAGCATCCTTTTTTTATTGAAAAATATGACGACTTAGTGACATTTTTAGAAAACACCAGAAGCTATTTATTAGGATTAAAAATTAATGTGCAAATAAAGAGGTCTATGAGTAATAATATCGTTCAAGGAAAAAAACAATCGGTTAGCTCTACTATCCAAAAACCACTTACTAAAACACAGTCAAAAACTGGTTTCTTGGGATTACTTATATGCATTTCCAGCTTTAAAATGCTATATCAAAATCTGGTTGTGCAGCGACAAGCTGTTAAATATATTCTCCCCTATAAGTTCTCACAAGATCATTTAGAACTCTTTTTTGGAGTTATTCGTAACCACGGCCGATGTAATAATAATCCCAACGCTAGGCAGTTTATGGGAATATACAAAAAAACCCTATTAAACTTAGAGTTAAGTTCTAAATTTACTGGAAATTGCATCCCCTTGGAAGATTTTCCAATATTAAACTGCAGTTCTGTAATAAACAGAACCATACCTGGATATAGACAAGAGTACGATGACACTCAAATCGTGCAAGGTGTTTTTACTGACGAACAAAATAATTGCCAAATAATGTCCGAAATGTTAAATGACCGACCATTACCGGAAATAGCAGAACAAATAGTTGGATACATGGCAGGTTTTGTGGCTAGAAAACTGATCTCGAAATTGCAATGTACAAACTGCACTGAGATTTTGACAGGTACTGAAAAGTTATACTTTCACAGATTAATCTGTCTTAAAAGCTTTGGTGGACTAGTCTACCCCTCAGTTGTACTTTATAAAATTTGTTACATATCTGAAACAATTTTAAGGCAAACAATAAAAGTAAATCCCAATGGCAAAAGTTTATCGCGCAATAGCAATTTGTCGGTTATTTTGAATAAATGCTTTACAAATGTTTTAGAAAAACGAGATATCTATATAGATATAAGAACCAAACATAATAGCCACGACACCCTTTTGATCAAAAGTATAATTGAACAGTATTTAAGAATACGTTTGCATTATATGGCAAAAAACGATTCCTTATTAAATTCTAACAGGCATAGACTAAACAAGTTAATTATATTTCGAGGAATGTAATTTATTATAGTGAAACAATTTAGTGTGTTTATAGTGTAAACAATTGTTGGTTAACCTAAATAAATAAATTGTTGAAAAAGAGTAACCATAAGAAGTGACTTTTTAGAATGGACAATTATTGTCCGTTAAGCTTCACCTTTCTTACTAATAACTGTTTGACATTTCAAAAATACCTAGTTTTTTTGTGAATTAAATTGAAATAAATGACTTTTATAACACTTTTGCTCGTAAAGGGTATCATATTCCGCCAAATTCAGTATCGTAATGTATCTCATTACGCACTAGTGCGTTATGGTATTGTAAAATGCACGGTTTGCAAGATGCTCCGACTAAAACGAACTGTTCCTTTTTTAAAATCTTACCAAAGAGTTTTTATGACAGAAAAGTGGTTAACATTTTATGAATAAATTAACTTACGGAGATAAAAAATAAACATTTAGTTCGTTAATTTTAGTAATTTTTACAGTAAATTACAACCATTTGTAACAAAAACAAAAAAATATTAAGTAATTTACTTTATTAGTTGGTACTGGCTGTTTTTGTGCCTGTAACTTAAAATAAAGAAAGGTTGATGCGCGCGCATGGCTAATTTGTGAACAAGTTAAAATTATTTCGCGCGCTTTTTCTTTTCGCTGTATTGTTTTTGTTTGAAAATTTCAATCCGAGTTTTATTTATTTCCTCTCAAATTATGTTATAAAACGTCGTATGACATGCGTGCGCTTTGATAATTACAGCCTCTGCTTTCTTGTTTGCCTCGGCTGTAATTATCAACTTACCGCATTTATATCATAATGTACTATTACTTTCACTTATTGTTAACATACGATTGAGCTAACATTGCAATAAACCGCGATGATTGGAAGGATGGAAGGGAAGCCTTTGCCCTGCAGTGGGACACATAAGGCACAAATTATTAATTATTATTATTATTGTTAACATTCTTAATTTGTCAATAAATATATTTTTACTTTATCTGAATTTTATTTATCTTCATCGACCGCTTTAAAGTGATATGTTGAAAACTTCTAAACCAATTTTGATATATCTTGCATTTATATCTAATTACTCGTACCGATACCTGATTAAGGAATTTTGGGATAGAAGGCCCTACGGTCTTATCCAGGTGATAACATATACATGTGCCAAATTTCATCCAAATCCATTCAGCCTTTTGACGAGGACTAACGAATAAATAAACTCACTTTCACATTTATAACAGTGGTAAGTAAGTATTTTATTATTTTATTTATTAACTATTTGTATGTATGTATTGTATATAGGTAATTTACATTTATATTCTGTCGGAATTCATTTAAAAAAGTCATTGTTAATTATACACAAATAATTTAATTTAGCTAAGTATCTACTGCATAACACCATCCACGCTCGGCACGCTGTCATCTTGACTCCGCCCAGTGACCTTGATGCACCCAATCACGCACTAGTTTCGTCTATTATAGTGTGTCAGTTGTTTGCGTAAATGGAACCAAAATTGAAGCGTTATTTGTATGAGAATTACGTTTCCATAGCTTTTCTAATTCAATGTTACGATAAGAAGGCAGAAAAAGTGGAGTTAGAAATTAAGATACTAAAAATAGATTTAGCAAATAAAGAAAATAATTGTAATTGTAATTTAAATAAATAACTAAGTATTTAAAACGGCAAAATATTGTGTTTATTGTGTATAACACACACAAGTTACCTACTTATTGCAAAATACTGTACCTATATAGTGTGTCTAAAATACACAAGTTACTTAAATGTATCCTCCATCCTAACACTATCTCTATTCACTACAATGCGAACACTTGCACTATGGGAAAGACAGAAAACAGGAGTCATATCTAATACCATCATTATTAAAATATAGGAAATAAAAAGTAATAAATTCTCTTCAATTATTTTATTGTAAAAACACAGTCAAATTATTTAATTACATTATCAATTAGACCATTCCAAGGCACTTTTGAATGTTAAACCTACAAGTTAAATTAAATGTGAAGTAATGCCTAACACTTAATTTAATAAACAGTTGTAAAAAATAAAGTTTAAATCAAATCATTTAATTCAATTAAATGGTAAAAGGCACTCTTGAATGACTTACAAGTTATATAAATAAAGTAAATGATTCTAGTTGTCCCTTCCAAAAGGTAGTATTGTTTGGAGAAGAATGGGCAAGATTCCATACTTAATCTTTTAAAATAGGTTTTACAATACTTAGTAGGTATACACTAATCAGTTATACATGCGGACAAATTTATATACCTTGAATAAAAACTACTATACAGAGAGAGGTAAAAGGTGAAATAAAATAAGCAATGCAGCTGATAAGTAGACTATTGTACTGATACATTACGCTCACATATTTACAAATATAGGAACAAACAAAGGCTAAAAAATAAAATAATAATATTCTATATTAGTCCAAAAAACATACAGAGTTACACACAGAGTTATACATTCTGTACACATTTCGCTGTTCTTGGACTGTCCCCTTATTATCATGTGTGTAGGGCAAGTAGTATCTTGTAGTAGTAGTATCTCTCTTATCCTGTATCTTCGTCGAATAACAGAGCCAACGTTTCCCTATCACTTTCAGAGCTAGACATTATCACGGAAATCACTATAAACACTATTACAACTAAAATAAAATACAAACGAATGGTATAACCGACCGAATTCGACTAGTAAACAAAACATTAACGCGTCGTTGTTTTGACAGCTCAGTGACAGTAGAAAATATTTATAGGAACACCAACCAACGCATCTTCATACAATAAGCTTACTAACTCCCTCTCATCCGTTAGTAACCCGACGTCGGTTATTTGGTTGACGAGTCGTATTTTATAGGCACGGTTTTGAGTAACGCTTGGTAGAAATTCTAACTATTCGTCATAGAAACCAATCGTTTTTTACTTATAGGAACCGGGCATAAGGCAATTTGCCTAAATAAAAACACATAGACGCTAATCTGCATGGATCTTACATGATTTGACCAAAATAATGTCTGGACTTTAAAGAGACTATGACATCCGAGTTTCTTTCGGTGTTTCTTCTCAGAGTAGTCAGGTAGTGAAACACCGATCTCATCTACTAGTTAAAAAAAAGACGCAAAAGTGTTTGTGAAAACCTATTTACAGAAATAAATATCAGTTATCATTTTATCAAAACTAACATTTTGTCGAATACCCCATTGGCGTTTACAAAGTGACTGATCCCTTAGAAGACATGTCGAAAAAAACTCAGGGGTCATGTTCTCTTTTATGATAGTTAAACCCCTTCAGCATCGATATTTAACAAAACTGTGACGTTTTTCACTTCTTTTCTGTATTTATTTCCATCACGCGGCTCGAAGGACCACACTCTGCACCATTACACCAAACACTCAAGTACATTACACTAACCTTATAAAGTACTCGCGAATGTTTTTAATATCGATATTATGAAGTATCCGCGGGGGTAGCGCAGATGTGGCCGGATTACGGGCGCGCCCAGCTAAATTAATTTGTCCGTAATAAATTCAGCTGTATACGAATTATGAATGTTATATAAATTACCTACAATGTTAGAAGCGAGATCGTTATTGTATTTGAGGTATTATACTGTTCTGTAACTGTGGGTCATACTGTTTTATGTATTTGTTTATCATTAATTAAATTAGACAGGCTCTTATTCAAATATTTGTCTTTAAGATCGGGGTAGAAAGTTATTGTACAAACGGCTTGTTGTGGACGTTTATTCTAAGACAATAATTTAATGTTACCCTTCACTTACTGTCTCACTGTATGGGAAAAGAGCTCTTCTGAATCAAGGAAGGTTGCGAGCATTAAAGGTTCATGTGATTTATGGTCGGTTTTGTGGTCTTTGGTTAACCCTCTTGTTCACCAAACTATAGTATCTCCAGCGTGTATCGGGACATGTAAAAAGTACATATTCATTTGTAGACCTTTGATAGTAGTTCTCTTAGCTTTATAGTTTCGGATTACCTAATCCGTAACCCGAAAGGCAAGAGAAGCCACGGATCCATGGAAAATACTGGTATTTAGCTGCATGAGTTCCCTGGTTAAACAGATTCCAGTCCCTAGCCCTAAAGGCAGAAGCAAGGAAAATTTGTTCAGGTGGAAATTCGTTGACGACCATGCCTTGGAGCACAAGTGGTGCTGTTCCACAAACAATGGAACATTTAATATTGTGTCCTGCGTGTCCTATCAGCTCCAGAATTCAAGAACAGATTGACGTTATTGACGGCGCCAATTATTACCCTAATTCTGGGCCTACATAATTTCGATAGCCGTCGACACGTTAAGAGGCTAGTATACAGCTGTATGAACTTAGACTTGAAGCCAAGCCCAACATAGTTAAGTCAGATGTTGATGTAATTTCTCTATCTCACAATTTTCGAAACCTACTCATCATCACCATCTATCTTTTCCCAACTATGTTGGGGTCGGCTTCCAGTTTAACCAGATGCAGTTGAATACCAGTATTTTACTTGGTCCGACAGCTTGTCAGACCCCCACAACCCAGTTACTGGGTAACACGATACTCCTCAGTTGGACTGGCTGTCAGATTTCCGGGCTTCTGCAACGACTGTCCAAAGATCTACAAATGACAGCCGGGACCAACGGCTTAACGTGATTTCGGAGGCACGGAGGAGTTTTGATATATTATAAATAGTCACCTAAGCACGGACCAACCTCATTAAGCTTAAGATAACCTTTATTCGACGCGTGAGGCTGTTATAGTTTAAATACAAGCTCCTCGCTTATGGGTACAAATTATTATTATTATTATTTAGCCCAAATTGTCCCACTGCTGGGCAAAGGCATCCCTCCATTCCTTCCATCGGTCGCGATTCTGCGCCACCTCTCTCCAATTCTCAAGGAAGACATCCAGGTCGTCCCGCCATCTCCTTCGTGGTCTGCCGCGGCCCCGTGTCACTGTAGGGCACTAATTCTGGTTTTTACGAGCCCATCGCTCGTTCGGCACGCGGCAGACATGTCCTGCCCAGTTCCATTTAAGTTCAGCAGCCTTTCGTGCACAGTCGACTATTTGTGTTTTGAAGCGCAGTGTGGTGTTTCGAACACGATCTGTGAGTTTGACACCCAGAATACTGCGCTCCATAGCACGTTGGCAAACCTTCAGTGCAGTGGGTACAAATATTCCAAAAAAATCTAACCCTCTCTCATTGGCTTCCAAATGCATTTACGTGCTTTTAAAGGCCTTTGAAAGCACGTCCAAAGAGTCCAAACCTACTCGTTCACCTAAATTGTTTTACTCTGAAGTGAAATCACAATTTCTTCCTCTACAATGTACTGAGCAGCTCACGAACGTACGTGAACAATGAAATCCATCTGGTCACGGATATGTTTAAAACGTTTTACGACATATCTACTCCTCGTGGGTGTCATACACTGTCGTTCACAGACGTTGCAATCCTGCACGTGTAGTTTGGCGATCGATGACTGATTCGCAATGTATTTTGGGAAGAATTTGGAGCTTCTTGAGAGAAATAATTGTTGGAAACGTAATGTGTGTGTTAGATTTAGTTTTTGACTGACTTCTAAAAGAGAGAGAGAGTATGTGGTAATATGTTTTTTTTTTTCTTGGAAACTATGCTAGAGATTCGATGCTAATCATGATCACGTTTCTTTTTCTTTAAAGTTACTCGAATTGTGATGTGGTATTTAAACATATTATAGCTTATTCGATTTCAAACACTTTGACAATCCGCCTTGAACAACACTTTATCGCATTTCCCACAGTGATCGTCAAACCTTGTGGTGGTCCGAAGTTTTTTTGGACGTATTTTTATGAACACAATTTTAACTTTTCTGAACTTAACTTTATAAACACACATCCACGACCCTTGTAACGTTGCATGCGACCATTAAAACCATGTTTTGCGTGCGTTACATTTCACACCAAAAATAAAAGTAATTTCCTAGCAATTATTTTTGTGCAATGTTACTTAGTTGACTGTAGTGAACGCGTAGATAAAGTCTTTTTGTTGGGTCTTTTTACAGCCTGTATAAATATAAAGAAAGAAAAATAACAAACATTAGTCTTGTATGGGAAAAAATACATATACAGGGTGTAACGGAAAGGGTATACACATACGAAGGGCACGGATTCTCTTGGTGATAAGAAACGACATGGCAACGTTTTTATACATATACATACATAATTGTAAAGATGAGCCCGCCCGCGCCGTCGCGCCTTCGTCGGTTAGGCAGAGCCCGATAGGTCTGTACTAGGCGCGCAGAACCCGAGATACATATACTTGAACCTTGCCGGACAGGATTATGACCCTCATAGTGCGGTGACACGTTTGTTATGATTTTGAATTTAATAAACTGTCGATATTAAATACTCTATTCGCCCTGTTTGTATGTATATGTATACCCTTTCCGTTACACCCTGTATATAGTTAAATTAAAAATAAAACAATAGACATTCAAAGGGCCCACTCCATCATCTATCATTCGCCCCATATCATCTGGATCCTCATACGAAAAATTTTATGTGTCTCTGTGTTCTTTTGTCTTGGTTGCTTGACATTATTTGTAGAACATTTAAGATACGTTACGATTTCGTACAGTTTATGCTGAATGATGACGCCACAGGATCCCTCTCCTTATTTTAATGCGCTTAATCTTAGTCCTTTTCAATCAATACTTGTCTTTATTTTTTTATGGTTTAACTGATGGACTAAATATGATTTTGATATTCAAATACCGTCAAAATGCCCATTGTGCAATGTTTAAATAAATAAATAAATAAATATTCCACAACTTTTTACACGACGCCATTTAGTCCCAAGTTAAGCTTGAGAGCTTGTGTTATGGGTTCTAAACAGCTGATAAACATACTTATATATTTCTAAATACATACATATTATTATAGATAAATTACACCCAGACACAGAACAAATAATCGTGCTTATCGCACAAACATTTGTCCTGGGTGGGAATCGAACCCACGACCTCCGGCATAGCAGTCAGGGTCACTAACTACTAGACCAACAGTCCTGTCCTGTTTGTTTTCTTTTATCCTATTACTGGCCATTCTCTCCTCTTTCAACTAAAGTTGAGCAGTAAACTAGCCTCCAATTATCTGTTCCCATATATTTCGGGTTCCACATAAAACTTAGCGGACCGCATAGTAATGGCCAAAGGTCCGCAGACTGAGTGTGGTCTGTTGGCATGCCCCAATTTCCGGACCTCCTTGGCTTTGTCCAGTCCTATGCATCTTTGATAGAGGTAAGAATAAAACAGAATCCAATTCCAAGACATAACACTAAAGATGGGAACTGGAACTTAACTTATATTTTTCCTACTAGCTACAACTCGTGACTTCATTCGCATCTTTGTCTTTTGTACTATAAAATATATCCTATACTTATCAATAATGTAGCTTGCATTAGGAAAGACGTTTTAAAATGGCATTCTTGTTCTTCTAAGAGTGTCGATGGCAAACATTGACACTAAATGTATGTATGCAAGGCTGTTAAATTTAGTGCTTGGCCCAAAATTCAACTACGGCAACACCTTTCACTAATGCAGACATGAGGTCCTTATTAGTTTCCGAGAAACCACCTAGATATGCAACCTTCAAATGAATTTTATCTTTTATCATTTGCTATAGATTAAGAAAATGAAATAAAACTTTATGCAAACTCATACAATAGCTGTTTGACGATATGAAAACAATGGGCAGAAAGTACGCCATTGCACCGAAAAACTGATTTTTTTTTATTTATTTTGTTTGAAATGAAACCAAGACTTTTGGAATACACTGCTTGAAAATACAGTTTACGAATTCTGTAATGGTCGAAACAATTTCAAGTAAGTACCATCATTTAACCGAGCTTGTTATCAAAATAATAAATGCACATATGGCAACCAAAAGCCCTTGAAACCGAATAACATTGCGGTCCTTTCTCACAAATTACCAAAATACATATTTCAATGCGAAATAAATCGAAATATCTCATTATAAGTTCGCATCGAGCGATGGACACATGAATATGAAGTGTATTAATGATAATCCCGCAGTGGTGAATTCAAAATCATTAACAACATCAAAGGCATATTATGTGCATATGTTTCATACGGAATTAATCCCATTCAAGTTCCCAAATCCAGCTTTACAGACCTTGCATTTCACAAAATATGAAGCGGATGAACACAGCGACACTGTGCTGTAACCGTGTTGTGTAAACACGTAGGAATATATAGTTGTTTGTGTGTTGTTGGAAAACGCAAGTCTGTGGTGTTTGCGCTCCCGTTATGAAATTCACTTGGAGTTTATTCATACTGTACCTTCAGAACTTACTAGGATGGCAGGTTTAGAAGTAGATATAGCGTTGTAGTTGGTCTGCGCGCTGTGTTGTGACCTGTTTCTTGTTGTTAGCTAAACGTTGTTTGCTGAAATACAAACGAAGGTAATTTCCAGTTTGTACATTGAATTTAATGTTTTGACGTTTCGTGTTGTGCGCTTGTGGTTTTAAATATTCAAAGTTTTGCAAAGACTTTTGCTTTGCACAGGCATGGCAACTCGTAAATTTGTCGTTGCATAGAATTTTGTTGCCATAGAACGGCTGTTTGAAATTTTAATTGCGACTTCTTCTTGTTTTGGACGTTCTCTACATTCATGGTGGCAGCCTTTCAAGAATGGTTAGCCAGTGTCGTAGGTGAACAAGAACAAGATATTCAACTCCGAACATTTGGGGTTCTAACGTCACGCTCATTTACTCCAGCAGCGATGAGTCTATTCATAACAGAAACCACACGACAAACTTTCATAGCGAAACTTTTCCTCATTCCCAAATAATCAGTGTCTAACAAATATTTCTTCTCCTCATAGATTAACTATTGGCAAAATCTTCTTTTTTATTGATACCCGCCTTTATAAGGTTTCTTCCAAATTGCTTTTGTATAAGACATACGTGTATGCCGAAGACAAATGAGCCGATCTCAACGCTTACCAGAAACAATCAAGGTTGAGAAAAACAATATAGAATTTGAGTCGGCGATTTGTCTTTGTCTTGGGAATGGATTTGACGATGGCAACCCTGGTGCAATCGATTTTGGGTCGAATTTTTTGGGGTGGCAAACTTGACAATGTAGCTTAACAAAAACTTTGATATATGTCATAGTTTGGATCAATTTTTCTTCGTGTCTTGCTTCTTGTTCACGTGCTTTATTTAGTAGGTAGGCACTTTGGTAAGTCCTTCCAATTTTATATTCGTTTCTATCCAAAAAGTATTTTCAACGAAAAAAAAAATGTTGAAGATACTTACACCGTTTGTTTCATTTATTTGTTAACTTACAAAAAAAAATTAATCGACTACGTTCATTTTACGAGAGAAAATGATTAAAACATTTCAATACCTGGTAATTATCATAGTCAACTCGTTACGTTATAAGTCTTGAGTTCTTGACGTAAGAGGACCATAGTGCGTGAAAAAATAGGAAATTCAGAATTGCCAGTATAAAAAACCCACTAACAAAATGTCATTACCAAAAACTGTCGTCGCTCTAATATCATGAGAGTCTGTACAACAATAAATAACATAAAAGATACAAAATATGACACAAGCATTAAGATGAATGCTTTTAAAAAAAGATCTTCATAAATCAAATCGGTTAAACACTTAATCTGCCATTTCTCGCCGTTTCTGGGAAAGTAATATTATCCCCTCTTAGTAAAAAGAGATTTTCCTTACACTAGGCGCGATGTTGACGCAAGCATTACTTGTTCAAACGTGTCGACGCTTTTTTATAGCTGGCAACCCGAGAACTGTCGCGGGGTGCCGCTAGTGTGACCTCGTAAGATCTTTTTAGCAAAGCGTAATATTTTTTGGTAAGGGCTGATAGGCAATAATTTTCGTGGCAACTTTTTTTTTGGTCTTTTGGTACAGGTCATTAGTCTTTGTTTTAGGTAGGTTAGGTACTTATTTTAGGGACAGTATAATTATTGTGACTGTAATTTGACCAGTTTAGCTTCTTTACATCCTTTCTATTTATCTACTAAACTATCCTACATCTCTCACTCATATAAACATCACGCCTGGCATCCCCGAAGGGTTAGGCAGAGGTGAACGTATGTACACCCACATTTCGCCAGGTCCCATGTAATAGGGGGCGAGCCTATTGCCATTGGACGCAAAAAGTTACCGATATTTAACCGTTTTAGTTTCTTCTGCATCATTTCTCCTTACCTACTAAACTATCCAAAATCTCACACTCCTTGTACGCACTTTCTGTTCACGTATGTATTCCATAATTTCAATTATCATCATCACCTGCCTAGCATATTCCCAACTGCGTTGGGGTCCGCTACCAGTATCTCGCATAAAGTGACTGCATGTCAGACCTCCACAACCCAATAACTGGGTGACACGATATCCCTTAGTTAAACTGGTTGTCATGCTTTCGGGCTTCTGACTACAAGTAACGACTGTCAAAGATCTACAAATGACAGCCAAGACCAACGGCTTAACGTGCTTTCCGAGGCACGGAGGAGTCTTGGTATGTAACAAATGGTCACCCATCCACGGACCGACCTCGTCAAGGGTAGCTTAACCTTCGATCTACCTGTGCGGCTATAATAATTCAGCCACAAGCTCCTTAATTTTAAACATACCGAGTTAACATTAACATTATAACAGCACCCCTATATTAGTATTTAAACTTACAAAATCGCTACCTCTTTTAACTAAAAGCCTTACTATCTTATAACAATTCTCCCAAACATAAATAAATCCAAAACAAACAAAAGCAGGAGAATCTCTTTAAAATTAAAATTCGCTTAACATGCACCAGTAAATGCAATTACCTTCTCGCTAGCCGTTTCAACTGAAGAATCAAGTTTCCAGGCATTCTAGTTAAGTGGAAGTCAGGGGTTAATTAAATACACCCTGTAGTTTATTTTTAAGTAGGCGAATGCATACGGTACTACACGAACGCGTCGACTATTGCAACAGGGCTGGGCTGTTAGCATTAGGAGTTGAATAAAAGATAGTAGGTATATTGGGTATTGGATGTAAGTAGCAAGTTTACTCAATACTTTATTGCGTGTCATAATGTATTAGGTACAGGGTGTTGTTCAATTTCATAAGTATCAATTATGGACCCTGTCGGGCACACCATAGTTTGTTAGGAGAGAGGAGGAAGGGTGAAGTACGTCAAAGTAGGTTTATTGACTGACCTGTTGGTCTAGTGGTTAGTAACCCTGACTGCTATGCCGGAGGTCGTGGGTTCGATTCTCACCCAGGACAAATGTTTGTGTGATGAGCACGATCATTTGTTCTGTGTTTGGGTGTAATTTATCTATTATATGTATGTATTTAGAAATATATAAGTATGTTTATCAGTTGTTTAGTACCTACCCATAACACAAGCTCTTAGCTTAGCTTGGGACTAAATGGCGCTGTGTGAAAAAGTTGTGGAATATTTATTTATTTATTTATTTATTATGGTACTAAGCAAATCTTCCATCTTTCTTCTTTTTCCTTCCCTTGTCGCATTTTTTCGGGTCTGGTCTCCTCAAGTTGGTCGACTTCAGGTAGCCGTTTTTTTGTAAATCGGCTTGCTTAAGGTCTCTCACGATATTTGACAACCAAGCCCACCAAATCCGTCATCTTTTATGTAACATTAAAAACTGGTCTATCTTCTCTTCTATGTAAATAAAATAAAATCGCCAAAAAGTATGTACTCGCATAACTTCCAAATTACCGCACCAAATTGGATAATTCTTAATTGTTGATAGTTAAGGTTTACAATTGGACCCGTAGGTAGCGCTGCGATAGGGCTTGAAGCCAAAGTTCGGGCAAGACAACGTCTGTCAGGTCCACTGCGCTATTTATATATTTTAGTCACTATTGGACCTTTATAACGATTAACGTAAACTGTTTTACTGTTGCCGTTCTGATGGCACAGGCGTACGTATTTCCATGGTAACACTTTGATCTGGTACTGGCCTAGTTTAGTATGGAGTTTCCCTGGATTAAAAGACCAGCTCATACTGGTCCTTTTACCACCGACTACTGTAGGTATTTGGGTAAGCGAATAAAGTCTATTATGTATTTTTGCCAAACTAAAAGGGATCATAAAACAAGAGTGCTTGTAACTAAAATGAATAATTAAATCATAAAAGGACACGTTGAGTTTAATTACTAATTTTCATTAAAACAAGACTAATTTAATCCTACTATCCAAATAAAAGCTTGCCAGAGTTATGTTGGTTTTACTGTTAAAATTTCAACGCTCTATGTATTTTGTTATAAATTACTAGATTATACATTTTATGCTTTATTATTAGTAGGTACTCTTTGTTTCCATAAATTACCGCTATAATCTACCACTACCCTGCATTATCCTAAAAATGACAACCCTAATCATAGTAATAAATTAAGCCCAGTAAAATGTAACAAAGGAAACTCATACAGTATCCAAGTTACCAGAATTACGTAGTTTTATAAAATAATTGCAGAAGGTTCACTCATGTTAGCTTCGCAACGTGAGGAAACCGGCATGCCTGAGTGATATTTTTCTCGACGGATGTGAAGCCAAGTCAGCCTATGGGTGGCATAAATATTCACACGAAAAAAAATAAGAACAGCTTACCTTCACTTCACTTCACAACAAACGAAAAACAGTAACGATGTTGTGTAGACTCCGCACATTTTGTAGAGAGATTATTATGTTCTTGCTTTATGGAAACTTGTGGAAAGCGTTCGTAATATCGCGGTCATGAAACCTTTTTGAAGTCATGTGATATTTTAAAGCTGCATCACGCCAACGAGTACCTAACCTTTGCGGTGGGGGGAAACCACGAATTTCTCACTCCCTGGAGAGTGCGAGTTTTTGTAGTATTCGATCGCGGTAGCGCAAACTTTTGTACATTATTGGTACTGAAACTAACTAGCCAAAGCCTGGTGATAACAATGAGAAATACAATACTATGTTAATTGACCTAACTAATCGTTGACGTTAACTCAATGCGAGTATGGAAAAAGATTACAATTGTTAGTGTAGGTAATTGTAATCTTTTTCTTCAGTGAGGAAAACATGAAAAATTAAGGCTTGAGATAGAAATTATAAATAAATAAATATTTCACAACTTTTTCACACAACGTCATCTAGTCCCAAGCTAAGCTAAGAGCTTGTGTTATGGGTACTAAACAGCTGGTAAACATACTTATACATTAATATATTTCTAAATACATACATAATATAGATAAATTACACCCAGACACAGAACAAATGATCGTGCTCATCACACAAACATTTGTCCTGGGTGGGAATCGAACCCACGACCTCCGGCATAGCAGTCACAGTCACTAACTACTAGACCAACAGGCCAGTCGTATATTGTGCCAGTCGTTTATTATGGTTATAAATATAATTATTAATAAGTTAAATAAAGATTTCAAAAAATTGTGCTTTAATAGCCTTTTAAAAGTTGGGAGTGATTTTTATTCCTTAATTACTTTAGGTATCGAGTTATAGTAGTGGAGCCATCTCATATACGACAAACTTTCTACCGAAGTTGTAGTGCTTTTAAATATGTTGTCTCTTAAAATTAGTTATGTTACACAAAGTGGTCCTTCTGAAAATAATTTGGTCCTCCGCCCCGAGGTGTTCGTAAATCGGACGGTGAAAAGGAAACATTTTTGTTACTTCTACTTATCAAGCAGCAACTTTTGTCCGTGTGTAAAAACTTATTTTATTCTCCTATTGTGTGGGACTGTTAAGTTTACGCGTGTATCAGCTTAAAGGTTAATGGACGGCTTACTGGAACTGTTCAAGTAATGAAACAGAATTAGTGGGGTAGTAAGCAAACATGCTTTGTCGATTTTAGCTGTAAGGAATTGCTCGTAAGTTTACAATTTCGTACTGGAGAAATTGTCTTTATAAATGGCTGTTTGCGTCCTGGTAACTAAGTAAGATAGAATTTTGTTGACTGAACGCTACTTTCGCAGGGTAAGCTAAGAAATAGTAATAGTTGTAAATAAGTCCGTTTTTAACTGAAAACTGTGGATTGAAATTGGTTAAAACCATGCTCAGGTAAACTTAATCTAAACCGTTTGAAACTGAATTGAAAACAGTTTTTGGACTACAGATTTTAGAACCGCTTGAGCCTCGGCCGTCGCTTGGGCCTCAAGTAATTTCAAAACAGTTTATTTACAACTTTAAACAAAGTCATAAACTGACTAGGCTCTATAGAGATCTAATAAAAAATAATCACATTTGCATTATTTATTAACATTTATAAGCAGAAAGCCTAGTGGTGTAAAACATTGTGAGGAAACGTGAGGTGCCTTAGAGGAATTATTCGAGGGTATATGATGTGAAGTCAGAGGCTCATGGCATTAGCTTTGACACCAGGTTAGTCACAACCACACGATAAGAAGAAGAAAACTTAATAGAATAGAATAAAGTTATCTCAAATATGTAAAGCCCCAAAGCCTCCGTAAAGTAACGACAAAAGTAACCCTTCAATTACTACACAACCAGCCAATTTTCCGATTCACGAAATCAACCGTTAAAAGCCAGCAAAGTGAATTTAAATTCAAACATACATACTTGAGGGAAAATCCATTGTAACAGACATGCCATGTAAGTGCACACATGATGGGGGCGCCTCCCCTACCAATAATAATACCTCCCTACCGCTGGTTACCTACCGATCGATCATTACATTTTGCATTCTATTATTTACGAACACTTTGCAGTGGCTTTCTGCATTATTTAAGCAAAAAATCACGGAGTTTTCTTCCATTTGTGTTCGCTACGTTTTGATTCTAGTTGGTAATGTTTTTGAATTATGTTCAGTTTTGGTTTATGAGCTGTAGCTGGGCCGTGGGACTCGCGGAAGTTCCCACCATGTCAGGGCTGGGAACACCGGGGTGGTGTTTAATCAGTAAGAGTCTGACAGACCCCTCCGCTCGCCCTAGAGTGTAGAGCATCGATGAGGATTTTCCACCCTGGGAAAAAATGGTTTACCAACAAGACGTGTACAGCGCAGCAGTGTGTGGGCTACATGTGCCCGCCCACGTGCTCAGTTTTATTGGATTTCTCCATCTGGGATGTCTCAGCCCCAAAGTCTGGATTCTACGTGGTTGGTGGTAATAAGCTCGCCCCGCATTACGTAGTTCGTAAAAATAACAGGCAAAATGAAACGTTCAAGTAAAAAGGGTGACTTTATTGTATTAAAAGCGATCCTTTTAAGTTTTTAACCGACTTCAAAAAAAGGAGGAGGTTCTCAATTCGACGGTATGTTTTTTTTTTTTTTTTTTGTGTTTGTTACGCGATTTCTCCCTCATTTGTGGACCGATTCTCAAAATTCTTTTTTTATTTGAAAGAGTATACTCCCGAGGTGGTCCCATTTTAATTTGGTGAAGATCTGGTGCTGATCTTCGGAGATATACAATGGAACTCTTCAAAAATAGACGGCAAATCTGTCGTGATTGCTGGAATCGCTTGGATATTTATTGTTTATACAACATCATGACGTATCATCACGCCTGTATGCTCTGAGGGGTACGCAGATGTGCACAACATACCTAGATTTCGACAGTTAGGTATGTTAAGTTTCATTTATTAGGGATAAGTGGATAACCCTATTACTATGACATATGTATTGTTAACAAATAACAATATCAAAATAAATTCATGGCAAATATTTGGATGGGAACAACTAAAACAGGAAAAATAAAAATCTTTTTTGCAAAAAATAAAACCGACTTAAAAAAAACACTAACCAGTGTAAAATAACTCTAAATTCGGAAGTCGGTGGCCCATCATGAATAAGACAAAACCACCAAAGCCACAGACTTCCTAATTAAGAGTTATTTTACACTGGTTAGTGTTTTTTTTAAGTCGGTTTTATTTTTTGCAAAAAAGATTTTTTGTTAAGATTGAGTTTGAAATGCAATAATTAGATTTCGTACTAGGTCTAATGTAGTTTATATATAATTTACTTTTAATCTTACATTCATAAAAAATCAGCCAGCCCCGGAACTACCTGTAGGCCACACTATTTGTTCCGTGCGGGATTAAAACTAAAACCCGGGACACGCAGAGTGCAGCAGCCAATTGCTTATCCACATCTCCAACTGTACGTTTTTCTATTTGCTTAGATTCAGTACTAGGTACAGACATTTTCCCTATTGAATATGAACCTTTTTTTTTTGACATAAAGTTGAAAAACGATCAAAGAAATTTGACACATTGGGGTAACTTGATGTGCTGGCGTCTGTACTGTATCGTGCCTTTTATTTAGACTGGCCTGTTGTCTAGCGGTTCGTGGTACTGAATGCTATGCCGGAGGTTCGATTCACATCAAGACAAATATTTAAGAAAGATAGAAAGAAAAATATTTATTTGACATCAGTAATTAACACACGTACACACAATAATAATTATTTGTGTAATGAGCACGATCATTTGTTCTGTGTCTGGGTGTAATTTAACCATATGTATTTGTATATATTTTGAAATATTTAAGTATCTATATCTGCAGTTGTCTACAACTCATAGCACAAGCTCTGCTTAGTTTGGGACAAGATGGCGTTGTATAAAAGTTGCGGATTATTTAACTTTATGATGGCTTCCCAGAAACTATCTCCGCAACCTAAAAAGGAACTAATCTTGCTAAAATATGCATAGTATCCTAAATTGGAGTGTAGCACACGCCAAGAACAAAATTGCGACAGTCAATAACCAGTCGGCATGCAGTGGGCATCGCATGGTGTTTATGTTAATAATTTGGCAGGCAACGTCGCGCGCTATGCCAGTGTGCGATGTTATCATGGACGATGGCCGATGTCACACCGTAAGGGTTTATAAGCAGATTTGTACCTGGAATTTTCTTGTGCTTAAACTTTAAGCTAAGAGTCTGATTTGTGCCCGGTTGGTGGTTATAGGCTGTCCGCCTATTACACGGGAATTAAACATTGTAACTGGCGAAATGTGTGTGTGGCTGTCCTTTACGCACACCTCTGCCTTACCCTTCAGGGAATACAGGCGTGATGTTTTATGTTATCTATCTATACTAATATTGCCTACTAGCAGACGTTACGTGGTATGACCCGCGAAGTTCCCGTTCCCGTGGGAATACATTGATACAAAAGCCTATGTTACTCAAGGCGAATGTAGTTTTCTAATGGTGAAAGAACTTTTAAAATCGGCACAGTAGTTTTTGAGTTTATTCATTACAAACATACACACACATTTTTTTCCTCTTTATAATGTTAGTGAAGATGTAGATTTAGTGTTGATAGAGAGGAAAGATTTGTATTTTTATATGTAACGAATAAACTCAAAAACTTCGTTCACCTTCTTCTTCGTTGTGAAGCTACACTATCCACGGTCGACATAGGCTACTATATCCCAGTATTCTCACGGGAATGGGAACTACGTGGGTGTAAACCGCGAAACGTCCGCTAGTTTACTATACTTTTATTACGACGCTAATCAAATAAATAGAACAAAGTAGACACAACCATATTGAATACTAAACAACTTTTAGTTCCACGCACGTCACGCCACATCTGTTTAAATAAATTGTTTACTTCGTTATCTAAGTAAATATTTAGTTGACGTTGTATGTAGGTATCTACTCTATTAGATAATTAAAAATAAACTGTGCGGGGGAAAGTTAACATTTGTTACGAAATGTACATTTTTATAAGGGAATCAATATTAACACACTCTTCTTAGCCTTAGGCTTTGATCTCGCTTTCATCTCTTATTTTACTTATTCTTTAAATCGGAATGGAAGGCCTTATTATCTACTAATATAATTAAACTGAAGAGATTGTATGTTTTTTGCGCGTAATGTTTGATAGTCGTACCTACTTGAAAAAATATTTTGGCATTTCATACGCCGCATCCTAATCTTCTCTCACAACACTCGCTCGATCTTTAACAGTAGTTGGCACTTGGCATTGCGAAGCAAAGCTGCAACAAAGGAAATGCAACGTGTTCAGGTTAATCAGCATGCTAATACACTTATTTGAATTAAACTAGGAGCTAGTAGTAGATGACGTGATAGCTACGGTTGCCTGTTATTGAGTTTGCATTACAGGAAATCGCAAACTTTCTGTTGAATTTTATAAATAGTAATGCATTTCTCATTTTTCATATTTTTTACCAAGATGTTGGTACAGTTCGGTGTAATAGGCATCCCAGCTCAGTTTCTACGTGTCACCGACGCACCTCAGGCTGTCATTTTTATTGCACCGTTCACTCCTTGGCACAGGTTGCGACAATGTTCGTAAATATTATCTCATACAGAGATCGATAAGCAGCGTGTATTGGTAAACTGTCGGGATTGTTTTAAATTGAAGATTACTTCCATTGAGACTTTCGAATGTAACGGCTAATGTTTGTTGAAATGGCTTTACACTTAAAGATCCGGAATTATATACGACTTCTGTTTCAATATGTACGCGTACTAAACTCATTTGTTTCTAAAAGGACCAAGATTTTCTTTTTAGTAAAACGTTGCTCCACACTAAGAATATCTCACGTATCGTAGGTGTGTTTACAAACCTCACAAATTACAAACACAAAGTATCATTTTTATTAGTACTATCATTTGTGTTTTTCTTCCATTTCCAAAGCGGTTATAAGATCATAAAAAAAAGTTATTCAATGCATTCGTCTTATACGTCAAATTGTGTTTTAAAAGTTTACAAAACATGTTAAACTTACAGCGAAGTTAAAAGTATGCCGTAACTAAAAGCTTGCCTCGACCCTACGGATTTTTTGCGGAAAAAATATTCTAGTACTTAATGTATAATTAACTGAAGTAAAAGTTTTTTAGACGCTGATTAAACCCGCTAATAGATAATTCAGTGACCTCTGAAACGTTTTAATAATAAATAAAGTGTGACTAAAAATGGGGTCCTCCGGTACTTTCATTTTTTAAAATGCCGAATACGAAAGGACCAGTTCTTTTTTTTATAACGAGATTTTTTGGCCCGTTGATCCAGAAATTTCACTTTTAGTTTCACCTTTACTGTTACTTACACAAGTATTGTAGAAATAACGCGAACAAAGCTAAAATATTAGGAAATATTGTGTACCTTTATTTTTCTGCCTTTGTATTTCCTAATTGTGTTTATTTTGACACGAAACATAACAGGATATTCGCAATTGCGCACCACTGAGCAATGTTCTTAATGATATTTTTTATTTGTTTCAGGTATGTTCGCAAGAAAAATAATAAAACTGACGCTATGGTAACGACTGTTAATGTAAGTTTGAAATACATTATAACGTTATCAAGATACGATCATATATCACGATCAGGTAAATATATTATACTATATTTGATAAATGATAGCTTAAGTAACTACCGTTAAGATTTATGGCATACGTAATCTTCCTTATCAGTTAAGGACCAAAAAGTATGTAGGTATTATAAGAGATCTGCTATATTTGGGATGGGTGCTGTGTTGGTACCGAGGTACAGGCTGCCAGTGGATTGTCTAGAGGTGATCCAGTTTAACCACCTCCAAAGATATTCGTATTTACGCCCGTCACTTGTGCGGGCACAAATATTTATCGTCACAGTTCATCGTCATCGTCCATAGACCTACTTCACCCTCCACCAAGCATGAGGCCAAAGCTTGGTAGAGGGTCTTTTCTGTACCTGTTTCCACGTCTCTGTCTCAGCTCCATCCAGGTGTTAATGCGTCAGCCTATCCAATGCGTAACGACCAGTTCTTCTCCTTTCCTGTCCTCAGACACTACTCGGTCACCTGGAATATCATACCATCATATGTTCCATTAATTGCATGCCCAATTTGAGCATATATGGCCGAGTCCATACGTCCCTGTCTTATTTTCTTGTCTATACTCTAACAACATAGAGAGCCGCCCCCTCAGCCGATGTCTAAACAAAACGCCGACATGCGACACACAAGATAAGAAGGTGTTATCAGCTTAACACTGAGTTACGATGCGATACTCCATGACAAGAAGATTGCTACCCAGTATTAGTTCCAGGATTAAGTGTTTTGAGACGCGTGTTCTTGGCGCTTTTAGTACAGATTTAAGTCTTCAAAGATGTTATGAAAAGTGGTCCTTATGTACGAACATTGTTTTGGTTAAACTGTAAACTAATACTAAAGATTTATTTTAGATACATTACGAAAATATCAGTAATAAAGAGATGTTAACTACATTATAATTAATCTTTAACGTTCTACAAAGCTTTGATAAAAATATATAGTAGGTAATGTATGAAACGCGTTTCTAACCATGCTTTGTATGAACCAGAACGCTCACGTATTTTAATTAAAATTTTGTAAGTCTTAGTCCTCAACTTGATAATAAATTGCGCGGGTGTAGAAGAAGCTTTAAAATACGACGACGTATAATAAGAGGTAAAATAAGTACTTTTCATATTTAATTAAAGCACTCCCATTGCTATTACTTTTTTACTACTATTTACGGTAGATAATAAAGATAGTAAGAGGTTGGTTTAAAAAGCTAAAAGCCCTAATTATGTTTAGATAAACCTTTTAACTTCAACGAAATATTCAGCACGATTCTGGCCTTCCGGGCAGTTGGAGAGGTCGTGAGAGGTCATGAAACTCGCTCCTTAAAAATTATCCAGACAAACATTCCAGGAACTACAAATAATATCTCCCGATTTGCCAAGAAGACTGAAAAAACTTTCATTTATTTAGTGAATGTGTTTTCCATTATAATATTAAAAATTTAATTCCCTAAAAATTGCTGCGACTCCCCAAAAATCTTAACCGGCAACAACACACTACATCCCGGTGTGAGGGAGGTGTCTATAGATTGCCATGGAACAAACTAACAACTTCCTAATGCACCGTCTTTAAAGCCCAAGTGCCAAGCTATAACTTTGAAAAGCTATAGGTATGATAAGTTATGCACTTAAATAAACATAAAACAGGTTCATGTGTAGTGCATAACGACGTTGTATTACCGGTAACCAGATTCGTACATAAATCTCTGCGTGCCTACTGCCTACATCGTAGAGTTTCCGAACGTTGCGCGTTTCACTACGGCTTTTAGGGATGGCACTCGAAAATGGCTTTTTTAATATTATAAATTGGAACCCTTATTATGTTTATTTCTTGATAGAAAACTCAACAGCTTTTTGTCACAACGTTAAAGATATGGTAACAATGTCATATAACGTTCTGAAGCCAATTAAGTATAGAGTTTCACAGCATGCATTACTTACAAATAAAAATAGAAAGTGATGTGTCGTAGGGATTCTGGTTAAATAATCGTCGATTTTCAAGGTTGATCGTCGCTGACTGAGGCTGCTCCGTCGATGGGTGACCTTTCGTAACATAGCGAGACTACTCCGCATCTCGCATATTAAACCGTAGGTCTTGGTTGTTATATATGAAGTGATTTCTTGGTTTGGATGAAATCAACCCAAATCAAAAGTCATTTAGGAAAACTAGGAGGATCAGCACTTTTTGAACATCAATGTTAACATAAGACAGTCCCCCAAAACGCCCGCCCTTTACCAGTTTATAGTGTTTTTGCTGAGAAGTAATAAAATACCTTAGTTACGATTTATGTGGAGCAGATCGTGGATAAATAATAATAGTACCATAGCTCGATCTCCAAGGTTAAGCTTGCAGAGACCGCTCCATAGATGGGTGATCTCTCATTATAAACCGAGATCCCGCAATGGAAACCACCTTAAACCGCTAGTCCCGGTTGCCATTTGAAGATCTCTGACAATCTTCACGTTTAAAAATGTATTTAATACCTTAGAAACCTTTCCCAACCGAAGCCCTGAAAGGATTTCATTAAAATCAAATGAAGCGTACCTTTCTTTCGCGTTCTCAAGTTCTAAACTGAAATCGTTGAAACGTTAAAAGAATTTCCCGACACTGTAAACCCTATATTTCTCCAATTCCAAATCAAAACTGTTCAACCTCAAGCTCCAATATTAAAGGAGATCTTTTCCTTTTATCCGCAGCTAGTTTATCAAGTTTCCAGTGCTTAGCAACCCTATCTATATCTAAAATGTATCTCGTCCGCACCATTTGACGATTCTCCTCGTTTCGACGTCGCCTTTTTACAATTTATGTCCTACTGATTTCTCGGCCTACGCTAAAAATTTATAGATTTCTTTCCCTCCCTCAAGTTTCTTCACCTTGCCTTTTCTAAATGTATATTCGGTGGAGCGGCTGTCGATCATTGTATTAAAGACGTATTGTTGGCGCTCCAGGTATATCTCGCTTTGTGTGCCAGGCGTTTTGAAGGGAAGCTGCGAATTTCTTTTTTCATTCAATTTCAAATAAATGTTTGTTCAAAATAGGTCGAGTGCCAATGATAATGTTGAGAGCTCTTCTGTTTAAACTGTTACCAGATTGCAATTTATTGCAAAGATTTAATTTATGTTCTGTGTTAAGTGGTTCTTGAAGTGGATAATACTGTGTGATAATTTCTTTATGTACTGTTTTATTGCGTTCTGGCTTGCTTTTATAAAACGAGAACTGCATTTGTTCTTCTATACTAAAATAGATTTGATTGTTTGTTTGTTTGCATGGAATTGGCTCCGATACTACTGGACCGATTTAAAAAACTCTTTCACCGTTATGAAGCTACATAGAAGTGAAGTGACATAGGCAACCCTGTATTCCCACGGCAACGGGAACTACGTGGGTGAAACCGCATGACATCTACTAGGTTGTGTATAAATCTGATAAAATTCAGTTTTATCGCGGTCAGATTAACATCTGAATTTAAGTATCCTTAGGGAAATACACAGCCCTGCAGGCTAAAAGGGCGTAAAGATACGACCAATAGTTCTCCGGCCTTATCTGAACCTCCGACCATATCTAAGTGTGTCCCAGCGGTCAAATCTCCAAACTAATGCTCAATTTTATTCCGGTAGCGTACTAAAGCATGTTACTATTTAGTGGGTCGACTTCATATGTAGAAGGACTATCGCACTTCTTCTTATCGGGTAGGAGGCGACCGGGCTGGCATTAATCATGTCCAAATCGCGTGAATTTATCTCCCGAGTCAGGGCTGTCATATTGTTAGCAGAGAAATTAAATGGGATTTTGTGTCTGGCGTTTATCGGAAAATGTATGAGTTGGTCGATTTTGCTGGGGATTTTATTGCACCAACTCTTTTTCCCAGTAAACATACTAGGAAGTAGTAAGGTGTTTTTGAAGTGTTGGTGTCTTTTTCGACGTGAAAGTGCTGGTCCTTGGAGCCTAATTTTAATAAATAATTTATGATTCGGTTTGAAGTTACTTACGATGCTTTCATAAGGTTAGTATGACTAAACAGTGGTAACTAATTAGCTGGTCGAAGCTATTGCTTGCATTTAAGCTTCACCCTGGTTCTGGAGATTCGGATCATCTGACGTTTACTTTATTTTTAGTACTTTAACTGTTTTGTAGGCCGCTGGCAGCCCTGGAAACTAAGAGCTATCCATCCTGTACTTCGTAATCTCTCTAAACGTAGATATTAATAGCTGCTAGTGAATAAATAATCCTGCATAATAAATGTCACCACAAAATCCATTATCAATGCTAAGCCTACCCATTTCTTTTACAAGATCTAGCTAATTTTTAGGTTTCAATATGCAATACTAAAAAGGACCAATTAGTAAAAAGGACCAGTGTTTAAAAGTCCTGTTATTCACACAGTTTCTTTTAAAAACGTGTAAAAGATGCATCACTCTTTTACAACAAGCGATCCGCAAAGTCATCACCGTGCATCGCGTGCCGCGTCCACGTGGTCGCGTGCGACGTGTAACCTACATACCGCGTTAATCTTTAATGATGTTCACGCGAACTATGCATTCAAATAATCCACTTGACGGATTATTTCGCGCTGATTTAATTAACATTTTTGTTTTGTTCAGTTGGTAATGCCGCTACATTAGGGATATTGTGTTCTTTATTTAAATTGTAGGAGTCTTTGTTATTTGTTTTGTTCTTTATTTCGTAGTGACAGGGTATTTGAACGTGGAATGATTGTCGGTGAATTTTGTTTTTTTTTGTTTCGATGATTTTAAATACAGTCAAATTAGGAATGACGGGCTAAATGAAAATGTTATTTTGTAAGGGTTTTTTATTTATTTTATTATAAACAAGTAAAAAAACTGTACAAAGGCGGACTTAATGCCTTAGGTAATTTCTACTAATCTACTTTATGGTGATGTAGAGACAACACATGATAAGCGCAACAAGATAGCAAAAACTTGAAAGTTAAATAAATAACAAATAAGAACATTTTTACTTTACCGAGTTTTAAGATGTTTTTTTACATACAAGGAATCTAATGTTTCAAATGAATTAATTTGAATTATTCCGACATCTTGATTGTAACAATCCCACTCCCAGTTTTGTTTCTTCTTACCAATTTTGACTGTATTTCATTACCACAGGTCAAAGAAAGTGTTGTAAGTTGTAAATCTGACTTTATAAAAGTGGTGCCGTTGTTCCATCTTGACCTACGGCTCCATGACGTCAAATGAAATTCAATATGGCGGCCGTGGCGGGCGCTAGACGTCATTTCATACTTTGTAGTTCGGTTGTCGACCACTGATCATATTTCTGGTCTTTTTTCTGTAAAAGGTTACTTTGTAAGTGCATTATTTCTTGCAATCTTTTTTACATTATACATATTTAAGACAGACTGTCTTGATGATTTTGATTAATGCTATGGTTGGTATGCGTTGCCCCAAATTGTCATAGGTGTAAAATGTAAAGGTGTAAAACCGTGATGTTCTGTTCTGTAAGTAAAAATAACAGGGTAAATGATTATTCACGAAAAATGTTTGGGAGTGAATGTACATACCTAGTCATGACAAAATTATTAACAACCTTTACTATGAGAACAACCCTGAAATATTTGCCAAATAAAAATGGAGGAAACAGCAGATTTTTAGGTTGTTTGTACCCAAAGGGTAAAAACGGGACCTTACTACACTGTCTTTTTGTCTCAAGACTGTGTTTTATAATGTAGCTAAACAGTTAAAATTTTCACAGAAGATATTGCCACTATAACGACAAATACTAAAAACACAATAAAATATTTATTTAAGTGGGGCTCCAATACAACAATCGTGATTTTTAAGCCGATTTTGGCTCGATATTAATAATGTCGTTTAGATAATGATAATTTTAGTAAAAGTTTGTCAATAAACACCCTGGAAACATTTTAGTGAACTACCAATTACCTACCGTATTTTATGTTTATTTTTTATTTTTTTACCTAGCAACACTAACGAAAACATAAATCTTGTCATTGCCACCCCTACCGTTGAGCTCGCCAGTCGTGCCAACACCAGCGTCTCGTTCATCCTACAATCTGCCATCTCTGATATTTGGCAGTTGTCGTACAGAGTCGGTGCATTTGCGTTATCGGGTCAATTATCTCCGTAATGAGCCGTCTTGATGCTGAAGACTGTTTCTTTACGCTTTGCTTCTGAGGGCACTGTTTCTTGAGTGAAGGATAAGAATCGGCGTTAATGGGTCGGAGTTTTTGAGTTAAGAGTTTCTGAAGCATAGTAAGATTGTCAATGGACTCAATTACGAAGGCGAAAACAAAAGCTGAAATTAATAACAAACAAGAGTACTATTACTAAAAGAGGAGCAGTATTATAAGTGACGCACCGTTTTTTTAACCATAGGTAGTAAAAGAAGGCTATTATTATTCAAGTTTCACTGTATCTGTAATAGTCTATGAATGATATTGCTTGTCTATGCATTTTTGTGATATCAATGTCTTTTATTCATTTTATTTTATTTATTTATTCTTAGGGATAACAACAGCATTCAACTCTTAACTAAGTACTTATCTAAGATTACATGAGTAGCCAATAATAGTTATCCACGGCAGATACATTGGGTAGTTGAAAATGCTATTTACATACTTAATATTAAAGATGATTGGGCAAGTTTGAAGAGATCAGTATAATAATGTAAAAAAAATGAATAAAAATATCATGAACAGATAAATATAAATGTCAATTCAAATTTCCACACTTTTGATAATTTGATTTTCTAAAGGTTGATATACACACGGCTACACATCAAGCTATAGATTTCCAGTTTACGCTGACCTTATATTGTACGGAAATCCTATACAATGCAAGATCAGCTTACACTGGTATAGCTTTATGTGTGAGTAATTTTTTTTGCTTAATGTTTTTTACTATTCGAGTGATACATCTGACAGCCCATATACACAATAATATGCTATCGCTATGTATCATGCGGATAGTGAGATCAGGTGTACATGATCTATTGGGTACGGTTTCCATGGAAATTGGCTCTTTCAATACACCTTGTCATTTGAAAGGGATAGATTGTACCTCGAAGATGTACTAATGCCATTTTTAGATGATGAATTCAAGATATAAAGAAACCAGAAATAAACTCACTCGAAGCACAAAATATCTTTTATCAATGAAATTGCAACTGATCATATTGAAGTGTTTAACATCAATATTATACAGAGTTATCTATTATCCTACTAAAAACTCGAAAGTCTGTGAGTATGGATATCTGATGGATGGAAGGATGGATGGATGTTTGTTACTCTTTCACGTTAAAAATACTGAATGGATTTTAATAAAATTGCAACAAAGATGCTCTCCAAAATTCGAAATTCCTTAAGGTATGACTACGACTAGGCGAAAAAGTAGAAATTATCCTCTAAGTATTCATTGAAATAATGCATCTAGACGTCTACGAATAATACAGTATTAGTAGAGGAGATATGTTGAATATAAATGAATTGTTCTTATGAGAATAAAATTCTTGAAACCTAACCGTTTTTGAACCAAAAAATTCATTTTATATACTACTAATATGTAATCAACGCACGGCCCGCGTTTATACCATTTTTGACTGGCCTGTTGGTCTAGTAGTTAGTGGTCCTGACTGCTATGCCGGAGGTCGTGGGTTCGATGTGATTCCCACCCAGGACAAATGTTCGTGTGATGAGCCCGATCATTTGTTCTGTATCTAGTTGTAATTTTCCTATATTTTGTATGTATTGAGAAATATATAAGTATGTTTATCAGCTGTTTAGTACCCATAACACAAGCTCTGCTTAGCTTGGGACTAGATAGCGTTGTGCTAAAGTTGTGGAATATAAATTTATACATACATATCGTCACGCCTGTAATCCCCGAAGGGCTAGGCAGAGGTTTACCTGGTAGTACACCCACATTTCGCCAGTTATGTTTAAGTCCCATGTAATAGGGGGCGAGCCTATTGCCTATTTTTAAATCTAGTTGTAGTCTAGACATTTAAGTAGATTGAACATTTTATTCCTGTAAAGGAAACATTTTGTACGCCTTGCAAGGCAGTGCATAGTGAAACTTTTTATATTCAACACCATGTACATACATTTTACCTATGTGTCACAAATAAACTAATTTGAATTTGAATTTGAATCAATCGGGCACAAATCCAGACTCCGGGCTGCTCTGAGTAATCGCAGATTGAAAAACTCATTAACACAAATTTATTTAATCTAGAATCGGGTTTTAAACCGAAGATTTTGGATTCGGTTTATTTAGAACTTTTGAGCTGTTAAAATATATTAAGAGTAGACATATTTGTTGAAAGACTGTTATAACTATCCGAGTCTCTAATGGCAAATAAACACTGACATTTCAAAACAATAAATTATACGTTATTTTGTAAAGTGCAACTACGTTAATGTGTTGCATTCAAATTTGAATGCTACCAGACATTTACATAAATATGCAATAAACTACACTAGATATTTGTTCTCAATACCTAGTGTCAGACTGTGTGTAGGTCACGCATAATTTATTTGTGTCCTAGGATCCGCACAATAGTGCGTTTTAGGATTCAATGTTGCAAAAAAGGAAACCCTTGTAGTTTCGTTCTGTACGTCTTCCAGCCTGACGTATCTCCCTATGTTGCAAATAAACAGAAACTATGACCTTTAAGTTTCTTTTGGTGTTTCTTCTCAGAGTAGTCAGATATTGAAAAGTTACGAGTAAAAGTGTCTGTATGAACCTATTTACCGTAATAAATATAATTTTATCATTTCTTTTTATCATTTTAACTGAAAACCAGCGCTGTTCTTCGGGCCTATTGACACAACATCATGCTCAGTCAATTCACCGCAGTCACGACGTAAAACTGTCAACAATTATTATCTACTAGCTGTACCCTGCCACGCCTCGCTGTAACACATTGTGATTGAATGGTTAAAATCTTTATTAAATCTATGGTTAAAATAAAAAGAAAAAAAAATAGATAAAAACAATCTTTGATGCGGATTATATATCATGCTAAAATTTCAGCTCGATCAGTGCAGAACTTTTGGAGTTTTTGAAGTGTACACAAACCAACATAACATTTTTATATATATATATATATATATATATACATATAGATGTTATGCCCCTAGTTTGACTGTGTTTTAAGTTCAGTAACATAATTTTAAGCAAAAAAATTATTAAAACAAACTTAAAAGTTTGTCTTCTCAATGACAGATTAATATATTTTCTTTCTTTAAATGGTTTACCCGGTTCATTGAACTTTATCGATAAATTTAGGAAAATTGTTTCACTGCTACCTCTTAATACCAATAGACTGTTAAATACATTGATAGAACAGTATTTTTTCCCAAATAAGTATCTACTCGCTTGAAGGTTTAAATCCGCGACGTAGAATCCTGTGACAGAATCCACGTAGGTACTCCATCCATTACCCTAGCCTTGTTCTCACCCACATTGGGGCCGACTTACATTGCAGTCAGATCCAGAGCTGACTACCAGTATTTTACAAGGAACGACAGCCTACCAGAGCTTTACAACTCACTTACTGTTGAACACGATTACCCTTGGCAAGACCGGTTGGTTGGTTCAGACTTCAGACGACCCGGAAAAAGAAAAAGAAAAAGAAGAAAGAAAAATATTTATTTGGCATCAGTCATTAAAACACACACAATAATTTATAAAAGATACAAAATATACAAGAGTAGCTACATTATGTGCTGTGTGCCTCACGGCTGCGCCAAAAAGGTCCATTTCAGCATTAATTCCAGACAGGTGATGCTGTCTGACGCTGGTCTTCCAATGAGACTTCCAGTGACGGAAAAACCCTTGGGAAAAAGAGTTTCAAACATAATATGTAAATATATAAATGGGTAGAAATAAATAGAAAACGAGTAAATCAGATAAATGTGTATTCAAGAGGTAGTTATACAGACACTGTTAACGATAAATACGACGTAACGACGTCAACAAAAGACAGCCGCGACCAACTGCTTAACAATACGAAGAGGTAAGAAAGAAAGAAAGAAAAAGCATTTATTTGGCCCAAAAGGCACACGATAATAAAAAAAAACAATACCAAAAAAAATCAGTTAAAAGAAATCAAACAAGTGAAATAATAGGACTAAAAATAAAATAAATAATTGTGTGCCCTGCGGCTGCGCCAAAAGGGTCCAGTTCAGCAAAAATGCCAGACAACTAGTGCCTGACGCTGGTTTTCAACTGGACCTGAGATTGTGAGGTGTCACGGACGTAAAACAAATTGGTGAGCATGGATGTGAAGTGTGTGTGTGTGAGTGTATGTGCGTATGTTGTGGGTGTGTGTTTCATCAAAACTTTCCAAAAAAAAAAAAAAAACATAGGATGAAAAACGTATATGTAAGGTATATTGGATGATCAATTATCCACGGGCAAACCAAGCTTTGCTTTACCTTAACTATCAACTCGCCCGTCAGTTACTAACTAACCCACGCTTCTAAGCCAAGGATAGCCTTAGCCACGTACGACGTAAGCGCACATAAATCAGAGTTCCGAAACATTTTTTTCCCAATCACTCGCAAGAAAAGTCACATAAAAACACATACAACACGAGCGGCCTTTTAACCCTGCTACGGCGACGACTTTAAACTTTCCTTTTTAGCTCCCGGGGACTTAAGTGTGCAGCGTGGCCGGCGATAAATCCCCCACAATGTCGACGACGGCTATCGCGATCGGCAAGTGGTCGCGGTCACCTAACAACTGGTGTTTTCTTTTAAAAGCTCAGTCGCCTGTGGCTTTTTATTTTGCGGTCGACTTTGACCGCGCAGTTTCGGGTTGACTTGAATGTTTGATACGTTTTAGATGTAAGTTTGCGATCTCTGATTGGATCCGTTTCGATGTTTGCGTTTCGAATTTGTGAATTTGAAAATGTTTCGTGGCCAAAATATTTGTTGGGTTTAATTTATTTACGTACTTAAATTTAATTTGAAATTCCTTTTCTCGGTAAGCACGTTAGGACGTTGATCGCGGCTGCCATTTCTATATATTTGACAGTTGCTACGGGTAGTCAGAAGCTCAAAACTCTCATAACCAGTTTTACCACGGGGTATCGTGTTGCCCAGTAACTGGGTTGTGAAGGTCAGACAGGCAGTCGCTCTATGTGATTCAATGGTACTCAGCTGCATCCGGTTGAGTTGGAAGCCGACCCCAGCGCAGTTAGGAAAATCCACAAACCGACCTCGAGTATAGTAGCTTAACCTTCGATCGATCCGCGCGCGTGAACCATGGTTATTAAATGACAATCTAACAAGACAAAATAACCCTTCAAAACTCCAGACAGTCCATAGCAATCATTCGAACCCCCATACAGCTTAAAGGTTAAAATAATACAGGACATTTCACATTTAACCCTCAACTATCCGTGTTTCATTGCATGTCGTTAAATCGGCATCGATATTACGGCTATTATTGCGCTTGCACGTGCAAGTAGTGGGGAGTGGTACGGTGGTGGGGGAAGATCGGCGACATTTGGCACTGAATCGCAATAGAGGTACGACGTGTGTTTCATTGCGTTTTCGTGCCGACATCTAGATAGTTGATGTTTATTATATTGTTTGGTTATGGGCTGCCTATTTATGGTACGTTTGGGCTGTGCACTTAACTATAAGTTTCAAATTCACATTCACACATAAACTCTCGCCGTTTTTATTGGAGTAGGCAAAAACTACAGAGCGCTATTTGCTACTATTCTTACATACTGCTTTTGCTTTGTTTACATTCATACATAGATTCATACACATAATATGCTGGTTTCGAGTACTACACACCTGACCTTTACCAACAAGGTCATAAAAACTATTAAAGTAATAATCAACGTTCTTCTGAAGATAAGAAAATACTTGATCCTCGGATTTTTTAACATTATGCCGATGGCTACAAAAAACCCCTAGTAAACATCATTAGGCTTCATCATCTAAATACTAATATTATCAAGAGGAAAGATGTGTTTATTTGTTTGTAATCAATAAACACAAAAACTACTGAACCAATTTTAAAAATTCTTCCACCATTAAAAAGCTATATGGTCACCAAGTAACATAGGCTTTATTTTATTTTCAAAACTACTACGAGGGGGTTCTAGGGAATGAAAAAGTTAAAAGTCGCGAGCGAAGTCACTTATACTCGTAATTATTCAATCGCCTTTAACAACAGCACCAAAGGTCCCACTTTCAACACATTAGCAACCACTGATTATCAATAATCACGGTACACAAACACATGCACAAATACGCGTCCACGTCTGGGCGTACCATAATTTGTGTGCGGCCTATAATTTCAGTACATTAGTTTCCTAATGATCATCAAGACGATACCTTCTCACGCAAGTTCTGTAACCCTTTCGCCGTTTGGGGCAATATCGCCGTTTGTTATTCGGATAAATTATTGTTGGGTGGCAGGGGGTTAAAGACTTTGCAGGTATCGATGCGACACTAATTTGGCAATATAGAATAACTAGAGCCGAGTTGGTAGCCTGTCGGTTTTCTATCGGTTACATTTCGGAGAGTGTGCATCGGAATTGCACGATTTAATTCCACCAAGCCCTTTCCATCATCGGACCACCAGACGTACAGCACTGCGCCACCGGTACATGGTAGATATCCCAACCATACGTACTAAACGCTATGGAAACACATTCTTTGTGCGAACAGCCAAAGAGTGGAATTCCCTGCCGGTGTCGGTGTTTCCTGATAGCTACAACCTAGGGGTCTTCAAGTCAAGTCTTGTGAACAGGTTGCTTCTAGGCAAGCGTGCTTCATCGTCGACCACATCATCGCTTACCATCAGGTGAGATAGTGGTCAAACGCGTGCCTATCAGTAATAAAATAAAAAAAAAAACTGGCTACCGCCTGCAACTTTGTCTGTTAGAAAAATGCCTGACATATCCATCACTGCTAAGCTTTAAAATATGGCATCAAAAAGTTTATCTGCATCGCTGTCGACTGGAAGTGTCCCCAAAAGAGCTACAAATAAATGTTACTTCTTTGTACCTAATATTAGTTTAGGAAATTCTTGGTACGTTACGTTTAATCACAACACTTTTCTTCAAAATTTCCCTTCAAGGAACAGAATAGGTAAAGACTTATTCTGTAAATTATTTGACTTCTGGTATCTGTAGGTCCTGTAGCTTACTGATACCAGAAGCCTAATGATTCACAGTCAATTTAATTGTTATTTTAATTACAATGAAATTAATTTATTGCAGTTAGAGCATTATAAAAGAAGTTTCTAAACGTACAATGTTCAAGAACACACGGTTACAAATCAAGCTATACATTTCCATTATGAACTGACCTCTCGCTGTTCGATAATCCTATGAAATCGGAGCTCAAGAGACTGAAAATGTATAGCGTAATAAGTAGCTGTGTGCACCTAAAATTACATTTAAAAGCCCCATTCAAAAACTGTGTACAAAAAGTGTACAAGAAAGAGTAACCTATTCTGATCTATTTTATTCTGACATTATTACATTTAAAGTGCATAAAACAACCTTATTATACAGGTAGACCGGAATAATAAATTTCGAGACAAGTGAATAAGCTTACAAACATGAATAGGGTCATATAATAAATCACAGAGAGACAAAATAAATTTTATTCAGCGTCAGATTCATAACTTATTTAGGTTACGTACATTCGGAAACGTTACTCATTTGCTACCCAACAAAATAGCTGAACACTGAGTAACTTGCAAATTTTACTTTTCTCATAAAACATGTGAGAACACCGATAGCAAATATGTAGTCTCTAATAATATGACGGACTAGGGTCGTCAAAACTTGTAAGTAAAGATAATATTACGGCCCCGACAGACGTTACATCAAGAATATTACGCTTACGAATTTGATTTACGTCTAGTGGCGCTAGCGTCGACATGAAAAACATTTTTACTCTATGGACTGTGCCATAAATAACGTATCTCTTTATTGTGCTCCCAGTTTCCTATGCGAATAGATTTATTCATAGTAAAACAGTTGTGTTGGCTTGTCAATATGTAACTTTCACGTCTCACTTGCAATAAAAGTTGTAACGGTAATTGCTTTGAGTTCGTTTGCTTTTTTCTTTGTGTTCCGAATTCGGAATACGGAATTCGGAATTCGAAAATTGTAACTCCGACCGTTGCCGTGTATGAGGGAGTTTTAAATTAAAAAGGGAAGCATAGGGAAGGTACGATTGTATTATGGAGTTAATTAAGCTTTGTTCCGTCATTTTCTCAATTACGTTTCCAACTGTAACGTGAAGTGAAGTAATATCAATATATTCGAGTGAACCTGTAACTTGTTTCTCGTAACTTTGCGCCTGTATTACTTAAAGGATAAGGCACCTCTAGTACCTACATCACCAGTCATGTGTAAGTCCCAGGCAATAAGGGGCGTGCCTATTTCGAACGTAGGTACGAGTACGACACCAAATCCAGACTTCGAGCAAAAATTTCAGGTACTTACAAAAAACCCAATAACATTTTGTCCGACCCAAGAATCGAACTGAGGACCTCATGCGTTGGAGTACAGCCTGTGACACCTAACTAGGTACACCAATAAGTTTCTA